>BSEG01000009.1:11280000-14177500 GCA_036245055.1 Diospyros kaki
ATTAGATAAATATTTATTTTATTTTATTTTAAAATTAATTTTAATATTTTATTTTTTATTTTTTTTATTATTTAAAACGATCTGTGACGGATATTCTCGTCACAGATCTGCAACGGGTGACCCGTCACAAATCTGTGACGAGAAAGCTTGTCCGTCACAGATCTGTGACGAGATTGCTCAATCCCGTCACTAAAATTCAGTGACACCTTTTTTTGTGACGGATTTTTACCCCGTCACTAAAAATTTAGTGACGGATTTTCTGTTTTTAGTGACGGATTTTTTCGTCACTAAAATCAATTTTTCTTGTAGTGATCCTTATGAGATTAGTTTATTTTAAAAGATACACGATACTTGTAGACTCGATAAAATATAATATGAAGTTTTAAGCCTAAAACTAGCATGACTATCAAAAGACTTAGGGTCAAGGCACAAGACGCTTTTCCTTGAGGGATACTTGGGGAATTAAGGGTTTCCTAGTAAGAGGGTGACCAAAGTATAAATAACGAAAGAAGTTGGGATGAAGTCAAAATTCTTAAAACTCATAACTAAGAAATCAAGCCAACTAAATCGAACAAACCGAAAATTCAATAAGGATAGGGACGAGACACTTGGCACCTTGGGGATAAGGCACATGGAAGAGCAATCATTAGGTTCAAATCTCAAGACCAAGTGGCCTAATCTTGTGGCAACAAGTGGCAAAGGATGGCAAGAGTAATAATTGATCATGATTTCAAAGTGACAAATGGCGAAATGAGGTTAGCCGAACATTTTATAAATGGACCACTAAGGGAAGGAATTTGGCCATACCAAAAGGAAAGAATGGAGGTCATCTTGAGAGGGAAAGTTTACAAAAAATTGGAGGAAGTTTTGCCCAAAGACCAAGAAGAAATTGCCTTGACGGGTTTCCCAAGCCAAACACCGTAGAAAGTGCCAAATCCCATCAAAACTGTGAGTTAAGTATGATATAAGTTTATATTCCTGTAGAGCACGGGAAGAGGGAGCGATAGGAAAAAATAAGGGTCGAATCAGAGTTAAAATGGCAGAGTTATGGCCGAAAAACTAGAAAAAACGAAAGCTGGCCAGGGAGCAAGGGCAGTGCGTGAGCTTCACGCGCCGAGAAGGGCTACATGTAGCAGCACGTGGGGCCCCTTCTAGGGGCACATGAGGGCATATGGGGCCTTCTTTTTTCTTGAAATTTTCCAACAATGACCCCTACTTTAATCCCTACACTCTCATATAAAAATATTTGGCATTTATCTTACGAAAACTCGTGTTTTGACAAAGAACCTGCCTCGATCTTTGCGTAAACAATAACTTACTAAGTGTCGTGAAGGTGAGTGGCTTCCTAACTATCTTTCCTACATGTTGTGCATACTTTTGAACATGTTGGTGGTGTTTCACATGAATATCACGTTCTTTTACTGGTACGCATATTTCTTTTCTGTATTGTTCATGTATAGTACGTGTGGCTTGTGACTGGTTGTGATGTCATGGGTGGAGAAAGTCTCCACTTGGCCATGTTGCTAGGCTGTGTTACATGATGTTTTAAGCAAGGATGGTTACAACATGTTGACGTCACTTCCACCTAGAGCATGCATCTTTGCATTTTGCATTTACACGCATGAAATTAAATTATGAACCCTCACTTGGATTTAACAATCTAACTTGGGTGTTTCATGCCCTTGAAATATTCAAATGTTCCAGATTTGTCTAGTATACCAGGCACAAGCTCGAAAGAAAGGGGAAAGGCTGTGCAAGTTTAGTTACTTTATTGTACCATTTTCTCATAAAGTTTGTATTAATTTCGCAAGTTATGTATTTAACTTTAAATTTCATGTTATCTTGTTGCGTAAGGACTTGGTTATAATAGTAGAAAGCTAAATTAAATAATTTTGTGTGCGTGAATGTTTGATGGAAGTCCCAACACATTTCAGGTTACAATCCTAGTTGCATTTTAGGGGATTTCCATAATGCCCGTGTAAATATTATTTTTATTTTGCATCACATGTCTTAGTTTGGATTGAGGCGTTATAGATAAGCTGGTGAGAAGGGGACAGTCGTCCTTTTGGATCTCCTTACTGATGATCAATTAGTAGCCTCCGACTAGTTTGTGGTTGACGAGAGTGGTTTTGTAACGCCTCGTTTTTCAAATATATACAATGATACTAAATACAAGCTAATATCTCACAGGAGCATTATGAAAATCCTTACCAACGGAAGCAACAGATCGAACCTGAAAGCTAACTAAAGCTAAATAATAAGGATTTCCACTATGTAGTCTTGGAATAAGTACAACAACGATACATAAATTCCAAAATTCCAACAAATAAACCCCTAGTGCCATTGCAGCTTCCTTATATAGCGTCAACAGTGCAACATTCGAGATATATACATAATGACTATTTTAGTGACACACAATCCTCAACAGAATAAAGATAAACCTAAGCTTTATCGCATCCCTGTTGGCATAGTATAGGTAGTACAACGCTTACAAGTGTGACTCATATCCATCTAAAATTAACGAAAATGATAGAAATGCGCAAAGGTTACAATAGCTCCTTTTTATACAAAGATCCATAGTACAAGGATAATAGAAAATTAAATTAAGCTTTGGCTGCTTTCTTCCTTTCCTCTTACTTATCTCTAGGGTACCTGGCACGTTTGAATATGTCGATATGAGATATGAAACATCTCAGTGAGTGGTTCCTGGATGCTTCTTACTTCATCTTGGTTCATTTGTGTGTGGTTTGTGGTTTAGATCTCATGTTTTCTTTATTCTGAGCATATTCTTTCTATTTTGCACGCATCTCGGCATTTGTGGTTAAGGTTAACCACTCCACCCATGATTTGGAAAAAAAATAGCATTCATGTCTGCCTTACAACCTAGCGACACTACTCTTCTAGAAAAGCACTCGAGGTATTCACAACCATAAAAGATTGGGGTGTTTATCTTCCTAGAAGGATTTGTAATATAAGGCAATGATAATGGATGAAAAATTTGAGGGATTAGACTTGTACAATCTGGTACCACCGCAAGAGGACACGTGTGGTGGCTAATGCATTAAATAAGAATATTCCTACGCTTATAGATGATTTAATGGCCCAAGGGTGGAGATTGATGGAGTCTTGGTACCATATGTTAGTAATCGTTAGGAAATGACTATATACGTTGCTAGCTTGACAATTCACTCCTATCTGATAGGACAAACTTGGAAAGCTGTTCTAAAAGACTCGAGGACGAGGTCATGGGTAAATGACCAGGGGCATGGGATACTTGAGTCTTAGGACCAAAATTATGTGCCCAGGGCCAAGGATTTGAGGCAAACAATATTGGGTGAGGCATAACAGGCCAAATACATTATTTTCCCTGGTACTACCAAATGGTGTAAAAGACTACCCTATTGAAGGTAGTGAATAAGGTAAAGAAATGCTCGTTTTGTATCTCAAATGGTAACGGGCATGGGAACATATTATTATGATTTAGTGGCCGGATTACTCTAGGGAATAGTATAATACACTTTTCAAGGATAGGAGGCAAATTTTGAGGACAAAATTTTATTTTAATGGGGGGTGAATGTAACACATGGGATTTTTATAAAATTTTTCTATTTTGAAGAAAATATTATGCCTTGAGGATTCAAGGAGAAACAGGTGAATTTTGGGGTAAAAAGGTAATTTTTGGAAAACTCAGGGCATAAGTGTAATTTACTAAAACCCTGGGGTATTAGTGTAATAAATCTTTTCCCTAGGGGCATAAGAGAAATTTAAGGATAGCCCAGGGACCAAGTGGCAAAGGGTCTAAGTGCAATTACCCAAAAAAGCTCAGGCCAATGTATAATTCTTAAAACCCCGAAGCTAGACCATTAGAGTAACAAACTAAACCAACTAACCATTGGAAGTAATTATGAGACACGTAAACCAAGGTGTATAGGTGGCAGGGTAAATGGCAAGTCATGACGACCCCTCATTAATGACCTCTAAGGTGGCCTAAAATGATTGGCTGATCACCTCGAGGTGGCATGATAAGTGACAAGACGGGATTGGCCGAAAAACTCTATTAATAGACTCAAAACCCAACCTAAACCCATTCCAAGTGGGTTTGAGCCAAAATTAGGTGGGTTTGAGAGGATTTGAGGTGAGAATTGTGTTCTTGAGAGAGAAGGGAAGGTTATGCAAAAAAGAATTAGTGAATGGGCTTCACCGGAGTTCAAGCCAAAATTTCCCAAAAATAATGAGGTAAAACAAATCTAAACTTATATTCTGGTAGAGACAAGAAAGAGGGAGCTATAGGAAAAACGAAAGTCGAATTGAAGTTAAAACGATGGAGAAATCGCAAAAAAACTGAGGCTGCAGTGAGTTCGTGTTTGCCATCACTGGAGAAGACAGATGGGGCATGCAGTGCATGCACTAGTCTATCCTGCGCGTGTGAGCACATGAGCCCACTTCTCAGAGCACGTGAGGGCACGTATGACCTTGGTTTTCCCTAAAATTTCTCACACAAGTAAGTTAAAATATATAGAACAATGTTATGTAAAAATATTTGGTTTCTAGTTTACGAAAACTCGTGTTTTCTATAGAAAACTTAGACCTGACAATAGTAAATAGTGCTCTAAAGGTAAAACAACAAGGTAAGTGGTTCTTGTTCATGTAAATTGTTCTTGCATGTACTTTGCTTCATGTTGACCATATATTGTTTCATTTGTAAGTGGTTCTTTTTCTATGGTTTCTTACATCATGGACATTTTTGGCTTCATTTAGTATGGTTTGCATATCATATTTTTCATTTGGCAAGCATATCTCTTCGTATTTGGCATACGTCATGGCATACAGGTTAACTGACACAGGGAACTCATCATAGGTGATGCTAAGCATCATTTGGTCGTGGGAAAAATCTATGGGATATGATGAGTTACCAGGGATGATTGCAACATCCTGGCGTTGCTACCTGGGGATGGATTTCATATCATATTGCATATTACATCTGCATGCACGATAATGTTTTAGGAACTCTTACTAAGATATTTCATATCTTACATCAGCATATTCAAACTTGCTAGGTACTCCCAGAACAAGCAAAGGAAAGGAAATGGAAGTGGTCGGAGTTAGTTTACTATTTTAACTTATACATGCAAGAGATTGTACTACAAATAGTGGAATTTTCTACAATCTTTGAGTTTAACGAACATTTGTATTACTTGTTGCTTCTATTGCGGGCCGTCATGCCACGATTGTACTCCAAATAAAGGATATATTTATTGAGTGGAAATCCCAAGTGTATTGCAGGTTCTGATCCTTAGTATAGTTAGTAGAGATTTCCTTAACACCCATGGGTTGTATTTGTAATCATTTCATACTATTTGATTTATTTTGGGACGGGGCGCTATAGGTTCCTTAAGATCGATAGCACTCGAGGAGACTGTTCCTTATGAGGAAGAGGAAAAAGGAGAAGAGAAAGACAACGATGATGATGATGATGAGAAAGAGGAAGAAGAAAAGGAAAAAGAGAACCCCAAGGGTGCTCGCCCTTTTCTTTTTGCTTTCTCACTACAAGGATTTATGTTTCTTACAATAAGTTAATTTGTCATAATAACTATGAAAAATTATTGCAACATACTTATTGTGGTGAAGTTGGTTTGTCATCACGTTAGTCATAGCAAGTTGGTCACAATAAGTATATTGTGACAAAAATTGATTTCTGTTACAATGTCTTCAATATTATTGTAACAGAATATTTTATCACTTAAACCGGCTTATTATGAAAAACTATTTTTTTGTAAAAGAAAATATTTTTGTCACAATATGTACTACTTAGTCACAATAAATCCAAAATTTAGATACAAAATCATATGTTTTATCTTGACAAAGTGTACCTTTGAAAAGCAATATTTTGTAAGAAATTAAAATGATTACTAAACCATTTTCTCACAATTTTAACAGTGACAAAACTTATTTGACATAATTTTTAATGTGATGAAATACATTTTATTACTTATTAGCTAATTTGACAATAAATACTTGTTTCTCTTTTTATAATGAGAAATAATTGTTATTTTTGATTGTAGATTTTAATGATTGATGATTGGCATGTGTGAATGTGAATGTGCATTTATATTTTATGTACTAACAAAGCATGAAGCCTTCATAAGGCTTACAAAGTTGTTCACTAGTGTTTTCATGTCACAGGTTATATATGAAAACTTCTTATATTTATATAGAGATTTGATTATATATGGAAACAAGTTTTAGAGAGCTTTCTAGAAATTTGAGTATTTGAGCTATGTATGGAAAGTTCTTCTTGGAATGGAAATTCTATAAGATATATATATATATATATATGGAATTCTTGTTCATATATGGAAAGTTTAAAAGATCTATATGAAAGTTTTTAAAGAGATTGGAGTAGTCCACTATATGGAGTTGTCATATACATATATTGGAGACATGGCATTCTTAACGTGGCATTTTGATGACATGGTAGCCACGTGGAGCACACTCATCAAGGCTACATCATCTCGTTGGTCTAAATATGGTAAGAGAATCATAGAGTAAATTTAAAGGTTCTTAGAAGCTCCTTTACTCAGTTAAATATGGAAAAAAATTATGAATTGCATTCAAATGGAGAAGTTAAAGATTTAACTTTATTGTTCATCATTAATGGAGGAAATTAAGGTTTGAAAGTCAAAACCTTGATAGATATTAATTTCCTTTATTGTTGATTCTCTTTCATTAAAACGATATGGAGACTCAAATCATGGAATCAAGTATCCTACTCATTATGCCTAATTGATATCTTCATTATGAGAGAATATTCTAAGGATATCTTGCATATATTCAGCTACACCGATTGATTCTCTACTTGTCAACATTTTTTAGTATGGAAACTTGATCAGTTAAGGGTTTTTGAAGTTATAATTGATATCTTCATTGTTGGACAAATTTGTTTCATTATTTGAGAATATTTGAATGGATTTTATACCATTTGGAGGTTTAAATTCAAATTTTAAATTAGTTATGCGTGTTATGGAAGCTAAGAGGCTAATTGGACAATCAAAGGTGATTGAAGATCAACTAGAAGTCAGAATTGATCATTTCTTATTTATGGTCGATTTTACAAGAATTATGAAGGATTTTGATGATATTTTAATCCTTAAAATCAACCATGCATTATTGGAATTGATTTGCTCATTCAAGACTGATTGAGATCAACAAAAGTCAAAGGTCTTGATGATCAATCAAGTCAGCTGATTATGGAAGGTAAATCAAGAATTCAAATGAATGGCTGAGATTGGCTTGAAGACTTGACACATGGAGGGCTGAGATTGATCAAGGAAAGCCTACTCTAACACTATATAAAAGGGTATCTTGAAGGCTTTGGAACAACTTTTGAAAGCTCTATTATTTTCCTCATTATTGGACAAGATTTTAATTCTCTCTAAATCTTTCTCTTCCTCTATCTTCTTGAGAGAAAACTAAAAGAGTTTTCTACACTTCATTGTATTATTTTTGAGAGAATCCTATTTCTTAATATCTACTATTCTTATATCTTGTAAAGAGTGTATAAAATCCAAACTGGTGAGTGTGAGACTCCAGAAATAATTTGGTGGTGGTGAAGCCAAGTGAAGGCTTTGGTGGTTGTAACAAAAATTTCATATAGTGGATTTGATTGAAAATCCTAAGAAAGGAAATCCTTAGGTAGTGGATGTAAGCTATAAGGGCCGAACCACTATAAATCGTTGTGTTCTTCTTCTCTTCACTATTACTTATTCTTGCTTGATTATAATTGTTTGTTTTTTGTCTTGTGCTATCTGAAATGGCCGAATCCTAAGGCCTACATTCTTGGTGGTTATTTTGAATATATTCTGATTTGGTTAATTGATCATTCTATGTACTAATTCAATATTCCATTTGGTTTATTTAAGGACTTGTTATTGTGTGCATTCAAATCACTTGTTTTCACCAAGTTGTAATTGGAAGAGTATATTGGATCAAAGCACTTACTAGCACAGCTGGCGGATATCATATTATTCATCTAGTATTTAAGTGCTCCCGTACTCTCAACTACAATTTTGGTTTATATTAAATTTGTTTTCTCATATATATACGTGCATAAGTTTTGCATTAGAGTTTTAAAAAGGTGTCAATTCACTCCCCCTCTTGACTAGGTTAGAACTCAACAAGTGGTATCAGAGCGAGGTTCCTAAGAGAGTGATTAATCATCACTAGGTGTATCCATGGCATCGAGTTTGCGTTTTTAGGAAAATGAGGGTCGTTCTTTGTCTAGGGCACTATTCTTTGATGGCACCGATTATGCATATTGGAAAACAATGATGGAAGATGTTTTAACTGCATATAGTCTTGATTTGTGGGAAATTGTTAGAGATGGTCCATATATCCCTAAGGAAAAGGTAAAGAGAGGAGAAGTAGAAGAGTTAGTAGAAAAGAGTAGAGATAAGTACATAGATGAAGATAAGAGATTAATTGCTTTAAATGTTAATGCTAGGAGTGCATTTCATTGTGCTTTGAGTAGATCTAAATTTAATCGTGTACAGTGTTGTAAATCTTCTTATGAGATTTGGAAGAAGTTAGAGTTAAAATATGAAGGTACTAGTCAAGTTAGAGAAACAAAAATAAACATGTACATACATGATTTGAATTGTTTTCTATGAAACCTAATGAATCTATTTTTGAAATGTATACTCGGTCAATTGATATTCTTAACTCTCTTGAGTCTCTTGGTAAATCATTTTTAGATTTTGAAAAGGTGCAAAAGGTTCTAAGATCTCTACCGAAGGCATGGGATCCAAAGGTGACAGCCATTCAAGAGGCCAAGGATACCAAGAAGTTGTCACTAGATGAACTAATGGGTTCACTAATGACACATGAGCTTACTCTCAAAAATAGGTATAGAAACAAAGAAGATTCTTTAAAATCTAAATCAATTGCTTTACTTGTTGCACAGGAATCCAATGGAGAGAAGGATTCGGAAGAGGAGATTGCCATGTTGGCTAGGAGGCTTCGAAACTTTATGAAAAATAATAAAAGGAGTTCCAGCAAGACTAAGCTCGAAGCCTCAAATGAAAAGAAAGTGGAGGTTACTTGCTACAAGTGTGGCAAGATTGGACACTACAAGTCTGAATGTCCCAAATCAAAGAAAGGTAGATCCAAAGGAAGGAGAAAGAAAGAGAAGAAAGTTAAAAAAACATTCAAAGCAACTTGGGATAATTCTAGTGATTCTGAATCATCTTCAAGCGATGAAGAAAAAGAAAAGGCAAACTTTTGTTTGATAGCCAAAGGAGTAAAGAACTCATATTCCACAGATGAGGAGGTAAACACTTCCAAAATGGATATATTATTAGAAGAGTTTGATTTTCTGTTTAAAAAACATAAAACGGCTATTAGAGAAATCAAGGAGCTTAAGAGAGAAAATGGTAGATTAGAAAAGAAAGAGTAAGAGTAGATGGAAGAAATAGATGAGTTAAATTCTAAAATTAGGAAAATGGAAGAAAATAAACCAAATGAAGTGTGTGTATTAAAATATACTATAAATGAATTGCATGACACTATTGATAGTCTTAGGGAGCATGAATGCATTGATGTGATCATTTTGAGTTACTAAATGAAATAGCATGTTTAAAAGAAAAGAATGAGGACTTAGAAAAATCATTTTTAAAATTTTCTTTGAGTTCCAATAAATTGGTTTCTTTGCTTGCATCTCAAAAACCATATTTTGAAAAGGCTGATCTTGGTTTTGACCCTAGAAAACTAAAAGAGAAAATCCAAAAATCTGGTTCTTCCACTCATTCTAGGTGTGTGCATCATGCTAGAATCATTAAAGGAGCAAAATATCTTCCTAGAGCTAAATATGTAAAACTAGCTAGAACTAGAAATAATAAAATGGTTATAACTAGGAGTTTTTGGATTCCTAAGGGTTTAAATGATCAAAAAGCTAAGGAACATATCTTTGATACATATGGCTATGATTTCATGTTTTCTAAGCCCCAAGGACCCAAAGTTTGGGTACCTAAGGTTCCTTGATTTGCTTAATAGGTGTGCTTGAAGGCCAAAGGCACTTCAAGCCAATGGTTCTTGGACAGCGGATGTTCAAGGCATATGACTGGAGATGACACCTTATTTTTGTCTCTTAAAGCTAAAAAACATGGAGGTAATGTCACTTTTGGCGATGGCTCAAAAGGGAAAATTGTAGGCATTGAAAATGTGGGTAATCCTTCTAAACTCATGTTTGAAGATGTCTTATTTGTGAGTGGCTTATCCTACAACTTGCTTAGCATAAGTCAATTAATTGACAAAGGCTACATGGTTGCATTTGAAGGTAATGAGTGCTTGATTAAAGATTCTTTGAATAAGATTGTTTTAAAAGGCATTAGAGAAGGAAACATTTATGTGCTAAATCTGAATTCTTTATATGTTAATGATGCTACCTGTCTTATGGTGAATGATAACTCTATGGATCTATGGCATAGAAGATTAGGTCACATTAGCATATCTACTCTTTCTAAACTAATAAAGAAAAATCTTATTAGAGGAGTGCCTAAATTGAATTTGAATGACCTACATATGTGCGATGCATTCATTAGAGGAAAACAAGTTAGTCATTTAAATCAAAACAAGATGTTACCACAACTAGGCCATTAGAATTACTTCATTTAGATTTGTTTGGTCCTAGTAGGGTTAAAAGTTTAGGTGGTAAATCATATGCATTTGTGATTGTGGATGACTTTTCTCGTTTTACTTGATGCTTGTTTATTTCTCATAAAAGTGAGGCATTGCATGTTTTTGATAGTCTAATGCGAAAACTACAAAATCAACAAAATGCATGTGTTACAAGGTGATATTGTGATTAAATATGTGGATACCAAGGATCAATTTGCTGATATTTTTACTAAACCTTTTTCAAATGAAAAATTTATTTTTCTTTGAAACTCACTCGGGATGATTCCTATTCCCTAATTGTGTTTTTTTTCCCCATGTATTTTTTGATAGAATACAAAAAAGGGGGAGAGAAAATATGTAGTTAAATAGTGATTTAAAAGGATAAGAGGGAGACTAAATTAAGGGGGAGAGAGCAAGTTAAGGGGGAGCCTAAATTAAGGGGGAATCATATTTTTGTTAAATCATTTAAGTATAGTTTCTTTCACGTTTTTGCAATCATCAAAAAGGGGGAGATTGTTGAGTATAGATTTTGATGATTGATGATTGACATGTGTTAATGTGAATGTGAATGTGCATTTATATTTTATGTACTAACATAGCATGAAGCCTTCATAAGGCTTACAAAGTTATTCTCTAGTGTTTTCATGTTATAGGTTATATATGGAAACTTCTTATATTTATATAGAGATTTGATTATATATGGAAACAAGTTTTAGAGAGCTTTATAGAAATTTGAGTATTTGAGCTATGTATGGAAAGTTCTTCTTGGAATGGAAATTCTATAAGATATATATATATGGAATTCTTGTTCATATATGGAAAGTTTAAAAGATCTATATGAAAGTTTTTAAAGAGATTGGAGTAGTCCACTATATGGAGTTGTCATATACATATATTGGAGACATGGCATTCTTAACGTGGCATTTTGATGACATGGCAGCCACGTGGAGCACACTCATCAAGGCTACATCATCTCGTTGGTCTAAATATAGTAAGAGAATCATAGAGTAAATTTAAAGGTTCTTAGAAGCTCGTTTACTCAGTTAAATATGAAAAAAAAATTTGAATTGCATTCAAATGGAGAAGTTAAAGATTTAACCTTATTATTCATCATTAATGGAGGAAATTAAGATTTAAAAGTCAAAACCTTGATAGATATTACTTTCCTTTATTGTTGATTCTCTTTCATTAAAACGATATGGAGACTCAAATCATGGAATCAAGTATCCTACTCATTATGGCTAATTGATATCTTCATCATGGGAGAATATTCTAACGATATCTTGCATATATTCAGCTACACAAATTGATTCTCAACTTGTCAACTTTTTCTAGTATGGAAACTTGATCAATTAAGGGTTTTGAAGTTATAATTGATATCTTCATTGTTGGACAAATTTGTTTCATTATTTGAGAATATTTGGATGGATTTTACACCATTTGGAGGTTTAAATTCAAATTTTAAATTAGTTATCCTTGTTATGGAAGCTAAGGGGCCAATTGCACAATCAAAGGTGATTGAAGATCAACTAGAAGTCAGAATTGATCATTTCTTATTTATGGTCAATTTTACAAGAATTATGAAGGATTTTGATGATATTTTAATCCTTAAAATCAGCCATGCATTATTGGAATTGATTTGCTCATTCAATACTGATTAAGATCAACAAAAGTCAAAGGTCTTGATGATCAATCAAGTCAGCTGATTATGGAAGATAAATCAAGAATTCAAATGAAGGTTTAAAATTTGCTTGAAGACTTGACACATGGAGGGTTGAGATTGATCAAGGAAAGCCTACTCTAACACTATATAAAAGGGTATCTTGAAGGCTTTGAAACAACTTTTGGAAGCCCTATTAATTTCCTCATTATTGGCCAAGATTTTAATTCTCTCTAAATCTTTCTCTTCCTCTATCTTCTTGAGAGAAAACTAAAAGAGTTCTCTACACTTCATTGTATTATTTTTGAGAGAACCCTATTTCTCAATCTCTACTATTCTTGTATCTTGTAAAGAGTGTACAAAATCCAAACTAGTGAGTGTGAGACTCCAAAAATAGTTTGGTGGTGGTGAAGCCAAGTGAAGACTTTGGTGGTTGTAAAAAAAGTTTCATATAGTGGATTTGATTGAAAATCCTAAGGAAATCCTTAGGTAGTGGATGTAAGCCATAAGGGCCGAACCACTATAAATCGTTGTGTTCTTCTTCTCTTCACTCTTACTTATTCTTGCTTGATTATAATTGTTTGATTTTTGTCTTGTGCTATCTGAAGTGGTCGAATCCTAAGGCCTACATTCTTGGTGGTTGTTTTGATTATATTCTAATTTGCATTAATTGATCATTCTTTGTACTAATTCAATATTCCATTTGGTTTATTTAAAGACTTGTTATTGTGTGCATTCAAATCACTTATTTTCACCAAGTTGTAATTTGAAGAGTATATTGGATCAAAGCACGTATTAGCACAGCTGGCAGATATCATATTATCCATCTAGTATTTTTAAGTGCTCCCCTACTCTCAACTACAATTTTAGTTTATATTAAATTTGTTTTCTCATATATATATATATATACGTGCATAAGTTTTAAAAAGGTGTCAATTAACCCCCCATTTGACTAGGTTAGAACTCAACAAGTGGTATCAGAGCAAGGTTCCTAAGAGAGTGATTAATCATCACTAGGTGTATCCATGGCATCGAGTTCGCGTTTTTATGAAAATGAGGGTCGTTCTTTATCTACGACACCATTCTTTGATGGCACCAATTATGCATATTGGAAAACAATGATGGAAGATTTTTTAACTGCATATAGTCTTTATTTGTGGGAAATTGTTAGAGATGGTCCATATGTCCCTAAGGAAAAGGTAAAGAGAGGAGAAGTAGAAGAGTTAGTAGAAAAGAGTAAAGATAAGTACACAGATGAAGATAAGAGATTAATTGCTTTAAATGCTAAGGCTAGGAGTGCATTTCATTGTGCTTTGAGTATATCTAAATTTAATCATGTACAGTGTTGTAAATCTGCTTATGAGATTTGGAAGAAGTTAGAGTTAAAATATGAAGGTACTAGTCAAGTTAGAAAAACAAAAATAAACATGTGCATACATGATTTTGAATTGTTTCCTATGAAGCCTAATGAATCTATTTCTGAAATGTATACTCGCTCAATTGATATTCTTAACTCTCTTGAGTCTCTTGGTAAATCATTTTCAGATTTTGAAAAGGTGTAAAAGGTTCTAAGATCTTTACTGGAGGCATGGGATCCAAAGGGACTAAGCCCGAAGCCTCAAATGAAAAGAAAGTGGAGGTTACTTGCTACACGTGTGGCAAGTTCGAATGTCCCAAATCAAAGAAGGGTAGATCCAAAGGAAGGAGAAAGAAAGAGAAGAAAGATAAAAAAAAACATTCAAAGCAACTTGGGATGATTCTAGTGATTCTGAATCATCTTCAAGCGATGAAGAAGAAGAAAAGGCAAACTTTTGTTTGATGGCCAAAGGAGAAAAAAACTCATCTTCCACAGATAAGGAGGTAAACACTTCCAAAATGGATGCATTATTAGAAGAGTTTGATTTTCTGTTTAAAAAACATAAAATGGCTATTAGAGAAATCAAAGAGCTTAAGAGAGAAAATGGTATATTAGAAAAGAACAAGGAAGAGTACATGGAAGAAATAGATGAGTTAAGTTCTAAAATTAGGAAAATGGAAGAAAATAAACCAAATGAAGTGTGTGCATTAAATTCCTATTGACCCCTCTATTTTAAGCGCTCTTCCATGGGATTTGGAGGCTCTTTCTGATCTTTGAGGCCTCCATACGCAAATAGCTAGAATTATCACTTTTTATCGCATCATTAGTAGTTACTCTCAAACATAATGCTGTGTTGTCATATTTTATTTCCAGTTTTAGCACCACTATTATGATCTGATCTGACTTAAACATTAGAGGACTAGCAAAGGAGAAATCCTTGCGTGCCTTCTAACCTCTTTTGCCTCATAAGATCTTTGCCTTCCTTATCTAAAAGTGGTGAAACTTTCCCTAATAGAGCATTGTTGCCCCTGGTTACCCTTTGGCACCTTGTTCACTCTCCCATAATCTGGACTAGGATTTTCTCCCAGCTCTCCCCATACCAGTGTCCTCGCGAGAGTGACCTCATTACTTACTAGAGTTCTTTAAACTGCTCACTAAATTTCCCCACAACAAACAAATTGTAATTCTTATATCTTGGTAAAACTAATTTGGCGTCGTCCGTGGTAAATGAGCAAGAAGTCTTAGAAGATGGTGACCATGAGATCCACCTGCGTAGGGAGAGACCTACACCAGAAGATGCTCATCTTGGAGAAAATCCTTTTGTAGCCTCCTCTGTAAAACCCATTGCCAATTTGCAACATTCCCCAGAAAATAAGTCCACCAGGCAATGCCCCTAAAAGGTGTGAGACTTGTGTAATTACTCCGTATTGTGTAGTATTGAGTAAGTTCAAGGAACTGGAAATTGGTTTAAGAATTTAGTTAATTAATTGTCGTATCAATGGAATGGAATACCCCGAGACTTAGATGTCTAAAGAAAAGGGCATGACATTAACGAGTATCTCAAGACAAGATTTATGGCATTGAGAAAAATTGGAACAGAGATAGTTTTCGGTACAGTTAAGATGCAGCCTAAAAAATTGAATAATCGTAAAGGACTTCCAAAAAGTCAACGGAACCCTAAAGGGATTCAAGTTTTGCATAAGGAATGAATCTAAAGCAGTTTCGTATGGAAATTTAAGGATAGCAAGGGGCCAAGTGGCAAGGGGTCTAGGTGCAGTTACTCAAAAAGTTCGAGCAAGGTGTAATTCTGAAAGCCACGAAACTAGACCATTAGAGTAACGTACTAGAAGAATGAGTAGTTAGTTAAAGATAAGGTACATAATCCAATGGTGGCCTGTCACATGGCCCTAGACTTGATTTAAATAAGGTTCGGACTCCAAAGTGATCCTAAGCTGGAATGGAATGTTGTTTGAAATCCAAAATGATTCAAAGTTATATTGGAATAAGTTTTGAAATCCAAAGTGATTCAAAGCTATATTGGAATAAGTTTTGAAACCCAAAATGATTCAAAACTATATTGGAATAAGTTTTGAAATCCAAAATGATTTAAAACTATATTGGAATGAGTTTTAAAATCCAAAATGATTCAAAGCTATATTGGAATGAGTTTTGAAATCCAAAGTGATTCAAAGCTATATTAGAATAAGTTTTGAAATCCAAAATAATTCAAAGCTATATTGAAATGAGTTTTGAAATTCAAAATGATTCAAAACTATATTGGAATGAGTTTTGAAATCCAAAGTAATTCAAAGTTATATTGGAATAAGTTTTGAAATCCTCATCATGACCCCCTAAGGTGGCGATGCGTGATTAACCCTAAAAGTCTATAAATAAGGTTATGGGGGTTGTTCACAAACCAATCGAAATGAGTTGAGGCAATTTTATACTAGATTGAGGGAATCTAAGGTGAGGATCTTATTCTTGAGAGAGGGGAGAAAATTCTGCAAAAAAAAAAAAAAGGGAAGGAATTGGAGGAGAAACGAGGGAGAATGGGCTTCACCGAAGTTTTTGAGTCTTCATTGAAGTTCAAGCCAAACAATTATAAAAATGGCAAGGTAAGTTTGGTTTCTTATAATATTCCTATAGAGAGGGAAGAGAGAGACCTGTAGGTTCAAACGGGGGTCGAATCGGAGCTAAAACAAGGGAGTTATGACAAAAAAACCAAAAAAGGGTGAAGTTGTGTGAATTTTAAGGGTGGCGCGTGTAGCTCACGCACCAGCAAAGGCTACGTGTGTAAGTGCTTCAACCACCTTCCAACAGTGCATGAGGGCGTGTGAAGCCTCCTTTTGCCTTGCGAATTTCTAATTTTTCCCCTCATTTAATGCCCTTCAGCCCTATGTAAAAATATTGAAGGTTTGATTTATCGAAACTCGTGTTTTTTTTTTTTACAGAAACCTAGGTTCGCTTGTTGTAAATAGTAACTTCCAAAAATAAACCTTCAAGGTAAGTGGTTCAACCCAAAACTCGGTCTTATGTAAATATTTTTATCACGTTGGCATGCCTTGTTATGTTATACATCATGTAAATTGCATATACATGTTATGATGATGAAATATGCATATGTTTACGATGATATTATTGGTCATGCATTGCATATGTTTGAGAGTACGGATAGGCATCGCTGCTCTACCACGGGTGCCCCCAAACATCTCGGCCTGGTGAGGTTGTAAAAATGAAGAGTAGCAATAAAGTGTGGTTAATGCCTCGTCAGCTCAAACAAAAAGAATGAGGACATTTTTCATTTTGCATACATACACGAAATATGAATTTTGTACCCTTATTTAGATGATTCAACATCTAACTCGAACTATGCCTCTGAAATATTCAAACATTTCAGATGGAGATTGTAGTATAAACGAAAATGAAATAGACATGTAATGGCACTTAGCAAAAGTGCATGATATATTAACTATATGTTTATGCAGTCTATGTATTTAAGTTCTACTACTCTAAATTCTGAATTTTTTGAAAGATGATGATGTATAACCTTATTTATGGTTAATGTTAAAGTTAAGGTTCGATTCTTAACTTCCGTATTTGATGTTTATGATGATTCTCATTTGAGACAGATGAATGGAACTTTTGGGATGGATATGAGGAATGATATGGTTTAGCATTAGTTTTGAAAAAAAAAAATATATTATCCCAGAATTATCCCAAGTTATAACACGTACGAGAAAATGGGGTGTTACAATTTGGACACGACTTCACCCATAGCCTCCACGGACTAGAATCTCTGAGATGATCCATTATTCTTGGGAGAAATATCAAAGTACAAGCAAGTGTCCCAAGACCCATGGCAGAAAAGGATCCTCGAATTGTCTTCTTAGTATAGCACTAGCAGCTCAAATAGTAGTATAAAGAGTTGAGAAGAAACCATAAAGAGAACGTCAAAACCATGAATGACCTTAATGTCGCTAGCAGAATTGCTAGCTAGAGCCAACTAGTTTGTTGTTCAAATGGAGATCCTTAACACCTTTGACACACAGTAGGATAAGGATAGGAGGAAAAGAGAAAAATCAATCAGAGAAAAGCCTAGGAAGAGCGAAACCAAGATCCTTAGATCAAATGACTTTTTTAGGACCAAGTTCCATAAATACCCACCTTTTCAAGACTATCAATCAGCTATTTTGAGGGCTCAAGAAGGAAAGATCAACTTTCCCTACTTTGATAGGCCACAGGACGATGGTACAAGGCCTTTCTATAAATATCACCTACTTTCTAGCCATTCCATAGAACAATGCTACGAATTAGACAAATACATCTAGCTAGACCAATTCGTGCCAAATACTCTGCAACACCCAAAAGGGTGGCCTCATTAGAATAGTCAACAATTTGGGGTGGAAATTGCAAAAACTAACCATATCTCAAATACAAAATTCATTTTTAACCACACAAAAAAAAAAAAAAAAACTTTTTTGTACCCCTCAAACAAATTAATTGCATGTTATACCCACATGTCTAGTTTTGACCCCACTAACTAATTTTTCAAATCCACTTTTATTTAAAAATTCAAAATGAAAATAAAAATAATAAAACACCAAAATACCCTCGCCATTACAAAACACAAATCATAAAACCCCCCATGTTAAACTCTCTCTCTCTCTCTCTCTCTCTCTTCCATGCTAAACTCGATCTCTCTCTCTCTCTCTCTTCCATGCTAAACT
Source organism: Diospyros kaki (assembly GCA_036245055.1). NCBI lineage: Eukaryota > Viridiplantae > Streptophyta > Magnoliopsida > Ericales > Ebenaceae > Diospyros > Diospyros kaki. The sequence continues at coordinate 11,298,416 of BSEG01000009.1, forward strand.
CGATCTCTCTCTCTCTCCTTCTCCATAAGAAGACTTGAAGGTCCCTGACAACCACCGTTGTACAACCGTTGACCGTCGTGATTGCCGACCAGTTACCATTGACGACAACATAAGTTGCGACTGTCTCCTCCTCCTTTTGTGTGATTTTTTTTTTAGCAAGTTTAGGATGAGATTTAAGCATTTGCATTTGTGGGTGGATTGACTATTGCAGAAGACGAAGACAAAACCTAGTGACAAAACCCACCAACTTTTGTTAGGGGATGAAACAAACAATTTTTTTTCGAGAAAGACGAAGGACTGTTCATCTTCCTCGACAAAACCCGGACATGTTATGATGGGTTATAGCGATGAAACCTGATTTTTTTAAGTACATATAATTTATAAAAATACGCATTATGTTTTTTTAAAAAAATAAATTATATTCATAAGATTAGGTTTAGTAAATTATTAATTTCACATGAAAGAAAAGTTACAAGTCTAAAAAAGATCTTAAATTTGAATTATTATAAATCAATGTCCGAAACTCGGGTTTTGTTCAGGTTTTATGTGTCTTCAGGCTACTAAAAATTCAATGCTTCTCTGTCCATATCCAATTGTTGTTTTTGTATTGTTTTTTTTTTTCTTTTTCCTACAGATAGATGTCTAGCAAACTAGACAATTTACTTGTGTTCACGCTCATTGAGTAGTACTACTCAGAACGTGGGTTACTACTCATTGTGAGATCAACCACCTTGGGGCAATTCATAAGGCTCTCACCCATTATAGGGTGTTTGATAAATTCGTACAAGGCTTACTAGGACATTTCTTACAGATCCATCTGTCCCTCTATTTGACTGCACCACAATTGATCTATCAAGTATTGATTAAGAAGGTGACATTTCCTAATGCTCGCCATGATGAAATGTGGTTCGAGATTAGCAGCATGCCATATAGGTATGGGAAGCAGAATCTACATTATCTCCATCTGGCCACGAGCGATGGGAAGCTGACTGGTGAGATTGGGAAGAAAGTCAACCTTTATGGTTTTGTTTTGGCATTTTAGGTACAATTCGTTATATGTTACTATCCCCATATTGTATTACATTACATTATTGTATATGATTTGTCTATTTTAACTAAACGTTTATTTTGTTTTGTATTATAAAAAAGTTTTCTCTCTACAATGGTGGTTGATCGAGACATTCCCATGGGTTTAGAGTAAATGCGCCATAAGACTATCTAATCTAGTCACAATTCTCAGGTGTAGAATTTTCAAAGACATACTTAGATTATATTGAATCACTTTAATACTTGATTATATTGAAAGCATACTCGATTGAATCAAAGACATACTTTGATTAGAATTTTCAAAAGCTTTATAGAATACTCAAATACTTTGCTTTCAAAAGCTTTATACATATTCAACTAATATACTTGATTAATTTTATCAAAAGGCTTTTTCCATACTGAGCTAATTTTTCAAATATTTTTTCAGACTACTCAACTAAAAGAAATGCATACTCAGTTATTTCGAAATACATATATATATATATATATAAGAAGGCCTGAAGTTTTTCAATTTAAGAAAAATATTTTCATAAGCTTCATACTTCTTGATCAACACAAAACAATGCTTTGGGTTTGAAAGATATAAGTATATAAGATACAAGTTGGAGTGGCGGCCACTGCCACTCCAATTTGTAGGTCACGGACTTCAAGGGTTGCATTTTGGAACCTATCCACATACTATCGAAGGGATACTTTGTTAGGCCCGTGTGTGTGTGAGTGTAAGTGTATTTGTATTGGATTTATTATTTACTTTTGCAGAAAATTTGAACAGTCAGAGTTTAATTTCTGAATTAAATCTGAGGCTTTTCATTTGCTCCAAGAGTCATAATTTTTAATGAGTTTTATGATTTTATTTAATTGTTGTATTGAATTTGTGGCTATTGGGAGCCTCTGATTCAGCTCTAAAAGGCTGCCAGAGTTTCATTCTTTATCATCCAAGCATTCCAACATTCTCTAGTGCCTTCTTGTGTCCACTTTTATCTCAGAGAGCAAGTTCCTTTTGAGTTTTTCTAGCTCCAACCATTCATGGCCGCCGTTCTATTGGAGAAACCGTTTTATCCTGCTGAAACTTTCGCCATAGTCTGCTGGTTGCTAGTTACAGGGCGATCTTACTTTCAGGACAACACTAAGACGCGACTCGGTCTATTTCATCCCTCCGATCTAACTGTTTCAGTTGCCGTCAACCTCGTTTAGTCACCGGTTTGCAGTCCCTTGATCTTAAAGTTGATGCTAATATTTGTTTGTAATATTGAGGGAGTGCTTATGCAATTTTGATAATTGCATTAAACATTGTTGCAATCTTTGGGGTTGGTTAGTTATTGTTATAATTGCAATATATATATATATATATGTATTCTGTAATTGTGACATACCTATCCATAATCCAACATTCTTTGCCTCCCTAACTGTTGAGAAATTTGTATTTTGATTTGTGGAGAAAGTAATATTGAAAATATATTTTCAGTAAATTTGGTTTATTGATGATTTTCAAAATATTTTTAAATCATTTGATATATATTCATATATTGGAAAACCTCATACTCATATATTTACGTATGTCTTTCAAAACAACTAAATATTGGTTTTGGTCGATAAAGAAGTATGAGGCTTATAAATTTATCTTTCTTTAAATTGAAGAAGTTCAAGTTCATATATTATTATATTCTTCAAATAGAAAAATCTAGTTTTATATCAATTGAGCTTAATATAAAATGTTTTGAGAAAATATCTTGAAAGCTCGACTTAAGTATAAAAGTTTTTTGTTAAACTAAGTATATGCATTTTTAAAGCTTGTGAAGGCAAAGTATTCAAACATTCTTTTAAATATTCTTCTCTTGCCTTCGATCAAAAATAGCTTTGTCAATCAAATATTGCTCAGTATATTTTTCAATATATTCAAGTATTCAATCGAGTTTCATATAAACCTACTCGAGCATGTTTTGCAAAAGCTATGTTTTCTTTAAGCTCAATTGAGTATGGTATTTGTAAAATTGAGTATTTTTATTTCCATTGAAATCTAAGCATATTTTTCAATCAAGTATTGCTTTATGTATCTTTCAAATCAGTAGATTATATGTTTTATCAAAACCTTCTCTCAATCGACTACTAAGATTTCCTACTTGAGTATTTTTTTACAAGCTCTTTGTATTTCCAAAATTAGTAGAGTAAAAATATTTTCAATCAAGTATTTTTTAGTATCAAAACTCCAAGTATCTCCTTAATCGAGTATATCTTTCTCTCAATAGACTAATGTATTTTTTATAATCGTTTATCTATATGTTTTAATCGAGTAAAGATTGGATGAAATCTGGCTAAGTCTCTGTCCTTAATTTTAATTGAGTATCAATTATCTGTATTCGAGTATATTTGTGTGTTAGCCGAGTAAGCTTAGCCTGGTAGTCGAGTGGTTAATGCAAAGTCTCTATAGCTTATGAGTCAATCGAGTAATGACTTGGTCTTACTCGAGTAAGTCGAGTAATGACTTGGTCTTACTCGAGTAAGGCTTCTATATATCGATTACTTGAGTTTTCCAATCGAGTGTGCTCTTCATTAGTCAAGTATCTATAGGAGTTAGTCGAGTAAAAAGCATACAATATAATTGTATAGCAATGGCACTAATACCCAAGAGGGGGTGAATTGGGTTATTTAAAATTTTGGTTTAAAACTTGAAATTTCCTTTGTGATGAAGGATGAAATTTTGATGCAAGTTAAAAATGATTAGAAGATTGCAAATCACAATTTATGAAATAAAGAGTAAGAGCAATGGAACGATGCAAAGTGATGTATAGTGGTTCGACTTAAATCGAACTTAATCCACTACCTTAACTTTTCACTAAATATTTTTAAGCAAATTACTATAATCCTCTTATCATACCGGATAGGCCTTCTAGCACCAAGCTAAGAAAATACGCCATTTTGCTTAAACAAACAAGCCCTTTAGCAAAGCTAGGTAGAAATATACAATCTCCTACTTTAATGCTAGTAGGTCATTTAGGTATATGAGCTAGGACTACAAAGAGTGATACAAGAGAAATATCTAAGAGCATGCACTCTTAGTTACAATGTAACCAAAAACAAATGCAAGGCTAGAAATGTAATTTTACAAGGCCTTGAAATAAAGAGATTGAATACACCAATGGCGCACAAAAATGGATGAGCACTTAGGAGCTTGTAGATTGATCACTTAAGCAGTTTGAATCCTCCATTTGACTTCTATTTATAATGCCTTGAGAGCTCATTCAAGAATCTTGCCGTTGAAAGTGGAGGAAGCATTTTGGATTAATGGACAAACTAGCCATTGGCGATTTCTGACACCAAAACGATCAACAGATGCAGGGCATCGGTCAACAGATTAGTTAAGGAATTTAAAATTCGATCGATAGATGCAAGGCATCAATCAACAATTAAAAGCTTGGAATGCAAAGAGTCCACATGCTTGCTTTCTATCAGTCGACAGCCTTATACCAATCAATCGACAGACAAAGACTTAGAAACCCAACTCACCTCCCTCTTGGGTAATCTTTCATTGATGAATATTGAGGAGATAAGTAGCATCTTTCTTCCAATAACTGTTGATTATAAATGCCTTAATGAATTCCAATCTTAGTTGTTCAAAGTAGGATATAGACCCCACAGGCAAACCATTAAACTAGGCTCAGGCATGTCCAACTTGGGTTAATGGGAAGGCCTGGCACATTATCTCATCTTCCTAGCCATGGAGCATTATTAAAGACTTATAATTCTGCATGTGATCATAGGGGTCGTCCTTACTCAAATAGGGGGTCATTTAAGGCATCTTAAATTTCTTTAGTAAGGGATTTTCCATTACATCCACTGCAAACCGGAGTCTTATTTAGGGTTGCTCCTCCAAGACTAGCAATAACCTCTTCTACTAAAGTACCTCCTTAATTATTTTCCTCATATCAGCAGTCTCACGAGCACTGAAGGCCAAAGGGTTATCGTCCTTGTTGTTCTTTCTTGTCATAACTCTAAGGGAGTTCTAATCCCCGTCTATTGGGCTACTGGCCACAATTTTTGAGTCTTTGCCCTTTTGAGGGCTTCACCTACTTTCTTTTCCCCTTTGACGATCATCATTTCCTTCTTGATTTCTGTGCTAGGGGGAAGCTTGAGCATGAGTTTCTTATGCAGGAGATCTCAGTTGATTCTTTCAAGGAAAAGTGGGTTGGGATTGTGTCTCGGGATTGGCTCCTTGGTAAGAACTGTTTCTCAGCACTTCCTATGGGGTCTCGTACGATAGAGCCCTTTTTAGATACAAACTTCCTCAAGGTGGGCGACATCAGACCTTGGGGAACCAAGTTTTGCAACACTCCCACCATTTCTCGAAGTGCTTGCATGCCCTTAACGAGTTGATGTCATAGGGTCTCATATTCAGCTCGAGGAACCATGGACGTAACATGTTTGCTTGAGGCCAAGAAACTAGTGTTAGTGCCCTAATGTTAGATTTAGATGACATCTAGCATTTATTACTATGGGAGTACTGATGTAATTCTTGCAATATGTAATAAAATATGTTTTCATATTTTAAGGTTATATCTTCATTCATATCTTTTCAATCATTATATATGAATGAGTCCCTAAATTTTCTGTTAAATGTCTTATTCTTAAGTGTTAAAAATATGTGACTAAGGACCTTTGTATTAAAGATATCTTAATGATAATTCCTGGTCCTTGGACTTCTCAAAAGAAAACTATGATTAGTCGAGTACGGACTGGCACATGGGATACTACATTTGATTAGTATGAGATGCTAATGATAAATGATTGTGAGTTGCATGCTATGATCCATGAGATGGATATAGTATACATGCGGGTAGATGCTAGTGGAACATCTATTGAATGTGACGCACATGATAGATCATATGGCTAAGAGGATCTATGATCTATCATAGGCTTCGATTATGTTACTGGTCCTTAGACTGGAGGCAACACGGTTGTCTTGTATGTCAATGACAGGGATTTGTCGTTTCTAAGAATTATCTGGTTATCGGGTGGGAGATGCACTATGTAGTCACTATGTAGTGGCATATGGAGGCAGGTGGTTGCTAATGGGATCCATCAACCTCTGGCGTGAGGTGAATATCTTATGCGGTCAGTGGTGGTCTTGATTATAGAAACCCCTGGCCAGGGTACACTTGATTGGAAAGTGTTCCAATGTCGGAAAGAATTATGATGTGTTATCTCAATCTCACCACATTGATTTTGGTATAGTCATCGAGTTAGTGAGTTTGATCAGTTCATAACTCTCACTCAATCGGGATGATAATTGATGGAGGGATTATAGTACATGAGAATCAAAAGTCCAAATAGGTTATATTCTAAAGTAAGACTTCATTACTGGTAAGATCACCCTAACATAATGGTAGTTGTCACTCAGGGTCTTTCAGGGTACATTAAGGAGACGGAGAGATCCTCGTTGTAGACTAAAATGTTTGGTCAACGTTAAAGAGTTTGTTGTATCCTAATTGCTACTTAGGAGTGAACCTAGAAGGTCACACGCATATCCAAGTGTGCTGGTTGACTAAGCAATTAAGGCTAAAACTGTCATTAAGAGTTAATGACACTTACCGTTAAGAGTTAATGGATCGGGTTCATTAATCAAATTAACAAAGAGCAATCATCAAGAGTTAACATGCATGCCGTTAAGAGTTAACGGGGGCCTTAGTATCCTTACAAGATAATGAAAGTGCTATTAGGAGTTAATAGTGAGCCTAAATGCAATTTCTAAAAGTTTTGGATAAAGGCGCCAAAATAGTCGACAGCGTTGGAAAATTGTTGACCATTTTGATGATATTTTACTCTTGTGTTGGTTTTGATGATAAAAAATAAATGATTTATATCTTTAAGTCAAATATATGGTTTTCAGGTTTTTAAACAAAAATCATTTCGCACACCTTTGTGAAAATGAAAACCAAATGAATTTCATGTATAGAGATTTACTCAAATATGTATTATGAATAATCTTCTAAATAATTTTTACAAATTGATTTTGAACTATTGGATAAATGAAGCAAAACATTTTCAAAGGCAAAAGACCATGTATGCTCTTTATAGATTGATATTTTTGTCTTTGACATGATTTTAACGATAAAAATCAATTGTATTTTATGATGGAATTACTTTATTAATTTGCATTCACTTGGTGCTCTAAATTTCTTTCATATGATTTATTAAGTATCAAAATTAAATTTCATCACACAATTAAATCTTGATGACAATTGAAATATTATATTTCTATTTGATGAAAAATTGTTGAATGAAAATTAAATTCAATGCCAAAATATCTTGTGATAAATTTCTTATGGAATTTTGGAATATTGTGTTTTTAATTGATTCAAAATGAATTTCCAACAAAATATCTTTTAAATCAAAAGAAATCATTTTTGAGTGCATTCAAGATCATCTGTCGATAAGCATTGGAAAAATAAATGAAACTATCGACAGTCCTCTAGGATTCTGTCAACAATTAGAAAGCATGTTTTTAGAATGCCTTGAAACTGTTGACAATTTGAAAATCATCTATCGACAATTAGTATATGTGCAAAGGCATTTGTCAACAGTTGATATCTCTGACAGCTTTCAACGATTAGTTTTTCATTCTCTAACTACTTTAAACGGCCATTGCTCTTTTTACTTCCTCATAGCTATTGTAGCTCATTATTCTTTATAGTGAGACTATCAAATTTGAGAAGCCCATTTGATTTGAAATCCACTTCCATTTCCCAACCTTAATCTCCCTTACTCTTTTTGTCTAGCACAAAGGGAGAGTGTTGGGATTCACCATATCTCTTGCTCTCTTTGTCTAGCACAAAGGGAGAGAACCTCCCTATTTATAGTGATGGAGAAGGCCGACATGTGGTGCATGACCCACTATTTTGGTAGGCATCTCGGAGACAGTTTTAACTGGGTGTCATGGGGCTTATAGCCTCCTGAGAGAAAAGCTCCCGGGGTTAGGTAGCCCACGAGGGTCTTTTGGGTATTATCAAAGGAGATGAAGAACTCGTGGATCCCCTAGATAGTCTTTCGATGATGCCACTAGAGAGGCTCTTAGGTGGTTACTTGGGTGTCTTCCAAATGGCACATAGCTTGGGTGCCTTGCATATTTAAACACATGGATTATGCAATGGGTGCCTATGACCGAGTGACCCTCACTCGTCTATAGGCTCGAGAGAGAGTCTCTCGGTATGCTTGGGTTGTGAGGGCATGACATGATTGAATGACCATCTATGGTCGCACAGAGGCATGGTCAAGAGTGTGGCTTGAGGTAGGTAAGGATGGTCTCACGAAGACATGGCTGAAAGTGTAGCTCGTGGCCTAGCTGCGTGCTTGCCAGTAGGGAGGGGGGGAGCGAGGCGAGGCAAATGATATGCTCGAGTGACCTTTACTCGAGCATACCCTCGAGTGACCCTTACTCGACCCTTTTGTGACTTGTGCGTGCTCAAGCATGTGAGGCATAGTCGCTTCTTGGCCACGTGGTGGCCTAGTCACGTGCTTGCCAAGGGGAAGGGGGCGAGTGACCCCACTCGAGCATACGCCTTAGTGAGCTTCACTCAGGGGTACTTGAGTGACTTTTACTCGGCTTCCTTGCGACTTGGCCCAAGGGGCCTTTTCTTTGGGCCCTTGGCCCAATTCTACCCACTTTTGGCTTCTTTGGCCTACTTCAACTAATTTTTTATATAGTGGTGCTAGGGACTTTTTTGTTAGGCGTAGCAATAAAAAATATAAAAATAATTTATTTAATGTTAAGTTATAATTTATTTGCAAATTAAAATAATTGCATATACTCGGTAAACATACCCATAGTTTAATTAATCAATCATTTCAACGCCCATTGGAGAGGACCCAAAAGCCTTGGTTTGAAAGCCTTTTTCTACCAAGAGCGGCAGCGGCACACCGAAAACTGGGGCAAACAGGAGAAAAGCAACCCCATGGAAGACGGTGAATTCCGCCCCAGTTTTCTAGGCTATCTCCCCTTCTTTCTTCTTCTTCTTCTTCATAAATTAACTCGCACCGCTGGATCTTCTGAGCTCAGCATAAGCGAGCAAGAGTGCGAAATCCCCAAACACCACCACCGCTACCATGTGGAAATGGAAGAGGTATCTGATAAGCAGTAGAAGAATAAGAACAAGAAGGCTGTCAATCCCAGCAGCTAATAAAGATCCCATCTTGGCTGTCACAGAAGCTTTCCTTGCTAACACTCATCCCACAAAAATCAACCTCGGCGTTAGGGGTGTTCATGGTTCGGTTTGGCCGGTTTTAAATCGGTTTAAAACACCAAAATGCAAAGTCGGTTTTGCACCAAATCAAACCGATCGGTTTGATTTGGTGCGGAAAACCGAATCGAACCAAACCGCATTTTGCGGTTTGGATCGGTTCGGTTTCCGCGGGTTCAGATTTCTTCATTTTGGCTCGATTCTATTAATGCAAATATAGGCTATATTAATATAATTATAGTCAAGAAATGTAATTAAGATGTCGAAATTGGCTGTGTAATATACACAAGTGTTGGACAAAGATGGTTTCTATTCTGTTCAACCCAACTTATTCTGCCGGCCCAAGACTTATGAACAATCCTCTAACAACCTGAATACTAATCATTTAATCTATCTAAAACATTCAATATAATGTGGAGAGAGTCTACCTCAATCAGCAAATCGGCGATTGAAAAGGGGGAAGAAGGCGACGGGACTGCTGCAAGCCAACGATAGTGTCAAGAGGTGATACCAGCAACCGGCGAATCAGCTATCAAAAACGATGGGGAAAGGAGGAGATGGGATGCTCGGAGTGACAGAGTCGAACTGCTGCCGTGCTGCGAGGCAACGGGGAGAGAGATGGGATGCTCGGAGTCGAACCGTTGCGAGGCTATCGGAAACGATGGGGGTCGCCACTCGCTGGTAGGTTGGCGCCGATCGCCAGTGAACCGAAGGTCCAAGGGGAGAGACGGCTGGGTGGGCTCAGGTTAGGGTTTGGGGGAAATGGGGAGAGAAAGATGAGATGAAGGAGGCCGATGCGATGACTATTGACGCTCGCTCGGCCTTAGCAATTTTATATTTTTCTTTTTTTTTAATTATATTTTATATATACTCGGGCGGTTCGGTTTTAAACCGAACTGCCGGTCTGCCAAATCGCAAACCGTGCGGTTTGGCAGATTTCCAAACCGAACCGAACCACACATTCAAAAAACTGGCCGGTTCGGTCCGGTTCAGTTCGGTTCGGCGGAAACCGCGGTCCAGCGAATTTTTTGAACACTCATACTCGGCGTGGTATTCTTATTACTATTTACGCTACAGTCGCATCTGTGTTTTGATCAAATGTAGTTGTTTTCTTTTTGGGGATATATAGATATATGTATGCTAATGGCATTTGTACCCCATGGCCATAATTGTGGGCTCGTAAGGACCCTATAGCTTCAGTGATGACGAGGGCAGGCCTCTTGTTCTTCAATGCGTTCGAGATGCTGAGGCCAGGATTGCCGATGCCCAATTCCAGTCAGTTACTTTTCCTTCTTGGGTTTTCCCTAGAATTTCTTGACTTTCCTTTTCATTCGAGGTGGATTCCTATATTTCTCTGTTCTTTGGGGGGAATTTGGCTGTGAATCACTTGTCTCCTTATTTTGTATAACATGCTAGAAGGATCAACATCCATTCATGCCAAGTATATTTTTTATCCATATTTTGATGAGGATCGACATTCATTCAGTCATTTGCAATCGAAATTTGGTGGTTTGACAAGACATTATCGTATAAATTTGCCTCAAATGTTGATTGGGCAATATAGATTGTGTAGCTTTGACTTAATAAAGAGACCATTTACATTTTTAGATGTGATTTCCATTTTCCTTTACTGTTAACAGAAGTAAATCTTTTTGGCACTTTTGGGCTAACTAATGTCCATGCTCAACACCATTTATTTATCCCGGGTATTGCACCATAAGGCTTAATCCATCACTACAAGAAAAAAGGGCTAGGTGGCACCAATTTAGTGTCATTTTTTTATGAAAATGACACAAAACATTTACACTTGCATCATTTGAAGAAAAATGACATTGGGACATGGGATATTTAGTGGCATTTTTATCATGAATGACATTAAAATTTTACAAATGTGGCACTTCTAAAAAATGACACTAAAAAATAGCTAACTGTCACCTATTTAGTGTCATTTTAAGATGAAAATGCCATTAGAAATTTAGAAGTGGTGGCATTTTTCAAGAAAATGACACTAAATGATATAAGCAAACTAACATTCTAGTGGCATGTCTAAGAAAATGCCCTCTAATTTTTTTTTTTTTTTATCTTATATATAAATATGTTTCACATGTGATCTCCCGAGTGTGAACTTGTAAAGTGTTGTTGATATGTGATATATCCTACTATATTTATATAGTGGGCCTCTTGTATTATTTTTGTTTCTTTCCAAGTAGTTTGAATTTTGGCAATTCACGGTCAGGGAGTCGGCACTTACAAGTGCAGTGAAGACCAACTTAGTTGAAGAGAGTGTACAGTTGGTGTATGGAAAGGGTGCAGATATTGTGAAGGAAAGGAGGTTTGCTGGAGTTTCAACTCTTTCAGGCACCAGTGCATGTCGTCTCTTTGCTGAGTTCCAGCATCATTTTTATCCCAAATCACACATCTATTTGCCTGTACCTACTTGGTCCAAGTAAATCGCATTCTCCTTTCAGTTTCTTCTCGTTATCTAATAATACCCAACTGTTTGGGCAGATATATACTTACTGAAATGGCATTAATTTTTGATAATTGCTTAGCCATCACAACATTTGGAGAGGTGCTGAAGTTCCAGTAAGAACCTTCCACTACTACCATCCTGAATCAAAGGGCCTAAATTTTGCAGCACTCGTTGGTGATATAAGGGTATGTTTAATTAGTACTATATACACAAGGATAGAGAGGAATTGCGATTCTTACTGTTACCGGACAGTGTTTGCTATTCCACTTCACTCTGCTGTTTGTTGGAAACAGCAAAATGCATATTGTCTTACATCTATGCTCCTCAAGCATATTGAGGGTATCCTCATCAAAAAGGAGTTTTCCTACTTTGAAAATAAATAATGACCGAAAACTGGCCTGCTTCCTCAGCATTCTGTATCTCACTTAAGTCATCAATGAGGTCTGAACTGAAAAAATAAATAAATAAAGTTGCCGCTAGGTTGATGCTTTCGTTGTGGCCATTCTGGAAAGCTATAAACCACTATTATTTCTTGTCAAAAAAAGCAGATATGGTTCAACAATAAACTGCCACTGATGTTTTGGTCCCATTTTCGTATCTTTGTTTATAATAGAATGCCCCAGATCATTCGTTCTTCTTACTGCATCCTTGTGCTCACAACCCAACTGGAGTTGACCCTACTGAGGAACAATGGAGAGAAATCTCATATCAGTTCAAGGTGAATTGTAGCATAGTTTTTTTGTCTTTCACATTTATTGAATTGCTATAATTCTAATTCTGGGTTTGATCCAATCAGGTGAAGAACCATTTCCCTTTCTTTGATATGGCTTATCAAGGTCTTGCTAGTGGGGATCTTGATAGGGATGCCAAAGCCATCCGGATATTTCAAGATGATGGACATTTACTAGGTTGTGCTCAATCATTCACAAAAATCATGGGACTTTATGGACATCGAATCGGTTGCCTTAGGTATGCCAATACTTTGGTCTTCATGCTTGGATTTGAGTTATTCAGAATTTCAAATTTTTGGTTCCTGGAGGGGGGAGGGAGGGGGTAATAAATCATTGTGGCAAACCTCAAATTCTACACTAAACCTAAACTAACTACGCTTTTCTCAGGGTTCACTTGAGTTGTGACAACAACCTTTTTCCAAATTGAGAGTGTAAGATTGTGTACAAGAACAATCCTCGCAAGATGGGAGCATTGTGCACTATAGATTCCCTTTTTTGTTAGAAGAGTAAGATCTAACCCCGTGTAGTTGCAACAACCAGGTAGGCCTGATCACATTTGAAATCGGCCTTGAACTGGAATTGGACCGCCAGTTCAATGGAACGGTTCCAAAAGTCGTGATCAGGAACCTGAACCTTAAGGAGCAGTTTTGATCCCTGGTTTCGGTTTCAACTTTGGAACTGCCAGTTTCGGTTCAGGTTTCTAATTAGATTTTTTTAAATTTAAAAATTTTAAAAAATTTAAATTCAAAATAACTGAAAATTCATAATAATTATTGGCTTTCAAAAATACTACTAAAATTAAAAATAACTATTTTTTTCCTTATATTTTATAGTTGTTTAATAAGGACATAAAATTATAAAATTAAATTTTTTTAGGGGTTTTTAAAATTTTTAATGAATTGGATTTTTCTCCCAACTTTCAACTCTTAGATCATCTCATACCCACAACATCATGATTGTGCATTAAATTGAAGGTAATTTAGGACAATAGCACAATGTTGGAATATGCAGATGACTCACAAATTAGATATTAGAAAAATTATCCAATTCTTTATATTATAATAAAAAATAAAAAAATAAGGACATGAACTTAATTTTTTAGAACTAAATTGCCTATGTATCTTCTTAGGGTTTAGAGAAATCAAAATTCACGTAATTCACTTACCTTAATTTAATTGTGTACCCCCTTAGTCCCATACATTCATGGTTCAATCGTTGCCACCATCCATATTTCCAGTGGTTGTACTATCGGGTGTGTCAGAATTCATCTTCCTCACCTTTCTTGATCTCTTGCTCCCTTAATTTTGCTTTTGACCCAATCATTCAAACAAGTTTGGTCTGCAAGGGAGTCGAGGGACAAACTTGAATGAGTTTCATTCAATATATTACCACCAACGCTAAATGCTTGTTCTACAACAACTATTGATTCGGATGTCGCTAGAAGTTGTTTAGTGATCATAAAAAGGATGGGATAAGTGTTGGCTTGTCACTTCTGCTATTCCAAAAGAGGAAATTCGTTGCCTACATTACTATCACCAAACTCAAAAATTGTTGTTAAATATATATCAAGTTCAATATTTGAATTTGATGATCCCCTTGGTCTCTTATGCCTTTGCATAAGTAAATTATCACCTCTACCAAGTTTAGTAGGCTTTCCCTATTGAGTACTAGTGGATTGGGATCCACTTAGGGCAACTTGATTACCATAAAGGTTATAGTAATCATTATAATTTGAAGAGTTAATCTTCTAACTTCAAAAACTTTAGAAAACTTTATCGTTTTCTTCTCAATGTATACAATCATAATAAATACTCAAATACTCATGAAAACCCTCTAATTTACAAGGAGGATTAAAACCATAGTATTGTTTTCAAGATACAACAATAAATTTATTTAATTGGAAATGCCGTCAATTGGCTGCTTGAGCCTATAAGGAAAGAAATAATCAGAGAGCACATGAGGGTCTCTATGTAAACACTCTTATATTTAAGTCAAACGCTTAAGATATAGAAACTGTAGAGAAGAATTTTTGCCAATATCAGGGACATTTTTTTTGGAATGAGTCTATCTATTTATAGAGGGGTCTGGAGTAATCCGAAGTAGCCTAGGATTAGGATTCTTACAGATAATGTCTATTTTGATTTTTTTGAACCTTATTAGGATTCACATTCTTATAGATGATGTTTTTTCTCATATTTCGTAATCCTTTTAGAATTATAATTTTTTATGGATAATTGTCTTATCCTTTTATTGGAATATTTGAAGGGATTTTTAGATGTCGGAGTTATCATGTTTTGCGCGTTGCGTGGGACCCCCTATATTTTGGGGAAATGTGAACAAACCCTAATCAACCCTGGACTGCAGCTTCTAGAAGAACCAAGTTGGAAGAAAACAACCAAACTCAATTAATTTGTATTCATGCGAGATTGCCTATTTATATAGATTTACTCTATGTTGCTAACCCTATGTACAAGAGATAGAATCATAACTAAACTAAATTATTGTACAGATATACAACTATTTAAAGATAGGCTAACTAGAGTACATTATCTTTATTATTTTGCATATTATCTCTTATAATATCAGCTCCTATAATTTCTCCTATTATCTAGGAGCTCTTCCTTAATCTCTTGGGACTTCAATCTCTTCAATCTTCTTTATCCTTATCTTCAGCTAGCTCTATGTGGCCGAGTCTCTTCCATAAGCTAGCTTGTTATCTCATCATCTCGAATTTCCAACAAAATATTTTGGCGACAATGATGCTCTTAGGGTCGTGGTCGTGGCAGGGCGACCATGGTCGTAATGGTAACACAATATGTGCCTTGGTGGCCCTGTAGGGGATGTCTCCTGCATCTAGCTGGTCCGCAGGGGTATTACACGCACGGGCCTCTTCTGCGACACCCCCATAACCACTTTTACTAGGCTGTGGGGGAGCCCCCACGAACGTCCAAGTTGGGCCTCGAGCCCTTGCTGTCACCTTGGCTAGACAGCTTGTCCTTACAACCACTTGGGTTGGGTCGCGGGGCCTCAAGCGTTGTAATTGGATCGACCCATTTATTAATTTTTATCTTATTTGTACTATGCGATATCAATTGCTTCCCACTCTTTCATTCGAGTTTCTCAAATAGAAGAGTATATTGTGTTATGGTATGGCTTTGTTTCTCCTGCATTAAGTGTTTTAAGCTTCAAGGTCGTTCTTGCTCGTTTTGCGCTTCAATCAATTTTCATGTTTTCGCGCTTCAATTTCAGGGATAATGAGCCTTAGATCACTCTTGCGCATTCCTCGCTTTAGTAAGCTCTCATAATTTTAGACATGTTCTCCTCGGATCTGCCAACCACATAGGTTATGCTAAGATGGAAGTATATTGTTCAGTAGTACCATACCTTGGTTCTATAGATGAATCATTGTATAAAAGTTAATCATCTCGAATAAAATCCTTCTTGTCACTGGCTCCCCAACTTGAGTGTAGGGACAGTCGGGCTCAAACCAAGAAGTGACGAGGATTTTAAGATCATGATAAGCGTCTTGATTGATGCTGGAGTTAAGATCTCACACTTAGTCCTTCGCCTATCATCAGTCTCAAACCTGTCCACTATGTGGAATCCAAGTCATGGACTTTTAAGGAGGAGCTCTTAGGGTCAGATCATTAAAGTTGAACGGAGTTGAGATGAAGCGTCACTCGACTTTTAGTCCTGGGTAGATCACCGGAGTGCATTGAGGTGATGACGTAGATAAGGCTGGGACGAAGTAGGGATGCTATGTAATATGGCTCCCTAGTCTTTTGTGGACAACTAGTTTTGTCGTAGGATTTTTTCATTGAGGATGATTGCATTGCCGCTTCTGAATCCCTTGTGCGGTCTAGTTTGTTGTAAGACTTCATATTAGGGAGGATTGCCCCACTGTTCCCTGGTCCTTTGGCTTTGACAAGGCATTTGTTCGTGTCTAAGTGACGTGATGGCTTGTGGGCATCTTATCATCCACGTATGTTTGAGACGAGTCCTTCATCCATTGACGTAGGTGACCCTTGAACATCTTAATAGTCTTCTCTGTAATTCGTCAATGATGCTAACTTCTTTTTTCCTCGAACAATGATACTCGGATTATCATTCTATCGATTCTTGGGTTTTCTTTGATTTATTGAACTATTATGTGCCTTCGTGCTTTGGATTTTTGAGCCATTCTTGCCCCTTTGTGATTCGATTTTTGGACCATTCTCGTGGCTTCGCACTTCAGTTTTTTGAACCATTCTCGCGCTTTCAGTTCTAGGCTTCATTTATCTATTGGAGTTTCTGCCCCTTTTCAATGCGTTCATTGTCCTGAAAAAGAAAATACATCAAAGAGAACTACCACAAGATGAAAGTTATTTTATTCATGCATCACTAAATGACATATATACATTTAATCTTGTCTATGATACTTTCCTGAGGCAAGTGTATGGAGTTTGAATTCCTTTGCAAGATTTTTGACCTTCGAGCGATGAAACAAGTTTCTTGGATTTGTCGAAAGGACCTTTTGTCCCCTCATTGCTCACTTCGCCTATGAATTATGCCCCTGACCTTCATGGTAGTCAATTTGTTCTTTTCCTTGGGCTCTTGTGTCCACAAATTCACTAGTTCCCCGTCCTTGACTAGTGCCTCTATTTGATTCTTCAAGTCTTGGCATTTGTTAGTGGAATGACCTTGAGCACTGTGGAATTGGCAGAAGGCATCTCTTTTCCTCCTTATAGGCTTGGCAACCTTCTTGGGGAATTTAATGAGGCCCATTCTTTCGACGGTTGCCAGGATATTAGAGTGTAACAGTGTGAGCGGAGTATATTCTGTAAATTGGAGTCAAAGAGTATCATTGTGTCTTTTGGCCTACTCTTCCATCTGGCTTATCTCTCAATCGGAGTCTTTTTCTTTTCTTTTTTGGTCTCTTTCTTCATTTCTTTCCACTATTTGCATTACTTCGGCTACAAAATGCACTTGTTGGCTCAAGCAAACAAGTCTGTTAAGGTAGTTGACTAGTCTAAGGCCAAAAAGTTTTGTAAAGAAGTGGGCATAGTGCCTTGAAGCATAGGTACCACTGCTATTTCGACCTACAATTCTCGTATTTCTAGTGCTACATTACAGAACGTGTCCACTTATTGTCAAAGGGTCTCTTTGTTTCCTTGTTTGATACTAAGAAGATAAGTTGCATCTTTTTTCCTTTGATTGTTGATGATGAATAACTTAATAAACTCAGATCTCAGCTGTTCGAAAGTGAATATGGAGCCTTTGGGCAAACTATTGTACCATGCTCGAATATGATATGTCAAGGTTAGAGGGAAAGCTTGACACAAAATTTCATCTTTCCATCTGTGTAATATCATAAGGGACTCAATAGTTTTGAATATGTTCATGAGAATCGCCCTTGTCCAAATACGCACTCATCTGGGGCATCCTGAATTTCTTCGACAAAGCCTTCTCCATGATGGTCGAGACGAAAGGAATTCTTTTCCTAGACTGATCTTTTGGTGCGAGTAACAACTGTTTTTGCTCCAAGATTTTCTCAATTATCCTTTCCATATTCACTGTCTCACAAGCACTAAATACTGACGAGTCCTCAATTTCATTGATCTCTCTCTTCTGGCCTCTTGGCGTGGGCTTTTCTTCGTTAGTAAACGTGCTTTCAACACTCTTGAGGTATTTCCTTCTTTGAAAATCCTTTTAGGTGCCCTTACGCTTTCTCGGTGTTCCTTCCCTTTCTCTATCCTACATGCGGGAAGGAAAAAAGTCTCATGCTTGAGTTCTCAAACAAGGAGTGGGTTATGACTGAGTTCCTTGGGGTTCTGGGTTAGTTTCAGAACTTCCTTCTTGTGCTTCCTAAAAAGGGATTGGGCCAGACACGAACTTCTTTAGAGTCAATGGCAGTGTCATGTGCGGGGTTATATTTTGCAGTAAGCTAGTAACTTCTCGCAGTGCCTGCATCCCTTCCTCATGCTAGTGCCACAAGGCTTCATACTCCGCCCATAGTACCATGGAAAAGGTTTGCCCAGATGGGTCTACGAATTCTATAGGATGAGTGTCCCGCTTGTTCTAGAGATGGACTTCTAATTAGCCTTGGGAATTAAATCTCGGCTAGCCCTAGAAATGGAATCCCAACTGGCCTTGGGTTTGTGTTCTTGGCAAGTCCTAAGACTGTGCCCTTAGCCAGCCCTAAGGGTGAACCTTTGTCTGGTCTTGAGAATGTGTCCCTAGGTAGCCCTAGGGGTGAACTCCTAGCTAGACTTGAGAAGGTGGCCTTGGTGGTGAACTCCTGGATGGACTTGAGAAGGTGCCCCCAGATGGCCTTGGGGGTGAACTCCTGGCTGGACTTGAAAAAGCATCCCTAGGTGGCCCTAGAGAGGAGCCCCCAACTGGTCTTGAGAAGCCCCTTGTGACACCCCACTTTCTCAGGGCGTGTCACTATACTGGGGCTTGACATAAAAATATACATTCTCTTTCCACGATACATTTCTTAATACCTCAAGTACCGTATTTCAAAGAAAAACCCCCAACATATCATTACAAGCACAGAAGCAACAATCAAAACCTGATATGGTACATAATCGAATTCACTTTAATCATAACATAAGAATCCGTACCATAGTAAATCTTCAAAACTAAATACATGAAGACCCATTTCTCAGAGATAACAACTGAATACCTCAGATACAATCAAATGATACCTCAAATAACATTAAACATAACGGTATTACATTATCCACTCTCGAACATCATTTGCAATACATAACACTCTTACATTTAATAAGACTGATCTTCAATGGAAATATAAGTTTCTTAACATGACTAAAAACATATCTGAATCATCATAAAGAAGCGAATATTGGAACAACTCGTCAAAACCATCGGACATGTCATCACATATTGTTACGTCTCAACCACTTCTTTGCCTTGGTACTATAAGTCCCAATTGGAATATTTGAATGTTCTAGGGGCATAGCCCGATTCAAAGATGAACCTTTTAGTGAGTGTTTAAGTACAGATACATGAATGCATGAGGCAACGACATGAACAAACATACACCCTAGTATAACTTCCCTGACAAACTATAGCCTAGCACAACACCCTAGGCAGTAATCCCGACCTGCTTATGGGGTACGGTTACACTATCAGGGAAATATCCCATCTTGACTCAAATAGCCATATGCCAACAATATCTTGTCAAGGAAAAATCACGACTGCTGGTGCAACAATATATGTACAGATATGACAAGATGTGCATAAATTACATATGCATTTAACAACCATCGTGCTCAATATAACAAAACATAACAAGCACAAGCTTTTTGGGAAAAATTCACTCACTTAACTTAGCCTCTCAGGCTTTCTCGACATGCGTGCCTTACCTCGATTTCTGTGCCAGACCTTGATAATTGCACAAATAATCAACTTAAAGCCTCAATGTACCCTAGACATCATATTTGTACAAAAGAATATTAACATCTATTTTTCCATAATTTCTTCATATTTTCCTCCATTTTCTTCCTATTTTTCCTTCGGTAATTCCAAAATAAATACCTCCTCAAGTATTTTCACAAATTTTTCTCCACAATAATTCTTAAAATAATTCTAGAAAAATATAAAAAAATTTCTAGAATTACCTGATAGGCCACGCGTCCTCACGTGCCAGGCGAGTGGGCTGTGCATGATGACCAACGAGTGCCGCCAATGCACCGGTCATCTTCTCTGGCACCAGCACACCGGCGATATTGGCTTCTTCTCCCACTTTGTTCTACACGACCAGTCGATCAAAATGGTCCAACTTTGGGCTCAAAATCATAATCGAAAGGCCTACGAATGGCCGGCCAAAGCTTCGGCTCTGATATCTGCTTGCTTTTCCCGCCAACCCTTGAAATAGCTTCAAAACACCTCGAAACCCCTCCAAACTTTCCAGAATCGATCCTCAACACATGGGAAACAAAAGCCCCCTATCCACAAACCTCAATTCTTTCTCAAACCCTTGAATTTTTTAGTTTAACTTGAAGAAAA
Source organism: Diospyros kaki (assembly GCA_036245055.1). Lineage (NCBI taxonomy): Eukaryota > Viridiplantae > Streptophyta > Magnoliopsida > Ericales > Ebenaceae > Diospyros > Diospyros kaki. The sequence continues at coordinate 11,318,911 of BSEG01000009.1, forward strand.
TCCTTGGCCTTGGGTGGCTATTTATAGCCAAATCCAAGCTTCGAAATGCCCATGGCTACTCCATCCAATTCCTTTAGTGCTCCTACCTTCCCTAGATCGATCCAAAAACACCAACATCTATCCCCAAAACCTGGTTACAAATCATCAAAATTTTCGGCTAAGACACGGTAGTAAATTCCGAAAAATCGGCCACCATCGAGGCTGATGTCGGCCTAGGCCTAGCCTTGGGACCCCCAACCACTCCCTCGAGCTTCCCATGGCTGAAATCGGTGATGGGAGAGGTGTGACCAGCAGCATGGTCAGCCATGGCAGGGGGAAGTTTAGAAAATTTCACTTTTACCCCTCTTAAGTTTCAAAATTTCATTTCTACCCTTTCCACAGTCCCTGGGTTTTACAAAATTTTCATTAAGGCCCTCAAGTTCTAAACTTTTCATTTACATCCCAAAGATTCTGAAAAAATGTCCTTTAGGCCTCCCTCGGGCAAAATTAAAAATTTACACTTAGACCCGAATTTATGTTTTGACCATAAACGCTTTTGTTTCACCCTGAAACTATTTAAGGGTTGTTCCCTTTTGTAAAATGTGAACCTTCTTAGGGTTTCGTTGACCTCCCAGAAGTCCCTTACTACCATTCGATTTTTCAACCTAAATCACAGTTGTATTGAAAACCATTTTTGATCCGATTTCTTTCGATGCCATAAATCACATCTCGAAATTCTCGTCAATGTCGTATCATTTCCCTTTAAAATCTAGGCTTTAGAGCACTCCCTGCAATTGATTTGGTCACTCATAATTATACTAAAAATTACATTATAGTCCTAATCTTCTGAAGATTTTACTTACGACCCAAGGTAAATTTACACTTGAGTCCTTTGAACATTCTCGAGTATTACATTCACCCCTCCTTAAAGAATTTCATTCTCGAAATTTTTATCTGATCGATCAAGTAATTAAGACAAAACACAGCTCAATTACCTAAACATCTCAATCACAGATCGATTCAATCTTTAATAAACATTCTAATTTGCATTTGTTACACACCCAATGCTTACAAACATACCGTGTCATTCACAAAATTTCCTGTTGTGGCTTTTTACAAGTGACCACACACCTCCCAAACTTTAAGCACGTACATCTTATCTCGAAAGTTGATAATGTCATCTCGCATCTCAAAAATTAGAACCCTTGGGCTGGCAATGTCCATCAATCCCTAGACAAATACACTTGTCAACCACACATGTCTTTCGTATCTTGTTCACCAGATTCAACTAAAATGTCAGGCTAGCAATAAAAACAAACTATCCCCTTGGCACTACACTCACAGTCAATAAGCTAAAAGCCTCTAACAATTGTCACTCACGGTTGTCCACCCAGTCATAGTAGACACACTCTTACTCAAAGCGTCAGACACCTCACTACCACGCCTCGGGTGATACAAAGTAATGCAGTTGTAGTTTTTAAGGAACTCCATCCACCGTCACTGCCTCTCATTCAGCTCTTTCTGTGAGAACACGTACCTTAGACTCCTCATGGTTCGTGAGCACATCAAATGTCCCACTGTACTGGTAGTGTCTCCATAACCTCTAGAGCACATACCACGGCTGCTAGCTCCAAGTCTTACATCGGGTAGTTCACTCTATGCCTTGGCGTGATCCACACATAATCGCTCGTTCATGTTGTATTAACACGCAACCAAAACCTTTGAGCTATCATAAGCTCTCCCTACATCTGACAGATCATTCTCACTTGACTCTCTTCACGAGTCCTATTATGGACACAACTATTCCTGAGAATCCCTTCACGAATCTCTAACAATAGATTATCAATCTCAAAAAGCTTTCAACTATTTACGGATAGTTAGGGATCCTATCACAGTGCTTTGGTTTCTTGGGTCTTGGATTCTAGTCCAAACATAATAGCCACAGTGTTGCCCAAACTTTGGCATCTGACCGTCTCTATAGTTCACTATGTAGTTCTGACTCATGAGTCTCACACCCTTACTGCATGTCAGCCCAATTGCTTCGGTAATTAATAGTCACGAGCCCATTACTAGTCATTTGCCTTGGTCTTTAGGCTCAGATCCACTATTACAGGCCACACACCCATGGTGTTATCGTTATGCTAGAGCCCTTGTCCCGTCTCCGAGAGTTGCAATTAACCCAATTTCTGTCACTTCTGGTACTTCCTTTAGTACCAGCCTTAACTCCAAATCTCTTGGATCCTCGATCCTCTTTAAAGTTATATTTACTTAAATTACCAATCTTTGAATCAAAACCTATTTGATCTCCCAATCTCATGGTGCATATGACAACCAATTTTCATCTCATGGAGGCTCATGCTCCCGTCACCTTTGTTACGACCTAGTAAGCAACTCTTGGTCACAGCATCCACTGCGATACTCCCTAAGAGTTCCCAACATTATCCTCAATGTTCCTCTTGCATCTCCTTATCCGAGGAGTATACCAGTATATCATCAATAGATACAATCACTAACTCAACTTTAATGCAGCTAGTGCATTAGTCAAATCATAAAGCAATCATCAGATCATGACTTAAATGTCGTTCCAAAAATGTCTCATTCCCTTATTTTACCCTCAATCGCATATCAATCTTAGAAAAATATCCCAGCCTCTTGCAGCTGGTTAATCATTCATTAATTCTAGGTAGAAGATCATGACTCTTCATTTTCATCTTATTTAAGCCTGATAATTTATACCCTCAGTCAAGCCACACATAGCTAACATCCAATAATCTCAAGCTATCTATGGCAAATTTAGATTCATCATTAAGAAATAATCTTAATAAATTTTTAGAGAATACATCCTAGTACTTCTCAACTTTCTTACGGCTTTTCACTGACTGTATGTGCCTGCATCATATATCCACAGGCTCCTTATATTCACACTTGTTGACATCACTTTAATGATTGTTCAACCATACATCTCCCAATTTGCCTACCAGGGTTAACTAGACTAACTGTTTAGCCACACAAGAGTTTCATTCTCAAAAATCGAAAATCCTAGATCTCCAATAGATTTTGGTTTATTAAGAACGTAGCTTTTCCTACTGCGACCTGTCATCCTGGTACATCTTCCATATTTTACTTGTTAGTTTCACCATGTCAACTAAGTGATGGAACACAACTATATCAATTACCTTTATTCACCACCGTCTCATGAAACTTCTCCATATGAAGATGGTGTTGAAACTTCATTTCATCATTACTCCGCCAGGGGATATTATCCACTGCCGGTCCCAAGCCCGGATAAAGGAGGAGGGTTGCGTTAGGTAGCCGACAGCCAGCGTAAAACCTAGTCGGATCCAAATATGAATTCTAGACAAATCTGTTGGGATGTAACCCACATAGAAGTCTAGAATTCATGTAGCCAACCCCACATAGTGGGATAACGGCTGGATATGTTGTTATTGTTGTTTATTTGAACCTTGACGATTCATATCATCCATTTATGAACCTAATCTTATCAGTTAGGTTATGTCACATCAGACTAACCATTCATGACTCGATCATTCTTGATAACTATCAGCGTAAGGATTTCGATTAATGACCTCAAATCAACAGTCATTAAATCTGATGAATCCATAATCATGGTTACCGAATTAACCTTACATTTGAACCATATCATCGGACCCTAACTTTCATAGCTAGGTCATTATGACCAACTGTTTTATCACTTAACAATGCTAGATCCTTAAATCAATAACCTCTGAGATCTCAACCGACAATCCCAAATCTCTAAGTAGAGATTCTATTTTACGAACCATCAGTTTCCTTTTCCCCCTAAGTCTCTATTTGGAGTTTCTACTAATTGGCTCTAATTGTATTAGATCCCCTTAAGTCTCCAACTTAGGTTATCTAACTCAACTTTCGCTCTAAATCCATAACCCCTAGCGGTCCCCTTGAATCTCCAATTGGGGTTTTGCTAGTTCGCTTTGATACTAACTTTAACACTCCGCCTTCTCAGGGCGTGTCACTATACTGGGGCTCGGCATAAAATTATACATCCTTTTTCCACTATACATTTCTTAATACTCAAATACCGTATTTCAAAGAAAAACCCCTAACATATCATTACAAGTGCGGAAGCAACAATCGAAACCTAATATGGTACATAATCGAATTCACTTTAATCATAACATAAGAATCCGTACCATAATAAATCTTCAAAACTAAATACATGAAGACTCATTTCTTAGAGATAGCAACTGAATACCTCAGATACAATCAAATAATACCTCAAATAACATTAAACATAACGGTATTACATTATCGACTCTCAAACACCATTTGCAATGCGTAACACTCTTACATTTAATAAGACTGATCTTCAATGGAAACATAAGTTTCTCAATATGCCTAAAAACATATCCAAATCATCATAAAGAAGTGAATACTAGAACAACTCGCCAAAACTATCGGACACGTCATCACGTGCCGTTACGTCTCAACCACTTCTTTGCCTTGTCACTATAAGTCCCAACTGAAACGTTTGAATGTTCTAGGGGTATAGCTCAATTAGAAGAGGAACCTTTTAGTGAGTGTTTAAATACAGATATATGAATGCATGATGTAACTACATGAACAAACATACGCCCTAGTGTAACTTCCTTAGTAAAATTGTCTGGCACGAAACCCTAGGCAATAATCACGACCTGCTTACGAGGTACTCCTAATGTTGTTCCAACAATACCCTTGGGGAATTACGGTTACACTATTAGGGCAACATCCTATCCCGACTCAAATATCGATATGCCAATAATATCTTATAAAGGAAAAATCACGACTACCGATGTAACAATGTATGTACAGATATGACAAGATGTGCATAAATTACATATGCATTTAGCAACCATCATGCTCAATTTGACAAAACATAACATGCACAAGCTTTTTGGGAAAAAATCACTCATCTTAACTTAGCCTCTCAGGCTTCCTCGGTACGCGTGCATTGTCTCGATTTTCATGCCAGGCCTTGATAATCACATAAATACTCAACTTAGAGTCTTAACGTACCCTAGACATCATATTCATACAAAATAATATTAACATCTATTTTTTCATAATTTCTTCATATTTTCCTCCATTTTCTTCCTATTTTTCCTTCGATAATTCTAAAATAACTATCTCCTCAAGTGTTTTTCCAAATTTTTCTCCTCAATAATTCTTAAAATAATTCTAGAAAAAATATAAAAAAAAATTTAGGATTATCTGATAGGCCACGCGCCCTCATGCATTAGGCGAGTGGGTTACACGTTATGAGCAGCGCGTGCAGCCCATGCGCGAGTCATCTCCTCCAACGCCAGCACATCGGTGATGCTGGCTTCTTCTCCCCCTTTGTTCTACAAGACTAGTCGATCAAAATGGTCCAACTTTGGGCTCGAAATCATCACCGAAAGGCCTTCGAATGGCTAGCCAAAGCTTCGACTCGGGCATCCACTCGCTTTTCCGACCAACCCTTGAAACAGCTTCAAAACACCTCGAAACCCCTCCAAACTTTTCAGAATTGATCCTCAATACATAGGGAACAAAAACCCCTTATTCGCAGATCTCAATTCTTTCTCAAACCCTCGAATTTCTGAGTTTAAACGTGAAGAAAATCCTTGGCCTCAGGTGGCTATTTATAGCCAAATTCGAGCCTTGAAATACCCATGGCTACCCCATCCAATGCCTTTAGTTCTTTTACTTTCCCTAGATCGACCCAAAAACACCAGCATCCATCCCCACAACCCGATTACAAAGCATCGAAAGTTTTGGCCAAGACACAGCCGTAAATCCCAAAAAATCAGCCACCATCGACGTCGATGTCGGCCTAGGCCTAGCCTCGGGACCCCCTAGACACTCTCTTGAGCCTTCCACGGCCGAAATCGGCAATGAGAGAGGTGTGGTCGGCAGCTTGGTAGGCCATGGCAGTGGCAAGTTTTGAAAATTTTACTTTTGCCCTTCTCAAGTTTCAAACTTCCATTTCTGCCCTTTCCACATAGTCCCTGGGTTTTCCAAAATTTTCATTGAGGCCCTCAAGTTATAAAATTTTCATTTACACCCCGAAGATTCCGAATAAATGTCCTTTAGTCTTCCCTCGGGTAAAATTAGAAATTTACACTTAGGCTCAAATTTACGTTTTGATCGTAAACCCTTTTGTTTCACCCTGAAACCACTTAAGGGTTGTTCCTTATGCAAAATTTAATCCTTCTCAGGGTTCCATTGATCTCCCGGAAGTCCCTTATAGTCATTTAGTTTTTCAGTCTAAATCACAGTTGTACCGAAATTCATTTCTGATCCGATTTCTTTCGGTGCCATAAATCACGTCTCAAAATGCTCGTCAATGTCGTATCATTTTCCTTTGAAATCTAGGTTCTAGGGCACTCCCTGTAGTTGATTCGGTTACTCATAACTGTACCGAAAATTACATTATAGTCCTAATCTTTTGAAGATTTCACTTACAGTTAAAGGTAAATTTATACTTGAGTCCTTTAAACATTCTCATGTATTACACCCCTCCCCCCCAGGCGGCCCTAGGGAGGAGCCCCAGTTGGTCTCGAGAAGGTGACCCTGGGAAGAGCCCCTAGTTGGTCTTGAGAAGGTTCCCCTAGGTGTCCTGGGATAGGAGCCTTTAGGGGCCCTCAGGTTGAGACTCTACTCCATCTTGATGTTATTAATTGGTGGTACTCCTTGTTTGGTCCATTACAGACTGCTTCGTTGGCTTCTCATACATTTCCCCTAGACAATGTCAATTGTTGTTGTCAAGATACAACAATAAATTTATTTGATTAGAAATATCGTCGCTTGGCTGCTTGAGTCTGCAAGGAAAGAAACAATTAAAGGGCATTGGAACGTCCCCGCACAAACACTCTGATGTTTAAATCAGACATTTAAGATGCAGAAAACTATAAAGGATAATTTATGCCAGGATCAGAGACGTACCTTTTCTAGAATGATTGTTTGCCTATTTATAGAGGGGCATAGAGTAATTTAAAGTAGTCCAAAATTAGGATTTATACTGATAACGTCTATCTTGACTTTTTGAAACCCTGTTAGGATTCAGATTCTTATAAATTATGTTTATCCCCGTATTTCATAATCCTTTTAAAATTAGAATTCTTTATGGATAATTGTCTATCATTTTCTTAAAATATTCAAAGGAATTTTTGAATGTCAGAATTATCCTGTTTTGCGCGTTGCGTGGGACCCCCTGGTATTTTAGGGAAATGTTTTGGTAGCGGCGTTGTTCCCGAGGCCGCAACCATGGCCTTGGTATTTCTTGGCTAGAGCGTGTGTCTTGTGGCCACCTAGGCTGGGCCGTGAGCCCTCGAGCGTTGTGGTTGGGTCGGCCCATTTATTAATTTTTATTTTATTTTGTACTACGCCATATCACATAGCAACTAAATAAATAGATGGAATATCTGTATAATAATTTACCCATTTAGACATCATTTCCTTAATTGTAACTTTCAAGATGCCATCATCTTTATTATCATCTAAACAACCAACAGCCTCAACCAAAAATAAATGACAAGTAGAATAATATACACGAGACAAAGTGTAAGTAACATCATTAAAAGCTTTTACAACTTAAATATTTTTTGGCGTGCAATCTAATTATTAGTATGCAAGTTAACATCAGGCACTTTAGAAAGAATAAAAGCACATGATAAATGTTTATATTTAGTAGAGTCATTAAGCAATTCATATGTTGAGTTCCAACCAGTGGGAACGTCTCGTGGAAATTTTTTGGTCTTCTTCCAGGAGCTTGACAAAGCTTGTCAAGCTTGTGAATTTAAAGCTACCTAATCACTTTTTCCTTTTTATAAAGCTTGTGAATTGTTCGTGTGAGAATGGTTCTAGGAATACGTTTAGCCTGTGGATTTAAAGCATTTTGACAATAATTAATTAAACCAACCTTTTCCCCAGAACTAAAAGACAATTGTTCAATTACTACCAGTTTAGTTAATACATCCTTATTTTCTTCATCGCTATAGCAAAATATTTGAGTAGGGTTAGAACTAGCAGACTCGGAAATTCGAGTTTGCGTTTGGTCAATGCTAAATTCTTGAGGATGCTTGGACTTTAAGTGCCTTGTAAACAACATCCCATATCCTCCTCCTTTGGCAAATGCATATTTTGATGGGCAATAGTTGTAACTTACTTCATGATGATGATTTTTGAGACTGACCATCACGTGCCATTTCGGTGGATAGACCTCAGGAATGGAAGTTTCGGACTTGTGGCCTTGAGAATGTAGCCTGCAAGACAATGGAGCGACGGGGTTAAGATCCCTTGGGATAGACTCCGAAGCTCAAGTCAATAGAGTAAATATAGGTAGCAGAAAATGTAAGAGTTAAAGACTTGTTATACCAGGTGAGAGCCCCTGCTTTTTATAGGTAAGACCATTATAGGGTACTCGAGATAAAGCCCGATGTAATACGCCAAGAGCCCAGAGAATGGTAGTATATATTGATGATAAGTAAAGAAGAAAACAACACCAACTGGATATCTTTTGGGCTAAATGTAGGCAAAGAACTCTCGGGTTAAACGTGCTTGAGCTAGGAAAGCTCAAGGATGAGTGACCCATTGGGAAGTTCGCATTGGCCCATCAGGGTAAGTTGTTCCGATCCTTTCTATCGCTCGATACGGGATGTTACAGATCATATCAGAGCTGACCCTTGGAGAAGGTGATTCGATGAGGGCGGAGAGTGGCGTAGGGGCGCGAGGGCCTGAACAAGGAGCAGCTCCTGGCGGGCTTCTAGGATGACAGCCTAGAAAGGAGACAGTTGGGACCAGTTGTAAGGTCGCATGTCGAAGACGTCATGTGCTTAAGGGGGAGAGAATATAATACTCCAAGAGTTCAAAGAAGAGTAGTATACATCGAGGATAAGTAAAGAAGGAAACAACACTAGTTAGATACTTTTTGGGTTGAATGTAGGCAAAGAATTTTCGAGTTAAGCGTGTTTGAGCTAAGGAAGTTCAATGATGGGTGACCCCCTAGAAAGTTCACGTAGATCTATCAAGGTAAATTGTTTTGGTCCTTCCTATCACTCGATGCGGGATGTTACATCCAATCGAGCACTGCTCCCGGGGACCTCGGTCAAGTTGGAATGAATTGCATGATCCAGTCTGGATTTTTCAGACTCCACTCCGAATTGCTCTACAAGTGTTGCCACGTGTCCTTTAATTGGTCGTAGAAGACTATTCCCAACTCCACATTATGGACTTATCACGTGCCAATCTCTTGGATGATCCGACTAGTGTACAAAGAGTATTTTAGTAATTTAGATAATATTACATTACGTTCCATCCTCCTCCTCATGCACTTTTTTAGTGAAGTGCTTGGTGAAGATGTCAGATTTTGATGCTCTTCTATTTTGAACATTTGGTTGTTGCATCTCACTTTCAATGTGCATGTTGACTTTCTTGTGATCCCATTTCCTCTTGTACAAATTCAACATCTTCATATTTATTAATGTTGATATTAGGTTGCTTTTGGCTAAATTGGGTTTTCCCCACCTTAGCAGCCTTTCCCTTGTTCCTCCTTGGTTGAGATGAACCTCCAAAACTAGCCATAATTATAGTATAATGGAAAAAAAAAAAAAAAGAATTGAATTGGAGCAGAAAAGACAATGTAAGAAATTAATTAAAACAATAAAGAAAATTTGAGTTGGGATGAAAATTCAAGCAAATGAGAGAATAATTGTATGTAGTGTATATAAGTAAATAATTGAGACTTGAGACTAAATTATATTGTGGGACTCGATAGCTTGAGAAGTTGAGAGAATTAGAGAAGATAGAAAATTTGATTTTGGTGTGGTGAAGATTGAAGAGAATTAAGCTATTTATAGAGAAATTTATAGCTTTTACTTTCCCAATTTTTCCCCTAAAATTAGCTGTTTTATAGTTATTAATAAGGATAAAATTGTAAGTACATATTTAAAAAAATATATTAAAAAGGGTACTTTTTGCAAGCATGCAACGGCTATTTAAAATAGCCGTTCCACGCATATAATCTATAATATACTTAAAATTTATTTTTTTATACTTATATTATTTAGTTATATATAATATATTTATATTTATATTACTATAATTTTATTTAAAAAATTATAATTGATTTTGGCAATATTTAATTGTTTTGAGTAGCTAATAATTTTAATTATTTTTTAAAAAAATAATAAGAATTAATTAAATTAAAAAAAATTCCTGGCTCGAAACCGTGCACTCCAGTTCCGGTTCCTGTTCCTCCAAAGGGACGAACCTGAACCAGAACTGGCCATGGAACCAGTCCAAGGTTCTAGTTCAATGAATCGCTGGTTCAGTTCTGGGCCGGTTCATGGTTTGGAACCAAACCGTGGTCACCCCTACAACCAGGGGTATTTGAACCCAAACCACAGAGAGGTGACTAACTATGTCTTTGGAGGAGTAGCCAGGCATAGTTCACTAATTTTTGTTGATGGAAAGAACCTATCATTAAAACATCTTTGTTATCCTAAGGTTGTGTTAGGATTCATGGATCTTAAAATGTATTTGGAGTTGATTGTACAAGGAAATGGGACTTCAGTTTATGTTAGATAACATGCATTTCAAGTTTTTCCAAGGATTTGAGTTTGACTGCCGTATTATGTGTAGATTTCAAACAGTAAGATGAATAGAGTTGTGATAAATTGCTTCAAGCGTTTGCTAGTATGTGTTTAATCCAACCCCAATTACCAATTAGATTCTGCATATGATTGTTAGCCTTTTGATGATGGTAAAATCGTATAAATATCTTAGTATTCTTTCTTCGGATGAGAATCAAGCTATTGCAACCAGAAGCCAGCTTCAGCAGATTGCCAGGGGAATGTTTGGCAGCCCGCCTATTCACGGCAGCTTGCTAGTGTCAACCATTCTGGGTGATCCACAACTTAAGGCACTCTGGGCAAAGGAGGTGAAGGTGAGATGTCATGTTTCAATATTTGCGGCCATTTTTATTCAGTCTTATTTCTTTGCTATGTTCGCAAGGCTATGGCTGGTCGAGTTATGAGAAGGCGGGCCACCATGCGCCAGAGTCTTGAGAAATTGGATTCTCGTTGCAACTGGGAGCACATAACGAACCAGGTTAGTAGGCCAATGAGTAGAGTTGATTTGGAATGCTAGCTGCTGCTGCTTATCCACAGCATTTGTGCAGGTTGGGATGTACTGTTTCACCGGCTTACCCCCCCCCCCCCCCAACAGGTTGATCGCTTGGCGAGGGAATTCCACATATACCTGACTCCCGAAGGCCGGATGAGGTAGGCATTTCCTTTATTGTTTGTTTGTTTGTTTTCTTTTCTCCAATCCAATGAACTAATTTGATAATTTAGTTGGTTGTACTTTGAAATGGATTGTATAATAATTTTGAAAATTATGGGCATTAATTGTTGTTGGTTGGCAGCATGGCAGGTGTAACTAAGAGCAATGTGGATTATTTGGTTAATGCAATGCATGAAGTCACCAGATTTGGCCAAGAAGATTCTTTGCAGAAACAGCAGTACTACTCTCTTTAGCTTAATTATGTTAGTCCCGGTGGCCCTGCAGCTGCTTAATTAATTGGTGAATGAATGAATAGCTTAAGAGAAGATGCCTCTGCCTCTCTGTGAATGTTGATGTTTTGTTTGCTTAGCACACCACACCACACCACACCACACCAGACCAGACCAGGAGTACTTGTTCCAGACATCAAGAAGTACCTACCCCATTAGAGCTAGAGCTCGAGCACAGGTCTCTCGTTTTGCTTGCTACTCTTATTTTTTAAGAAGACAAACCCGACGCGGGCATACAGGGAGAGTGTGGGACTCACGTCCTCTCTGATTTTACTTAAATTCGTTACGGGGACCATATTGATATTTCATATTTCATCACGAATGTCTTAATCACAATTAGTATGATTATGCGGATGTGCAAAATATCTCATTGGAAAATATAATTTTGTAAATCCATTTCATCACAAATATTGCATAAAAAAAAACAATTAATCATCTAAAACAAAGATCAATAAATTGCAATCTATAATTATTAAATTATTATCGATAGAAAGAAATTAAATATGAACTTAATATATGTATTACATATAGAATTGGATAGGCCTTAACGAGATTAAGTATTAATTTATTAACGTGAAAGTTAGAAGGAAGGATTTGATATATTTATATAAGATAGAAGATGGTGATGGGGTAGCCAAAGCTGCCGACAAATTGGATATTTACTGTGGCAGCTGGCCTACAGGCTACAGCTACCAGCCCGATCATGTCAAGAGTGTGTGTCTCATCTGTTTGGTGGTTATGGATCCTTATCAATCTCCCCTATATTCCTTCTCCATTGATTTACAACAGCTTTTGTCCCTTTTTCAAATCCGCAAACATATATCCCACCTCACAATTTCTCAATCTTCGAGTACCACTCGAATGGATTTGTTTCTTTCCCTTAAGAAGTCATTATGTAAAAAATTTATTTATAGTCACCACCTAAACAAATTGGTGTGTGAGAGGTCAAGCCAACTAAAGATAAAATTCAAATTCAAGGAGAGGAAAATGTATATACCTCAAAACTCAAGAAATTGTTCAATCTCGAGGAGATTGACTATAATTTTAAGAAGAGAGAGAGATAATCTCAAAACTCATAAAAATTATGCAGTATTTAGGAGATTGTCGATAGCCTCGAAAAGAAGCCTTATGAGAAAGGTTCTAAGAGATTGGAAAGTTTCTTTAAGATCTCGTTTTCTCATGGGAAGTCAAGAGTAAAATGCAAACATGATAAGTTTAACATTCAATTTTTTTCCAAATTATCTATAAAAGATAAGCATTATTCATAAAAAAATTTAATTCTAGTTAAACTTGGAATAATATCAAGGATGCTTCTCATGAACTCTCATGCCCCTTTATAAATCAGCTATTCTCATTTTAAAAAATATACCTTTCTGATATTAATTTTAATACTATTTGTAAGTCTTTTATAAATATAAATGTCTAACATAAGTATTGAAATATTCATACAGAAACTATCCTACATTTTCTAATCTTACTATTTCTTGTAGATCTCGAACGATTTGATGATGACTTTTATAATAAATAAATTTATTATTATGTTCAAACTACAATACAAATAAAAAAAATTACTTTTTAAGACTTGTCTTTTTTTATTTGAATTTTATTACTTGAAAAAGGTGAAACATTAATTAAGGAGACATCTAGTATTATTATATTGTAATGCATGGTAGTTGTTGTGTTGTGCTTCTTTTTATTATTATTATTATTAAAAAATAAGGGTCTCAAAGTCACTTAAACTTACACATTCCGTGATTTGAATAGAGAATTTATATTTTACTAAACACACTCTGCGTTCAATTAAATTTTTTAAATGAAACTATACTTTAATAAGCATAACAGTCAGAAAGAGGCTCTAAAGTAGAGCGCAATGGACCACATCTCAGTGGATGCATGGAAGCTGGTTTGGATGTGGATCCCAACACAAGCAGTGAATTGAATATGGAGAAAGGAACCCACCCCCCAACTTCCACCATCCCATTTAATATAGTGTTATGTTAGAAATTGCACGTGTTTGATGACATAAAAATTTTTAAAAAAATGTCATATTTAAATAATTAAATTTTATCTTTATTATTTGATATATTATATTTTTTATAAAATTGAATTTTATGATACAATCCTTTAAAATATGTTTTGACCTATTTTTTATAAAAATTGATTATAAAGGATGGTAGTTTTTGTTTTCTATGTAAGTTGAAAAATATTTTTTTAATTAAATATAATCAAACACACACTTAATGTTTTAAATAAAGTGTAATAATTATATATTATTTTTAATATTTAAATATTTTTATTAATCAATAAAAATATATTTAAAATATGATGTATTTATCAACTTAGCTTTTGAATGCTAAAAGCAATATAGGAGGATTTAAGCAATTTTAATTTAATTCATGACGATAACTAAAAAAGAAATTATTTATATTTTAAGGAAATAGAGTAAAAGTATAATAAATATATTTTATTTTAAATGAGGTATACGTTTTGTACATGAACTATTAATAATAAAGTGTAATGTTAGGTGTTATAATTGATGGCAATGTCATTAGTTATATGTCACATTTTCATTAAAGGAGGTGCTAAACAGAGAAAATAATAGTATATGATCTCCTTAAATTCCTCTAATGAGAAGATATTACATAATTGATAACACCGTCATCAATTATGATTTTTAACATTTATCAATAGTAAATACATATGAGTGTTCGCCTGAACTATTGGTAATAAATGCATATTGTTTTGAGATATATCACCAACTAATAAATGTGTAAAATTTGAAAGCACTAAGGTAGATAGGGGTTTATTTATTTTTACATTTCTTAAGAAATAATTGCATCAAAATATATAAAATGAATATAAAACTAAAAAGGCACTATTTTAGCAAGAAATTACACTTAACACCCAAAATATTGTTAGCTGTTTGTACGCAATGTTTGACATTATTAAAATGTAAAAATATTTTACATGGAAAGAATAAGAGATTAATTTTTGTGGTTTTATATAAGTAAAATAATTTGTATAATTTTTTTCATAACAAGAGACAATTTTATGGGTTGTTAGTTTAAGTGGAAACATCCACTACTTTGGCTGTAAGCATAGTGTGATGTGATGAGATTTCAATAGAATTGTTATGTTATTTATATTAGGTAACATAATAATTGTCCGACACGAACAATCTGCGAGAGAAGGTGTGAATCGCATGGAGGGGTGGTGGGCTCACACACCACACCCCTCCTTGATCTCCCCGGACGACCCATTACCCGACACATATAAGAGATGACCTTGGCAAATTTCAATCCGAAGTGAATTGAAATGTAAACAAAAGAAAAGAAAGACAAAAGAATATATAGTTGGGTCTGAACGAGATGAAAGTACAAATATTGTTTGACCGATTCATCTCTTGGATCAACAAACAAATTAAAGCTAATTAATGAACAGCATTACACTTCAGTTTCTAGCTTTGGTAGTTGAGATCACTACCCCAAAGAAATGGCAATCAAGCACAGCCTCACATAAGCCAAGACACAATTACCAATTAAAACCTCATAAACTAATTACTAATTACTAATCGATTGCCAAGAATTTAAAAATTAATATATAGATAACGAAAGTTTGCAAATTCATTAACCTTTGCCAGATCCATGGCAAACCATTGCCCTCAATGCCTTCTTCACGATCACCACCGAGCAGCCTCCCCGGAGCCCGCCGCCGCTGCCTCTACCAATTCCAAAACACATGAGCGTGGGCGAAGTGGATGATCCCATGGACGCTTCTTCTGCGTCTTCATCATCATCATTATCAAAGAATGATCTAGCACTCGACAGTCGCTTCCGGCTACGGGTCTTGGATGGAAACTATGAATGCGATGAAGACGACGACAAAGACGAGGAAGAAGACACTACGGAATTAGAGGGCGAATGGGAGGGCTTCTTGGGACTAATTTTGAGGAACAAAGAGTTGAAAAGCTTGGATCTTGATGCGGGTGATGGTGATTGCTTGAAGCCAGGGAAATTGTAGTGGGAAGAAGCTGGAGGAGGCGTTAATGGAGGAAGGAGAGAAGGTTCAGAGAGAGCATGTTTTGGAGTTCCAGGCTGAGACTCCCACAAGAAGGGGACTGCAACGGAGACGCCGCCATAGTAGACTCTGAAAGAAGGTGCAGCCATGGAGGTTTCCTTGGACAGAAGCCTGGAGAAAAACTTGTCGTCTTGCTCGATCTGGAATGGCTTCTTCTGGGCGGGAAGCTCCTGGGCATGGCCATTGTTACTTAGCATCTTCACTGGGATTTGGATATACTGGTTTTAAGAAAGAAGAAGATGGAATGGCTAGGGTAGAGTAGTTTGCTAGAGATTGATTGCTTGGTTTTGCTGGTCAAAGTAAACTAAATGATGCATTCAATATATATATATATATATATATCTGTGTGTGTGAAAAATGACAAGTGCTGTCCTTGAGACTTGTGATAATTACAGAAATTATCTCCAAGTTTGAAAAATACAATAAATACCCCTAATGTTTAATGTTATATTTCAAATTCTCCCTTGCCGTTAATTATAAAAATAACCAAATTACCGTTACACATAAAATCCCATTTCTCTTTCTTATTTCTCTTCACTTCTCCCTCATTACTTTTACTCTCCATTTTCATTCTCACATTCACAACTACTTTCATTGTCAACATTCTTTCATTTTTAGCCACCACCAACCTCTTTTCTCCGTGGCCAATAAGTTTTCCTTCATCTCTCTCCGTTCTTTCTATTTCGAGTTTCATGGAACTTAGATCTAGGGTCCGTTAAACCAAGATTCTTATTTTTTTTTTCCTATTCACTCTCTTCATCTACTTTAGGTATTATTCTTTTTCTTGTTTCTTTTTTCTTTCTTTTTTTTATCTTTCTCAACTTTGAAAAAACCCAAATATAGGTTATATCACACATTTCTTCTTCCCATCTCTATTTTGGGTTTGATAGAGCCTAGATCTAGGTTTCATCAAACCTACATTGTTTTTCTTCTTATATTTACTTTCCCCTTTCCCATCTTTCTTTCTCTCTCTCTCTCATTTTCTCTCCATATGTTGTTGTTTTGGATATAAGTAAAAATTTTATAAGGGGAAAAGTTTTGAAAGTCGGCAAAACTTGGCGGAAGAATAAGGCTCATTTTGGAGAAATCGAGAACATTGTGTGAAAGCTCAACTCATTGTTCGGGAAAACTACGATTTGTCTGAGAGAGTTTTCGTTGTCTGGGAAAATTGATGTGTTCTTGGAAAAAGCTTCTATATGACAGAAAACAATTAGAAGGCACTTGAGGATGTTTCCCGTGTGGGTCTTCTAATGCTGAAGTTAGAAAAGATCATAGTGAAATAGAAATGCAACTGGAAATGCAAATGAAGTATGTTATGGAAGTCATTTAAGAGAAGTAGATTTCTTTAGAAGAACTGGTACTATAAGTCTTGTTATTGCTAAGATACAACAATGAATCTTTAAGTATGGGAGATTGTCTTGAGGGGGTCGGGAGTGACCCTATGTCATGTAACCTGACGATGAAGAACCTGATGATGAGAAATTATCCTAGTAATGAGATACCTCCTTAATGACAAGAGACTATCAGTGTTGTATAACTTAATGCTAGATTTATATGGCATCTAATAAGATACTTAATGATAATCTTGCAATTAATAAAATAGTCATATCTTTCTTCATACATTACAAAAAATCTAACTTTTAGTGACGAAAAATTCTGTCACTAAAACTTCAAATTTCGTTGTTAAAATTGGCGTTGCCAAATTTTAGGGACAAAATTTAGCGACGAATGGATTCAGCGATGGATTTTTTCCTAAAAAAAATTAAATTAAATTAATGTAAATAAAAAATATATAAATTATATAAATTAAAATTTGAACATAAAATTTTATATTTATTTAATATAAATATATATAAATAAATTTTGATAATTAAAAATTTATTTTAATTAATTGAATATAAATTAAAAATTTATTTATATAATCATTAATTTAGAGACAAAAATAAATATTTAAATATTTTAAATTTAAATTCATATAAATATGTAAGATAATAAAAATGAATATAAAATTCAACTCAATTAATTCAATTAATGAATCATAAATATTCAGTTATAATTAACAATCATCACTACTGATATCTGCATTTTGTTCCTCATCACCCTCGTTGCCCTCATCATCATAAAACAGGTCTTCACCCAACGGGCCTGTCGACGGTCCAGTAGTAGTGGTAGGTTGCTTTAATATTATAGACATCATCTTATTCATCTTATTCTCCCACGCAATCATATTTTGCTACCACTGACGTAGTTGCACATTCTCAGTGGTCATTGGGGTCATCGTTAATCTCATTTCTTCATTCTTGTTCTAAGTTCAATGTAGCTCTTCGTTCAACTGGGTGAACCTTAGTCTCATTTCTTCCAAATCGTGTGACATGAACCCATATGAAATACTAGAGATGCAACTAGGTAGGACTGATTAGCTTGAGACCCGAGACTGTAGACACGACCCTTCTTGTTCCTACCAGAAATAGCTTGATAAAAAATGTGATGTTCATCAATAGCAGTTGAAGAAGACGAATCGTTACCGACTGATGATAAAGATGCCTCTGTACTTAATCTCTTGAACATCTCCTATATAAATTAAAACATTGACATTGTTAATTAATAAAAAAAATCATTAAATTTTAATGATGTACATAATAATACAATTACCGCAATGCCCTTTGATCTATTATCAATCTATACTTCTTGTCCTTGATCAACATCACATTTAACCTTGCTCAAATTATTCCTGAAACTTAACCGACCCGACTTATTCCAAGTGATCCATATACGATCACTCTTCTCAAGTTGCCACTTGAACTCCTTCTACAACAAGTTAAAAAAGAATAAATATATATAAAATTTTAAATTGAAACTTCTTATAATTAAGAATTGCAATTATACTAAATTCTTCCAACCACATCTGTCATGTTATTTCTAGCACGTCATCCCAATGAAGCTAAGCATTAGTGTACCGTCTTTTCCAAATATTTGATTGTACACCTGGTTAGCCAACCTTAGGGAAAAAACTATAAAACCAATATTTATCAAGTAAGAACATGCATTTTTATGTATAACAATTGCAAACAATTAATTTAAAATAATATATAAGATACTCACTGATCACAGTTTCGATTACAGGATAATTTTACTCGATGATCAATTCAATCGATATCTGTTAGCTTAGATAGAATCGGTTCAACATTATGCATAGGAGAAGAGGACGAATGATGTGCATGGGGTGTCGGTATAAATGAATATGGGTAAGTGTAAGAGCCCACTCTTGAATATTTCCACTAGTATAGGATATTTGAAAGGAGGTCATCACAGAGATGATATAGAACAAACCATAAATAAACAGACGACTCATTCCATTACTAACAGCGGAAACTAAATTAAAGCTCAGTTACATTTCTAATATCTCATGAGTTTGGACTCAACGACCATACAAAACAGATAAGAGACTTTAATGTTAACTAACAAAATAAAATCAATTCATCTCAAGCCTCACCAAAACACAAATCAGGATCTTCAAGTTAGGACGCGTCTCCGTACACCACTATCCCTGGGCTTTAGTCCCACTAGACTTGTCCCAAAAAATGGCCTTCCCTTTGCCTGGAATGGCAAAAAAGTAAGTTCTAGGAGCAATGAACAATGAATAGGAATTAAGAATATGGTGACACCAAAAAGAGTAATCAAGAACTCGACAGTTTTATTCAAGATTTGTGATTTATGACTTGATTAATCCCAAGTTAAATGTATCATACCACCATATATCACCATGCAATGTGCATATAAAATTAAGTGTCAAAATCAAATCTCGTAGGCTCGCAAACTATCAATTAACACTTGCAAAAGTGCATCATGTAAATAAAAATTCACCAATAAATATGGAGCTAACCTGTCGGGCTATAGCCACCTCGTCCCGTGCCAGGTGCTCTAGGGTACCCTTTTCCTCCATGCAAAATAATAGGTACACAAAGATAAATAATACGAAACATCATAACATGAACGTACTGACTATGTACAAAATGTGTCATGCATTCATTTCCATATAAACATCATGAAATTTCGTCTCACAATTATTGTCATACTCTTATATATTTTCTGTCCATCTTACAATATTGGATAGTTTCCCACTCACATCGATTATGCACACGAGACACAATGATTTATCCAAGAATTTATTTAATCAATTTCCAAGAGGCTCATGAATTCTTTATAATTTATTTAAATGAGCCCCCAAGTATATATATATATATATATTTTATATATAATTCACTTTATTCATGGGGTAACAATAACAAAAGGAATGTATTCATCTTTATATATATATATATATATAAGTGGGTTTGCTTGGAACAGAGCATCCATGGCTTAAATATGTATGCATATTTATATATATATAAGTGAATGTAAATGGGTTTGCTTTGAGCAGAGCATCCAGTAGCTTAGCTTGGATGTATATATATATATATATATAAATGTAAATGGGTCGCTTGGAGCAAGGCATCTAGTAGCTTAGCTTGGACATATATATATATAATCCAGTAGCTTAGGTATGAATATATATATATATATAAGCTATTAAAATCAACCAGAGGGCATGGATAAGGGCTGGCTGAAACATGAAGGAGTTATTCGAACAAGGAGGGTTCTTTTTGGATGATCTAGCAACGCTTAAGAGAGAAAGAGAGAGAGAAAGAAAGAGTGTGAGAGTGAGCTCCCCAATCGAGCAACTTCTCTATCATGCGTGTATGCATATATTGATATTTGCATGAGGTTGACTAAAACAGGGGCAACCGAACAGGGGGCGTGCGTATATGTATATATAAGGGCTGGTAGCATATATATATATACACAAGTGGGTCACTCGGTTGGGACAACAATGAAGGTTGTTCGCATATATATATATATATATATATAAACATACAAGTGGGTCACTTGGCTAGGCAACAATAGAGGCTGCTTGCATATATATATATAGATATATAAGTGGGTCACTCGGCTGGACAATAATGGAGGCTGTTCGCATATATATACATCTAGATATACAAGTAGGTCACTCGGCTGGGACAACAATGGTTGTTTGTATATGTGTATATATGTATATAGGTGGATTTTGCTTGGAATAGAACAAGATAGAGCCGGGCCATGCTCATATCTATTGTGTGTATATATATATATATAACATTTACTTACCTCACAGAAGAATAGACTTCTGTAAGAAATAAAAGTAGGCCATTCCAGAAATAAACTTAGGAGTAAATCAAACCCCATTTCGATACATCAAGGGACAGTAAGATGCTTAGGAGAAATTTCAAAAGAAGAAAAAGAAATTACTTACAGAGCAGAGATATAGATATATACTTATATATATATATATATATATATTTGCAAACGTTCAGGAGACAACCAGGAACTCGCCCAAGAATGAGATGAACATTAAAAAGAATGTGGGAAGGAGCTTGCTTGAAGAAGTCTCTCCAACGGAAGAGAAATAGCTGTGACTCTCCTTCGCAGCTCTAGTTGCCAACAGAAAATGGGAGAAAAAAAAGGCAAAGAAGAAGAAGAAAGTGATGGCCAAATGAAATAGGAGACAACATCAAGCAACAAATTGTTGAAATGGTACAGTATCAGGTGCACAGAAAAAAGAAGGAAAAAGCAAAAGAGAGGGCTACAAGTTGCCCCTGTTTTCAGAAATGGACAAATCTTCCCCTTTAACAGATAGCTTTTTCTAGGGTATTTCAAGCATTAGACGTTTTTATTTATTTACTTATTATTATTATTATATATGTTATTTACCATTAGACCTAGGCCCAACTCAACAATTTATTGGCCCATCTGATAGCCCATAACTCATCAACTAACTAAATGGAATCCAAAACATTAATTTCCCAAATTCTTAAAAAATAGACCCATACACTTAAATTCATGATCACATACACCAAGAAAATTTCATATTAATCCAAAATCATATTATGCCGTCAAAACAATTTATCATAAATTGTTAAAATACTTCAACCCGCATTTAGAATGCCCTTGAGTTAAAATTAAATACTAAAAGCACCTAGACCCAATTTAGGGTCATTACAGTAAGATCCTCCTAGGTGATGAAAAGTCGACCTAAAAAAGGGGGCAGATTGTGGTGCAACCTCAATCAGGTGGGTGGGATGTGGGTAGAACTATAGTATAACCCATAGGATATGGCATCACGCCGAAAGGCTGTTGGAATTGAGTCATGGGAACGAAAGCCTGTGGGTGCGATGACTGGATATGTAAAGGAGTAGAAAAGACAACATGAGTACAGATAGAAAGAGAAGACTAGGGGTGTGCACGGTGCGGTTTGGCCAATTTAGGAGGGATTTAATACCTCAAACCACATGTGCGGTTTGGCATTAAACCAGACCGCGCGGTCTGGTTTGGTGAGCACAAACCACACCAGACCGCATCACATTTTTCGGTGCAATTTTTGCAGTTTTGTGGGTCTTTATTGCTTCATTTGGTGCTTCCTCTACTAGCTTGTAAATTTTTAATTAAAACATAAAAATCAATGCATAAAATCATAGTTTTAAAATTCTTATAGTATCTTGGAGTTTAAAAATAAAATAAGTTACAATCTAATAAAAAATGCAAACTTAAAAGTTTAAAATCTACAACATAACCACATCCACATGTCCATAATACAAAAATAACACAAAAATCCACAATATAATTCATAGTCAAGTAAGCATATATTTTTAATTTATTTTTTAATTTTTAAATTATTAGATATTTTTAATTTTTTTATTAATACCCAATTTGGCCAGTTCAATTTTAGCCGAACCAAACAAACAACAAAACGCAAATCGCATAGTTTGAGAATTTCTCAAACAGTGCCGAACTACACCCCCAAAAATCACGTAGTGTGGTGCAGTGCGGTTTGGTGCGGGCGATTTTTGCGGTTTGACGATTTTTTTGCACACTCTTAGAAAAAACTGTGAACTAACACTACTAGGAACTAGAGAAGGTGTGTCTCTATAGGATTGATGTGAACTCGCGATGGGACAAGACCAAAGAAACTCACAAAAGATTGAAACGAACCCCAGAAAAGCCAAAATCGGATAGAAGGCAAAGAATTCCCGACCCATTGATTCACGAACCAAGAACCTAGACTATATTAAAATCTAGACCCGTTGATTATGCGGAAACAAAAATCAAGAATTGTTGAACGCCACAAAGACTACCCAAATCTTTGATAAGTTCGGGTTTTGAATGCCACAAAGGAATCACTCCTCTGATAAGTTCGAAGTTTTGTTCATTGAAGAACAAAATTGAAGAGAGGAATCTCTCAAATTCAAAAATTCATAATAATCTCTGTCTAATATTTGCAATGGAAAAGCCTTTAAATAGGCGAATAATTAAATCTTAATTCTACTTGAAAACTAATAAAAATCCTAAATTACATAGAAAATAAGTAAATAATTAGATTTGATCAATCAATCAATCATTCCTTTTATATTCTTAGATCTTTTCAATCAATCAATCAAACAATCAATCAATCATCCATTCCTTTTTATGCTCTCAAATCTTGTCAATTAATTAACCAATCAACCAATCAATCATGCTCCCAAATCTTGCAATCAACTAGTCAATCAATAACCATTCCTTTTTATGCGCAAATCTTGTCAATTATCCAATTCTGACATGGTTGACTAGGTTGACTTGTTCAATTGCATCATTATTAGTCGGCCCTCCATGATTCTCATCATTCCCTCTCTCTTCAAGACGATTCATCCTCGAATCGTGAACTGGAAAGATCAGCTGGTAGGAATTTTCACAAATAGTCACATCCCTAAAAGCCTGCAAACTTTCAAGCATCTTTTTTTTTTTTAATTTTTTATGACTCTAAGAAAAATCAAACAAAATGACTCAAGAACGAAATGTGATGTATAATGAAAAGAACGAAACTAGATACCAAAATGAAAAGCAAAAAAAAAATCTTTTTTTTTCTTTTAAACTTTCTAATATGGATGACTATAGGACTTTTGAATAACAAGACTCAAGATAATGTGATGTAGAATGAAAAGACGGAACAAGATACCAAAAAGAAAAAAAAAATCTCTTTTTTTAACTTTCTAATATGGATAACTTTAGGAATTTCAAATAACAAGACTCAAGATAATGTGACGTAGAATGAAAAGACGGAACAAAACCTTAGGATTTGAATATTTTTTTTGTATTTTTAAATGATATAAGAATGAAAAAAAAAAGGATAGATAAATACCCGATTTTAGAGCCAAAACTTTGATACCAACTGATGTGAACTCGCGATGGGACAAGACCAAAGGAACCCACAAAAGATTGAAATGAACCCTAGAAAAGCCAAAATCAAATAGAAGACAAAGAATTCCAGACCCGTTGATTCACGAACCAAGAACCTAGACTATATTAAAATCTAGAGCCGTTGATTATGCAGAAACAAAAACCAAGAATTATTGAACGCCACAAAAACTACCCAGATCTTTGATAAGTTTGGGTTTTGAACGCCACAAAGGAATCACTTCTCTGATAAGTTCAAAGTTTTGTTCATTGAAGAACAAAATTGAAGAGAGGGATCTCTCAAATTCAAAAATTCATAATAATCTTTGTTTAATGTTTACAATGGAAAAGCCTTTAAATAGGCAAATAATTAAATCTTAATTCTACTTGAAAACTAATAAAAATCCAAAATTATATAGAAAATAAATAAATAATTAAATCTTGTCAATCAATCAATCATCCCCAAATCTTGTAAATATTGTCAATCAATCAACCACTCAATCAATTAACCCCAAATCTTGCAATCTTGAAAATCTTCTCAATCAATCAATCATTCAATCTATCGACCCCAAATCTTGTAATCTTGTTATTGGGCCTCCATGAATGCTCAATAGATCTTGTGAGGCTTTAGCAACCTGATTCACATCAAGCCTTCAGTTCTTCCCATGTCTCAATGGGCCTTTCACGATTCCGTCTCCCGTTCAAAATAAGTTGATCCCACCAAATAATAGCATAATCAGTAAATTCTATGGTGGCTAATTTTACCTTTTTCAATTCAGAGTAATTGTGACAATCAAACACCATTTCCACCTTTGTCTCCCACTCCAAATAAACTTTTGGATTGTTTTTGCCTTGGAAAGATGGAATCTGCATCTTAATGTTGTCCAAGTTGTGATCAATCCTTTCTCCATGTCTAACTCCTCTATCTCTATTCCCACGCCTAAATCGGCCTATACTGACATTAGAGGCACGATCATCATCATCTAGGTCATCCCCATAGTCATCTTCATAATCATACCTAGGTGGATGCCTCTCTTTTCGTTGCATGGTAGGAGCTCTAGGTGGTTGCCCCCTTTGTGAACTAGATTCAACTTTATCTATTCTCTCATTTATCTCATCAAACCTTATCTCTATTTGTTCAAATTTTTGCTCTAAGGACTAAAAGAAGAGTTTGAAATCTATCTTTTCCTGAGCTTCATTCTCTTGAGACATGTTTAATACCCTACAAAACAAAGTTTGGAAACCTCACAAACACTCCCTCACATGTTTCCTCTCAAGAGTGATAACACTCACACTCGTGTATTCTCAAACTTGGCTTTTACCCTCTTATGAGCTCACACTCTCTTGCCTTTTTCCACTCTTTAGCCTCCTCTTTTAGTTCTTTATTGAACTCAAATGAACACAATCAAAATTTTCCTTGCGACAATCCAAACTCAACCAATCAGATCACTAAGAATAAGAATGGGTTAATTCGCAAAGGACGAAAAAAAATAGGCAGAATTTAAGAAGCCAAAAGAACAGAGTTATAATGGAACGATGAATAAGAAAGAGAGGAAAAAGAGATACGAATTTGATGCAACTAGGGTCGAACTGCTCTGAATACACAGAATACACTCTTTATGCAATCAAAACTTGGATGACAAGTAACACTTCAACTAATTTAGATTCAATTGATTTCTGAATTTTCTATACCTTTTTTTTTTTTTTTGAATTTCCAACTTTCCTTTTTTTCTTTGTTGGAATTCCCAACTTCTCACTTTCTTTCTTTTTTTTTTATATATATATATATAATGATAAATAACAAAACTTGAACAAATCAAGATGAAGAAATAGGCAAAGTTGTAGACTTGAAGAACAAACAATGGTGCGGGAATAAAGAGATATAATAAACAATGAAAACAAAAATAAGGATAGTTCAAACCTGATTTAGAGCCAAAGCTCGGATACCAAATGATGTGAACCCCACGAAAGAAGGTGAGACCCGACGCTCAATAATGGTTCCTTTGCCAAGGATCGTTCTAAAACATATTCATAATAAAGAAAAAAAGGACCTTGACTCGTTATCTATAAAAAGATAAGAACCAAAGGTATAAGAAGGTAGGGTTGACGCCACACTCAAGATAGATGAGAAGAGTTGTGAGTGATAAGTCAACGATGAACGCCACAAGATAAAATCTTGATAAGTTCAAGGTAGTTCGTTGAAGAACCAAACATAAAACTCTTACTAATAATATTGTCCAAAACCAAATTCCTCTCGGGTTATATTGACTTATATAGCCAAATACCATTCCTAAACTGGAAGGAAATAAATCAAATCCTAGGTACAGTAGGAATTGATTACAAGAAGGAAATAACATAATCTAATAATAAAGAAACAAAATTATCTAAAATAGAAAAGATTTAAAAACAAAGTAGGAAATAAGGGAAGTGGTCAAATATTCAACCATTCCTTTTTATGCGCCTAGATCTTATCAATCAATCATCCCCAAATCTTGCAATCTTGTAAATCTTCTCAATCAATCAATCATTCAATCTATCAACCCCAAATCTTGTAATCTTGTTATTGGGCCTCCATGAATGCTCAATAAATCTTGTGAGGCTTTAGCAACCTGATTCACATCAAGGCTATTATGAGGAGGCGATTCATTCCAAGTCACTACTATAGGGACTTATTTCAAAAGTTGCAACGCCTTACTCAAGGTTCCAAAAGTATTGAGGACTACCACAAGGAGATGGAAATAGCCATGATTCGAGCCAATGTGGAGGAGGACAGAGAAACTACCATGGCCAGGTTCCTAGTTGGATTGAACCGTAATATTGCAGATGTGGTAGAACTACAGAATTACGTTGAGTTAGATGACATGGTGCACATGGCCATCAAAGTGGAGCGACAATTAAAGAGAAAGGGGTCCACACGAATTGGGCAGAATTCAGGCTCTTCTTCAACATGGGAATCGAATTGGAGTGGAAAAGAGGAAAGGCCTAATTCCAAGCCTAAGGCTGAAACCTCCAAAAATAACAAAGATGAAGAAGCACCAAATAAGGTAAAATCTAATACTCCACCTCCTAGAAATAGAGATATCAAATGCTTGAAGTGTTTGGGGACAGGCCATATCGCATCACAATGCCCAAACAAAAGAGTGATGATTTTGAAAGATGATGGTGATATTGAGACTAAAGATGAGTTCGATAATGAGTCCATGCCACATTTGTAGGATGCAAGTGGCATTGAGTACTCGGTAGATGGGGAGCTCTTGGTGGCAAGGAGAGCTCTTAGTATGCAAGTCAAAATGGATGTGAAAGAGCAACATGAGAACATTTTTCATACTAAATGCCATGTCAATGATAAGGTATGTAGGATGATTATTGATAGGGGGAGCTGTACTAATGTGGCTAGTACTAGGTTGGTGGAAAAATTGAATTTGATGACTTTGAAGCATCCTTGGCCATATAAGCTACAATGGCTGAATGATTGTGGAGAATTTAAAGTAACTAAACAAGTGTTTTTTTCATTTTCAATTGGGAAGTATACAAATGAAGTTTTGTGTGATGTGGTGCTAATGCATGCGGGCCATATTCTTTTGGGGCGACCATGGCAGTTTGATAGGTGTGCAATTCATGATGGTTATACCAATAGATTCTCCTTTGTACTTAATGAAAAACCAATTACTCTTCTACCCTTATCCCCAAGACAAGTGTATGAAGATCAAGTGAGGTTAAAATAAGAGAGTGAGAGTTCAAGAGTAAGAGAAACTGAGATGAAAAAGGAGAGGGTTCAAAAATAAGAGAAACTGAGACCAAATAGAGAGAAAATGAGAGCAAAAAAGGAAAAGGAGTTTCAGTTAGTGAGGAAAGAAAAGAGAGAAAACAAGTGAACTATTATGTAAGAGAGAGTGAGTTCAAAAAAGCTTTGTTTTTAAATCATACTATGATTGAACCTTTGTATAAAGAGGTTTGTTTTAGTACTACTAGCCTTAACCCCTCTTTGCCTAGTCTTGTTGCTTCTTTTTTGCAGAAATTCGATGATGTGCTCCTTGAAAAGATACCTAATGGTTTCAAGAAAGTTGTATTTGATCCCAGTGATTGGGTTTAGTGGCATATAAGGAAGGACGATTTCCCGTTCAAAGACGTTCAAAACAACTTTCAAGGGGAGATGATCCATTTCAAGTGTTTGAAAAGATCTACAAGTTTGACCTTCCAAGTGAGTATACTGCAAGTGCAACCTTTAATGTTGTTGATTTCTCTCCTTTTGATGTAGGTGACGATTTGAGAACAAATCTTTCTCAAGAGAGGGGGAATGATGTGAATCAGGTTGCTAAAGCCTCACAAGATCTATTGAACATTCATGGAGGCCCAATAACAAGATTACAAGATTTGGGGTCGATAGATTGAATGATTGATTGATTGAGAAGATTTGCAAGATTGCAAGATTTGGGATTAATTGATTGAGTGGTTGATTGATTGACAAGATTTAGAAGATTTGGGGATGATTGATTGATAAGATCCAGGTGCATAAAAAGGAATGGTTAAATATTTGACCACTTCCCTTATTTCCTACTTTGTTTTTAAATCTTTTCTATTTTAGATAATTTTGTTTCTTTATTATTAGATTATGTTATTTCCTTCTTGTAATCAATTCCTACTATGCCTAGGATTTGATTTATTTCCTTCCAGTTTAGGATTGGTATTTGGCGATATAAGTCGATGTAACTCGAGAGGAATTTGGTTTTTGGACAATATTATTAGTGAGAGTTTTCTATTTGGTTCTTCAACGAACTACTTTGAACTTATCAAGATTTTATCTTGTGGCGTTCATCATTGATTTATCACTCACAACTCTTATCATCTATCTTGAGTGTGGCGTCAACCCTACCTTCTTATATCTTTGGTTCTTATCTTTTTATAGATAACGGATCAAGGCCCTTTGTTTTCTTTATTATGAATCTGTTTTGGAATGTTCCTTAGCAAAGGAACCATTATTGAGCGTTGGGTCTCACCTTCCTTCGTGGGGTTCACATCAACTAACACTACTAGGAACTAGAGAAGGTGTGTCTCTATAGGATCGACTTCTACCTCTAGTCCTACTACCCCTACCCTTCCTTGATTCGGGAGATGAATGTCCTAACATCTGTTACGAGAATTACATAAAAAATAGAAAAATGATAAAACGTATAAGGTCATAGACATTCAAAATAATTAAAAAAAATTATTACACTTTCAAACATACATAGTTTTAAATTTTTTCCCAAATAAATAAATTTTTTTATTGAAATTTATAACATTATATTTGTTTTTCTAATTTTAAAACTTGTATTTAACAAATAACTAACTCACCAACAATATTTATAACATTATATTTGTATTTCTAATTTTAAAATTATATTTATTAAATAACTAATTCGACAACAATATTTATAACATTATATTTGTACTTCTTATTTTAAAATAACATGAAAAATTGTAATTTATTTATAAATAATTACAAAAGCCAAATAGTCTATAATTTAGTTAAATCTAATCAATTTTTAAATTGTCATAAGAAAATAATTTCTAATTTATTTTTTAACTATTGAAGTTTATAAATATTATTTTTTATTGCTCTTTCGAACATACATAGTAGTTCTAATATCTATAGATTGATTATTTTGCTCTTATATCTTCGAAAAAGAAAAAACAAATCTTTGAGAGTTATTTCTTGAATTTGAAAGACAATACTTGGGTTCTCCTAGTAACTAAAAAGTGTAACATACTTGAATTTAAATGGAGTTCTTGTTGACGGCAGTAGAGGAACTGGATCGAAAAAAGAGAGATTCTAGTTGTAAGATATCTAATGAAACTGTCAATGGAATTAGATCTTAATCAAATAGAAGAATTAATTCATATATAAATAATATACTAAACAAAAAAAATAATATATCAAAAATACTATATAAATTATATATTTATACTAAATAAACAAAAACTATATATAAATAATATTTTTAGACTATGTTAAACTAGCAAAAAAAAAATTATTCATAATTTACATGTTAGAAAAATAATTTTGTAAGTAAATAATATTAAATATTTGATTGAAAATATCTTCAAAATCGTACAAATTTTGTAAATAACTCTAAGTTTATTTGTATTAATAATTTTTGTACAGATAAACAATGATCGAGTATCTTCCATTATATCTGAATATGCAAATATATGTTTGTTTTGTATCCAAATATGTTTTCTTTTTTATGTCTTGTATCCAGATATGTTTTACTTGTATTTGTCTTATATCTGAATATTTTATTTTTTATTTTTGTTTTTGTCTTGTATTCAAATATGGACTTCTTTGTTTGTCTTGTATTCGAATGTAGACGAAATATTCCATCGCTAATTCAAACAAATATTAATTTTAATTTTAATATTTATTAATTTTATTTTATAGCTAATTCAAATAGAAGTTTTATGAATTATTATATTAGCGGTGGAAAATTCCGTCCCCATTTTGATAATAATTTGTAATTTCATCTTTTATTAATTTTGCAACTTAACAATAGAACATTCTATCGCTAATTTTGAATTTAATTTTGAATTTAATTTGAATTTTTATAAATTTTATATTTAACTATGAAAAATTTCTTGTCTAATGAGAATTTAAATTTAATTTAAATATTTTATGAATTTCACATTTTAGCAAAGGAATAATTTGGCAGCTAAAACTTATAATTTAATTTTAATTTTTTTAATTTTAGCGATAGAAGAATTCTGTAACTAAAAGATTTTAATTTTAATTTAATTTTTCTTCCATTTAGCGACGGAATCATTTTGTAGCTAAATAATTTTAAATTAAATTTTATTTTTATTTTCTTTTAGTGATGGAATTAATCTGTTGCTAAAAGAATTTAATTTTAATTTAATTTTTTTCCCATTTAGCGATGGATTTTATTTCGTCACTAAAAGATTTTAATTTTAATTTTAATTTTTTCCCATTTAGCGATTGATTTATTCTGTCACTAAATCATTTTAAATTAAGTATTAATTTTATTTTCTTTTAGTGACAGAATTATTCCATCGCTAAAAGATTTTAATTTTATTTTAATTTTTTTCTATTTAGCGTTGAAATTTTTCGGTTGCTAAATAAATTTAAATTAAGTTCTAATTTTATTTTCTTTTAGAGACGGAATTATTCCATCGCTAAATTAAAAAATTAATAAAAAATTTAAATTAAAAATAAAATTTAAAATTAAAATCACGAAAATTATTTAGTAACGAGCGTATCCGTTGCTAAATTTGAAAAATATTAAAAATTATTTAGGGACGGAAAGATCCGTCGCTAATTCCGTCGCTAACTTACAAAAATATTAAAAAAATTTAGCGACGAGTATTCCGTTGTTAATCTGTCGCTAAAAAGTATTTTTCTTGCAGTGATACCTCTCTAATTGTATATGAATGAGTCCTTAGATATCCTGATGATTTTATTTTTAAGTTGTTAAGAATATGTGATAAAGATCTATAATAGAGGATTTCTTAAATTGATTCTTAGTCCTAAGATTTCTCAAGAGGGGACTATAACTAATTGAATATAAACTGGCATGTGGGCTACTACATTTGATTAGTATGAGATGCTAATGATAAAGTATGGTAAGTCATATGTCATATTGCATGAGATACAGATAATAAACATGTGGGTAGGTGTTTGTTGAACTGAAAGGATGAGATAGGGACGAGGGCCCAAGGCTAAAAAACTAACTCTTGGTGGATCTATATAAGAGTATACAGTAAAACTTTTTCAAAACCATAATAAATATGCAGTTGAAATGAAAACAAACCCTTGGAACACTCGGTATTAAGCATCCATATGTATTGAATAAAAACCATCCATATAGAGATAAGAAATGTACATTAAAGGATGATATGTTGTTGTACTTTTGTAAATTAGTTTTGATGAAGAAAAACATCTATTGGTTTAATCCTTAAGTCATGACTCAAGGTTGTGGTTTTCAACATATATCAATTCAATATCAAGTATTATTTTATTCAAATGAAAACCAAATTTGATTCATTCTTATACATATAGAGATTTTCAAAAACAAGTATTAAGATTTAAAAGAATATCCTAAAGTGTTTTTCAAAATTAGTCTTGAAATCATTGGTCAAAATAAAGTTAAAATTATTCTAAGGCAAAAGACCAAGTAGAACATATTTTTGAAAATATTTTCATTTTGAAAAACTATCTCCTGGTATTTCAATAGCTAATATCCATTGGTATTAAAATGATTTTTAATGAATTTTTCAAGAAATAGAAAGTTTGTATTTTAGAGGTGGTAAAATCGCAAAATCCAATATTTATACTAAAACAAAATTCTACTTTCTTATTGTTATGGATTTTGATTTTTTTTTTTGATATTTTTATTTAATCCAAATAGGGGATACTTGCTTATTTACATTTATGTATTAAATGAAGGGTAAAATATAAATTAAGGAAAATGAGAACATTTACTTAAACTAAAGAAATGTGAATATGTTGTAATATATACATGCTGTGGATTGTACTTTCAAGTAAATCCTTCTGAAAATCTGTCATGTTTCTGTGCATGTTTCGAAACCCCTTTTGAAAAGGTTTCAATGATCTCTATGTATATGCTATTTTGAAACATCTATGTAATGCATATGTTTTCAAATTAGGTTTTGAAGTATGTTTCGAAACCTTTATTCTATGTTTCAAAATTTCTGACATTTCTGTCAATAGAGATTTAAAAACCGAGATGCATGTGTGCCACAATTTTGTATTTATCAAAATCATTTGTTTAATGCATTCTCCATGCTATGAGATTCAAATTCAAATTTGAATCGGAGATCATGTCTATAATCATAGTGTACATAAGATTATGTCTCCCACTCATTGTTGTCTCTAAGTGCAAGTCCAGCTGGAAAGGCTGTATGTTTCGAAACATGAGAAGTATGTTTCGAAACCTTAGTGTAAATTTGTGATGTTTTGAAACCTATATGCTATGTTTCGAAATCTTCTTTTCTGTCTTGTCTCTAAAGGCTATAAATAGATAGATTTCTATCTCTTGATATAAATAACAGGTGTTTGAAGACAAGAACATGCAAGAACAAGAAAACACACACTAGAGACATATACACAAGCACAAGTTGTGATCAAATCATTTATTCAAGCTCTCAAAGAAGATCTTCTACAAATCCTATTCTTGTGCATTGTGAGTGAAAAGGAGAAGCAAGTGAAAACTAAAGTCTTATCTTGTCCAGCTCTCCTCACCTCAAGTTAAGAGGTTTATCCAGCCATTGGTAAGATATTCATTGCTATAAATTTATTGGGCTATAAAGATAAAATTCTATTTATCTTGTTAATGTTGTAAGATTTGAGTTGAGCCTAAAACTCACTTGGTGTAAGGTTTGAGTTCAGCCTAAAACTCATTGTGTAAAAGGTTTGAGTTAAGCTTAAAACTCACTTGATGTAAGGTTTGAGTTAAGCTTGTAAAAATTCATTGTACAAGGTTTTGGGGTAAACCGTAGTAAAACTCTTGTTGTGGTTGATCACTAGGAAAAGTGATTGGGATTGAAAAATCCTTCAAGTGGGTAAGCTTGAAGGTAGTGGAGTAGGCGGGGTGCCGAACCACTATATATCTTGTGTGCAATTGTTCTTTCGCTTTTGCTTATCATTATTGACTATTGGTCATCCTTTCAAAAGAATTGTTTTCAAAGACTAAAACGAAGTTTCCTTGAGCTTAAACATAAACATATATTTGATCTCAAACGCCTTTGGTATACTCTTACATATGTAAATCATCTTTGCTAAAGATCATTATTTTAAAATACATGCTAAAAGATTTCGAATCAAGCAACACAAAAAAGTATATTTCGAAACATATATTCTATATTTCGAAATAAGCTATAACAGTGAGGTATATTTCTAAACATATATAGTAGGTTTCAAAACCTACTTAATAGAAAGGTTTATTTCGAAACATAGTGTTCTGCCATCAATCAGTGTTTTAAATTGTCGAAAATTTATACGAATCCCAATTTACCTCTCCTCTTGGGATATATTTTCCATCATTAGAACCAACATGATCAAGGTTGCCAGTTATCCGAGGTGCCTCCAAACTGTCCGATTTGCTTCACGTTCCTACAACACTCGGGTAACCAACTTGCCTCCTCAAATGTAGAAGACCTAGTTCGTCCATGCTTGAGCCACCTCAGAACCCTTCACCAGAGCAATGCTAAAACCCTCTCAATGAAAGTGAACATGAGTTACTGTGGTTCCTTTCGGTTGTTAATGACTGTCTCATAGTCATGGATTAATAAGGGAACAAGAAGAAGAAAAAGGTAGAACCAGCGGAAGGAAGAAAATAAAAGGAAGAAGATGAAGGCTGGAGCTTCTCAAGTTCTCTTGTGCGTTTCCTCATTCGTTTCTCTTAATTTTTCTTTTCCTATAAGCTTTCTCTCTCTCCCTTTCTCTCATGATGACAGCATCAGAGCATTAAATGCTTTGATGTGACGAAGTGGCAGATTTTAAAAGCATGTAGGATTAATCTTGCTCTCAAAACTATCAACCATTCGTAAAGATTGGTAAACTATTTTCTTAGTCTCACAAAGAAAATTGTCGACTGTTTGTGCCTGAATCCATTACCTCTATTATATTGCATTTACGCCCCACTATTAACTCTTAATAGCCATTCCATTAACTCTTAATGGAACCAAAGCCCTTGTCAACTCTTAACGGTGTGTTCCCTTAACTCTTAACGGTCTCCCAAACATGTTGATCCATATGGTTAACTCTTAACAACAACATGCATCATTAAAACTTAATGATATGGAACATAATAACAACAAAGGATCACAAATCTGATACATTACTCAGTATGTGTGTGGCTTTCCAAGTTCACAGACATGTAGCAATCAGGATAAGTCAACTCCTTGATACCAGTCAAACACTTCATCCTACTAAGATAATCTTTTTAGTTCTCTAGAGCATCCTGAAAGATCCTGAGTATCCTTTAGCCAAGACTCAAGATGACCCTAATGGCAATGAATTCTATACTTCAGATGAATCTATTAAGGTTATTTGATTACAACAATTAAGTTTATTTGTCTTGGGATTGGCCAAAGCAGAGTCCTTCACCACGATAGAGGGTTTGAGATGCCACCAACGAGGTTAAATGAGTCTTGAACTAGTTGAGGCTAGAACCCAGTAAGGTAGGAACCAAAATGGGTCCTCGAGGTTTCTAGATATGCTGCCCAAATTGGCCTTCGGGGAGTTAGGAGGAAAAGGCCCTCAAGGGTTTTCGGGAGAAGGGGCTTTTAGTCTTTTAGGGAGCTAGGCTAGAACTTAGCCTGTAGTCACAAATGAAAGTCAAAAAGGCACGCTGGAGACTCCCTCATGCAATGTAACACCCAATGTTACTAGTGTTAAGAGAATGAGAAAAGAAGTGAAAAACTTTCAAAAATGCCCTTGAGAAGGTAAGGGATCCTTGAGAATCATGGGGCCCTATGAGAGGGGTATTTTGGTAATTTGGATAGTGAAGTCCAATAAAGAGTATTTTGATAAATTAAAAATAATTCCTAAGTGGAATTAACTATGTAAGTGAATAAAATTCCCATTTTTGAATTTATGAGGAGAAAAATGGGATTAATAATTCACAAATGGTATTTTAGTAATTTGGAGTAAAATTCCATAAATGAATTAAATTATGAAAAATAGGGAAAATAGTGAATATTCAATTATGTGAGAAATAATTAATTTTTCCCTAAATTTGGTGAATTAATGTCGTAATGCCACATGGATGGTTGAGATGGAAGCTCGGAAGCCAAGTATGGTGTCTTGGAATGACACATGGCATTATGTGGTCCAAGATAA
Source organism: Diospyros kaki (assembly GCA_036245055.1). NCBI lineage: Eukaryota > Viridiplantae > Streptophyta > Magnoliopsida > Ericales > Ebenaceae > Diospyros > Diospyros kaki. The sequence continues at coordinate 11,354,695 of BSEG01000009.1, forward strand.
ATGAAGAGATTTAAATAAATGCAAAAGAAATTATATTAGTCTTTCAAGCATTTAATGAGAGGCATGATGGTGTTGGATTAAAAGAAAATCCAAAAAGAAATGAAATTAGTCATGCATTAATGGTGGAAAATAGTCTCATTAATTTAAATGAGAAAGAAATGAAAATTTAAGGGATGAGATTAATTCTTGGATTTGGAAAGTGATCTAAGGGCCACCATTAAGTCTTAGAAGTTGGCATGGATTGTCAAATGGGCGGAGATATTTTAAAGAGAGATGATTGGAAGGTGAAAATTTAATCTCCAAAATAAATCAAAGGCTAGGATTAAAACCTAGCAAAACACTTGGATTGTGCTTCCTTTGGATGGCTAAGATCTTGTCTTGTAAAGTGAGATAAAATCCAATGATGGATATTAAACAAGACCTAATGCTATGGATTGTGTTAGTTTAGAGGGTGAGGATTTATTCTCACCAAATAAATCCAATGGATAGGATTTATTCTTGAAAGATAGAGAACTAATATATAATGGCAAGTAAGGAAGACTTATCTTCCTTTGGCCATTTGAAGAAAGAAATGAAGAAGAAAAGAAAGAATGGAGAAGAAAAGAAGAAGGAAATGAAATAAAGAAAGGTAAGATTTGTTTGTATCTTAGCCATGAAGACTAGATTTTTCTCTCTCTTTCTTCTCTTGAAATATGGATTTATTTTGTGTGCAAGGATCTCTTGGGTAGAAGGGATTAATTAAAGCTAAGAAGGGTTTAAAAGCTTCAAAGAATGCTAAGGTAAGGGATAACCCCATGGGATGGTGGCTTTGCATGGCTGTAAGTACGGTTCATGAGAAAATATGTGTGCATTGGTATGTTGTTTGTGTTTAAGGACCTATGGCCATGAGGTTGTGTGGGGTAGGGTAGGTTTAGGCCTCAAACCAAGGTGGTTGTGAGGATGTGAAATCCCTAACTTTATTGCATTGCATGCATTGGCATCATATTTTTATATTCATGTTCATAGTTATTGTCACCTTTATTGAGTTTTATGGCTCATGATGTTTTATCCTCCCTTGTAGATTGTTCTTATGGTAAGAGATTGGGATGGTTGCAAGCTTGAGGTTGGAAGTCTTGTGATGTATTATTTTGTGTTGTTAGTGTGGCTTGGTGAAGCCTAAGTATGTATTGTAATGGTCATGTATGATTTTATTTTGAAAATGAGATATTGGCTTGGGCATGTGGAAGCTAAGGTGTTGTTGTAAATCTCATATTTGGTTTGTGTTGTTGGAAGCCAAAAGGAGCAGTAGTCAGGGCCACAGTGGCAATAGGGGGCGCGCGGCCGGCTTGCTGGCGCGCTGGCGTTGGGCACACAGGCGGTCGTGAGGTCTTACGGACGCGCGCAACCCAAGGCCAGTGCACTACAGGGCATGCCAATTGGCCTTGCCAGCCAATTTTTTAAAAAAAAATTTATAAATTTTGAGAATTTTGGGGGCATTTCTTGGTTGATTTTGGGCCCCGGAAGAATTTTAAAAAATAAGGAGATTTTGGGTATTTTTGGAGAAAATGCAAAAATTTTTTAAAATTTAATTTATATGAGTTTTTCCTCCAAAATTAGTAAAAATCAATGGGTTGATTGAAATGGTGAATTTTATGGAGGATTCTTGGAAAGGAAAAGAATTAAAATAAATAAAAAATGGCATTTGTGCAAACTTAATAGAAATTAATTAGCCAAGTGTGGTATGGCTAAAATCCAAATCTACTAGTGGATCATGGGGTTGAGGGAAGGGAAGGACGAAGCATAGTTCCCACTTAGGGCGTTTTGTGTTAAAACATAATCTGCCCTTCATGAATGGCCGGGCATGTGAACAGTTTGGTTGATTGTTCACGAGTGGCACCCGTAAGTGGGAACGGGGCGTCACATGCGAACCCTCCAATGCCTAAGTCAGACGATGGTCTGAGAGAAATGTCCAAATGTATGTCCAATGTCACAGGGATGATGCAGGTGTATGTGTATAATTAGTGTCCCGATGGGGAATTTGTGTTATGTTCAAGTTGTTGGATTTGACGAATCTATGGGAAATACCAAGAGGGGGGTGAATTGGTATATTTAAAAATTCTTTTAATTAAATGATTTATAGTATGGCTTAGCTAAATCTTAAGTCTTTGAGAAAGCACAATGATGTATCTACTATATTAAAATACTCTTGATTAGACAATGAAGAATACAAGACTCAAAATTATGAACTTATATTTTCGATGAAGAACTTTTAAATTTATGGACCAAGAAAGAAATAAGAACTGCCTAAGAGAATCAAAAGAGACACAAGCATGAAAGAACACAATGAGTTATAGTGGTTCGGCTTGATTAAGCCTAATCCACTACCTTAGCTCCTCACTAAGGATTTTTTAAGCAAAGTATTATAACTCTCCTATCACACTTGATAGGCCCTCTAGCATTAAGCTAGGAAGATACAAACCCCTTGCTTGAACCAGCAAGTCCTCTAGAAAAATCTAGGTATTCTAGACCTCTTACAAGCAAAGTAAGCTCACTAGCAATACAAGCTAGGATTATATGAATTGTTACAGTTTACAAGAGAATCTGAGAAACAATCTTCTCAGTTACAAGTTCTCTTCAAAGATTAAAACAAGGCATACAATAGAATTGATTTCAAGATAAACCCAATGCCTTAAAAGAGAGAGAACAACTTTACCAATGAAGCACAATAAAAGTTTTAGCACTTTGGAGCTTGTAGATTGAATCTTGTTGGTAGTTCAAATCTTCAAATGACTTGTATATATAGCCTCTTGAAAGCCCATGGACGAAACAGCCCGTTGTTAGTGGAAGGAGCACTTGGGAACAAAAGCTGAACTAGCCGTTATTTGTCTCTGCGAATAAAACGGTCGACAGATGCAAAACATCGGTCGACAGATAGGTAAAATTTCAAATTCCGGTCGACAGATGTTTTGAATCTGTCGATAGTTCCTTGGGCGAGCATTCTGTCGGTCGACAGATGCATAGGCATCGGTCGACAGATGGCTTGATTGCATAAGAAGACATCAGGGATTTGCAATCTGTCGGTCGACAGATGCAATGGCATCGGTCGACAGATCTTCACAAAAGTATATGATCGGTCAACAGATGTTTGAACATCGGTCGACAGATGAAGCCTATTTTCAGAAGACCCTTACTGCCAGTCGACAGATGTTTGAACATCGGTCGACAGATGAAGCTTATTCTCAGAAGACCCTTACTGCCAGTCGACAGATGCATAGGCATCGGTCGACAGATCAAGGTAAAAAGAAGAAATCGATCGACAGACAAAAAGTGATCTGTCGACAGATGAAGGTCTTATTAAGAAACACTTATTCTGTCGGTCGACAGATGGTAAACCATCGGTCGACAGATGGTCCAAAAAATGAAAAACGGTCGACAGATGTTACACAGAATTTAAAAACCAAGGCTTATACCTAATGGCCTTTTTACAACATCTTTTAAAGAGATTATGCTTTAATTTTGGAGATAACAAATCGCTTTTTAATATACGATATTTTGCAAACGTAAGAGATTTATTTCATCATTAAAATCAAAACTTTTTATATTTGAATCATAAACTATCATGTGATTCATCACAAGTTTCTAGATAGGTTCTACAGAGTGATGCCTGAATGGCTCGAGATAGTTTGAACGATAAACTAATGGAGAATTCAAAAGACCTCTTGATCAAAAGGTCCATTTACCTTCGAGGAGGCACTTATTTATAGGAAAAATGTGTGGCCTATGGTTGAGCTGAAAGGCTTTTTCAAAGAGACCCATCAGATAAGGCCAGAGGGCCTTGAAAAGTCTTCGGGGTAAGGCACCCTAATGATTATCTTCGAGTGGTCCCTAAGAGACTTTGGGCCACCGAAGGGTGTCCTTGAACTTGGGTAAAAATGATGCATGCTAAGCTAGTGCCAAAGGACCCATAGGGGGTCCAAGAGGCTTTTGTCCCAGAGACTATCCTGGGGACAATGGACTCAAAAATTTCTTGGAAACTTAGGAAAAGTTTTTAGGGCACCCCACAACAACCATGCACTATAATCCTTCCATTGACTAACATTCCAATCAAGTAAAAATCATGGATTGATTAAACTCACAGGACTCAGTAACTATGCCAGATCTAGTACGATGTGATTGAGATAACATTTTGGAACTCCTTTTGATATCGAAAACTCCTTTTCGATCAAGCTTAACCTGGTCAGGGATTTTTCAACCACAATCAATTGAGATCACATAAGATGTTCACCTTCATCTGATGGAGGATAATAGACCCTATCAGTGAGCATCTGCCTCCATACATCACTGTACAGAGACCACAGAGAGAGCATCCCAACCTCTCACACCGAATGGTTTCTCTCAATGGTAAATCTCTGACACTAGTGCATAAGACAACTCTGTTCCTTCCGATCAAATGATCATATACACAATCGAGAATCAGTAACAAATCATTAATCCTCATAGCCATGTGATCTGTTACACAAGTGTCACATTTAGTAGATGTTCAACTAACACCCGCCCACATGTCGACTATCTACATCTCATGAAATATGGCATGTGACTCACCATCCATTATCATTAACATCTCATGTTAATCAATAGTAATACCCCATGTGCCAGTCTATGATTGATAAATCATATTCCTCTTTTGATAAATCTAAGGATCGAAAATACATTTAAAAAATCCTAAATTAAAGATCTTTATCACTTATTCTTAGCACATAATAAAAATATATATATACTAGAAAATCTAGAGATTCATTTACAATAACAAGAGGAGAGTATGAATAAAGATATGAGCTTTTATAAATAAACAAGATTATGTCATTAGTGTTGATTACATACATCTGATGAAGTGTAAATCTAGCATTTGGGCACTAACACCAACAAACTCCCATTTGCACTAATGTTAATTTACAAGCAATCATCAAATCGTCACATGGTATCTGATACCCAATCTCAAGATGATGATCTAGTTGTGCCTGTGTCAAAGCTTTATTGTTAAGAAAATTGCTCCAATCAACCTATTGTGTATTTTGATATTTAACAAAATATAATTTTAGTAAAACTATTTTTGGTATATTTAAATCCCCTAATTGATTTTTTATATGTCTTATGATAGATAACATATTTTAAGTATTATAGTATTTTGTGTATCAAAATGAACAAAAAAATGTTATTTGTTATAAGTGGAAGATAAGCGTATTATAAAAGGACATATAAGAAAATATTTTCATTTTAGAAAACTATCTCCCAATATTTTGATAGCTAATATTCATTGTTGTTAAAATGATTTTTTATGAATTTTTCAAGAAATAAAAAATATGTATTTTAGTGTGGTAAAATCGTTAAATCCTAAAATTAAAATTTTATTTTCTTATTATTATGGATTTTAATTTTGTAGATATTTTTATTGAATTCAAATAGAGGGTACTTTCTTTAATTTATATTTTACCTTCCATTTACTTAAACTAAATAAATATGAATATGTTGTAATGTATATATGCTATAGATTGTATCAACAAACAAATCTATTTTTTCTTTTTTTAAAATTTGGATTAAGAGTCGACTCCCAGTGAGGGACAGTCGACTGTGATTTATGTAGAGTCAAGATAGCCAAGAGCAAGTTTTGGCTAGTCAATTGTAGGCCAATGAGTTTCGACTGCAGACTTCGAGAGTCGATTGTGGGTGTAATACCCAAGAAATTCTAAAGGACTCAAGGGTAATTTATCTTAGGGAAAAAATGGAATTCAAGGATAAAAAGAGGGTATAACGGTAATTTATTATCGTATGAATAACCGAATCGACTGTCGGGAGTGCTCTGGAGCCAAGATGCCAAAGAAAAATGATGTGGCATTATCAAACACCCTAAGATAGGATTTATGGTGCAAAAAAAAATTGGATCTGGAATAGTTTTCGGTACAGCAAAATAGCAGCTGCCAATTAAGCTGCAATACTAAATTATTATAGATGACTTCCTGAAAGTCAACGGAAGCGTGAGGGGGCTTCGATTTTTCATAAGAAACAACCCTTCAGTGGTTTCAGGAAGAAACAAAGAGGTTTAGGGCCAAAACGAATATTCGGGCCTTAGTGCAGTTTTTCAAAATTGCTAGAGGGAGGCTGAAACAATATTTTTTTGAAATCCTCAGGGGTCAAATTTATGTTTTAGGACTTAAGGATCTTGAAAGCAATTATCAAAAGTCAATGGGCTTAGTGAAAGAGGGCCAAAATGAGAAAACCAAAATCAGTAGGGTAAAAGTGCAAAAACTCAAATATGACAGCATGGGCAAATCTAACCAGCACATGGCCGGTCGGCCATGGCCGATTTTGGCCACAAGTCTACATGAGGAATAGTCAGGGAGCAACTTTTGCAAAGGAAGATATGACAAAAGCCATCGTGGTGGCCGGATTTTGAAGAAAAAGCGGCCGAAAGTTGGCCGAATTTTTTGTGCACCTGCAACTCCTTTTTTTGGTCAGATAAGGCTTGCTCGAGGTCGATCCAGGGGCAGGTGAAGCTCTAAAGCAAGTGGGTCGAGTGGCCAAGGGCGTTTAAGGGCTCGATTTCGCCTATAAATAGGCATTTGAAGTGGCCGAAAAGGGGGAAAGTTTTGGCTTCAAAATTGGCCGCGATAATGAACGAATTGAGGCTCCATTTAAAGGGGTTTTTGAAGCCCATGAGGTGTAGAGAATATCTGGAGAGTTAGAGCCATTTTCATGGCCGTTAGAAAGGGTTTCAAAGCTCGCTGGAGTTTGGAGGTGGGCGGTCTGGCCGAATGTTTGGCCGGCAAATCGGAGCCCTTCTAGTTGTTCTTTCAAGGCACAAAGCATGCCATGTTGATCAACTTGAAGAGATGAGGAGCTTGCTGGAAGAAACCAGCATCACCGGCATGGCCGGTGCTGGAGAAGAAGGCTGGCACGTGGGGGCGCGTGCTTGGTCCAAAAATTCTGGAAAAAAGTCTAAATTCCTAGAAATTCGTGATCTTGAAGTGTGTGCAAAAAGATTAGGATTTGGGATTCCCGATGTCTCGTTTTTAGCATCAAAGAGCCTCATTTTGCATGAAAATGCAACATCCAGGTAAGTTCAGTATTTTTCCCTTGAAGTCCATAGAATATTATGAATTATTGTGGAGATAGATTTGAGAAAATAGTCTCGTGGTATTTATTGTGATTTTTAGAAGGAAAAATGAAGAAAAATAAAGGAAAAAAGGAAATAAATAGAGTATTGAGATATTTAGTAATAAAATATCATTTTTATGTTTGAGGTAATTGAGATGATGTGATAGGTGCAACTTTCGAGAGCTGGCACGAGAATCGAGGTGGGGCACACGTATCGAGGCGATGCATGTTTTTCGAGAAAATGCAAGTTTATCTCAAAAGATGAGTTTTCCTATCCTAACTATGGTTTTGTGAGTGGTTTTCTCACAAGAACTTATAATTATGATATGATTGTTTATATGCATGTTATTTATGAATGCAATGTTCATTTTGTCATGGCACGATATTATTGTCATATTAATATCTATGCATGGGAATGGGATGTCGCCCCTAGAGTGTAGCTGTAATTCCCCTAGGGCATTGAGGGAATAACGTTAGGCTTATCCTGTAGAGGTTTGGGATTTGCTTACGATTCCTAGCCAGGCTAGTGGACCTGGAAAGTTACATTAAAGGGCAAAATTGTTGTTCATGTTATTACATTATGCATTCATATATATGTTTTTGGACCCTCACTAGAAGTTTCATCTTCTAATGGGTTATGCCCCTGAAATATTCAACATTCCAGTTGAGACTTGCAGTTAGGGCAAGGAGCAGGTTGAGATATGATGGCACGTGATGGCGTGGCTGATGGATTCAGCGAGCTAATGATTTATTGATGATTAGTGGAGAAGGGAAACAAAATTGCTGTCAAATGGGAGGCTGCCAAAACTGATCTTCTCTTGGTTGCAGCAGCTGGTGCCTTTCTCTGCCAAACAAAAAGGAGGATTAGTGGAGAAGGGAAAGACTTAAAAGGAATGTTAAAAGAGAGAGAATAAAATGAAAAAGTGAAAAAAGAAAAACAAAATATCCTCTTGCTCAAGTGATCTGCTGTCAGAGGTAGAAAAGTGGAGCCCTGATCTGATCTGTTGTTGATCTGGTGCAGCCCCTTTTCAATTTTTGTGGGGTAGTCTACTTGCTTGCTGTGAGCTTGCTGTGAAGACCATACAAGAACACGAGGTAGTGATTCTGAAAAGAACACAAAGACACAAGGTAGTGATACTGAAAAGAGAAGGACTGCAGGTGTTATTCTTTTTTTGCTTTTTCAGTTGCTGCAGGGTTGCTTTCCAAATTGCAGGTCGTGCAGCCCTCTCCAACAGCCACTTCTTTGTTCAAAAATGGTTCTAGAGATGAGAAAACAGAAAAGAAAAATACACACACACAAAAAGAAGATCGAAAAGGCAAATAAGGCTTTTCTGTTGCTGCTTTCTATCAGTTTATCTCAAGAACAGAACAGAATGGTTCTTCAAGTTTGTGAGCAACAACTGACAACCTTATCACCAAAATCACAAAACAAACGAAACACTCAAACAAGAGAACAAAACAAACAGAAAATAGGGTCGGTCCTCTATGTTTTTAGAAGAAAAAACTTGGCTCCCCAGCAACGGCGCCAAAATTCTGGTCGAGCAGCTGTCGAGTCTCTCCAGAATTGTTTATCTATCTTCTAGTTTGCAGCAAAGTGCACCCTAGGTCGTCTCTCACAAGGAGCCTTATCTTCTTCTACCAACAATAAGAACCAATATAAGCAACACAACAGTTTGTTTAGGGGGGGGTTTTGACAGAAAATTAAGTAACTAAACCGAAACACAAATATAGATGAAAATTAGTAAATGGAGAGCAACCAGTTGTGTATTTATCCCCTATGTGAAATCTTCCTTGTCCAACCTATAGATCTTGGTTTGTTAGATGTTATAATCTCTGGATATCAAACTCAAAGCACCCCCAACAACCGTCCAAGGATTAGAATGATTGGAACAACAAAATGAATACAGAAATCTCTTATAAACAAAATGCAGCCATTCATTCTCTATTCAACCCATCCGAAGCTATGCAAGAACAAACATTCAAGCACATTATATTCATTTCCGAGATGTTATACCAACCGGCTACAACACTCTGTTCTCTTAAGCATTTAACAGAAAATGAATCCATGTAAATTCACACAAACCTGCCATGAACTTCATGTATTCCAAAATCTGTTCAAACTAAACCAAATGGAAATGAATAAGATTAAAACAAACAAACCAGGTTTTTGTAGTTCATCCGGGACTCAGATTCCACATGGGTTCAAGATTACAAAACCGGTTACAATAGCCTTAGCCTTTCATTGCAGCAAGGAAGACAAAATGGAAACAAAAATGAAGAACATAGAAATATGCTAGCAACAAGAAACGACCAGAAAAATCCTCTCTATTCTCCTCTCTATCCCCTCTGGAAATAAGTGCTAAGAGACCTTAAATACATGGCCAAGAAATGAAGACCTAGGAAGGCTAGGGTTGGGCCTAGCCTAGCCCAACAGATATGAGCCCAAGACAACAAAAACGAGCAGCCCAAAACAGTAGAATTGAGCAGCCCAAATGCAGCCCAAAACAGTATCATACTCGGCATCTATCTCTAGTCCTTTGTTTTGAACAGCCACATCATTTCTCCTCCGAGGAACCTTAGGCCAAATGTCGTAAACATCATCCAATATAGAAACTGGGCGTTTATCACCACCATAGCTTTCTTCCTCAAAACGATGTTGCTCCAAAATCTCCAACTGCTTGAGCTCAAAATCAACGATTTTAGGCTCCTCGATGATTGTAACCTCCTCCAACATATCCTGATAGTATGCTCCAGGCCTTTCTATATTGAATTGCTTCCCAGCTTCATTCATATCTTCAGGCCACATTGAAGAGATAACTGTATAAATGCATAAACAGCAAGTTCAGGCTATTCCAGCTGCTTCTCTAGCTTGGATTCATAGAAGTAAGATAGAAAATAGTGTAAGGACAATTTGAAGTATCATAAAATAGAAACAATGAAAGATCAGCAAAATTACTTCAAATTGTGTAATAAGATTGAGGTGAAATGCCAAAATATAGCATAAATATGCATGCTATCACATACTCCAACGGTTGAATTTTTCTAGCCATTACAGATCCGTTTGAAGCTCTCAAGTATATATATTAAGAAGAGCTTTTAGAAAAGGCTAATGCACTATCAAAATATATCACTCTAAAGCACACTTAAGCTCTCAAGCTCTCATTCAAAGCAATCCAAGACTCAAGTTTAAAGTCAAATCTTTGGAGCCCAAGGCAAAGGAGATATTCTCTCCAAGTATGGTAAAATTTGTATCATTATATTTGTTCTTGTATTCATATCCACATTAGTCCAAATTTGTTGGACATAGGATTGTTTATTTGTTTTAATTGTGGATTGTGAGTGGCCTCTTAGAGCCCAAGTAATCTAGGTATATTATTGTATTAGTTTTCAGGGATAAGCTAAGGAAAAAACCTCGGCGTTGTGTAAAAGTTTCATAGGTGAACTTGTTGGAAAACTTAGGTGTGGTGATAGTGAAACCTCAAGTGTTAGGTTGACTTTGAGAGAGTGAACGTAGGTGTTGGAGATACCGAACTACTATATACCTTGTGTTAATATTGTGGTTGTTTGTGTATTGATATTGCTATCACTTTCAAACAACAAATATATTTATAACAAGTATTTTCTTTGTATAAAAAAATGTCAAGTTTTAAAAATAGAAGAATTCGATTTATTAAATTTTTATCACTCAATTCACCCCCTCTTGAGTAGCCATTGTGTGTCAAAAGATCAACAAGTTAGTGGGTCTGTGACATTCTCTAATGATGCAACCTTCTGCAGTTGCACGTCTCCATGTGCTACAATTTCTCGAATGAGATGGAAGCCACACTTTATATGTTTGGACTTTTGGTGAGACCTGGGTTCCTTGACCTATGTAATTATCATATTGTTGCAATACAGAGGTATTTGCAACTCAACAGACATAACCACTTCAAGTTTAGAAATGAACTTCTTCATCCAAACTTGTCGCAATACAGAGGTATTTGCAACTCAATAGACAACACAACTTCAAGTTTAGAAATGAACTTCTTCATCCAAACAGTTTCTTTTGCGGCATCACATACAGCAACATATTCTGCTTATGTGGTGGAATCCGTAGTTATATCCTATTTGAACTCTTTTATCTAACTACTCCACCATCACAGACAAACATGAACCTCGATGTAGACTTTCTATCATCGACATTAGACTGAAAGTCTAAAATTGTGAACCCATCAACACAAAGATCACCTCTTTTGTAGACCAAAACCATATCCTTAGTCCTTCTCAAGTACTTAAAGATATGTTTCATAGCCACCCAGTGTTCCTCACCTGGATTAGGCTAATATCTGCTAGTAACACTTACTGCATAGGCAATATCGACCCTAGTACATAACATAGTATACATGAGACTCCCCACCGCTAAAGCATAGGGAATTCTCTCCATGTCCTACCTTTCTTTAGGAGTCTTAGGAGACATCCCTCTAGAGAGTGGAACTCCTTTCTGAACTGATATAAAACCCTTTTTAGAGTTCTCCATGCTAAACTTCCTTAGCATATTTTTTATGTACATGCTTTGGAATAGACCTATCCATCTCCTCGCTCTATGACTATAGAAGCGGATTCCCAAGGAGTATGTCACTTTTCCCAAATCTTTCATGGAGAATTTGTTGGACAACCAAATTTTAATTGACATCAACATGCCAATACCATTCCCTATAAGGTGAATGTCATCCACATACAACATAAGATAGGCTCTCGCACTCCCACTTACCTTCTTGTATATACAAGGCTTATCTGGATTCTTTATGAAACTGAACACTTTGACCCATTAGCGAGTCTAGAGTTTTTATTTGAATTGTGATTTGTATGTGTGATGAATTAGCATTGGGAATTAAGTGCTAGAGATATTGTGATTAAAGAGGCCACAAGTGAAAATGCTAAGTTGGAAAAAAAATATATAAGTGGAAATTTAAATGAGTATGTGGCATAAATGGTTGAAAAGTCATCAAGCAAGAATTTAAGTTTAAGTTGAAGAGTTAACATAAGTGAATTGATTTGGATGTTGAGTATTCAAGGCATAGACCTTAGCAATGAATTGAAAAGTCCTAAGTAGTGGGCTAAATTAGGTTTGGGCTAAGGGTTGAAAGTTTTATTATAATGGATGGTTGGAAGATTTAAAATAAGCCCACCTCTAATGGATTGGGCTGCTGAAATTGGGTTAACCCCAAGTGCAAATTGTGTTGTATTTTATTTAAGTTAAAGAAATTGGGTTGAGGATAAGTTGAAAAGTTAATCCATTAGGCCTAAAATGAGTTGGGCTTGAGCCCATGTGTATAATAGGTGGTGTTTTAATTAAATAAAAATGAGATGTTAAAATGACCAAAAAGGGTTTGACTTATATGTTAAGTGTGATAAAGCTAAGGGTAAAATGGGAATTCCATAAATGAGTATTATATATAAATAATTTTGTGTGTATTATTGGGTGAAAAGAAAATGGAGAAAAACAAAAGAAAAATAAAAAGAGACAAATGTCCAAAATGGGTTTAATGAATGTGTTGTGTATGAAAAATCTAAAAGGCAAATTTGGAAAAAAAAAAATAGACAAAATGACCATAAGGGACATCTCTTAAAGCTTGTGTGTGTGTGTGCATGGTGAGGGGGAAAAATGGTAAAAGTGTAAGGGGGTAGGTGGAGAGTGGACAACAAGCCACTCCTCCCCCATCTCTCTCATTTTTCTTGTCTTATCTTGTTTTCTCTCTTTTCCCTGCTTCCCTGAGAATTCTTCTTGTTCGTCTTCATCTCCTTCTTCATCTTCTTTTCTTCTTCATTGTTAATCTCCATTGAAGCTTCAAGTGGAGGGATTGCGTGTAAGGACTCGTTATCAGGTCCATGCCATTAGAGATATTTAATTCAAGTTGGTGTATATGTGTATATATAATGGCATTATTTTGAAAACAAATAAAATAGATTGAGGGTTTAATGAAGTTATATTAGGCTTAAACTATATGTGAAGGATGAATAGGTTTGGGCTTGAGCCCATTTATAAAAGGAAAATAGGAAGAAGAAGTTGTGTGTATGTATATAGAGTTAAGAAGGGACGTGGGGAATTAAGCAAGAAGTGAGGAGGGCAAATTAGGAAGAAAAGTGTGTTTAAATGGGAGAAATTAGGGCATTTGCGCAGCCCGTAGCTCTCTTCTTTTCCTTCTTCTTTTTCTTCTCCTTCTTCTTCTTCATCTTGTTCTTCTTTGAGTGGTTTTTCCCTTGTTTTGGTGGTGGTTGGGAGACTTTCTCCTTGTGGCAATTTCCTTCAAGCAAATATCCAAGGTGAAGCTAGTCAAGGCAAGTTCCTTCTTCATCTTTCTTCTTGTGGTACAATTGTGTTTGCATCTTTAATTTGGTGAACTTCTTTCTCAAGCCTCGTTAGAGTAAGATTTGGTTTTCTCCTTTCGTTGGGAGTCTTGATTCGTCCATCTTTTGTGTGGAAATCCTTTCATCTTCTTTCTTGAAGAAGTGTTTCTAAGAAACCCGGTTGATTACATGTTGTGTCATTTTCCTCATAGTTTTGGTTAGCCATGTGTATCATCTTAACGGGGACTTGTTTCTCCTACTTTCTCGAAAGAAATGGCGTATTTGTTGTTGGGTGTAGTGGCATTCAAGAATTGGGGGTTGTTTGCATGTATTTTTTTGTGTTATGTGGGTTGTTTGTGGGTTAAACGATACTGTCGATCGACCATTTTCCATAATCTGTCAACGGTCTTGGTGCAGAGGGTTCTGCTAGTCGACCGTTGCCTTAATCAATCAACAGTTTGGGCTAAAAAGCCTATGTCGTTCGACAGTTTCCTTACCATCGACTGACCATCTCTGCCCTATGGCAGTCTGCCCATGTTTCACTATTTTGAGTATAACTTTTAGTAAAAATATCGGATTCATGAACCGTTTGAAGCATTGTAAACTAGACTTGATAGAATTAGTTTTGGTATAGATTTAAACCCATTTGGCCAACATTTGATTGGTCTATTATTGTGAGCTTTGAAGGTTTGGTTCTCCCTTCTAATTGTTGTGGAATGAAGCTAGGTTGTGTGGGTAGGTTCTCGCAAAGGTTGCTAGGGCCAAGAGTGTTTGTATATGTTCTTTTTACTTCTAGTACTGGTTAGTTCATATGCATGCAAGATCTTGGGATAAGAATTGGGGGTTCCATGTGACTTGAGTGCTTGTCACACGAGCATGATATTTATTTATTAGTTATTAAGCACTAGCATTTGCATTTGACATGTGTTTTACTAGTTGGGCGAGGCTTGGTGGGATGCTTGGCTTATGGGGCCTTTGTATCCTATCTAGTCTACTACGCCACCCTTTATTTGTTGCATCTGCACAAGTTATGGCACCAGTTTTGAGATATAGTTGTACAATGTTGAGTTTTCTGAATCTAGTTATTTAGGGACAGCTCGGTGTGCTCAGTTTTTATCTTAGATGCTTATGTGTGCCAATGAGTGTGGTAGCTCCCACCCGAGCGAGATTCAACTCATAATACAGGTACAGCTTTCCTTTAGGGTAGTAGCAGGTTTGTTATAAGGACTTGGGTGCTAGTGTTGTCATGACCCAATTTTTAATAGGTCCTCACCAGCATTAATCCCTAGGCTCAGCGGCCCTACCGTGGATTAGTAAGCCTCTTCTCTAGCTTGATTTGCTATAAGCATTAATAATATTGACAAAATGTAGAGACAAGAATTAAAATACTATATCATCTTCTCACAAAAATCTCGATATCTCATGTACAACAGCTACAAAAAAAAAATGAATATCCATCATCCTACTGTCATAAATATATATACAGTCCTATATCAAGGGCTTTTGACACACATGAGTACCACAAAAATAAAGTACAAAAGAGTAGACTCAACAAAAAGTGTGCGTCTCCACAAAGCATCCTATATCAAATCAGGAATCAAAAGAGATCTAACATCATACCAGAAGATCTGCTAGACTAGAATTCAAAAGAAGAATCTCTTAAAAATATTTTTAGAAAAGAGTGAATCTTGTGGACTCGCGAGTATAAGATATGTCATGCCTACTAAGAGAGTATGCAACATAAATGCTAGGTAGAACATCATGGATACAATAACATAATAGTAAGATGAACAACAAGTATAGGTATCATAGGTTTACATAATCTGAGATTCAAAGAAAAAAAATATAGTGCAGAAAAAATAGGTGCCTAGAGATAACCCCCATAAGTTGCTCACCTAACCACCTAAGTCTCATATACTTTTTATATTTGATGTATGCACCGAATCTGAGGACCCACAAGTAGAAACTGGCCTAGCGCCTATACATACATCATCATCACACTATAATATCATAATAGCCCACATGATAGTAGTGCTGAAACATACTATTCGTGTCTCTCATAGCCTTGGCATGCCAAGCCTCATAGTACCATGATCTTTTTCTATTGTGAGTCACCAGGGAATCTACCAGTTTGTCCTCTAATAATGCAAGTGATATCTTACTTAAAGCACAAGTCATAACCATTTATCATTTCATGTGGTGACCAAAATGCACCATATCATTCAATATTTCACATACTCAAAGACAAGAAATTACTTAGGGTATCACTTATAATCTTTCCTCTTATGTCTCTCCCAGTAGGATGAAAATATTTCATGCATTTTAGAAACATTTAAAAGTGTTTTTCTATGATCCACATATAAAAATCATATACAAGTTATGCATGGAACAACATATACGTGCACAATATAAGGTAAACATAACATATATTATCTACTCGTCTGGGAAGAAATTACTCAAGTTCGAGCCTAAGGAGAAGATCGAGTGAAATCCTGAGAATCCAAACCTACAATTAATAGGATAGGGTGGTCACTTTTGGGTAATAAAAATAGCAACGAAGAGACAATTATTGAAATCCTAACCATTGCTGAACACCCTAAATCGGTTATTTTATACCTGGACCCGCACAATATTTCAATTTGATGCCATGAAATTTGTTGAGCATATTTTAAAGTTTTTCTTTTTCAAAATACATATATATTTATATTTATAACTTAATTGGTAAATTTTTAAAAGCGTAATAACTAATTTAATTAGTGATTTAATAGATGACTTAAAAAAAGATTTGTAATGTGCTAGTCTCAGAATAAAATGAATCCATCAGAAATCAGGATTTAGGATAAACCCAAGTCATCATCATAGACTAGCCTTGAACACACTCGGGGTCAATCTTGCTCGGTCTCGAGTCATCTAATAGGGCTTCGTCCTTAGAACTCCGATCAACAAAGTGACTCGCCAGTCACATCGATAATTCCAAGAGAGCTAAGGAGAACCCAAATCAGAATGACATCAATATCCCAAGTAAGACCAACCTAACCAAGCTATTTTAGGTTCATGGACAAGCGACGAAAAGGGAAAACAAGTCAAGTAGGCCAACCCAAGGGCTGCCACAATTGGGAAAACAAGTTTGCTTTATCATTTTTTTTGGTATTTACCAGTTGCATGCACAACAGGTTCTTTCAGGCCCAAGTTGTCTTTATTTTAGTAGGGAACCCACTTTGGTTCTTTGGGGACTTGGGTGGGGGCCTTACATTGCAGTTGGATATTTCTACTTCTCTTAGTTCAAGCATCATTAAGGCAAGTTCTCCTTACATCTCCTTTTATTATGCAAGTTCTTATTGATTATTTCTCTTTATTTTGAGCACACTTTGTTTCCTTCGTTGCTACAATATCTTGTCTTCTTTTGGTTACAAACATTTTGTAAAAATTTCTTGAATATTAAAGGATCTTGTTGAGGTGTTCATTTGGAGCTTGATTTATTCCAAAAAACTTTCAAGGAATGGCATTTTATTGGTTAGATGCAAATATTGTTGATTTGCATTGCATTCTTTCATTCATTTTCGTTTTTTGGTCTCAAAAGTCGACTTTTATGAGTGGGACTTGACTCTGTATGTCAAGCTCTTGGTTGGGTCAACTAAGTTAATGTAGAAGTCGACTTTTTCTGCCAAAAGTCAACTTTCCAATTCCAAGAGTTGACTTTCTAGAAATTGACTTTATAATTTCAAAAGTCGACTTTTCGTTTCAATCTGCGCATGTTGTACTCCTTTGAGTATAACTTTTTGTAGTTATATTCGATTCAAGATCTACTTTTCGCGTTGTAAATTAAACTCAATAAGTTTTGTTTTGGTATAAAAATTGAATTATTTGGACAAGTATTGAGTCCATAAATGCCCTATGAAATACCCATTTGAAATTTGAAATTTTTGTTTCAATCTAACAATACTCTAGTTTTTTGGAACATAACTTCTTGTGGTGTTATCTAAATTGAGATCTGTTTTTTGTGTCATAATCTAAACCTTATAAGCTTTGTCTTTCCATATTCTTGGAATTTATTTGGTTACATTTTGAACCTATAATAGCTTGATGAACCTTGCTTAAATATGGTATTCGTGAGATAGTATGCACTCAAGTCAAGTAAGTATGCGTGATAATCATGTTGGGAAATTGTCATGATACGTACATGGTTAGCATGATCATGGGATTTCATATGTGATACATAATATGATTATTATCTTTGCGCACCTATTATTTTGCATAGCAGTATGCCTGTGAGTGAGAAAAATGATATCTTATGAGCGCCTGACGCGGGTTGAGGTGGCCATAAGCCCGATAGGCAAGGCTTAAATTACAGTCGCTTGTTGATTTAATTTCATGATGTTTGTATACATGCATGGATGTGGTGGCCTTGTGGTCTTGGGAGCCATGTGGAATTCATTACTATTAATGCATGTGCATGAGGATGGAAATGAATGCATGGCATGTATGATGATCACGACATGGAAATGGTTGTGAATGGAAACCTATGAGTAGTGTCCTACTTATACATTTTCATAGAGTCATTATTTATTTTATCTTGGTTATTCATGATCTTGATCCTATCTCTCCATGCTTCGTATATATATATATATATATATGTATACTTGTTAAGCCTCATCGCTTACTTTGTTTACTTTTACATCATTTCAGGTAAAGGTAAAGTATTTGTTGAGGTCGAGTCCAATGGGACTAGAGCCTAGGTCTAGAGGTGTACAATGACATCCCAAACTAGAAGGTCCTATTAGTAGTTTTGATTAGGGCATGTTGTGAAGAGATTTTATTTTTTTAATTACAAGAGTGCCTTTATATACATTTTGTATAGGGCATGATGCCAAGATGATGTAAACTGATGATAATGCAAACTTTTATTTTAGCTTTCACTCATAATGTCTAAGGATAGAAATCTGATGTTGAATTATATTGATCTGTATCATCTTTGTGATGACCTCCTTTCAGATATCCTATGCTAGCGTGAATATCCGGGAGAGAGCCCTTACACTTAAGATCATAAATGGATCTCTTAAACTGGCACACTTTATCGAGATTGATAGATTCAAATCCCCGTGGCAGTTCCATGAATATATCTTACTTAAAATAACCATTCAAGAACATAATTTTGACATCCATCTACCAGATCTCATAATCAAAGTATGCAACAATGGTTAGCATAATCTTGATGGATTTAAGGATAACGACTGACAAGAAAGTATCTTCATAGTCAACTCCTTACCTCTACAATGCCTCTTTGCCACTAGTCAAGTTTTAGAGGTCTACACCTTCCCATTAACATCGATCTTTCTCTCATAGATCCATTTACAGCCTATAAGAATAATTTCTTTAGGTAGATATACTAGAGTCCAGTTCTAGTTGAAATACATAGATTTCATTTTTGACTGCATAACCTCATGTTATTTCTTGGAATCGATATTTGACATTGCTTCCTCATAGGTGGTAGGATCAACTAATTGATCATTATCTCCATATAGGAACACTTTCTGCATCTCCTCCATAATGAACCCATATCTATTTGGAGGATGAGATATTTTACATGACCTACGAGGTGCCTCGGGGATGACATTTGACGGATTGACTGGCTTAATATCCTGATTGGGTTGGATCTATGACTTAGAAGACACCTCTTCTAAATCTATTTTCCTCCTAACACCACCTTGTTAAATAAACTCTTTCTCCAAGAATATAACATCTCTATTGATCAAGACTCTCTAATTGCTGAGAAAATAAAAATAGTACCCTTTAGAATGAGGAGAATACCCCACAAATCTACTTTTGTCAAATTTAGGCTACAATTTATTTGTTTTGAACTTTTTAATAAAAGTGGGACAACCCTAGATCTTAACATGCTTAAGACTAAGTTGTTTCTCAATTCATATCTCATATGGAATGGTCTTAATAGATTTACTCAGTGCCCTATTTTGGAGATATATAATAGTCAAAAGTGCATAACCCCACAAATAAATGGACAAATTTGTGAAAGTGATCATCGAGCGCACCATGTCTAATAGGGTACGATTTCTACACATAGAAATCCCATCCCATTCAATTGCATTGTAGCAGGAGGTGTTAATTGAGAGATAATACCACAAGTCTTGAGCTAGTCACTGAACTTAATACTTAAGTATTTTTCACCTCGATTTGATCGAAGAATTTTAATACTTTTTTCCTGTTTGGTTCTCCATTTCTACCTTGAACTTCTTGAACTTTTCAAGGGCATTGGACTTGTACTTCATCAAGTACACATAACCATACCTTGAATGGTCATTGGTAAAGGTTATGAAGTAGGAGTAACCATTTCTTGCCAAAATGGAGAATGGTCAACATACATCAGTGTGGATTAACCTTAGCAATTCATTAACCCTCCTACTTTGTCCAACAAAGTGTTGCTCAGCCAATTTCCCAAGAAGGCAAGACTTGCAAGTGGGCATGGGTTTAGAATCTATTGGATCAATAAATCCACGTTTATCCAATTGACTAATTGTAACGACCCGTTAGTGGGTCCGAGTGGTATAGTTTGGAGTGGAACATGTATTTGACTAGAGTAATAAATTTTGGTGTTTTATATGTGATATTAAATAGCCATCAACTCCTCAGCTTTAGACACCTACCACTCCCCCGACCTCTACTTCTCTCTCTCTCTCTCTCTCTCTCTCTCCTTTCCCTTTTAGTCCGATCTTAATTTGAAGTCCGACCCCTATTGTAATGGCCTTGTCTCTAAATATTACAACATTGCTAAATACATGCTATTATTACACTAGGGCATTAGGAAAATCCTAATCAACGGAAGTAAAGGATTGAACTTGAAAGCCTATTAACTAGGATTTTCACTATATATTTTTGGTACAAATACAAGTATGTCACATATCCATCTAATTTTAAGAAAATGAAAGAAGACCCAAAGATTCATAGTTGTTCCTTTTTATACAAAATCTACAGTACAAGTTTTGGTAACAAATAACAAAAAATCAATTTAAACTGTGGCCACCTCTTTACCCTTTCCTTTGCTTGACTCGAGGGTACCTGACACATTTGAATATGCCAATGTAAGATATGAAACATCTTCGTGAGGGTTCAAAATAAAATTTCGTGTGTGCAAATGCAACATGTAGTATGAAATCTTCTCCTGTGGTAGCCATGTCAAAATGTTATAATCATCCTCACTGGTCATCATGTCCAAACTCCTCAGCCTTATCACATGGGCATGTGATCACTCCCCGATCACACATGATGACCTACATCAACTAGCCACAAGTGTTGTGGTGCATGATAAATTGAAATAACATGTTCTGCCAAGGAAACGCATGATATGTAAGCCACAAACCACACGAAATGAAACTACAAATGGCTAGGATGAAGCAAGTTATATGTAGGAACCACTTACCTTGATGTTTTACCTATAGCAGTATTGTTCACACTTGTCGGGGCTTGTTTTTCTACAATAAACATGAATTTTGTAAAGCAAATACCTTATTTTTTTCCCCTTTATTTTATTGGTATTTTTTTCAGAATTTTTGGACTTACCACACACCCGCATGTGCCGCCGGAAAGGTGTCCACTTGTCTGTACGCGCAGGCTGGTCTACCACGGGCATTACATGCACCGGTCTTCTTCTCCAGCGATGAAGACGCAATTCCAACTGCCTCTCAATTTTTCGGGCATTTCTCTCTCGTTCTACTCTGTTTCACTCTCCGTTTGTTCCTACACCTTCCTCTCTCTCCCTTTTACCCGAATATAGCCTTAAACCACCCGTTCCCAACTATTTTCAAATTGCTTCAACTCAGATTTTGGCAAAGCTCAAAAATCTAACAAAACCTTATTTCTCCCTCGTTTCTTAATGAAATTCACTCATTCTTTTTGCAGAATCTTCCCACTCTCAAGAACTTAATCCTTACTCTCAATCCCCTCAATTTGGCCTAGATTTGGCTTAATTTTCACTAGTTTGCTCGAGTGTTAATCCCATGACCTATTTATAAACATCTCTGGCCATTCTTCTTCTTCCACCTGTTGCTTTGTTTTTAGAGTCTCATAATGACCCCAAATAGCAAATTTGGCCAGTTCGTTCCTCCAGTGAGTTTGTTACAAGTTTTTTAAAAATTACCCTTTGGTCCAAAACTTTATACTTTTGCAATTTGACCGTTGTATCTTTTAGGGTCTTAGCCATCCTTGAATTTTCCTTACTTTAATATCCAAATGTCCTTCGAAAAAGGCATCTAGCATAATTCATTTGCCCTTGAAAAGTTTCCAATACTTTTGGTAAATTATATTTTCTCTCAAACTTTTCAAAAAATCACATTTTTACCCCCCAAACTTCCATGATCCTTTGAAATGGTCTATTTCCTCAAATGTATAAGTTTTACAAAAATTTCGAGTATTACACCTATTCTAGCTCTAAGCCCCCTTAGCTCTATTTTCAAACGCTTCGAACATTGTGTCTCTTGAACAAATCTCTTTTTTCTAAAGTCCTTGCTCAACATCTTTATGTTAGCTATTGTTAACTATTGCATCTCGCACTAAACTGTGACCCTGATCTCACCTAACTTAAGCATCGGAGGGCCCGTGCGGGAGAGATCTTTGTGTGCCTCCAACCACTTCATGTCTTGCAGATCTATTTTTGTATGGAGTATCTCCTAAATCATCACATCCTTAATCTTCCAATTCCCTAATAGCTTTCCTGGACAATGAATCAAGCTCTCATCAGGGCCTCTTGACTCTTCCAACCAATGGATCAAGTTCCCCTTAGATAGCTTCCCCGCCTCCTCTTGGTAGCGAATCTAACAGGGAGACCTATGCGCGCTTCTAGTTCTACCCACTATTCACTGAGTTTTTCGAAAACAAAAAAATGTTAATTGTTATATTATTGCAACAACAATTATATAAAAAGATACATAAAATGTTTTATGCCTAATAGATTTAGATAAAATCTAGTGTATGGAACATCACTAACAGTAATCTCTCACTCTCACTATGTGAGTCCCTTTAGACATTTTTTTAGAATGTTTTTGTATTGTGTCCTTTATAACTCAACTATATTATGAAGTAATGGGTCAATAAATGTTACTTTTGTATATTTTGTACAATTGTGAATAGATTCAACTTATGGAGCATTTCTAAGAGAACGAATGATTTAAAAGGGATTGATATGAGTGCAAAAAGAAGACTTAACCATATGTCCTCTATATATGTATTCGCTAGCTAGGCAATTTTGATACCTTTGTGATATTTAGATAGTTATAGATACATATATGTGAAGTAATTTGTCCCTTTTTATTATATGAAACTCTACTCTAATAAAAAAGATTGAACACATTATGGGCATTAGTTGTAAGGGCCCACTCCTGGATATCCCGCTAGTATAGGAATCCGAAAGGAGGTCCCCACAAAATTGATGCAGATATAACTCAAAATGATTACAATCTCAATCTTCCTCAACAACAGTAGGAGCCAAATAAATAAATACACCATCTCACGATTAATAAGCTATTTAGGGCTCAACTGCCCATACATTTCAAACCGAAAGGCATCAAAAGCTAATCCCAAAATAAATCTCTTTTTCTGTATGCCCTAAAAAATGCACCCCTAAAAATCTTTTGGCTGGGATGTTTTTGTACACACATACTATAGCATTGGCTCAAACGCCACTCGCCTCACCCTCAACTACGGCCTTTCCCTTATTTGGAATGATACAAAAGTAATGGTGAGTTATAAGACTCAACAAGTATAATATAAGCAATGAAAACAGGAATAACAAGAAACAAGTAAGGAGTAACCACTTATAGCATTCCATAAACTATATCATGCCCTACCCTTTCATATTTGAACGTCGACATGCAATTATGAGCATGCAATCACATTTTTGAATGTCAACAAAGGTTAACACATACATGGGTGCACACAAAACCATACGGTCTTTGGGGCCCATTTAATATTAGCTCAACCCAAGGCCATGCATTCAACAAAACTCCTTATGGCACTTGAGGCACATTTTAAATTAGCTCAACCCAATGATGTTCAAATCAAGTCATTGATTTTATGTTTAAAATTTAAGAAATAGTTTTGATGATGAAAAATGACTTATTAGTTTTTGTATCTCTTATCGAAAACAATTTGTCATTTAGATAAACAAACATTCTTGTAAAACTAACCATCATGATCAAATCAATCTTTATACATATAGTTATGAAAACTTATATTCAAAAAGATCGTATGAACTGTTAGTAAAATGGATTCAAAATGAGGCAATTTTTTCAAAGGAAATAAGGTCATCTGTCGATTGGTCAAAGTGACATGTCAACCGTTTTTCAAATTTTGGTCAAGCTATCGACAGTTGGTAATGACCTGTCGACCATTCTAGTATACAAAGCTTCTGGCTATCGACTGGTTGCCATTGGGTTGTCGATTGGCAGAATGCTTGTTTAAGGAATGACCTTCTTCTGTCGATCAATGCTTATGCATCTGTTGACCGGCAGTATGCTCGCTCTTAAGAATGGCTTACATCTGTCGACAAACTCCTCATTATCTATCGATCGACCTTATAATTTTTGATCTATTTATCGACTGATGCTTATGCATCTATCGACTAGCAAAATGACAAGCTTTATTACTTCTATAGTCTGCAAGCCATCTGTCGACTGATGTGATCACATGAAACCGAATGGCTATTTCTGAAGTGCATTAAATAAGCGCCTAACAACCCTCAATGGTCAGATTTTTAGATGTTAGCTCCCACAACTATAAATGCTCATCCAAAAGAACATTTAAATATCTTAGATGATTCAACTACCAAGCTAGCAAGTGTCTAAGAAAATTTATTGAGCTTACATTATTTTCTCTCACTCATTCATTGTAAAGGCTTGTAATCTATTTATTGTTTGATTTCCTTCAAGTTTTATTTTTCATTGAGAAAACTTGTAACTAAGAGGTCAAACTTTTAGAACTCTCTTTACTATAATGTTCATTTGTTTCCAAGCTTGTAGAACTTGAGAGCCTATCTATTTGATAGGAGATTGTACCTTCCTAGTCTTTGGACTACATGACCTACTTAGTTTAAATAGGTGTTTTTAATACATTGAGTTTAAAATTCTTAGTAAGGAGCTAAGATAGTGGACTAGGTTTAGGTAAGTTGAACCACTATAAATCTTTGTGGTCTTGTGTGCTTGCATTATTTATCTTCCCTTTTTTCTATTGTTTAAAGTTTTGAAAGTCTTTATTTTTAAAATAACCAATTCACCTCCCCTCTTGGTGTGTGCCCTAACACTTCATTTCTATTACCCAAGACCAGCACCGCCCTTGGGGCCCATTCAAGATTAGCTCAACCCAAGGCTATGCATTCATATACTCACCATGCGGTCCCAAGACCAACATGGTCCTTGGGGCCCTTTCAATAGCTCAACCCAAGGCTTTATAACACAAATTATCATACAAAATAGCCATATGCATAAAAGAATCCTCTACCACTACTCACCTATAGTAATATGTTAACTCAATATCACAACATGAAACCCTTTCATCACACACATAAGATCATGAATGCTCGCACATAAATCGATTGATAATTTTTGCATCATATTCTCATAAGTCATTTCAACACATTCATATAATCATGCGTCATTATAAACTTTACCCAATTTACTTTCACAAATGAAGTTTCCCTTTTTTGGGTTTAAAATCAAGCTCTAATCATCAATTAAAGTTAACAATAATCCATTTGAGAGGTAGGGAGAAGAAGACAATTGATTAAGACAGCAAGAATAGGAAATAGGGCAGAACCAATCGACAACTGCCAAGAGATAAGCAACTGTTTCTGTGTTTTGGAAGGAAACGATCGACAACCAATGAGGGTTGATTGACAGTTTCATTCCCCACAGACCACGAATGGTTGACAGTCTTGGGCAAACGATCGACAACCAAGATATCACCCTCTCAGTTTCTAACGATCGATAGCCACTACGCTAGAAACAATCGACCATTGGAAACTAAGGCTCATCCTACCAACCAGCCGACAGGCTAAATAGGCGGTCGACAGCTCACCACAATTCGGTCAAGAACAGTCGACCAAAATCAGAAAACGATCAACCGCTAGACACATTTCTAGGAAATGGTCGACAGCCTTTGTTTATTATTGATCACTTGATATCAAGAAACAACACGAAGGCCACTACTAAGAACGAAAAATACAAGCATGACACCAATTCTTACCTTGCTCTAAGGCCATCTCCAAGGCAGCTCCCTAAGTCAAAAAATGAGGGAAGTGCTTGAATTCATCTCCAAGGCAGCTCCTTATATAGTTTGTCACTCCTCAAAATTTGACTTTGGTTAAAATGGCTCCCTATAGATGAGGAGTTGAAATTTGCTCCCTATTCCATTTTATATATATTTTATATGTATTAAAGTATTGAGTGAATTATATTTTATGTATTTGATTATTATTTTTTTTATATGCATGTATTTAATTATTTTGTGTATTTGATTATATATTTTGTGTATGCATGTATTTAATTATTTTGTGTACTTGATTATTTATTTTGTGTGTATTTGATTATTTTGTGTAGTTAATTATTGATTATGTATGTGTGTATCTCATTATTTTAATATAATGTGTATCTTTATTTGTTTATATGTATATGTGTGTATTTGATTATTGATTATGTGTATTTAATTCATTTTGTGTATTATATAATTTTTCTATATGTTTTAATGTAATATTTTGAAATTGATCCTAAAAATGAATGTCAAAATTATGTAATTAGATTATTTAATGTTGTATTTAAAATAATAATTATTATATCACAAGGATAATATTTATTTTTGTGATTTTTTACACAGTTTGACAATTAAATTTCGAATTATGGAAATATTTTAAATAATTTTGTTAAATAATCTTTTTTAAAAAATATTAGAAAATTTATTTATAAATATATTAAATATTATAAAAATCTAATACTATCATATCTATTATTAAATTATCAAATAAATAATAAAATCTTATAATAATAAAAATTATAAATGAGGTAAAATAAATAGAATTGAAATTTATTAATAAACAAGTGTGATAGGGAGGAGAATAGGGAGTGTGGTTGGAGCACGCACAATTTTCTAAGTAAAATCTGAATAGGGAGTGAATTATTTATAATATAATAAGAAGTATGGTTGGAGATGGCCTAAGCCTAATAAAAAAGATACATTATTCCTTGAAGAAAAGAATGGTGGAACAACACCCTATTAGCCTTTGAATGAAATCATCCAGAAACCCAAAAGACCCACAAAGCCTAGAACAAGAATGAGAGAGTCCACCAAATCCAAAATAACCTTCAAGAACCCAACCTCAAAGAGAAAATCGATAAACCCCTTGAACTAAAAGAGGATTTGAAATCCTTATCTAGGAGAGAAGAGAAAGGAAATAACTTGCATTAGCACAGAAGGAGAAATAAAGGGGTTGCATAACAAAAGATGTAAAAGATGTAAATAACCCACTAATGGGTCGTTACATTAGTTGAGCTATCATGCTCAAGTGAAAGATGTAAATAAATATAATAAAAAGATAACAATCAATTAAATTCTATGCGAGAGTCAATCTGGCCTAGGAGATTGGATGAGATAAATTCTTTACTTAATTTGATAACAGGGTATTATTTATCTCTAAGTGAGATAAAATTAAAAAATAAAATTGTAATTGATCTTAATCTCCTAAATCTTATCAATTAAAGTTTTCTCTCCTATAAATAGAGCCCTCTGCAAAACGTCTGGGACTCAAAATATCAGAGACATCATATACAGTGTGAAATATGCAATATCAAGAGTGTTGCCAGTATTTGAGTTGTGCTAGGAATGTGTTCTTCTATATTGTGATTACAAGCTTGACCAGAATCAATAAGGAGGCTAACGGTACAAGAAGGCTTAAAGACCTGCCTTCTGCATTAACTAGGTACTTATCTTTGTGATGTTTAATATAATGCATGTAATTATGCATCATAATTCCAACATGTTTGATCTCCCTTTGATATCTCACGGAGTTGCTCCTTTTCCTGTCTGTAATGACTAATGCCAAAAAAAAAAAAGAGTAACTGTGATAACTATTAGTTGGGAGTTATAGTTTAGGGACCAGAGAGGCAAATAAGCCAAAGAATATATATCTCCTCACATACATCAACTGCTCATCTAGCACAAGACACAAACACCAACTATTCAGAACACATTCACCAAATGGAACAGTCCATTCCAGAGAGTGCACCAACCTTTTGATACTAGAATTCCATACTCCATCATTTGGCAATCAGGAAAGTGGAAACTAACTGCCATACATCCATAATAAACATAGGGAGAGGCAGGAGAGGAGACAATACACTTAGCCACCTAAGAAGTCAAAGAGGACACTCAAAAACGCCATCAAGTAAACAATCACAGGGGAAGAATAAATCAAACAACCAAAAAGAAAAAAATAAAACTATGGAGTCAGTTCTAGATCTGAAGCAATGGACTAATACCCGCCCCGGCATAGCAGATTAGGACTTGGCTTCTTCTTTTTCTTACTTTGTTTCCTCACAAGGACCGAGAGCCTAGCAAACCCAAACTTCTTTCTCTTGACAGGCAGCTGCTTGAGGCTGCTTTCCCTCTCAGCCTTCCACATAGAGGATGCATCACCATTGGATCTGTTAAGCATTTGACCTAGTGAAATCTTTCGTTTAAATGGACCTTTTTCTACCTGCAATCCATTCTCAAATTCTTCAGTCAGAAGCAGCTTCCTGCTTAGTATTTGCCCAATGGACAGGGTTGGCCTCAACACTGGCTTTGTGTCATCATCAACAAGACTCGATCCATTTACATCAAGCAGATGAGAGTCTTTCCGGAGCTGAGAAGGGTAAGAATTCTTGAACTTAGTAGATTTCTGCACCGAGCGTCTTTTTTGACCATGTTCAGATCTCCATTTCCTCAGAGCCTCTTCAACTCCCAATTTTGCTCTATTTGCAGCCCCCACTCTGTTCAGAGCCTCTTCCAAGACCACCTTGCTGTTTTTGACTTCCTTTGTAGCTTCTTCTACCCTCTTCAAAATCTCCAATTTTGATAAATTTGCTTCATCAACCAGAAGCATGGCATCAATTACTTTCCTGTTAGAAGCTTCCTCTGCATCTCGAGCTTCTGAGGTTAGAGATGAATATTCATCAAATGAAAGAGTAACCTGTTCAGGCTTCGGTTGGTTAGCTTCAGAGAAGACTTCATTACTTGATTGCTCAGGCTTCAGTTGGTTAGCTTCAGCAAGGACTGCACTGCTTGATAGGGCCTTGATCTCAGCAAGAGCAACAGCTTCAGTGGCTCTAGCAGCTGCCTTCATTTTCTTGGCTGCAACCAATCTAATTTCAGCAGTTTTAATCCTAGTTTTTGTCTGTTCAATCTCAGTCATTGCTCTTAAAACTTCTGACTTTGCTGCTTCTCCCATTTTTTTGTATTGTTCTGTCTCAGAACTCAATCGTTGAAGCTCGCTTGATATACCGATGGGATTATCTGAATCAGCTATAGCTTCACCATCTTGAGCCACTTGTAGCTTCATATTTGCTGTTTTCAGCTCTTCCTCAAGTGATGAAATTTTTGAGGAATTTAAGGATAACCTCTCCCGAGTCCTTTCAAGTGTAAGTCTTTCCTTCTCTATCTTCTTGTTAAAGGATTCGACAGTGGCACGAATGTCAGCCAGATCGTTTGTGGTTTTAGTAAGGTTCAACTTGGCTTGCTTCAATTCCATTAAGATGAATCCCGGAGCTGAAGAGGGGCAAAGGCTGAAAGCATTAGAAGGATCCTGGATACCACCATCAGGATTCTGATGATTCCTTTTTTCTGTTTCTTCAACACCAGGATTTACAATCTTAGCATCTAAATTTGGATTGGAGGCTACATTCACTTCTGAGGCTTCTTTCTGTAACTTTAGCTTTAGTTCTTCTACAATTGTTTTAGTTGTTTCCAGTTCTTTCAAGACATCAAGTGTTTCTCTTTCTTTTGCAATAAGATCTTTCTCCAATTCTGAAGTCTGTTCCTCCACTTTGGCAATGTCAACCACTTCAATGTAATACTGCCATTGATCAACAGCTTGTCAGCCATCAACTAGTGTGGAAAAAATCAACATAAAATCAAATGAAGGAAATTCTACTAGCATTTAGCCTGCATTAACATTTAGCCGGTCTTTAGTATAGAACAAGGGCCCTCAAATCTAAACAAAAATTATAAAAATAGATTTTGGGTAAGGATTATCTTTTACTTATAGAGGAAAGTGGACCCAACAGAATGTTCATGGAATGGGGTTACAATTTGAAAAATTAATTAGTTGATGCAAAGGTCGGTCAACCATTCCAGAAACAGATTTACATTTCATTATTCTAGAGAGGGGCCATCTGTTCCTAAATCTACTGTGGCAGCAGTAGCACTTAACTGCAAATGAAGTTCACCTCATAGACTGCATATTGATTTTAGGTAAAAGAAAAATCCTAAAAAAAAAAAATCATCATGCACTGGATTAAGATAGTCACAATTGGGTTTATAAGAACATGCAAGGCTCCAATGAAAAAGAAACAAAATGGCTACTCTAGCCTGTAACCTGGAGGATGCCATTTACAAAATATCACAGGAACAATCATTTAGAAAATGTATGCCATGTGCCAAATATAAGCCATGTACCAAAGAAAAATGAAGTATTATCATCCAAATAAAGAATGAGCAGAAGCAACAGCTGTAACAAGGAGATGAAAGAAAAGATGGGGAGATAGAAAAACATTTTTAGGGTGTTCATGATCATCTATAGTTTCACAGCCAAGGTAGGCTTTAAACATATCAGAGAACCAGACTACTATTCAACATATTGGATGGTACATAAGATGGCAATTATGATGACTACAAGCAGCTTATGGGATACCTTTTTTGTTGCAAGTGCGTGTTGGGCGGGGGAAGGATATGTGTTTGATTGTTTATGTTTTTAGTGGAACAAATATAAGTCTTCATAAGAAAATAAAAACCAGGAGAGTACTGCTACTCTATCCACATTTACGGCAGAAGTGTTGGTACTACAAAAATATGCAACAGAGTTCCAAAAAATCATAGGGTTAAAAGGCAAACCACGCAATGCGGGGCAGCAAGGAGTGGGAAAGGGAGAATTCATCAAAGGGACAAAACCTCAACCATATTCCAAATCAATTGCCTACTGATTAAAATACTAATGCCTG
Organism: Diospyros kaki; assembly: GCA_036245055.1. Lineage (NCBI taxonomy): Eukaryota > Viridiplantae > Streptophyta > Magnoliopsida > Ericales > Ebenaceae > Diospyros > Diospyros kaki. The sequence goes on from BSEG01000009.1 coordinate 11,385,402, forward strand.
TCATTAAAAACAAAAGATAATGAAATCTTACTAAAGATAAAGCTAAAACCTAGAGAAATTTAAACATATCTTAATAAAAATAAAAGCTGAAATGAAAAACCAAAATCAAAATAAATCAGATTTCCTATAACAATGCAACTGCAGAGTGGAATAACAATTAGGTAGTGTGTGATTAACAAATTATTTGGTGAGAATAACAACACCCCAATGGAAGATTAAATTCTACATTTTGGATGGTACAAATAATTGTAGTTTATCACGATTCAAGGTTGTTTTTGGGTAAATTTTAATTTATGTATTTCAAAACCTAAAGTCAAACAGCCAAACTCAGCAAAAATCCTTGCTAAAATTGATCCTAGGTCCTGCAGAGTCTATGATGACTTTCTTTACATATTTCCGAATGTAACCAGAAATTGGAAGTTACAAATGAGATTTATAACTCGTTTACATGGAGAAACAGAGATTATTACTCCTAGTGCAGCTTGCGAATATATGTCAAAAAGAAAAAAAAAAATCAGAATCAGAAGACTATTGCAAATGAAGATGCGCTGATGCAAATGAAGACTATTGTGAAGCCGTACAGCATTGCAACGTGGAAAAACTCTGAAAAACAAAAAGAAGCAATTAGTAAGTAACCTTAAGAACCAAAAAAAGAATCAGATCAACAAACGGAAGGCCACGCTGAATAAAAAAAGTAGCTGCAATCATAAATAGAGGCGTATTTATTTATTAAAAAATCAAACCTTTCTTTGACGAGGGACACTTGGTCAAACATAAGCAAAATCCAAGCAGAAGAGAATCAAAAGAGAAAAAACAAAAAAGAGGAAAGAAATTGCGAGAATGCACAATGTACCCGGAAGGCTCGGAACCCTATTCCAATATATATATATATATATATATATAAACAAGAGGCAGAATAATCAAATTTACATGTAGAATGAAAACGAAATTCATAACTTATAGCAGTTCAAGGCCCCCTACAGCTAAGGCCTCAATACTACACACAAGCACGCACAGACCTGAGATTCGGAGGGCTTGTGGTGGGAACGGGGTCGCCAGAAACCGAAGCCACCGAACCGAGTGGCGGCCTCCTTGACCGACTCGAAGGGGGCCGAAGTGTCGATTTCAGCCCTCGGATTCTCCATCTTCTTCTTCCTCGAACCGCCTGGATCGCTTTCGTTCGGGGTAGCGGTTCCGCGAAGGCCAGTAGTAACCTTAGTTTCTTCTGCTCCTGCTGCTGGTGGAAGGGAGTCTACTTCTACTGCAGTATTCGTTAGGGTTTCCGATGGTTCAGAAACCAGACGAACACCGCAGTCCAAGGCCTCGGCAGCCATCGAATTCGAAAACGACAAACTCAAACCCTAGAAAACCTTCACCCGACTCAGATGAACAATGATGGATCCGTGAACTTTGTCCTTGCACTGGTAGGCTCCTAGTCCTAGAGACAATGGGGAGAGAGAGACAGAGAGCGAGAGATAGAAAGAGACGTTGGGATTGAATAGGGACGGGATTACCAATAAAGCGTAACGTTCGTTTTATCCATCCAAACGGACAAAGGGTAGGGATAAAAAACAGTAGGCAGGGGAGGGAACCAATTTTGACCTTTAACCCGACGTTAGGACTGCCTTATTAGCAATGTCAATGTGCTTCTTCAAATCTACTCATTCACACCATACATATTTAAATCCAACATTTTTAATTGACAAGAGTTTTTATGATTATTATTCCGAAGTATAGTTTGGACAATAAAAAATAGATCGTAATATGCTGATATCATTCTAATAGATTGTGAATACGAATCTTGATCTTTTTGAGACATATCTCACAATTTATTTCTTCTAACAAAATCAAGAGATTGAATATTAGGAATCTAAGAATTTTTATAATATTTTTGTCTTATTTTTTTCATTTAAAGAATACGAACCTAACCATACTTAATTTTAAAAAATTAACATCTTAGCATGACATCATTTTTCACCTTTTATTAACTCACATGCACTATTAAAGTTAAGAATAAAAATATTTTTGACTGATTTATTGAACATTGTTGATTTAATTTACAAAACTTAATCTGCCACTCAATCATTATCCTTCGGTAAAGCCCCTATACCAAAAGGGAAGGGCACCGTCCCTACATGGGTTGACTGTATATGTCACTAGGGGGCATGTCCCGTTTGAATTTCAAATCAAACAGCATGGTGTTTGATTTAATTCTTTTAAAAATGTTCAACTTGTAACATTTAAGAAATATGATTTGTGATTGGACATTAACTTTTCAATCAACTTCCTTCAACCACTAAATTGATAGCTTTGCTCACTTTTCACGTAAAAAACTACTAAGTCTTCCTTTAATGATAAAAGTTAACCGTTATTATGACATTCTATAACTGTAATAACCTTATAAATTCAGTTAATAAAGTATCAAAATTAAAAATTAATTTTAAAATTATAATAAATCAAAAAATTAAGTTTTTTTGATCTATCCTAAATCATTTTCATATAAAAATTATTTTTTATGATAAAATAGAAGGAGGGTTAATTTTGGTTCTAGATTTTATTTTCTTTATTTATTATTTTCTATCTTCACGTATAGTAAAGTTATTGGACTATCACTCCTATCGTTAGATATAAGCCTTTAAGATCAGTTATAGTAATAAGAGTTTGATTTTGTAACTCTTTAAATTTAATTTAATGGCAAGTTTTATATTTAATTGAAATTACAATATAGTTTGAATTGAACATACAAATGTCTTTTAGTGTAATAAGGAGTAGATATACCATTCTTAAATGTTTAGAATAAACGTGACGGTTAATTCACAATACGTTATACTATAAACATGTTCTTGACCATAGAGTTCCTAATTGGGATAATAGCAACTTGTCTTTCTCTTTATTCAGTATGAGATACTAAAAGATAAGATTAGTGAGTTTTGTACTATTTTATATGAGATATAAAAGGAAGATGAGTGGGTGTTTGTTATAAGAACGAATTCACTAAACGAGACTGTTGACATTGAATCATATAGGTTTTATCTTATGATTCAATAATTCAATGTTAACTACAGATGTACAACTAGTTCTTAGACCTAAGATATCATGGATATTTGTGCATTGGTGGATAAGCTTATTAGAGATACTATATGTCCGTTCTAATCAAGGACAATCATATGTATCTTGTTGAGTCAAATTGTTCCAATCAACCTATTGTGTATTTTGATGTTTAACAAAATATAATTTTAGTAAAATTATTTTTTGCATATTTAAATCCCTAAACAAAATTTTGATATGTCTTATGTTGGAAAGTATAATTTAAGTATTATAGTATTTTGTATATCAAAATGAACCAAAAAATGTTATTTGTTCTAAGTAGAATATTGGCGAATTATAAGGGGACATATAAGAAAATATTTTCATTTTGAAAAACTATCTCTCAATATTTTGATAGTTAATATTCATTATTGTTAAAATGATTTTTAATGAATTTTTCAAGAAATAGAAGATATGTATTTTGAATGTGGTAAAATCATCAAATCTCGAATTTGTATTAAAACCAAAATTCTACTTTCTTGTTGTTATTGATTTCGAGTTTTTAGGTATTTTTATTGAATCCAAATGGGGGGTAATTTCTTATTTACATTTATGTATTAAAGTAAATGGAAGGTAAAATATAAATTAAGCAAAATTCTAATTTTTTGTTATTATTGATTTTGATTTTTTAGATATTTTTATTGAATCTAAATAGGCGATACTTTCTTATTTACATTTATGTATTAAAGTAAATGGAAGGTAAAATATAAATTAAGGAAAATGTGGACATTTATTTAAACTAAAGAAATGTAAATATGTTGTAATGTATTCATGCTACGTATTGTATCATTAATCAAATCTTTATCTTTTTGAAAATCTGGATTGAGAGTCGACTCTATATAAGGGACAGTCGATTGTGTGTTATACAGAGTTGAGGTAGCCGAGAGTAGGTTTTGGTTAATCGACTGTAGGCCAATGAGAGTCGACTATCGGCGTCAAGAGTCGACTATGGGTGTCACAAAGTCGACTATCAATTGGAACAGTTGACTGCCAAACTCCAATGTTCGGATTTTTTTAGCCGTTACAGATTCGTTGGAAGCTCAAGTATATATATTTTCAAGAGATTTTCGGAGAAGGCTAATGCACTATCAAGATCTATCATTCTAAAGCACACCTAAGCTCTCAAACATCCATTTCAAGCAATCTAGGGCTCAAGTTTAAAGTAAAATCTTTGGAACCCAAGGCAAATGAGACATTCTCTCTAAGTGTGGTAAAAATTATATCATTATATTTGTTTATTTGTCTTGTTATTTTCATTGTATTTATATCCATATTTATCCAAGATTGTTGGACTTAGGATTGCATTGTAATCACTTTAATTGTGGATTATGAGTGGTCTCCTAATATCTAATAATCTACTTATTTTCTACAAATGCATCAAATGGCTTAACTACACCCACTTGCTAGAATTCTTGACAGGAATCGGCTAACTAGACCAAAATTTAATGATTGGCTTCTAAATTTAAAATTGATTATGAACTTGGAAAAGATCACATGTCTTAGAAGCACTTATTCCTGAGCCGACCGTTGACCACATCACTCAAGAGAAGTAGGACACACTCTCTAAGTAGCAAGATTATGATCTTATCGCTAGGAGTTACATCCTAGCTTCTATGAGTAATGAGTTGAAGCAGCAACATAATAAGATGTCGAATGCGTATGCGATTATTACTCACTTCACTTACAAGAGTTGTATTGTAATGCCCAAGATTTTTAAACTGAAATATAATGTAATACTTAGGATTTTTAGCTTCTAATACTTGAGAAAATATGTCATTTCAAGGGATTATAGAAGCGTTGAGACAAAGGTTCAGTTTTTGAGCCAGTGGCAAAATCGTAAATATTGAAGTTCGGGTAAAAGTGTAATTTACCTAAAATCTAGGGGTATTAGCGTAATTAGTCCTTTCTTCGGGGACTAAAATGCAATAAAAAATTGGCCTAGGGACTAAGTTGGAAAGGGTCTAAGTGCAATTACTTGAAAAGTTTGGGCCAAAGTGTAATTCTTGAAACCTTTTTACTAAGGGCATTCGGGAGATTCAAGAAAAGTCTCATAAATGATTTTAAAGATAATGATGAAGCCTTATGATGACGTTAGAAATAAGATGAAGGCTCATGATGACTTTAAAGATAAGATAAAGGTTCATGATGACTTTAGAGATAAAGGTTAAGCCTCATGATGACTTTAAGGATAAGATTTGATTTGATTTGGATAAGATTTGATAAGATCTTATTTGGATAAGATTTAATTCAGATAAGAATGATTGCAGAAAATCTAAAAAGATTTGGAATGATTAGAGAATATCTTAGAAGATTTGGAATGCTTAGAGAATATTTTAGAAGATTTAAAATGATTGAAATATCTTAAAAGATTTAGAAAAGATTTGAAATGATTATGACTTACTTGGTGGCCAAGTTTCGAAGCCTATAAATAGAGCTCATGGCCAAGGGTTTCCTCATTCTAAGTTGGGATAAATTCGTGCTAGACGGAAGTGCTTCGAGCTTTTTGTAAAGGTGAAGCCTTCAATGTTCAAATCTCATTAAACCAAGTTAAGGTAAGTACATTATGAACTATTTATGATGTTTAAGCATGACTATGAACTATGTTATGTGGTCCCTCATGTTATGTTATGTTCACGCAAGTTTCGGGACCAGAGCTCGGTAGCGCTACGAGTGAGGGTTCTTACCCCTGCAAGTTGGTGGAACCTCTCGTGTCTCCATATGATATGTTATGTTATGTCATAACTTGTTTAAATACATGTGATGGTTCTCTTGTACTTACTGAGATTTGCATAATCTTATCCCCTTTATGTTTCCCCCCCTAGGTGAGCATGAATGAGGAGATTGGGACATGGACGTGGAGCGTGGTGGCTTGTTTAAAAAGGATTTTCAAGAATTTAAGTTTAGTTTCCTTTTAAAAACAATGTTTTTAGGGTTGAACTCTGATCTTTTCCTATATGTATGCCATAAAACATGTCTTGGAATTTTATTTGATTTAAAGGAAGTATGGTTTTGGTTTTAAGCTCCGGATATTTTTATATGAATATTATTATCATTAAGCATGTAAGTAAGTTACGGGTGTCACATGTATGGTGAGCAAAGTCATAATACAAGATATGACATATCTAAGACGTTATTTCGGACAAAAATGTCTCCTAGAGGATCAGTTGGGACCATATTCTCAAAATGATCTCCTGGATGGAGAAGTTGGAGAACTTGGATTCTAAGTTGAATCAATATCTTCAGATAGATATGATCCTTTAGTATTTGTCGGATTCGTATGGGAGTTTTATTTCAAACTTCTATATGAACAAGATTGAGTGTTCTCTTGCAGAGCTTATGAACATGTTAGTAATGGCCCATGGCAACATGAAAATAGGCATTGTGATGGTCGTGTCCTCGTCTAGTAAGATTGGGAAGGGGAAAGGAAAGAAAAAGGCCACCTAGGCAACCAAAGTGATTGACAAGAAAAAGAGAAAAGTTGTCTATAATATCTCGAATTTTGGAGATAAATAATAATTATTAAAAACGGTGTTTGAGGTCATTATTGAATATATAGGAATTTAAGAAAAGGTATTTATTTATGTTGTTTTGAGGAAATAAGAAATTAAGGTAATTAATTATTTTATTCTAAAATATTTATGGAAAAAAGAAAAAAATAAAATAAATTAATTTAGTTGAATTTTTAAAAATTCGGGCGTAAGTGGAATAGGAGGAAAATCAGATGAGGGGTGTATGTGGGATTCTCAAAAGTTTTGGGGGTGCTGGTGTAAATTTTAGAAATGGCTGTGAGTTCACTTTATAATTAATGAGGGGCATTTATATAATGAAGGAGCAGCCAACCCAATTGGTCGCGTGCGCGCATAGGATGGTCGAGGTCGCGGGTTCGAGGCTGGCCTTGCGCGCGCGCAGTGGAGGTTTTGTTGGAATTTTTCCAGCCTATGGACGCCGAAACGACGTCGTTTCGATGAGGCGGTGGCCTTTCCCAGCTGCTGCCCCAATGGCCGCCACGTGGCTCTCCCCTAACCACTCATTTTGCACCATTTTTAAGCCTATTTCAGGCATCTTCGATTAGCAGAAACATGGAAAAATTAAAGAAGAAGAAGAAGCGCGTATGGTGAAGAAGTTGGAAAAATCTTAGGGAAATCCAGGATTCAACTTGGTTTAAATTAAGTTTAATTAACCAGGTAAGTAGAGAAATATGTATTAATCATTCTATACAATTGGAATTTAATTTTGGGTCTGATTTTATTAATTTTGAAATATTATGTTATGTTGCAGTGTGTATTAATTTGGTGTGCAAGTATATGTATACGCTAGTGTACTGTGTGCAAGGAGTGAACTCATTGTGTGCGTGAGAGTCTATATTACCTTGTCCGTGTGAGTGTGTGTTACTGTGAGTGTGCCGATTTATATATATATATATAAATACAGTGTATAGGTGTGTGAATATTACTGTGTGTCAGTGCAAGGGAATTAAAATAAAATAGGAAATGGCCCTTAGCAGTGAGTGCATATTAGTGGTGATATGTACATATGTTATTAATAATAAATATATACTTCCCTATGTGTATATTCTAAAAAGGAAGTGATATTTGCATATTAGTAAGCATTAAGTTATTATTATTATATATTATTACTTCTAATGTATCAATATTGTTACCATTATTATTATTGGTATTAGGATTAGGATTATTATGAATGTATTGTTGTTATTGATGTTATTATAATAATGCTATTATTGTATAACTATTATTGTTACTGTTACTAATTTGTGCAACGTTTGAGTAAGGAGGTGGGAATCTGCTATTAAAAGGCAAGCTCCTAACCCTCTCTTCATGTTCTTTAATTTTCGCAAGAGATTCTGTGGTTTCTCATATTTTGTCCCCTCCCTTACGTTAATTCGATGCCTAGCATTACTTATTAACTTGTTATTTACTGGTTTAATTTAAATTAAATCCGGGACTTCTAGAATTTTAGTTGTTAAAAACCTACAGGGGTTTGTACTGCTCCCAGTTCTTTCGGAATGATGTCGAACCTAACTTGGGGACTAGGTTCCTAGATGTGTGGGTTTGATTATAGATTTCTTGGGTGTGAGTAGGCTAGAGTTGTTGAGCAGTAGGGCAGGGGTCGGCTATTTGGTGACGTGGAGTAGACTATTGTACGACCTTGAAGTGGACCGTCAGGCGGGCACTCCTAGTCACTGACCGTTAACCGGTGCCGGACACTGCTAACTAACTCTGCCATTATGTGATTTATTGCATGATTCGAGATGTTGTATTATCGTTCATGGTTTGATATGCACATGGGTACGAGATGCATGCTGGGATATTCATGTATTGAGTATGCTTGGACACGAACATTCTAGCATGGTTAGAGTGCATTCAACACGGGCGTATGCATCGCATGTGGTTTACTATGTGGGCGAAGCATGGATTGATGCCTAGATGTATGGGCGTTAGTGTATCACGTTGATGCTTACTACGCCATTGCATTTTTATGTGCATTGCATGGTTACCGACAGTTCATAGGTCTCAGATGGGAGGACCATTTCGAGGGAGCCTACAGCTCTGTTATTCTACAGCTCGGGTGTCGGGAGGACCGACGCGAGCACACAGGTGACGGGAGCACCGACCCAAGATAACACGTACAGGTTTTTGGTAGATTTGTTGTCTTTCAGGGCAACGGTAGGTTGGTATGAGATTTGGGTGTCGTGTGTCTTATGTGGACCCCAAGGACCGATATGCGTTTTTATTTACGCTTTTATACTGTGTTGGATGTCTCATGGCTTGTGTGTGCCTGGTGGTTAGTGTTATGAGGAGAGTTTATTGGATTTGTTCAGTCTACAACCTTTCCTTTCTTTATGCTTGTTGAGTCTCTCGACTCACTTTGCTTTCCATCATTCCAGGTAGTGGCAGCGTGAGTCAAGGGTAAGGGAGTCAGCTCTTAGCGGCAGAGTCGGTATGGTGTATAGGCAGTTCTGTTAGTCCTCGTCATTCCCTCATCAGCCCTAGTTGACTCTAATGTTGAGTAGGATTTACTCTTCTATTTTTTACTGTGCCAATCATTTCTTGTGTCTCATGTATGTCGGCACAAGAGTCTGTATGTATTTATTTATTATGTGACCGTTGTGCTAGTGGAGTACCCGTAGTGCATGCATGTGTATAGTTTAGCTTCCGCTGTTTTAATTCTTGTGTATGAATACCAGGGTAGTTTATGTCTTGTGTTTCATTCTTTCTCCTTCCGTAGGTGCTCTCGTTAGGGTAGTCCGAGTGGTTGGGATATCCGGGAAGGGGTGCTTACACTGTCACTAAAGGAAAGTGTTTCTATTGTGGCAAAGATGAGCACTGAAAAAGGAACTGAAAAGATTATCTTAGTTCCTTGAAGAATGAAGCAGCGGGTATGATGATAATTCACGAGTATTTTTTCATTACTTATTCTTCTGCTTTATGGATTCTAAATTTTGGAGTGAGAACTCATGTTTGTGCTTTTATACAAGATTTGGAGCAAACTAAAAGACTCATAGATGATAAGAACGTGCTAAAAGTGGCAAACGAGACAAGAGTTGCAACCACGACTATTGGCATTGTTTCTTTAATTTATCGCATGGACATAATTTCGTTTTAAATGATTGTTTATGTGTACCTAGAGTATTTAAGAATGTTATTTCTATTCCTGTCTTGGTGAAAGAAAATTATAATTTTTCTTTTAAGAATAATGTTTGTAAAATTTATTTTAGAAATAAATTGATTGTTATTAGTAATTTTGTCAATGGTTTTTACATTTGAATGTGACTATTGATGATAGTAAACATCTGTGTGTGTGTCAAATAATAATAAGAGACCATGAGATAACCCATATCCCAAAATTATGTGGCATCATAGATTGGGTCATACAGGGGATGATAAAATCACTAAGTTGGAGAAAGATGGACATCTAGGCCCATTAGGTTCTGACCCATATCCAACGTCAGAATCTTGTATCTTTGGCAAAATGACCAAGTCGCCTTTTATTGGACAAGGGGTTAGGGTTACAGAATTATTGGGGCTCATACATTATGATGTATGTGGGCTCATTAATGTAATGGCCTAAGGAGGTTATCAATATTTTATAACTTTTACAGATGATATGTCTAGATATAGATATGTTTATCTCATGAGACATAAATTTGAATCTTTTGAAATGTTCAAAGATTTTAAAGTTGAAATAAAAAATCAAACTAGTAAAAAGATAAAGACCTTACGATCAGATTGTGGAGGCGAATATCTTAGTAACAAGTTTGAAGATTTTCTTAGATTCTCAAGTATTATTTCACAACATACCCCACTAGAAACACCTCAATTGAACGGAGTTTTAGAAATGAGGAACCAGACTCTATTAGATATGGTCCGAAACATGTTGAATTATTCTAGCTTACCAATGTTTCTGTGGGGTCACGTCCTTCTTACTACAATATATATCCTAAACAGAGTTTTTTCAAAGCTAGTTCCTACAACACCACATGAGATATGACTTGATAAGAAGCCTAATCTTAAACATGTTAAGGTTTAGGGATGTACGACTTTTCTGAAAAAGCTTAAATCAAAAGAACTTGAGACACGGTCTTTAAAAGATAGTTTCGTAGGTTATCCTAAAGATACCTTAGGATATGAATTCTATATTCCTTAACTCTAACAAGTAGTTGTTAGTCAAAATGTCATTTTTTTTGAAAAAGAGTTTATTCAAGATGGCAAGAAAAGGAAAATAGAACTTGATGAAGGGTTTTTCGAACCTAAAGCTATGCCACAAGACGTCTAAGTATCTATTGAGGAGCCAAGACCAACTGTTGGACCTCCCATTAGAAGAAGTGAGAGGCTCTTTTTGCCTTGTGGCTCTCCGATTGATGTGCAATAATGTTTCGAGAGTCTCGAATTGCTTGAATGTTAACTTGAGAGCATTTGAGATTTTTTGGATGCTTTGGATATGCAATATGTGTAATGAATGATCTCCAAAAATGAATTTGAGGGTACTTATAGGCATTTTTGAGCACTATTCCAATGGTCAAGAAGCTGATCGTTAGGCTAAAAGTTGACTTCCCAAAGTGGGAAAGTCGACTCTCATTCGAATGAGAGCAACGATCGAAAATCTGATTGTTGGCACTAAAAGTTGATTTTTAAAAATTGAAGAGTCGACTTTTAGAAATTAGAAAGTTGACTTTTGAAAATCAAAGAGTCAACTTACACTATAACATATTGTAACAAACAGTAAATCACTATAGCAATAGTTAAGAGTCGACTTTTGATCTAGATTTTGAAAAAAATATTTTTATATAATTTGTATACATTTTATAATTACTTAAAAAATAATTTTAATAAAAAAATAATATTTTTGGTAATACATATACTATGAAAAAATATTTTATAAATTAATCAAAAATAATTCGGTACTACAACTATAATATAATTAAAAAAATATTTTTTTTCTTAATCATCAAAACTTAATTAATATGAGCAAGTTGGCTCAACAACAAATAAGTCACGAGAGTTCTCTGGGACTGTTGTGCTGGAGAAGTTCTTCAAGTGGTGTAGAGTCACAAAAGCTTTGGGACACACGGGAGTAGAAAAAGATTGTTGCACCTTCTACTATTTATAAACCCTGAACTTAGAACGTGAATCGACATTATAATCATTACATGCACAACTCTTCGTGGGGTAAAGTCCACTTTTCTCTCGGACACACAAACACCTCATAGCTTTGTCGAATTAAAAACACACAGTTTCTCTAGATGGCCTGATGCCTCACAACCTTCTACTAGGTGTTGTGGTGATCCTCCTCAAAACTTCTCCTGAACCATCAATCCCAAGCAATTAGAGCATAAGACTGAAGCAAGTCCTAGCAACTTTTCCAAGACAACTCCTATGCATTCACTATACTCTTCCCTTCGACTTTCAGTTGAAGCCAAAAATAGGGATCCATTATTGTAACCTTTCATCTAGGGGTAGTTCTCCTAGAGAAGGTACCAATCCCTAGAGGAGCGTTCTCTTGGGAAAGAAAGTTCTCTCAGAAAACTGTTACCACCCTTAGGAGGAAAGTTCTCATAGGAGAGTAAACTCTCTCGAAGAGCTATCATATGTGGCAAAATACACCCAATCGAGCATTTTCCCAAGAAGTCACAAGGAGACCAGTCTCCTGCACAACTGTACCACATGTTGTCTTGTACAATGTGGCCCGCCATAAGTAAACCATCATTCTTTCGAGAGACTTTCTCCCGAGGGTTTTCTCACCACGGTTCTTCTAAGCTTAACCCCAAGACAACTATGTGCAGCCAGGAGAACTGTGCGTCTTGCAGCCGAAAGAGTCATCCATCCACTATACATCATGCTACATGTCCTAGTCAACCAAAATATATAAATACCCCTTGATCATTTGCATTTTGGACTTTTCCCTAACTTTTCATTTTCCAACACCTGCACAACTCTTGTTCTCTTAGAGAATCCCTTACTTCTCCTGAACGACCTTAACTACATACTTCATTTGCACCATTTCATCCGCACAACATTTACATTTCTACTTTTCTACTTTAACATGGCTAAATCTAACTTAAGTATCAAAGAGTCTGTGCAAGAGAAATCTCCGCATGCCTTCTAATTACTTTTTGCCTTGCAAACACTTCTCCTAGGTACCTCATAACTCTCTTGGACAATAGAGACTTCACCCAGATAAACCTTTCCTAGGCTACCTTTTTTCTGGCACACACAAGCTTCTCTAGAATTGTCTTCTTCTGGGCATTCTCAAGTTCTCCTGGACAACGAATTGAGCCCTAACTTCTCTCCCAGACTTCTTTTGAGCACGCCTTGCTCTTTAGTCTTACTTGGCCTTGCCAACTTTTTGCTAAGTTTTCTCATAAACAAATTTCAATTGTTGTAATCCAACAACACAAGGTAACAATATGTAACTTCATTTTAACCAAAATAAATTTATATAGTGTTACCTTGAATTGCCATAGTCGAACTACAGAAACTCAACGACAAATAAACTAACATAAAGTGTGACCCACTCGGATATTTTTCCCCCTTCATGGAATTGTAAAATTCAATTGAAACTCTAGCAAAGTTATGGAATTTTTGTTTTTTTGAAAAATATAATTAAAATGCATTTTAAAAAATACGCATGTAAGATTAAGGGCAATAATCTCAAAGTAATCGAAATCAATGGGATTACAAGTTCCAGCTCTCTATGTAATAAGCAACTTGAAATCAAAATAGAAAAGATCTCAAAAGTAATAAAAACAACCTAAAGCTCTAGGGAAAGGAGCCTGCCATTGTTTGGCACAAAAAGTGTTAGCCGACCAATGTTAAAACAACTTTCTAGTTCAAAGAATGATAACTTGAGTTAGAATATTAGTCCATGATGAAGTAATAAAACTTAATAAATAAATGGCATTAGTTCATCATTAAAAATATGATTGGTTAGAGTTCAAATATTGTCATGATAACTCAAACAATTAATGAGCCAATGACATAGTAATATGCTTATTTGAGGAAGCTAAAGATTGAAAATATTATTGAGTAAAATATTATTATACAAACTCAAAGAGCAAAAATCTAGAATATAAGGGAATCTTTTTTTTTTTGTATTTTAATTTTATATTTTAAATATCTATTTTAAAATTATTAAAAATATATATTTTTACCTGCAACATTTTTATATTTTAAAAATTCTAAACTGATGAAAACAGTCAAAATGACTTTTTAAAATTTTAATTTTTTTTTATTTTTAAAAATATAAAAATAAACACATCTTCACAATTTTAAAAAACTAAAAACAGCCAAAAAATAATAAAGAGAACAGGGTTTAAATTTCCTAAATATGTTATTAAATCATAATTGTCAAAAAAAAAAAAATACTACTTAAGTGGCTCATAATCATAAAATTAATATGAATAAATAACTCGGACTCTCATTATACTCGCTGCTTAAATTCTGTAAAGACAATAAATTTTCGCTTTGTTATCATCAACAGATAAAGTCGTACCCACTGTACAAAATCTCAGCTTTACAAGATAATCTGGCAATGCAGCTACCATAACGAGGTAATATTCCAAATGAAACCATTGATCATTGCACAAGCGAAGGGAAGCTCTTAAATTCGTAAAAAAGAAATCTGTGTATACTTGGTTGACAGGAAAGAAGATAAGCTCTCATTGATCATTGCACATGCGATAATATTCCGAATGAAGAACAATTGACAAACCAGTTTCGAATTTGATAGCTTCTAGCAGTCGGCCAAGTGCCAGAGCCAGACCTTGAGATGTAAATTGTCTAACAATATGCACATACAGTTTCAAACACTCGATTGTTCTTGTATACGGGTATCACCAATCCAATCAATGGTCGTCTATGCATTTGTATAGAGTTGTTACATTGCAGACAGCATGGGAGTTTTCTCCATTGATGAGGCTCGCTTGATGACAGCAGAAAACGACGAATCACAGGCGTGGATTGCAGAACATATGTCGGTTTTTTCAAGGAACCGCTCTGCATTGGCCAGGATCAGAGGTCCATATTTGAAAACCAGGGTCTTGCACTGCCAAAAACATGATGAAATAGTAATCAAATAATCTAACAAGAAGAAGATGATGATTGGCATTACAAACGCATTCATTTACTTTCTTAACGAAGATTGAAATCCAGTTATCAGTGTGACCAAAGCAGATCAATCAACAACTATCTTCTAGTTACGGGCTTCCAAACATTCCCAAAGCAGGCTGAAAGACGGATCCAATAGAGTTCTTGGGTATTTCTTCTGGCTTTCCCCGTTTCAATCAACAAAAGTAACAAGTGAACAGAAGTAAGAACAAGGTGCCATGTATGTTGTGAACTTGGGCCATAACATATTGAAGATGACGATGAGTTTTCAAACTGAGGCAGATCAACAAGGTGGCCATTGGATGGTCGCATTCCTTACACTGGTTGATCACAAAATTCTCATGTTTATTGGATTGTAAAATCAATTAGAGAATTAAGAATCTCCTAACTTTTGTAGCTAATTAGGTAAAATGTGAGGATGCATGGGACATCTGGTTACAATTTATGTAATTTCCTTTTGTGGTATTCATTGTTTTCGGAGTAAAAAATGATTGAAACTTTGAAAAAGAAATTGATAAAATTTTCATTTGCGCATGATAACTATTCTTACTTAGAAAAAGATATTATTTGACATAATTTTCATTTGTGCATGATAACTATTCTTGGAACCTGAGATCATATCTGTTTGTCAGATTCAATAAATGGGGTCTTTCGAAATTTTTTCTATAATAATTTTAGAACTAATCCATCTCATGTAGTTCATTGAGTTTATAGGGTTCCAGAACCAGAAAACATTTCCCATAACAATAACAAGCCGCAAAGTTCTTGTCATGTTCTTACCTTTTTCATATGGCTTTCCACAGCATTACATGCTTTTAGAAGAACCTCAAGTATGTCTAACTGAAACCAAGCCAAAAGAAAGGAGTAAGGTTTACAGCACCCTAAATATCCATATGTACACAGACTGAATGCGAATATTGATGCTTTCAACCACAAACGATATCAATTTTCAGGTTCACATAACAAAAAAAAAAAAAAAAATGAACCTAATGCAACAATGTCAACTTTTCTTGAAAATTGATTAATCCTTTTAAACACTTCTAGCATTGAAGTATTCCTCATCATAATCAGTGCCAAACCTGGATTAAAGAGAGAGGGTTGCATCAAATGGCCAAGAGTCAACATAAAAGTCATAGGATCTTTTAACATGAAGTTTAGGCAAGATACTATTTCGTTAGAGCATAATCTCTAAGCAATGCATTGTATTGCCCCAATTACAGTCAAAGATGAGCCAGTGCTGCTGCATTAGTACCTGAATGTAGTGTTAAATATACTAGAGTTTTCACATTGTCATTGACAAAAGCGAAGAAAGAAATTGTAATGATAAGATCATCAGGATAAAATCAATATTATTTTGCCTCTAAGAGACAAGAAAGGTTGCTGAGAACGATAAAATAGTTAGGATATAAATTTTGGTACTAAAGAAAGCATAGAATGAAGAATGAAATAGGAAATATTATGGAAAAGATGAGGTGGTGGATGTGAAAAGGTTGGGAAATAAGACTTATTGCAATTAAAATTATTCTAGGAGAAAAGAATTTGAACTTTGACAAAAAGATCGGAAATTTTGTCAATACACATGCACACAAGTTAGATTGAAAGAAGAGTAAAGACAAAATTTGAAATGATTTGAAAGGGTTGTTGCATGAAATTCTTGAAGAGAAAAGACCATTATAAGAGATGATTTAGATGACCATGTGACTAGAGAAGTGACGAGGTATAAAGTGTATGCATGAAGATTTATGACAGGGAAAAAAATAATGAGAGAAAAGCTTTTTTGGATTTTACCAAAGCATATCATCCTAGCTAATACCATGTTTATGAACTAGGATGAACATTTGATTACATAAAAATTTTTCTTATCAATTACCCAAATAGACTACTTGGAGAGCGCCTGACCATTTGAAACATGCTTATGATCCTTGACACGATCAAGAAATGAAAGAAGAAGCTAAGTGAAATGTATAACAAACAAAAATCAAAAGGTGCTAGAAAGTGAAGGGACAATCACCAAAAGATGAAAGGAGTACTTTTCAAAATTATTCAATGAATGCAGAGAAACAAATATTACAATGAGATATTTTGGAAATACTGTAGAAGACAGGAACTGCGTGTTCAATAGATGTATTTGTCTAAACAAACATGAAATAAACTATGAAGAAGATAAAAATAGTATAGTTCAACTGAATAATCTTCCAATAGAAGCATGAAATACAAGGAAGAAGGGATTTTATGGTAAGAAAAATTATTAACATGATCCTTAAATGAATAGGATGCTTGATTAGTGAGAAAGAGTGTCCCCCATGTTAATTACAAAAATAAAAGAGAGGTTCAAAGTTGTAAAAATTATAAAGCAATCAAAGTAATGAGCCATATTATGAAATTTTAGGAAAGGATGATTGAACAAAGATTAAGAAAAAGAGCATTTTAGTACCAATTTGGAAGAATAAAGAAGATGTTTGAAGTTGCGGAAATTACAAAGCATAATTAAGCCAGGTTAAGAAAAGAAATCAGTCTCCTAAAACTAATTTAGTTTTTTGTCTACTAGGTCAATGATGGAACCTATCTACTTATTAAGGCATCAACAGAAAGGCTCACAGATAAACAGATGAATTTGCATAGAATAGATTTTAAAAAACAGTTATGAAGTCCCCTAAAGAAGTCTTTTGGAGGATTTTGGTGGGATTCAAGAAAACTGATAGGATTCTGATTAAGGAAAACACTACTAGTATTTTAACTCCACATTACAAGGAAAAATGTAAACAAAGGAAAAGAATGGGCATTCGAGAGGCCCAGAACTCTCCTATAAACACAACTCAATTTCTTCACACCTTTCTCTCTCTTCTATTCCCTATTTAGAGATTGTTATTCTCCCTCTATAACTGCATCTGGCTATCCACATGCTGGTTTGTTACACAAATCAACCAAGTTCCGATTCTACCCTTGGTGCACATGTTGGCTGTTATGCAAACCCAGCTGTGTTACCATCCTACCCTTGACTCCTGAAGCGCCTTTGGTAGGTCCGCAGCACTGGAGGGCTATCATTACTCCCCTCCCCAACTTTCACCTTGTCCTCAAGGTGGAAAGTGGGAAATTGCTGTTGAATTAGGCTATAGGGCTCTCAAGTAGCTTCCAACGGCGATAACCCCTTCCATTGAATTAGAACATCCAATCCATGTAAATTACTTCTTGTTCCTAGTCGGACTCTCAACACCGCCTCTGGCTCCACCAACATCTCTAAATCTGCACTTAGTTGACTAAGAATCTTCATAGTGGCTTTCAATGCCCCTTTGGCCTCACGTAGTTGGGACACATGGAAGACAGAGTGAATGTGACAACAGAGTTAACTTGTAGGCTACAGGCCCTACCTCCTTTTCAATTTCGAATGGACCATAAAATCTAGGAGCCAACTTCTCATTTGAACGGGCCGCCAACGTTTTTTTGCGATAAGGCCTTAGCTTCAAGTAGACTAAGTCCCCAACCTTGTACTTCACCTCTCTTCTTTTCATATTTGCCCCCTTCTTGATTACCGCTTGGGCTCTTAGTAGCTGTGCCTTAAGTTCCTCCAAAATTTGATCTCTTTCAATCAACAGTTGCTCTACCACCGAAACTGGAGTGGATCCCCTTTCAACCCACAATATTGCTAGTGGTTCTCGCCCATACATTGGCCTAGAATGGGGTTATCCTTGAGACTGTGGTATGAAGTGTTATACCATAGTTCAACCCAAGGTAGCCGCTTGTACCAAGCTTTAGGTTTAGAGGAAGCAAAACAACGCAGGTATGTTTCCAAGGTTCTATTAAGTACCTCAATTTGGCCATTTGTTTGTGGGTGGTAAGCTGTGCTGCGGTGGAGCTTGGTGCCTTGGAGGCAAAACAATTCCTCTCAAAATTTGCTTATGAAAATCTTATCCCTATTTGATACAATGGATCGTGGCAGATCATGAAGCCTCACAACTTCTTTGATAAAAACCCCTACCACCTCTCTTGCTGTAAATGGATGCTTAAGTCCAATAAAATGTCCATACCTACTAAGTCTATCCACCACCACCAAAAATAGAGTCCATTTTGCCCGACCTTGGTAAGCCCTTAATGAAGTCCATAGCAATGTCATCCCAAATTTGATTTGGGATAGGAAGGGGCTGCAAGAGTCCTCCTAGCTTTAGGGCTAGATATTTGTTTTGCTAGCAAACATCATAGTTACATACCCGTGGATGTCGTGCTTCATCTCCGGCCAATAGATATTAGCTGCAATCCTCTTGTAAGTTTTCAAAAATCTTGAGTGTCCTCCCACACTTTCATCGTGTCCCTCATGTAGTAGCAGCGGAATGAGAGAAGATCCCCTTGGTAGGTACAACCGACCCTTGTAAAGGAGGTAGCTGTCCACCAATTGGAAATTGGGTCGAGAGGAAGGATCAAACTGGAGGTCCCTGACAACCCCTTGCAACCCTTCATCTTTTTCTACTTCACGAGCCAATTGATCCAATTGGACCACCTTAGGAACTATCAAGGTTAATAGGGTTGCGGAGTGGTTGATTCGGGACAGGCCATTTGTTGCCTTATTTTTCAATCTGGAACAATATTGTATCTCAAACTGAAATCCCATTAATTTTACCATCCACTTCTGAATTTGAGACTTTTGATTAGTTCGAACCACAAACTTCCTTCCCAACAAGTAATGTCTCCATTTTTGCACCGCAAACACGATGGTCATCAATTCTCGTTTATAGACTGATTTTCTCCTCCTGAACTGACTAAAGGCAGGACTGAAATAAGCAATAGGTTTGTGATCTTGCATTAATATTGCCCCCATATTGTGTCCCGACGTGTTCGTTTCAACCACCAATGGTTTGCCAAAATCCGACAAGGCTAAAACTAGTAGCGACACCATTGCAACCTTGAGCCTTTGGATGGCTTGCTCGGCTGTCTCATCCCAGAAAAAATTGTTCTTCCGTAGTCGCTCCGTGAGAGGCCATGCCAACCTGCCATAGTCCTTAACAAATCGTCTATAATACCCCATAAGCCTGAGAAAACCTCTCAATTCCTTCAACATTGTAGGAATGGGCCAATCTAACATAGCTTGCACCTTGCTACAATCAGCTGAAACCCCCTTTTGTGATATGATGTAGCCTAAATATTCAATTTCTAGCTGTCCGAACAAGCACTTCTTCCTATTCGCAAACAGTTGGTTATCTGCCAACATAAATGTTGTGCATGTTGTTAAAATCCTTGCTAAAAACTAGTATATCATCAAAAAATACTAACACAAAACGCCTCAATTGCTCCTTGAAAATGTCATTCATCAACTATTAAAACATGGTTGGTGCGTTCGTCAACTCGAATGACATAACGAGAAACTCGTAATGGCCTTCATGCGTTTCTGGGATGAGACAGCTCATCCAATAGCTCCTCTATTATCGGAATTGGAAATTTGTCGGCCACTGTCACCTTGTTCAAAGCCTATAGTCCACACAAAAACACCAGCCCCCATCCTTCTTCCTGACAAGCAACACCGGACTAGAAAAAGGGCTGAAACTCGGTTGTATAATCCCGGCAGCTAATATTTCACCTACCATTTTCTCAATCTCATTTTTCTGAAGGTAAGGTTAACGATAGGGCTGTACACTGACCGATACAGTGCCTGGGAGTAGATTCATTTCACGGTCTTTTTTCCTAGAAGGAGGCAGCCCTTTTGGTGTTGTAAACACCCCTTCAAACCCAGCCAACACCTCCTTTAAGAATAGAGGAACTTCTGCTTGGCATTCATTGAATTCTGCTGCCATCATTCCTAGTTATAGTAGCATTCCTTTTCCATTCTCATTAAAGGCCTTCATCATAGCCTTCAAGGATACCAAGGTTTTGCTCAAGCTGGGGTCTCCTTGCAAAGTCATGGCCAATCCCCCAACCTGAAACTTCATAGTTAAGGCCTTCTAATCCACACTCATCTTTCCCAGGGCAGCTAAACACTTCATTCCAAGGATTACATCATAGCTACCCAATTCTAGGGGCAAAAAGTCTTCCACAATTTGCAAATTTTAGAGGGTAAGCTTCACCCCTTTGCAAATACCCACCCCTTGCACTGCCATTCCAGTCCCCATTATCACCCCATACCCTGCTGTTTTCATCCTATGCAGACCCAACTGCTGCACCAATTCTGTTGCAATAAAATTGTGGGTGACTCCTTCGTCAATGAGTACCACTAGAGGTTGCCTTTTTATTTGTCTCCTAAGCTTCATTGTTTGTGGAGTAGTTAATCCCACAAGCGAATTCATTGAAAGTTCAATTACCCCGCCTCCATGCACCACACCTCTTTCCTCAATCTCCAATGTCTCCTCCTCAGCCCCCATTTCACCTAACTCTTCATCATAGATCATCATGACCTGGAGTTCCTGGTTTTTACACTTGTGGCCTATAAAGTACTTCTCATCGTAGCGAAAACATAAGCCTTTTCTTGCTTGGCTCTCCATTCAACTTCACTAAGTCGCTTAAAGGGGGGATTACTGATGCCACCCGCAACCTGTGGTCTGTGTCCCGATGGGGTAGCCAATTTGGGGGCAAAAGATGACCCCTTGCCTGAGCTGAGGAGGGTTGAGTGGGGTTTGATGAGGAGATGAGAGAATACTTACCCCTTATTGATCCGGCAAAGCCAAAACATTGTTGGAAAGCCACATTGTTGTCCTCAATGTTTTGAGCCATAGTCATGATTTGCTCTAGTCCACGGGGCTATAATACCCGAATCTTAGCCCTTATCTCGAGTTTGAGACCATTGATGAATTGACCTTCCAAAAACGGCTCAGAGACTTCAGTCATGGGCACAGCTAATGTCTCAAACAGCAATCGGTAGTCCCTCACAGACCCCTCTTGCCGGAGAGCCAAGAATCTCTCCTCCAACGTCCCCTCTTGTGTGGAGCGAAACCGGTTTAGGATGGGTTTAAGCTCTTCCCAACTGCAAACTCCCTTCCATCGAGTCTCCCATTGAAACCATGCCAAAGCCCCTGCTTCGAAACACATAGTAGTCGACTCGATTTTCTCCTCCTCGGACAGCTGATTGATAAAGAAATATCTTTCGGCTCAGAAAATCCATTCATCTAGATTTTCGCCTTCAAAAACAAACATCTCCACCCTTCTTCCCCACACTTCCGACCACAAATTCCCTCCAATTCCACCCTTGAACTCCCTGCCCATGCCGATTCCAAGAGATACCTTGGAATTCTGGGTAAATTCCGAAGGTCACTCCCCCCTTTGCTTTGTTCCTTCTCTCCCGTTCTTGATCCTCCCACTTCATCCTCAAGTATGCGAACTGGTCCAGTATGTTCGCTACATTCTGTTCCATCGACTGCACCTCCCCTCTTATGGCGCCGACTCCCTTCTACATCCTTTCCATCCTCCCTTCTAACTCCCCAACTTTGTCCGACAAATTCACCATTGGGATCGTTTGGCTCTGATACCAAAAATGGTGGAACTCAAGAAAACTAATAAGATTCCGATTAAGTAAGGAAATCACTGCTGGTATTTTAACTCCATATTACAAGGAAAAATGTAAACAAAGGAAAAGAATGGATATTCGAGAGACCTAGAACTCACATGTAAACACTACTCAATTTCTTCACATCTTTATCTCTCTTCTATTCCCTATTTATAGGTTGTTATTCTCCCTCCATAACTGCATCTGGTTATGCACATGCTAGTTTGTTACACAAACCAGCCAAGTTCCGATTCTACCCTTGGTGCACAAGCTGGTTGTTACGCAAATCCAGCTGTGTTACCATCCTGCCCTTGACTCCTGAAACACCTTTGGTAGGTTTGCAGCACCAAAGGCCTATCAGATTTCAAAGAAATGAATTTAAATTGCTTATCTATGGGTTACTAAAGTGATGTATCTTAAAGCCCCAAAAAAAAAATGTTAGAACTTGTGAAGGAGATACTGAGGTCTGAGGGTTTACATTTACAATTGGTTTACATTAAGGTTTTGCATCAAGCCGTCATCTCTTTTCTCTTGTAATAAATGAACTCACATAGTATATCCAAAAAGAGGTGTCTTGGAATGTGCTATTTGGAAAATGAGAATGGAAGCTTATTTAATATAGAGATTATGAATTGTGAAAACTCATTAAGAAGAGAGTAACATACTCCACTACTATGGAAGTGGAATGGACCCAACATGACATTAAGAAATCAAAGTTAGATAATATGAGGTAAAGTCTATAATTTATAAGGCAATATTGCCATTTGAATATGAGAAACTTTCGGCTTGCTCTACCTCAAAAGAAATTTAGGCTATTACAAAATGAAAACATTAGTTAAATGAATGGAAGATTCCAAAAGATAATAAATAATCTCAAGATTTTAGGAACAACAATTACAAAGATGGATCAAGGAAAGTACTTAGATCTTCATCATTGGATTGAAAACTGTGGAGAAAGTTAATTTTTCCTCACATCAAAGGGCAGTACACAGACAGAATATATACACAAAAGAGAAATCTAATCACATCCCTAAAAACTAGGAATCTCCTAAGAATCAGCAATCAACTAATCTAGATGGAAACAGAGAAAGTTTGGAAGTAATCTACATCTCCTAGCTGTACATAACTGCATAATCTCCTAGCTGCACATTGCCTAAAACAGGGAGATTTTAGAATATTCTGAAAAAAAACACCAATGATAAAATGAGTTGGGAAGAATTAGTTTGTAAATTACTTACACAAGAATTAGTAACGATGACACAAAAGGGGAGAAAACACTGGCACTCAAAGTAGAAGAACAATCTAGGAGTGAGAGTGATGATGGAGATGACACAACTTTCTATTAGTCTTAGTGCCCTAATGATAGATTTAGATGACTTCTAGTGTATGTAATTGGGACTAATGATATAAATCTTGAAAACTAATAAAATAGTCATATCTTCATCTATATCTCTCCAATTATATGTGAATAAGTCCCTAGATCTCCTGATAAAGATCTTATCCTTCAGTTAAGAATATGTGAAAGATATTTAATTCAGGATTTTTAAAAGGAATTCCTACTTAGATTTCTCAGAAGGGGAATATGTTCAACCAACACCTATCTACATGTCTACTATTTGTATCTTATATAATATGACATGTGACTCACCGTTATTTATCATTCGCATCTCATACTAATAAAAGCTAGTATCCCATATGCTAGTTCGTAATCAATTAATCATATTCCCCTTTTAAAATATCTAAGGACTAGGAATTCCTTTAAGAAATCCTGAATTAAAGATTTTTGTTACATATTCTTAACTTAAGAATAAAATCTTTATTAGGAGATTTAGGGACTCATTCACATAAAATTGAAAAGGTATGAATGAAGATATGACCATTTTATTAGTTTACAAGATTTATATCTGTTGTACCATGATAAAATAGGCCCCACCAAAAAATGTTTCCAAGCATTTAAACGAGCTTCCGGGCAAGTTTCTTCTGGACATTAAGGTGTTTTCGAGTATAAAAGAGTTTATGGGCATTAAGGTGTTTTGGACATAAAAGAAGCTTTCGGGCATAAAAGGTGTTTTTGGGCATAAATGAGCTTCCGGGAATTAAAGTGTTTCCAAGGATAAAAGGAGCTTCTGGGCATTATGGTGTTTCCGGGCATAAAAGGAGCTTTTGAGCATAAAAGTTGTTTATCAGCATTAAGGTGCTTTTGGGCATAAAGGTGTTTCCAGGCATAAAAGAGCTTCCAGGCATTAAGGTGTTTCCGGGCATTAAGATGTTTCCAGGCATAAAAAGAGCTTCCAGGCATAAAAAGAGCTTCCAGGCATTAAGGTGTTTCTAGGCATAAAAGGAGCTTCCGGGCATAAAAGGTGTTTATCGGCATTAAGGTGCTTTCGGGCATAAAGGTGTTTTCGGGCATAAAAAGACCTTCCAGGCATTAAGGTGTTTTCGGGCATAAAAGGAGCTTCCGATCATTAAGATGTTTCTAGGCATATAGGTGTTTCCGAGCATAAAAGGAGGTTCTGGGCATTAAGATGTTTTCGAGCATAAGCTTCCAGACAACACATCTTTTAAATGCCCAGATGATTGACACGTATCTTCTAACGATCCTCGAGAATTAAGCCCTATAAATACTGTAACACCCTGTGTCATGAGTGTTTAAGGGTAATAGAGAATAAATTAGGAATAGAGCCATTGGGGAATTTCCAAAAATGCCCTTGGGGAGAAAAAGGGATAAAAAGGAAATTTAAGGCTTCTTGGAAAGGACGATTTAGTAAAATAGATAAATTTGCCATCAAGGGTAATTTCGTAATCTGAAAAATAGCTCCATGTTGGGAATTTTATTGGTGAGAAATTTTCCTAATTTTGGTTTTGGATATATGATATTAAAGAAATAAAGGATGGCTAATCAAGTGTATGGGAGACACTTGGCAAGATCTTATTAAAAGAGAAGTGAGATTTAATTAAAAGAAAAAGAAAATAAATCATTCTTGCCTTTAATGAGAGCCATCATTATGTTGAATAAAGAAGATGCAAAAGAAAATAGAAAATGGTCATGCATTTATGGGAAGAATTAAATAAATGAGATTTAAATAGAAATTAGTCATTCAAGATGATAGAATGAAAATTGTCTCATTAAAATAATTGGGAGAAATTAAAAGTTCAAAATGAATCCAATGGATGAGATTTGGTCTTGGAATGGGAATTGATCCAAGGGCCACAAATGAGTTTTGAAAGTTGGCATAAATTGCCAACATAATTGAAAATTAATTTTAAAGGATTAGAATGGATGGTAGAGATCATTCTTAGGTAAGAATCAAGGGCTAAGATGGTGTTTTCTTTAAGCACATGGATTGTGCTTCTTTGAAGGGCAGAATTCGATCTCTATTTTAAATCCATGGCTAAGATAAAAGCCTTTTTAAGCAAGGATTATGTTTCTATTGGAGGGTTAGGATTTGTTCTCTCAACCCAATAAGATCCAAGGAGTTGAATTAAATCTTAGAATGAAAATAATTAAAAAATAAGGAAAAAAGAAGTAATATAAAAAGGAAGGAGGAGTAGAAGGCCAACCTCCTTGTCGAGAGTGCAATTAGAAGAAGAAGAGAAGAGGGAGGAAGGTAAGGTTCTTGAACTTGATTTTTTTTAGAAAAGAGAAGAAGAAGCCTTCTTCCTCCTTCAATGTTCAAAGAAAATTTTCTTTAGGTTGTTGGAAGCAAAGAAGTTCTTGGAAGCAAAAGTTTGACAAACATCTAAGAGTTAAAGGTAAGAGATGACCCCAAGGGTGGTGGTCTTGCGTGCTTAGTAAGTGTTTGTTTATGAATTTCATGTGGTTGCAAGCATATGTGTGCTCTAGTGGACCTTGGACAAATGGAGGACTAGGAGTTTGGGAAAGGGGTTGGTTGAAGCCTCCACCTTGAGAGGTTGCGAAGGCTAGGATGACTACCCATATTTGCATCACATCTTGCATTACAGGTTTACTTATGCTTTCATTTACTTCGCATTGCACCCTTACTGAGCAATGGCTCATAAGGTCATTTTTGGACCTCTTGTAGGTGGTGAAAACTTCAAGAGAAAGGGTATTTTGGAAGGCTAATGGCTATGAGCATGGAAGACTAGTTGTGTAGTCTTTATATTTTGTAACGGTGGTTTAAAGCTTGATTAAGTTCAAACTTGGATATGTATCCTATTTTTGGTGTATGTTGTGTAAATCACCTCATGGGTTGTACGACCTTATTTTTGGATGAATGTGGGAGATTTATGTTTTATTTTATACATATATAAGTTCTTGAAGGTATGGGTTTAAAAAAAAAAAAAAAGAGTAAGTTTGCTGCTGCTGCCCAACAAGGTGCGTGCAGCAAGTGCTCGATGCGAGCGCGGTCAGCCCAATGAGCTCGCCATGCGCGCATCCAGCGCGCGGGTGGCATGCTGTGTGCGCAGGCTAGTGCCCGCTGCTGCCCTTTGTCGATTTTCCTTCATTTTTAAAAATTTCTAGTAAAACTATGGGAAAATGATGGATTTTGGGCTCCAAAAATATTTATTAAATTAATATAAATTTTGCAGCATTTTTGGAAAATAAAATAAATGAGTATTTTCCTTGAATTTGGGAAAATGGATGGAAAAATTGGTGTTTTGAGGTTCAAAAATTTACTTATTAAATGATGGAAATTTGGTGCATTTTGAAAAAATAAATGGAGGTTTGGCTAAGGAAAAATTAATTAAATTTTTCAAAGGGAGATTAACACAAATATTTTCGAAGGGAATGAGAAAATGGGTTAATAATTGGGCCAAATATATTTTTCTAATAATTAAAGCCTTGAGCCATAGTGAAGTAAAACAAGTTGTGGTTTGATTGTTTTCTGTCGAGTCTTGGGTAACTCATCATTATGAGCTAGAAAAGGGTGATGCTCACTAAGGTTTCGGGTTTAATTCAGCGGGGTCTTTTTGATATTCCTTTCCCGAATCTTTGAGTGAAGCGAAGGGAGGGGCGAAACCTAATTCCCACCTAGGGTGTTTCTCATTAAAACATAGCCCGTCTCTTCATTATTGCCTTGGTGTGTGAGTAGTCCAGTCGATTATTCACTAGTGACACTCGTGGTAGGAGCGGGGCATTACAGTTGGTATTAGAGTGTTGTGGTTTATGTGATGAGTTAAGATTAGGGGCCAATTATGGGAGTTTGTTAGATTTGAGTGATTCATGATGAGAGTTATTCTTGGTGCTTTATTTATTATGTTTGGACTCTTATATGATTTGGTTGGATGAGTGATTATCTTATGGCTTCTCCTATCTTTAGGTATGGAGAAATCTCAACCGTTTCGCTCGATTTGGCTAGTGAGGGACTACATATGGAGGCTAAAGGCCCAGTGGACTTTAACATTCCCTATGATGAGACCTGGTGAGCCCATTCAACAGTACTTGAACAAGGTTGAGGATGTGATGGCTGAGCACCCTAGTACAGCTTTGATTCGGGAGTTGTTGGAAGAGGTTAAAGTACATTATGTAGCGGGACTATTGAGTGGGAATTGGAAACATTATGCTCGAAAGATCTCCGAGAAGGCACATGTGATGCAAAATTTTGCCCTATTTATTGAGATGCTTCGGGAGACGGTCCAAAAATAGATTGCAAGCCCATGAGTCCAGATGAGGAAAGCGTTGGGAGCAACGAGGATTCGCAGGACACCTTTAAAGGTTGGGAGAATGAGGTGAACTCTCCTGAGGACCCTTACGAGGAGCCTACAAAGGAGTCTGATACCCAGACTGATGCATTCCCATACTATAGTGACCCAACTAGTATGAGGCGACAAGATAAGGTAGGTTCAAGAGAACCTCAGGATAGCTTTGAGGTTCATGGGCTATGTAGGCCTTGCGATGGGGGTTGCGGCGTGGCAGCAGTAGGTGAGGCGAGAACGTGTTAGGAAGGGAAGGGGCTCTAAGGGTCGGGTTTTGGGGTGTTCTGGGAAAGTTGTAACTTGTTTTGTAGTTGGTTAGTGGCCAAAAATGGTTGTAGGCAAACCTCTTCTTTTGTGATGTATATTATTGGGGAGCCTTCTGATGTAATTATGATTATTCATAAATTAAATGGAATGTGTTGAAAAATTGTGATTGCATAAGATTATGGATGATGATAACTTACATATGGTATGTATAAGTTGTTTGGAAGCAAGAATGAATGTTGTTCATTGTATTGTGCAGATGAATCGTGAGGAGCAATTAAACAGAAGAAGTAATCTAAACCAACCACTAGCTCAAGATGTCTTCGAGGGTAGTGGCTCGGGATTGCTGAGTGGCGAAAGGTCATTTGAAAGATTTGTGGAGGTGATGCTAAATTCGATGAACAGATAGGAAGCCCCAACAATTAACTGGCTAAAGGTGTACCGGGATATGCACCCGCTTAGTTTTAAAGGAGATCCCGAGACAAACCCTAGTGTGGGGGAGTACTGGGTGGAATAGACGGAGAAACTGCTAGAGTGTCCGACATAGCATTGGGTGAGGTGTGCGACCTTCATGCTTGAAGAGAAGGCTGGTATATGGTGGAAGTCTATGATAGGAATTTTGAGAACTCGGAACACAGCCCAGAAAGGAGATGAGACGCGGGTGATGCCAGTCACTTGGGAGCAATTTAAGACTGCCTTCAATGACAAGTACTTTCCGAAATATTGGCGGGAGGTGAAAAAGCAAGAATTCTTGAGTTTGACTCAGACGAAGGAGATGTTTGTGGTACAATACGAGACCCGATTCTTAAAGCTGATAAAGTATGTGTCGATGTATGCAGCAGATGATCAGGAGAAAGCCCATAAGTTCCTGCAAGGGTTTAAGGAAAGAGATCAAGCAAGTGTTATATGCATGAAATATACGCACCTCCGTAGATGCTGTTGAGAAGGCCACCACTATTGAGAGAAACATGGTGTCTCAAGGGGAGTTGAGACTTGGTGACAGTTCTAAAATAGAAGAGAAGGATAAGGACAAGTCAGCGAACCCTTCAACTGTTTAGTTTAAGGGGCCTGAAGGAGCAAAGTTTGAGAGGGAAAGGTATTGTAAGAAATGCCAGAAGAGACACGTTGCTGCTCTCTTAGCCGCTACTCCGCACCCGCAAGTTAGTCGCTGCTCCGCACCCGCACCTCTTGCCTGCTGCTCCCTTAGCCGCTACTCCGCACCCGCAAGTTAGTCGCTGCTCCGCACCCGCACCTCTTGCCTGCATGTCTCTTCTAACATTTCTTACAATACATTTCCCTCTCGAACTTTGCTCCTTCAGGCCGCTTAAACTGAACAATTGAAGGGTTAGCTGACTTGTCCTTATCCTTCTCTTCTGTTTTAGAACTGCCACCAAGTCTCAACTCCCCTTGAGACACCATGTTTCTCTCAATAGTGGTGGCCTTCTCAACAGCATCCATGAAGGTGCGTATATTCCATGCATATAACACTTGCTTGACCTCTTTCCTTAAACCCCTGCAGGAACTTCTGGACTTTCTCCTCATCATCTGCCGCATACATCGGCACATACTTTATTAGCTTTGAGAATCAGGCCTCGTATTGTACCACAAACATCTCTTCCGTCTAAGTCAAACTCAAGAATTCTTGTTTTTTCACCTCCCGCCAATATTCCGGAAAGTACTTGTCGTTGAAGGCAATCTTAAACTGCTCCCAAGTGACTAGCATCACTTGCGTCTCATCTCCTTTCTGGGCTGTGTTCCGAGTTCTCAAAATTCCTGTCATAGACTTCCACCATATACCAGCCTCCTCTTCAAGCATAAAGGTCGCACACCTCACCCAATGCTATGTCGGACACTCTAGGTGCTCTAACAGTTTCTCCGTCTATTCCACCCAATACTCCCCCACACTAGGGTTTGTCTCGAGATCTCCTTTAAAACTAGGCGGACGCATATCCTGGTACACCTTTAGCCAGTTAGCTATTAGCGCTTCCTGTCTGTTCATCGAATTTAAAATCACCTCCACAAATCTTTCAAATGACCTTTTGCCACTTGGCAATCCCGAGCCACTAACCTCGAAGACATCTTGAGCTGGTGGTTGGTTTAGATTCCTTCTTCTGTTTAATTGCTCCTCACGATTCATCTGCACAATACAATGAAATACATTCATTCTTGCTTCCAAACAACTTATACATACCATACCATATGTAAGTTATCATCATCCATAATCTCATACAATCACAATTTTTCAACACATTCCATTTAATTTATAAACAATCATAATTACGTCAGAAGGCTCCCCAATTATATACATCACAAAAGAAGAGATTTGCCTACAACCATTCTTGGCCACTAACCAAGTACAAAACAAGTTACAACTTTCCCAGAACACCGCCAAAACCCGATCCTTAGAGCCCCTTCCATTCCTAACACGTTCTCACCTCACCCACTGCTGGCACGTCGCGACCCCCATTGCAAGGCCTACATGGCCCATCAACCTCAAAGTTATCCTAAGGTTCTCCTGAACCTGCCTCACCTTGTCGACTCATACTAGTTGGGTCACTATAGTATGGTAATTCATCAGTCTGGGTATCAAACTCCTTTATGGGCTCCTCGTAAGGGTCCTCAGGAGAATTCACCTCATTCTCTCAACCTTCAGTGGTATCCTGCGAATCCTCGTTGCTCCCAACGCTTTCCTCATTTGGACTCACGGGCTTGCAATCTATTTTTTTAGACCGTCACACATAGGTCTCCCGAAGCATCTTGATAAATAGGGCAAAATTTTGCATCACATGTGCCCTCCTAGAGATCTTTCGAGCATAATGTTTCCAATTCCCGCTTAACAGTCCTGCTACATAATGTACTTTAACCTCTTCCAACAACTCCCGAGTCAAAGCTGTACTCGGGTGCTTAGCCATCACATCCTCAAACTTATTCAAGTACCGCTGAATGGGCTCACCAGGTCTCATCACAGGGAGTGCTAAAGTCCACTGGGCCTTTAGCCTCCGTATGTAGTCCCTCACTAGCTAAATCGAGCGAAACGGTTGAGATTTCTCCATACCTAAAGATAGGAGAAGCCACAAGATAATCACTCCCTCCAACCAAACCATATTAGAGTCCAAACATAATAAATAAAGCAAAAAAAATAACTCTCATCATGAATCACCCAAATCCAGCGAACTCCCATAAATACTTAAAAGTTTCGCCTTTCTGTATGACCTCCAGAGGGAAGAAGCAGAGAAAATTGAGTCGCGGTACATCGGGCCATATGAAGTTCTAGATCGAATCGGACTGGTCGCACATAGGTTGGCCTTACCCCCCAGCACTATCCAACATCCACAATGTTTTTCATGTATCTCAATTAAGGAAGTTCGAGCCAGATCCATCTCAACGGATATCCGCATAAGTGGTCGAAGTCCAAGACAATTTGTCATATATCGAGGAACCTGTGGAAATTCTTGATCAAAAGGAGCAAGTGCTGAGGAATAAAGCAATACCGCCAGTAAAGGTGTTATGGAGACCTCACGACCTTGAAGACGTCACAAGGGAAAGAGAGCAAGAGATACGCCAGAGATACCCCTAACTTTTTGATGAAATAGAGAGTATGGAAGAAATTTCGAGGACGAAATTTTCTTTTAAGGAGGGGTGAATATAATACTTGAAAATTTTGTAAGCTACTGCCATTTAATATATGAAACATTTTTCCAAATTTTTAAAGATCTCGGGACACAAATGTAATTCTGGAAAAAGAAATTTGAGAAATCTAATGATGGTGGTCCAAATCTCTAAAGGCCACGTGTAGCAAGAGGAAGAAAGTAATAATTATAGTGCTAATCTCAAGATCAATGACGGCTTATTAGGAGATGACAAGTGGTGTAAGAATAATCTCTAAATCTAAGAAATGATTATAGGACACATGACATCATTTGATTGGAAACACATGAATAGAAAAGTCTTCTCCAAGTCTTTACTTAATCTCCAAGTTTGGGACACTTGGCACCCTAGGATTTGAACTCATGGAAGGATCATCATGAGGCTCAAATCCCAAATTAAATAGCTTAATCTTGGAGTAACAAGTGGCATATCATGATCTACCCTAGCCCTAAAGATGACACTTGGATAAATCTTGTGGCAAAAGATAAAGGAGTAATAATAAATAATGATTAAAGTAACACATGGAGAAGTGGGGTTTGTCGGGCACTTCTATAAATAGGCTATTCGGGGAAGGATTTGGCTACTCTAAAGGGTGAGGAAGAGGGATATTTTGCAAGAAAAATTATGGAGTAAAGCGTCGAAGTGCTGTCGGAAATCAAGCGAGGAAGAGGCTTAACGATTTTTCCAAGCCAGCTTCGTAAAGTGTGCAGAAGGCCACCGAAACCTTGAGGTAAGTTTCAAATCTTTTTATAATCTTGTAAAGCACTGAGAAAAGAATGTATAGGAAAAAACAGGAGTCAAATCAGAGATAAAACGGTCGAGTTATGGCCGAAACAGTGAAGGAGTCGAAATCTGGCCGAAGCAAGGGGGGCGGCGCGTGAGCTTCACGCGTCGGAAAGGGCTGCGCATGGCAACGTGTGAGTCCCCTTCCAGGGGTGCATGAGGGCGTGTTCGGCCTCATTTTTTCTTGAAATTTTGTACTAGATACCCTATATTTAATTCCCACCCTCTCATATAAAAATATTTGGCATTGGACTTACGAAATGTCATGTTTTGGCAGCAAATAGCCTCGAGTTGGGTGAAATTAGTGCTTTCCGGTGAACCCAAAGGTGAGTGGTTTCCTAAAATATTTTTCCTACATGTTGAACATACTTTTGAGCATGTTAGAAGTGATTGCATGTGCATATCATGTTTATTTCGTTTGGTACGCATGTTTCTTTCCGTTTGTTCATGCATCACTACGTGTGGCTTGTGACTGGCTGTGATTATCATGGGTGAAAAGAGTCTTCACTTGGCCCCATTGTTAGGCCGTGTTACATGATAAGGTTGGGCAGGGGTGATTGCAACACCCTGGCGTCACATCCACCTGGAGCATGCATCTCTGTATTTTCCATTTACACGCATGAAGTTAGTTTTTTACCCTCACTTAGATTTAACAATCTAACTTGGGTGTTCATATTCCTGGAATATTCAAATGTTCCAGATTTATCAGGCTCGGGCTCGAAAGGAAAAAACCAGGAGGTTGTGCCAGTGTAATTATCTTGTTTTACTTTTTCCTCATGATGTTATAGTGATGTTGCAAGGATTGCACTATAACTTTAACATTATACTGTTGCGTGAGGAATGAACCTCATTTTATTTACTGCCTTAATCAATTGTGTGTGAATGACTATTTAGTGGAAGTCCAAAGACCTTTTAGGTTATGATCCTTACTGTATTACATGGGATTTCCTCAACGCCCGTATAAATATTATATTCGTTTTGTACCATAAGTCCTATCTTGGGGTTGGGGCATTACATTTTGGGTCACTTAGGCCTGGAATTGATCTTGGAAACCTAAGAATGAAGATGAAAAGTCCTAGAAGGAGAAAGAAGGAAAAAAGAATGAAACAGATTGAGAGAGCTAGTGTTGGGTAAGAGCAGTGACCAAT
Organism: Diospyros kaki; assembly: GCA_036245055.1. Classification (NCBI taxonomy): domain Eukaryota; kingdom Viridiplantae; phylum Streptophyta; class Magnoliopsida; order Ericales; family Ebenaceae; genus Diospyros; species Diospyros kaki. The sequence continues at coordinate 11,419,076 of BSEG01000009.1, forward strand.
TGCTGAAGTTCTTGGGGACAAGAACTCTCTCAAGGGGGAGAAAGGGGAATTGTCATGACCCAAGAAATAATAGAAAGGCATCATTGTAATAGGGTTGCAAAGGTTTGTTAGGATATTTTTACAAGTTGTTAGAGGCACATGGGTACCGTTAGGATACTGTTAGAAATCAGTTAACGGCTAGCTAAGGCCTATATAAAGGCTACTTGCAAGAGATTGGGGGCCATGCTTGAAATGAATGAATGAAACTCTAATTCTCTCTCTACAATTCTCTCCCAATCTCCCTCTCGTTTCTTCTACACTTTTCCTCATTTCTCTCTACATTCTTTCCCCCATTTCTGTCCATTCTTCCTCTCCAACGTTCTGTTCTTGATTCTATTCCATCGAATCCGTCTGATTGTCAATCCACTCTTAGGCTAAACCCTAGGTACATGACACCCTTGACTTTTCTCAGCCAAGCCTTAGCCCCAAAGCACTTGAGACTAAGCATTAATGACAAAGAGTTGATTGCAGTGTTAATGGCAGTACACAACTGGAGATATTATCTAGAAGGGAACCGGTTTGTGATAAAGACTGACCATGAGAGCCTCAAATTCCTATTACAACAAAGGTTGCACACACAGTTAGAGAAAAAAGGAGTTTCTATGTTGCTAGGGATGGATTACACCATACAGGATAAAAAAGGAAAAGAAAACACCGTGATAGATATACTATTAAGGAGGAGAAAGGGAGTTACCAAGCTATCTCTTATGTGGTGCTTGATTAGGTGAAGGAGATAACAGTAAGTTATGAACAAACTACATGGCATAGGATCTTGTGACACAACTAGCAACTCAGCCCACTAATCGGGATGGTTATACCTTGTTGGTCAAGTTATTGAGGTACAAAGGGAGGCCAATAATAGGAGAAGATGACTAGCTCAAACAAAGGACCCTGCAATCTTTGCACAACTCACCCATATGAGGTCATTAGGGCTTAAATGTCACTTATCACAATGTAAGGCAATTGTTTTACTGGCTTGGACAGAAGAGAGATGTAACCAAATATGTGTTGGAATGCTCGGTCTATCAGCTTTGTAAGCATGAGCAGGTTCCGTATCCAAGCTTGTTGTAGCCACTTGAAATTCCAGATCAGGCGTGATCGCAAATCTCTATAGATTTCGTGGAAGGTTTGCCTAAATCAAAAGGGAAGAGTGTCGTGTTAGTGGTAGTCGACAAACTAACTAAATTTGGTCATTTCATAAGTATGGTTCATCCCTTTACAGCCCCTGAAGTAGCAAGATTGTTTTTAGATTATATGGTGAAGATACATGGGCTGCCTCTGTCCATCATCTCAAATAGGAACAAAATATTCACCAACAACTTTTGGAAAGAGCAGTTCAAACAATTGAGAATAAGGTTGCACATGTCAACAACATATCATTCCAAAATTGATGGACAAACCGAAAGAGTGAACCAATGTCTAGAGACTTACCTTAGATGCATCTGTTTTTCTAAGCCCAAGAATTGGGATAGGTGGCTACCACTAGCCCAATGGTGGTATAATTCAAACTTCCACCAACCCTCAAAGAGGGCCTCAAAGAGATCCCCATTTGAGGCCCTCTTTGGATATAAGCCACCCTTAATTCTTGCTATCATGCAATATTCAAGAACTGAAATGGCAACAGAGCAGTACTTGCCACAAAGACAAAAAACATTAAAGGTAATAAAGAAAGAGTTAACAGTAGCACAAAACTAGAGAAACAAATGACAGATAGGCGAAGGAGTGTGAGAACTTTCAAGATGGGAGACATAGTTTATTTAAAGGTCAAAAGATTTCAACAACTTTTTTCTACAACCCCTAGATCAAAGTTCAGTCCCAAGTATTATGGACTATTTCCTACCATGGCCAAGGTTGGGAAGGTGGCATACGATCTACAATTATCGGAAGGAGTGATGATCCACCCCCTTTTTCACGTTTCAGTGTTAAAAAGTCTGTGGGGCCTACTGAATTAACCAGCTTGGACCTACCTCCTATGGAAGAAGATTCATCAGCAAGAGTGGAGCCGCCTTTAGTGCTAGAGAAGAGAGTCATCCATCAAAATTCCATACCTCTCACCCAAGTCTTGGTGTAGTGGAGTCACTTGCACATTGATCGCACAACTTGGGAATACCTGCCTGATCTTCTCAAACAATTCCCCCAAGTTGCCCAACTTTTGTAATTTCTTGAGGACAATAAATGTTTCACAAGGGGAGTATTTGTCACATTCCTAAGCGTAGGATAGTAAATGTAATTTTCCTTTATGATATGAGGGTTGTACTTAGTTGGTTAGGAGCAACCATGCCTCACCGAGTGTACATTCTCGATTGGTTACTCCCAGCTGTAGGCTATATATATAAGGCCACAACCAGATATTGTAAGGCATGTGATGAATGAGATATCATCTTTTCTCTCTCCATTTTGTTATCTTCTCTCCCTCTCTCTCTCTCTCTCATATCTTCTCTTTTTCTCTCTCTTTCATATCTTCTATCCTCCTAAATTCTTCTCCAATTCTTGAATATACCTTCTCGGACCCTTGTCAAATATGGGGATTTGACACCTATCTTCGAAGAAACCCTAGGTCAAGTCCAAGTTGCTGACACAATCTAACCACTTCTCAAGGTAAGAGATTTGCCACGTTTACATCAAATGTCTTCTTGCAAGCAATAAAATGGGCCATCTTTGAAAATCAATCCACCACAACCAAGATGGAATTAACACCCCTAGTAGTCCACGGTGAAACCCAATACAGAGTCCATGCTTACATCAATCCATGGGGCCATAGGACTGATAAAGGAGTATATAGACCTGTATTTGTTGTTGCCCCTTCAAAACTTGACAGGTGCAAGAATTGAGTGACATAATTATACACATCCCGACTCATGGAAGGCAAAAATTACCTTTCAGCCATTAAAAGACACCCTAAAACTTACACCAAAATATAACAACCCCCCCCCCAAAAAAAAAAAAAAAGAGGCTAGAATTACCAAAATACCCCTAACACCCAACTAGAAAAAACAAAAAACACATGGAAAACAGAATTATGTACAGGTTTTCATCAAGTGATCTATACAAGTCTACACCTACCACAACACATTTTAGAACATGTCACTGTGCATTTTCATACCAATTCCACATATGGAGGTAACTAGAATTTCAAGTATGATAAGTCTCCCCTACAAGGTGGTTTGATCCATCAAAGAACAATGATGGCATGTTGATCACCACATATGCAAGCATTCTTCTAAAGATAGGAGTGGATCATAGAAGTTTTCTCAATTTTGGATATATGAATGATTACAAATAATGAGATCCACCCCAGAAGAACAAAATAGACAAGTTGAAAGTTCAATTACAGGCATGGCTGACAGTTACCTTTGTATCAGGATCTTTCAACTTTAACAGAACTTCAGCAATAGCATCACGACAAACGTCACACTTATCCCCAGACAGTGGCCAGGAAGTGACTAACTTTTGTTTACAAAGATTAACTTTTTTGCAGAAAGCTTCAGGTTTGACTGATTCAACCTCTTTGAAGAAAAGGGGAGTATAATAGTCCACCAACGCAATGCACTGCAAGATATCATTACAGATGCAAGTTAATAACATGTTTTCCAGCAATAAAAGGAAACAAACTCCAGCATAAATATCCAGGAGCTTCAAACTAGACAAGATGCTTTAGCATCTTCTACATATGGCAAGTTCAATATCCTACAGGTATACTACACTTATCCTACAGGTTCTTTACATAGAATACGCTTATCCTACAGGTATACTTCACAATTTTGATTGTGGAACACCTAAAATCAATGCTTATGTGAGATGTATTTATTTAATAGACTTTAAATTGTCATCATTCATGCAACATATCTAAACGACATGGGCCAGGAAACTGATCTGTTTTAAATGCCTAGTCACCATGAAAAAGAAGGGAGTGATTCAACATACTATTAACTGCTGAAAATTCAAAAAAGCCAACTAGTAACTGCTCAAATCATGCGGCTTCAGATGTTTTCAGTTAGTTATTGTCACGCACATAGGCCATGGCGCGACATCAGCTATTTTTCTGTTTTAATGTTCTTTGTGTTTGTGGTTATGCTTTTATGTTTTCATTTACATAAAGCTTTTGTACTCGCTAGGTGAGGGTAGCTGTATGCTGAGGGGTGTCCTAAGGGAATATCCTACATGTAAAGGTGGGTTAGGAAAAGACAAAATAGTTAGTTAGGAGGAGAGGAATCTGCTGAGGCAGCACCTAGACCAGAGGATGTATATACATCCTCTAGTACCCGCCTGTAAGGGTTATGAAAAATCAGAAGAATATCATTCTCCTTTCTGTTCTCTCTCTCTCTCTCCCTCTTGATTCTCTCTTTCTCATTACTAACTTTCTCCCTAAGAACCCTTCCTGACCTTTTCATTCATATCGAATCAGAAGGTTGCATAATTGTCACTGCCAAGTCGTGATAATCTGGTATCAAAGCCTCGGTTCTGGTCTTCACGCTAGGAGAAAAGATGGCGGATGGAACCCGCATGAAGAATTTTGAAACGCAGCTACAACATGTCAATTCTACAATGACCGAGCTCCAAAATAGGATGGGTCAGATGGAGACCGGAGGAACCCAAAACTGAGAGGCGATCCGGGCTATGGATAGCAAGATGGAAGGAGCCTTGGAAGGAATGGGTCATACATTGGAAGGTATGGAGCAGAGGCTGGATGGGTCCATGGCTAGGCTACGAGAATACATGAAACAATTCATGTTAATGTTCACACGACAAAACCAGGTAAGAATGGCTGAAAATTTTCCCCCTAGGGATAGAAATGAGCCTATATTGCATAGAGATGATGGGCATAGGGGTTGTGCCAATGTGGGAGTAGAGGCTAACTCGGAAGAAATGTTGGAAGGAGTGGTGGGTAACAATAGGAACGGTAATGATTGGAATGGTGTGCATAATGTGCAGCACCAGGGGTTCACTATGCCACGGATGGAGATTCCGACCTTCGAAGGGGTCAACCCCCCGGTGGTGGGTAAGGAAATGTGAGAGGGTGTTCGAATGGAATAATATTCCAATGAGGCAGCAAGCAACAATCGTTGCAGCATATTTTAATGAGGCTGTCGATGCCTGGTTCCAAGGATAGGTAAGTGTGCAGAATGAATTTACCTAGGAGGAATTTGTGACCAAATTGTGTGAAAGGTTTGGAGAAAGAAACAAGGTGGATACCATTGAAGAGTTTAACAAACTTAGGCAGACTGGGAGTGTAGAGGTATACCTAAGGAGGTTTGAGGAATTGCGGTCCTTTATGACTCAACAAAACCCGCACCTCACTGAAACCTATTTCGTGTCAAGCTTCTTGAGTGGGCTGAGTGAGGACATAAGGCCAATGGTAACGATGATTAGGCCCCAGTTAGTGGAGCAAGCAGCTGAGAGTGCAAGATTGCAAGAAATGACAATAGAAGCGCTTATGAGAAAGTAGCAACAACAACACAAGGGGATATCGACAGGGCCAACCCATGGGAGAGGCAAGTATGGGAGTAGGGAAATCAGCAAGAGTGGTGGCACGAAACAAGGGGCAGGGCCCAGTACAGTGCCTTATGGGGAGCAATTGAGGGAACAAAAAAGGTTAGCTAGCCTTTGTTTTAGATGTTAAGATAAGTATCACTTTGGGCACCAATGTAAGAGACAAATTCTCTTGCTGGAAGGGGGAGAAGAGGAAGAGGCCGAAGGTTCCAAAGAGGAAGTAGGGGAGGAGGGTGAGTCAGAAGAGGAAAAAAATGGGGAAATCTCACTGCATGCCCTCAAGGGGGTGACTAACAACAAGATCATTAAGGTAGCCGGGAGTAAGAAGAATCATGGCCTACTGAATTTAATCAACAGTGGAAGCACACATAGCTTCCTTGATGAAGGAACAGCTAAGAGGCTAAAATGTCCACTACAAGGGACCCAACCCCTAAGCATGACAGTCGCAAACGATAGCAGCATAATCAGCAAGTCAGCATGCAATGGGTTCACATGGGAGATGCAGGGAGAGGAGTTGGAGGCAGACATGAGGCTCCTATAGTTGGGCGGGTGTGATGTGGTATTGGGAGTAAACTGGATGAAGGAGGTAAGCCCCATCAGCTTCGACTTTAACAGGATGGAGGTATCGTTTGACAAAGAAGGAAGGAAAATGACGTTGTCAGGGGAGAGAGAATCTGGATCTTGCAAGATGATTTCAGGGAAGAAATTAAACAAGATGCTGAAGAACAAATGGTGCCAACTGTCCCAACTGTTCTCTCTGATGGCTGTGGGGGAAGGAGCACTTGTGGCAGTGGCAGGAGAGCCCGAAACAAAGATCACTAAGGGAGCACAAGTGATAGACACGACTCAACCCAAGAAGATCGATCAGGTACACACTCAACACCTAATTAATGAGCTGTTGGATAACTACGAGGACTTATTTGTTGAACCCACAACCTTACCTCCAACTCAAACCTTAGATCATTCAATAAACCTGAAGCCTAATGCAGAACCCATTAAAATCAGATCCTATAGGTACTCTCCTACCCAGAAAACTGAAATAGAGAAGATGGTGAAGGATATGTTAAATCAATCCTTCATAAGACATAGCCAAAGCCCATTTTCCTCGCCAATCCTCCTAGTTAAAAAGAAGGACAGATCATGGCATTTTTGTGTTGACTACCGTAAGTTAAACTCCTTAACCATCAAAGATAAATTCCCCATACCCCTCGTTGAGGACCTGTTGGATGAACTGCATGATGCCCATTTCTTTTCAAAGCTGGACCTTAGGTCCGATTACCATCAAATCAAAATGAAGCCTAAAGACATCCCCAAAACCGCCTTCAGAACACACCACGGGCATTTTGAATTTTTGGTGATGTCATTCGGGCTCACTAACGCCCCATCAACCTTTCAATCCTTAATGAACCAAATTTTTGAGCCATACCTAGGGAAATTTGTTCTAGTCTTCTTTGATGACATCTTGGTATATAGTCTCACCTCGGACCAACACGTATCTCACCTCAAAACCACCCTAGAGGTTCTTCGAGCTAACCAACCTTTTCATTGAAAGGTCAAAGTGTGCATTTGGGCAAAATCAAGTAGAGTATTTAGGGCATTTAATTTCAGAGGCAGGGGTAAGCACTGATCCTAAAAAGGTTGAAGCAATGTTGTCATGGCCAAAACCCACAACTGTGAGAGCCTTGAGGGGATTCCTTGGGCTAACCGGATACTACCGGCGATTTGTCAAGGGATATGGGACTATAAGTAAACCTCTAACAGGACTATTGAAGAAAGGGGGATTCAATTGGGGGCAAGAGGCCAACGTAGCGTTTGAAAGACTGAAGAAAGCAACGAGTGAAAGTGCCGGTTTTGGGACTACCCGATTTTAGCAAGCCCTTTGTAGTGGAGACAGAAGCTTGTGAGAGTGGTATTGGGGCAGTACTATCTCAGAAGGGAAGACCCCTAGTCTTCTTAAGTTGAGCCCTAAGTGGTAGACATGAGGGCCTAAGCATATATGAGAAGGAATTCTTGGCAGTGCTAATGGCTGTGGAGAGATGGCGCCATTATTTAGAGGGAGGTAAATTTATAATTCAAACCGATCATGAGAGCTTGATGTTCTTGCTACAACAAAAGTTACAAACTCAGCTACAAAAGAAGGGGATGGCTAAATTAATGGGGTTAGACTATTCCATACAATATCGCAAAGGTAGGGAGAACGTGGCAGCAGAAGCCCTCTCAAGATATTATGAAGACAGAGAAATGACGGCCATTACTATGATAGTGCCAAATTGGTGCAAGGAGGTGGTGGACAGCTATGCAGGGGATGATCAGGTACAGGAACTCATGCAAGAAGTGGCGGTAAGGCCCCAAGGGACTGAAGGTTACACTCTTAAAGAGGGGCTGCTGCGACTACAAAACAGGGTGGTCATAGGCAAACAGTGGAACCTGAGAAAGAAAATACTACAATCGTTGCATGAGTCTACCCTAGGGGAACATTCGGGAGTCCAAAACACCTATCTGAGGATCAAGCAGCTATTCCACTGGTCAAGGTTAAAGACTAGCTTGAAGGAGTTTGTATCAGCTTGTGATACTTGCAAGAGGTGCAAATACGAGAATGTGGCTTACCCCAAGTTACTCCAGCCCTTACCAATACCAGAACACGCTTGGACTAGTGTATCCATGGATTTCATAAAAGGATTGCCTAAGTCAGAGGGGAAGGACAGTGTGCTGGTGGTGGTTGATAGGTTCACCAAATTTGCACATTTTATAGGGTTGTCTCATCCTTATACAGCCCAGGAGGTGGCTAGAGCCTTTATGGATAGAGTGGTGGCCTTGCATGGAGTCCAAGTGTAATCATATCAGACAGGGACAGAATCTTCACCAGCAACGTATGGTAGGAACTGATGAGGGCGATCGGGATAAAACTCAATATGTCGACTGCCTATCACCCTCAAACGGATGGACAAACGGAGAGGGTAAATCAAAGTTTAGAAACCTATCTTAGGTGCATTTGTATCCTACACCCTAACCATTGGCATAGATGGCTTGCTTTGGCCCAGTGGTGGTACAACTCTACCCACTACAGCACCCTTAAAATGTCTCCCTTTGAAGCCAATTATGGATACAAACCCCCAATATTACCCGCCATAGGAGGGCAGACTTCGATCGCTTCAGTGGAAGAGTATTTGCAGCAAAGGAGGACGGTACTGAGACAGCTCAAGCAAGAATTAGCCTCGGCCCAAAATAGGATGAAACAGAAGGCAGATCGAAAAAGGGGTGACAGAGAATTGGAGGTCGGAGAGAAGGTTTATCTGAGGTTGAATCAGCCCCATCTGAAATCTCTTGTGCAAGGGTCAGTTACTAAACTAGCCCCCCGATATTTTGGCCCATTCACCATCCTAGCTAAGGTGGGAAAGGTGGCCTACCATTTGCAACTCCCTGAAGGATCTCGAATGCACCCCATCTTCCACGTGTCCCTCTTGAAAAGGTCATTAGGAAAGGAGCAGGTCAATCCCGAACTGCCACCCTTGCCTAAAGAAAGGGAAAGGATGGAGGAACCCGAAGCAATATTGGATAGAAGGGTGATCCATAACCAAGGGGCCCCTCTCATTCAAGTGCTAGTGAAATGGCAGGGCGGAGACAAAGGAAGTAGCAGCTGGGAATATTTGTCAAGCCTCCTTCAGCGATTCCCTAGAGCAGGCCAGCCTCCTCAGCATTTCTTGAGGACAAGAAATCTTTGGAAAGAGGGGCAATTTGTCACGCACATAGGCCATGGCGCAACGTCAGCTATTTTTCTGTTTTAATGTTCTTTGCGTTTGTGGTTATGCTTTTATGTTTTCATTTACTTAAAGCTTTTGTACTTGCTAGGTGAGGGCAGTTGTACGCTAAGGGGTGTCCTAAGGGAATATCCTACGTGTAAAGGTGGCCTAGGAAAAGACAAAATAGTTAGTTAGGAGGGGAGGAATCTGCTGAGGCAGCACGTAGACCAGAGGATGCATATATATATCCTCTTGTACCCACCTGTAAAGGTTATGAAAAATCAGAAGAATATCATTCTCTCTCTCTCTCTCTCTCTCCCCCTCCCTCCCTCTTGATTCTCTCTTTCTCGTTACTAACTTTCTCCCTAAGAACCCCTCCTGACCTTATTTGTATCGAATCAGAAGGTTGCATAATTGTGTCACTGCCAAGTCGTGACAGTTATCATCAGAAAATATCTAATGACTACCTAGAGCAGGTATTATCAAATCCTACAAGTATTCTCAAGTCTGAAATTATGCCTGACATTGCCTACAGCTTAGGAATGTGGTGAACAAAAAAGATTATTAAGTTCAACTGCAACACTAAACAGACTCACCTGTTGCTCAAAAGGGCGTAACTGAGAGCAGGCCGCGTGAAGTATGTCAATGATCTGTGTCTGAGTTTTGTTTTCCTCAAGGTAATTAAATGCCTGTGCAGCAAACTCTTCACACAATGTGCACAAATTTTTATTTCTGCTAACTTCTTTGGAATCTTTTGCTCCAACTTCAGACTCCTTGCAATGTATCTGCAAAACTGATGCCAGAAACACTAAATTGATATACACTAAATATCACGAGCATCTTCATGTTAACAACCCTAGGGAAATAGTTTTAGTTTCCACACAATGCCTAGAAAATTTGGCAATCTCAAAGTTTTAGTTTTAGTTTCCTCTATAGTGAAACCATTTTCAGTATTGAACATTTTTAATGGACAAATCTGGTAGGCATGCAAGTTAAGGATTTGCTGTCCCAACTAAAGAAGCAACACAAATTTATAAACAATTAGAATAAACAAGAAAATAATAAGAAATGTGATTTGGATAATTTGCAAAACATGCAGACTTACGCATTTTAGCAGCTGGGAAAACTAGGCCTGACTTGGGAACAAACAATAGACAAGCGCATGTCTGGAAGACACATAACCTTCACAATAGTAGAATATTGAAAAAGATATTGACAAAATTACTACCTGAAACATCAGATGTCATGCTTTCTCCACTAGATAGACCATTAGTCAGTAATTCTCTGGCATTGCAGGCCCAGCTGCCACTGAGAACCAAAACAACTAAGAGTGGAACTGTCTTAACTATGGTGCCTGAAGTGAAAGCAACTTGATTCAACCAAAAGAAGATTATGATTTGTGCTTTGGGGAGTGGGGGGGGATAAAGATTATCCGATCAGCAACATATCAAACTGAGATTGCCCGTCAGAAACATATCAAACTTGCTAAGGCACTAATAACAGAATATCAAGTCTCATAACTGGTCATGTCTTAGATGGACTTGCCATTAATACAAGCAGTAAACAAACAAAACATGCAAATCATCGTGTATTTTTTAAACAGCATGAACTAATCCTAATGATAAAATATAAAGAAGTTGGTAAAGGCCAAATCACAAAAAGTAACTTCATCATTTATCTGTTTAAACCTCATTAAAAGATGGCTGCAAAGTAGATAGGACCTAGTAATCTTCATATTTCTGCATCAGCCTAATTAGACGTGATTCCTAGGTTGGAGCAAACAGTTAAGGGACTAGAAATTTATTGGGTACTTGATCATGAAATAGTCTTATGCTGCCCTGAAATGCTTCTTTCTTGGCAATAGCAATCTGGCCTGGTATTTTTTTAGCTTGTTCAATATATATAAAAGTAAAAACCATCCCAAAATGCACAGAAATGAGAAAGAAAAATAATAAATTAAAGGGTTCAAAAAGTGCTAAATCTGGAGGAAAGTGAAGTAGTGATCCTAGCTGAAAGAAAAATAATAAATTAAGTAAAGGTGATCCTAGCTGAAAGGAGGCTGCAAAGAGTGCTAAATCGGAAGGAAAGTTGGTAGTTGGCTGGGTTGTGTTGAAAAGAGTTCATTCTCATTGAATAAAATCTGAGGGAGTTGAGATGTTGAGAAGAAGAGAAACCAGCTGAATAAAGCTGAGGGAGGACTAATAATGAGCTGCAAAAAGGGGTTGTAGTTGCTTAAAAAGAAACCGGGGGGGGGGGGGGGGGGGGGGTGTTGGTTCCATCCTGAAAAGGAAGGGATGCCAAGGGGGAAAAGGCTGCGACCCATGGAGAGGCTCCCTTTATGTTGGGGCTTTTTTCCAGCCTTGTGTGTGTGAATGTGCTGCAACAGTGAATGAGTTGTGTGTTGACTGTAAGCATATAACTTACTGCTAAGCTTGCTGTATGCAAGCAAAGAGTACTGTGGGTAAAGTGTGGTATTATGAGTGCTGTTGTGATTGTAAGGGCAGTGCTGTGTGCGTAGTTTGCTGGTTGCATTGAGGGAGCTGGAGCAGTGTGTGCTTTTGTATTGTGCTATGTTGTTGAGGATTGCTGTGGATATTGAGATGAGAAGAGAGCTTTCTGTGCTGAAGCAAGTGGTTCAGTTGGTAGTTAGGATTTTTCCAGCTGCATTATTCCATTGTGTGGTAAAATCGCATTACATTCATGTGGCATGTACAAGTGTCTCAATGGTGCGTGGTTGTTTATGAATCGTGAATTTAGTCATAAATATGTTGATATATCGTGCATTGGTGGTGAGTCATGCAAACTGATTTTACGTTGATTGTCACACAAACTAACACCTGTGAGACCTTGAGCTGTGACATTAGAGTGGCTACGACCTTGAGCTGCCTGAACCAAGGTAGCATGAGATGAAGTCCTTCAACAAAGGCTAGCAAGGGAAATTCTCCCATGAAAAAATTGGTTCCTGCCCTGTGCCTAAGCGGGGTACTCGGGTAATAAGATGGAAATTGTTTTGTGCATTGTTGAGCATGGATCTTGCGTATGCATACATGTGATCTTCCTGCACTTTGTAGTTCATTCTAGTATCTCTAATATTTTCCATAGAGGACATGATTGCTGGAGACCAAATCCATGGAAGTGTACAGTCACATTAGAGCATGTAGTTCTGTACCCTGAGCTACTATTTTGATATGTTATGCTATCTAATGGTTTTCTAAGCTTAGTTAGCAAGCTATGTTTCACACATAGAGGTTGTACTTTATATTATATTTTGATGGCAGATAAGAAAGGCCCATAAGGGGGCCAATATGAGACCATGTTTCTTGGAATATTCTAGTACCGTGCATTTTGAGGTTTGGGTTCATATGGTAATATGTGGTTTAACCTTTTTTCTTTTTTTGGTAACATGGATGTCACAATCCTAGGGTTTGGCTAGGGTTGTGATAGGAATTAGGAGAGATTTGGGGGAGAGAAAACAGCAAGGAGGAAGGTTTAGAACTGAAACAGAAAGAGAGATGGGGAAGGAAGAGAAGGAGAATCCGAACGAGAGAAATTAAGAGAGAGAAATAGAGTTTGAAATGTATTCTTCAATTCAATGATAACCTTCTCTACATGCTATAGCCTATTTATAGGCTTTACAACTAAAATAATATCTAGAATAACAGTCCCATGTGCTGTAACAAAATAACAAAAATAGCTTCTAACCAACTAAGGTAACTAATTCCATTATTGCCCCTCTAATTAGCCTTGGGTTGTGACAATCCCCTCCCCTTGAAAGGTTTCTTGTCCCCAAGAAACTTATTATCATTGAGCCACTTCTCTATCTTCATCCAACTCCCACCTTCATTTTCTGTTCAATCTCTTTTTCCCTCTTTCTTCTTCTAGGCTTCTTCTTCTTTGTTCTTAGGATTCCAAGACCAATCCCTGTTGTAATTTGGCCTAGAACTTCAATAGAAGCAATCTGATAGAATTCAAGTTTAATACCAACAGCCAGCCGTTGTTCCAACTCCTCCATGGTGCACTACAGCTGCACATTGAAAGATATCAACAGCATCCTCGAGATGCAGCAATGGAAGATTGCAGATTTGCCTTGGAGACTCATACCAAGGCTGTTTGTGAGCATTAGCATTAGGAGTTGTTGCAACTTCTATTTCAGCCAACAATTCATCCTTCCATGCAATGGACAGCAACTTAGATTTGCTAGTGGAAGTAAAAAACAACACAGCAGCAGGAGTTTTGTTTCCTTTGGTAAAATCTTCGACTTCTTCAGCTATTTCCCTTAACCTCCCAGCCAAAACTCGCACTGGAGGCTGTCTGATACCTATTTCAACCCTAGCCAAGGATGATTCAGCCTTCTTTGGATCCAAAGACAAAAGAGCAGTATACTTAGGGCTTTCTTTAACTGCATGTGGTCCACCACAATCTTGACCCAGCCTAGGATAAATGTTGCAAGTATTTCCACTCTTAGCTTCCGGTAGGTCCAGAGTCGGAGGAAGAATTCCAACACCAATATCTGTATAGATTGCTGGTCCTTCAATCAAATTTTCCTGACCCAATGTTACTCCATTTCCCACAATCTTCTGACCTGGAACACCATCAAATTTTCCTTGCAGCCATTCAGTAGATGCTTCTTGGAGTATTATTTCTTCTTCTAACTTCTCAATCACTGCAGCTAAATCACTCCTCGATTCTAGGGATTCTTTGGTGTCTCCTGCCATTCCTGACAACTGATTGAATGTCTCAAGCATCTCTTGTTTTGGACTTCCGCTATTATCATCTGGATCATCCTCATCAACAACCTTCTGTCCAAAGGGATTAGAGTACTCCTTTAATTCTTCTTTTATCCAAACACTTGGAGCCAAGCCCTCGAACTTTCTGTTATGGCTGCAAGCACTGTCCTTACAGCCCCCATCCTTCTCAATTCCACCGAAACCAGTATCCTTCTTCCACTCCACTCCAAGGAACTCCTCCTTGTTAAAATTCCCATGATAATCCTTAAAGAATTCTGCTGGAAAACTATAATGATACTTTTTAGTAAGTATCATTACAAACTCTTGCAATTGTTCATGTAGCATCCGGCCGAATTCTTGGCTCGATTCATGTACCATACTTCTTATTCCCTTGTCCAATTGGCTGCTCCCCGTCTCCAACTTTTTTGCCCATGCATACGGCTCCGGGCCATATTTCCCCTGATGTCTTCCTCCAGCTGAAAATGCAGCGTTATGCGGCTGCAATTGAGACCCCATTTCAACTAGAAATGGCGAATTTTTCTGCTGCAATTGAGGCTCCTCTTAGCTACTTTTCACAATCAGCATACTTACTAGCAGCTTAAGATTTGATTGGAATTACTGCAAAAGAGTGCTGGAATTCACAGCCAAATCTCACGTTTCTGCTGTGCAATTACTTTCGAAACTCGATTGAATCGGCAGCCTTCCGATTTGCCTCACGAAACCCCTGGGATTTGGATCTACTTTGCCTCCAAATCCGATTCAATTCCTTCCACTTCGGCCAAGAATTACTGCAATTCGCAGCCAAGCATCACCTCTTGCTTCGCCTTTTAGTTTGCCTAGCTTGTCGGAATTTACGACCAAATCGTTGGCCTGTTCCTCCAGTCTCTACGAGTCTCCTCTACAGCGGCTGCACTAATTCGCCTGCTACTTCAATTCTCTAGCAACTGAACAGCTAGGCAATGGATCCAATTCTGCCTTATGGCTCATCTGTTGCAGAATCTCCTACACTCGCCTCGCCTTCTCGATCAACTATAGCAATTCGGAAATCCGCAGCAAATCACCCTGCTGTTCCACCTTCAAGTCGACAACTTAATCTGAAGCGATTCACGCTTCCATCTTCATAGTCGCTCCGATTTTGATAACATACCTGTTGCGCCACTCTGATTTTGACTTCCAATTCAACTCGGTATCACCGTCGGCCTCTCCTGACTTGTGTCGTCTTCAATTCCGTTGAGTCCTAATTCCACACCCAATCACCGTCCACACTCCAAGTCAGCCAATTGTCCGCTTATGATCGCAATTGTCGTTGATCATCAAACGCTCAAGAATCTAGACTAGCCTCAATCCACGCCTGCACAATATGGATCTTACGCACTGATAACAAAATTCCGGATCGATAGAATTCTGCCCGATCGCCGACATCTCCCTACTAGAATCGTCTGGCTGCTCGCCTTCCTCACGCGAATATGATGCAACCAACAAAATTATGCGGAAATTGAGAATTCGGTGGTTACAGTAGCTTACGACTTGGCTTCCGAATCCACTGAAGTTGCTTCGCCCCTCTGCTTTGAACAAACTTGCTGCACGTCGCGGCTGAGCGCCTACCTTCTGCTCATTCCCAGGAAAGCCGAACAACTCTTCCAGATCACAAGTCGTGATCGCTTGTACCTCAGCTTCCCAACCGCTCCCCCTGCAACTCGACCGGTTCCGTGACGCTCGCTAGTTGAACTGGATGTGAACGACAGGGCCTGCACCTTCTTCTCAAACTTCCTCGCCTGGCCTGCTCGTCTGCTAATTTCCGATCACTGAAATGGCTCTAGGAGTTGTCGGAAGCACCGTCGAAACAGCTTTCTTCAAATCGAATCAAATCACAGCCAAGGATTGTTGGCTCTGATACCAATTGTCACAATCCTAGGGTTTGGCTAGGGTTGTGATAGGAATTAGGAGAGATTTGGGGGAGAGAAAACAGCAAGGAGGAAGGTTTAGAACTGAAACCGAAAGAGAGATGGGAAAGGAAGAGAAGGAGAATCCGAGCGAGAGAAATTAAGAGAGAGAAATAGAGTTTGAAATGTATTCTTCAATTCAATTATAACCTTCTCTACATGTTATAGCCTATTTATAGGCTTTACAACTAAAAGAATATCTAGAATAACAGTCTCATGTGCTGTAACAAAATAACAAAAATAGCTTCTAACCAACTAAGGTAACTAATTCCATTATTGCCCCTCTAATTAGCCTTGGGTTGTGACAATGGAGTATCCGGACCTTTGGCCCAACTAATCCCCACGAGCACAAGCAAACCACCTCCTTCACATTACCCAAGCAAAGCTCCAGCACGTGGCAACCAGAGCTCAGCATCAGCCACAAGGGGCACACAATGCCAACACAAGCTGCACCACATAGTGTGATGAGCAAAGCACTGCATCAACCACACACGACGTGAAGAGTCACATAGACCCTAGCACGCATTGTGGCAAGTGTGGCTCCCCTAAGAATCCAGCTAGAAAATGCCTTCTGCATGCAGTCAGTGAGACTCAAACCTACACCAAGCAACCCCAAGATCATAGCAAGGACTAGCTTGGACAACCCAGGGTTAATATGTGGTCTATCATCCTATACAATTATTGATGCTTGGATATAAGTTGCACAGGATTATGCATGAGAGGCATGTGATTGAGTGATTTAGATAACAAGGCCGCTAAATAAATGAAAAATGTGTGCCTAATAGAAGATGAATGAACCTCAATGTTAGTAAGGCCTTAAGGGAGGCTATGTGAAGATAAGAATGGACCAAAGAGTGAATTAGTGACATGACAATGGATAAGGCAAACAGTCGACCAAAGAATTGACTATGATATCCAGAGAGCAGAGGAGCTTAATCGTCGTGACAATAATTAACTAATGGGTTAACTGGGGGTGGTCCAAAAGCAAGGTAAGTTAGTTGAGAGAAGTCCAAACAAAGTGTGCTTGGATCATTTAATGTGATAGTTGACAATCGAAAATAGAATGTTTGGACAATTGACTAAAGTAGGTGACAATCAACTCTCCAAGACAATGTAGTGATGTCAATTGTGAGGTCGACAATAAACTAACAAGTTAACTAGGGTGAACTTGAAGGCTAAAACAAAGATGATTAATGACCAAAAACCTAATGTAATGGATTGACTTGGGTGAACTTGAAGGTTAAAACAAAGATGTAACATATGGAATTAAGAGATAACACCTTAATTGACCCAAGTGGCTTAGTAAGAAAAAGAGACCACAATTTGTTCTTGTCTCGAGTACACATTGACAGCAGAAGAGCAAGGGTCAGGGTTCCCAACTATATTTTCCATTGTGAATCATCTATGCGGACGATGACATCCAACTAAGTCATGAGAATGAGAAATAGGGTTTAAGAGTTAAATGGTATCAGAGTATCAGAAGAGAAATAAATTAAACTTGTAACCCCATGGGCTTATTAATAAGAAATTAAATTGAACTTTCGGGACATGCCTTACAAATAACTCATATATTTGCTCCCTACCCAGTCATTGAATAATCTTATAGCCAACTAAGTGAAAAAAGGTCAATTTTCTAGCAAAGATGAATTTGAAATCCTGTGCCCACACCATTCCTAGAAGAGAAAGATTCAACCAAAGCCACCTCTTTATCCATAGCAAACAAAAATGGATTTGAGAACTTCTCAATCAATGACCTATGACTGCACCAACTAGCAAACCAAAATCTAACTATTGAAGAGTAATCCCCTAACTTGAACGCTCATAGGGGGAGAGGTGATACTATGGATGGTCCAACCTCCTAACTCACCAATAAAGTACAAAGCGTAGTTTTAGTGCTTTTTCTTAATGAGTGAATTGCAAACGAGAAACTAAAAGCATGCAATTTTTTTGTTAAGTGCAAGGCGCATTTAAGTGTGCTAATTTATTTTTTTATTTACACTATTTTTCAATTAAAAAAGTTGTTACTATCTACCTTAAGACGCCAAAACACACCAATCTATTATATAGTGGACAAAAGGGTTATCTACAAGCATGAGGCCCTCTATCACCCAAGTGCTGGTGATGTGGTCCAATCTCCACCCGGACAATAATACATGAGAATACCTGCCCGACCTACTCAGACAATTCCCTCGAGTTGCTAGCTTTCTTAGCATTTATTGATGACAATAAATTTTTGTATTTGTCATGTACCTATTGCTTGTATAGACAGTACACGTGAGGATAGTTACAGCTGATGTGGGGTTGTAGTTAGAGAAAAGCTATATACAGTTGTATTTCTGTTTTGGTGGGACTAGTGCCCTGGGATCAATATATAAACAAACTGATCCCACCCATTGGAGGCATCTAGAAATTACAATTGAAGTATTTTGAACTCTCTCTCTCTCTCTCTCTCTTTCTCTCTCTCGATTCTTCTCTATTTCCTTCTCTGTTCTTCCTAACTCTTGTTAGTGTTAGTGCCCAAATGCTAGATTTACATTACATAGAATGTATGTAAGTGGCACTAAATGATGTAATCTTGTTTATATATATATAAGGTCATATCTTCATTCATTCTCTCTGTCTTTCTTAATGAATTAGTCTCTAGATTTCTTAGTAGAGATCTTATTCTTAAGTGTTAAGAATATGTGACAAAGATTTTTAATTCAAGATTTCTTAAAAGAATTATCGGTTCTCAAATTTATCAAAAAAGGAATATAGTCTATCGATCATGGACCAGCACATGGGCTACTACCATTGTTTAACATGAGATGGGGTGGTGAGTCATGTATCACATTGCATGAGATGCGTATAGTAGACATGTGGGTAGATGTTGGTTGAACATCTATTGAATGTGACGCTTGCAACAGATCACATGGCTGTAAGGATTAACGATCTATTGTTAGTTCTCGACTGTGTATCTGGTCATTTGACTAGAAGTGATAGAGTTGTTTTGTGCACTGGTGCTAGGGATTTGCTATTGAGCAGAATCATCTAGAGTAAGAGGTAGGAATGCTTTCTATATAGTCTCTGGGCAGGTGATGTATGGAGCCATGAGATGGGGGTGAACATCCTATGCGGTCTAAGTTGGTTGTGATAGGAAATCCCTTGGCCAGGGTAAACATGATTGGAAAGGTGTTTCCAATGTCGAAAGAGTTTCAAATGCTACCTCGATCATGCCATATTGGATCTAGCATAGTTATCAAGTCCGGTGAGTTTAATCAGTCTATGACTCTCACTCGGTCAAGATGTTAGTCAGTGGAGGAACTATAGTGCACGGTAATCGAGAAACCTTAATAGGTTCATATAAAGTCAAACTTCATTATTGTTAAGATCATCCTAAGTCCTAGCTAGAGAACAGTGTTATTAAAGGCCCAAGGTGGACTAAGGCACAAAAAGATGTTGGAGCCTAAGGCGCAAGGCGAGGCGTGGGCCTGATGGAACTAGGCACATGCTAACTAAAAAAAAAAAACGAAAATATCCTAGTTGAAGAATAAGATATAAAATAGGTCATAACTCTTAATAACATATCCTCAAGCATATTATCAAAAACAGTGTTCTAAAAATCGGCCTAGACAGATGCCTAGGCGCTAGGGGCCGCCTCGAATATGGCCTAGTCGGCCCCTCTAGGCGCTGGGCCGATTAATCGGGCGGCGGCAGCGCATAGGCGGCCCAAGTGACGCCTAGCCGCCTGGGCGCACCACTTGGGATGCCTAATTTTTGGGTTTAAATCTTACCCTTTGTCGATTCCGAAGCCTCTTTTACTCCTCTCAATCGTCTCGCCCTCTCAGCCCAAGGCCGCCGTTTCCTCAACGCCGTCAATACCTCCTCGTTGCCTCCAACTCCATTGCGACCTCCTCACCACCTCTACGCCGTCAAGCTCCGTCCTCGCTGCCACTTCCTCGCTGCATCAATGCCGCCGTCGTCACCGCTATCAAGCTCCATCTTCGCTTCCGCTTCCGCTTCCGCTTCCAACCTCTCTCTCTCTCTCTCGCACGCGCGCACGGGGGTTGTTGGTGTTAGATGTTAGGGTTTATTATGTGTTTAATTTTTTTTATTTATTATGTGTTTAATTTTTTAGCTGTTAGGGTTGCTGGTTGTGTTTCCATATTGTACTTGTTGGTTTCACCATGTCAACTAAGTTATGGAACACAACTATATTAATTATCTTCATTCACCACCATCTCACGAAATTTCTCCATGTGAAGATGGTGTTCAAACTTCATTTCATCATTACTCCGCCAGGGGATATTATCCACTGCCGGTCCCAAACCCGGATAAAGGAGGAGGGTTGCGTTAGGTAGCCGACAGCCAGCGTAAAATCTAGTCGGATCCAAATATGAATTCTAGACAAACTATCTGTTGGGATGTAACCCACATAAAAGTCTAGAATTCATGTAGCCAACCCCACATAGTGGGATAACGGCTGGATATGTATGATATATTAGATATATATATACATTTTTTTTCTATTTATATGTTAAATATATAAGATATATATATTTTTCTATTTCTATTTATATGTTAGATTAGATATATATATATTTTTTTTCTTTTCTATTATATGTTAGATATATATCTAATATATAAATGTTAGATATATATATATATATTTTTATACCACTTTCAACTTTGATTTAATTGAAAATAACATCAAGTTACATCACAAAGTTAAAAAAAAATAAAAAAAAGCAACAGTTTTTCTAAGCCCACCTAGGCACCCTAGGCGCTAGGCCCCAGCCTGGTGCCCGACTAGCGCCTAGCGCGTTTTAGAACACTGATCAAGAAAATTAAAAATTTCAACATATATTAATGAAAAGAATAATAAAAAATGGCAAAAGATACAATTTAAAAGTCTTTAAGTCTACTTAAATTAAATCTTAAATAATTTATAGATCTTAAATCTTAATTAAGATTAACTAATTATACATTTTCAATAATCAAAAAAATCATCCTCAACACTAAACAGTAAAAAATTAAATAAAGTAATAAACAATAAAATAAAAAACCTAAAAACCAATTAAAAAGGTCTAGGCACGCCTAAGCCCAAGGCGCACCCAATTGGTGTGCACCTGCCTGGAAGCATTCCAAACGCCCAAGGTGCGCATTTAATAACACTACTAGAGAATACTCAAGATCTTTCAAGAACAGAGAAGGAAGTTAGGATTATGCTTTAAATGTGGAGACAAATTCAGTCCCAGCCACCAATGTTGGAGGCTGCTACTGCACATGGAATGATTAGAAGAAGGAAAGGGAGAAGGTGAAAACAAGGTTGTTCTCCAAGAAGAAACTGGAGCAACATGAAGGCCGAAGAAGCGTGGCAAAAATTATTACAACAAGAGATTCTTGAGGCATAGCTACAGTCGATTCAAGCTGTCAAGTTTAAGGACAGAAATAAGACAGAGGAAGAACATTCAACGGATGTGAACACTGCTACTCTTCGATTGCTCCATGAAGATGTGCAAGGGAGACAGGAAGAAAGAAGGATAAATAAGGCAGTAAAGGCTGGTATCAGTTGATCCGTCGATCCATAGCCAGCTATGACCATTCTTGGGGACAAGACATTGTTCAAGAGGGGGGGGAGGGAGGGGGTTTGTCACGACCCTAGGATAATAAAAGGGTAATACTGTAATTGGGTTGCATATTGTTGTAATTCGGTTAGATCATACTGTTGTAAGCCAGTTAGTTCCCCTGGCTGTTGCTTTGTTTGTTGAGCTTCAGTTACAATAACTGAAGAACAACCAGGTATGCCTATAAAAGGCTAGTTCTAAGGGATGGGCAGGCATTCAGACAATTGAAGATTCAATCTTTCCCTCTTTCCCAATTCTCTCTCATTTTCTCTCTCGATTTTCTTCTCAACACTCCCTCTCTGCTTTCAATTTACTGAAATAACCGTTGTCAGATCCAAGCAGAGTTTTGACTTAAATCTTCTTTTTTATGTATGAATAAAAATATACTAACAGCAACATGCCTAATCAGAGGACAAGTAAGGCCTAATTTGAAGATTGAACTTACAGATCTATTTTTCCCCTTTTTTAATATTTTCTTCTTTTTCCATCATTAGCTGATTAATCCGAGCCGATATTGAGTTTGACAAAATTAAAACCCTGCAACCTAGTGGTCTATCGAATCATCTACCACACAATGATCAAGCCAAAACAAGAAATTCCATTACAGACTTACCCAGAAACATCTACGCACATATCTATACATATAAATCAAAAATAAGTACATAATAGAACAGAAGAAGAGAAGAGATGGTCAAAACCCAACAACACAATCAAATGCAAGAATATACCGTCTCTGGGGGTTTTTGGGAGTGCCATACGCATTGATATGGAGTGTGTCAGAATGGGGAGACGATGGAGGGGCAGTGCACTGTTTCTTACTTACAGGTGATGGGCTATCACTTCGAGGAGCGACGAAGACTTTTCTTTTACGGTAAAGAAAGGGAACAAAACCCAAGGGTTGTAGGTGGGTTCCTATTGGAATCTCAATAATTCGGAAGCTTTGTTCCCATGCTGGGTAGTGGGTACATACTTTTTAATTTTCTTTTAAATTTAATATTGAAACTCAAATCTCGAACTGGGAGGCGCTCTTTGTATTTTAAAATTAATTTTGGATGTTTTTATATTTTTAATTTTTAAGACGCGCATCCTATCCACGTCTATTCTAAATTAAAGCCACATAGTTTTGTTTTAAAATAATAACTAAATTATTATTAATTAAACTAATTTATATTAATTAAAAGCTAATTAAATAAAAAAAAACTGGTGAACTTGACTACCAAGGAGGGTTCCTACTCTCTCTGTCTCTCTCATATGATTCTCATATGGTGTATAGATTCAAGAAAGAGCCCATGCGATCACTTCCATTTAAAGCCTAACCAATTACAATGTGTATATGGGTGAGAGAAAAAATGAGGAGGTAGAGACTTTTCCCAACCCTAATCCTCAATTTGAATGAAGCCATGCATATAATTAGGAGTAAGCAATATTTTAGATAAAGTAGAATAATTGAATCGAATCAATCGAAATTACCAATTTGGTTTGATTCAAATTATAAATCAGTTTAATTTGATTTTTATATTTGGTAATTTAAATTATTTTAGTTTGATTTGGCCTTCGTACTAAAATAAATAAATAAATAAAATAATTAACTGATTGAAATGTCAAAAAGAATATCATTTTTTTTAATTTTTTAATTTTTAATTTTTTATTTTTTTTAATTTTTTTTAATTTTCTCAATTTCTCAATTTAAACATCTATACAATCGATTCAATTCAATTTTTTAATGCAAGCCCTAAATATAATCTTCTTCACCAAATTCATTATATAATTATATACATCTTTACACATCTATATCCTAATAGCGAACACCCAACAATAGGACCATTTTTCTTCTCTTTCCTCTTCTTCCAACAATTTTATTTTTTTATTTTTATTTTATTTTAATTAATTTTAATTTAATTAATGTTCATTTTAGTTAATTTAGAATAAATGGCGTTAACTTCTAAAATTAATAAAGTGGATGTGCATGCAATAATTGTAAGTACAAGGATTTCTAAAAACAATTTTAAAGTATAAAGAGTGATTATGCAAAAAGGTTAATGTTGTTGTCAAAAATGCAACAATCATAATTTATAATGTGGGACGAGTTATAGAGTGACCAAGAGAAATGAGACTACCAAGAAAAACGAGACTGCTTAGAGAAATAAGCTTTCCGAGAGAAATGACGATGCCAAGAGAGACAAGACTGTCAAGAGAAATAAGGCTGTCGAGAGAGATGAGGCTACCAAAAGAAATATTGTTGCCAAGAGAAATACCGTCCCGAGAGAAATATTGTTGTCGAGAGGATCCTCCGTTTCACTGTTGATACCCACAAAAAAGTTAGAAGGCTCACAGGGAAGTTCACCCACGATGACCCTCCGATACTTAAGTCAGTACACGAAAGAGACAAGTACCCAAGAGAAAAAGTAAAAATGCTCTGAGTGCCTAGAGTTTATCGAATTTTTTGAACCCCTTTCTGAGTCATGTAGCTAAGTATTTATAGGACACGATTCTTGAGAATGTCAGGTGTTGACGCTCATCAGTCATCTTGAGAGAATCTTTGGGGTGAAATAAATCATTGCCGAGGGAATCCTCTCGGTTAGAGAGAAAGTCTCTGCTGAGATGATGTCTTTGCCAAAAGGATGCCTTGCCGAGAGAAAGAGAAAGCATTTGCCAAGAGGGAGAAGCTTTGTCTAGAGAAAAGCCTTGCTAAAAGGATGCCTCTACTGAGAAAAATTCTTAGACCCAAGAGAATCCTCTTGTTGAGAAAAATCCTATTGCCGAGAGAAACACTTCACCAAGAGAATTCCTTTGACCCAAGAAACACTTTGCCAGAGAGAATTCCTTTGACCCAAGAAAATCCTCTTGCCAAGAGAACTCCATTAGCCGAGATAACTCTTTTGGCTGAGAGAATGTCTCTTGTCGAGAGAATGCCTCTGTTGAGAAAATCTTGGGGTCAAAGAGACTGCCTCACCGAGAGAAATTTCTTATTCCTTCCCCCTATTTTCAATTGAAAAATTTCGAGTTTTTACTCCAAATTGGCACGGCACAACATGTGAAACCCTTGCCCAAATACCCCAGCTAAGCCAAAGAACCCGAGCGAGAGCTCCATGAGGGGTAAAGAAACAAAAAAGAAACCACTTTGACTTGCCTTGCATGCTCAACTAGGATTACCTGCTCATCCAGAGGAAACGACAACAGAAGCATAACATATATCTTAGGCATGCATACAAAAGATCACTGGTCTTAGGGTTACATGGTATATACATGCACATATACAAAACCGTGCCAAACACCCAAAGGCTACACAACCATGGCACGACATCAAAAGACACACACACACCAAAAACAAGATCTGTTAAGATTTGTTTGGGATAGCTCAAAAATTGCTAGCCTCGCCCTCATACTTAACTTTGCCCTTACCTGGAATAAAGAGAAGCAAAAGTGAGTCAAGAGACTCAATAAGCATTTAAGAAAGAAAGGCTGATAAGAGTATGGAAGATAAAGAGTAATCTACACCCCACGTGCAATAACCATACAACCCATGTCCATAAATCACATAACATATATATAAAACGCCACATAATAAAATATTCATATACTGGATCTTGGGGCCCAAATAAAATGCACTAGCACCCAAGTCCATCTCACAAACCTACTGTTGCCTAGAAGGCAAGTTGTACCTGTAACTGAAGTCGAAACTCGCTCAGGTGGGAGCGACCAACACCCGTCTCGGCACGCTAGAATGTCCAAAAACATAAACCCAAGCCAAATCTCGCTCAAGTGGGAGTGACTGTAATGCCCCATATTTTTGTGAGGTTGCCACGTATTTTAAGTGAGTTTAAAATATCAAAAAAGTGGCTTAATAGTAAAATAAATTATCGAATCAACGCAGGGAGCACCCCGAAGTGTAAATACCTGAGGATAAAAGTATGGCATTGACGAGCGTCTCGAGGCGAGATTTATGGTGTTGAAAGAAATCAAATCCAAGACAATTTTTAATACAACTGTTATTTAGCTTAAAAAATCGAATGGTTGTAAGGGATTTCTAGAAAGTCAATGGAACCTTAAAAGGGCTCCGATTTTATGTGAGAAGAAACCCTGAAGTGGTATCGAGATGAAACAAAGGTCCTGTGAGGGTGTAGGGACAAAACTGTACTTATTTAGTAACTTGGAGTTACCAATCTTAGATTTTAAGTATCTCGATGATTATTAATTCAATATTTGAGGATTGTGCAAAGTCTAAAATGGGATTATAAAGTTAATTAAGGTTAATTATGAGGGTATGGCTTTGGTTAATTATGATGAGTAATGAGGTGAGGTGTTAGAAATGGGAAAAAATAAGAGGTACAATAAGGAGTAATGAGGTGAGGTGTTAGAAATGGAAAAAAGTAAGTTAGTATAAGTAATGATGGCATAAAGGTATGGTGAGGTGAGGTGTTAGGAATGGAAAAAAAGTGAGAGGTATGGTTGCGGATTTGAAAAGTTATTCCATTCTATCTTTGGATCACTTTAGAGTTCAAACTTATAAATAGTCATGGGGTTGTTCTCAAAACCATTTCATTTGAGATCCACTTGACAGATTGAGGTGAGGGATTTGTGCTTGAGAAAAAGGAAAGAAATCTGGAAAAAGAATGAGAAAGGTGTGAGCAAAATCGAGGTCAGGCATACATTTTAAGGAATCCCGAATTAAGTTCAAGATGAAACTCCGGTACTCAAACTCCTATTTTTGTGTAACGTTCCTGTATGGAAACTTTTGTTGCTTTCTTACATGAAATCATATTGCACATATGAAATGTATGTAAACACGCCTACTCGGATATCCCAACCACCTAGACTACCCGAACGAGAGCGCCTATGGAAGGAGAAAGAATGAAATACAAGATAGAAACTACCCTGACATGCATGCACAAGAATTAAAATAGTGGAAGCTAAGCTATACACATGTATGCAGTGCGGGTACTCCACTAGCACAACGATCACATGATAAATAAATGCATACAGTCTTCTATGTCAAAATACTTGAGACACGAGGAATGACCTGGCACAGTCAAAAGTAATAGAGTCAATCCCACTTAAACATTAGAGTCAACTAGGGCTAACAGGGGAATGACAGGGACTGACAGAATTGTTTGTACACCATACCGACTTTGCTGCTAGATATTGTCTCCCTTGCCCATGATCCACGCTGTCACTACCTAGAATGATGGAAAGCAAAGTGAGTTGAAAGACTCAACAAGCACAAAGAAAGAAGGTTGTAAGTTGAACATATCCAATAAACTCTCCCAAGAACACTAACCCTCAAGCACACACAAGCCATGAGATGCCCAACACAATATAAAAGTGTAAACAAAAGCATGTATCAGTCATTGGGGCCCACACAAGACACACAGCACTCAAGTCCCATACCAACCTGTCGCTGCCCTGTAAGGTAACATATATCTCCAACAAACTTATGCGCGTCATCCCGGGTCAGTGCTCCCGTCACTCGAATGCTCATCGGTCCTCCTGACACCCGAGTTGTAGAATAGCCGAGCCGTAGGTTCCCTCAGAACAGTCCTCCCATCCAAGACTACTGAACATATAATAACCATACAATACACATAAAAATGCAATGACGTAGTGAGCATTAACGTAATACATTGGCACCCAGGCATCAGGCCATGCTCAGCCCACATAATAAACCACACGCAATGCATATACCGGTTTCAGATGCAATCTAACCATGCTAGAATGCCCGTGTCCAAGCATACTCATTAAATGAATACCCCAACATGCATCCCGTACCCATGTGCATATCAAACTATGAACGGTAATATAACGTATCGAATCATGCAGTAAAACACATAATGATAGAGCTAGTCAATAGTGTCTGACACCGGTCAACAGCAGTGACTAGGAGTGTCTGCCTGACGGTCCACTTTAGGGCCGTGAAAAGTCTACTTCAACGTCACTAAATAACCGACCCCTGCCCCACTACTCGATAGCCCTAACCGATCAACACCCGAGAAATCCATAAATACCCGTACCTCTAAGAACCTAGTCCCCAAGTTGGGTTTGGCATCATTAAGAAAGGAATGGGGGCAGTACAAACCCCCGTAGGCTACCAACAACTAAAATTCTAGAAGTCCCAAATTTAATTTAAATTATATCAAACGAATAATAATTTAATAAGTAATGCTAGGTGCCGAATTGGAGTAAGGGAGAGGGTAAAATACAAGAAACAACGAGGACTTATAAGAAGATTGTAGGATTTATATAAGGGGTTTAGAGCTTGCCTTTTACTAGCTGATTCCACCTTGAATTACTACCCCACTACACAGATTAATAACAGTAATGATAATAGTAATACAATAATAATATTATTATAATAACAACAATAACAACAATACATTCATAATAACCATAATCCTGATACTACTAATAATAATGGTAACAATATTGATACATTAGAAGTAATAATATATAACAATAATAACTTAATGCTTACTAATATGCAAATATCACTTCCTTTTTAGAATATACACATAGGGAAGTATATATTTATTATTAATAACATATGTACATATCACCACTACTATGCACTCATGGCTAAGGGATTTCCTATTTTATTTAAATCCCTTGCACTCACGCACAGTGATATTCATACACCCATACATTGCGTTTATGTATATATAAATCGGCAAACTCACATAGACAAGGTAATATACACTCTCACGCACACAGTGAGCTCACTCATTGCACACAGTACCCTAGCGTATACATATACTTGCACACCATGGCTATCACAACGAGAAGCTCAACAAAATCCCTCATAGTGGCCTACTCGAGAACTGATGCACCGAAAATTAAACTTATGGATAACATTGCACAGGGCCACTGCACTCATGTATAAATATAGCTATCCATCGAAAACTCAAGCTCACAGCAACAATCCATCACTGAGAACGTATCTACGTATATATGTATATAGATGAGTGCAGCGACTTGGTTTACAGCAGTTGTTCTCAACTCTTAAAGCAAGGATCCTACAACTACTCGGCTGACTGAACTCACTTGCGAACACACATAAATATACAACAACCTCCCCTGTTGCACAGCCTAAAAATAAGATTTAATCCGTAGAAAATGTTTAATGCAAGCTAATTAACCTACCTCGCCCTTCAGATGTTCAATTGCACTGAGTAAAAATCAACTTTTGAATTTTTTTTCCTCTAATTTCTCCCTTCTTCGCCGCTGTCTTCGTGCCTTTTTTTCTCTAATTTACTCTATATTCATTGCCCAAATTGAATCCCGAAGCTTACTGAAATCGGAGGATAAAATAGCAAAAATGTGCGACTGTAAAAGTGAGCCACGTGGTAGCCCCACATGCACCACTGCCTCGTTTTGGGGCTGGGTTTGCTGAAAAATCAGCAATTTTCTTCCCCCAGCGCTCGGCCTTCTCCAAGCCTCGAACCCACGTCCGCGTCCCAGCCAGCATGCCCCCTTGCCGCCTGATCTGCCATCCACCTTGTTAATATTATGCACTTCATTAAATATAAAGTGACTTCTCAGCCCTTCTTAAAATTGCGCCACAGCCCCCAAAGTTTCCTAAATCACCACTCACACCCAAAACTCCCATTTCCCTTATTACACTTGTACCTCGAACATTCCTAAAAATTCACCTAATTAATTCCATCATTATTTTCTTAAATATTCCCAAATAATTTAATTAATTACCCTTAATTTCCTATTTCCTCAAAACAACATAAATATATACTTTCTCTTAAATCGACAAACATAATAATTAATAATTATCAGCTATTCACTAAATTATTCATTTCCAATAAATCAAGAATCACTTCAAATGCATGATTAAATAATTATTAACTACTCCAAAATTATCAGGATATTACAATGCATTTCCTTAGAAAATATATGTTGTTAGTTTTCAACTGTTGCAATTATAAAATCCGTGTGGCTATACTGTTGTACTTATCTGTTGTTGTCCGAGAACAAAAACCTGGATATCCCCCAAGAGGCACTATGCGTGCGTCATCGAGAAGTTCTTGTGGGGAAGACTGTGAGTCTAAGGGACAACGGATGAGGTGTTTGCATGAGTTCTATGAGGTCGGGCCAAGGTGACATGGTTAGGGACCTCCCGAGAGGTGTTATGTGTGTGCCATTGAGAAAGCTCTTGTTAGAGAAGGCTAACGTGTTCACGAGGTACTTAGGAGTAGTCCTCGTTATTTCCTCATACATTTTATATCTATTCATGTATGTATATAAATTGTTTTGGA
The DNA here is from genome assembly GCA_036245055.1 of Diospyros kaki. Classification (NCBI taxonomy): domain Eukaryota; kingdom Viridiplantae; phylum Streptophyta; class Magnoliopsida; order Ericales; family Ebenaceae; genus Diospyros; species Diospyros kaki. The sequence goes on from BSEG01000009.1 coordinate 11,448,879, forward strand.
GTTCTCACTAGAAGATTCATCTTCTAATTAGAATATGTCTCTGGAATATTCAAACGTTCCAGGTTCGACAAGAGACTCTAAAGGAAATGAGATAGCTGAAGAATAAGCTTATTTTGTCTCGTGTAGCATGTTTAGCCTATCTTTGATTTTGTGCAAACCTATGTAAACCTTAGTATGCTTTGGTTATGTTTGAGATATTCGGTTATCATACCGAAAGATGATATCCATGTAATTCATTTTGTAAACGTCTCGAACGGTTTCTTATATGATAAATAAACCACTATGGTTATATACCATATCAGGTTTGATCTAGTTTCCGCATTTGAAATTTTAACACCTGTCTTAGCTATTCGATTTTTGGGTTTGTTAGGTTAAGAATGTGAAATTAAGGTTTCTGGGAATTTTTGTGATGTATGTCAATGATTATGGTATGAAAAAAAATTATATTCCTAAAATCCTAAGTTATAACACGCGCGAAAAATTTGGAGTGTTACAGTGACCAACACCCATCTCGACACGCCAACTATGTCTGTAAATCCATCACAACACACCCACACGACATCAGTAACAATGCAATGCACAAATATAATGCAGTGGCATAATGAGTATAAACAATGATACATAGCCCCCATAAAACTATGCATCAAGTCTTGCTAGCCCATTTTGGAAGTCATATACGATGCAGTGCTCATGCCTAGCTAACCTAGGTATTAAAAGCATTTAGCATGTTCGTGGCCAAGCACTCCAATCACATGGAAACCCCCAAATGTATAATCCCAAACCCCTGCATGCATTTGAAATGAAAATATACTGGAAATAAAATTACAGAGACCCCATGCACTACACACTCGGCCACAACAACATCCAATGAGAACCTACCCATAGCAATCTAGCTTCATTCCTACAACAAACAGAAGGGAGAACCAAGCCCTTCATAGCTCACAAGAAAAGACCCATCATCTGGCAAGGATATAAGCAAGATGAAGAATACTAATAAGATATAAGACTATATTTCACAAATAACAGTGAGGGAATCCTCAAATAACAAGCTTATAATCCTCGAAATATACATCTAAAATGGAGAAAACTATAAATAGACAAGTCTATAATCCTTGAATAAAATCATCTGTAACTCACAGTGAGGAGATTCTCAATAAATCCTTAAATATCAAGATTATCTGAAAAGTCCAATACAACTTCTGGTAAATCAACACACAGTAAGGAAATAAACATCATGGAAAGGAAATAAACCAAATCCTCAAATAAAACCTCGTATACAACCTCCAGTAATTTCAACATCACAGTAAGGAAATAAAGCAAACGAGAAAGTGACTGAGCCTCACACAAGCTGAATATGGAGGCTATAGAAATAAAGAGGGGTAGTTGCTTGCAAATGGAGAAGAAAGATAAGAAGAGGGTAGGATGCTTGCCTGAAATGAAGAAGAGACCATTTCCAGAAGCTTGTCGGCGACTACTTCTTCTTCCTTTGTTTTCTTCTTCTTCTCCCTGCTCTCTCAAGCCTCTGCAAATATCCCTCTCTTCTTCACTCTCTGTGTATATATCTATGGGCAAGAGATAGAGATGCATGGATTTAAACACGTGGCAAAATAGGACGAAAAGTCATCCACCACGACTAGAAATTCAGGATATGGGTCAAGAAAATGGCCTAAAAAGTCGCTTTCAAAAAAGTTTATTCGAATGGGGTATCTGAATGTAGGATGGCCCATCTAGATATGAGAACACTCATCTAGATGCAAGACATAAACTACAAATCAACATATCCGTATGCCAAGAAATATATTCGAATATGAGAGGCATTAAATGAAAAATGGAGATTTTGGACAATTTCAACATCTCTTCGAAATCTGGGCATAATCTCTAGTCTGAGCTTTGATTGAGATGATTCAAGATTCTATGGAACAAAAAAAGAAAGATGTACATCTTTCGTGTTTTATGTTTTGAGAGATTCGGGCTGCATCAAGGTCGAAATCAAGCTAAAATAGGTAACCAAATTCTTGAAAGAATAGGGCATCCGAATGCCTTTGCTCATATCCCAATGCCACAAGCCACATCCGGATGTCTCACCCCCACATTCGAATGTCACTCACAAAAAATCAAAGAGGACATCCGAATAAGCTTCTAGCCATCCAGATATCACTCATAAGAACTTAAGGAGATATCTTAATATGCCTCTAGCCATCTGGATGCCTCATACCTATATCTAAATGTCTTTGTTTCTTATCCGAAGATACCAAGGCTTATTCGGATACCTTACTCCCACATCCGGATATCCCAAGCTCTCATTATATACATTTGGATACTCCAAGCATATACGCAACACTTAATTAATAATCGCTAAAAACAACATATTGCACCTCACGATTAACCCCAAACAACCTCAAGGCATGATATAACATTGCATAACTAAATTTGGGTCATTACACAACAATTGCCCCACACTCTCCTATTTTACCATTGAGTGAAATGGGAGAGTAGTTTCTTAACGCTTTTTCCTTCATCTCTTTGTAGAACGATAGGCTTATTCTTACCTTGTTGTCAAGTATTTTGCACTTTACCGTGTGTTGGGCTATACGCCGGGCCATGAGTCCTGTTGTACTGTCAAAATGATTGTACGAACCGCATTGCAAAGCCATTAGGTGGGACAACTAGCTAATCTTGTTGATGGAGCGATTATGCAAACCACATTACCGGGCTATTAGGTGAGACAACAGGCCAATTGTGTTAACTGAACGATTGTGTGAATCGTGTTGTTTGGCCGTTAGGTGAGACAATAAGCCAATAGTGTTGATCAAGCGATTGGGCGAACTGTGTTGTTGAGACCTTAGGTAGGACAATGGGCCAATTGTTTTAAGAGAGCGGTTGTGCAAACTGTGTTGCCAGGCCATTAGGTGGGACAACGGGCTAATCGTTTTGAGGAAGTGATTGTGCAAATTGCATTGCCAAGCCATTAAGTGGGACAACGGGCCAATCGTTTTAAGGGAGAAATTGTGGGAACCACATTGCCAGGCCGTTAGGAGGGACAACAGGCCAATCCTTTTGAGAGAGCAATTGTGGGAACTATGTTGCTAGGCTGTTAGGTGGGATAATAGGCTTATCGTGTTAAATGAGCGATTGTGCAAACTATGTTGTTAGGCAGTTATGCGAGGCAACGGGCTAATCGTGTGCCAATCTCGCTCCCAAAGATCTCGCTTTCCTAGGAGTTCGAGAGGGAGACCCTAAAAGATGGTGCAGATACAAAACTCACATAATTTTCATTCCCATTTATTTTGCAACAGTGAAAGCAAAATAAGTATTAAAATCGTAAGTTCTCTTAATACAAATTTTAGGGGCTTCACTCCCATAATTGTCAGAAGATACATTCAATTCTATCATAACAAACATGACAAATGTGCCCCTACCCTCGACATACCTCCAAACAATCTTTTTGGTTAGGATTGCTTCATACACACATAACTACCCAAAAAGGATTAGATGCCATTGAACTCATCCTCAAACTTCATTTTTCCCTAACTTGGAATGATGTTAAAGCAAGTATGAGCTGCAAGGCTCAGCAAGTATATTTGAAATAAATGGGAAACAATAGGAAATCAAAGCAAAATGGAATTACCCATATACATCAGACCTAACCATGCTATGGTTCACATCATTAAGTCCCTATGTTATGCCACATATCATTTAACATTGCATGCACATGCTAAAAAATGTTAGATATTATGATCTGATCATACGCAACTAAAAAATAAAATATGTTTTTAGTGGTATCACATTTTTCAAATCTTACAGTTTAAATTAAGGACATAAAACGAAAAGTTACCTCGAAACGAAATCTGATTTTGTAATCGATAACCCGCCTGATAGCTCCCACGTGTGAGATGCCGAGTCGGTCCATCCGAAACCGACAAGACTCCAATAGACTTGAGAGAAAAAAGGACATGAAAATTTTCTCTAAAATTTCCATTTTGATTCAACTGATTGAATTTATGGATCTAGGTTTAATAGCCTATTTATAAGCAAAAACCCTAAAACCCAAAGTGTTGTTGGATCGGGCTTTAGGTGCTAGCAAAAAGTCCAATCCAACTTGATAATTAAATAAGTAATCATATTAATTATTTAATTATCTTATTTATCTAATAAATAATTACACTTATAATTTAATAATTCAATAATTACTAAATTTGCCATTTTCTTTTTAAAACGATTTCTATTTGGGTGGGACTTTCTGGGTTCACAATTAAATTTGCAACGAGAATTAATCAATTATTAATTCTCGTAAATCACGAGTGACATCTAGTAATATGTTGTGATTACCCAATTTAATGTGAAACGGGTAATGTGAACCTTATACTACGGTGCCCTGCGATACAGTCCCTCTATCATACTATATCTCGACAAGATATGAGATCACGATCAACAAGTCAAATTTCTCGATCTCGTCATATGACCAAATTCAATAATCACACTTGACTAATATGACACAACCTCTACAGAATTCAAATTTCGTCATCATGTTACCTCGGTCAAGGATTTATCATCAAGTGACCACTGGATCGCATATGATATCCTCCTCGTAGATCTCGAGGTGATAGATTTCATGTCTAATGCACACATACCTTATGTGTCACTAAACTAGGCACATAGATACATACGACTATCCCTGATTAGGACAACCATATAATATCGCTGATATCCTAATCCACCAACACATAGATATCCATGTCATCTCAGGTCTAAGGACTAATGCAAATCTGTAGTTAATATTGAATCATTGACCCGTGAGATAAAACCCATGTGATTCAAAATTAATAGTCCCGTTCAGTGAACTCGTTCCTATAACGAGCACCCACTCGTGTTCCTTCTATATCTCATACAAAGTGGTATGAGACCCACCAATCTTATCTTTCGGTATCTTATACCGAATAAGGAGGAAGACAATGTGCCAGCCTTTGCGAGTTACTAATTATCCAGGTTAGTAACTCTATAGACAGGAACATATTTATAGTATAACGTATTATGGATTATCCGTCTCGATTATTCTTAACAATTAAGAATGGTATCCACTCCTTATTATACTGAAGGATATTTGTATGTTCAATTCAAACTATATTGTAATTTAAATTAAACATAAAACTTACCATTAAATAGAGTTTAAAGAATTACAAGATCAAGCCTTATTGTGTCACTAAAACTGGTCTTAAGGGCTTATATCTAACAAAAAATATGCACATGGCTCTTGGGGCTCACACATAACGCATTGGCACCCAAGGCCATAAAATACATAAAAAAAAATACATTTATGCAAACGGACCATTAAACTTAAACTGTGGACCGAGTTCCACTTACTAAGCTCATAGCCGTAGCTTGCCTACGTCAAACACTCATCCACCAAACTTCGGATATCCTTTTCCTTTTGTAGTCTTAGTTGACACACAAAATAATAATTGCGCAAAATAATTATCTTACATACGTAGACAATTCGTAAACATACATAAGTTCATGTATGACCATATGTTACCCACACCACCATGATTATGCAAATGCTTGCACATGTTCATATTCCATTCCCATCTTCATGTTCATGGATGGTGGTCCATGACATGATCAACCACGATAATTAATGTAGACCCTAACCCTTAACTTGATTTTCAGTATTGAGTAAGTAGAGGATCAGTCGATGAACATGAATAAATAGTTGATAGCCAATGGTTGCATCCTTAAACGGTTGATAGCCTGAGCCCATACATCAAACAATCGATAGCCATAGCATGATCAGTCAACAACTGGAGTGAAGACGCCCCAAAACCCTATGCACAAGAGACCCAAAGCATACACAAAATGCTTCCCTACCCACATGTCCTTAACCCCCAAGTAGGTACGACATCATTCCTTAAGAAGATAGGGTGAACCAAGACGCTATTAAGCTTTTAAGTAAGATCTAGTAAGTGCCCACAGAATCAACAAGTTGCAACACAATAAAATAGGCATGACCAGCTTACATTCGAAAGTAATGGTTTTAAGCATAATTCTTAGTTCAAAAACGAACCAATTGACTGAACAAAATGAAGGTATAAGAACTTACAAATTAAAAAGAATACAGAAGAACTTGTCTTTGTTGGGAAGATACCTGAAGCCGAAAAATTGGTTCCACAGATGACTCATTTGCTGATGAATCAACTCGTAACCAAGAAAAGAGAGTAAGTAGGAACCTCTAGCTACAATTATGCAGGATTTTTAAGGACTTCACTTGTGAGGCATGAAAGAAGAAAGAATAAAGAATAAAATGAATTACCAAAACACCTCAGATTTTTCCTTGAATTCATGGTTTATCCTTTCAGCTATCTTCTACCTTTCCCATATTTATACTAAGCCTAACTATGAAATCACCGCCTATTCTGCCTTAGCTGAAGCTTTAGGGGTAAGAAGGTTAAGCCTTAAGAAATTTATAGCTTGCCGAATGGAAGATGAAAGAAGATGACGGATAGTGGTCTCTTGTTGCTGTTGTTACTATATATGGGATATATATATATATTTATATATAAGTGGTGAACTCCGATGGATGAATAGGAAAAAGAAGATGAAGTAGTGGCAACTGAAACAGAGAACACCCACACCCGCTTGATCTAAAAAATTCAAAAAATAGAAAATGATGCTAAGGACGGGTTCTATTGTGAACTTCCTTTCCCCTCAATCAGAATATAGTATTATATATTATACATAATTTACATAAATGATATTAGCAGCTCATGAAAGAGAATAAAGGAGCAGAGGATGAGACGTTTGCACATACAATCTAGTGGAAGGTTCTATTAGTTGTCTTCATCTCTTCACTTCTTTGAGATTATCATAAACAGTATATGTATTAACATAATATAATATGCAACTTACTATCATATAGCATTTAAGATATATATACATATGCATATACATACAACAACCTCTCCATTCCCCACTCATTGTTATTGCTAATATAATTTATAATTTATGTAAATAACATGGCATTGGGTGGCCTTGGGGAGCAAGCCTCCAATTTGAGACTTTCCAGGTGCAATCATGTGCTCGTGCCACCCCCTTTTCCAATTGTCTCCTCTACTCAATTGCCTTCAGCCACAATTGTTGATCTTGGACAACATATATATATAGATATATGTATAGTATTGCATAACTTAAAACTCTCTTTAACTTTGCATCACCATATATTAATACAATATATTTATATCATCAACACAATCTAATGACATCATGATCTTATCATTTGCTTACATACACATATAACTAGGCACAATAGCCCTATCCAATTTCCTAATTAGGGTGAACCAATTTAACTTCTGCCACTTCACTTCTAATTCAACTTCCATTTTTCCCCACCTCTAAGTTTGACTCCTTGACTTCCTCTTTCCTTATCTTCGACTTTTCAACACTAAATATAATTTCCTTTGCTGTGACTCTTATCTTTTCCTTTCTAATGAAACACATGCTATACTAAATATATACTAATTAGTGAAGTAATACTCTATCAACCTTTAACACCACTTAACACATTAACGAGTTGTTACAAATCATATTGAGGGAGAGATTGTATGAACTGCGTTGTCGAACCATTAGGCAAGACAACAGGTCAATTGTGTTGAGGAAGATATTGTGCGAACTGCATTATCGGGCCATTATGTGGGACAACAGGCTAATCATGTTAAGGGAGTGATTGTGCAAACCGCGTTGCTAGTCCATTAGGCAGGGCAACAAGCCAATCATGTTTACTATGTAATTTTTTCTAGGCCCAGGGAAATAAAATAAACGATGCACAGATAATGGTAATGTAATGCAATAGTAAGTACAAACATTTTCTTTTTTGACATGCTTCAATCAAATGTGCCTGCATCCATGGTCCAACTTGGGGCTCACATCACTTAACAATTATAGTGTGTGCGATTCAAAATGAAAGAAACATTACAATTTTTAAAGTCTGATAGTCAATCCTATACAATTGGCTTGTCAACAGATGAAGTCTTTTCACCCCTCTTTCTCTTTTTAGATGACATGTAGCAAGTGCGGGCCTTTCGCTAGTCTCCTCGGACTTTCCCCACACCCCAAGGTGTAGGAAACTTCATTAATAGATAGCAAGAGGAGACTATGACCCTTATGTCGTTGAGTAGGGGGCCACCCAGGATCACATTATATGCAACCGAGGTGTATTTAACCACCATAAAGTTGGCTTGTCGCGTTATGCTTTGAGGTTCAGGGCCCATTGTGATTAGTAGTTAAATCGATCCGACCACTAGAATAGTCTCTCTGGTGAAACTGTATAAGGGAGAGGATATTATTTTGAGTTCGTTATGGGTAATACTCATTTGCTTGAAGCAATTCCAATGGATTAGGCTAACTAAACTACCACTGTCCACTAGGATTCTCCTGATGGGATCCTTGGAGATGACTACTGAAATTATCATCAGATTATCATGTGGGATAATTACATCTCTCCTGTCAACAGGTGTGAAGGTAATGGATTCTTCATTTTCTTTAACCCCCACCACATGGTTGACTTACTAATCCAAACGAGCATAAGCTTTTCGAGGAGAAGAGTTCTCCCCAACTAAAGTTCCACTGCCTAAGATGACGTGTATGGCCTAGTGCGTTAGCTCATTATCCAGGACATTCTACATGTGGTATCTCTCACTCTCTTGCTATATTTGGCTACTTTTTTCTTGTCCTTCTAGTTTCTCTCCTCTTCTCCATGACTCCCTATTGTTTTCCTCATCTTCTTGTACATACTTTTGCAAGTGCTCTTCTCAAATGAGCATTTTGATTTTATCATTTAACTCTCGACATAGATCGGTGGCATGGCTGCAAGCTCAATGATACAGATAATATTCATTCTAGTTCCTTCCCATAGGTCGATCAACCCTTTTTGGGAACCTAATGAGCCTCGACCCTTTTATGGTTGCTAGTTTGGCTGATCTTGGCTGGAGGAGTTAGGCATAGTGATTAAATTAGGGTGCGACATCATCAGGTCTTCGGGCCCTCTCTTATCACTAATTAGGGTCTTCTTCAATGTCTCGCTCTTTTCTTTTTTGCTCCTTGTATTCATCTTTTTTCATAGTATGTATTTATTTAACCTAACAAACAAATCTGCTAGGGGGTCCAGTGATAGTGACTCTTGCAAGGAAGCTAAATGTGTCCCTTACAACATAGCAGATATTAACATTTCCACGGGCAAATCACGAATTTTAAGAGCGGCATTGCGAAACTTGTCCACAAATTGATAGAAGGTCTCTTTGCCCTCTATTGGATACTGAAGAGATGTGTCGCATTCTTATTCTTCTGATTGTTAATTACAAAATCTTTGATGAATACTATTTGCAATTGATCGAGTGAAGAGATGGATGCTTCTAGTTAACTATTGAACTAAGTCCGGGCGTGTCCAGTCAAGGTCAATGAAAATACCCGACACATAATCTCATTGTCCCAACCATGGAGCATCATGAGAGATTTATAGTTCTGGATGTGATCATCGGGGTCATCTTTGTCGACATAGAAGGGGACCTATGGCATTTTGAATATCCTCGGTAGCAATTTTCCCAATATGTTTTCGGCGAATAGGGATTTCCTTATTGACTTCTCATCAGTGACTAGGACCAACTTCTTTTACTCTAGCACTTCTTCCACTAGCCTCTTTATAACATCCCTCATATTTATTGTGGTGTGATTGTTTACTTCTTTATTCTTTGGTGTGAAATCCCTAGTGGGGCTTTACCTATTTCTTCGATAATTTTGCTCTTGTTCCCATCCTGGCGACAAAGGTTTTGATGGGTTTTCTTGGCACGGAGGATCTAGAGTGAGTGTCGGGTGTGGCCTCCATATAGGAACTGAGTTCTTCACCTCTTGGCTAGGCTGTCCTTGGTGGGTCGAGCTAGTGTTGTAGGTAACGTCATATGGGGGACCACCCTTTGAAGAATCGCCACCATGTCTCATAATGCTTGTATTCCTTTTGCATGTTGTTGTCGCAGAGCCTCATATGCTTCCCAAGGGACTATGGGATGAGCTTGTTGCGAGGTGCTAGTTTAGTTAGGATACCTATGCTGGTTAACTTGAAATAGATGCTGGATGGCCGGGGGTAACAGTTGAGTCTCCATCTATTATTGAGGGTCCAGGGGAGTTGTCTGTGTACTCCTTTATTGATGAGAGCCTTGCAGAGGCAAGCAGCTCCTGTTAAGTGCTGAGTGTCTCACGGAGGTGGGCAAGTATCCACACTTTGAGAGAAAGTCTGTCGATTACTTATAGTATTTGATATCAATAGCAATCCATAATTGGGTTTTTACTCATTTTTCCATAAAAGAGATAACTGGGATATAATGTTATTGGCCTTGAGGCAGTCATTAAACTCCGTGCTTAAGTATTTCCTACCTCGAACCAATCAAAGTATTTTAATACTTTTTTTGGTTTGGTTTTTATTTCAACCTTGAATGCTTTGAACTTTTTAAAGGTTTTAAACTTGTACTTCATCAAGTACACATAACCAAACCATGACAAATCATCAGTAAAGGTTATGAAGTAGTTATAATAGCCTCTTACCATTATATAGAATGACCCACAAATATTTGTGTGGATTAACCCTAACAATTCACTGGCTCTCCCACTTTGTCCAACAAAGGATAACTTGGCAATTTTTTCGAGAAGGCAGGATTCATAAGTTGGCCCCAATTCAGAATCTACTAGATTAATTAATCCTCTTTTAACCAATTCGTTAATCATCCTCTCATTTATATGGCCTAGTCTATGATGCCACAAATGTTTAAGGTCAACACTTTCACCACGAAAACATTTCCTACTGCTAGTGGATGTAACATTTACTTATCTTTGTCTGATGCTTTCATGCAGCTCTAATATATAAGGACCATTTACCAAAATGCCTTTGTCAACAACCTCATTACAATAATGAATATGGCATTCATTGATAGGAAAAAGAAAGTTCATAACCATCCTTTACAAGACTAGGAATGGACACTACATTCTAAAAAGTATTAAGTAAAAATAAATAGTCTTTAAGAGTTATTACATACCCAGAATGGAGAGTTACAAAAGTTGTCTCTATAGCTAATGGCTCTACAAGAGCTTCATTTCCCACTTTGAGGATAACTTCCTACTTCTCAAGCAGCCTACTCCTCTCTAGATCCTACATGCAAACACATATATAAGAAGTTGCTCCTGAATCAAGTACCAATGAGATGGGAGAATGACCAATAGCATTAATCATCTCAATAACATAAAGAGAAGATATACCTAAACCTTGATTCTCAAAATGCTTAACTTTCAAGCTAGCGAGATACACGGCGCAGTTCCTCTTCTAGTGCCCATCTTGATGGAAATGGAAATACTTTCCACTTGATCCCTTCTCATTTTTCCTCTGCTTGGAAATGTCCCTCTTTGGCCTGAGTTTCTTTTTCTTGTTAGAAGAACTCTTCTTCCTTTTAAAAGTTCTAAATGATAAAGCAATTGCAAAAACTCCTTCTTACCTTTTCCCTTTGATTTGGGTTTGGGCTGTTGTTAACAAGTTTAACAACTCTAGGAGCATGCACTCAAGCTTGTTCATATTAAAATTAAGAATTAATGGGGAAAAGGATTCCGGGAGTGATTAAAGTATGAGGTGAATTTGCAGCTCTGCATCCATGTTGAATTCTAGTACATCTAGTTAACCAATCAAATCGATCATCTTAAGTACATGGTCTCCCACATCTGTGCCTTTTTCCATCTTGGACATGAACAGTTACTTAGATATCTCATATTCAACTGTTCAGCTATGTTCCCCATAGAGCTTCCACTGATTCCGAATTATGCTGGTTGCAATAATCATATGCTCATACTGATGCTAGAGCTCATTGGACATAGATGCCAAGATATAAGTTCTCGGCCTCAGATCCTGCTCCCTTATCTCTTCCCAAGTGACACGCTTATCCTCACTGGAGCCCTCTAGAAGAGTAGTAGGGACATGTCTATCCAAAGCATCTTGAATTTTCTCCATACTTAAAAAAAGTTTTAAATTTCAAAACTAATCCTTAAAGTTAGGTTCGATTAAAAGATTTTTTTCCAATATGCGCAAGATTGAGCTTGAAGAGTTTGCCATTTTTGAAAATATGCATAAGACTGGGTTTCAAAACCACTGCACAGAGACCACATAGAGAGCATCCCCACCTCTTACACTTAATGGTTCTGCTCAATAGCAAATTCCAAACACTAGTGCACAAGACACTACGTCGCCTTTGGTCCAAGGACCAGATACAAAATCAAGAGCCAGTAATAGATCATTAATTCTCAAGCCATGTGATCTATTGCAGGCATCACATTCAATGGATGTTTTACCAACACCCACTTACATGTCTATTATATGCATCCCATGTAATGTGGCGTATGACTCACCACCCCATTCCATTAGCATCCTGTAATACCCCAAAAATTTGGGAAATTGATTCATAAATGTTTTTCGGATATTTCATGAATTTTGGGGAAGAAATGTGATTTTTTATTCCACCCGGACCTAAATATAAATTTTCAATTCTAATTAAAAAGGGGGTGAAAATAATATTTCTCCAAAATTATTGGGGCCAATTGAGAAGCATGGAACTTAGGGGTTCAAGTGGGGAAATATCAAAGCTTGAGGACTTGAAATGAGGGCCGAAATGCAAAAGGAAGAAGCGGAGGGGCCAAAGTACAAATTTCCAAAACCTATAAGTGTGAACGCGCAAGCAAGTGGTCGTCGCACTATTGTCGCACGTGGAGAAAGAATTTGGCGATGGGATGACCAAGATCTTGCCAAGGGTAAGTCCATCTTGGCCTAGGAAGCTTGGAGACGAAGCATTGGTTGGTGATTGGCCGAGGGATGGTTGGATTTCGCCTATAAATAGACTGAGGGTTTCAAGGTTTTGGGGCATTAAATCTAAGCGTTTGAGAGTGCTTTTGAGGTTTTGAATAGAGGGCCTTGTTCTTTGGTGTATAGGGAGAATTTCTGGAGCATTTGGTGAGTTTTGGAGTCGATTTGAGGGTGTTTCAAAAGTCGCTAGAAAATGCAAAGGGCCACTGAATTGAGAGTTTAAACGTCCGGTTGGGGTACTTCCGGCCATTGTTTCGAGCATCCAAGTGTACCATCGTGTTAGTATTGAAGAGTACTTCAAAGAGGTGCAAGAAAATCGATGATCAAAAAAGGCCAAAGGATAGTTGATGACCGAAAAAAAGTTAAAGATGACTGAGAACTTGGCCCGTGAGGAACACATGCGGAGCACCACACGCAAGCGCGTGAGGGCGCATGAGGATGAGGTATTTTCTAAAATTAATTTTTTTATTTTTAGGAAATTATTTTATGAATTGCGGTGGTTGAAAATTTGGGAAAAATCTTGAAAAGGTATTTATTTTGGAATTTTTGAGGGAAAAATAAGAAGAAAACAAGAGGAAAATTATGAGAAAATTAGAAAAAATAGAATATTGATTTCCTTGAATAAATTTAATGGCCAGGGTACGTTGAGGTTCAAAATTGAGTATAATTGTTGAAGCTTAGCACAAGAATTGAGGATTGGACACGAGAATCAAGGTATTCTGAGTATGTTCAAGGTAAATGGTTTGACCCAAATCTTGGCTTGTTTTGTACAAATGGTTTGACCTGTGATAGGTTGATTTCATGTGGGTGGTTTATCAAATATGTTTATTTTCATATGCATTGAAATACGTGCATTGACATGTCATTTTATGTGATGCATTATTACATGTTGCGGTTATAGCATTAGCATGTGTATTGGAAATGGGTAGTGTTTTTAGATTACTTTTGAGTGGGAATGTAATCCCTGGCGTGATTGTGGTGTAATACTTGGGTTCATGCATTGATGTTGACCCTCTTGTGACGGAAGTGGTCACGATTGTTCTCGTGATGCCGGGGAGATGCATTGATGTTGCCTCTCTTAAACTAGGACTATGTTATGTCAATATGTCAATGTGGTTATGTTGCTTTTAGAAATATTGCATTTTTTTCGATTAGGGTTAAGTGTTGTATGGGGTTCTTTGAGGCTGGGACATGTCGGTTCATGGTCTTGCAAATATTCATGAAAATGTTTTTGAACCTTCACTTAGATGATTCAACATCTAATTTGGACTATGTCACTAGAATAATCAAACGTTCCATATGAAAGCAGTGGCGCTAAGGGAAAAAAGAATATCAAGATGTAGTCGTTGTTTACATAGGTAATCTTTAGCATATCTTTTGACTATGTTTGAGGTATTCAGTTGTTACTGCTGAGAGATCAATCTCCATATATTTTGTTCTGAAGATGTTATGTTAAACAATGGTACAGTTTCTATGTTATGAATGAAGCATTTGCGGTTATGTACCATTTGAGGTTTCGATCTTTCTTCCGCATATGTGATGATATTATCTATCTTAACTTATTGATTATTAAGTTTGATATCCTGAGAAGGTATAATGGGATTGTTGGGGAATGATTTGTGTGTATATTGGAAAAAAATTTCCTGAAATCCCAGGTTATTGCCACACGTGAGAAAAGTAGGGTGTTACAGTTAGTATCAGAGTAAAGTTAAGTTAAATACCCTAAGTGAAGACTTAAGGGGATCTGATACAGTTGGTATCAAAGTGAAGTGGAAATTTAAGGGACTTTGATCAGAGAAAATTGAATAAAAACCCCAAATGGAAACTTAAGGAGGGAAGAAAACTGATGATTCATAGAACAAAATCCCTACTTGGAGATTTGGGGATTGTCGGTTGAAGTTTTAAGGGATGGTTGATGACATAAAGATTTGTGATTTAGGATAAATCTTGGAAGAAGACAAGGATTTGAGCTATGAAAATTTTGAGTATAAGATGTTACTAGGAGAAAATTGCACGAAGCCTTGAAGATTAACTGTTATTTCAGTTTGAGGGTTCAGAGCGAGTAGCAAAAACCCCGATTGGAGACTTAGAGGTACTATTGGAAATTGAGAATGAGACCCTACTTGGAGATTTAGGGGGATTGTTGAGAGATCAAATTCATAAAGTGAAACCTTATTTGAAATTTAGAGACTGTTGATTTGAGGTCATTAGTCGAAATCCTTACGCTGAATGATGGGATAACTGGTAGTTATCAAGAATGACCTGGTCATGGATGGTTAGTTTGATGTGACATAACTTAGTTGTCAAGTTAGGTTTGTGAATAGATGGTATGAATCATCGAAGTTTGTGTGTAAGAATGATCTGGTATAGATTGAGGATCCTAGGGAATGGTCTAAAATAAAAAACCTAAGATGGTTCGATATGTGTTTTTGAGAATTCTAAAAATTGATTTTGATGATAGGGATATTAAGATATGGATCCTGGAATTGATGACATAAGAATTGAGATAAGGTTATTATAATTACGAGTTGTTTGCCAATATCAATGATTTGATTAGACAAGTGTAAAAATTTCGAGGACGAAATTTCTTTAAGGAGGGTGGATTGTAACACCCCAAAAATTTGAAAAATTAACTTGGAAATGTTTTTCGGATATTTCATGAATTTTGGGGAAGAAATGTGATTTTTTATTCCACCCGGACCTAAGTGTAAATTTTTAATTCTAGTTGAAAAGGGGGTGAAAATGATATTTCTCTAAAATTGTTGGGCCAATTGAGAAGCATGGAACTTAGGGGTTCAAATGGGGAAATATCAAAGCTTGAGGACTTGAAATGAGGGCCGAAATGCAAAAGGAAGAAACTGAGGGGCTAAAGTGCAATTTTTCAAAACTTGCAAGTGTGAAAGCGCAGGCAAGTGGCCGCCGCACATGGAGCAAGAAGTTGACAATGGGACGACAGAGATCTTACTAGGGGTAGGTTCATCATGGCCTAAAAAGCTTGGGGACGAAGCATTAGCCGGTGACTGGCCAAAGGATGACCGAATTTTGCCTATAAATAAGCCAAGGGTTTCAAGGTTTTAGAGCATCAAATCCAAGAGTTTGAGAGTGCTTTTGAGGTTTTGAATAGAGAGCTTTTTTTCTTTGGTGTATGGGGAGAATTTCCAGAGCATTTGGTGAGTTTTGGAGTCAGTTTGAGAGTGTTTTGAAGGTCGCCTGAAAACGCAAGAGGCCGCCAGACTGAGAGTTTAAACGTCCAATTGGGGTACTTTCGGCCATTGTTTTGAGCATCCAAGTGTACCATCGTGTTAGTATTGAAGAGTACTTAAAGAAATGCAAGAAAATCGATGATTGGAGAAGGAAAAATGATAGTTGGTGACCGAAAAAATGTTGAAGACGACCGGGAACTTAGCGTGTGAGAAACACACACGGGGCACCACGTGTAGGCGTGTGAGAACGTGTGTGGATGAGGCATTTTCTAAAGTTAATTTTGTTATTTTTAGTAAATTATTTTATGAATTGTAGTGGTGGAAAATTTGAGAAAAAACTTTGCAGAGGTATTTATTTTGGAATTTTTTAGGGAAAATAGGAAGAAAATAATAGGAAAATTATGAAAAAATTAGGAAAAATAGAATATTATTTTCCTTGAATAAATATAATGGCCAAGGTACGTTGAGGTTCAGAATTGAGTACAATTGTTGAAGCCTAGCACGAGAATTGAGGATTGGGCATGAGAATCGAAGTATTCTGAGTACATTCAAGGTAAATGATTTGACCCAAAACTTGGCTTGTTTTGTACAAATGGTTTAACCTATGATAGGTTGATTTCATGTAGATGGTTTATCCAAAATGTTTATTTACATGTGCATTGAAATGTCGTTTTATGTGATACATGTCAATGTGGTTATGTTTATCTTAGAGAGATTGCATTTTCCTCGATTCGGGTTAAGTACTGTGCGGGCTTCTTTGGGGCTGAGAAGCGTCGGTTCTTGGTCTTGCATATATTTATGAAAATATTTTTGAACCTTCACTTATATGATTCAACATCTAATTTGGACTATGTTCCTATAATATTCAAATATTCCAAGTAAAAACAACAGCGCCAAGGGAAAAGAGAATATTGAGGTGTAGCCCTTATTTACATAGGTGATCTTTGGCATATCTTTTAACTATGTTTGAGGTATTCAGTTATTACTATTGAGAGATAAGTCTCCACATATTTTGTTTTGAATATGTGATGTTAAACAATGGTACGATTTCTATGTTATGAATAAAACGTTTATGGTTATGTACCATTTGAGGTTCCGATCTTGCTTCTGCATATGTGATGATATTACATGTCTTACCTTATTGATTATTAAGTTTGATATGCTGAGAAGATAGAATGAGATTGTTGGAGAATGATTTGTGTTAAATGTACGTTGAAAAAAGGATTCTCGAAATCCCCGGTTAATGCCACGCATGGGAAAAACGGGGTGTTACACATCCCATGCTGACAATGGTAGTAGATCATGTGTTGGTCCACTGATTGACAAATCATAGTCCCTTTCTGATAAGTCTAAGGATCGAGAATACTTTTAAGAAATCTTAAACTAAAAATTCATGTCACACAATCTCAACACCTTAAGAGTGGAAACTCTACCAAAAAATCTAGAGACTCATTTATAAAGATGAGATGGAGAGATATGAATAAAAATATTACCTTTTATTAATATCAAGAATACATCAATAGTGCCACTGACTTACATCTCATGAAGTGTAAATCTAACATTTAGAGCACTATCACTTAATATATTATTTTTTTATTATTAAAAAGATATGTGATTGTATTTATGTTGTTCTATTTATTTTTGTTTTATTATAAAAATAAATAATTAAATGTAAAGGGGTGGACAATATATAATTTTATTATTATTTTTAAAATAATAAAATTATTTTATTAGAAATTATAATTTTTAAAGTATCGTAAAGGTCATTTTAGGTTATTACTAAATAACTATTATAACAAAAGAAAAGAAATAACTACTCACAAATTTGTCACATTCATATGAAAGGTAAACATCATATTTTATGTAACAAACAATAAAATAATTTTGAGAGTTAAAATTTAATTTAAAATAGACTTAATTTTATAAAAAAATAATTATTCAAGCATAAAGGTCATTTTATTTATTTATTTATAAAATAAAATAATTTAGTAAAAAATGAAAAAAATTATTTCAATACTCATTTAACATTCATAATATTGTGAAAATAAAATAATTTTAAAATATTCATATTAATAATCAGGAAATAAATAATATTTATTTTAACATATATAATTTTAAAATTATTTATAATTATAAAATAAAAAATAAAAAAATAATAAATAATGTTTAATTTCATCACTTAGTTTATGTGAATACATACAAGGAATAATAGATTTATATCACGATATCTTTTTCTTCCTTATTCTAATTTTAGTTTTCACATCACAAATCTTGGTTTACACTTTATGGCATTTCAACTATAAAAAAATCTGATCTCGCAAAGGATTATTTATGGAACTACTATCGAGATTCTTCGAACTATATTTACTAATATCATTGTTTATTGCTATACCATCATTTGCTCAATTATATTCAATGGATGAGGTAGTAGTAGATCTAGCAATTACTATCAAAGTTATTGGACATCAATGGTATTGAAGTGTGCCTATTTGCAAGGGTGAAACAAGTGCACAAAATGCCAACAAGAGAATATGGTTCGCGAAACATATGATTTACTAGTTATCTCCCATTCCTATCATCGAGAGGAACAAATAAGTACAACATGTCAGAAACGAGAGTTGAGATTGTTAGACCTATACCCCAAAATGCTCCCAACATAGGAGCTTATGGTTCTGTCCTAATCCTGATGTTTTGCTTTTGATATAGTTTTGGTGATGAAAAACCATTGTCTTTTGATGTGTGTTATTAAAGGGGAGTTTGTAAAAGTTTATTTTTCTCAAATGTACTCTTACACCATTGATGTTTTGCCCAATCCCTTCCTAATCCTGTGTTAAAATTCTTTCAAATATATCTTTTTTTATTTATGTCAAAAAGGGGGAGACTTTTGAGTATTTCATAAAATGTTTTGTCATCATCAAAAAGGGGAAAATTAATGTTTTTCTTTTGATATAATTTTGATGATGAAAAACCATTGTATTTTGATGATGTTTATTATTTTAATGCTCCAAATCAAATGATGCTTTAAGAAATCTTAGATGTTGTGATCAAAGTATTTTCTAATATATATATATATATATGTGTGTGTGTTGTTTATGATTTAGGAGGTTGGAAAATGAAGTTAAAAGCATTTTTATAGCGTCTGTCGTCTAAATATTAAGTTTTTCTAAGAGTATAGTCGACTATGTGCCGCGCATCTGTCGACTATGTATTGAATAGTCGACTATGTTTTTTGATCTGTCAACTATCCTCATGGTTCTGTCGACTACATAATTTGATCTGTTGACTATCAGTGTGTATTTTAGAAGAAATTTTCTTCATGTTTTTGTTCTGTCGACAATCCCATCTTTTCTGTCAACTATGCCTTGTGTTGTTTGTAAATCTGTCGACTATTTATTATCTTCTGTCGACTAACTCTTTTTGTAGAAAGCCGTATGACTAGTTTTTCAATTCCAACGGTCATAAACGACTAGTTTTCTCTTGAAGTTTTTGGGATGCTTATAAACACACACTGATAGTCAATAGATCAAATTATGTAGTCGATAGAACTATGAGGATAGTCGACAGATCAAAAAACATAGTCGACTATTCAAGACATAGTCAATAAATGCAAGGTACACAGTCGATTATTCAAGGCATAGTTGATAAATGCAAGGCACATAGTCGACTATACTCTTAGAAAAACTTAACACTTAGATGACAGATGCTACAAAAATGCTTTTAACTTCATTTTCCAACCTCCTAAATCATAAACAATACATATATATTAGAAAATACTTTGACCACAAACATCTAAGATTGCTTAAAGCATCATTTGATTTGGAGCATTAAGATAATAAACATCATCAAAATACAATGATTTTTGATATATGTTATTAAAGGGGAGTTTGTAAAAGTTTATTTTTCTCAAATGTACTCTTACCCCATTGATGTTTTGCCCAATCCCTTCCTAGTCTTGTGTTAAAATTCTTTCAAATATATCTTTTTTGATTTATGTCAAAAAGGGGGAGACTTTTGGGTATTTCATAAAATGTTGATGATGACAAAACATTTTATGAAATACCCAAAAGTCTCCCCCTTTTTGACATAAATCAAAAAGGATATAGAAAAGACTAATGGATGGAAAAGAAATTATTTGAGCTTAGATCTTATACAAATTTGTATTTACATTGATTGTGTTTTATTTTTCTCTCTTCAAGCCTTTGATATTAATTTGTATACATTCATTCAAGCCTCATTTTGTATTTTAAGAGATCTTGTAACTTAGAAATTTATCTCTTAGATACTCTATTTATTACATTTCTTGTATTTCATAACTTGTATAGCTAGAGGGCCCATTTGAGTAGGAGGTTTTATAATTTTCCTAGTTGCGGACTAGAGGATCTATATGGTTTAAGTAGAGGGTTTTAGTGGATTATGTTTGAAAAATCCTTAGTAAGGAGTTAAATTAGTGGATTATGTTTGACTTAAGTCGAACCACTATATATCTTGATGTTCTTGTGTGCTTGTGTTCTTAAATTCTCTTTATTGTCAAACACTTATCCAATCCTCACTTGCATTGAATTTTTATTTTCTATCAAAAGGATTTTAAATTCTATCAAGTTTTTAAAATAATCAATTCACCCTCCTCTTGGTGTGTGTCATAGCACCTCCCGGTTCAACAAATCCCATAACAAGTTATTTTTATTTTATTTATTATGAATTTTTTATTTTAATTCTTAATTTTTATTTCATATTTGTTGTATAAGTTACATTTTTTACTTTGTATTTGTTGTAAATTATTAATTGTATGATTCTCACTTCTATTTTTGAGATGAGAATATTATTAAGAATGAAAATGTAATTTAATAATTATTAATTATATTTTATGCGACCTTTTTATATTAAGGTGTTGTACTTTTTGTATTAATATATAAATATTTGTTGTTTATTTTTCCGTTTGCAAGTGCTAATTTGATAATTATTAATTGTACTTGTCTATATTATAAGTGGAATTAATAAATTACAAAAATATAAATTAATAAAATAATATAAAAATGAATAATAAATTAATTACCATTTATATTTAACAAAATTTAAAATCTAGTATTAGCGACGGAATAACAATTCGTCGCTATACTAATTCCACATTAGCGATGAAATGGTGATTCTGTCACTATTTAACAATCAAATAGTGATGTGGTGACAAAAAAACCATCTTTCGCTAAGAATATATTTCGTCACTAAATAGTGATAGAGTACGTTTTG
Organism: Diospyros kaki; assembly: GCA_036245055.1. Taxonomy (NCBI): domain Eukaryota; kingdom Viridiplantae; phylum Streptophyta; class Magnoliopsida; order Ericales; family Ebenaceae; genus Diospyros; species Diospyros kaki. The sequence goes on from BSEG01000009.1 coordinate 11,470,203, forward strand.
TAGCTATTTAGTAATAGAATCTATTTTCTATCATTAAATCGCGATGAAAAGTACTCCATCACTAAACATGACAAATGGTTTTCATTCCTATTTAGGAACAAAATCACTATATTCCATTGCTAAATATCGACAAAATGTACTCCTTTGTTGTTTAGCGCTAAAACTTATTATGTCGCTGAATAGTGATGAAATACAATTTCTACTCAGCAATGGAAACATTATTCCATCTTTATTTAGCGATGAAACCACATCTCTGTAACTAGAATAAATCTGAATTAGTGATGAAATACAAAATTTGTTGCAAAATTTTGTGTATTAGATCCATTGCAAATAATTTTGTCCTCACAGCCATAGATTAGTGTTCCATCACTAATTCTATCATTAATCTATCGTAAATTCATCTTAATTCTTTTTATTACTAATTCATTGTTATTTTCTTACTAACTAATAATGACAATATTTTTATCGATAAATTCCGTTTTGCCTGTAGTGGTAATTGATATACAATTGAAAATTAACATGTAAAAATTAATAATTTTATTTCACAAGTTTGATGTAAAATTGATTAACTTATTAAAGTTGGATATTTTTTAGTTAATTTAACATGTTCATCAATTAAAAGATAGAAAAAAAAAACTGCAATTTATGAGCAGTGTGACCGATTTCCAGTCCACATCATTGAACGTGAAGACGTGCGTACTACGCCAAGCGGGCCCCAGCCCCACTCGTAACTAAAGTTGCTGTTTCATTTCTCCTCTCAACTTTTGTTATCAAACTCGATGCAAAAGCAAACGCCACCGCCATTGCCTATCAGGAAGACGATGAATGGTTCATCGTCGTCATCAGAACCACCGTCTCCGTCTCCGATACCTACTGGAAAAGGCTCACGCTGCGCCGCCGATCCGGTCTTTGTCGAGCACCTGAACCAATCGGTCAAAATTCCCAAACTGTCCCTCCCGGAGTCTGTTCACCGTTCGGTTCCGGCGGAAATCGATCGCCGCTTCCTCGTGTCGCGAGAAAGCGATTCGGCGAATCGTTTCCTCCTGAGATCCGTCATGGAATTCGGCGTGTTTCTGATCAGTGGCCACGGGATTTGCGTGGAGGAGTTGCGATCAAGCTTCACGGAAGCCGATGTAGTTTTCCGAATGTCGGACGATAGAGAGATGGGATACTGCCGCCATTACGGCGGTTGCGAGGAGTTTGTGTGGCGGCATTACGAAGCGGCGGTGGCAGAGACTGCGCGAAAGGCAATGGGAGCTGACAAGTACTCGACGTTCAGGTAAACCATAAACTGAACCTGTACCTGAACGAAACTCTGTTTCATTCATGCTGGGTCTGTTCGCCGCTATAACAATGTGTTAACTCGTAACAATGGAATAGTTAAAGGGCGTGAATGGTGTTAATTCAAGTTTTAACCTCCAACTATATTTGCTTTGAATTCTATTCTATTTTTATGATTAAAATAAAATGTGTTTGAGAATATTCATGTTTTTAAGATTGTTAAAACTTTTGTGAATAAAAGTGTTGTGCATTTTCATTAAATAAATAAAATATGATAACTAAAATATTTGATAGGGAATTTTAGTTTTCATTTTTAATCAATCTAGGTGTGACTAGTCCATTGATAAAGAAGTCATGGGTGGTTGGTCATTTAGTTGGTAGAATAGAAATAAAAACATCAATCTAAAAAAAATTTCTAAATTATTTTTGTTGTTGTCCAAAATATAACAATTAGAATTTTTCAGAGTAGGAGGTCTATGGATGCCGACAGTGAATGCGATTGATGCTCAACTACTAAAATAGAAGGGGATTTCAGTAAGAATGTTTCTAAAGAGGCTTTCCGAAGAGACTTCTCGAAGTGTCTTCCCAAAGGGCCTTTCCAAAGGGTGATTTTGTATTAAGTGAGGATCTCTTCAAATGGTCAAAGATCTTGCAATCAGGGGTGCTTCCAAAGGAAATGAGGATACACAAGAGACGGTCTTTTTGAAAGAATGAACAAGGTCTTCCAAGGGAACTTGATCTTCTCCTGCAAGTTGTCTTTCCGAATGAATGGGTGCTATACTTCCAGAGCAACTGTAAACGGCAAATAAGGGTTAGAAGGCTCGCAGGATTTTCTTCCTATGTAAACCCTTCAATGCTTAAGTCAGTAACAAAAGCAAAATAATCTTATGGAAAGAAAAGTGGGTTAGTTTTCAGAAAGAAAGTGGAAATGGTATACTGATGTCTCGATCCTTTCTGAGAATTGTAGCTGGACTTTGATAGGGCTCGAGCCTCTAGGATGGTTGTAGGGGGACACGTGTGAATGATCTAGAGGGACATGTGTCCTTGAAGTGCTTTGTTTTGGAAAGACTTAATGGTCCTTTTTGAAGGCTCATTTCGAAGCCTAATTCCGAAGGAGGCTGTTGCTCACGAGAGGGAGGCGGGTGCTTTGTAGTGTGCAAGAGGGAGTCCGAAGGCTACTTCTGAAGGACCCTTCCGAAGCATCATTTCAAAAGAGGCTGGTTGTCGCTTGTGAGGGAGCTATCGAAGCTTCATTCCGAGCCATTCTTGGAGCACTTTCGTTTTTATCTTGCCATGCTTCATTTTTCTTTTTTTCGATTATTGGGGGTACAACAATTGCCCCCCACTCATCATTTTTCTCCTTAACTAAAAAATGAAGAGGAATTTCTATGTTTATGATGCCAAGAATCGGAAAAACAAACTCCTTCGGAAGCGCTATCAGTTATAGAGACGTTTGGTCTTCTACGGATTTGCTATAAATAGGACCAATTACTTTGGAAATTCTCTTACACTTGCATCTTGTATCTTCCTAAAGAATCCTCTCGTTCCCTTGTGTAAGCTCCTTTAAAAGGAAATTCCTTTCGAAGAAAATTCCCATTGTCTTGGTTATTTCTTTCCAAAAGATGACCCTTTCGAAAGACTCCATTTGGTTTTAGGTAACCACTCTTTCTCAGCACATTTCTTTTCATAATATTTCCTCTGAATCGAAAGTGTTTCTAAAGTGTTCTTTCTGAAGTCTTTTATGTAGGTGTTTCTTCCGAAGAAAGTTCCTTCTGAAGGAATCTCCTTCCAAAGGAAATCTCATTCCTTTAGGAAAATCCTCGTTTGACTTTGTGATATTTTTCTCTTTCTTTCCTCCCTTCCACTCGCTATAATGGCTAGTGGAAAAATATATCATCATGATACCGATTCTCATGGAGTCGATCACTTTTTCTTAAAAGGTAAATGCTCTCGGATGACCGAGGATGATGTAGCCCTTATTCGCCAAAATTATAATATTCCTAGGACTTACTGTACTAGGCTCCCTTATCCCAAAGAGAATTGCATGGCTAATATAGAAGAAGGGTGGATGAGCGTTCACGAGGCTAGTTTTTTCTAGGTTTCCATCTCTTTCTTCACGACTTTGGTCTTACATTCCTCCATCGCAGTGGGTTAACTCCAGGCCAGTTACATCCCAATGACTGGGCCCAATTAGTTGGCTTTTACGTCATTTGTCGTGAGAATAACATAGACCCCATCGTAGACTTTCCTTATTGCCTCTTCCACTTAGGCTTAGTGAAGGAGCGTTATCACACGTACACTCTCTAGTGGACTCGAGAGGACCGTCTTTTCTTTGACTCCCCTCCTAGAGAGGTTTCGTTTGATTTCCAGTGGTTTTTGGTTAAACCTCCAAATGGTGTGTGGAATGCTCTACGTAGATGGGGCACTTACCCCAAAAGAGTAGGGAAGCCGAGATTGAGTGCATCAATTCCTAAGCTTAAGGAATGGTATGATGACAGTCGCCATCTTATTACTCAAGGTGGTCCCAAACATCTCCTTGACCTCCTTACCATGGATAGATTAATAAGGGTAGGATGGGTCCTCGAGCTTGGCAAATCATTTCATCGTGGGGTGCCTAGGGTGCCATGTCCACAGTCTCCAATTAACCCAACGCCTGCCGCCACGACTAGAGGAGGAGGCATCCCTTAACTGGAGTAGCCTTCTCCTATGGGTGTGGACCCTCTAGCTGCTTGTAATTCTTTTTTTCTCTCGAACCCTGCTTCATTTGAATTTTAACATTCAAGCTACCTTTTTTGTGTCTAACCCCATTATAATTTTTTCTTGCGGCCATGCATCATCTAATGAGGTCTACCTAACGAAGGGTCGCCCATGGAGCCACTCAAGCTGAGGTGCCACCTCCTTTTGACCCCCAGAATAAGACTCCTTACCTTGAGGCTTAGGATGTCGAGCAAGGTGAAGAAGTAGGAGAGACTGCGACTCTCTCGTGCCATCACCACTGAAAAAAGAAGAGGAGTCGTAACTAGAGGCAGAGGTAGACCTTGCAACCTTTTAAGCCGTTGTCAACCTCACTCTTCACGATCCATCGGCGGAGCCTTTGTTTGACTTTCCCCTAGCAAAAGAAGCTAATCTAATACTTTAGCTTTCAGTCAAGATGGATGCATCTGTGGCTATGAATGGGGTTAGTCTCAGGAGGACAGACCATGACAAAAAGGGCCTCTATCATGTAGCTTACGAGATAGCAAGGCACGGAGCGCACTACAAAAAAACTGGCATCTAGCGGCAGTTATTTTTGCATTTACCGGCGATTTTTAACTGTCACAGATACAGTCGTTGCGTATCATTTAGCGGCAATGTTTAGCAACCGCTAGTATAACTGCCGCTAAGTGATATTTTTAGCGGCGATTTTTTAAATTTAGCGGCGGTTTTAAAACCGTCGCTAAATTTAACTGCCGCTAAATTTAATCGAATTCAATATTAATTTTTTTAATATTAAATTTAATTATTAAAAAAATTTAACGACGATTTTTTGTAATTTTAGCAGCGGTTTTGAAACCGTCGCTATTTCCCGCAGTGGAGAAAAATAATGCGCGCGCACGAGGCTCGCCCCTGCGCGCCACTGCGCCTGCTGGAATTTAATTATTGTAAATTCTTTCCCCAAGTTTCGATCCCATGACCTGCCGTACGTGCGTGCGTGTGTGATGCCACTTGATCTACAAAGCCACCTTGTAATATATTCGCGCATATTATTTATAAAGTAATTGAACCACTATTTTTCAAAATTCCCTTTGCAGCCACAAACTCAAGTTTTTGAAATTACACTTAACCCCAAATAAAATAAAATAAAAAATAATTTTATTTTCTATTGAATTGAATTAAATTAAATTAAATTAATTAAACTCTCAAAATACCTAAAAAAGAGTTAACATATTAAATTAATTAATTGAACGTAAAATGTTTTAAACTAATTAATTAAATTAAATTAAATTAATTAATTGATTAATTAATTTAAATTAAATAAATTAATTGATAAATTTAAAATAAATAAATTATTTAATTTAATTGAATTAAATTAAATAAATTAATTGATATAAATAAATTAATTGATATAAATAAATTAATTGATTAAAAAATTAAAAAAATCAGATTATTTTGTAAAATTTAATTTAATTTAATTTTTTTAAATTATTATTTTTTTAAAATTTAATTTTTTATTTTTTTATTATTGAATTTTGCGACGGTTGACAAAAATCGTTGCAAAATTTATTTTTTAATTTTTTTATTAATGAATTTAGCAGCAGTTTTTACAAAACTACCGCTAAATTTAAGTTTTTTTAATTTTTTTTAATAATTAATTTGGTGGCGGTTGATTAAAACCGTCGCGAAATTTATTTTTTAATTTTTTTATTAATGAATTTAACGGCGATTTTGACAAAACTGTCGCTAAATTTAACTTTTTTAAATTTTTTTATTAATGAATTTGGCGGCGGTTGATTAAAACCGCAACGAAATTTTTTTTTAATTTTTTTATTAATGAATTTAGTAGCGATTTTGACAAAACTGCCGCTAAATTTAACTTTTTAAAATTTTTTTTGTTAATGAATTTGGCGGTGGTTTTAACAAAACCGCCACTATATTTTATTTTTTATTTTTTTATTGCTAAATTTTGCGGCGGTTGGTTAAAACCGCCGTGAAATTTATTTTTGAATTTTAAATTAATTAATTTTACGACGATTTTTTGAATCCGCCACAAAATTTTGGATAAACTGCCGTAAAAAACATATTTTGCGGCGGTTGAAAAACCGTTACAAAATACCATGTTTTGTGGTGGTTTTTAAAATCGTCGCAAAAAAATCGATTTTTTGTAGTGGCGGGTGCGAGCTTCCATGGCGCCCTGGAGGTTGAGGTTACTTCTCGTCTTGACCAAGCTGTCGTTGATGTAGTCTAGGGGAGCGGCCATGGATTATATCGTCGTGTCGTAATCAACCCACAATGTGGCGGTTGCCACGACTTGCTTATGGAGAAAGGGGTCTTTGCTAGAGGATTGACCCCAATTCTGCCTTTGTTACCTGCTCCTTATCAGGGGCAATATAGCTAGATGGCAGCTATTGGGTTCATGGGGAACACTTTGACATGCAGCCCGGGGTTTTAGATATAAATGCGGTAGACATGCCTGGCATTGGTGCCTGTATCCTTTATTCTTCCATCCTTTCACGTGATGAGAATCAGTACTTTCAAAATTTTTTGAACGACATGGACGAGTTTGAGTGTTATCTCATGATCGTAAGTTCTTCTTGCCTTCATTTTCTCCAAAGTTCACACCTACTTACCTTTTCATTCTCTTCCTTCACAGGGTGCTTAAGGCACAACAATTACTAATGCCACGAATCATGCACGTCTGGCTCGTCAGGAAGCACATATTTGTGATTGGGCACAAAAGTCTTTCAAGTGGAAGGAGGATAAGTAGGTTTTGAACATGATGATTTGTCATTTGGAGTCGGACAAAGTTAGCCTCCACTCTCAAATCTCAGATCTTCAATTCTAGCTCCAAAATCTTCAATCCCAACTCCAAAATTTCTCCACTGGTCGCTAGGCAGTCGAGGCGATGCTTGAAAATGGAAGGAAGAGCTGGAGGTTTAGAACCAGGCCTACGAAGAAAAAGTGTCTTCTTTGGCAGAGGCCCAAGAGGAGGTGTTACGTTTAAAAGGTGACTTGGCTATTGTTGAGGAACGAGTAGTTGTGTTGCTCCAAACGGCCGCACGTACTCAGTTAGAGATGGAGAAGCTACAGGGGAACAGGCAGTAAGAGATTGAAGAGGCGACGAAAAGTGTTGTGAAGGATACCGGCTTTGCAAGGACTATTATCGTTGCAAAGACGATTATGCTAGCTGCTTCTCCAATTTTGATTTTTACCTTAGTCGTAGCTTCTTGGAGTTTAGGCATCTAGGGGACTCCTTCTCGGAGATGATTTTCGCTAATCTCATGTCTGCCTGGACTCCTCCCGACTGGAAAAAGTACGAGCCAAACGATCTCAGGCTCGAGGAATCTGTAAGACAAGTTCTGGAGTATAACCTCAGTAATCTGCTAGGCCCATGGAGTCTTTATGCCCCTGATTTTTAGGATGGTGAAGCAGGTGCCAACATGACTAGCATTATCCAAATGATCGAGCGCGGCTTGGAGATGGATCTTGCTGCTGATGCCTCTTAGACTTTGCCCCCCGGAGAAGGTTTGGGACAAGCGGATTGCCTTCTAGCCCAAGATTAGTGTGGATTTTATTATTTGTATTGTTTTTTTTTACTAGGCTGTAAAGAAAGATGATTTTTACTTGCTTTATCTCAAAGTGTTCCTCTTAGAGTTTCTAATACATTTCTTTTGTTGATGTGTCTTATTTCGTCACCTTTTAGATGAATGGAATCTTTGTTGTCGTTCCGATGTGCATCATGTTATCTCCTTCTTTGCATGACCATGTAATCATACTCTTATTTACTTAGGTGTGCTACTTTTATCATTAGTTAGTTAGTTATGCTGCTTGTATTTGTTTATTTCTTTGAGCAGATGCCATCGGGAATGACCCTAGTATGTTTAAACCCCATTGTGCAAATGATAGTGGCTGGAGTATCGGTTGGATGAGGGTAGGGGGCCTTATCGTCAGAGGAGTATGTTTCTGGCACTTGTCACAAGTCTGAACCTTCCTGGCTACATCTTGCCTCAATGTAGGCCAAAAGAAACCAGCTCACAAGATCTTCCCAACCAACGCCCTTCCCCTAAGGTGTTCACCATACTCTCCCTCATGCACTTCTTTTAAGCCCTGTTGTGCTTTCCCAGGCCCTAGACATTTCAGCAGCGACATGGAGTACCATTTTTTGTACAATTCTTGGTTGATTACTGTGAAACGAGCCGCACTAGTTTTTAGTTTCCTCACTTTTGTGGGGGTTTCTAGAAGCCCTCTACCTAGCAGATACTTCAGTATCGGATTTCTCCAATCTTCGGTCCTTGTAACACAATGCATAACGGTATCTTTCTAACACCCCACTTTCTCGAGCGTGTTATAACTTGGGACAATTCTGGGATAATAAATTTTTTTCTTTCAAACTTAAAGCTAAATCATATCATTCCTCATATCTATCCCAAAAGTTCCATACATTTTCTCAAAAGAGAATCACTATACACATCAAATGCGGAAGCAATGATCGAACCTAACATCCTTAACATTAATTTAAATTTAGTTCTTACATTATCATTCCTCAACATAACTTAATACAAAGCATAAGTTCTCAACTAACATTAACCCTAAATAAGGTTATGCATCATCATTCTTTCAAAATGTCCTGAATTCAAAGTAGCAGAACTTAAATTCATGGGCTACATAATATACATTCAATTCATCATGTACTTTGCTAAGTGCCATTTCATGCTTCATTCATCCTCGTTTCTGTTACAATCTCAATCTGGAGCAATTATGCAATTATGCAAAATGTCATTTTCCATATCATTTCGATTTGAGTCGACCACACCCAACTTTTGCTCCCCATTTTTACAGCCTCTTTACCAAACTGAGGTGTATGGGTGCACCATTGATAGAGCAACGGTGCCAATCCATAATCCCAAACCCTTATGCGATGCATGGTCAATAATATCATTGTGAACATATGCACATTTCATCACCAATACATGTAAATGTAATCTACATGATATATTCACATCAAGACATGACAACATGATAAAATCATTTACTTAAAATCAAGTTTTGGGTTGAACCACTTACAAACCAAGCATTTTTTATAAAACTAAATCCAGTTGGAAAGTACCACTTACCTTCTCAAACTTATCGAACTACCTCGATATTAACGCTTTGCCTCGAAATTTGTGCATTGTCTCGATTTGCATGTCAATCTCAAAATTCACACAAGTTCCTTCAACTTTAAGGCTCAAAGCATCCTAATCACCATATTTGATTAAATAAGTATTAAAACTTATTTTTCATAATTTCTTACATTTTCTTTATTTTTCTTCCTAGTTTTCTCAATAAATCCAAACTAAATATTTTTCAAATATTTCACTATGACAATTCATAAAAATAATATTTCTGAATTTTTGAAATTTTCTAGGAAATTTTACTTACCTTAACTTAGCCTCTCAGGTTTCCTCGGTATGCGGGCTTTGATCTCAAAATGCATGCCTGAATAATTTACTTGCTTTGGCATGCTTTTCAAGCCCCAAATAAATTTCTAGAATTTTTTTTTGGATTTTTCCCATTTTTTTCTATTTTTCTCCATTTTTTTCTTTTCTTTTTCTTTTTTTCTTTCTTCTTCCACCTTTCTTCTTCCTCCAGCTCTTTCTGCAACGCATGCACAGCAACGGGACACCTTCTGCTCGCGCCATTCGCCAGCTCTTGCTGTAATGCCCCACTTTTCAAAAATACGCAACAAGGGGAAATATAAACTGACATCACTTACAGGTGTTATGGAAACCTTTACCAACAGAAGTATTGGATCGAACCTGCAAGCTTAACCAAAGTTAAATAAAGGGGTTTCCATTAGATTTCCTTTGCAAGTACAAGAAATGCATACAACCTCCAATACTCCAAAAAACACAACACTTGACTGCAGGTACAACTGCAAGACACCCACACACATCTCTTACAACTTTGAGTATCCTAACTGCTATTACAATACATCACTTGGTTATAAGGGTAATAATGAAATAAAATCAAAAGCTAGCTGCAAAATCCAAATCTAGCCAAGCATCACCTTTTGCCCTTACTCGTACTGGAACCTGGATCACCTGGCACATCTGATATACCTGGGACGTTGAATATCCCAGGGGTATGAAACACTCAAATTAGAGAATAACATTTAAGTGAGTGACTCAGAAAAGGAAAGTACATGCGTGCAAATGCAATAATGCCATTATAAAATCCACCCCTGTGGTAGCAATGCCAAGGTCTTGCAATCACCCCCGCAGTCATCATAGTCACTCCTTGGCTCATTGTAAGAGCACGAGATCTTCCATGATGGCCCAACAACTAGCCACAGTCACCAACATGAACGTGATGTATGATAAAGCAGAAGGAATATGTATAACCAAGGAAAAATATGACATGTAAGCCACAAATGCATGATATGCAAGCCAACATCCACACACAAGTGAAGTAACAAATGCTCAAAGTATCACAAAACATATAGGAATCACTCACCTTGACTAATTACCTTAGGAAGCACAGTTTACAACGAGCGGGGATGAGTTTTCTGACTGCTTAACACGAACTTCGAGAAAGACTCAAAAAACTCCGGCGAGGCCCGTTCCCCCTCGATTCTCTACCGATTTTCTTCCTTTTTTTTTTTTTGCAGGATTCTCTCATTTTTCTCAAGAACAAGACCCTTCCTTTTGTTTCCCTCAATTTGGAAGGGATTCTCATCTTGAATGTTTAAAATGATTTGTGATTAACATAGGCCCCTATTTATAGACTTTTTTAACCAACCACATGTCGCCACCTCAGGGTCATCATGAGTCCTTAACTTAGCTTCCAAGTAGTCCAATGGTTGCTTGCCATGTGTCCTTAAAGATAAGGTTTGGAGACTTTATCAAACTTGGAGGCTAAGTAGTTTTTATGGTCAATCATGTGATGCCACCTCAGGGGGGTCATTATGAGCCGTCATGTGATCTTATATTTTCTTCCAAATAACTAATGGAAGCTTGCCACATGTCTTTAGCTTGGAGACTAAACAAACTTGGAGGCTAAGCAAAAGACTTTGGACTTGGACTTTACCCAAAACGACATTTGATTTGAGTTTGAAATCCAAGATATTTTGAAGCGATATTTTAAGGCTTCAAGAAATAACGCTTTGGCCTGAACTTTTCATGAAATTGCGCTTAGACCCTTGCAACTTGGTCCCTGGGCTATTTTTAAATTGCACTTTTTTGGTCCTTGGAAAATAGATAAATTAGACTTAGCACCCCAAGATTTTAGATAAATTACACCTTTACTCGACTTCAATATTTACGATTTTACCACTAGTTCAAAAACTGAACCTTTGTCTCAAGACTTCTATAATCCTTTGAAATGATCTATTTCCTCAAGCATTTGAACTTAAAAATCTCGAGTACTACCTCAAATTTGAGTTTGAAAATCTTGGGTATTACACCGACTGTAATCACCAACCTCCGTCGGCCTTCCTCGACCTTGCCGGTCGTTGTTGCACTCCCCCAGTAGCATTACTGCTGTTGCCCAACGCTACTTTGCAGTCCAATCGTGCTGTCATGGCCACTGCTTGCAGCCATGGTTGTTACTTGCAAGCTGCAGCCAACCCTAGTAGCTTCTCAACCACCAAACGCCGGCCAAACGGCTGCCTTTGGCCATTGCTTCCTCCTGATCTCTCCATTTCCTCATTGCCTCTTCTGATCGACCGCTTGCTTCGCATGGCCATGGTTGCCCTTGCTTCCTTCTTCCTCATTTCTCTCAGACCCTCCCTTTATTTATAGGCAATACTCTGCCTTTCCTTATTGCCTGATGATTCCCTATTGCGTGTAAAATACTCCATTTGCAGCATGTAATTTACAGGGCATTGCGTGAAGGTTACAGGGCATTTCCATTTCTCTTGCGTGTACAAACATGAATTGCATATATATATATACATATATAATTATATATATTATAGCATAATAATAGAAAATTTTCATATTTAAATTCTAAAATTCATTTCTATTTCACTTAGACAATTCTTTTATTGCAATTACACTCTTAAACGTTAGATTAGTTTGCATTACAATATCGAAAATCCACAATTAATAATTTCAAAGTTACTCAATAATGACGATTTCGCCCTAGTGTCTTCACCAGGCTATTGTTTCATCTCGAAACCATATGATAACTTCTGTCAGGCTAATTTTTCGGTATTCTGAACTTGCTTAAATTACTTGGCAACCTCATAAAAGTATGGGTTTTTACAATCTTCCCCTTTTTCACTTATATTGGGATGTTGGAGGACTTCCATATGAGTTAGGCATCCAAGAGTGTCTTGAGCGGAGGCCAATTTTGATAGTTTATCCGCGTGCTAATTGAGGGACTTGTTAATTTGAATTAGTTCAAAATGCTCAAACCTATGGGTGAGTTCTTTCACCTTCTGTAGATAATGGGCCTACACTGGCTCCTTCACTTCAAAGACTCCTTGGAACTGTTGTACCACCAACTAAGAATTGCTGTGGGCTGTCAAGCTTTTTACTTCCAATTTCTCTGTCAATTTCATTTAGGTCAACAAAGCCTCATCCTCCGCTGTGTTGTTTGAGCTGGGGAAGGTGAAGTAGAGGGAGTATTCTAAGATCTCCTTTTCCAGGGAAATTAACACTATCCCTGCCCCACATCCTTTGGAGTTTGATGCCCCATCGACAAATAACATCCACTCATTACTGTGAGCTTCTTCCATTGGTGGCTAGTGAGTACATTTCAGTATGAAGTCTGCCAACGCCTGCCCCTTTATCGCTCGTCTAGGCTTAAAATTGATATCGTACTCACTGAGTTGAATGACCCATTTGGTTAGCCTCCTCAAGCATTCAGGTTTATGCAGGATCTTCCTTAATGGTTGATTTGTCAATACTGTTATGGCGTGGGCTTGAAAATAAGGTCTCGATTTCCTCGCTGTCATCACTAGTGCCAGAGCTACCTTTTCAGTGTAGAGATATCGTGACTCTACCCCTGACAACACTTTACTCACATAATAGACTGGATTGTCAGCTTGCTCCACTTGCCTAATAAGGACTCCGCTCACAGCATGATGGATGACTCCCAAATATAACACTCATCATTAAAGTCTCCCTCATCGTTGTTTTTTCCTTTCCCTTGGCACCTTTGGTAGAGCTCACATAGCATACCCTTACTTGTTTCTGATTACCTCTCACCTGACCTACCCCCTATGGCATGGGGAATTTCATCAACAAATACCCTGGGAAAATGACTACTCTCATGGCATTAATGAGGGAGCGCCCTAGGATCATGTTGTAAGCAGGAGAGAAAGTCTCGACTACCATGAAGTTAACCTGTCGGCTGATCACTTAGGGATAGTCTCCGAGTGTAATGGGTAACTGAATTGATCCAACCACAGGTATTGCTTCTCTTGTAATGCTATATAGAGGGGAGGTGGCCGCCTTTAGTCGGTCATGGGCAATATGCATCTTCTCGAAGCAATTCCAGTATAACAGGTTGATAAAGCTTCCATTATCCACCAGTATTCTCTCAATAGGGTGCTTGGCAATAACAACAGAGATAACCAAAGGATCATCATGAGGAGCAGCACATCCCCTTGATTTTCGGATGTGAAAATGATGGGATCCTCATTTTCCTGAACTTTTGCTACCGAGTCCACGTGTAGTGCCTGGTGCTCATATGCTTTCTAGCAGAAGAAGAATTGCTTGCCAAATTTTCTCCCCCCGAGATCACGTGTATCATTTCCATAATAGGCTCTTTCGGTGGGGGCTGGCTATGAGGGATCCAAGGCACAAGGCATGGAGACCTGTTCGTTGCAAAAGACACTGTCTGGCTCCGCTGCGAGTCAGAATTCTTTTTAATTTTTCATGTACTGATTCCCCCATGAATCAATGGATACACCCTCTTGTATTCTCGTGGAGTAGGCAAAATTATAAGCTGAACCATTAAAATCCCCCGCGTCTTGGACCTTTGTATATACGGTGAAATGCAATGTAGGTGTAGCAACTCAGGGATGATCCCTAATGACGCTTAGGTTGCCTAGTGGTAATCTGGTGCTTATGACCCCAGACCGAGTCGGGATCACCGAGAGCTCCAACGTTTATGCCCACAGATTCACCCGGATCCCTTGATTGAGTCTGGTGCTATGATCATTCGTTAAATCCGACTCCTTGGTTGATTTGGCACCTAGGTCTCTCGGCAAACTCGGACGCCTAGAGGGAATCCTGGACTGGACCCAGGCCAAACCTAGATTCCCTGGGGCAAACCAACTCTTGAAAGGGATTTTGGACGATGAAGCTATTTTACGATAATTCGAAAGACGCCTTCACCACGTGAGGCTTAAGTTACCTGGTTACAATCTGGCACCTATAACCCTAGGCCGGGTCGGGATCACCAAGAGCTTCAATGCCTATGCTCGTAGACTCACCTGGATCCTTCGATTAAGTCATGTGCTATGCTCTTTTGTTAGACCTGACTCTTTGGTTGATCCGGCGCCTAGGTGTTTTGGCAAACTCGAACCCCCGAAAAAAATCTCAAGCCTGACAGTTGGCCAAACCCAGATCCCCTGAGATAGAGTAACCCTCATAATGGTAGGTAAGAAGGTGAGATAAGTGATTCCACTCCCAAAGGTCCAGTTGCCTAGTCTTAAGCTAGCTCCAATGACCATACACCAACCTAGGATCACCAGATGCTCTGACACTTATGCCCGAAGACTCACCAAATGATCTGATGCCTATGCTCCTAAGCTAGACTCAGCTCATTGGTTGATTTGATGCCTAGGTCTCTTGGTAAACTCGGATGCCTAAAAGGAATCCTGTGTTGGATCTTTAGCTAAACATAGATTTTCGATGGCGGACGAACCTGAAGGGAAATTGTAATACCCAAGATTTTTAGGGCGTTGTTATAAAGCATTTCTTTTGAAGTCAAAAGATTCGGTAGGCACATGTGTAGTTCCCGGGTAACTTTCAAGGAACAAATGAAGGATTTTCTGAAAGATCATGGAGATTAAAACAAGGGATCATCATCTTAAGGGATTTTGGAAGGATTAAGGAATTTTAAGGCACAAGTGAAATAAGTACAAAGAAGTTTTGGGCTAAGGAGTTATTTGTGAGAAACTTAAAAATATCTTGTAACTAAACACTTAAGGAAACCAAATGAGCTAACTTATGGTTAGAAAAGTAATGATGAGCAATGATGACAATCTAAATAAACATGTGGTGGCTCATATCTCAAGGGACAGTTGTCACAAGGGCACAAAAAGACACAAATCTCTAGGGACACATGGCTCGATCCTACGAAAGCAATGATTACCTATCTTATCCAAGGGACACGTGGTGCGCTCGAATTAGCCGAGGATGTTTATAAATATTAAGCCTTTGGAAGGGTCATTCTTGCCATTAAACAAGAGGAAAAGGAATGTGAGTTTGAGAGGAGAAACTTTTCCAAAAAATGAGGTGGAAAAACACTTCGCCAGAAAAGTCAGACCACCACCATAAAAGGAGTAAAACAGCAAGGTAAGTTCAATTTCTTTTTATAGTTTGATAGAGAATTGAATAAAGGTCACATGGGTTCAAACGAGGGTCAAATCGGAGTCCGGACAGGGGAGAATGAGCCGAAAAACAGTAAGCAGTCAAAACGGGAGGAGCGACGTGTGCAACTCATTCGCCACCTGCCTGCTACGTGTGTAGGCGCATGAGGGTCCTTCCCTCAGCGTGTGTGGGTCCTCTTAGCCCGCAATTTTGTAGTATTGGTCCTTTATTTTATCCCTAGGGCCCTATGTAAAAATATTTTAGGTTTGAGTTACGAAAGTATGTGATTTTTGCAGAAAACTTTCTTGAACACTATAAATAGTACTTCGATAAGCCCAAAATAGTAATGAGAGTGTTTCTTGCATCATTTTGCTACATTCCAGTCATTTTGTCTTTATTGGGTATGGGTGTTAACTTACATATTATGCCTTTGTGGCTTACATGTCATATTTTCCCTTGGTTATGCATATTCCTTTTGCTTTATCATATATCATGTTTGTGTTGGTGACTGTGGCTAGTTGTTGGGACATCATGAAAGATCTCATGCTCTTACGGTGAGCCAAGAGTGACTATGATTATCGCAGGGGTGATTGCAACACCTTGGCATTGCTACCACAAGGGTGGATTTCATAATAGCATTATTGCATTTGCACGCACATATATTTCCTTTTTTTGATTCACTCACCTAGATGTAATATCTAACTTGGGTATGTTATACCCCTGGAACATTCAACGTTCCAGGTATATTAGAAGTGAAGGTGTTTCAAGTTCCAATTTCAAAGCGTGGGCAAGGAGGTGATGCTTGGCTAGCATTGGGCTTTTGGTTTCATTATATACCCTTGTAACCAAGTGATGTGTTGTAAATAGCAGGTAGGATACTCAAGGTTGTAAGGGGTGTGTGTGGGTGTCCTACAATTATACCTGTTGTGATGTGTTGTGTTTTATGGAGTATTGAAGGTCTTATGCATTTCTTGTGCTTGTAAAGGAAATCTAGTGGAAACCCCTTCTATTTAGCTTTGGTTTAGCTTTCAGGTTCAATTCTATGCTTCTGTTGGCAAGAGTTTCTATAATGCCCGTGGTGATGTTGGCTTATATTTCACGTTGTTGTGAATTTGGAAAAGCGGGGTGTTACAAAAATGGTGGGTACCATTGAAAGGTGTCCCCTCTTGAAAGCTACACACACCTACCTTAGTAACGTTTCATGAAAATCCGACGGTGAAGCCTTTCCCAAATTTGACCAAGGTTGAGAACTGGATGAATGCTGCATGAGTCTCGTGATCAAATCAAGGGCGCGAGGCCCATCCTAAATTTTATGAAGCAATGGGACCTCAAAAAGGGAACACAAATATAAAAAGACAAACGTTAAATCGCTGAGATAGACAAAGAAAAGCTCGAGTCAAGAGAAACTCGAATTCCCAACCAAGGGTATGAATGTGAACCCCTAAATAACCAGCTCACAGAAATAAACAAATGCGAGCAGAATAACTAACCAACTAATGATGAAAGTAGCACACTTAACTAAATAAGAGTTTGATTACATGGTCATGCAAAGAAGGAGATAACATGATGCACATTGGAATGACAACAAAGATTCCATTCATCCAAAAGGTGATGAAATAAAACACATCAACAAAAGAAATGTATTATAAACTCTGACAGGAACACTTTGAGATAAAGCAAGTAAAAATCATCGTTCCCTACAGCCCAGTAAAAAAAAAAAATACAAATAATAAAATCCACACTAATCTTGGGATGGAAGATGATTCGCTTATCCCGAACCTTTTTAGGGGGGCAAACTCTGAGAGGCATCAACGGCAAGATCCATTTCCAAGCCACGCTCGATCATTTGGACGGTGCTAGTCATGCCAGCGCTGTTAGTGTAGGTGCTCTAGATCCAATCAAATTGAGGAAATTATACACTGACATTTGTAATCATATTTATTATTGAATAAAGAGTTATTTATTCTACAAGAAGTCGTTCTATTAGTTTTTTATTATTAATGTAATGATCGGATGAAACTAATAGAAGTCCATATGATGTATACTGTGATTAATCTATAAAGATGTGAGATGATGCATCACAGTTTCTCGACATCATTAAATGTCCTAAGTTGTAGCAATGTCAAGAATGGACATTGACAATTGCGGTAAGACTTGTATGTGGTATGTTTTTGTTATATGATAACAATTGGGGTCTCACACCCATAGGCATGGGAATGCCTAAACAAGTACATAGGTGACCAATGTTGGAGAATGTGTCACCGGACATGACTCGTGTAACATCTTGAAATTTGAGATAATTGGCAATTTTTAATTTCGGCATTTGTCGTGATTTGATGATTTAAGTAAAATAATTAATTTATGGGTTTTAAAGTAATTTATCGAGTTATGTGAGGTTTTATGGAGATTAATATTAAGTTTGGTATGTTTTGGGGGTTAAAAATAATTATTTGAGGATATTATTAGATATGGGAAAATTTTAAAGAAAATAAGTATTTTATGGTGATTTAAAAAAAAATGTGAAATTCGGAGTAGCCCAGGCCAGGCTCGCGTGTGTGTGCCACGCAGGCTATATGCGGGCGGCCGCGCGGCCACGCGGCCACGCGGGCCTCATGCGAGCAGCCATGTGGCCGAACGCGCCCACGTGGCTGCCTCCAACAGCCACGTGCCAAGCAATGGTTTTTTCCCCCCTAAAAAAAATGGATTTTTCTCCCACGACCTTCCTTTCCCCTTGGCCTATAAATAGGACATTTCATTGAGTGAAATGGAGGATTTTAGGGGGTAGTTTTGGGGAGAAATTATGGAAAATTTTGGAGAATTAAGGAAAATTCTGTCCATGTAAGTTTGGGCTATGGCATAGCAATCCCGGTATGTTGCAAGAATTAAGAAGATATTTAAGGCAAGTTCTCTTGTAGTTTTTGCAAATGCTTTTTCCTCTTTGTTTCATTTAAGAGACAAGATCTCAGTCTTCTTATTAATGTGCAAGGTCAGTTTGTCCTTCTTCTCAAATTCATGTTTTTAATTTGCAAGTTCTTATTCCTATTAAGGCAAGTTCTTCTTCCTTCTTGTTCTATTTAAGAGGCAAGTTTTCAGTTAATATGCAAGTCCCAAGTTCTTATTCCTATTTTGGCAAGTTTAAGTCCTTGTTATGCAAGTTCCTTGCCTATTTTACAAGTTGAGTTCCTCTTTTCTCAAGATATGTTTTAAATTACAAGTTCTATTTTTCAACTCTTGTCATTGCAAAATCATACCTCTTAATTTCCTGGATTCCATGATATTTTCTTATTATTTTTCCTTTGCCAGTAAATTATTCCATGATTTACATTTATACCTATTGAATCTCAAATAGGGTTTGTATCACCCTATCTTTCCTTGGGAATGATGCTTTATTGTGGACATGCAAGGGTTTGATGTTGTCTTGCATGAAAGTTGTCTCATTTTGTATCTTACTTCGTTAATAGCATGTCAGTTATATACGAGAAGTAATTATGAATATGCATGTTATTACCTATTGAATCTCAAATAGGGTTTGTATCACCCTATCTTTCCTTGGGAATGATGTTTTATTGTGGACATACAAGAGTTTGTTGTTGTCCTGCATGAATGTTACCCCATTGTGCATATTGTTTCATTAATTGCATGCCAATTATATATGAGAAGTTATTACAATATGCATGTTATGAGGATACATGAAGCATGTGCATGAAAATGGTTTTTAAATAAATGTGTAAAGACCTCATGATGCGCGCAGCGAACAAGTTCGCAGGATATATCCACAGAGAAAGAGTTGAGCTCAAAGTTGGACTTCGGTCCCAAGTTTACGTTATGGACTTCGATCCCAAGGTTTCAGACTTCAGTCCCATGTTTATAGTTCTAAAAAGTAGTGCACAAGAGCATGGATGCATGTAACATCATGTGAAAGTACAGTATATGAGCATGGATGCACGTATCATCATTTTATCATGTGAAGGTACCCTAAATGGCATTCATGTCTCCTATGCTTCTTGATACCCATGACTCTTATGCTCGCTTTCTTCCAGTTATACTTGCTGGGTCTTGTGACTCATGTTTACTTGCATCATTTCAGGTAAGTGTAAGGCTAAAGTAAAGGGCGAGCCAAGTGAATCAGGAGCCTTGGGGTAGCAGTGTGTACAGAGCCGTCTCAACCTAAAAGTCCTTGGGGGATTGTTTTATGTTGTGTAATATTAAGTTACGCTTGTTATGTTCTAGGTTGTACCCTTGAGGGGATATGATGGGTTTGTGGACCCTAATAAGGTGTGTAATATTAAGTTATGTTTGTGGACCCGAATGTCTAAGCCTATGAGTAAAAATGTATGAGTGTGGCTTTCGTTATCAATAATCAAGGAGTATGTGTAATGCTTTTAATTGGTTTTGGCATACATGTCATCTTGTCCTCTTCTTGTGGGTTTCTAGTTTGGGGCGCCTATAATTTGTGGTATCAGAGTAGGGTTTGGGATGAGTCTCTGTACACATAGGAATGTCGGGTAGAATAAAGGGTATTTCTAGTGAATAGATGTGAGTCTAAGTGAGAATTAGACTCTAAAAATGTTAGTTGTGCAAGAAAATGAGTGCTTGTCGAGGAAGGCCACTGACCCGGAGCCTAGGTCGTGGCTAACTTGCACCCACACTTGCACCTATACCTGATACTTCGAGGGAGTCCAATGGAGGGCTACGACAAGAAGTGGATAAGGTTCATGAAGCTTTAGCAGAAATACGGAGAACGGTTGAGATGGTTACTGCCAATCAAGTGAGGATCGATTTGGGGGCAGGAATGAGTATGGTAGGAGGCCGAGAATAATCATGGTCAAGTCTCCAATCCTAAGGTTCAAGGGATGGAGAGCAATTCGGAAGGTCGAGAAATTTTTGGGTGATGAAATTATGGTTGCATACACTGGTCAGGGAAGGTCATAACCATGAACTGAATGGCCCCAATATAGGCATGTGTTGTGATATGGGCTTGCTTAGGAAATGTGTTTCCTAGGATAGCAAGCAACGGGATGAGTGTTTCTTGGATTTGGCCTTGAGGGGAAAATGATTCTGGTTACTGACTTAACCTTCGGCTTAGCGTGCAGATTATTATACACCCTAGTGATTGTGAGCAGTTGGCTCTGATTTGATTGTCCTGAATCTTGCCCTTGTTAATGTTAATGTTGGTGCAGTAGTAGGCACACCCTGATATATTCGAGAACATAAGTTAGCCTTTAAAACGGAAAGAAGGCAACATGAGGATGGAAGCGAGTTAGATCTGTGACTTTATTTGTTGAAATGATGAGATGATTTCCCAGATAAAGGGGAAAGTGAAAAGTATCATTTGTAAGGTTAAAGTGATACCAGATTGGGGTACCAAGGTTCATGTAAGTGCTTGTATGCACTACATAGTGGTATGGCTATGGATTGCTATATTTTCGATTATATAAATAATGAATTAAAATGAAATGAAAATTTGTGTGAGACAAATTGAGCATGATCAGTGGATAGCCATTATGTGAAAAATTTGGGAGCGTACTGTCGATCGCCCGATGTACCAAAACTGTTGATCGTTTTCAGGAATTTAGCTGGAGGTTATTTAATATATAGTTGGACAATCATTAAAATGATGTTAGCAAGTTATGAAAATAAAGAGCTTATTGATGTGAGGTGTAGGCATTTGCGGTCAGTTAAAAGCTGTAAGGAAAATAGAAAATGCCAAGATATACCCTTGAAAGATTTAACGGGATTATTTCATAATGATGAAATTACTTGGATGCTTAGCTATGTGTGATTTAATTGAGGATGTGAATTAAGAGCTAATATTGTTACCTCAATTTGATGAATTATTAAAATAGTTGCAAGAGGCTGAGATATTGAATGATCAAAATACAATCGAGGGTAAGATAGGGGAATGAAACGTTAAAGTACCCAAATACATAATATTAATTTCAGTTACAAGAGATCAAGCCATACAATTACTCAAAGGAAAAAGGCAAACCATAAAAACTAACAATGTGGTCGATGCTCAAGGACGACGATAGTTGCTAAACACGATGAGTCCCAACTCATCGATGTCATCTAGGAGTGGCATTTGGCTGCTGCTAGCTTCGCCAGGGTAAGGTGAAAGAGTAGCCTCTGGGAAACTAGGATGAGGGACATCCTCTGGAATGATGGGAAGATCGAAACTCCAGTTTGGATTTTGATCAGGTTGAGGAACAGGTTGGGGATGTAAAGAATAGTATGCAAATAGTGAATCTAGCAATAGAGCTCGATAAGATTGCAGATTACTAACTTGTTGTTGAAGGGAAAGAATGTGGGATACACATCCATAGACAGGATCCTGAAGCCGAGCTTGAGCTTCAAACAAGAGTGTCATAATAGCTCCAAGCCGGTCATTTACCGGGAGATGGGTCAGGAGGATGGAGGCATTCCTGGCACCCAAAGTGCAGTGGATGGCAGCAAAATAAACGAATCCTTCCTCATGACAGAAATAAGGAGCAAAGATGCATAATGGGGTACATCGTTTCCTCAAAACTCTGCAGGCACCGCATCGAAACAGGTCGAACCCTAGCATGATAGATCTGGGTTTGGCTAAATCTAAACAAATAAGATATGGGTCGGATCTAAACGAGTCAGATCTAATGGGTTGAATCAAGGATGGGTTGAACCTGAATCGAGTCGGGTCGGGTCGAACCTAGTCTGGTCGGTTCGACCCAGATTTGGCAACAGCGGCAGGGACAACGACAGTTGCGGTGGCAGCTGAGGGAAGCCGGATGATGGCCGGTGGCTACGTGAGGGAGTAGGCAGCGGTGGTAGCATGCCGGATCTGACTGACACGAGGGTCGATTGGGCCAACGGTGATGGCTGGGAGGAGCTGCGATCGACAGCTGGGGTGGGGGAAGCCATGTTGTGGCTCGCGGCCGATGGCGGAGCAGGTGCTGGAGGCGGTTGCAGAGGGGGCAGCGACAACCGTCGGAGGTGGTGGCGATGCTGGAAGGCAGCGACGGACGGTGACTGTTCGCGCGTAGGGTCGGTAGAGGAAGGAAGGAAGAAGAAGAAGAAGGGAAGAAAAAAGAAGAAAGCAAAAATAAGGAAGAAAAAGAAAAAGAAAAAAAAGAGAAAAAAAAAGAAAAGAAAATATATATATATATATAGAAGAATATTTTTCTCTTCTTTATGGGAAAAATGTGTTTTATTATTTTGGAGATTCTGGCAAGATGAAAAAAATTATCCGGACACGCGAAAGTTGAGTTCGGGGCTTTTCAGGTATTTATAGTCCCGACCCTATGTTTCGAAACATGGAACAACGAAGGGATCGAAATGAAAACTTTGCGAGTCAGATTTCAAAATAGAATGCTAAGATGTTTCAAAGTAAGGTGTTTTGGCAAGCTGTCCTCAGAAGGTCGCGATTGGACACATCGAAATAGTTGCGCTTATAATAGGACTCATGAGAAGGGTCTAATGAGAATGATCTGTCAGATATAGTGAGAGCTCGTGATAGCTCAAAGGAGAACGACTTGGAATTATCGGCTGTAGTATTCGCATTAAAAATTTGGAGGCACTATCTAGCTTAAATATCTTTTCTCCTAGAAGGAATTGAATATGAGGTAACGTCGGTGGATAGAGTTATTTAAGGACTACGATTACAAAATTTTATATCACCTAGGAAAGGTCAATGTAGGGACTAATGCTTCGAGTTGAAGTGGAGCATCCATTGCAACTATGATAGTACAAGAATGGTTATTGTTGGAGCAACTGAATGGTTTATCTATCTCTCCATCCGAGGAAAGACCAATATTGTTTGGCGGTTATATGTGTTGTGTAGATTTTGATGATTGATGATTGGCATGTGTGAATGTGAATTTATATTTTATGTTCTAACAAAGTATGAAACCTTCATAAGGCTTACAAAGCTATTCTTTAGTGATTTCATGACACAGGTTATATATGGAAACTTCTTATATTGATATAGAGATTTCATTATATATGGAAACAAGTTTTTAGAGAGTTTTCTAGAAATTTGAGTATTTGAGCTATGTATGGAAAGTTCTTCTTGGAATGGAAAGTCTAGAAGATATATATATGGAATCCTTGTTCATATATGGGAAGTTTTAAAGATTTATATGGAAGTTTTTGAGGAGATTGGAGTAGTCTACTATATGGAGTTGCCATATATGGAACTTGGCGACATGGTATTGTTAATGTGGCATTTTGATGACATGACAGCCACGTGGAGCACACTCATCAAGGCTACATCATCTCGTTGGTCTAAATATGGTAAGAGAATCATGGAGTAAATTTAAAGGTTCCTAAAAGCTCCTCTACTCATTTAAATATGGAAGAATTTTTTGAATTGCATTCAAATATAGAAGTTAAAGATTCAACATTATTGTTCAACATTAATGGAGGAAATTAAGGTTTGAAAATTAAACCTTGATAGATATTCCTTTCCTTTATTGTTGATTCTCTCTCATTAAAAGGATATGGAGATTCAAATCATGGAATCAAGTATCCAACTCATTATGGCTAATTGATATCTTCATTATGGGAGAATATTCTAAGGATATCTTGCATATATTTAGCTATATAAATTGATTCTCTTCTTATTTTCAACATTTTTACTATGGAAACTTGATCAATTAAGGGTTCTTGAAGTTATAATTATATCTTCATTGTTGAACAAATTTGATTTATTATTTGAGAATATTTGGATGGATTTTACACCATTTGGAGGTTTAAATTCAAATTTAAAATTAGCTATGCTTGTTATGGAAGCTAAGGGGCCAATTGCACAATCAAAGGTGATTGAAGATCAAGTAGAAGTCAGAATTGATCATTTCTTATTTATTGTCGATTTTGCAAGAATTATGAAAGGTTTTGATGATATTTTAATCCTTTAAATCAGCCATGCATTACTGAAATTGATTTGCTCATTTAAAGCTGATTGGAGATCAACAAAAGTCAAAGGTCTTAATGATCAATCAAATTAGCTAATTATGGAAGGTAAATCAAGAATTCAAATGGAGGGCTGAGATTGATCAAGGAAAGCCTACTCTAACACTATATAAAAGGGTATATTGAAGGCTTTGGAACAACTTTTGGAAGCCTTATTATTTTCTACATTATTGGTTGAGATTTTCATTCTCTCTAAATCTTTCTGTTCCTCTATCTTCTTGAGAGAAAACTAAGAGAGTTCTCTACACTTCATTGTATTATTTTGAGAGAACCCTATTTCTCAATCTCTACTATTCTTGTATCTTGTAAAGAGCGTACAAAATCCAAACTAGTGAGCATGAAGCTCTAGAAGTAGTTTGGTGGTGGTGAAGCTAAGTGAAGGCTTTGGTGGTTGAAACGAAAGTTTCATATAGTGGATTTGATTGAAAATCCTAAGGAAGGAAACCCTTAGGTAGTGGATGTAAGTCATAAGGGCCGAACCACTATAAATCGTTGTGTTCTTTTTCTCTTCACTCTTACTTATTCTTGTTTGATTGTTCTTATTTGTTTTTGGTCTTGTGCTATCTGAAGTGGTTGAATCCTAAGGCCTACATTCTTGGTGATTATTTTGATTATATTCTGATTTGCTTTAACTGATCATTCTTTGTACTCATTCAATATTCCATTTGGTTTATTTAAAGACTTGTTATTGTGTGCATTTAAATCACTTATTTTCACCACACGACCCGCATGCGCGCGGCCAGGCGCGGCTGAGCGCGCCCACATGGCTGCCTCCAGTAGCCACCTGTCCAGCAATGGTTTTTTCTGGAAAAAATAAAAAAAAGTGGATTTTTCTCCCACGACCTTCCCTTCCTCTTGGCCTATAAATAGGCCATTTCATTGAATGAAATGGAGGATTTTTTTGGGGAGGGGTAGTTTTAGGGAGAAATTATGGAAAATTTTGGAGAATTAAGGGAAATTCTGTCCGTTTAAGTTTGGGCTGTGGCATAGCAATTCCGGTATGTTGCAAGAATTAAGAAGATATTTAAGGCAAGTTCTCTTGTAGTTTTTGCAAATGCTTCTTCCTCTTTGTTTCATTTAAGAGGCAAGATCTCAGTCTTCTTATTAATGTGCAAGTTCAGTTTCTCCCACTTCTCAAATTCATGTTTTTAATTTGCAAGTTCTTATTCTTATTAAGACAAGTTCTTCTTCCTCCTTGTTCTATTTAAGAGGCAATTTTTCAGTTAATATGCAAGTCCCAAGTTCTTATTCCTATTTTGGCAAGTTCAAGTCCTTGTTATGCAAGTTCCTTGCCTATTTTACAAGTTCAGTTCCTCTTTTCTCAAGATATGTTTTAAATTACAAGTTCTATTTCCAACTCTTTTCATTGCAAGATCCTACCTCTTAATTTCCTAGATTTTATGATATTTTCTTATTATTTTTCCTTTGCTAGTAAATTATTCCATGATTTACATTTATACATATTGAATCTCAAATAGGGTTTGTATCACCCTATCATTCCTTAGGAATGATGCTTTATTTTGGACATGTAAGGGTTTGATGTTGTCTTGCATGAAAGTTGTCTCATTTTGTATCTTACTTCGTTAATAGCATGTCAATTATATACAAGAAGTTATTATGAATATGCATGTTATTACCTATTGAATCTCAAATAGGGTTTGTATCACCCTGTCTTTCCTTGGGAATGATGCTTTATTGTGGACATGCAAGAGTTTGATGTTGTCTTGCATGAATGTTATCCCATTGTGCATATTGTTTCATTAATTGCATACCAATTATATATGAGAAGTTATTACAATATGTATGTTATGAGGATACATGAAGCATGTGCATGAAAATGGTTTTTAAATAAATGTGTAAAGGCGTCATGATGAGAGTAGCGGATAAGTCTGCAGGATATATCTGTAGAAAAAGAGTTGAGCTCAAAGTTGGACTTCGGTCCCAAGTTTAAGTTATGGACTTCGGTCCCAAGGTTTCAGACTTCAGTCCCATGTTTATAGTTCTAAAAAGTAGTGCACAAAAGCATGGATGCATGTAACATCATATGAAAGTACAGCATATGAGCATGGATGCATGTATCATCATTTTATCATGTGAAAGTACCCTAAATGGCATTCATGTCTCCTATGCTTCTTGATACCCATGACTCTTATGCTCGCTTTCTTCCAATTATACTTGCTGGGCCTTATGGCTCATGTTTGCTTGCATCATTCTAGGTATGGGTAAGGGTAAAGTAGAGGGCGAGCCAAGTGAATCAAGAGTCTTGGGGTAGCAGTGTGTACAGAGCCGTCTCAACCTAAAGGTCCTTGGGGGGTTGTTTTATGTTATGTAATATTAAGTTACGCTTGTTATGTTCTAGGTTGTACCCTTGAGGGGATATGATGGGTTTGTGGACCCTAATAAGGTGTGTAATATTAAGTTATGTTTGTGAACCCGAATGTCTAAGCCTATGAGTAAAAATGTATGAGTGTGGCTTTCGTTATCAATAATCAAGGAATATGTGTAATGCTTTTAATTAGTTTTGGCATACATGTCATCTTGTCCTCTTCTTGTGGGTTCTTGGTTTGGGGTGCCTACAACTCGCTATGAGAATCTATTTTGGTTATATGTTGATGGTATTCTCATACGAGATGGGTGTAACTAATCCTTGGACCTGAGGTTATCACAGTCATCTCATAAGAAGACTGGTATGCTTTGACTTCGTTTTGATGGGCCTTAACAAAGGTTGCACGTGGGCGATCGTTAGGCATATCGCGAGGTTTATGGAGATGGGTGCATAATCAAGATGGGACTCGTCTAACCCTTGATAGGGGATGATGTATCTAAGGCGCCTTTGGTGGATATTCACTTTAAATCCATGGCCATGGTGAAAGAGATCGATAAGGAGTTATTGATGCACTTTCTATTAAGTGAAGATATCCAGATGATCAAAGAAAAGCTCATGTGAACATAATCAAGCAACACATTGTCATACTTGAGATCACATAAGATACATTGATGAGAGGATCGAATTACATGATAACCGTGCTTGTGAAAGGTTATTTGCAGATTATGAATCCTTCTAATAATTGAGTAGGCATGATGCCTTGCTATAGGCTAATCTTGTCTTATGTGTTCGTACTGACACATTGTCAATATATTCGGAAGCCTAATTAGTCATACGCAATAGGCACTGTCCCTGACTTAAACCAGGAGAGCAGATGTATGGTTAAGTGGGACACTTTGGCAAGAAGTTGTACCGTTGTAGGTTCTCACGGGAAAAAAACAAATAGACGTAATGACGTTGTTATGACGAGGGGTCGTCATAAAGGAAAATAGTTTCCTAAAATGATAATTGACAATTGATTAAATTAGAAAGAATTTCCTAATTTAATAATTTGTGCTTAATTTAATACTTGGGTTAAATAAAGTATTTGGGCCAAATATTAAATCAAATTAAATATTTGGGCTAAATTAGATTTGGATCAAATATTAAATATTAAAAATTTGAGCTTGAATTAGATTTGAGCCAAATATTTTATAAATGGATTTGGGCCACTTTAATTTCTAGTTGGACTAGGATTAGCCCACTTAAGTTTCTAGTTGAACTAGGATTAATGGGCTAGCCCAATCCATGTCGATTAGGGTTTAGGAAACCCTAGGAGGTTGCTTCTCTATAAATAGCCCTTTATGAGATGCTCAAATTAAGCTTTTATTTTATGGTTTACAAGAGTTGAAAATCCATTCTTTTCCTGTCCATTCATAAGCCTTGTTAGGAGAAGGAGATAGCACTCCCATTCCGCTCTCCTACCAACGGACACGCGCCGCATATCACAAGTTAGAGGTCGGACGCTTGGACGGCTCGAATCCGCAAACGACTCGAAAATCTAAAGGTTAGATTTACTTTATTATGTATGTGATTATTTGATTTCGACGTTGATCTAATCGCTGGGATCGGGGTAAGGTTCAAAATTTAATAATTTGAACTACACTGTTTGCCCTGTAGCGATCTTGCTTAACTTTTAGGCGCTTGCTTCACCATCCTTAGAATTAAGGGCATAAGGACTCCATGGGCTCAATAGATTATAGAAGTTTTCCTTCAGAGCCTGTCTTACACAATCCTTAAGCCTGGGATCATTTGGCTCGTACTTTCGCCAGTTAGGAGGAGTCCCAACAAACATGGCATTAGCAAAAATTATCTCTGGGAAGGATTTCCCTAGATGCCTAAACTCCAAGAACCTATAACCGAGGTCAAAACTAAACTTCGAGAAACAGCTAGCATAATCATCTTTGCGGCAATAATAGTCCTTGAAAAGACGGTATTGCTTTATAGCACTTTTTGTTGCCTCTTCAATGTCCCGTTGCCTGTTCCCCCGTAGCTTCTCAATCTCTAACTGAGTGCGTGCGACAGTTTGGAGCGATGCAGCTACTCATTCCTTAGCGCTAGCTAAGTTACCCTTCAAGTGTAACACCTCCCCTTGGGCCTCCGCCAAAGAAGACACTTTTTTTTCGTAGGCCTAGTTCTAAACCTCCAGCTATGTCTTCCATTTTCAGGCATTGGCCTTGGTTGCTTAGCGGTCAGTGGAGAGATTTTGGAGCTGGGATTGAAGACTTTTGTACTGGGATTGAAGATCCAAGGTCTGAGAGTGGAGGTTGACTTTGTCTAACTCCAAATGATGGATCCTCATGTTCAAGACCTGCTTATCCTCTTTCTACTTGAAAGACTTTTGTGTCCAATCACAAATTTATGCTTTCTAACGAGCCAAACGTGTACGATTTGTGGCATTGGTAACTACTGTTCCTTGAGCACCCTGTGAAGGAAGAGAATGAAAAGGTCAGTAGGTGTGAACTTTGGAGAAAAAGAAGGTAAGAAGAACTTACGATCGTGAGATAACGCTCAAACTCGTCCATGTCCTCTGGAGAATTTTGAAAGTATCGATTCCCATCACATTGAAGGATGGAAGAATAAAGGATGCGGGCACCAACGTCGGGCATGTAACACCCAGGATTTTTATAAGAGTGATCTCTTTTAAAGAAGATAAGATGGATTTAGGATTTCAAGAAGGAACAGGTAGATTTCAGGAAAAATATAGTATGTTTTAAAAGATTTCAAGCAAAAGCGTAATTTCTCAAAAAATAATTGGAGGTCATTTCGGAGCCAAGAGTGGTACCCAAAAGTGAAGGAGCATTGTAAGAATTATTGGAAATAGAGGAATAGCATTTTGAAGGCCAAAAGTGGGATTCTCAAAGTTACGAAGGGTAAAAGTGTAATTTATAAAAACTTTGAGGGACCAAACTATAATAACCACAAAAGTAACAAAATATCAGCCCAAAATATCAGCCATGGGCTAATCACGAATGACTAAGTGTCGCCCCTAGATGTCACAATTGGATTGGTTGAAATTTTATAATTAGGGGTGTAATGATTATGGGAGTAATGATTATGGGTGTAATGATTAGCACAAATCTCATGTGAATGCACAAATCTCTATGCATACGTGGCTTAATGATAAAGGGTGCAATGATGGAGCACAAATCTCCATGTGAATGCATAAATCTCCATGAATACATGGCTTAATATGAAAAATCTCATGATGAGTTCTCATCCCAATGCGACACGTGGCACGATTGGATTCGTTGAAATTGCCTATTAATATAATGCTTTGGGGAAATCATTTTGGGGCACCAAACAAGAAGGAGATTTTGAGAGAGGAAGCTTTGCCAAAGAAGGACGAAAACTTTTCCTAAAAAACAAAAGAGATACGAGTTTCGACAGGAAATCTGCGTGTCATTGGAATCTGGGCCCGAGTTACTGGAAAACAGCGAGGTAAGTTCCGTTTTATTTTATAATCGTGTAGAGGGAAGAAAGAGGGAGGTGTAGGAATAAACGAGGGTTAAATTGGAGTTAAAATGAAGCAGAAAAACTCGAAAAACTGAGCTGCTGCTGGCCGTGCGTAAGGACGCATGAGACCCCCCTCTTGGCTTACAAGTTTGCAAAGTTAACCCTTTTTTAGTTACCTACAACCCTATATAAAATATTTTGAGTTGGTTTATGAAACTTGTGATATTTGCAGAAAACCATTCCCAAACGTTGGGAACAGTGCACCGACAAGCCAAACCAGCAAGGTGAGTGTTTCTTGCATACTTTTGTTACATCTCGGTCATTTTAGCCTCATTGGGTAAGGGTGTTGACTTGCATATCATGCCTTTGTCGCTTACACGTCCTATTTTTCCTTGGCTATGCATATTCCTTCTGCTTTGTCATATATCATGTTTGTGTTGGTGACTGTGGCTAGTTGTTGGACCATCATAGAAGAACTCGTGCTCTTACGGTGAGCCAAGGAGTGACTATGATGACCACGAGGGTGATTGCAACACCCTAACATTGCTACCACATGGGTGGATTTTATAATGACATTATTGCATTTGAACACACATACCTTTCCTTTTCTGATTCACTCACTTAGATGAAATATCTAACTTGGGCTGATGCCCCTGGAACGTTCCACGTTCCAGGTATATTAGAAGTATTAGGTGTTTCAGGTTTCAATTCAAAGCGTGGGCAAGGAGGTGGAGCTTCGCCAGCTTTGGGTTCTTTTTGATTTATTATGGTTCTTTTGATTTATTATGTAACCCGAATGATGTATTGTAAATAGTAGTTAGGATACTCAAGGTTGTAAGAGGTGTGTGTGTGGGTGTCCTACAACTGTACCTATGGTTATGTGTTGAGTCATTTTTGGAGTATTGGAGGTCGTGATCATTAACTATACTTGTAAAAAAATCTAGTGGAATCCCCTTTATTTAGCTTTGGTTAAGTTTGCAGGTTCAATCCAATGCTTCCGTTGGTAAGGGTTTCCATAACGCTCATAGGTGATGTCTTATTATATTTCATGTTGTTGTGTATTTGGAAAAGTGGGGCGTTACAGGTGGTATCAGAGCTAGATGTATGATTTCAAATTTGAGATTTGATGGCCTAACTTTGGAGATATTTTTGACAGGAATGGATCCGCGAATAGTAGAAAACCAATTTTAGCGTGCCATCATGGGAGGGTGGATCGCGCTACTAGAAGGACGATATATGCATCAGGGGGAGAAGTTAGGAGATTTTCTAAATCTAGTTACCCCTACTTTACAATAGTTTCCGACCTATGTGATGAATCCTTATATGGTGGACTTACAAATATTCTATTTGATTTCCTTACTAACCCCGGAATGGCAGGACACCAGAAACAATCTTCGCATTATGGGGGCTTACGACAAGTTTGACACTTTCATCACCCACCTACATGAAATTGAAGCATACTTAAGCCAATAAGAGGTCCATGAGGAGGAAATAGAAGATAGAGGCCCTAAAGAGAAACTTGGGGAAGTGATAGAACCCGTAGAGGAACTCCAGGAGTGAGATCTTGCATTTTCCCCTGCCCCTCATGTCAAAACCCAAAAAGGAATAATTTTGATTTTTAAAGGATAGGGATTTTTGTAATCTTGCAAGTTCGAATAGTCAGATGGGATGTAAAATACATGTATGAATGAGCAAGATAGTAGTGTAATGTGATACCTATGCAACGTCACTAACTTTTGAGGTTCATTGGTGACAGGATGAGACTTGGTACAAGTCTGGGTCCAAATAGAATAAACCCATGAGATGAAAGCTTGGAGACTTACTAGATTTCTGGTAATATTTTGATCATCAGAATTAGCAAGAGTTTGGCAATTATGTAATGGATGATTGCATATAACAAAGGGATATTAGATATTATTGGGGTTTGTGGAATCAGGATAGATTACATGGCAAACTTTGGGGATGTAAACAATTAAACCTAATAAGTAAGAATAAGTTTGATACAAGTATGCTCTTTGAAATTTTAGAGACACAATGGACATGGGAAGCTAGAGTCCTCTAATAAGTGGTTGTAGAGATTCAATAAAGCAAATCGGACATTAGAGATATTACCATATGTGGTTCATTGACTATTTTGTAGGGAATTGATACAGTTAGAGATTTAGAAATTAAGAGTAATGATCTTTGAATAGAGACTTGGTGTTGTAGATATTGATAAATCCAAAATTAAGGTGTTCAAGACTTGGTTAAGGAGGTAAGGAAAATTTTAGAAGTAGAGGGTTAGTTGGCACCCAATTCATACAACCTTGGCATGGGATTTTGAGATTTGCTTGATAGATAGCTACTTGAATTCACTTTGAGTTTCAGTTTTATTAATTGAATATGAAAACTCAAGACTACTCCACCACTATGGTTTAATTGGTGATCTTACAATTTTAAAGTGTGGTCTTTTCAGACGGTAAATACCTGACGTTCCCGAAGATTCAAGCCAGCAACCCCAAACCATCTTGGGAGGGGCACCCAAGAGGAAGAGTCACAACATTCATATGAAGAAACATCAGAAACACCTCAAGGGAATTTACTTCAAGGAGGAAGCCAAGAAAGTGGAGGTCGCATCGACCGAATGGAGCAAATCATGGAAAACATGCTAATGTTTATGCAAGGGGCGTAGCCAACAAATCTGGCCACTCCTCATGCTTCTGGCGCCATCGATAGATTTCAACGACTAAATCCACCCATTTTTCGAGGGAAGGCATGAGCTGACCCAAGTGAAAATGAGTATTAGATAGAACAAATTGAGAAGATCTTTGATTTTATAGGTTATAGTGAGGAGGAGAAGATTGTTTGCGTCACCTTCATGTTTCGAGATGAGGAAGACCATTGGTGGAAGATGATGCGAAGAACTCTGTCAGGTTCTATTGACCAAGGTACGCCAACTATTGAGTTGGCTCAATTTAAAGAACTTTTTAATGCTAAATACTTTCCTTTATGTAAGAAAATGGAAAAGGGTCATGAATTTATGAATTTAAAGCAAACTGGGAACATGACCGTTGCCCAGTACGAAGATAGCTTCACTCGGCTAATCAAGTACATACCTATTTACAACTTGGACAAGGAAGGTAAGGCCCATAAATTCCTCGAAGGATTAAGGTTGGAGATTCAATTAGTTTAAGCTCTTCAGGGGCACATACTTATGTAGAGGTGGTACAACAAGCCTTGACTGTGGAAAGTAACCTTCACCGCATGGGTAGCCTAAAGGCAGAGTTCCAGGAATCGGAGGATAGAAAATTTGAGAAAAAACACCACTTGGGGCCTCGAGAAAGGAGTTTCAAACCAAAACGAGAAGGCAACCATGTGAAGGATAATTGTCCTCAGTATAAAAAATTTCACCCTAGAAAGCCATGTGAAAGGAGAGGCCAAAGATGCTACACCTGTGGAAGAGATGATCACTTAGCTCGAGATTGCCCAAAGGGACTTACGTGCTACAATTGTCAACAGACTGGTCACCTCTCTACAAATTGTCTGTGGAGAAAGGAAGTTAACCCAGTGAATAAAAAAGGGCAAGAGCTGCATCAAGGTCGCGTATTCTATCTAACGAGGGAAGCTACAAACACCGACCTAGAGAACGAACAAGGTACGTTGACTTTCACTTGATACATTGGCATGCGTAATGATGGATTCAGCCATATCACATGCATTGACATCAAGAATTGAGGTGAGGAAAGTTAGTTACCCAATGATAATGCCTCTAGGTAAGTTGAAGGTAGCAAATCTGGCTTACTACATTTAAAAATGTAAGCGGAGGATTTGTAGGTAATGGGAATGGTTTTAATATTCGAGTGCAAAAAGGGATCAAATTTGGGGAAAATGAGAGATGTGGATGTGGTTGAATTAATCCTTACCTCTACTATGGTAATGTTTCAGGAAATGGGAAGATTTACGACCTATGGTGGGGTGTGACCTCGTGAAGAATTGGTAACCTTGGAATTAGTAACTGAGAAAAATTGCGAGTGGTTCTTGCATCCAATAAGCTCCATATTGGTCATATGTTGGATCATTTGTGTGATGTTTGTGTCTTACATTTCATGTTTCTCTTCGTTGAAGCATATTTCTTCGTTTTTGCATGCATCTTCGATGTTGTGGATGATTGATGAGGCAGGTGTGGTGATATGGGGAAGGAATCTGGTGCCCTCGGTGGGGACAAGGAGTTCGGTGCCCTCAGAGGGGCTAAGGACATCTAACTCCAATCACGTGCCCCGGTGCTCTAAGGTGTTTAAGGAGACTTCATTCTCACGTTGCATTTTACATCTGCACGCATTATTACCATTGAACCATCTCACTAGATGTTAATATCTAACTTGGGTGTTTGATACCCCTAGAACATTCTACGTTCTAGGTGTGATAGATGTGCTAGGTACTGGGGAGACAAGTAGAAGAATCGAAAAGGAAGTGGCTGAGACTTAATTTCCATTGTATCTAACTTAAAGTACTATAAACATATGTCTCAAGTGATGTACTATTAAACCCTATAAGAGTGTGGAAGTTGTATGTTGTACTTATTTCTTTGATCTTGAGAAAGTTATGTTGTGGTTGGGAAATAACTATTGTTTGGATGGGTATGTCTTAAAGTTGAAGGGTTGTGCTTGGTATTACTTCTACTTGTGTGTGGGTATACACGTGTTCATGATTATCACAATTATGTCGTAGTGGTCTATTGTGAACAGTTGCTAAGATACTTGGAAGTCACCTAAGCATATGTATGCATCCTTAATAACACATGGAAATCCTAACTATTTAAGCTCTTAGGTTCGGTCCTTGCTTCCGTTGATAAAGGATTTCCAATATCGCCCAGGTGTGTTGTAAACGTTAAACATAGCCACCTTGTGGATTGAAAATATGGTGCGTTACAGGGCATGTCTATCGTGTCTGTGTCTAGAACTCCGAGCTGCATGTCAAAGCGTTCCCTGCGAACCCAATAGCTGCCATCTAGCTATATTGCCCCCTGATAAGGAGAAGGTGATGAAGGTAGAATTGGGGTCAAAAGCTACCCCTTTCTCCATTTGCAAGGTGCGGTGATCGCCACGTTATGGGTTCATTACGGCATGATGGTATAATCGTTGGCAGCTCGCTTGAACCGCATCAACGACAACTTAGTCAAGACGAGAAACAACCTCAACCTCTGGGGCGCTGTGGAAGCTTGCTCTTGTTTCGTGCCTTGCTGTCTCATAAGCTACATGATGGGGGCCCCTGTTGTCATCACTCATCCCCCATAGACTAGGCCCACTCATACCACAAATGCATCCATCTTGAGTGAAAGGTGAAGCATTGTATTAGCTCATTCTGCTAGGGGAAAGTCAAGCAAAGGCTCCGCCGATGAATCGTGAAGAGTGAAGTCAACAATGGGTTGAAAGGTTGCAAGGTCTACCTCTACCTCTTGGCAACGACTCATCTTCTTCTTCCGGTGGTGATGGCGCGAGGGAGTTGCGGTCTCTCCTACTTCCTTGCCTTGTTCAACATCCTAAGCCTCAGGGCAAGAAGTCTCATTTTTAGGGGTCAGGAGGGGGTGGCACCTTAGCTTGAACGGCTCCAGGTGCGACCCTTCATTGGGTAGACCTCATTAGATGATGCATGGTTGCAAGAAAAAGATATGATGGGGTTAGACACCAAAAAGTAGCCTGAATGTAAAAATTCGAATGAAGCAGGGTTCTGGAGAAAAGAAGAATTGCAAGCAGCTAGCGGGTCCACACCCTTAGGAAAAGGCTGCTCTTGTTGAGGGATGTCCCCTTGAGTAATAACATGGCAGTTATCATCATACCGTTCCCTAAGCTCAAGAATTGACACACTCAATCTTGGCTTCGCTACTCTTTTGGGTTAGTGCGCATCCCGCACAGAGCATTCCACATATCGTCTGGAGGTTTGATCATAAATTGCTGGGAATCAAACAAACCCTCTCTAGGAGGGGAGTCGAAGAAAAGATGGTCCTTTCGAGTCCACTAGAGAGTGTACATGTGATAATGCTCCTTCACTAAGTGTAAGTGGAAGAGGCAGTAAAGAAAGTCTATGCTGGGGTTTATGTTATTCTCACGACAAATGACGTAAAAGCCGACTAATTGGGCCCAACCATTGGGATGTAACTGGCCCGAAGCTAACCTAATGTGATGGAGGAACCTAAGACCAAAGTTGTGAAGAGGGAGATGAAAACCTAGACGAAAGCTATCCTCGTGGACACTCATCCACCCTTCTTTTATATTAGCCATGCAATTCTCTTCAATATAAGGGAGCCTTGTACGGTAAGTCCTAGGAATATTATAATTTTGATGAATAAGGGCTACGTCGCCCTCAGTCATCCAAGAGCGTTTACCCTTTAAGAAAAAGTGATCGACTCTATAAGAATCAGTGTCATGATGATACATTTTTCCACTAGCCATTGTAACGAGTGGAAGGGAGGAAAGAAAGGAAAAAATATCACGTAGTCAAACAAGGATTTTCCTAAAGGAATGAGATTTCCCTCAGAAGAATCTTCCTTTTGAAGGAGAATCCTATAGAAAGAACTTTCTTCGGAAGAAACATCTACGTAAAAGACTTCAGAAATAACACTTCAGAAACGTTTTGATTCGAAGGAAATGTTACAGAAAGAAATGTGCTAAGAAAGAGTGGTTACCTAAAAACGGAGTCTTTCGGAAGGGTTGTGCTTCAGAAAGAAATGACCAAGACGATGGGAATTTTCATCTGAAGGAATTTCCTTCGGAAGGAGCTTACGCAAGGGAATGAGAGGATTCTTTTGGAATAGACAAGATGCAAGCATTAGAGAATTTTCGAAGTAACTGGTCCTATTTATTGTGGATGCGCGGAAGACCAAACGTCTCTATAACTGATAGCGCTTCTGAAGGAGTTTGTATTTCCTATTCTTGATGTCGTAAACATAGAAAGTCCTCTTCATTTTTTAGCTAAGGAGCAAAACTAAAAGTGGGGGGCAATTGTTGTATCCCCAATAATTGAAAAGAAGAAAAAGGAAGCATGGCAAGATAAAAACGACGATGCTTGAGAAGGATGGTTCGGAAAGAAGCTTCAGAAGCTCCCTTGCTCGTAACAACCAGCCTCATTCGGAAGGATGCTTTGGAAGGGTCATTCGAAAGTAGCCTTCAGACTCTCCCTCGTGCACGACAAAGCACCCACCTCCCTCTCACGAGCAACAACCTCCTTCGAAAGGAGGCTTTGAAAGCAGCCTTCGAAAATGACCATTCGGTCCTTTCGAAATGAAGCACTTCAAGGACATGTGTCCCCCTGGATCAGTGACACGTGTCCCCCACTACCATCCTTGAGGCTTGAGCCTTATAAAAGCCCAGTTACTTTTCTTAGAAAGGATAGAGACATTGGTATACCATTTCCACTTTCCTTCCAAAACTTAACCTACTTTTCTTTCCACAAGATAATTTTCCTTTTATTACTGACTTAAGCATTGGAGGGTTTGCGCGGGAGGAAAATCTTGTGAGCCTTCTAACCCTTGTTTGCCACTTACAGTTTCTCTGAAAGCACCGCACCCATTCCTTCGAAAAGACAGCTTGTAGGAGAAGATCACGTTCCCTCGGAAGACCTTGTTCGGTTCCTTTGGAAAGATCATCTCTTGTGCGTCCTTATTTCCTTCGGAAGAACCCTTCGGAAACACCCCTAATTTCAAGATCTTTGACTATTTGAAGAGATCCTCACTTAATACGAAATCGCCCTTCGAAAAAGGCCCTTTGGAGGACACTTTGGGAAGACTCTTTGGAAAGCCTCTTCGAGAACATTCCTGCTGAAACCCCCCTCTATTTCAGTAGCTGAGCATCAATTGCATCACTTTTGGCATCTGTATACCTCCCACTTTGAAAAATTCTAATCGTGTATTTTGGGGACCAACAATTTTCTCAAGATAAAAACAGTCAGAGGAAAGAACTATTTTAAAAGAAAAAGGGTAAATAATAATAATGTCAAGACAAAGTCCATGCCCAAGAAGAGAAGAGATATTCACTTCATAACTCAAAAATTATTTTCAATGTCCGACTACTAATTGTTCCAAGGATAAGAAAATGTAACCTTAAAACTTGAGAGACTGTTTAGTCTCTAGGAGATTTTTGAAAGTCTCATAAAGAAGGCTAATGAGAAAGGGTCTGGAAAGTCTCTCGAAGATCTCCCTCTTTCAAGGGGACGTCTTGAGAAAAACACGAACATGATAAATTTTGATATCTAAAAATCTCTCCAAGAATTTTGTAAAGGGTAAGCATTATTCATAAAAGTCTTAATTCTATTTGACTTCAAAATACTAAAAATACTTATCATGAACTGTCACACTTCTTTATAAATGGGTGAGTTCTCATTCTAAAAAAAGGTACGTCTCTGATACTAATTTTAATATTGTTTGTAGTCCTTCTACAAATTCGAATATCTGACTTAAACATTAAAGTGTTTATACAATAATTATCTTACGTCCATTGATTATGTTCCCTCTTACAAAATTCAAAATGACTTGATTAAAAATTCTCCATTTACAAATCTATTATTCTAACACAATCACAACAACTCCTAAATTACCAATTTGAGTCTTCTTATGGTTTGAGTAATAGTAGTAGTACTAGTCCAAGAAATTGGGTTTTGCTTGTTAAATTGAACTTCTTGATAGCGGAAAATAGTTTTCACGCATATGAGTTTCATTAAATTATTAATTACATTTAAATGCGGTATTTTCATCAATTAACTGACCCAGAGACATTCATTGGGGCATTTTCACCCTAAAGATTTCTCTAAGCCCTCCAGTCTTTCCCAATGCATCTCCCAAATGAGTCTAAGGACTCATCTATGGACCCTACCAATCATCTATAAATACTTTCCATTTCCACGGAAAAAGAATCTTTTGGACCTTCTTAGACGTCTCATCTCTCTCACTCTAAGGCTCACCTAAAAGACCTCCTTCGTACACTACTCCTTTACTACTCTTTGGGATACCGAAAGATCACATAAGACATACATCATATACGCATCTGCATATATTTACATGATCATCGTAAACTACATTATCTGACTTAGGTACGAAGGGCCCGAGTGGGGGAGTTCCCCACATGCCTTTCTGATGTCCCTTGGAAT
Organism: Diospyros kaki; assembly: GCA_036245055.1. Classification (NCBI taxonomy): domain Eukaryota; kingdom Viridiplantae; phylum Streptophyta; class Magnoliopsida; order Ericales; family Ebenaceae; genus Diospyros; species Diospyros kaki. Next base: position 11,509,593 of record BSEG01000009.1, read on the forward strand.
TATAGACTTAACCCAGGCAATAATCCCCGCCCTATTCGGGTCCTGAAACAATTGTCTCCCAGAGCGATCAATCAAGCTACAACTCAGTTTGTCTTATTAAGGGATCCTGATTTGCCTGTTTCCAAGTTAAATAAATTTAATTGTTGTAGTTTGGCAACAACAAGCTTATTTGACCGATTTTATTTATACCAATGATATTTTCCTTCACAATAATTATGTGTAAATAATGTTTCTTAAACAATGTAATTTAGCATTTTGGTAATCACAAAGTCACTATTTTAAAGAAATTCATTATTATAAATGTTATCGTTTGAATATAACAATAAATTTATTTGTTGGAAAAGTTATGGTAAAGTTGCTTGAGATTTGCTAGGAAGAGAATAATTAGATGGCGTAAGACATTCTCTACACAAATACTCCGATACTTAAATTAAACATTAGAGATCATTGAAGAGTAAAATGCAAAACTTTAATTGGTATTTGATACGTACTTTTTTGGAATTAAGCCTTACCTATCTATAGGGAAGTGTTAAGATTTGAGAAAAGCATCCTTGGTGTTTCGAAGTCAATTAAGATTAGGAATTTTAACAGATAAACCTTATCTTTTGCGAGATTTTCAAAGAGAGTTTTGACTATTAGAGTTATCTAGCATCGCCTAAAAGGTTTCCAGGAAACCTATGAGTCTCCTAGGATGTTGTTGCCGAAAATACAACAATTAGAATTTTACTCAGTAGGGTAGACTGTCGTATGAGATTCTAACACACGGTGGATCGGGTGAGGGAAATAGTCTCCAAAAACTACCTTTCCCAAAAGAATCTCCTGTAAGAAGTCCTGAAAGAAGCTACTGCCCCGAAATAGTTTTACCCCAAAAGACTGAGGTCCCGAAAGAACTGTGCCCGAGAGAATCGAGGTCCCGAAAGAATAATACCCCCAAAAGAATTGCTATCTGCAAGAATTGCACCCCGAAATAGGCTTTGATTTCTGTTGTAGAGAGGATGATCTTTCGGTAAAGAACTGCAAGGGAAAAGTGAGTTAGAAGGCTTGAGGGGAGTGTTCACCCGTAAAGACCCTCCGATGCCTAAGTTAGTATGGGAAAGGAATGAGGTTAATTTTGAAAGAAAATAGTAAATGTCTCGAAAGAAAAAAGGCAAGTCAAGGTGGTTTTTACCTAGTGGTTACAAAAAGTCCTTTTTGTTGTCTTGTAGTTTGGCTTTTATAGGTCACAAATCTAAAAGGGGACACGAGGCATTGATTGCATATTCGCTGAAATATATTTTGGGGAGAGACTTGAAAGGGTATATCAGGTAGGTCCTTCCATGCTTTTGAGATGGTCTCTCAGGGACAACTTCTCCCCTACTTATTCAGATATCTTCTTTCGAGTGCACTCAAAAGAACCTCTCAAGCGTTTAACCAAAGGCTTCTCTTGGGCTTTCCCAAAAGGTTTATGTCAAGTCTCACCTGGAAGATTCCTTCTCAATCCTTTTAGGGAGGCACAACAGTTAGCCCCCCCAGTCTTTTCTTTTATGCTTGGGTTAAAATGAAGACTTTATTTGGCTTTTTGGTCTTTCTCCCCAAAAGGTATTTTCCTAAAAGAATTTTGACTTTTTCCAAAAAGACTGTTCCTCAATAAAGCAATTTCATCTCCTTTAGGGACCTCCATAAATACGGACTTTATTGTAGAAATTTTTTCTTCATGACTTTTTTTACTGTGCCCGAAAGAACCTTCGTATCCTCTCCTTCTCTCGATACTTGAAAGAAAACTAAAGGTTGTTTCTCCCAAAAAACTTCTTGTAATTTTAATCAGGTTATCTCTTAGAGGTGTTTCGTGAGAAACTCTGTAATTTGAATATTTGATCCTCTGAAAAGGATTTCCTTTTGCGTTGTTTGGGTATTCCAGAAAGAATCTCACAAGTTTGTTTCGAAAGAAAAATATACTTCTCAAAAGAAATTCATCCCGAAACATTATTCATTCCTGAAAGAATTCTTTCCCGCAGAACAACTTTTCTTTCTAGAAAGAACTTTCATTTTCGAAAATATTACTTCTCGTTCCCGAAAATAACACTCCTCCTGAAGAACATAAGTCCCCAAAAGAATTTTTCTTCTAAAAAGAACCTTAACTCCAAAAGATCTTCTTTTCTTGAGAAAACCTTTTTTTCCCGAAAGGATTTTCTTCCCAAAAGAACCTTAACTCCCGGAAAAAATTTCCTTCCTGAAAGAACCATTTTTCCTTTTTTCAACTTGTTTTTTACTCTCTTCCTTCTGCAACCCATGGCAGATGGCAAAGTCTATATCAGTGCCCTTGATCATGATGGGGTTATCCGTGAGTATATAGCGGGCAAGTGTTCCCACCTGACGGAGGATAACCTTGAACAAATCCAAGATGCATATCGTATCCCTCGTTCTTATCATGCCCAACTTCTCGAGGCGGATAAGAATTGTGCAGCCTCCACTCAAGATGATTGGATGGCTGTTCATGAGGCTAGTTTCCATTTAGGCTTCCACTTCCCTTTTCACCACTTCAGCCTTGAGTTTCTTTGTCGTAGCGACTTAGCTACTACTCTACTCCACCCTAATGGGGGGGCTCAACTAATTATTTTTTTTGTGTTATGTTGTGAAAATGAGCTAGTCCCTTCTCTCGAGTTCTTATTTTTCTTCTTCCATCTTTGCCTAGTCAAGGAGCCATACCACATGTACACTCTTCATTGGACTAGGTAGGAGGACTGTCTTTTCCATGGTTCTCCTATAAAGGTTAACCATTTCAATTCCACTGGTTCATTGTAAAGCCTCTCGAAGGGGTATGGTATGCCCCTTGTGACTGGCATACAAATGCTATTAGAGTGGCTCGCCCTTCTTTGAGTAAATGTGTTCATCAACTCTGGGAGGAATTTAAGGATAGTCAGAGCCTGCTTGTTCATGGAGGTCTCGTTGACCTTTAAGAACTTCTCACTGTGTACAGATTGACGGGGGTCAGATGGTTTGATGCACTGGATAAGTCGTTGTGGTGTAGGAGCCAAGTGCCCTACCTTCGTAGCCTTAGGCTTACCCAGCAACTGAGGATCTGGTCAAACAAGAGGTCGCTCCTCTATAGGAGTCGTCTCCTTCCAAGGGTGTGAATGCTCCTAACTTCACTATGCTTTCTCTTCACTTTTATTTTTGTTTAGAATCGTATCATCTCTTTGATACCTTTTGGTTTTTGGTGATCTGACCAAGTGTTGCACTTTTATGTTGCAACCATGAAGAGGATGATTAGGTTTTCCTAGCAACGAGAGTTGGGTAGCTCATTTCGAGCCAACGTTTCGCTGCCTAGAGGTCCTCCTCCACCCCTAGAGGCTCTAATCTTCTTTGAACACATTGGAGAGACCTCAAGAGATCTCCGTCGCTTGAAAAGGACTCGCCAATAAGGGGAGAGAGATCCAGCGACCTACAAACCAGTTACGAACTTGCCTCTTCTTGATCCAAGTATGGGCCCCCAATCTATTGCACAACTGACCCATCAATAACCAGCTAATCTGGAAATTTTGAAAGTAAAGCAAGATCGCTATGGGGCAAGCAGCGTAGCTCAAAAATTTTGAACCTTACCACGATCTTGGCGATTGGATCAACATCGAAATTAAATCATTCACATATAAATAAAATAAATCTAATCTTTAGATTTTTGAGTCGTTTGCAGATTCGAGCCGTCAAAGCGTCCGGCCTTTAACTCGTGATACGCGACACGCGTCCGTTGGCTAGGAGAGCGGAATAAGAGTGCTACGTCTATTTGTTCTTTTTCTGTGAGAACCTACTACGACACAACTTCTTGCTGCAGTGTTCCACTTAATCATACGTCTGCTCTCCTAGTTTAAACTAGGGACTGTGCCTATTGGGTATAACTCATTAGGTTTTTGAATATGTTGGAAATGTGTCGGTACGAACACATAAAACAAGATTGACCTTTAGCAAGGCAGCATACCTATCTAATTATTCAGAAGGATTCATAATCCACAAATAACCTTTCACGAGCATGGTTACTGTGTAATTCGATCCTCTCGTCAATGTATCCTATGTGATCTCAAGTTGGTGATGTGTTGCTTGATTACGATCACATAAGTTTTCTTTGGTCTTTTGGATATCCTCACTTAATAGAAAGTGAATCAATAACTCCATATTGATCTCTTTCACCATGCCCATGGATTTAAAGTAAATATCCACCAAAGACACCTTAGATACATTATCCTCTATCAAGGGATAAACGAGTCCTATCTTGGTTATGCACCCATCTCCATAAGCCTCACGATATGCCCAACGATTGCTCACGTGCAGCCTTTGTCTAGGCCCATCGAAACGATGTCAAAGCATACTAGTCTTCTTATGAGATGACCGTGACAACCTCAGGTCCAAGGATTAGTTACACCCATCTCGTATGAAAATTCCATCAACATATAACCAAAATAGATTCTCATGGCGAGTCATGTCCAGTAACACGTTCTCCAACATTGGTCACCTATGTACTTGTCTAGGCATCCCCAGGCCTATGGGTGTCCTTATTGCTATCACATAGCAAAAACATAGCACATACAAGTCTTACCGCAATTGTCAATGTCCATTATTGACATTGCTATGACTTAGAACATTTAATGATGTCCAAAACTTGTGATGCATCATCTCACATCTTTATAGATTAATCACAGTATACATCATATGGAATTCTATCTAGTTTCATTCGGTCATTACAATAAAAACAAAAAACTAATAGAATGACTTCTTATGAATTTGAATAACTCCTTATTCAAATAATAAATATGATTGCAATTATCAGTGTATAACATGTCCAATCTGATTGGGTCTAGAGCACCTACACTTATAAATGTCAGCTGCATTGAGTGCGGAGGCACTGCGAGTAATGACTCGCTCCCACCTACGAGTGTCATTTGTGAATAATCGATCAAATTACTCACACGACAAACCAACAACTGAAGGGTTGGACTATGTTTCAACGGGAAACGCCCTACGTGGGCACTAAGGTTTGTCCTTCCCTTCGTTCTACTCAAGGAATCAGTCCCAAACACAGACAAGAAACATGGTGGAACAAGACCCAAAACCCAGGTGAGCTTCACTTTTCTCCATCTCACCTCACAATAAGCTAAAGGTGGCCCAGACATAAAGCTAGCATAACAAACACTTCGCTGACTATTACGGATTTATAGGAACATACCTTTTGAACCTTACCTGATCCGAGACTTGGCTCCACTAACTAAAGCCATATACATCAAGCCTTCTCGCAATCACCTACCACATTATGGTGATTACGGTAACTGTTAGAGTTATGCTCCATAAGCCAATTATATTTTTATGTAATTGATCATACTTTACATTGTAATTATTTATCTTCAATCAATTGTTATTGCAAGGCATTATGTTTTTATTTGTCATTATTGGTTGTCGTTATTATTACAATCCATACTTGACAAAGTCCATAGATCAAATAAGCTCATGGAATATGGTTGTGCATAGAGATGACGATCATGAAACATATTCCTTACAAGTCTTGATCTTAAATGTTCCTAGTCTTAGAGTTATTAGGATTGAACACTAATAACTTGGATAGACTAGCACGTATGATGCATGCTCAATCAGGAGAATGTCTTATTTCATGGACATTGGTGTGTGAACACTAGTACATATATGTGAGTGCTTATTATAAGAATAAGTACACTGAACTGACCCGCTACAGAATTCCTAATGGTTATTGTTTTATGTCGAATTGAAATTCTTGTGTTGCAATAGTGTAGATTCATCCTTAGACTTGAGACATCATGGTAGTCTTATATTTGACTAGTTACGCTTTGGTTCATTTTTAGATTCTAATGGAGTCATTAACAAATTATCACTAGGCGTAACCTTATCATGTATGAAGGCTTGTGAATGTCGAAATAAGATTCATTACTTATCAATAAGATGAGAAGATATCCTATGTATTTTGATGATTTTATGACTGAGGAAATCCTTGGTTAATGTGAGGTGGAAATCATAATGTGTTTTGATTTCGCTTATCAAGTCATAAATCCGGAATGGATACATAGTTATTGAATGATTAGGGTTTTGTCACAAAACCATACCCTAAATTTAATCGGGACATAGGTCGATGAAAGGATTTTACTGCATGGTAATTGCAATTGAAAAGGTCCGTGTTTTTCATCGTTGGCTAGGAATTCATGGCATGTTACTAAACGTTAACCATGATATATAGGGTTTTAGAATTAATTTAATTAATTCTAAAACTATTAATTAAAGAGTTTAATTAAGAAGCCCATGAGATGGGTTAAATAAAAGGCCCATGAATTTAATTAAATAGTTTAATTAATCTAATAAGTTGGGCCTTCATATAGCCTAATAGAATTGGCCCTACATCTAGGCCAATGGTGGACCTAAGGGGTTACATACTTAGGTCGAGCCCGTTCCACAATTTAAAAGAGAGAGTCGGCCCAATGTGATTAAGGGCCGGGCCTAAATTGTTTAGGGTTTTTCCAAGGCACGTTTAGGGTTTTTTAACTCTATATATATGCCACTTAAGAAGATGGAAAGGACAAGGAAATTTCAGATCTCTCAAGAGGCACCTAGGGTTGCTAGCACTACTTGAGGCGTTCGTGGAAAGGGTTGATCGTGTGGACCGACTTGGAGGAGTTCATGCTTGCGACTCTACGGATTGAATCAAGGCAGAAATAAAGGCTACACGGTCGCTGGTTTTCTAACAATAACTAGATACATTTAGCGCCTAACAACATATACATTCAATCATAGGATTACATACATAAAAAGTGCATAACATACAACTCGGGCAACACTGCTAGTTGGCACAACAGCCTCCTGGCACCATCCCTGCTTGCATCTGGACTTGTATCTTCTACAACATGAGGTAAAACCTCATAAGTTATAAAGATTTAGTAAGTAAATGATGCATGAGAGAGCATGTAATACAAAATACAATGGAAATGGATAGTCTTCCATGCCCTCATAAGCTCCATAGGTTAAGGCATCGACCAACCCTTCCCACCACTAGTCCTTCATATGGCCATAGGTACACTAGAACATATATCGTGCAAATGTTTACCACTACATGCAACTCATAAAGAAGTACTTACAAATGCAAGCAAGACCCCCACCACTTGGGTCATCCCTTACCTGGCTCGAAGTCTCTCCTATCTCGGCACGAACTCGAGCCTGAACCTCAAACTCTTGTAGGATCACCTCTTTCCCGGTCGAACCTCAATCAATCTGGAGGAGAAGTTCGGCCAAATGCCTACATCAGCGTTGCCTCTTTAGCTACCATCTCGTGCCAAATCTCCATTTTCAAGATTTCTGTATGCTCCACGAGTCTCAAAATAATTTCCAGAACTTTTCCCCAATTTTTTGGAACTTTTTATTATTTTTCCCATATTTTCCTTATTTTCCAGATTTTCTATATTTCTTTTTTTTTTCTTTCTTTCCTCATTTCTCCCTCGCGCATACTCTTTCTTCTTCCTGCGCCTTCTTCCTTGCGTGCGCCATGCACTAACGGTCGGTTACCGCTGCCTGGCCTCGTCGACAACCGTCGCTTGCCTGCGGCCATCGCCGGCCTCGCCACCACAAGCCTACACTGCCTCCACCGCGACTGGCAGCTCCTGTGCATGAACCCACAACTGCAACACTGCAATCGCCATTGCCGGCCACCACCTTAGCTAAGCTCGTTGCAACCACTGTCGACCGCCTCCCTCAAGCCACCGCTTGCTGCTGTTGTTCTGCTGTGCGCCACTACTGGTCTGTCGCTGTTGCTGCTCTACTTGCCTCACGTCAGCCATGGCCGCTGGTTCTTTTTCTAGCCACCGGCCTGTTCTCCCTCTCTCGATCTCTCTCATTCTCTCGATCTCCCTTCTCTTTCGTGCGATGCCTCACTCGGCCATGCTCTTTCTTGATTCAAAATATCATGGGGAGGAAGCTTCCTCCTCATTTTTGTGCATAACATATATATATATATACAAATTATACAATAATTACACTTTTAATCCCCCAATTACTCAATAATTTCACTTCAACATATCCTTAATCCGACTTAAGGAATTTATTAATGGAACTTGGCCCCTCCAAGACTTAATTAATACCATCAAGCCACCTGAAATCTTTTTTCCTCAATTAATTGCCGACATTTACTCGATAGGGATGATTTTGTCCATGCGTTTGCACGAGACCTTCATTCCACCTAAAACGCTTCAGGGTTACCTCACTCGCAAAACCAAACCACCCCTAGGGTCCCCTCAGCTTCCTGGAGGTCCCTTACGACCATTCGATACTAACAGCCATTCGAGTTTATACAGAATTTATTTTGAAAATTATTTTCGATAGGACTCTTTCTAGCGTCATTATCCTCAACTCGAGACGCTCACCAATCTCTTACCCTCTTCCTTGGACATCCAAGTCCCGAGACACTCCCTGTCGCCAATTCGGTAAATTTTATTAATTAAATTCTCAAAATTGATTTTCGGGCCTTCTTAGACCACCCGAGGTCCTTTGAAAATAATCGAAAATTATATCTTTTCCATCAATATGTAATACCGGGTATTACACTGGGGTGGTGTCTCACCATGAAGATATGCAGGACCTAGTTGAGATGGGGGTTGTTGGTCGCAGGGTTGCCCTGCCCATCCTGGGAGGACTAGAGGTTGAGGTTACCTCTCACTTAGATCAAGCTACTATCGATGCTATCCAGGGAAGGGACGAGGGTGTTTCCATTGGATTTTTATCCATCCTCAACAAATTGATCGTCAAGTTCTTCATATCAAGAATAGGCTAGCTACCTGAGATTTAACTCCTATCTTGCCTGTTCCAGGCTACTCTCGTAGAGGTGGGATCTAGTTAGAAGATGGAGCCTGGGCTTGCGTGGAGAACTTCCAAGTGCAACCGAGGGTATTGGACACGGATTCAATGGAGATGCTTGGAATTGTCGCTTGCCTTATCTATTCCACGATCCTCCCAGTCGATGAGATCTTGTACTTCAGGAACTCCCCCTATGACATGGATGAGTTCGAACGCCATCTTGCTATAGTAGTTATTGCCCTTGCCATTTTTCCTCTAGTGTAAGGATGCAACATACTTACTTTCCTTGTTTCTTTTTGTATGTAGGGAACTCAAGGCGCAGTGGTGACTAATGCAATGAACAGAATGCATCTAGCTCACCTAGAAGCCGAGCTTTATGAGTGGAGATAGAGATCCTATCACTGGAATGAGGAAAAGTAGGTCCTTAACATGAACATCCGCCATTTGGAGTCGGATAAGTCTGATCTCCAACAAGTCAAAAGCCTCCAAATAGAGCTTCAAAGAGTTGAATCTAATTGCGAGAGCACCCAGTCTGAAGTCCAGAGTTGCAGAACCAAAAGAAAATTCAATAAGAGACTGCTTCTGCCTTGGTGGCTTTCCAAAGGGAGGTGTTAGAGATGAGAAGGGCACTAGTAGACGCTGAGGGTTGGGTAGCTGAGTCACTTCAATCATCTTCCTGGATGCGGGTTGAAAATGAGAGGTTGGTGGCATCTAAACAACAGGAGATCGAGGAGACAGTAAGGGAAACTGTGAAGGCATATCGCCTCTCGAATGATTGCGTTAAGCGTAAATACGTGTATGCCAGCTGCTACTCAAAGTTTGGATTCTATCTCGACTGTAGCTTCCTCGAAAATAGGCACCCTAGAGAGTTTTTCCTTGAAATGGTTTTTGCATATGCCATCTCCTCCTCTCCACCCCCTTGGACTGTGTACGAGCCTGATGCTCCTAGCCCTAATGAGAGAATGAATAAAACTCTAGAGGATGATATCATAATGAGCATGACTGGGACTCTTCGAGTTATTGAGTAAGGCCTGGATGCTGATCTTCTTGAAAGCACTCATCTGAGCCGATTACGCAGGGACTTGGAACGTCTGAGCCAACTTAGGGATAATTAAAGTAGGGGGTCCATTCCATATTTTTGTTGATTTTGTATGTTCTAGACGTTTGTTTCATTCGCATGAGGGTACAGGCATCACCCTTTGAATGGTTTCTTCTTATGTGTACAAAGTTTAAATCCAATTCCATGTTCATGCTCTTTTTTCATGCTTGTGAATGGCTTTTTACGTGCGGCATTCTATGTTATAGCTTTGCTTGTTTGTTTAAGCTTGTTGTCCTTATTATCTTCTTCATTGGGTTAATTACTTAGGCATCTGGATTCATGCCCCTTATCATAGATTTAGGTCATTCCTGATTTAAGCTTTTCTTTGTTTGTCTTTGGGGTTTGACATTTTCCATTCATACCTACGACCCCTATATGGGACCTATTCGTCGCTGGGAATCTGGGACGAGCATCACATCCTTGATTTGATCATGAGACTCATACCACAACATCGAGCTCTCTAGGTGGTCAAATTTAGGGGGATGCCTTGCCATCAGATTTTCATGGAGGTCATGTGGGGAGTATGTAGTTTGTGATTGGGATAATTTTCAACAATATCATTTTCTCCTTTTTGGGTTAGTCTACCATAGGTAATCTAGGTTTTGGCAAAGGTTCGGTATGGAATTCCTGCTGGGCATTCGTGTTTCTCAGGAGGCCTAGGAGTTGGGTTTAGCTTAGGGGCATAGTATCAAACTCAATCCAGGGATCCAGTTGAGCCTGCAGGCATAAGCGTCAGAACATCCGGTGATCTCGATCCAATCTGAGGTCACCAGCACCAGATTATAACTAGGCAATTGAACCCTTCGAGGGTGGAATCATATTCTGGATTATTGCGTCGCTGTTTTGTCCTCCACTATTCTTTTTTGGATTAGTCTACCTTAGGGAATCTAGGTTTAGTCAGAGGTTCGACGTGGGATTCTTGTCGAGAATCCAAGTTTGCTAGGAGGCCTAAGCACCAGATCAACCAAGGAGTTGGGTCTAGCTTAGATTTCAACCAGGCGATTTAATCCTTGAATGGTGGAATTATTCTTCAAGTTGTTGCACCGCTGCTTCATCTTCTACCGCACCTTTCAAGGGTTAGTTGGCCTTAGGGAATCTGGGTTTAAGGTAGAATCTCCACTCGAATGAAGGCTATTCGTGGAAGGGGCTTCGAATCTACAAAGCAGTGGGGCCAGCATTGTATTGATATCCTCAAGGGTGTCATTTTGGAGTACTCCTTGCGATTTACTTTTCCTAGTTCAAACAATGTGGCAGAATATGAAGCCCTCATCGCCGGCTTAGCCATCTCCAAAAACCTAAAGGTAAAAGAGGTGGTGGCTCATAACGACTCTTAGCTCATAGTACAACAATTCCAAGGCACCTATGAAGCATGGAACCCAATGCTCACTTGGTACCTATAGAGGCTATGAGAGTTGGCCCACTCTTTCTATGATTTTTAGTTAGTACAAATCAATTAGTCCCTCAATCACCATGCTAACGTCGTATCTAAATTGGCATAAACCAAAGATACCTTCGGGCGACTGATCCACCTAGAAATCTTCCAAAAGCCAAGTACGGAGGAAAATGACGAGACAGGGACAATGCATTTTATTGATATAGCCAATGACTAGAGGTCACCCATTATGTAATACTTGTTAGTGATAGTGCCATAGATGCTAGATTTACATTACATAGGATGTATGTGAATGACACTATTGATTGTTCTTGATATTAATAGAAGGTCATATCTTCATTCATATCTCTCCCTTCCATATTTATGAATGAGTCCCTAAACTTCATAGTAGAGTTCCTACTCTCAAGGTGTTGAGATCGTATGACATGGATATCTAGTTTAAGATTTCTTAAAGGTATTCCTGGGCTTTAGATTTATCAAAAGTGAAATATGATATATCGATTAGTGGACCGGCACATGGGCTACTACAATTGTTAGCATCGGATGCTAATGGGAATGGGGTGGTAAGTCACACGCCACTTTTGCATGGGATGCATAGAGTAGACATGTGGGTGGGTATTGAAGAACATCCACTGCATGTAATGCCTGTGACAGATCACACGGCTTGAGGATTAATGATCTATCGCTTGCTCTCAATTGTGTATCTGGTCCTCAGAACAGAGGCGACATGGTGTCTTGTGCACTAGTGTTAGGGATTTGCCTTTGAGCGGAACCATCCGGTGTAAGATGTGGGAATGCTTTATGTGCGGTCTCTATACACGGGTGTATGGAGATAGATGCTCGCTGATGGGATCTATTGACTTTCATTGGATGGTGGCAAACATCCTATGTGGTTCATGTTGGTGATTGTGATTGAAAATCCCTTGGCTAGAGTGAGCATGAGATTAGAAAGAGTTCCAATGTCAAATTGGATCTGACAGGCTAACTATATCACACATCGTACTAGATTTTTCATAGTTACTGAGTCCTATTAGTTTAATTAGTCCATGACTCTCACTCAGTCAAGATGTTAGTCAGTGGAAGGATTGTAGTGCACATTAATTGAGGAGCCTTAATAGGTTCATATGAAGTTAGACTTCATTACCACTAGGATTATCCTAAGTCCTGGCTAGAGGATACTTAGGATCTTTCATGTTACTCTAGGGATTTGGTGAGTTCCTCTTAGTAGGTCAATGGGAGTGACCGACATCAAGGAGTTAACTTGTCATGATTGTAAAATGGTTATGAACCTATAAAGTCGCACACATACTGAGTAACATACCAAATTAGTGATCGGTAGCTCTTAGTATGTTCCTTGTCACTGTGGGACTATGATGTTGGTTGCCATTATGTGTTGGATAGACGAATCTATAGATATGGAAGATTTTTATTGGACAACAAGAGTCCTTGGTTGCATTATTAGATAGTGCATGGGCTATTATTGGATAATAGCGGGGCCAGAATGTAATATAATCAAAGCTGGTGGAGTTGCCCAACTTAGGTAAACCAAAATGCTCAGCCCGGTCGATCGAACTTGATTCGTTAGTTTCTAGATGACTTCAATCGACCGAACCTTACAATACAATTGACAAAACTTCCATCGCTTTGTCTCGTCAAGGCATTTAATGCACTGGCGATTTACACGTTGGAGGAATGGTTGGACGACGGGGAGGCATGCGAGATTGCTTGGGTTTGGTATTTGATTTAACTGGTTTTGAGAAGGTTAAGCAAAGGCTACTCCTCACTCAATTTATCAACACTCTCACTCTCTCCTGTTGATGTTATCTGATTCATCTTCTTCCCTCCATAGCTGCAGCCATTTTCTTGTTCTTGCTCCAAGTTGGCTAGTGCAGCTTGTTCTTATTTTCTCTCATTTAGATAGGTTATTAGATAGCCACCAAGAAACCAAGAGGGAACCGCAAGAGAGCTTCAGATCACCTCCATTTAGAAGGTCCTAGCAAGGCTCCGTTAAAGGGTTCCAAGAGAGGCTTAAGTGTGGACCGACTAGTTCTAGGGAACTTGTTGACAATAAGGAGAAGGGGGACCTCTTTCGGGACAATCAGCATTAACCTTCATTGAAAGGTATACCAAAAACCCCCTATGGAATGGTTTTCCTTTTGATGCATATGGATGATTAATATCGAGTCTTGCAAGGATCATTTTTTGCTTCTGCTTTTCCATTGCTCTAATGTATGTGTTGGTTTTCTAAAAAGTGTTTTAAAACCTATATATCTTTGCATTGATCCACACGTGGTTGGTTTTTAGCTTCAGGCCCTCATTTCCTTTCAATACCTGCTCATTGGGAAGCCCCCTGCCAACCCTACAAAGGTGAGAATATTGAAAATACGGGCTGGTAGTTTTGTGATCATTGATTGGATTCTATACAAGTAAGCTTTCTCAATGCCATTGTTGAAATGCCTAGGACTACAAGAAGCACAGCAGGCCCTGGATGAAGTACATGAAGGGTATTGCGAAGGGCATCTTAGAGGAAGAGCTTTAGCCGCCAAAGTTTTGAGGGCGGGATTCTTTGAGCCCACTCTACATAAGGATGCTTCCATAAAAGTTTGTACATATAATAATTACCAGAGACACGCACTATTGTTTTCTATCCCTGTGGCAAACATCCAACAAAGTTTCCAACCCATTCCCTTTGCACAATGGGGGTTGGATATACTCAGTCATTTTCCTATCACTTTCGGGTAGTGAAAATTCTTACTTGTGGCCATCGATAATTTCACCAAGTGGGTAGAAGCAAAACCCTTTAAAACTATCCTAGAGAAAAGGGTAGAAAATGTAGTGTGGAAAGATATCATCTGCCACTTTGGAGTTCCTAGGATCATCAACATGGATTATGACACGTAGTTCGATTCTGATACCTTTTGTGCCTTCTACAGCAAATGGGGAATCCACTTGCACATGGTGTTAATTGCCTACCCACAAGCGAATGGACAAGTTCAAGCACCTAACAAAATCATCCTTCATGGTCTTAAAACCCAGCTTGAAAAGGCAAAAGGTGCTTGGGTCAAAGAGCTTCCAACTATTCTTTGGGCCTACGGCATCACCAGTCAAGTGTCCACCGGTGAACTCCGTTCAACCTTGTGTATGGGACCGAGTCTCTCATTCCTGTTGAAATTGACATTCAGTGCCCATAAGTATTGGCCTTTAATGAGTAAAGAAATTCAAAGCAACTGTCTAACAACCTAAACCTAATTGACAACTTAAGGGATCTAGCTAGTATTCGGTTAACAACCTACCACCGAAGAGTAGCCAGCTACTACCACACTTGTGTGTGAGACAGACCATTACAACCAAGTGATTTAGTGCTTAGAAAATCTGCCATCATAGGTGCCCTTTGTAACGAAGGCAAGTTGCGGGAAAATTGCGAAGGCCCTTACAAAATTCAAGAGATGTTGGGCCCAAACACCTACGTTCTCTAAACACTTCAAAGGGAGATGCTTGGTAAAACCTAGAACGTGATGCTTCTGTGGAGATACTTTGCTATGTAATTCATATCGTGTAAATTCCTCTTACGTGCACATAGATAGAAGGAAAAAAAAAACACACTTAGAAAAGGCGACATAAACTGTGCTCACATAGGATACCAAAAGCTAATAAGCCACATAAGTAAATATGAACTTGGGAAGTCGGGTATGGCATTACACTCATCTTAACATATAGCAAGCATGCCATAAGTAGTTCACGACCACACTTCCTCGAGGGTAAATCTTCTTTGGAAAAAGTGAATGGGTTTCGGTGTCCTTCCTCTTACATCCTGCGAGGGCAAGTACTGGATGTGTAAATTTCTAGGCTCCTCAGCGATGAATAAACTGCGATATGTGGTGAAGATCGTCAAACCCTTAGAAATAATTGATAGTTCAAGGTTACCTAGGAAGATGGAGCATGGTTGATCCCCCTAGCCATGGTCGTGACATCAATATCCCTCGATAACCCCAGGGGTTGCAACAAACAATCCAAGTTTCATACCCTGTGTAGCATGCTACTTCAAATTACACATCGACGCCCCCAAAACAATTGCCCTAGGGGGCTGAATTTTCCTTGTCCGTATCCATATAGGTGTAGGTGCTCTTAAAGGCGCTAACAACCTATTTATCAGTCCTGCACACGACCTACTGGCAAGGTGGCTCTCATTTCTTATCATAATGGGGCATCTGATGGATATTAGTACACCCCTTAGGGTCAGACCTTTCTTAAGGAAACTTAAGGCTTTTGGTGTCCTCCCTCCCACATTTCACAAAGACACGCACCAGATGTATAAATTCATCGGCCCCTTTAGCGACATGAAAGATGGGGAATAGTGGCAACAATTGAAAAACCCTAACAATATCTACGAGATCAAGGCAATCTTGGAGGGTGACGTAAATCCATCCCCCTTTGGTTGGAGTAATGATGGAAAGATCACCCCCTGGTAGGAAAACGAATGCGTACCTTTATCCCTTGGAAATCAAAGTATCATACCCAATGCAAAAAAAGCATCAAATATCAAATTAGCCTCTATCCTAATACCCAGGCTTCGAGCACCCATTTTGTACTCTTTCCTTTGCCTTTCAGCTAAAGGCAAGAATGGGGAGCTATTGTTATGGGATGCCCTAAGAAGTTTTTAAAATCTTAGAAAATTCCTAAGTATTTTGCGTATCCTCGAATGATCCCAGAGAGTCTAGCAGACAAGTGTCTCTTAGAGTCCTCGAAGCATCTCCAGGATGGTTGAGCCTCAACATTGCATAGCCCGAAGATTCACCTAGAGTCTTTTGAGCCCAATTCACTCGGTGTCTTCGAAGAGTCTTTGGACCTATTTGGAGGAAACTCATCGGGGTATTTTCAGCCCGTAGACCTTTTGGCCTCACCAAATGCATCTTCTCGAAGAGTTTGAAGACTCTTATCCGTGGACCTCGCCAAGTGTTTATAAATACCCGTATGCTCCAAGGCAAACATATTCCTTTCGGATTCTTTTTCGATTCCTTTGGACCTTCTTAGATTTGTCGGACCTTTCAGAACCTACTAAGGATCTTTTTTGGATCTCTCTCTGACTCTTTCTTCTGGACTCTTTCTAGACCTAAAGACTTAAGACTCTAGATCCCACAATACTCATCGGGAACCTACTCCCAAAGACCTACACTGGACATACTAGATGCATTCATGCATACATCTGTACTTCATTTTCTAGACATCAGCGTTTGACTTAGATATCAAAAAACTCATGTGGGGAAGATCCCCACGTGCCTTCTAACTTTCTTTGTACTGTAGATAACCAAAAGACCCGAGAACAGTTCCTTGGAAGTCCCCAAAGACAGTCATTTGAAGACCCTTTGGACCTATTCGAAGACTGCTCCTCAAAGACCCCGAGGGTCAATTTGCCCCGAAAACTCCTAAGACCCTTCGAGGACGCTGAAGCCTCAGCCTTCCTTGGGTCGGATCCCAATTTTCGTTGAACCACAACAATCCTCTCGATTTTCTCAAGAACTCTGCCCTGATTGTTCTCATGATAAATAAATTTAATTATTGTAGTTAGGTAACAACAATATATTTATTCATTTGCACACATGCACGCACATATGTGTATATAAATATTGTACGTATGGTATATAAACATGCACCCACATATATACTATATATGCATGTATACTTTTACACTTATACATACATATATGAATACATGTATGTAAATATTTTAATGAATATACATATCTTTGTAAATATATGTTATTAGTTAGTGAGTATAAAATATTTTATAATTAATGCATAATTAAATATTTTAGTTACACCCACGTTTGAAATCCTTTCATTTCCTAGTTCAAATCCGAGATTGACTAAATCTATATCCTTCTTAAATATGATAGTACGATATTAGATTTGACATTCCAAATCTCGAAATGATGGGAGTTAAATTACCTCATTCAAACACAATCTAATAATTACTTAATATATTAGTGTCTTTTTTTAAATCATTTTGTATAGATTCATAGCATAATAATAAGATATTATCAAATATTTATTATTTATTATTTGATTTTAACATTCATAAGCATAACAGTATAGTTAGTAATGAAACACAAACACAATTTTATGGACATTACTTTCGTAACATGATTCAGTAAAGCATAGCATAGTATCATAATTTTTTCATAAAGTCAGCTTTGGAAAAACAAAAGAAAGAAAGAGAGAAAAGAAACTGTAACATTAGGAAATTTTAATTATTTACTATACACCAAAATTACCCTGCTTTTTCTGTAGTTAATGAAACGTACGAGTTTCATTAGTAACATCTAGAATTAGATAATTTATATTATTAATTTGCATTTAGTAATATATCCATAACATTGCTAATATAAATTCGATTCGGGTACCAATAAGAAATTGGATGCTTTACTTTAAATTGTTCATTTTTGCCTGCCTGCCTGCCTGTCATCTGTTTGTTATATCATAATGGATTTGTTGCTTTCTGTTATTTCCTGCGCGCTTTGTAGAGAAGGGATCGAGAATGTTGCAAAAGAACTTGAAGCCATAGCAACAGAATTGGGTCAAATCATATGGGAATCGGAGACTAATGCAAATAATAACAAGCAACTAATTAGCCGCCTCCAAGGAATTGAGAAGCAAAGAGAATCAGCTGTTGTCAGCTTATACAGATACGACCACGATGATGCTCTTAAGGGACTGGGCGACTCTCCTATTCCTTGTTTTAAACAGCATGATGACGATGATGCTCTCAGACTTCATCTTCCACTGGACCATTGTGAATTTCATGCGCAGTCACCCCGCGGACTTCTGTCCTTCAATGCAACCCCACAAACAATCGTTGTGACAATTGGGAAACACTTCCAGGTAATCATCTTCCGCTGCTTACTTAATTTCCTTTGGTTTTAGCTTCACACACGCACACACATTCTTGGTTCCAATATCCGGCTCGTATTCTAGTATAGTTTTGAACTTAATTCGGTCGCCGCCCGTAACACATTTCTCCGGTCTAGGAGGACTCTATGATGACACTACTTTAGTTGGCTTTCTGTAATGTATACATATATTTTAATTTCACAGTTTAGGTTAGAATTAGGAATTAACTAAATATATTAATATTTAATAATTTAAATAAAACTAATACAAATAAAATAAAGAGTTAGAATCGCTACAAAAAAAAAAAAACCAAGTTTAGAGAGAAAAAATTCCGTTTCTAATGGTTTAGTGACAGAATTAAAGACGGAAATCAGTCTGTCTCTAAAAGACCCTCCACTAACCAATTAGAGATAAAATTTTTGTTTTGTCTCTAATTAGAGATGGAATTTTTTCCATCTCAAAAAAAAAAAAAAAAAAGGTCTCTAATTTGGTTGATGTTGTGCCCATAATTGTTAAATCGAGATTTGAATCGAGAATTGAAATTCTTATTTTATGAATCGTGAATTAAGAATCGTATTGAATCCTAAGATTCGGTACACATTCTTAATTTCAACTATAAATAATATATATCCATAGAAAATAAATAATGTGCCCATACCATGATCAATTCTTTTAAATATAAATAGATAAATAAACTTCTAAATATATTTGCTAAGTTTGAAATTATATAAAAAGGTAAAAGTATATTCATATTGACTTTAAATTCAAATTGCACCAAACTAGACCACTTTCAAAATAACAAGGTAGGAAAAAAAAGAAAAGAAAAAACCTACAACTATAAGGTTACTAATAAACTCCATTGTCCATAATCTTCACTAGTTATCAATCATCTTCATCTTCATCTTCATCATTTTCATCATCTTCTTTGTTTTCAAAGATAGCCAAATCGAACGAATATTTGATTAAAGCGCACATGTAGACGAAGTCGCACAAATTGGATGAATCGGACAAATCATGCTATTCATGCGATTGACGGTCGATTCGTTCGATTCATAGTTGATTCTAAGGGATTTTCGACCCACCCCATAAATTCGACTCGATTTCTATATGAATCGAATCGAATCGTACGATTCTAAGAGATTTTAGATTCACCCCATAGATTTGACTTGATTTCTAAATGAATCGAGTCGAATTGTACGAATCAAATCGTGAATCATAATATTCTAACAACAGTGGTTATGCCTAGTAATCGAGAATGGTCCATAAAAATCCAAGTGGTAGAGTTGTAAATAAGCAAGTATCCAAGTAGTGAAACTACAAATGATCAAGTGGCATGAAATAATCTGGAGACCTGAAATGATTTTGAGACCTAAAATGATCCGAAGACTTAAAAGTAAACAACTTGGAGAAGAACTACAAAGGGAAAGCCAAAACAAATCAAAAAATAAGCAATTATCGAGTAGGGTGCACTCAACTTAGTCATGATCGAGTGGAGTACACCCCACCCAATCATGAATGATCTTAGCCTCTACAAATGCACCCTCGACCCATCTTTGAAGAAGAATTTTCAAAACAATGCACCATTTGGCAAACCAAGCAAAGAGAAAGACAAAAGAGCCATGGAAGCCTTACCACTCGATTATAACCAAGTGGGGAGAGGGGGTACTTGACTTGGTCATGACCGAGTGGGGTACACTCTACCTGATCATCTATGGCATTAGCAACCTCAAACTGCTAGCAAGTTCAACAACAGGAAGGAAAATCAACAATAGGGGATATCAACAAGAAGAAATATAATCAAGAAGGAAGGAAAAGTCAAGTATAACCTTACCACTTGGTAATGATCGAGTGGGGTATACCCCATCTATTCATTTCCATGGTTGCATCATCTCTCAAGCCCAACCATGCAATTTTCCACCCTTGGGAGCCTTTCTTGTGTCCAAAAGACCCTCTTGGGGCATTTCTCAAACCAAGCCTAGGAGCCTCTTTCCAAAACCCTACTTGGGACCCACAAGATTATTTTGAGATTCCACAGAATATGCCAATAATATGTCGAGAATATTCTAAGAATATAATGTTCAAGAAATGTGGGATGGTCGCCACATGTCCCCCTCTCCCTCCTCCATAAATAGGAGAGCAACCTCATCTCTCAGGTAAGATCACTTTCTCTTTTAGATTCCACTCCTTGTGTTCTTGCACTTGAAGACTAACTTAAGCATCAGAAGGTTTGTGTGGGGACATTCACCCACACCGCTAACCGATTGTTTGTCTTAGCAGGTCACCTGGTTATTAGCAAGGCACTCGATCATCAATAGGTCATTTGGTTACTAGCAAGGCACTCAGTCATCAACAGGTTACTTGGTCATCAATAGGGTACCCAATCATCAGTAGGGCACTCGATTATCAATAGGTCACTCAATCATCAAGGTACCTGATCATCCACCAGACTCTCCAGATCATTTGCATCCAAACCTCCAAGTCTCCTAATAATCAACACCCAAACTTGAAACTCTCAAGATTACTCCTCAGGATCACTTTTTTCCCGCACTGCAAATGAATTGTTGTATTAAGGCAACAACAGTCATGTAATCAATTTCAAAATCAGTCAAATTCTACACTTAGAGACAAAATTTTCCCGTCTCTGTTTCATATTAGAGGCAAAAAAAAATTCAGTCTCTAAGCTAAGGTATGGACTAAAAAATTTAGAGACGAAAATAATTCCATCTCTAAATCAACTATGGAGGAAAAAAAAAATCAATTTCTATTTTTGTCGTTAGTTATCGACCACCGTTCATGGTAGATTTCGATGATCGAAACTGATCATCAGAATTGCCTTGGTTTAGTGACCAACATACCTAAAAACCAAAATGATCCAATGGTTGGATCACACTAGATCTGAAAATTAAAATTAGAGAACTTTAAGTTCTTATCTTAAATTCTCTAGTCACTAGTGTCTGGGATGGTAGTCAATGGATGAAGGAGAAAGAATGGACTATTGAATGAGAGGAAGAGAAGATGAGTCAACAATCAACGGTTGCTAACCAGGGAAGAAGAAGAGAAGGAAACATAGGCGAGAGGGAGAGGAATAGGTGAATAAGGAGGAGAAGAGAAGGAGAAGAAATAAATGAAGCCTCTTTTTATTTCAAATTAGAGATGGAGATTTTTTGTCTCTAATTCTATCTCTAACGAAAATTTCTGTCTATGAGAGCAGGCCAAAATTTAAAGATGAAAAAATTCTGTCTTTGATTCCGAAATAACCTTCAGGGATGAAAATTTGTTGTCTTTAAGAGCATGAAAAATTCTATCTTTGGCAGAAAAAACTTTCATAGATGGAATTTTTTTCTGTCTTTTATTTGGAAAACATTCAGAGACTAAAGTTTGTCACTAATTTTATCTCTGATTTAGAGACAAAAAAATTCAATTTCTAAAAGAAATTTTGATTATTTTGGTCATCCATCTCAAAATCCATCTTTGTTAGAGATGAAATTTATTTCTCACTCTAAAATCCATCACTAAACATGTTTTTTTTGTAGTGAATAAAATTATACCCAAGAAAACTTAGAATGCAGTCCCCAATAGTGACGTTAGAGTAGTGAGGGTTGGCATTGGTGTTAGTGTTGATGATAGTGACAGATCGGTGGTGGGAAAAAGGGGATATTTTTGTCCATAAATTTTTTTTTTCTCAAGTTGTTGAATTAATTTCCAAATTCCACCCATTTAAGGGAATTTAGTTTAATATAGTTGAATTCTATAAAATTTAATTCTTAGAATTGAGTTCTATAACTTTTTTATTCTATATATAAAAGGTTGGAATGGGAAATGAATTCTCAAATAGGGCATAAAAGTAGACTTGTACATTTGCTCAAGTCAATAAATCAAGCCAACTTTTATCTGTGGATAAATTTCATAGATCATCCTTAAGATTTGTTTAAATTGCATAGAATATTCTTGTGTTTTAAAAATAACATATGCCTTCATTGTCTTTAATAAAACATGAAATTAACTATTTTGCCTTTTTTGTTTGAACCATTCCTCTCGAGTTCCTCTTTTTATCTCCCAACTTTTCTTTTTCTCTATTATCTTTTTCTCTATCATCTTCTTTTCAAGTCAATGGTTCATCTGTGGTGAAAAATTTCTTTTAACAGAGCCTATAATTATCCATGATAAAGATGAAGTTCTAGATCATCACCACCATGTTAGGGGAGAAACCCTATCACGATGGTTTGCAACTTTGTCACTGAAACACTCAATTCCTTAAGGTGTTTTCCCACTTCAAATTTGAGAATTTTATTTTTTGAAACACTTCCTGTAAGGACATTACACTTCTTTAACCTTTATGATTTAACAACTTGTTTCAAAATGTTCATTCACTCGACTTTCCTCTTTTTTATTATTTATTTTTTCCAAATTGACTAGGGATTATTCTTCTAAATGAAGTTTAGGGAGGTTTACCTCTACTGGCCTCGTCTTTCCACCTTATCTCTTGTGTTCAGTTTAGTTTATCAAGACAAGATCTTTATGAGTGCTTTTACTTTCATGGATTTAACTAGTTTAATTCATAACTTGTACTAAAGTCCAAATTCACAATTTACGTCAAAATATAAGATATGAACTAAACCAAATATGTGATTTACGCCAAGCTTAGAGTAACTCGAGATAGGAACTTATAGTCATCTATTTCCACCCAAAATAACACAAAATAAAATACTTCAAATGAAAGTTGTGTTTGTACATCAAGTCCAACATGTTAATATATTTCTATGCCTCAAAATAAAAACCTATACTTGCTTCTAAAGTTTCCCATTGTTGTTGTCTAATAGAATAATTAACATTTGTTTGTTTCATGGAAACTCAACGAACAATTGACAGAACTATAGTTGCACATAAGTCTCCTTGCTAGATTCATTATCACCAGGAGGGGGAAAAATTGTCTAAGGCAAACTCGATCCGCTCCGCTGGTTGGGAGAGTCAGGAGGCCTTAGAGAGAGTTTGATCTAGTGTCTAAGAGAGTTGTTGGGGAATTGGAAGAATAAGGAATACTGTGATGACTCAAGAGATTCTCCATCTTTGAAATGGATCTACAAGACAGGAAGCAGTTAAGAGGCACGCTAGATTTCTCCTATGTAGGCCTTTCAATGCTTAAGTTAGTCGAGGTTGATGTCATAATGTAGTGTTAGATGCAACAATTAACAATAACTAACATAAATATATTGTGTAAGGAAAAATGGAGAGAGAGAGGTATAAGTAGTGGTTGGGGAAGATGTCCCCCTCTCTCAAAGCTTAGGAGTCAATGGCTATTTATAGCCATCGGGCGTGACATGGACATGTGACACACACATGTGAGGGTGCGGTGCCCTTTTAGATGGAAGTGCAATGCTTTTTCCACCATACTCGGTGTTGTCCCGTGGTTGAGCTCAGAAAAGAGTCTTCGGGAGAAATCTTCCCCGTAGGAAAGGTCTCTCGGAGGGAGAGGGCCTAGAACAAGTGAGTTGTAACAGCGCGAGGTTGTGTCGGTGGGAGATGTGTCTCCCTAAATCCCTTATAAGAGCTTAGCTAGACCTGCCAGGAACCTAGACATATAGGTCTGAGCAGGTAGTCCTGAACAAATGGTGATTCCTCACACGGATTCACTTTCGCCTAAGGAAACCCTCCTAAAAAGATGGCTACTTTCAGGATTGCTGACCTGTTAGCTTCTTTTGGAGGACTCTCCATTTAAGGCTATGCTACAACAATGGCTCCCAAGTCATTGCTTCAACTAAAAGTCAAAGGGAAGAATATGTTAAATGGGGGAGTCATTTTGGGGAAGCCATGGCTTGCTCTAGGCGCAAGTTTGAGCCAGAAAAGAAGAAAAAATGAATGTTATTGTTGTAGCATAGCCTTTGAAAGACCCTCAACAGGGCATATTCCTTGAAGGCACAAAGCTGACAAAAAAGGCTTCGGTGACCTTGAAAACCCATTTGTAAGCCCCTTCAGAGCTCGTCCAACTCGAAGGCCTAGCTTGTCAAGATGATAACGCCTGACGTGCTCACTCATTCGGAGACCTTTGGGAAACATCCTCCCACAAGCTTACCCAAGTCATCCTTTGTGAAGACTTGACTACACCCTTCGGGCCTCCCATGCTCAAAGACCACTCTTTGGGCCCTCTTCTGGCCTTTCGATCTTAACTCGGGACACCCAAAGGCCTTGCACTCATAGTCAAAGGGTTCTCCCAAATGCCTTCATGTACGCATGCCACGTGTCATTGTGTGCCATGTGTCCCCAATCCTTTAGCGGTTATAAATACCCCTTAGACCCACACCTTCGGGGACCAAGCCATTACTCGAAGACACACACACACACACAACATCCCCTCCCGAGGGATCCCATTCCTTCCGAAGCCTACACCTGCATAAGCCATCTCCCCCTTTAATTGAAATTCCCAAAATTTTGTTTTCAAATTTGCCCAATTTCAAAACTGTCCGGGGTTTACCAAAATGCCACTGATCTTAATAATCTGAACATTACATCTTTGAGGAACTGGTAGAATCAAATAGTTTGTTTTCTCGGTGGTTGTTCCACTGTTTACTTTATTATTATAACAAATAAGAATAAAGAATTTTAAATAAAAAATTATTGAGTGTGAAATTTAAATATTTCCTTGAATTGTTTGGAGCTTGTTTCAATCGAATTACCCAATATGAACAATCGATCTGCAACTGTGGCAATAGGGACGAAGCCTTGGGAAATTCAGGCCATCTTTCTCCCTTCAGCTCAAGTACCCTTTAGCTTCAACGCTGAATGAAGACGATGATGGCAAGAATAATATTAGAAAGACAATCACAGTGGCTGACCAAATCTTATTTGTCATCATCATCGCATTCCTCTACAAAGTGTTTGTCTTTATGTTTTGCTGATTTGCGAGAGCAATACGTAGAAAATGCATTGCTTGGAACGCTTTTCTTTTGGATTGTCTGAGGTTTTATACCTTTTGAAGTAGCCTGAGACTGGTGCCCCCGGGGGGGTTGGTTGTTCTTACAAAAGTTTTTTATTATTATTTTTTTTTGAAATACACTCGTCCCTAGCCGCCCTGCCAGGCTGCCCCAGGAGCTACATAAGGGAGGTACATCAGGATGTACCTCACACTAGCCAGAGTTCGATCCCTCGTTCAACCTGAGGGCCCTACTAGCATCACTCAAGGCATGCATCAGGATCAGTCTTTGCTAGCTGAGCTATGTCTTGAGGGCTAAAAAAAAAAAAAAAACTTTTTATTGATTTGAGTGTTGAATTGTTTTTGACCATGTAACATACGGTTTTGAATTTGATGGTTTTTTTTATTTTTTTATTTCTGTTTTAATGAAGAGAAATCTCATCATAGCTATTATCTTAATTGTGCATATTAATTAAATCTCAAATGCACGTAATAGCTCACATACTACAAATA
This sequence comes from Diospyros kaki, assembly GCA_036245055.1. Lineage (NCBI taxonomy): Eukaryota > Viridiplantae > Streptophyta > Magnoliopsida > Ericales > Ebenaceae > Diospyros > Diospyros kaki. Next base: position 11,535,222 of record BSEG01000009.1, read on the forward strand.
CTAAATAAATTGATCTAAGATTAACCAGTTTATGCCCCTCAGAAAAATTTGATCCTTGTTAGATAATGGAAAAAGCTTACCCACGTGACTTTGAGAATAGTTCCCAGTGTTTTCATTCCCATCTGTTATGGTTACAACAGTCCATCTAATTATTATTTTTTTGGGTTAATTGCAGTTGTAACTTGTTTGGATAAAATTAATATTTTTACAAGAGACTCCAACTCATATTAAAAAGGATTATTTTTTTTGGATAGAAAGAGGTGTACAATTGAGTCCAAACAACCAAAATTTTACAGGAAGAATTTTTTTTTTTTTTACCACATCATCTAAGAAATGCCTAATCTAACATGGCCTATGTATCAATGAAAACTACATTGTATTGAGAGTGACAAATTTTAAGGTATCCAACGATACTTGTATTTGCCTATACTTTGTATTACACCCTATTCCTTTTATGTTATGTCGTATACTCTTCCAATTACACCAGACCTCCAAAATACCAAAATATCTATACTTTTGAATACTTTGAAACTCCATGTACGGTGCACCCACTTGAAGCCTAGGGTGGTGACTATATTGATAAAACACGTATAGTAGTGATGAAGGAGAGAAATGTTGGAGTCATGTCTATAAATTTTCCTCTATAACTTTTTTATTTTTATTTTTTTGAGGGTAATGCTATTCATCTCTAGTAGAGATGAACAACGGTGATGTGGTATTTCATGTGAACTGTGTATTTGGTTGGGAAAGATGAAATTGTGCCTAACAATTTTTTATTTTTTTATTTTAAATAGATTGAAAGTGCAAATGCCAAGTGTCCACATAAATTGTCACACTGCCGTTGTTCATCTCTAGTAGAGATGAATAGCATTACTCTTTTTTGGAAAGAGCCTATTATTGTATGCCACGTGTTCTACCAATCAGAGCATGTCGTATGTCTTTCCAATTAAAGAGTGATCCATGGTCTACTAGCTCTTTTGTTACATGACGAATAGGTCTACACTTGAAAGATCTTACTTGGAGTATGAAAATCTTGGTTCAGGGATTTTTGAGAATCTCACTTAGCCATTGTGTGCTTGACCTATATAATTGAGTAAGATCTCAACAGATACACATATCTACCTATAAAGATTCTTTAGTATCTTTTTACACTCCTCAAGTATTGACTTGATTGTTGGAGGTATACTAGGAGACAAAGTCTTACCCTTGCAAGAGTTTGGACATTAACGTACTTGGTGATCCTTTCCGATATCATTAATTGACTCCACCACAGGGCAAATCACTTGGAAATGTGCATTACTAAACTCCATGAAGTCTTATTATGCCTTTTTTCATGCACCCTCAACCTAGAGCGATCAAATTGAACAATAAAGAGCTCCCTTATATGCTAATGGAGCACCTCTGATAGACAAATTCGAAAGTATATGAACTTGTTCAATAAAGTAGTGAATAATGTATCATTCCCATGGAGATTGCATAGTAATTACCAAACTTGTGTTAACCATATTGTTATTTAACCTTATTGTTACTTGAGATATAACAATTAAAATTTATTTGTTTGGGAAAGCTTGAGAATTCAGCAGGGCTTGGAGGACAACAAAGCTATTGGAAAGGTGTTGGGAGAGTTATTCGAGGGGAAGCTCGATCAGCTATCAGGGAGAACTAATGTACATTTGGGGGAAGGTGGTAAGTAAAAGTCTCTGTTGTCTGAGAGAAAGTTGTCTATTAGAGTCTCCATTGTCTAGGAGAGTTGATGTGTTCGCAGGAGAAGCTTCTGCAAGACAACAAGAAGGTCAGAAGGCATGTAGGGATTTCTCCCATGTGGACCCTCTGATACTTAAATCAGAAGATATCATAGTGTTTTGAAGATGCAATGAAATGTAGATGAAAATGAATGGTTAATGGTTGTCTAGGAGAAAGGGATTTCTTTAGGAGAACATGATGTAACACCCGGTGTTACAAGTGTTAAAAGAATGAGAAAGAAAGTGAGAAAATTTCAAAAATGCCCTTGAGAAGGTATTAGATCCTTGAGATTGAGGGTGCCCTATGAGAGGGGTATTTTGGTAATTTAGATAGTGAAATCCAATATAAAGGGTATTTTGGTACAACAACAACAACAACATATCCAGCCGTTATCCCACTATGTGGGGTTGGCTACATGAATTCTAGACTTCTATGTGGGTTACATCCCAACAGATAGTTTGTCTAGAATTCATATTTGGATCCGACTAGATTTTACGCTGGCTGTCGGCTACCTAACGCAACCCTCCTCCTTTATCTGGGCTTGGGACTGGCAGTGGATAATATCCCCTGGCGGAGTAATGATGAAATGAAGTTTGAACACCATCTTCACATGGAGAAATTTCATGAGATGGCGGTGAATGAGGATAATTGATATAGTTGTGTTCCATAACTTAGTTGACATGGTGAAACCAACAAGTACAATATGGAAACACAACATAATTCTTATGTGGAATTAGGTATGTAAGTGAATAAAATCCCAATTTGGTGTTTATGTGGAGATATATGGGATTAATAAATTCACAAGGGGTATTTGGGAATTTTAGAATTTAATTCTATAAAGGAATTTAATTATGGAATATTAGGAAAATGGTGGATATTCAATTATGTGGTAAAGTAATTAATTTTTCCCTATATTAGAGAATAAATGTGGTGATGCCACATGGATGGAGGAGATTAGAACTTGGAAGCCAAGGTTGTGTCTTGGAGTGACACATGGCATTTTGTGGTCTAAGTTAAATGAAAGATTAAATTAAATGCAAAAAAAAAATGCTAAAAGGGTCTTTCAAGCATTTAATGAGAGGTATGATTATATGGATTAAAGAAAATCCAAAAGAAAATGGTAAATGGTCACCATTAATGCCTTGGAAAATATGAGAGTTAAATAAATCAAAAAGGAAAATGGGAAAATGGTCTCCCATTAATGGTTTGGAAATTATGAGATTTATTTAAATGAGAAAGAAAGCATTTATGTCTTTCAAAGTGATCTCTCATGTGATGGTGGAAAATTGTCCCATTAAATTAAATTGGAAAGAAATTTATTTATGTCATTCAAGTGTGATGGTTATGAAAATAGTCCCATTAATTTAAATGGGAAAGAAAGGATATTTCAAAGGATGAGATGAATTCTTGAAATTGGAAAGTGATCCAAGGGTTGCCATTAAATCTTGGAAGTTGGCATGGATTGCCAAATGGGTGGAGAGATTTTAAAGAGAAATGATTGGAAAGTGGAGATTTAATCTCCAATTTAAATCAAAGGCTAGGATTAAAACCTAGCAAAGCACATGGATTGTGCTTCATTTGGATGGCTAAGATGTTGTCTTGTAAAGTGAGAAAAGATCCAATGGTGGATTTTAGGCAAGACTTAATGCCATGGATTGTGTTAGTTTGGAGGGTGAGGATTTATTCTCACCAAATAAATCTAATGGCTGGGATGCATTCTTGAAATATGAGGGAACTAGTATAAAATGGAAAGAAGGGAAGTCTTGGTTTGCTTTGGCCATTTGGAGAAAGAAATGAAGAAGGAAAGAAAGAAAAGGAGATAAGAAAGTCTCCCATGGAAGAAAAAGTGAAGAAGAAGATAAGAAATCAAGTAAGTGCATTATTCCTTTCTTTATTTAGTGTTCTTTTATCCAAAGAAAGTGAGTTCTTGTTTGAATGTCATTTTAGATGGGAGAAAATGAAGATGGAAGCTCTCTTGAAATGGAGATTTAATATTCAAGAAGAGGTAAGGGATGGCCCCATGGGAGGGTGACCTTGCAATGGGTTTTAAATATGTTTCATAAATGTATATGTTTCATTTGGCATGTTCTTTTATGTTCATGAGACTTATGGCCATAGGTTAGTTGGGAACATGGTTGAAATGGTGGGTTGATGCCTCTAACCTTGGAGGGTTGTGAGGGCAAAGAAACCTAACCACACTTTCATGCATTTGTCATCATATAATCTTGTTATGTTCACATTTATTTTGCATTGCACCCTTATTGAGCTTAATAGCTCATGAGGTTTTTACCCTCACATGTAAGTTGTGAAAGCATGGTAAAGTAAAGCAAATGGTGGAATGGCATGTGGGAGCATGGAAAGAAGGTTCAAGTGCATGTTATGGCCTATGGAAGCCTATGTTGTTATGTTTGATTTATGAAATGTAAACTTGTTTGGTTGGTGATGGTTTATTCAAGCCTAAGATCATATATGTAATTTATATTTTAGGATGTTTGATTTTATTGTGAAATGAGGCATTGACTTAAGACATGTTGAAGCCTAGGTTGGGTGAAAGCCTCATTGTTGGGTATGTTGTGGGAAGCAACTAAGATGTAAAGTAAAATGGTTTGTTGGAAAATTTGTATGTGTTTGATAATGTTGTGGAAGTATTGAAAGTTGGGTTTATGCCTTGATTATGGAGAATTAGAGGCAAAATCAAAATGAATGTGAAGGATTTTTGATTATTTTGAATTCTGGAAAAATTGGGTTAGGAGGCCCAAGAATGTAAAAAAAAAAAAAGAAAAAAAAAATGAAGTTGTAGCCTGGTTGCAGCAGCAGCCCTGCGCGCGGCAGGGCCGCGGGGACGGGCGTGCGCGAGGGGCATGCGCGGCCAGCACCTCGTGGGGCCCCGCGTAGGCCCTAGGGCGCGCCGTGGGCCCCGCCGGCTAATTTTTTTGAAAAATTGAGAAATTTGGGGGCGTTTCTTAATTGAAATTGGGCCCCGGAGGAATTTTTAAAATAAATGGATTTTTCGGGCATTTTTGGAAAAAATGTCGAAATTTTAGAAATTTGAAAATGATGTGTTTTTCCTCCAAAATTGGCGATCCATCAATGGATTGGTTTAAATGGTGATTTTTGGAGCCCGGTAAAATTCTTGGTCAGAAAAGAATTAAATTCAAATGAGAAAATAATGATTGGGCGTCTTAGCGAGATTTCTTTTTAACCAAACGCGGTGTGGTTTAAAGCCCAATCCTGCTAGTAAATCCTGTGGTTTTAAAGGAAGGGAAGGACGAGCCTAGTTCCCACCTAGGGCGTTTCTTCTTGAAACATAGTCCGCCCTTCATCGCAGACCGGGCAGGTGAACAATTCGTGTAATTGTTCACGAGTAACACCCATAAGTGGGAGCGGGGCGTTATAGATTGGTATCAGAGCAAAGAAGAGTTAAATGCCCAAGTGTGGGATTGGTATCGAGGACCCGTATGTGGAAATTTGGGGGTTCATGAAGCGTTTTAAGGATGAGATTTCCTTGTGATGAAAGTGTTGAGGCTTGTGTGGGGACACAAAGCTGAGTCATGATAAGAATCATGATGGGACAAGGAGAGCCCGAGGTATAGCTAATCCAAGAAGGGATTAGTGGACCAACCTATGTTGGGGAGATGTACAAGCCCGTATGAGGGAACATAGTGGTTCTCGTAGAGGTGACGTGATAAGGGTTGCGTGCTTAAACTAGGGTGAGCTAAGGTTGAAATTAGCTCGAAACCCAAAGAAAGAAGTTGTCAACAGGTTGTGTGACGAGCTCTGAGAAGGGAGTAAGCTAAAGTTACTCATAGAGAGGCTCTAGGCGGAGCGAGCATGTGAGGTTTATGCCAGTCATGGTCAAAGTAGGCATGACGTTGGTGGCTTGCAGAAAGACACCGAGGGGAGTCGGGTGTGTGTTATGCATGAGGGATGCATATGGTGCCACGTGATTATATTGTTATGACGATCCTGGAGGGGACGTGCCTAGGGTATGAGTGGACCCTAGTTGATTTCATGATGAAATGGGATATATCCTAAGAAAGGATAGGTATGTGGCAAATGGACCCTAGCGGGTACCTGTGTGAGATGGAAATCCCAAGTGAGTCGAGCTGCAATCCAAGGGGATCCAGATTTGGGATAAAGGAGTTGGGCATGTGTAGATATGTGCATGAGAGCCATGGGATTGGAAGTCCTGGTTGAGAAAGGCCAAGTGACCGTTCCTGTGAATGATGGATGAGGGGCCAATTTAAACTCTCATTGACGCTTTGAGTCAGGCGAGATGCCTAAGGTCAGGAGATGAGAGGTGAATAGACCCTCATTATGATGCCTAGGGTAGAGATGACGCCTAAGGTTGTGAAACCCTTGATGGGAGACGAGGAGGTCACCCAGTGAAGGGTATGAATGGTGTGTGGGCCGAAGGTAGTGAATTGTGGCAACAGGACATCCGTGGGCTATGTGCGCACAAGAAATGCCAACTTTGGATGCCAAGTGGGTAGGGGGATGGTGAGCAATATGGAAGCCCCAAATTTTATATTCAAGTCATGGGAGCCCAAGCGAGGCGTGCAGAAAGGCCAGGCCGGTCATAGTGACTGAATGTGTGCATGAGTGTGCAAGGAGAGACGAGAGGTCTCAATTTACCTAGAGGGTAATGATGGGTACTTTATGGTTATGGGTGCCAGAGCCTAAGGTAGGCTTAGCATGTTGGTTGTGGATTGAGAGATCTATGATAATCAAGCTCTAGGATGAGCTGGGGGCGAATAAATCATGATGGATTGGGATCCATTGTCGTGGAAAGTTGGAGCTTTCAAATGTTGAGTGAGAGCTGTGAGGTGTGATCTTGTGGGGTAAAATCATGAGGCCTTAAGAGGTGAAATGGTTTGAGATTCTTGAAGCGGTAAGAGATGTGAAGTCATGAGGAGTAGGGCTTATGGTATTAGCTTGAGGTTATCAAGGCAAGGATAACCAAGTAAGATGGCGTTGGTAAGATGGTGGTGGAACCATCGTAGCTCGGGAAGGCTTTAAGTAGCCTTGATGTTAAGGGTGCAAAGCTCGATGTAACGGATCTGATGCTATGGACCGTGTGGTAGAGGACTAATGAGTTGGCTTGCATTGAGGACAAGTGGCCCATGGGCCTGAGCAATTTAGTGAACTGCAGGTGACGATCAGATGCCGAGGATGTGGAGCAACACCTTAGGAAATTGGTTAGGTGAGACCAAAAATCTTCTGTGCGGGATAGGACAATTAGAGTAGTCCTAAGGAGGAATCGTGGAATGTGGTAGTGATCCGATAGATTTGTTGTCAAGTAGGACGCCTTGTAGGAATAGTGGCTGCGAGCGTGGCGAGGTAGTCATGCCGAGTTCGATAGCAGAGGTGTGACTGGAAGGCGAAAGTCACGATACGGGGTGCGAAACAGATCAGAGTGGGACCTGAGCCATGCTGTAGGAAACTGTTGTTAGGACAGTGTAAGGGACAACATAGTAAAAATGATTTGGTGTTAACTCTCTGAAGCACAGGGCAACACGATGGGAAAACAGTGTTGGGCCAGTGTATGAGAGTGACATGTGATTGGGTGTTGACTCTCTGAAGCACAGGGAAACACGATGGGGAACCAGTGTTGGGCCAGTGTATGGGAGTGGCACGATGATGGTGACAAGGTGTTGGCGCGCCTAAAGCACAGGGTAACACAGTGACTATGCAGATGGTCAGGGACTGAAGATCTATGAGATGTTTGAGAAAGAAACCCGGGGAAAAGAAACGGGTCTAGCGTTGGGAATAATGCTACGGTTGACGCCTATCAGTGACGGGTCTAATGCTAGGAACCACTGGATGCAGACGGTTAGTCCATAGGAGGGACTGCAGCCCTCCACGTGGAGTAACTTGTCTGTGGTGGAGACGATTAGACACCGAAGACCTGGTGTATGCTATAGGTTATGCCTGAGCCAGACCTAAAAATTTCGTAAGGTTTGAAGTATGGTGGTAGTGCTGTGGGTGTTAAGGCAACAAGAAAGTTTGTGAATCGAGGGAGTGATATCTTGTGGTGTGATAACAAGAGGTGTGGCGATGCTCCTTGCTAAAGGATGCTAAAATAGTTGTGGTTAAATTTGATCGAAGTGATCTGGTAAATTGGGATGATGGACCTAGTGTGATCTTACAATAATGCATGAAGATGTGATTGATTGGTAGAGTTGGTAAATGTCTCGAGAATGATACGTAAGTGTCGTGGAGGGCGAGACTTACGAAATGGAAGCCAACCATCAAATGGGGAAATTAAAGCGTGCGGAGGTTTCAAATAAAGCAATCTCTAATCTAGTGATGTGAGTTGTGGTAGGCTGAACGCGTGGCTAAGGACAGTTTGAAATCTGTGAAGGTGCGCAATTGCACAGTCTGGTGTTAGTCTTGGTTGTGTCGATGCGAAATGAGGAAGTGTCCTCATGTAGCATTGGAGGGATTTCCAGTTGATGACACATGAGAAATTGTCAGGTGGTAGCACTTGATGGCAATAATGGAGCGTGAGGCTCGAGGGCTGTGGTGTAAAGCCTTCTTGGTTGTCGTGTATGCAACATAAAGGTTCAGTGGGTCTTGGTGATTAGACTAGGCTGATTGTGTAAAAGAGATCCAAGGTGATAAAAGACGGTTGGTCAGGATAGAATTGTGCCACCTAAAGGAGTGTGGCTTTGGAATGAGAGCTATCAATGGTAGTGGAATTGTGGTTAGGGTAGAACTTGAGATGTTCTCCCAAGAAAAGTTGCACATGAGGCAACAGTGTGAGATAAACTTCCTAAGGTGCTACAACTCTATCAAGAAAGATCGCTCGGGGAAAAGCCAACGTAATGGCAAGTGCCTGAGGAGGAAGGTGAGTCCTACGACATCTAGTGGAAGTGTGAATTCCACATGAGTGGCAGGGGTGATTTCCAGTGAGTGGAGTTTAAGTCGAAGCGATAGTCGATGATTGCAAGAGTAGTGCCTGGAGTCGGGTTGTGTTGGTTATGCGCCGGGCAATTCGGCTAGAGCTAAGCAAGTTGGTTAGATGGAAGATGATGGCAAATTTAAAATATCGCCAATGGGTAAAGAGAGCTCGAAGGAAGAGCTTATGGGACGAGATTGGTTTCCAGTAGTGGTGTTGAGGTGATGAAATCACCTAATGGTTATGAGTGATGCAGTTGAAGGGATGCCTTGGAGTGTGGGCAATTGATGAAAGTTAACCTCGTGTCTAAGGTTAATGGTTGTGAAAAGAAATCGGCTAGTGAAGCTGTTGTGGTGTTAGAGCTATGTGGTTGCTCACCGAGAGGTGTGAGCTAGCTGTAGCAAAGTGTATAAGAAATCTGGGAGAGCTAGAGTCTCTCAGGGATTTAGCTAGATGCTATATGTATAAAAGGTGATGTGAGGAAGGCGACCTAAGAGTAGGGTCGTGCTGGTTGTGGTGACCAGTGAGATTCAAAGAGTAGCAAGTCTTTTGAGATGGCATGGTGGTGTCATCGTCGCGGTTAGGGAAAAGAAGTTGTCAGGAAGGTCAAAGGTAACCATTGTGCATGGTAAGACCTTGAAGCCGAGTGTGAATGGCCATGAAGGCTGGTGTCGGTGAATTTTGAAATGCAACGATCGTGGGGGAGAAATTCGTTGCTGTTATGGTGATGTCCTTGCCAAGGAGGACAAGAGGAACCATTATGCATGGTTTAAATCAGGTGTCTATTGTGGGTTGAGAATGAACCTGATGTAGGATGGCTGAAAGTTCGTGCCTCAAGAGTAAGAGGCTTTGTTGAGAAATGGTTAGATTTAAAAGGTCCCAATGAAAGTGAAGCTGGGCGAGAAAAATTTGGCAAGAAGACCGCTACAAGAGTGGGGGTGTAACCGTGATGGCTTGTTGAGGTGTGGACTAAAGGCATGAGTCATCCTACAGGTGCGATGCATAAGTGATTGTACAGATGGTAATAAGCCAATCACTTGTGCCACGCACCGTGGGTGATGACGAGGGCTGATTAAAGGTTCCACGACCCTAAGCGCAATGGCAGGATCCTGGACTCGTGGTATGGTAAATAGCCAAGGTAAGGCCTAGCATGGGAACATGATTGTAAAAGTTGAAATGGGGTGAAGAATTGAAGAGGGGTTGCTCAGTGAAGAGTTCCTTGGTATGGGTATGAGACCCTACTAGCATGTGATATCGACTAGTAAGTATTGTTGTGTGCTTAATGCGAAGAACTCTTGGTTGGGAGAAGGTTGTGGCTCGAGCATGCTTAAGCTCGAGGTGAGATTGAAATGGTGCATACGTCGCCAAGCTCAATGTGAACTCGGGCAGTGCACAGGGTTGAAATGTGTGATAGCCTGGCATGGTGTTAGGTAAGTCAATTTTGCGTAATCGTATCGATAAATGAGGGTCGGCTGGTCAAGGTAGAAGACCATGTATGAAATGGTCGAAGTTGGCAAGGTGGGCCAAATGGGTGCTTCCCAGGTAGTGTTAGCATGGTAAGTTGATCGGTAATGAGAGGATACCATGAGGATCAACTCAAGCTATGCAGGCGTGTGATTAATGGCGGTATGCCATGGTGGAATGGGTGTCCGAGTGTCTAATGGGCACTAGAATGTGACATTGTGGTGAATGATCAGTGCTAAAACGTTGCTGGTTGGACCAGCGTAAAATCGTGGCCATGTGTGATTGGCAGTGAGAAACGTTGCCGTGTGTGATCGGCGTAAAATCGTGGTAGACTGATCAATGATGCAATGTTAGCGTATGTGGTTTCGACTGATGGGAAAAATGGAAGTGGACTGCAAAGTGATGCTCGAGGTAGCGAAAATCCATCCAGAAATGGATAGCGTTGAGGTAAGCGTGATCAGCAACCAGTTATGCAATTTGGCGAGAGGCCAAAGCGGTGTTTGGTTGTTGAATGTCCTCGAGAGTTGGAAGATCGAAAGCCTAAAGTGAAGCCTTGAGGTAGGTGTAACCCGAGGTAAATGTGAAGAATGGGTAGGCTATGGGATTCTCGAGCAGGAGAATTTGGCAAGTAGCCCGAGAATGTGATTGTCTTGGGTAGGAGATGATGGTAAAGCGAATTTCGAGGATAAAATATTTTTAAGGGGGGAGGAATGTAACACCCGATGTTACAAGTGTTAAAAGAATGAGAAAGTAAGTGAGAAAATTTCAAAAATGCCCTTGAGAAGGTGTTGGATTCTTGAGATTGAGGGTGCCCTATGAGAGGGGTATTTTGGTAAATTGAAAATAATTCCTATGTGGAATTAGGTATGTAAGTGAATAAAATCTCAATTTGGTGTTTATGTGGAGATATATGGGATTACTAAATTAACAAGAGGTATTTGGGAATTTTGGAATTTAATTCCATAAAGGAATTTAATTATGGAATATTAGGAAAATGGTGGATATTCAATTATGTGGTAAAGTAATTAATTTTTCTCTATATTAGAGAATAAATGTGGTGATGCCACATGGATGGAGGAGATTAGAACTTGGAAGCTAAGATTGTGTCTTGGAGTGACACATGGCATTTTGTGGTCTAAGTTAAATGAGAGATTAAATTAAATGCAAAAAGAAATGCTAAAAGGGTCTTTCAAGCATTTAATGAGAGGCATGATTATATTGATTAAAGAAAATCCAAAAGAAAATGGTAAATGGTCACACCATTAATGCCTTGAAAAATATGAGAGTTAAATAAATCAAAAAGGAAAATAGAAAAATGGTCTCCCATTAATGGTTTGGAAATTATGAGATTTATTTAAATGAGAAAGAAAGCATTTATGTCTTTCAAAGTGGTCTCTCATGTGATGGTGAAAAATTGTCCCATTAAATTAAATTGGAAAGAAATTTATTTATGTCATTCAAGTGTGATGGTTATGAAAATAGTCCCATTAATTTAAATGAGAAAGAAAGGATATTTCAAAGGATGAGATTAATTCTTGAAATGGGAAAGAGATCCAAGAGTTGCCATTAAATCTTGGAAGTTGGCATGGATTGCCAAATGGGTGGAGAGATTTTAAAGAGAAATGATTGGAAGGTGGAGATTTAATCTCCAATTTAAATCAAAGGCTAAGATTAAAACCTAGCAAAGCACATGGATTGTGCTTCCTTTCGATGGCTAAGATGTTGTCTTGTAAAGTGAGAAAAGATCCAATGGTGGATTTTAAGCAAGACTTAATGCCATGGATTGTGTTAGTTTGGAGGGTGAAGATTTATTCTCACCAAATAAATCTAATGGCTAGGATGCATTCTTGAAATATGAGGGAACTAGTATAAAATGGCCAGAAGGGAAGTCTTGGTTTCCTTTGGCCATTTGGAGAAAGAAATGAAGAAGGAAAGAAAGAAAGGGAGATAAGAAAGTCTCCCATGGAAGAAAAAGTGAAGAAGAAGATAAGAAATCAAGTAAGTGCATTATTCCTTTCTTTATTTAGTGTTCTTTTATCCAAAGAAAGTGAGTTCTTGTTTGAATGCCATTTTAGATGGGAGAAAATGAAAATGGAAGTTCTCTTGAAATGGAGATTTAATATTCAAAAAGAGGTAAGGGATGGCCCCATGGGAGGGTGGCCTTGCAATAGATTTTAAATATGTTTCATAAATATATATGTTGCATTTGGCATGTTCTTTTATGTTCATGAGACTTATGGCCATAGGTTAGTTGGGAACATGGTTGAAATGGTGGGTTGATGCCTCTAACCTTGGAGGGTTGTGAGGGCAAAGAAACCTAGCCACACTTGCATGCATTTGTCATCATATAATCTTGTTATGTTCATATTTATTTTGCATTGCACCCTTATTGAGCTTAATAGCTCATGAGGTTTTTACCCTCACATGTAAGTTGTGAAAGCATGGTAAAGTAAAGCAAATGGTGGAATGGCATGTGGGAGCATGGAAAAAAGGTTCAAGTGCATGTTATGGCCTATGGAAGCCTATGTTGTTATGTTTGATTTATGAAATGTAAACTTGTTTGGTTGGTGATGGCTTATTCAAGCCTAAGATCATATATGTAATTTATATTTTAGGATGTTTGATTTTATTGTGAAATGAGGCATTGACTTAAGACATGTTGAAGCCTAGGTTGGGTGAAAGCCTCATTGTTGGGTATGTTGTGGGAAGCAACTAAGATGTAAAGTAAAATGGTTTGTTGGAAAATTTGTATGTGTTTGATAATGTTGTGGAAGTATTGAAAGTTGGGTTTATGCCTTGATTATGGAGAATTAGAGGCAAAATCAAAATGAATGTGAAGGATTTTTGATTATTTTGAATTCTGGAAAAATTGGGTTAGGAGGCCCAAGAATGTAAAAAAAAAAAAAAAGAAAAAAAAAATGAAGTTGCAGCCTGGTTGCAGCAGCAGCCCCGCGCGCGACAGGGCCACGGGGGCGGGCGCGCGCGCGCGGCATTTTCGGCCAGTGCCCCGTAGGGCCCTGCGCAGGCCCCAGGGCGCGCCGTGGGTCCCGCTGGCCAATTTTTTTGAAAAATTGAGAAATTTTGGGGCGTTTCTTAATTGAATTTGGGCCCCAGAGGAATTTTCAAAATAAAGAGATTTTTCGGGCATTTTTGGAGAAAATGCCGAAATTTTAGAAATTTGAAAATGATGTGTTTTTCCTCCAAAATTGGTGATCCATCAATGGATTGGTTTAAATGGTGATTTTTGGAGCCCGGTAAAATTCTTGGTCGGAAAAGAATTAAATTCAAATGAGAAAATAATGATTGGGCGTCTTCGCGAGATTTCTTTTTAACCAAACGCGGTGTGGTTTAAAGCCCAATCCTGCTAGTAAATCCTGGGGTTTTAAGGGAAGGGAATGACGAGCCTAGTTCCCACCTAAGGCGTTTCTTCTTGAAACATAGTCCGCCCTTCATCACAGACCGGGCAGGTGGACAATTCGGGTAATTGTTCACGAGTAACACCCGTAAGTAGGAGCGGGGTGTTACACATGAGTATTAAGGGTGCTAGTAGGTGAAAGGTCAAAAAGAGGTCCTATATACGTAGGGTCGAAAGGCATTTATACCCTTTGGTTCATGACAGGGACACGTGGCACATGTGCAAGGGGGATGTAGTGTTATCCCGGCCACAAAAAATTGTCTCAAGGTTAAGATAAAAAATGGCCTTGATGAGAAATCCCTCCCCAGAGGAATAAACCCATTGAGGAAGGAAAACCTAATTTAGATGGGATATGTTGTCCGGGATAATGTAAGGAAAAGTTATCCTAGAGAAGGTTCTCTTGTGTTTCTCCCCGAGAGGATGACTCAACTGGGTGGATTGTGGCGTGCAGCTTGCCTCTCCAAGAGAACTCCTATAACACCCCGCCTTATCGGGTTTGCTACTATAAGGGATTCACCGGGATTTTTTTTTCATACATAAGTTCGTCACATGCAGTGTCTCAAAGAACAATCTTCACATGCTCACAAATCCCAGAACGCTAGTCTTGCCTACTTAACTATCAATTTGAATAGACTTAAGCCAAGTAAGACATATCTTTATGATGAGGGGTTAATATTTCCTAAATCTTAATGAATTATATCCCCATTTTGACTTTATAATTATACTTAAAATAAATAATTATTTGCATTACATATTATTACAGGATGAAGCAAGGAAGCTGTCTTCTACAATTAATTAGGGACATAAATCAAAGACGTTGGATTAACCATTATTATTGCTCAAAATCATGGGCCAACTATGGAGTCTAGATGATGTTTCAATTGCACAAGGCCCAAGCCCAAGCTCAAGCCCAACACAAAGAAGGCCCAAACCAAAAAATATGAAAAGCCCAAGTCCCACAAATTGCTTACATCATGGGATAGCATGACATCATCGCTTACATCATGGTTGAAATGACATCATTGCTTACATCATGGTTGAGATGACATCATCGCTTACATCATGGGTTGGAATGACATCATTGCTTACATCACCTATTAGATATTTTGAATTATTAAAATATATAATTATGTGATTTCCATTACATCTTTTAGCCTATAAATAGAGCACTTAGGTGCACTTGTAAGGGATGATTATTCTGGAATGAAATTTTAGTTGTTTTAATTGGTCTTGTTCTCTCTTATTTTCTGTATGTGTTTGATAATGTTGTGGAAGTATTGAAAGTTGGGTTTATGCCTTGATTATGGAGAATTAGAGGCAAAATCAAAATGAATGTGAAGGATTTTTGATTATTTTGAATTCTGGAAAAATTGGGTTAAGAGGCCCAAGAATGTAAAAAAAAAAAAAAAGAAAAAAAAAATGAAGTTGCAGCCTGGTTGCAGCAGCAGCCCCGCGCGCGGCATGTTCGGCCAGTGCCCCGTAGGGCCCTGCGGAGGCCCCGGGGCGCGCCGTGGGTCCCGCTGGCCAATTTTTTTGAAAAATTGAGAAATTTTGGGGCGTTTCTTAATTGAATTTGGGCCCCAGAGGAATTTTCAAAATAAAGAGATTTTTCGGGCATTTTTGGAGAAAATCCCGAAATTTTAGAAATTTGAAAATGATGTGTTTTTCCTCCAAAATTGGTGATCCATCAATGGATTGGTTTAAATGGTGATTTTTGGAGCCCGGTAAAATTCTTGGTCGGAAAAGAATTAAATTCAAATGAGAAAATAATGATTGGGCATCTTCGCGAGATTTCTTTTTAACCAAACGCGGTGTGGTTTAAAGCCCAATCCTGCTAGTAAATCCTGGGGTTTTAAGGGAAGGGAAGGACGAGCCTAGTTCCCACCTAAGACGTTTCTTCTTGAAACATAGTCCGCCCTTCATCACAGATCGGGCAGGTGGACAATTCGGGTAATTGTTCACGAGTAACACCCGTAAGTAGGAGCGGGGTGTTACACATGAGTATTAAGGGTGCTAGAAGGTGAAAGGTCAAAAAGAGGTCCTATATACGTAGGGTCGAAAGGCATTTATACCCTTTGGTTCATGACAGGGACACGTGGCACATGTGCAAGGGGGATGTAGTGTTATCCCGGCCACAAAAAATAGTCTCAAGGTTAAGATAAAAAATGGCCTTGATGAGAAATCCCTCCCCAGAGGAATAAACCCATTGAGGAAGGAAAACCTAATTTAGATGGGATATGTTGTCCGGGATAATGTAAGGAAAAGTTATCCTAGAGAAGGTTCTCTTGTGTTTCTCCCCGAGAGGATGACTCAACTGGGTGGATTGTGGCGTGCAGCTTGCCTCTCCAAGAGAACTCCTATAACACCCCGCCTTATCGGGTTTGCTACTATAAGGGATTCACCGGGATTTTTTTTCCATACATAAGTTCGTCACACGCAGTGTCTCAAAGAACAATCTTCACATGCTCACAAATCCCAGAACGCTAGTCTTGCCTACTTAACTATCAATTTGAATAGACTTAAGCCAAGTAAGACATATCTTTATGATGAGGGGTTAATATTTCCTAAATCTTAATGAATTATATCCCCATTTTGACTTTATAATTATACTTAAAATAAATAATTATTTGCATTACATATTATTACAGGATGAAGCAAGGAAGCTGTCTTCTACAATTAATTAGGGACATAAATCAAAGACGTTGGATTAACCATTATTATTACTCAAAATCATGGGCCAACTATGGAGTCTAGATGATGTTTCAATTGCACAAGGCCCAAGCCCAAGCTCAAGCCCAACACAAGGAAGGCCCAAGCCCAAGCTCAAGCCCAACACAAAGAAGGCCCAAACCAAAAAATATGAAAAGCCCAAGTCCCACAAATTGCTTACATCATGGGATAGCATGACATCATCGCTTACATCATGGTTGAAATGACATCATTGCTTACATCATGGTTGAGATGACATCATCGCTTACATCATGGGTTGGAATGACATCATTGCTTACATCACCTATTAGATATTTTGAATTATTAAAATATATAATTATGTGATTTCCATTACATCTTTTAGCCTATAAATAGAGCACTTAGGTGCACTTGTAAGGGATGATTATTCTGGAATGAAATTTTAGTTGTTTTAATTGCTCTTGTTCTCTCTTATTTTCTCTTGCAATATTACTTCTTTTCTTTCTTCTTTTAAATTCTTATGTCATTTATTGTTATTTTATTATCTACCGCCTAAATGACCAGTTAATTTATGCCTTTAAATTCCTGCAATTTTAATTATTGTCTTTCAATTATATACCGCCTATATGGTTAGTTAAAATAGTCTTTCAATCATTGTCTTTCAATTATATACCGCCTATATGGTCGGTTAAAAAAATTGTCTTTTAAATACTGTCTTTTAATTCCCGGCATTTAAATTCCTGCCAATTAACTTTTAAATAGAAATGAGTAGCTAAACCTAATCTTGGGTTAAGGCGAGGACAGTGGCCAATGTTCTGGAATCTCAAGATAAGCCAAACCTCGATGAATGCAAGATTTATCTGAGTTAAACTCGAGTTGAGTGTGTAAATGGTTTTGTGAGTTTAGATTGGGTCATCATCCTAACTTAGAACTCTCATGCCATGTATGAGAGTTGCTAGAATTGGAGATGAGATATACCCAAGCTCAGATGATCAAATCATAGTCTGTAGTATAATACAATTTACAGTGACATCTTAACCTAGAACCATCATATCATGTATGAGGGTTTCTTAGCTGAGAATCATTCGTATCTTGAATTATAACTCCCAAACGATCCTTTGTTTATTTTAGATTAATGTTGCTGTTTAAATTGCTATAAGAGATTTATTAGGCATTGGTTCTGAACTCGCCTCAACCCAAGACCTTTTTAATATTCTAAAAAACCTTTTCACAATCAAGAAAACTTAGCTCTCTTTGGATAAATCAACCCGAATGAACAATTCTTTTGTTAAATAAACCTCCCAGTGAATCGACCCGGACTTGTCCGGAATTTATATTTGTGCTATAACTACACTCACACACTGGTGAGTTTAAACCTCCTCACCATTTCAACACTGAACATCTGAACTGATTAAGGCTATTTAAATTGTAGGGTGAGGAGTGCAGCCAAATTTTGGCGCCGTTGCCGTGGAGGTGCAACAGAAGAAAAAAAAATTCACTCCACGGGTAACTTTGTTCTTAATATTTTTTTTTTCTTAACTGTTTACATATTGTTCAAATTGTATGAGACTTAGATCTGGTAGAATCTTAAGCCATCAAACTGAGTCAAACCATTCTATAGATTCTTTATCATAGACTGAAATATCACTTTTACAATCCATAATGTCTCAACAAAATGAAAACCTATCTGCTCATGGGAGTGATCATGGAGAACATGATCCCTTGGATTGTGATGAGATTAAACCCCTCAGGGATTATTTGCACCCTCCAAGGCAAACCACTCCCTCTTGTATAATCCTACCAATAAACCATTATCAATTTGTCCTTAAACCAGGTACCATACAAATGCTCCCCACATTTCATGGTATGGATTCTGAAAATCCATATACACACATGAGGGATTTTGAGGAGGTATGTGGTACCTGTGGGGATCAAAATATACATGAGGACACTGTTAGACTAAAAGTCTTCCCGTTCTCACTCAAGGATAAAGAAAAAATGTTGTTAGGGACTCTAGAGCCCAGATCAATAGGAACTTGGAGGGAGATGCAAACAAAATTTCTAAAAAAATACTTCCCAACTAATAGAACAGCATCACTCCAAAGGCAAATGATGAATTTTATCTGTAAACCAAATGAAACATTTGCTTAAACTTGGGAACATTTCAAGGACCTCTTGCATTCTTGCCCACACCATGCCTTTGAACAATGGCAGGTAGTTAGTTTCTTCTTTAATGCCTTAACTCCTAATTTGAAAATGCTGGTGTCCACCATGTGTAATGGTGACTTTTATGAAAAAACTCCTGAAGAGGCTGTTGCATACTTTGACCATGTAGCTGAAAACTCTAGAAATTAAAAAGTTGGGCCATTAACCATGGGAGATTTGAGAGACCAATACAATCTACAACCAAAGGGAAAACTCCAATTAAATGAAACTGATGACATCAGTGCTAGATTAGCCCTGTTGACAAAGAAAATGGAAGAATTGGAGATGAAAAAAATGAAGGCTATCAATGAGGTAGAGGTGCATTGTGTAGTGTGTGAAGCCAATAGCCATAGAACAGAGAAGTGTCCAACTCTCCCTACTTTGAAAGAAGTGCTGTATGGCCAAACTTCAAACTCACAACCAAGGCAAACAGAGGGTAGGATATACCAAAACCAGAATCAGGGTGGAAATTATCAAGGGTACAACCCAAACTCAAACACCTACCATCCAAATTCTAGGAACCACCCAAATTTCTCTTGGAGAAATGACTCAGCACCTCAGCCACACCAACCATTTCCCTCACAACCACAACCATAGCCATAACCTCAGCCACAGCCCTACCAGCCTAACCAAGGACCATCTGGCTCATATCAACCACCACATAAGAGATCCCTAGAGGATACTCTACAACAATTTATGCAAGGGCAGATGGGGAACAATGCTCAGGTAGCAAAATTCCAAGAGCAAACAAATAGGGCAATTGATGATATGAGGAGTCAGCTAACCAAGCTAACTCAAACTTTGACTGTGAGAGAACCTGGGAAATTCCCTTCTCAACCAAATCCCAACCCCGTGAGGCAAACAAATCAAGTGGAATCATCAAATAGTGGGAACAATAATCATGAGCAGGTGCAAGTAGTCACTGTCCTTAGGAATGGAAAAATAATTGACAAACCAGATGACCCTAGGACAAACCAACCTGATGTGCAAGAAGAAGAACAAAATGAAAATATAAAAAATGACAATGCTCCAGCTTTGGAGGAAAAACTTGAAAACAAAAAAAAAGAAGATAAAGAAAAAAATAAGGTGGAAGAATTCAAGAGCAACCCTGCACCACCATTCCCTCAAAGACTTACTCAAACAAAGAGGGAAAAACAAAATGCTGATATTTATGAAGTGTTCAAGCAGGTGAGGATTAACATTCCTCTACTTGATGCAATCAAACAGACACCATCTTATGCAAAATTCTTAAAAGACTTGTGTACTGTTAAAAGAAAGATCAACATCAAGGAGAAAGCATTCTTAACTGAACAGGTGAGTTCCATCCTGCAACTTAAAACACCTCCTAAGTACAAAGACCCTGGTACCCCAACCATTTCTTGCATAATTGGAAGCCAGAGGGTGGACCAAGCACTCTTAGATCTAGGAGCAAGTGTCAACTTGCTTCCTTATAATGTATATCAGCAACTGGGCTTAGGAGAACTCAAGCCAACAAGAGTTACCCTACAGCTTGCTGATAGGTCAATCAAAGTTCCTAGGGGGATAGTGGAGGATGTATTAGTGCAGGTGGACAAATTTTACTTCCCTGTTGATTTTATAGTCTTGGACACACAACCCCATCAAGGCCCTCAACCCCCTGTTCCAGTCATTCTCAGTAGACCATTCCTAGCGACTTCAAATGCCATAATTAATTGTAGGAATGGAATACTTAAGTTATTATTTGGAAACATGACTGTAGAGATGAATATCTTTAGAGTTTCCAAACAACACATAGCTGAGAATGAGGTGGAGGAAGTAGATTTGGTTCAAACATTAGCTGAGGACTATTTTACAAAAGAATTTTTGAACAAATCTATGGAAGAAGATCAAGAAGAGAGAGAGAGTTAAAAGAATTAGTGAACACTAGCGAGCAAGAAGCAATGCCTGTGGTTCAATGGATTCCCAAATCAGAACCATTGGGTTCTCTGAACAATGAGGAGTCACAATCTGATAATACCTCACCCACACCTGAAATGAAACCTTTGCCAAGTGAGTTAAAATATGCATTTCTAGGTGATGAGAACACACTCCCCGTAGTCATCTCTTCAAGTTTGATATCCCAACAGGAAATTCAACTGATAAACATTCTGAGAGCTCATAAAAAAGCCTTAGGTTGGACCATCTCAGACTTGCATGGAATTATTCCTTTAACTTGCACTCATAGGATATTTCTAGAGGAGGATGCTAAACCTGTTAGGCAAATGCAGAGGAGACTCAATCCTAACATGAAAGAGGTGGTTAGGAAAGAAGTGCTAAAGTTGCTAGATGCGGGTATTATATACCCCATCTCTGATTCAAAGTGGATCAGCCCCACTCAAGTGGTCCCAAAAAGGTCTGGAGTCACAGTGGTGAGAAATGAAAAGAATGAGTTGATCCCTACTTGCATCCAAACTGGATGGAAAGTGTGCATCGATTATAGAAAACTCAATGCAATGACTAGAAAAGACCATTTTCCATTGCCATTCTTGGACCAAGTCCTTGAAAGAATAGTTGGGTAAGCATTCTATTGTTTCCTTGATGGTTATTCAGGATATAACTAGATTGACATTGCCCTAGAGGACCAGGAAAAGATCACTTTCACATGTCTATTTGAGACATTTGCCTATAGACGTATGCCTTTTGGACTATGCAATGCCCCTGCCACATTCCAAAGGTGTGTGATGAGTATTTTTAGTGAGATGACAGAACACATTGTGGAGGTTTTTATGGATGATTTCTCTGTCTATGGAGCTAGTTTTGAGGCATGTTTAGAGAATTTAGAGAGAGTTCTAGCTCGTTGTGAAGAAACCCACCTTGTGCTTAACTGGGAAAAATGTCATTTCATGGTCAAACAAGGTATAGTCCTAGGGCATATTGTCTCTGCTAAGGGAATGGAGGTAGACAAAGCCAAAGTAAAAGCCATCCAAAAACTACCAGTCCCTAAGAGTGTTAAGGACATCAGGTCTTTCCTTGGGCATGCTGGGTTCTATAGGAGATTCATAGCATCTTTTAGCAACATAGCCCAGCCTCTGTGTAATTTGCTCTCCCAGGATGTCCCATTTGAGTGGACATCATCTTGTCAAACCTTTTTTGAGAGGTTAAGAAATGCTCTCATCTCATCTCCCATTATTCAACCACCAGATTGGTCATTGCCCTTTGAACTCATGTGTGATGCAAGTGATTATGCTGTAGGAGCAGTCCTAGGGCAAAGAAAAGATAAAAAACCTTATGTCATCTACTATGCTGGTAAAACCCTCAATGAAGCCCAAAAGAATTACACAACAACTGAGAAGGAACTATTGGCAGTAGTTTTTGCATTAGAGAAGTTCAGATCATATCTGGTGGGGTCATTGGTCATTGTTTTCACTGACCGTGCTGCTTTGAAATACTTGCTCACCAAACAAGATGCCAAACCGCATCTTATTAGGTAGATTTTGTTAGTCCAAGAATTCAACATAGAAATCAAAGATAAAAATGGAGTAGAAAATGTGGTGGCAGACCATTTGTCTAGACTTCCATGCCAAGACCTTAATCTAGACAAGGAACCAATCAGGGACACCTTTCCAGATGAACAACTCTTCCTTATCAATGATACCTCAACATCTGTTACACCATGGTATGCAGATCTGGCCAACTATCTAGCCACCAGTCTAATTCCAAATCATTGGACCAAGCTAGATAAACAAAAATTCTTTAGGAAGGTTAGGACTTATTTTTGGGATGACCCTTACTTGTTTAAGTATTGTGCTGACCAAATTTTAAGAAGGTACATCCCCGAGCATGAGCAACAGAGTGTTTTGAATTTTTGTCATACTCTTGCTTGTGAAGGTCATTTCTCCACAAGAAAAACATTGGCCAAGATCTTACAAAGTGAATTCTTTTGGCCTACCATGTTTAGAGACGTGCATCAGTTCTGTAGCTCATGTGATAGATGCCAAAGGCTAGGAAGCCTAACCAAGAGGAATATGATGCCCTTGCAACCCATTCAGGTGTTAGAAATTTTTGATTGTTGGGGAATAGACTTCATGGGACCATTTGTTAATTCAGGTGGACACGAGTACATCTTGTTAGCTGTTGACTATGTGTCCAAGTGGGTAGAAGCAATCCCAACAAGAACAAACGATCATTGGGTTGTAATGAAGTTTTTGAAAGAAAATATTTTTAGTAGGTTTGGAATGCCTAGGGCCATCATAAGTGATGGAGGTTCTCATTTCTGCAACAAACCAGTGGCTGAATTAATGAAAAAATATGGAGTAGTCCACAAGGTTGCAACCCCATATCACCCTCAAACCAATGGCCAAGTTGAATTGGCCAATAGGGAGATAAAAAGGATTTTAGAGAAAACAGTCAATTCTAATTGCAAGGATTGGTCCTTGAGGTTGATTGATGCACTTTAGGCCTATAGAACCGCTTACAAGACCATTCTAGGCATGTCTCCCTACAGGTTGGTATATGGCAAGCCATGTCATTTGCCAGTTGAAATAGAGCACAAAGCCTACTAGGCCATTAGGAAGATTAATGAGGAATCAACAGAAGTGAGCCTTAATAGGAAATTGCAACTTAATGAACTTGAAGCACTTAGGGATGAGGCATTTGAAAATGTCAAATTATCTAACTTGCATATGAAAAAGTTGCATGACCAACACATCAATAGAAAAAATTTTCATGTTGGTCAGCAGGTGCTTCTCTGCAACTCACGGCTTCATTTGTTCCCAGGGAAGTTGAGATCAAAATGGACAGGACCCTATACAATCAAGACCATATCAGAATATGGGGCAATAGAAATTGAAATCAAAGAGTCTGGACAATGTTTTAAAGTGAATGGTCAAAGGCTGAAACCATATCTAGGCATAGCTGAGAAAGATCTTGTTAAAGGAAATAAAGAAACGGTGGAGTTGGGTGATCCACCATCAGTGGTTGAGTCACCTTTAGGAACACATTCGTCTGGGAATCTGACATTAAAAGACCACCTTTCCATTTAGGCTAAATAGATGTTTTTAGATTTAAAAAAAAATAATAATAATAATAAAAAAAAGTATATAAAAATTTGTTTCTTTTCTGCATTACTTAAATAGTGTTTCTCTGTGTGCAGTCTAAATAAAAATTTTTGCATACGACTTCATGCATTGAAGATCGCCAGGTATGCCTATCTTCTATCCTTTTATTGTCAATTGAGGACAATGCACAATTCAAGTTGGGGGGTAAGGTGTACTTAGGAATTTATTGGTGTTTGAATTTGATCTATTGTGCAAATAATTTTGTTTGACTCAATAATAATGCTTTGTGTGGTATATAGTGTTTGAATTTAATCTATTGTGCAAATAATTTTGTTTGACTCAATAATAATGTTTTATGTGGTATATATGATTTTATTAAGCACCTAAAAAAATTTAACTAACCAAAAAAAAATAAAAAAATAAAAAAATAAAAAATAAAAAAATAAAAAATAATAAAAAATAAAAAATAAAAACTAAAAAAAATATTTCAAAAAAAAAATTGAATTGAGAGAGACAGAATTGGCGCTGGTGGTGGCCATTTTTCTCGGGCAGTGCAATCACACTGTTCTATAAAGGAAGAGACACACTGCCAAATGTTGAAAAATGAGGCACCAAGCATTGAAAAAAAGAGACGCGCCTGACCCTACAATTATGGCGTGCCTCGAGCTAAGTATAGAATAGTGACACCCATTGCTCTATAAGAGACTCCATATCTGTATGAGCCAAACCACACTTCTGCAAGCAAGCTCAGTCTCCTCTCCTTCGTGTTGTTCTTCGATCAGGTATTCTCCTTCATTTTGTAAGATTTATAGTTTCTACTTTTCTCTTATTATAGCTGTCTTTTAATTTAAAAAAAAATGGATCTTCAACTATCAAAAATCCGCAAGTACTATCCATCTCTCCCAATGAATGATTTGAAAAAAAATTATATTGGTAGGTGTGAAAGACTTAGGATATTGATATATAATAGCGTCCCTAAAGATATTCGTTGGTTGATTGAAGCAAAAGTTCGATTAGCTGGCGAAACTTCACCTAGTTTTAAGCACTTCCCAGGCTTAGGGAAGAGTAGTTTTGCAAAGAAACGAAGAGTTAAAAGAGTGAATGGTTGTCACAAGTGTGCTCGATGGACATGTAACACTCGATGCAAATCTGTGGGGTTTACATCCATAAATCGAGAAGATAAAATTAGTTTCATTAAGGAAGGACTGAGTAAGGAGTCATTGGATGATATCCGATTGACTCTTGAGACGCATCCATGTGGAATAGTGCAAAGAGAACTTCTTGCTTTATGGACCCAGTTCATAAGTGACAGCCAACGCTATAGTCTTGGGAATCTGACTAAAAACGACCCTGTTTGCCAATCTATAAGAAAATTGGATGGGAAGCTTATCCTCACTTGATAGAAAGTGTTTAAGCCGTTTCTGGACGTAAAACTAGAGGAAGATGTGAGCCACAATCACAACTACTTGTACATACGCATGATTTATGTTT
Source organism: Diospyros kaki (assembly GCA_036245055.1). Classification (NCBI taxonomy): domain Eukaryota; kingdom Viridiplantae; phylum Streptophyta; class Magnoliopsida; order Ericales; family Ebenaceae; genus Diospyros; species Diospyros kaki. The sequence continues at coordinate 11,560,144 of BSEG01000009.1, forward strand.
GTATTTATTTCTTGTTGAATTGTTGTATAGCTACTTTTGATCGCCAAACCTTTTTCCAGGGCATGCAAAAGGAACAAACATGGAAGGCCAGTTAGTTCGTCAAATCAAAACCATATGTGTACTTTGTGGCTCTCAACTTCGGAGTGATATTTGTTACGCACTTGCAGCAAGCGAACTAGGCCAAAAATTAGGAGAGAAAAAGATTAATTTGGTATATAGAGGGGGAAGTCGTGGATTGAATGGTTATGTTTCACAAGCTGACCTTTTTGGAAAATCAGATGTGGTAGGTGTAATGCCAATCCCTTTGGCTGAACCACGTATTTCTGGGATTACACGCGGTCAACTTATAAAAACGACTTCTATGTCTGAGCGCATGACTTGTAAGATTTATTAGTCAGACGCTTTCATTGCTTTACCAGGAGGTTTTGGAACACTTGAAGAAATCTTTTGTATAATCTCCTGGGCCAAGATCAATCTCCATACCAAACCCATTGGACTTTTAAATGTTAACCATTTTTTCGATGGGTTGCTCTTTTTTATTGATCAGGCTGTGGAACAAAAGTTTATTTCTCTTTCAGCAAGAAAGATTCTCATTTCTGCATCTACCATTGAGGAGTTGCTAGAGAAATTACATGCTTATGTTCCACAGCACGATCCTTATGAGCCTCGGATAGATTGGTCTAAGGCAATCTGAAACAAGCGGCAAAAAGGTTCGATTAATTTAGATTTATCCCTGTAGGCGAGTCTATGATAAGATGGCTGAGTAAGGAGTACTTTTTTGTATTCTTGAGACGCATTTTGTTTATCTTATGACTTGCATGAAATTTTTATTTTGGTGTGAAAATATAAATATATATATGGTATGCTCATTTGTTTGTTTGAGTTTTAGCAGTTCACAGTAAATCTATGGACTTATGGAGTTACAGGTATTCCTAAAACCCTATTTTATTACTGTAATTCAAGTCGAGGGGAGTAAGGTATATTTATGAATTATCTAGTCTATGTTTAACTGTGAATTTGCACTTACATGCTTGTAGTTTTGTGTGAATTAAAAAAAAATGTGTGTACTTTAAGTAATGCTATCCCTAAAGCTTTGAAATTATACACTGACAGCCAGTTGAACTTGTAATATGAATCATGAATGCATTAATTTCTTATTTGAAAACATATATGTATGAAATTAGAATAGGTGATTTGCATGCATCGGGTGTTCAATAATTAGAAATTGGTTTATCGGTTATAAAGTCAAAGGCAGTGGTAATTAGCTGATTAAAACACTGCATGATCCCTCAACAGAAGTGAAGACTATTATCCGAGTGAGTGTTTGAGCCTAATAATCGTTAATTCTGAGTGAAATAACACTTACTCTAAATGCGCTTTATTGTTTATCTCATCTTTTCAATAGCTTCAAAACATCAATTTACTTTGAATGTCTAGTATGATAGCGGATGAATTTGGCTGGTTTCAAACTCTGAATTAGTTGACTGAGTCACATTATTTTGTAGAAGTATGATAGGGGGATCAATTTCTTTCAATTTGATCCTATTAACCTTTTTCTTTCTTTACATTAACCTCCATTGCTAGCCCATTTGAGCTGTTCTTAGCACAATTTATTTCGTTACTCTCGTTTAACCCATAACCATATGAATTTTGTCCAACTTGGTGTGTTTTGGGGAATTAGTCTGTCTAGCTATTTTCATATTTAAAAAAAAAAGAAAACGAAAAAAAGAAAAGAAAAAAAAGTGAAGAAAGAAAGAAAAAAAAAATTCTCTTAGCTATTCGGTATAAGTGTTTCAAAATAAATGCAAAAAAAAAAAAAAATTCAACACACCATTTGCACACTTTACCCTTTTATTTGACAACCAGTATTAACCTCATAGCCCCATTACAACCCCGTTTGGTCCCTCTTGATGCTATAAATCATGTGATCTCAAGATTCGAGTTTGGAGTAGGGAATTATGTTTAAATTCATAAGTTATTTATCTAAGGCATTATTCCAGTCATGAAGCTATGTTAATTTCCCTGTTCTTTCATGAAAAAACGTTCTTTGTATTTAGGATGACACCGAGTTTGAACTTATCTTACATTTACTCTTATAACGGTGCACCCCCTTGTGTGTACACCTGAGGAATCGTTTTATTAGAGGAAAAATCCACAGTAAGGTTTAAAGTCAAAACTTCAAGGGAGTAAATATGTGTATTGATCATCCTGATTGTCATTCTTAAGATTGTATGACCTTTAACCATAAATCTAATTTTGAATGTTCGATTTATTTTGTTCTACTCTACGTATTTTGGTTTCGAATTTGAAATTTTTATATTCATGCAAGTATTGCAATTAGATCATGGCTGGTGTATAATCCGATTGCTAAGGGACTAGCAATATTCAAGTTAGGGGGTATGATGAGGGGTTAATATTTCCTAAATCTTAATGAATTATATCCCCATTTTGACTTTATAATTATACTTAAAATAAATAATTATTTGCATTACATATTATTACAGGATGAAGCAAGGAAGCTGTCTTCTACAATTAATTAGGGGCATAAATCAAAGACGTTGGATTAACCATTATTATTACCCAAAATCATGGGCCAACTATGGAGTTTAGATGATGTTTCAATTACACAAGGCCCAAGCCTAAGCTCAAGCCCAACACAAGGAAGGCCAGAGCCCAAGCTCAAGCCCAACACAAAGAAGGCCCAAGCCCAAAAATATGAAAAGCCCAAGTCCCACAAATTGCTTACATCATGGGATAGCATGACATCATCGCTTACATCATGGTTGAAATGACATCATTGCTTACATCATGGTTGAGATGACATCATCACTTACATCATGGGTTGGAATGACATCATTGCTTACATCACCTATTAGATATTTTGTATTATTAAAATATATAATTATGTGATTTCCATTACATCTTTTAGCCTATAAATAGAGTACTTAGGTGCACTTGTAAGGGATGATTATTTTGGAATGAAATTTTAGTTGTTTTAATTGCTCTTGTTCTCTCTTATTTTCTCTTGCAATATTATTTCTTTTCTTTCTTCTTTTAAATTCTTATGTCATTTATTGTTACTTTATTATCCACCGCCTAAATGGCCGATTAATTTCTGCCTTTAAATTCTTGCAATTTCAATTATTGTCTTTCAATTATATACCGCCTATATGGTCAGTTAAAATAGTCTTTCAATCATTGTCTTTCAATTATATACTGCCTATATGGTCGGTTAAAAAAATTATTTTTTAACTACTATCTTTTAATTCCCGTCATTTAAATTCCTGCCAATTAACTTTTAAATAGAAATGAGTAGCTAAACCTAATCTTGGGTTAAGGCGAGGACAGTGGCCAATGTTCTAGAATCTCAAGATAAGCCAAACCTCGATGAATGCAAGATTTATCTGAGTTAAACTCGAGTTGAGTGTGTAAATGGTTTTGTGAGTTTGGATTGGGTCATCATCCTAACTTAGAACTCTCATGCCATGTATGAGAGTTGCTAGAATTGGAGATGAGATATACCCAAGCTCAGACGATCAAATCATAGTCTGTAGTATAATACAATTTGCAGTGACATCTTAACCTAGAACCATCATATCATGTATGAGGGTTGCTTAGCTGAGAATCATTCGTATCTTGAATTATAACTCCTAAACGATCCTCTGTTTATTTCAGATTAATGTTGCTGTTTAAATTGCTATAAGAGATTTATTAGGCATTGGTTCTGAACTCCCCTCAACCCAAGACCTTTTTAATATTCTAAAAAAACCTTTTCACAATCAAGAAAACTTAGCTCTCTTTGGATAAATCAACCCGAATGAACAATTCTTTTGTTAAATAAACCTCCCAGTGAATTGACCCGGACTTGTCCGAAATTTATATTTGTGCTACAACTACACTCACACACTGGTGAGTTTAAACCTCCTCACCATTTCAACACTGAACATCCGAATTGATTAAGGCTATCTAAATTATAGGGTGAGGAGTGCAACCACTTTACGCAACAAAAATAATAAGACTAAATATCATAGATTACCACAACCGTTCATACATATTGTCTTCTAAATCAAATAAGGATTACATGACTTGCAAATGTAAATAGTGACTATCACGCTCGCTCTCCATTAGCCTTCAACTAACCATACCTTCACCCTTGTTGCAGTCCCCGTTTGGAACGTTTGAATGTTCCAAGGGCATAACCCAGATTCGATGTTGATACATCTAAGTGATAGCACAAAATAGTTTTATAGAATGCATGTAAGATCATGACCATGGTACATACAAATAAACATGTCAACCTAGAGAAAACACCTCAACATACTTAATCCCTAGGGTGCATATCGATGGTCACCTGTGGAAACCCATTTCATAGCTCCAGCAGGATTAACGTAGCGACATTCTCAAGGAGACCCCATCCCATCCCACCGGATATTATAATAATGACATGATTACAAACATATTAATGCCATGAAAAATCACACGCCATGCGTTTTTATGAAACATACTTAGTTGACGCATCATGTAACAAAATACAACATGCTTAATATGCGGGTAAGTCAAAGACAATTTGGGCAATACATTCACATGGAACAATCCAAGATTTGGAGGGTAAAACCACTCATTAACCAATCACATTCACATGGAACAACACAAGGTTTGGAGAGTAAAACCACTCACTAACCAATCACAATCCAAAATCATTTGAAATGAACCAAAAACCAAGTGCTGGATCGAACCACTCACCTTAACACAATTTATATTGAAACCTTGAAACACGTACTGACGTTGACTGTTGTGCGAATCCTTGAGTCTGATGGCCAAATCACCTCTTGACCAACGTTGTATCCAAGAAAATCAATATTTCCATATTTTCCTCAATTTTTCCTTAATTTTTCCCTATTTTTCGTAAACCCCTTTTCTTCAAAATTTCCACAATAAATATCTATCATCCATTTTCACCAAATATTTTTTCATAGATATTCCTAAAATAATTTTATAAAAATTATAAAAATAATTTCAAAAATTTCCTGTACCTCATGCGCCTTCACATGCATGCAACACACGCAGGTTGTCTTTTTCGGTTGTCTTCTCCGGCTGTGGTCGCCAGTGATAGCTCCAATGATCAATCTGACCCTACCACCTTGAAGAGCTTCTCATGTTAATCCTAGGGGTGTCTTTAGATGCCTAAAACCACCATCGAAAAAGCCTTAAATGGCCGATTATAGGTCCGGTTCCGATGAAACACGATTTTCCAGCGAAGCCTTTGATTCCTCTTTAAACCTATACCAAATGCTCCTAAAGTCTCCAGAAATTCTCTCATACAAGGAACAAACCCCTTTATCCAAAACATTCGATTTTCTCTCAAACAACATGAATTCAAAGCAAAAAGTTGAATAAAACCCTCGGCCCCAAACCCTCTATTGATAGCCAATTCCTGGCTGCTAACTACCAAATTTTGAGCTTACTTAACCCCCAAGGTCTAGATCTAGCCACTAAGTGGCTTGAGTAGCCTTGAATCATGAGAAAAATGCCACAACTTGTCGGCTAATTTTTTCGATCACTTTTCTCATTAATTCCTGTCACATCACAACCGATCTTGGCTAATGGCTACCACCAATTGATTCATCATGATCTCAGGCACCTCCTGGACCCTTTGGGCGACCTTCTCGATTGCCACTGGTGGTTGGTCGGCAGTGACAGTGCAGCTAGCCAGAAAATGGCAGGTTTCACACCTGACTTTTATAATTTACACTTTGACCCCCAATTAAGTTTCAAACATAGTTTGGACCTTTCCTTGAAACCCCTAGAATTTCCAACACTTCCATCAAGCCCCCTGAGTTCCAAACTCTCCATTCCACCCTCAAATCTTTAGAAAAAACCTCACTTTGACCTCCCTTAGCCAAAACTAACAAATTAAACTTAGGCCTGATTGCATAAAAAATCGCGTTTTGTGCCCTATTTTGTGAATCCTTTGAGTTTATGAGACCCTAAACTTTATTTCCACATTTTTGTCCTTAATTTTCGTCTTTGCCACAATCGTTTCACCACTTTTGGCCAAGATTTATAAATTACGCTTTGGCTTCTAATGTATAGAAAAATTACTTTTTGACTCAAAAATTCCGCAAATTCCAAAATATTATATATGAAGGATTCTGGGTATTACAACTCCTAGTTGTTCTCTAGGAGGACTTTCTTGTTAAGTTCCCTAGGAGAACTTATTTTTTGGGGGATGTTTCTTCTCTAAGAAAACTTCTTCTCCCGAGGGAATGCTTTCTCTGGGAGAACTCCCCCTAGAGGACAACCTACAACACTTAGCATTTAACTAGATGTTCAAATGATGGGATATCACTTCAGGGTCAATCCAAGGCATATCGGTAGGTGTCCATGAAAAGATGTTAGCATTGGCGAGCAAGCATTGAACAATTTCCTTTCTTGGAACTGGGCTCTCACATAAACCAATTTTTCATCATCATCATCATCATGCAACCCCGCTGCTAAGGCTTCAACTGGCTGTTGTTTAACTATGGCATTGTCGGCAATGGATAATGTTTTGGCCTTGACTGCCACTTATTTACCCTTTGAGCTTTTTATGGAAAAGACATGGCAAACTTGAGCCTTTTTCTAGTTGCTCTTTACTTGCCAAACTCTGTTAGGGGTTGGAAATTTCATCAATAGGTAGCTTGTAGGCAATGGATTGTGTCTTTATTACCATTAAATTAACCCAGCGGGTTATAATTTAGGGATGGGTACCCAAAGTTATTGGGATTTGTATAGATCCCACAATAGGTATTGCCTCATCTGTAAAACTGTATAAAGTGGAGGACACAAGTTTCAAGTGATCATGTGCTATCTGTTTAAAATAGTTCCAATAAATAAGATTAATGAAATTTTTGCTATATACAAGAATTTGTTTATTGTGATGCTTGGAAATCACTGTAAAGATGACAAGAGGGTCATCATGTGGTATTAAAACAACACATTGGCCTCAAGAGTAAATGTGATATGCTTTTCATCTTTCTCAACACGAGACATCGAATCCACATGTAAGGCTTGGTGAGCATAAGCTTTTTGAGTTGATGAGGAGTAGCTGAACATTGTCTCCCCTTTTACAATGACGTAGTTTCTCTCTTGGGTGGTTATGTTGTACACAAGAGCTACTAATGTTTCTCCCTTTTGGTGATTGCCTCCATGATCCCTCCTCCTTTGATTACCATGATTAGGCCTGGGAGATTGTGGCCTCCTTCTTTAATCTTTGTGTCTTCTTGACTGATCAAAGATGAATTAATCCAATTTGCCTTCATAGATCAAGCGTTCAATTTGATTCCTTAGATTACAACATTGCTTAGTTTAGTGACCTAAACATTCACGGTGTTGTGGCATAGCCTTTGGGATAGTTCCCCTCAGAAGTCCTTGGGATGCATGCCATAGCCCTTGGGAAGCGTGCCCATAATCCTCAAGAAACATGCTCTTTCTCATTGGAATGCGTACAAAGTCCTAGAGATGTGTGTTCATAGTCTTATGGATGGACGTTTGTCCGTCGGGGTATTGCCTTTTAGAGATAAAGGAAAGAGCTAAATATATCAAAATATATCATATATATATATATATAAGAGGAAAGGGCAGCCCTATAAATGGGCTTGGTCGCCCTATGCATGACCCTTCTTTGCCCTTTGAGCGTCAGCTAGCATGCATGTCTTTCGAATACGTGGGAGAATCCCTCTCCCGGATACCCAGTGCCAACCTTGGCCATGTGTGGCCCAAAGGCCCATCCAGCCACAAAGCCTTGCCTACATATGTCCTCGAAGTCTCTCAGCCTTCTGGCCCTAAAGACTCGGCCATTACTACTCCTGCCTTGGTCATGTGTGGCCATGTGGGGCCCTGAGACCCTTTCTGCCCCAAAGACCCATCCGGCCTCGAAAACTCTCTCGGGTCCTAGAGACCCACCTAGGTCATCTAGTGATTCGACCTCGAAGAGGGCCTCGTAGACTTAGCCATGTCATGCCCACCTACACCACACACAACTATGCACAACGATTCATGCCCCTACATCTTCCTTAGTGCGCTAGCCATGCCTATGATGCACCCACTTGCACCCCAGTGCACCATGCCACGCTAGCCTTGCCTATATATATCGTGTCCACTTATACCCCATGCATGCCTTACGTGGCCTTTGCCACCCCATAGGACGCCTTACGTGGCCTTCGCCACCCCAATGGGACTTCGTGCCACTCCTTGCTCCATGCCACAAGTATTTCCTTTACAAGTATCCATGAATGACCTTTCCAAGCAATCATGCACATATCCAGCCAAGCCTTTGCTTGTCAAGGCTCAGGGTGTTAGATTTAAATAGCAACGGCACCAACACCAAGAGGGGGGTGTATTGGGCTGTTTTAAAAATTTGATTGAACTTAAAAATCCTTTTGTTGAAAAATAAGATTTTAGTGAAAGTGAGGATTAATGAAATGCTTCGAACAATAAATAAAACAAAGAACATAAGCAAATAAGAGACACAACGATATATAGTGGTTCGGCTTAAACCAAGCCTAATCCACTACCTTAGCTCCTCACTAAGGATTTTTCAATCAATCCACTAAAAACCTCCTATCTCTTCGGATAGGCCCTCTAGCAACAAGCTAGAAAATACAACCTCTTGCTTAAACAAGCAAGCCCTCTAGCAACAAGCTAGGTATTTCAACCCTTTGCTTCAACAAGCAAGCCCTCTAGCACAACAAGCTAGGAATCAAAATCCTCCTATAAGCAATGTAGGCCCTCTAGCAAAACAAGCTAGGAAAATTACAAAGAGATATAAAAGAGGATCTGAGAAACAATATTCCCAGTTACAAATTCTCTAAAAAATAAATACAAGGCTTGATAATGAATCTAACAAAATGAATACAAAGCCTTGGAAAGAGAATGAATTTACCAATGAAGCACAACAATGATCTTAGCACTTGGGAGCTTGTAATGTAATCTCTTGGTCAGTTTGAATCACCCATTTGTCTTGTATTTATAGTCCCTTGAGAGCCCATTCACGAATCTTGCCGTTAGTAGTGGAAAAGTCACTTTGGGTGAGTGGAAAAACTAGCTGTTGGAGGTTTCAGTGATACAAACGGTTGACAGATGTAAGGCATCGGTTGACAGATTAGCAAATTTTTAAAATCCGATTGACGAATCATTTGAGCTAGTTGACAGTTCTTTGTGCAAGCATTCTGCCGGTTAACAGATGCATAGGCATCAGTCAACAGTTGGCTGGACACTATCGAACCACCACGAAATGGAATTCTAATGATCGACAGATGCAAGAGCATCGGTTGATAGATTCACAAAAAATGAAGGTCTGATCGATAGATGATGAGGTATCTGTTAACAACCATCCTTCAGGACAGCATATACTACAAGTAAATGTCCTCGTTTTATTTTATTTATATTTTATCTTTCATTTATTTTAACACATTAATGTAAATAAGAAAGTACCCCCATTTGGATTCAATAAAAATATCTAGAAAATAAAATCCATAAGAATAAGAAAGTAGAATTTGGGTTTTAGTACAAACTCAAGATTTAGCAATATTACCACCTCCAAAAATACTTACTTTCTATTTCATGAAAAATTCATTAAAAATCGTTTTAGCACCAATGGATAGAAGATATCAAAATACCGGGAGATAGTTTTTCAAAATGAAATTATTTTCTTATATGTCTTCTTATAAGGTGCTAACTTTCCAGACTTCGAAAAATATTGAATCGTTATCAAATGGAGTTTCGAAACATGATGCATGAACTAAAAGATCTTTCAGACATTTGAATTTCAGACCAAAACCTTTCATGCATGTTTCAAAATATGAAAGTTTATTTTGAAAGATGAGATTAACATAAATGATTTTTCATATTTAAGATTGGTTTTTTTACCAAACATATTTATGTTCTAGTTAGTCTTTTGCCTTAGAACAATTTTAGCTCTATGTTGACCAACGACTTCAAAGCTATTTTGAAAATCATTTTAGGAGATTCTTTTAAGACTAAATACTTGACTTTGTAAATCTCCAACTAATATAGAAAATCATAAATCATTTTGGTTTTCATTTTAGCGAAGCACTTGAAATTGATTTTTGTTAAAAACCATAGACTTGACTCATGACTTAGAGATAAAACAAGGTATTGTTTTTCATCGTCAAAACTAAACATAAGGGTAGAACATCATAGGGTTCACCTATAGTCTCCTGGCCCCAAGTCATTCGATGGCTTCGAAAGCTCTTTGGACCCTTCTAGAGGATACTCAACTTTCAGTTCGAAGAATTTAACAATAATTTAGCGTCATCTATGGGAATCAAATAAAAAGTCAACCTCCATGGTGAGAAAGGCAAGGTCTATGCACATTGAAGAATTACTACAACCGAAAAAGATACTTAGGGAGTTGGATTTCATCTTGTAGATTTTCCAAGAACAACGTCTCAGTGCTTCTGCAGTTTTATATTTTGGCCTTTTGGCATGCATATTCTAGTATTCTAACATCTCCACATACTCGAAACTAGGGAGTTAGTGTCCGGTAACATGTTGCACCCGAGGGCACTCTTAGTCTTTATACTAACCTTTATGGTTAACAGATTATACAGGAGTTTGTGCAAAACATGAGTAATTAGGAATCACTCACATGCGCTGGCATGCATCTCATTCTTGTGCTTGGAAATAACTAGTTCCTTATATCCCTGAAGCTGGGGAGTTGGCGCTTGCTTATATGCCAGCTTGAGGTAGCGGGGAAGAACTCAACTCTTACACACCAAGTTGGGATGCATAATGGGCACTACCACACTTTCTCAAGGATGACCCATTCTTAAAGAAAATCTATGGGGTCTGGTGTCCTCCCTCTTGTACTTCATAAGGGAATGCATTAGATGAACAAATTTCTAGCTCCTAAGTGATGATTAAGTCGAGGAATAGTGGCAGCTACTGGTAAACCCTGATGATATCTGCAAGTTTAAGGAAACTCGGGAAGGCAGGGTGTGACCAATACCCCCAGTCTTGATTGAAACAGTAGTACCCCTACCAACCTCAAAGTTTTTGCAAGACACTTTGTCTCACAATACATCCAGGTCCTTCGGAGACATGGAAAAAGAGCGAATGTGTCCCTCAAGATGAGTGTCTTACACCATTTTCGAGTTATGGATGTAGGCATCATGCTAAACCGCTAGAACAAAATATGGATGGATCTTCTCTCGAGTTGTGGATGTAGGTGTTATGTCAAACTGTTGAAACAAAATGCTCGTTGTTGCAGATGAAGGCATTTTGTCGAATCGCCAAAATAAAAATATTCATGGAATTGCGAACGTAGCTATTTTCCCAAACTGCCAAAATAAAAAAATTGGTATTCTGATAAGGGACGTAGGTTAAATGCATCGAACTGTGTGAACAAAAACATATGTACCAAAAATCATAGTGGGCAGTGATGTATTAGTGTGTGATGCTTGCTACTAACTTTTGTTTTCATGTTTTTTTTGTCTACCTTGTCTTCCAACAATGCAATATTGTAGGGAAAATAAATCGAGGACCGAGCTCGAGCTGCACAGGAGAGCTAGGTGTATGGCGCCTCTTCTCTCGGCCTAAGTCCTGCTTATTCTCATCTCACAACCTATGATATGTAATTTTTCAAGTTTGTTAAGCTTGACCTAAAGGTATGTCTTACGATATAATTCTCTAAACTTACATATCAATGTGGGTGGTTGTATTATATTGAATTTCTTATTTGCATCTCATGCTTGGATACTTGAGATAAGTCGGCCACCCCTTGTATTGTTGCATTAGGGAGTCGGGCTTCTCTTTATGTGCAGGTAATAGGAAAATATAAGTTCGTAGTTTGAAGCAATTAAGCTTTATATGTTATCTTATGCACACAATTGTAAAAGAAGGTATCAATTCACATTTTCCTTACTTTTATTTTATTCTAACTTTGTGGTTGATAGGCCTCAGGAAAGAATACATAATATGCAAGTAACCAAGTATCTCTATCTTGTTTCATACCTTGTACTATTTACTACCATCTTTAAACATGCCTATTATGTAGACATACATCTACATTACACCCTGAAGAAAGGAGGAGTAACTGATAATCTATAAGCTTGGCAATTTGTAATCTCGGTAATCTATAAACCCAATAGTCCCCGGTGATCTATAAGCTTGACAATCTATAAGTCCGGTAATTAATTCATAAGCAGCGGGTGAAGAACTCAACTATTACATACTATGCTGGGGAGGCGTCATGGGCACTACCATACTTCCTTAAGGTTAGCCCCTTCTTATAGAATTTTTTTTGGTTTTGGTGTCTTCCCTCCCGCATTTCGCAAGGGCGCGTGCTTGACGTATAAATTCCCAAGCTCCTCAGCGACGAAAAAGATGGGGAATAGTGGTGACAACCAATCGACCCAATGATATCTGAAAGTCTATGGAGGCCCAAGAAGGAAGAGTGTGATTAATCCCCCTAGTAGTGATTGAAACAATAATACCCCCTACTACATCAAAACTTTGACATGATTCTTCATCTCACAATATGTTCAGTGCATACATTTATTGAAGTCATCATTTACATGGTCATCCCTTACTCATATAGATATTTCATACTTTTTAATATTTCCATAATTTTATATATGCACATGCAAGTTGAGATGAGCCGGCGTTCCCTAGAACAGTTACATAGGGGATTTGGTTTTTCTTGGTGTGCCTATGTGTACACAGCAACATGGGTACTATAGAACGTGCAATTCCTACTTGAAGCAGTCAAACATCCTGCACTATTGTTGGTAACCTGTTATCGTCTTCTAATATTCTATTACTTTATGTTCTTGCTCTACTTTTATGAATGCATGCATACATGCACAAAGCACATACATACACACCAGACTTATGCTATTTGCATCATAGACATGCATACTCTCATGCAAACACTAGCCTTAAGTAATAGGCAATTGGCTAGTCTCTTAAAAGAGTCTCGGTTTATCCTTGCACAAATTTCTTCAGCACACCTTGTATAAAAACAGGAGATCAGGAATGCACCCTAAAATTTGGGAGTGCAAAGTTTACGTGTCTACGCCATAATTTGCTGAGAAAACGCTTCAGACTATTTGACAATCGTTGTCGAAGTGTTGGGCTATTCCACGACTTAGTCCTTTCTTTTAAGATTTTAGAGTGCTTTTGACATTTGTGGACACTTCAATCCACTTCTTGTTTATGGATGCATCAGTCCTCTTTGTAGTCATGGACTTCTCAGTCCACTCCATATATGTGGATGTTTTAATCCACTTAAAGCCTTGCGCCCGAATCTTAATGTTATCCAAGGTCCTATGACTTGTTCTATAGGACAGATAGTCCTCCTTGCCAAGCGCGCGTCACATGGTAAAATATCCACTCTAGGGATTGATCCCCTCAAAACGTTTCTTTCTCGAAAAAGCTATAAGCCAAATAGAATCTATGTCTAAAAAAAATCCATAACATCATCTCGCTCTCACTGAAAGCAACTCTAAGCAATTCTACGCTTCTTAATATTTCTCGCACGCATTACATAGTATCTGCAACTCTTGGGTCGATGTTCTCTACTCTAGCTAGTGGAGTAGTTTTGGGTTGTTGTTTTGTGATTATATGAATGTTGAAATATGATTTATGGATATTTGTTATGTAAATCTTCTATACACACTCGAAAGAGAAATAAGTGATGTGCTAGGATGTCTAGTCACATTAGGAGAAATTACATTCTTGATAGACCTTAATTCATTGAAGATCTAGGTTTTTGGTATTCATTGGAGATCCAAGTTTTTGATATTCATTGGAGATCTAGAAAGATAAGAGTTTGAGGATGTGTATAGACTATCGTGCTTTGAATAAGGTGACCATAAATAATAAATATCCTCTGCCTTGAATTGATGGTTTGTTGGACTAACTAAAAGAGGCTCAGATATTTTCTAAGATTGATGTGCGATCGCGGTATCATCAATTAAAGGAAAGGGAATGAGTCATTTCCAAAATGACATTTAGGTCATGATATGACGGTTATAAGTATTTGGTGATTGTTTCCATTGATGATATATTAATATACTCGTTGAGTAAGGAGACTCGCCTTGAGCATTTGAGGATAACTTTGTTCACATTAAGGGATCACAAGTTGTGCATTAAGTTTATCAAGTATGATTTCTAGTTGAGAGAGGTAACTTTTTGGGTCACATAGTTTCAGGGCAAGAAATATTTGTGGAGCCCATTGTTGGCCCATCTTAGCTTAATTGTTTCTTGAGTGATCTTCTTAAACTAGTGTAGTGACTAAACTTGAGCTTGTTGCTGGTATCTGTTGCACCTTCTTCTCATTTTCCAATATTTGGGTTGAGTGAATCCTAACCTCTAACCCTAGCAATCGAAATTTATGAGCGCAACCCAATCAGACCTCGCTCACTAGCATAAAGTCTCCTAGTTATCCTTTTCATTGATTCTCACTTTTACCATGCCCCAGCTTGTGGCTTGACTACGTTGTCAAACGAATTCCAGTAATGTGTTCCTCACGCCTTGATCATTTGTATCATCCCTTTGGCTCAATCAATATCTTTTGGCCTATCTAATTGAGTTGCTCATTTGGAGTAAGTTCCAACTTTTCTAGGGATAACTCCCTCGAATTCTATGTACTATTTCCTTTGCCTTGCAACCAAAGGAAAGAGTGGAGAGCTATTGTTATGGCATAGCATCCAGGACAGTTCCCTCCGTAGAAGTCCTCGGGATGCATGCCATAGTCCTTGAGATGCGTGCTCATAGTCCTTGAGAAGCATGTCCATGGTCAAACATTCATTCGCTGGGGTATCACCCTTCGAAGCCAAGGGAAAGAGCTAAATATACCAAAATACATCATATATATATATAGAAGGAGAGAGAAAATGAAAGGGGTATCCTTATAAAAAGGGTTAACCGCCCTATGTATGGCCCTTTGTGCACTAGCTAGTGCGTATGTTTTCCAAACGTTTGGCAGACTCTGCCACACCCGAGATTTTTAAACTCAAATATGTGGTAATACCCAAGATTTTTAAGTTCAAATATTTGAGGAAATAAGAATTTTCAAAGGATTATGAAAGTCTTGAGATAAAAGTGGAGTTTCTGAGTCAGGGGTAAAATCGTAAATATTGAAATTAGGGTAAAAATGTAATTTACCTAAAAACTAGGGGTATTAGCGTAATTAATCTTATCTCCAGGGGTATAAGTGTAATTAAAAAATGGTCTAGAACCAAGTTAAAAGGGGTTTAAGTGCAATTACCCAAAAAATTTGGGCTAAAGTATCGTTCTTGGAACTTTGTCACTGGATCATTAGGGTAAGGAACTGAACCAACAAACTATTAAGAGTCGTGATTGCAGATTCCAAACTTATTCCAATATAACTAAGTCATGATTGTGGATCTCAAATAGCATTCCATTCCACCTTTGGATCATTTTAACATCCAAGCCTTTGTTTTTTTTAACCTCCAAGTTTGGGGCATGTGGCAAGTAGTCATTTGACTTTAGAGATAGGAGATAAAGCCTCATGATAACTTTAGAGATAAGATGAAGCCTCATGATGACTTTAAGGATAAGATTTGATAAAATTTGATATGATTACTATAAAATCCTAGCACTATAAATAACGTGTTCATGGCCAAGAGTTTTCTCATTCAAAGTTGTGATAAATTCGTGCTGGACGGGAGTGATTAAAGCTTAGTGGATAGAGGGGTTTTGTTCCTAGAGAAGAAGAACCACTTAGGTAGCACGTGAGGGTGTGTGAGGAGGTGGTTTGGTTAAAAGACTTGAGGATTTACACAAAAAATTGAGGTTGAGCATGAGAATTAAGGTGTTTTGAGTTTCATTCAAGGTGAGTGTTCTTACTTAAAAACTTGGTTTATTGCGAGCAGATCGATCCAGCACATGGTTTTAGTTTATTACAAATGTTTTGGGTTGTGATTGGTTTTACCCTCCAAACCTTAGGTTATTCCATGTGAACAAGATTGGTTAGGGTGTGGTTCTACCCACCAAACCTTAGGTTATTCCATGGAACTGTTTTTCCAAATTGTTTCAATTTTCCAAGCATAATGTGCATATTAAGTTTATTACATGATGCATTAATTGGGTATGTTTTATGAAAATGCATGGCTAGTGATTTTCATGGCATTCATATATTTGATTCATGTTATTGTAATTATCCATTAGGATGGGATGGGGTCTCCTTGAGAATATGGCAATGTTAATCTCAACCGTGATGAGGGAGGGGTTTTCCTCGTGTGATCGCCAATATGCACCCAGGAGATTGAGTATGTTAGGGAGATTTCTCAAGGTTGACATATGTGTTGTTTTGTATATTCCATGTTCATGATCATACATACATTCTATAAACTATTTTTGTGCCATCACTTAGATGACTCAACATCTAATCTGGGTTATGCCCATGGAACATTCAACCGTTCTAGAGGAAAGTTGCAACAAGGGCGAAGACGTAGTCAGTTAAAGCTGATGGAGTACGAGCATGATAGACTCTAGTTTCATTTTTAAAGTCATCTAATCTTTATTTGATTTGAAGACAGTTGTATGACCGATTGTAGTAATCTATGTTATTTTCACTGTGTAATGTTATGCCTTGTTTAGCTTAGGGCTATTGATTGTGATGGTTAAATAGGCAAGACTAGGGTTCTAGGATTTTGTGAGCATGTGAAAATTGTTCTTTAAAACATTGCGTGTATTGAGCTTATGTATGAAAAAAAAAATCCCAGTAAATCCCTTATAGTGGCACGCTTGGTGAGGCGAGGTGTTACAGACTCCCTCTCCCAAACACCAAGTGCCAGCCTTGGCTATGCGTGTCCTTGGAGGCCCATTCGGCCCTAAAGCATTGGCTACACATGACCCCAAAGCCTCCCAACCTTCTGGCCCCAAAGACTTGGCCATCAGTATGTTTGCTTGGCCAAGTGTGGTTATAAGTGGCCCTTAGAGACCCTTTCGGCCTCGAAGACTCTCTCGAGTCCTAGAGACCCATCTGGTTCACCCGATGACCCAACCCGAAAACCTATTCAGGTCATTCGATGACTCGACCATGAATAGTACCCTACGGACTTTTCCATATTGCACCCACATGCGCCACACACAGCCATGTGTGGCCTTACATGTGCCTTATTAAGTCAGCTATGCTTATGCTACACCCACTTGCACCCCTAATGCGTACTAAAGCCCCTCTGTCTCACTCCATGCCCTGAGTATTTCCTTTATAGGTATTCGTAAATGACCCTTTTGGGAAGCTACACACATATCCGGACAAGCCTTTGTGTGTCAAGGCTCAAGGCTCGCCTAGAGTCTCCTAGTGCCTAGTCACTTGATGGCTCCGAAAGCTCTTCAGACCTACCCAGAGGATACTCATCATAGCGTTTTCACTCTGAAGATAGCTCCAAGCCCTTCGGCCTCATCGAATGCCTACTCCCCCCGAGGCTCATATTGGACACATCATACATACATACATCTACATACATCTGCATTCTATTTTCCAAATATTAGTATCTAACTTAGGTATCGAAGGGCCAGTGTAGGGAAGATCCTCGCATGCCTCCTCACCTCTCCTGGCTAGCTGGTTGAGTCCCTCCTGTTGTTCGTCTCTTCCTATGGCACCTGGCCTCCGCCTTCCTACCTAGACTCTACTTGGGCTGATCCCAAGACAAACAAATGTTAATTTTGTAGTATGACAACAACACATGTAATTTATAGAAGGTGTTTGGGTTTCTATCTAACAATTTTTTGGAAGGAGGAGGAGAACTAATCAATCTAGTATGGACCATGAAAGAAAGAGTTGTTGTACAGGAGTCCGAGAGAGTTGAAAAATTCTAAAAATGCATTTTAGCAAAATCCTCAGTTTTATAAGCCTTCATCTATGATCTAACAAGCATCTTTTCCAATGTGCCTCTCTATTTTCTTTCTTTTTTCTTACGTGAAGCCCTAAAGGTATTCAGAATTTCCATTAACAGTACGAACATGTTGGCACTAGCGAGCAATTTGGCCAATTACATTGCTTGCTTAAAGGCCAAATACTTTCGTAACAACACAAATATAATGCATTGGAGAAGCATTGTGACTACCTTGTTCACCTACAGCTTGTGTACTTCCAAGGTGGTATTCTTGAAGCGAACAACATATTACCTAAGCTTCTCAGTAGGACCTTGATGAATGTTAAGTAAGTATGTGGGGTTTTTCTTCCTAGGGGTTTTAACAACAAAATCTTTGATAAATTTCTTCTATAACTAATCAAATAAAGCAATGTACCCTTCTGGCATCTTGTTGAACCACCCATGAACGTGATCTGTTGAGGTCAAAGGGAATGTGTGACACATAGTTGCATCATCCGACCCATGTAGGAGAGTGAGGGATTCGTACTACTACACATGGTGTTTAGGATTTCCTTTCCTTGGTGTTGTTGCCAAAATACAATAATGAATTTGTAATGTGGGAAATGTGATCTTGATAATCTTGTGTGACAACGATCAGGAGACCTGGAGGTCTTGCTGCAATGATCAAGTGCCTTAATGAATGGGTGTCTTGTTGATCAATGAGAGGCTTTTGATGATCAGGTGCCCTCTGATAACTAAGTGCCCTTTGATGATTGAGTGCTCTCCAATGATGGAGAGGCTTGTTAAGACGAACAACCTGTTAGAGGCGCGGGTGGATGTCCTCGCGTAAACCCTCTGATGCTTAAGTTAGTCTTTGGGTGCTTGAGCACAAGAAATAGAGTTAGAGTGGCAAAGTAAGCGTACCTAAAAGATGAGGCGTTCCTCCTATTTATAAAGGAGGGAGAAGGGGACACGTGGCATCCATCCCGAGTTTCTTAGGTAGCATATTCTGAGTATATTCTTGGCATATTTTGTGGAATCTCAAAATATTCTTGTGGGTCTTAGAAAAGATTCTAGGTTCGGTTTGAGGAACGCCCCGAGAGGGTCTATTAGCTACAAGGGAGGCTCTCGGGGGTGCATGATCACGATAACTAAGTGGACACTCAATTAGATCAAGTTGTGCTTCTTTCTTTGTCTTTTCTTCCCTTGCTTGATGATATATTTTCTTCCTTGGTATTTCCTTGGCTTTTGCTCTCACATTTGCTTGATTTTCTTTGTTTATGCTCACTAATGGACCATCTTTGTAGCTTTCGATCTTTATGATCGAGTGGCCACTCAGTCATGACATTGTCTTGGCTTATGCTTGTTTAGTCTTTATTACCTTCACTTTTTCCTTAATTTCTTAATTGCTTCTTCAATAATGGATCTTTTAGTCTTGATCCTTTATGACCAAGTGTCCAATGGTGGACACTCGGTCATTTCCTTGTTCCTCCTTTTCCTTATTCAATTATGCACTTGCTCAAGTTGTGCTTCATGCTTCATCAAAGGATCATTGGCAAGTTTTCAGCCAGGTTATGCTTGTTGTTTGTAGGGTATATCAATTGATCCCTTCTCTTTTGATGAGGAGTTCTGGGTAAAAGAGTATCTCGTCTATAAATCTCGCATGTACCTTCCTTTCATTTCTTTCTCTTAAAGCTCTACTCCAAGCAGGTGACTTTTCAAGTCTAAGGGTCATTTTCAGCTCCCAGGATCACTCTTGTACTTTTGCATTTTGAACTCCCATAAGTGCGAACAACTATGAGATGAAGAGGCAAGTGTCTAGGAAATG
The DNA here is from genome assembly GCA_036245055.1 of Diospyros kaki. Taxonomy (NCBI): domain Eukaryota; kingdom Viridiplantae; phylum Streptophyta; class Magnoliopsida; order Ericales; family Ebenaceae; genus Diospyros; species Diospyros kaki. Next base: position 11,579,821 of record BSEG01000009.1, read on the forward strand.
GATATTATGCCATTCGGTTACTAGGTGAGGCTGTGTAAGTCACTCGTGGGGTAACATATATTACACCTTCTTGTTATCAGGCTACTTGCTTGGCGACAGTCATATACCTCCTCGTTACTAGGCTACTTATGGGATAATGGGTCTTGTTTTTGCTCGTTAACGTACGACATGCAAGACAACGATTTTGTTTTTCCTCCATTGTTGAGCTACGTGCGGGATAATGGGCTTGCTTTTCTCCTCGTTGCCGGGCCATAAGTAGGGCAACATGCCTTTTGTTTATACCTTGTTGCTGGGCTGTTAGCAAGACAATGGGCCTTGGATTTTTCACCTTTTTGCCTAGCTATAAGCAAGGCAATGTGCCTTTTATTTTACCTTGTTGTCGGGTTGTTAGTAGGACAATGGGACTTGGATTTTCACCTCGTTACCATGTTATAAGAAGGGTAATGAGCCTTTTATTTTGCCTCATTGTCAAGCTATTAGCGAGACAACAGGCCTTAGATTTTTCACCTCGTTATCGGGCTATAACTAGGGCAACAAGCCTTTTGTTTTACCTTGTTGTTGGGTTGTTAGCAGGACAACGAGCCTTGGATTTTTCACATCATTGTCGGGCTATAGTAGGGTAACAAGCCTTTTGTTTTACCTCATTATTTGGCTATTAGTGGGACAACGAGCCTTGGATTTTTCACCTTAAGCAAGGCAATCGGCTTTTTATTTTACCTGTTGTTAGGCTGTTAGCGGGACAACGAGTCTTTAATTATCACCTCATTACTGGGCTATACGTGGGGCAACGGGCCTTTCGGTCAAAAAGAACTTTTGATTGATCTTTTCTTTCATCCTAGGAAATGAAACATGTAGATTATAATGGAAATAATAATGATAATGTATTGTTTAAGAGAGTACAAGCTTTTTCTTTACGTGGTTATGCCAAATGTGCCTACGTCCACAGTCTTGCCTTAGCTCACATTACTAAAAATTATCATGCATACAATTCATATGAGACAAAGAATACAACTTGAGATTTATGGGCGATTAGTCTTGCACTGTTAGATTTGAATAGCTATGGCACCAACACCAAGAGGAGGGTGAATTGGGTTGTTTTAATAATTTGATTGAACTTGAAAATCCTTTTAATGAAAAATGTGATTTTAGTGAAAGTAAGGATTAATGAAATGCTTGAAACAATAAATGAAACAAATAGCACAAGGATATAAGAGACACAACGATATATAGTGGTTCGGCTTAAACCAAGCCTACTCCACAACCTTAGCTCCTTACTAAGGATTTTTCAATCAATCCACTAAAAACCTCCTATCTCTTCGGATAGGCCCTCTAGCAACAAGTTAGGAAATACAACCCCTTGCTTCAACAAGCAAGTCCTCTAGCACAACAAGCTAGGTATTCAACCCCTTGCTTCAATAAGCAAGTCCTCTAGCACAACAAGCTAGGAATCAAAATCCTCCTATAAGCAATGTAGTCCCTCTAGCAAAACAAGGTATGAAAATTACAAAGAGATATAAGATAGGAGAGGATCTGAGAAACAATATTCTCAGTTACAAACTCTCTCAAATATAAATACAAGGCTTGATAATGAATTTAACCAAATGAATACAAAGCCTTGAAAAGAGAACGAATTTACCAATGAAGCACAACAATGATCTTGGCACTTGGGAGCTTGTAATGTAATCTCTTGGTTAGCTTGAATCATCCATTTGACTTGTATTTATAGTCTCTTGAAAGCCCATTCATGAATCTTACTGTTGGTAATGGGAAAGCCACTCTGAGTGAGTGGAAAAACTAGCCATTGGGGGTTTCTGTGACACAAATGGTCAACAGATGCAAGGCATCGGTCGACAGATTAGCAAATATTTAAAATCCAGTCGACAGATGAAGAGGAACGGTCGACAGATGCTTGTGCACGCATTCTGCCGGTCGACAGATGCAAGAGCATCGGTCGATAGATGGACAAAAAATATAAGGCCGATCGACAGATGAAGGGAAATCTGTTGACAGATAAAGCCATCTTTTAGGATATGCATACAGCCATCTTTCAGGAAATCTGTTCTCATTTTGTTTTATTTATATTTTACCTCCATTTACTTTAATACATAAATGTAAATAAGAAAGTACCCCCCATTTGGATTCAATAAAAATATCAAAAAAATCAAAATCCATAAGAATAAAAAAGTAGAATTTGGGTTTTAGTACAAACTTAGGATTTTGCGATTTTACCACCTCTAAGATATACACTTTCCATTTCTTGAAAAATTCGTTAAAAATCGTTTTAGCACTAATGGATAGAAGATAACAAAATACCGGGAGATAGTTTTCCAAAATGAAATCATTTTCTTATATGTCTCCTTATAAGGTGCTAGTCTTTCAGACTTAGAAAAATTTTGAGACGTTATCAAAACGAGTTTCAAGACATGATGCATGAACTAAAGGATTTTTCATACGTTTAAATTTCAAACCAAAACCTTTCATGCACGCTTCAAAATATGAAAACTTATTTTGAAATATGAGATTAACATAAATGATTTTCATACTTAATATTGGATTTTCATCAAACACATTTATGTTCAAGTTAGTCTTTTGTCGTAAAACAATTTTAGCTCTATGTTAACCAACAACTTCAAACCTAATTTCAAAAATCATTTTAAAAGATTTCATCATAATACATGTTTGAGCCAATCTCCATGTATAAGAATATAAATCATTTGGTTTTCATTTTAACAAAGTATTTGAAATTGATTTTGGTTGAAAACCATAAACTTGACTCATGACTTGGGGATAGAACAAAGTATTGTTTTTCATCATCAAAACTAAACACAAGGGTAGAACATCACAACTTGCTTTGTAATGGATAAAGTCTCTTCACTCTTCTTCCCTTTTGTGGATGACACATAACAAGTGCGTGCTTTCTGGCGATCCCCTCGGACTTGTCTTATACCCCGAGGTGTAGGAAACTTCATCAATAGATAGCAAGAGAAGACTATAACCCTTGTGTCGTTGAGTAGGGGGTAACCCAAAATCATATTGTATGCAACCGAGGTGGCTTTAACCACTGTAAAGTTAGCTTGTCGTTTATGATCTAGGGATCAAAGCATAGTGTGATGGGTAATTGAATTGAACCGACCACCGGGTCAGTCTCCCTAGTGAAACTGTATAAAAGGGAGGAGACCTTTTTCAGTCTGTCATGGGCAATTCGCATTTGTTCAAAGTAGTTCCAATAAATAGGGTTGATTGAATTGTCACTGTTCATTAGAATTCTCCCAATGGGATGTTTTGTATTGATGGCTGAAATTACCATTAGATCATCATACGGGATGACGGGATGATTACATCTTCCTTGTTAGATGGTACGAACATAATGAGTATGTCATTCTCTCTGACCTCCATTACCGAATTGACCTGGTAGGCCAAACGAGCATAGGCTTTTTGGGAAGAAGAAGTGTCACCGGCTAAAGTTTTGCCACCTGAAATGATGTGTATAGCTTAATGTGTTAGCTCATTATTGAGATGTCTGTAGTCCCTCCTTCTCTCTTGTTATCTCTGATCATGTATCTCTTGACTTTCATGCCTTTCGTCCCTTCTTCATGTCTCCCTATCGTTTCCCTCTTCTTCTCGTACATATCTTCATAAGTTTCCTTATCTAATAATCATCTCAATCTCATTTTTCAATTCCGATCATTAATCAGTGGAATGGCCACAAGTTCTATCACCCTAAATAATAGGTTTGCGGGCAGACCCACAAATAATTTTGGTATATGCAAGCAAAGGTAGGGAGTGTTGAGTCATAGTTAGCGGATGCACATCTAATGTGCAAAAAGGCCATTAAAGAGTATGGAGTCTCCTAGGACTATTTTAAGTGAGAGCACGAATATGTTATGGGTTTCCTCAAGCATGGATTTTGCTTGATTTGTAGCTATTTGGAGGGAAAATGTTTTAAGGCCCACTCCCTGAGTTGGTATTCTATGATAAGGTTTCAATCATAAACTGGTGAGGAGGGTGATTTTACCCAGCATAATGGGTCTTAAGGTCTTAGATATGTCAAAACTAGACATAACTCCAAATTTGGAGTGTTGAGTGTGGAGTGGATTCAGGCATCCACAGATGTTGATGGTATTCTAGAGGTTTGAGGAAGGTCAAGCTGGAGAATAACCCAGAACTATAATAGCAATTATCGAGAGCTCTAAGGTGCCTCCTTGACCACTTTTGGTTTACACTTTCAGTGTTTTTAACTCCCAAGCAATATATTTTTGGGTTCCCCATTTCCCTGTAATTGATTTGTGGTGAAAGCGCTAGTGAGTGCAAGAATGAGATTAGGTTTCTAGGAAACTGACAAGTTACACCCATTATTAGGGCTTGTGTTTGCCTATGTGCATGCATGTCTATGTAGTTGGCATTAATGTTTATGATAGGATAGTAATCGGTGCAAGGCGCAAAGCAAGATAGTGATAATTAGTCGTTTGTTCATTAAGTATGTTTTTCCTAAGGCCTATCGACCAAAGGGGTTAGAGTAAAAGATGTAAAGGTAGTACCGAATGGTGTCTTCCCTCAAATTTTAGCATGGATGTTCATGCACATGGTTTAATTGCCTCAGGCGAGGTGCTTATGATATCTTGTCATTACAATTCATAGAAATCTTGGCTCTCTAATCTAGGAGTGTGGGGAGGTCACTTTACCTTGGAAACAAGAGCTTGAGATTCATGTGTACATTTATTGGAAGCACTGCGTTGTATGAATGTAGTGGGAGATATACGTCCATAAATGACTTTTTGATAAAACATGCCTTAGATTAAGGTTAACGAACCTTGTGTGTAGTATGCAAGAGTGTCTCAAATTGTGGTAAGGGTGTAGTGACACCTTGAACTGTGAGCCAGTGAAGGTTCTTGGAAGTCTAAGCTATGTCTTAAGCTACGGTTTGGTGAGTACTTCTGTGTTACCACTCGAGCCATTGTCTAATGAGGATTTTTAGGGTTTTGAGCATCTGGCTATGATTAGGGATTTAACTTACATTTTTGGTCCTTCACCAGTTGTTAGTATCGAGCCCTGAACCACTCCAAGGGATCTATGATAGCCCCTGCGGACCTAGGTTACCCTTATGAACGTGTAGTAAGAAGCTCATACGTAGGCCACGAATGCAAAAGGTGAGTAAGCAAAGCATCGCTCAACTTTTCGTTGTTAAGCATCCTTAGTGGGAAGGTGTATGCATGATTGCTTTGGGATAGTCCTAGGCTAGACTTTGGACCAGGCGAAGGATTACTTTGTGTGGGGGCTCCCCAGTGTAGTTTGGAAGCATAACATTACCATGCTTGGCATTTGCTTCAATGCCTCAGTTCGTGTATAGATGGCCTTTGTTGCACAACTAGGGTGTTTCCTTTCATGTTCGTAAGTACCCAAAATCCCCATGGGGGAGTACCGTAGTCCTTAACATAAACTAGTTAGTATAGATTGAGGTAGGGATGATAATAATGACAGACGAGAGCATGAGTGATGGGGAATGTACTCATATATGTGTATGCTTTATGTTTCATTACACATACTAGGGCGCAAGCAACATGATTGAATAAGAAGATGCCTATGTAAATATAAACTGAGGTAGGAGTATTGATCGCTTATGATAGGAATATGATTCTTAGAAACGTGTCAACCATGATAGTTAAGACAAAACATAAGGAAGGAGTATTTAAACGATACTCTACCACGGTTTTTCATGCGAGTGATGGCATGTGTGGCTCAGTCACTTTGAAGAACGTGCTTGCGTTTTCTCTTTGTCTCCATATGACCCATCAACCACATAGGTTAGGATAAAGAATAGGAAGCCCACTTAGTACAATGTGTTACCTCAAATCGATGCATAAGCGATTGCGAGTGGCACACATTGGCCTAAAATGACATGAGCTAAGGCGACATGTTAGTATTAGTGTTAGTGCCCTTAATGCTGAATTTAGATGACATCTCGTAGTTGTATTATGGGACTAATGATGTAAATCTTGCAAATATAATAAAATATATTTTCATATTTTAAGGTCGTATCTTCATTCATACCTTTCCAATTTATATATATGAATAAGCCCTTAGATTTCTTAATGAAAGTCTTATTCTTAAGTGTTAAGAATATGTGACAAAGGCTTTTGGATTAAGGATTTCTTAAAGTGATTCTCGGTCCTTAGATTTCTTAGAAGAGGGCTATGAATAATCTATTACTGAATGGAACATGAGTTACTACCTTTGATTAGTATAAGATAATAATGATAAATTATGGTGAGTCACATGTCATAATCCATAAGATGGATATAGTCAACATGTGGATAGATGTTAGTTAAACATCTACTGAATGTGACGTAAGTGACAGATTACATGACTAAGAGGATCTATGATTTGTTACTACATTCGATTGTGTTACTAGTCCTTAGACCAAAGGCAACATAGTTGTCTTATATGTTGGTGCCTGAGATTTGTCATTACAAAGAACCATTCTGTTACCATGGTCGAAGATGCACTGTGTGGTCCTTATGTAGTAATATGGAGGAAGGTGGTTGGTAATGGGATCCATTGACATCCTACATAAGGTGAACATCCTATGTGATCAGTGGTGGTTGTTATTGTATAAACCCTTGGCCAGGGTGCACTTGATTGGAAAGGTGTTTCCAATGTCGGAGTTACAATGTGTCATGTTGATCACAGCATGTTAAATCTTCTCATAGCTATTGAAGTAGTGAGTTTAGCCAGTCCATGGCTCTTACTTCATCAAAATGTTAGTCGATTGAGGGATTATAGTGTATGGGAATCAAAAACCCAAATAGGTTATCTTGATGTATGACTTTATTACTAGTAGGATCACCCTGACATTATGCTAGTTGTCACTCAAGGTCTTTCAGGGTACATTGAGGAGATAGAGAGATTCTCTTTATAGATTAAACTGTTTGACTGGCATCAAAATGTTTGACGTGTCTCGATTGCTACTTAATGATGAACCTAGAAGGTCACACACACATATCCGAGTATAGTGGTTGACTAGTCATATAAAGCTATAATTAATTAATGATCATCATTAAGAGTTAATGATGACATCCCTAAGAGTTAATGGATCTGGTTTAATTAACAAGAGCAATTGTCAAGAGTTGATCGGCATACTATTAAGAGTTAACGTGGGTCTCAATTTCATTATGAGATAATGAAACGACTATTAAGAGTTAATGGCGGGCCTAGATGCAATTTGCAAAAAAATTGGAACAAGGGAATAGAGTTGGTCGACTGCACTTGAAGGCGGTCGACCGACTCATGGCTAAATCAGTCAACAGGTTGAGAACTAATCGACTAGACCTTGCTGATGGGTACAAACCAGTTGATCACTTCCTCAAAACCATTCAACCATTTCTTATAGCGAAGGTCAAGTTTAGCATGATCTCTTATCATTTTCTGTAACAGCTTTGGCCGTGAGCTAAAGGAAGGATAACGAGGAAGGACGACGTGTGTGCAACATGCCTTTCCCTCTCTCTCCTTTGTCCCTCCTCTCTCTTTCTCCTAGTTTGTTTTTTCTGATTTGGGGCATTTTAGGGTTTCATGTATATGCCTTGAAGAAAAGAAAACACCTAAATAACAATCCTATTCACCAGGTGCATCCGGGTTAACCTCCACTAGCGTAGGCGTCAGACAATGTCTGGCTTTACGAGCATTGGCTTAGGCACTGGATTCCTTTAGGTTCTTGAGTCTATTCACCATAGGGGATTTGGGTTAGACATTGTTGGTGTAGGCATCAGACAGAGTTTGAGTTTGTGAGGATTTGGCTTGGGCATTAGATCGTTTTAAGGTGAAACCAGGGCAAGACAAAGCCAAGCAAACGAATGTCATAATTTTTTTTTTTTTTTTGCGTGGTTTAGCTTGTCATGCTTATTTTCACGATTTAAGACTTGTGGACAAACATTTTGTTTTCCCAGTTTAGAGCATCTCACCTACATCTGCAATTTAGCTCACGCACGTACGCACACTCATTCACTATTTTCTTTTGGTATTATTGTTTCCTAACTACAACAATTAAATTTATTTGTCTTGGGATCAGTTAAAGCATGTCCTTCACCAAAACAAAGGATCCAAGATGGCATGAGTGAGGATAAATGGATCTGGAATAGGTCGGGGTTGAAACTGGATGAGGTAGGAACTTGGATGGGCCCTCAGGGACTTCTGGATGTGCTACCGAGATAGGCCTTCGGGGAGTCATGAGGAAGGGACCCCGATGGGTCTTTGAGAGAAGGGGCTTTCTCTTTTTAGGGTGAGCTACGCTAGAACTTAGCTAGTGATCACAAATAAAAGTCAGAAAGGCAAAGCGAGAGACTCCCCCATGTGGGCCATTTGATGCATAAGTCAAACAGTAGTCCGAAGTATGAAGTATGATGTAAATATATAACTATTACATGTCCTGAAGGGATACTCATGTTTCCATATGGGTTTTAGAGAGAGATTAACTGTTGAGACAAATGTATGAAATGAGTCCAAAAAGGTCTGAGAGTCCAGAGAGATCTGCTTGTCAAAAAAGGTTTCAAAAAATCTGAACAGATTCAAAAGGTCTAAGATGTTAGAGTTATGCCCCACAAGCCAATTATATTTACATGTAATTGATCATACTTTATATTGTGATTCTTAATCTTCAATCAATTGTTATTGCAAGGCATTATGTTTTTATTTTGTCATTGATGGTTGTCATCATTATTTATTGCAATCCATACTTGACAATGTCCATAGCTTAAATAGGCTCATGGAATATGGTCGTGCATAGAGATGACGATCATGAAACATATTCCTTATAAGCCTTGATCTTAAATGTTCCTAGTCATAGAGTTATTAGGATTGGACACTAATAATTTAGATAGACTAGCACATATGATGCATGCTCAACTAGGAGAATGTTTTGTTTCATGGACATTGGTGTGAGGACACTAGTACATATATGTGGGTGCTTATTATAAGAATAAGTATACTGAACTGACCCGTTATAAAATTCCTAATGGTTAATATTTAAAGTCGAATTGGAATTCATGTGTTGCAATAGTGTAGATTGATCCTTAGACTTGAGACATCATGGTAGTCTTATATTTGTCTGGCTACGCTTTGATGCTTTTTGGATTCTAATGGAGTCATTAACAAACTATCACTGAGCATAACCTTATCACATATGAAGGCTTGTGAATTTCGAAATATGATTCATCACTTATCAACAAGATGAGAAGATGTTCTATGTATTCCGATTATTTCATGATTGAGGAAATCCTTGGAAAAGGTGAGGTGGAAATCAAAAAAGTGTTTTGATTTCACCTATCAAGTCATAAATCTAGAATGGATACATAGTTATTGAATTATTAGGATTTCGTCATAAAACCATACCCTAAATTCAATCGGGACATATATTAATGAAAGGACTTTGCTGCATGGTAATTGCAATTGAAAATGTCTGTGTTTTTCATCGTTGAATAGGTATTCATAGCATGTTGCTAGACTTTAACCATGATATGTAGGGTTTTAGAATTAATTTGATTAATTCTAAAACTATTAATTAAAGAATTTAATTAAGAAGCCCATGAGATGGGTTAAATAAAAGGCTCATGAGTTTAATTAAATAGTTTAATTACTCTAATAAGTTGGACCTTGATATAGTCTAATAGAATTAGCCCTACATCTAGTCTAATGGTGGACCTAAGGAGTCACACACTTAGATCGAGCCCATTCCACGATTTAAAAGAGAGAGTCGGCCCAATGTAATTAAGGGACGAGCCTAAATTGTTTAAGGTTTTTCTAAGGCACGATTAGGGTTTTAAACTCTATTTATATGTCGTTTAAGAAGCTAGAAAAAAAATAAGAAGAAAAATTCATATTCTCTCAAGGGGCGCCTCGGGTTGCTAGCACTACTCGAGGCATTTGTGGAAAGGGTCGATCGTGTGGATCGACTTGGAAGAGATCGCGTTTGCGACTCTACAGATCAAAATCGGGCAGAATCGAAGCTTTCACGGTCGATAGTTTCTAATAGTGGTATCAGAGCATTCAGGTTATCTTGAACCTTTAAACGTTTTTGTTATTCTGCATGTTTGATTCAGTCTTTGATTGTGGCAGCAACGAATCAATTTTGTTTTCAATCTGCCATATCTTGATGGATTATATATGCAGCAACAAATCCAATAATGTTTTCGATTCTGCCATGATGAGAAGGTCTATTTATATAACGAACAACATGCTAAGATGGTAGATTATTAAGTTCAATAATCGATTTTTAATATGATATGAAACTGATGTATAGAAACGGTTTGAATCTGCCATTATTTGTTGTTTTTTGTCATGCTTCGTATCAATTCTATTTTTGAGTGTTAAATAAGATCTGTAATAGACATATAATAAGATTAAAATCGATTCAGATGGTGGGGTTGTTTTATAGAATAGCATGTTCGAAAAGAATCGGTTTGATATGATCAAATCGAGATCAGTTTTGGCTCGAATAACAATGTTTGATATGATTAACATGAAAAATCGAAACTGTTTTATTATCTGTTCGAACAATATATGATATGTTTTGATATGATCGATTCGAGATTATTATCTGATCAAATAAAATCATCTTGATATGATCAAAATTGAACAGTTATCTGTGTGTGTTAGGTTTGTGATATGATCTTAACCGAACACCAATCGTTTCTGATATGATCTTAAATGAACAACATTATGTCAAAATACATACTGATTGCAAGGGTTTGTGATATGATCTAAACCAAGCAACAATCTATTGTTGTAACTTTCTGCAACAACAGCTCAACCCGGTCGGGGGCGCTGCCCCCGAACCCCCGTAAAGGATGGTGCATAATTTATTATGTGTATTATAAATGCAAAAGCTGAAAATCAGTTTGTATACATGTCTATTCAACTTGTATTCAAATACTTTGTTAATTGCATGAGATGGTCTTATGATTTCTAAGATGCATGCTAATAACATGTTAGTATCATTATGTATGAGATGCATGCTTATGATAAATTAATTATGCAATATGTTAAATGCATGTATTATGATCTAAATGAAAGTTTAAAAACCCCTCACTTAAAATTGTTTTAAGTATAAATATTAAGTCGTGAACGGAGAGATCAGAAGAGTTTATTTTCACCGTTGCCTTCCATCATTGGAATATAATATAAGGTGTTAACATGTTTGATATGCATTGCCAATATTATTTAGGGCATACTAAGTATGGCAATCTATATTATATGTTATGCATGTTAATGTACATTAGGTGATATGTAGAAATACTATCGTCAATATTATTTGGGGGTATCTCTATTTGTCACACTTGTGGTTAATGATGGTTTGACTTAACATGTTTTGCATAAGAGCGTCAATAATATTTGAGTTTATGCAAATATGAGGAAAAATGGTTTGAGGGTTACATGAGATGTAATTGGTAAGAGTTACCTACCTTTTAAAATTACTATAAGAGCTACGATATTATTTGAGTTTATGGTAATTTTAATTGGGTCTCAACCCCACTAGAAAGCCTATGTATTTAAGCTTCCAAATCTTATTTTGAGGGTGCTAAGATTTGACAAAAATAGTGGGAGTGTCACTTATGAAAAAAGTCCTTAATCATATGTGAATGTAATTGATTGAATGTTTAAATGTATGATCATGTTTATATTTGTAGATTTGTGAAATCAAAAATGGCCAAGAATCCACTTGTAGATTTGCTAGACACTAACAAGTTGATAGGTCCTAATTATCTGGATTGGCTGAGGAATCTCAAAATTATTTTGGATTCCGAGAAAATTACATATGTGCTGGATAAGGCCCTACCTGAAAAGTTTCAGAGGCATCCACCCTAGAGGAACTAACCACTTGGCAAAAGTGGAAAGATGATGATCTTTAGGCTCATTGTTATATGATGGCATCGATGTCCAATGAGCTGCAAAAGCAGCATGAGAACATAGAGCATGCAGCAAAGATTCATTTGCACCTACAAGAGTTGTATGGTGAACAAACTAGGTACGTGAGATATTAGATCTCAAATGAGCTTTTCAGGTCCCGTATGACGGATGGTGAATCAGTCAATACTCATGTATTGAAAATGATAAACTTGATAGAAAAGCTTGAGTCTTTGAATGTTGTTATGGATAATGATCTATATGTAGATCTTATTTTACAATCTCTTCCTGATTCATTTGATCCTTTTCTCATGAATTTCATTATGTATAAGCTTCAGACTACTCTTCCTGAGCTGCTTAACATGTTGAAAACTGCTGAGATGACAATGAAGAAGGATACATTTGTCATGCTTATTTGTTCCTCACATTCCTCAAAACCAAAGAAGAATTAGTCAAAGCAAGGCAAAGAGAAGAGTTCTCAAAAGGGGAAGACAAAGCCTATGGGTAGAGTCAAGAAGGCAAAGTCAAATCCATCAGAGAAAGGTAATTACTTCCATTGTGGAAAGCTTGCGCACTGAAAAAGGAATCGCAAGACTTATCTTGCTGAACTGAAGCAAAGACGTTATGATTCAGGTATGTACTTTGTTGAAATTAACCTTTCAGTTAATGATACTTCTTGGGTATTAGATACCGGATGTGGTAGTCATATTTGCAATTATTTGCAGTTGATGACAACAAGCAGGAGACTAAATAAAGATGAGGCTTCTCTACGGCTTGGGAATGGAGCAAGAGTTGCTGCTATAGCCATAGGGATAATTTATTTAATTTTAAAATTTGGAATAAAGTTAGTTTTAAATGATTATTTTTATGTGCCAAACATTATCAAGAACATTATTTTTATTCCTGTTTTGGACAGGGAAGGTTTTAATTTTACAATTTCCAATGGAGTTTGTTCTATTTTAAAAAATGGTTTTTTATATGGTACTGGTGCATTGTCAAATAATTTGTATACTGTTCAAACTAATGATTCCATGATTTGTCTACAACAAAGTAACAAAAGAAAGACCGATGATCAAAATTATGCTTACATGTGGCATTTCAGATTAGGTCATATATCCAAAGATGGGATAGATGAGTTGGTTAAAAATGGGTTGTTGAACTTGTTTGACTTACGGTCACTTCCAACTTGTGAATTGTGTCTTAAAGGAAAGATGACAAAATCACCATTTGTTGGACAAGTGGAATGTGCATCTAATCTATTGGATTTGATCTATTTAGATGTATGTGGGCCACTAAATGTTAGGGCAAGAGGTGGTTTTTTAGACTTCATTACCTTCACCGATGATTTCTCACAGTATAGCTATGTGTACCTTATGAAGCATAAGTCGGAAGCCTTTGAAAAGTTCAAAGAATTCAACAATGAAGTAGAAAAAAAAACAGGAAAAAGTATTAAGGTCTATCGATCTGATCAAGGGGGAGAAGACTTGAGTACAACATTCATTGATCATCTTAAAGAGAATGAGATTCTCTCCTAGTGGACTCCACCAAGAACACCACAACTCAATGGAGTTTCTGAACGAAGGAATCGAACCTTATTAGATATGGTTAGATCCATGATGAGTTTTGCTGATCTACCTTTATCCTTTTGGGGCTATGCTTTTGAGACAACTGCCCATTTACTGAATAGAGTTCCCTTTATATCAGTGCCTAAGACACCATATGAGATGTGGCTTGGTAAGACACCCAGTTACAAATATTTAAGAATATGAGGGTGTCCTACCTATATCAAGAAAACAATGGGAGATAAGTTGGATACTAGATCCACTAAGTGTAAGTTTGTGGGATATCCAAAAGAATCAATTGGATATTATTTCTATCATCCCCTTGAACAAAAGGTGTTTGTTTCAAGAAATGCCACTTTTCTAGAAAAGGAGTTCCTATTGGATGGCAATAATGGCAATATGATAGATCTTGAAGAAATTCAAGAATCACAAACTACTATCCCACAACAAGTGGAAGCAGAAAATAACTTTGAACCTCAAAGTAGATAATCTCCATGAAGATCCCATAGGATCTCAAGACCTCCTGATAGGTATGGTTTCCTAGTTGAGGGTAACGAGGATAACCTTCTATTGGATGAGGATCCAAGAACCTACAAGGAGGTGATATCTGATATCGACTCGGGAAAATGGAAAGAATCTATGAAATCCGAAATGGATTCCATGTACTCTAACAAAGTGCGGACTTTAGTGGATCCTTCTGAAGGTATTATACCTATTGGCTATAAATGGATCTATAAGTGAAAGCTTGGAGTTGATGGAAAGGTAGAGAATTATAAAGCTCGTTTGGTGGCAAAGGGTTACACTCAAACTCAAGGTATTGATTTTGAGGAAACCTTCTCACCAGTTGCGATGCTTAAGTTCATTAAGATTTTACTTGCCATAGCTACATATTATGACTATGAGATATGGAAAATGGATGTGAAAACAGCCTTCCATAATGGTGACATTAAGGAGGACATTTATATGGAACAACTAGAAGGATTCATATCCAATGGAAATGAGCAGAAAGTCTGCAAGGTTCAAAAGTCCATTTATGGACTAAAACAAGCTTCTCGTAGTTGGAACATATGTTTTGATGAGACAATTAAATTGTTTGATTTCATCAGAAACTTGGATGAACCATGTGTGTACAAGAAGGTTAGTGGGAGTACAGTCACTTTTCTGGTGCTATATGTTGATGACATACTACTCATTCGGAATGATGTAAGTATGTTACAAATAACAAAAGCCTGGTTATCTACTAATTTCTCCATGAAAGATTTGGGCGAAGCATCTTATATTTTGGGGATTAAGATCTATAGAGATAGATAAAAAAGGATGATTGGTTTATCCCAATCAATGTATATAGATAAAATGTTAAAAAGGTTTAACATGAAAAGGTCTAAAAGAGGATTTCTTCCAATGCGTCATGGGATTTCTCTCTCCAAGTCTATGTCTCCAAAGACTCCAAAAGAGAGGAAAAGAATGGCATCTATGCCCTATGCTTTTGCCATAGGTAGCATAATGTATGTTATGCTATGCACTAGACCTAATGTCGCACATGCTCTGAGTGTCACGAGAAGATATTAGTCTAATCCAGGTGAGGAGCATTGGAAAGCTGTGAAAGGGGTTCTTAAGTACTTAAGAAGGATGAAAGACACTTTCATAGTTTATGGAGGAGGTGAACTGAAACTGGAATGTTTTACGGATTCAAGTTTTCAATTTGATGTAGATGACTCAAAATTTGTGTCTTGTTATGTATTCACACTTAATGGTGGAGCAATTTGTTGGAAGAGTTCCAAACAAGAAACTATTGCAGATTCTACCACTGAGGCTGAATATATTGCAACATCTGATGCTGCAAAGGAAGTAGTTTGGATGATAAATTTTATCTCAGCATTGGAAGTGGTTCCTACTATTGATGATCCAGTTCTAGTGTATTGTGATAACAATGGTGCAATTGCTCAAGCAAAGGAACCAAGGTCCCATCAAGGATCCAAACACATATTGTAGAGATTGATCCTTAGACTTGAGACATCATGGTAGTCTTATATTTGACTGGCTACGCTTTGGTGCTTTCTTGGATTCTAATGGAGTCATTAACAAACTATCACTGAGCGTAACCTTATCACATATGAAGGCTTGTAAATGTCGAAATAGAATTCATTATTTATCGACAAGATGAGAAGATCTCTTATGTATTCCGATGATTTCATGATTGAGGAAATCCTTGGCCAATGTGAGGTGAAAATCAATAAGGTGTTTTGATTTCACCTATCAAGTCATAAATCTGGAATGGATACATAGTTATTGAATGATTAGGATTTCGTCATAAAACCATACCCTAAATTCAATCAGGACATAGATTAATAAAAGGATTTTACTGCATGGTAATTGCAATTGAAAATGTCTGTGTTTTTTCATCGTTGGCTAGCTATTCATGGCATGTTGCTAGACATTAACCATGATATGTAGGGTTTTAGAATTAATTTGATTAATTTTAAAACTATTAATTAAAGAGTTTAATTAAGAAGCCCATGAGATGGGTTAAATAAAAGGCCCATGAGTTTAATTAAATAGTTTAATTACTCTAATAAGTTGGGCCTTGATATAGCTCAATAGAATCTGCCCTACATCCAGTCTAATGGTGGACCTAAGGGGTCACACACTTAGATCGAGCCCATTCCACGATTTAAAAAAGAGAGTCGGCCCAATGTGATTAAAGGCCGAGCCTAAATTGTTTAGGATTTTTCCAAGGCACGATTAGGGTTTTGAACTCTATTTATATGCCGCTTAAGAAGCTAGAAAAAAAAATAAGAAGAAAAATTTGTATTCTCTCAAGGGGTTCGTGGAAAGGGTCGATCATGTGGACCAACTTGGAGAAGATTGCATTTGCGACTCTACGGATCAAAATCGGGCAAAATCGAAGCTTTCACGGTCAGCGATTTCTAACATAAGACTCCCAAAAGACTCTTCCAGGGAGTGTCTTAATGCAACGAATTTTTTGCGGGATTAGGCCACTCAGGTGATATCATTGTGTGGGTTGGATAGTCATTTTATTTGAGTATTGATTTTGGGAAAATTATATGTGATGTTATAGGTGATGGTTGAAAAATCAAAGCAAGAAGAGAATTTTTGCCATGTTGAATAGTCAAAGTAAAAGGAAGTGTATGCAAGTGAAGTGGAATGTGGAAAAGTCAAGTGAGGAGAATTATAAAGTGGCTTGAAAATCAAAATTGGGGGTAATTGGAACGAGCTACCGAGAATCCAAGGTATATATGTATATGTATAGCATTTAATTTATGGTTTTGCAAATTATGGGAAATTGGATAAGTGGATTAATATATATTGGAGATATTTCTAGAGCTTGGTGTGCATGCTTCTTCTCATTTTCTTCTTTTTCCTCCATTCCTTCCCTCTTCCTCTCTATTTCTCTCTTTGATCATCGAGACTCCATGGATGGTGGAGGGTGCTAGCTGTGAGTTACTTCGTTATTTTTTATGATTGTTTCATCATCTTCTTCCTTCCTTCCTTTGCTTGGCTTCTATTTTGGTGGTGGTGTGCAATTTGTCCTTGGTAGTAGCTTTCCTCAAGCTTAAATCAAAGGTGCATCTTGATAAGTCAAGTTCTTATGCTTCTTTTCCATTTAGGATGAAAGTTCTAACCCTATTTTTAGTTCTAAACCCTTGGATTTTTGAATATTTGAGATTATTAAGGGGAAAACCCCTATTTTTGGTAGCGGTGCCTATGTAGAAAGTATTGTAAATCTTTCTTGATTCTTGTTGGCTTTTGTTGGAACCTTTTGGAACTTCAAACAAGGTTTGTTCCACCCTACAATTTCTAAGGAATGGTGTTTTTCTTATTAGGGTTGAGATCATGCAAAGGTTGTTATGTCTTGCATGTGTTTTAGTTCTTGGATGTTAGGTTTTTAGACGCAAGACGCACTGGTGGTCAACAGTTTGTTTGGAGGTTATCAACTGTTAGGGGTGTTTGCGTGAGAATAGCACTGTCGGTCAATCGTTGGGTCCATGGCTATTGACCATTTGCCCTAAAAATTGGGAAACTGTCGATCGTTGCTTGGAGGCTATCGACCTTTCTTGCAAGCCCAACACTACAAAATTCATGTTGATGTTAAAGGGTTTCCTTTTTTATTCTACATCATGATTGGATGTTCATGAGGGAAAAATATGCATGCATAGCATGATATTGAACCATCATATATCCATGGGTGAGTTGATGCTTGAGAAATATTTTATGCATATGGTTATATATGTTATGTATATCCAAGCCTTGGGTTGAGCTAAATGGGCCCCAAGGACCGTGGAATGTATGATATGAGTGCATAGGCCTTGGGTGGAGCAATTTTTGAATGGGCCCCAAGAGCCGTGTGTGTGCACCTATGTGTGCGTTATAGTTTGATATATGATGTGAGTATGTGGGCATATGTGCATATGTAAATTTTTATGAGATGTGGTGAAGCATAGTGTGGGTGCACTTAATACAAGTAATTCCATTTTGCTTAATTCATATTGTTTCACATTCTTTGTAAATTATACTTGTTGGACCTTGCAGCTCATTCTTACTTTGCATCATTCCAAGTTTAGGTAAATGAGAGTGAGCCTAGTGGAGCTTGAGCCCTTGGGCAGACATATGTACAGAGCTCTCCAAACCAAAAGATCCTTGAGGATGGTATTGAGTGAAGAAGCAATCTGTATAATTTGTATTATGGGTTTAGATGTATTTCTTTTGTGTTGTATGAGTGATTAAGCCTTAATGTGTTGTATCTGAATGGTGATGTAAGTATTTTATGTCTTTTGTCTTCAATTGTTAAATGGTTGATGATGCAAGCAAATGTTTATGGTTTCCATGGTTAAATGGGAAATGTTTGTGAATGTTATCATTTGGGTTTACTTTGTATCCATCCTTTTGGCACTCCTTCTTGGGTTCCTTGGTTGTGGGATCTCTGAGAGTAGGGTCACCACACTTAAAGAGGTTGAAGGGCCTAGAGAAGTTTTAAGGGTGAGGCACCCCAATGGCTATCTTTGGGTAGCCCTGAAGGAGGCTTTGGGCCACCGGATGGCTTAGGTTCAGGAGACCCTAAAGGATGTCCTTGGACTTGGGCAAAAATGATGCATGCTAGGTCAATCGAGGGGGACCCATCGGGGGTTCGGGAGGCTTTTATCTTAGAGACTGTCTGGGGAATAATGAACTCAGGAATTGCTTTGAAACTTAGAAGAATTTTAGGGCACCCCATAACAATAACTCCCCACTCTTGTTTTGGGTTGAAAGGTGAAGGGAAGAGTAGAATAGAAGTGGGTCCTTGATGACTCATCGAGAAAGAGTCTCCGGGGGACTCATGAGGCTTGGCCTGCTGAAGGTCGCAACCATAAATAGATGGTGGTCTCGAATGGGCCACACTTTTACCTGGAAGACCCTGGGTCATTTGGAGTTCCTGAAGACTTCTTGTTGTTCTGAAGACCTTTTGTAACGACCCATTGGAGGGGTTAGATTTTATTAAGAATTAATTAAGGCATTTAAATTAGTGTTTAAGAGATTTTTGCCAATTAAATATTTAATGTGGCAATTTAGTGATTTTTTTATTAAGAAATAACATTTAATAGCATTTAGATTATATGGAAATTAATGCAAGGACATGATGGTCATTTAAGAATTATTAGAATTTAATTATTTAATTAGAGTTATTATGTGATATTAAGAGTTTGAGAAGAGCCGTGCGTGAGGATTTGGATACGAAGTCTCCAAGTTTTAATTAGAGATTGAGATATAGGCTTTTAGGGTTCCCTCTTCATGTATATATATGTAGTTCACTTAGCCTTAATATCCTCAAGCCGCTAAAGAAGAAAATCTATGAAGAAACAGAGAGCCAAGAAGTTGTAATAGTGTTTACATAGGAGATTTCTGATTGAGATCTTGTGAGTCGATCAATATTTATCGAGGTAAGTATCTTCCCTGTAATCCCTTCCATTACAGGTTCATATAAGTTGTTCTCAGATTTTTAAGTCTTTTCGTTTGAGTTCTCAATTTTTTTACAACCAACAGATACGTATATGTATATATATGCGCATACAGTGATACTGTGAGCAAGTCATGCATGTTTCTCTGCATTGATTCTTCAAGATATGATCCTCAAGTCATCTTTATATTTATTCCATATCGATTGAGACTTGTTTTCTCAAGATTTATTTTAGAATGGTGTAGTCTTGTTAAGATTTGAATCAAAATAAAGTCTTTACAATCGTAGTTTTTTGTCAAATTGAGTTGAAGAAATCCGGATGAGAGCCCTCCTATCCGAATAAATTTGTCAAAGCTTGTGAGGGATATCCGGATAAGTCAGGAGATATCCAGATAAGTAAAAATGTTTTTGGGAGTGACATCCAGATAGCTCTTCTTCGTATCTGGATGGCCCAGCATATTCAAATAGGTTAATTAGTTTTATGTGAGTGGCATCCAGATGGGTCTTGTTCGTATCCGGATAGCCTCAATGATATTCGGATGAATTGTATCACATCCGGATGTGTTTAGCATTTGTTGAGAGTGATATCCGAATGCTTTGAGTTGTATCCGGATAGATCCTACATGTTCGGTGAGTAATATCTGGACGCTTCAATCATATTCGGATGTGTCTATTATTCTTTGTGAATGATATCCAGATAACTTGATTCCTATCTAGATAAGTCTCAAGTATTTTTGCGTACGATATCTGGATGACCTGAATCTTATCTGGATGCCTTAGTTTATATCCAAATACTACTTCCAAATACTCGCATAGCTTGTTTATCATCCGAATGAGCCTTCTTCATATTCAAATTGCTTCTCTTCTATCCGGATAGCCTGCCTTATATCAGGATAGATTTTCCTGAAATCCAAATACAACTTCCAGTGATATTAATTCTAGTTTTTATTTAAAATTAAATTATTCAATACTCCTAAATATTGAATTCTTATGCCAAAATATGATAAAATTAATATGCACATACCATAAATCATAATTCATAGAATCATTATAATCTAATATAAGTGATGATGATTATATGAGATGTTTAGCATTATTATGTGACATTATGTGCATACATTCTGGTATGAGTATGGAGTATGACTTTATATGAAATACTTCATAATGTATGCTAGCATATATGTAAGCATTGCATTGCATTATGCGCGCCAGACGACTAGTCTGCGGGGATCCCATAGTTTCAATTACAGATCAGTTTTTGTATTGCTCGCCTAGTGACGACCAGGGGGCTAGGGGCATATTGCCCATAATATGTGCTTACAATTTTTATGTTTTCAAGATTCAAATCAGGCATGTATGTATTACAAATTATGTGGGCCTATGAGCCAAAGTTGCATTACCTGTATTTATTTTACAGATTATGACTATTGATATTTTATTCATGCATCGTTCAATGATTACTATTCCCTCAGAACAAGGACAATCAGTCTTTTATGAGTATCGATATTCTTCGATTCACCTTCAGTTATTCTTTCATATCTATTACTTGTTGATCTTTATAGTTCACCTTGTACTCTTCACCATTTTAGGTCCTAGCGGGGGTGTACCAAATGTGCGGCCTAGCAACAGTAGTCAGTAATGTGTGTACGTGGAGTTGTTCAAGATAAAAGATGTCTGGGATTTGTTGGTGTTTTGTTAGTTTAGAAATATTTTTCATATTCAGTTGAGAGATTTTCCTTAGTCAGTGGATTATGTTTCCAGTTTATTTCGACTCAAAGTTTTTATTACAATTTGATAGAGATGTTTAGTTATGATTGATCAATTGAGTTACTCCAGATTTCAGTTTATCAGAGAGTTTTATTTTATTTTATCTATTTTCCTTGTAGCACCTCTTCTCGGGCAGTTCTAAGAGAGGGGATGTTACACCTTTACTCAGCCCTAGGAATTTTCTACTTCTCCAGAAGGCTCACTCTTGCTGAAAAATTCAACTCTAAGGTAAAATGGACTTTGAACAACGTCCTACTGATATTATCATCTCCCCATGGATGAGATCCTCAATTGCAAAAGGTAAATATGCTAAAGACCTTGAGCAATCATTTCGTATCCCTGAGTCATGGAACCAAGAGGTCTTAGGAGATGAGAGCTTACTGCTACTGTTAGGGAAGAAGATGTAGCGATACATTTAGATAGTTTGTGAGCAGGACTTAGGATTCCCTTACACCCATATGTGATGCAATTTTTAAGGGAGGAAATATTAGTGCTGGCCTAGCTACATCTGAATGGTTGGGTCGTGCTCACGAGACTTTTTGTTTTGTGCAAGGAGCGGGGAGTGGAACCCACAACATCCTTATTGCACTACTTTTATTACACTTGCACTATTCGAGGGGAGAAGGAACTCATAGCGAACGCATTTTGGGATTAAGTTATTTAGAGGTGAACCTAAAAAAATAGATGATTTTGAGACTTAGTGGATAGTGGTCACACTGCCCGTGGGACATTGGGGGTCGTCATGATATTAGCGCACCGAAAGATTAAGGAGCACAAGGTGTGATTGGGTGGAAGTAGATTCATTGGTGAAGGACCACCAAGATATTAATAAACTAACTGAATGAGGTTCAATAGTTTTATAGGATTTAATAAATGATATATGCCTTGTAACACCCTGCTTTTTCCAAGGTGTGGCAGTATGCTGAGATTCAACATCTCAATACATATTCTCTTTCCACGATACATCCCTTAACGAATCAAATATCGTATTTCAAAGAAAATCCCCAACATATCACATTTACCTTCTCAACATATCAAGCTTAATTAGGAATAAACTAAGACAGATAGCATTATCATAAATGCGGAACCAAGATTGAAACCTGATATGGTACATAATCGAATTATCTCTAATCGTAACACATGAAAATGTACCATAGTATAACATCACATTTTTAAACAAAATACATGGAGAACCATCTCTCGGATGTAACAACTGTGTACTTTAGTTATAATCAAAAGATACCTCAAAATAACATTGAACCATAACAGTATTACATGATCGACTCTCGAACATCATTTGTAATACGTAACATTCCTAAATTTAACAAGACTGTTCATCAATGGAACATAAGTTTCTCAACATGACTAAAGCATATCCGAATCCTCACGAAAAAGCAAAACACAAGAAGAACCTGTCAAATCCATTAGACACATCACCTCATGTCGTTATATCTCAATCACTTCCTCGCCTTCACTGTAAGTCCCAACTGCAATGTTTGAATATTCTAGGGACAAAGTCCAATTAGAAGATGAATCTTCTAGTGAGGGTCTAAAAATAGTTACATGAATGAATGATGCAAATACATGAACAAATAGATGACCTAATGTAACTTCCCTAGCAGACCATCCTGGCATGCACACAAGGCAATGGGATACTCCTATATGTTGTTCGGCAACACCCTTGGAGAATTATGGCTACATTATTAGGGTAACATCCCATTCCATTCATTGGTGTTGATATGCCAACAATATCATGCCACGTTAAAAATCACGACTATCGATGCAACAATACATGTGCTGATATGTCAAGATGCACATAAGTTACATATAATTTAGCAACCTTCATGAATATCATGCTCAACATAGGCAAAACATATCATGTACAAGGGTATGAAGAAAACCACATGCAACAAAATCAATTTTCTTGGGATAGTACCACTCACCTTGAACATACTTAGAATGCCTCGATTCTCATGCCAAGCCTCAAACAACCATACTTTTACTCAACCTCGAGCCTTAATGATCCCTAGACATTATATTTATTCAAAGGAATATAAATATATATATTTTTCCAATTTTTACATAATTTCCTCTATTTTCTTCCTATTTTGTCCTCAATAATTCCAAAATAAATACCTCGTCAATCATTTTTCCAAATTTTCTAACACCATAATTCAAAAAATCATTTCAAAAAAATATAAAAAAATTCCATAAATTATCCATAGGCTACGCACCAGGCACGTGTACTGTGTGTGATCACCAACATGTACACCACACGCGCTGATCATCTTCTCCGACGCCAGTCACTGGCGTTTGCTAGTTTTTCCTCCCATGATGATCTACACCTCAAGTTGATCTTAATGGTACCCCTTTGGCCTAAAACCATCACTAGAACCCCTTCAATAGTCTGCCCAAAAGCTTGCCTCCGACGAAGTTTCGACTTTCTGACCAACCCTTGAAACACCATTAAATCACCACGAAAACTCACTTAAATCTCCAGAATTGACCCTTTAGACATAGGGAACAAAATTCCCTTATCCTTTCCCCTCAATTCTTCCAAAAATTACTGATTTAAACTCAAGTTTGAACAAAGAAACTCTCGGCCATACTTGGCTATTTATAGCCAATTCTCGACCGAAATCTATCCAATCTCAAGCTTTCTTAACCCCCAAGGCCTAAATCTAGCCATTGAGTGGCTCAAGTAGCCCTATATCACGATAAAAACCTTTGAATTTTTTGGCTAAATTTTTCAATCATATCGCCATTAAAATCCGTCCAATCCTGACCGATCTCGACCAATAGCAAGCCTTAAACGACTCATCATGGCCTAGAGCATGCTCTGGGACACCTGGGAGACCTTCCTGATAACGGCCGACAATGACAAAAAGGCTAGTCGGCCATGACAGTGTTCACACTACAGGTTTTGCAAAATTACACTTTGACACCCAACTTCTTTCCAATTGCATTTTGGCCCTTTCCTTGAAGCCCCTGAGTTTTTCAATAATTCCATTATGACCTATGAGTTCCAAAATCCTCATTTCATCCCCGAAGATTCTGAAATAACGTCATTTCGACCTTTCTCAAGCAAGATTACTAATTTACACTAAGGCTCGAATTTATGTTTTGACCATGAATCCTCATGTTTCATCTTGAAACCACTTTAGGGTTGTCCTACTTACAAAATCAAAGTCCATTCTTTTTGTTGATCTTTCAGAAATCTCTTACGATCATTCAATTTTTTAGGCTGAATCATAAATGTATCGAAAACTATCTCTATTCTAATTGCTTTCTATTCCATAAATCACATCTCAAGATGCTCGTCAATGACATACCTTTTCCCTTAGATATTTATGTTTTAGAGCATCCCCTAAAGTCAATTCGGTCACTTATAACTGTGAGAATTTACACTGTAACCTCAAAGTCTCTGAAAATTTCACTTACAACCCAAGATAAATTACTCTTGAGTCCTTTGAAAATTCTTGTGTGTTACATGCTTTATTGAGGCTGGATGAATGGTTGTTTAAAGGTGCGATGGTGCTGGTCCTTCAGAACCTATTCAAACTTAGACGGTCACGTCCTTATTATCTTTTTCATTAGATGATAACGAGAGAGAGATAGAGATAGATATAGAGAGATAGAGAGAGAGAGAGAGAGAGAGAGAGAACGTGGAGGAATGTGAGAGATATGACGAAGAGGTGGATATTACAAAGGACTCGGATGCGGCTAGAAAAAAAAAAGGCTGAAATGGGAGCTAGACCTTAGAGATGCTCACCTTGACCTTTATCTTTTTACTTGGCGCTTTATAACTTTAAATACTGGTATTCAATTGTTGCACTGACAATTTAATTGAATGTACAAATATGATGAGGCTTTAGAGAGTGGCACAGACAAGGCAGCACGAATCAGAATGATGGGTGTAAGAGGCCCTTCAAAGGACATAGCTGTCAGCGACCCCAGCTCCATTTTTGGGAGAGGTAGGAAGAGGAATATTTACAGGCCTGGAAAAACAAGAGGGCCAAAACAAATAGAGAGGGTTTTAGCTCAAAGGGAAATTCTATGCATTGGCTTTTAAATGACTTTTTCAATTTCTCTATGATGGACCTTCTGTCATCCCCCACACATGCTGACAGGGCTACTGAGGAGGGAGAAATTCCACAACTGTCACCATTGAGCCTTGGGGCCCAAGTGGCTATAACGGCTGCTCAACATGAATGGGAGGCTAGGGAAAATGCTGAGGCTCAAGTAGAGCTAGAAAGGCATCATGGTTAAAATCAAGCCATTAGCAATTTACCTTTTCCATAGCTGATAGAATGATCAAGAAGGTGAAAGGCAATAGCTAAAGGCGGGCCAGAAACATCAACCCGGTGTGGATATATGCAAGGGTTTTATTTTCAAAGTATTTTTTAACAGAAAAATAACACGGCGGAAGCATAAAACATACATAACAAAAACCAAAATCAACCTTGCAAGACTCGATTTCTATCACCCACATGCAAAACAGAAATAGCCCATGCCATAGCAGGTTTTTCGATATACCTTTCAGATAAAGTTCGGTGCCGTTTGCCTACGCGATAGCCTTCTCTTCTTTCTATCCTCCAAGCCTCCTTTTCTTTGCAAGTATAGAGGACCTAGTCGGTTCACACCCAAGCCACCATAAAAATTCAAATCTGTTCCTAGAGAGCACCTTGGTGAATATATTCGCTAATTAATCAGTTGTATTGCAATATTGTAGACTCCCCTTACCATTTTGCTGCACTTCTCTGAGAAAGTATAGCTTGATATTGAAGTGTTTAGTTTTACCATGGAAAAGCTGGATTATTTGAGATTGAAATTGTTGTTCGATTATCCACAAACACTTTGGTACTCTCCTTCTGCTCCATATGTAAGTTTGGCATGATTTTCCTTAGCCACAGAGCTTGGTTGACAGCTGAAGTTGCAGCAATGAACTCTGCCTCAGTAGTTGATTAGGCCACTATCTCTTGCTTCTTTGAACTCCATGAGAACACACCTGGCCCAAGTGTGAAGCAAAAACCAGAAGTACTTTTCATGTTGTCTAAAGAGCCTCCCCAATCACTGTCTGAAAAACCATGGAAGGAAAAAATATGCTTATGTTTAAACATCACTTCAAAATCTTGAGTTCCTTTAACATATCTAAATACTCTTTTTGCTGCCTTATAGTGCTCTTCACTTGCACAATGTAGAAATCTAGATAATACATTCACAGCTTGCAATATATCTGGTCTAGTTGTAGTGAGATACATTAGGCAACCTATGAGACTTCTGAAACTAGCTTCATCAACCTTATCTACTCCATCCTCTTTGCAAAGCTTCTCCTTTTGATTCATAGGAGTGCTTATTGGCTTGCAACCCTCAATTTGGAACTTCTTTAAGATCTTTGTAATATACTTCTTCTAACAAATAAAAATCCCTTGTTGATCCTGTCTAATTTCCATTCCCAAAAAGTAGGTCATTTCACCCAAATCTGTCATTTCAAAAGCCTTCATCATCTCTTGCTTGAATTGTTCAACAAGTGGACCATTGTTTCTTGTTACCAAGACATCGTCTACATACAAAGAAACAATTAGAGTATCGGCATTAGAGTGATTAACATAAAGAGTTGACTCACTCAGACTTTTTGCAAAACCAAGACTCAACAAATGCTCATCAATTCTGCTATACCAGGCTCTTGGAGCCTGTTTTAATCCATACAAGGCCTTCTTGAGTAAATAAACCTTGTCTTCCTCCCCTTGCATTGTAAATCCCTCAAGTTGCTCAACATATATCTCCTCTTGTAAATAACCATTAAGAAAGGCAAATTTTACATCAAGCTAAATCACTTTCCACCTTTTTAGAGCTACCAATGCCAAGAGCAATCTGATGGTGTCAAGTCATGCAACAAGAGCAAATGTTTCTAAGAAGTCAACTCCAAACACTTGAGCAAACCCCTTCACTACAAATCTAGCCTTGTGCTTGTTGATAGAACCATCTATATTCAATTTGGTTCTAAATACCCATTTGACTCCAATAACATTTTTATGTTAAGGCCTCTCAATTAGCTTCCAAATCTAATTTTTTTCAATCACTTTCAGCTCCTCTTGCATTGCAGCTACCCAATTTGGATCTTCTGTTGCTTCACAAAATCCCTTTGGTTCAAACACTACAACATTACATCTCTAGTAAACATCAGCGAGTAGCCTGGTTCCTCTAACAGATGGTTCATCAACTTGTTCACTTTACTCCAATGGAAAGTCAGTAATTTGCTAAGAAATTTGCTTTTCTTCTTGTCCTTCCCAACACCATTGTTGCTCTTTCACAAAATGAACGTCGCTGCTGACTAGAATCTTACAATTTGAGGTTGATAAATTCTGTAAGCTTTGGAGATGTTATTGTAACCAATAAAAATGCCAAGTTCTGCTCTCCTATCAAGTTTATCTTTCTTCACCTGAGGCAAATGAGTAAAGCAAATACAACCAAAAAATTTTAAATTTTGTAGTGAAGGTTTTTAACCACACCATGCTTCAAATGGAGTTTTTCCATTGACAGCTTTTGTAGGAAGCCTATTTAGCATAAACACTGTTGTATTAACAACTTCTGCCCATAAGTTTTTTGGAAGTCCTTTCTCATGTAGCAAACATCGAACCATCTCCATTATTGTTCTATTCTTCCTTTCACTCATCCCATTTTGCTGTGGAGTGTAAGGGGTAGTGAGTAGGTGTTCAATTCTAGTTTTTTCACAAAACTGATAAAACTAAGCTGATGTATACTCCTTCCCATTATCAGATCTCAAAATCTGAATTTTGCAGCCACTTTGATTTTCAATCTAAGCTTTGAATCTCCAAAAAACTTCTACAACCTTTGATTTGAATCTTAAAAAATAAATCCAACACATTCTAGTTAGATAATCAATAAAGACAATGTAATATTTACTTCCTTTTAATGATGGTTTTGATTGAGGTCCACAGAGATCAGTGTGGACCAACTGCAACTTCTTTGTTGTTCTCCAAGCTATCTGGGAGAAAGGCAGCCTGGTTTGCTTTCCATATTGACACACCTTGCAGCTTGGCAACAGTTCATTCAACGGTGGTAGACCTTGCACAAGATCTATTTTCCTCATTAGCAATAGCGTATTAGGATTGAAGTGTCCCATCCTCTTATGCCAAAGCTCTACACTGTTGTTTGAACTAAGAAAGACAGCTTGCTCTGTCTCCATCAAGTCTAATGAGAAGCTTTTTCCTCTCATTTTCACTTTGAACAAGTCTTGTCCCAATGTATCTTTAATCAAACATAATATGTCCTCAAATAGAACTTTATATCCCTTTTCAAGCAACTATCCAACACTCAACAAGTTTTGAGTAATTTCAGGTACATAAAGAACATCAATTATAATTTTAGTATTTGAACTGCTTTCCATTGCAACTATCCCTTTTCCTTTGACAGCAATGAATTCTCCATTGCCAATTTTGACTTTAGAGTCAGTAGTTCTATCAAGCTCCTTGAATAATTCCTCATTTTATGTCATATGATTGGTGCATCCGTTGTCAATTAACCAGATCTCACTTGAGTTGCTGGTAGCAAAACAGGTTACTGCAAATAATTGCTCCTCTTCTTGACTTGTAATCCGTGCTTCAATTTGTTGCTACTGGTTTTTATTTATGTACAACTTTGCAATATGACCCAACTGATTGCATTTATGGCATTTGACATCCGACCTCCTCTAGCACTTATAATGAGGATGATTTCTTCTGCCATAATGTTGACAAGGAGGGTAACTTTGTTTATTATAACCTCCATTGCTATTGCTGTTGTCTGCGCCTTTTGTTTGAGCACAATTGTTGCCTTTTGTTCTCTTTTTCTTCCTTTTGCTACTTTGACCAATTTCAAGCTTGGCCTGTAGAGCTCCCTCAATAGAACCTTCTTGTCTCATGAGTCTTCTTTGCTCTTGAGCTTGTAAAGTATTCAACAATTCTGCCAAGGCAATACTTGACAGGTCTTTAGTATTTTCTAAGGAGGAAATTGTTTATTCAAATCTTTCTAGGACAGTAACAAGAATTTTTTGAACTATTCTAGAATCAGAAAATTCAATTCCAAGCAATCTTACCCTATTCACAATGCTGAGAAGTCTGTCCAAATACTCCTTCACAGTATCTGACTCCTTCATCCTTTGCATTTTGAACTCCCTTATCAGATTCAACACTTGCATCCCTTTAACTCTCTCATTGCCTTCATACTCTTTCTTGAGAAAGTCCCAAATCTCCTTTGTTGATTTCAAGGTCATAATTCTGGTAAAGATTGCTGATGATACAGCTGTAAATAGATATGCCTTTGCTTTTGATTTCCTTTGCATTTTTTTGCTTGTGATTCTTGATTTGAACAAGAGTTGGGTTGTTAGGAAAGGGAGGAACCACATAGTCCTCTTCTACAGTTTCCCAAAGATCACAAGCTTCAAGATATGCCTCCATTCTAACTGCCTATATCTAATAACCTTCAAACACTGCAAGAGCAGCGACTGTGAAAGGTGAATCAGAATCCATAATGGATGTAACAGGGTTGGTTTAGTTTTTGAGTGTGTGGTGTACCCTCAAACTCTCACAATCACTTAAGAAGAAATGCTCTAATACCACTTTGTTGACAGAAAAATACCTAACCCACAAAGAAAATCAAAGTTGCTGCAAAGACACATACATTTTATTAATTGAGAAACACTTTAAGTTCATAAAAAACTCAACAAAGAAACTGCAACGTTGCCTATGTTCTTATAACTGTTAGACTAAAAATAAACAACTAATAACAAACTCCTAAAAACTTGGTCAAGCTAGATGTAGCACGTTGCACACTCTTAGCCACTAAGCAAGCAGTTATTGAGTCATGTAACATAACATTCACAAACCGTTTGTGGCACTAGAAATTACACTTCCAAGCCTTTCAAATGATATATAAGTCGAATCATTTGGTTGAGGTTTGGCCCTCCTAATAAGCTCCCAAAGTGACGCCTCGTGTATAGTTGACAGTTAAACAGTTTTGTCTTTTGTTGATTAATGAACCTTGGAATGCTCCTACATCAACTAGGTGTCCAAAAAATGATGTATTCTCAAATCAACATTCTAATAGATGGAACAACAATGATATATATTATTTATAGTCTTATACAAACTGCAAGAGCTGCTTGTGAAGTAGCAGCAACAAGCATTACAAAAACAAAAACAAAAAAAAAAATGCGTGACACAATACCTTAAACAAGAAAAAAAAAACAAAGTATAAACAAAAAATTTAAAGAAAAAAAAAAGGTTTGAGAGTTCAGATTTACTGAGTAAAGGAGGGAAGGTTTTGGCAGATGATTTATACTTCATCGATCGCGTAAAGTATGGCCGGTCACGAGAATCAATAAAGGGCGCTAAAATTGCTAGTGGGTCACACAAAGCTTGTGCAAAGAAGGGTCTCGGTAAGAACCGTTGCTACTTGATGATTGTAATTATAGAGACTTGGAATTAGGATGAGCAAACGAGTACAGTGAAGAGATGATCCTAATGCAATTTGAAACCCTAGTTTTATGTGGAGAGAGAGAGAGAACCTCACCTTCTTGTCCAAACAAAACCCTAGTGTGTTCTAGTTGTGGCAAGCGAAGGCCTTTGATTTTAGTGGTGAGAGAAAGTTGCGAGTCTAAGCCTTGTATCAATTTAATGGGTCGAGGTATTTCTGTCTATACCCAACCTAATAAGTAAACGAGTTTATATCTAACAGATCTGGTATGAGTCCATTATAAAAGAATTAAGATGTCATATATTTAGAACAGATTGGATCAGGGCCAGACTTAACCTAACCTATTATCAACCCTAGTTGGTAGGGCTTGATCCATACATATTGATGATGTGGAGCTTTCGCTTGTTGATAATGTTAACAATTCAAATCCAGTTGAACATCCATCCGAAACGAAATTGAATAGGGAGATCTAATCCCAACAACCATGCACGTGCTTCTAATTTCTTCTTAGAATTGATGAATTGAATTTGATGCACGCCTTAATTAATATTAGGCTTTTTACTTACCATATTCCATTTACAATAATTGATTGAACGAAGTATCTCCATGTTTAATAACTCACCATTCAAATGATTCATTGTTAAGGTAACGTGGGGAACTAAATCTGACATGCCGTGTATGAACAAAAAACTTGATCCTCGTGCGTGCGGCGTAGATTTGGCGGAGAGAGCAGGAAGGATACGTTTTCAAACGCAGAATCTGCGCCAAATGAAGCTGTCTGGTTGACTGTATCTGCATGCCGGGTCTCTTATTGGCCCACCGACACCCACCCAGTAATCGTCCAAGAATTCAATTAATATATAGTTTGTTACCATCACGTTTATATATCATTCAAAATGATTTTATAATAATAACTATCATCATTATAAAATCCATTCGAATAAAGTAATGGTGATAGATTTTATTTACATATTATCTCTTTAATAACAGTTGATGTACAAAAAAACTCTAAGAACATTATTTTCCTCTTGTCATTTTGTCCAAGTACCTATGAATACACATTTTGAAATAAAGTACAAATCTCATTTTCCGTTTAAGAAGATTTCTTTTTTAAATATCCAACTTTTTGTATTTCTTTTTGGGTAAAGAAACATAATTGTCCCCAACTTAACGGAACAATTGAATCTTACGAGATTCAAACTTGAGATTTTGAATTCACTCATTTCGTTATGTAAACTAACTAGATTGCTTGAGATTCTTGCTTTATATGCTATTCCTAGACTGGGCCTTAGTATGCTTGTTGACTGGACTATGATATTTTGTCGGTGAGATAGCTGTTGAAGCTGGTTTATGTTATCATCTTTGCTCAATGGGTTAGTGTTATAGGGCGCCCTTTGTCTGCTTCTTGTTAAGTGCTAGGACGTTACTATGTTGTTGGTAAAGAATAGAGCCTAGGCCGTTTGAAGAAGCCTTTCCATTTGTCCGCATTAAAAGGATTGCCATAACGTGAATTTATCAATAAGATAAAAAAGGGTTTTCCTCGCTTGTTTAGTATCGAGTTTTTAACTTGGTCTTGCAGGTGATGACGACGTCAAGTTGGTGGCAGAGAGAGACTGAGAACTCAAGCAAAACGGCCGGTTGTGTGGTACGTAGTGGGTTTAGTATATGCCCCGCTAAAACAGCAACCAACCAAACAAAAAGGTTCGTGCGGGACTCAAAAAGTATTGCCAGCGATATAATGGAGAGGGATGGGGCTGGTGTCAAGTCCGCATGGGCCTTATGCGGTGGGCCACACATGCTACAATGGCGACTAAAATGAGAAACAAGGACGTAAAGGTGGAGCGAATTTGAAAAGATTTTACCGGATAAGCTGAACCAAAAAACAAAGAAAAAAAAAAAAGGTGTCATGGACACACAAATATGCTATTCAAACTTCAGACTTCTAAATTAAGGTGGCCAAATTCATATTTTCTTCTTTAAATTTTAAATAAAAAGTTTATCACCCCTAAACTTTAAATATAACTTATTAAATACTTAATTTCTATAATTTATACTTATTGAATACCTAATTATCTAATTAACATCAAGCATGTAATAGACATACCATCAAATACGTGAAAACAAAGCAACGAAATACCACGGCCCTACGGCCATTAGATTACAAACTCGCTAATTATTGTGGGGTGCCCTAAAAAATTTTTAAGTTTTAAGTATCTCTTCGATGAATCATGATCATCTGGATAGTCTCCTAAATGCTAGTCTCCTGGGCCCTCGATGCGTCCCCCAAGAATGGTCTCACTTCTCCAAAGACTTATCGGGATTCTCCATCTGTTTAGCTTTGAAAACCCTTTTGAGCACACTCTTGAAGGCGCCAAAAACCCCATCTGAGTCCTTAAAAATTCTGTCTTCTAGGACTCCAACTCCGACTCAATCCAAACCTAGTTGACCTTGCTAGAGACATCTCAAAACCTCAACTGTAGTAAAGTACTTTACTTTAGCTGATCTCAAGATAAATAAATATAATTATTATATTTTTAACAACACCACCAATATATAGGTTGTGATCACGGCACAGAGTAAAGATGACAGGAAAAGGCTAGTTGGTCGTTAGTCACCGATTAGAGCAGAGAGGAAAAGAAAGGGTGGGTCGGTTGCAATTTGTAGATTGCCAGTCAAAGAAGAGGAGGGGTGGGTCAATTGTGTTATTCTTTTCTTCTGTTTTTCTTCTTTTGTTATTCTTTTTTTTTTCTTTTCAACTCAACTTGCATATAATTCACGTTTTATTTTAAATTAAATTACGTAATCAATATGTATAAATTATAAATATTAAATATTTAATCTGTTGAATTTGAAATTTAGAGGGATAATAGGTTTTTCGTGCAAAGATCTGGAGAAAAGATAAAATTTGGCCCAGCTAAGACATAATTTAAGTAAGTAGAAGGAGCTAGCGATTCTCAAGTAATTAATAACCATCCGAAATGGTATCTCACGTAATATATATGCGTGAGGTTTGAAAATGCATGCAGCTTTTATAATCTTGGGAGCAACTTTTGATTTTGAAATGGATCGCCTCCTCAACTTGTAGACAGATTAATGGAAAAGAACAAGAAATAGAAAACAAAACGAAAACTTGTTTTGCCAATGACAACACGTAATGGGCAATCTGCTGCAACCCAATAATTCAAGAACAAGTAAATCTGAAACCAGGGTTGGTTTCTCTTAAGTCTCAAAAAGTCAGTATACTTTTTGAATGCTGTCCAGTGGCTTATTTGCGTTCTCACTTCTGCACGCACGCACGCACGCACGTACGTACGTACGTTGCCATCTGAGGCTTTGAAGTGGCGCGGGGGCTTAAAAGCTGAAGAGAGTCAGTCGCCTGAGATAGAGACCTGTGTTCGATGCAGTCAAAGACACGTAGTTCCGTAGTAAAACAGGAATACTGATGCCCTGTCCGAATTCAATGGACAACGCGGGAATAGGTGGCCGATCTACTAAAATAACAATTTAACGCTTATACGTACACGAGAAAATTTGTCATTTTGCAAGACCGGCCACCCCGTTTTTTCCTGTGAATTTCGGCAAATTACCATTATCACCCTCGACGCTATTGCACTCTATTAATCTTCGATACAATGGTAAATCGTCCTTTTGCCGCTAGAGGTTATCCCGAATGGCAACTTGACGACTTTTATGAACATTTTTGTCACGTTTGAGACAGTATCTTGATTAAAATTGAAGGAAAGTTTGGATCCTATTTAACCTCTTCCCTTACTTTTTGGGAGTCAGCTAAGAGAGGACACACTTGTGAGGGGGTTTAAAGCCAAGGGTAATTCGTCCCTCGAGGCAGAGCCAGTTAAGGTTGGCCTATTAAGTTTTTTTTGGTTATTTCAGTTTGCTCGAGTCCAAACTCTGATTATGTGAGGTATATTTTGAAATTAATCTATAAACAGTGAGGAGATTCATGATAAAATGTTTTTTAAAAAAATATAAAAAAATTCAAACGCACTGTCACTGTCATTAAAACTCAAGTTTAGTGCTGTATGATATCAGTGTGGCAGACCCTTGACATGTTGGGTTTCCTTCAGTTTGTAAGTACATGTGTCAGAAGTTATGGTCTCTCAGTATTTAGATTTTGGGGAACACAAAACATTTGTCCTTTTCGATTGTACGTACAAAAGATGCGAACCCTCCTGCCAGGGAGAGGGGAGTGGGGAGAGTCGAGAGTGAACCATTATTCTGCGCTTGGAGCATGAGCTTCACAGGATCTCTGCCACATATATTTAAGTTGATGTTTTGAGAGAGCTCACTTGCTAAGGCTGATTCCAAAGAGTCCTTGTAACAGACAGGTAGCAAGACGACAGGTTGGGGTTGGCATACCTCCGCATTGTATCGGTATTTTTATAGGAACTAACCCGCCTTGTAACAATAAACCATAAGAATCAATAAAATTTTAATAACTCTGTCATCATAATTATAATTATTATCTTTGAGATACAAGAATAAATTTAATTAATTAAAAATATTATCGTCAAGACATCAAAATCTATAATAAAAAAAACAGTTAGAGGGTGCATGAAAGTCTTGTACAAACACTTCAACGTTTAATTCTGACATTAAAAAGGATGAAGATCGAATTAAAATCAGTATCAAAAGGCGTACATTTTTAAAAATAAGTGTTTGCTTATTTATAGAAAGGTAAGAAGTAATTCTAAATAGTTCAAAATTAAGATTTTTATAAATAATATTTATCTTAACATTTTGAAAGGCGTTAAGATTAGAATTCTTATAAATGATATTTATCCAAATATTTTAAAATCTTTCTAGAATTATGGTCGTGGCCCCGGAGCTCAGCTTCGTAAAGGGCATTCTGCCTTTCCCCCTCTTCAGGACTGGCACCACCACCAAAACATTTTCCCGAGTATTAGGGGGGAGGTCTCACGCAACACGAAAAATAAGATAACTCTGACATTTGAACAAATGCCTTCGAAGATTCTATGAAAGAGATAGACAATTATTCATAAAGAATTTTAATTCTAAAATGATTTCAAAATATTGAGATAAACATTATCTATAAAAATCTTAATCCTAACAGGTTCTATAAAGATTTGTTAGCTTTAAGAGGGGGTGAATTAAGTTTTTCATCCTTTTAAATATAAGTAACTTGAAGTAGTAAGTAAAAAATAAATGAAACAATATAGGACACAAGATGTATAGTGATTCTGCTATCCCTACTCCACTATCTTGACTCCTTGTGAAGGATTTGTCCAACCAAACTTACTTGGGTAACTTTTAAAATAAGCTTAGTTACAAACATTTACAACTGGTGGTTTTCTAAGTATGATCAATCACAACCAATACCTTTTATTATGATCAAATTTAACGTTTACAATATCATAATATGAATGTGAATAAAGTATATAAGAGAAGGTATACAGTGGTACTGAAACTACAAACACTTCTATTAGATTTTTATAAAGAGAAAAAAAATTGAAAGATGTAAGCTTGATTTCTCTCTTTTTTTTGGGGGGGGGGGAATGTAAACAATAAAGCACTTGTTGATAGCTTTTTGAACACTCGAGATATTAGAGATTCAACATTCTACTTGTTCTTCAGGCTTTAACTCTTTTATATAGTGTTTTGGTTTTTGATACTTCTTTTGAGCTGTCCATTAAGGAGAGAGAATGTTTTTTGTGTCTTTAACTTTCATTTTTTTGTCTATAAAACATATCAAATTTTAGTTAAAACATCAAAATTTATATATAATTTGTCGGAGAAGCATTTAATGTTCTAAAAGGTTAAGACATATTGCATTTAATATGCTATAATAATTATGGCTACGTTCTCTTTACTTTTTAATTTTCAGTTTTGAGTTTTGAATTTATTTTTAATTTTTTGTTTTTGTAGTCTGTTTTTAGAAAATTAAAAACGCGTTCACTTTGAAATTTTGAAAATAAATTTTTAATAATATTTTATTCAATAAATTTGATTATTTAGTAAATTATAAATTTTAATGTTAATATATTATTAAAAAATATATACATTTTAAAGTTAATAAATTTTGTAATATTTTTTTCCATTACAATAATAAAATATAAATAAATAAATGTGTTTTAAGTTTAGAGTTTATTTTAGATGAAAACACTCAAAACAACTTTTTGTTGTTTTGAGTTTTCATTACAATTTTTTTTTTGTTTTCCAAAATGTATTTTTAAAAACAACAAAAAGAACGCGTTTTCATTATTTTAAAAAATTGAAAACTAAAAATAACTTAAAAACAGTAAAGAGAACACAACCTATATTTTTCAAATTATGTCAAATATTACTCAAGTACAAATAGGTATTTAATCGACTAAGCTCTATCATTACTCAAGCACAGATGTTTTGTAATCGAATATATTTATGACTTACTTGATTATAAATTTCCTTTCACTCGATTAAATTTTTGAGATAGAAAGTTTCAATACATACTCGATTAAAAAGCTATGTTACTCTAGTATACTAAAATCTTTCCTTGATTAACATTTTAAGTATTCAATTACATAAATGGTCCACAGACTTAACAAATCTTTGGATGATATATACTCGATTACAAATAGCATTTACTTGAGTACACTTGAATCATTACACGATTACAAAAACTAAATACTCGATTAATTTTTATGTAGCTAGAAACTTATATTATCTACTCGAGTATAAAGCCTACTTAGTCTAGTGCATTTGATCTTTATTCAAATACACTAAGATTTGTAATCGATTACCTATTGCACAACTGATGCTTACTCGATTACAAACAAGATATACTCAATTAAACTAACATGCATACTTTGAATTAGACTTAAGGCTTTTCTTGATGGGAAAAATTACTCGATTACACAAGACTTTTACTCGAATAAAAACATAAGACCACAGAATTACTCGATTACGTGAAACTTATTACTCAATTATAAAATCCAATATTTTGATTTGATTAAAGATAATACTTCATTACTTGATTAACATAGAATACTAATCGATTAAAAACTTGACTAACTCAATTAATATATATATATATATATATCTCACTCGATTATTTTTTACAATCATTCTTTAACCTTAACACATTGTTTTGGTCATCATCACTTAACAAAATTTTTCTATTTGCTTATCAAATCAAAACTTTAATAACTTAATAGATTACTTAACAATCTCCTCATTTTTTATTGATGAGCCTTTTTTGATGATGACAAAACACAAACATAAGTAATTTAAGCCAAAGCTAGTGAGATCCTTCCAAAAGCCTTACTAACATGATTTAACTTAGGATTTTTCTCGTTAGCTTTCTTTTCTCCCCTTTTTTGTCATTCACAAAAGGGTCTCCCCCTAACAAATGGAGAGGTTGAACATATATGCTCCCCTTGACTTAATGAATTTCTAGTTGGTTGTTCCCTTGATCTCGTAGATTTGAATTTACTTATGTAAGAAATGTTAAGAATGGTTATACGATAAGGTTGAAACAAAGACTTTTTCATTAAACTTGAAATTTCATTTAATACAAAACAAGTACACTAAACATGTTGGATTACACACAAAAAATGGAATAAAAATACATCGAATCCCTATTCTATTGCTGGAGAAGGATTGTCTTTGCTTTATTCTTCTTCTATTGATGTTTTGAGGGATTTTTGAGCTTTTGTCTTGATTCTACCTGCTGATTGCATAACTACCTTGATTTCATCTATGTTGACTTCCATCCTTGTTTGTCTTTCCTCAAGCTTATCAATTCTTGTTATGAGTTCTTCTTCCCTATCTAGCAGCCTTGTTATTGACCTGGTAAGAAAGTCAATGATGGGCATCCTCATAAGTTGATTTTGTTGTTGAGATAATGAGACAGAGGCTTGAGATGGATGGGAAGATGGCTGACGAGGTGGTTGATCAGGAGGAATGATGGATGAGGGTGTTGGAGAAGGAGTAGACTAGGAAGTTTCAACACCCTGAGAAGGAAGATCAGTTGGAGGATTGCCCTCTGGGTGATCTGATCTCTTTTCTTTGGAAGCCATTTTCCAGACCCCATTCTCATATGTTATCCTCATTCTTTTGAGTGTTTAGCTAGAGTATGTGTTAAATGATGAATGAGGAATGGATCTTTGAGAGATAAGACTATGGATTTTATTTAGAATTAAGGTGACAAGCATCCCAAATAGAAGCCTACCAAATGATTTTGAAATAATTGAATCATACATTCTAGTAAACAAAAAGACAGGAAATCTAAAATGGATATTGTGGATGGCTCACCAGATGATAAGAAGATCTGTGTAAGTTACAAAGTGAAAAGACTCTCCTCTAATGTTTATGGAAGTAACAATAAAGTGGTGTAATATTCTATGTTCTTGGTCTAAAAATGCATGGGACCCTTGATGATTGGCTGCTATGAAGGTTTCATTCTTACCAGTGAGTGCAATCCAAATCTCATCATAGTTCATGTCAAATTCATCTATGTCCTTTTCACTTGAGGGGAGTTTAAGATGTTCTACCAGCCTTTCAGCTATGTACATGTACTTAATCCCATTGAACCTAAACTTGATGTTATCTATACCAAAATCTTCTTATCTATTTTCTATAGGGGATTTAGGCAAACTGGAATAAAATTCAGGTCGGGGTTCAAGGTAAACTAGTAAGTCAATGGTAGATAACTTGAACCATCCTATGTTAACCTCCAATTCTTTAGAATTTTCCCAAACTTAATAAATTCAAGTTTAGCCTAATTAATGTTTTTACCAGGTAAAAGTCCCCTAGATAGGACATTAGTGAATAGAGTCGTGTCAGTCATTCCTAAATTTTTGTGGTTGCGTGTGAGTGGGAGAGTTAGGTGTTGGATTTGATGGTCTTTTTATTCTAGCTTTCTTAGTGGATGATTGTGCACTTGGTGAGGAGGTATCTTTTCTTTTAGGTGCCATTGGAAGGGATTTAAACTAC
Organism: Diospyros kaki; assembly: GCA_036245055.1. NCBI lineage: Eukaryota > Viridiplantae > Streptophyta > Magnoliopsida > Ericales > Ebenaceae > Diospyros > Diospyros kaki. The sequence continues at coordinate 11,619,424 of BSEG01000009.1, forward strand.
ATTCTAAGAGTGCCTAATGCAAGATTTTTAATAATAAATCGACTTGAGTGAGAGGATGAAGAAGATTGATTCAGTTTCATGCAATGAACAATCAAAATCGAAAGAGACAGGACACAAGGATTATCTAGAATTGATTGCTGAGAGCTAGGGTTTGAGAGAATTTTGTGAAAGGTAAAATGTAATCGAGTAGCTAGGTATTTATACTCATGTGAAATGGTCGATTGGAAACCCTAATTTTAAAATATGTGAAGGTTTTTACTCAACTATATTTGGGTTTTGATAATTGAGTAAGGTTTGATGATTAGTCGATTAATATTGTTTTTACTTGAGTGAATATTCACTTTTTGATCTGATGGACTTTTACTCATGAGGATATGTTTTTTTTAATCGATTAAGGATTCCTTTTTAGTCGATTAACTTTGTTTATTACTTGAGTAAGGTTAACTCTTGAAACTATATACTCTCTGTTTCAAAAATTATTTGATTAAACTTTTATATTATTCGATTAATTGCTTAAGATAGTTGATTAATAACAATTTTTTACTTGATTGGAAAATGACCTAACTAAGATTTTCAAACTTTACTCGATTAATATCTGTCTTTACTCGATTAAGAATTAAGCTTACTCAATTAACACAAAGTTTTCACTCAATTATTTTATATTCAAATTTCAATAATACTTTAACTCAGTCTTGATTTTTATGAACTGATTTTTCTCTAAAGGTTTTGTAAGAATATTAGCCAATTGATTTTTTGTTGACACATAATCCAAAACTATATCTCCCTTTTGATCATGATCTCTAATAAAATAATGCCTAATTTCTATATGCTTAGTTCTAGAGTGATGCACAGGATTTTTGAACAAATTTATAACACTGGAATTATCACATTTGATAGGGATATGATTCACCTTAATTCCATAATCCTCTAGTTGTTTCTTTATCCATAAGATTTGTGCACATCCACTACCAGCTGAAATATATTCAAGTTCAGTAGTAGAGGTAGCCACACTATTTTGTTTTTTAGATGACCAAGAGATCAACATACTTCCAAGCAATTGATAAGTGCCACTTGTGTTTTTTCTATCCATTTTGCATCCAACAAAGTCTACATCAGCATAGGCATGAAGTTTTAAGGGAGAACTTCTAAGATACCATAGTCCTAGGGAAGAATATCCTTTTAGATATCTAAAAATCATTTTTACTGTTGTTAAATGAGATTCCATATGATCACTTTGATACCTAGCACAAATTGCTACACTACATAAGATATATAGTCTAGAGGCAGTGAGATATAAAAGAGATCCTATCACGACTCTATATTTTTTGATCAACTGGTTTCCCACTTTCATCTTTGTCCATCTTGATAGAAGTACTCATTGGAGTATCCATGGACTTTGCCTCGTTCTTATTATATTTATTTAAAATATCATTGATATATTTAGATTGGAAAATAAATATTCCATCTTTTGACTATTTTATTTGTAATCCTAGAAAATAATTTAATTCTCCTACCATGCTCATTTCAAATTTAGCTTGCATCATGGAAGAAAATTCTTTACATAGGTTATCATTTGTTGAACCAAATATTATATCATCTGCATATATTTAAACTATAAGAATATCTTTATTATTCCTCTTGATGTATAAGGTTATATCTACATTGCCTCTTTTGAAATTATTCTTAATGAGGAAATTATTCAAGGTTTCATACCAAGCCCTAGGTGCTTGTTTAAGTCCATAAAGAGTTTTGGTAATCTTATGCACATAATCCTTATGAAGTGGATCCTCAAAACCTGGGAGTTGTTTCACATATACTTATTCCTTTATGGATCCATTTAGAAAATCATTTTTGACATCTATTTGATTTAGCTTGAACCCTTTGTTGCAAGCATAGAGTAGTAATAACCTAATTGCTTCAAGCCTTACTACGGGTGCATAAGTTTCATCAAAGTATATTCATTCTTCTTGACTATATCCTTGACCCACAAGTCTAGCCTTGGTTTTGACTATTGTTCCATGCTCATCCATTTTTTCCTATGGCTTGCTTATCTTTAGGTTTAGGTACCAAGGTCCAGGGCCGGCCCAAGGCATAGGCCACTGAGGCCTATGCCTAGGGCCCCCCAAAATTTGGGGCCCCAAACAGCCCCCTCCCCCCCTCCCCCTTCACACAGAGACACAGACAGAGAATTTGGGGCCCCAAAAAAATCCCTCCCCCCCTCCCCTACACACGCACACACAGAATTTGGGGCCCTCAAAAAAATCCCCCCTCCCCCCAACCCACACACAGAACAAATAACCTCTCCTTTTAAAAAAAATAAAAATAAATTAGGACCTCTAAAAAATAAAAATAAAAAATTCGCCTAGGGCCTCAGTGGGTCTTGGGCCGGCCCTGCCAAGGTCCATACCTTATTCCTTTCAAACTGATTTAATTCCTCTTACATAGTCATTATCCAACTAGGTTCATCTATAGCTTCATTTATGCTTTTGGGTTATAGGCTTGATAAGAAGGCTACATATTTACATTGGTTTCTAAGATGAGATCTTGTCCTAACACCTTGTTTAATATCTCCTAAGATCCTTGATTCATCAACATAAGATTTCTCTTTATGGAAAAATGGATCATTTGAGGATTTTTTTTCTATTTCTTTATGGAAATTTTGATCATTTTCCTCAACAGGTTGTTCTAGAATATCCCATCCATTTTCATCATCATTTGATTGAGGTTGAGGTAATTATTCATTATTTTCATTAAAATTTACATGAGTTGACTCTTCCATCACTAAGGTTCTTTTGTTATATACTCTGTATGCTTTACTAGATGAAGAATAACCTAGAAAGACTCTTATCACTTTTTGGATCAAATTTACCTAGGTTGTCTTTTCCATTATTTAGTACATAACACTTGCAACCAAAAGCTCTAAAGTATGTTTTGTTTGATTTTCTACCTTTGTATAATTCATAAAGTGTTTTCTTTAGAATTGGCCTAATGGATACCCTATTTAGAATATGGCATGTAGTATTTACTACTTCTGCCAAAAAATATCTAGGGAATGCATTCTCACATAACATAGTCCCAGCCATCTCAACTAATGATCTATTTTTTCTTTCTACAACTCCATTTTGCTTAGGAGTTCTTAAAGCTGAAATTTTTTGAAATATGCCATGATCATCACAGAAAGATTTGAATGAAATATTCTCAAAGTCTTTTCCATGATCACTCCTAATGATTGAGATTTTTAGACCTTTTTCATTTTCAATCCTTTTGCACAGTTTTATGAATTCATCAAAAGTATCATCTTTATTTATTAAAAAGATTATCTAGGTAAATCTGGAAAAGTCATCTACAATAACAAATATATAGGATTTTCCACCTAGACTATGTGTTCTCATAGGACCACATGAAATAGTTCAAGAGGCCTAGAGGTTGATTTTATGTTCTTGGGTTTAAATGATGACTTAACTTGTTTTCCTTTCATACAAGCATCACAAAAAATATTTTTATCTATACTTATTTTAGGTAAGACATTTACTAAGTCTCTTTTTATTATTTTTTAAGTTAAAAGCATACTAGCATAACCTAGTATTTTATGCTATTGTATACTTTGGTTTTGGTTTACAGCTACTAAGCATGCATTATTTTTAACTTCTCCTAACTTTATTATGTAAACATTTCCACTTCTTTTCCTGTAAAAATTTCATTATTTGTCTTCTTATCTATTACATTGCATTCAAATTTATTTAAAGATACATTATATCCTTTATTACAAATCTGAGTAATACTTATTAAATTATGTTTAAGGCTATTAACATAATGAAAGATCATCCAAGAGGGGGGGGGTGAATTGGGTGTTTTAAATACATTTAAAAATATTTCAAATATGATGTAATAAAGTTATTTGATAATTATATTTTTATTAAACTAAAAATAGATGCAGCGGATGTTATATACAAGTATATAAGCATCACAAATGATTTTTCATAAAAAATAGTGATATGAAAATATTGGTATGAGAATGTATATATTTAAGAAAGAAATCTAAGAAGGAGATTCAACAACCTCTATTGTAAAAATAATGGACATTTTGAAACACATGAAACTGTACATGTGTATTTGAAAAATAAGTATGTATCTAGATGGATTTGAAAAGCTCTTATATGGGTAATGTAAAAGAAAACATTTTCAATATGCAATGAGAACAATTATAGAAATGACTAATGAAGAAATCATGTGAATACATAGTATAGAATAAAGGAAGTATTTTATGAAAGTTGAATGTGAACATGTTCTAAACATACAATGTTAATGCAAGGATAAAGAGATGAACAAAATATACGTGTGAGCAAAAATATTTATGATGATACAAAAGTATATTATGTTTAAGATGATTTTATCTAAAAAGAATTTAAATGATATTTGAAAAGATAATGCTATGAGCTGTAAATATACATGAAAACATTTGCATTACAGATGAAGAATAATAATGCTATAAAAGGAATAAAAACAAGTAACATGAACACAACAATTTTTGAGTGGTTCAATCAACTACCTAGTCCACTACCTTAGCTCTTCGCTAAGAATTTGAAAACATCCACTAAGGATTTTATCTTTTGGGGCCCAGCTATAACCCATACACAATTTTTACAGGTTCAACTGAAATCTCAACTTTTACGGGCTAAGTAGGAACCCTAACTTTTACAGGAGCAATTATGACCTTTTACATGAGATTTTTTCACACTTGACTCAGCCACAACCAAGACATTTCCTTTCAAGACGCAGGCATAACCTTCTACAAGTTTTACAAAGAGATGTGAAAGGATATCTCAAGAGAAAAATAAATGATGATACAATGATACCAAATATTCTCTTGAACAAAAGAGAGTTACAAGAATGAATGAATTAAGCACAACTCTCTTAAGTAAAATCTGGTTTAGAAAGATATACATGAAATCTTACAAGATAATTGCTTGGACTGAATAGGATAATCTAGAAGAAAACTCACTCAAGCATTTTTGAATTGGTTTGAAAAGATATAGGCATACAATGCTTAGGTTGGCTTTTTGTTGCTCGAACAATAGCCATAATATTTATTAATTGTAGCCATGGCATCAGCCTTAGGTTATTCTATGAGTGGCTGCTTCATCTCTGGTTGCTCTTAACCCTTTATAGAAGCATGAGACTTGAGCTTTGAAATTGAAACCTGCACATACTCACAACTTCTTTGATTTGACCAATAACGGTCAATTTTGTTAGAAACCATATGCATGATATAAAGATAAGTTTTTAGCGCACTATGCATAAATATATTTATCAATATTTTATAAGAGAATATAGTTAGACTTCATAGAATAAAGAATTAAAGCTCTAATAGTCAAAAATGTCATCTACGTTTTTTGAGTAACGACTATAAAATTCAAATTCAGATACCAATTACTTGACTAACTCCTAGACTTAATCGACTAATATATGAGCATACTCGATTGAACATATCAAGCAATTGATTATATATAATACCTCACTCGAGTATGACAAAGTCATTACTCGATTGACTCAGAAGCCACAAAGACTTTACATTAAGCACTCAATTACAGGGCTAAGCTTCCTCGACTAATAAAAGCATTCACTCGAATACAAACATTTGATACTCGATTGCATTTAAGACCAGAGACTTAACCATATTCCATCCAATCTTTACTCGACTAAAAGATATGGATACTCGATTAACAAAAATATATTAGTTGATTAAGAGAAAGATATACTCGAAAGGAGATGCTTGGAATTTTGATACCTAAAAAATACTCGATTAAAAATAATCTTTACTAGATTTATTTTAGAAAAAACAAAAAGTTTACATAAAATACTGGAGTAGGAAACCTTAATAGTCGATTGAAAATAGTTTTGCTAAAAACACATAATCGACTAGTTTTGAAGAAGGAACAAGATATTACTCGACTGGAAATATGCTCAAATTTCATGGTTATAAAGATACTCAATTTTACAAAAAGCTTATTCGAGTGTTGAAGAATCAATACTCGATTATAGAAATACCATACTTTATCTCAATTTTACAAAAAGCTTATTCGAGTGTTGAAGAATCAATACTCGATTATAGAAATACCATACTTTATTATATTTTAAAGCTTTGTAAGAACATACTCGAGTAGATTTTTATGATTCTTGATTAAATAACTTTAATACTTGATTAATTTTAAAAAGGAAACTGAGCAATACTCGATTGTCTTAAAAATTATTTTTAGATTGAAAACAAGTTTAGAAGCTTTAAAAGATTATTTGAATACTTTGCTTTCAAAAGTTTTAATAATGTGAGTATATATTCAAAAAAGCTTTTTCATACTTAGCCGATTTTCAAAAATATTTTCTCAAAGACTTTTCATCGTGCTTGAATGAAAGAAAGCCATACCTGGCTGTTTTGAAGGATATATATGTATGAAAGCCTGGTGTTCTCCAATTTAAGAAAAATATATTCCTAAACTACAAAACAGTTTGACCAACCATGCTCGACCTATACAAAACATATTTTGACTAATTTAAAAGATATAAGTATGTATGAGCATGAAGTTTTCCAATTTAAGAAGGGTATATAAAATGTTTTGGAAATCATTAATAAACCAAATTTACTAAAAATACATTTTTTAATATTATTTTCTCCATAAATCAAAACACAAATTTCTCAACACATAATAAACATCAGAAGTAAAGGTATGAGAGGAAGTACCTATTGAACCGATATCTTCTATTTTACCTTTTGAGTTGCCATTAAATGTGGCATAGCTTCCTTGATGATTTTCCAACTGATTGAAGAGGCTTTTATCTCCTATCATGTATCTTTAATAGCCACTATCAACGAAACATTAGACCCTCGAGCGGTTTGCTTTTAGACACATGGACTGCAAACACAAGAAACTAAAATTGGTACCCAAAAGACTTTGGGTCCATTGGATTAGAATCTTATCCTCCAACCATTTCAGTTTTCTTTGCTACCCAAATCTCCTTTGTGACATATTTCAATTCATTCTTTGGAACCCAAACCTTCTTGATTTTATATGGTATTGCCATTACAAAAGAGAAAAATAGGTTCCTATGTCCATAATTTTTACACTTGCTGCACTTTGAACCTAATCATTTTTATTTGGTCTTTGCTGCAATTAATTTGCCAAAGGTTTTATTACTGTTTTCATTATATCCTAAATCTGCTTTGTCATAAAAACCTTTTTGGGACTCCAAAATTTTCTTTAAAATGTTGTTGCTAGTAGTAAATTTCGATAAACTAGCTTTCAATCTTTTAGTTTATTTTCCAAACTTATGATTTTTTCATTAAGAGCAATGCTTTCTTTTTCAAGATTTTTGCATTTTTCTTTTAGTTTCTCTAAATCAATGAGTAGTTTTTCACATAACATTCTAAAAGTTGAGTTATTTTTAGATTCATTGTTAGAAGAAAAATCAGAATCACTTGCCTCTGAGTCTTCTTTTGCATAAGGCAAAGGTTGGCAACTTCTTGGCCTTCATCATCTGATGAGGAGGATGAGTCTTTATCACTCCGAGCTACCAGCACTTTCTTCTTCTTCTTTTTATCCTTAACTTTCTCTTCCTTCTTGGTTTTTGGACATGCTGGCTAGATGTGTCCAATTTTACCACAACCATAATGCTTGATTTTTGGTTTTTGCTCCTTATCTCTCTTCTCAAACCTGTTCCTATGAAAAAGACTAGAAGATTTCTTTTTGAATCTTTTTAGCAAGTAATGCAACATCTTCTAAATTAGTAGACTCAGACCCAGACTCATTATTTTTTGATTATTTTAATGTTATTCCTTTATTTTGTTGTTAGTAATTTCTTCTTACCTTCTCATACTAAGTTCATGAGTCATTAGTGACCCTAATAATTTATCTAGTGACATTTTTTTTCCCAAATCGTGCTTCGTGAATAGCAATGACTTTAGGATGTCGTTTATGTGGTAAAGATTGCAAGATTTTTCAACTCTATCTTCATTTCAAATTGGTTTTCCTAAGTTCTTTAGATTAGATACTATATTGTTTAACCTAGTATACATATCATTTATGGTTTCTCTTGGTTGTGTTGAAAATAATTCATAATCATGCTTATGCATTCTAATTTTGGACCTCTTTACCTTAGAGGTTCCTTCATGAGTTACCTCAAGTTTGTCCCATATCTCCTTGGCTTTCTCACGTGTTGAGATCCGGCTGTACTCCTCTGGACTAAGTGCACATTCCAACATGTTTTTGGTTGTTGCATTTAGCTTGATCATCCTCATGTCATGATCATTCCAGTCCTCTTTTGGCTTTGGAATGATGGTGTTACCTACTGCAATTGTTGGCATATGGAAGATACTTACAATCACTTTTCATGCTTCAACATCTCTTGACAAGATGAATGTTTTCATTATGTTATTCCAGTAAGCATAGTTGTTTCCATTGAAGTATGGTGGCTTGTTGTAGGATTGACTCTCCTATAATGAGCTGCTTGATATGTTAGCCATTTGATCTTTTCTCTAGGTTGTTATACCTGTAAATGAGATTGCTCTAATACCACTTGTAAAGATTTGTTAACTTAAGAAGAGAGGGGGCAAATTAAGATTTTTTAGCCTTTTAAAAATAAGTGACTTGAAGTAATAAGTAAAAAAATAAATGAAACAATGTAGCACACAAGATGTATAGTGGTTCGGCTATGACTACTCCACTACTTGGCTCCTCACTAATGATTTTTTCCAACCAAACTTACTTGGGAAGCTTTTAAAACAAACTCAGCTACAAACCTTTACAAGCAATGTCTTTTTAAGTAGGATTAGTCACAACCAATGCCTTTTATTAGGATCAGGCTTAACCTTTACAAGATCACAACATGAATGTGAATAAAGCATACAAGAGAAGGTATAAGGTGGTGCTGAAACTGTAGACACTCATCTTGGGTTTTTACAAAGAGATAAAAAGAATTGGAAGATGTAAACTTGATCTCTCTTGTTCTTTTGGATGTAAATAGTAGAGCACTTGTTGATGGCTTTTTAAACACTCAAGATATCAAAGATTCAACAATCTACTTGTTCTTCATGCTACAATTCTTTTATATAGTATTTTGTTCTTTAATGCTTCTATTGAGCTGTCCATCAAGGAGAGAGAATGTTATTTGTGTCTTAACTGCCATTTTTTTTGTCTCTGCAACATCTCAAATTTTAGTTAGAACATCAAAATCTATATACAATTTTTTTGAGACTCATTTAAGGTTCTGAAAAGTCAAGACAAATTGCATTTAATGTGCTGTAATGGTTATATTTTTCAAATTCTATCAAATATTACTCAAGTACAAAGAGGTATTTAATCAACTAAGCTTTATCATTACTGGAGTACAGATGTTTTGTAACAACTATATTTCTGATTTACTCGATTGCAAATTTTCTTTCTCTCAATTAAATTTTTAAGATAGAAAGTTCCAATACATACTCAATTAGAAAGCTATGTTTATTGAGTATACTAAGATCTTTACTTGATTAACATTTTAAGTATTTGATTACCTAAATGCTCCAGAGACTTAACAAATTTTTGGATGAAATATACTCGATTATAAAGAGCATTTACTCAAGTATACTTGAATTATTACTTGATTAAAAAAACTAAATATATACTCGATTAATTTTTGTCTAGTCAGAAACTTATATTATCTACTCGAGTATAAAGCCTACTTAGTCGAGTACATTTGATCTTTATTCGAATACAATAAGATTTGTAATTGATTACCTATTACACAACTTATGCTTACTCGATTACAAACAAGATATACTCGATTAAAATAACATGTCTACATTGAATTAGACTTAAGGCTCTTCTTGACAAGAAAAATTACTCGAGTACACAAGACTTTTACTCGAATAAAAACATTAGACCACATAATTACTCAATTACATAAAACTTATTACTTGATTATAAAATCCAATATTCTGACTTGATTAGAGATAATACTTCATTACTTGATTAACATATAATACTATTCAATTAAAAGCTTGACTTACTCAATTAATATATATATTTGACTCAATTATTTTAAAATCATTCTTTAATCTTGACATACTATTTTGGTCATCATCACTTAACAAAATTTTCCTATTTCCTCATCAAATCAAAACTTTAATAACTTAATAGATATTACTTAATAGGTTCCTAAATGTCAAGGTAGATGTCATATGTAAGTGTTGTTGACAAAATACAACAATGAATTTGTAACGTGGGAAAAGTGATCTTGATGGTCTTGTGTGATGATGATCAGGAGACCTAGGGGTTTTGTTGCAATGATCTGGTCCCCTAGTGAATGAGTGGCTTGCTGATGAACGTGTAACGACCCGTTAGTGGCTTAGATTATTTGGTCATTATTTTTGTATGTGTGGTATTTGATATATTTTGTTATATCTTGATCAATGTGGTAAAAATGGAAATTTATGTGTGTTGAAAAGTCAAGAAATGAGGATGAATATGTGCGGAATAATCTAAGTCATTAGGGTTGAAAAATCAAAAGCAAAAATGCTTGAAAAGTCAAAGCATGAGGAAAAATATGAATTGGGTGTGGAAAAGACAAAATTAAAGTTGGAACATGAGAGAAGTGGTTGTCAGTTGTGTGCATGTGGATATGTGTGTGTGTGTGTGTGTGTGTGTGTAAGTGTGGGTATATATGTATATATGCATGAAAGAGAAGGGCAAAATTGGAAAATAGAAAGGAGGGAGCAGGTGAGCTTGGTGTGCATGCCACTCTTCCCCCTCCTCCTCTATACTTTCTTCATTCTTCTTTCTTTTGGCTCTTCTCTCGTTTTCTTCTCCTTTCTTTCTTTCTTTTTCTTCCTAATTTTTAGAGCTTTAAGAAGGCTAGAGTTGCAGATTTCAGAAGGTTGCTTCTTCTCTTCAGTCTAGCCATTCAAATCTAGGCAAGTTCTTCTTCATCTTTCTTATTTTTTTTGTGGAGGCAAGTTCTCATCCGTGTTATGCTTGTTAGGTCATTAGTTCTTTTATTTATCTTGGAGTTTTGGTTCTTGAAACCATTTTTGGTTCACATGGGTTTCATTTCTTGGGTTTGTGTATTTTGTTAGATTTTCTTGGATTCTTAGTAAACCTCTTCCAAGTAATGGGGTTTTGTATCACCCATATTCTTTTCAAGGAATGATACATTATTTGATTAGAGTTGGGAGTAATGCAAGGATTTGGTGTATCTTGCTTGCATTGTTGTTTTCGGTCGTATTTCTTCGCGTCCAAGTCACTACTGGTTAACAAATGGGCTTGAAATGTCAACCGTTAGGGTGTTATGGCTTCTTTCAGTTGACAAATGGGATCAAGTCTATCGATCGTTTGGGTTCATTTGAGTGGGTTGCGAGAAATGGGTTTTTTCAATCGACAGTTAGGCCTTGGGCTATAGATCGTTAGTGCGTTTGGCTTCTATCTATCGACTGATGCCCTTCTTCTATAGACTATTTTATCTTGCGTGATTCATTTATGAGAAATTGCATTCTAATTGTCGACCGACCATGCCCAATCTGTTGACAATTTGGGAGCAATGGCCTCTGGCGATCGACAGTTGGGGGTGAGACTATCAACTGATCATGAAGTAGGCACCTGGCGACGATAGATGTGGCCAAGCTGTCAACCATTCTGCCCCTACCACTATTCAATTTGTCCTTTAATGCTTATATTTTGCCCCCAAATCATCATATTAATTAATAATGGATTCTTTTGTCTTTTGATATCATGGTTGGTAATTATTGTGAAGGAGATTAGTTTCATGCATAGAGAAATGAATGTTTATGAGGGGTAGAGATGGGGAAATCGTTCAAGCATGCATGATCTTATATGTATGTATAAAATGGGTTTCATGTTTATGATTTCATGTTTATGTTAATGAGTTATTGTATAACCATGGGTGAGTAGTAGTAGGGAAATCTTTTATGCATATGGTTATTTTTGTATGGAGGTGTATGTGTTTTAAAGCCTTGGGTTGAGCTATTGAATGGGCCCCAAGGACCGTGTTGGCCTTGGGTAGAGCTAAATCTTGAATGGGCCCCAAGGACCACATATTGAGTATATAAGTGCATAGGCCTTGGGTAGAGCTAAAGCTTTAAGTGTTGTATGAAGTGTATGAAGAGTCGTATGAAGTGTTTATATTCTTATATTCATGATGTGATAATATACGGATATACGCATGTATGTATTGCAATATAACGTGGTAAAGCAGTATATGGCTTATAGGTGCGATAAGTGGTTATTCCCTACTCAATTTTTGTTCTCCATGTCATAATTTATAATGCTCTCATTGCCTTATATTATACTTGTTGAGCCTCGTGGCTCGCCCTTGCTTTTGCGTCATTTCAAGTAAGGGAAAAGCGGTAGTTGAAGGTGAGTCCAATGGAGCTAGAAGCTAGAGCCCTTGGGTAGTATGTGTACAAAGACATCCCGGCCAAAAGATCTTTATGGAATTGTTTTGAGGGCATGTGAAAAGAGTTTATTGTGTAGTTAAAATTTCATTGCCTTTTTGTTTTGGGAATGTATGGGCAATTAAGACCTAAAAAGATGGTTAAATGAATGAAAAGAAATGGATGTTTGAATGATGTTGTAATTAATTTTTGTGGCCTTTAACGTTTAATATATTGGATGTAGTTGATTTTTATTTAAGGATTTTATTATGTACTAATTTTTTGGGGACCTCCTCTTAGATTCCTATGCTAGTGGGACTTCCAAGAGTGGGCTATCATAGAACGAGTGTCCTTTGATGACCGAGATGCCCATTAAGACAAATAATTGATTAGGGGCATTGGTGGAGGTCCCCGCACAAATTCTCCGGTGCTTAAATTAGTCTTCGAGTGCTTGAACGTAAGAATTGGAGTCAGAGTAGCAGAGTGAGCGTACTTGAGAGAGGAAGCGGTTCTCTTATTTATAAAGGAGGGAGATGGGGACATGTGGTGACCATCCCAGGTTTCACGGGTGGCATATTCTGAGTATATTCCCTGCATATTTGTGGCATATTTTTGGTATATTCTGTGAAATCTCATAATATTCTTATGGCTCCCATGGAAGATCTTGGGTTTGGCTCAATGAACGCCCCGGGAAGGGAAGGTTCGTTAGCTTTGAGGGAGGCTCCTGGGGGTGGATGGCCATTATGACCGAGTGGGCACTCAGTTATCACTTCACCACCCATTTGCTTGGTATTTCTTGTTTTCTTATTTGTTCGATTCGTTTCATTCTTACTTGGTTGTGATATTCCTTCATGGATGGATTTAGTAGGGCATCCTCAAATGCTTGAGTCACTCTGTCATAGCTGAGTTGTGCTTTTTCCTTAGCTTTCCCTTGGCTTTTTGTGCTTTCATTTGCTTGGCTGGGTTTGTTTTTGCTAGTTGCTCTTCAATAGTGGATCTTTTAGCCTTGATCCTTCATGACTAAGTGGCCACTCGGTCATGACGAAGTGGCGGCCACTCGATTATTGCCTTGTTCCCTATTTGCCTTGTTTAATTATGCATTTGCTCAATAAGTTGTGCTTCATGCTTTATCAAAGGATCAATGGGAAGTCTTCAGTCGGGTTATGCTTGTTGTTTACAGGGTATATCGGTAAGAATCCTAATTCTAAACTACTTAAGATTACTTCATATGCCTTTATAAATAAGCAGACACTCTTTCTAAAAAAGGTACATTTTTTATACTAGTAGAAATTCTGATATATAGTTTTCATTATTTTTAGAGTCTAACTTAAGTATTCGAATGTTTGTGTGAGGACCTCCTTGCGCCCTCTGATTGTGTTCTTCCATGCAAACTCAGTCGGTTTGAAGACAACATTTTCAATTAAATAAATTCATTATTATATCCTGGCAATAACAATAATAAATCAAAAGGTCTATGGACATAAATTATGTTTATAGGAATGGCCAGAAGCTCTTTATACTTTGTTTTAATTAAGTTATCTTAGTAACATTGTTAATTAAATTGAAATTAAGATAAAATTTAAGGTATTCTTTATTAAATTCAAAAATAGAAATTAAATATCAATAATTAAGACGATGCTAAACCCCACATTGAGTTGTGGTCATAATTAGGACAGAGCCGATAGGTTTCACCTATCACCAAATTCCACCAAATAAGTTCTAACACTCAAGACCCAATGAGAGTATAGGCAAGAGAGACGAAGCTTATAATGGTGGCGATAGGTAGCAATGGTGACAATAAATGCCTAGATTAAGAATACAAAGAGATGGATGAGTTAAAGCTTGAGAGAGGTATGGTGGTTGTCGTGATTGTTCAAAACTTGCATCAAAGAAGGCAACATCGGTGGCACGCAACAAAGCAATGGAAAAAGAAAGTAAGGGTGGTGGTTGGATCACAATGGTTTGCGGTAGTGTTTAATGGTCACAACAAGAGAATAATAAAGTAGGGGAAGGATGGTGAAGGGTGACAATGGCAGTTACAAGTGACTTTTGGTGGCAATTCTTTACAATCATCATATTTTTCTACTCTCTTTCTCTTTCTTCTTCACCAATCCTCATAACCCACCCCTAGTTGGAAGGGGTGCCTTAGAGATTTTGACACACTTCAGGATTGGTTTGGCAAAAAAAAAACAAAACATAGAATGTGTAAGTCAAATAACCAAAATTCATAGAATGTATCATCAATATACCCTTAATAGTGTTGGTTTTACACTCTTTCTCTTTCTCATTCACCAATCCTCATAACCCACCCCTAGTTGGAAGGGGTGCCTTAGAGATTTCGACACACTTCAAGGATTGTTTTGGCAAAAAAACAAAACATAGAATGTGTAAGTCAAATAACCAAAATTCATAGACTGTATCATCAATATACCCTTAATAGCTAGTGTTGGTTTTCTACCTTCACAATACACGCGCACCTTGGGAAATGAGACTTAGGTAAGGGGACACGTAACAATTAGTGGGGTTGTCCGTTAGACTGTGAGCAGCACACCTACCAGGCACCAAGGGAAATTCGATTTTGGACAATGCCCGTGATCCAGCAGCCCCCACAACAGTGGGGATATAGTTCTCTAGCAACTCATGCATTGTTCAATTTCCAAAAACAGAGTCTCCTATAACTTACGATTGCCATCACGAGCACGGAGCATGCAATGCCACAGGTATAAAAGGGGGCATATATAGAAGCGACAAACGCATTCTAATATGACTTCTAATTTTCGTACACTCTCTCTATCTAAGACTTCTTTAAACTAATTTACTATGACTTATATGTAGAGAGTTTCAATATATAATAATGTAACGATAAAGAAGCTCATTTATGTTTGTCTTGATAAGACTTAAAAATAAAAATAAAAAAATAATTAAAATGACAACTTTTTATGTAAAAATCTACGACAATCATTTCCATAGCTAAATTATGCGAACAGGAGGACGGACCTTTCCTAAATCTCAAGTTCGTTGAAACTTCCATGTGCTTTCCGGGAAAGTTTCAAGAAGTGTTCAGCCACATACTTAAATTATACTGACTGTGATGTTATGTTTCATTACGAGAGATGAACCTGCACTCGACATATGAACACATAGATATATATACATATATACCCACATACTTAAGATAAATAAACAGGCTGCATTTAATATCTGAAATATACAAGGAGAATAATCCCCAGTTACTCGACTGATAAAGTATAGCATCGAAGCTTCCATTTGAAAATTAAATTACTTCAGCTTGAAAGGTGATAACATGATAAAAAGTTCTGTTCTTTGGATATGTGGATTACTTCAGCTTGATAGCTGCAAGATCAAACCAGATTTGCTTGAACACCTTGATAATGACTTCATGATATTCATCCGAATTCAGCTGAAGATAAGATGCAAGAAGGTCCTCCAAGTCTTTGGATGCCCGGATGTTGTTTTCCAGTATCATCTCCACCATTGACTCCCTGAAATCCCTCTGCGGATCCGCCGAGGACTTCACCACCGCAAAACTCTCCGACGGTCTTCTCTGGCAGCCTTTCAGGCCGTACTGTCCCTGAAGCTTCCTGCTCGCTATTCTCGGAGAATTAGTCCGTAGTCTCACTCCCGGCGAGCTCACGGAGAGTCTCCGAGCAGATAGAGATTCGTGAGCCTTTTCTTCCCCCAATTTAGCCAAGATTTTCTTCTTCTTCTTCTTCTTGTCTTTCTCTGTTGATTCTTCGAATTTGTTTCCTTTAGTTGTGATTGGAGGGAGGGCCAGGTCGGAAACTGTGTCAAGGCCACCAAATTTTGCATTCGATGGCTTGTTATCTTCGTGTTCTGATGAGCTACCGAGGGGAGAATTCTGGTAGTCCTCGGATGTCGAATCAGCGGGCTTCGTGGAGGTGGGCTCCATGGCGGCGTGGCAGCCGCAATAAGCGGCGGAGGCGGTGGAGGTGACAATCTTGGGAGAGGGCCTAGAGATGGCGGCTCTATTTCTGCCAGTGGTGCTGCGTCTCTGTTTGGATGATTTTCTGGGCGGCTCCGCAAGGAAGTGGATGTCAGAGGATTTTGGGGAGACAGCGAGGTCTCGGGCGAAGTAATTGGACTTTCTTTGGTGAGAAAGGATTGGGGTTTGGATTGCTGCAGGTGCAGCAGTAGATGAAGATGGAGATGATGGCGTCGTAATCGTAGAAGCTGATGATGCGAGTGTGTGTTTCTTCAATGAGGGGAGGTTCGTGGTTCGGCTTCCGGTTCTGGCAATGCCCTTGAGCTTGTGAAACCAGGCGCTTGGAATCATGTCCGAAAGCCTAAACCTCTGGTTACCCATCAGAACACGCGCGCGCGCACATTCTCTCCCTGTCTCTCTCACTCACACACACACGCAGACAGTGTTCTACTTTCGGTGGCCCTCTCATGGAGATGGGAATGAATTTTGGAAGACTAGTCCGGGAGTGGCTTTTGTAGGGCGCCTAGGAGTGGAAAATTATGGCTCGAAAGCGAATCAAGTGAGACCACGTGGTGGATGGCTTGTCATCGCTAAAAGCCCTAAATTATGGGATGTCCATTTATAAAAATAATATTACTATATTATTATTTTAATAATATTTTTGTAGTGGTATCTTGACACCATAACGGTAAATTATGTTTGGAGGAAAAATTGTGACAACTACCCTTTAGTACTTTGCAAATCTTGTTGTGATTTCCTCTCATATCATTAACTAAACACTATTAGCACACGCATATAAATCTTAGAGTGCGTCAATACTTAGTGTATTATGTAAGGGATTATAGTAATTTTTAAAATTTTTTCAAAAACACACAAAATACATGATGAAAATGATACAAAAACAATACTTACAAGACTTAGTGTAGACAACCATATACTATTTAAATTCATCAGAATAGAAAACTGAAGTAACTGTTACCTCACTCTGTTAAGATGTTGTCGGATGCGCCTTTGATGCACCTAGACTCGAACTCTCTCGGTCATGAGCAAACTCCCATAAACAACCTCTTTCCAAGCTGGTTCGCTTCTATACCTACCTTTTTTGGCTGACCATGCCACCCCCTATAGCTGTAAGTAACCAAATTGGTCCATGCTTAGACAACAATGGAACCTTTGCCTCACCCATTTGCTAGACAAGCGAGGACGAAGGTGACTCCAAGCTACGTTTGGTGTTAGGTTTGTCAAAATATGACATCACACACCTAAGAAAATGGTGAATTGGGTATTTAAAAAAAAATTGAGGTATAAATCTTTGCTTAAAAATGTGGAAGAAATGTTGTGAAACATAATTGTATAATGGAGTTTGCAAAGCATGAAAGCAATGAAGCTAAAACGATAAAAATAAAACAAAATATTTATAGTTGTTTGTCTCAACCAACGTAATCCACTACCTTAACTTCTCATTAAGAATTTTCAAATCAACTAACACCTCTTACCTGAACCCAAGTAGACTCTCTAGCAACAAGTTAGATAAATACAAATCCTCCTAGCATTAATGGTAGTCCCTCTAGCTCACAAGTTAGGCAATACAATAGTAGATTTTATAATGGATGAGAATCTAAGAGATACCTTTCTTACTTACAATAAGGCACAAATATTGAAATCAAAGTCTATAACAAATGATACAAGAAATACACTTTGCCTTTGAATGAAAAATTTAAAAGTTTAGAAAGATTGTAAGATGAATAATTAGCTTGAACACTTGCACTTCTTCATTAGCTCTCCCACAAGCTCCTTCATGCTCTATTTATAGCTTTCTAGTAAGCTAAGCACAAAAATTCAATTTAATGACTATTACCCTACATTAAATGCCTAAAAAACTAGTTTTAATGCTGTCAGAATAGAAATTGTCAATAGATTCAAAGAAATGATTGACTATTTCTTTCAAAATATTTAAATTTGAAAGCAAGATTATCATAACTTTCGACTTTTTTTTTTTCAAAAAGAAGTCGACTGACATATCGAACTGTCGACTAATTCAAACAAGAGGTTGACTATTTTAGAAGAGAGTCGACATGTTACAGTCACTATTTTGAACTAAATCTCTTGGACTAAGAGCATGAAATTTGGTTGTCTACAGATTACCAAAACTATCGATTGGTTGTTCTCAAGAAGCAAAAGAAGTTGATTGATTTCTATGGAAAGTTAATAGATTTTAACTTCACAAATTCATACGATTATGGGGTGCCCTAGAAAAATCAAGCCATAAATCCAAAATTCCAAAAATCCAAGTATCACAGTAATTCGATGACCCGAAAGAGCCCGAAGAGTCTTCCAGGCACAAGTCTCCCAATGACTCCAAAGAGTCTTTGGGGAAGCCAAGCGTTTACTGTTATGTCATTAAGCCCAATACTCATCCTGAAAAGTCTCGGGCACAAGTCTCCTGAGGGCTCCAAAGATTTTTCGAGAAAACCTCATCCAAATGATTCTCTTCTAGAGGCATCTTATCCCCAAAGGTACCTTCATGACTTTCAGCCTCTTTCCCCAAAGAACTGGGTCACACATGCATGCCATGTGTCATGTGGCCTCCACCATCAACGCTTATAAATACCCTCAAGTATGTGCTAAAAATAGGAGAACCTAGATCTAGCACCCGAAAACCCAAACCTATATTGCAAGTCCACACCCATTTGGAGACACTCATCTAGAGACTCACCCAAAGCTTCATACAACATACATGAATACTTCACTCCAAATCATAGCAACCTCTAACTTAGGCATCGGATGGCTCGTGTAGGAGAGCTCCTCGCATGCCTTCTAAGTGTGTTTGTGTTGCAACCTCATCTGGATACCCCAGTACATAATGTTAGAGTTAGTGCCCCAATGTTAGATTTAGATGACATTTGGCATATGTAAATTGGGACTAATGATGTATATCTTGCAAATTTAATGAAATACATTTTCGTATTTTATGGTTATATCTTCTTTCATATATTTCCAATTAATATATGAATGAGTTCCTAAATTTCCTAATAAATGTCTTATTCTTTAGTGTTAAGAATATGTGATAAAGACCCTTAAAATTAGGATTTCTTAAAGTGATTTTTAGTCCTTAGATTTCTCATAAAGGGAATATGATTAATTGATTAAGGACTGATACTTGGGCTACTACCTCTAATTAATATGAGATACTAATACTAAAGGATAATGAATCACATGTCATAATTCATGAGATGAGTATAGTAAACATGTGGGTGAATGTTAGTTGAACATCTGTTGAATGTGATACAAATAAAAAATCACATAACTGAGAAGATTAATGATCTGCTATTGGCTTCTATTGTGTTACTGGTCCTTAGACCAGAGGCAAAATAATTGTCTTATATGTTGGTCTCATAGATTTGTCGTTGTGTGGAATTGCCTATATATCACGGTGGGAATGTTCATTATACGATCTCTGTATAGTAACGCATAGAGGTGGGTGATTGCTAATGGGATCCATTAATCTCTAGCGTGAGGTGAACCTCTTATGTGATCAGTAGTGGTTTGTGATTGTTTAAACCCTTACCCAACGTGCATAAGATGTTGTAGTTATGCCTCATAAGCCAATTACATTTTATGTAATTAATCATAGTTTTCATTGGGATTTTTTTTCTTCAATCATTTGTTATTGCAAGACATTATGTTTTATTTATCGTTGATGGTTGTCGTCATTATTTATTACGATCTATACTTGACAAAGTCCATAGATCAGATAGACTCATGAATATGGTCGTGCATAGAGATGACGATCATGAAACATATTCCTTATAAGCCTTGATCTTAAATGTTCCCAATCATAGAGTTATTAGGAATGAACACTAATAACTTGGATTGACTAGCACATATGATGCATCCTCAATCAGGAGAATGTCTTGTTTCATGAACATTGGTGTGAGGATACTAGTGCATGTATGTGGGTGCTTATTAGAAGAATAAGTACACTGAACTGACCCGCTATAGAAAGCCGACCCAATGTAAACACTTTAGGCCCAACCCCTAATCACATTGGGTCGGCTCTTTCTCCCTTAGATCAAACCCATTCCACAATTAAAATAAAAAAGGGAGAGAGAGCCGACCCAATGTGATTAGGAGTTGGGCCTAAAGTGTTTAGGGTTTTCTATAGCGTGATTAGGGTTTTTGAACTCTATATATATACCACTTAAGAAGCTGAAAATGGAAGAAGAAAATTTTGGTTCCTCTAAAAACGTCTAGGGTTGCTAGCACGACCAAAGACGTTGTGGAAAGATCGATCGTGTGGATTGATTTGGAGGAGATTGCACTTGAGTCTCTGTGGATCGGAATTAGAAGGAATCAAAGGCTGCACGGTCGCAGTTCCTAACACAAGATTGGAAAGAAGTTTCAATGTCGGAAAGAGTTTCAAAGTGTCATCTCAATCACACCATGCTAGATCTTGGCATGGCTATTGAGTTCTGAAAGTTTGATCAGTCCATGGATCTTACTCAATTGGGATGTTAATCAATGGAGGGATTATAATACATAGAAATCGAAAGCCCTAATAGGCTTACTTAAAGTATTGACTTCATTACTGATAGGATCGTCTTGACATAATGCTACTTATCACCCAGTACCTCTTGGAGTACATCAAGGAGATGATGAGATCCTCATTGAAAATGAAAGAGTTTGATCGGTGTTAAAGTTGTTGACACAGCCTGATTGCTACTCAGTGGTGAACCTACAAGGTCACACACATATTCAAGTATAGTGGTGGATTAGTGATGTAATGTTGTAATTAATTATTGATCATCATTAAGAGTTAAACAAACAAGTTTAATTAATAGAGCAATTGTTAAGAGTTAACAGGCATGTCGTTAACAATTAACAGGGGCCCTTAATTTCATTATGAGATAATGAAAGGGCCATTAAAAGTTAATGGCAGACCTACATACAATTTATAGAAAGTTAAGACGAGGGATAATAGGTGGTCGATGCACCTTGCAGGCAACTGACCGAACCTTAGTGAGTCACCCTGAACTAATCGACTGACTCAAAATCGGTCAACCAATCTTTACTGATTCAGTGTAATTTGGTCGACCATTTACCTGAAATCGATCAACCCTTTCTTATAGCGACAGTCAAGTTCAGGAACATTCTCTTATCATTTTTTGTAATGGAATAAGTGAGCCGCAAGTTTGGAGAGGAAAAAGAGAAGGACTGCATATAGATGGCATGCCTCTCCCTTTATTTCCCTTTTCTCCCATCTTTCTCCTAGTCGATTTTGTTTGATTTGGGGTGATATGAGGGTTTAGAGTTTTGGTATTTAAAGTATGTGTTGTGGGGTGCCCTAGAAAAACCAAAGAAAATAGCTTATGTATGCCCAAAGACCTGGATGACTCTTGAGAGTCTCCCGGGGCAAGAGTCCCTTAGAGCCTCCGAAAAGTCTCCAGGGGTGGTCAAGCCTTTGCATTGAGTAGCCCAAGGACTCTCTCAAAGTCATCTGGGCCTAAGTTACCTGGTGGCTCCGAAGAGCCTTCAAACCCACCCGAAGATATCTCCAAGCCCTTCAGCCTCATCCGATGCATCTTCTCGAAGGGTCTAAGGACTCTCATCTTTAGACCCCACCAAATGTTTACAAACATATGCCCATTCCATGGAAAAAAGGATCATTTAGGCAACCTATCTAAACACACACCATCTCTTTGAGACTTTGGTCCTGAAGACTTTGATTTTGGACTACACTCTACCTAACGGGAGATTACTCCCCCGAAGACCCGCAACTAACATATAACTCACACATCATCTACATCCTTGCATATTTTCTTCTAGACATCAGTGTCTAACTTAGGCATTGGAGGGCTAGTGTGGGGAAGATCCCCGCATGCCTTTTGATTGTCTTTTTATTACAGATCCATCTGTAACAGCCTCCAAAAAGATTGATCAGAGCCCTCTCTTGAAGACTCTCTGGGACCTTCCTAATTAAAGTCCCCTGAAGACACATCCAGTGCCCAAAGTCTCAACTCTCCCAGATAGCGGATCAAGCTTAGCCTTTGTTAATCTTCAAAGTAGCATTTTGGGCCATACCATTCTCTTAGGAAGCTCTACTCTTCTTGTTCCCATGAGAAATCAATTTAATTGTTGTAGTCTGGCAACAAAAATTTGACGTTATCTGTGGGAACAAATATGTTTTCATATTTTGAGATTATATCTTCATTCATAACTCTTCAATCATAATTTATGAATAAGTCTTTAGATTTTCTATTAAAGGTCTTACTCTTAAGGGTTAAGAACATGTGACCATGCACCTTTGTATTAAGGATATCTTAATGACAATTCCCAGTTCTTAGACTTCTCAAAAGGGGACTATGATTAGTCGAGTAGGAACTAACACATGGGATACTACCTTTGATTAGTATGAGATGCTAATGATAAAGGATGGTGAGTCGCATACGATAATCCATAAGATGGATATAGTATACATATGGGTAGACATTAGTAGAACATCTACTAAATGTGATGCACATGATAAATCACTTAGTTGAGAGGCTCTATGATCTATCACTGGTTTCGATTCTGTTACTGGTCCTTAGACTAGAGGTAACACAGTTGTCTTGTATGTTAGTTCCATAGATTTGCCATTGCTAAGAACCATCCAATTACAGGGTAGGAGATGCACTATGTGGTCCATGTGTAGTGGCGTATGAAGGCAGGTGATTGCTAATGGGATCCATCGACCTCCAACATGAGGCGAACATCCTATGCAATCAGTGGTAGCCTTGATTGAGGAAACCCCTGGCAAGGGTGTACTTGATTAGAAAGTGTTCCAATGTTGGAAAGAGTTCTAATTTGCCATCTCAATCTCACCACACTAATTTTGGTATAGTCATCGAGTTAGTGAGTTTGATCAGTACATGACTCTCACTTGATCGGGATGATAATCGATGGAAGGATTATAGTACACGGGAATCGAAAGTCCAAATAGGTTTTATTCTGAAGTAAGAGTTCATTACTAATAGGATCTCCTTGACATAATACCAGTTGTTACTCAGGGTCTTTCGAGGTATATCAGGGAAATGGAGAGGTCCTTGCTGTAAACCAAAATGTTTGGTCCATGTCAAAGAGTTTGACACGTCCTGATTGCTACTTAGTAGTTAATCTAGAAGATCATACGCATATCCGAAAGTGGTGGTTGACTAGGTGATTAAAGCTTAAATAGTCATTAAAAGTTAATGACATTATTGTTAAGAGTTAACAGATAAGGTTCAATGATCAAATTAATAGGGAGCGAATGTCAAGAGTTAACAAGGATGCTATTAAGAGTTAACGGGGGCCTAGGTTTCATCATGGGATGGTGAAAAGGTCATTAAGTGTTAATGGTAGGCCTAGATGCAATTTATTGAAACTTGGTCGAATGGAAGAAAAACGATCGACGACTTTTGAAGACTGTTGACTGATTATGTCGACTAATTGAGCAAAATGGTTGATAGTTTGTTTGGAATTGTCAACCAGCTCTGTCGACTAATTGAGAAAAATAGTAGACAATTCCTTTAAAACTATCGGCCATTCTTGTTGCAAAGGGTCACGAATCCTCAATCAGTTTATCGTATATGCAACGATTTTTGGGGCACGTGGCATAGGACGTTGATGGGAGGACGAGAAGGGCAACCACGTGTGTTATTCTTGTCGCCTCTTGGTTATCTCTCTCTCTCTCTCTCTCTCTCTTAATCAGTTTTATCCGATTGGGTGCATTTTGGGCATCTAGGGTTTATGTATTTCATATATAAGCCAAAAGAGAAAAGGAACGAGAGGGCTTTTAGCCTTGTAAGTTGTTGTAACCTCTCTCTTGGCCTTTGCTCGTTCTTCTCTTGATTCTAGAGCCCTTGCCCTTCTTCCATTTTAAAGCCCTTGCCCTTATCCTCCTCTCTCTTCTACCATATCTAGGAATCAAGGCATGAAGAAGCAAGGCTACTCGGTCATCCGACCGAGTGGGTGTCACTCACTCACACCTTATCCCTCAGATACACCATCATTGTGAAACTCTTGGGATGGGCCCTGAAACTCTCAGGACAATCGCAAAACTCTCAAGATGGGCTGCAAGGCACTCGAGATGGCCACCACGCGCCCCTCTCTCTCTTCTCTATAAATAGGAGGCCTTGTGTAATGCCCCGCTCCCACTTACGGGTGTTACTCGTGAACAATTACCCGAATTGTCCACCCGCCCGGTCTGAGATGAAGGACGGACTATGTTTCAAGAAGAAACGCCCTAGGTGGGAACTAGGCTCGTCCTTCCCTTCCCTTAAACCCCAGGATTTTCTAGCAGGATTGGGCTTTAAACCACACCGCGTTTCGTTAAACAGGAATCTCGCGAAGACGCCCAATCATTATTTTCTCATTTGAATCTAATTCTTTCCAACCAAGAATTTTACTGGGCTCCAAAAATCACCATTTAAACCAATCCATTGATGGATCACCAAATTGGGAGGAAAAACTCATCATTTTCAAATTTCCAAAATTTCGGCATTTTCTCAAAAAATGCCCGAAAAATCCCTTTATTTTGAAAATTCCTCCGGGGCCCAAATTCAATTAAGAAAGGCCCCAAAATTTCTCAATTTTTCAAAAAATTTGGCCTGCGGGGCCCACGACGCGCCCCAGGGCCCCACAGGGCGCTGGCCGAGCGCGTGCGGGTGCGGCCGTCCGCACGCGCCCACCCCCGCATGCGCGTGGGGCTGCTACAGCCAGGCCGCAGCTTTTTTTTTTTTTTTTCCAAACTCTCCAGATCTTATTTCTGAAATATATGGCTCCCAATTCCAAAATTTGGCCTCCAAAAACCCTCAAATTTTTATCCAACTAGATGCCTTTCACATTAGGCAAAAATACATCTTTCCTTCAAGTCTCACACTTTGAGTTCTATGTTAGGCCAAATTTATTCAAAATTTCAAAATTAAAAATCAATAAATATACACCCCAACTTCAACTTTTTCCCATAAATGAAGCTTATACACTCTCTTGATACTTAAATCCCCTTTTATTAAAAATATAGCTTTACAATATGTTTGCTACATCATACATCAATAAAAAAAAATAATTTACAACATGCTTATGCTTCCAAAACCCAAGCTAAATTACATGAGTTCCCTAGGGTCTTCATTTCATCAAGCATGCTTAACCTTCCAAGATCCCTTCCTTCTTGCACATGAGATACCTACATGGTGAGGATAAAAACCTCATGAGCTATTAAGCTCAATAAGGGTGCAATGACAATAGTATGAACATGAAAATAAATGTGATGCCAATGCATGTATGCAACATGGTTAGGGCTTCCACATCCTCACAACTACCTTGGTTTGAGGCTTTAAACTACCCTACCCCACTCAACCTCATGGCCATAGGTCCTAGAACAAACAACATGCCAATGCACACATAGAATTCATGCATCATACTTACAACTTGCAAGCCACCATCCCATGGGGCTATCCCTTACCTTAACTCCATTCCTTGAAGCTTGAACCCATTCTAGCTTTATTCCCACCCTTCTCCTTGAAAGGACCTTGAACAAAATAAATCCCATGGATTTAGAAGAAATACTTTAGGAAAAAGGAAGGAAACCTAGTCTTTAATGGCTTAGAAAAATAATACCTCCCTTACCTTTCTTCTTTTCCTTTCTTCTCTTGGAAGAAAATTCTTCTCTTTTGCAAAAATGGAAGACTTCTTCATTTCTTTCTCTCTTCTTTCATTCTCTCTTCAAATGGCCAAAGAAGACAAGTCTTCCTTACACTTGCTTATTTGTATTATTTCTCCCATCATTCAAGAACAAATTCTAGCCTTTGGATCTTATGGATTTAAGAGAATAAATCCTAGCCCTTCACTAAAAGCACAATCCATGTGCTTTGTAAGAACAAATCTTGGCCATACACTTTACTTTTCAAGAATACATCTTAGCCATTGAAAGAAACACAACCCATGGCCTTAGTCTTCTTAAATCTCAACCATTGGATTTCTTTCACTTTTCCAAGACCAAATCCCCACCATTCAAGAAAGCACAATCCAAGACTCATGGAGAGCTTAGATCCCAACCTTTGGATTTCTTTGGAGATTAAATCTCCACCTTCCACTTCATCTCTTCTCTTGGATTAATAAACCCACTTGGAAATCCATGCCCACTTGAAGGATTTAATTTCATTCATTGCATTTAATTCCACTTTCAAGACAAATCCTCCACCCTTGGATTATCTTGAATTCCCATTTCTTTCTCATTTATTTAAATGGGACTATTTTCAAGCTATCATCTTGAAAGACATATATATATATATATATTACATATAAATTAAATCCCACATTTTCCAAACATTAATGGGTGACTAATTTCCCATTTTCTTTTGGAATTTTCTTTAATTCAAGTAATCATTACACCTACATGGCTAAAATGGCTCATCTTATTTTCTTTTCCATTTAAATAAAAGCCACCATTTTTGCTTGAACAAGAATATGCTAAGTGTCACTCTAAGACACAATTTGGCTTCCAAGCTTTAATCTCATCCATCCATGTGGCACCACCAAATAAATACGCTAATTTAGGAAAAATTAATTATTTTCACTCCCATAATTAATTTCCCCTTTTTCTCATATTTAATTTCTTTATGGAATTTCTCTCCAAAATTACTAAAATACCCTTTGTGAATTTTCAATCCCATTTATCTCCACTTAATGCAAAATGGGAACTAATTCACTTCCACACTTAATTCCATCTTGGAATTATCTCCAATTTACCAAATTACCCTTTATTGGACTTCATTATCTAAATTACCAAAATGCCCCTTTCATAGGGCATCCTCAATCTCAAGGATCTAACACCTTCTCAAGGGCATTTTTGGAATTTTCTCACTTTTTTTCCTATTCTTTTAACACCTGTAACACCGGGTGTTACATTCCTCCCCCCTTAAAAGAATTCCGTCCTCAAAATTCGTCTTTCCATCATCTCCTACCCAAGACAATCACATTCTCGGGTTATTTGCCAAATTCTCCTACTCGAGAATCCCATAACCTATCCATTCTTCACATTTACCTCGGGTTACACCTACCTCAAGGCTTTACTTTAGGCTTTCGATCTTCCAACTCTCGAGGACATTCAACAACCGTACACCGCTTTGGCCTCTTGCCAAATTACACAACTGGTTGCTGATCACGCTTACCGCAACGCTATCCATTTCTGGATGGATTTTTTCTACCTCGAGCATCACTTTGTAGTCCACTTCCATTTTTCCCATCAGTCAAAACCATATACGCTAACATTGCATCATTGATCAGTCTACCACGATTTTACGCCGATCACACACGGCAACATTTCTCACTACCAATCACACATGGCCACGATTTTACGCTAGCCCAACCAGCAACGTCTTAGCACTGATCATTCACCGCAATGTCACATTCTAGTGCCCATTAGACACTCGGACACCCATTCCACCATGGCATACTGCCATTAATCACACGCCTGCATAGCTTGAGTTGATCCTCATGGTAACCTCTCATTACCGATCAACTTACCATGCTAGCTCTACCTGGGAAGCACCCATTTGGCCCACCTTGCCAACTTCAACCATTTCATACATGGTCTTCTACCTTGACCAGCTGACCCTCATTTATCGATACGATTACGGAAAATTGACTTACCTAACACCGTGCCAGGCTATCACACATTTCAACTCTGTGCACTACCCGAGTTCACATCGAGCTTGGCGACGTATGTACCATTTCAATCTCACCTCAAGCCTTAGCATGCTCGGGCCACAACCTTCTCCCAACCAGGAGTTCTTCGTATTAAGCACACAACGATACTTACTAGCCGATATCACATGCTAGTAGGGTCTCATACCCATACCAGGGAACTCTTCACTGAGCAACCCCTCTTCAATTCTTCACCACATTTTAACTTTTACAATCATGTTCCCATGCTAGGCCTTACCTTGGCTATTTACCCTACCACGAGTTCAGGATCCTACCATTGCGCTTAGGGTCGTGGAACCTTTAATCAGCCCTAGTCATCACCCACGGTGCATGGCACAAGTGAATGGCTTATTACCATTTGCACAATCACTTATGCATCGCACCTGTAGGATGACTCGTGCCTTTGGTCCACACCACAACAAGCCATCATGGTTACACCCCCACTCTTATAGCGGTCTTCTGGCCAAATTTTCTCGCCCAGCTTCACTTTCATTGGGACCTTTTAAATCTCACCATTTCTCAACAAAGCCTCTTACTCTTGAGGTACGAACTTTCAGCCATCCTACATCAGGTTCATTCTTAACCCGCAATAGACACCTGATTTAAACCATGCATAATGGTTCCTCTTGTCCTCCTTGGTAAGGACAACACCATGACAGCGACGAATTTCTCCCCCACGATCGTTGCATCTCAAAATTCACCGATACCAGCCTTCATGGCCATTCACACTCGGCTTCAAGGTCTTACCATGCACAATGGTTACCTTTGACCTTCCTGACATCTTCTTTTCCCTAACCGCGACGATGACACCACCATGCCATCACAAAGACTTGCTGCTCTTTGAATCTCACTGGTCACCACAACCAACACGACCCCACTTTTAGGTCGCCTTCCTCTCATCACCTTTTATACATATAGCATCTAGCTAAATCCCTGAGAGACTCTGGCTTCTCCCGGATTTCTTATACACTTTGCTACAGCTAGCTCACACCTCTCGACGAGTAACCACATGGCTCTAATACCACAACAACTTCACTAGCCGATTTCCTTTCACAACCACTAATCGTAGACACGAGGTTAATTTTCATCAATTGCCCACACTCCAAGGCATCCCTTCAATTGCATCACTCACAGCCATTAGGTGATTTCATCACCTCAACACCACTACTGGAAACCAATCTCGTCCCATAAGCTCTTCCTTCGAGCTCTCTTTACCCATTGGCAATATTTTAAATTTGCCATCATCTTCCATCTAACCAACTCGCTTAGCTCTAGCCGAATCACCTGGCTTATATCCAACACAACCCGACTCTAGGCACTACTCTTGCAATCATCGACTATCGCTTCGACTTAAACTCCACTCACTAGAAATCACCCTTGCCACTCATGTGGAATTCACACTTCCACTGGATGCCGTAGGACTCACCTTCCTATTCAGGCACTTGCCATTACGCTGGCTTTTCCCTGGATGACCTTTCCTGATAGAGTTGTAGCGCCTTAGGAAGTTTATCTCACACTGTTGTCTCATGTGCAACTTTTCTTGGGAGAACATCTCAAGTTCTACCCTAACCACAATTCCACTACCATTGATAGCTTTCATTCCAAAGCCACACTCCTTTGGGTGGCACAATTCTGTCCTGACCAACCGTCTTTTATCACCTTGGATCTCTTCTACACAATCAGCCTAGTCTAATCACTAAGACCCACTGAACCTTTATATTGCATACACGACAACCGATAAGGCTTTACACCATAGCCCTCAAGCCTCATGCTCCATTATTGCCATCAGGTGCTACCACCTGGCAATTTCTCATGTGTCATGAACTGGAAATCCCTCCAATGCTACATGAGGATACTTCCTAATTTCGCATCAACACAACCAAGACTAACACCAGACTGTGCAATTGCGCACCTTCACAGATTTCAAATCGTCCTTAGCCACGCGTTTAGCCTACCACAACTCACATCACTGGATCAGAGATTGCCTTATTTGAAACCTCCGCATGCTTCAATTTCCCCATCTGATGGTTGGCTTCCATTTCGTAAGTCTCTCCCTCCACGGCACTTACGTATCATTCTCGAGCCATTTACCAACTCTACCAATCAATCCCATCTTTATGCATTATTGCAAGATCATACTGGGTCCATCATCCCAATTTACCGTATCACTTCAATCAAATTTAACCATAACTATTTTAGCATCCTTTTGCAAGGAGCGTCACCACACCTCTTGTTATCACACCACAAGATATCACTCCCTCGATTCACAAACTTTCTTGCTGCCTTGACACCCACAGCACTACCACCATACTTCAACCCTTACGGAATTTTTTGGTCTGGTTCAGGCATGACCTACAGTATACCCCAGGTCTTCGGTGTCTAATCGTCTCCACCACAGACAGGTTACTCCACGTGGAGGGCTGCAGTCCCTCCTGTGGACTAACCGTCTGCATCCAGTGGTCCCTAGCATTAGACCCGTCACTGATAGGCGTCAACCGTAGCATTATTCCCACGCTAGACCCGTTTCCTTTCCCCGAGTTTCTTTCTCAAACATCTCATAGATCTTCAGTCCCTGACCATCTGCATAGTCACTGTGTTGCCCTGTGCTTTAGGCACGCCAACACCTTGTCACCATCATCGTGTCACTCCCATACATTGGCCCAACACTGGTTCCCCATCGTGTTGCCCTGTGCTTCAGAGAGTCAACACCCAATGACATGTCACTCCCATACACTGGCCAAACATTGTTTCCCCATCGTGTTGCCCTGTGCTTCAGAGAGTTAACACCAAATCATTTTTACTGTATTGTCCCTTACACTGGCCCAACAACAGTTTCCTACAGCATGGCTCAAGTCCCACTCTGATCTGTTTCGCACCCCGTATCGTGAGTTTCACCTTCCAGTCACACCTCTGCTATCGAACTCGGCATGACTACCTCACCACGCTCGCAACCACTATTCCTACCAGGCGTCCTACTTGACAACAAATCTATCGAATCACTACCGCATTCCACGATTCCTCTTTAGGACTACTATAATGTCCTATCCCGCACGAAAGATTTTTGGTCTCACCTGACCAATTTCCTAAGGTGCTGCTCCACATCCTCGGCATCTGATCGTCACTTGCAGTTCACTAAATTGCTCAGGCCCATGAGCCACTTGCCCTCAACGCGAGCCAACACATTAGTCCTCTGCCACATGGTCCATAGCATCAGATCCGTTACATCGAGCTTTACACCCTTAACATCAAGGCTACTTAAAGCCTTCTTGAGCTATGATGGTTCCACCATCATCTTACCGAAGCCATCTTACTTGGTTTTCCTTGCCTTGATAACCTCAAGCTCCTACCATAAGCCCTACTCCTCATGACTTCACATCTCTTCCCTCTTCAAGACTCTCAAACCATTTCACCTCTTGAGGCCTCATGATTTTACCCCACGAGATCATACCTCACGACTCTCTCTCAACATTTGAAAGTTCCTACTTTCCACTACAATGGATCCTAATCCATCATAATTCATTCACCACCCAGCTCATCCTAGAGCTTAATTATCATAGATCTCGCAACCCACAATCAACATGCTGAGCCCATCTCAGGCTCTGACACCCATAACCATGGAGCGCCAACCAGTACCTTCTAGGTAAATTGAGACCCCTCGTCTCCCCTTACACACTCATGAACATATTCAGTCACTACGCTCGGCCTGACCTTCTTGCATGCCTCGCTCAGGCTTCCTTGACTTTATGTCCATAACTCTGGCATTCACATTACCCGTTACGCCTCACCCACAAAGGCATCCACAATTGGCATTTCCTCCACGTGCATAGCCTATGGATGTCCTGTTGCCTCACTCTAGCCTACCGCTGCTCTCGGCCCACACATCGTTCATACTTTCATTGGGTGACCTCATCATCACCCACATCCAGCATCCCGTGACCTTGGGCGTCATCCCTAACCCCAAGCATCACCACGAGGGTCTACTCATTCCCCACTTCCCATGACCTTAGGCATCTCACCTTACCCATGCGTCATCATGAGGATTCAATTTGTCCCTCATCTTTTAATATATGAACGATTTCATAGCCTTCACAGCGTGGACTGCAAATCCCATGGCTTTCACACGTATAACAATACATGCCAACTCATTCAATCCTGACTCAGGTTCCCCCGAACCCCACTTATTCCCCGATCGGGATTCCTCTGAATCTCAACTCACTAGAGATCATCCATTTCATACAAATACCCGCTAGGGTCCACTAGCCTCGCCTACCTATCCTTCCTTAGGTTAGGCCTTGCTTCATCATGAAGCTAACTAGGGTCCACTCACACCCTAGGTACATCCCCTTTCGGATCATCATCACGATCCACTCACATCGCACCACATACATCCATCCATCGTGCATACAACACACATGACCCCCGCTCGAGTCTTCCACAAACTATTTCTGTCATGCTTACCTTGGTCGTGACATAGGTACGCATTACATGCACACACCCCTCATGGTCTCACTACAAGCCATCTTGTTCGTTACTTGGAGCTCGTCATATAGCCTGCTGACGACTCCTTTCCTTGAGCTTCGAGCTAATTCCTACATTAGCTCACAGTATCTCAAGCACGCAACCTCAACACCTCGCTTTCCAAAGGGAAAAAACTCTATCCCCTCGAGCATGCTTAGCCAATTCCCAAACATAGGGACGCTCAACTAAATCCCATCACCTATTAGTTATGTCTCGGGCTTTCTTTACCCTTTCATGACCCTTGCCATGACTCGGCTTCGTGTCCCCACACGAGCCTTAACGCTTCCATCTTAAGGAGTTTCCATCCTTAGAACACTTAACATGCCCAAATTCCAACATTCGGGTTTCTTGACACCAACACCCACACTGGGGTTATCGACTTTTCTTGGCTCAACCAGTATACTTCTCACGGGTATATCGTCTCGACCCATGATACCTTCCTACTTCTCGAATAGGAATACTCGAGCATCCCACTTCAAACCATGACAAGCCTTAAAGCCTCGACCCAAACCCTAGGGTCCTCGGACTAATAGTCCTACCTCGGACCACAAGTACTACTTTTAAGATCATCGGGTCAACCTCACGCTTGAATCTCACTTCCAATTCTGACTTACATCCAAATTATGCCGGATATCCATATTTATAACTCCAGCAATCGCTCTGATACCAATCTGTAACGCCCCGCTCCCACTTACGGGTGTTACTCGTGAACAATTACCCGAATTGTCCACCCGCCCGGTCTGAGATGAAGGGCGGACTATGGTTCAAGAAGAAACGCCCTAGGTGGGAACTAGGCTCGTCCTTCACTTCCCTTTAACCCCAAGATTTTCTAGCAGGATTGGGCTTTAAACCACACCGCGTTTGGTTAAACAGGAATCTCGCGAAGACGCCCAATCATTATTTTCTCATTTGAATCTAATTCTTTTCAACTAAGAATTTTACTGGGCTCCAAAAATCACCATTTAAACCAATCCATTGATGGATCACCAAATTTGGAGGAAAAACTCATCATTTTCAAATTTCCAAAATTTCGGGATTTTCTCCAAAAATGCCCAAAAAATCCCTTTATTTTGAAAATTCCTCCGAGGCCCAAATTCAATTAAAAAAGGCCCCAAAATTTCTCAATTTTTCAAAAAATTTGGTCGGCGGGGCCCACAGCGCGCCCTGGGGCCCCACTGGGCGCTGGCCGCGCATGCCAT
This sequence comes from Diospyros kaki, assembly GCA_036245055.1. Taxonomy (NCBI): domain Eukaryota; kingdom Viridiplantae; phylum Streptophyta; class Magnoliopsida; order Ericales; family Ebenaceae; genus Diospyros; species Diospyros kaki. Next base: position 11,653,244 of record BSEG01000009.1, read on the forward strand.
CCGCGCCCGCCCACCCCTGCGTGTGCGCGGCCGCTGGGCTGCTGCAGCCAGGCTGCAACTTTTTTTTTTTTTCCAAACTCTCCAGATCTTATTTCTGAAATATATGGCTCCCAATTCCAAAATTTGGCCTCCAAAAACCCTCAAATTTTTATCCAACTAGATGCCTTTCACATTAGGCAAAAATACATCTTTCCTTCAAGTCTCACACTTTGAGTTCTATGTTAGGCCAAATTTATTCAAAATTTCAGAATTAAAAATCAATAAATATACACCCCAACTTTAACTTTTTCCCATAAATGAAGCTTATACACTCTCTTGATGCTTAAATCCCCTTTTATTAAAAATATAGCTTTACAATATGTTTGCTACATCATACATCAATAAAAAAAAAATAATTTACAACATGCTTAGGCTTCCAAAACCCAAGCTAAATTACATGAGTTCCCTAGGGTCTTCATTTCATCAAGCATGCTTAACCTTCCAAGATCCCTTCCTTCTTGCACATGAGATACCTACATGGTGAGGATAAAAACCTCATGAGCTATTAAGCTCAATAAGGGTGCAATGACAATAGTATGAACATGAAAATAAATGTGATGCCAATGCATGTATGCAACATGGTTAGGGCTTCCACATCCTCACAACTACCTTGGTTTGAGGCTTTAAACTACCCTACCCCACTCAACCTCATGGCCATAGGTCCTAGAACAAACAACATGCCAATGCACACATAGAATTCATGCATCATACTTACAACTTGCAAGCCACCATCCCATGGGGCTATCCCTTACCTTAACTCCATTCCTTGAAGCTTGAACCCATTCTAGCTTTATTCCCACTCTTCTCCTTGAAAGGACCTTGAACAAAATAAATCCCATGGATTTAGAAGAAATACTTTAGGAAAAAGGAAGGAAACCTAGTCTTTAATGGCTTAGAAAAATAATACCTCCCTTACCTTTCTTCTTTTCCTTTCTTCTCTTGGAAGAAAATTCTTCTCTTTTGCAAAAATGGAAGACTTCTTCATTTCTTTCTCTCTTCTTTCATTCTCTCTTCAAATGGCCAAAGAAGACAAGTCTTCCTTACACTTGCTTATTTGTATTATTTCTCCCATCATTCAAGAACAAATTCTAGCCTTTGGATCTTATGGATTTAAGAGAATAAATCCTAGCCCTTCACCAAAAGCACAATCCATGTGCTTTGTAAGAACAAATCTTGGCCATACACTTTACTTTTCAAGAATACATCCTAGCCATTGAAAGAAACACAACCCATAGCCTTAGTCTTCTTAAATCTCAACCATTGGATTTCTTTCACTTTTCCAAGACCAAATCCCCACCATTCAAGAAAGCACAATCCAAGACTTATGGAGAGCTTAGATCCCAACCTTTGGATTTCTTTGGAGATTAAATCTCCACCTTCCACTTCATCTCTTCTCTTGGATTAATAAACCCACTTGGAAATCCATGCCCACTTGAAGGATTTAATTTCATTCATTGCATTTAATTCCACTTTCAAGACAAATCCTCCACCCTTGGATTATCTTGAATTCCCATTTCTTTCTCATTTATTTAAATGGGACTATTTTCAAGCTATCATCTTGAAAGACATATATATATATATATATATATTACATATAAATTAAATCCCACATTTTCCAAACATTAATGGGTGACTAATTTCCCATTTTCTTTTGGAATTTTCTTTAATTCAAGTAATCATTACACCCACATGGCTAAAATGGCTCATCTTATTTTCTTTTCCATTTAAATAAAAGCCACCATTTTTGCTTGAACAAGAATATGCCAAGTGTCACTCTAAGACACAACTTGGCTTCCAAGCTTTAATCTCATCCATCCATGTGGCACCACCAAATAAATACGCTAATTTAGGAAAAATTAATTATTTCCACTCCCATAATTAATTTCCCCTTTTTCTCATATTAATTTCTTTATGGAATTTCTCTCCAAAATTACTAAAATACCCTTTGTGAATTTTCAATCCCATTTATCTCCACTTAATGCAAAATGGGAACTAATTCACTTCCACACTTAATTACATCTTGGAATTATCTCCAGTTTACCAAATTACCCTTTATTGGACTTTATTATCCAAATTACCAAAATGCCCCTTTCATAGGGCACCCTCAATCTCAAGGATCCAACACCTTCTCAAGGGCATTTTTGGAATTTTCTCACTTTTTTTCCTATTCTTTTAACACCTGTAACACCGGGTGTTACACCTTGCCCCTACCTCAGGTACACTTTCTCTAACACTTTCAATACTATTGACTTAAGCATCAGAGGGTTTGTACAGGGACACCCACCAAGAGTCACTCAGTTATCAAGACTCTTTCAGCAATCAAGAGTCACTCGGTCATCGGAAAGCCTCTCGTCAGATCCAAAGGAATCTCTCATTCAGCAAGTCTCCCATTTAAAAGATCCTGAGAGTCTCTCATCCCTCAGCGTGCACAAGACTCTCAGTACTCTCAGGACACTTGGTGACAAGACTCTCAAGACTCTTAGGACCCCCGATACTCATAAGACTCTACACTCTCAAGATTCTCGTGATCAACTACACACATTGTATTTTCCCATGTTAAAAATAAATTGTTGTATTTTGGCAATAACAATTGGCGTTGTTTGTGGGAATAAGGATAAAAAGTCAACTTAAAATATGGAAAACACTCGTGGACATCGACGAACTCTCTCTCAAGGCATAGAAACACTCTCACGTCCATGGGACTCTCATCAATAGGGAGCATACCCACCTCCATAGGATTTTCACCCACAGGGAGCACCTTTACCTCCTCCAGACTTTTAACTATAGGAAGGTACTTTCTTTACTCCCCCAAGTCCACAAGTGGGGTACCAGCCAGCCCCACCTCCACATAATGTCGCTCACAGGTACATCCCACCGATCAAGCTGGAACTTCGCAATAGCCATCGCTTATGGTTCCGTGGGATGAGTACGAAGCCTTAAGACGACAACATGTTGAGGGTATGCAAGTACTTCAGGATATGGCTGGGATACTCCAAAGGATGATGCCTGGAGTGACACTGTCCAATACCTTGAGGAGGTTCATGCCGTAATTGATGCAACCACATGAGTTTCAGCTTAATTTGGTAGCCGATTCTTATCAAGAAACTACTCCCAACTCTCAGTCTCGGTCCTCTCCTTGCCTAAAGAATAGGTTGAGGTCACAACCACCAAGGAAGAATCCCCATGTTGTGTCCAAAAGAAACGACAATCCACGAATGGAGGACAGGGCAAAGATCCCAGAAAAGGAGAAACACCATGAAACTGTGGCCAGTACGCTAACGGGGGGAAGACAAGATAACCAAACAGTAGCAAGTATATTGAAGGATATGGAAAGGGTGGTTGAAAAGGTACTTGAACATAGGAAGTTAATCCCAACCGTAAAGGAGCAACAACACAAAATTTTTTTCTTTTCTACGGATATATTAGAGAACCCACTGCCCAGGAAATTCAAGATGCCCTAGGTCACCCCCTATTCCGGCAAGGATGATCCATATAATCACAACAAAACTACGAGTCATTAATGCTATTGCACGGATGGGATGATGACATAATGTGTCGGCACGCCTGAACATGGTTCAACAGCTTACCTGAGGCCTCTATCTTTTCATTTGGGTAGCTTAGAACAGAATTCATTAAAGCCTTTGTAATTAAGAATGAGAGGAAGAATGACGCTACATACCTACTCAATGTTCGCCAGGGAAATAAAGAAACTCTATGACAGTATGTGGACAAATTTCAGAATGCCATCCTCAAAGTTCATGACTTGCCGGTCGAGATGGCAATGTCTACCATGCTATAGGGGACACGGTTGACCTTACTTCAGGAGGCGTTATCCTTGAATCCCCCAATGTCCCTGGCAAACTTGTTCATCAGAACAAACAAGTATATCCTCCACACTAAGATCATGAGAACTGTGGGGGAAAATGATGACATGGAGTAAAAGAGAGAGTGTAATACCGCGAGAGCCTAAGGTCAGGTTCAACAAGTGACTCTAGAGAAGCTAGTACATATTGAGGATAGTAAGAAAGGAAACAACACAAGATGGATACCTTTTGGGATGAATGTGAATAAAGAACTCCTGGGTTAAGCGTGCTTGAGCTAGGGTAGCTCAAGGATGGGTGACCCCTGGGTAGTTTGCGTAGGCCCATCAAGGTAAGTTGATCCAGTCTTTCCTATAGCTCGATGCGGGATGTTACAGGTGGTATTAGAATTGACTCTTGGAAAAGGCAGTCCAATTAGGGCGGGGAGTGGCGTCGGGGCATGAGGGCCTAAACAAGAAATGACTCATGTCAGGCTTCTAGGATGGTAGTCTCTAAAAGGGAGAAGATCTGGGATTGATTGTAAGGTCACATGACGAGGACGTCATGTGCTCAAAGGAGGGAGAATGTAATGCCTCGAGAGCCTAAGGTTAGGTTCCAAGAAGGGACTCTAGAAAAGTTAGTATATATCAAGAATAGTAAGGAAGGAAAAAACACCAGTTGGATATCTTTTGGGCTGAAAGTGAATAAAGAACTCCCGGATTAAGCATGCTTAAACTAGGGTAGGTCAAGGATGCATGACCTCTGGGAAGTTCGCATAGGCCCGTCAAGGTAAGTTGATTCGGTCCTTCCTATCACTCGATACGGGATATTACAGCTAATCTCCTCCTTGGTCCTAGTTAACTCGATCTTCGCCTTTTCAGGCTCAGACTGAGTAACCACAATATCATCCCTTACCTTCATCTCCTTCTAGATCACCTCAGCCTTGGCTATCGTAACCTCCGCTTTTAGCCTTATCAGCTTCTCATTAGTAGAGTCAAGTAGGCTTTGGAGAACGTCAATCGCAAGGCATTGTTTAGAGTGGAGCGACTCATCCTCATCAGCCTGACTTTTTTCCTCATCAATGGTCGTCTCCACATTCTTCCACACTTCCTTTTTCACTGATTTCCTAACCTGGTCTAGCTTCCCTTCATAATCCCGTTTCATCTTGGTGAGTCGGCTCATGGCATTGACCTTGAGCGATCGACAATCCGTAACAAGCTGGAGTACTTGGCGCTCGACCAGGAAAAATGTCACGAGTTGCCCAAGATCCAATAACATTTTTCTGCTCCAACACCGAATATAGATGGGTATCAATGAAGAGGTCGCTCCAAAAATCAGGATCTTGGAATGAAACCAATCCCTCTGCCGCTTTTTGTGCCGAGCTAGCTCCTTAGAAATAGTAGGCTCCTTAAAGCAAGGAGCTGACTTTAGTAGGGCTAAGACCCCCCTCAGCCGCTTTATCGGTCGGCTCAGAGCTTGACACAATTCCACTCCTCTGCTTATTGAGTGCCTTCATCTTTCTCTTGGGAAACTTCTGCATTTTTCCTGCAGACATAATACATAAGCATGAGTATCTACATGCCAAACAAACAGAAGTAGAAGAGAAAGCGACGCTATAAACTGTTCACGCATTTGGCAAAATCCCCACAACGCCCCGACGCAGGCCCACAATAACAAAAGGAATCCAAATTCAAAGAGTTACCTAGTCAAAGTCACAGGCGGAGGGAGAACGTGAGTAGTAAGCACGATCTCAATCGTAGGGCCCCAAAGACGAAAGGAAAACACCAAGAGCTTGCGAGATTACTAGAGTTCAAAAACTTGAAAAAGCAAGGAGTAGAAACCCTGGGCAAAAAAGGACTTTATAATTGTCACTGAGTGATGCATCTGATGGTTGAGAGTCATTTGTTTCCAATCCACCACTAGGAAGCCACTACCTGTCACACATTTAAAACCACGAGAAAAATAATGGGTTCTCAATTACTTGTCTACAACGTCCCACCCCCGAGTATGACGCCTCGAATCTCAAAACTACACACGTTACGTGTTAGAACCTCAAGAGAGTTTCCTCATCGTAGAGTCCAAGCTAACTTCAGGCACCTAGAGGACCTTCGTCCGCTTAGGAACGACTACACATAAGCTTAGACGTCGACCTCAGACATATCTAAGGCCTCATTCGTCCCAATCTTGGCCGAGTTTAAACACCAACTTGACCACAAACCTCGATTAAGCAAAAATTCACCTAGCTTCCCCTTTCTTAGTTCGAATGCTCGATTCTTGAACATCCGACAATAGGGTGTTATGGACCGTATTAGCCCAATTTGGACCTTTGACCCACGACCCAATCTCAGCCCTCGGCCTTAGCCTAATTGTAATACCTAGTATTACACGATGTTGAAAAAAAAATAGGATTTCCAATTATTTTTGAAGTGGCTTGAGTGGTCCAGAGAGCCCAAATATTAGTTTCAAGAATTAATTAATAAAATTATCGAATCGATGGTAGGGAATACCCCGGAACTTGGATGTTCAGGGAAGAGGGCATGAGATTGGTGAGCGTCTCGAGCTGAGTCTAATGACGCTAAAAGCAATCAGACTAGGAATAGTTTTTAGAATAATTTTTGTATAAGCCCAAATTGTTGACGGTACCGAATGGTCATAAGGGACATCCGAGAAGTCAAGGAGACCCTGATGGCAATCCGATTTTGTGTGTGAGGCAACCCTGAAGTGTTTTTGGGCAAAAAAAAAAAAGGTCATGTGCAGGCGCACAGAAGAAATCGATCTTTTTGAGTAAGTGGCAGTTATTAATGGTAGAGAAATCAAGAATTTAAGTGGCTAGAGGATAATTAATTGAAGGCCTTAGAGGGTCCAAGTGAAAATAATAGTTCCTCAAGTGAAATTAATGAGAAGTTGGAATGGGGTAAATATGTAATATACATACATATATGTGGCTTGGGGGCCAAGTAAGCTACAGTGAGTAGCTAAATTAAATTTGAGTTTCATTTCTTCTCTTAATGAGGAGCATGGCCGAGATAGAGAAAGGGAGAGGTAGAGAGCTTGGGCTGATCGCGAGAGAGAGTAATGGCTGGTGGCTAGCCGACTAATGGTTAGTCGGGAGAGGCGACCTTAAGTGATAACCAATGGTGACCTAAAGCGGCAGTCAGCGTGCCACCGTTGGTGCCTAAAAGTGGTTGCTCGACGAATAAGGTTGGGCGACGCTGGAGACAGCAGCAATTGAAACTGTGGCGGAAAGGTAAGAGGTTAGCGGTGGTCGTAGCGAGGCAGCCAAGGGCATCGGAGATGGCCTGCTCAGTTGAGTAGTTGAGGGATCACGAGTTGGGAAATGAATCGGTTATTCGTAGAATGATGTAGTCATCTATGTGAGTAAAGATTGCTTAGAAATTGGTTCGATGGAGAAAATAGAGTTGGTGGGAACATGGTGATGAACGATGATTAGAAGGGATATTGAATTTGTGAGGGATGAGTTAGGTAAGTGCATGGAGGCCAGGTTGGGCAAAGTGCACAAAGGCGTCAGTGGGGTTTAACCCATTTGTTTCGGTGAAGCAATGATGAGATGGTTCGATGAATATTGAGGTCGTATGATGACTCAAGATGTCTAGATAATTGAACCCATGGAAAATGAATGGCTTTAGTACGGGAATAATGCTATAGGTGATGCCTACCAGTGACGGGTTTAAAGTTACGGACCACTAAATGATCTATTTCCTCAACTATTAGAATCTAATAACCTTAGGTATCACCTCATATTTGAGTTTGAAAATCTGGGGTATTACAGATGTTGCCATGAGGATCAACTCAAGCTATGGATGCATATAATTGAGGACAACATGCCATGGTTGAAGAGGTGTCAGCGTGTCTAATGAGCATTAGAAGTAACACTACTACGGTGGATCAATGCTAGAATGTTTTCGTGTTTGATCAGCATAAAAAAAATTGTGGTCATGTGTGATTGGCAAGGGAAACGTTGCCATGTGCGATTAGCGTAAAAATCATTGTTGATTGATCAGTGATGCAGTGTTGTCAAGTTTGGTTGACATTGTCATGTTTTGGTTATGGTTGATGTGGAAAATGAGAAGTTGTCTACAAAGTGATACTTAAAGGCAATTTAAATCCATTAAAAAGATGGACATCATTGCGGTAGTCATGTGTCTGACTAGCAACTAGTTGTGGGATTTGGTAGGAGGCCAAAGTGGTATCAGTTGATGAGTATCCTCAAGAGTGAGATATTAGTAGCCTAAGCGAAACCTCGAGATGGGTATAGCTTAAGGAAAATGTGAGTAATGGCTAGGCTATGAGATTCTCGAGTATGGGAATTTTAGAAATAGCTCGAGAATGTGATTGTCTTGAGCAAAAGAGTAGGTGAAGAGAATTTCGAGGACAAAATTCATTTAAAAGGGGTTGGATGTAATACCTGGTATTATATGGTGTTGGAAAAAAATAGGATTTCTAATTATTTTTTAAGGAACATGAGTAGTCCAGAGAGCCCAAAGGTTGGTTTCAAGAATTAATTAATAAAATTGTCGAATCAACAAAAGGGAATGCTGTTGATTGGTGAGCGTCTCGAGGCGAGGCTAATGACGCTGAAAGCAATCAGATAGGGAATATTTTTTGGAATAATTTTTGGAATAATTTCTATATAAACTTGAATTGTTAACGATACCGAATGGTCATAGAGACATTCAGGAAGTTAGGGGGACCCTGAGAGCGGTCTGATTTTATGTGTAAGGTAACCTTAAAGTGTTTTTGGGCAGAAAAAGGTCCTATGCAGGCATAGAGACGAAATCAATCTTTTTGAGTAAGCGACAGTTATTAATTGTAGAGAAATCAAGAATTTAAGTGGCTAGAGGGTAATTAATTTAAGGTCTTGGAGGGTCCAAATGCAAATAATATTTCCTCAAGTGAAATTAATGAGAAGTTAGAATGGGATAAATATGTAATATATATACATATATATGGCTTGGGGCCAAGTGAGTTAAGTGAGTAGCTAAATTAAATTTGAATTTCATTTCCTCTCATAGTGGAGAGCATGGCCGAGATAAAGAAAATGATAGATAGAGAGCTTGAGAGCTTGGGCCGATCGTGAGAAGAAGTAATGGCTGGTGGTTGGCCGACCGATGGCTGGTCGGGAGAGGTAACCTGAAGTGGCAGCTGGTGGCGGCTTGAAGCAACAACAAGTGTGTGGCCGTTGGTGGCTAAAAATGGTTGCTCGGCGATAGAGGTCGGGCGGCACTGGAGATAGCAGTGGATGGAGCTACAGCGGGGAGGTAGGTAGTCGAAGGTGGTCGCAGCAAGGTGACCAAGGGCGTCGGAAATGGTCGGTGATAGGAAGCGAAGGCGAGGCAGTAGCGACGTTGTTATGTGCACAAGCTACGCACTGGAGGCCAACTGATAGTAGCGGTGGTAGCAGCCGCCAGTGGTGGTCGCGCGATAGTTGGGGACGACTGGTTGGTGGAGTTGGCCGCAGTGGTGGTTGGCGGAGGCTAGGTCAGGCGATGACAGCTTGTGGCTGGTGCGCAGGTACTGTGCATGTGAGGTGAGGAAGAAGAAAAGAACAAAAAAGAATAAAAGAAAAAAAAATAAAGAAAAATATGGAAAAAAAAGAGAAAATGGGGAAAAATGTCGAAAAAATTTGAAAATTAATTTGGGCCTTTAAGAGCGTGCCAAAGGCTCGAAAATGAAATTTGGGCGCAAGGTGGCAGCTCAAAGGGCAACGCTGGTATAAGCATTTCCTGAATTTCTCCTCCAGATCGGTTAAAGTAAATTAATTTAATTTTTTTCGAGTTATTTACATTTTGTGAGATACTGTAGAATAAGTGTTGGTTGGATAAAACCCTTGGTTGTGATTGTTTGGATATTATTGATGGTTGAGTTTTTCCCAGGTATGGTAAAAACATAGGTCTTAGTGTAATTTCTGATTTTATAGGGTTTTTGTATGATTGCATCTATGTACTATCGAGGAGGCGGTGGTCCTAGAAGAATTCAAAGTTCAGGATGGCGTTCTCGCTCTTAGCAAGAGAGGTTTCGAGCCAGGTAAAGGACGACCCTAAGGGTGGTGGCCTCGCGAATATTTGGTAAAATTGATAAATATATGTTGTGTGCAGTTGCGTGTTGTGCATGTTCTATAGGTGATCTAGTGGGGTTCTATTGCCATGGGAGAGACTAGATGCATGTTAGAAATAATATGGGAGGTTAATGCCTTGAACAAGTGGGTTTACAAGGCAGTGGTACCTCACCATTCATGCATACTTACTTGTCACTACATCTTATATATTATCTTATTTATATTCATTTGCACCCTTATTGAGTCATTGTGACTCATGAGGTTTTACCTCGTGTTGTAAATGTTGCAAGTCAAATGAAAGCAGGGATGTTGTCAGGAGGATGATGTGGCGACTAGCATTGTTACCCAAGTTTTGTATGTTGTATTTATTTCTATATACATATTCATGTGTATTGAATGTATGTGTTGTTGGGCACTAGATGTATCTAGTTGGTTGTAATTAGCATAGTGTATATGTTACTATGCAGATTTATTGTTGTATGTGGCTTTGGTTTGGGTAAGCCTAGATCGTGATTGTGTAAAGATTGAAAATGAATTTTTCATAAATCCCTAATACTCAGCAGATTTGTGATATGTTATATTTTGTGTCTGGGTCATCTTTGACTTGTTGTGAAACGAACTGAAGAAAAATGAAACTTACTCGGGTTTCGAGTCCCGTCTGCTATGCTTCTTTTTATTGTTTTATGATCGATTCCTCGAGTGGAGTGAAGAGAAGGACAAAGCTTAGTCTCCACCTAGGGCGTTTCTTGTTTAAATATAATCCATTATATTTCTTATTGAAACATAATGGATTAGTGTGTGTGAGTAATCCAGTCGATTATTCAACGGTGGTGCTCATAGGTGGGAGCGGGTTGTCACACCAACCCTGGTCCTGCGCCAACCCGCAATAGTATCATTACTGTCGCACGCTGGATATTCTTGTGCCCCCTCAAGATCTCATCCTCATTAATGACAGATCCCATCCATATTAATGAGGGTCTTGTTGGCACCATGCCACTGTCAAAGAGCTCCATCGGCTCTAGATATCTAATCCCATCACTCTACAACGCATGATGCATGCATACAGGAAGATCTATCCTCATTCTATATAAACCAACTCTACCAAGAGTTTAAATATGTTCTTCTCTAATCTACCAACATTGTCAATTTACTCTTTATTTACGTAAGCGTCAGAATATTTACAAGTGCTAGCCATCCCTAAAGTCTGTTCCTTATTGTCGTGAGCACATGTTTGCCCACCAAAAGGTGGGCGAGAAGGAACAGTTTTGATCCCCCATAAACAAGGCATTATCCCCAAAGACAAATTGTTTGGTCGAAAACAACAATCGTCTTCGATCAAAAACGGAAACAAAAGCTTTAGTTCAATGGTACAGATGTAACAGAGGGGACGACAAGAAGACAAGGACTGAGTGATAAGAGGTGCTGGTGGTTTGTGAAATGACGACTGATAGTGGTTCACAAAACGACAATCAATGACGCACTTTCCTTCTGTCTCCTTTTAACATTGCAAACCAAACACGCTGTATTTACAAGAACCAACTGTTATGATGGGTTCATTGGAACTACAAGGCTGTGAATTTGAAAAAAAAAATGGGGTAATTTAAAATTTAATTTTAAGATATAAATTGGTAAATTTCTTTATTTTATATGGTTTCTAACCATTGGTATTGATGATCAAATAAAAGGAAGGGGAATAAATTAGATAACTAAAATGAAATCTTATTTAACTAATTTAATAAGATATTTTATTAATTATAAGAAAAAGAAAATGAAAATGAAATTGAATGGATAAAAAGGAACTTTAACCATTTAATAATTTCTAGAAATTTTGTTTTCCAAATAATATAAAAGGAAGAAGTGGCAAAGGAAGTAAATTAAATAAATTTACTTAATTTATGGTAATTGAGAATATACATAAACAAAAAAAGAGAGAAGAGAGAGAGAATGGTAATGGGCTGAAATAAGCCCAACCTGTAATGTATGGGCAACACTGGGCTTGTGAATTTGGTTTTAGGACTTAGGGTTACCCAAAACCCTAAATCCAGTACAGGTAGTGGATTCGGTGGGCTTTACTTGCTCCAACAAGGAACTTGACTCGGTTCCGTGGGTATAATAAAAGGAAGAGGATGACCCTTACAGGTGTCTGGTAAAGACCACCATCTTCATCAACTTCTCTAGCTGTCCACTGTTGCACCGCCTCTAGCCTTTCTCCTCCGTCTTGACGCCGCCGCCCCCTCCCTTTTCTCTGTCATTGTCACCATCGCAACACCACTAAGCACCGTGTCCCGTCTTCTATGCCTCGGATGAGCCCACTTCACGACCACCGGTCACCATCGTGTTACTGTTCCTAGCCGTACATCGACCTACCATCTTCTCTCTCTCTCTCTCTCTCTCTCTCTCTCGCTTTAAATTGCAGTTGACCCATCATTGTTGACGCCCGTGAGCCACTATAAACTACCACGACACGCACGCTTGTTCTTTGATCTATTGACCCTTCTCAGGTCTACCATAACAACCAGCCTCCACCATCCCTGATCCGGCATCCTATTTTTCCTGAGCGATCGACCACCGCAAGCCTCCGACCATCTCTGCCTCATCATCGATCTGACAACTGCCCTGTTAGTCAGTCACCGATGGCAGCGCAACTGTCGTTCACTGCCATCGCTGATCACTGTTCCCGAATAGATTTCCATCAGACTAGGCTTGATGCCACTTTTGGCGTTATCCCGTTTTTATTTTTTTCTTACATATTATTGTTATTTTATTTTAAATTTAAAATTTTCTTAATTAATTATTATACAAATTATATTCAATGAATCCCTAATTTTCGATTTGTTTTCAAAATATGTGGGTGGACTAACTGATTGTAATATGTGAATGTATAATGAAGCCTATTGATTTTATGCAGTGGGTTTTTCTTTAGATGAGAGATTATAGCATAAGCCCATAAGCCCATAAGCTCAAGTATGAAAGCAAAAGCTTTTGGACTTAGAAGCCCGACCCATACTTTGCTAAAATGAATAACCTAGACTTTATTATTTTAAAATAGCCCATTTGGGTGTGTTGGGCCCAATAATGAGTCCAAGTATGATAAAATGGGCCCATAACACATTACTTAAGCCCCCTCATGGCACAATATCAAGTGAGTGGGAAAAAGGGCCTAGTGGCCTAAGGAGAAATGCCAAGTGAGGATCTCTCGACAATCAAAAGGTCGAGAGACCATGCGGAATGTTGCGCAGTCGGGTAAGGTTGGTGATGTCTCATGACCCTTGCCCAAGAGGCCATGTCGTGGGAAAGACTATGCCATGCGAGAGGCTATGCCATGCTAGAGATCGTGTCGTGTGAAAGGCCATACCATAAGAGGTCATGCCACATGAGAGACCATGTCGCGCAAGAAGCTGTGCTTGGATCTCACAAGTCACTCACCCACAAAAAAAAAATGCACGGGAAACTCTCATGGGCCATCCAAGGTGTAACACCTTGCAATTTCAATCATATCGAGGAGCCCCAAATATACAAGTTTCGTCTCATAGGTGTTATGGAAACCTATGCCAACAGAAGTTATGGATCAAACTTGAAATTTAAAAATTATTTGGGTTTCCTTCTATTTTTTTTTTTTTTGAACATGTACAAAGGACTAAGCACTTCCCTTAACATGAATAGGGAAAGAAGGAAAATTATCTTCACACAATACACGTACTTGAATACATAAGTATTAAGAGTTCTTAACATAGTTACATCACTTAAACTTGGTTACAAGTTTTGGAATACAAATAGAAGAAATTAACTAAGCGTTCACCACATCTTTTCCCGCTCGCTTCCCTGTCTCCCTAGAACCTGACATATTTGAATATGCCAATAATATAAGATATGATATATCTAAGTGAAGTAATTCAAGAAGAGGTATATGAGTGCAAATGCAATAAATGCAAAATTGAAGTCTCCCCTTTTGTGGAAGCCGTGACAGGATGTTGCAATCATCCCCGCACACATCATGTCCAACACCTTAGCCCCACTGCATGGGCACGTGACCCCACAAGATCACACATGATGACCACCAGCTTGCCACAACCACATGAAGCATGATGTATGAAAAACGGAAAGATATGCCTTACACAAGGAAACATAAAGGTGAAAGCCACAACCAAGCACAAATGATTTAACAAATGGTCAATATGAGACAAGGAGGATGCTTGAATACCTCACATTTATTGTTTACCTTCGGTGGTTACTGTTCACAGGGTATCGGGATTGAATCTTCTGCAAAACACAAATTTTCATCACACAAATACAAAATATTTTTAAATAGGATTGTAGAACATATTTAAATAATTATTTCTAGAAAATTATAGGGGAAGAGGGTCCCACACGCACAAGCACGAGCTGTAGGGAGAGTGGCCACGCGCTTGTATGCGTAAGGCATCGGATGTCTTATCTGGTGACAACGAACTGCAACTCGGTTTTTCAACCGTATCTCTCTCATTTTAGCCCCGATTCGACTTTCGTTTTTTCCTACATGCTCATCTTTTTTCCCTCTACCAGAATATAACATTTAATTGCACTTACCTGGCTATTTTCTTGACTATTCGACATGAACTTCAATGGTGGCCCGAAAACTCCAACAAGGTTATTTCTCTCTCATTTCTGGCAGAACTTTCCCCTCTTTTTTTGCAGATTGTCTCTCATAAGATCCTCACATCCCTCTCTTATGGAATCCCTTAAAGTCTTTCCCGAAGCTATGTATTTATAAACTTTTCCAGCAAATGAGATTTTGCCACGTGTCGCCTCGAGATATGTGCGCTATCATGAGTTTCACCTTTTCTTGCCACTTGTGCCTTGGGATTGGTGCCTCATCATTACTCTCTCAAGTTGCCATTCGTCTCATTTAGTTATTCTAAAGATCCAGTTACAAGTTTTCAAAAATTACGCTTTAACCCAAAGTTTCTATGTATTTTACGCTTTGCCCTTTGTTATTTAAGTCCTTAGGCTTGCTTGAATTTCCTAAATATCCTTGAAGAAGTGATTCCTTGCATCAAATCCTAAAGTTTGGGGAAATTAAATTGTCTCCCCTAATTTTTTATAAATTGCACTTATGCCCGGGATCCCTAATTCCATGAAACGTTGTATTGCCTAAAAAGATCAATAGTTTACAAGAATAATATGGTATTTCTTAAAGATCGATAGTTTACAAGAATTTCGGGTATTAGACAAGGCCTGAAGCCTCTCTTCAAACTATGCGAAAGACCCTAGGAGATTACAAATCCTAAGAAACATGATCTCCAAGCAAGAAGAATTGGTCAAACCTACCTCCAAGATGCTCATTGATAAATCTAGATGACTGCCTAAAATGATCACTGAGAGATTTGGGCCTTCCATTACTCTCCTATCTATAAATAGGAAAGCCACCCTTCTTATTGAGGTATGCTTACTACACTGCTAAGACTATAATTCCACTTCGAGTACGAGACTAACATAAGAATCAGAGGGTCCACAGGCGACCTTATTCACGCCATTAACTAGTTTCTTCCCTTGTAGGTCACCCGATAGAGGGTTACTCATCATCAAGTCAATTGTGGAAAGGGTCACTCGCACCTTATTGAGACATTCTCTTACACTTAAAAAATTTATTGTTGTATTTTTGCAACAACAATAGGCATCTTTTGTGGGAAATTTAGTAAAAAGGCCAAAAAACCAACTTATGATGGCCCAAACAAAAAGTAATCGATAGACCTCCTTGGATGTAAAGGCTCAATCTCTCAAATGCACACAAAGGTGAGAAACCCTCTATCACACCACCAACTCTGCAAGAGGGTCAACCACTAGCTCCAAGAGATACTCAGCCACTAGTTCTATGGGACAATCACCTTTAGGTCTCGTTGGAGACTCATCTCCAAGTCTAGCAAGAGGCTCACCTTCATGCCTCATGAGAGACTCACTCTTATACCCTACAAGAGACTCATCCTTCTTATCTCCCATTCACCTCTGAGCCAATCCCCCTAATGGTCCCTTGAGTGGAATATGAAGTTTTATAGTGGTAACATACAGAAGGAATGCAAGCACTCCAAGAAATGGTGGGGTTATTGCAAAATATGGTCCCTCACAAGGCATTACCACCTGCATTAAAGAAGTTTGTGCCCGAGTCGGTTCCTCTACAAAGGGCACTCGATAATAGCTCTTACTTGGAAGCTACACCGAAACCACAAGAGAATCAATTCCGGTCTCTTCCCCATCGAATGATGTGTCCTTAAGCTTTCTTTCCTCGCTAAGTTCGAAATTGAGAGAAAGATAGAAGGACCACCAAAGACCAAGAGATGATAGGCAAATCCCTTGAAAAGGGAAGTACTAAGAAACCATGATGAGCACGTCCACAGATGAAGGTCGTATTCCACCAAAAGGCTTAATTAGGAGGAATAATGAAATAAACAAACTTTTGACATTCAACGTTCAAGAGATGACGAACATGGAGAAAATGATTGAAGGGGTCTTTGAGAAGAAAAGGTTATTACTTGCCTCTAAGGATCAACATCAAAGAAAGATCCTATTTGCCACAATATAATGGAAAAATCCCTGCCAAGAAAGCTCAAGATGCCCCAATTAGCCACATATTCGAGCAAAGGCGACCCTCATGATCATTGTTAGTGTTAGTACTGATATTTTTCTTTTGGTTTTGATGATGCAAAAATAAGTTTAAAATTTTGAATGTCTTTCAAACAATTTCAAATTTGCCAAATTAAATGAATTCACACTCTTTTCACTCATGTTCCAAAGTTATTTGTTTTGACAAAATCACATTGGTTTTCAAGTCTCAAGATGTTGATCAAAGTGTGTCAAAGTCTTTTTAGGAGATTGGTAAAACATAGTATTAACATTCAAATAAATCTCCAAATATTGAAAATTAAAACTAAAATTTTCTAAGGCAAAAATAGTAGGATTTGTTGACAGATTAGCATATATCTGTCAACTAATAGAAAATCCTAGCTTTTGTCTATCAACTAGTGCCTTGTAATCTCTTGACTGACAGTATGCTCATTGCCTTGCATCTGTCGACCAGGTAAGCCATTTTTACCTCTGTTTGTCGACAAATCTCTCTTGATTTTTCGATTAACAAAAAGCATGTTGATCTTAATATGCAAATATTTGGCTAATCTGTCAACTAATCATCTAGGATTTGTCGACTAACATAATGCATGTCAATTCATTTTCATTTTATATCTATGATGCATATGTCGACTAACCTATTTTTCTATCAACTAATTTTTAAATTTATGCACTAATCTGTCGATCGATGCTTTGCATCTATCAACGATCTTTTTTGCAAAAACTCATAATGGCTAGTTTTTTATGCATCAAATGCTTCCCAACTATCTCAAATGGTTAGATTTTTGGAAGCTAGCACCCACAACTATAAATACACGGCTGGTGGATCATTTAAAGCTCTTAGAAGAGTTTACCTACCAAGCTCACAAGTGCTCAAAAATATTTATTATGCTTAAATCTTTATTCTCTTATAAAGGCTTGTATTGTGTCGTTATATTTCTTCAAGCCTTATTTCTCTTATTGAGAAAATATGTAACTAAGAGGAAAAAACTCCTAGAATCTCTCTTTTCATATTTATTGTATTTTCCTAGTAAGAGCTAGAGGGCCTACTTTGTGTAGGAGGATTGCATACCTAGTCTTTAGACTAGGCAGTGGATTAATTTCAAAATCCTTAGTGAGAAACTAAGGTAGTGGACTAGACTTGGTTAAGCCAAACAACTATATATCCGTGTAATCTCTTGTACATGCTTTCCTTGTTTTATTAATCATTCCTAACATTTCTCTTTTCCTCACTTGCATTATACTTTTATCTTTCATTAAAAAGAATTCAGATTTTTTAAGCTAATTTTAAATATCCCAATTCACCCTCCTCTTGGGCATTGGTGCCATCTCTATTCATTTATATCAATTGGTATCAGAGCTTGGTTCCCATTATTTTTTAAAGGACTAACAACCTAGGGTAAATGATCCACATATGGCACACATTGCAAGCACTTCACAATCCGAGGGGTCAAAGCACCACTCGTCCTCTCTATTTTGATGGTATTAACTACAATTATTGAAAAACTAGAATGCAAATTTATCTTATGCAGGACTCCAGCCTTATGCAAGCTATCAAGAAGAAAATCACATTGGCTGATATGGAGAAAATGGAAACTCAAACAATGGAAGAAAGAAGAAACATGGAGATTAACGCTAAAGCAATGAACACATTAATTTGTGCTCTGTGCCCAAAAGAGTTCAACCACATATCAACTTGCAAGACCACCAAAGAAATTTGGAACAAACTAAAGGTAACCCATGAAGGTACAAATCAGGTAAAAGAAACAAAAATCAATTTACTTGTTCATGATTATGAGTTATTTTCCATGAAAGAAAGTGAATCTATCAAAGATATGTACACTAGGTTAATGATATTTTCTCCACATTAGAATCTCTAGGAAAAACTTATACAGATGGTGAGATAATATTAAGAAAAATATTAAGAAGCCTACCTAAGTCTTGGGATTCTAAAGTTACTGCCATAACTGAAGCCAAGGATCTAGATAATCTTCCATTTGAAAACTTCCTAGGATCTTTAATGACTCATGAAATAATGATCAAAAGGCATGATGCTAAAGAATCAAAGAAAAATAAGAATGTGGCATTCAAGGTTGAAAATGATAATAAAGAATCACAAGATAGTGATGAAGATGATTTTGCTATGTTAGCTAGGAGATTTAGCAAATTTATGAAAAAGACAAGCATCAAAAGGATGCAAATATTTATAATGAAATTCGTTGTTTTAAGTGTAAAAAGTTAGGTCATATAAGGATCGAGTATCCTATACTAAAAACGAAAGAGAAGAGAGAAAAGAAGAAAAAAAAAGGCATTAGTCGCTTGGACTGAAGGAGAATTTTCCTCAAGTGATGAATCACAAGAAGATGAAATGGCCAACATTTGTCTCATGGCCAACTTTAAAGAGGTATCATCTCAACCATCTACTTCTATTTTAAATTTTACTTTTGAAGAATTACATGAAGCATTCAATGAATTGATGAGTGAGTTTGAAAAAATAAACTTGAAAACCAATGATTTGAAAAAGCAAATAAGTTCATTGGAAATTGAAGTCAGCATATTAAAATCTGAAAAAGAATCATGGAGAAATGAGAAAAAGGTTTTGATTGATGAAAAGGAAAACATAGTTGGACACATTAAATGCATATGTCGACTAACCTATTTTTATGTCAATCAATTTTTAAATTTATACACTAATCTATTGACTGATACTTTGCATTTGTTGACTATCTTTTTCACATGAACTCATAATCGCTAGTTTTATATACATTAAATGCTTCCCAACTACCTCAAATGGTCACATTTTTGAAAGCTAGCACCCATAACTATAAATACATGGTTGGTGAATCATTTAAAGCTCTTAGAAGAGTTTACCTACCAAGATCACAAGTGCTCAAAAATATTTATTGTGCTTAAATCTTTATTCTCTTCTAAAGGCTTGTATTGTGTTGTTATATTTCTTTAACCCTTGTTTCTCTTATTGAGAGAATCTGTAACTAAGCGAAAAAAAACTCTTAAAATCTCTCTTTTCATATTTATTGTATTTTCCTAGCAAGAGCTAGAGGGCCTACTTTGTGTAGGAGGATTGTATACCTACTCTTTGGACTAGAAGACCTATTTGGTTCAAGTAGGGGGTATTTTCACTAGATTGATTTCATAATCCTTAGTGAGAACTAAGGTAGTGGACTATGTTTGGTTAAACCGAACCACTATATATTTGTGTATTCTCTTATGCATGATTTCTTTGTTTTATTAATCATTCCAAACATTTCTCTTTTCCTCACTTGCATTATACTTTTATCTTTCATTAAAAAGAATTTAGATTTTTTCAGCTAATTTTAAATATTCCAATTCACCCCCTCTTGGGCATTGGTGCCATCTCTATTCATTTATATCAAGTAACCTAATGCTAGATTTAGATGACATCAAGTGATTGTAATTATGGGACAAATGATGTAATTCTTACAAATGTAATAAAATATGTTTTCATATTTTAAGGTCATATCTTCATTCATGCCTATCCAATCAATTATGTGAATGAGCCCTTAGATTCCCTGATGATAGTGTTATTCTCAAGTGTTAAGAATATGTGACAAAGACTTTTGAGTTAATCTTTTTTTTAAAGGTTAATTCTCAGTCCTTAGATTTCTCAGAAGTAGGCTATGATTAATCGATTACAGACTAACACATGGCCTATTACCTTTGATTAATATGAGATACTAATGATAAAGGATGGTGAGTAACATGCCATAATCCATGCAATGGATAAAGTAGACATGTAGGTAAATGTTAGTTGAATGTCTACCAAATGTGACGCATGTGATGGATCACATGGCTGAGAGGATCTATGATCTATAATAGGCTTCAATTGTGTTACTGGTCCTTAGACCAGAGGTAACACAACTATCTTGTATGTTGGTATCATAGATTTGTCATTGCTAACAACCATCCGGTTGCTGGGTAGGAGATGCACTGTGTGGTCTTTGTGTAGTGGCGTATGGAGGTGGGTGATTGCTAATGGAATCTACTAACCTCCGGCGTGAGGTGAACATCCTATGCAATTAGTTGTGATTTTGATCGGAGAAATCCTTGACCAAGGTACACTTGATTGGAAAGTGTTTCCGATGTTTGAAGGAGTTCTGATGTGTCATCTCAATCACAGCACACTGATTCTTAGCATAGTTATTGAGCTAGTGAGTTTGATCAGTCCATGATTCTCACTCAATCGA
This sequence comes from Diospyros kaki, assembly GCA_036245055.1. NCBI lineage: Eukaryota > Viridiplantae > Streptophyta > Magnoliopsida > Ericales > Ebenaceae > Diospyros > Diospyros kaki. The sequence goes on from BSEG01000009.1 coordinate 11,673,982, forward strand.
GATGTTAGTCGATGGAGGGATTATAGTACATGGGAATCAAAAGCCCAAATAGGTTCTCAAATAAGTTAGACTTCATTACTGGTAGGATCACCCTAACATAATACTAGTTGTCACTTAGGGTCCTTTGGGGTTCATTGAGGAGATAGAAAGATCCTTGTTGTAGACCAAAGTGTTTGGTCAGCATCAAAAAGTTCGACGTGTCTCGATTGCTACTTAGTAGTAAACCTAGAAGGTCACATGCAAGTGATGAAAGCTATAATCATCATTAAGAGTTAACGAATTGGGTTCAATGATTAAACTAGAAGTAGCAATTGTTAAGAGTTGACATGCATGTCGTTAAGAGTTAATGGGGGCCTCAGTTTCATCATGAGATGATAAAAGTGTTATACCCCATATTTTCGTGAAGTTGTCACGTATTTTAAGTGAATTTAAAATACTGAAAAAATATGTTTGAAATGGCAACAAATGACCGAATCAATCGTAGGGAGTGCCCTAGAGCTTAGATACCTAAGGACAAAGGTATATCTATGACGAGCATCTCAAGGTGAGATTTATGACACTGAAAGAAATAAAATAAGAGACAGTTTTTGGTTAAGCTAAGTTGTAGCCTAAAAAGACCGAATGATGGTAAGGGCTTCCCGAAAATCGTTCATATTGAGTAATTTTGAGTTATTAATTTTGAGATTTTAAGTATCTCGATAAATTTGATGTTTGAGGGTGTAATTGTAATTAGAGAATTATCCAAATAAAATAAGAATGAAATTATAAGCTCATGTGGTAAAATATTAAAGTTGAGAACTTGAAATAAGGGCCAAAATGTCATTTGGAAGAAGTTGGGGAATTAGCTTGGATTTCAAAAATTAAATCTATTTTAGCTTTGGATTTCAAAAGCCACTCAATTATGACTTTGAGTCTTTGGAGTCCATGGCTTAGATTGTGACAAGTGGCATAATGTGATTGGTTCAAGTGATTTATAAATAGGTACTATAGATTCTTCTCAAATCATTCAAGGGAGTTTTGAGGAGTGAGGCACTCTAAGTGGAGAAGCTTTCTCAAGAGAGATGGGAGGAAGTTCTGTAAGAAGGTAGGAAGAAAGCGGCGGAGAACGAGCCTCGTGGAAGTTGTGGGTTTTTACCGAAATTTGCCAAAATCAGTAAAAAAAAAAAAAAAAGCAAGGTAAGTCCCTTTTTTTTTATAATCCTGTAGAGGGGGAAAAGAGGGTCGCGTCGGTTCAAACGAGGGTCGAATCAGAGTTAAAATAAGGAAGTTATGGCCGAAATACGAAAATGGGTCAAAGTTGTTCGAAATATGTTGTGCAGTGTGTGAGTTACACGCGACGGGAAGTGTTGTGCGTGAACTCTCGTGGCCCACCTTTTCGGGGTGCATGAGGGCACGTGAGATGTCCTTTTTTCATGAAATTTTTCAGTTATGCCCCTACTTTAATGCCCCTCAACCTTATGTAAAAATATTTGAGGTTAGGTTTACCGAAATACGTGTTTTCTACAGAAACCTAGACCATTTGCAGTGAAACCGTACCGTCTAAGAGATAAACATGCAAGGTGAGACTCCTATACTTCAAATCCTATTTTTTTATTCTCTTATGAGAGACTTCTATTGCATGAGACGTGTTTTGTGAAGTTTTTGTATGGAAACTCTTGTTGTTCTCTTACGTGAAATCATATTGCATATATGAACCATATTTGTTTCTGAAAAATATATGTTGTTGGCTTTTTAAATATTGCATTTATAAAAATTTGAGTGGATATACTGTTGCACCTATTTTTTATTGTCTGAGAGCACAAGTCGGATATCCCCTAAGAGGCGCTATGCGTGCGCTATCGAGAAAGCTCTCATGGAGAAGACCGTGAGTCTAAGGGACAACGAATGTGGTGTTTGCACGAGTTCTATAAGGTCGGGCCAAGGTGACATGGTTGGGGACCTCCAGAGAGGCGCTATGAGTGCGCCATTGAGAAAGCTCTCGTTGGAGGATGGTGACATGTTCACGAGGCACTTCGAAATAGTTCTCGTTATTTTCCTCATACGTTTTATACTTGTTCATGCATTGATATAAACTTTTTTTTTTAGAGTATTTCACTAGAAGATTCATCTTCTAATTAGACTATGTCCTTGGAATATTCAACGTTATAGGTTCGATGAGTGGCTATAAGGGAAATGAGGTAGCTGAAGAATAAGTTAAATTACTACATGTAGCATGTTTAACATATTTTTGTTTATGTGCGAACCTATCTAATTTTGGATATGTTTAAGATTTTCAGTTATCACTTGCTATAGATGATATCCATGTAATTCATTTTTTAGATGTCTTGAACAATTTTATGATAAATAAAACATTATGGTTGTGAACCATATCAAGTTCGATCTAGCTTTCGCATTTGAAATTTGAACGTCTGTCTTAGCTATTCGATTATTAGGTTTGTTAAGCTGAGAAGGTGAAAATTAGGATTTTTGGGATATTGTGTGATGTATGACAACTATTGTGATATGAAAAATTTTTAGATTCCTGAAATCCTAAGTTATAACACGCTCAAGAAATTTGGGGTGTTACAGAAAGGGTCATTAAGAGTTATTGGCGGGCCTAGATGCAATTTACAGAAACTTGACAAAATCGGTCGACAGTTCCTTAAAAGTTGTCGATTGTTCATGCCAAGTGGTCAACAGTTCCTTTGAGCTATCGACCGTTCATGCTAAGCAGTCGACCGTTTTTAATGCATAGGGTCATGAATCTCACGACTTGTTTTCTCGTTTCTGCTTCGGATGAAAAGAATGACGGTGGGGAGAATGATCAAGGGGATGGAATATGTCCTTTATGATGTGGCTTTGTCTCCCACTTGTCCCCTCTCTTTCTTCTTGGCTATTGACTGATTATTGAGCATTTTAGAGTTTCTATGCTTTGATATATAAGTGAAAAAAAAGAAGAAAAGATGTAAGGTTGCAGTTGCAATAAATGCTTAGCCATTCTCTCGGCCAGTGCTTCTTCTCTTCCTTCTTCTAGAGCCTACAACCCTTCCTATTGCTCTTCTTCTTGCTCTACTCATTTCTTGATTGGTAGAGTAGCAATCTCATCGAAATAGATTGTCTATTGGATTGGGTGTTTTTCTTTGAACCCATTTCCAGCTTGAATTTGTTAGGTTGTATAGCAATGGCACCAACACCAAGAGGGGGGGTGAATTGGGTTGATTTAAGAAATTGATTGAACTTAAAAATCCTTTTGATAAAAAATGAGATTTTAGGGCAAGTGAGGATTATTGAAATACTTTGAACAATAAATGAAAGGAAAAGCACATGCAAGGAAAATACACAACGATATATAGTGGTTCGGCTTAAACCAAGCCCAATCCACTTCCTTTGCTCCTCACTAAGAATTTTTCAACCAATCCACTATAAACCTCCTATCTCTCCTAATAGACCCTCTAGCAACAAGGTAGGAGATTACAAGCTCTTGCTTAGATAAGCAAGCCCTCTAGCACCAAGCTAGGTATTTCAACCCCTTGCTTCAATAAGCAAGTCCTCTAACACAACAAGTTAGGAATTTTACAAAGTAATACAAGATAAGAGAGAATCTAAGAGTTATCACTCTTAGTTACAAATTCTCTCAATAATACAACAAGGCTTGAAGATAAATTTACAAAGATAAGCACAAAGCTTTTTGTTGAGAAATAAAATCACCAATGAAGCACACAATAGAGGAAGCACTTGGAAGCTTGAAATGTAATCTCTTGGTTGTGTTGATTCATCCCTTTGATCTCTATTTATAGTGCATTTGGAGCTCATTCAAAAATATAGCCGTTGGAGACTTGAATAGTGGAGAATCTAACCGTTGGAAGTTGTTTGCGACTTAAACTGTTAACATTTGATGAAGAACTGCCGACAGTATTGAAGAACTGTCAACATTTTTTATGCAGGAGTTGCCGACATTTAAATACAGAGAGCAAGTGTAACACCCCGTTTCGTCAGGCGTGTCACTATAAGGGTATTCCCGGGATTTCTTTTTTTTTTTTTTCCTCTAAGTTCAACATGCGCGGTGTATCAAGAACAGTCTTCACATGCAGATACAAACCCTGAGAACCCCAGCCTTGCCCGTTTAACTATCAAGATCAATAATCTTAAACTAAACGAGACATAATACAACGCAGTGGATACATTAATATCAAAACACCGTAGTTCTTACATAGTATTTCCATAGCAAAATACGTAATACAGATCAAATGATAACATTGCTAATATACAACTGTTCATTTACAACCTGTAATACATACTAAAGCCTCCAAACGTTACAACGACTAACAAACTAGGCACCATTGGCCCTCAACCAGCCACATCCTTGCCTCGCAGCAGTCCCTAGCTGGAACATCAAACGTTCCAGGGGCATAGCCCAGATTAGATGATAAACATCTAAGTGAAGGCATAAAACAGTTTACACAATGCATGATAGACACAAGCATGGCATACTCAGACAAACGAAAATATGCAAGACACGTCTAACTTGAGACATCACCCTGACATACTTAATCCCTCGAATGTCCCACTGTGGCACACGTTCACCTGGTCTAACGTTAATCCCTCGAGTGCACCGTCGTGACACCCGTTCACCTGGTTTAACATTGTTCCCTCGAGTGCCCCAGTGTGACACCCGTTCACCTGGATTAACATTGTCCCAATCTCAAGTAGACCCCATCCCGTCCCACACAGAAAACAACATTGACACGAATATCAATACCTCGATGATATGAAAATCTCACGCCATGCACCAACTCTTTTGTAAGTAAAAACAGTTGATGCAATATATCACATGTTCAATATGCAAATGACGACATAAATACATAAGTGAAATGCATAAGCATAGCATCCCGAGTTCTGGTGAGACCGCTCACCTAAACCTGCTACATTCACACCAAGACATTTTCCAAACAAGGGTAAAACTAAAGTCAAACCACTCACCTTGAACGAAATTCAAATGCCTCAAATCTTGTGCTGAACCTCAACTTTTGTGCAACTCCTCAAGTTTTTTGACCAAACCACCTCCTTACACGTCCTCACGCGCTACCCAAGTGCTCTGCACGTGTGATACTTCGCATATGCTTAAAAAGCCCTCTATCTACTAAGCCCGAAGCTATCTTATCTGGCACGAACTTCTCACAATTTTGAATGAGAAACCTTTGGTTATGAACCCCTATTTATAGGTTTTGGAAACTTAGCCACCAAGAAACATATATTCTGCAATCATTTTAAATATTTCAAAATCTTTTAAAATCATTCCAAATCTTCTAAAGATCTTCTGCAATCATTGTAAATCTTCTAAGATTTTCTATAATCATTTCAAATCTTCTAATATCTTTTGCAATCATTCCAAAATCTTCTAATATCTTTTGTAATCATTGTGAATCTTCAAAGATATTATATAATCATTACCAAATCTTCTAAGATATTATGCAATCATTCCAAATCTTTTAAGATTTTATATAATCATTACCATATCTTCTAAAATATTCTACAATCATTCTAAATCTTCTAAGATTTTATATAATCATTGTTATCCAAATCAAATCTTATTCAAATCATATCTAACAAAATCTTATCCAAATCTTATCTTATCCATAAAGTCATCATGAGCCTTCATCTTATCTCTAACGTCATCATAAGGCTTCATCGTATCTCTAATATCATCATGAAACTTCATCTTTATCACTAAGGTTATTTATAAGGCTTTTCCTGAATTTTCCAAATACCCATAGTAAAAAGGTTTCAATAATTACACTTTGACCCAAACTTTTGGGTAATTGCACTTTAACCCTCTTCAACATAGGCCCCAGACTAATTTTTAATTGCATTTTAGTCTCTAAAAAAATGGACTAATTACGCTAATGCCCCTAATTTTTAGGTAAATTACACTTTTACCCCAACCTCAAAAATTACTATTTTGCCCCTGTCTCAAAAACTGAACTTTTCTCTAAAGACCTTTATAACCCTTTGAAATATCCTAAAACATTCTCTTTAAAATTCCGAAAAAAAATCGTTTCGATCTCCTTCTGTCAATTTCGAAAAACTGCATTTAAGCCTGAATCTTCGTTTTGGCTACAAACTCTTTTGTTTCTTTCAAAAACTACTGAAGGGTTACTCTATATGCCAAATATGAACTTCCTCGGGGTTCTATTGATTTCTCGGATGCCTCGTACGATAATTCGGTATTTTAGCCTAAATCACAATTGTCTTTTTAGCTGTACCGGGAACGGTTCTCGATCCAACTTCTTTTGATGCCTAAAATCATAACTCCTATTACTTGTCGATACTATACCATTCTTCTTGGCTATCTAGGGTTCGGGGTACTCCCTTCAGCTGATTCGGTCGCTTAAGACTGCGATAGTGATCCCTAAAGCCTCATTCTTTCGATAATTCCATTTATACCCTTAATAAAATGTCATTTATACCCTTAAGGATTTTCATGGGTATTACATTCTCCCCCCCTTAAGAAATTTCGTTCTCGAAATTTTGTCTGTGATAATTGTATCACCACTATTGTTTATGACTCCCAATTGAAATGTCATAGATACCACTCTTAATCTTTAGCAATCATTTATAACTTACATTCTAACATGATCCATGCTTACCAAGCATCTTACTTATTTTCCCAGAATGTCCCGTTGTAGCTCCATACCGGCGGCTATACGACTCCCAAAATAATTTATCATTCTCAATCGTGTCTTCAAAATACATTTTATCTGGCTCCTAAATCTCCCAACCCACTTTTATGCTAATGTATATGTCATAATCACACAAAAATTGAGCTAAGTTGGCTGCTACGATTGCACAAAAATTGATAACATTAAACTAACTCGACATACCTTTCTCTCAATTATCTCGATTGCACATTAACTTTAGAGATAATTTCTTAGCCTTTTATGGCAGGTCACGCAAATCATCAATTTAGGTCTATCAAGAACACAATTTCTTTTACGACAACCAAACGTCCTAACATGTTACTATTTCTCTTCCAAACACTATCTATCATTTAGATCAGTTTGTCTCAACACAGAACTCTCGTGTCATTTCAATTCATTATTCACAAAACAACATTCTACCGTTATACTATTAACTCGAGCACTTAGACCCATACGTTATTCATGGCACCTCACCCTAGAACAATCAAATGCTCTATCACACCTAATCGATGCTTTCCACATACTTCTCACGTGAGAAACGATCTCTCTATTGAATCAAACAAGATCCCTATTATCCCCGATTCTAGGAATAGATTTAATCTTGTCCCTTTTAGGCGACCTAGTTTTCACACAACTTCCTTAAATGAAAACCTTACTGGACAACTTTTGGTTCTCATCGGGTCTTTAGCAACACCTAGCATAACTTTTAATAGCTTAGCCTACTGTCTTACAACCCAAATAAAATTTTCGTAGTGAAACTAGAAACTCACGTCTTCCTCTAATCACAACATGTCTCTTCAGAAGAAAAACACTTTCAATTACCTATCAACATATAACTTACCATATCCCTATGTTGTTTTTGTCTCTTTCAATTCGTCAACTCATGTTCTCAAAGGTACCTAGGTATACTTACCATTGCTCCAACCTTTTTATATCACCAAAGGCAAGGTTTGAAACAACTAAATCGCAGCCAATTGTTAACAATTCCTAAGGTGTGTAATATTAAATAAACTAAGAGCCAAGTCGATAACAATAATTAAATTCCTCCCAAAGCTATATCTAGAAAACAATCGTCCCACCTCTTGCTTAACACATTTTTCCTAAGCAACTTCACGGCACATGTTTATACCAAGGATTACTCCATTCCTGGTTAGGAGCTACCTCGACCTGGGAGCAATATTACTATTTCACCACATCTCTTAGATTTTTTGAGTGTATTCATCACCTCTTAGTAACCTTAACTTCACGAATTTCAGTCGTGAACGTAATTATCCTAGAAGAATCCTTCACAAATTTCTGTTAACAGCTCGCCAAACACTATTTCGTCGCTTGAGATTACATTTCCTTCTTCCGATTCTCTTTTGACTATCAACTATTATAATCCACATGGCAACTATCCCACTTAGGTCATCTTTCAAGCCGTCAACCTTTTTCCATAATGATTAGGGATCCTGTCACAATACTCTAGTCCCTTGGAATCTGGACTCCAAACCATACGTAACATCCTCAGTGTTACCCAAACTTTATTACCTGACTGTTTCCACGGTTCACTGTTTTGCTCTGACTCGTAGGTATCACACCCAAACCGCGAGCCAACCACCAATCCTCTGCCTTGGTCCCTAGGCTCAGATCCATTGTTACAGACCAACACCAATGGTGTTATCGTTATACTAGAATTCCTCATTCCATCTCTGAGAGCTACAGCGGTTCTATTGGTACTAATCCAACTCTCTGATCTTTTGGATTCCTAATGTTCTTTTTCCAGAGTAACACTCATTCATATCGAGCACCCTTATCCTAACCATTCCTAATACTTCGGATTTCTTTCTCACAATTTAATCCCTTTTTACTTTCCAAATTTGTTACGCATGTGACGGAACCTCGCGCTACTGTTGCTGCTCTTACAGATGTTTATAATTTATCAAACACTCCAACATCAACTGTATTTCTAGTTTATCATTTTCTAAACTTATACTAGATCGTTCAACCATATTCTCATCATTGCCGTATGCTTAATCTATCACAAGATTGGCTTAGAAATTCCATTCTCCTTATATGTTTATTCCACGGTTGACTTTCAACTAACACTCACTCCATAGATCATTATGTCAATCATTCCTATTTCTTTGAATCTATTAGGATCAACTTTAATTTTGTTAAGACCTAATCAAATCCCAAGATATCTTTATGAGCTTAATCAAGCTTTAGCAAGCCTATCTCATTGCTTGGTGCCTTAAAATTCAAACCAAGACTTTTATGACTACCTCTCAGTCCTTGATAATCATCGTTATTCTAACTATTTTCTTTGAGTTTGCATCTTCTTAAATCGGCTAGAGTCATTTCAAGCTTAAAATATAATTATCTCCATAGGTTGAAAATATCTTTTTATTTCCAAGTGTATACAGTATCAAAGTCAAACTTGAAATTCTCTTATCCCAAAATCTTTTTAGTCTCCAAGATTCGTCCTAAATTACCGATTTCTAGTTTATCATTGATCCTTATATCGTTTGCAATCCCCATATATTCACGTAAGGTTTTATTCTGCAAATCCTCTATAAGTCAAAGATTCTTTCAACTTCCAAGGGAAAATTCTAATCCCCAAACATGCGAACTTTACGTTCCGTAACCTAGTAGTTTTCGATCGCATCTCGACCTTAACTATAGCTGATTTACGGTCGTCCTCTCTTTGTCTTGTAGTGACCATATGTAAGGGAAATAAGTTTAGATCATACTCCAAAATTTTACTCGAAAGAGAAATTCTCATTGCCACCCAAAATCTGCTACCTAAATCTCCAATTGCAACCAAGAATATTTCTAAAACTCTGAAACAGGAGTTTGATCCTCAGTCAATGCTGATTCGTTTTCCTCGTCTGATCCTAACTAATATCCTTGATAAAGCTCTTTCTTCTATAATTTCCCAAAACTTTCATAAGACTCAAATCTACACCTTAACTCTCTTTGCCCTTGAATAACATATGAAACCATACACATACGACTCGTTCTTATGAGTCGTTTTCTTAAGGTAATATTTCCTTATTTCCTCTGTCATCAATTCCGGTTTCTCTATCTCAATATCCCCATCAACAATTTTGGATTCCTAAAATCCTCAAATTCTATTTTCAAAAGCTTTTGTCGAATCATCCTGGGTTTCTTATTGGGTCGTTCCTAGGATTCTCGATCTATACCAAATCATTCTTTCCCTTGAATCCTTATACTATTCGATCAAAACTTGACTTACAATTAGGTTGTGTCATATCAAACTAATCGTCCACAACTTGTTTCTTCTTAATAACCACCAGTTATCCCAACATTTAGTGAGATTGATTTGAACTAATGATCTCCAATCTACGGTTTCCAAATCTTACGAATCCTCAGTTATGGTTTATCGAACCAACCTTACATTCGACCCATATTGTTCGATGCTAACTTCCAATCCAACGTTTCATCACTCAGCAAAATCTAGTATTCTCCAATTAATAATTTCAAAGACTTCAACCGACAAACTCCCCCCCCAAATCTTCAAGTAGGGATTTTGTCTTTATGATCTACTAGTTCATTTCCCCTAAGTCTCCATTTGGGATTTTCACTAGTTAGCCCTAACTGAATCCGTTCTTCTTAAGTCCTCAATTCGGATATCTAACTTAACCTTAAGATCTTCAAGTCGTTCTTCTTTCCCACGCCCTGGACAGGTTCTCCTAATTATCTCTGTCGTTTCACTTATCTTTGTCAGGGCATGACATCACCATCATTTAACATGTCCCAATCGGGGGGTACTGAGACGATTTACGAAAATTCTTCCTAAAGAGATTTATACTATACTTCAAGTTGTACCAAAATCACCAAAGTATTTATTCCTCAAAGGTTTTGGATTATCTATCTCTTTCATTTCGACGACCCTCATTACTGGCTTCCTAATTTCCAGAAGATGTGAATAGAACTTGTTCATCTCCACTTGACGCTGAAAGTATATTCAAATTGAAAACCTCAAATTTCACATTTCTAGAGTCTCCATACCATTTTTGACTATGTTCCAAACGTCTCTTAGAATCCATAACCCTGTTCTAAGTTCTCATTCAATAGTTCTAACCATGCTAAGTTAGTTTAGCAACCTGGCTTAACCATCCTAGGGTTTTTAACCTAGGGCTCTGATACCAATTGTAACACCCCGTTTCGTCAGGCGTGTCACTATAAGGGTATTCCCGGGATTTCTTTTTTTTTTTTTCCCTCTATGTTCAATATGCACGGTGTATCAAGAACAGTCTTCACATGCAGATACAAACCCTGAGAACCCCAGCCTTGCCCGTTTAACTATCAAGATCAATAATCTTAAACTAAACGAGACATAATACAACGCAGTGGATACATTAATATCAAAACACCGTAGTTCTTACATAGTATTTCCATAGCAAAATACGTAATACAGATCAAATGATAACATTGCTAATATACAACTGTTCATTTACAACCTGTAATACATACTAAAGCCTCCAAACGTTACAACGACTAACAAACTAGGCACCATTGGCCCTCAACCAGCCACATCCTTGCCTCGCAGCAGTCCCTGGCTGGAACATCAAACGTTCCAGGGGCATAGCCCAGATTAGATGATAAACATCTAAGTGAAGGCATAAAACAGTTTACACAATGCATGATAGACACAAGCATGGCATACTCAGACAAACGAAAATATGCAAGACACGTCTAACTTGAGACATCACCCTGACATACTTAATCCCTCGAATGTCCCACTGTGGCACACGTTCACCTGGTCTAACGTTAATCCCTCGAGTGCACCGTCGTGACACCCGTTCACCTGGTTTAACATTGTTCCCTCGAGTGCCCCAGTGTGACACCCGTTCACCTGGATTAACATTGTCCCAATCTCAAGTAGACCCCATCCCGTCCCACACAGAAAACAACATTGACATGAATATCAATACCTCGATGATATGAAAATCTCATGCCATGCACCGACTCTTTTGTAAGTAAAAACAGTTGATGCAATATATCACATGTTCAATATGCAAATGACGACATAAATACATAAGTGAAACGCATAAGCATAGCATCCCGAGTTCTGGTGAGACCGCTCACCTAAACCTGCTACATTCACACCAAGACATTTTCCAAACAAGGGTAAAACTAGAGTCAAACCACTCACCTTGAACGAAATTCAAATGCCTCAAATCTTGTGCTGAACCTCAACTTTTGTGCAACTCCTCAAGTTTTTTGACCAAACCACCTCCTTACACGTCCTCACGCGCTACCCAAGTGCTCTGCGCGTGTGATACTTCGCATATGCTTAAAAAGCCCTCTATCTACTAAGCCCGAAGCTATCTTATCTGGCACGAACTTCTCACAATTTTGAATGAGAAACCTTTGGTTATGAACCCCTATTTATAGGTTTTGGAAACTTAGCCACCAAGAAACATATATTCTGCAATCATTTTAAATATTTCAAAATCTTTTACAATCATTCCAAATCTTCTAAAGATCTTCTGCAATCATTGTAAATCTTCTAAGATTTTCTATAATCATTTCAAATCTTCTAATATCTTTTGCAATCATTCCAAAATCTTCTAATATCTTTTGTAATCATTGTGAATCTTCAAAGATATTATATAATCATTACCAAATCTTCTAAGATATTATGCAATCATTCCAAATCTTTCAAGATTTTATATAAACATTACCATATCTTCTAAGATATTATACAATCATTCTAAATCTTCTAAGATTTTATATAATCATTGTTATCCAAATCAAATCTTATTCAAATCATATCCAATTAAATCTTATCCAAATCTTATCTTATCCATAAAGTCATCACGAGCCTTCATCTTATCTCTAACGTCATCATAAGGCTTCATCGTATCTCTAATATCATCATGAAACTTCATCTTTATCACTAAGGTTATTTATAAGGCTTTTCCTGAATTTTCCAAATGCCCATAGTAAAAAGGTTTCAATAATTACACTTTGAACCAAACTTTTGGGTAATTGCACTTTAACCCTCTTCAACATAGTCCCCAGACTAATTTTTAATTGCATTTTAGTCCCTAAAAAATGGACTAATTACGCTAATACCCCTAATTTTTAGGTAAATTACACTTTTACCCCAACCTCAAAAATTACGATTTTGCCCCTGTCTCAAAAACTGAACTTCTCTCTAAAGACCTTTATAACCCTTTGAAATATCCTAAAACATTCTCTTTAAAATTCTGAAAAAAAATTGTTTCGATCTCCTTCTGTCAATTTCGAAAAACTGCACTTAGGCCCGAATCTTCGTTTTGGCTACAAACCCTTTTGTTTCTTTCAAAAACTACTGAAGGGTTACTCTATATGCCAAATATGAACTTCCTCGGGGTTCCATTGATTTCTCGGATGCCTCGTACGATAATTCGGTATTTTAGCCTAAATCACAATTGTCTTTTTAGCTGTACCGGGAACGGTTCTCGATCCAACTTCTTTTGATGCCTAAAATCATAACTCCTATTACTTGTCGATACTATACCATTCTTCTTGGCTATCTAGGGTTCGGGGTACTCCCTTCAGCTGATTCGGTCGCTTAAGACTGCGATAGTGATCCCTAAAGCCTCATTCTTTCGATAATTCCATTTATACCCTTAATAAAATGTCATTTATACCCTTAAGGATTTTCATGGGTATTACAGCAAGGTTTGAAACTGTCGACAGTTTTATAAAAACTATCGACATCTTGAAACAAACTGCTGACAGTTTGCCAAGATAAAAATTCACTAATGCTATAAAATTAACTTTGCTTTGATGATACAAACCACAACATATTTACATATCTTTAATAAGAAAATACCCCCTCCCCCATTTACGTTAATACATAAATGTAAATAAAAAAGTACATCCTATTTGGATTCAATAAAAATATCCACAAAATCAAAATGCATATTAATAAGAAAGTAGAATTTTAGTTTTAGTACAAATTCAGGATTTAACAATTTTACCACTCCCAAAATACATACCTTCTATTTTTTGAAAAATTTATTAAAAAACATTTTAACAACAATGAATATTAGATATCAAAGTACCGGGAGATAGTTTTTCAAAATGAAAATATTTTCATATATGTCTCCTTATAATGTACTAATCTTCCAGACTTAGAAAAAATTATAGATCATTCAGTTTTCATTTTCACATAGGTACTTGAAATTGATTTTTGTTGAAAACCATAAATTTGACTCATGACTTGGGGATCAAAACCAACAAAACCAAATGTTGTTTTTCATTATCAAAACTAATCACAAGAATGTAAAACATCAAAATCACCAACAAGAAGCCTGGCTGCAGATAGGCATTCTTGTTGGTTTCACCTACTACCAAGAGCGTGGATCGACTAGGGTCCCTGTAGTTTCAAGGGTCGGATTAGTCATCCGATAGAGTGTTCAGGAGTTGCTCAGGAGCAAGTCGTTGTTACCACGAGGATTCCAACCTCTACATTGGATTTGAAATCCCTATGAGGTATACCTTCTTATCCCCTATAGTGTGGTTTCGATTATAATGCATATGATTGTTTCATACCGAGTCTTGCAAGGTGATTCTTTCTTTCATTTCTATTGCGTTTGTATGGTTTTTCTAAAAAGTTATGAAAAATGATAAAACCCTTGTATTGATACACTAAGAGTTGGAGTTCCCTTTTTAGTGGTATCAAAGCCTCATCTCAGTTTCATCGATCTATGCTTATGTTTTTGCAATATGTAAGTGTTTCAAGAGAAAATTACTCTTTGTTTTGCAGGTATATGCAGATTCGATCGACGGTTTAGAGCCATTAGTTAACAGTTGTTGGCTTTTGCCTTGCAAATCTATCAACCGCCTGCATGGAATCAGTCGACACTGTTAAAGAAGCTGTCGACCGTTCTAAGCAATACATAGAATCGATCAATAACTTGCTTAGATCGATCGACAGATCCTTAGAACTGTCGATCATTTTTTCCATTGTCTAAAAGTTTTTAGGTTTTTCGATTTCTATTTTAATGCAATGAGATTGCTATGATACAAAATCGATTAATGCTCATGATATGAGATATCAATAGCTCGAAAAATGATGCACATTACATTAATATAGACTTTATATTAAATCACCATATTATTTCAATGAGATTGAATGCAAGGGTGATCATGGACTTAGTACAATGAGATTGTATGTATGAATGTTACAAGTATTTGAGAAATTGTCTGTAATAATTTATTTTATTCCATTCAAGATTGTAATGAGACATAAGTCTCCTTGTTATTTTTATTTTTGTCTTAAAAAAATGTATAGTATATTTCTCTATGTAAAATAAAGATGAAGCTATCAAGAGTCGGTGACTCCAAGGAGTAAGAAGGCCGAAAGAGTGTTGTACACATGAGATGTGTGTTGTGCACATATGATGTGCATTGTATATATGTCTCTAGGAATGCTATTAATTAAGTCCAAAGGCTCGGAATTAATTAATATGCATAAAGTCCATGATTATCCTACTTTGTATGTATACATGAGTTTGTTATATATGAGATACATTATGGAAATTTAAATGCATGAGCAAAGTGAAACCTCCAAAATAAATTAGATTTATTTTTGAATGCATGAGTTAGTTATTTATATGATACATAATGGGAAAACTTAATGCATGTACAAGTAAGACCTTTAAAATAAAGATTGAAATCTTCCCAACATTGTGCAAACTAGTATTAGATATGGTAAATAAGATTTATCATAACCCTCCATCATCGTAGGAATTTGTCGCTCGATTGGGTGAACCCAACGTACCACCATAGAGTTGAGGGTGCATTTCATGAGAGTTCAATGAGTTACCTATCTAAGCATGAGATGATGTTGGTTACCCCACATGGATATGGCCTAGAAACCACCATAGTGTTGCGGTCATAGACGTTTAAGGGGATCGTTAGCTGAGACGATGGGTCAAATCTAAACATGTCATTGTCCTAGAAACCACTATAGTGTTGCAAATGGGTGGCATGGGGTTAGTGTATTAAACCTCACATGAGATGTGATACACAAGAGTTGCCTACTCATATATGTGGGTATCCCTAGAAACCACCATAGTGTTGAAGACCGAAACTATTCATATAGGAGAGAACTTGATCACCTGCTGCGAGTCACTTTAGGGATTCGTGTTTTCCACTTTGGGAAGTGTGAGATCGAAAAATTGAGTGGGGTGTACCATTTGATTTAAGACCGAAACTAAATGGATTATGCAAGATAAATTAAATTAACAATCATTTATTTATTAACTGCACCTTTATACGCAATTAATTTGGACAAATGTACCCTAGTCAAATATGCATATAGTGATGAAAAGAATGTCGATCCCATGAGAACTAGATCACAATACCAAAATAATTTTAATTAGCCTAAGTTAAACTAATTAATTAATTGGATAAATAAAAAACAAATAAATGAAAAACTGAATTCTTTATGAGAAAAATTAATTCATGAATGCACTAGGGTTTAGATTTCATTTAATCTGTGTTATGTAATTATCTATTCAATCCGATTCAAAACCAAAAATATCGTCACGATATTTTATAATTATTTGCATGTGATGGTAGATTTCCCTCAATAAATTAATAAACTTTCTGAAGTCATATTAATCATTTATTAATTCAATTTCACTGTCAGATTTCTAAGCATATACCAACGAAATAAATAAGCATTAAGTTATTTGAAAACCTCTAATCTCGGAAGGGGATTTGACTCACTAAGTTTACTCGATTCCCACACATTAGCTAATTATCTTTCGATGTCATAGTCCATCATGTGATTTATATTGCGTATGAATCTAATTTATAATATTCCCTTAGTCAGTCATACATAAATCATTAAAAGGTAGTCAATCTTTTAAAACATTAAACGCAACAATATAAATTTCTCATGCAAATAGTAATCAAGTTTTGAATCGAACTAAACAAATAATCATATAATCTCAAAATTAAAATCTATCCAAACCCTATCTAAAATAATTTAACAAGACATTATTAACATTAAAAATAAACACTGAAATTGAAAAAAAGAGAAAGATGCTTCCTGCCCAAATCTGAAACAGATCTAGGTCGCAATTGCCACTGCATGCGTGAAATGTCTCTTGCAATTTTCTGCTCTGTCGTTTCATTTAACACTGAAATTTTCTTCAGTGTCTGTCGTTTCCACTGTGTGTCCTCCAATTTCTCATTCATGCGCTCCCTGCCATTCATTGCCATTTTATATATTATAATATATATATAGATGCATATGGACATAGCCCTAGCCCAAGTCCTCCAATTCACGCCACTACTATAGCTTTTATTATATATATAGATATATTAATTATCTTTTTATAATATTATATATATAGAAAATATAAGATAATATATAATATAATACATATATATAAATATTATAATTTAATATATAATATAATATTTACTATTTAATATACAATTAATTATATTAACTTTAATTATATTATAATATTAATTTTAAAATTAAATTTATAACATATATTTTTTTCTTTTTTTTTTTACGCTCAAATCTTCGAAATAATATCCTTTACTGGGTTCCTACAAAAAGAGATTAAAATAATGTAAAATTCATATAAATACACATTTATATAGGAAAAATAGTACAAGATTAAGATAAAAATTAGATAAAAATCTATATACAATTAAGTCCTATCAGATTCGTGTTTTCCACTTTGGGAAGTGTGGGATCGAAAAATTGAATGGGGCATACCATTTGGTTTAAAACCAAAACTAAATGGATTATGCAAGATAAATTAAACTAACAAACGTTTATTTATTAACTATAGCTTTTTCAAAAATGGCAAACTCAAACCCAATTTCTAAAATTTTGGACAAGAATGTGTCAACTGGACCGAATTTCAAGGATTGGAGAAAATTCAAGACATTTTAGACAAAGATGTCCCTAAGACTCTTCCTAACGAGTCAAGTGAGGAGAAGCGAGTAGAATGGGAAATGATGAGGGATCAAGATCTGAGGGTAAGGACATATATCTTGGCCTTCATGAGTAAGGAGCTCCAATGTTAGCATGAGCATATGACTGACATGGCTAGTATGATTTTGAATCTACGAGAGCTTTATGGAGAGCAAAGTCGAACAGTTAGATATGAGATATCTAAGCAACTGTTCAAAGCCAAGATGGTAGAAGGCACTGATGTGAGAGACCACGCACTAAAAATGATCAATTTGATTGGTCAGCTAGAAGTACTGGAATTTTATATGGATGCCGAGTTGCAGGTTGACCTAATCATCCAATCTCTCTAGGAATCATTTTCCCTGTTCATACTTAACTTTAATATGAACAAGCTTGAGTGCCTGCTCCCTGAGTTTTTAAATATGTTAACAATTACCTAGGCTCAGATAAAGGGCAAGAAGCAAGAAGGAGTTCTTGCTATAGCTTCATCATCAAAGACTTCTAAAAGGAAGAAGAGTTTTTCCAACAAGAAGAAGAAGCTCGAGAATAAGGCAAAGAGAAAGTGTTTCCACTATTAGAAGCATATGCATTCGAAGAGAAACCGCCTAGTTTTTCTCTCCATCTTGAAGGTTAGGTTCTTGGAGAACCAGGATTTAGGTATATCTTCTTTCTACGTTATTGAGATGATCAACGCGATTGGTCATTCTCCCAACTCATGGATTCTTGATTCAAGTGAAACTTCTCATATTTTTGTTTGCATGCAGGATCTAAAGGAGAGTAGGCCATTTGGGAAGCAAGAAGTTATCCTCAAAGTGGGGAATGAAGCTCTAGTAGAGCCATTAGCTATAGAGATAACTGTTATAACTCTTCATTCTGGGCATGTAATAACTCTAAAAGACTATTTATTTTTACCTAATGCTTTTCGGAATGCAGTGTCCATTCCAAGGCTTGTACGAGATGATTATGAATTATCTTTTTCAAGTAATGCATGTCATATTCATTATGGTAATGAGATGGTTGGCATAGGCATTATGGTGAATGGTCTTTATATATTAGAGTTGCATGAGAGTGTCAGAGACAGGGATGTAAATGTTGTATCTACTAGAAACAGGAAGCATTCTTATGGTAACGGTGTTGGCCTTAAACACCTATGGCATCTTAGACTCAGGCACATTAATGAAAGGAGGATAAACAAATTGGCCAAAAAAGCATTAATTGATTGTTGATAGGTTTGAAATGTTGTGGCACACACCTAAGATGGGGGGTGAATTGGGTAATTTAAAAATTTAGTTTGAAACTTGAAATCCTTTTGATGAAAAATAAAAATTCAATCCAAAAGAGGATTAATAAAATGCTTGGAATAATAAATGAAACAAAAAAGCATGAGAAAGAGATGAACACAACGATTTATAATGGTTCAGCTTAAATCAAGTCTAATCTACTACCTTAACTCCTCACTAAAGATTTTGTAAAGCAATCCACTATAACCTCCTACTTGAACCCAAGTAGGTCCTCTAGTCCAAGACTAGGAATTACAATCTCTTACTTATACAAGTAGGCCCTCTAGCTATATAAGCTAGGAAATACAAGAAATGTTTAATAGAGAGGTTCTAAGAGTACACACTCTTAGTTACAATGTCTCTTAAGAAGATACAAGATTTGAAACAATTAAATACAAATGAAGATCAAAGTCTTTGAGAGAAAATCATGAAAACACAAATACAATTTGAGAAGATGTAAATAATTTGTAAGCTCACTTCACTTCATTCCCATCCATTAGCCTCTTCAACATCATCCTTGATTTGTGTTTATAAGCCTTCCAAAAGCTTCAAGAGAAATATAGTCGTTTGTGACCATTGGAGTTGAAAAACTAGCCGTTGGAAGATTTCTACATAACAAACTGTCGATAGAAGCACATAAACTGTAGACAGAATAGGCTTAGAAAAGAAAAATTGTTGACAAAATAAAGAGAATTGTCGATAGATTAAAAGCTGAAATTAATTTTCATTTAACATGTTTTTAATTAATTAAAAACATAATATTTCAAATGCCATTAAAAAATTTATTACAAGATATTTTTGCATTGGATTTACTTTTCATTCAACAATTTTGATCAACTAGAAACATAATACTTCAAAGGTCATCAAGAAATTCATAACAAGATTTTGACATTCAATTGCAAATTAATTTTTATTTTGGTACTTAATTAATGATATAAAAGAAATTTAGAGCATCGAGTTAATAGACCTTAATGAAATAATTTCATCATCAAAATGAAATTAATTTTCATTATTAAAACTATATCAAAAACAAAAACATCAATCGATCCGGAACATACATGGTCTTTTGTTTTTGAAACATTTTGCTCCATTTATCAAATTATTCAAAACCAATTTGTAAAAAATCATTTAGGAGATTCTTTTAAATCTTAATACTTATTTTTGCTAATCTCCAACTAATATAGAAAATCATATATCATTTTGATTTAACAACCCATTTGAAATTATTTTTTGTGTGAAAACTGTATTCTTGACAAATTACTTAGAGAATAAATTGATTTTAGTTTTCATCATCAAAACCACAAAAGAGTAAAATATCACTTGTGAATCCTACCTTCTCTAAAAATTGGCCAAGTCACCCTTTGTTAGACAAAGCGGGAGAGTCAATGAATTATTAGGGTTAATCCACATAGATGTCTGTGGGCCATTCTTTGTAATGGCAAGAGGTGGTTATAGCTACTTCATAACTTTTACCGATGACTTGTCGCAGTTTGGTTATATGTACTAGATGAAGTACATGTCTGAAGGCATTGAAAAGTTCAAAGAGTTTAAGGTAAAAGTAGAGAACCAGACCAAAAATAGTATCAAAATACTTCCATCAAATCGAGATGATTGCTAATGGAATACATCGACATCTGGCATGAGCTGAACATCCTAAGCAATCAGTGGTGGTTTTGATTATAGAAACCCCTAGCTAGGGTACACTTGATTGGAAAGTATTTTTTATGTCAGAAGGAGTTCCAATGTGTCATTTCAATCACACCACACTAATTGTTAGCATAGTTAGTGAGTTTAATCAATCCATGACTCTTACTTGATCGAGATGTTAACTGATGGAGGGATTACAATATATGGAAATCAAAGCTCAAATAAGATCTCAATGAAGTTAGACTTCATTACAAGTAGGATCTATTGAGTCAACTTGCTCACATTAATTAAGTTTTGATGCTTATACAAATTAATTAAGTCTTAGCATACAAATTATAGTGTTTTGATGATTAATAAAAAGAGTACTTTCCTAAAATGTACTAATTAAAGTGCCAAATTATTTTTGATTAATTTATAAAATATTTTTTCATTTCATATGTATTACCAAAAATATATTTTCTATTAAAAATATTTAATAAATAATTTTAAATGTATAAAAATTATTTTAAATTTTTTTTTACAAAAATTGGACCTAAAGTCAGCTCTCAAAATGAGGAAAGTTGGCTCTTGATGCCCAACGATAAAAAATCTGACAGTTACAAAATTTGTCAAACGGATGCCAGTGAAAGTCAACTTTCGTTAAAATGAAATTTGACTCTCGTTCAAGCAAGAGTTGACTCTTGATTCTGTAAGAGTCAACTCTCGCCCAACGATCAGAAATATGACTGTTGCAATAGTATCTAAAATGCCGATAAATCACCCAAACTAATTTTTGAGATATGCAAGTGCTTCCATTGCAAATTCAAAGCGTCGAAAAGCTCTCAAACACTCTCGACCAAAACATCCAAGCAATCAAAGACTCACAAAGTATTATTGCACATCAACCAAAGAGCCACAAGGCAAGAGGAGAAAAGTTCTTCAAATCTTCTACGACAAATCCGAACTTCTCCATTTGAGATTATAAATTTATTTATTTATTTAAATATTATTACCTTGTATAATTTGTTCTTAATTGCTTTTTTGTGTCCAAGTGTGGACAAATTATTTGTAAATATCTAAATTATCATTATCATTGAGGATTGTATAGGTTTCCTAGAACCATTAAAATATAGGTGAATCTAATTTCTAAGGTAAGCTAGGGTGCAAACCTTGATGTAGTGGTTGCCTAGAACCCGTTGTAATTTAGGTGTGTATCTAATTTTCAAGGTGGGCTAATGTGGAAAGCTTAGTGAAATTAGTTTAGTAGAACCCCAAAAGTGGTTAGCCTGGGGAGAGTGTCTAACACCCCACTTTTCCAAGCGTGGTATAACTTAGGAAATTTCGAGCTAAACAAATCCAACACAACACAAAACTCCCAAAATTTCCATCTACCATTCATCTATCTCGAATGATAATCATCATAAACATCAAGTGCGGAAGCTAAGAATCGAACCTAAACATGACATAGAATCATGGTCGTTTCTCAAACATAAATCGTAATACATAACATTCTTTTTTTTTACGAGACTATTTGTCAACAGAACATAAAAATCTCAACATGACTAAAACACATCAAAATCTTCATGAGGAAGCAAAATGTAGGGACAACTTGTCAAACCCATGACATGTTGAGCCGTTACATCTCAACCATTTCCTTGCCTTTGCTGCAAGCTCCAACTGAAACGTTTGAATGTACCAGGGGTATAACCCAAGGTAGATATTGAATCATCTAAGTGAGGTATTATTTAATGAAATTTCATGCATGACATGCAAAGTGTAAAATACATCACCATTCCTTTCATGCTAATTATCATTTATGCCACCCTACTTACAAGGGTAGGATGTACTTACAACATCTATGATAGATTAAAGGTTTCATCATTCCACATGCGATGCGTGCCAAGAAATATTAAGAACGTACATATGCATCCCAACGCATCATATGAATACATTTCTAAATGTATGAGGCATCATAACACATAACATTTTCATATTTTTTGGAAAATAACCCTTACAAATATCATGCACAAACATATCACGTAACAGTTTTCAAGGAAAACAACTCACCTTGACTTAGCTTTTTTAAACCCTCTCAATATGTGTGCCTTGACTTCAAAACACGTACCAAGAAAATTTCCTGGCCAAAAATCCTCTAAATATTAAAAAAACATATTTTCCTATTTTTCCATAATTTTCCAGAATTTTTTCCCCATTTTTTTTCTTATTTTCCTTATTTTCTCACCTTCACGCACAACCCACGCGCTCGCACTCACACTCCTAATGTGTGTATCGCACGTTTCCGTGCTCCGATCATCTTCTTTGACGCTTCTTCATCGATCGGCCACTTGTTTGGCTTGCTTTTTACTAAATTTCTCCTCTTATCTTGGCCTAGTCGACCCTCCGAACACCATAGTACAATCCTTGGCTTGAAACGACCGGCCGATTTCAGTCCGCCTCCGACGAAGCTTTCAATTTTTCAGCCAAGCTTCATAGCACCATCAAATCCACACGAAACCTCTCCAAAATTTCAAAAATGATCCCTCACACTCCTAGATCAAAAATCCCTTATTCATGTCTCTCGATTCTTCCCAAAACGACCAGATTGCACGAGTTAATTTTTGAAGAAAACCCTCGACCATCTCTGGCTATTTATAGCCATTCATGATTGCCTCTCTAACCAATACCATCTTCGACTTGCTCCACAAGGTCTACCCTAGGCCATGATGGCCTTATCCTCTTCCTCGGCAAGTCATTTGACCCCTTGGTCGGCAGCCATGTGCGTTGTAACGGCCATGGTAATTTCACATGGCCATTTTGCATCCCGACCCCTCATCTTCCATTCTCTTGCATGATGGCCCTTAGCTCTCAAGTCCTTGAGTTCTCTAAATTGCATTTGGTCACCCATAACTTTGAGAAATTACCTTTTAGCCCTAAAGTTTTGAAAAAATCCACCAATGCCCCAAAAATAATTACACTTAAGCCCATAAAAATTACACTTAAGTCCTCAAGGAAATTTTTGGGCATTTCTTTAATTACACCCTCAAACATTGAATTAATAACCATTGAAATGCTTAAAATCTAAAATTAATAACTCAAAGTTATTTGATAAGTACGTTTTTGCCCCCGTGTCCTCATAAGACCTTTGTTTCATCCCGAAACCACCTCAAGATAAACCCTTACATAAAATCGGAACCCCCTTAGGATTCTGTTAGTTTCCCGAAAGTCTCTTACTATTATTCAATTTTTCAAACTGTATTTTAGCTATATCGAAAAAAGTCCCCATTTAAATTCCTTTCAACGTCATAAACCTCATCTCAAGATGCTTGTCAATGTTTTACTATATTCCTTAGATATTTCTGTACTGGAGTACACTCTTCCATTGACTTGGTTATTTAAACTTACTAAACTGTCTTCTAGATCTTTGAACTTGACTCGAAATGTGGGATATTTCGATATAATACTTATTTTGACTTAGGGTGTTTTAGAGTGGACTAGGTGTGTGTGGAGACACCGAACCACTATAAATTGTCTTGTGCCTCATTTTATTTATTTTTGCTATATCTTGTGGCTTACATTAATTATTAATCTCATGCATAATTTATTATATTTATCATATATATACTTTTAAATATAATCATTAATCAATAATATTTATTAAAATTGAGAAAAATTTTAATCACTTAATTCACCTCCCTTCTTGAGTGGCCATACCCTAAGGGACTAATAGGATCGTCGTGACATAATACTAGTTGTCACTCAAGGTCTTTTAGGGTACACCAAGGAGATGGAGAGATCGTTGTTCTAAACCAAAGTGTTTAGTCAGTGTCAAAGACTTTGACGCGTCTCGATTGCCATTTAATAGTAAACCTATAAGGTTAGACGCATATCCAAGTGTAGTGGTTAACTAAGTGATGAAAGTTGTAATCATTATTAAGAGTTAACAATGTCAGCATTAAGAGTTAATGGATCAAGTTCAATGATTAAACCAATAGAAGCAATTGTCAAGAATTGACAGGTATATCATTAAGAGTTAATGGGGGCATCAGTTTCATCTTGTCAAGAGTTAAAGGGTCATTGTTAAGAGTTAAAGGGCCATTAAAAGTTAATGGAGAGCCTAGATTAAATTTTTAGAAACTTGAAAAAATCGATCAACAATTCCTTATAAGTTGTCGACCAATTTGTTCCAAGAAAACCGTTTCTAATGTACAAGGTCATAAATCTCACAACCTATTTTCTTGTTTCTACTTTAGATGAAAAGAAGACAAGTGGGGAGAATAATTATGAGGATGGAATATGTAATACCCTGAGAGCCCAGAAAACTTAGTATATATTGAGGATAGTGTAAGAAAGGAAACAACACTAGCTGGATACCTTTTGGGCTGAATGTAGGCAAGGAACTCTGGGGTTAAGCGTGCTTGAGCTGGGAGCAGTTCATGGATGGGTGACCCCCTGGGAAGTTCATGTAGGCTCATTAGGGTAAGTTGTTCTGGTCCTTCCTATCGCTCGATGCGGGATGTTACAGGTGGTATCAGAGCCAACCCCCAAGCCTCTGAGCGCGTTGGTGAGGCAAACCTCAACAAGGAGGCTGAGTCCTGAGATGGGCGTGTAAGCCCCTATGGGAGGTGCGTGTAGGCACCTTAGGCGAATCCCACATCGACCATGTAAGGGGGAGAGATCTGGGACCGGTTGTAAGGTCGCATGACGAGGATGTCATGTGCTTAAGAAGGGGATAATGCAATACCCCGAGAGCCCAGAAAACTTAGTATATATCGAGGATAGTGTAAGAAAGGAAACAACATCAGCTGGATACCTTTTGGGCTGAATGTAGGTAAGGAACTCTAGGGTTAAGCGTGCTTCAGCTGGGAGTAGTTCAACGATGGGTGACCCCCTGGGAAGTTCATGTAGGCTCATTAGGGTAAGTTGTTCTCGTCCTTCCTATCGCTCGATGCGGGATGTTACAGAATATGTTCTTTATGATGTGGGCTTGTCTCCCACATGTTCCCTCTCTCTCTCTCTCTCTCTCTATCTATCTATCTCCTTCGCTATTAACCGATTATTGAGCATTAAGGGTTTCTAGGGCTTCATATATAACGAAAGAAAAAGAAGAAGAAGAAGACTAAGTGTGTGTGGTTGCGACTGCATTTGATGCTTGGCCATTCTCTCAATTAGTTCTTCTTTTCTTCCTTCTTCCAAAGCCTACAACCCTTCCTATTACGCTTCTTCTTGGTCCACTAATTTATTGATTGCTACAGTAGCAATCTCATCCAAATATATTATCTATTGGATTTGGAATTTTTCTAATGAACCCATTTTCAACTTGAATCACCAACGAGAAGCCTAGCTAGCAAATAGGCATTCTTTTTGGTTTCTCCTATTACTAAAAGAGTGGACCGGCTAGGGACCTTATAGTTTCAAGGGCCAAATTAGTCATCCCAATAAGTGTTCAAGAGTTGTTCAGGAGCAAGTCGTTCTTGCCACAAGGAGGATTCTAGCCTATACATCATATTTGAAACCGTTGTGAGGTATACCTTATTACACCTCCTATGGTGTGGTTTCAATTGTAATGCATATGATCGTTTGATATCGAGTATGCAATGTGATTCTCACTTTTATTTTTGCTACGTTTGTAAGCTTTTTTGAAAAAGTTTTGAAAATCGATAAAACCCTTGCATTGATACACCAAGAGTTGACATTCCCTTTTAGTGGTATCAGTGCCTCGGCTAGGTTTTAATGATCTATGCTTATGTTTTTGCAATATGTATGTGTTTCGAGTGAAAATTTGCTCTCTGTTTTGCAGGTATGCAAAATCGATCGACAATTTAAAGCCATCGGTCGACAGTTCTTGGCTTTTGCCATGCAAATCTGTCAACCGCCTGCATGGAATCAATTGAAAAAATGTCGACTGCTCTAAGCAAAACCCAAAAACAATCTACAGCCTTGAAGAAGCTGTTGATCGTTTCGAACAAAAGCCAGAATCAGTCGACAGATGCTTAGAACTATCGACCGTCTTAGGAACTGTCAAAAATGTTTTGGGTTTTTTCGGTTTCTGTTTTAATGCAATGACATTTCTATGATACAAAAATGATTAATGTTCATGATATGAGATATCATTAGCTAAAAAATTATGCATATTACATTAATGCAAATTTTATATTAAATTGCCATATTATTTCAATGAGATTGAATGCAAGGTGATCATGGACTTAGTACAATGAGATTGTATGTATGATAGAGTGGATGAATGTTACAAGTATTTGAGAAATGGCCTATAATATTAATTATTTCATTTTGTTTTGGGACTATAATGAGACATAAGTCCACTTGTAAATTTAATTTTAGTAAAATAATGTATAGTACAAATTCAATGTAAAATGAAGGAGCCATCAAGAATTGGTGACGCTGAGGAGCAAGAAGGCCAAGAGAGATCCACTTATGAGATGGGTGATGCCATCATTATGTGTTTGTCCCTATAATGCTATTAATTAAATCCAGAAGCTTAGATATTAATCAATAAGCATAAAAGTCCATGATCACCCCATATAAATGAATGAGTTTATTTGTGTATGAGAAACATGATAAAAAACTTAATGCATGTGCAAAGTGACAACTTTTAAAATAAAGACTAAAATCTTCCCAAATTGTGCAAACTAATAGATATAGTAAATAAGAGTTATCGTGATGCTCCACCATCGTAGGAATTCGTCACTTACCCAATATACCACCAAAGTATTGAGGGTACATTTCATGAGAGTTGATTGAGTTTCCTATCTAAGAATTTGATTTTGATGGTTACCCCACACAAATATGGCTAACAAACCATCAAAGTGTTGAGGTCATAGATGTTTCAAGTGGATCGCTGGCTAAGACAATGGCTCTTGTCTATATATGTCACTTTCCAATATACCACCAAAGCATTGAGGAATAAGTGGCATATGGGTCGTTCGATTGAACCTCACCAGAGATGTGATAGCAAGAGTTTCCTACACGAATATGTGGGTATCCCAACATACCACCAAAGTGTTGAGGGGTATTCATGTAGGAGAGAACTCGACCACCCACCATGAGTCTTTTTTAGGATTCGCATTTTTTTCACTTTGGGAAGTGTAGGATTTGAAAAAATTGAGTGGGATGTACCATTTGGAATAAGACCAAAACTAAATGGATATGCAAGATAAAATAAAAATGACAATCATTTATTTATTTATGTAGTTTTTCAAAAATTACAATTTAAAACCCAATTTCTTGAATTTTGGACAAGAACATGTTAACTGGACCAAATTTCAAGGATTGGTTTCGCAACTTAAAACTTGTTTTTGGTTTGGAGAAAATTCAAGACATTTTGGATAAACATATCCCTGAGACTCTTCCTATGGAGTTAAATGAGGAGGAGCGAGCAGAATGGGAACTAGTGAGGGATCAAGATTTAAGGGCGAGGACATATCTCTTGGCCTCCATGAGTAACGAGCTCTAGCGTCAACATAAGCATATGACTGACACAGCTAGCATGATTTTGAATATGAGGGAACTTTATGGAGAGCAAAGTTAAACAATTGGATATGAGATATCTAAGCAACTGTTCAAAGCCAAGATGATAGAGGGCATTGATGTGGGAGACCACATACTGAAGATAATCAATTTGATTGGTCAGCTGGAAGTATTGGAATTCTATATGGATGTTGAGTTGCTGGTTGACCTGATCTTTCAGTCTCTCCCATAATCATTTGCTCCATTCATACTTAACTTCAATATGAATAATCTTGAATGCCCGATCCCCGAGTTGTTAAATATATTAACAACTGCCCAGGCTCAAATAAAGGGCAAGAAGCAAGAAGGAGTTCTTGCTATAGCTTCATCATCAAAGACTTCTAAAAGGAAGAAGACTTCTTCCAACAAGAAGAAGAAGCTCAGGCTGAAGAGGGACATTTCTAAGAACAAGCACATAGAGAATGAGGCAAAGGGAAAGTGTTTCCACTGCCAGAAGGATGGGTATTGGAAGAGAAACTGCCTAGTTTATCACTTCAGCTTGAAGGTTAAGTGCTTGGAGAACCAGGGTTCAAGTATATCTTCTTTTTATGTTATTGAGATGATCAATGTGATTGGTCATTATTGATATTTTACTCCTGTATTTGGTTTTGATAATGAAAATCAAAATCAATTTATTCCCTAAGATGGAGATTTGCACAAACAAGCTTTAAGATCTAAAAGAATCTCCTAAATGATTTCACCAAATTGGTTTCGAATAATTGGAGACATACAAGAAAATGTTTTTATTTTGAAAAACTATCTCCTGGTATTTTAATAGATAGTATTCATTGTTGTTAAAACAATTTTTAATGAATTTTTCAATAAATAGAATGTATGTATTTTGAGAGCGGTAAATTTGCTAAATTCCGAATTTATACTAAAACCAAAATTCTATTTTCTTACAGTTATGGATTTTTATTTTTTGAATATTTTTATTGAATCCAAATAGGGGGTACTTTTTTATTTATATTTTTGTATTAAAGTAAATGGAATTTAAAATATAAATTAAAGAAAATGAGGACATTTACATTTATGTATTAAAGTAAATATGTTGTAATGTATTGGATTGAAATTTCTCTTCATCTGTCGACTAAATGCTTAATCTGTCGACCAAATTCATTGCATCTATAGACTATCTCTATGCTTCTGTCGACTAAATGCTTAATCTGTCGACCAAATTCATTGCATCTGTAGACTATCTCTATGCTTCTGTCGACTAAACTTCTTCATCTGTCAACTATGCGCCATGTATCTGTCGACTACGCCTAAGCATCTGTTGACTACGCCTAAGCATCTGTCGACCATGTTTTGTTCTGTCGACTACTGTGTTGGTTCTGTCGACTATCAAAATTTATCTGTCAACTATTTGTATGTATGATGTTATAAATTTTCATATTTTTTATCTATCGACTATGGGTACGGTTTTATCGACAATGTTTTGTTTTGTTACTTGATTTTGTCAACTATCCATTCTATTCTATTGACTAACTCTTTTCGCATAAAGTTATAACGACTATTTTTTCAAATCTCTAACGGCTCAAAAACAGCTAGTTCGGGCAAAGTTCATAGGATGCTTATAAATACAAGTCATGGATGAACTTGAGAAGGCTAATGGACGAGAACGAGTTGATGTAAAGATTACAAATCTTTTTATTCGAGCTTACAGTGTTTGTGCTTTCATTGTTATATTTTTCTCTCCAAGGCTTCATTCTATTATTGCTAATCTATTCTTAAGCCTTGTTTTCATTGTGAGAGAACTTGTAACTAAGAGTGTTAAATCTTATCTTCTCTTTTTCATTTGTATCGCTTTTATTTTCCTAACTTGTTGTGCTAGAGGATTTGCTCTTTGAAGCAAGAGGTTAAAATACCTAGCTAGGTGCTAAAGGGCTTGCTTGTGTAACCAAGAGGTTTGTAATTTCCTAGTCTTGGACTAGAGGGCCTACTTGGTTAAGTAGGAGGTTTTAGTGGATTATTTACAAAATTCTTAGTGAGGAGCTTAGGTAGTGGATTGGGTTAAGCCGAACTACTATAAATCTTTGTGTTTTCTTGTGATTGTGTTCTTTAATCTATTTATCTTTCCAAGCATTTCATTATTCCTCACTTGGTTCACATATTTATCTTTGTTCATTTTTCATTTTATATGTTTTACATTTTAAATCACTAAAACCTTAATTTGTATAAAAAAGTTTTTCAAGTTCAATTAAGTTTTTAAATTACCCAATTCACCACCCTTTTGGTGTGTGCCATAGGATTTCAAATCTAACAATTCTCCCATCTCATGAATTATTGATTTAGGTGCAACTTCTCATATTTGTGTTTGCATGTAGGATCTGAAGGGGAGTAGGTTGGTTGGGAAGTGGGAAGTTGTCCTTAGAGTGGGGAATGGAGCTCTAATAAAGCCATTAACTATAGGGACAACTTTTGTAACTCTCCATTTTGGGCATGTAATAACCCTAAAAGATTGTTTATTTTTACCTAATGCTTTTCAAAATGTAGTGTCCACTTCAAGGCTTGTAAGAGACTGTTATGAATTATCTATTTCAATAAATGATGTCATATTAATTATGGTAATGGGTAGTTGGCATGAGCATTATGGTGAATGGTCTTTATATACTACAGTTACATGAGAGTGTCAAACAAAGGGATGTAAATATTGCATCCAATAGCAGCCAAAAGTGTTCTCGTGATAACGATATTGACCCTAAACACTTATGGCATCTTAGACTCGGTCGTATAAATGAGAGAATGACTAGCGAATTGGCCAAAAAAGGATTAATTGATCCAGTAGGTTTTGAACCAAGGCTAAAGTGGGAGAGCCAATGATTTGTTAGGCATAATCCACACAGATGTTTGTGGGTCATTCTCTGTAATAGCTAAAAGTGGTTACCACTACTTCATAACCTTTACTGATGATTTTTCATGGTATGGTTATGTGTACTTGATGAAGTACAAGCTTGAAGCCTTTGAAAAGTTTAAAAAGTTTAAGGCTAAAGTAAAAAACCAAACCAGAAAGAGTATTTAGATACTTCAATCAGATTGAGGTGGATAATACATGGGTACAGAGTTTAATGAATACCTCAAAGCCAATGGCATCATATCCCAGTTAACTCCTCCTGTAACTCCACAGTTGAATGGTGTTTCTAAAAAAAGAAACCATACCCTATTGGACATGGTACGATTAATAATCGCATTTGTCAATCTACCATTATCACTGTAGGGCTATGCCTTAAGCACTGCTACTTATCTCCATAATAGGGTTCCAAGTAAAATTTCAAGAGTACACCATATGAGATATGGATTGGAAGGCAATCCAATCTTATGCATGTTAAGATATGGGGTTGTCCTACTTATGTAAAAAACTTAAGACAGATAAGCTAGAATTCCATTCTAGCAAAGAAAGATTTGTGGGGTATTCTGAGCATTACAAAGGATACTATTTCTACTTTTCCAGTGACCAAAGAGTGTTGGTCAACAAAGATGCCACGTTCTTGGAGAAAGAGTTTCTTCAGTCTACTCTTTTCCCTAAGCCACCTCTTTCTCCAAGAACATGGCATCCTTGCTGACCACAAGTTGAGCCCATTGAAGAAGTCAATCCTAAGCTAGTAGGTCGAAGTAGTATCATTCCACATGAGGCTCGTAGATCTAGTAGAGTATATCATCATTCGAAACGATATGGTTTTATCATGGAGAGATACAAGAAATGTTCTTGTATGGGGATATTGGTCAAATTGTTGATCCTCCTAACTACGAAGAGGCGATGTCAGACATAGACTATAAGAAATGGCTAGAAGCTATGTAATCAAAAATGGAATCTATGTATTCCAACCAAGTCTGGAATCTTGTAGATCCACCTGAAGAAATAGTTCCTGTAGGGTGTAAATGGATCTATAAGAGAAAGATTGGTCCTGATGGGAAGGTACAAACCTTCAAAGCATGATTGGTGGCGAAAGGATATCGTTAGAAACATGGTATTGATTGTAAGGAGACATTTATGCCGGTCATGATGCTTAAATACATCAGAATGATGCTAGCCATAGTTACACGCTATAAATGTGAGAAATGCAAAATATATGTCAAAATGGGGTTCCTAAATGGTTATCTTAAGGAAGATATATTCATGGAACGGTCGCGTGGTTTTCAGTCTTCCAAAGCCAATCAAGTTTACAACCTTAAGAGATCCATTTATGATCTTAAGCAAGCCTCAAGATGTTGGAACATTCGTTTTGATAATGAGATCAAAGAGTTTGGTTTCATTAGAAATCTGGATGAACCTTGTATATACAAGAAAGTAATAGGAGCGCGTGAACTTTCTTGATCTTGTATGTGGATGACATTCTCTTAATGGGGAACGACATTAGCACGTTGATGTCAATAAAATTATGATTGACCAATAAATTCTCTATGAAGGGTCTGGGAGATGTGACCTATATCTTGGGAATCTGCGTTTAAAATGATAGAGCAAGGAGATTATTAGGTTTCTCCCAGATTTTATACATAAAGAATATGCTAAAAAGGTTTAGCATGGAGAATTCCAAGAAGGGTTTCATACCTTTCAGTCATGGAATTCATCTTTCTAAGGGGATGTCTACCAAGACACCCGAAGATAAAGAGAGCATGGAAAAAATTCCTATGCTTTGGTTGTTGGGAGTCTGATGTATGTTATGCTATCTACAAGACCAAATATCGCATATGCTATGAGTATCACGAGCAGATATCAGTCCAATCTAGGTTTGGAACACTGGACAACAGTAAAGTGTATCCTTAAGTACTTGAGAAAGACTAATAATTTGTTGTTGATGTATGGAGATGGCAATCTTCATGCTAACGGGTTCATAGATTCAGATTTTCAATCTAATATGGATGATATAAAGTCTGAATCTAGGTTTCTATTTGTCTGTAATGGAAGGCATTTAGCTGGAAGAGTTCCAAGCAAGAAATAACTCCAAACTCTACTACGAAAGTTGAATATGTTGCGACATGCGATGTTGCAAAGAAAGCTGGCTGGATGAGGAAGTTCATTGCTGAACAAGAATTGGTTCAATCCATTGAATTGTTGATATCTTTATATTGCAAAAATAATGGGGTATTGCACAAGCCAACGAACCCAGGTCTCATAAGAAATCCAAGCACATCGAGCAACAATTCCATTTGATCTAAGTGATCATAGCACGTGAAGATGTGTAGCTGAAGAAGATCGCATCATTAAAGAATGTCACAGACCCACTAAACAAAGCACTATCACAAAGTCATCTTGATCCCCATATTAAGAAGATGGGTTTTAGATACCAAGCGACGATGCAATGAGGACCTGTAGCTTGTAAATCAGCATTAGTGCAAGTGGGAGATTGTTAGTTTTAGTTGTAACATCCCAATATCTAGGGAAAATAATAATAATTAATTTTTAGATTTGAAATGATTTATTAGTGATTTTATGGGAGTTCGTTTAGTATAAAGATTCATCTTTACAAATATGAAAACAATGAGCCTCGTAGCCTGGAGGCTACGCACATGCAAGGAAGCTGACAGGTTGTCGGTTTAAACCTTTGGGAGTAAAATGCTAGAATTTATTTTTAACGAAGGAAGCTAGAATTAGTATATAATTAATTAATGCACATATATTAATAAGAAGGCTTGTAGATGGAGCGGTCATGCGAGTGCACGAAGGAACTAGAGGTCTTGGGTTCAAGACTTGGAGAGGCAACTAAAAAATATTTTTTGAGGGAGTAGGGCAATGTGGGCGCGCGGGGTGCACTGGCACGGGACGACGTGATAGATTGACATTTTATTTTTATATTTAGTTTTGATGATAAAAAACAAACAATTCATATCTCAAAGTCAAAGTAGATGGTTTGGAAATAAAAATCAATTTCAAGGTATAATTTTCGAAAAGAATCAAAACTCATTTTGAATCCCAAGCTTTAAGAAGTTTAGTCAAGGTGTTTTCTAATACATATATATGTGTATGTTGTTCAATGCTTAGGAGATTGGAAAAATAAAGAATTATATTTTAAAATAATTTTCAAACATTGTCTTGAGAATTAAAGCAAGTATAAAAATCAAGTGTCTTGTCAAAGTAAATTTCTAAGGATATTTGAATATTTGTAAAGATATAAATATTTTGTTTGGAAATCAATTTCTTACTTTATGAATATCTAAATCAAATTCAATTTTTATGAGATTTTATGAAATCATGGATTTTGGAAATTAATCTCTTAGTTCATGATTATCAAAATGAATTTTCAATAAAATATCCTTTAAATCAAAAGAAATCATTTTTTAGTGCATTCAAGATCATCTGTCATCGAGCATTAGAAAAATGCATGAAACTGTTGATAGTCCTCTAGGATTTGTCGATAGTTAGAAAGTGGACTGTCCGAGCCCAATCTCAGCTCTCTCCTTGGGCTTAATCTCAGGCCAATCTTGTCCCTCTCCTTGGGCCCAATCTTAACCCTCCCTCGGGACCTAGCCTCAGCCCAGCACCAGCCTACCACGGCATCATTGCAACCCCCACTGGATATCCGCGCGGCCGCCTCAAATCCCATCCTCATTAATAGCGGATCCCATCCACATTAATGAGGGTCCAGTCGCCACCATGCTACGACCTGAGAACCTTCATCGGCGCAGGATAGTAAGTCCCATCACTTGCAAATGCATGATGCATGCATGTAGGAAAATGTCTCCTACTATATCAACATCTCTTCTCAGAGCCAAGGTATGTTCCAACCTCTAACCTACTGATACATTGTCTTCTCCTTACTCTTTTACTCATTCGAGCGTCGGAGTGCTTGTAGGTGTCAACTGCCTCCCATACGGATCCGTCGTCGAAGCCTGCTCCTTGCTGTTGCAACCTGCCTCCGATCATCCTCTTTTGGTCAGGAAAGAACATCTAACACCCACCATGGGGCCCGATAAAACTTACCCACCCCATAACTTCATGAGAGCCTTCCAAACCAACCTCCTCGTTGCCATACCATGGTGCGAACGAGAAGCACCCCCGCCCAAGAATTGAATGACACCGACCTCTCCTACAAAACCCAGCTGTCATAAAAGTCCTTCTTTAAATGGTCCAACAACTCCAGAATCAAGTTACGAAATTGACCCAAAACCAGCAGCGCAACCAACCTAACGAGCAGGTTGATTGCGATGCAGAAGGCAGTTGTCACCAACACCACCGGGCTACCCAAACCCCTATTCCCCCACCTTTCATGTCCTTGTACTCCCACTGTTACCCCTTTTTCAAGTTTATCATAGCCACCCCTTTACCCAACTACTTTCGCCCCCTCTACACCCTGGAACCTTATGATGGCACCATTGACTCTTAGGACCATCTCACCACATTCAGTACCGTCATGCTGATAAACGGAAGCTCGAACCCGATCATGTGTCAATCCTTTCCTAGCACCCTAAGAAAGTTGGCCATGTTGTGGTTCTCATCCTTGGAGCCGAACCACTCACTTCCTCACTCATTTCCCCACTAGCCGAGCCCATCATAAGAGGTCGGCCAGTCTTATCAACCTGAAGCAGGGCGAGAACGAGCCATTGCGAGCATTAATGAATAGATTCTTTTAGGAAGCTCTCCAGATCAAGGATCTCAACCCTATGGTATCCTTACACCCCATCATGGCCGGGCTAAGAGTAGGCCCCTTCACCTATTCACTGGCCTGAAAACCCTATCTTCTTCACTGATCTCAAAACGTGCGCATCAAGATACATCAACATGGAAGAAGCCTCGGCCACCCGACGCAGCAAAGCCAAGATACAAGTATAACCACAGCTGGCTCCGCACTTGGGACCTCATACCAATCATCAACACAACCACATGAGGGACTCCTATCGAAACCAAGAAAGTCGAGATCACAACAAAGGGCGGAGAGAGCCACCTTAAGCCCTCGAGCCACCTCAGTTGCACTACAATGCATACATCCCCCCTCATAAGAATGAGGGATCGGATTTTCTAAGAAGTCTATAGCACCAGGGTCATTCCCCTTCTGGATATCGACGAGCAACGATCCCCTCACAGAAACACTAGCACCAGCAAGCGGTGTGATTACCACCCTATGTTTGGACATATGACCGAAGAATGCGCCACCTCAAAGGACTAAATAGAGCGACTGGTCGGGGAAGGCTATCTCCATCAATACATTTATAAACTGGACCGAAGGTGATACCCGCAAGGCAACTCGAACAGGTAAAGGAGCTGCAACCCTCAAAGGTGGCACTAAGCAGGCAATAGGCAAAACGACGGACCGCTTCTAGGAAATCCAATAACTAGAGTCATTGACACCATCTCTGGAGGCTTCGTAGGTGGAGGAGAATCAAGCTTGGCTTGGCAAGGAAATGACACCTTCGGGTGGTAATATCAATAGATAGCACCAAAAGAAAGCTAAAGAGGATAGCCCGCCACCCCATAGTCTCTTTCACCAAGGAGGACTTCGAGGGTATCAACAAAAACCTTGATGATCCCATGGTAATCTCGTTTGTCGCCACGAATTTCTTGGTAAAGAAAGTTCTCGTGGAGCAGCTTGACTGATCTACTACACTTGCCAACCCTAAAGAAAAAGGGAATCCTGGTAAGGGAGTTAAGGCCATTTGATGGGAACCTGATTGGTTTTTTTGGAGAACAAGTAAGCGTCAGGGGCTACGTCGACTTACTAACTTCATTCGGGATAGCTCCCCTCGTTAAAACAATCTGCATCCAATATCTAGTCATTGACTGCCAAACACCGTACAACGCGCTGCTTGGCCACCCCTCTCTCAACAACTTAGGCACAGTAGTATCCACTCCGCATCTAACCATGAAGTTCCTAGTGTTGATACCAAGGTCGGAGCCGTTCACGCCAATCAGAAAGAGGCTAGGCAATGCTACCATGACAGCCTCAAGGTTCGAAACCCTGAGCCCGACAAGGATAATAAGGGAAGCAAAACTCTCGGATGCAGCATTCAAGCGGCAGGAACAAGTAGCCAAGCCCCGCACCCTGGCATGCACATGGCAGAGTTAGAAAAGAAAAGTCGGCCAGCAAATGACCATTATCAACCTGTAACAGAACCCCACCTTAAAGGGCCAAACCCCCACCCAGAGAAAACAATCTATGGAAAAAATACCTCACCAGATCAGCATTAGCAACGGAGTCTGCCACCCAGCTGAACCCAAGAAGAAACCTTCACCTAGGCCGAAAGGCATGGGGAAGCAAAAGTGTACCATAACTCAGCAGCCATCCTTTTGGGGACTCACTGTCACAATAAGCCTTACTAAATAAAGATGGTTGCCACCACTTATTACTTGTTGTAGCTTCACAAATTGCAAAACACGAGCTTTCCTTCGGCAGTCCCCAAAAACCCCTAGCATAGTCCTATTTTCCCCATCACCTAGAGACCGCCTCAATCGGGATCACCTCAACCTGGCCTGGCCAACTAAATACGAGACCAAGTCATATGCAACCTCGACTCACCTAGTGCACATGACAACAAGGAAAAATGTTTGAATGAACCACTAGCAAAGCAAACCAAAATAATAAGGCATTCCAAAACTCCACATTTTACTAAGGAAAATTCAAATACAGGTAACAAGCAAGCCGGGCCTTAAGCCTACCTCGATCTAATCCCAAAGTCATACCTTGTAATAGACAGGCACGCTGGGCCACGAATCTACCTCGTTCAAATCCCAGAGTCATGCCTTGTAGCAAACAGGCGCGTCGGAACTCGAGCCAAACTCTTTGGAAAATTCAAATCGTGCTCAGGACCCAGACCGACATGGTCAATCAACCCCACATGGACCTCGGGCATAGCCCCATCACTGCTCTAGGCGCCTCAAGCCTACCTCGGCCCTATCGAGCCATGCCTTGTATCAAACAGGCGCATAGGACCTCGATCCAGTTTGGAGAGCATCTGTAAATAGTTAATATATGTGTAAAGGCAACTGTCGACAATTTTTATGAATCTATCGACTAAGTCTTTAATTTTAATTAGAAACTATCAACTAACCCTTGTTTTATGTCAATAGTTTGTACCAAAGAATCACGCAATGGCTAGTTTTTTCATTCTCCAATGGCTATAAACGGTTATATTTCTCATGAAGCTCTTTGGATACTTATAAATACAAGTTAAGGATGATCTAGAAGAGGTTAATGGATGGGAATGAAATGAAGTGATCTTGCAAAATTTAATCATCTTTTCAATTGTGTTTGAGCTTTATTTTTCTCTTAAAAAGGCTTTGTGTGTCATATTGTAAAATTCGTTTCAAGCTTTTTTATCTTATTTTGAGAGACATTGTAACTAAGAGTGTATACTCTTAAAACCTCTCTATTAAACACTTCTTGTATTTCCTAGCAAGTGTAGCTAGAGAGCCTACTTGTGTAAGTAAGAGGTTGTATTTCCTAGTCTTGGACTAGAGGACCTAGTTGGGTTCAAGTAGAAGGTTATAGTGGATTGGTTTACAAAATCCTTAGTGAGAAGCTAAGGTAGTGGATTAGGCTTGATTTAAGCTGAACCACTATAAATCCTTTGAGTACTTCTCTTGCTTGGGTTATTTGGTTTGTTTATCATTGCTAGTATTTCAATATCCTCACTTGTATTGAATTTTTATTTTCTACCAAAAGGATTTCAAGTTTCAAAAAAAAATTTAAATTACCCAATTCAACTCCCTCTTAGGTGTATGCCATAGCACTTCAAACCTATCAAGACGTGTGGCCACAGGGCCATATGGGGCGCGGGCAACGTGTTAGCTAATCCCACGCTGTCACATAGAAATTTAATGGGCAGATGAAGTGGGTTGTCTGCCATGTGAGTTTAGGCTAAATAAATAATCAAAAGAACCAAAATAATTAATAAAAAGAGGTAGAATAATTAATTAAAAAAGATGGAATTGGGTGATGATTTAATTATATTTATATTAGTGTTAAATAAATTCTCTATAAATACAACAAATTTGAGATTGTGAAATTGTTAGAGAGAGAGAGAGAGAGAGAGAGATTGGACGATAGCAACAAGCATGAGAGAAAGAAATTGGGAGAGGGGAGAAATTGAGCTTGAGAGAGAGATCGGAATAGGCAGCTTCAAAAAAAGAAATAGTCAGTGGGCTTAAGCAACAAGGTAAGTACAAGACATGTTAAATTGGATAGAAGTTAGCTTTAGTAATATATTCCTTTATCTTATAATGTTTAATTTTGAGGGGTACATTGATGATTTTTAACGGATTAAAGAAATCTTCCAAGGAAGGTAGTAAACACTATTTCTGTAAGGGTATATATGTTTTACGTGCAAATTATTCTGTCATGACTTGTATTTGATGAAATGTGAGTGTCTAGGCATGAGACTATGGATTTGGGACTAATAAAGCTCATGTTAAGGTCTGAGAAAAATCATATGGGGTCACCAAGAGTCTGGGATGGATGAGGTGGACGGACCTACAGCATGATTCATTCCATGTTTTTCTATGTTTATCATGAGTTATGAATTGCTATTTTACATATTGCCTTTACTGAGTTTTAGGAATCGTCCCTTATCACTAACCATACAGATGGATCAAGTTCTAGAAAGGGGAAAGCGGTAATGGTGGATGCATCGCTGATAGGTGTAGTGGATGATTCATGAAAGCATTTTTTATATTTATGGGTTTATTTAGTGAATTATCCTGTTTTGTATTTTATGTGTATAGAACAAATGAATCCTGTGATGAAATTGAAATTTTTAATATTTACTGATAAATTATGAATTTTATGTAAATTTACTCCCATGATCTCATCATATCTCTATAACAACTCTAAGAATTTCAAGCGCATAGCCCAACCGAGATTTGAGTGCCCTCCGCTACTATTTCTTTTTTAGGGCCTCAAGTTCTCTACAAGAGAAGGCAATGAAACTTGGTTCCCACTCAAGCCGCCCTAACCTGTAGGGGCATAACTGACCTTCAAAAATTTGATAAGTGGTTGTGGTTGTAACCGTGGGTTATGATGGCCCCTAGAGGTGGGATCGGGGGCGCCACATTAGTGCCCTAATACTAGGTTTAGATGACATCCAACAATTATAATTATGGGCCTAATGATATGATTCTTGCAAACATAATAAAATATGTTTTCATATTTTAAGGTCATATCTTTATTCATACCTCTCCAATCAATATATGAATGAGTCCCTAGATTTCCTAATAAATGTCTTATTCTTAAGTGTTAAGAATATATGACAAAGGACTTTTGTATTAAGGATATCTTAAATTTAAATCTTAGTCCTTAGACTTCTCAAAAGGAGACTATAAATAGTCAAGTAGGGACTAACACATGGGATATTACCTTTAATTAGCATGAGATGTTAATGATAAAGGATGGTAAGCTGGATGTCATAATTCATGCAATGGATATAGTAGACATATGGATAGATATTAGTTGAGCATCTATCGAATGTGACGCACCTAATAGATCACATGGCTAATAGGATCTATGATCTATCACAAGCTTCAATTGTGTAACTGGTCCTTAGATAAGAGGCAACACAGTTGTCTCGTATGTCGGTGTCAGGGATTTGCCGTTGCTAAGGACCATCCGGGTACCAGGTAGGAAATGCACTGTGTGATCTCTATGTAGTGGCGTATGGAGGCAGGTGATTACTGATGGAATTCGTCAATCTCTAATGCGAGGTGAACATCCTATACAATCAGTAGAGGTTTTGATTGTAGAAACTCCTAGCCAGTGTTTTCGATATCAGAAGGAGTTCCGATGTGTCATCTCAATCACACCACTCTAATTCTTGGCATAGTTATCCAGTTAATGAATTTGATCAATCCATGACTCTAACTCGATCGGCATATTAGTTGAAGGAAGGATTATAGTACATGGGAATTGAAAGCCCAAATTGGTTCTCAAAGAAGTTAGACTTCGTTACAAGTAGGATCACCTTGACACAATGCTAGTTGTCACTTAGGATCTTTCGAGGTATACTAAGGAAATGGAAACTAAAGTATTTCGTCAACATCAAAGAGTTTGATGTGTCCCGATTGCTACTTAGTAGTGAACCTAGAAGGTCACACACATACCCGGGTGTAGTGGTTGACTAAGTGATGAAAGTTGTAATCATTATTAAGAGTTAACAGATTAGATTCAATAATTAAACCAATACGAACAATTGTCAAGAGTTAACAGGCATGTCGCTAAAAGTTAATGGGGGCCTCAATTTCATCATGGGATGATGAAATGATCATTAAGAGTTAATGACTGACCTAGATGAAATTTACAGAAACTTAACAAAATTGGTCGATAGTTCCTTATAAGCTATCGACTGATTCATGCCAAGGAGTCGACAATTCCTTAGAATTGTGGACCGTTCATGCCAAGCGATTAACAGTTCCTTAAAGGGATGGAAACCGTCAACCATTTCTGATGCACATGGTCGTGAATCTCACAACCCATTTTCTCATTTCTACTTCAGATTAAAAGAAGGCCGGTGGGGAAAATAATTAAAGGGATGGAATATGTTCTTTATGATGTGGGCTTGTCTCCCACATGCTCCCTCTCTCTCTCTCTCTCCTTAGCT
The DNA here is from genome assembly GCA_036245055.1 of Diospyros kaki. Lineage (NCBI taxonomy): Eukaryota > Viridiplantae > Streptophyta > Magnoliopsida > Ericales > Ebenaceae > Diospyros > Diospyros kaki. The sequence goes on from BSEG01000009.1 coordinate 11,715,558, forward strand.
ATTAACCAATTATTGAGCATTTAGGGTTTCTAGGGCTTCATATATAAGGAAAGAAGAAGAAGAAGACTAAGTGTGTGTGGTTACGGTTACATTTGATGCTATATCATTCTCTCAGTTAGTGCTTCTTCTCTTCCTTCTTCCAGAGCCTACAACCCTTCCTATTGCTCTCCTTCTTGCTCCACTCATTTCTTGATTTCTAGAGTAGCAATCTCATCTAAATAGATTCTCTATTGGATTGGATATTTTTTCTTTGAACCCATTTTCAACTTGAATCACCAACAAGAAACCTGGCTAGCACATAGGCATTTTTGTTGGTTTCACTTAGTAGGAGTGTGGACCTAATACGGCCCATGTAGTTTCAAGGGTCAGATTAGTCATCTGAAAGAGTGTTCGAGAGCTATTCGAGAGAAATTCGTTGCTAACACAGGTAGGATTCCAGCCTCTACATCATATTTGAAACTGCTATAAGGTATACCTTCTTACCCCCTACGGTGTGGTTTCAATTGCAATGCATAAGATCATTTGATACAATCTTACAAGGTGATTCTTGCTTTTATTTTTGTTGCGTTTGTATGATTTTTCAAAAAAATTTTGAAAATCGGTAAAACTGTTGCCTAGATACACCAAGAGTTGGTGTTCCCTTTCAACACCACAACACGAGCACAACTAAACAAGGCAATAAGGCTGCAAATCCACCCCCGAGGATAGGTCACCTAGCAGAAATCCAATGCTATGTCTATAGACCAACCCAGATTCCTTATTATGTTTCGATGCTATGCCATGAGACTAACCCGGATCCCATGTAGAAGTCTGGTGCTAAGCCATTCGGCTAACCTTAACTCCTTGGTAGATCTGGTGCCAAGTCTCTAGGAAATCTTGTACACCCGGTAGAAATCCAGCGCAAGGCCCCTAGGCAAACCTGGATTCTCTGATGTGAGCCAACTCAGGAAGATGGGGCGAAAGATGAGACCACGTTGAAATAGTTATCTTCTAAGCCAGATAGCTAACCTTAATGCCCAGAAGAGATCCAGTGCCATGGCCCCAGGCTAACCTAAATCTTCGTAGAAGTCTAGTGCCAAGCCCCCAGGCTAACCTAGACACCGTGCGTAGATCTAGCACCAAGCCTCTAGGAAAACCTAGATACCAGGTTGACATCCAACGCAAAGCTAACCTAGTAGAAACTTTACTGTTAGGAATCCCTAGATCGAGGGCCCAAGTCATCTCTCTACTTCACCCAGCTGAAATCTAGCGCTACGCTATTGGACCACGCAAACAACTCGGCACCATGCTATGAGAAAAACTTGGATCCCTCGTTGTAACCTGACATTAAGCCTTAAAGCTAACTTGGGTTCCTTGTGATGATCTGGTGCCATGTCTCCCAATAAACCCGGGCCACACGTTCTAGCTAAAGGTATAATGGCTAACCTTAATTCCCTGTGGTGGATAAAACCTAAGTAAGAGCTATGAGCATTGAAAGCGAAAGATGGAAACCATGCCCCATCTGAAAGGATCCACACCATCTATGAGGTTGATCTCGAGCTATGACAAAGACATTGCCATTGGTGATCAACTACCTTCCCTACTAAAATTGTGTCGCTGCTAAAAGAGGTAATGAGCATAATGAGCCCGAAAATCAAACAAGTGGGTCGTGCATGCATAGATAGCAAAAATTATGTAGCACACAACATTAACACATCCAAGGTAAAAAGATATGTGATAGAAAATGCCCAAGAGAAATATACATTCATTCATCATGAGAAAAATATAAAGCATCCACACACATAACCTGTGTAAGTACAAAACTACGAGCAACGTTTCCAAATTACATGCCCAAAAAAGTAAAAAAAAAAAAATGCATCATTTGTCCTAATCGTCCTGAGGAGAGGCAAGATGCTCTAGATACTCAGGAAGCGGGCTCAGGGAGGCACCCTCAGGTGTTAGTGTATGTATGCCCTAGAACCAAATGTTGTTTGGGTTCTAGGAGTATAATGTACATTTTTATTATATTTAGTGCAATATCAATAAGGGCAACTTTATCATTTTCTTGTTTGTTAATTATTTAAACCAAGTTCACCTGAAAGATAAATAGTCCTTGGATAGAACTATGTAAGAGAATTCATAGTCGTGATTATGATGTGAGATTCCATTAGCATATAATGGTTCTAATTCTAAATTTTCCCTGGTCAAGGTACATGTAAAATAAGGGCATTTCTTGTATTGTTGAGACTGGTACATGTCATGCTCCCTCACTATATTAGTGAGTAGTTGTTCTCACATCCTAAAGCATAAAGATGTTTGGACGAACGTGTGGATGCTTGTTATAAACAATATATGGCTTGTTATAAACAAGACATTGGAGTAACCTGCCATGAGAACTTACATGAATAACAGTCAGTGAGATATCTCTTATGATAGTTGTATAAATTGATCCTTTGACTTGAGATCACCAAAGTATCTTGTATGTGGAGTGTTAGGCTTTGGCACTATTAACAAGTTGCTCATCATGAGTTGCGAATGCAGTAGTGTACGGGTACCTCATATAGCAGACAAAGATAGTGAGTAGATCAAGATAGGATTCATCACTCTTAATAGTAAGGGAGTATCCCATGCCACTCGAGAGGTTCGTAACTTGGAATCGTTGCAAGCTTGAAATGGAATTGAAAATAGTTTGAAATGGAATTGAAAATAGAGATTTTCAAATTCCAATTCTACGCTACAAGGGTAACAGTTTTTAACCTTGTATAATATTTAGATTCTGTAATTTTTCAACATGAACATGGTTTTAACAATGATCTTGGCTTAGGTTTTATGAAAATTTAGATTTTATCCATTGTGTTTCTTAATCAATAATTGTTTTCAACCCGCTTAAAACCTAACATCAGGAAGATCTCCCGGCTGCTTGTCTAATCCTCGTTTTATCTCTTAGAGAGCCTCAATCATCCTCGAAGACTCCTCAGGTTCCAACACATAGGGACTCCAAGGATAGGACAAATTGTCGAGATCATCCTCCAGGGCAACTTTTACACACTCGTTAAGGCCAAGAGAGTCGGACTCATATTTTCTTTAGTTAGGAGGCACAATAGAAGAAGTAGCTTCCAAGAATATCATCTCCTGGAATGACTCGTAGGGATGTCGAGACTCCAAGAAGCTATGTCTAAGATAAAAACCACACTTGGAATAACAGCTAGCATAGGCGTCCTTATGCTAGAAACAATTATTAGAGATACGGTATTCCCGGACAACCTCCTTCACCGCATCCTCAACTTCACGTCGTCGGCCCTCCTCTACCAAGGTGACCTCCGTTTAAGCTTAGGCAACCTCCTAGTGAGCCTATGCCACCTACTCCTCGGTAACTGCAAGGGACTCGTTTAAGTAAACAATCTCTTCCTGAGCTCCCAAGAAGGAAGAGGCCATCGCTTCATACACTTTCATCTTTCCCTCTTCTCCTTCCACTTTTGAGTATCGCACTCGATTTCTTGGCATTTGGTGGTGAGGTTTTGGAGCCAAGATTGTAAGTCTTAGACTTGGGTCTGGAGGTCTAATTTGTCCTCCTCCTTCCACTTCCAGGACCTGTTCATCCATTAGGCAATCTCCACTTTTGTGCATAACAAACACACCCGATTCACAGCATTCTCGACCACTACACCCTGGGAACGCTATCAAATGATGAATAGTCTAAGAAATATTCAACTGCAACACTCGAGGTTTTCATGAAATTTATAGTAGGATATGTACAAGGAATCACGAAAATTTAAGATTTCAGAGAGGTCTGGGAAAATATGTGATTTCTTAAAAATATTGAAAATCTGTTTAGGGGTCAATAAAGGATGTAATAAACCTCTTCTTAAGGACATTTGGGATCAAAATAAGAAACCGCATGAATAGCCAAAGTCCTAAATAGTTTAGGGGTCAAAGTGTAGATATACAATACTTCAGGCCAAAGTGTAATTTTTAAAAATCCATAATTGGGTCGTTGGAGAAATGACCTAGCCAAACCAGTGGTTTGAAGTAATCATAAGGCACAAAAATTAAGGAGATAAGAATGACACATGGTGACACAAGATTAGCCAAAAAAATCTATAAATAGGACTATGGATCACCCAAAATATATCTATGAACTCAACCGAGGTTGAAAGGTTGTGAGGTGAGGGATAAGATCTTGAGGAAGAGGGGGAGGTTCCGTAAGAAAAATGAGTGAAATCAGTGAAGAAACAAATGAGAAACAAACCTCGCTGGACTTTCCAAGGCTTTGCCTTAATCTAGGCCAAAACTATTAGAAAATAGTGAGGTAAGTCTAATCCTATATTCCTGTACAGGGGAAAAGAGGAAGTCATAGGTTCAAATGAGGGTCAAATCTGAGTTAAAACAAGGGAGAAATCATGAAAAAACTGAGGCTATGACGAGTCCATGTCCGCCGTCGCCAGAGAAGACAATTAGCGCATGTAGTGCACATGTTAATCTATTGTAAGTGTGTGGGTTCAACCTGCATGCTTCTTGCTTCATTTTGGTCATTCTTTTTTTTTTATATATGTGTATGGTTTGTGGCTTACATCTCAAGTTTCCCTTATTCTGTGCATGTCTTTTCTATTTTGCACACGTTTTGGCATTTTGTGGCTTCATGTGGGGTCATCATAGTGCTCGTGCCCATGAGTGTGAGGTTGAGGAATGATTATGTTCCCATAAGTGTGGGGCTGGTGTTTAATATGGTGACCGGCGGGACAAAGACGTGGGTAATCATGGTGATCGTGCCTAAGAGTGTGAGCCCAGGGAGCGATCACATGCCCATGAGTGTGGGGCTGGAGTTTGACGTTATGACCGACGGGGATGATGGCGACAAAGGGAGATTTCTTGTTATTTTTGCTAGTTGCGTATTGCTTTTACATGCACGAACTTTCCTTTTCTGAATTGCTCACTTGGATGTAACTATATAACTTTGGTGTTTCATACCCTGGAACATTCAACATTCCAGGTATATCGAATGTGCTCGGTACCTCGGAGACAAGTAAAAGAAAAGGAAAGGAGGTGATCGAAGCTTAGTTATTTCCTATTGCTTGTGTATTACAAATTTCTGTATAACGTTCCAGGTATATCGAATGTGCTCGGTACCTCGAAGACAAGTAAGAGAAAAGGAAAGGAGGTGGTTGAAGCTTAGTTATTTCGTATCGCTTTTGTACTACAAATTTTTGTATAAAAGAGCTATTGTAATCGTTGGATTTTGTGTCTTATTGTATCAAAAGGGCTACTAATATGGGTTTCGTTACTTCAAGGTCGTGTACTACGGTTATACTTGTATCACTATGTGTGTATCTCAAATAAGGCACCACAGATGTGTTAGTGTAGGTGGTCTAGACCCAATCAGATTAGGCATGTAGTGCACTAACAATTACAATCATATGTATTATTGAATAAAGAGTTATTCTATTACACAAGAAGTCATTATATTAGTTTCTTGTTATTATTGTAATGACTTGATGAAACTAGATAGAAGTTCATATGATGTATACTGTGATTGTTCTATAAAGATGTGAAATGATGCATTATAGTTTGTAGACATCATTAAATATCCCAAGTCGTAGCAATGTCAAGAATGAACATTGACAATTACGGTAAGACTTATATGTGCTATGTTTTTGCTATGTAATAGCAATGGGGGTCTCACACACATAGGCATGGGAATGCCTAAACAAGTACATAGGTGACCAATGTCGGAGAACGTGTCACTAGACATGACTCGTTATGAGAATCCATTTTGGTTATATGTTGATGGAATTCTCATACAAGATGGGTGTAACTAATCCTTGGACTTGAGGTTGTCACGATCATCTCATAAGAAGACCGATATGCTTTAACATCATTTCGATGTGGCTAGACAAAGGTTGCACATGGGCGATCGTTGGGCATATCGTGAGGTTTATGGAGATGGGTGTATAACCAAGATGGGACTCGTCTATCCTTTAATAGAGGATGATGTATCTAAAGTGCCTTCGGTGAATATTCACTTTAAATCCATGACCATGGTGAAACAGATCAACAAGGAGTTATTGATTCACTTTCTATTTAGTGAGGAACTCATGTGATCATAATCAAACAACACATCACCAAACTTGAGATCACATAAGATACATTGACGAGAAGATAGAATTATACAGTAACCATGCTCGTGAAAGGTTGTTTGAGAATAATGAATCATTCTGAATAATTAGGTAGGCATGAGGCCTTGTTAGAGGCCAATCTTGTCTTATGTGTTCATACCGAAACATTGCCAACATATTCGGAAGTCTCATGAGTCATACGCAATAGGTACAATCCCTGGCTTAAACTAAGAGAGCAGATGTATGGTTAAGTGGGACACTTCGGCAAGAAGTTGTGCCATCATAGATTCTCATGGAAAAAGAAAAAATAAACGTAATGACTTCAATATAACGAGAGTTGTCATAAAGGAAAAAGTTTCCTAAAATGACAATTGATTAAATTAGGAAAGAGTTTCTAATTTAATAATTTTCTATTTGTTGGAGTGATAAATAGGAAATAAAATATATTTGAGCTTAAGTTAATATTTGGGCTGAATAAAGTATTTTGGTCAAATATTAAATTAAATTAATATTTGGGTTAAATTGGATTTGGGTCAAATATTCAATTAAATATTATATTTGGACTTAAATTAGATTTGGACCAAATATTTTATTTAAACTTATAATTGGATTTGGACCACTTAATTAATTACTAGTTTGATTAGGATAAATGGGTTAGCCCATATCCATTAGGGTTTTGGAAACCCTAGGAGGCCATGCTCCTCTATAAATACCCCTTTATGGGTTGTCCAAATGATGATATAGTTTTGTGGTATTTCAAGAGTTGAAAAATTGTCGTCCACTCTCTCTCGTTTCTTTTCCGCATCAATTTGAAACGGAAAGTTCCTTTCATCCATATACAAGCCGTGAAAAAGAGAATGAGCTAGCACTCTCATTCTGTTCTTTTCACCATTCGACGCGTGCCGCGTATCACAAGTTAGAGGCCAAATGCTTGGAGGGCTCGAATACGCAAACGACTTGAACATCTAAAGGTTAGATTTATTTTATTTTCTATGTGAATGATTTGATTTCGACGTTGATCCAATTGTCGGAATTGGGGTAAGATTCAAAATTTTTGAACTACATTGCTTGCCTCATAGCGATCTTGCTTTACTTTCAAGATGTTGTATAAGGAAGCTATCATGATGAGAAAAGTTTAATTGTTAGATTTTTTGGAATGAATGTACCATTGTACTTGTATTAAAAATTTTATAGAAAAAATCCTTATTATCTAGCATTAGCTATCTTTTAGATTCGATCCTTCGCTTCCATTGGCAAGGATTTTCATAACGCCCGTGTGGGATATTAACTTGTATTTAGCATCATTGTATATTTGAAAAGTGGGGCATTACACAACACTCAAGAAATGTCAAAAATAGTCAACTCAGAGTGACGTATGTGTTGAGTGTAGATTTTGATGATTGATGATTGGCATGTGTGAATGTGAATGTACATTTATATTTTATGTACTAACAAAGCATGAAGCCTTCATAAGGCTTACAAAGCTATTCTCTAATGATTTCATGACACAGGTTATATATGGAAACTTCTTATACTTACATAGAGATTTCACTATATGTGGAAACAAGTTTTTAGAGAGCTTTCTAGAAAGTTAAGTATTTGAGCTATGTATGGAAAGTTCTTCTTGGAATGAAAAGTCTAGAAGATGTATATAAGGAATTCTTATTCATATATGGAAAGTTCAAAAGAGATATATGGAAGTTTGTGAGGAGATTGGAGTAGTTCACTATATGGAGTTACCATATACATATCTTGGAGACATGGCATTGTTAACGTGGCATTTTGATGATATGGCAGCCACGTGGCGCACACTCACTAGGATACATCATCTCGTTGGTCTAAATATGGTAAGAGAATCATGGAGTAAATTTAAGGATTCCTAGAAGCTTCTCTACTCAATTAAATATGGAAGAATTTTTTGAACTGCATTCAAATGGAGAAGTTAAAGATTCAGCATTATTGTTCGACATTAATGGAGCAAATTAAACTAAGGAGCCAATTGCACAATCAAAGGTGTTTGAAGATCAACTAGAAGTCAAAATTGATCATTTCTTATTTATGGTCAATTTTGCAAGAATTATGAAGGATTTTGTTGATATTTAATCCTTCGAATCAACCATGCATTACTAGAATTGGTTTGCTCATTCAAAACTGATTGGAGATTAACAAAAGTTAAAGGTCTTGAAGATCAATCAAATTAGTTGATTATGGAAGGTAAATCAAGAATTCAATATGAAGGGCTGAGATTAACTTGAAGACTTAACACATGGAGGGCTGATATTGATTAAGGAAAGCTTACGCTAACACTATATAAAAGGGTCTCTTGAAGGCTTTGGAACAATTTTTGGAAGTCCTATTATTTTCTACATTATTGGCCGAGATTTTCATTCTCTCTAAATCTTTTTTTTCCTCTATATTCTTGAGAGAAAACTAAAAGAGTTCTCTACGCTTTATTGTATTATTTTTGAGATAACCCTATTTCTCAATCACTACTATTCTTATATCTTGTAAAGAGCATACAAAATCCAAACTAGTAAGTGTGAGACTCCAGAAGTAGTTTGGTGGTGGTGAAGCCAAGTGAAGGCTTCGGTGGTTGTAACAAAAGTTTCATATAGTGGATTTGGTTAAAAAACCTGAGAAAGGAAATCCTTAGGTAGTGGATGTAAGTCATAAGGGTCGAACCATTATACATCGCTATGTTCTTCTTCTCTTTACTCTTACTTATTCTTGCTTGATTATACTTGTTTGTTTTTGGTCTTGTGCTATCTAAACTGGCCAAATCCTAAGGCCTATATTTTTTGTGGTTATTTTGATTATATTTTGATTTGCCTTAATTGATCATTCTTTGTTGTAAGCATACCCGCCCGGATATTCCAACCACCCGAACTACCCGAACAGGAGCGTTTACAGAAGGGAAAAGGAATAAAACGCAAGACGAAAACTACCCTGGCATGCATACACAAAATTAAGAACAGCATAAGCGAAGCTAAACCCATGCATGCGCTATGGGTAACCCCGCTAGCACAACGGTCACAAGATAAATAAATGAATACAGACTTTTGTGCCAACATACACGAGACACGAGAAATGACACAGCACAGTAAAAAATAATAGAGTAGATCCTACTTAGACATCAGAGTTGATAGGGACTAACAGGACTGCCTGTACACCATACCAACTCTATCGCTAGAAGCTAACTCCCTTGCCCTTGATCTACACTGCCACTACCTGTAATGATGGAAAACAAAGTGAGTCGAGAGACTTAGCAAGCATAAAAAAAGAAAGGCTAAAGGCTGAACGTAACTAGAAAACTCTCCCCAGAATAAACCCTTAGGTACACACAAGCCATGAGACGCTACAACACAATAGTAGAGCATAATTTAAGCACATACCGGTCCTTGGAGCTCATACAAGACACACAACACCCAAGTCCCATACCAACATATCGCTGCCCTGAAAGGCAACATGTATCTCCAACAAACCTAAGCGCGCTGTCCCAGGTAGGTGCTCCCGTCACCCATGTGTCCGTGTTAGTACTCCCGACACCCGAGCCATAGACTCCCTCGGAACGGTCCTCCCGTCCGAGAACTAATAACTATCAGTAACCATGCAATGCACATAAAAATGTAATGGCGTAGTGAGCATCAACTTGATACACTGGCACCCATACATCCAGACATCAGGCCATGCTCCGCCCACATAGTAAACCACATGTGACACATATGCCTGTGCTGGATGCAACCTAACCAAGTTAGAATGTCTGTGTCCAAGCATACTCAATAAATGAATATCCTGACATGCAACCAGTACCCATGTGCATATCAAATCATGAACAGTAATATAATGAACCTAATCATGTAGTAAATCACATACTGGTAGAGCTAGTCAGCAGTGCCCGGCACCAGTCAATGGCCAGTGACTAGGAGTGTCCACCCGACGGTCCACTTTAAGGCCGTACAATAGTCTACCCCAACGTCACCAAATAGCTGACCCTTGCCCTACTGCTCGACAGCTCTATCCGAACCATAGATAAACCCGAGAAAATCGTAAATAATCCCGCACGTCTAGGAACCTAGTCCCCAAGCTGGGTTCGGCATCATTCCGAAAGGAATGGGGGCAGTACAAACCCCCGTAGGCACACAAAAAATAAAATCCTAGAAGTCCCGGATTAAATTTAAATTAACACAAATGAATAATAATTCAACAAATAATGCTAGGTGCCGAATTAACGTAAGGGAGGGGATAAAATACGAGAAATCACGGGGTCTCTCACAGGAATTAAAGAACAGGAGAAGAGGGTTGGGAGCTTACCTTTACACGGCCGTTTCCTACCTTTCTTGCACTCCCGCTGCGAAGTAAAACGTTTAATAGCGATTAATAAAATCGTGGCTCACATTAATTAAATCTAACCGTATAATATAAATAAGTTAACCGTCTAAAATCCCACGTAGGCGCACCGTAAATAAAACCTCAACGAGTCTTATATTTAATTTAAATTAAATCACACCAATAGCATCCTCAATTTATATAATTAACACGCAACATTGAAACGAATTAAGGGAAGGCGAGGCGTTCGTAAAATGAAAAAAAATCGCAAGGGTAGAGAAGAGCTTGCCTCGTTTAAGTCGATTACAGCGATTCCATGCTCGAACACCACCAAAATAATATACGCTAAAAAATAGAATAAACTCCTAAAATTAATAAAATTGGATCCAAAATGAAATTTTGACCGTACAGAATGTTTATTACCTATTTCTTACTTACCTAGCTAAATAAAAATCACTTACACTGCATTTAATCTTGACTTTTTCTCCAAAATTTTCTCCATTTCTTCACCTCTGCACGCCATCTTCTTCTCCCTTTCTTTCTCTCTATTTTTGCTCGATTTTGTCCCAATTTATTGCTACAATTTGCAGTTTAAAAATTAAGAGAAAGGGGACCACCAGCGGCTGCCGCGTGGCAGCCTAGCTGGTGCCACCACCTTGCCCAAAACAACGTCGTTTTGGTCAAGGTTTTGGCTAAAAATCAGCCAAAATTTTCCTTCAGCGCACGCAAGCCCCAGGCCTCGAACCCGCGACCCCTAGCTACTCCCTCGCGCGCGCAACCGCCAGGCTAGCCATCACCTTCATACATATAATGCACTAAGTTAATTTTATAATGAGTCTCGTACTCTCAACTACAATTTTGGTTTGTATTAAATTTGTTTTCTCATATATATACATGCATAAGTTTTGCATTAGAATTTTAAAATGTGTCAATTCACCCCCCCCCCATCTTGACTAGGTTAGAACTCAACAGTATGGAGCATGGAACTTACAATGGCAAGATGGCATTCAAAATCATCCATGTTCACAGGGGAGTTGCAAAAGTATCGGGCTTCATCAAGGGAAACAATGGTGGAATAAATAAGGTGTGCTCTGATCCCAGCTATATTCATTATGTCTATGTCCAGAACCCCTGAACATACCTCAAAAAGCCTCCTCGCATAGCCAGTGACCTCCCAGGTCAATCATACCCTAATGAGGCGAGAAAGGTATGGGAAACCAAGGAGCCATTCCTTTCCCACAGAACATCTCCTCAGTGGGTAAGATCCTACACTCTGCCCATTAGGGATTGATAACCCCACAGTGAAATTGGCCTCAGCCACTGGCTTAAGCGGCATTAATGGTGGCCTAATTGAGCCACAATATGACCTTGATCTTATGCGCTCTTGAAGGATTCGAAGTCGCACCACAACCAACTTGTAATACCCGGGAGCCCAAAGGATTTAGTACATATCGAGGATAGTGTAAGAAAGGAAACAACACCAGCTGGATACCTTTTGGGCTGAATGTAGGCAAGGAACTCCGGGGTTAAGCGTGCTTGAGCTGGGAGTAGTTCAAGGATGGGTGACCCCCTGGGAAGTTCGCGTAGGCCCATCAGGGTAAGTTGTTCCGATCCTTCTTATCGCTCGATGCGGGATGTTACACAACAGCACTTATTGTAATACTCGAGAGTTTTATGAGACTCGTGTGTTTGAGGTAGTAGGATATGTCCAAGGAATGACGAGAATTCAAGGATAAAAATACAATTTCAAAAAGGTTCGAGAAAAAGTGATTTCTTAAAGATATTGTAAAGCTATTTAGGGGTCGATAAAAGATGAAAGAAACCTCTTCTTAAGGACATTTGAGACCGAAATAAGGAACTATATAAATAGCCAAAGTACTAAAGGACCCAGGGGACGAAGTGCAAGTATACAAAACTTCAAGCCAAAGTGTAATTTTTAAAAATCCAAAACAAACTCGTCAAAGGAACAAACTAGACAAACTTACCATTGGAGGTAATCATGAAGCCTCATAAATGAGGCCTTGGGTGACATGGCATGTGGTGCAAAGTGGTTGGCCATAAAGTTTTATAAATAAAGCCTTGTTGGAAACTTGTAAAGAAATTCAGTAGGATTAAGGCAAGGGTAGGCTGATTTGAGGAGAGAATTTCGTTCTTAAGGGTGAGGGGAGTATTCTGAAAGAAAGAGGGAAGGTTTTTGTCTAGAAACGAGAGAGATATCAGGTTCGCTAGAGTTTCAAAACACTCACCAGAATCTAGGCTCGAGTCACTAGAAAACAACAAGGTAAGTTTAATTTAAGTTTATAATCAGGTAGATGGAATAGAGAGGAAGCCATAGGAACAAACGAGGGTCGAATCAGAGTTAAAATGAGTGAGAAAATGGCAAAAAAAAAAAATCAAGGCTGGTTGTCATCACGTTGCTCATCGTCGGAGAAGACAACTGGCGCATGCAGTTCAGGTGTGTGAGGTCTCCTTCCGGTGACACATAAAGGCATGTGTACACTCTTTTTCCCCTATAAATTTCCAAAAAAATAAGTTGAATAAAATAAAACAATCTTATGTAAGAATATTTGATGTTTAGTTTACAGAAACTCATGTTTTCTACAAAAACCTAGACCCACTACTATGAACAGTGCTCTTGTAAGGTAAGCAGTCAAGGTGAGTGGTTCATTCATGTTTTTGTTACATCTTGATCATTCTTGATTTTATTTGTGTATGGTTTGTGGCTTACATCTCATATTTCCTCTATTCTGAGCATATCCTTTCTATTTTCCATGTATCATAACATTTGTGGATATGGCAAGCTTGTGGATCAACATGTGTGGCTGGGAACCATATGGTCGTGTGATGGGCCAAGGTGTTTGAACATGTTGACGCAGGGGTGATTGCAACACCTTGGCTAGGGCTTCCACAGAGGGGAAAGATTTCATGACATTTGACATACTTGTATACACACGCATGTATCTTCTTTCTTGAACCATCTCACTTAGATGTAATTATCTAACTTGGGTGTTTCATACCTTGGAATATTCAACGTTCCAGGTATATCAAACATGCCAGGTACCCCAATGTTGTTTCCAAAAATAAACAATTAGAATTTGTGAGGCGAGAATGCTGGAGCAATAGTAGAGCGAGGCGAACAGCTGGCAGGTGTCTACTTATAGAAGTGTGTGTCAGGTGGCTCTAATCTTTGATTATCTGGTCAGGGTCTCGAATAAGCTCTCAGGGGCATTTTCGATAGTGGATTAATCCATCCAGGAGTAGCCTCTGGTGCGTTTGGCACATGACTGCACTAATAGGAACAAGTTAGAAATTACGCGAGGATTCCTTACCTACGTATGTCCTCCGATGCTTAAGTCAGTACGTGAAGGAAAATAATGCAATAAATAAATGATGTTGTCAATGAATATAAAATAGAGGTACCTTTCCCGAAGAGGGATAGACTAGCCATAGTACTTTACCAGACATTCGGGGCGAACATGCATTTCATGAACACTCAGATGGGCTTAAGAGGAGTCCCCCTAGAGGACTAAACAACCTAGGGAGTCCTCTGCGAGAAGATGGGCCTCACGCACGAGCTATCAAAGCAATTTCTTGGCCTCTAGGAGGCCTATTCGAACAAAATTTTGGGTGGTCAGGGGATACATCTAGGTGTTGCCTATTCAATCATATGATTTTCAGATAGGATCTTGATCGTATAAGGTAAGGAATAATTCATTCCTTGTGTGCGCTTTATGCTCATACATACACGAGGGGTACTTTTCATAGGCAAATTGTGGTAGGAAATTATAGGGGAAAAGCCAAAAATGTGGGCCACGCTAGGCACTTGGAGGAATTAGGGGAACATGCACGTGAAGTGGCTGCACTTTCACCTTGCAATAAAAACACAATAAAAATTTTATATATTTTTTTCTTTATTTAGGTGAAAGATTTATACTCATCAGTGTACGAGTGCAGTTGTAATCCAAATTTAAATTATATTTTCTGGAGGAGTCCAGGTCGTCCACTGAGAGATTTATTTATGGTAAAAGAAAAAAAATGTCACAAGTACACACACATTTGGATGAATTGAAAACAGGATTTTTTTTTTTTTTTTGATTTTTAAATAACAGATGCTAGGAAATAAAGCAAGACAAAAGTTAACATAAACACTGAATGTGAGAATATGAAATTAGATAAGTCTTGAGTTAAGGCAATTTCAGCACTAACCCGTTGATTCTCAAATTTTAGCAGAAAAGATTAATAATATTAATTTAATTTCATATATGAGGGTTTGTTATTAAATGTAATTTGGGATGATGATAGTTCTAGTTTAAGCAATCTCCATACATAATATGTGAGATTCAAGTTTAAGAAACTACCATAAATCCAATCGCAATTAATACACAACACAACTAAATTAATCATCCGGGTTTGGGTATGATAGCGTTTCCAGTTCTAGTAACTCTCATATGTGGAATGAAAGCTCTAAGTTAGGCTTACACTCCAATCCAAATCTAGTGATTTCTCAATTTAAAAATATACACTCAAATTGAAATTTAAATTAATATCACTCATTTAAAGCGCAGCTTTCTTTGGGAATCATTGGCGTTGGACATTGTTCTTGTCTTAACCCAAGATTGGATTTAGCTACTCATCTCCATTTGATATTTAAATGATAGGAATTAAAATAGCATAAACTAACCGGCTATTTAGGCGATGGATAATAAAATGACATGAATTAAAATTGCAGAAATTAAAATAGCAAAAATTAACCGGCCATTCAGGCGGTGGATAATAAAGTAACAATAAATGACATGAGAATTCAAGAGAAGAAAGAAAAGGAGTACGATTGCAAGAGAAAATAAGAGAGAACAAGAACAAATCTCAAAGAGAAACTCTAAGAAAACAACTAACTTTGATTCAAGAATAATAATCCCTTTACAAGTGCACCCAAGTGAGCTATTTATAGCCCACAAGATGTAATACAAACCACACAATTATTCAACTAGACATAATTATATCTAATGGGCACTCACAAAATATTCACCTAACTAATGGAAGAAAATTAGCTAAAAGACAAAAAATACAAAAGAGTTTAGGTGGTGGAATACTCATAAGAATACAAAAGAGTTTAGGTGATAAATCACTCATAAAAATATAAAACAAAGAAAAGTCTTCTACAAGTTGGGCTTTTGTTGGGCTTTTGGTTGGTTTTAGGCCTTTGGTTGGTTTTGGGCCTTTGGTTGGATTCTATTTGATAGTTGGGCCAAGTGCACTTGAAACATCCTCTAGACTCCATAATTGGCCTTTGAATTTGAGTAACAATAATAGGTAATCCAATGTCTTCGATTATGCCCCTAATTAATTATAGAAGTTAACTTTCTTGCTTTATCCTGAAATAATATGTAATACGAATAATTATTTATTTTAAACATAAATATAAAGCCAAAATGGGGATATAATTCATTAGGATTTAAGAAATATTGACCCTTATCACACCCCTCCAACTTGAATATTGCTAGTCCCTTAGCAATTAGATTATACACCAACCATGATCTAATTGCAATACTTGCATGAATATAAAAATTTCAAATTCGAAAACAAAATGCGTAGAATAGAATAAGTAGTTTAGCATACAGTCGAATATTCAAAATCAGATTTCTGGTTAAAGGTCATACAATCTCAGGAATGGCAATCAGGATGACTGATACACAGATTTACTCCCTCGAAGTTTTGGCTTTAAACCTTACCTTGGATTTTTCATCCAATAAAAATGATTCCTCAGGTGTACACACAAGGGGTGCACCGTTATAAAAGTAAATGCAGAACAAGTTCAAAACTCAGTGTCATCCCAAATACAAAGAATGTATTTTCATGAAAGAATAGGGAAATTAACATACCTTCATGACTGGAATAATGCCCTAGATGAATAACTTCTGAATTTAAACATAATTTTCTACTCTGAACTCGAATTCTGAGATCACATGATTTATAGCATCAAGAGGGACAAGACCAGGTTGTAATGGGGTTATAAGGTTAATACAGTTTGTCAAAGAAAAAATAGAGTGTGCAAAGGGTGTGTTAGGATTTTTTTTTTCTTTTTTTACTAATGTCTAACTAGACATATTTTTTTCAACACTTGTGTTGAATAACAGAGCAAACATCTCTCTTTCACTTCTTTTTTTTTTAAATATGAACATACCTAGATGGATTAATTCCCTGAAAAAAAAAAACCAAGTTAGATAAACTTCATATAGTTACGGGTTAAACGAGGGTAAGGAAAGGAATTGCGCTAAGAATGGTTCAAACGGGCTAACAAGGAAAATTAATGTAGAAAAAGAAAAAGATTAATAGGCCCAAATTAAAAGAAATCGATTCCCCCTATCATACTTTTACAAAACAATGTTACTCAGTCAACTAATTCAGAGTTTGAAATTACTCAAATTCATCCGCTATCATTGTAGACATTCAAAGCAAATTGATGTTTTGAAGCTATTAAAAAGATGAGATAAACAATAAAGTATATTTAGAGTAAGTATATTATTTCACTCAGAATCAACGTTTATTAGACTCAAAACACTCACTCGGGTCATAGTCTCTACTTCTGTTGAGAGATCATGTAATGTACTAATTAGCTAATTACTGTTACCTTTGACTTTATGACTGATAACCAATTTCTAATTTTTGAATACCCGATGAATGTAAATTACCTGTTCTAATGCATATACATTTTCAAAAAAGAAATCAATGTATTTATATTTCGTATTGTAAACTTAACCAGCTATCAGTGCATAACTCCAAAGCTATAGGAATAGCGTTATTTAAAGAACATAATTTTTTTTAATAATAATAATAGCAGATAAAGATAATTAATTCACACAAGACTACAAGCAACAATAGCAAACTCACAGTTAAACATAAACAGGATAATCCATAACTAGACTTTACACCCCTCCCCCCAACTTGAATTGCAGTAAAAATAAGATTGTTATGAATACTTGTAACTCTATAAGTCCATAGATTTACTGTGAACTGGTAAAATTCAAACAAACAAATGAGCATACCATATATATATTTTTATATCTTCACACCAAAATAAAAATTTCATGCAAGTGATAAGATAAACAAAATGCGTCTCAAGAGTACCAAAAAAGTACTCTTTACTCAGCCATCTTATCATAGACTCGCTTAACAACATTTCACAGTTTTTTTTTTTTAGAACACAAGAAAAGAAATTTCATACAAGTCATAGGAGACGCGTCTCAAGAGTACAAAAAGTACTCCTTACTCAGTCATCTTATCATAGACTCACCTTACAGAGATAAATCTAAATTAATCGAACCTTTTTTGAGCTTATTTCTGATTACCTTAGACCAATCTATCTGAGGCTCATAAGGATCGTGTTGTGGAATATAAGCGTTTAATTTCTCTAACAGTTCCTTAATGGTAGATGTAGAAATGAGAATCTTTCTTCCTGAAAGAGAAATGAACTTTTGTTCCACAGCCTGATCAAGAAAAGAGAGCAACCCATCGAAAAAATGGTTAACATTTAAAAGTCCAATGAATTTGGTATGGAGATTGCTCTTGGCCCAGGAGATTATACAGAAGATTTCTTCAAGTGTACCAAAACCTCCTGGCAAAGCGATGAAAGTGTCTGACTGATAAATCTTACAAGCCATGCACTCGGACATAGAAGTCATTTTTATAAGTTGATCGCGTGTAATCCCAGAAATACGTGGTTCAGCCAAAAGGATTGGCATTACACCTACCACATATGCTTTTCCAATATGTGCAGCTTGCGAAACACAACCATTCAATCCACGACTTCCCCCTCCACATATCAAATTAATTTTTCTTTCTCCGAATTTTAGGCCTAGTTCGCTTGCTGTAAGTGCGTAACTACTGTTGCTCCCGAGTTGAAAGCCACATAGTACACATATGGTATTGATTTGACGAAATAACTGACCTTCCATTTATGTTTGTTCCTTCTGTATGCCCTGAAAAGAGGTTTGGTGATAAAAAGCAGCTATACAAGAATTCAACAAGAAATAAACACAAATAAAAATCATGCGTATGTACAAGTAGTTGTGATTGTGGCTCACATCTTCCTCTGGTTTTACATCCAGAAACGACTTAAACACCTTCTATGAAGTGAGGATAGGCTTTCCATCCAATTTTCTTATAGATTGGCAAACAGGGTCGTTTTTGGTCAAATTCCCAATACTATAGCGTTGGTGGTCACTTATGAACTGGGTCCATAAAGCAAAAAGTTCTCTTTGCACTATTCCACTCGAATGCGTCTCAAGAATTAATCGGATATCATCCAAAGACTCCTTATTCAGTCCATTCTTTATTAAACTAATTTTATCTTTTCGATTTACGGACGTAAACCCCACAGATTTGCATCGTGTGTTACAGGTCTAACGAGCACACTTGTGACAACCATTCACTATTTTCGCTCTTCGTTTCTTTGCAAAACTACTCTTTCTTAAGCCCGAAAAGTGCTTAAAATTAGGTGAAGTTTCGCCAGCTAATTGAACTTTTGCTTCGATTAACCCGCGAATATCTTCAGGGATGCTATTATACATCAATATCCTAAGTCTTTCACAGCTACTAGTATAAATTTTTTTCAAATCATTCATTAGGAGAGATGGATAGTACTTGTGAATTTTTGGGAGCTGAAGATCCATTTTTTTTTTTAAATTAAAAGACAACTATAATAAGAGAAAAGTAGAAACTATAAATTTTACAAAATGAACGAAAATACCTAATCAGAGAACAACATGAAAGAGAGAAGACTGAGTTTGTTTACAGAAGTATGGCTTGCCTTCTACAGATATGGAGTCTCTTATAGAGCAATGAGCATCACTATTCTACACTTGGTTCGAGACATGCCATAATTGCGCTGTCAGGTTTGGCGTCGTCTAGCATCTCATTTTTCAACATTTGGCAGTGTGCCTCTTTCTTTATAGGGCAGTGTGATTGCACTGCTCGAGATAAGTGGCTACCACAAGCGTCAATTCTGTCTCTCTCTCAAAAATTATTTATTTTATTTTATTTTTTTAGATTTTTTAATTTTATTATTATATATATATTTTATTTTTGTGTTTATTTATTTTATATATATGTATATACATTTTTTAGAGACCTAATAAAATCATATATACCACACAAAGCAATATTATCGAGTCAAACAAAATTATTTGCACAACAGATTAAATTCAAACACCAATAAATTCCTAAGTACACCTTACGTCCCAACTTGAATTGCACATTGTCCTCAATCAACAATAAAAGAATAGACAATAGGCATACCTGGCGGTTTTCAATGCATGAACTCATATGCAAAAATTTTATTTAGACTACACATAGAGAAACACTATTTGAGTCAAAGTTAATTGAGTAATACAAAAAATAATATATATATTTTATATTTTTTTATTAGTTTTCTTTCTTTTTTAATGTCCCAAATCCAGATACATCCATTTAACCTAAATGGAAAGGTGTTTTTTAACGTCAGATTCCCAGACAACACGAAACTCCCCTTACTCATCAGATGATGGTGGATCACCCAAATCCACAACTCCTTCATTCTCCTTAACACTGCCCTGGTATGGTTTCAACCTATGACCATTGACTGTAAGAAGTTGTCCTGACTCCAGATTTTCTATTTCAAAGGCCCCATATTTTGAGATGGTGTTGATTACAAAGGGACCGGCCCATCGAGACTTGAATTTTCCTGGAAATAGATGCAATCGAGAGTCATACAAGAGTACCTGTTGCCCTACCTGAAATCTTTTTCGAATGATGTGCCGATCATGAAACTCTTTCATGCGAACCTTGGCCAATCGTGCATTTTCAAATGCCTCATTCTAAATTTCCTCGAGCTCATTCAATTGGAGCTTCCTAGATAGACCTGCTTCAGTTAAACTCTTGCTGATCTTTTGAATTGCCCAATATGCTTTATGCTCAATTTCAACTAGCAAATGACAAGATTTACCGTATACTAACCTATAGGGAGACATTCCTAAAATTGTTTTGTAAGCTGTCATGTACGCCCAAATAGCATCTACTAGTCTTAAGGATCAATCCTTACTTTTAGAAGCAACAATCTTTTCCAATATGCCCTTAATCTCCCTATTGGCTAACTCAGCTTGACCATTTGTTTAGGGATGGTATGGTGTTGCAACCTTGTGCAGTACACCATATTTCTTCATTAGTCCTGCCACAACTTTATTACAAAAATGGGAACCCCCATCACTGATGATTGTTCATGGTATCCCAAATCAACTGAATATGTTTTCTTCCAAAAATTTCACTACAGTCTTGTGGTCATTTGTTCTGGCCGGGATCGCTTCGACCCATTTGGACACATAGTCGACAGCAAGTAAGATGTATTCATGACCAAATGAATTAACAAATAGGCCTATAAAATCCATACCCTAACAGTCAAAAACTTTTAACACTTGGATCGGATGTAATGGCATATGTTTCTCCTTGACAGACTTCCTAACCTTTGACATCAATTGCAACTTGAATAGAACTTGTACACATCTTTGAACAGTGTCGGCTAATAAAATCCACTCTGAAAAATTTTTGCAACTGTTTTCTTGACAAAAAAATGGCCTTCACATGCAAAAGTATGACAGAAATTAATGACACTCTATTGCTCATGATCGGGTATGCATCTACGGATGATTTGGTCAGGATAATACTTGAAAAGATAGGGCTCATCCCAAAAGAAGGTTCTGACTTTTCTGAAGAATTTATGCCTATCTAGCTTACTACAATGGTCTGGGATCAGACCAGTTGCCAGGTAGTTCACAATGTCGGCATACTAAGGGACAACAGATGATGCATGAATAACATTTACTTCAAATAGTTGCTCATCAGGGAAATTGTCATGGATTGGTTCATCAAATTGTGTGAGATCTTAACCTAGAATCCTTGATAAATGATCAGCCACCATATTCTCTACTCCCATCTTGTCTTTGATTTCAATGTTAAACTCTTGCAGGAGTAAGATCCACCGAAGGAGATGGGGTTTTGCATCTTGCTTTGTGAACAAATACTTTAGAGCAACGTGATCAGTAAAATGATCACTAATGACCCTACGAGGTAAGATCAAAACTTGTCCAAGGCAAAGATAACATCTAGTAACTCTTTCTCTGTAGTGGTATAATTCTTTTGCGCCTCATTAAGAGTTTTGCTAGCATAGTATATCACATGAGGTTTCTTATCCTTCCTTTACCCTAACACAGCTCCTACCGCGTAATCACTAGCATTGACCATAAGTTCAAATGGGAGGGACCAATCAGGGAACTGAATGATGGGTGCAGAAACGAGTGATTTTTTCAACTTTTCAAAAGCAATTTGACACTCACCAGTCCACTCAAAAGGTATGTCTAGGGCTAGGAGGCGGCATAAAGGTCAAGCTATGGCACTAAATGAAGCGATAAAATGCCTATAAAAACTAACATGGCCAAGAAAAGATCTAACCTCTCTCACATTCCTTGGGGCGAGTAATTTTTGAATTCACTCAACTTTGGACTGATCAACCTCAATACCCCTGGAAGAAACAATATGTCCCAGGACACTTCCTTGAGTAACCATAAAATGAAACTTCTCCCAATTTAGCACTAAATTCATTTCTTTGCACCAGACCAAAATTTTCTCCAAATTTTTTAGACAACTCTTGAAACTGTCTCCATACACTGAGAAGTCATCCATAAAGACTTCTACCACATTCTTAACCAGTTCACTAAAAATACTCATCATGCATCTTTGAAAGGTTGCAGGAGCATTGCACAGACCAAATGGCATTCGTCTATAAGCAAATGTCCCAAATAGACACATGAATGTGGTTTTCTCCTGATCCTCTAAAGCAATTTCAATCTGATTGTACCTAGAATACCCATCTAAGAAGTAGTAGAAGGCATGTCCTACTATTCTTTCTAACACCTGATCCAAAAATAGGAGCGAAAAATGATCTTTCCTAGTCAGAGTTGAGCTTCCTATAGTCTATGCACATACGTCATCCAGTTTGGATGCATGTAGGAATGAGCTCATTGTTTTCGTTTGTTATCACAGTGACTCCTGACTTCTTACGCACAACTTGAGTTGGACTAACCCATTTGGAATCTAAGATGGGGTAAATGATACTTGCATCTAACAATTTTAGAACTTCCCCCCGAATAACTTCTTTCATATTTGGGTTTAGTCGCCTTTGCATTTGTCGTACAGGTTTAGCATTTCATTCTAGGAAAATACTATAGGTGCAGGTGAGGGGGCTAATGCCAAGTAAATCAGATATGGACCATCCTATAGCTTTCTTGTGGGTTTGCAACAATTTTAACAATTTTGCCTCCTAGTGTGAAGTTAAGCTAGATGAGATCATTACTGGCAATAACTCCCTTTCACCTAAGAATGCATACTTCAGGTGAATCGGCAATGGTTTTCTCTCAGGTTGGATTGGTCGGACCAAAGATGTTGGGGTCTTATCCCTAAATGATTTCAATGATTCTGGGCCATGCAGCAATTGAGTATCCTCCTTGACTGACTCAACTTCAAGCTTTATCCCTTCTAAAGACTACTCCTTTAACTCTTGACTAACCAGCTCGCAAAGAAATTTCTCAAAATACTCTTCCCTTAATGTCTGAATCAGATCAACCTTCTCTAGTTCCCCTTCATCACTCAATTGCTTAGACATCTTAAAGACATTCATCTCTGTTGTCATATTCCCGAATGATAGTTTCATAACCCCATTCCTTCAATTGATGATGGCATTTGAGGTAGCAAGGAATGGTCTTCCCAGGATGACAGGAACAGGTGGATGAGGACCTTGGTGAGGATAGATATCTAAGACGATAAAATCCACAGGGAAATAGAACTTGTCCACTTGGACCAATACATCCTCAACTATCTTTCTAGGAATTTTGACTGACCTATCTGCCAACTGTAGAGTGACTCTTGTGGGCTTCAATTCTCCTAGACTCAATTGTTGATAAACACTATATGGCAACAAATTGACACTAGCTCCTAGGTCTAAGAGTGCTTGATCAACTTTCTAGCTTCCTATGATGCATGAGATGGTTGGACAGTCTGGATCTTTATATTTGGGAGGGGTTTTGAATTGTAGGATGGAACTAATTTGTTCAGTTAGAAATGTTTTTTCATGTACAGTTATTTTTCTTTTTACAATACAAAGGTCTTTCAAGAATTTGGCATATAAAGGTGTTTGTTTTATTGCATCCAAAAGTGGAATATTGATTCTCACTTGCTTAAACACTTCATATATATTTGCATTTTGTTACTCTTTTTTCAAATGATTCAACCTTTGTGAAAAAGGTGGTTTGGGCCTGTATTGAATTTCTTTCCCATCTTCTTTTTGGTTTTCATTTTTTTCATTTTTCTCCACGGTGGATTCATGATCTTTTGGTTCTTCCTCTTCAACAACAGGTTGGTTTATCCTATGATCAGTTGATTTTTCTATCATTCTTCCACTTCTTAGGGTAGTCACAGCTTGCACTTGTTCATGAGTGTTGGTTTCACTATTTGAGGCTTCTACCTGGTTGGTTTGCCTAATTAGGTTAGGATTAGTTTCAGATGGAAACCTTTCAGGTTCTCTCACACTCAATGTTTGTATTAACTTGGTCACTGGCTCCTAATGTCTTTCCATGGCTTTGTTAGTTTGCTCTTGAGTTTTGGCAACTTGATTATTGATGCCTGTTTGATTTTGGATGAACTAATGCAAGGTATCTTCCAAAGATCTCTTATGAGGAGGTTGGTAAGTATTAGATGAAGAATCTTGATTCTGTTGAAAGGTGTGTTGTTGTGTAGGGGAGGGAGGTTGAGAATGATTTTCAAAATCATTTCTCTAAGAAAAATTGGGGTGATTTCTATTATTGGAATGATATGAATTGTAGTTCTGATTATTCCCATAATAGGCTCCACTCTGATTTTGATTTTGTCTCCCCTCAAAGTTGTGTGAATGATTGTTAATAGTCTGTCCATACAATACCTCCTTGCAAGCAGGTAAGGTAGGACATTCTTCAGTTTAATCATCTGTTGCATCACACACAACACACTTTACTTCCACTTGATTAATGGATTATACTTTTTTGGATTCCATGTTTTCAACTTTCTTTGTTAAAGCTGTTAATCTTGCATTTAAATCGTCACTCACTCAGTTGGTATCTCCCTCTAGGTTGTGGATTTTCTCTTGAATCAAGAACAGATGTTGGACCAACTTTCCAATTCCTTGTATTCTCATCCAATGTGTCAAAGAAGTAAAAAGCTTCTTCTGGAGTCTTCTCATAGAATTCTCCATTGCAAATTATAGAAACTAGCATTTTCAATTGGGAAGTGAGTGAATCATAAAAGAAACTTACCACTCTCCATTACTCAAAAGCATGGTGCGAACAAGTGTGAAGAAGGTCTTTAAACCTTTCCCATGCTTGAGCAAAATTTTCATTTGGTTTATAGGCAAAGTTCATGATTTGTCTTTGAAGAGTAGCAGTTCTGTTGGCAGGGAAGTATTTTTTTAAGAAAGTTTCTTTCATTTCTCTCCAAGTTCCTATAGATCTAGGTGGGAGAGTGTCTAACCACATTTTTTCCTTATCTTTCAGTGAGAATGGAAAGAGTTTTAATCTTATGACATCCTCATTTGTTGTATGGTCCATGCAAGTGCTACATACTTCCTCAAATTCTTTCATATGAGTATATGGATTTTCAGAATCCATGCCATGAAAAGTTAGCAACAATTGGATTCTGCCAAGTTTGAAGTTGAACCTATGATGGTTGATGGGAAGGAAGATGCATGATGGAGTTGTTTGCCTAGGAGGATGAAGATACTCCCTAAGGGATCTGATTATCTCTTGATCAATGGGATCAGGGTCATCGTGGTTACTACCACGTGCAGATATATTCTATGCAAGTGGCATGTTCTCATTGTGTTGAGACATGAGTGACTGATGTTCTATAATCCTACCTGACCTAAGTATCATACACCATGCACAAACAAAAATAAAGTAAAAGAGAAACAAAGTTACCGAATTTTATATATATTTTTCTACATATTTTTTTTCTTTATTTAGGTAAAAGGTTTATACTCATCAGTGTACGAGTTCAGTTATACTTCAAATTTAAATTTATATTTTTTGGAGGAGTCCAGGTCGTTCACTGAGAGATTTATTTATGGAAAAAGAAAAAGAATGTCACAAACACACACACACATTTGGATGAATTGAAAATAGGATTTTTTTTTTTTATTTTTAAATAACAGATGCTAGGAAATAAAGCAAGACAAAAGTTAAAATAAACACTGAATGTGAGAATATGAAATTGGATAAGTCTTGAGTTAAGGCAATTTCAGCACCAATCCGTTGATTCCCAAATTTTAGCAGAAAAGATTAGTAATATTAATTTAATTTCAGATATGAGGGTTTGTTATTAAATGTAATTAAAGATGATGATAGTTCTAGTTTAAGCAATCCTCATACATGATATGTGAGATTCTAGTTTAAGCAACTACCATAAATTCAATCGCAATTAATACACAACACAACTAAATTAATCATCCGGGTTTCGGTATGATAGCGTTTCCAGTTCTAGTAACTCTCATACGTGGCATGAAAGCTCTAAGTTAGGCTTACGCTTCAATCCAAACCTAGTGATTTCTCAATTTAAAAATACACACTCATATTAAAATTTAAATTAATATCACTCATTTAAAGCGCAGCTTTCTTTGGGAATCATTGGCGTTGGACACTGTCGTTGTCTTAATCCAAGATTGGATTTAGCCACTCATTTTCATTTGAAGATTAATTGACATGAATTTAAATGGCAGAAACTAACCGGCTATTTAGGCAGTGGATAATAAAATGATAGGAATTAAAATTACAGAAATTAAAACAGCAAAAATTAACCTGCCATTCAGGCGGTGGATAATAAAGTAACAATAAATGACATGAGAATTCAAAAGAAGAAAGAAAAGAAGTAAGATTGCAAGAGAAAATAAGAGATAAAATAAGAGAGAAAATAAGAGAGAACAAGAACAATTCTCAAAGAGAAACTCTAAGAAAACAACTAACTTTGATTCAAGAATAATAATCCATTTACAAGTGCACCCAAGTGAGCTATTTATAACCCACAAGATGTAATACAAACCACACAATTATTCAACTAGACATAATTATATCTAATGGGCACTCACAAAATATTCACCTAACTAGTGGAAGAAAATTAGCTAAAAGACAAAAAATACAAAAGACTTTAGGTGGTGGAATACTCATAAGAATACAAAAGACTTTAGGTGGTAAATCACTCATAAAAATATAAAACAAAGAAAAGTCTTCTACAAGTTGGACTTTTGTTGGGCTTTTGGTTGGTTTTGGGCCTTTGGTTGGTCTTGGGCCTTTGGTTGGATTTCATTTGATAGTTAGGTCAAGTGTACTTGAAACATTCTCTAGACTCCATAATTGGCCTTTAAATTTGAACAACAATAATGGGTAATCCAATGTCTTCGATTATACCCCTAATTAATTGTAGAAGTTAACTTCCTTGCTTCATCTTGAAATAATATATAATACGAATAATTATTTATTTTAAGCATAAATATAAAGCCAAAATGGAGATATAATTCATTAGAATTTAGGAAATATTGACCTTTATCATGAAGGCCAATCTCCAAAGGACCTTTGGTAAGGTTAATGGCAGATATGCAACCATCATAGAAGGCCATCTCTATTACAATAATGTAAGCATATTATACTATATAATATACTAACCGATAAACATATTATACTAACGTAAGCATATTATGTGAAAAAGTGCACAAGCTGCCACAATTGGATAAGTGTCTTGCAAATATAATACACTTCACTATCATGCTCGTGAAATATAATTAATTATACATATTCTATTAGGCAAGAAAGGGTTGGAAGCATCCGGGAAGAAGAAAGCAACCGGGAAGAAGGAAAGGGCTTCTGAAAAAAGTTGTCTTACACGAGGGGGAGTAGCTGGTGTGGAGAGAGACACGACCTCACGGAGAGAGATGTGACCTTGTGAAGAGAGGTCTTGCCGAGAGACCTCACCGAGAGGGAAAGCATGGCGAAGAGAGGACTTGTCGAGAGTAAGCAGAGGGCTTGCAACTTGACTACAAGAATCATAACATATCGAAAGAAACCTCGTGCTGCCACTTTGCTAAGGGATGTCACCGAGATTCAAAAAGAGGGAGCTTGCGAAGAGGAGGCTCACCGAGAGAAATTATTCATTTCCAAGAGGGGGCTTGGGGAGAGGAGGCTCGTTGAAGAAATTATTCCTTTCCTAGAGAGGGCTACCGTCGAGAGGATTTTTCCCTTGCCCAGAGACGTAGCCAAGAGGGTATTTGCTAAGGGATTGGCTCAATAGAAGATCATCTCCGAGAGAGAAAAATCCTTTTCGAGAGAGAAGTATAGAGAGGAAAGCTCTCCTTGGGAAAACACCTCCTCTTATGGCTCATTTCACTGCCCCTTTTATAGCCATTTTTCCCTTGGACAAAATTGCCCTCCAAACCATACTTATTTACTTTACTAATTATCCTTTCTCCATTTATTCACGGTTTCTTCTTGGGAAAATATTCTGATAAGAGATTACTCAGGAACTCGCCCACTTTAGCTTTATTAGCTAAAAATATACTCGGGTGGATGCTTGGGAATTCTATGGCACAACACCCGGAGATAAGAAAATGAAAGGGCTAAGAAGTGGCCGAAGTCTAGTTTAACTTTTTATTATTCATGTCCTACGAGTCTTTGTATAAAAAGGAGTTATTGTAATCATTGGGCTTTTGGCCATATTCACTATGTGTATATCTCGAGTAATGCACTACAGATGTTGTATAAGGAAGCTGTCATGATGATAAGGGTTTATTTGTTAGCTTTTGGGGTCATATGATTGCACTTGTATTAAAGATTTATAATGAAAATCCTTATTATATAGCTTTAGCTAGCTATCAGGCTCGATCATTTGCTTCCGTTGAAAAGGATTTTCATAACGCTCGTATGTGATATTTCCTTATATTTAGCATCGTTGTATATTTGAGAAATGGGGCATTACACTTAAATAAGCAAAAGGAGCCTGTCCGCCTAATGAGTTGAAAGCAGGGACAATCTCCACAGCTAAAGTTGGTATAATATTGGGAGCAAGTATAGGATCTACAATAGGCTCTAGAATAGTAAGTTCAGTGATTGGTTGAGAAGTGGAAAGACTGTCCTCTTGGCATTGGTGTCAGCTTCTCTTCCTATGATAGAGTTGTAATACCTCGAGAGCCCAGAGAAGGATAGTAGTATATAACGAGGATAAATAAGGAAGGAAATAACACCAACTGAATACATTTTGGGCTGAATGTAGGCAAAGAACTCCCAAGTTAAGTGTGTTTGAGTTGGGGAACCTCAAGGATGGGTGACCCCTTGGGAAGTTCGAGTAGTCCTATCAGAGTAAGTTGTTCTGGTCCTTTCTTTTGCTCAATGCAGGATGTTACAGATGGTATCAGAGATGACCCTTGGAGAAAGTGGTCTGATGAGGACGAGGAGTGGCGTCGGGGCACAAGGGCATGAGCAAGAAGCGGCTCCTGACAGGCCTCTAGGATGGCAGCCTCCAAAAGGGAGAAGACCTGTGACTAGTTAAAAGGTCGCATGACGAGGACGTCATGTGCTCAAGGGGGGGAGAATGTAATACCACAAGAGACTAGTGATTGATGCTCAAAAATATCAAAATTTTATTACATTTTCACCCCTATTTTGACCTTGAAATTGGATTTAATTGAATATTTATACGTCCTTCATGGTTATATGTAGATTTCTCAAATATATATATATATATATATAATAATAATAAAATAGTAAATAAATATAATATATAATATATACAAATATAATGCATATATATATATAACATTCTACATATTATAATGTCTTGACAGCCATGCATAAAGCCAACATTCATTCGGATGCTTTATAATACCCATTCGGATGGATGAATTCCAAGTACTGTTGAAGATCAAACTCATTCGAATGACTCGTCCCTCATTCGGATGTGTCCTTTCCAAAGCATTCAACGTTGTTTCGAGCACCATCATCCGAATCCCTTTTTGAAGATTTTGTCAGAGCACACGACGTAATTTCTTCTTTGACGAGGGCCATTTGCAGAAGATGAATATATATATATATATATCGTCGACTTCACTAAGAGAGAGTCCTCATCCGCCATTTAACCAAAACAAAGGGAAAATAGCATTGTTCTATTCCTTTATTTTTGTTCTTAAACTTCAGTAGTTTTCGTTAGTTTTCATTTCTTTATGTTGTTCCAGCATTCTTCATTTCTATTAGTTACATTCTGTAATTTCTTTTCATGCTCGTTTACATTATACAATTCTCATTGACTATTCCTTTACATTTCTGTATTTTTTAATTTTTGTATTTACATTCTCGTACTTAAATTCTCGTCTCTTTAATTTTTAGTTGGAGATAGATGGCTAACCTTAAACTTGGGCCAAGGCAAGGACTGTGTCTAGTGCTACTGTTTGTCCAAGAGAGCCGAACTCCTATTGAACTAACAGAATGCTGATTTGAGTTGAAAAATGTGTGTATTGAATCTTTGGGTTTGGATTGAATCATAAGCCTAACTTAGAGTCTCCATGCCATGTATGGAGGTTACTTAAACTAGAGATGCTTTCATACCCAAGCTCGAATGATTAATCTGAATCTTCCAGTCATGTTTATTAATCACGACCCAATTTATGGTAGTTGCTTAATTTAGACTCTCTCATGCCATATATGAAGAGTGCTTAACCTAGAACTATCATGATCTTGAATTGTGGTTACTTACCAGATCTCAAATGTTAATCTGTATTTCAATTTATGATAGTTTCTTAATCTAGATTATCTCATGTCATGTATGGAGAGTGCTTAAATTAAAACTATCATTATCTTGGAATATAGTTAACCGTATAACCTCAATTTTAATCAGTCGATGTTAATATTTTGATATCTCTTTGGTAAATCAGTAGGCTGGTATAGAAATTGCCCTGTCCCAAGATTTGTGCATCCATAGTCTTGCTCAGTTGCAATTTTTTGTATTTAGATCATTTCAGATGAATTGGCCTGACAACCTAATTTATACCACAACTCTATTTTTGTTTTATTAATGATCTCCCAATGAATCGACCTAGACTTTTCCAGAAAATTAAATTGTGCTACAGCGTACACTCGTACACTAGCGAGTATAAACGCCTTGTGCCTGCATGCTTGTTTCTTCTTTGTTTACTTTGTATGTGTTTGTTTGAAATAAAGGCACAAGGTTAAGCGTAGCCAACTAGAGAAGGGTAGTATATATCGAGGATAAGTAAGGAATGAATCACTACCAACTAGATACCTTTTGGGCTGAATGTAGGCAAAGAACTCCCGGGTTAAGCGTGCTTGAGCTGGGGAAGTTCAAGGATGGGTGACCCCCTAGGAAGTTTGCGTAGGCCCATCAGGGTAAGTTGTTTTGGTCCTTCCTATCGCTCGATGCGGGATGTTATAGGAGTGCCCTGCTACTCTCTCCTACACCCTCCTTCGGTTCAAGAACAAGGAGCTCGAGAGGAGGATGGGGGATCTCAGGTTAGCTAACGAGAGTGGTAGGGGTCCAGCTCTTGCTACCCCCTCAGCTGCCCTTTGCTACGAAGATCACATCATTCACCTCATATTTGCAAGGGAGGAAAAGCCCTAGAGTCAGAACTTACAATTAAAAGTAATAACAGTAGAAGAGGAAAAAATCAAATGAGAACAGGAAGAAAAACAAAAGTGCAGTTAGGAGGATTCAAACCCTCGAGAGAATGTTGCTTATGTGGGGTCCTTCAATTGGGACATTAGCTACCGAATGAACTAAAGGTCATAGAGGTGATGTGAATGGCCCCATAGTTCTTCTGCGTGGAATACCCAACTAGCCCTCCTCAACCTATCCTCAGAGAGAAAGTCTGGGAGGTTTACTAGACCACAAGGCAAGAGTTTGCGTCGATCATCTCTAAACTACTCTCGGAGTTCGTCGATTAGTTTGTTGAGAGTTGGTTTTGCCTCCTTATCGAGGTTTGTATGCCAATCCTGGGGCACAAACCATGCCCCCACAGTGGGATTCACCACAAATCGACAAAAGTCAAAGAAATCCATCTTAGATGGAGACCCCACAAATAAACGATCTTCTACGCGTGTCCTATGGAGGGTGTATAAATGATGGCAGGCCTTCCCCAAACAAAGATCGAACAAGTAGAAAAAGAAATCAACCATGGGGGTCACCTCCCTCTTCCAACACAAAACAAAAAATCCTATCAGTTGGGCCCAGCCATTAAGGTGTAGCTGGACCGAGGCCATGCCACTCCGACAGAGAAACTCTACACTGAATGACTTAAATGGGAGGCAAAAGCTCGCCTCATGAACCGCGACCCATCCCTCATGCATAGTCGCAACACATTTCTCATCTAGCTCAAGGAACCTAGCACGATAAGAAGAGGGGGCTCGGTAATTTTCCAGTAGCTAGGCAACCTCATCTACCGACAAGATAGAGTGTTTGCCCATAAGAAACCAATGAGAGCTACCATAGAGGGCACGCATGAGGAATAAATTTTCCCTCTCACCATGACTAAAATGGCAAGGGTATAGAGCAAAAAGAAGGAAATCAGCAGAGAGTTTCTAGAAAGAAGAAAGGTTATTTCCGAAGAGACTGGAATTTCTTTCTAGAGAGACAAAAAATTCTTTCCTAATAGACAATAGATTATTTTTGGAAAGAAGAAAGATTTTTTTGGAGAGACGAGAATTCTTTTCCGGAGAAGAGAAAATTTCTTTCTAGAAAGACAAAGGTTCCTTTCTAGAGATAAAGGTATCTTTCGGAGAGAAAGTTGGTTCCACCTAGAGAGAAAAACACTGTAGAAAGGAATTGACAAATAAATTGAAGCAAGAAAAATTATCAAAATGAGTGAAACAACTTCTCTTAAGAGAACGAGATTTCTTTCAAGAGTAAGAATAGCCAAGAGACTCTAGGAGAGAAATTGCAGTTACATAGTGAAAAATGCGAAAATAATTGACCGTAAAACCCAATGTTTACAGGCGAGGTCTATCCAAAAAATAGACGACCTCAGGGAAATTCTCTCTGAGCCTGCATTTTCTCGCCGATGAGTTGTTCTTTCTGGGTAAGCAGTAAGAAATGATGAAAGAGATTACTCTTCCATTTCACCCAAAGATAAAACTAAAAAGTGGGGGGCAATTGTTGTACCACTCAGAATTAGGGAAAAATCTAAAGCTCTCTTCAGAGAGGTTCTCTCCAGGTATTGAGTTCTTCTCTGGTGAAAGAAAGCCTATCTGGGCAAACCCCCCTTCAAGCAAATAGGCTCTTTTATGGAGAAAGCTTATTTCTTAACCCTATGTTGCTTTCCAAAGAGAATCCCTCTTCGAGTCTTATGATTCTTTCTGAAGAGAGATCCTCTTCGATACTAACATTCTCTCTGAAGAGGTCTTTTCTCTAGGAAAGATGCAAGAAACTCCCAACCCATGGGGATGTAAGACATGTGTCCCCCCGACATCCTCAAGAATCGTGCCCTATAAATACCCAGCTACAAGACTCAAAAGAAGACTTCCACTTTCAGTAAAATTTATACACATTTATTATTGTTGTACCACCTACGAAAAAATGGTATCGAAGCTTCTGGCAGTGTGCTCGAAGCCACACAAAGGAGAAGGCCTCACAGCGTAGGGCCTTACTGCAAGGTGGCTTGTGGCAAAAAGGTCTTGAGGCAAGATGGCTCGCGACGAAAGGCCTCGAGGCAAGGTTGCTCTCGATGAGGTGGCTTGCGACAATGGCAAGCCTTACGGAAATGGGCACTCGTGGCAAGAAAGCCTAGCTACAAAGCTAGACCTCCTAGCAACAAATGGCTTGAGGCAATGGCAAGCCTCATAGCAAGGCAGCCTCGCGGCCACAAATGGCTTGTGGCAATGGCAGGCTCACGATAACATGACCTCACGACAACAAAGGCCTCACGGCAACATGGCCTTGCGACAAGGGGCCCTCGAGGCAAGAAACCCTTGCGGCAATGAAAAGCTTGTGGCAAGGCCTGGCTTCGCAGCATAGTAGAGGCTCATGGCAAGGTTAGGCCTCGCAGCAAGCCCTCTCGTCGCTGGATGACTAACACCTATCGACACCTGATCCCCTCATGATGCACGCTCTATAAATACCCAGCTACAAGACATTGAAAGGGGCTTCCAAATTCAGTAAAATTTTGACACATTGGCTATATTTTTACTATTTTCGTGAACAATTATTTTCATCTAGTACTGACTTAGGCATCAAAGGATCATCGCAGGCAAGGATTCCCGCGAGCCTTCTAACCCATTTTGGAGTATCAACAAGGCAATATCCTTATGCCAAGATCCTTGCAACGAGAGCCCTGTGGTGAAGTCCTTGTGGCGTGGTCCTTGTGGCAAGATCCTTGTGACAAAGTCCTTGTGGCAAGATCCTTGCGGCAATAGTCTTGTGGCAAAGTCTTTGCGGCCAATCCTTGTGGCAAGATCCTTGCAGCAAAGTCCTTGTGGCGAGATCCTTGTGGCAAGATCCTTGAGGCAAGCATCCTTGTGGCAAGATCCTTGTGGTGAGATCTTTGCGGCAAGATCCTTGTGATGACATCCTTGAGGCAAGCACCCTCGTGGCGAGATCCTTGCGACGAGAGCCTTGTGGAGAACCTCCTTGAGGCAAGTATCCTTATGGCAACTTTTCTTATGATAACCTTACTTCACTAGATACCGAGCTCTAGTAGATCCCACGTCATAAAATTTAATTGTTGTATTTTTAGCAACAACAATTGCATTTCCACTGTTTCTAATCTGCAATTATCTACGTTTGATACTAACTTAACCATCGGAGGGTCTTTGCGAGTGACGGATCGCCGCGAGCCTTCTAACCTTTTGTTGGTATTGGTAGTGACCCGAAAAAAGATATTTGAGGCAAAAATCCTTCTCGATAAAAGCCAGTTCTCTCCGAAAGCTGACCACATCCTTCCTTCTCAAGAGAAGCTAGTTCTTTCCAGAAGCTGACTGAATCTCTCCTTCTCAAGAGAAGCTAGTTCTCTCTGGAAGCCAATCACCTCCTTCTCGAGAGAACCTCAGTCATCCCCAGAAGCCATCCATTCGAAGAAAACCATATACAAATAGATTCTTTCTTGAGAAACATTCTTTTAGGGGTCATACTCCTTTTCGAGCCAACTTTTCTCGAGTGACTCAAATTCTCTTGGGTGAACAAGTTCTCTCGAGTGACACAAATCCTCTCGGGTGATTCTTCTCTCTAGAGTGACTGAATTCTCTCGAGAGACTTGACCCTTTCGGAGCCCTACTTAGTCATCCCACAACTCATCCCACTTTATAAATTCTTATTGTTATATTTTTGACAAGTATGAATTTTTGTATGTGTGGTGGGGTTCACATGACACCTGGCATGCTGATGCGAGTGCCAATTGTTTGGGTGAGAAGGCTTTTGTAACACCCCACTTTTCAATTACACTATGAAGCAATATGATTTTCATTCTATACTAATAACCACCTCGAGCGTTATTGGAAACCCTTAATCAACGGAAGCGTTGGATCGAACCTGTAAGCTTAATCAAAACTTAATAAAGGGGTTTCCACTAGATTTCCCTTACAAGCATAAGAAATGCATACAACTTTCAATACTCCAAAAAAACATGACACATCACTATAGGTACAACATATGTAGGACACTCACACACATCTCTTACAACCTTGAGTATCCTAGCCGTTATTTACAATACATCATTTGAACTACCAGGGTACATAATGAAATACAACCCAGAGCTAGCTGCAAAACCCAAGCTAACCAAGCACCACCACTTTGCCCATACTCGAACTGAAACCTGGAACACCTGGCACGTCTAATATACCTAGGACGTTGAATATCCCAGGGGTATGAAACACCCAAGTTAGATTATTACATCTAAGTGAGTGGTAAAAGAAAAGAAACTATGCATGCGAGAGCAATATGCAGTTATACCAAGAAATATGCAAAAATAAGTACAAATCTTCCAAGATCATATCAATATAAAACCTCCCCGATTCACCATCATCCCTGCCAGCACTCGTGTCGAACATCTCAACCTCACCTCTAGGCTAAGCCCCACCTCTGGGAACGTGATCGTGGTCTAACCCCTCACGCCTCACCTCTAAACATGGCCCCACCTTTGGGCACGAGATTGCCCCCCCCCCCCCGCCCCCGCGGATCATCGTGATGTTCCAACAACAAGCTGTTAATCATGAAGTTCAAATTCCAAACCCATCAACTAGCCGCAAAATATAACATCGAGATGCATATGTATAGGCAGGATATGCTCAAAGCAAGGAAATATGAGATGTAAGCCACCAACCATGAGATTTTGTGTGACAAAGCAGAAGGAATATGATATGCAAGCCATAAGCCATGCACGAAAGTTGTCATGGTCAAACCCGATGCAACAAAGTAGAAAGGATATACTCGAAACAAAGGGAACATAGACGTAAGCAACAAACCATCCACAAATGGAACCCAAGAGTGATCAATAGGAATCAAGGAGTATGCAAGAACCACTCACCTTTAAGGTTTACCTTGTTGGGACACTATTCACTGTCTACAGGAATGGGTTTTCTATAGAAATCATGTATTTTCATAAACCAGACTTTAAATATTTTTACATAGGATTGTTCTAACTTAATTAAATAATATTTCTTAAAAGAATGACTTTCTTTCTTTCCTCTCTATAGGAATATAAGCTTAGACCGGACTTACCTCATTATTTTTTGGTAGTTTTGGTATGAACTCTGAACTTTCCAGTAATGTTGTTTCTACTTTGATTCCGGCAAAACCTCCCCTTATTTTCTTTAGAAAATCTCTCTAAAATCCTTACTTTCTTCTCTCTCAATCCCACCAAAATTCCCCCAAAGTTTCCCTCAATTTGGCAGAGATTTTCTTTAGAAATGTTTGAAATGATTTGTAAACAAACCCATGGCTTTATTTATAGACTTCCTGGGCCAATTACATGTCGCCACCTTACGAGATCATCATGAGACTTCAAATCTTATCTTTAAGTGGCCAATCAATGCTTGCCACGTGTCATTAAGAATAAGTTTTGGAGACTTTTGCAAACTTGGAGACTAAGTAAGTTTTTCCTTAACCAATCACGCAATGCCACCTCAGGGGGTCATTATGAGCCATCATGTGACCTTATCTTATCTTCCAAGTGGTCAATGGTTGATTGTCATGTGCCCTTGAGAATAAGGTTTGGAGACTTTTGGAGGCTTAAGTAATATTGAAGGCTAAGTAAAAGACTTGGAGAAGACTTGGGAAAGACTTTGAGAAGACTTGGACTTTAAGTAAAGATTTAGACTTGGACTTCAAAACGATCCAAAGCTATATTTTATTGAAATTTGAAATCCAAAGATATTTTGAAGAGATATTTTAAAGTTTCAACAAACGACACTTTGGCCCGAACTTTTCACGTAACTGCACTTAAACTCTTGCAACTTGGCCCCCAAGCCATTTTTAATTGCACTTTTAAGTCCCCAAAAAAATAGATAAATTATGCTAATACCCTAAAATTTTTAGGTAAAATACATTTTTATTCGAACTTTAGTATTTACGATTTTGCCACTGACTCAGAAATTGAACATTTGTTTCAAGACTTCTATAATCACTTGAAATGACCTATTTTCTCAAGTATTAAAACCTAATAATTTCAAGTATTACATCATATTTGAGTTTGAAAATCTAGGATGTTACAGTTTTGGATGACACCGGAGATCCTAGAGATATCTTGGGGGACGAAATGCCCCAATGAGTATCCTTTGAAAGCATCTAAGACTCCTCAAAGTCATCAGATGGCTTAAGCACAAAAGACTCCTCAGATAAGTCTTAGGCTTCAGGGATGCTACGTTGTCCTGGAGGCTTTAGGAGACTCTACCTATAAGACTCTTCAGGGTCACCCAGGTCTTCAGCGCTTTGAGACTACTTCTAGAATTTTTAAAATTTTTGGCTTAAATTTATCTATGGCACCCCCTCAACAAGAAGTGCTCACATTGAGGTAGACCTTACTATTTAGTCCCAACCATTATCAAAAGAGAGTTGATGGAACCATTTCCCATCCAATATCCTTCAAATGAGCACTTTTTTGTCCCTTCCAAATTGGTGATTGGATTGAAATAGAATAATCTATCAATTATTTTTCATCAACTGTTGTGTCATGGATGCCTTCTCCGATGTAGGGGGCATGGCTAGATTATGGGCTTGTCCATGGCCTACCTTTCCTCCATGTGTGATGGACTTGAGCTTACAGTCGTGTAGAGGGCTCGACCATGGCCTACCCATACGATACCCTTTGAGTTCACGTGTGTGTGAACAGCGTGGATACTAACATCATTAATGGTCAACAATAGCACGTACATGTTATACATATAAAGAGGTTTCGGCTTGGCCCTAACCGACGCAACCATACCACATCCACCATTAATTAATTGTATCTAGCTTCTCTAAACATCTCTTCCTGCTCCTCGTGAGCCTGCCATGGGAATCGCGTGAATCTGTCAAACCTATCAAATCAAAGCGTGAATCTGTCCAACTATAGAGATAACAAATAACCCTTCAATTATATTAATCTATCTATATATATATATATATAGAGAGAGAGAGAGGGGGGGAGTAATGAATATAATTGCCATCGCCGCCGCGGCCGCCATTGTTGAGAAATGTTGAATGGACTTCAAACCCTGCCAATTCTATTTATATGATTCCATTAATTGCTTCCTATGTGCACGTGAAATAGTTTTAATTTTACCAAGGGGTATATGGGATATTTGAATAAATAATAAATAATGTTATTGGTATAGTTTTGTGTATATTTTAGATTATATAAAGGTGTGTCAATGATAAAAATACCTCTTATGAGGCGCATAGAGACGCGTGAGACGCATGAAAGTGAGGGATATTTTGATCATAATACCCTTGTGTGTAGTCTAAAATGTACAAAAATGATATACATCTAGCATGATTCATAAATAATATATCGATATTAATTTAGTGAGTTACGAGTTTGATATTTACTTTGTATAAGGGTTAAAGAGTCAATTTATAATTTACTTCTCATGATGTAATTGACGATATGAACACCAAAAATCATGTAAGAACGATCGTCCCAAATACACTCTAATTTTAATTCTATTGCATGCTATTGGGTGTGATTTTTGAATTTATTTTGAAAATAATTTATCTTCTAAAATTTGCATAAATAACCCAAAAAAATCAAAATTTTATAATAATTTTAAGACTCATTCTAAAGTTTTAACATTATCAATTATCCTTTAAATGGTATGCAATGTTAAATTAGCACACTAAATTTGGATTAACATATCATGCTTCCATCGTTAATCACATGCTAAGAGACTATTAAAATATTCTAATCAAAACTTCATAATAGTCTTAAAATAATTAAAAATAAATTGTGAGATCTCATTGTATAAAACGAACTTCGTTTCCCCAAAAACTAAAAGGAGGTAAATGTTTCTCATCTCTTTTAAGTCTTCTCTCCTTCCAATTTGTCCACAATTACCACTTGTCTTTGTCTGGCATTTTACATGATGAACACACGCAAAGGTTACTTACAATAAGGGCTCTGCTCTTTAAAACATCCAAGTATAAGCCTATTTAGTATTTAGGATATAGAGGAAGGGGTTAGATTATGATAAATTGAAATTTATATTAATAGATTTCTTTATTCTGTATGGTAAGGTAAAGTTTTCACTTATAATTTACCTTATCTGTAAAAATTAAAAACACCAAAAATGAAAAATTGCGTTAAAACCATAATCCCAAATATAAGCTTATTTATTCCATCTTAACAAGTTTCACCACATTTCAAATGATAAAAATCACATTGGACCACTGTTCATTCAATAAATTAAGATTTTTTTAATAATTAATTTAATACAAGAAGGCTCGTGAAAGTAGATTAAGAGAAGTAATTTAATTCGTGGTTGACTAATCCTGGTGCGGAGACTGCCCTCTCAGAACACGAAAACGTACCCACCAAGGTACGTTTATAATTTAAAAATTCTTAAATTATAATTGTATTTTAGTATTAAAAATGACTAAAATACTATTATAATTTAAAAATTCTTAGCCTGTTCAGTTATGAAAAATATTTTCTAATTTTCTAATTTTATTGAATGTTTGAATTTTCATTTAAAACTAGAATTTTAATTTTTTTTTAATTTATCAATTTTATAATATGAATTAAAAAATATCAAACTATTAATGTTGGAAGACATATTTACTTATAACTCATATTAAATTGTTTATTTTGTCTCTTCTCACTGTTGTTTGTCTCCAAAATAACGATAGTATTGTTGTTAAAATACAACAATAAATTTTTAATTATAAGAAATTTTTCAATATTTGAGAGATTGTAGATCATTGGAAGATTATAAAACAAAAAATAGTTAAAGGCATAAGGTGTTTCCACGCCAATCCTCAAATGTCTAAACTAGTGTAAGTCTAGAAATAGAGAGCATTCAAGTAGCTTGTATAGCAGTTCTTGCGTACTTAAAATGTGAGAGGCCAGAGGTTGAAACTAATAAATAGGAGAGTATTCACTTTTTTGGAATTATTCCTATTAGCTTTCAAAGCATCAATTTGAGAAGTTAGTCAGCATAGTTCGACAGAGACTGTATTTGGAAGCTTCTTTGGCCTTGTTTATTCGTGGACCTAATTTTTTTACAAATTGGTCGTGATTTAAAACGCACCAGATGGGAACTAGTAAAATTATTAATAATTATCTATTGAAGACAGAATATCTATTAAATTAATAATTTGTAATTAAGAAAATATTATTATTTTGTTTTGTGATTGTTGGTTTTTCTCCCTAACTAAGCCCAAGGCTATAATGTGGGTTAATCTATCATAGGCCTTAGGGCCCCATGATTGATAGCAAACTAAATGTCCAATCCACACAAATGGCAGCCCAAAAAGGAGATGGCCCAAAAAAAGCTATGGGGCCTTTGAGGGGGTTTGGGCCAAGCTTGGCCCAAGTAGCTCAGGCCATATTTTGGCCCAGCCCAAAGCTGTAGTAAGCCGCCCATCACCCCTCATATATAAGCTGCTGGTTGACCTAATCTTCTCTCTCTCCCCTTTGCTCGTTCGGCCGATTCTCTCTTATCCCCTTTTCTGTTGCGTTTCAAAACCCTATCCATCTGTTATGGCGATTTCAGATTGCTCCGTGTTTTCGTCGTCATCCTTTGAGTATTATCCATCCTATAATCCAGGTTTTGTTATCCCTCTTTCAGGCGGATTTTTTGCTGGTTTGATGGCTATATATACTCGTTGTTATCTAGGGTTTAGGTGTGAGAAAAACAGAGAGCAAGAGAGACAAGAAGAGAGGAGCCGAGTGTTGTCTTCGTTCTTCGTGAGCTTTGCCTTTTGTGGGTTCATCAGTTAGGGTTTTCGGGCATCTCACCGAAAGGGGTTTTTGGGCTGGGTGCTTAGCTTCAGTTTGGAATCCGATCCTTGGTGTTACCTTGTGTGGTATTGGACGGCTGAGTCTTGGAATCCTTATCCTTCAACTAAGGGAAGTATTGTTCTAATCCTTTGATTCTTCTGTTTATATATATATAGCTTTGTGCTTGCTTTCGCTTGTTAGGTGGACTAACCAGTGCTCTGTGTGCGAGGTTTTTCCAACAGTGATATTATAAAAATATACAGCTAAGAGTGGAGCAGAAAATTTGGGCACAAATATCTTATAATAAACATTTTGGATACATCTCACCGTCCAAACTGAGCCATGCAATGGGCATGTGGTTGATATTTTTGCTTATGAAGGATTCCTTCTTTTTTTTTTATTTCTAGTTATTTTTAATTACTGATGTTAATTAACTCATAAAAACCCAAATTATTTAGGCCATCTTCTCTTACCTATTTTTAGGTCATTTTTAATTTTTAATTTTTAATTTTCTAAAATACTCAACATGCATTTACTTACCCATTTTTAGAAATATATTTTCCAAAGCATAAAAAAATTTTATACACGAAATTCAAAATACTGAAATATTATTTTTGTTGTTTTCATCCAAAACATGCTCTTTCAATTCAAAAAGCGACAAACACTCTCCATCCTCACATCCAAGTTTGACTCTTCCTTTTTTCTTCTCCTTTTTCTTTTTTTCAAGGCTCAGTCGTTGACCACGCCTTCCATCGCCATCACCGTCGCAAGCCGTCGTCGATTGCAATCTCTCTTCTTGTGGTAGTCAGCAGCAAGAGGCAAGGTGGCCAGAAGCAAGGCAGTAGTAAGATGAGAGGTAGCAAGAAGCAAGGCGACAGCGAGAAGTGAGATGGCGGTGAGAGACGAGGCAGCGATGACGGCGAGATGAAGGCAGCGAAAGGAGAAGGGCTAGAGAAGAAGAAGCGGCGACGAGAGGCGAGATAGTAGAGATTGCCAGAGGAAGACGACGAACGGAAGAGGGCTGGAGAAAAAGAAATGGCGATGAGAGGCACGGCAACTGCGATGGCGAGAGAAAGGTAGCGAAAAGAAAATAACTGGAGAAGAAGAGCAACAGACGGCCAAAGAAGGGAAAAAAAGATGAGAGAGAGGAAAAGAACAAGTGGGTGGGTTTCTTAAAGGAAGGAAGTGGGATTCTTGAACAGAGAAAGGATCAAAGAGGGAGAGAAAAGTGAGGGGAAAATTAATAATAATATGTATGTTAAATAATATATTTATAAAATATATATTTAATATATTATGCATACATATATTATTATATCTAATCGCGAATTTCTTAAAAGGCCTGCTCACAAGTACTTATTAGCTAACGAGCCAACATTTAATGAGTTCAAACTTGACTCGTTTACAAATTGAGTTTCAAAGTTTGGC
Source organism: Diospyros kaki (assembly GCA_036245055.1). Taxonomy (NCBI): domain Eukaryota; kingdom Viridiplantae; phylum Streptophyta; class Magnoliopsida; order Ericales; family Ebenaceae; genus Diospyros; species Diospyros kaki. The sequence continues at coordinate 11,757,909 of BSEG01000009.1, forward strand.
TTTTCTTTTGTTAATTTAATTTATTTATTTATTCGTATTTTATTCTTATAATAGAAAAAATATTGCAGGATTCACTAACTTTAAAATGTATATATTTTTTAATAATATATTAATATTAAATAATTTTAATTTACTGAATAATCAAATTTATTGAATAAAATATTATTAAAAATTTATTCTCAAAATTTTAAACAGAACGTATCTTTTAGTTTTTTGTTTTGAAAAATAATTTTTTAAAATGATAAATAGAACGTATATTTAATTTTTTAAAAATAGATTACCCAAACTAAAAAGAAAGAAAATTAAAAATAAATTAAAAATTAAAAACTAAAAGAATAATTTGTGAGAGTGACTTTCTACGAGGCATCTAATTAATGCATGCGACCATCCAATTGAAGATGAACACAAGGACTGCGAATCACTCCATCAGAATCTCTCCTCTCTTACTCTTATTTATTTATTTATTTATATATTTGTTAAGTGTTATTGTTGTTACTATTTGAGAAGGTCCAAAATATTTGGTTATATAGTTGTAATTTAATTTTCATTAATTGTTTTTAGTGTAATCAGACTGTCCATACACGATATAGTTTTGGTCATATTTGAATTCAACTAGCTATTTGATAAACATGATTCGAAATTTAATATGCCTATCACACTTAGTTTAAGATACATAATTAACAAACAATTTAATTAAGTTTATATGGACACCAATATGGATACAATGACATAGAGATAATATAACACATACACGAAAAATGATAAAAATTAAAACTCAAATAACCTTTTTCCTTTGAAACATTTATGAAAGAGATCATGAGAAACTATCATTATAACTGATGAGGGAATATTTATAGGGAGCAATTTTACTATACTACCCCTGAGAGGTTACTATTAATTTGGAGCCATGTGTGCCAGAAAAAACCAATATACGATCGCCACGTGTCAAGTCCTAGGAGCTCCATGTGTCTTTATAATCTTCATTATGATTTTGAATTGGAAAGAGATAGAGAGGAATATTCAGTCAACCAAGAATATCTCCAACATCCCAAAAATTATCTTAATTGGGGAAGGTTATCTTTTCTCCCCACAGAAAGAGGATCGGCCTCTATTTTTGAAAGATATCTTATCTTCTAAGGGAAAGGCTAGAGGACATTTATAAATAGAGGAAAGCCTCTACAGGTATGGGGATCTGATTCCTAAAGAACTCTTCTATGGTTTTTTCTATTTCTATCTCCAATTTATAACCCTATAAACTGACTTAAGCGTCGGAGGGATCACAAGGAGCAAGTCCCCACCCTTTTTGCAGGTACTTGGTCCGGGATAAAAGAAGGTGATCGGCTCTGCATCATCAATTGGCGCCCACTGTGGGGCCTGTCATCGTTTCTTTCTGTCTACCAAGTGCAATTTCAAGCCGTATGAAATCTATTCAACTCAATTACACGTATGTGTTGATTGCATCATGATATGCTCGTTTCTTTTAATATTTTTGTGCCTGCTATAGTTTTTTTTTTCAATTATTGAGGCAAAAAATAATTGAAAGAGTAGGCTGAGAGATTCATATATTGGTATGTGTATATATATGCTGTAAGAGGTTCTGATTGAGGCATGGTAGAAAAAAAAAAAGAGTAATTCTGCCATTATTTTGTATCATACGCACATACATGCATCATATACATATACATTCATATTATAATATATTGAGAAAAGCTTTAAATGGAAGTTACGGAAAAAGACTATTATATATATATGTATATATATTATACAAAAAAAAAAAACTCCTGGAGGCACTCGGCATGCATATTTTGTAGCTTCTTTATATATATATATATAACTTGCCCCAACTTCCACGAGAACTTCTTTTTACAACATATATATATATATATATATGTTGCAAGATGATTGATCCAAGAATGGTGAATTAGACAGCAAGCATTGTATAAATGGTATATTCTTGGATTAGACAGCAAGCATTATATAAATGGTATATATGTATATTATATCGTGAAGCTCCTCGTGGAAGCTAGGGAGGAAGAAGAAAATTATTATTAAGCATTTCTTATGCATATTATATTATATCATATCATGAGAATCTCCTGGAAAGGCTTCAATAAAGAGGGGAAAAGACCTAGGAGCCCAACAGTAGAAGCACAACAGCGGCCATGGATGAGCCATATAATGGACGCAGCAAGCAGTGAACGTGGCAAAGGATTGAGGCAAGACTGGCGGCAGAACACGGCCACGAAAGGCCGACCACCATAGATCATGACCGCAGCAAAACCAAATGACAGATTGCGCGCTAGCAAAGGCCGTGAGCCACGAGCCGCAAGTCCCCGCGAATGGTTGGCGTGGCTGACGGTAGATCCATTGGAAGCAGAATCTGACATATTTTAGCTTCATCTTCTCCAACACTCATTCCTTACAACAACTTCAGGAGTCTTTGGGTATGGCAAAAAATATATATATGAATATTTTCTGGTTGTTGGGTTTATATCGCAGATTGCAGAAGTTGAAAACCTTGAAGAGGGGACTCGACACCTCGCAATTGAGTTTGTCGTTACCCTTGCCGAGGCAAGAGAAAGAGCGTCTGGTATAATGAGGAAGTTTCCCCAAGTTATCAATCGGTTATTGGCCATATTAATGAATATGTTGTTAGATATTGAGGACGATCTTGCTTGGCATAGTACAAACACTAAGCACGAGGATGTAGGGGATACCAGTAACTATAATGTTGGGCAGGAACGCTTGGATCGGTTGTCTATGGCATTAGGTTGAAATACAATTGTGTTTGTTGTATCAGCACACAGAAGCATCATATATGCTACTCCGATAGCAGTTGCCCAATTGCAAAGGGTTACCGGCTTCACATTGGAATCCTCCCTCATTTTATATGGAAATCTCTAACTCAACGGATATTAAGGACTAGGAATCCCATAAATTTCCTTCGGGTATACTGTGAGGATCGTGGTTGGGTTAACATTGCAATAAAAGTTGCGGGAGCTACAGGAACCGTAACAAGAGGGGGCCTTTGATATGGTGAAGTTGATGTGCTTGAATCCCTGGTCACTAAAAATATATATGTATATTGGTATTATTTAATTGCGGACGTAGACATTACGTCGAACTGCAAAAACAAAACTCACTCTGATTGTGGACGTAGGCGTTACGCCAAACCGTGAAAATAAAATATTATTATTCTTTAATTACGGATGTAGGCATTTCGCCGAACTGCGAAAATAAAATATCAAATATTCTTTAAAATCTCATTCATCAACTATAATCCAAGCTATCATGTGCACATAAAGACCGAAGGTCCAAAAGGCCTTGATAACGAAAGTCAAAGGATCAGATATGATCCTCGGGGGGCCCTGAACCCCCGACAACTTAAGATAGAAGGATCACATATGATCCTCGAACTCTTGACAACTCAAGACCAAAGGGGACCACCCCTAATAATTAAGGAACGAGTTCGGGGCTATGAACCTCGACCACCAAAGACCAAAGAGGACCACCCCTACTAATTAAGGCACCAATTCAGAGGCTACGAACCTTCGCCAAATGAAGACCAAATGAGACCACCCCTAATAATTAAGGAATCAATTCTAGGAATCACTCCCAAAACAAAAAGAATGTTCGATGTAACCCCCTCTTGGTTCGGAAAGAGCCTCCAACGAAAGTCGAAAGATCAAGATTCTCGCTAAGCAAGCAGCGCTACATGAAAAAACTACCTCATCGAGATAGTAGAGCTTATCCTAGTACACCTAAATGGTTAAGGGTTAAGATTTTATGAGCTTTGGAAAACAAGTGAAAGAGGGAAACCTCGGCCACCATAGCTTCGGCCAGCGGCTTCGAAGACGTGGCACGCACCCTCGGCCAGGGGCCCGAAGACAAGGCACACGGCCTCGGCCACCACAGCCTCGGCCAGTTACCCCCAAAGATGAGACACGCGGCCTCGACCAGCATAGCCTCGGCCCTAAGCCAAAAATAACAATAAATATATATATATGTACTAATTTAAGAGCTGGCCCTTCTCTACCATAGGAAAATCCCCGAACGTCTCTATCACCTCAAGCGACCTAATCACCCTCTGCATGGGAAGAGTGAAAGGGCACTGAGAGACTTGAAAAGCGAATTCAGCATCCGAGACTGCTAACCTAATTTTTAGTAGAACCTTTTTACAGAGGCTTAGAAAAACAATGATGAGTACTCCTTCAGCTGTCCAAACTCCTCGCTCGATCAGCTCAAGGAGTGGGGGGCAAATGATGAGGGAATATTTACAGGGAGCAATTTTACTATACTACCCCTGGGAAGTTACCATTAACTTGGAGCCATGTGTGCCAGTAAAGGCCAATATGCGATCGCCACGTGTCAAGTCCTAGGAGCGCCACGTGTCTTTATAATCTTTATTATGATTTTGAATTGGAAAGAGATAGAGAGGAAGATTCAGTCAACCAAGAATATCTCCAACGTCGCAAGAATATCTCCAACATCCCAAAAATTATCTCAATTGGGGAAGGTTATCTTTTCTCCCTATGGAAATCAGATCGGCCTCTATTTTTGAAAGATATCTTATCTCCTAAGGGAAAGGCCAGGGGACATCTATAAATAAAGGACAGCCTCTACAAGTATGGGGATCTGATTCTTAAGGGACTCTTCTATGATTTTTTCTATTACTATCTCCAATTTATAGTCCTATGAACTGACTTAAGCGTCGGAGGGATCACGAGGAGCAAGTCCCCACCTTTTTTGCAGGTACTTGGTCCGGGACAAAAGAAGGTGATCAGCTCTGCATCATCAATAACTAATCGTGTTGTAGTATGAATGTATGTATGTGTGTATGTAGTATGTTGTTCTGGATGAGAATCTTCAAGTGGGAGTCTTTTGTTGAGTAATCTCCCGATGGATTTTGTGTGGACTGGGGTTAACGTCTTTGAGTTGTGTAAGAGAGAAAGTCTCAAAAGGTTTGTTTGTTGTGTAACATGCAAGTATTTATAGACATTTAGTAATGGAGTCCACATAACACCTAGCATGCTGATCCAAGTGCTGACTCTTTGGATAAGATGGCTTCGGATAATGCTGGAGGATTTGAAGGTATATTTGGGAATGAAGTGCCCCAATGAGTATTCTCAGGAAGCATCTAAGACTCCTTAGAGTCATCGGATAACTTAAGCCCGAAAGACTCTCTAGATGAATCTTAGGCTTCAGGAATGCTAGGCTGTTCCGAAAACTCTTCAAAGGTTCCAGGAGACTTTGCCCAAAAGATTTGGCAATACTTTTAGAATTTTAAAAATTTTTAACTTAAATTTTTTTAGAGCACTCCATAACAAGAAGTGCTCACATTGAGATAGACCATAGTAGTTAGTCCCAACCATTATCAAAAGAGATGTGATTGGACCATTTCCCCAACCAATATCCTTCAAATGAGCACTTTTTTTGTCTCCCCCAAATTGGTGATTGGATTGAAATAGACTAATCTATCAATTATTTTTCATCAACTGTTGTGTCATGGATGCCTTCTCCGATGTATTGGGCATCGCTAGATTATGGGCTGACCATGGCCTACCTTTCTTCCGTGTGTGATGGACTCTAAAGAGCTTACAGTCGTGTTGAGGGCTCACTTCTTTTTACCCATATAAAGAGGTTCCGGCTTGGCCCTAAAAAGGAATAACCCGCCCACGCAACCATACCCACATCCACCATTAATTAATTATTGTATCTACCTTCTCAGACCATCTCTTCCTGCCCCTCGTGAGCCTGCCACGGGAATTGCGTGAATCTGTCAAACTATGCTATCAAATCAAAGCGTGAATCTGTCAAATAACCCTTCAATTACATTAATCTACATAGATATATATATATAGAGAGAGAGAGAGAATCTACATAGATATATATATATAGAGAGAGAGAGAGAGAGAGTGTAATAAATGGAATTGCCATTGCAGCCGCCGCCATTGTTGAATGGACTTCAAACCCCGCTAATTCTATATATATGATTCCATTCCTTGCTTCCTAAGGTATGGTAAAATACGCTGTAATTTTGCCCAGACGCGTGACACAATCCGATTGAAAAAAACTCTTTAATTTTATTTCTATCGCATGCTATTGGGTGTGATTTTTTAATTTATTTTGAAAATAATTTATCTTCTAAATTTTGCATAAATAACCCAAAAAAATTGAAATTTTACGATAAATTTTAACTCATTCTAAAGTTTTAATATTATCAATTATCTTTTATGGTAATATTTATTAATTAAAATATAAAATAGAACATGTGGAATATAAAAAATATTCTGAATAAAAATATTTTTTATTATATTTATTAATTTTTTTAAAAAAAAATCACATAACTTTTTATTTTAAACTTTTAAGATAAATTTATTCATTCTCCATTCGAATAACTTATTTTAAACTTTACAGATAAATTATCTTAATAAACGCTTATCTTCTTCATCTAACAAACACTACCTAAATAATATACAATGTTAAGTTAGCATATCAAATTTGGATTAAAATATCATCCCTCCATCATTAATCACACACTAAGAGACTATTAAAATATTCTAATCAAAACTTCTAATGGTCTTAAAATAATTAAAAATAAATTATGAGATCTCAGAACTTTGTTTCCCTGAAACTAAAAGGAGGTAAATGTTTCTCATCTCTCAAGTGTTCACTCCTTCCTATTTGTCCACAATTCCCACTTGTCTTTGTCTGGCATTTTACATGATGAACACACGCAAAGGTTAGTTAGAACAAGGGCTATGCTCTTTAATGGTCAAACATGCAAGTAAAGTAAAAGCCAATTTAATCTTTGGGATATATCAACGGTTTGTTGTAGTTTAATTAGAGAAATTATAATTTTCAACTTCTTAAATTATAGTTTCTAAAAATTAAAATAAGTTGTGAATCTATTTGCTACAACTTCTCAGAAGTTGTAATTAAGTAGTTGTGGTATTTGATACCATAAACTGTAAAATAATTTATTTTTGTATAATTATTCATAATACCTTTAGTAGTTATAGAATGATAATTTAAAATTAATTAGTATATATGTATAAGTTTCAAGTATTATACCTAATAAATTATAAGAAGAGAGACGTTTGATTGTAAGAGAGAGGGAGATGGCGAGAGAGAGGAAGAGATCGAAAATGGAGATGGCAGTGGAGAAGAGAGATGCTTGATTATGTGGACAGGAGAATAATTCTTTGTTAAAATCAGGAGTAAAATTGTCACAAAAATGTCATTAAAATATAACCGTTTAATTAGAAGTTGTAGAAGGTGGGGTTCCCTACATTTGAAAAAGCTAACTTCTATCCCTTTTAAAAGATAGTAGAAAGTATAAGTTAGAATTCTACAAATTAGTACAAATACTATATTCTCACATTTTTTAAACTAAAAGCTAAGTTTGCGTTCTCTTTACTGTTTTCAAGTCATTTTTAGTTTTCAATTTTCTAAAATAATGAAAACGTGTTCTCTATACTGTTTTTGAAAATACATTTTTGAAAACAAAAAAAAAATTTACAAAGAAAACTCAAAACAATAAAAAGTTGTTTTGAGTGTTTTCATCCAAAAGAAACTCAAAACTCAAAACATATTTATTTATTTATTTATTCATATTTTATTATTGTAATTGAAAAAAATATTATAAAATTCATTAACTTTAAAAGTATATATTTTTTTAATAATATATTAACATTAAATATTTATAATTTACTTAATAATCAAATTTATTGAATAAAATATTATTAAAAAAATATTTTCAAAATTTCAAAGAGAACGCGTTTTCTAATTTTCTGTTTTAAAAAATAGTTTTTCAAAATGACAAAGAGAATACGTTTTCAATTTTCTAAAAATAAACTATCAAAACAGAAAATTAAAAATGAATTCAAAACTCAAAATTGAAAATTAAAAAGCAAAGAGAACGCACCCTAAAAGTTGCAGTATTTAAACTGCAACAAACAGGCCTATGAAGTGATTAGATTATGATAAATTGATATTTGTATTAATAAATTATAAATTTAACTATTTATCCTGTGCAATAAGACGAAATTTCTATTAATAATTTATCCTTTATAAAAATTAAAAACACGAGAAATAAAGAATCATGAAAAAATAATAATCGCAAGTATAAGCTTATTTATTCCATCTAAACAAGTTTCACCACATTTCAAATTATAAAAATCACATTGGACTACTGTTCATTCAATAAATTAATTTTTTTTTAATAATTAATTTAATACAAGAAGGTTGGAGAAAGTAGATTAAGAGAAGTAATTTAATTCGTGTTGGCTAATCCCGGGTGCGGAGACTGCCCTCTCAGAGCACGAAAACGTACCCACCAAGGTACGATTATAATTTAAAAATTCTTAAATTATAATAGTATTTAGGTATTAAAATGATTAAAATACTATTATAATTTAAAAATTCTTAGCCTGTTCAGTTATGAAAAATATTTTTTAATTTTCTAATTTTATTGAATGTTTGAATTTTTATTTAAAACTGGAATTTTAATTTTTTTTAATTTATCAATTTTATAACATGAATTAAAAAATATCAAAATGTTAATGTTGGAAGACATATTACTCTCTGCCCTCTCATATTAAATTCTTTATTTTGTCTCCTCACGCCATTGTTTGTCTCTAAAATAATGATAGTTATGTTATTGAGATACAATAACAAATTCATAATTACGAGAAATTCTTTAATATTTGAGAGACTACAGATTATTAAAAGACTATAAGATAGAAAATAGTTAAAGACATAAGGTGTCTTTCGCACGAATTCTCCTATATCTAAGTTAGTTTCAGTCTAAAAATATAGAAACATTCAAGTAGTTTATATAAAAGTTCTTGCGTATTTAAAGTGTGGAGAGGTCACTTCTATTTATAAAGGTTGAAATTGATAAATTAGAGAGTATCCATATTTTTTGGGATCGTTTCTGTTCGCTTTCAAAGCATCAATTTCGGAAGTTAGTTGGCATGATCGACAGTGGCTATATTTGAAGAGTCTCTTAGTCTTTCGTGATTTCCTCTTTTTATCTTTTAAACTTCTTTGGCCTTGTTTATTTTCGGACCTAATTATTTTACAAATGGGTCGTGATTCAAAACACACAAGATGGAAACTAGTAAAATTATTAATAATTATATACTTAAAAGAGAATATCTATTAAATTAATAATTTGTAATTATGAAAATATTATTATTTTTGTTGTATCATAAGTAAATGACTATTAAAGGCCAAGAGCTCAAAATGATATTTTATACTGAAAGGTATAAATTTTTCATATGCAAGGGGTCCCACACAAACGCACAAATAAGATAATTTCGACATCTAAAAATTTTTCTAACAAAATAATCAATTATCCATAAAGAATTTTAATTCTAAAATGATTTCGAAATATTGAGACAAATATCATCCTTATAAAATTTTATCCCCAAAAAGAATAAGATAAACATAATCTATAACAATTATAGTTTCAGTCAGATTATAATTAATTAAAATAAATATTATCTATAAAAGATAAATTTCATCTATAACAATTATAATCTCAGTCAAATTAAGATTAATCAAAATAAACATTATTTATAAAAATTATAATTTTATTACATTTTAGATTACTTCATATATTTCTATAAATAAATAGATAGTCATTCCTAAAAAAAGTATTTGACTTAAGCATAAATGAGTTTGTTCTTATTTTCTTATTTTTGCTTATGGAGGTTTCCTTCTTTTGTTTTATTTTTAGTTATTTTTAATTACTGATATTAATTAACTCATAAAAACCCAAATTATTTAATTTCTGATAGTGACTTTCTAGCAGGCATCTAATTAATGAATGCGACCGTCCAATTGAAGAAGAACACGAGGACTGGGAATCACTCCATCAGAATCTCTCCTGTCTTACTCTTGTTTATTTATTTATATATTATTTAGTCTTATTGTTGTTACTATTTGAGAAGGTTTAAAATATTTGGTTATATATTTGTAATTTAATTTTCATTAATTATTTTTAGTGTAATCAGACTGTCCATACACGATACAGTTTTAGTCATATTTGAATTAAACTATTTGATAAACATGATTCGAAATTTAGTAGGCCTGTCACACTTAGTTTAAGATACATAATTAACAAACATTTTAATTAAATTTATATGGACACCAATATGAACACAATAACACAGAGATAATATAAGACAAACAGTCAAAATGATAAAAATTAAAAAGATTGGGACACGAGGTTACGATAATATATATTTATATATATAGTATGTTATTATTATTAAATAATTGTAAAAAGTATAATTAAGAAATTTAAATTTCACACAATTATATTTTAAAAATTATCCAAACTTTTTGTAAAAAGTCCCATGCCACATTCATAAGTGTCTAACACACTTATTTAAATTATTAGATACGCGTGTCTATAATTTTAATTTTTTAAATAAAATTATTTATTAAATATGTTTAGAGCTATATTGATTGTTGAGTTTGTCCAATACAACACGGACATAGACACAACCCCTTTTCTAATATATTTGTACTACTTAGGTTCTAATTAAGTACTCTAGTTAGAAAAATGTTAGACGAACGGAAAGATGAACCGAAAGTTAGACAACTCTATAATCTTGCGATATTTTAACATAAATATATCGCGAGTATTTCAATTTTTTGAAAGCCCACCCTTGTTGACTCTCTCACCTCTTACGTTCTCTTTCACGAACAAAGGTCGGAAACCCTACTCTCTCTTGCCAAGATTGAAAGCCCACCAACAACGTCCTCTCTCACCTCTCACTCTCTCTTTCACGAACAGAGCTTAGAAATCCCACTCTCTCTTGCCCAGATCAGAAACCCACTAGCAACCTGCAAACTCTCACTCTCTCTTTCACGAACAGAGCTCAGAAAACCCATGCAACCTCTCACTCTCTCTTTCACGAGCCTAGATTGGAAACTGTTGATATTAAGTGATTCAAAATGTTTTATCAGATTTCTGGCATGCCAAATATATGTTACTGAAATGCATTTTTATGTTTGCTTTATTCAAATATAAATGCTTCATTTGCTGTTATATATATATATATGTTGTTTTATATATATATTTCTGCTGCATGTTATTTGGGCTTTTGTGATATATGGGTCGAGCCCATCTCATTCGCGTGCTGCTTCGTGTGCTGCTGGCCGAGCCCACTTCTGTTTAACCCATGATTGGGCGCTACTATAAAAGAGCAGCTCAATGCCCTAAGTTCCAGAACTCTCTGATATTTTTCGTGTGCTCTCTCTATAAAACCCTAAATCGACGATTCTTGAAGCAAGACACCATTTGTGAATCCTTCGATTTGATCTTTGTTTCATTCGATTCTTTGGTTGCTTCCATGGTAAGATCTGACGGTAAGAACAGCTATTGTTTAATCTCTATTTGGTTTTGATCGCCTGAGGCGTGAGAGGTTGTAGGCTAATAGAACAGATCTTTGCCTTGATCGTGAGATCGGTATAAGAACAGATCTACTTTGATCTTGTTGTTTTATTTCTGTTTTTCAGCTGTATTGCGATACTGTTTCTATTTTACTGTTCATGATCTTGTAATCGTTTGTAAACCTAAAAGATCTAGTGGATTGACTAGAGGCGAAGCCTCTGCCGTGAGTAGGATCTATTGATCCGAACACATATATCGCTATCTTGTTTCTTTACTTTTTCAGTTTAAGTTTTGGTTTACTGTGTATCTCGTTTAATCCGTGTTTGGCCGAGAAATCAGGTTTAATAAAACCTACAAAAACCCACCAGCAACCTCTCACACTCTCTTTCACTCTCATCTATCTCTCTCACTCACTCTCTCTATAACGCGAGATCGGAGGTCAGCCTCACCGCCTCCTCTAAGTCGGCCACCGCCAGATCCGCCCTCCATTGCCATCTCTCTCTCCGTCGAATGCAACAACAGCACCTCTTCATTATCTATGGTTTCTGATCTCTCCAATGGTACGTGATTTTACATCGTCCAAATATGTATTCACTTTGTATTTGTTTTAGCTCTGTTCGTTGCTTGTTGAATGTGAATCTTTGTTGGTTTGTAGTTACTGGGTTAATCTCACAATACACAAGCTTTTCTTGAGAAATACTTGAAATATATATGATAATGGTTAGTTCTAGAAGCCTATAACTAACCACTAGTGTTGCAGTTAGTATATTGAAAACCAGAACTCTCTCATGCTGATTTCACTTCTCGCCAATGATTTTAGAAATTAAGAAAGATATTTTTCTTTAATTTCTTTGATATTGTTATATAATTTGATTTGATAGGATCTAGAGAAAGTTATGTACAAAGAACAACAATGAATTAATTGACTTGCCCATAATATATATCAACTATGATATGAAGGCATTTTGCTCAAAAGGCTTGCCTTGGTGTTGGTGGTGATGAGAGATATATAGTATAATGTTTTGTAATCAATAAAAAAACGTATGTACTGGATGGCATGAAAATGAAGTGGGCAAATAGTTATTGTTAGGAGGTGGGGTGGAGGCCCCCATGACTACTTTAAAGTTTGTGACTGAAAGAGAAATGTCTTAAGGAGAGAGTTAATAGCTAGATTTCACATGATGATATGTGTGTACAACAGTTGCCCTCATCTCCTTTCATTTTCTGTTCCCATTCCTAAAGGCTAAAAGGATGTTAATTAAAGTTGCTATGGGTCTCAATTTGACAAGCAAAAGAAACAAACCTCTACTACTATGGCTTGTTTATATTAGATTCAATCTCTGCATTTCTTATATATACAGTAAGATATACAGTTATAGATACCTTTGCCTTTGAATGTGGAAATAATGTGTGGGGAATATTTTAATTTTTTAATGAAGCGATTATATATATGGTTCCTAACAAGTGACATCATAGGATTATTTCTATGTTTTATTGACGCATTTATTTTCTGGTTTTTTTATATACTTTTTTCTTGTCTCTTGTAATGTTTAATTATATTTTTTTACATACTTTACTTGCATATAATTGGGATGATATTGACAATGTTAAAACATTTCAGGTACAATGATTTCAGAAAATCATATTTTTCAAATTTGATTGTTTTTAATTAAGATGACTTCTAATGTGGAAATGAGTGAAGTTTCAATCAACTCTTCTACCTCTCATCAAGGAATAATGTGTGAGCATGGTGTACCTATTTGGTGCTATACATCATGGACTAAATCTAATCCTGGGAGAAAATTTTTGCGATGTCGATTTTGGAAGGTAAGTTATCTTATAAATAAAAATTCTTTTAATTAACATGGAATTGATTGTTGGATGGTTTGGTGACAGGATGATGATTGCAGATGGTTTCAATGGATCGATGATGAACGTACAAGTCGTGAGAAAGCATTATGTGGAGTTTTACTGAATCAGATGAAACTTATCAAGAAAGAAAAAGTTGAAAATGTGAGATTACTTGAAGAACAAGTGAGAATTTTTAAAGGGAAGGCCGCAAGGAGAAAAGAAAGGATATTAAAGCTTGAGCAAGATTGTAGGTGTATAAGAGAAGAAAAGTTTCTATTGAAAATGAAGCTCCAAGAGTCTATGATGAAAAATGTTAAGTTTGTTAGGAGTCTAATAGTGTTAGGATTTAGTTGTTTTCTGTTGATTATATATTTGATGAAAAATGATGATAGTAATTTTAAGTATTTGGCTTTAGTGTAATAAGTATATAAACAGGTAGCAAACATGAAAGTATGTTTATTGATTGTTAATTATGTATATAATCAATTTGATCGTCTCCTCTTGAAGTTGTCACCTGTTTTACATTCCATAAGTGACTTCATTACACATGCAAATTACTACAGCTGCTGATAAATTTTCCTGTCGTCCAAATGCAGCGGTCAGCTCTTCAGTAATATCAGCACTATCTCGTTGACTCACTTTTTCATTATGCAGCTAACAATAGCTATAGAAATCTTTTGATATAATTCTTTTTATTTCTTATTCCATCCATAAGCTAAGTAAAATATACTACATCAGTCTTTACATTTAGATACTACATTTCCAGGCAATCTGCAAACTCATTTCATCATAATAGGATTCATGCTACATAATCAAGCTCATCTAAAATTTTGTCTTCATCTGTTCACGCATGGTTGAAGAATGAAAGGGAATTTTTTAAAATCTGATAGCTATGCTACTTCATTTCCCTTGAGAAAAACTTGATAAACCATTTTTTTAGCTAAGTAAAATAATGCTTCCAACTTTGCTACCAGATAAAAAGGCCTCAACTTTGTAAGATGTTGAGTCACTTTTGGGACTCGCATACCCTCTTGTCGAATCTTGGTCAGATTTTTTCATGGGCTTGGCATTGTCTTTCTCGTCCAATTGCCTCAAGAAACACTCTTCTATATCTTTTAGACTCTCGGTTTCGTCATCGTTTTCACTGTAATAGGCGTTATCGATCTCATCAAATTCTGACATGTGCCCCCTCAACTCGCAGCTAGTGTCCATCTCTTGCTGGCCATCAATTTCCCCATCCGTTCGCTGATCGAAAGAATGAGAAGAAACCGGTGATGGTGTGTATCCTCCTGTTGCAGCCTCTTCGGTAAAAGGAAAAAATTGACATGATACAAACGCCCCCAAATGGAGATCCATATAAAGTTGACTCACTTTTACAAGATCCATATACTTTGATTTCATATATATCCATTTTAAATTTCCAGTTACAACTAACAAATAATACACAAAAAAGAAACCACCCCTTGGATTGGTGGAGAAAAGAGCCAAAAAGAAAAGCTTACAGTACATGGATTAATCTAAATTCAAAATCAAAAGCAACAACTGCTTTGTTAGTAGGTGAAGGAAGCCAACAACTGCTTTGTTAGTAGGCAACAACTGTCACTTCCCTGTGCTAGCTACGGCAACTGCAAAGCAATGAAGTTCAAGGTTGCACTAACTGCTCTTGCATGTCCTTTGTCAAGTTTCTGGAAGTAGCTGAAAAAGATTTTGGATTCCACCTAAAGCTTCCATCTGCTTAACATACGTGTTAGTTGAGATTATTAGACTCAAAACAATGAAATATAAATCCACAACATAATAATCATGCATGCACATGTTTCAAAAGATTAGAAAATAGGTTTGTTTCAAAAAAATAATTATTTTTAGCTATAAAAACTTTCATGCCATGTACACATTTAGAACAAATAAATGTATGAGTGCTCTAAAAACACTCTTGTCCTGAAGGTTTAACATTCATTCATATAAGAATAAAGGATTCTTTATACACAGATCTAGTTGTATGCAAAGTCTTACAATCTCAAAAATCTGGTGAGTTGTCATTCGGCTGTCGGTAGGGCGGGTGCATTGGCATAAAAGGCTGAGCCGTGCCAAATGTTGGAACCATAGGCATTCCGTGAGCAGCATTCCAAGTTTGATATTGTGTAGTCTGCTTTAATATTAATTAGATGAAAAAAAATATAAATGCAAAGCATAGGATATAATAAAAAATACATTGCGAAAAATCATCAAATCTAAGTTATATTATTAGCTTAATCTTATCATACTACTTACCAACATATCTTGTGTGTAGGAGTTTGGTGGGAGCACATGATATTTTGCATCTTGTAGAAAAGTTTGATTGAATGCTTGAGCATCTTGAACAATGTTTTGCCTAGGGGCCTTGCCTTTGCTTGATTTCGAGGATCCCACCTTGCCATCAAATGAAAGTAATAACCATTACAATCGAGAAATCGAGCACATCATCAATTTGAGGCAAGTAAAAAATATAACAAAATATATCTGCACTTTCTTAGTACTTGTTTCCAATGAGCTTTTTTTGCAAAGCTTCCTAGGGGCTCCTTTTGTCTGGGAGCATCTCAGATCCATTATTTGCCTGCTTGAAGCTATTGCTGTCTCTCCACAATCAGGGATTTGTTTTGCACACTGTGTTCAACATAGATATTACTATCACAGCTTGGCTTCGCATAGGATATGCTCAATGCATTCAATTGAGACTGCATCCACTCCATGGTTGCCCGAGTTCGTTCTTAGTCATTTGCTACCAAGTCGGCTATCTTGAAAAACTGACTGCACAACTCATGGTATTTTAACTGGCTAGGCATACTAATCCAACCATTATAATTGATTTTAACCCTCATATAGGATCTACTGACATCTCTCCTCCATCGTCGTAAGATATACCTCTCAGTAATTGATCTGACACCATTGTGGATCAATGTTGTGACAACATATCTACAAATGATTCCCTTAAATTCAAACAAGTGACAACTGCAAACATTATCACATTTCTCTTTCTCAAAAACAACCGAATATTTTTTTTCCTTTATTCTATTGTCAAATATAATATCTTCTCGTACCTCATACATCGTACCCAACGATCCCTCTTCGGCAAGCACAATCGTGCAATACATCGTTCCAGTGAACTCTTCTTGAAACTCCTTGAATTTTTCCATTGTGTAGACTTCCTGAAATTGTTTCTCCATGGGATACCTCGATGCACATGGGGTCATTTGAGAAAATGATTTAACGTCAGCCTGAAACTCCTTTTCTACCTTACACTTCATTGCCCGCTCATATTGTTCAACAAATTGCTTCAATGAGGTTTTCGAGTGTACATATCTATCGAAGAATGCGTTCATACCCTCACTTCGCTGCATTGTAGACATCTCTGCCCAAAACCTAGTTTTCAAGAAACATGGGACCCATCGACCTCTTTCTCTGTAAAGTCCATACAACCAATCGTTGTCATGCAGTGCATATTGTTCAATCATTGAATTCCAGGGTTGCTTGAATTCTCCAGGACTTTGTGATTCATACACCGCGTCATGTACAGCTGAAAGAATATAACCCTTGTAACCATGGTTCCCAAATTTTTCGGGCAACTTCTTTAATATATGCCACAAGCACCATCTATGCTTTGTGTTAGGGAAGACCATCTCAATAGCATTTTGCATGGTCCTATCTTGATCAGTGATTATTCCTGTAGGGGCTTGACCCTCCATACACTCAAGCCATGTTCTAAAGAGCCACACGAAAGTCTTGGTGTTCTTGTTGGAAATTATACCACATCCAAGCAGTGTCGACTGGCCGTGGTGATTTACACCAACAAATGGAGCAAAAGGCATGTCATATCTATTTGTCAGGTATGTGGTGTCAAATGTGACAACATCGCCGAATTCCTTGAATACTTGTCTACACCTATTATCAGCGCAAAAGACATTCTTCAATCGGTACTCTTCATCCAAATCCACACTAAAATAAAAACCCGGACAAAAAGCTTACATCTTTGAAAAATAAGCTTGAATAGCAGCAGCATCTCCTTCTCCAAGTCTTAACCTCATCACCTGATCAATGTAATTCCTGCAATCCTTTTCCACAAATGTCAGGTTCTCATATCCACCATCTTCAGCAACAGCTAAGTTAAAACTTTTGTGTAATGGAATTTCAGCTATGTCATGCACTTCAAGTTGCCGCTTCACATGTTCGCTTAATTGCCTGTTGCATCGATATAACCTAGACTTGGTTTGACTTGTTTTATGGTTATACTCAAGATGGACCATGTTTATTCGCCATGTCCCTAAAACATCTGAACATGCTGTCATTCTTGCTTTACATCCTAGCTGCATTGTTGGTTGAGGGTTCAGGGAGGTGTTACCGTTAATATTTCTTTTGCCTTCTCGACAACATGCATATCGCACATATCTTACCAGCCCATCATCTCCCTTCTTCGAACTCCTTCTTTTAACAAGAAAACTCACATGATAAGCATATCTTTTATAAAATTCAAAAACTTCCTTCTCGTCATTGAACTTCATTCCAACCTTAGGGATAAGCTCATTGTCATCTTTTGGCAGTTCGTTGTTTAATACAGGACACTCATTATCTTCAATAATTTGCTCATTATCAACCAAAGTTCTCTCATTATCTTCAAATGATTCCACAAGCACAGTATGATTTTCTGAATCAAAACAAGGTACAATAATATGATAATATAATGTTAGATTTATAATTTGCATTGTCCACATACATTCCTTTAGCAAGCTTATTTTATATAGTTGTAGTGTGAGAAATATGTGCAAAATTTGAAAAAAAAAATCAAACATACCTATGTCACTCATTGTTGGTTTCCTTCGTCTTCTAAAATATAATTCCTTGTCAGTAATAAAATCTGAAAAATAATAACAATTGAACACAAAATTTGGCCATTAACATCACTCACGCACCAATCCTATAGTTGAACCCTACACCCATCATGTACTGATGTAATGCTCTAATTATGTCCACAAATCTCTATTATGACAAACAAAAATCACATCATCAAAAATAAAGATGAACAAGGCCCAAATTCAAGCACTTGCCTGTGAGATTAACAAGTAAAGAAATCCGCGAACTAAGTGCAACTTGAAAATACCTTTCCAGTGTTTGCATTTTTCCAAAAAAAATGAGAACTATTTTTTTAAACAAACATATGAAATGCTGTTAATTTTCGTTTTTTTTAAATTTTGAGGGGAAAACTGATAATTGGAAATGGCAACAAAATCTAATGATCTCTTGATATATGTTTCTTTTTATGCTAGCAGCTATGTTTAACATTGTACTGTCTTTGGAAACTATTAATTACTTAAATTATTCTCTTCTCCTTTCTTCTGCATATGCATGTGTGTGTGTGTGCAATATTTCTATAAGTTTTCATTTATATTTGTTTTGTTTCTCTGTTTTAATTTTCTCTCCTTTTCATGTTTTTAGTCTCAGGCATCTTTTTATGTTTTTAGTCTCAGGCATACCATAAACTTATATGAAGACTTGAGAAGATTTAAAGTACCTTAAGCTTCACTTTATTTGGCCATAATAGTGAGTGCTTAACTCTTTCCTTCAATGGGATTGACTTTTCAACAAATTTTGCTTTCAGAAACTAATGGTTTCACTGGTGTGATTTCATTAGCAATTGCAATATTATTTCTTTCCATCAAATACTAATTTCCTTAATTTCTATGAGGCTGGAGAAACTATTTTGAACTTGGCCATGCACTAGAAGCCAAATTGGTGTCCATCTCAGAATATTGGAATACCTATAAAGGTTTGTTTTCATGTTTGGACAATGTAGTTAGCCATGTTGGTACTTTTTAAGGCTAATTTGTTCTCCAAAACCCTCCATTACAAGAAAACGACGTTCATTATACAAGAATAGATAAGTACAGAATAAAAAATGAAAGCAATTAGATACATAAAATGAGATTTAAAATTTTAAATCAGACTTAAAATGACTAAAATCCATTACATTTGTACATAACAAGCCATGTACCAGTGAAGAGATTAGGAACTGTAGTCAGATAGGGACTTCCTGTTACTATGAGAAATCAATGAAGTACCAATGGGTGAGAATGTAGGTGGCCTATCCGGCGATGAGCCACCGGTGGACGGCAAATCAGGCAGACCTAGCGGTGGTCGACTTGGAGAAGGTGGTCAGGTTGACCTCCAACAGACGACGGCGGTGACCAATCTTTGTCAAGGGTGAAGTGGGTTTCCCCGTTGAGAGTGAGAGGGCAAAAATGGGGTCTTCTTGTTGCAGAGGTGGGAGAGTGGTACAAATGGTTAGCAGAAGTGGGTTTCCAATCTAGAAGAGGTTTGAGTGTGATACAGAGAGAGTGAGAGTGAGAGAGAGAGAGAGAGAGAGTGAGTAGCGTCTCAGTGAAAGAAAGATGAGGTGAGGGTTTACCAGATCAAGGGTAAACTGGTAAATTTATTAGAGGGTTAATATGGTAATTTTATAGAGTTGTCTAACTTTCGGTTCGTCCTTCCGATTGTCTAGCATTTTCCCTCTAATTAAGGCTGATATAAGAAAAGAAGTATTTGTAGGTAACATGGATAAGAAAAAATAAGGTAATTTTAAGTATTTTTTTATGAAAGTAACTTTGATTAAATACGCCCTAAATCCACTAAATGACCTTTCTTTTATTTGTTATGTTAATTGGGTCCAGGACAGATACACGTGTGAGTTGTCTTCAGTTTCACTATTAAAATTGATTTTTAATATAAAAAAAATTAATAATAACTTAATCAAAAAAAATTGTAACCCCCTTTAAAATTTATGATATATAATCTTACACTTCATAAAAAAAAATTCAACCTCCTCTACATAAATTTCCTTTCAAATGATAAAAATCACATTGGACCAGTGTTGATTCAATAAATTAACTTTTTTTTTAATAAGCCCCCACATAGTCTCTACATAGTTTCATGATAGTGTTGTTGTCAAAATATAAAAATAAATTTCTAATTAGGAGAAATTCTTTAGTATTTGAGAGATTATAGATCATTGAGAGATTATAAGACAGAAAAAAATTAAAGACATAAGATGTAAGTTAGTTTTAGTCTAAATATAAAAAAGTATTTAAGTAATTTGTATAGAAGTTCTTATATACTTAAAATGTGAGGGGTCACCTCTATTTGATAGAGACTGAAACTAATAAATGAAACTATATCTACATTTTTTTGGATTATTTTTATTGACTTTTAAAACATCAATTTTTAAAGTTATTTGGCATGGTTTGACAGAGACTGTATGTGGAGGGTCTTCCAATTTTTCGTGGTTTTCTCCTTTTATCTTTCGAGTTTTTTTTGGCCTTGTTTATTCTTGGACCTAATTTGTTTGGGTCATGATTAAAAACACACCAGATGAAAACTAATATAATCATTTATAATTATATACTGAAAACAGAATATTTATTAAATTAATAATTTGTAATTATGAAAATATTATTATTTTGTTTTGTGATATTTTTTAAAAAAAAATCTAAAAATATACAGCTAAGAGTGGAGCAAAAGATTTGGGCACAAAATATCTTATAATAAACATTTTGGATTGCATCTCACCGTCCAAACTGGCCCATGCAATGAGCATGTGGCTGATATTTTTGTTTCCGGAGGATTCCTTCTTTTTCTTTTTTATTTCTAGTTAATTTTAATTACTGATGTTAATTAACTCATAAAAACCCAAATTATTTAATTTCTGATTGTGACTTTCTAGCAGGCATCTAATTAATGAATGCGACCGTCAAATTGAAGATGAACACAGGGACTGGAAATCACTCCATCAGAATCTCTCCTGTCTTACTCTTTATTTATTTATATATTTGTTAGTGTTATTGTTGTTACTATTTGAGGAGGTTTAAAGTATTTGGTTATATATTTTTAATTTAATTTTCATTAATTGTTTTTAGTGTAATCAGACTGTCCATACACGATAGAGTTTTGGTCATATTTGAATTAAACTATCTGATAAACATGATTCAAAACTGGCCCACTTTGCAAATTAGGTGGCGGCAATTCTGTCATTTTGTCCCCTATCGATAATTGCATCGATTACCTTCTTTGGCCTTATAAAACGACTCTACCTATACTATTTAGGTTCTATTCAAGTACTTTAATTAAGGTTGATACAAGAAAAGAAGTATTTGTAGGTAACATGGATTAAAAAAAAAAAATGATATTTTTAACTGCTCTCAAAACATAAGTCGAGTGATCAGATAAGTGATATATCGGTGTCTGTCTGATAGGTCATGAGTTTGATCCTCACCCTGTGCCGTGAAACGAAGTTTTACACTTGTGATTTATCTCTTCTAACGTAATCGAAAATACAAGTATTGGAGATTGGGTAAGAATAAAGTAATTTTAACTAATTTTTTTTATGAAAGTAACTTTCATTAAATATGCCCTAAACACGCCAAATGGCCTTTCTTTTCTTTGTTATGCTGATTGGGTCAATCTCCTACTAGAACTCTGCGCTTAGCTATCCAAACAAGGGTGGATCTAGAAATTTAGGTTAGGGGGGGCTAAAATTTTAAAAATTAATGTACTAAAATTTTTATTTAATCAAAAAGTTAGTACAATCAAATTTCATTAAACTTGTGTTCGACGAGGTTTTAAAAGAAAAAAATTATTAAACTTATGCTAAATTGATTTTGCTCACTATGAATTGAAACACTTTTACTAGTGTGATGATCTCTTTTTTTGAAAAAAGATAACAATGTTTTTCCTTTCTTATTGTTTCATTCTAAATTCTAAAATACACAAACAAAAAATAGCACAATTTAATAATCCAATAATTAAAATATTTAACTCAAAATTTCAAGCAAATACAAGTCTAATACAACAACTGTATTTCTAGAGTTTAAACAATAGAAGACAAAAGTATGGTAGATTCAAATATACAATTTAAATATTCAATAACAGATTCACAATAACAAATTTTAGGCTTCTAATAACAAATTTTAGACTTTCAGCCACACCAATTTTTAAGTTCCTAACTAAATGTAGTAGTCAAATAGGTAAGAAGACACAAAGTTAGCAGAAAATCACTTACTTGATGAAAAAAGACAGCGATTTCAACAACAAATCAAGCATAAACAAGAAAAAAAAAATATGGGCGAAAAATAAAAAAAACTATATACATTTAGCTATCAATCAAGAGAATCAAAGAACTGAAAGAATAGAAAACATACCTGGGCAGCTGGGCTCGAATGAAGCAAATCTGGAAGCTTGGGGGAGTAAAACGAAGACCTAAATCAGAGGCAGGGTAGCGAGCAAGAGGGTGAAAGCAAGAGAGAGGCAATCAGGTAGAGAGGGAGGGCAAAAAACAGTGAGAATGAGTGAGAGTGAAAGCAAGAGAAAGGCAGTGAGAGGCGGAGAGTAAGGGCAAGCGACAGCAAGAGAGGCAGAGAACGAGGGGGAGCGAGAGCAATAGAGACCGAGCTTGAGTGAGAGCAAGGGCAAGCATGAGCAGACGAGCGAGAGAAAAGGAGGCAGAGAACAAGAGGCAGCAAAGGTGATCCGTGAGCGAGAGCGAGGTTAAGAGAGGAAGAAGAAGAGAAGGGCTTGTAGGCAAGTGAGTGGGCTGGAAAAAATTAGGGTGGGCTGGGTTGAGTTTGGACTAGGCTAATACTAAATAATTAAAAAATGTACTCTACAAATTTTATTTTTGTTATGGGTTGTCTTAGGCTTCAGTCCAGGACAATTCACACATAGATGCGCCCTATGCCCAAATGTGACGTTTCTAAATTTCTTATTAGTGAAGTCTTGGTTTAATGGTGAGTTGGTTGAATTGAGAATTTTATTTAATTTCATACGTCATCAAACACATTAGTCCTTGACCCAATGAAACTTTGCCTCTAAGGTGTTAATAAAGGCGACAATTCAGTCACCACTTTTTTAGTATCATCAAATTATTTAGTTGATGACGTGGGCCACTACTTATATATATACTATCATTATTTAATTTTATAAACAATTACATATATATATTTATTTATACATATATATATATATATTAACGTAGGTATGGCGTGATAGATAATAATATTTTTGTAATACCCCAAGAAGATATTTTAGAAAAACTGGTATATATATGGAGAATAGTAAATAAGAAAATAACACTAATTAGATATCTTTTGAATTGAATGTGGATAAAGAATTTTTAGGTTAAACTAATTTGAATTAGGATAGTTCAAGAATGGGTGATCTCTGAAAAGTTCATGTAGATTCATTAGTGTAAGTTGATCTCATCCTTTCTATCACTCAATTCGAAATGTTACAATTTTAATATTATTTTTAAGATTCAAAAGTTGAATATAATTAATTAATATAACATGCATGTCCACGCAGCATTGCATTATTGGACACATATAAATGTATTATGTGCACTATTGTTTGATTAGGTGCAACCACATCACATGCAAGCATCGCACTTTTCTTTTGAATTAAAAAAGTAGTTGTTACAGATACTTTCCGCTCCACTCCTTGTGGGTTGGGTCTATTCCAGTCGATTGATTCAATTACGTGAAGTCCAACAAGCACCGAATTCAACTTGTTAAACCGAGCTCAGACATGGCCAAAGCCCGAGCTCAAATTGCGGGTAGAAGTAACACCAGAATACCCCCTAGTTCGCCAATACATTCAAGCGAGTTCCGAACTACATTTCGAATGAGCTCTTAGCTAGTCTTGCGGATTTGCCAGTTCAGCTGATCAGGTCGCGCGACAAGGAGGTTGCACGTAAGGGAAATATAAGTGAGCTGGGGCTCGACCCAGCTGGGTTATTCATGGCCCAGCCTAACCCCGATCTCTCGGCCCATTCGATTGGCCCATGCTAGTCCCATCTAGATCCTTTATAACAACATCATTGCAGCCATGTTTGGGTTTCTGCGCATTCACCTTAGATCCCACCCTCATTAATGACGGATTCCATCCACATTAATGAAGGTTCCATCAAGCACCCTTCTGCTGCACGGACGTTCCCGCCAGCACTGGGTATTCTGTCCCATCTCTTGCAACAGATGTACTGCACATGCAGGGGGACACTTCTTCCTATATATCAATCATCTCTTTTGAGAGCCAGGTATGTTCGGTTTGCTCAACCAACTCACTAATTCTCGGTACCTTTACTTACTCGTTCATTAACTTGAGCTTCGGAGTACCTTGCAAGGACGGGCCGGTGACTCAGCAAAAAGGATTAGACATCACATCTTCACCCTCTAGGACCTAGGATACCATTGCGGACCAACGAATCACCATCGACTAATTCCAAACGTCGACAGTAGTTGTGCCCCATAGCATAGGTCAAGCGGTCGAATAAGTGATATGTCAAATTTGTACCGGTGGGTTGTAAGTTCGATTCTCGTTTTGCGCAATGAGACAAAATCTCATATTTGTAATTTATCTTTTCTGTCGAAATTGAAGACACATGCGACGGAGTCTACCATCGCCACCTTGCCTCGCCGACTGTCACTGCATGCAACCATGGGAGGGGAGGCAAACGAGCAGGGCAATGGCCCACTTTGCAAATTTGCAAAGTGGGCGGGAGCTGCAAAGTAGACGGGGGCAATTCTGTCATTTTGCCCCCTATCGGTAACTGTGTCAGTCATCCTCTTTGGCCTTGTAGAGTGACTCTATCTATACTGTTTAGGTTCTATTCAAGTACTTTAATTAAGGCTGATACTGGAAAAGAAGTATTTGTAGGCAACATGGATTAAAAAAAAAAAGGTATTTTTAACTGCTCTCAATGCAAAAGTCGAGCGATTTGACAAGTGATATGTCGGTATTTGTCTAATAGGTCGTGAGTTCGATCCTCACTCTATGTAGTGAAGTAAAACTTTATATTTATGATTTATCTCTTTTAACGTAATAAAAAATATAAGCAATGGGGACTGGGTAAGAATAAAGTAATTTTAACTAATTTTTTTATGAAAGTAACTTTGATTAAATGCGCCCAAAACCCGCCAAATGGCCTTTCTTTTGTGTTGTTATGCTGACCGGGTCAATCTCCTACTGGAACTCCGCGCTTTGCTGCCCAAATGTGACGTTTCTAAATTTCTTATTAGTGAAGTCTTGGTTTAATGGTGAGTTGGTTGAATTGAGAATTTTATTTAATTTCATACGTCATCAAACACATTAGTCCTTGACCCAATGAAACTTTGCCTCTAAGGTGTTAATGAAGGCGACAATTCAGTCACCACTTTTTTAGTATCATCAAATTATTTAGTTGGTGACGTTGGCCGCTCCTTATATATATATATATATATATATATATATATATACTATCATTATTTAATTTTTTAAACAATTACATATATATATTTATTTATACATATATATTAACGTACATATGGCGTGATAGATAATAATATTTTTGTAATACTGCAAGAAGATACTTTAGAAAAATTAGTATATATATTGAGGATAATAAATAAGAAAATAATATTAATTAGAGACCTTTTAAATTAAATGTAGATAAATAACTTTCGCATTAAATTTGCTTGACTTAGGGTAACTCAAGAATAGACAACTTCTGAAAAGTTGATGTAGACTCATCAGTGTAAGTTGATCTGATCATTTCAATCACTCGATTCGAGATATTATAATTTTAATATTATTTTTAAGATTCAAAAATTGAATATAATTAATATAACATGCATGTCCATTCAGCATTGCATTATTGGATACATATAAATGTCTTATGTGCACTATTGTTTGATTAGGTGCAACCACATCGCATGGAAGTATCGCACTTTTCTTTTGAATTAAGAAAGTAGTTGGCTCCTATGGCGTAGGTTAAACGGTCAGACAAATGATATGTCAAATTTGTACGGGTGGATTGTAAGTTCGATTTTTATTCTGCGCAGTGAGACAAATCCTCACATTTATAATTTATTTTTTTTATCGAAATCAAAAATACAAGCGATGGAGATCGCGCAAAAACAATCATCCCAAAAAAATAGATGCTATATATATGTATGTATGTATGTATATGTCAAGAACATGGCATGCATGCATGATGCATTCACAATGCTTTCTCAGTGACCTTTTCAACCTTTTGTGTCGTTCTTAAGACATTTCTTGTGATTTTAATTTCGTATTTTATGCTTCATAGTTTGAGGTTTTTTTTTTCAATTAATAAATATTTTTAAGAATATGATATCTTTTTATAAATAGCACTAAAGATATTGATTTGTATGCAGGCCAAGAGCTAGTTAAATAAACTCAATGAGAGTTTCAGAGAGGAATCATGAGAAAAACCTAAGAAAGCCCGTAAGAGTAAAACAACTTGGAGCAAAAAAATTCATCCAGCAAATATGTGTTGAGCCAATCACAATGTCCATAAAAGATAAGCTCAAAAATTGAATATAAAGAATAAAGATAAAGTCTCGCACAAAAAAGTCTCAAGAAGACTTTTAACTGAGGGGTTCCTGAAAAAGTCTCAACAAACTCTTGCAAAAGGAGCTCCAGAATAGTCATAAAATCTTCAAGAAAGTCTTCTACGAGATATTACTAGAACCAAAAGCGCAAACAAAAATTTTCAAAAATTCACTCTAGAAATCATGCGAAAGATAAGCCTTTTTCAAAAAAATCTAAATATTGGTCGATCTCGAAATATTAGAAATAGTTATCAACAATCTCCCAAGTCTTTTATAAATAGGTAAATCATCATTCTACAAAAGTAAATCACTTATACCAACAAGAAAACTATACTAACTTTTATAAGTACAGAGATTTAACTTAAGTATCGAAATGTTTATAAGTAGAATATCATGCACCTACCTTTGATTGATTTTTGCCTTGCAACATTTTGACAATTTGAAGATGATTTTCTAACTACAAATCTTAATTATTATTGTATTCAAGTAATAACATATTTTAAATAACAAAATAATGAAGAAACAGTGTCATTACATCATTACTTCAATCATACCAACTTCATGGTACGATTGAAGTTGGGGATAGCCCATCAATACTTTACAAAACTTCAATAATGGAACAAATACTTTACAAAACTTCAATAATAATGGATGATAATGTTGTTTGTCTCATTTGGGAGGATAGAATTGGTAAAGAAAATGAGTAAAAAATTTATTATTCTCACAAATTCGATCGATCTACTAGAACCCAATAAGATTTCCCAATCTCCATCAATAATTGACAAGTTTGGCTTAGGTGGGGGAGGGAGGGAGGGAGGGACGTGTACCAGTACTGTATCAAGTGGAGCGTGTCATAAAACCAGGTACTATCGATTCATTTTCATTGCGCTTACACCCAAAAGACAAAAGCATTGATGCATACGTTTGGAGGCTTTCCCATATGTGTGGCCATGCGCTTAGGTAGCAAATGCCAGACGCAGAAGAGACAGAGACCTCTCACTGGGACTGGGCTTAGTTTGTGGCTTGGATTATTTACTAGCCTTGAAGGGAGCAATGGAAATTGCTCCAAGAAACAATCTTTGCTCCTTTATTTTATTTTTCTTTCTCTTGGCTTTCTAATTAAATTTTAATCAATCAATACTTAAATAACAATATAATTTAAAAGAAAAATATTAATTATCTCTAAGATTCATCTTAATTATAAGCACGAATTTACTCCACTACCCCTAGAGACTACCAACTCGGTGACGCGTGTGCTAGTACTCAATCGCCACGTGTCTATCTCAAAAAGCGCCACGTGTCATCCGAATCTCCATTAGGATCTCCATTCTAGATTTGATTTGAATGAGAGAGACTCGATCAACCGAGATTCTCTCCAACGTCATATTTTAAAGGTTATCTTATCTCTTTGGAGTAAATTTTACATTATCTATAAATAGAGATCAATTTCTACATGTATGGACATCTAACTACTGAGTAACTTTTCATTTCGAGTATTTTCTTTTACTGATTTGAGCGTCAGAATTCTCCTAGAAGATTAAAGTCTTGCCTTTATAGGTATTTGATTCGAGCTAGATCTCGATGATCGGTCCAGTATCATCAATACTCATTAATTCTCTCATGAATAAATATATATATATATATATATATATATATAAAATGGTCAATTTAGTAAAAGGATTGTCATTTAAGGAAAGAATTGTGACTCGCGTTTAGCCCTCCAATGAAAGGAAAAGTTGAATTATTGTGGTTGTGGTGCGTACGTATGTAAAAAGGACAGCGTCGTGGGGGAATCACTGATTTCCGAATCAAACCTGCAGTTCCACCTCCTGCCCTTTTATCCTTTTCACACGATTGATTGCCTTTGCTTGGCCAGAAAATACACAAGTGCCGGGCCCTCTGGTTCCGTAAAGCAATTTTCCATCCCCTCCGTCAAGTCATTTTCCCAATTATCCTTCCCGTCAGCAATCGTTTCTTGATTTCTCTGACCCTCTTGAATTGAATACAAGCAAAAGGATTGCTTTTCCATGCACAATTTACCAATTTTGAACAGCAAGAAATCGGAATATTTTTTAAGGATTAAAACACACACACACACATATATATATAGAATTTATATTTTATTTACATCCTTATATGTTAATTCAATTGAAAAGCCGTGTTATGGGCCAATAGTTTTTGACCCTCTCTTATTGTATTTCATGGGTTTGTCCAGTGGACTTTATATATTTTTTATTAATACATATTTTATTTATTGAGCAAAAAATAAAAATACAAGCAAAAAATTGTGTACTGGTAACACTACTTGATAATGTAAAAATTAATTATTAATTAAATTTATACAATTTAAATAAGATTTTGATTACTACTCATTCAAATTATGAGATGACTGTATGAATAGAAAATAAGAATAATTATCTCGGGACTTGATCAAAATAATATCATTCTGATATTTAAGTTAGAAAAAGACTTTAAGAATCGAAAATTGAAGAATTGCAATGGATTGTTGTACCTTTTGCTCACTCCTTAGAATTTTTTTTTATACTTTTTGGAGTGAGAATAATAATATGAATGAGTCACATCTGCTCATGTTATAAAAGATTAGTTGATTTTCTCTTATTCGTGAGTTTAGGATTGAATTGAACTACAATTATTGGGTAAATATGAATTATCTTGATCTAATTTTATACAAATTTGGACACCTAGCATCTAAATAACTTGGAATGCCCATCTCATAATTCTCTACAACAGGTTTAGATTTATTTGTCCCTTAAACTTGAAGGGTTGCCTCAAGCTATGGACTCAATGGATGGCTTTTTAGAATCTTTTTTTTACTTAGACTGTGCTTGTAGTGATAAGTAGATAAATAATGACTATTTTTATCTTGCTGGGAGAGCATTCCGATACCTATGTCTTTACCTGAGTTGGGTTTTCTTCTTTTTGCTTTACCTCAAGTTTCTTAAAGAATATACTTCATCCGAGGTTTTTGTTCTTGCGGGTTTCCAAAGTCATAGCTAGTTATCTACTTTAAGTCAAATTCAAAAACTTATTTGGGTATTGTTTGTTAAAATGAGTAGGATGAGATTTTATCACGATAATTTATTTATAAAATTCAAAATAAGTTATCTAAAGGGATGGGAGGAATACATTTATCTTAAAAGTTCAATAGAAGAAATTATGTGACTTCTTTCAAAAAAATTTAATAAATACAATAAAAAATATTTTTGTCTAAAATATTTTCATATTTCATATTTTTTGGTCTATATCTTAGTTAACAAATTCTTTCTTGGTGTCAACTTTTGACATAATCCCTGGTAAGGTAACCTTTTCGGCTACCGTGAATTTATCTAATTTTCCTTGCGTCATCACTATTTTTTGTTTTAAATTAAGAAAAGTTCAAAATAAGTTTTAGGTTTTCTAATATATATCTTTCCCTAGACATATATAATCTTTAAATTGTGTTGCAAAAAAGTTGAAAACAACAGCATGAATATTTGTTTTTCTTCTTCAAGTTCAATTTTGAAATTAGAAAACATAAAAAAAAAAAAAGAAATAAAAAGAAGCAAACCTATAAGAGTTGTGTGTAACCAAATCAATGAAACTTTGGCGAACTAATTTCCAAGTGCGGCGTGAAGAAAATAGCAAGCAAATGAAGACGGAAACAGCAAATGGGCGGGTTTGGTTGATGGGAAAGAGACGGGTGGGTGGTTGTATCGGTATTCCACGAGACTTGAATTGAAGCAATTCAAACTTTGAAGTAGGCTAAAGCTTCTCCAATTTCATCATCTTCTTCTTCTTCTTCTTCTTCACTCTAACTAGCTAGCTAACTTAATTTTATGCATCTTTTCTTCTTTTCTATGCTGTAATGCATAATTTTAATCATGGACGATAACCCACCGATATCTATTGTCTTTTATACGAGCCGAGATCTGCTACCTCATCCTCCTATTCTCTTAGCTATATTTCCAATCAAAATATGTTACGTCGTCAAATTAATACACATTATCAAATAATAATGTGTATTAATAATGATAGAAAACTTAATATATATATTTTTAAAATTCATTCTACAATTAATAAGAAAAAATATGTTTAAACAAATAATAATATGTTTAAATGATGATGTAATATATTTTAATTGAAGAAACAATTAAAGGGACAGGAGGATGGGACAGCAAATCAGGGCACCTTTCATACATGTGTTGCGGGTAAATTTATCAAACACTCTCAATAGTTTAAAGAACACGATAGTGTTTAAAAAATTTACACTAATTAATAAATCTTGTATGACCAATTGGCTGTAGTATTCTTCGAATTGAACCTATTTGTTACTTGCAAACTAACTTATCAGAATTGTCTGGAGGCTTAAGTATTGGTAGGACCCTCCAATAAAATGAAAGATCGAGTTAGGAAAAGTGTGTTTGAGAGGTCAAAAGGACCCAGACAGAGAATCTGATATATATAAAAAGCCAAGTAATGGCAAAGCCAAAGAAGGGATCATTGATAGGGAAATGTTATTTAATGTTATTTGTATAGAATGGTTGAGAAACACACTTTAAATGATAAAAATATCCATCACCTAATTGTAAATTCATTATTCCTACCCTTGATTGTCTCCTTCTCCTCTCTCTTCCCTTCTCATGGTCGTCTTTAGCAATCGCCGCCCTCATCATTGCCACCTCATGCACCTTGTTGATTTAGCCTCGTCGCCACTACATCCTCATCGCTTGACCGTTGTCACCTTATGCCAATCGAGCTTCATCGCAGATGAAGATGAGGGATGAAACCCGTAGGTTTCATCCCGAATGAAGCCTAATCGTTTTATCTTGAAATCGAATGAAATCCGATGATGAAGTCCGATCAGATTTCATCATCGATGAAGCCCGATCAGACCACATCCGTCGTGGATAGGGGAGAGAGAACAGACAAGAGATGTCAAATGGGTGGAGTTTTTTCGTCATTTTGTGTGTGTAAGAGTGTCTGTAAGCCTATATGTATATGTAGCACGGTCTCATTAATATATGCTAGTCAATTAAGAGTCAATTAAGAGTTGGAGAAGATGAAGAACAATGTAGTTTGCCTCACTACAAGAATAACTAGTATTGCCGGCGAAATTTTCTCGGCGGTTTGAGAAACCGTCGGGAAAACACTACAATCCTCGGCGGTTTACAAAATCGTCGGAAATTTAACACAATAATCGACGGTTTTGAAAATCGTTGGCTATGGTATAGATATCTCCGGCAGTTTTAAAAAATCGCTGATGATATAGACCCATCCCCGGCGGTTGTGAAACCGCCGGGGATATAGATCCATCCCCGGCGGTTTTGAAACCGTCGGGGATATGACTTATATATAAATCCCAAAATCCCCCCCCTCGCCCTCCCGCGCCCAAATCTTCCCCTCACCATTTCTCTTCCAAAATTTTCCTCTACAAACCCTAACCCCCAAAATTCCTCTCGCTCGCCCTCGCTCGCTCACTCACTCTCAGTCGCTCTCGCCCTCGCTTGCTCACTCTCAATCGCGCTCGCCCTCGCTACTTGACTGCCTCTCGATCGCTCTTGCTCACTCGCCGCCCTCGCTCTCGTCTCGCTCGATTGCTGCTACCTGCTGCTCCATTTGGTATGGTAATAACTACTACTATATTTTTTTTTTTTTGTCATTACTGGTGGGTAAACCAGATTAATTAGTCTATTGATTGATTAGGAAAATTTGATTAGTGGTTGGATTATTCTTCGTTTTATGCAATCAGATGGCTCCGCGATAGTTGTTCGTCCTTGATTAGGTTTGTCTCCAGCTTGTGTATAATGTATCTCTATCGTTTATTTATCTGTCTATACGTATGAATCTTGCGTGTTATCTTAGATCCTCTGTTTATCGGTTGAGATTTAGATGATAATTCATTCTATTAGATCATAATTATTGATCAACATTGTTGTTTTTGTGTTGTTTGGTTGGTTGGAAATTGAATTACCCATCCGTGTATATAATAAATTAAGCAAATGCAATTGAAGTGTTAAAATGGATTCAACATTAAATCTGATATAACTAATAACATATTTAAAAAAGAAGTCACGTAATTTTAACCCTCTCTAGTCTTTAGGGCACAAATTTCTAGCCCTTTTTCCTCAAATTCTTTGAAATGCTCTTTTCGAGTCCCACCTTTTGATGTCTCTTTCTTTTGCAGCTTCTCCCTCAAAAACTATGCTCTTTATTATTGGACCAGGCATGACATCTTTTCTTTCCTGCCTTCTATATATCCAAGGCACATGTATATCATTGAGAAGTGCAAGTAACTAAAGGATAACAGAGGAACAATTGAGAGTCCCAAGAAAATCCCAATACCCTCGAAGGGGGAATAAATGTGTTGTTTCCCCGGCCATTTTCCCATCCCAATACAATCGAGAGGTACAAGCCCGGCCATTTTCCCATCCCTTCCAGGCCGCTTTTTCTTCACCTGCAACAAGAATGCCAATTGAAGGGATTAACAATGTCAATGGAGATGGTTCATCTGAAATAGCTACCTCACTGGCCAGTGAAGAAGTTAAAATGATAAAGTCACTGCCATGCAGCTAACTAGCTTACCCAACTACAGGAACCAAGTTAGACGAAGTTCATTTAGGTGAACTTACAGACTACTAGTATTAGGTAATTACATCACTGAAAGTGCTAGTAATAGATATTTTTAATATATGTGATACCGTATGCTACTTCTTTCCCATATTATCACCCCTTCGCCCTCCCCCTAGATACTTACATAAAACCAGCCATCCACTTCATATTCGATTTCAAGCTCTTCTCCTGCTGTAAGATTCAGCTGCAATATGGGGCAAAAGAAGAAAATAACCAATTAATTTATACCATTAACAAAACACAAAAGCTTGAGGCAACTTGAGAAGATAGTTGCCCCATGATATTTGACGTTTGCTGTTTAATGGCACTATTTGTGGACAAGTCCATTAGTCAAGCAAGACAACCTAAAGCTTCTCAAGTCCCAAGCAAATGCACATACATGTCCAGACCACTCAATGTGGAAAAATAAGGTACAAAAAAATACTAAGAACTTGAAAACAAAGTTTCAGAGCTTTATATTGAGCCCCAAGACCACATCAATGGAAAAAATCAACTGTGTATGTTCATAAATGATCAGCTCCACCAAGATCATCTTCCTGTCCATTTAACATTCAACACACTCCAGTTTACCAGAAAATCCAGGCCCTAGGTAACATAGGTTGTTTCACTTAAAGATACTTTTGTCTTGGAATGCCTTTATATAAATATATGAAGTTAAGGGATATAACCTAAGTTTTTAAGGAATCTCTCAATGACCATCTAACCTGCTCTCTTCTTCCTTCTTCTATCTTTCTTTTTTTATTCTCTCTATATCTGGTTTACTGAAAGTTTTACTTTTATGCTTCCAGCTGTCATTGAATAATATTTTTTTTTTTACTTGGGTGCAGTGATGGTTTTGGTTCTTTGTTGGAGCAGATGGTTGAAACATTATGCCGGCATGTATCTGATGATTCTTCTACTGTTAGACGCCTTTGTTTAAGGGGACTTGTACAGGTTTTTTTTTTATCTATGAATGCTTTCTACCATTTTCTTTCCTCACTTCAATATATATAAGATGAATTGCAATAGTGTTTCTGGTGCATGCTTCTCCTTTTGGTTATACCTTTCTTTGCTATTTCTATCTGTCACGGTCATTGTGCATGTTATGCATCCACATGAGAACACACACACAAGTATGCATAGTGTTGGAAGATACCAAACAAATTCAAAAAATCGTAATGCTTGATTTGATTTTCACTTAATCGTAATGCTTGATTTGATTAGTCACAGCTACGCTATTTTCCATTTTCACTTACTCAGTGAGCGTGGTCTTTTTGTTTTTTGGCAATGTAGATACCATCCATCCATATAATGCGGTACACTCCTCAAGTGCTTGGAGTTATATTAGCTTTGCTGGATGATTCAGATGAGTTAGTTCAATTAACTGCAGTGTCATGCTTGCTGATGGTGACTACTCCAACCATAATTTTCTTGTGCACACTCTTTTATCAAGATTATGTTGTTTCTACCACTTATGCTCTTTTTAACTTCATAAAGGAAGATTTAATCTTTTTGAGATCTTTGCTTAATTGTCTGTTGAGAGGAAGTTTACTTTTAAACTTAATAGGAATAGGATTTGCTAGTTTGTCAATTTGTTCATTTTACTTTTCTTTGTACAGGTTATCAATTAATTCTTTTAGCTTTCCCTTGTGTTGAGATTGTCTTGAAGTTTACTTTTAAATTTTTTTTTTGCTAGTGGTTTACTTTTACCGGCGGTTTTAAACCGTCGGTAAAACCTTTACCTTTACCGGCGATTTCAAAACCGCCGGTAAAACCTTTTCCTTTATCGACGGTTTTGAAACCGCCGGAAAAAGTTTTTTACTGCCGGTAAAGTATTTCATTTGCCGGTGGTTTGGAAAAATCGCCGGTATTATTATTTTTACCGGCGGTTTTATAAATCGCCGATAAAAGATATTTTCCAGTGGTTTTTAACAGTCGGCAAGAATTTCCAGTGGAGGTATTTCCGGCGGTTATTAAAACCGCCGGTAAATATTTTACCGACGATTTTTCAACTTTTACCGACGATTTTCTCACCGCCGAAAAAAGTCAAAACTCCTGTAGTGCCTTAATGATACCAACCATCATGGTATTTATTGGTGTGGTATTCCTGTTCTAAAAGGTTTCTAGTTCCACTTCATTCCATTCAATATTATACTTAACTAATGTGCCTAAGAATTATTTTGTGGTTTATATAATAATTAAAGAAAATATCTTATCATAAATCAATAATAATTATCTAATATCTTGAAAGATAATTGATATAAATATTTTATCAAATATTATAATATTTATCTGATGAAATAATTAAATTAAATATTAGATATGATGATATTAATCTGATAAGATAATTAAAAGATTTAATAAGATAATTGATTATTTTAAAATTCTATTTAGTTTAGAAGATTTGGATAATTCTTAAAGAGTCTTGATAAGAGACTATTTTTACTATTATAAATAAGGATTTGATTCTCTCATTCTTTAATATAGCAAAGCAATTACAGTTATATTTTATATCTATTATTAAGGTTGAGGTTAAGGGAGAAAAACCAAATTTTGGGTGTTTCATCATCAACCGGTAATTCTCTTACAGCTTAAAGTCCTGATGGATCCAGGTATGCATTTATTTATCGTATTATGTGATTTACATGAATTTCTTCAATTTATGAGTATAACGTGTAATTGTTTGTTGTTATTTTTATAAGCAATATTATTGCTTACAATGTGTCCCAAATTTGTTAGAAATGCAATCATAATGGTTTCAATTTGTGATAATTATGACTCAAAATCCTTATTTATCTGTGATTGGCTTTCTTAATTTGATTATGATTATAATTTTGAATTTGACTGTGATTATGATATTGTTAAATTCGATTTTATGTGAGATTTATCACATCTGAGAGAATATCCTTATGTATCATCTTTTGATCATAATATGATTTTCTATATACGTTCATAAATGATTTTAAGTGTATAAATAAGTGTTCAGATCACATGAAATTAAATACAAAGTGTGTGATAATATCACTTTTATACTATACCATTTGATTAATAATATTTTGTTCGATCTACTTATAATTATTTTTCAATTTAGATGTTTCACGTAAAATTTTGTATTCGTGTATAATTAATTAATTTAATTATAGTTTATTATGGATCCAATTTCCTAACACAATTTGATTAAAACGTCACCATTAGTGGTCCCAATTTGTTAACGAGTCCTTCTACAGGCCAGGTGGTTATTTGGGATATGTTCACATATAAAAAGAACATTTTTGCATCAATGCTAGAGCTTACCATAATGTGGTGGAGAATGACCATGACCACAGAGAGTTGAGGTGGGGCTCTATGCCCTACTACTTGACGCTGGCATTTATCACGCTTAAGGAGGGGTTTGTAAGTATAGATAAAGCTCCGTGGGTATGGTTAAAAGACAACAGCTATAGGCTGAACATGGGAATATTGTTAGAGATTGAAGGAGAATTTATAAAATTAAATTATAAACTATAAGATTTTAAAAATAATTAAAAAATACTCTTTAATCTATGTAAGTATAAGTTTATAATGACATAATTTTATAAAAATAAATTAATATTTCTTAATAACATGATTATTTCAATTTTATTCTTTATTATGAATAGGATACATATTATCTATTTCAAAATAAGTTCATTTATTAATTTTAAAAATATTAAATTTTTAAATATTAAGTTTATTTATAACCATTCATCCATCCATAATGAAAATTATAAATATTAGTTCATATGATTTAAATTTTCATAAGTCATAACTTAATATAAATAAAAATAACACACATTAGTGAACTTCTACATTACAAGCAATAATGATAATAAAAGTTCCAACAAACATTCAATTCTTTAAGGAAACCAACAATAATTCACTTTCAAATTAAGGAAACTAACAATAATCAAATTAATAAAGGCAGATGAAGAAAAAATAGATAAAGCTATATACGCCTTTAAATTGAATCGACGGTAGCACCGAGCAATCAAAACTGTGAATTGATTCATGTTGCAAGGAAATAACGGCACTGAACAGGCGAGCATGAAAATGTCAATTCGTGTTTGTGAATCGATGGCGGCTCAGCCAACAGTTTATATTTGTGAATTGACAGCAATACCGAGTAATCAAGGTTGTGAATCGACGGCAACACTAAGCACTAAGCAACCATGTGAGAAGGAAGAATGACAGAAGGCATTGACGAAAGTGTTTGAGAGAGATAAGGGCTTGTAGAGGTGCATCCCTCGAATAAAAAATAATACTATGTTGGCAAAAGACGAAAAAAAATTCGTATAACCTTTCTATGCATGAAAGGTAAAATCGTTGTCTAATTTAGGATTCTATCAATTTTACTGAGTAGAATTCGGATTCACTTCGATTTTGTTATAATTTAGATTTTATATAGGTGTTGAATAGTTTAGAATTTTTTGACACACAAAATCATAAAATCATAAGAATTGAATCGAGATATTTAACCAAAAAAAAAAAACAGTATCTTAACCTTGCATAATTTATGTAACATCTTGCCGAAGAGATTATAATCCATTCATATATATATATATATGTATTAGTTAAATACGCAAAATTTTGTACCTAAAGTTAATTTTAAAAAGGTTTAAACCTTTGATCAGAAACATGAAATTTTATAATCTCTTAGTGCAACCTCCCTAACTGTAGATGGTGGCGTGTCAATTAATGATCCATTTTTAAATGTTGATGATGTCACGTACGGACAATTTAATTTAGAACTAATATTTAAATCACAATAATAATTAGGTTGCGTCACTCCACCATGGAAGGACCTTAAAATAATATTTTAAAAAAAGTTTGCTGATTCTGTAGAATCTCAATTATGCAGTAAATGATTTTAAGATAATTTAATTAAAATTGGCCAATATATATGTATATATAATACTTTACGCTTGTTACAATAACTAATAAGCTTAATCATTATGCGCTAGTCACGTGTAAGTAAAAATAAAAATAAAAAATGTAAAAAATAACCGCTTAATTTGAAGGGGTCTCCCTTGGTGGTTGTATTTTTATTTTTTTTTAAATAAATCTTAAATAATGATTGTGCAAACTGACAATTATTTAAATTTAGGCAAAATAATTGAGTACTTAGGGGGAACTTAAGTTGAGTACTTATCTTAATAGCATATATTTAGTCATATATAGGCAAAATGAATAAAAATATCCTCTAATTATTATCTTTTAGCCATTTGGTTCCCCCACCTTTAAAGTGGATTTATTGTACTATTAAACTTTTAATTTTAGAATAAACACATACAACATGTTACACATGAGTTACACGTAATTTGACGTGAACCAACTCATTAATTTGACCAATGAAAGGACACCACGTGTGACATGGTAGAAGAATTATTGCGCGACGAAATTGGGTCTTGACGTTGCAAGAGTTGAGGTAGGGTCGATGGTAGAGGATGCAACAGAGGTTGGAGCCAACAACCCCGACCTTGCAAAGGAGAAAGGTAAAGACATGAATGAGGTTGTAGACCTTGGTAGTACTCGGTGGTCGTCATTCACAACTTCGTTTGCTCAGTGCCACTATTGATTCACAAACACAAATTGAGCTGAGTCGATATCAGTTCACGAACACGAATCAACATTTTTATGCTTGGTGTCATCGTTTTCGTGCAACACGAATTGATTCAACTTTAAATGTACTTAGTGTCACTATCAATTCACAAACACAAATTGAGCTGAGCTGTTGTCATGGTTGATTTAGCCTCAAATAAGGTCAGTCGATGGCGAGGAAGGTGAGACGAAGGTTGGTTGGCAGAGAGGAAAGAAGAATTAGGATTGGTTGACTGTGAGAAATGTGAGAGGTTAGTTGGCAACAAGGAAGGTGAAAGGTTAGTTGGTAGCAGGGAAGACGAATAGTTTGTCAATGGTAAGAAAATGAGAAATTGCTTGGCGACGAGGAGGAAGGTGAGAGGTTGTCGGTGTGAGTAAAAAGAATATGATAGATGCTGATGAAATTTTAGCCATTTCACACTTCATTTAAAGTGTAGGTGAGTTCATGCGCTATATTGATTGGATTGGACGAAGAAATGTGTCATTATTACAAAATAGGGCATAGGAGATCCAATTTGAAGATGGAGTTGAAGTTATTCCTTTTACAGCAATATATATATACATAAAATTTTCATGGTACGAAATATAATAAATTTCTCGTGATGGTTGGATTAATAAGATCACGAAGACTAAGACGAAGACGAAGACGAAGGCAGGTCTGCTTTCACATCGAAGCAGGGGGGACACGTGGGCGGTCATGATTTGATATTTGATACATGAGAGCCCAAAACGGGGATCCCGTTCACACCCAACCCAATAAGTCTAATCTAATAAAAACCTCAGAGAACAACTCCTCCACCCCCAAGTTTCCAGCTCACCCGCCAACTCTATTTCAATCCCCCTATTCTATTCTATTGCGCTTTGTGTTTTGCTACGTCTCTCCTTCTCCTCCTCCCCACCATAATTGCTCTTGCGTATCGAAACGTACGCCTGGTTCTTCACCCGGAGAGACTACCTTAAGCTCTCTATTTATCTATCTTGGTTTATCTGTTTCTTTGTTAATTTCAATGTACATCAAGTGTTGAGCTTGGGGCCTAATTAATTAATTGATGATGTGGCCGGATATAGGTGATGATTCCGGTGACGTTTCCCCGTCTGGAGGAGGAGAGACGAACCTGTTCGGGAAGTACGAGCTGGGGAAGCTGCTGGGATGCGGGGCCTTCGGGAAGGTGTACCACGCCAGGGACATGAGAACGGGGCAGAGCGTCGCCATTAAAGCCGTGAGCAAGCAGAAGGTTCTCAAAGGCGGCTTCACGGCCCACGTCAAGCGCGAGATCTCTATCATGCGCCGGCTTCGCCACCCCCACATCGTGCGCCTCTTCGAGGTCCTTGCCACCAAGTCCAAGATTTTCTTCGTCATGGAGTTCGCCAAAGGCGGAGAGCTCTTCGCCAAGGTCGCCAAGGGCCGATTTAGTGAAGATCTCAGCCGCCGCTACTTCCACCAGTTGATCGCCGCCGTCGCCTACTGCCACTCGCGCGGCGTCTTCCACCGCGATCTGAAGCCGGAGAATCTCCTCCTCGACGAGAACTGGGACCTCAAGGTCACCGACTTCGGCCTCGCCGCCGTCGCCGATCAGGTCCGCCCCGACGGCCTCCTCTACACGCTCTGCGGCACGCCGGCCTACGTTGCGCCGGAGATCCTCGCGAAGAAAGGCTATGACGGCGCCAAGGTCGACGTCTGGTCCTGCGGCATCATTCTGTACGTCCTGAACGCTGGTTACCTGCCGTTCAACGACCCCAACCTCATGGTCATGTACCGGAAAATCTACAAAGGCGATTTCCGGTGCCCCAGGTGGATGTCCGTAGATCTTAAGCGCTTCCTGTCTCGCCTCCTCGACATCAACCCCGAAACGCGCATCACCGTCGACGAGATCCTCGCCGATCCGTGGTTCCGAAAAGGCTACAAGGAGATCAAACCCAATTATTTGGAAGAGCTTGACGAAATCAAGGACGCCGGCGAAGACGATGACGGCGACAAGTTCCTGAACGCCTTCGACATCATCTCGTTCTCGCCGGGCTTCGACATTTCCAATTTGCTCGGAAACCAGCAGGAGGCTTCAGGCTGGTCGGAGCGGTTCTTGTCGGAGGAGTCGCCGGAAAGGATCGTCGGGAAGATTGAGGAGGTGGCGAAGGCGGAGGGGCTGACGACGACGAAGAAGAAAGGTTGGGCAAGGAGGGTGGAAGGGCATAACGGTCATTTTACAGCCTTGGTGGATGTCCACCGGTTAACAGAAAAGCTGGTGGTGGTGGAGATCAAGTTGATGGAGAGTGGCCGTGAAATTTGGATAGAAAAATTCAAACCGCAGCTCAATGATATTATTTACCAACCGGAAGGGTGAGTTACCGGTAACTGATAAAAAAAAAAAAAAAAAAAACTCGCTTGTTAGTTTACTTCAAAGACATTGTAATTAATTATAAAAAGGCGTCCTATTTTTTTGTGGTTAATTTCCATGTTTCCTTCCTTCCTGGGTTCGAATTATTATTATAAGGTAAAAAAAAAAAGATAAAATCTCATATATATATATAAATAAAATAAACTTGAGATTAGGATAAGAATTTACTATCAAAATAAACTTGAGATTAGGATAAGAAATCCATCACTATTTATCTAATAATTAAGGGCGATAATGAGTAGTACTACTTGCCAATGAAACAAAAGGTGATTTTATTTTAATATATTTTTATATAGATTGATGTAAATTTTAATATATTTTTAATGTTTATTTTAATATATTTTTATATAGATTGATGTAAATTTTAATATATTTTTATTTTTTATTTTATTATATTTATTTTAATATATTTTTAATAATTAAGGGCAATAATATATTTTCAATTGAATCCTTTTCATGTTTAGATCCAAACAAAACGTAGCATCGAATGAGCCTAATCTCAATGTTTGGCTAAGAGAGAAGAAAATACGCAGGAAAATCTCTTTCGTTTTTCAATATTTCTAAAATAACTGGGGAATCTGATATGAATTTATTCTTCTAAATTAATTTTTAATTTAATTATATATTTATGGATTTTAATAATTAAATTAGACCATTATTGTAACAATCATTATATATATATAATTAACAGTCAGAAATTTGAATTTGGGAAAAGCCAAATTTTGGATTTTTTTGTTTTTGTTTTTTTGCTTTCACGTGAAGAAAGCGAACGTAACCAAAACGAAACCTTTTCTTAAATTTCCCAACGTTAGCATTCCGTGTGGATGGTTCCGTTCCGTGTCTAAGTCACACCGTATCTTGCTTTTCAATTCTTTCTGGTAAGTAGCGTGTTCAATTTTTGTCTCAGTTTTGAAGGGAGAACTAGTATAACTTTTTGTTTTGGACTTGTGCCTCATTATCGGCGTTGTCAGCTATCCCATCCCTAAAAAATTATATTGAGAAAATAAATCGAGAATATGTCTTCCCTGACCAGGATTCAAACACTAGACATAGGGCCCAAAGAGAACTAGTATAACTTTGCAGTTTAGGTGGTGGCTGTTAGTAAATCTGGAGTTTAAAATTTGAATTTTGTGAGATGTATATATATATATTTTTATTTTTAGTGATTTTTTTTTTTGTTATTATCAATCACTTTTTTTTTTCTATAAGTCAGAGATTCATAGAACAAAAAAATAATGTTGAAACGGCTACACACCAAGGCCAAGGCATATTTTGGATCGACCAAAAACTAGGGGTATGAACACAACAACGATCACCTTCTGAACCAAGAGATGAAAAAAAAAAAAAAAAACAACCTTGGGAAGAAGCAAACATTATGTACATAAAATAGACAAAAGCCTGAGAGTGATCGAAAGCAACAATTCATCTTGGAAGAACAAGCCTACTGTACTAATCACGAGCATGAAAATTGAAAGCGAAGTGACTCTCAACTGAAGAGACAGCATCGAACACAAGGCACTGGAGGACTGGTGTTGAATAAGAGACTCCATGAATACAGAAGCCAGCCTTCAACAACAAGTAAGCAACAACTTAATGGGGAGGGAAAACTTGGTCACTCAGAAGCTGCCAAACTTGATGAAGAGCATAACTCTGAATTGGAGAGTCATCAGATAGGCCCACACAACGCATTGAATTTGATGAGCTAACTAAGAAGCAGATCTCTCTTGATTGCGGAAGCACCTGTTATTGCGCTCTCTCCAGATAAAATACACCAAAGCATGAAGCACTAATCTGTTTACCACCTGCCACGAGCTCTTGCCATTCCATCTCGCAGCAGCCCAAAGCACACCAGTATCCCATCAACGCCAAAGCCAATTGAATTTCTTTGATCTGCAGAAGAATGTCAGCATTTCTCTGGAATAAGGACACTTGAAAAAAAGGTGACTATGCCTCTCCGCATTCATCTTTTAAAGGAAACATCTATTTAGAAAAGACAAAAAAAAGTTAATATGGTCAAGAGTAGAAAGACGCTCTCGAATCACTAACTATAGAATAAAAGATTGAGCTGGAATACACTTCGACGACCACACGAGCTTATGCTAAGGAACTCGGGGACGCTGTTCCTGGAAGTCCTTAAGCGCAGCCCTGACAGAAAAGACACCGTTCATAATCAGAAGCAAAAAATTCTCATCTCGACACTGAAAGCGGGGAAGGCTAGGAAGGTGATTCCTAATAAGGTCGTAAGCCGGACAGGGGAAAAGGTCGGGCCAATTCCAAGAGCCATTCTCATTGAAATCAGAGACCTTGGCCAAGGTATGGATGCTTAATTGCCGAGGTAATTGGCAAGAGAAACGATCAATAAGCACTCCCAAAGGGTGCCATTGATCATGCCAAAGGAAGACGCCACGATCGTCCCCAATTTTCCACCCCACTCTAGATCGCACTACTCCCCTGAGGGAGAACAGCTTCCTCCAGTACCACGGACAAGCATACGACACCTTAAGGAGCTAGAGCACTCCCTCTTAACTTGATAGGTATGCACCTATTTCACCCAGAACGACTCCCCATTACCTGAGAGCAAGCGCCAAATTAACTTGGCGATTAAGACTTGATTCCAGACATAGAGAGGCTTGAGACCCAGACCTCCTTGCACCTTGGGGCAACAGATCTCCCACCAAGCCACTTTAGCTCTATGGGGGTCAATGTCATCACCACTCCATAAGAAATTACGAATTGATTCCTCAATCTCATGGACCATCCGTTTTGGAAAAATAAATACAGAGGCCCAGTACATATAGATAGTGGAAAGAACAAACTGAGCTAATTGAAGGTGGCCCCCAAAGGAGAGTAACCTACTCCACCAAGAGCAAATCTTATTTTTCACCTTATCAATGATTGGCTTGCAATCCCCATATGATAACTTGGTGGAAAGAAGAGGCATCCCCAAGTACCTCACCTCATAGGCAACACTCCTTTCTGCAAACCGACAATAGACAAAATATTCTCCCTCAAGGACTCATCTCGACAAGAGACGAAGCAATCACTTTTAAGACATTGGCCCTAAAGATAGATAAACTAGAAAATCTCTCCAAGCAAGATTTCAAGACACCCATCGAAGCAGGATCACCATGGGAGAACAAAAGGAGATCGTCTACAAACATGAGCATCACTAACCGAGTCTACTTATATTTCCAATGGAACTGAAAATTTGGAGACCTCGTTTGATGGCTAACAATGCCATGCAAGATTTGCATCACAAGGATGAAAAGATAAGGAGATAGGGGGTCCCCTTGCCTAAGGCCCCGACCACTAGGGAAGAATCCGTTTAACTACCCATTGATTTTAATGGAATAACAAGGAGTAATGACACACTTGCCGATCTAGCTACAGAAATGCGGAGGGAAATTCATAAGATGAAGGACAATCGAGAGAAAGTCCCACTCCATAGTGTCATAAGCTTTTGCTAGGTCCATTTTCATTGCACATCGAGGAGGCCCCTTGTGAAGGTGATATTGGAACACGAGCTCTTGGGCGAGTAAGACATTATCCCCAATCGAACGCCCAGGCACGAATGCTGCCTGAGCCTTATTCACAAGACTAGAAAGCACATGTTTGATTCTAT
Source organism: Diospyros kaki (assembly GCA_036245055.1). Lineage (NCBI taxonomy): Eukaryota > Viridiplantae > Streptophyta > Magnoliopsida > Ericales > Ebenaceae > Diospyros > Diospyros kaki. The sequence goes on from BSEG01000009.1 coordinate 11,802,816, forward strand.
TGGCCTTGGTGATGACTTTATACAAGACATTACAACAGGAAATAGGCCTAAACTGGGATGGAGACTTGGGGTGAGGTACCATAGGAACCAGATTAATGATAGTCTCATTCATCTGCCCTAAGAGACAACCTAAGGAGAAGAAGCTCTTGACAGCCTCCACCACATCAGGCCCCACAATCCACTAAGCCCTCTTGAAGAATTTAACAATAAATCCGTCAGGCCCAGGGGCTTTATCATCCCCCATACTGAACAAGGCTCCTTGAATTTCCTCTGCTAAGACCTCAGCAACAAGGGCCCCCCACTAATCTTGTGACAGCGTTTGCCGATAAAAAGGGCAATCTCTTCAGGGGACCTGAGGGCTAAATGGGCAATATGACCAATGAGGTTCTAGAAGTAGAAAACCATACAGCTCGCCACTTCTTCTTTAGAATCCACAACAGATCCATCATTTTTCTGGAGGCTATAAATATGGTGATTGTTCCGCCGGGCTAGCATGGACTGGAAGAAAAAGCGAGAACACCGATCCCCTTCTACAAACCACCTTATCCGAGCTCTAAGGAAAAAATAATTTGATTCTTGCTCTAGAGCCACCGAATAATCCCTATTAAGGTCAAGCTCTTGCTGGTGAAGATTAGGATCATGAGGGTTATCCTGCATCTCTTGTTGAATTATGTGCAGACTATCTCGGAAAGACAAAACAAGATTAGAGACATAGCTACTTGACTTATTAAGAGTCTTCATAGCTTCTTTAACCACCTTGAGTTTTGGACAACTCAAAACATAGGGACCCCAAGAACCTAGTTGCTCCAACTGTTAGCCACCTTATCGAGAAAAAGATGATGGTCAACAAGGTGGTTGAGGAACCTAAAAGGGCTACCATTATTTCGAGTAGTACCAGATAAGAAAACCACAACAGGGCTGTGATTAGAGATTCCTGGTTGAAGGAAAAGAGCCTCACTCTCTGGGTAACTAACAAGCCACCCATCATTCATAAGGGCTCTGTCCAGCTTTCAAAAAATGCACTCCGCACCAAACTACTTATTGTTCCACGTTAGCTTTGGACCACTAAAGGCTAGATCCTGAAGAGAAATTGAGGAAAGAAACCCATTAAATCTATGCATACCCAATGATAGAGAGGTGTTTCCACCTCTCATCTTAGAGCTATTACAACAGACATTAAAATCACCAAGGAGGATCCAAGGATTGTTAACTACCGACAACTCCACACCTCTCAGAGAGGTCCATAAGTGAGCTTGGTCCACCTCTTCATTCAGAGCATAAATACATGACAGGAAGAAAGGGTGATAATATTAGGACCAGTTACTCTAACATGAACGAACTGGTCCGACCTACTCAAAATAACTAAATTAATGGCTGCCGGATCATAACTAATCCAAATTTGACCTCCATCATTCATGTCATAACTGAAAATCCATTTTCAGGTGGGTATAATAGCTCGAGAGATTTCCCCAGCTTGGCTTTCCCATACCCGAGACTCTAAAATGGAAACTAAAGACAACTTATATTGAGAGATAAGAAACCGAAACTCCCGCTGCTTAGGGGACATATTCAAAACCCTCACATTCCATGCAACGATCTGCATCACTAACACTCTTGATGGGTTGGGTTCGGGCTCTTGGACCCTTGATACTTCCCACCTCGCTCTCTGTTCTTCTTCCTCTCCTTTTTGGCTTGAGCTTTTGTTCTCGGCCTATTTCCTGCTGAGCTTGTACTTGTCACTCTATCAAACTCCAAGTTATCGTCACCTTGAACCTCTCTAGCACTAGAGTCCCTCGGGTTGTCCCTCTCATCAGCCTCTCCCTGAGAATTTGTGGGGGAAGGGACGTCCTTATCCTCGTCAGTTAAGACATAATATTTATTTTTTTTTCTTTATTTGATCATTAATATCCTTAGGATCATAAGGAACCATAATGATATGATACTCGAGGCAATCCACCATATTCATAGAAGAATAATTAGGTTCAAAGGGTCTAGTGGATGGGCCTACCTCATCTTCCCTAACAATTGCCTTATCTTTTCTCTCATTAGCTTTTCTTTTCCTTCCGCGAACCATAATAAAACCTTTACGTTCATGTTCTTCCTGATTATTTTCAGAATTTTTTGGATTTTGATAATTCTTTGTGGAATACACAACTCTAGCTTCACTCACTTTTGGCTAGGGTTGATTTAGACGCCGTGAATTAGAGTGACCAAAAACCTTACAGAGAGAACTCACAGAAGGCACCCATTGATATTCAATAGGTAACCGGGGTTCACCTATGGTAATATCCCTGCCTTGTTGAACATCAATAAATTTAGGGAAGTTGGAATTAACACTAACCTTAACACACACTCTAGCAAACCCTAATCTAGATCTTTCCTTGGTCATAGGATCAGGATGCGAAGGTCTACCTATATTACTAGTAATAATGAAAATACATTTAAGGGACCATCCTTCAAGAGGAGGATTATGGATTTTAATCCATATTGGAACTGATGAGTGGGATTCTCTAGAGATATTCATGCCTGGCTCCCAGTATTTTAAAACAACAGGATGACCCGCAAAGTGAGAAGGACCTACATAAAAAATCTTAAGCATATTTTCTAAAGAATCAAAGCAAAAGAAGAAAAAACCAATATTATTAGAGAGCACCTCAATGAGACCATGGTGTTGTCACATTTTTTTTGCAATATTTTGAGTGACTGGAAAGGGAAGCTGCTTTCAATAAAATATCCTATAAGAGTATTCTTCTAAAATTTTGTGCATCCTTCAATTACGTCATTAGATAACTAAACAAGGGGAATATCCGAAAGCGTACTTGATGGAGGAAAATACTCGAGGCGCGTGGGTGCACGGTGGGCTCGATCTTCAATTACATCCACCCATGATTTATTGGGCTTCATGGAGGATGCCAAACGAGTGGGTCTAGTCTTATTAAAATCAGAAGGCTATTGCTCATGGGCCTAGTCTTATTAACAAAGGCTCATGGGCATGCTGCTTTGGCCCATTTCTGTGCTGGGCTAACCCAGCTTCTCCACTTAATTCGCGCGGGCCATGTCCTGTAGCCTACCCACCTAAGTCACGTCCAAAGCCCCTTCTCGAGTGAATCCCATCAGCTTCAGAGTTCGGTCCCACCACTTTAGTCTCCAATGATTTTCTTCTCCCTGCCATCACATGATACTCCCTGGAACCCCGCCGAGCATGATGCGACGCCTCAACACTTTGAAGAGTGGGATTATGCTGAAATCGGTAGCCAAATTCCTCAGGTTTTGGCTGGGAAAAATTGGCAACAGTCACGTCATGGCTTTGCTTAAGTCAGCGAGGAGCAACAACCGTCGTCAGAGCCACCGCTTTACGCCCTTCTGGACTTCACATCGAACCATCGCCGGCGTTCCGAGTCCCTGATCGATGAAGGGAAGCCCGAGTTTCCTTATGGTTCCGATCCTCCATGATCTCGTCCCCATACTCACTGCCATTAATGTCCTCTCCACCGGACTGATCCACCCGACAAGGGAAGTCCTGCATGCCGTCCTCATCTTCTACTCGTGACGATGCTCCTACTGGTGATAGGGCTCCTAGCGGCAAACCCAGATCGTTCCTACTGGAACTCCCATTCGTCAGGGCTGCACTTTCATGGGAGTTGGGCTCCTCATCCAAAAGGTCATCTTCCTCGATCATAAATTTATTCGTATTCTCAGGGCCCGCATTAACCATCCCAATTCCAGCTTCATTTAGCTTTCCATTGCTGTTCGGATTTTGCATATTTTCCACGTCTGTTCTGGTATTTCTTTCCAGCCCTTTAGTCGTAATATCCTCCCGGGTCTCGTCGTGTTCTTAACACCCCCCCAGCACCGATCGACACTATATGGTCACTGGACCTGCTACAACCTTGCACTCGAGGCTCTAGTGCATTATCTTCCTTAACACTCCTTGCACTTTCTCCACCCGTCTGCCTATACTCGGAAAAATCCAAGGAAGCTGGGTTTTTGAAATAAACAATGGACTCTTTTCACGAGAGAGACATTAATATGGTCGATCTTCCAGGTTTCCACACAATTCATGCTTTACTTAGCTTTTACTTATCATTCACTGTTGTGGGGGTGCTTTAGGAAAATCAAAGTTAAAAATCTTCAAAATTTGTAGAATTATTCAGAGTAAACTAGGATGACCACGAATAATCTTCCGGAATAATAGTTCCCCGGAACCTCTAGTGAGTCTCTAGAAAGGTAAAGCCTCAGCATTTGACAAGACCCATGTAGCACTCCACTTTCTAAGACGTGTTATAACTTAAGATAATTTTAAGATAATAACTTTTTTTTTCTATTCAAACTACAACTGAACCATATCATTCTTTATATTTATCTCAAAATTTTTATTCATCAATTTTAGATAAAATCATCATAATATCAAATGCGAAAGATAGAATCGAACCTTAACTTTAACATTAATTATAAATAAGGTTATATATCATCATTCTTCAAAATGTTCACAATTCAAAATAGCAGAACTTAAATACATGGGCTACATAACATACAATCAATTCATCATACACTTTGCTAAGTGTCATTTTATGCCCCATTCATCCTCTTTTCTACTACAATCTTCATATGGAATATTTGAATATTTTAAGACCAAAGCTCAAGTTAGATGATGAATTATCTAAGTAAGGGTACAAAATCATATTTCATGCATGGATGCAAAATGTCATTTTCCTTTTCATTTTAGTTTGAGCCGACTGTACCTTAATGCTAGTCCCCATTTTTACAGCTTCCTATAACATGCCGAGGTGTATGGGTGCATCCTTGGAAGAGCAGCGGTATCGGCCTGTACTCTCAAACCCTTATGCGAATGCATGTTTAATAATATCATCGTGTACATATGCACATTTCATCATAACATGTAAATGCAATCTACATGACATATTCACATCAAAACATGACAACATGATAAAATCATTTACATAAAATCAAGTTTTGGGTCGAACCACTTACCTTGAACGTATTTCAGAATATCTTAATTCTCGTGTCAGACTTCTAACGTACTCAATTCAAAATCTCAATATACTCTGACCATTATATTTGTAACGGCCTGCCTCCTGGAGCTCCCGCTAATAAAGAAGATCCGTGAGAGAGTCGTCACCGATAAGGTACTGGAACACAATCCCACAACAACCATCCACATGGACACACAGAAGCTCATAAGCCCCATGTATATACATATACAACACCAAGTAGTCCCAATGCTCACTTCGGGCTTATTGGCCCATACAACATAAAATATAGAAAAAAACAAAAAGGAAATGACAAAATAACACTCTGCACTTTGCCCTCAACATAACCCCCATGGATTTTCAGGTTGGGAAGACATCTGTACACATACCTAACAAGACCCATCACTAGCAACTAGATCGGTCACCTTTCTTAGCTTTCTCTTTAACTTTACCTGGAATAGTGCAAGAAACAGTATGAGCCACAAGGCTCAACAAGTATATGAAACAAAATAACGTGAGTACAAATATTTAGAGGCATGCATAATCAAGATGAAATAGACTAAATAGCTCATGACATTAACATAACATTCTAATCACACCTAATGATACTATGCCTCACCACACATGTCACATATCACACCTTACTAGGATCTTTCTCACCTCCTCATCATCCGGACAATGTCCCATCACGCACCAAGTCCACACCGGTGGCCACCTTAAGCTGAAGCTCTCATGTCATAGCTCATAGAACCGCATCCATCACGAGCCTAAGCTCGCTCATCATATCCCACATAATCATTTGGAGCCATAGCTCTCACATGCAACAAATAACAAAACCATGTCCCTCATGAGCTGAAGCTCTCACATTCATGAGACAACACAAGACAAGCATCAGGGGTAACACCCCACATGCACCCGCATACATGGCGTAAGCATCATGAGCTAATGCTCCACATGCATTAGATACACTAGGCAAGTGTCATCACATGCACTAGACACACTACAAAAAAATTGGCATTTAGCGGTGGTTTTTTTTGCATTTAGCGGCGGTTTTTAACCGCCGCTAAGTGATTTAGCGGCGGTTTTGAAAACCACCGCTGAAACAACCGTCGTGGAGCATTTAGCGGCGGTTTTGACCAACCGCTGGAATAACCGCCGCTAAATCAATAATTTTGCAGCGGTTTTAAAACTGCCACAAAATCAGTGATTTAGCGGCGGTTTTAAAAACCGCCGCTAAAATTAAAAAAAATTAAAATTTTAAAAAATAAAAAATTAAAAAAAATTAAAATTTTAAATTTAGCGACGGTTTCTAAAACTGCCGCTAAAATTAAAAAAAATTAAAAATTTTAATCTCACCCGCCCGCGCCCACTCTGCCCACCACCCAACCACGTGGCCGCATATCCGCGCGCCACGTGGCGAGGCTGGAAATTAAATTTCCAGCCTCCCCCTTCCCCAGTTTCGAACCCACAACCTCCTCTATGCCATTAGATGCTTGAAACCGCCTGATCTACCAACTTCGCTTGTTATATAATTGCATATATAAATTATATACCACTATTTTTCAGAATTATATTTTATATTTTTTAATATAGAAAGAAAAACATTAATTAATTTATCATTTTTTAATTGAATTAATTTAAAATTAATTGAATTAAATTAACTAAATTAATTTATTAAAAATAAAAAATTATATATTTTTTAAAATTATTAAAATTTTGTTAACTTTATTTTATTTTTATTTTTTAAATTAAATTTTTAGTTAACTAGTGGTGAACCCGCATGATATATGGGAGAGTTTAATTTAAAAATAAAAAATAAATTTATTATTTTAAATAATTTTAACTAAATTGATAATTATAATTTTTTTAATCTTTAATCACTTTGAAAAAATTTAAATTTACTTAATTATTCACTATTCAATATGCTAATGGAGAATACTTTTAATTCAATATACTTATAAATTTTTTTTATTATATTATATTTATTTATAAATAAATATTATAAAATCTATAATATTTCCACTTAAAGACATTCATTATTTTCTATTTATTATATTATAATTATAAATATAAATTAAATATGAGTAAGAATAAGTTTTTTCAATAATAACAAAAATTTTAAAAAAATGAATTTTGATTTCTTCCATAGTCTTAAAATTGTGATACCTTAAATATTAATTAGCATTGAAAAACCCTAATACTTGACAACCCTAATAATTGACATTTGGCAAAATACTTTATTTGACTATCATATTTTAATATTATATAAATATACATAGAATAAAGATATAAAAATAATATATTAAATAAATAGATACTTTTCTATGACTTAATTAATAGTTTAAGTTGTCTATTAATATTTCTCATAAAATTCATGCAAATTTAATAGAAAACAATTAGCATTGAAAAACTTGTATATTTAAAATTTATTATTAATTTTACAATAATTAGTATATATTATTTTGAAACAATTGAAAGATTTAAATTATTAATGCAAATTACAAAATGTAAATTATTAATGTAATAAGTATTAAATGCAAGTTTTGGGGGAAAATTTTATTACTAATTATTTCAAATCAATTAAAAGATTTAAATTATTAATGCAAATTACAAAATGCAAATTATTAATTCAATCAGTATTAATTGTAAATCATTAATGCAAGTTTTGGAGGAAAATTTCTTTTTTGAAGACTATCCTACTTTTATATATATAAAGATGCAAATTACAAAATGTAAATTATTAATACAATAAGTACTAAACGCAAATCATTAATTTGGGGGAAAATTTTATTACTATTTATTATTTCAAAATAATTGAAAATTTTAAATTATTAATGTAAATTACAAAATACAAATTATTAATGCAATAAGTATTATTTGTAAATCATTAATGCAAGTTTTGGGGGGAAATTTTTTTTTTGAAAACTATCCTTCTTTTATATATATAAAGATGTAAATTACAAAATATAAATTATTAATGCAATAAGTATTATTTGTAAATCATTAATGCAAGTTTTGGGGAGAAATTTATTTTTTTAAGACTATTCTACTTTTATATATATAAAGATGCAAATTACAAAATGTAAATTATTAATGCAATAAGTACTAAATGCAAATCATTAATTTGGGAGAAAATTTTATTACTATTTATTATTTCAAAAAAATTGAAAATTTTAAATTATTAATACAAATTACAAAATACAAATTATTAATGCAATAAGTATTATTTGTAAATCATTAATGCAAGTTTTGGGGGGAAATTTCCTTTTTGAAAACTATCCTTCTTTTATATATATAAAGATGCAAATTACAAAATGTAAATTATTAATGCAATAAGTATTATTTGTAAATCATTAATGCAAGTTTTGGGGAGAAATTTCTTTTTTGAAGACTATCCTACTTTTATATATATAAAGATGCAAATTACAAAATATAAATTATTAATGCAATAAGTACTAAATGCAAATCATTAATTTGGGAGAAAATTTTATTACTATTTATTATTTCAAAAAAATTGAAAATTTTAAATTATTAATGCAAATTACAAAATACAAATTATTAATGCAATAAGTATTATTTGTAAATCATTAATACAAGTTTTGGGGAGAAATTTCTTTTTTGAAGACTATCCTACTTTTATATATATAAAGATGCAAATTACAAAATGTAAATTATTAATGCAATAAGTACTAAATGCAAATCATTAATTTGTGAGAAAATTTTATTACTATTTATTATTTCAAAACAATTGAAAATTTTAAATTATTAATGCAAATTACAAAATACAAATTATTAATGCAATAATTATTATTTGTAAATCATTAATGCAAGTTTTGGGGAGAAATTTCTTTTTTGAAGACTATCCTACTTTTATATATATAAAGATGCAAATTACAAAATGTAAATTATTAATGCAATAAGTACTAAATGCAAATCATTAATTTGTGAGAAAATTTTATTACTATTTATTATTTCAAAACAATTGAAAATTTTAAATTATTAATGCAAATTACAAAATACAAATTATTAATGCAATAAGTATTATTTGTAAATCATTAATGCAAGTTTTGGGGGGAAATTTCCTTTTTGAAAACTATCCTTCTTTTATATATATAAAGATGCAAATTACAAAATGTAAATTATTAATGCAATAAGTATTATTTGTAAATCATTAATGCAAGTTTTGGGGGGAAATTTCCTTTTTGAAAACTATCATTCTTTTATATATATAAAGATGCAAATTACAAAATGTAAATTATTAATGCAATAAGTATTATTTGTAAATCATTAATGCAAGTTTTGGGGGGAAATTTCCTTTTTGAAAACTATCCTTCTTTTATATATATAAAGATGCAAATTACAAAATGTAAATTATTAATGCAATAAGTATTATTTGTAAATCATTAATGCAAGTTTTGGGGAGAAATTTCTTTTTTGAAGACTATCCTACTTTTATATATATAAAGATGCAAATTACAAAATATAAATTATTAATGCAATAAGTACTAAATGCAAATCATTAATTTGGGAGAAAATTTTATTACTATTTATTATTTCAAAAAAATTGAAAATTTTAAATTATTAATGCAAATTACAAAATACAAATTATTAATGCAATAAGTATTATTTGTAAATCATTAATACAAGTTTTGGGGAGAAATTTCTTTTTTGAAGACTATCCTACTTTTATATATATAAAGATGCAAATTACAAAATGTAAATTATTAATGCAATAAGTACTAAATGCAAATCATTAATTTGTGAGAAAATTTTATTACTATTTATTATTTCAAAACAATTGAAAATTTTAAATTATTAATGCAAATTACAAAATACAAATTATTAATGCAATAATTATTATTTGTAAATCATTAATGCAAGTTTTGGGGAGAAATTTCTTTTTTGAAGACTATCCTACTTTTATATATATAAAGATGCAAATTACAAAATGTAAATTATTAATGCAATAAGTACTAAATGCAAATCATTAATTTGTGAGAAAATTTTATTACTATTTATTATTTCAAAACAATTGAAAATTTTAAATTATTAATGCAAATTACAAAATACAAATTATTAATGCAATAAGTATTATTTGTAAATCATTAATGCAAGTTTTGGGGGGAAATTTCCTTTTTGAAAACTATCCTTCTTTTATATATATAAAGATGCAAATTACAAAATGTAAATTATTAATGCAATAAGTATTATTTGTAAATCATTAATGCAAGTTTTGGGGAGAAATTTCTTTTTTGAAGACTATCCTACTTTTATATATATAAAGATGCAAATTACAAAATGTAAATTATTAATGCAATAAGTACTAAATGCAAATCATTAATTTGGGAGAAAATTTTATTACTATTTATTATTTCAAAACAATTGAAAGTTTTAAATTATTAATGCAAATTATAAAATACAAATTATTAATGCAATAAGTATTATTTGTAAATCATTAATGCAAGTTTTTGGGAGAAATTTCTTTTTTGAAGACTATCCTACTTTTATATATATAAAGATGCAAATTACAAAATGTAAATTATTAATACAATAAGTACTAAATGCAAATTATTAATTTGTGAGAAAATTTTATTACTATTTATTATTTCAAAACAATTGAAAATTTTAAATTATTAATGCAAATTACAAAATACAAATTATTAATGCAATAAGTATTATTTGTAAATCATTAATGCAAGTTTTGGGGGAAAATTTTTTTTTGAAAACTATCATTCTTTTATATATATAAAGATGCAAATTACAAAATGTAAATTATTAATGCAATAAGTACTAAATGCAAATCATTAATTTGGGAGAAAATTTTATTACTATTTATTATTTCAAAACAATTGAAAATTTTAAATTATTAATGCAAATTACAAAATGTAAATTATTAATGCAATAAGTATTATTTGTAAATCATTAATGCAAGTTTTAGGGGGAAATTTCTTTTTTGAAAACTATCCTTCTTTTATATATATAAAGATGCAAATTACAAAATGTAAATTATTAATGCAATAAGTATTATTTGTAAATCATTAATGCAAGTTTTGGGGGGAAATTTCTTCTTTGAAGACTATCCTACTTTTATATATATAAATATGCAAATTACAAAATGTAAATTATTAATACAATAAGTACTAAATGCAAATCATTAATTTGGGAGAAAATTTTATTACTATTTATTATTTCAAAACAGTTGAAAATATGTTTATAGTAATTTTGAACTTTGTTACTCCCGAGTTTTGAACCCGGGTGGCCGGGATGCTCTGTGCGCGCGTAACCACTCGATCCAGCAAGCTCCTTCAACATATACTCGCACAAATAATATTTATAGTAAACAAGCCATATATATTTATATTATATTATACAATATAATTATAATATACATTATATATATGTTTATATGTCATAAATAAATATATGATATATGATAAATAATAAATATACATTATATATATATGTTCAAAAATTAATTTTTTTTTATTTTTTAATTATTAATTTTGTTTTGTATTTTAGCGGCGGTTTTAGGAAAACCGCCGTTAAATTTAATTTAATTTTTTTATTTAATCAATTTAGCGGCGGTTTTAAACCGCCGCAAAAATTATTATTATTTTTATTTTTTAATTATTAATTTTGTTTTGTATTTTAGCGGCGGTTTTAGAAAAATCGTCGTTACATTTAATTTTAATTTTTTTATTTAATGAATTTAGCGACGGTTTTGAACCGCCGCAAAAATTAATTTTTTTTTATTTTTTAATTATTAATTTTGTTTTGTATTTTAGCGGCGATTTTCAAAAAATCGTCGTTAAATTTAATTTTAATTTTTTTATTTAATGAATTTAGCAGCGGTTTTTAACCGTCGCAAAAATTAATTTTTTTTATTTTGTAATTATTAATTTTGTTTTGTATTTTAGCGGCAATTTTTAAAAAATCGTCGTTAAATTTAATTTTAATTTTTTTATTTAATAAATTTAGCGGCGGTTTTTAACCGCCGCAAAACTTAATTTTTTTTATTTTTTAATTATTAATTTTGTTTTGTATTTTAGCGGCGGTTTTCGAAAAATCGCCGTTAAATTTAATTTAATTTTTTTTATTTAATGAATTTAGCGGCGGTTTTGAACCGCCGCAAAAATTAATTAATTATTTTTTAATTATTAATTTTGCTAAGAAAATCGCCGCTAAATTTGGGCTTTAGCGACGGTTTTCAAAATCGTCGCTAAAAAACTGCCGCAAAAAAACCTTTTTTTTTGTAGTGACATAGCTCCACATGCACTAGATACATTAGGCAAGTGTCATCACATGCACTAGACATAGCTAGGCAAGCATCGTGCATCATCCACATGCACTAAACATAGTTAGGCAAGCATCATCACCATCCACATGCACTAGACATAGCTAGGCAAGCATCATCATCATCCACATGCACTAGACATAGCTAGACAAACATCCTTATCATCCACATGCACTAGATATAGCTAGGCAAGTATCATCACCATCCACATGCACTAAACATAACTAGGCAAGCATCATCACCATCCACATGCACTAGACATAGCTAGTAAAGCATCACATGTACTGGATCTCACCAAACAAGTATTCGACTCCCACATAGCATTCAACCCATGTTATGATTAAGTCCCATAGTGTACCTCGCAAGCCCACCTTAACGTCTTTAAGAAAGCTTTTAATATATCATCGGATTACCAAACTCGTGTAACCTTAAATCATGTCCCCAACTATACCCAATACTTCCCAAATAGTCCCTTAAGAGAATATAAGCATTCTTGGGGATCATGGAGAAATCCCCGCAACTCATCCTTTTAACATAAGCCTCTTATGAACCCTAACTCCTCTAACCATGCGTTCAAACCAAGATGAACCCATTCAAATCTCATCCAAATAATTCATATTCTATACCCAATCTAATCTTATCGAGTCTAGTTTACAATGCATCAAACGGATCTCAAATTTGAGTTTTCTACTAAAAGTTATGCCCAAAATAGTAAGACATGCACAGGCTATCAAAGCTAAAAACGGTTTACTGATGGGAAGGAAACGGTCGACTGACAGAGGCTTTTCACCCAAACTGTCGACCGTTTAAGTCAACGGTCAATCGGAAAAACCCGTTACACCCATCTGTCGACCGATTAGGGAAAAATGGTTGACTGACAGCACCCGAAAAACTCCCGAACACACCCAAAAACAACAAAAATAAGGGAAAAGCATCCACCAATCATCCCATAACCCAATAGCACCATTCCTTTTAGGATTGTAGGGTGAATCTAACCCTACTTTGAGGCCCAAACAAGACCAACAAGAATAAACCAACCACAAGAGAGATTTACAAGGGTTTCTACATAACCCTCAAAACTAAGAATTTCTTAGGAAATCATGGGATTTTCATACATCATCCCTCCGACAACATGAGAACAGCTTACAAAAGAGATTTAAGGGAACTAGAACATGCCTTAGAAACTTCTCTTGATGATCCTTCTTAAGCCAACAAGCCTCCAAGTCCTTTTACTTTACACACTCAACAAGAAACTAGCAAAAAGAGAAGGAAAATGAGAAGAAGAAGGTAGCCTTACTCTCCAACTCCTTTGGAAGCCCAACAATCAACAAGAAGAATGAGAGAAACCTTACCTCTCTTGATCTCTCTCTTCCTCTCCCGAAAGCCCTCCTTCCCTTCTCTTCCTTTGCCTTCTCGTTCCTTTCTTTCTTGCACAAATGAACCCTTCCCCTTATCTATACACACACCCCACACATAATTACTTAAATACCCTTGGCTATATATATATATATATATTTCCTCCAAATGACTTAAATGCCCTTAGCGCTTAAATGAGAATTTCATATGTTTAAATAATAGCTTAAACCTTAGATTAACACCATACAATATTTCCACACATACCTTAAACCATCATGGGTCCCACTACCAATTCTGTCAAACCTTTGACTTTTCCCCTTCCATTACACATCAACTAAAAATATAACATATAATTCACCAAAACATTACGCTAATAAAATAATCATCTCATTCCAATATATAAATCACCCAGACCCACTAATGGGTCATTACAATATTTATTCAAGAATATCAATATTCTACTTTTCCTAATTTTCTCATAACTTTTCTCTATTTCTTTCTATTTTTTCTCAATAAATCCAAACTAATTATTTTTCAAATATTTCTCTATAATAATCTATAAAATAACTTCCTCAATTTTATGAAATGTTTCTAGTAAATTTTACTCACCTTAACTTAGCCTCGCAAACTTCCTCAGCATGCATATCTTGATCTCGAAACTCACGCCAGGACAATTTCTTGGCCTTGGGTATGCTCTTCTAGCCCCAAATTAATTATTAGGATTTTCTGAGATTTTTCGAAGACTTTTCCCCTATTTTCCCTATTTTCTTCACTTTTCCTATTTTCTTTTCTTTTCTTTTCTTTTTTTTCTTTTTCGGTTCTTTCTTCTCTTCTTTTTCCTCATTTCTTCTTCTTCTTCTTTGCTTCTCCCCTGCTCGACTTGCGTAAACTTCTACCATGCCCAGCCGTCACCCGCCTGCCACAGCCTGCCTTGTTGCTACTCTCGCTGGTTGTCGCCCCTACTTGCCATTTCCTGCATTGCCATGGCTACCCCCATCGTGGCCTAGCCATCACCGCCATTGGCTATTTTAGCCATGGCTGAAAATCAGCCATCATTGTGGCCATCAAATTGCTCCTATTTCTTCTTCTCTCATTTCTCAATTCCTTATCTCATTTCTCCAAAACCCATCTCAAATTTTTTAAGGGGCTCAAGAGTAATTTTAACTTGGGCCATAGGTGAAATTATCAAAAGATTAAGGGGTTAAGTATAATTTCTTACAGTTATTAGTACTGAATCGACTGTAGGGAATGCCTTGGAATGTAGATGTCTAAGAAAATTGATATGGTACTGATGAACATTTTGAGATAGGATTTATGGTATTAAAAGAAATCAGAATCGAGATAGTTTTCGGTATAACTTCGATTCAGGCTGAAAAATCGAATTGTCGTAGGGGACTTTCAGACAGTCAACGGAACCTTGAGAGGCCTCCAATTTTTCGTAAGGATCAACCCTTAAGTGATTTTGGGATGAAACAAGGGTCTGGTAAGGGTGCAGGGACAAAATTGTCCTTATCGAGTAAGCTTTGAGTTATTAAAGTTGAAATTTCGGTATTTAAATCAGAATAAAATTTATGTCTAAAGGTGTAATTGCAATTGTGCAATGTTCAAAGAGGAACTAAGAATTAAATTGAGGGATTTATGTATAAATTTCATAATCTCAATATATTAGATATAATATGTATATATATATACATATACGCGTGGAGGCCAAGCTATCAATGAGCTAAATTGAAATTAAATTGCAATTAAAGAGGGAGTTGCAGAATCAGAGCAGCAAATCTGAGATTAAAGATTATAATCTTACTGGCCAAGCTTGACTGTTATAAGCTTATATGTGTGCGTGGTGGGCAAGGATGCAACATTGATATATATATATATAAATGCGTATATGCGTGGCAACCAAGGCTATTGCTATTAGAGCTGACCCTTGGAGAAGGCGATCCGATGAGGGCGGGGAGTGGCTGTTAGAAACCGGGCAACCGTGAAGAGTAGATTCTGCCTTGATTGATCCGTAGAGTCACAAACACGAACTCCTCCAAGTCGGTCCACACGATCGACCGTTTCCACGAACGTCTCGAGTAATGCTAGTAACCCTAGGCGCCTATGAGAGATCCAAAATTTTTTCTTGCTTTCCATCTTCTTAAGTGGCCTATTTATAAAGTTTAAAAACCCTAATTGTGCCTTTGGAACTCTCCTAAACGTTTTAGGCCTGGCCCCTAATCATATTGGGCTGTATATCTCTTTTAATTTGTGAAACGGGCTCGACTCAAGTGTGTGACCCCTTAGGTCCATCATTGGGCTAGATGTAGGGCCAATTCTATTGGGCTATATGAAGGCCCAACTCATTAGAATAATAAACTCTTTAATTAAACTTATGGGCTTTATAATTAACTCATCTCATGGGCTTCTTAATTAAACTCTTTAATTAATAGTTTTAGAATTAATCATATTAATTCTAAAACCCTATATATCATGGTTAACGTCTAGCAACATGCCATAAATGCCTAGCCAACGATGAAAAAACGGACCTTTTCGATTGCAATTACCGTACAGTAAAATCCTTTCATCAATCTATGTCCCGATTGAATTTAAGGTATGGTTTTATGACGAAACCCTATTCATTCAACAACTATGTATCCATTCCAGATTTATAACTTGTTCGATGAAATCAAAACACCTTTTGATTTCCATCTCACCTTGGCCAAGGATTTTCTCAGTCATGAAATCATCGAAATACATAGGACATCTTCTCATCTTGTCGATAAGTGATGAATCCTATTTCGACATTCACAAGCCTTCATATGTGATAAGGTTACGCTCCGTGATAATTTGTTAATGACTCCATTGGAATCCAAAAAGAACCAAAGTGTAACCAGTCAAATATAAGACTACCATGATGTCTCAAGTCTAAGGACCAATCTGCACTATTGTAATACAGAAATTCCAATTCGACAATGAACAATTACCATTAGGAATTTTGTAGCGGGTCAGTTCAGTATACTTATTCTTATAATAAGCACCCACATATATGCACTAGTGTCCACACACCAATGTCCATGAAACAAGACATTCTCCTAATTGAGCATGCATCATATATGATAGTCTATCCAAGTTATTAATGTCCAATCCTAATAACTCTACGACTAGGAACATTTAAGATCAAGGCTTATAAGGAATATGTTTCATGATCGTCATCTCTATGCACGATCATATTCCACGAGCCTATCTGATCTATGGACTTTGTCAAATGTGGAAATATTAAAGACAACCATCAATGACAAAAAAAAAATAATAATAATAATAATAATGCCTTGCAATAATAATTGATTGAAGATAAAGAGTCACAATATAAAATATGATCAATTACATGTAAATATAATTGGCTTGTGGGGCATATCTCTAACAATCTCCCACTTGCCCTAAAGTCAATTTCCCATGTATCTTAAGCCCATCTTCTCAAGATGTCGTTCAAACACTTGTTGTGACAATGGTTTTGTAAGGGGATCTGCTACATTCTCCATTGATGCAACCTTCTCCATTTTGATGTCACTACGACTAATTATCTCATGGATTAAATGAAATCTCCGCAGTATGTGTTTGGATCTTTGATGGGACCTTGGTTCCTTTGCTTGAGCAATTGCACCATTGTTATCACAGTAAACTAGAAGTAGATCAACAATAGTAGGAACCACTCCCAATGCTGAGATAAAATTTCTCATCCAAACTGTTTCATTTGCAGCATCTGATGCTGCAATATATTCAGCCTCAGTGGTAGAATCTGCAGTTGTTTCTTGTTTGGAACTCTTCCAACAAACTGTTCCACCATTAAGGGTAAATACATAACCAGACACTGATTTTAAGTCATCTACATCAGACTGAAAATTTGAATCTGTAAAGCATTCTAGTTTCAGTTCACCTCCTCCATATACCATGAAAGTGTCTTTTGTCCTTCTCAAGTACTTAAGAACTCCTTTCACAGCTATCCAATGCTTATCACCTGGATTTGACTGATATCTGCTCGTGACACTCAAAGCATGTGCGACATCAGGTCTAGTGCACAACATAACATACATTATGCTACCTATGGTAGAAACATAGGGTATAGATGCCATTCTTTTCCTCTCCTCTGGAGTTTTTGGAGACATAGACTTGAAGAGAGAAATCCCATGGCGCATTGGAAGAAATCCTCTTTTAGATCCTTCCATGTTAAACCTTTTTAACATTTTATCTATATACAATGATTGGGACAAACCAAGCATCATTTTTTATCTATCTCTATAGATCTTAATCCCCAAAATGTAAGATGCTTCGCCTAAATCTTTCATGGAGAAATTAGTAGATAACCACGCTTTTGTTGCTTGTAACATACCTACATCATTCCCAATGAGTAGTATGTCATCAACATATAGCACCAGAAAAGTGACTGCACTCCTACTAACCTTCTTGTACACACATGGTTCATCCAAGTTTCTGATAAAATCAAACAATTTGATTGTCTCATCAAAACGTATGTTCCAACTATGGGAATCTTGTTTTAGTTCATAAATGGACCTTTGAAGCTTGCAGACTTTCTGCTCATTTCCATTGGATATGAATCCCTCTGGTTGTACCATATAAATATCCTCCTTAATGTCACCATTAAGGAAGGTTGTTTTCACATCCATTTACCATATCTTATAGTCATAATATGTAGCCATGGCAAGTAAAATCCGAATGAACTTAAGCATCGCAACTGGTGAAAAAGTTTCCTCAAAATCAATACCTTGAGTTTGAGTGTAACCCTTTGCCACCAAACGAGCTTTATAAGTCTCTACTTTTCCATCAACTCCAAGCTTTCGCTTGTAGATCCATTTACAACCAATAGGTACAATACCTTCAGGAGGATCCACCAAAGTCCATACTTTGTTAGAGTACATGGAATCCATTTCGGATTTCATAGCTTCTTTCCATTTTCCTGAGTCGATATCAGATATCGCCTCCTTGTAGGTTCTTGGATCCTCATCCAATAGAAGGTTATCTTCATTACCCTCAACTAAGAAACCATACCTATCAGGAGGTCTCGTGATCCTTTGGGATCTACGAGGAGATTGTGTACTTTGAGGTTCAAAGTTGTTTTCTGCTTCCACCTGTGGGACAGTAGTTTGTGATTCTTGAATTTCTTCAAGATCTATCATATTGCCATTATTTCCATCTAATAGGAATTCCTTTTCTAGAAAAGTGGCATTCCTTGAAACAAACACCTTTTGTTCAAGGGTATGATAAAAATAATATCCAATTGATTCTTTTAGATATCCCACAAACTTACACTTAGTGGATCTAGTATCCAACTTATCTCCCACTATTTTCTTAACATAGGTAGGACACCCCCATATTCTTAAATATTTGTAACTGGGTGTCTTACCAAACCACATCTCATATGGTGTCTTAGGCACTGATTTAGAGGGAACTCTATTCAGCAAATGGGTAGCTGTCTCAAGAGCATAGCCCCAAAAGGATAAAGGAAGATCAGCGAAACTCATCATGGATCTAACCATATCTAATAGGGTTTGATTCCTACGTTCAGAAACTCCATTGAGTTGTGGTGTTCCTGGTGGAGTCCACTGGAAGAGAATCCCATTCTCTTTAAGATGATCAATGAATGCAGTACTCAAGTATTCCCCCTCTCGATCAGATCGAAGGACCTTAATACTTTTTCCTATTTGTTTTTCTACTTCATTCTTGAATTCTTTGAACTTTTCAAAGGTTTCTGACTTGTTCTTCATAAGGTATACATAGCCATACCGTGAGAAATCATCGGTGAAAGTAATGAAGTATGAAAAACCTCCTCTTGCACTAACATTTAGTGGCCCACAGACGTCTAAATGGATCAAATCCAATAGATTAGATGCACACTCCACTTGTCCAATAAATGGTGATTTTATCATCTTTCCTTTAAGACACGATTCACAAGTTGGAAGTGACTGTAAGTCAAACACGTTCAATAACCCATTTTTAACCAACTCATTTATCCTGTCTTTGGAAATAAGACCTAATCTCATATGCCACATGTAAGCATAATTTTGATCATCAACCTCTCTTTTGTTACTTTGTTATAGACAAATCATGGAATCATTAGTTTGAACAGTATACAAATTATTTGATAATGCACCAGTACCATATAAGAAACCATTTTTGAAAATAGAATAAACTCCATTAGCAATTGAAAAATTAAAACCTTCCATGTCCAAAACAGAAATAGAAATAATGTTCTTAATAATGTCTAGCACATAAAAACAATCATTCAAAACTAATTTCATTTCAGATTCTAAAACTAAATAAACTGTCCCTATGGCTATAGCAGCAACTCTTGCTCCATTCCCAAGCCGTAGAGAAGCCTCATCTTTATTTAGCCTCCTCCTTGTTGTCATCAACTACAAATCATTGCAAATATGACTACCACATCCGGTATCTAATACCCAAGAAGCATTATTAACTGAAAAGTTAATTTCAACAAAGTACATATCTGAATCAGAACTGTAACACCCCAGCCTCTTCAGGGCATTAATATATGCTAGGATTTTTTTTTTTTTTACATCAAACTTCAACCAAAGATAAATCCTCAACATATCCTTTATAAGTAGCAATCCCAAACATAACAAAGGAATGATACACTTTAAACATTAGCGAAAGCAAGATCAAAACCTGTAAAGAACCTCGAAGACACATCATACGTGGGTGCATACACATCGTTCACCCGACATAATATTACAAATATTGTTAAAGTCTAAATAATACAATGAAATATAATAGATGGTCCTAGCGCCATATAGGGCCCACAAAATATCCATCAAGCTCATGCCTCGATTACTTCCTTGCCCTTCCGGCCGCTCATCCCGCCTGGAACGTGGAATATTCCAGGGACATAGTCCAATATTAGAAGATGAAATCTTCTAAGTGAGGGTTATATAAGTATGAATGAATGAATGATGCATGAACATTTATAAACAAATATCCTAGTGTAACTTTCCTGGCCCACCAGTCTGGCACGGAACCCTAGGCAGAATCCTGAACCTTTGCAGGATAATCCTAACATTGTTCCATCAATTGCCCTTAGAGAATTACGGCTACACTCTTAGGGTGACATCCAAATCCCATGTATGAGTTTAATATGACAATAATATTATGTCATGCATACCTCATGACTTCTCATGCAACAGTATATGAAGATGATCATAACATACATAGATTTCATGCATAGAGAGGTATTCATATCATATATGAGTTATAGGGGCAAAATCACTCACCTTAAACAGAATTTGTCTTGCCTCGATTTGCGTGCTATCCTCGAAAATAATGCAAATTGTCAAGATTCTTGGCCAAATCACTTCTTAGCCAGTCATTTCCAAATAAAATCAATAATATAATTTTTTCAGACTTTTTCTTATTTTTTCACTATTTCTCTCAATTTTTCCTCTATTTTTCATAACCATAAATTCTTCTAAAATTCCTAATAAAATAATTTCTTCAATTTTTATTCATGAAAATTCCTAAAATAACATTTCTAATGTCTATAAATTTTCTGGGAATTTTTCAAAATCTCTTCCTATTTTTCTCTAATTAAGTTTCCTTTCAAAAATTTAAAATAATTATTTTATCATAACATTTCCCAAATAAAATTTTATAAAACTGAACTATTCCTTTTTCTCGTATTTCTGGATATTTTTTCAGAATTTTATCTCTCTTATTTCTATTTTTACTCTATTTTCTTTATTTCAACATTTAAATAATACTAAAAATTATCTCCGGTCATCTTCTCCGGCGCCGGCACACCGGAAAATTAAACTGACTATACCAGAAGATAGCTTACCTTGAGTTGATCAATCTGGCTAAATTTGAGCTTGAAAGAACACTTGGAAGACCTTCCTCCGAATAAAATTCAGTCCAGTTCCGGCGAGATCCGATTTTTCCGGCGAAGCTCCGATCACCCCTCAAATGAACTCCAAAATCTCTCAAAATTTCTAGAAATGATCCTTACCTCATGGGCAACAAAAGCCCTATGGTTTGGTGCCTCAATTCGTTCAAAAATGAGGTCGATTTTAAGCTCAAATCTTGCAAAACTCTCTACCACTAGATTCTCTATTTATAGCCGAATTGGAACCCAAAAACGACGGATCTTGCTTCACCCGAAGCCACTAAGGCCTTCCCGTGCCCTAGATCTGTCCAAAATGCACCAAAAGTTACCCAAAAGTCGATTTACTTAGGGTAAATTATGGTCGCTTTCGATCGAAAATTTGGTCATTTTCGACCAAATCAAAGCTAATTGTCGGCCAATATTGATTCTGGGGCCTTGCCCTGACGTTCCTTGCCAATTTCTTGGGCCTTTCACCACCGAATTCGGTGATAGGAAGGCTGGCCAGAAGCTTGGTCTGCCATGGCAGCTTCCAAGTTCTAAAAATTATACTTTTGCCCCTTTATTTTGGCTTCTTTACATTTTGGCATTTCCATGAAGCTCCTGAACTTTCTATAACTTCCATTGAGTCCCTCAAGCTTTGAAATCTTCATTTCTTCCTTTAAGATTCCCAAAAATTGTCATTTCGACCTCCCTCGGGCAAATTCAAGAAATTGCACTTAGGCCCGAATATTCATTTTGGTCGTAAATCCTTTTGTTTCTTCTTGAAATCGCTAAAGGGTTCTTCTACATGCTAAATATGAACTTTATTGGGGTTCTTTTAACTTCTCAAAAGTCTCATGCGATAATTCAGTTTTTCAGCCAGAATCATAGCTATATTTTAGCTGTACTGAAAATCATTCCTAATCCAATTTTTCTGGATGCTAAAAATCATTTCTTGAGATTCTTAATAGGTATATGCCTATTTCTTTAGGTATATGAGCCTCCAGGCATTCCCTCTAGTCGATTCAGACATTTTTTTGAACTATTCTGATATCGATTTTCTTTGAAACCACATTTTTCTTACTTGAAAGTTTTTCGGGTATTACATTCTTCCCCCCTTTAGGAAATTTCGTTCTCGAAATTTTTGCCTTTGACCAATCAAATTACTAACTCGATACATTAGTCGTAGACTGTCTTTCTAATCATCCTAATTCGTACCATTTTACAAGCAATACTGACTAGGCATGCCTGTCTTTCACATATATTTTTGTTTTTCATTTTAGCTCCTTATCTATGGTCACATACATCAAGAGTAGTTCATCATTCTCAAAATTATTTCTTTATTTCACAAGATTCTTGATAACATTTATTAGAAAACCATAAAAATATGTTATTCTATTTCCTCGAACAACTGGAGATATTTTCCCTTAATCGTATTTTCAAGCTCCCACGTGGCTTCTTCCTCGGTGTGATTCCTCCATTGAATCTTTACTAATGGAATGACTTTATTCCTCAAGATTTGGTCGCGACGATCTAAGATCCGTTCAGGCGACTCTGGATACGTCAGATTGTCTCTTAGCTCGATTTCTTCTACCCGAATTTCTTGAGTTGGGTCTGGTATATGCCTCTGAAGCTGAGATACATGGAAAACATCGTGGATATTGGACAGGCTAAGGGGAAGTTCTAGTGGTAAGCCAATGGTCTAACTCGTCCTTTGACTAGATAGGGTCCTATAAATCGAGGTCTCAACTTACCTTTCTTCTTTCCTCATGTTGCCAAATGCTGAGGCGACACTTTTAGATATACATGATCTCCTACCTCAAATTTCAAATCTCGCCTCCTTTTGTCTGCATAAGACTTTTGTCGACTTTGCGTAGTTCGAATTCTCTCTTGAATCTTTCGGATCTTTTTCGAAGTTTGCTGTACCAGCTCGGGTCCCAATATTTGTCTCTCTCCTACCTCGGTCCAACAGATCGGCGATCGAAATTTTCTTCCATACAGAGCCTCATAAGGTGCCATTCCTATACTGTTGTGGTAACTGTTGTTATAAGAGAACTCCACCAAGGGCAGATGCTCTTCCCAATTACCCTCAAAATCCAAGGCACATGACCTTAGCATGTCTTCTAACGTTTGAATGGTCCTTTCAGATTGTCCATCGGTCTGTGGGTGATAAGCTGTACTAAGATTCAATTGCGTCCCCATGCACTCCTGCAAGCTTCCCCAAAATCTTGAGGTAAACCTCGGATCCCGATCGGAGACTATGCTTACCGGTGTGCCATGAAGTCTAATTATCTCTCTAATATACTGCTCCGCAAACTTTCGAACTGGCCTATCCATTCGTGTAGGTAAAAAATGTGCCGACTTCGTTAGCCTATCTACAATAACCCAAATCGCATCGTTATCTCTTTGACCCCTGGGAAAACCTGTCACAAAATCCATCGTGACATGCTCCCATTTCCATTCTGGGATATCTAAAGGTCTCATAAGTCCAGCCAGTTTTTGGTGCTCGATCTTTACTCTCTGGCACGTGTCACATTGTGCTACTTTCCTTGCCACACTTGTCTTCATTCCCGGCCACTAGTAGACTTCTCGGAGATCTCTATACATTTTTGTGGCTCTTGGGTGTATTGTATAACGAGTTCTGTGGGCTTCATTTAAAATTCTTTGTCTCAAGTCTTTTAGGTTTGGCACGTAAATCCTTCCCCGAAATCTTAGTATGCCATCATGCATTTCAAAATCGAGTCTCTTAGGCTGGCCATGCTCGTCCACCCATAGATGTATTCGCTTATCATCCACATATGCTTCTCGTATTTCGTTCATCAAATCCAGTTGAACTACCATGCCAGTGATAAGGACGGATGATTCCTTCGGCACTACACTCATTGTCAGTTGGCTAAAAGCCTCCAACATCTGCCACTCACGGGCCATCATCCAAGCCATAGAAATAGGCACATTCCTACTCAATGCATCAGCCACCACATTGGCACACCCCGGGTGATACTGTATGGTGCAATCGTAGTCCTTAAGAAACTCCATCCACCGTCGCTGCCTAAGGTTCAACTCCTTTTGCGAGAACACATACTTCAGGCTCTTGTGGTCTGTGAACACCTCAAAGGTTTCACCATACAGGTAATGTCTCCATAGTTTCAAAGCATATATCACAGCAGCCAGTTCCAGATCATGAGTCGGGTAATTTACCTCATGTCTCTTTAACTGTCGTGACCCATACACGATCACTCGACCGTTTTGCATTAATACGCAACCCAAGCCTATCTTTGAGGCATCCGTGTATACCACGTATCCACCTGGCCCATTAGGCATTGCTAAAACAGGTGCCGAGGTTAGCCTATCTTTGAGTTCCTGGAAGCTTTCCTCGCACTTGGCAGTCCATTCGAACTTGACTTCTTTCCGTATGAGTTTTGTCATAGGCGTGGCTATCTTTGAAAACCCCTCTACAAATCTTCGATAATAGCCTGCTAATCCCAAAAAGCTTCGTATCTCGGTTACACATGTTGGTTGCTTCCATCCTTGAACAATCTCAATCTTGGCTGGATCTACCGAGATTCCCTCAACCGATATCACATGACCCAAGAATGCAACTTGAGACAACCAAAACTCGCATTTCGAGAACTTGGCATATAGTTGATGTTTCTTGAGAGTTTCTAGCACTACTCTCAAGTGCCCCTCGTGCTCATTCTCATTTGAGGAATACACCAATATATCGTCTATAAACACTATTACAAATTTATCTAGGTAGGGTCTGAATACTCTATTCATGAGGTCCATAAATGCTGCTGGAGCATTCGTTAGTCCAAATGGCATCACCAAATACTCAAAATGGCCGTACCTTGTTCGAAATGCTGCCTTGGAGACATCATTCGGCTTGATTCTCAATTGATAGTATCCGGATCTCAAATCTATTTTCGAGAAAACCTTCACTCCCTGCAGCTGATCAAATAGCTCATCAATCCTCGGGAGTGGATATTTATTCTTGATTGTAGCCTTATTTAATTGACGGTAGTCGATGCACATCCTCATACTACCATCTTTCTTTTTTAGAAATAATACTGGTGCGCCCCATGGTGACATGCTTGGCCGGATAAATCCCTTATCAGTTAGTTCCTGAAGTTGACTCTTTAATTCCTTCATTTCTGCCGGAGCCATCCGATATGGTGGGATTGATATCGGTTGGGTTCCTGGTACTAGCTCGATTGAGAACTCAATCTCTCAAGGCGGGGGTAATCCCGGTAGGTCTTCTGGGAACACGTCCTCGTACTCTTGCACTACTCGTACCTCATTGAGTTTTGGTAATTCTCTTTTTTCTAATCGAGCATAGGCTATATACCCATAAGCTCTCTGGCTTATCAATTTTACTGCCTTCATTGCCGAAATCATTTTTCTAATCTTGGGGTCTCTTTGTCCCTGAAATTTGACCCAT
Source organism: Diospyros kaki (assembly GCA_036245055.1). Lineage (NCBI taxonomy): Eukaryota > Viridiplantae > Streptophyta > Magnoliopsida > Ericales > Ebenaceae > Diospyros > Diospyros kaki. Next base: position 11,828,765 of record BSEG01000009.1, read on the forward strand.
TCTCCTTCGGGTTTCTTTATTGTCATTTCTTTTCTCCGACAATCTATACTGGCATCATATCTGGACAAGAAGTCCATTCCCAAGATTACATCGAAATCGTATACCTCCAGCAAAATTAGATCAACTTGGAATCGAGCATCACTTAAACTAATTTCACATCTTTCTATCACCTTTGAGGACCTTGCACTTTACCCATAGGCGTCGAAATAACTATCAGAGATTCCATAGGTTTAGTCTCTACCCTTAAACTCTCAACTAGTGCATATGACATAAATGAATGCATTGACCCAGGATCTATCAATGCATGCACAAGGGTATCCAATATAAAGAGCGTACCTTGTACAACTACCAGATCTGTCCCCACATCTTCTTTGGTGAGGTTGTAGACGCGTCCATGACGAGTCCCACGAGCCTCTCCTGCTCTTTCAGCTGGTCCCTCTGCTTGTCCGAGTCTCGGCTTCTTCGGACAGTTCCTTGAATAGTACCCCAGTTGATTGCACTGAAAGCACACCACCTTCGTTAGGTCTTTCACTGGAGGTGTTTCCTTTCTCTTACGACAATCTCTACTTATGTGTCCTTGTTCTCTGCACGAGTAACAGCTGGATGTCCCTGCCAAGCATTTTCTCCCCGGATGGTTTTTCTTGCATTTGGGGCATTGCCTGCTGTTTTGGAAACTTTTATTTCCAGTTTTCTGTTTTGAGTTCCCTTTCGATTCACTAGACTTAATGAGCTTCACTTGCAAAAGATTCCTTTCTGTCATCAAGGCCTTGCTCAAGGCTTCCTCATATGAGTCAATTGTCCAAGTGCTCAAAGCATGCAATAGCTCCACTCGAAGTCCCGACATGAACTTCTGTGCCTTTTGCCACTCATCGGCGTCGTACATTGGCACGTACTTAATGAGTTGGTTAAATTTGGTGTCGTATTGTGCCACTGACATTTTCTCAGTCTGCTTCACATTTGCAAATTCCCAACTCTTCTCCTGCTTCCAACTCAAAGGAAAATACTTCTTGTTAAAGGCTTTCTTAAACGCTTCCCAAGATGTTATTGGAATCTCATCGTCTTCCAATTCCTGCCTTGAATTTGTTCGCTGCAGAGTCCGCTCCATTGTCTGCCACCACCTCCCGACATCTTCTTCCAACATAAAGGTGGCACAATTCACCTTATCTTGGTCATTGTATTGCAAGTGTCGGAGCAACTTCTCTGTTTGCTCCAACCAAAACTCAGCTATCTTGGGATTGTCGCCGGATTTCCCTTTAAATGTTAGCGGCCGCTGTCGGCGGTACTGTTCCAGTACGTTATCTGATTGCCTAGTCGATTCTCCCCTGGTCACATAGGTCACGAGATTCTCCATGACTTTTTCCATTCGGTTCAATCGCCTTTCGGGGATTACAGACTCTCTTTCTTGGTCTTCACCCCGGATGTTGTTGTTACTAACCTGGTCGTAGTGGCGAATCCCACTATCTTCGACACTCTCATTCCTCTGATTGGGAGTGACGAGAGCCTGGTTCCTTTGTCGCCTCGTGGATACCATCTGAAAGACAAGACAAAATCTCATTCCACGAGAGTTTCTCCAAAAGGAAATTTCATTTCATAACACGACATATATATAACATCGTTTAAGGAAAGCACACATCACACATCTGACACACTAATAAGCAAGATAAAATCGTCTATAATTCTTCCTATGGGCTGGTTGATTTCCAGACCCAAGCATCGTTGTTTGCTGTGTCGTCATCAGACTCGGCTACAGGTCCCTCGAGGTCGTCGTGCACAGTTGCTTCTTCTTCGTCATCGTTGTCCAAGTCAAGGTAGCCAGTGCCCATCATATTGGCTTCAATTGCCTCGTTCTCATCCCAATCTCCATCTGAGTCTAATATTTCATCTCCTTCTACTCCAATCCCCTCATACATGTTGGCGGCGTGGTCACAAAACTGTTGGCAATAAAAGTATAAGGATGCGTAATTGCCTTCGAGGTGAATTCCTTCAGTTAGATCTCTCCAAACCCCTTCCATGTGATTTATCAAAAAATCCACTTGAGTGAGCATCAGGGTTGGCCGCACGAAACTGCTTGGCAGCACATCTCTCAGTATACCTTCGAGAAGATCAAGGCGACCAAAGACGTCTACCATTATTGATTCATTGTCTGCCCATCGACTGGTCTAGTGGGTCACCCAGAATTGCTCGAGATAATCGTTTTCCATGCTGCCATTTAAAATCAGTTAGCTTTTCTACTATTCATCGAGAACAGTAGCCATTTAGCGTTTTGTACATGAACAATGCACCAGGTAAGTTCCCAGGTAAGAGAGGTGGGTCACAATGGACACACTTAAGTACCAAATCTTGCCTTCGCCAGAACTTTCCTAGACATGCACAATTCAGTACAACCCGCTTGAGTTCGTAACCTTTAAACTTCGATCATCAATCTCCTAATCTATAGATAAGGATTTCTTAATCTAAGTTTTCTAAACATTGAGTTTATAGATCCCTAAAGATCTATCCTGATTCTCCAAATAGAACTTTGGCTTTGATACCAACTGTAACACCCCAGCCTCTTCAGGGCATTAATATATGCTAGGATTTTTTTTTTTTTTGTTTTTACATCAAACTTCAACCAAAGATAAATCCTCAACATATCCTTTATTAGTAGCAATCCCAAACATAACAAAGGAATGATACACTTTAAACATAAGCGAAAGCAAGATCAGAACCTGTAAAGAACCTCGAAGACACATCATATGTAGGTGCATACACATCGTTTACCCGACATGATATTACAAATATTGTTAAAGTCTAAATAATACAACGAAATATAATAGATGGTCCTAGCCCCATATAGGGCCCACAAAATATCCATCAAGCTCATGCCTCGATCACTTTCTTGCCCTTCCGGCCGCTCGTCCCGCCTGGAACGTGGAATATTCCAGGGACATAATCCAATATTAGAAGATGAAATCTTCTAAGTGAGGGTTATATAAGTATGAATGAATGAATGATGCAAGGACATTTATAAACAAATACCCTAGTGTAACTTCCCTGGCCCACCAGTCTGGCACGGAACCCTAGGCAGAATCCCGAACCTTTACAGGATAATCTTAACGTTGTTCCATCAATTGCCCTTGGAGAATTATGGCTACACTCTTAGGGTGACATCCCAATCTCATGTATGAGTTTAATATGACAATAATATTATGTCATGCATACCTCATGACTTCTCATGCAATAGTATATGAAGATGATCATAACATACATAGATTTCATGTATAGAAAGGTATTCATATCATATATGGGTTATAGGGGCAAAATCACTCACCTTAAACAGAATTTGTCTTGCCTCGATTTGCGTGCTATCCTCGAAAATAATGCAAATTATCAAGATTCTTGGCCAAATCACTTCTTGGCCAGTCATTTCCAAATAAAATCAATAATATAATTTTTCTAGACTTTTTCTTATTTTTCCTCTATTTCTCTAAATTTTTCCTCTATTTTTCATAACCATAAATTCTTCCAAAATTCCTAATAAAATAATTTCTTCAATTTTGCTTCATGAAAATTCCTAAAATAACATTCCTAATGTCTATAAATTTTCTGGGAATTTTTTAAAACCTCTTCCTATTTTTCTCTAATTAAGTTTCCTTTCGAAAATTTAAAATAATTATTTTATCATAAAATTTCCAAAATAAAATTTTATAAAATTGAACTATTCATTTTTCTCGTATTTTTGGATATTTTTCCAGAATTTTATCTCTCTTATTTCTATTTTTACTCTATTTTCTTTATTTCAACATTTAAACAATACTAAAAATTATCTCCGGTCATCTTCTCTGGCGCCGGCACACCGAAAAATTAAAATGACTATACCAAAAGATAGCTTACCTTGATTTGATCAATCTGGCCAAATTTGAGCTTGAAAGAACACTTGAAAGACCTCCCTCCGAGCAAAATTCAGTCCGGTTCTGGCGAGATCCGATTTTTCCGGCGAAACTCCGATCACCCCTCAAATGAACTCCAAAATCTCTCAAAATTTCCAGAAATGATCCTTACCTCATGGGCAACAAAATCCCTATGGTTTGGTGCCTCAATTCATTCAAAAATGAGGTCGATTTTAAGCTCAAATCTTGCAAAACTCTCTACCACTAGATCCTCTATTTATAGCCTAATTGGAACCCAAAAACGACGGATCTTGCTTCACCCGAAGCCACTAAGGCCTTCTCGTGCCCTAGATCTGTCCAAAATGCACCGAAAGTTGCCCAAAAGTCGATTTATTTATGATAAATTATGGTTGCTTTCGGTAAAACATTTGGCCATTTTCGACCAAATCAAAGCCAATTGTCGGCTAATATTGATTCTGAGGCCTTGTCCCGACGTTCCTTGCCAATTTCTTGGGCCTTTCGCCACCGAATTCGGTGATAGGAAGGCTGGCCAGAAGCTTGGTTTGCCATGGCAGCTTCCAAGTTCTGAAAATTGCACTTTTGCCCCTTTATTTTGGTTTCTTTACATTTTGGCATTTCCATGAAGCCCCTGAACTTTCTATAACTTCCATTGAGTCCCTCAAGCTTTGAAATCTTCATTTCTTCCTTTAAGATTCCCAAAAAATGTCATTTTGACCTCCCTCGGGCAAATTCAAGAAATTGTACTTAGGCCCGAATATTCATTTTGGTCGTAAATCCTTTTGTTTCTTCTTGAAACCGCTAAAAGGTTGTTCTACATGCTAAATATGAACTTTATTGGGGTTCTTTTAACTTCTTAAAAGTCTCATGCGATAATTCGGTTTTTCAGCCAGAATCATAGTTATATTTTAGCTGTACCAAAAATCATTTCTGATCCAATTTTTCTCGATGCTAAAAATCATTTCTTGAGATTCTTAATAGGTATATGCCTATTTCTTTAGGTATATGAGCCTCCAGGCATTCCCTCTAGTCGATTCAGACATTTTTTTGAACTATTCTGATACCGATTTTCTTTGAAACCACATTTTTCTTACTCGAAAGTTTTTTGGGTATTACAAGAACGCTTCTGTTTCAATTCTGCAAGATAAGTCTTGCAATTCCTTTTCTAGTGCCCAATCTTTCCATAATGGAAGCAATTTCCTTTCTTTGATTGACTTGGCTTTGCTTTCTTGACACCACCCTTAGGCTTTGTCTTCCCCTTTTGAGAACTCTTCTCTGTGCCTTTTGACCAAATTCTTCTTTGGTTTTGAGGAATGTGAGGAACCAATGAGCATGATAGGTTTATCCTTTTTCATTGTCATTTCAACAGTTTTCAACATGTTAAGCAGTTCAGGAAGAGTAGTCACAAGCTTATACATATTGAAATTCATGACAAAATGATCAAATCTACATATAGATCATTATCCATAACAACATCCAAAGACTCAAGCTTTTCAATGAGGTTTATCATTCTCAATACATGAGTATTAACCGATTCACCTTTTGTCATACGGGCCCTGAAAAGCTCCTTTGAGATCTGATATCTCATATACCTAGTCTGTTCACCATACAACTCTTGTAGGTGCAACTGAATCTCTGCTACATGCTTCATGTTCTCATGCTGTTTTTGTAGCTCATTGGACATCGATGCCATCATATAACGAGTCTGAAGATCATCATCTTTCCACTTCTGCTAGGTGGTTAGTTCTGATGTTCTACCCTTATGTTTAGTTTTGATGATGAAAAATAATATCATGTTTTATCCCCAAGTCATGAGTCAAGTTTATGGTTTTCAACAAAAATCAATTTCAAATACTTTGTTAAAATGAAAACTAAATGATTTATATTCTTATACATGGAGATTTGAACAAATATGTATTATGATAAAATCTCCTAAAATGTTTTTCGAATTAGCTTTGAAGTCGTTGGTCAACATAGAGCTAAAATTGTTCTAAGGCAAAAGACCAACTAGAAATTCAAATGAAAGGTTTTCAATATAAGTTTTTCATATTTTGAAACATGCATGAAAGGTTTTGGCTTGAAACTTAAACGTATGAAAAATCTTTTAGTTCATGCATCATGTCTTGAAACTCGTTTTGATAACGTTTCAATATTTTTCTAAGTCTGGAAGACTAGCACCTTATAAGGAGACATATATGAAAATGTTTTCTTTTTAGAAAAATAACTCCCGATAATTCAATAGCTAACATTCATTAGTGATAAAATGATTTTTAACAAATTTTTCAAGAAATAGAAAGTGTATATCTTGGAGGTGGTAAAATCGCAAAATCCTAAGTTCCTACTAAAATCCAAATTCTACTTTCTTATTCTTATGGATTTTGATTGTTTAGATATTTTTATTGAATCCAAATGGGGGGTATTTCGTTATTTACATTTATGTATTAAAGTAAATAGAAGGTAAAATATAAATTAAACAAAATGAGGATTATCTGTCGACTATTTTTGTTCTGTCGACTATTTTTGTTCATGAAATTCAAAAATTTCTTCATATTTCTGCATCTATCGACTATGCAAGTGTATCTGTCGACTATTGAAAATTTTGTGTTATAAGATAGTCGACTATTCGTTTTGTCTGTCGACTATTTCTTGCTTTACTTGTAAAAATAGTCAACTATGCATTTCTACTGTCGACTATTTCTTTTTGCAGAAATCTATAACGGTTAGTTTTTTAAACTTCAATGGTCACAAACGGCTACATTTCTCTTCAATCTTTTGGGAAGCCTATATATACAACTCATGGATGATCAAGAGAAGACTAATGGACGGAAATGAAATTATTTGAGCTTACTGTTATTCTCATTTGTATTTAAAATCGTCTGTGCTTTATTTTTCTCTCTTCAAGGCTTCGATCTTCACTTGTAATTATTTACTTCAAGCCTTGTATCATTTTTGAGAGATCATTGTAACTAAGAGTTGTACTCTTAGATTCTTTATTCGATTGTTTGTATTTTTCGTAGCAGTAGCTAGAGGGCCCATTAAATTGGGAGGTTGTATTTCCTAGCTTGTGTAGCTAGAGGGCCTACTTGTGTAAGTAGGAGGTTTTAGTGAATTGGTTTAAAATCCTTAATTGGAGCTAAGGTAGTGGATTATGCTTGGTTTAAGCGGAACCATTATAAATCTTTTGTGTCTTTTATTCTTTTTGCTTTACATTTATCATCTCATATGTTCTATATTTTAAATCACTAAAACCTCAATTGGGACAAAAAGTTTTCAAATTCTATCAAGAGTTTTAATTACACCAATTCACCCCCCCTCTTGGTGTGTGCCATAGCATCTCCCGTTCTAACAAGTTCTCCTGGGGTGGAAGCCTCTGAAACTTTTTCAGGTAGGGTCTTATCTAGCGCATAAGTAATTTTCTCGGAATCCAAAACAATTTTGAGATTCCTTAGCTAATCCAGATAATTGGGACCTGTCAACTTGTTAGTGTCTAGCAAACCTGCAAGTGGATTCTTGGCCATTTTTGATTTCACAAATTTGCAATTATAAACATGATCATACATTTAAACACTCAATCAATTACATTACACATATGATTAAGGACTTTTTGTCATAAGTGATACTCCCACTATTTTAATCAAATCTTAGCACCCTCAAAATAAGATTTGGAAAGCTTGAATGCATAGGCTTTCTAGTGGGTTTGACACCCAATTAATATTACCATAAACTCGAATAATATCGTAACTCTTATAGTAATTTGAAAAGGTAGGTAACTCTTACCAATTACATCTCATGTAACCCTCAAACTATTTTGCCTCATATTTGCATAAACTCAAATATCATTGAAGCTCTTTTGCAAAACATGTTAAGTCAAACCATCATTGACCACAAGTGTAATAAATAGAGATACCCCCAAAGAATATTGATGATAGTATTTCTACATATCACCTAATGTACATCGACATGCATAACATATAATATAGATTGCCATACTTAGTATGCCCCAAATAATATTGGCGATACATATCAAACATGAAAACCTCATATTATATGCCAATGATGGAAGGCCATGGAGAAATTAAACTCTTTTGATTTCCCCGTTAACGACTTAAAATTCATACTTAAAACAATTTTAAGCGAGGGGTTTTAATATTTCATCTAGATCAAAAATACATGCATTTAACACATTGCATAACTAATATATCATAAGATGCATCTCATACACAATGATAATAACATGTTATTAGCATGCATCTTAAAAATAATAAAACCATCTCATGCAATGAAGATAACAATTGAATACAAGTTAAAAGACATGTAAACAAAATAGTTTTTCAGCTTTTGCATATCTAATGGACATAACAGATTATGATCCTAATGAACACGGGGGTTCGGGGGCAACGCCCCTGGACCAAATTTTACAGAACACAATTATACAACAATAAATTGTTGCACGAATTAGATCATATCACAAACCCTTTCCATCAATATGTATATAAACATAATGCTGTTCACTTAAGATCATATCAGTAAACTATTTCCGTTCTTTGTTGTTCGTTTAAGATCATATCAGTAACGATTGCTGTTCATTTAAGATCATATCAGAAACGATTGCTCCCAGCAAACTGTTTGAATACATACTGACCATATCAAAAGATAAACAAGAACTCAATATTGCAGTTCGTTTTGATCATATCTGGATGCTTCTATTCAATCAGATCATTATCTCGTACTGATCATATCAGAACAGATAATGAACTGTTCGAACTGATGATATCAAAACAAATCCTAAACTGATCTCGGTTTGATCATATCAAACCGATTCTTTTTGAACATGCTGTTCTATAACACGACCCCATAATCTGTATCGATTTTAATCTTATTTCAAATTGATTACTGATATTTTTTAACCCTTGTAAGCAAACAAATTCGCAGCATGACAGAAAACAGCAAAACAATGGCAGATTTAAACCGTTTCTATATATCAGTTTCATTTCATATTAAAAACTGATCACTGAACTTAATCTATCATCTAAGCATGCTATTTGATACATCAACAGACCATCAATACATGGAAGAATCGATAACAATATTGATTCGTTACTGCTATTCTGATTCATCAAAACATGGCAGATTTAAAATGACTTAATTCATTTTTACCATAATCAAAGACCGAATCAAATATGTAGACTAACGAAACCATTTAAAAGTTCGAGATAACCTGTCTCTGATACCACTGTTAGAAATCGGGCAACCCTGAAGAGTAGATTCTGCCTTGATTGATCCGTAGAGTCGCAAACATGAACTCCTCCAAGTCGGTCCACACGATCGGCCGTTTCCACGAACGCCTCGAGTAATGCTAGTAACCCTAGGCGCCTATGAGAGATCTGAAATTTTTTATTGCTTTCCATTTTCTTAAGTGGCCTATTTATAGAGTTTAAAAACCCTAATTGTGCCTTTGGAAGGCTCCTAAACGTTTTAGGCCCGGCCCCTAATCATATTGGACAGTATCTCTGTTTTAATTTGTGGAACGGGCTCGACCCAAGTGTGTGACCCCTTAGGTCCATCATTAGGCTAGATGTAGGGCTAATTCTATTGGGCTATATGAAGGCCCAACTCATTAGAATAATTAAACTCTTTAATTAAACTTATGGGCTTCATAATTAACTCATCTCATGGGCTTCTTAGTTAAACTCTTTAATTAATAGTTTTAGAATTAATCATATTAATTCTAAAATCCTACATATCATGGTTAACATTTAGCAACATGCCATGAATGCCTAGCCAACGATGAAAAAATGGACCTTTTCAATTACAATTACCTTACAGTAAAATCCTTTCATCAATCTATGTCCTGATTGAATTTAGGGTATGGTTTTATGACGAAACCCTAGTCATTCAACAACTATGTATCCATTCCAGATTTATGACTTGTTTGATGAAATCAAAACACCTTTTGATTTCCATCTCACCTTGGCCAAGGATTTCCTCAGTCATGAAATCATCGGAATACATACGACATGTTCTCATCTTGTCGATAAGTGATGAATCCTATTTCGATATTCACAAGCCTTCATATGTGATAAGGTTACGCCCAGTAATAATTTGTTAATGACTCCAGTGGAATCCAAAAAGAATCAAAGCGTAGCCAGTCGAATATAAGACTACCATGATGTTTCAAGTCTAAGGACCAATTTGCACTATTGCAACACAGAAATTCCAATTCGACAATGAACAATTACCATTAGGAATTTTGTAGCGGGTCAGTTCAGTGTACTTATTCTTATAATAAGCACCCACATATATGCACTAGTGTCCACACACCAATGTCCATGAAACAAGATATTCTCTTAATTGAGCATGCATCATATATGCTAGTCTATCCAAGTTATTAGTGTCCAATCCTAATAACTCTATGACTAGGAACATTTAAGATCAAGGCTTATAAGGAATATGTTTCATGATCCTCATCTCTATGCACGACCATATTCCAAGAGCCTATCTGATCTATGGACTTTGTCAAATATGGAAATATTAAAGACAACCATCAATGATAAAAAAAATAAAATAAAATAATGCCTTGCAATAATAATTGATTGAAGATAAAGAGTCACAATATAAAATATGATCAATTACATGTAAATATAATTGGCTTGTGGGACATATCTCTAACAGTGGTGTCGGGGAACTAGGGCCTGAACAAGGAGCGACTCCTGGTAGGCTTCTAGAATGACAGCCCCCCAAAAGGGAGAAGATTTGGAATCAATTGTAGGGTCACATGATGAGGACGTCATGTGCTCAAGGGGGGGAGAATGTAATATCCTGAGAGCCCAAAGTCAGGTCTAAAAAAGGACTTTAGAGAAGTTAGTATATATATCGAGGATAGTAAAGGAAGGAAACAACACCAGCTGGATATCTTTTAGACTGAATATAGGCAAAGAACTCTCGGGTTAAGCGTATTTAAGCTGGGGAAGCTTAAGGATGGATGACCTTTGGGAAGTTCGTGTAGGCCTATCAGGGTAAGTTATTCTAGTCCTTCCTATCGCTCGATGCGGGATGTTACAGCCCAAGACACTTTCAAAGTCTCCTGGGCCTAAGCTAGCTCCAAAAAGTCTTTCGACCCATCTGAAGAATACTCATTAGGGGATTTTAATCCCGAAGATACCTCTAAACCCTTCAGCCTCTTTTGATGCATCTTCCTCAGAGAGTAGGGAGACTCTCATCTGCATACCCCATGTAATGTGGGTCCCATCGATAAGTGTATAAATAGTCATCTATTCCACGACAAACAGACCTTTTTTGGTCAAGACTTTTACTCTTTCCCTCTAAGATCTCAGACCCTTAGACCCTAAGACATACAGAGCCTTTTGGTACAAAATCCCTGGAAGACTTTTAAACAGATCATACGACACAAATGTGTACATCCATACATTTGTATTCTTGCTTCAAGACATCATTATTTGACTTAAGCATCAAAAGGCTCGCGTGGGGAAAATCCCCACTTGCCTTCTAATTGTCTTTGTGCTATAGAAACTACTTGTGTCCTGAAAATCCCAAAGACTCTTCAGGGAACCATTCCCTTGAAGACTCATTCAGAGACCCCTAAAGCCTCAGCTCTCCCAAACAACGGATTGAGCTTGCTACCCTAGACCTTGGGGCTTTACTTAGGATTATGCATTGGCTATTCTCTAAGATAAATAAATTTAATTGTTATAATTAGGCAACAACAATTTGGCGTTGTTTGTTGAAAAGAAGTTAAAAGTAATTCTCCATGGTGAGACCCACAAGGTCTACTCGAGTAAGAGGGCTCCACCCAAAGATACGCATTTTGACCTCTTTGGGAAGTAAGAAGCGACTACCAGGGAAACATTTTCCAACTGCCACCCCAGAGTTGTTGTTGTAAAAAATACAACAATTGAGATTTATAATGCAAAAATGGTTACTGGATATCTGCGGTCGGTTTGGAACAATAATACTCATTGAGAGTGTAAAAACGTCAGCTTTAGGAGGTCGAACTTCGGGAAGAGGGCTTTCGGAAGGGAAATGTGTCCCTGAAGAGAAGGAGACATCTAGGAGATAATCGTGACTCTGGAGAAAAATATGACTCTAGAGAAAAATGTGTCTCTGGAAAGAAAATGGGCCTAGAAAGGAACGCAACTCTAGAGAGAATGGGGTCTCTGGGAAGGGTGCCATGTTGGGTAGGATCTACCTTAGATGCTCAGCTTCTTGGATGAACATGGATTCTTTCTGGCAGGATGAGATCGACTTCCGAGAAGAATGTTGTTCTTCCTAGAAGGATGTGATTGGCTTTCGAGTAGAATGTTCTTTCGGGAAGGATTCAATTGGCTTCTCCATGTTAAGAGTTATCATGAAAAAGGGTTAGAAGGCTTACGAGGATTTCTCGCCCGCGATGACCCTCAAATGCTTAAGTTAGTAACGGACGTAGATAATTTTGATATATTACTTATTTTGACTTGGGGTATTATAATAAGAGATTGAAGTATCTATTCTTTCAGAGAGATTTGAATATGAGGCAGCGGTGGTGGATGTAATTTTTGAAGGATTACAATTGTACCATCCAGTACCATCCTAGGAAAACAAATATAGTGGTTAATGCATTAAGTAGGAAAGGGCTTGTCTTGATGGCCAGTTTGATGACTTGGGAATGGGAACTGGTGGAGGCTTTTAGCCAGTTGATAGTGGATGTAATACCTAAAGAAACGTCTATTTACATTACCAGCCTAACGATTCAGTCTTGTCTTTAAGAATAAATTAGGAAAGCTACTCCGAAGAACTTAAGGATAAAATCCTGGGTAAATGATAAAGGGTAAGTCAAAAGTCATGATTTCTATTTCTTAGACGGAATACTTCAGTTCCAAAACCGAGTTTATGTGCCCAAAGACAAGGATTTAAGGCAAACAATCATGGAAGAAATGCACCGGGCTAAATCTACCATCCACCTTGGAGCTCCCAAGATGTATAAGGATTTAAGAAATTTGTTTTGGTGGTCAGGGATGAAGAAAAATGTTGCTTGACATGTAGCCCAATGTGATATTTGCCAACGAATAAAAATCAAACATCAGAAACCTGTTGGGAAACTCCAATTGCTATAAATTCCTGAGTGAAAGTGGGAGCACATCACCATGGATTTTGTGACTAGATTACCAAAAGGACCCTTTGGAAAGGATTCCATATGGGTAGTAGTAAACAGGCTGACTAAATCTACTCATTTCTTACCCATGAAAGTTAAGCAACCAATAAGCAAGCTGGCTTAACTTTACATTAAGGAAATCGTTAGACTGCATGAGACATCTATCAGCATAGTTTTCGACAAAGACCCAAGGTTCAGTTCTCGATTTTGGGAAATTTTGCAACAAAGTTTGGGAACACAACTATGTTTAAGTACCGCTTATCATCCCCAAACGGATGGTCAATCAGAAAGGACAATTCAAACTTTGGAAGATATGTTACGAGCCTGTGTGCTTGATTTTTCAAGAAATTAGGAAGATCATTTGCCATTGATTGAGTTTTCTTATAACAACAGTTATCACAGTAGCATTGGCATGGCACCCCTCTATGGGAGGAAATGCAGAACACCACTTTGTTGGATGGAGGTAGGTGAAAGGAAACTCTTGGGGCTAGAATTGGTGCAAAGGACAAGTGAGAAGATTAATGTAACACCCCACTTTCTCGGGCATGTTATATTTAGGATAATTCTGAGATAATAATTTTTTTTTTCTATTTAAAACTATGACTAAACCATATATTTACTCATATCCATCCCAAAATTTCCATCTATCTCGAAAGAGAATCATTATAACATCAAATGCGAAATTTAGAATTGAACCTTAACTTTAACATTAACCATAAATAAGGTTATACATCATCATTTCTCAAAACGTTATGAATTTAAAATAGCAGAACTTAAATACATGGGCTACATAACATACATTTAATTCATCATGTACTTTGCTAAGTGCCATTTCCTACCTCATTCATCATCGTTTCTACTACAATCTCCATCTGAAACGTTTGAATATTCCAAACGCAAAATCCAAGTTAGATGATGATTCATCTAAGTGAGGGTACAAAACATATTTTTGTGCATGGATGCAATATCCAAAATGTCCTTATTTCCTTTCATTAGAACCAACCGCACCTTAATGCTACCCGCTATTTCTACTGCTTCCTGACCATGCTGAGGTAAATGGGTGCAGTGGTGCCGGTCCGCATTCTCATTTGAGCTAACCATACCTTAATGCTACCCCCATTTCTATAGCTTCCTAACCATACTGAGGTAAATGGGTGCAGCGGTGTCGACTCGCACTCATATGCGATGTATGATTAATAATATCATCGTGAACATATGCATAACTCATAATCAATACATGTGAATGCAACCTACATGATGCATAACATAACAGAGCATGTCAATATGATAGAATCATTTGCATAAAAATGGCTTTGGGTGAACCACTTAGGGGTTACAATCATGGAAACAAAATACAGGCTTTTAGGTAGGACCACTCACCTCGAAAGTATCTCATAACATCTTGATCCTTGTGCTAAGCTTCTAACATACTCAATTTGGATTCTCAACATACCCTGACCATCATATTTATTTAAGGATATCAATTTCTTATATTTTTTTCTAAATTTCTCATAATTTTCCTCTATTTCTTCCTATTTTCCTCAATAAATCCAAACTAAATATTTCTCAAATATTTTTCTATAACAATTCATAAAATAACTTTCCAGATTTTTTGAAATTTTTTAGGAAATTTTACTCGCCTTAACTTAGTCTCTCAGCCTTTCTCGGTATGCGTGTCTTGACCTCGCAACGCGTACCTACATAATTTTTTTGCCAAAATCTTCAGAATATTAATAAATCTCTATTTCATATTTTTCTAGAATTTTCTAGGATTTTTCCACATTTTTCTTAATTTTTTTCTTTTATTTTCTTTTTCTTTTCCTTTTTCGACGGGAAGTAAACAAACAATAGCAAGGAAGCATACACCGTCAAGAAATTCAGTACGTCAAGAAAGAAAAGAACTTCATGACATCCTAGAAGAAGGAACACTGACCTTTTTTCCTTGTTGGGAGCACGAACGCCACTTCCTTTACGACTCCCTTTGGTCATTGTGTTGTTTGGGAGATCTACAAATCTATTTCAACCCGTCGATTTCCTTGTTGGGAGCACGAATACCGCTTTCTACGATTCCTCTCTCTGTCGTTCAACTCTTCGTGATCTCAAAGACATTGTCGTTGGCCTTTGGTTCTTCTTTGTGCTCTTCGTGTTATCTACCTTCTAGGGTAGGGTTTAGGGTGTAGGGTAGGGTTTGAATGTCTATGGGTTTAACCACGGTTAACCACATAACCAACGTGGTTTTAATTTTTGTTTTGTTTTTTTCTTTTTTCTTGCACAATAAATATGAGTCCCATTTAAATAGGTCACGTGGCTTGCCACCTGTACAAAGGCACACATTTGGGGATTCGATTTAGAGAGCTAACCAAAATTGCAACTAATTTCATAAAATCGATACTTTTTGCCAAAATTGAAATGATTGGATATAATCGTAAAAACCCAAAAATGTTTGGTTTTTTGGTGCTAATTGACCTTTTATTTTCTATTATCTTTTACATACTGTTATAAATTTCTGTTGATGTTTTACCATTTCAATTTCAGAAACTTTAATTTATTGTCATTTAAATTCTATCATTTAAATTCCACCAATTACTATTCTATATTTTTATTTTCCTGTCCTTTAATTTTTTGTATCCAAAAATGAAAATGTATGGCTAATAATTCTCGAACCAAGGCAACGACAGTGTTTGATGCCAAAATTTTTCGAGTTAGCTGAACACCATTGCAAATTGAGGTGTTAAAATTGATTTGTAGATTTTTGTGAAACACTTGAGTTTGGATGAGATATATGCCTAATCCGAAACTCTCATACCATGTATGTGGGTTATCCAACCTGGAAATATCATCATCCCCAAGGTTAAGTGTACTTTATATACATTTCGATTTATGGTGGTTGCTTAAGTTAGAGTCGTCATGTCATGTATGTCGGTTACTAGAATTAAAACCATCATCATCTCAAAACGTAATCAATAGCAAAGATCTTAAAATTAATTTAACTCCATGATACCTTCTTTTGTGAGTCTTGGGAAATATTTGGATTGGCACTGAAATTGTCTTGATCTGAGATGTTTGGTTTTCAGTTGCACATTCAATTTCCTTTCTCCTAAAATTAGTTGAATTGGTTTAACAAACCTGTTTAGGACATGAAAATTTCGCTGCTTTTATTTCCGTCTTAATAAAAATCTCCCAATGAATAGACCTGGACTCCCATCCAGTACGTATATTTGTGCTGCAATGCACACTCATACATTGGCGAGTATAAATGCCTTATGCCTGCATGATTGTTTTCTTTTTTATTTGTTTGCGCGTGTGTGTTTGAATTAATTACACAAGGTAAAGCGAAGTCAAATTTTGGCACCGTTGCTGGGGAGATCGGTGACAGAATTATTATTGTGGAAAAAATATTGTTGTTTAGTTTCCTTTTGTGGTTGTTATTAGTAATACATGAGGCATAAGTTAGGTAAGATTCATGAACCATTAATTTAAATCATTGATTGTTAGAATTCTTATATGCCTTTTAATTGTCACGTTCATATTCAGTTATGTCTCAGTATTTTGATTACATGTTCGTGTTTGGAAAGGCTTTTGGTTATCACGATCCCATTGAGCAAAATAGTTGCAGACCCCTTAAGGATTTCTTGAACCTTCCTAGGCAACCAACTCCATCCTACATTACACCTTCGGTTATTCACCACGATTTTAATTTCAACCCTTATGCTAATCAGTCATCACCTGTAGATTCTTTTAGAAATCATGACCATTCCCTGTAATGTCCCAAAATTTTGGAGATAAGTAATAATTTTTAATTTCGGTGTTTGAGGTAATTATTGAATATTTTAGAATTTATGAGAAAATATTAATTTTGTGGAAATGGGAAATTAAGATAATTAATTATTTTATTTTTGGACTATTTATGAAATTATTGATTTGGGTATAAGTGGGATTCCTAGAAGTCTTGGGGTATCAGTGTAATTAGTAAAGAGGGTGTAAGTGTGAGTTTCTGGAAGTTTTGGGGCGTTGTTGTAATGTCAAGAAGTGGGTCGCGAGCATGTTAAATATATTTGGGTGTATATATAAGTTGAAGGGAGCAACTAGCAAGAGCAGTCGTGCGTGTGTGTGTGTTGGGTGCGGTCGAGGGTTCGATTTCGCGGGAGGTCGTGCACGCTGGAGGATAATGCTGATTTTAATCAATAAGGCAAGCCCAAAATGATGTCGTTTTAGGTTAGGGTAGTGGCAGCCATGCGCGGTTGCAGGCGCACCACGTGGCTGCCCCTGGACAGCCATTTTGCGTTACGCTTCAAGTAGCTGTTTTGCTATGTATTTAAGGCCAATTTGGCCAATTTTGGTGCCAAAATTGAGAGAGAAGAGAGGAGAGAATTGAGGGAGAAGATAGTGTTTGGCCAATAGCAAGAATGGAAAGGAAAAGGAAGGAAAAGTGAGGAAAATCAAGGAGTTCTTATGGTTATTCAGTGGTTAAAATATCCAAGTAAGTGAGTAAAATTATTGGAAACGTTGTATGTCCATGTCCAGTTTATGGATTTTTCACGGTTAGATTATATATTTTACCTGGTCGGAATTGATTATTATGCGCCATCATCTTACTATCTTTCTATAAAATGTTTTACTTTGCAACGGGAGAGCAAGAAATGCGAGAATCGGTCTTTTAAAGGCAAGCACCTAACCCAAGAGAGAGATCACATGTTTTGTGTGTGGCGAGCCAGGACATTTCACCAGGGATTGCCCTGGGAGGAAGCCGTTAAAAATTTCAGATACGCCAAAGAGAGAGATCACATGTTTCTTCTGCAATCAGAAGGGGCACTATTCTCGAGATTGCCCTCAACGCAGCAAAGCCGAGCCAGGGAAGAAGCCTGAAGGGAAGCCAGGATCGCAACCAGCCAGGGTATATCACTTAACGAAGGTGGAGGCAGAGGCTGACCCAGGCGTGGTGGAAGGTACGATCTTGATCCATTCTACTCCTATGCATGCATTAGTGGACCCCGGTGCCACTCATTCATTCATGGCATTAGAGTCTTCTAAGAGTGTGGGTCTAGAACCTTCAGTAATGAGTTACAGTATTAAGGTTCAATCCCCAATTGGAAAAAGTGTAGAAACAGATCTCATGATTCGTTGCTTCGTGAAAGTTGAGGATGAGAAATTCGAGATAGATTTGATTCTTATGGAGATGCAAGACTATGATGCAATCTTGGGTATGGATTTCCTTTCTAGATATTGCGCTAGCATGGATTGTTTGAAGAAGACGGTGAAGTTAGGATGCCTAGGAGGGAAGGTGGTGAAATTTAAAGGTCAGAGGGTTGTAACCCCATTTAAATTTGTGTCTGCCTTAAAGGCCTGTAGGTTGTTGGAAAGGGGAGCATATGGCTATATGGCTCATGTGGTTGTGGCTGGTGAATTATTGCCAGGAACGAGGCCAATTTCTATCCCCACTTATCGAATGGTGCTGACAGAGTTGTGAGAATTAAAAATCTAACTCCAAGACCTCGTAGACAAATGATTTATCGGACCTAGTGTGTCACCATGGGGAGCCCCAGTCTTGTTCGTGAAAAAGAAGGATGGTAGCCTAAGATTGTGTATAGATTATCGAGCCCTCAACAAAGTCATAGTAAAGAATAAGTATCCATTGCCAAGGATATGTGAGTTATTTGATCAGCTAAAGGGTGCTAGAATTTTCTCTAAGATTGATTTGCGATCGGGGTATTATCAGATGAAAGTCAAGGAAGAAGACATCCCTAAGACGGCATTTCGTTGTAGATATGGGCTCTATGAATTTTTGGTAATGCCGTTTGGTTTGACGAATGCACCAGCAGCCTTTATGGATTTGATGAACCGAGTGTTCAGGCCATTCTTAGATAAATTTGTAATTATGTTCATAGACGACATCCTGGTGTATTCGCCTAGTGTGAAAGACCACCGTGAGCATTTGAAGGTCGTGTTGGAAACCCTACGTGGAGAAAAACTCTATGCAAAATTTTCTAAGTGTGAATTTTGGTTGAAAGAGGTGGCGTTTCTGGGTCACGTAATTTTAGGGGATGGAGTATCGGTTGACCCAACCAAGATTGAAGCCATTAAAATTTGGCATCAGCCTAGATCAGTGTTTGAAATAAGGAGCTTTTTGGGGCTAACAGGATACTATCGATAATTTGTTAAAGGGTTCTCAAAGATTGCTTTGCCGTTGACACGTTTGACTCGAAAGAATGTGAAGTTCATATGGGATGACAAGTGTGAGAGAAGTTTTGAGGAACTTAAGAAGCAGTTAACCACAGCGCCGATTTTGACCCTACCTGAGGGTTCTGGGGGATTCGTGGTCTATAGTGATGCTTTGGGTTCGGGGTTGGGCTGCGTGTTAATGCAGCATGGTAAAGTGATCGCTTATGGGTCGCGTCAATTACGACCCCATGAGAAGAACTACCCCATCCATGATTTGGAACTGGCTGCAATTATCCACGCCTTGAAGATTTGGCGACATTATTTGTATGGTGAGAGATTCGAAATATATACCCATCACAAAAGCCTGAAATACATTTTCTCCCAAAAGGAGCTTAATATGAGGCAGCGTCGGTGGATGGAGTTCTTGAAGGACTACGACTGCACCATCCATTATCATCCAGGGCGGGCGAATGTTGTGGCGGATGCCCTTAGTCGTAGGGATCTTGCAGTCGAGGCCGGAATGATGATGCGGGAATGGCAACTGATTGAATTGTTCAGTGGGCTAACGGTGAGTGTAGTGCCTGGGAACGGATCGTCCACAATGGCGAATCTACAAATTCAACCTGGATGGTGGGAGGAGATACGACAAGCTATAGGGGAGGATCGTAGACTTCACCAATGGATAGATGAAAATGGGCAACCAATGAAGACGAGTTACGACTATAGGGACGAAATCTTGAGGATGAATGGGCGAATATATGTTCCTAACAATATAGAATTGAGGCAAAAGATTCTTGATGAGGTGCATCGGTCAAAGTACACTGTTCATCCAGGGGTAAACAAGATGTATAAGGACTTGAGAGAAGTCTACTGGTGGCCTGGTATGAAGTGAAGTGTGGCTCTGTATGTAGCCCAGTGTGATGCATGCCAGCGTATTAAGATTGAGCATCAGCGACCAGCGGGATTGTTGCGACCGTTGGAGATTCCAGAGTGGAAGTGGGAACACATCTCCATGGATTTCATCATGGGATTTCCTAGGATAGCAAGGAAGAAGGACTTGATATGGGTTGTGGTTGACAGGCTAACAAAGTCGGCACATTTCTTACCCATTAGAGTTGGGCAAAGTGCAAAAGAGCTATCGCGGTTATACGTCCAAGAGATTGTGCGGCTGCATGGGATGCCAGTCAGTATCGTGTCTAATAGAGATTCAAAATTTTTGTCGAGATTTTGGACATGTCTGCAAGAAGAGCTTGGAACGAGATTGAATTTCAGTACGGCATATCATCCCTAGACAGACGGACAGACAGAACGGGTGAACCAAGTTTTGGAAAACATGTTATGAGCATGTGTCTTAGAATTTGGAGGAGGTTGGGACGAGTATTTGCCGTTGGTGGAGTTCTCCTATAATAACAGCTATCAGAGTAGCATCAGCATGGCGCCGTATGAAGCGTTGTATGGAAGCGATGTAGATCGCCTTCGTGTTGGCTTGAAGTAGGCGAAAAGTGATTAGCCAAGACTGAACTTGTGCAACAAGCCTCTGAGAAGATTGAAGTGGCGAGGAGATGTATGAAGATTGCCCAAGATTGCCAAAAATACTATGTGGATCACCATTCTCGAAACTTGGAGTTTCAAGTAGGAGATAGAGTATTTCTTCGAATCTCACCACAAAGACCCTCAATGAGAAATCAGAAGCTAGGAAAGCTTAGTCCGAGGTTTATGGGACCGTATAGGATCATTGAGCGAGTGGGACCTCTGGCTTATCAACTAGCCTTGCCCAACGAACTGGTGGGATTGCATAATGAGTTTCATGTGTCTCAGTTGCGAAAGCACATACTGGATCCAAGAATGGAAGTTCCCGAGAAAGAGGTAGAGGTATGTCAGAACCTAACCTATACTGAGCGACCAGTGAAAATCTTGGACCATAAGGAGAAGAGTCTGAGGAGCAAATCAATTCCGCTAGTTAAAGTTCAATGGAACCATCATTCTGATCGAGAGGCAACATGGGAACTAGAAGAAGATATAAGGCAGCAATTTCCCGATCTATTTGTCGATGTAATGGAAGAATAGCTATAATGTAATTATCAATGATATTAATGGAAATGAATTTCGGGGACGAAATTCTTTTAAGGGGGGTAGGATGTAATACCCTTGGTGAGTTATGATAAATTAAATAATAAAGAGTATGATAGTATATGGGGGTTTCCATAATTTCCCTTGAATCATGGAGAAGTCATAAAAATATAAGATGCCTTGGGAAGGGCAAATTTGGTAATTTGGTGTTTTTCCCCATAAAGGTAATTATTTGGTGGAGAAATTTATATATATTGTGTAATTAGAATTTTAAGGAATTTAATTCTTATTTTCAAGCATGGGAAAAAAATGTATGGAAAAATTAAGAATTTAAAAATTGGAAGCCAAGTTGTGTAGAATTATGACACTTGGCAAATTCTTATGAAAGGAATTTAGTTAAAATGTGAAATTAAGAAATTTAGCCAAATTAGATATTAAGGGGACACTTGGCATGATCTTGTGAAGGGAGATAGGAGAATAAAAAGAAATTCAAAAAGAAAAGAATTTGGTCTTTCAAGCATTAAATGAAGCCATGATGATGTCTCTAAAAAGAAATTACAAAATAAAATGAAATTAGTCACCCATTAATGGGTGAAAATAGAAATGATATATAAATTAGAAAGGAAAAGGAATTATGTCTTTCAAGACATGTCTTGAAATTAGTCAAATTAAGTTAAATGGGAATTAAAATAGAAACTGCAAGTGATCTAATGGTAGTGATTAAGTCTTGAAAGAAGAATTAATCCAATGGCTAGAATTGGGTCTTAGGAGATAGCATGGATTGCCAACACATTTAAAAATTTAATTTAAAAGGAATTAGGGATGGTGGAGATCATGGGCTAAGAATTATGGATGGTTAAGATGTAGTCTTGAAGGAAGACCAAGATTGTGCTTTCTTTCAAGGGTGGAGATTAATTCTCCCAAGATGGATGGATGAGATTCTTCTTGCAAGAGCACATGGATTGTGTTTTATTTGAATGGCTAGGATGGGTTCTTCCAACTCAAATTAAATCCAAAGGCTAGGATTTATTCTTATCATAGAATTAAATCAAAATGAATTAAGAAATATTTGCTTATATAAGAGAAGAAGAAGAAGAAGAAGAAGAAGACTTGTCTTCTTTTGGGCAAGTAGAAGAAAAGCATAGAAGAGAGAGAGAGAGAGAGAGCTTGGAAGATTGAAGAGGTAAGCTCTGCAAGAAAGCTTGTTTCCTTAAAACCCTAGTCTTGAATGTTTTTTTAAGCAAGTTTTATTTTTTCTTAAGGGTTGGAAGTGAGAGCAAGTTGTTGTTAAGCAAGGAGGAAGTCTTGAAGCTAGTTGTTGAAGCTTAAGAGGTAAGGGATGGCCCCATGGGAGGTGGCCTTGCAAATGTTATATATATGCTTTAACTATGTGTGTGCATCTTGCATGTTTGTTGTGGTAAAGACCTATGGCCATGAGGTTATGTGGGTTGGGATATATGGAAGCCTCAAACCAAGTGGGTTATGAGGATGTGAAGTCCCAAGCATATTGCATACATTTATTTTGTCACACTTTACTTGTTATTGCGCATATTTTATCATTTGCACCCTTATTGAACTTAAAGCTCATGAGGTATTTTTACCTCCTTGTAGTTGGGACATCATCAAAAGGGAAGGAGAAAATGGATGCTTGAAATTTGGAAAGTATGAGCATGCCTATTATCTATTTTGAGTGATCATTAGTAAGGTTTGAGTACAAAAGGTTGAAACCATTTAGATCTTTGGGTTATGTTGTCGAATGTTGGCATGTAATCTATTTTGCTAGTCCTTGAAGGTATTAATGTCTTTGATGGTGGATACATCATGTAATTTAGTTGGAGTTTTGGTTGGCATGAAATGGAAGGGTGTTTGATTATTTTAAAATGATTTTGAGTCATGAAAAAAAAAATATTTTTTTTTATTTTATTTAAAAGGGGGTGGCCCAAGGTATTTTTTTTTCATTTATTTTAATTCTGGAAATTCATGGATGTTTTCAAAAAAAAAAAAAAAAATTCAGGTTGCAACAACAGCCCGCGCGCGCCGGGCCAGCAGCAGGCACGCTCGCGACCAGCAGCAGGCGCGCGCGCACGGCTGCCAACCGCGCTACGCACGCGCCCAGTTGGTGCTGGTCGCGCGCCCAGTAGGGCCCGTCGCTGCCCGGGCCCGCCTCCGGCTACTTTGGGTACTTTTTTTTTTTTTAAAAAAGAGGGGTTTTGGCCATCAAGAGGAAATTGGGTTTTTAGAAAATAGAGTATAATTTATTAAATATCAAGGGATATTTGTGATTTTAAATATCAAGATTGGATTCCAACTAGTTCCTAGAATAATGAGATGAGCATACGTATAAAGATGGGATGTTCGAAAATAAATTCTTGGGACTTGAAATTGGAATTTTCTAAAACCAATGTTAGGATGGATTTTGGCTTCCAAATTTTCCTCAATTAAAGGTATAAATATCCGCTATTATATGGAGTATTTTGGAACTACATCTATACCTGATATTTGGGAAAATTTTTGAATTTTGCCAAAGTGAAGAGTTTAAAAAAAAAAGAAATAAATAAAATAAAATTCTTTTGGAAGAGGAATTGGTTTATTTTGGATAAATAAAAAGGGAAGATTAAATTCGATTTTTCCAAAGATTAAGTTTCTAAGGGATTTGGTTCAAACCCTTAGAAACTTTTTTTTGGGATCTTGGGAAGTCCTCCTTAGCTAGTCTCGAGGGGCTTGGTGAGGACAATGCTTTCTCTGGGTTCGGTTTATCCTTGTAAGATTTTCTCAATTCTTCCCTTTTCGAACCCTTGGGTAGAGCGAGAGGAGGGGTGAAACCTAGTTCCCACCTAACGAGTTTCTTGGAAACTTAACCCGTCTCCTTATTTTTGCCTTAGCAAGTGAGAATTCCGGTAAAGTATTCTCTAGTAACACCCGTGGTGGGAGCGGGGCATTACACCAGTAGGGTATGATGATATGTTATGATGGATGATAGGAAAAGCATGTTATGAATGTTAGGAAAAGCCAACCAAGGTCAGGAAAAGGCAGGTCAGGAATGAGGATACGGTAGCCTATGTTGGGCTACTAACAGGTTTGTATGCGGGACTTACGCGCTAATGTATGTATCTTATGTGGGTCCCAAGGACCTTCTATATGCAATTTACTTTATTTATATGCATTTAAAGTTAAGACATGAGTTGAGCATGGCATGGTGTATCGTTGTATTGGCATGAATTGTATGGGATGTTGGGAATAGTTTTGTCTTTAACCTACAACCTTTCTTTCATAAGCTTGCTGAGTTTCGAGACTCACCTTTGCTTTTCATCATTCCAGGTAAGAGAACGGCCTGTGTTGGCAGGGACGTTCAGCAGGGTTGGGTCCAAACCGTCGAGTCATGATAGCTGGTACAGAGTTCTCCCGAAACTAGGATTCTGGGTGTTGTTGCGTTCAATCAAGATAATGCTTTTTTATTCTTGAGATAGGTCTATGTTATGTAAGCTCAGGTGGGCTCATGTTGTGAATGGTTACGTAAGGATGGTTGTGAAATGTTATGTGATAAAAAGATTATGGTTTCAATAAGGGTTGTGAGTAGGTTTTAGCTTGCATTATTCTTCTATATCATTCGAATAATGACCCTCTCACGGATCCTCTATGCTAGCGGAGGCGGGCCATTACATTCCCATGGATTTTAATGAGGATGATGACCCTAGTGCTTGGTTGGAATATTTAACTCGAAAAGTGGAGTTGTTATAAAAACAAAACTTTCAAAATTTTAATGAGATAAAGGTTAGATGTTCGGTGTGTGAGTCATTAAGTCATAAAACATATTTTTTTCCTAAAATACCTATTTTGAAGAAAATTATGAATAAGTAGAATTCTGATTTTCACCCACCCCACATCGAGGATAGGTTTCATTCCTCTCAAAATCCAGGGTACAATTTTCATTTATCGCGTTACGATCAGAATTTTTACAACTACCCCAACTCACATGATCATTTGAATTTTTCTTGGAGTGATGATTTTGCATTTTAATTTCATGAACCTTTCCTTTCACAATCTCTCCAATCTCAATTTAATCAAGGGTTTATATCCAATGTTTATCAACCTCCATATGAGAAATCGTTAGAGGATACCCTTCAGGAGTTTATGGAAGGTCAAAAAGTTTTAAATGAGCAAGTGTTCGAATTTCAAGATCAAACCACTAGAGCCATAGGTGACATTTTAGAACAATTGATAGAGTTTACACCGACCTCGAGCGTGAGTAAGCCTGACAAGTTTCCAACCCAACCTAATCAAAATTCAATAGGTCAATGTCTTGGGGAGGAACTTTCATCCAGTGATACCATAGGTCATGACTCAGTCTAGCCTACACCCGACCCTAGGAGTGACGAACCATTTGAGACACCTGAAGACCCTAGGACGGAACAAGCCATTATTGAAGAAAAATTAGATCAAAATGAAACAAGTTTAGAAGAAGAAGCTTGGGAGGAAGAAAAGGATAGAAACCAAGAGGAAACATGTAAAGATATCATAAATCTATCCAAATTTGAGCCTAAATCTCTGTCTTGGTTGATATTTTAGGGGATCAAATTAAACCAGACATGTGTGAGGTGTTTGTACGAATTAATGTGACACATTCTGATGCAATAAAACCAACACCTCTGAATGACACGTTTTCAAAGGATGGTTGTGTTTTCATAAGAAAAATCAAATTGCATCGTTTTGAAAATAATTTTATAAGTGGTTTAAAGCATGTGATAACTGTTGTGATTTGAAGTGCAACCACTTATTTGATCCTTAATTGGAAGAAAAGGAAAAAACCAATAGAATAAAAAATAAGAATAAAAGGCTATTATTTTTTCCTTTATGTAGTTTGTTTTAATTTTGCTTGTGTTTGTGATGCTAACAATAAGAGTTTCTTTTGTAAGCTTGGCCTTTCTTGAGGAATCATTTCTCACCTTGACGCTCATCGAGTATTCCCTATCCCTATTTTTTTTATTAACTGTAGTCTAAGTTAGGGGGAGAGGAATCGTATATAGGTGAAATGATTTGGATTATGTTAGTGTCACAGTTTGTCTTTGTGTTTAATTCTATTTCTGTTTGAGTGTGTTTAATTTTGTTGATTTTCGTGTTTTGTTAAAAAAAAAATTATGTGCTTTAAATGATGCTAGTCCTAGGGCTTTGGATTTATACATTGGTAACCAGTTGAGTTTGAAGTATAAAACATCAATGCATTGATTTCTTATTTGAAAATGTAGATATAAGGGATTAGAATAGATGATTTGCATTCAGCGGGTGTTCAATAATTAGACATTAGTTTATCGATCATAAAGTTAAAGACAATGATAATTAGTTGATTAGCACACTGCATGATCACTCAACAGAAGTGGAAACTATTACTCGAGTGAGTGTTTGAGCCTAATAAACGTTGATTTTGAGTGAAATAACACTTATTCTAAATGTGTTTTATTATTTATCTCATCTTTTTAATAGCTTTCAAAACATCAATTTGCTTTGAATGTTTAGAATGATAGCAAATTAATTTGACTGATTTCAAACTCTGAATTAGTTGATTGAGAAACATCGTTTTTTAGAAGCACGATAAGGGGATTAATTTCTTGCAATTTGAGCCTATTAACCTTTTTCTTTTTTCACATTAACCTCCCTTGCTAGCCTTACTTGAGCCATTCTTAGTACAATTTCTTTCATTACTCTCATCTAACCCATAACCACATGAAGTTTGTCCAACCTAGTTTGTCTTTGAGAATTAGTCTATCTCGGTATTTACATATTTTAAATAAAAAAATAATAAAAAATAAAAAAATAAAGAGAAAGAGAAAAGTTCTCTCAGCTATTTAGCACAAGTGTTTCAAAATGAATGCTGAGGAAAATAATATGTCCAGCTTTGATATTGGAGTTAAAAAAAAGAAAAAAAAAATTTCCGACACACCCTTTAAACTCCTTACCCTTTTGTTTGGTAAGCCGTATAAACCTCATAGCCCCATTATAACCCAGTTTGATCCCTCTTGATTCTATAAATTATGTGATCTCAGGATTCGAGGTTATAAGGAATTTTTCTTAAATTAAGAAGTTATACATTCAGGGCATTATTCCAATCTTGAAATTATGTCAATCTTATTTTATCCATAAAAATTCGTTCTTTATACTTGGGATGACACTAATTTTGAACTTGTTTACATTTACTCTTATAATGGTGCACCCTTGTGTGTACACTTGTGCGATCACTTTTATTTGAGAGAATATCCATGGTAAGGTTTTAAATCGAGACTTCGAGGGAATAAGGGAGTTTGTTAGTCATCCTGATTATCGTTCGTAAGATTGTATGAGCTTTGGTCGAAATCTAATTTAGAATATTCGATTATATCCTAGATAACTTGTTTTATTCTATGCATTTCGGGTTCTAATTTGAAATTTTTATGTTCATGTGATTATTGTGAATAAACACTGGCAAATGGAAAGTCTTATTGCCAAGGGACTAGCAATATTTAATTTGGGGGGTGTGATTAGGGGTTAATTTTTGTAATATTTTGTTAAAATTATACCCCTATTTTGATTTTAAAATTAATTTTAGTTGAATAGTTATGTGCAATTTGTAGTTATATGTTGATTTAGATGAAAATGAAATTTAAAAAGAAATAATGAGTGAATAAGAAATTTTAGAAAAAAAGAATAGTTCTCTTTAATTTTTGACGAAAGAAATTAAATTGTAAAGAATCTGCAATATATATAAATATATATAATATATAATATATTATAATATATATATATATATTCAATACATATATTCATGCGTGCCATGCTATATATATATATATATATATAACTTAATATACTTGCATGCGTGAAGCAGGGGCTTGGAGGCTCAAATCAAGTGTAATTGAAGCCCATTTAAAGCCCAACCACTACATGGAATTAAAGGAACCAACAATTAAATTGGACCCAGCCACATGTGCAATTGAAGCCCAAAACTTTGAAGGCCCATTAATTGGAATCAAAGACCCACAATTTAAAGCCCAGCCGTAGCCCATGGAAGAATTAAATTGGGATTGGCCAGCTCATGGACGGATAGCAGGCGCACGGCAGAAACGCGGTCCCTCCTTGGTAATTTTCTCAGGCCAATTTCAGCGTGATATATATATATATATATGTATGCATGAGAACACAGTTCGCTGGGGGGGCTGGAGCGCTGGGAATTTTCGGCCACAATTTTTGCACAGCAACGGACAGAGAGCGCTGGGAAGGCTGGGGAATTTTCAAACAGAAGAATGGAGCGCTGGAGAGTAACACACTAGAGAGTCTTTTATTTTCTGTTGTGATTTACATACTATTATTAATTTCTGTATTGGAGTTACATTGATACTTTACATTCTCTTTGTGTTATTTAAGATGCTTTTATTTTCTCTTATCTATTACATACTGTTATTAATTTATGTTCATGCTTTCTCATTTCAATTTATCGTAATTAATTTATGTTCTTTAAATACTGTTTTTAAATTTTTGTAACTTTATTTTATCATTTCAATTTCAACAACTTTAATTTCTTGTTATTTAAATTCTGTAATTTAAATACAGCCAATTATTATTTTGTATTTTTATTTTCCTGTCATTTAATTTTCTGTATTCAAAAATAAAAATGCGTGGCTAATAATTCTCGAGCCAAGGCAATGATAGTGTCCGATACCAAAATTTCTTGAGTTAGTTGAACATCATTGCAAGTTGAGGTGTTAAAATTGATTTGTAGATTTTTGCGAAACACTTAAGTTTGGAGTGAGATATATGCCTAATCTAAAACTCTCATTCCATGTATATGGGTTGTTCAACCTGAAAATATCATCATCCCCAAAGTTAAGTGTACTTTATATACATTTTGGTTTATGGTGGTTGCTTAAGTTAGAGTCGATATGTCATGTATGTCGATTACTAGAATTAGAATTATCATCATTCCAAAACGTAATCAATAGCAAAAATCTTAAAATTAATTTAACTCAATGATACATTATTTTGTGAGTCTTGAGAAATATTTAGATTAGCACTGAAATTGTCTTGATCTGAGATGTTTGGTTTTCAGTCACACATTCAATTTTTTTTTTAAATAAGTTGAATTGATCTGATAAACCCGTTTAGCACATGAAAAATTTCATTGCTTTTATTTTCGTCTTAATAAAAATCTCCCAGTGAATCGACCTGGACTCCCATCTAGTAAATAAATTTGTGCTATAGCGCACACACGTACATTGGTGAGTATAAACGCCTTGTGCTTGCATGATTTTTTTTTTCTTGTTTGTTTGTATGTGTTTTCTTGAATTAATTGCACAAAGTTAAACGCAGTTAGTGGCCGGTGACTGGCAGTGTTCACTCTGCCAGTTTTTTCCAAAATTGCACTTTCACCCTTTCAAACTTCAAAATTACTTTTGGGCCTTTCCAAGCAACCTTTTGAGTTTTTGAAAATTCCACAACAAACCTTTAAATTTCCTCTTTCACATTTTATCCCCCAAGTTTCTTTTTACTGCTTTCGACAAAGTTTCATAAATTACACTTAGATCTGAAAGTATGTTTCGATCGCGAATCCATCTTATTTAATCCTGAAACCACCTTAGGGTTGTTCTTTATGCAAAAACTTAGTTCTTTCCAGGGTTCTGTTGACTTTTCGAAAGTCCCTTATGACTATTCGATTTTTCAGCCTAAACTATAGTTGTATCGAAAATTGTATCTGTTATGATTTTTTTTAATAACATAAATCTTGTCTTGAGACGTTTGTTAATCCCATATCTTTTTTCGTAGGCATCTAAGCCACATTTCTTGCAGCTGATTTGGTCAGTCATAACCTTGAAAATTACTCTATAACCCTCAAAACTTATGAAAATTTTACTTACGCCCCAAGATAAGTTACACTTGAGTTCTTTAAAATTTCTCAGGTAATATAATATGATTTTTCAAAATCAATGTCTTCCTTTTAGCAATACCCTTTGGCTACAAACCTTGCTTTATTTTTTACTGTGTTTCCATTTTCATTTAGCTTGTTCTTGAAAACCCATTTGGTTCCTATAATAGATTTATTTTTGGGTCTTGGAACTAATTCTCAAACTTCATTTCTCTTAAATTAATCTAGTTCTTCTTGCATAATGTTGATCCAAAATTCATCTTCCAAAACTAATTTTATGCTAGTTGGTTTAACTTTTGATATAAAAGCCACATTGTTGCAATATTGATGCAAGGATGCTCTAGTCCTCACACCTTGGCTTGGTTCCCCAATAATTTAGTCTATAGGATAATTTTGTACAAATTTATAGCTTTGAGGGAGCTTACCTAAATCATTCTCATCTAAGAGTTTATCTTGGTTTTGTGATTGAGAACTTGATGGTTCATTTTTTGTCTCTTCTTAAATTTTTAACTTCTCAATCTCTTTGGATGGATCAATTGATATCTCCTCTTCATCTTCATTATTTCTCTTTGACTGAAAAGATTCATTAATTTTACGTAGATTGATTCTTCCAACGAATTTGTCTTGAGATTATACACTCTATAAGCCTTACTAGTGTTTGAATATCCAAGGATGATACCTTGGTCACTTTTAGCATCAAACTTACCTAAGTTATCCTTAGTGTTCAAGATATAACATTTACATCTAAAGGCTTTGAAGTAGGATACATTAGGCTTTTTCTCATAATATATTTCAAATGGTGTTTTCTTGATACCTTGCCTTAAATTAAACCTATTTAGAATGTAACAAGCAGTTTTAACCGCTTATGCCCAAAAATAAGTACGCAAATTATTCTCCAAAAGCATGGTCCTAGCCATCTCTTGAAGAGTCCTATTCTTCCTTTCTACAACACTATTTTTTTGTGGAGTTCTAAGTGTGGAGAATTGTTGAAGAATCTCATGCTCTTTACAAAACTCCATGAATAATCTATTCTCAAATTCCCCATCGCGATCACTTCTTAGAGAGACAATTTTATCATCTTGCTCTTTTTGAACTCTCTTGTCTAATTTGACGAGACTTTAAAAAGCTTCATCATTTGAAGATAAAAACATAACCCAAGTAAATCTAGAAAATTCATTTACTACTACATATACATAATGTTTCCCATCTAAGCTTCTAGTTTGTGCGGGTTCAAATAAATCCATGTGTAAGAGTTATAGAGGTTTACTAGTTTCCCATCAAAGCTCTAGTTTGCTTACCTTGATAGCAAGCATCACAGAAAAAATTTTCATTTAATTTTAACTTAGGAAGCCCAACAACCAAATCTTTATTAGAAATTTTCCTAATTAGGTCTGGATTAACATGACCTAATCATCTATGCCACAAGAGAATATCTTCATTTCTTACCATTAGGTATTTTACATTTATTTCCTCAATATCAGCAATGTAAACATTGCCTTACCTATTTGCAACATTAATAACAGAATTATTTTTATCAACAAGAAGACAACGTCTATGTTTAAAAATAACCTCATAGGCATCATCACAAAACTGACTAATGCTAAGAATATTATGCTTTAAACCATCTATTAAAAGAACATTTCTAATAGTAATTCCAACCACTTTACCTTTGGCATTGTCTCCAAATGTGATAGATCCACCATGTAACACCCCGCTCCAACCGAGGGGCGTTAATATATGCGGAATAAACCATCATGAATTTCGGGGAAATATTTTTTTCATAAATATGTAATAAAAGCGTCTGCTCGTGAATAGTGCACCAGGTAAGTTCCCAGGAAAGAGAGGTGGGTCACAAACGGACACACTTAAGTACCAAATCTTTCCTTAGCCAGAACTAGCCTAGACATGCACATTTCACCACATAACACTTAAATCCATAACTTCCCCGACAATTCCAATTACCTTCTCAGCATATCAAACTTAAAAACATCAAGCTAAGACAGGTAATATCTTTACACAATACAAATGTGGAAGCTAGATCGAAACCTGATGTAATACATAACCGAAATCATTTTATATATAACATCAAAACTGTATCATCATCTAA
The DNA here is from genome assembly GCA_036245055.1 of Diospyros kaki. Classification (NCBI taxonomy): domain Eukaryota; kingdom Viridiplantae; phylum Streptophyta; class Magnoliopsida; order Ericales; family Ebenaceae; genus Diospyros; species Diospyros kaki. Next base: position 11,861,023 of record BSEG01000009.1, read on the forward strand.
CATCATCAAAATGAAGTACATATATTCTAAAACATATGCTACTATCCATCTACTAGTTGCCGTCAGTCCTCGGCAATTCCTTTCCCTTTAGAATAGCTGCTACCACCTGGAACGTTAGAATATTCCAGGGACCAAAGTCTAACATAAGATGATAAATCATCAAAGTGAGAGTTCAAAACGTTTTCATGAATGTATGCAGGATATGAAACAACATAATATCATGACAAAAACCCGACCCAAGAGAAACCCACCAAGCACTTAACCCTAACCGGGGAAAATGCAATCTCTCTAAAGGCAACACAACAACATCGACTCATTGACACAACATAGTCTTGGCTTAAGAGGAAGCAACGTCAATGCATGAACCCGGGAACCACCCCGTCATCATTACGTTCCCACTCAGAAGCTTACGGAGCACACGTCACACTTAATCCTGGCCAAATGATGATCAACACTATCCACGTCCACCTTGGAAACAATACTACCGCGCAAGGAATCTGGGGTGGTGTCCATTCGCAGCCCCCTCTTTCCGGTCCGAGGTGGTGTACACTCCCAGCCCCGCCACTTGTCGACTCGCAAGGGTGGTCTCCACTCGCAGCCCCCGTCACAAGTGGGTATTTTTCCCTTGGCACGTTTCCCTAGTGCTACCACTTCAAGTGCCACCTCATAAGTTGACATCCCAACCCAAAAACAAGCCAATGATCATGTGTAACAACATTTCATGTACATAATTTTATCACAAAAATTCAATGCACATGCATAAACCATTTCAGGACAAATCCCTATGAAACCAACCATAACAGGTACAAACATTCACATGCAGCAAAATATTTGCATGGATTAAATCAAGTTTAAGAGAATAACTTTGAATAAACAAATTTTGGGGTCAGAACAGCTCACCTTTTGACAAAATTCAAAGTACCTCGAAAAGCGCGCACTGCCTCGATTTGCGTGCCCGATCTCGTTTTTCATGCCAACCTCAAATGTTGCACCAACACTCAACTCTATGCCTCAAAGTACCCTAAACATCATTTAAATATCATAAATCTGATTTATCTCAAAATTTCCTTATTTTCTCTATTTTCTTCCATTTTTGGCCTCTAAAAATCCAAATAAATCCCTCCAAAGCTATTTTCTCCAATCTTTCTTCACAAAAAATCATAATAAACTATGAACATCATAGGAAAAATACTGGACTTACCCGGATAGTGCCTTTGCACGCAAAACGATGCACTTTTGTGCGAAAACCGAGACGACAGAAACTCCAAATCCAAAACTAATTGCACACACTTCAAGATCACAAAATTCTAGGAATTTTAGAATTTTTCTCACGATTTTCCATCCAGGGACGCGTCCTCACGCGCCGAAGGAAGCTGGTCCACGCGCCTGCGCGTGAAAGCCGCGCGTGTGATGCACGCGACCTTTCTTCTCTGGCGAGATGGCTTGCCGGCCGGCACCGGAATTCAACCGCGACTACACCTCTTGAAAGGCCTCGTCAAGTCGATCATGATGGTCGGTCTTGATGCTCGAAATGATGGCCGGAGATGCCTCAAACGGCCGGCCAAAGCCTCGGCCAAACTCGCCGCCTCCAAAATCCGGCCAAGCTCGAAACCCACTCAAACCTCAACCAAAATGCTTCAAAATTTCCAGAATGAAGCTACTACTCATGGGCAACAAAAGCCCCTTAATCTTACCTCTCAATTCGTTCAAAACGTGGGTCGATTTCAAGCTTCAATCTTCTGAAAATTCGGCCGAACCCTAGCGCTATTTATAGAGAAAATAGGGCTTCCAAATGCCCTTATCCGACCAACCCATGCCCCTTAGAAGCTCTACCTCCCCCAGATCGATCTTAAATCGGCCTTATCCAACAACAAAAGTGACTTGCAGGTGCCAGCTATAATACCCGAGAAATTCTAAAGGACTCAAGGGTAATTTATCTTGGGGTAAAAATAGAATTTAAGGATAAATGAAGGGTAAAACGGTAATTTATTAACGTATAGGATGACAGAATCGACTGCCGGGAGTACCCTGGAGCCGAGATGTCAAAGGAAATTTATATGGCATTAATGAGCACCCCGAGATAGGATTTATGGTGCCGAAAGAAATCGAAACGGGAACGGTTTTCGGTACAACTAAAAAGGCAGCTGCCAAATAGGCTGCAATACCGAATTGTCATAGACGACTTTTCGGAAGTCAACGGAAGTTTGAGGGAGCTTCGGTTTTTCATGATGAACAACCCTTCAGAGGTTTCAGGAAGAAACGAATGGGTTTAGGGCCAAAACGAAGATTCGGGCCTAAGTGCAGTTTTTAGAAATTGCTAGAGGGAGGCCGAAACAAGGTTGTTTTGGAATCTTCGAGGGTCAAAATGATGTTTTAGGTCTTGAGGGGCCTAAATGAAATTATGGAAAGTTGAGGGGTTTAGTGAAAAGGGCTAAAATGAGATAGCCAAAAGTCAAGGGGCCAAAGTGCAATTAAGCAAAAGTTTGGCCAATCACCACCAAGTCTCCGGTCGTCGATTTCGGCCGATCCAACCGTAGGGATGGCACGAGGCTTGGTCGGGGATGATTTTTTGTAAAGGAAACAGGGGGCAACGACCACTCGAGTGGTCGGATTTTGAAGAAAACCGACCGAACTTTCGGTCGTTTTTGGCCGCCACCTGCAAGTGGCTTTCGTGGTCGGCCAAGGCTCGGGGGAGGTCGATCTAAGGTAGGTTGAGGCTCCTAAGGTGATGGGTAAGGCGGCCAAGTGGGTTTGAGAGCTCGGGTTTGCCTATAAATAGGCATTCGAAGTGGCCGAAAGTTTAGCATTTTGGAGCTTCAAATCGGCCGTTTATTCGAACAAATTGGGAGTCAAGACCATGGGGCTTTTGTTGCCCATGGCTTGAAGATCAAATCTGGAGAATTTGGGCCATTTTGGTCGAGGTTTCAAGGCGATTCGAGGCTCGCCGGAAAGCGGAGGCGGTGCGCCTGGCCGAGAATTCGAACGGCCGGTTGGCCGTGCTCCGGACCTCCTTTGAGGCTCAAACTTGGCCATGAGGATCGACTAAGAGAGGGCTTCAAAGTGGTGGAGTCAGCCCCGATCGCCGGCGACCGGAAGGCCGGAGAAGACGACCGGCGCGTGGCATACACGCGCTGGTCTTCACGCGCGCCCAGTCGCCCTAGGCGCGTGCAGGCGCGTGAGGGCGCGTGGGGATGGGAAAAAAATCAGGAAAAATGATGGAAAATCGAGAAAAATGTTTTATGGAGGTTTGTGCAAAAAGATCTGAAGTTGGGATTCCCGATGTCTCGGTTTTAGAGCCAAAGTGCCTCGTTTTGCGTGAAAACGCAATATCCGGGTAAGTTCAGTATTTTTCCTTGAAAGTTCATAGCATAAAATGAATTGTTGTGAAGTTAGATTTGAGGAAATAGTCTCGGTATATTTATTAGGATTTTTAGAAGGAAAAATGATGAAAAATGAAAGGAAATAGGAAATAAATGAAATTTTGAGGATATTTAGTAAATAAATATTATTTTATGTTTGAGGAGATCGAGATGATGAGGATGGTGCAACTTTTGAGAGTTGGCACGAGAATCGAGGCGGGGCACGCATATCGAGGCGATGCACGCTTTTCGAGATGTCTTTGTCTTTGGGCAAAGGTGAGTGGTATTCTCACAAGAAGTTATATTCATGATATAATTGGTATATATGCATGTTATTATGATTGCAATATTCATTTGTCATATTGCATTGAAAGTCGTGATATTTCCATTGCACGATATTATTGTCATATTGAAACTTGTGCATGGGGATGGGATGATACCCTCAGAGTGTAGCCGTAATTCCCCTAGGGCGTTGAGGGAATAACGTTGGGCCTATCCCGTAGACGTTCGGGATTTGCCTGGGATTCCTAGCCGGGTTGGGGATACCTGGGAAGTTACATTATGGGTATATGTTGTTCATGTATTTGCATCATGCATCATATATATATTTTTGGACCCTCACTAGAAGTTTCATCTTCTAATGGGTTATGCCCCTGGAACATTCAACGTTCCAGTTGAGACTTGCAGTTAGGGCAAGGAGCAGGTTGAGATATGACGGCACGTGATGGCGTGGCCGATGAATGCAGCAGGAGATTTCAATATTTTATTTATTGTAGAATGATGATGTATGTATTCGAGGTTTCATATGATTGCACCTAGGGTGTTAGATGTTATCTCGAGAGAAATGTATTTATGTAATTGAGGATATGATAGTAACATATGGTACGAATTCTTTATGATATATATAAGTTGAATTCAGGTATGTACCGTATCAGGTTTCGATTATCGCTTCCGTATTGTGAATGATGTGCTGGGGTTTCCCTTTGAAATACGACATTTGATGTATGAGGAAAGGGATTATGTATGTATCTGATGGGCCCCAGCATAGTGGCACGCCCTCCGACGGGGCGGGGTGTTACAGTTGGTATCAGAGCGGAAATGTTGAGGACATAGGAAATGTCTGACTCTAGTATAGATGATATTAGAGCGAACCTAAGGAAAAGGGTCGCGTGTGGCTAGATAAGTAAAGCCATCGTAAGATTTGGGTATTGACGGTTACTGGATAAGTGCGTTGTTGTGGAAGTGCATGTCTAGGCTAGTTCTGGCTAAGGAAAGACTTGGTACTTAAGTGCGTCCATTGTGACCCACCACTCTTTCCTGGGAACTTACCTGGTGTACTCTTCACGACAGACACTATTTCAGTAGACGACTACTATTCCCGGTGAATAGTAGAATGCCTGATAGAAGCTAGTACTGGGAGAATGATCTAGCTATTGGAATAAGGATCCGATGATATGATTCGAATGTAAGGATGACTTGGTAACCATGATTATGGACCCGAGAGATTTTAGAGACTATTGATTTGAGGACATTAGTCAAAATCATTGTAAGGAAAGATTGGATAACAGGTAGTTATCGAAGATGATCGGATTAGGAATGATTAGTCTGATGTGTCAGAGCCTAGCTGATAAGTTAGGATAAAAGGATAAGTATTTTCGAGGTTCATTTAGTAGCTCCGAAAATAAGATATGGGATCCCACAGATTGGGACAAACGAGAGGCCAAAGATGGCCAAATGATGGCGCGTGAGTGCGTAAATCGATGAGGCGAAAGTGGTGCAACCAACGAGACTCGCAGAGACGGGATAAGGGAACCCTGGCAGGGTGACAGGACTATTGGTCGGTGTTCGCAGTGACAGATCTGGATCTAGGGACCTAGCAGAAGGCTTGTGATGAGCTTACGATCAACGTACCGGGGAAGCTAGTTAGCTGTCTCGCGGTATGAGTCGAGGACTCAGGATCTAAGTTGCTTAGTGTACTGCCGAGGAGACGATCAGATGCTGAATATCTGGGGCAACACAGTAGGGTTTGTACCTTGTAGGGGAGATCTCAGTCCCAATGGGTGCGAGGTGTACCACTAGCTATGGTTGATCGAGGCATAAAGCCTAAGGAATCAGCCCGAAATGAAATGGATTAAATGTGGACTGTGTGTCCTATTTAAAGATTGCAATGAGATCATGAGATGGTCGTGTTGGGTGGCTCAAAGGAAAGCTACCTGACGTATGAAATGGAACGGAAATAAGATGCATGCTCGTGAGCCGTGTAGGCGCTACCTATGAGGTGAGGAAATCTCCAGGCCATGAAGAGGGCCTAGAATAAAGGTTCTTACAGAAGGAGTTAGACTCGGGGCAACGACGACGAATGATAGTTCTTAGAGGACTACGACGAGACCGTGCAGTTTTCACCCGGGACGTACCCGAGTGAGGGTCGACGTATGATGTAGGAGTAAGCCTACCATATGATGGGGGTGATAATGACAACTGTGTGCTGGCTGACGGAAAGAGTAGTGCCTAAGAAGAACTAATTTAATGGTCGTGTGTCGATAGTCAACTGGATCTGAAGAACGAAAGGCGAGAGTCAGTTGATTCTCGGTAAATGAGATTACAGGTAGTGGAGCATGACCGGTCTAAAGGTTTGACTGATGAATAGTGAGATGGTAGTCTCAACTCAAAGTAGAGTTCGGGTACTAAAACGGAAAGATGTACTTGAAGGTCGTATCGACCGTAGATGAATGATAAGGAGACCTAGTCAACAGAGGTTGTGACTACGTTTCAGTGAGCCAAGTGAACCTGCAGAATCAGGTAAAGTGGTCGGTAGTCAATCCGACGAAGAGAGCTTAAGGGCACCATGACAAATGATGGATAGAAAGCCATGAAGGCAAAGGAATCAAATTCTTGGAAGATAAATGGAACCAGATATCGTGATCTGATTCAGGATTTCCGAGGATTGATCGGTTTGAGATTTTTGAGGAATTTCTTAAAGAAATGATTGAGGATCTAGAGGTTCGTAATAGAACTTTAGAGTTTTCAAAGGAAGAAATCCAGTAAGGATGAGAGTATTGTAGGTGACATAAGTACCTGCCTACTCTAGCTGGTAGTAAGGTTATGATTGTCGTCTTAAAGATTGTGCAAATCTTGGACGTGATTGAGAGGATCAAGTGATGGCAAAGGTGCCAAGATGATAGGTCGCAGTAAGAGAAACTGTAGACCCAAGTTGATTGAGGATTGGAGATTTTCGATTTCAGAGATTGGAACTCTCGTATGGCTAGACAGTTAGTCTAGGTAGCCTTGGTGGCAGATTGGGAAAAGTATAGCTGAGTGATGTCAGCAAGTTATGGAAATAAAGAGTCTGTCGAGTTATGGTTCAGGCACTTGCGGTTAATGAAAAACCGTAAGATGAATTGGAAGATGATAGGATATATTCTCGGAGGTATTAACGAGATTATTTCTTAAAAATGATTGCCAATGATAGCTTGAGGTTATAGGATGATTAGCCGTGTTCGGCTTGTTTGAGGATGTAAATTATCAGGTTTTGAAAGAGATGATAATTAAGAAACGATATCTTTTATCTCGAATATGATGAATAATGAAACAGCCGCAAGAGGCTGGGATATTTATGATTGATATATGATCGAGGTTAAGATAAGGAAATAAGGTATTTTGAAATCGATGTTTCGATGATAAGGATATTGAGATGATAATCTCGGAATTGATGATTTGACCAATTTACCATTAGCATTGATGTTGCGTTGGCAATTGTGTCTATTGATGATATGATGGTGTACTCCTCGGATAGGGAGACAGATGAGAAACATTGAGGATCTCAGAATTAATGATACGATGGTTTACTCCTCGGACAGGGAGACGCACAAGGAACATTGAGGATAACGCTAAGGAACATCACGATAGATGTTATGATGAGATTGGCTTGCTAGGTAGTAAGCAGATCATGAAAGAATTGATGAGAGCATGAGGCTCTATATTGGTGAATGTGAAATCAAAGTTGATTGTCATAAGCACCATAAGGATCAGAAGTTTCTGAAAGGTAAGATGTCCTGATAGATATCGGGAGACGAGCCAAATGTTTTGAATAGAGGATGGTTCGAGGAAAGGTTGGAAACCTTAGTGAATGTAAATCTGAATATGATTGAGGATCCATAAGATTTGGAGATTTAGGCTGGTATTGAAAAGTATCAGAAGTGACGGGAGTCGGGTCAATTACAACTCTCGGAGACGGGACAAGGAGGCTCTAGAAAGACAATAGCACCATGGGTGTGTAGCCTGTAACAGCGGATCTGAGCCCAAGGACCAAGGTATGAAGGCTAGTAAAGAGCTTATGATCAACGTACCGGGGAAGCTAGGTAGCTGTCTCGCGGTATGAGTCAGGTGACTCAGGGTCTAAGTTGCTTAGCGTACTGCCAAGGAGACGGTCAGATTCCAAAGTTTAGGTACCACCATGACTGTTATGGTTTGACTAAGATCCAAGTTCCAATGGACCGGAGCGTTGTGATAGGATCCCTACCTGTCTATGAAATGATGGAAAGTTTTTGAGGTTGACAAGCTGTCGTCAGGAGTTCGAGAGGGAACACTCTGAAATAGTTGTGTCCATGATAGGACTCGTGAAAGAGTCGAATGAGAATGAACTGCCGGGGGCAGTAGAGCTTATGATAGCTCCAAAGGATCGGGTTGCATGATAGTGCAACAGAACTGAATGATGGCATGTGAATCATGCCAAGGCACAGAAATGACTACCCGATGTATGACTTGGAACTGGAAAATGTGGTACGTGCTCTCGAGATTATGGGACACTACCAAAATGATGGGGCATTGATGTGCTCACGAACCACGAGGAGCCTGAAGTATGAGTTCTCGCAGAAGGAGCTGAACGAGAGGTAGCAACGTTTGATAGAGTTCCTTAAGGACTACGACTGCACTACTTCGTATCACCAGGCGCGTGGCAGAGAGGTGCCCAACGCAGGACTTGGTGAATAGCTGTGAGTGTCAGATGAAGTTGGAGGCTAGTTAGCCTGCCGACTAAGATGGTAGTGCCGAATGGATCGTCTATTTTTATGGCTAGCCTGGTTGTTTAGCTGGATCTGGTGAACGAGATACGAAGGCAAGGGTGGTTGACAAGTGTTCTTGTCTATGATTGATGATTATGACCAGTCCAAGAGTAATGATTTTTGAAATGCAAGAGGGCATTCTCAAAGTTTCAGGGTAGGATGTGCGTGCCTAGAATGATGAATGATGTGTGGTCGTCTGAAAAGAGCCACAAAAGGAAATGATGTGAATGATACGGTATGCTTGTAAGCATTGCTCGTGTAAGGAATGCAAACCGAGAGGTGTTTGCCAAAGGATCAAATAGATGTTTGATTCGAGGTGTTCAGGTAATGAGCTATGTTGTGTCTTAGTTACCTGACTGTCAGATGAAAATTTCGAGGCCGAAATTTCTTTAAGGAGGGGTGAATATAATACCCGAGAAATTCTAAAGGACTCAAGGGTAATTTATCTTGGGGTAAAAATAGAATTTAAGGATAAATGAAGGGTAAAACGGTAATTTATTAACGTATAGGATGACAGAATCGACTGCCGGGAGTACCCTGGAGCCGAGATGTCAAAGGAAATTTATATGGCATTAATGAGCACCCCGAGATAGGATTTATGGTGCCGAAAGAAATCGAAACGGGAACGGTTTTCGGTACAACTAAAAAGGCAGCTGCCAAATAGGCTGCAATACCGAATTGTCATAGACGACTTTTCGGAAGTCAACGGAAGCTTGAGGGAGCTTCGGTTTTTCATGATGAACAACCCTTCAGAGGTTTCAGGAAGAAACGAATGGGTTTAGGGCCAAAACGAAGATTCGGGCCTAAGTGCAGTTTTTAGAAATTGCTAGAGGGAGGCCGAAACAAGGTTGTTTTGGAATCTTCGAGGGTCAAAATGATGTTTTAGGTCTTGAGGGGCCTAAATGAAATTATGGAAAGTTGAGGGGTTTAGTGAAAAGGGCTAAAATGAGATAGCCAAAAGTCAAGGGGCCAAAGTGCAATTAAGCAAAAGTTTGGCCAATCACCACCAAGTCTCCGGTCGTCGATTTCGGCCGATCCAACCGTAGGGATGGCACGAGGCTTGGTCGGGGATGATTTTTTGTAAAGGAAACAGGGGGCAACGACCACTCGAGTGGTCGGATTTTGAAGAAAACCGACCGAACTTTCGGTCGTTTTTGGCCGCCACCTGCAAGTGGCTTTCGTGGTCGGCCAAGGCTCGGGGGAGGTCGATCTAAGGTAGGTTGAGGCTCCTAAGGTGATGGGTAAGGCGGCCAAGTGGGTTTGAGAGCTCGGGTTTGCCTATAAATAGGCATTCGAAGTGGCCGAAAGTTTAGCATTTTGGAGCTTCAAATCGGCCGTTTATTCGAACAAATTGGGAGTCAAGACCATGGGGCTTTTGTTGCCCATGGCTTGAAGATCAAATCTGGAGAATTTGGGCCATTTTGGTCGAGGTTTCAAGGCGATTCGAGGCTCGCCGGAAAGCGGAGGCGGTGCGCCTGGCCGAGAATTCGAACGGCCGGTTGGCCGTGCTCCGGACCTCCTTTGAGGCTCAAACTTGGCCATGAGGATCGACTAAGAGAGGGCTTCAAAGTGGTGGAGTCAGCCCCGATCGCCGGCGACCGGAAGGCCGGAGAAGACGACCGGCGCGTGGCATACACGCGCTGGTCTTCACGCGCGCCCAGTCGCCCTAGGCGCGTGCAGGCGCGTGAGGGCGCGTGGGGATGGGAAAAAAATCAGGAAAAATGATGGAAAATCGAGAAAAATGTTTTATGGAGGTTTGTGCAAAAAGATCTGAAGTTGGGATTCCCGATGTCTCGGTTTTAGAGCCAAAGTGCCTCGTTTTGCGTGAAAACGCAATATCCGGGTAAGTTCAGTATTTTTCCTTGAAAGTTCATAGCATAAAATGAATTGTTGTGAAGTTAGATTTGAGGAAATAGTCTCGGTATATTTATTAGGATTTTTAGAAGGAAAAATGATGAAAAATGAAAGGAAATAGGAAATAAATGAAATTTTGAGGATATTTAGTAAATAAATATTATTTTATGTTTGAGGAGATCGAGATGATGAGGATGGTGCAACTTTTGAGAGTTGGCACGAGAATCGAGGCGGGGCACGCATATCGAGGCGATGCACGCTTTTCGAGATGTCTTTGTCTTTGGGCAAAGGTGAGTGGTATTCTCACAAGAAGTTATATTCATGATATAATTGGTATATATGCATGTTATTATGATTGCAATATTCATTTGTCATATTGCATTGAAAGTCGTGATATTTCCATTGCACGATATTATTGTCATATTGAAACTTGTGCATGGGGATGGGATGATACCCTCAGAGTGTAGCCGTAATTCCCCTAGGGCGTTGAGGGAATAACGTTGGGCCTATCCCGTAGACGTTCGGGATTTGCCTGGGATTCCTAGCCGGGTTGGGGATACCTGGGAAGTTACATTATGGGTATATGTTGTTCATGTATTTGCATCATGCATCATATATATATTTTTGGACCCTCACTAGAAGTTTCATCTTCTAATGGGTTATGCCCCTGGAACATTCAACGTTCCAGTTGAGACTTGCAGTTAGGGCAAGGAGCAGGTTGAGATATGACGGCACGTGATGGCGTGGCCGATGAATGCAGCAGGAGATTTCAATATTTTATTTATTGTAGAATGATGATGTATGTATTCGAGGTTTCATATGATTGCACCTAGGGTGTTAGATGTTATCTCGAGAGAAATGTATTTATGTAATTGAGGATATGATAGTAACATATGGTACGAATTCTTTATGATATATATAAGTTGAATTCAGGTATGTACCGTATCAGGTTTCGATTATCGCTTCCGTATTGTGAATGATGTGCTGGGGTTTCCCTTTGAAATACGACATTTGATGTATGAGGAAAGGGATTATGTATGTATCTGATGGGCCCCAGCATAGTGGCACGCCCTCCGACGGGGCGGGGTGTTACACCAGCCAAGCGACCAAACTTTCTGGTCGGTCTTCGCTCGATTTCCGGCCATTCCAACGCCCAACGACGACTCATGATGATACCTTGACCTTCCCCGACCATTGCCCATGCGATCCCCGTGCTTGAAAGCGACGTTTGGCGATCAGAAGGTGGCTGGTCGGATTTGCCTTTGCCCAATTTTTCTTAAATTGCAGTTTGGCCCCCAGATTTTGGTATTCTCATTTTGGCCCTTTTTCACTTAACCCCTGGACTTTTGATAACTTCCAATGAGTCCCTCAAGTTCTAATATTTCCATTTCTCCCTTTAAAATTTCAAAAAAAGGCCATTTTGAACCCCCTCGAGCAACTTTGAAAAATTACACTTAGGCCCGAATTTCTGTTTCGGCTCCAAATCCATTTGTTTCTTCCAAAAATCACCGAAGGGTTGTTCTACTCGACGAATCGAAGCTTCCCTAGGCTTTCGTTTCCATTTCAGGAGCCTCCTGCGATTATTCGGTTTCACAGCCTATTCCACAGCTGTATTTTTGCTGTACCGAAAACTATTTCCGATTCAAATTCTTTTTGCACCATAAATCCTATCTCGGGGTGCTCATTAATGCCACATAATTTTCCTTTGGCATCTCGGCTCCAGGGTACTCCCGGCAGTCGATTTAGTCAAAACATCAGGCTATTCTGATACCTAATTTCCTCAAAATTCGATTTTTCCAATAAAATATTATTTCTTAATTAACCCAACGTTCTCGGGTATTACACACCATCTTTGAGAGTGAGATCTATGAATAGATCTCTCTCACTAGTCATGTGTTGTGAGTATCCACTATCCATATACCATTTTTCCCATTATGACCCTTACGAACATTTGCTGATTTAAAATCACATTTTAATTTTTGGCACCCATCTATAAATAAGTCCCTTGAATTTAATTTCTTTTGAATTAAAAGTTCTTATGAGTTTTGGTGCATTTGTATGAGGTGCATTAACCAAATTTGTGATTTTATGATCTAAGGATCTCATTGTTTGGACTACCCCTTTGGGTATCCACATTTGCACTTCATTACTCTTGCTAGGTTGGGGTCTCCACATAGGTTGTTTCCATTCTCCCTTAGGTGTCTTGTTCCTTGGTTTGGGTCTTGAAGTTTTACTTGAAATTAATGTGGCGAAGGCTTTCTCAATAGCATTCTTTTCTACTAATAACTTGTTATTTTGATATTTTAATATTTTATTTTCTTCTTGAATTTTAATTACATGATCATCTAATTTATTTTCACTTTCTTTCCTTTCTTTAAGTCTTGAGCTTTTTCTTCTAACCTTTTCATTTCATCTTTTAATTTATCATTTTCTTCCTTGTGGGATTTCTTAGAAGTTTTTAACTCTTTCTTAATAGATTGATATTCTTTATACAGCTCTTTAAAGGCTTTGTGGAGTTCTTCAAACTCCATGTTTTCTTCTTCTTCCTCCTCTTCTAAGGCCATGAAGCACACGTGCTTTTTCCTTATTGGATTGAGATGACTCACTTGAGTCATCCACATCCCATGCCACAAAGGCATGTTTCTTTGGTTTTTTAAATCTTTTCTTTTATGTTTTCTTTTTTTTTCGTCTTTCTTTTCTTTCAAGAAATCATATTGCGAGTGCCCAACCTTTTTTACATTTGAAACAAGTAGGAAGCACTTTCTTACGTTCCTTGCCTTTCTTTTTCATAAGTCATGCAAATGTTATTGTAATGAGAGCAGTTTCATCATTTTCTTCTTCTTCACTAGATTCTGATTCATCATTTAGTTTTTTAGTGCTAGGGTTTTCTTACCCTTTGTATCTTCATTCATCTTATTCAAAACCAATTCATGAGTTAACAATGTTCCTATGAGCCCTTCCATTGTTAATTCCTTTAGGTTTCTTGCTTGTGTTACTGCAGTCACTAAAGGTTATCAATCTAAGGATAAAGATCTAAGAATTTTCTTAACTTGATCTACTTCTGAAATTGTTTTCCTAGCATTTTAAGATTATTTATGATCTTTTAAAAGCTACCATTCATTTGACTAATGTTTTCATTTTGAAGTAATTTAAATTCTTCATATTGTGACATTAGTAAATTAATCTTTGTGTTTTGATGTGTTAATATTCCCTACATATTTTCTATATCATTCTTACCTAATTTTATGCTTAATTCCCCTGCTTTTATATGGTTTTTATATTAATTTTAGATAATTTATCATGTTGGCAGGATTTGAAGGAAAAGTGAGAAAGAAAAATAAAAATTATGGATTTTCGTTGCTCAAAGGTCAAATTAAAAATAAAAATTGGACCAATTGGAATTTTGAAAAATTTTAAAAAATATATATATGTGAAAGGTCTATATGCCTATTTTTTTACGCTTCAAACGATGTGTAAATCCGAATTTTCTACAAAAAGTTATGACTACTGGAGTGATAAAAGGTCAAAGTTGTTCAAAAACTAGCATTACCTATGAATTTTTCATTCAATTTTCTCCAAGTTGAACTAATTTGTAGATGAATTAAAGGGCCTTTCTTAGGGTTATTAGAGCTGTCTATTTCGTAAAGAATTAGGCCCAAATTGACCAAAGAAGTTTAGCCCAAAAATCTAATCAAATTAAGCTCATATATTACAAAAATCACTAAATTGTAATTCTTGATATTTTGAGAGATTATTTTATATTTTTCTTTGAGTGTGGGACATAAAAGTTTGAGTGGGCATAGGTGGCATGAAACATGGAGGAGGAAATTAAGAAGTAAAACATGGAGGAGAAAATTAGGGAGATAGGGTATGGTTTGACCCATGTTTTAAGGAAAAAAATTAACGAAAAGAAGAAATTAATGAGTATAAAAAGAGAAGGAAGGTTAGAAAAATTGAAGAGTTGGAAGTGAAAGAACTTGAAGGATTGGAGAATTGAAACATTCTTGATGGATGATTTCTTGTATTTTCTTCAAGAATTAGTGACAACATTTTTTGAGAAGTAAATTTTGCACATTAAGAGTTTTATTCTCTTCTTTCATTTCATTTAAATTCTATATTTATTTTCTTTTATTTTGTTATAAATTTTATTATTTATAATATGAACTAAATTCTATAACTAGGGTATTTTGATGTAACTTAAATATGACAATTTGATTTTCATGGATTGATTTTCTTTATTCATGCAAGTGTTTATTATTGTTCTTAATGTTATCAAATACTTGGCCAATATTTTATTAATATGTTGATATAGATTTAGACCGAAAGAAAAAAATCTATAACTTGATCTAGATAATAAATATCACAAGAATATAATTGGAACAGAAGTAAAAATTTGATGTGTGTGATTAATTATCTTTGCATAAATAATTAAATTTGGATTATCAACTATTTAAATTAAATTATATTGTTTAGATGAAATTGAAATATCCTAGTGCTATCCAAAACTTGAACTTCTTCATATTTATTTCATGTGTTATTATTTTATTTTATTTTCTTAAATTAATTAATCCATCATTTAATCAATTATTTAAATAACATATATTCCCACATACATGATGAAAATTAAATCGTGATATAAATTTAAGGGTTAAATTATTGAAATTGATGAAACAGAGTTGAAAGTTACCATTCGCACATACATGATAAAAATTAAGTTCGGTGAGAATGGTGAAAACATAGAAAATGTGAAAGAGTAATAGATATTTTGTAATAATTTCCTATTTGTATTTATATTTGTGATTGCATATAGTCAAAAAAAAAAGAGAGAGAAAAAAAGAAAAAAATTGGGAAAAAAGAAAGAAAAAACAACATATATTCAGAAAAAAAAAAAAACACAACAACAACAACAATTTGCTCTTCATGTGGATTCAACTCATCATATGATTATAATCTTAGAGTGTTTTGGAGGGCTTTGAGTGAAATTCTCTTGGGTTAGTGAGGAAAAATTTTCATCAACTTTTTATTTTGCTTTGAAATCTGTATCTTTTCTTGTTAACCCCTATCCTAACGTTAATATTTTAAGCCAATAAAGACCTATTGATCCTTGAATGTGCATTATTCTACATTAGTGGAAAGAGGAACGAAAAGAATGCCTATGAAGTTTGAATTATTTCTATCTAGAGATCATTTTATAGCTACTTATTTGCATATATTAATCTTAAGTGCATTAATAATTTATACACACATTCTGAAAATTTCTTTGTGAAGATAAATTGATTTATGATTTAAATATAAATTATTTTAATGTTTAGAATTTTCTTTAAGTTATATATTTGTGGATATCTTTGATGCAAATATTTGAGAAATCTAAATCAAATAAGGTCACTATATTTTCTATTTAAGTTTTTATTTGTGTTTCTTTTGCTTGTGGACAAGCAAAGATTTAAGTTTGGAGGTATTTGATGTGCTAATATTTCTTACATATTTTCTATATTATTCTTACTTAATTTTATGCTTAATTCTCATATTTTTATATGTTTTCTTATATTAATTTTCGATAATTTATCATGTTGACAGGATTTGTGTAACGACCCACCTCCTAGAGTCTCTGTGTGTATAGAGGATCCATGAGAGGGTCATTAATTGAATGATATAGAACAACAGCACAAGCTAAAACCCACACACAACCCTTTTTAAAACTATAACCTTTTTATCACATAACATTTTATAACCATCCTTACATAACCATTCTCAACATGAGCCCACCTAAGCTTTCATAGCATACATCTATCTCAAAAACATAAAAACATTACCCTAACACAACGGCACCCAGGATCCTAAGTTTGGGAGAACTCTACACCTACTATCTTGACTTAATGATTTGGACCCAACCCCGCTGAACATACCCGCCAACACAAGCGTATACTCTACCTAGAATGATGGTTAAACAAAAGGTGAGTCACAAGACTTAGCAAGCTCAAGAAAGAAAGGCATTAGGTTACATATAGACCTCCCCAACACCCATGCGTTTCATATCAATGCAACCACATAGCATGCTATGCTCAATATGTGGCTTAGCTCTAAATGCATAAACATAAAGTAAACTGCACATAAATGGTCCTTGAGGTCAACATAAAATACACACATTGGTGCCCAAGTCTCACATACAAACCTGTTGTAGCCTAATATAAGCTATCATATCATCATTCCTAACCTGCCTTTTCTTGACCTTGGTCGACTTTTCCTGACATTCATAACATGTTTTTCTTGTCATCATCATATCATCATAACATATAGCTACCGTGGGTCTCATCCCCCCTGTCTTACACATCATCACATAACATCATAACATGTAACTATTGTGGGTCTCATCCCCACGGTCTTACGAACTATTGTGGGCCTCGCCCACCTCTCACAGCCACTGATCCTCACCATGCTATTACTTTAGTGGACACACCGCCATACAATATAATTTCATAGACACACCGCCATGTAATATACTTTCGTGGACACACCGCTATGCAATATACTTTCGCGGACACACCGTCATACAATGCAACACATAAGAAATGCAATGGCTTGTGTAGCATGAACATGATGACAAGGCTCTCATAAACCAAGCATCAGGCCATGCTATAGTTACATAAGATCACACACATGCGAAATGCTCTAAATGCATATGCTCACCCAGTGTATCCAAATTAGCTCTTACACCAACCAGCTCATGCAAATGCTCACACAATCCACACACAAAGCATGTCCTCCCAATGAATGCAACCCATTCGCCATGCATCACACACATCATGATATGCACAAAGTTAAGGCGAGAATCTGACAATACCAGCTTTTCAAGCTCATCTATCGTTTATCATAACAGTTGATATGTAACATCCCCTATTTGTTTTCTACAATTAATATTTATATATATATCATTTTTTGGGGACGTGACGCCAACTTGGCTACCAAAAACTAATGGCGACCTCTTTCTTGGAAACCCCAGCCGAGGAATTCAAGGGAAAGCGTCAAAATAGTTGGTGCCTGCTAGAGTCTTAAAGGAAAACAACAACTGATGCACACATATATGCTAATAAAGCCTTATTAACGCCACCGACATCATTCATTATATTCGTATACATGTACCAAGTAACACAAAAGCTAACCTATAACATCTACAACAAGAAGAAATCACCAAGAATGTATGGTTGAGACTACTCTGTACACGTCTAACCCTCGCCTGGAGTTGCTTGGTACCCTGCTCTTACCTAGAATGACACAAGCAAAATGTGAGCCATAAGGCTCGCAAGCATAATCTTATGAAGGCTGACAAGTTACAAATAAAACTTTTCCATACCATATGCTTTCCATATCAATGTAGTAACACACCATGCCATGTTCAATATGTGCATTAGCCCTAATTGCATAAACATAAAGTAATCTGCACATAGAGGGTCCTTGGGGCCCACATAAGATACACATATTGGCGCCCAAGTTCCACATACAAACCTGCGAGCAACTCAATATAGGCTATCATATCATCATTCCTTACCGGCCTTTTCTTGACCTTGGTCTGCTTTTCCTGATAGTCATAACATGTTTTTCTTGTGATACATAACATATCATCATAATATGTCACTGCTGTGGACCCATTCCACGGTCTTACGCCATGGGCCTAACCCACATCTCATAACCACTCATCCTTACCATGCAATGCAACACATAGGAAATGTAATGGCATCAGCAAAATAAGCGTGATGTTAAGGCCCCCATAAATCGAGCATCAGGCCATGCTACGCCTACATAAGAACGTACACATTCGAAGTGCTCAAAATGCAAATGCTTACCTAGAGTACCCAAACTGGCTCTCAGGCCGACCGGGTTATGCTAACGCTCACACATCCCATCACACACAAAGCATGTCTCTCCCAATGAATGCAATCCAAACCCTATGCATCACACAATATCATGATATGCACAAGTAAATGTGGGAATCTGGTAGTACTAGCTCTTCAAGCCCGTCTCCCCGCTTATCGTAACAACTGATAACTAGAGCCCATATATCCAACCATCGGCTACCACGACCCACGGTCGACAATCGGTGGCTTTGTATCCCATACCCTTTAATATCCATAGCCAACATTTACTTATATTCTTTAAACCTAGCATTTCATGAGATGTCCTCATACTCCCCATGCACCTCACCCATTAAGACCCTTAACATAACCATCCCTTTTTACAAGGAGACACAATTCCTCGTGTCATCTGACCTTAATAGTAATGCATCATTCCTTAGGAAATTGAGGGCATTTTGAGACCCTCGTTGAGATTACAAACGTGGTTCAGCTAGATTTAGCATTATAGGCTAAATAAATAAAATGGATTAGATTATTCATATTGGAGAGGATAATATAGAGACGACCAGCGAGAACTTACATGTAGCCAATAGAGAGAATAACTTAGGATAGGGTTAAGAATTTTCATTAAGGAAGTAAAGGAATGGAAGTTTGCACAAAGCGTTGTAGGAAGAAAGGTAGTCAATGACGAGGAATTCTGCTCGCGTTGTGGCTTCGTGACCTGTATCTCCAATCGTGAGGGGGAGTATGATTTGCCCAGTAGGGACAACTGCCTCTCACGTGAATCCGTAAACTGGCTCTGGGGATGCGTCGAGCTGCTCAAGCCCTAGCCCTATCTAGTCAAAGTAAGACCGGTACATTATATTCACCGAGCTGCCCGTATCTAGCATTATCCTTCATACTTCCATGCTACCTATCCGAGCACAGATGGTTAGGACGTCATTGTGCGGCCAGTGTACATCCCTGACATCTTCCTCTGAGAAGGTGATCTCCCTTGCTGTCACCTTAGCTCGCTTCAGAGGTCCACATTTCTCGCTAGATGCTGTTTCTGAGACATGATTGGTCTCACGTGCATACAATTCTCGCGACCTATTTGACGTGCCGTCAAGGGGTGGTCCACCGTGGATCGTATAGATCGTTCAAACCACTAGTGCACGCTCCTCCTCTGGGGGAGGTCGCTATTGCGCGGGTTGCTAAGTCGGTTGAGCAGTAGATCGCACTACGTAATCTCGCAGCCATCTTCTTCAAATTATGTCCTCGATGGCATCCTTCAGAGCCTAACACTCTAAAGTGTCATAACCCACCTCATTGTGGTACGTGCAGAATTTCTCCCTATTTTTGAAGCTATCAGGAGTCTTGATCAGATTTGGCCTCCCGAAGTTTTCTCTCCTTCTTTCCATGGCATAAATCCTCTCTTGAGGGTTTGTTAGGGTACTATAATTGTTTAAGTGCCCCTACCTTGGAGGTCGCTTGTCTCTTTCCTCCTTTCAAGATCACTTGGCGACCTGGTTATTAGAGCATTCCCCCCGAGCTTCTCTTCTATTGCCCCGTCACTTCTTTTTCTATCCCAGTTGGAACTCCCAACCTTTTCTTTCTGCCCAATGGGCTTCTTCGAGCCAAAAGCCTCCTCCCACCGGATCTCTTTGGCTGCTCGCTCATAGAACTCCCCCAAATCCTTGACGAGGGATTTGTATATGCTCTCATAGAGCTTCCCATCCTTTCGAAGACCCGCGGAGATCGCCGTTAGGATGCTTTTGTCCAAGGGACTCTCTACATTACTCACCTCGCGCCTAAACCTAGTTATGTACTTCTTCAATGCCTTGTACTGATTGAGAAACCTTTGTTGGCATTCTTCTCAGCTTCCAATGTTGCGAGGTGGAAGGCTTCTGAACTAAGTGCAGGGTATATCTCCTAAGGTCACTGGGAAGGCACGACACTTGACTAGCGAGCTGGTTTTTTGCAAGTCCATCTGGACATTATATGTGTCCAAATGATTGTAGGGGTCACTGTCCCCATTCTACTGTGATATGTTCGGGATTCTGAACTTGTACAGGAGTGGTTCGAGCTCGACACTACAAGAAACAAGCTTTTTAGTGGAGGCCAGGGTCGTCACTAAAACCCAAAAAACTGTCACTAAAAGTATTAGTGACGGCCAGACAGACCGTCACAAGTCGACACTAATGCCTTCGTCACTAATGTAATTAGTGACGATAAAGATGGTCGTCACTAAAGTGAACCCATTAGTGACAGCCATGTGTGGCCGTCACTAAAGTTAACCTATTAGTGACAACCAATATGGCTGTCACTAATGTAATTAGTGACCATAATGTTGGTCGTCACTAATGGCAACCCATTAGTGACAACCATACGTGGCCGTCACTACATATTAACCGTCACTAAAGTTAACCCATTAGTGACATGATGTTGGCCGTCACTAAAGTTAACCCATTAGTGACGACCATATGTGGCCATCACTAAAAGTTGTTTACCCATTAGTGACGACCATATGTGGCTGTCACTAAAAGTGGTTTACCCATTAGTGACGACCATATGTGGCCGTCACTAACAGTGGTTTACCCATTAGTGACGACCATATGTGGCCGTCACTAAAGTTAACCATTAGTGACGATCATGTCGGCCGTCATTAAAAGTGATTTACCCATTAGTGACGATCATGTCGGCCGTCATTAAAAGTGGTTTACCCATTAGTGACGACCATATGTGGCCATCACTAAAAGTGGTTTACCCATTAGTGACAACCATATGTGGCCATCACTGAAGGTGTTTTATAATTTCACATTATTTGGCCTACAACCTATACCATGCATGTACACTTACTTTACAAATTTACGATCACTTGCTTTACAAAATGTTACAAACAATCACAATATATGAAATATATTGCTATACGATCATCAATAGCCCAAAAGGCAAACATATATATATATATATACTCACATTATCAACAATCAAAAGTTATAATTCAAAGTATCACTTTACAAAATCAATAAACCAACAAAATATGAAATGTTGAACACTATTTATCAACCAAAACATATCATATCAGTACAGCAACATCATTCATTGCTAACCCTTCCTAATCTAACCTCTTCCACGAAGCTTTTCAGCAAGCTAAGAGTTTCTGCTTGAGTTTGCTCTACTATGCTTAGTTTTTCTTTCAACTCTTTATTCTCTTGTCTTAGTGTTTCAATTGTTGAAGTCATTTGTAATTGAGAAGGAAGCTTGCCAGAGACTGAAGAAGGTGTGGCACCGAAACCATATCCACGAACTCGACCATGCCTTTCTTTGCCCATCACTTCAAGGAAAATTTGATTTTCATCAATAGGTTCAGAAGGCTGCTCCTCAGCTCTTTGGGCTGCTATAGTTTGAATATTTTCCTGTAATAAAATGTTGCATAAAATAATCATTTTACACAACTAAACAGTTAAGTTTGAGAACTTAGAATGAGACAAAATTCATATCCAAACAAAATTAATAGAGTTACTAGTTCCTTTTGTTTTTCTCTAATGCTCATGGATGAATGTAATATGAGAACATTTCTAGTTGGTTTTTACCTTCTTGGATTGGGTCTTGCAAGGAACAACTTTAATTTTAATCCATAATAAGATTCCATAATAAGATCATAATTATTTTTATGATATTAAGAATAACAAAACAACATAAACTTTAAAAGTAACTGAAATGCTTACCACAATTTCTGATGATGTCGAATCAACCATCGACCCACCCTTCTTTTTGTGTGTCAAGTAAAACATTTCTACTTCTGTTGGGTTATGACCTAATTTTTTAGCCTGGATTTAAGTAATTATCAATAAAAAATGTATTTTTAATTAATAGGTAAAGAAATACTACACAAAATGAAATGTAATGATAGAAATTAAAATATTGAAAATTTATACCTCTTCAGATCTAACCCGAGCAAAACTTCTTGTACCAGTAGTTTTGCTCATCTTTAACTTTGATCGATTTTCCTTATTTCGAGCACATGTGGTCTTGATGTCAAGTAATATGAAAAAATTAATTAATCAAATCAAAAATCTTAATGAATTTCTTTGCTTTATAAGTAAATAATAATAAATACGAATATAATGAAGTAAACACCCTTCAAGTGTAGTATACCTGAAACTCAGGTGAGCTCAACAACCAATGCACAAAATCTCTCCATTGCTCTCTCTCAATGTCTACTGAACCCACTTGAATTCTCTCTTCATCTGTGGTGTACATGTCGTAGTATTTGACCTTCAATCTATGCTTGTAGTTTGCAAACTTGTTTCCCATTTTTCTTATAATCCAATTTTTTCTATTTTCGTTTTCCTCAAACTCAAATTTGTCCTATCAAAAAAAGAAATTTATCTAAAAAAGAATTAAAAAATGACTATATCTAATATAAATTTTGCCTACTAACCTTACCAATACCTATGAATACATTTTAGCTTTGTTGGCTTGAGGAACATCTTCCCACTGTTTGCAAGTTATTGGAGCATCCTCACACACTGCAACAATCTTCCTTAAGTATCTTGCAAACACGTTTGCATTTGGACCTATTACTTGGTTATAATTGTTAAACTGTAATGGCAATTTCTGACCAGGCGCTAAACTTGTGAGTTTCCTATTTTTGGTTTTCTCCCGAGTTCTTTTTCTTGAGATAGAACCTATTCATGTTAGAATAAATACAATGTAATTAACATAATTAGGAAAAAATTAGCTCAATATAAATTAGGTAATTACATTATAAATTAAACCTAATTTTGACCTGCACTTCCAACGGAAGAGTTTAAAGGAGGTAATGATGAAGGAATTGAACTTGGTGATATAGACGGACTTTGATCAACACTTAGAGAAATGTGTGCACTATTCGCCATTAGCTACAAAATGCATCAACACAAATGAAAATTGTACTATCATGTTATTTTCATGGCATTGTTTTCCAAAAAGGCAATAATTTAATATTTTATTTCTCAATAAGCAACATCACTTAAAAAATATTAAAAGTTTATCTAGAAATAAAAAAAAGAATTTATCTTATAATTAAAATTATTTTTTATATTTAAAAATTCATTGAATATTCACATCACATCAAAGGGAATAATTTTCTAGATGGCTGATGCATAATTTAAGCATGCGACTACGTAGCTTGATAAGGACAAATAAATGGTGGGCATGAATTTAAAAGATATGCCCTTGCAAAAACCACCTTTGACCCGTTAAATCTAATGGGCCTCAATATCAAATAGAAACTTGAAAAGATACAAACTCAATAATATATATATATATATTTCCCAAAAAACAAATTAGTCACAGTTTATATGTTCACTAATTGGAGATTTTTATTGTTTAGGCTCCAAAATTATGGTTTTTGAATGTGCATGTAAGCATATCATATCATATGTATTCTTCACCGCGACATGCAGACTATGGTCAATTTGAATTGTTTATTATGTCATCTTATAATTAAACTTTGTTGATGGATGGTAATGGGAATGGGAATGGCTGAAATGAGTTGAATGAAGATATGGGAAGATCATGTCTAGTGCAGGAATCTGGATGCAGCTTCCTCTAGAGCTTTAAATATGTTATCTTTTAATATACTTTCTTTTATTTTTATTACTAGCTAGACCGACTTCTGCCAGCAATAAAATCTCATGGTTCTGTTGCTTTTTATAATTATTGGACATTAATTGTGTTACTTTTTTTTCCTATAGAAATTGGACATTATTACTTAGCGTTACTAAAAAATTAAGAAAAATGTGACATAAGACATTTGACCATGATTTAAACTCAAATTGGATAATTAATTAATTACATCTATAGTTTTGCATAGAAAAACTATAAAAATTCTTCCAATAATTGTCTTCAAATAACTAGTCATATATTTTGAGATCCCTCAGATTACTATTTTGTGAACCAATTAATAACTAAATTAGAAAAGCCTATTCATAGGCGAATACTTACAAGAGAATTTTAACTCCCATACCCATGCATATGCCATATTCAAAGTTGAGTTAGAGTTTTATTTAAGAGACTCATTCCTCTGTCATGCATGTCTCGGACTTGAATTTGAGAAATTATCTGACACTTAAACAATATGTGATGATAATATATTAACATTAATAAGTGATCTAAAAATTGTATATATATATATATATGATCATTCTTAATGGAATTTAACTTGAAGATGAAGTTTTATGATAAGAGGAGTAGTTTGCTTCCAAAGTAGGATGCAAGGAGAGGAGTGCTTGTGTCTGACGAATCATGTTTGGCCATTTAATTCACAGAATCCAAAATCTCGATCAAATCCAATCTAGGAGACACAGAAAACAAAGACCTAGAGGCTCAAAAAATGGGTGATCACCCACCACCTGGAGGGAGTGATTAAATCCTATCACTCACAGGATACATATAATACTAAGCATTAAAAATAAAAAATAATGGGTGATCGCCCACCATCCGGAGGGAGTGATTAAATCCTATCACTCACAGGATACATATAGTACTAAGCATTCAAAATTTTAAAAAAGGGTGATCACCCACCACCCGAAGGGAGTGATTAAATCCTATCACTCACAGGATACATACCTCGAACAATGCTGGTATCACAAATGCACACACAAGATGAAAAAGAGAATGACCAACCTGTAAATCAAAAAAATACTACAAAAAAGAGAGAGAGATAGAAGATAGAATTATAGTTTGCCCATATAGGCTAATCATTTGTCTGCATGTAAATTCAATCCAAATGCAAAGGAGTACATACTCTATCCAAATTAAGTCAACTTAAATTGATTCGTACTTAGTTTATAAACATCAAGACTATTATACAATAACTAGCACACATATTCAATCGCTGGTGTCTATAAAGTTACAGTGCCTCATAGTTACAAACCAAACACTACAAAAGAATCAGCATTTAGTGGCGATTTTTAACCGCCATTACGTATTTTAGCAGCGGTTTTGAAAACCGCCGCTAATACAGCCGTCGCGGAGTGTTTAGCGGCGGTTTTCAACAACCGCTGGAATAACCGCCGTTAATTTTAAATTTTACGGCAGTTTTAAAAACCGTCGCTAAATAAGTCATTTAGCGGCGGTTTTTGTAATATTTAGCGGCGGTTTTGAAACCGTCGCTAAAATTAAAATTTTATTTTTTTAATTTTTTTTAAAATTTTAAAAAATAATAATATTTTAATTTTAGCGGCGGTTTCAAAATCGCCGCTAAAATTAATAAAAAAAATTAAATTATTAATTTTAGCGACGGTTTTGAAATCGCAGCTAACCGGACCCGCCCGCCCCACCCCTGCGTGCCACGTGGCTGCTTGTGCGCGCGTCACGTGGCGATGCTGGAAATTAAATCTAGCCATGCTCTCCCCAAGTTTCGAACCTAAGACCACTTATGCGCGCACGCACGCGCGAACCGCCTGATCTACAAAGACATCCTTAACATATATTCATATATATAAATTATATACTAATCTAACAACTAATTTTCAGAATTATATTTTATATTTTTTAATATATATTAAAAATATTTATTAATTGATTATTTTTAAAATAATAATACAATAAATTAAAAATAAATTAATTGAATTAAATTAAATAAATTAATTGATTAAAAATAAAAAAGATGATTTTATATATTTTTTAAAAATTATTAAAATTTTATATATTAAAATGTTTTTAAATTTATTTTTATTTTTTAAAATTATATTTTTAATGAATTTTTCTATTAATTTAAATGCAATTTTATATTTATTTTTAAGATTTTATATTTATTTAATTTTTAATTATTTTCTTAAGCAAAATTTAATTTTTTTTAATGAAAGTAATGAATTTTAATATTTCAGATTTTATTTATTTAATTTTTAATTATTTTCTTAAGCAAAATTTAATTCTTTTAATGAAAATAATGAATTTTAATATTTCAGATTTTTATTTAATGAATTTTAATAATAATTTTAATTTTAATATTTCAGATTTTTAAAATTTAATTTTAATAATTTTTTTAATGAATTATTTTATTTTATTTTTAATTTTTAATTATTTAATTTTTTAAAATTTAGTGACGGTTTTTCAGAATTTTGAGCGGTTTTTCAAAATCGCCGCAAATGTTAATTTAATTTTAATTTTCAATTATTTAATTTTTTTAAATTTATTTTTTTTGAAATTTTGCAGCGGTTTTTGAAAACCGCAGCAAATGTTAATTTTATTTTAATTTTAAATTATTTAATTTTTTAAATTTAGCGGCAGTTTTTTAAAAACTGCAGCGAAAACGAATTTAATTTTTTTATTTAATTATTTTTTTAAATTTAGCGATAGTTTTTTAAAAACCGCCGCAAAAAAACATGTTTTACTGAATTTTGCGGCGATTTTTTGAAACCGTCTCAAAATTTTAAAGAAATCGCAGCAAAAATCAATTTTTTTGTAGTGAAAAAGTCAAAACACTCAAGCTCATTCATCATCATCATCATCATCATCATAACATTCAATGACTTTGTTTTCCTCTCCCTCTGACTTTCTTTTTTCCTTTCCCATTCCCTCTCTTTCGTTTTCATAATTGACGTGATACACCTTCTTCACATGGAATCTCTACTGGAATATCACTTCTAATCAATGTAAAGTCTTCCTCATATGCACTCACATCTTGGGGTGAACACGAGCTAATTAGTGGCTCTTTCTGCTGATATGGTTGATCTTCGTTACCTTCTTCAACATGCATATCATAAAAATCCCGAAGTTGTGACATTTGAACAACATACCAATTAAGATCACGCATATCCCTCACATAATAAACTTGTTCAGCTTGGCAAGCCAAGACAAAAGGTTTATTAGTTTGTAAGGAACGTCCAAAATTTAAGGAAGTGAACCCATGTTCATCTGTCTTGATTTCTCTTCCTTGAGAATAAACATCTCTCCAATCACACTTCAATAGAACTACTCGATTACCTCCGAGATATTGTAATTCAATAATGTTTGTTAACACGCCATACTAATCCACATTACCGATAGTTGGACTATTATCTCGTGCATTGGCAAAACTATTTGTTTCTCCTGTCACAATAACTCCACTATTTTGAGTCTTTAGTTCTTTGTCACGATCTCGAGTATGGAATCGAAAACCATTAACAATATAACCCTTGTATGATAATGCACTATGAGCTGGACCCCGAGCAAGTGATAACAAATTATCATCCACTCCAATCTTCGAATTGTGCATTTGTGTCACCTATTCATTAAAAGGCACTGTTAGAGAATACATCCCATTAATGCAAATTATCCAATGTGAACCCAAATGCACATTATACTTACTTGATTCTCAAACCAAATAAGAAAGTCTTTATTGTGAATATTTTCTATGTGTTGAGGAAGAGAATAGGCAAGAGAGCGAGCCAAGGACTGCTTATGTTCTCTGTTCCAAATTGTACAATACCAAGCCTTAGGCAAACATGAAAGTTAATTTATATATATATATATGTATCAAACTTAGCACTTACTCAATGAATGGTCGAACCTCATCACAATTTTTTAGAACATACAATCGAGCTTGCAACCATTCCTCCCTTTCAATCTCACATTGAGTCGCTTTCCCTAAACCACGACCTGCTTAGGAAAACACAGATAATCCTCCAGTAGGTTCCACTACATCCCTATCATCATTCCTATTGATGCGATTGAATTTTGTTTCGATTCCATTGAGATACCTAGAACAAAAGGTTAAGCATTCCTCTGCAAGATATCCTTCTGCAATCGAACCCTCCGGACGACTCTTATTACGCACATAGGACTTTAATGTAAGTAAATACCTATCAAAAGTTTTCAAACAAATGTCAGCCTCTTGTAGTAACATATATATGCCTATTTTCTCAAATATATTATGTTATAAGATAATGTGTTTACCTTTCAATTGGATACATCCATCGATATTGAACTGGTCTGGCAATTCTAGCTTTAGAAGGCAAGTGAACTAGCAAATGTTCCATAACATCAAAAAATGTGGGAAGGAAGATCTGCTCTAATTTACAAAAGGTCTTAGAAATATGGAACTCTAATTCATTTAGCCTTTCAATCACCAATACTCTAGAACATATTTCTCGAAAAAAGTTACTTAATTCAATCAATACATTGCACACTTCTTTTGGCAAAATACCTCGTATAGCAAGTGGTATTAACCACTGCATAAGTATGTGGGAATCATGACTCTTCAAAGAAGAAATTTTGCGCTCCTTCATATTCACTAATCTTGAAATATTTGATGAATAACCATCAGGTACTTTCACATCTTTCAAGAATTCCAAGAACATCAATTTTTCTTTTGAAGATAACGTATAGCATGTAAGAGGCAGTTTACCATCTTCGTCGATGTGAAGTTCCTTCCTAATGCCTAGCTCCATTAAATCCATGCGTGCTTTCTTACCATCCTTTGATTTTCGTTCAATATTCATGATCGTTCCAAAAACATTGTCACATACATTCTTCTCGATATGCATGACATCAAGATTGTGACGTAATAAGAGATCTTTCCAATATGGCAAGTCAAAGAAAATACTTTTTTTCTTCCAATGCTTTAACCAAGTTTCACTAGACCCCTGCCAATTTTCTTTCTCAAGCGTACACAATTAATTAAGAACATCATGCCCAAATAGTTGTGGTGGTTGTTCCCTTTGTTCTACCTTACCATCAAAACGAGATTTATTGTTGCGCCATCTGTGGTTCATAGGTAAAAAGCGGCGATGACCCATGTAGCAAAATTTTTTCCCATATGTCAACCATCAGGAAATAGTGTGCTTGTTGCAACAAGGACAGGCCCACCTTCCTTTTGTACTATATCCAGATAGATTAGCATACGCATGGAAGTCATTAATAGTCCACAAAAGAGCTGCATGTAGCTGAAAATTTTGTTTCTTTGAGGCATCATAAGTTTCAACACCGATCTCCCATAATTCCTTTAATTCCTCAATCAACGGTTGCAAGAACACATCAATCTAATTTCCAGGGGCTTTTGGACCGGGGATGAGCAAGGAGAGCATGAAATATGGTTGCTTCATGCACTTCCATGGGGGCAAATTATATGGAACTACCACCACAGGCCATGTACTATGAACAACACTCATGGTGCCAAATGGATTAAATCCATCACTTGCTAAGCCAAGTCTAACATTGCGAGGATCACTTGAGAAAGATGGATAAAGCCCATCCAACCTTTTCCAAGCTTCAAAATCAGCTGGATGTCATAGCAACCCATCCTTAACACGCTCCTCATCGTGCTATCTCATATCTGCAGCTATTTTTGAAGACATATATAACCTTTGAAGCCGTGGGGTCAGGGGAAAATATCTTAGGGTTTTGACAGGTATCTTCTTGCTAGGTGAATCATTATGTGTTGCTATCATCTTCCATCTAGAAGCACCACATTTTATACATTCATGGGAGTTTGCATATTCTTTCGAAAAAGCATGCAATCATTTGGACATGCATCTATCTTCTCATAGTCAAGACCCAAATCTCGAATGAACTTTCTAGCTTCATAATATGAAGATGGTACAGTTTCACTTATAGGAAATGCTGATTTAATGAGCTCAAGCAAAGTGTTGAAGGAATTATTGCTCCAACCACTCAAGCATTTCAAATGTAGCAATTTCACAAGGAATTCAAGCTTTGAAGCATGATCACATCCTGGATAAAGAGGTTGTTCAGCATCTCTCAACAAATCATAAAACTTTTTGGCGGGTTAGTTAGGCTCGTCATTACTAGTAAATGAACATCCACCCATCTCAACGTTGATGTTGTGCATCCCAAATGCTTCTTCCAACATAGGATGCATACCATCGTCATTACCGTCCTCATCGTCATCATCACTACTATCTACTTCAGCAAACATATCCTCCCCGTGATGATACCAAGTGACATAATTCTTAACCATTCCAAACCTTAGTAGATGAAATTTCACCTCTTCCCGAACTCTCACTTCTGTATTGTTACAAGTCATCCAGGGACACTTAATTCTACCATTTAAGCGTGTGTGTCGAAAAGCGAATTCAAGAAATTGATCAACTCCATTAACATACTGGTCAGAAAGTCTATCATCCAATTGTATCCAATTCCTATCCATCGTACTAGATATAACAAAAATTGATAGTATTAGAGATAGATTAAATTACAGAGCACGAGAATAGGAAAAAAGATTTATGTACAACATTGTCAACACTTTCTAATCAATCAAAATTGTCTTCTTGTACAAATGTTTGTCATTTTGATCAATGACTTGATATAAGACCAAAATAAAGTGATGCCCTCAACAATACTGTTAAACCCAAAAGATTAAAAAAAAAAAAAAAGAGTTATGAAATTTCTTACAAATCGCACATCCTTTCAGAACAGGCATTGATGATTATGAAATAATTTTTTATAAAAGTTGAATTTCTTTTTATGATTTTATTTAAAATTGTTCTAATTAAGGCAAGTGTTAGTAAAACAAGTATATATATATAAAAAAAAGGTTAAATTTCCCTTTTTGTGGAGATAAGGGAAGGGGCCTTTACCTTTTTGGCCCTTTTTATGCCTGCTCCATTTTTGTTCATTATGAATTTTGGGTGAGGAGCCATTGAAGAGCCAAACGCAACTGGCTGACCAATTTACCTTTCTTGTCCCCAAGATGGTGGAATGTCAATCGCAATCTAAAATTGAAAAAGAGATGAAAAAATCAAACAAAGGTGGCATGGCCAGACTTGATGTCTTAATTAGGATGATGAGGGCTTCAATTAAAAAGCCTGGCCATCCCACCATTGTTTGATTTTTCATCTCTTTTTTTAATTTTACATTAACATAATGAAGAGATCAATCAAGAAGTGTATAGTACAGAATATGTACTTCCATTTCCTTAAGATCCCACCATCCTAGTTGTTCCTTCTTGATTCTTATTTGAAGAGAGAAATCAGGAAGTGCACAGAGACCAAACTTGGGTTAAGCCATGAGCACATAGACGTAGACATTGCTAGGTAATTATTTCATTATGTTGCTATCTCATTCTGAATGGTAAATTATCAAGAAGAAAAACTTCAATATTATTCTTTAGGTGGTTTGATTGGCTTAAGATTAGCACATAATACAGTGCTGATTTAGCTTAAAGTTGTGCATGTGTTTTCATTGTCTTCATAATGGTTTTGGTTGTGTGCACTGGAAGATATTGTTGCAAAGTTAATAGACTTTTTAGTTGCCCCCCATGCTACAACTACTGAGCTCCTAGCTGAAAAAGAGTAGGTTGTTCTTCTTGCCATATGGTGATATTTCACATAAAATGCTTAGTTTTTAGATTAACTGAATGCTTTTCTGCATCATATCTAATTGGTACAAACTCACATCTCCAGACAGTTTCTGAACCAGAAACATTTGGATCTTGTTTATTTGTAGAGAACATTTTCTAATTTTCTATTGAACTTACAATTAGAAAACCGAAAACTTAGAGCCTGTTTAGTTGTAGTAAACATTTTCTATTTCTTCAATTCCAATTTAACATTTTATGTTTAAAAAATTAATAGCATTCATTTTCACAAAATTTAGAAAACATCTTTTTGATGTTTTCCAATTCATGTTATAATATTGAAAAATTAGAAAATTGAGTTCTCTGTTTTCAAACTAGAGATTCAATAGAAAAATTTGAGTTGAAAAATTAGAAAATGTTTTTTACAACTGAACAGACCCTTGGGTTGTTGTTGTACATGTCAATCCTGTTTTCCTAATGAGTGCCATCTGCATGGCCACAGGACAGTGATTAAAATCCTTGTATTAAAAAGTTTAATATCAATGAGGACGAGCAATTTAGTTTCTTTAGTGTATATTTTTTTCATATGAAGGAAAATGAAGTGCACAGACGCATTGGAATGTTGAGATATAAGGCTAAACCCATGAACCAAAATGCTCCAAAGCACCTTAGCTTTTATGGGTATTATGGAGCTTTACACAACTGAAGGTCAGCAACGTAGTTTAGGATGTCCCATCCAACTAGAACACCACTAACCATAATCAGACCATTAAAACAGAACATCAACCATTAATCAGAACACACACACATACGCACACACAGACGTGCATATGCACACACATACGCATACACACAATCACAATGTATAAGTTAATAAGCACAACCAAAATCTCATCAAGATACACCCTATAAAATTCTTTATCTTATAATATGGTAAATATGGAGGCAGAAGCAGCAACGTTGAAGAGGAACTGTTGAAGCTGCGAAAGCGGCAATGATGAAGAGAAGCTATTGAAGCGACAGAAATGGAATCATTGAAGCGACGGAAGGAAGAGGCGATGAAAGGTTGGGGGTTGCAAGTTGATTGGAGGGTTTGGCAGGTGGGTTGGGGATTTGGGGGATTTGAGGACTTGGGGTTGCAGGTAGATTGGAGGGTTTGGGGGATGTTTTGGGGGTTTGGCGGGAGGTGCTCCCGCCTAATAAATAGATATAATTTTTTTTAGTTAATATATTTAATTGTTAAATAAAAATAAAATAATTTATAAAATTAATATTAATAATAGTTTGATTGATAAAAAAAATAATTATGATTATGATAACTAATAAAATAATTTAAATTATAATAATTATTAAATAATTTAACTAATAATATATGATAATAATCTAAATTATAATAATAAGATAATTTAAATTATTGCATCAAATTAATATTTATTAAATGTTAGTTAAATAATATATGATAATAATCTAAATTATATATTAGAGTATTTAAAATAAATTTAATCCTACAAAAACCATATGCTGAATTACAAAAACCATCAAATTTGTATATTTTAAAATATAAAAACTCCTTACTTTTAATTTCTAAATTATTCTATTAGCTGATACTCATATTTTTCAATTATTTAATCAATTAATAAAATTATTTAAAAATTAAAAAAATAATAAATAAACTTTATTTTTCTATTAAAAAGACTTATTTTAATTTAAAAATATTTAAAAGCCTATATGATTTACCTTTTTCATACTCCAAACACCTCAGCCTTTTTGGAGACAACCCCAGACATCTCTAACCCTTATTTTGTAGAACTATCGAGGAGATTTGTCTGTTCTAACAATCTCCATGTAATGCAATTTTTGACATCATCAATACAAATAAACACATGATTTGACCTCTACCTTCAGGCTTGAGCTTTTTGATTAAAAGCAATCACATATATGATATATCATATATATATATATATATCTATGAAAAATGCTATAATCATAAATAACATTTACAAACAGACGTGATACACACAAAATTAATAATAATTTTATTTAAAATTAACAATACTTTATAATAGTGATATTAAAAACTAAAAACAGATCTATTCACAATTATAAATTATTATTAATTTTAAATAAAATTATTATAAATTTGATTAATTTAAAAAATTATTAAAATTTATATATAAAGATAACACTTCTTCACATGAATGTGTATTATAGTAGTGGCGGCAACTCCACGTTGGTATAAAAAGAGTCATTGGGCTTTAATTAGGATTATATATGCCAGCATATGTGTGTGTATAATGAAATGGTTTTTGGAGTGAATATAATTATATAAATTTAAAATAATATATGATAATAATCAAATTAATATTTATTAAAATAATATATGATAATAATCTAAATTATATATATTAGTGTAATAATTATATTCATGCATTTATAAAAAAAATATAATCAACTTAGAGATTGCTTATATAAATGTTAGTTAAATTTTAATATTTTTTTCTATTATTTAACGGTTAGAATTTAAATTTTTAATCAATAATGACGAAAAAGTGGTATAACTATTTCTTAGGAGTATGGTTAGTTTTATTTATTCAAATTATTATAAATATTTCATATTAAAATAAGTTATATTAATTTTTCTAATCTTTCATTTATTTATGATTTTTAAGTTCTTGCAATGCATAAATAACAGAAGAAAATATAGCCTGAAATTAAATTTAATGTTGCTATTATTATAAGTATTCACATTAAAAATATAATTATTGATTACAAAAATTTTTGTAAAGAAAATGAATTTACAATGAAAATAAATATGATTAGCAATGATTTGATGTAGTGAAAAATAAGGTTGCGTTCTATTTGTGTTTTAATTTTTAATTTTGA
Organism: Diospyros kaki; assembly: GCA_036245055.1. Classification (NCBI taxonomy): domain Eukaryota; kingdom Viridiplantae; phylum Streptophyta; class Magnoliopsida; order Ericales; family Ebenaceae; genus Diospyros; species Diospyros kaki. The sequence goes on from BSEG01000009.1 coordinate 11,895,299, forward strand.
GTTTTAAATTCATTTTCAATTTTTTGTTTTGGGAGTTTGTTTTAAAAAATTGAAAATGCGTTCTCGTTATTATTTTGAAAAAATGTTTCTCAAAATAGAAAATTAAAAAATGCATTCTCTTCGAAATTTTAAGAATAATTTTTTAATGATATTTTATTTAATAAATTTGATTATTCAATAAATTATAAAAATTTAATATTAATATAATATTAAAAATATATATATTTTAAAGTTAGTGAATTTTGTATTATTGTTTTCCATTACAATAATAAAATACGAATAAATATTGAAAGTGAAACTTATTTGATCTGTTTTGAGGAGTAAATTGCACCAAAAATCACTAAACTTTGGTGTATTTTTTATTTTGATCACTAAACTTTAATTATTTACAATGTGATCATAAAAGATAAAAAATTTTGCAATGTAATCACATATAAGATTTTTTTATTACTCTATAGTCAAAGTGGGTGACGTGACGCTGATATGGTCAGAATATGCCACGTGTCAAAAAAATATTTTTATTATTTGCCACATCAGTGCCACGTCACACACTCTACCTATAGAGTGACCGAAAAATTTTATATGTGATGACATTGCAAAATTTTTTAAACTTTTATGATCACATTGCAAATAATTAAAGTTTAGTGATCAAAATGAAAAACACACCAAAATTTAGTGATATTTAGTGTGAGTTACTTGTGTTTTGAATTTGGAGCTTGTTTTGAATAAAAACACTCAAAACAATTTTTTGTTTTTTTGGATTTTTTTTACATTTTTTTTTTATTTTTGAAAATGCATTTTTAAAAACAATAATTCATTATTTTAGAAAATTAAAAACTAAAAATGGGTTAAAAACAACAAAGAGAATGCATCCTAAGTGTTTTATCTACAATTTCGTAGAGAAAATCAAACTTTTTGCAATGAATAAAAATTTTGATTAATTATTTTTTTGTATTACAAGAATTGTTGTGATTAGATAAATAAAATTATTCAAAAACTACACCATCACTATTTAAGTGAATTAATTTTATTAGTTTCAAATTATATAATTAAGTGTATTAAGACTAAATTTATATATATATATATATATATATATATTTTTAATGTGCAACTCTTTTTGATGATTCTTTCTTAATCCTTAACTATAACATTTAGTGACGGCCATGTCTGGCCATCACTATTAACCTTCATTTGTGACCATCTCCTGCCTCTCACTAAAGGCGTACATTCAGTGACAATCAATCCTAACTGCCACTATTGCTAACCCATTTGTGACCGAGCATTCCCGACCCCTCACTAAAGGTCCAATATTCAGTGACGGCCATACACATTGGTCACTATTGTGCCTCCATCTGTGACCAAGCTTCCAGACCCTCACTAAAAGTGGTACATCTAGTGAAGAGCATCCCTAGTCGTCACTATTGTACCTCCATCTGTGACCGATGTTGCCTGACCCTCACTGAAGGTGGCACCTTCAGTGATGACCGCGTGTGGCCGTCACTATTGTGACTTCATCTGTGACCAACGTTGCCTGACCCTCACTAAATGTGGAACTTTCAGTGACGACTACGTGTGGCCGTTACTATTGTGCCTCCATCTGTGACCGGCGCTGCCCGACCCTCACTAAAGGTTGCACTTTCAGTGACGACCGCGTGTGGCCGTCACTATTGTCCCTCCATCTGTGACCAACATTGCCTGACCCTCATTGAAGGTGGAACTTTCAGTGACGACCACATTTGGCCATCACTATTGTGCCTCCATTTGTGACCGATGTTGGCCGACCCTCACTAAATGTGTCACTTTCAGTGACGACTGAGTGTGGCCGTCACTATTATGCCTCCATCTTTGACCAACATTGCCCGACCCTCACTGAATGTGGCACTTTCAATGATGACCGCATTTGGCTGTCACTATTGTGCCTCAATTTGTGACCCGCGTTGCCCGACCCTCACTGAATGTGTCACTTTTAGTGACGACTGCGTGTGGCCGTCACTATTATGCATCATTTGTGACGAATTCTATCTGACCTTCACTAAAGATTGGCATTAGTGACCACTTTTAACTGGCCGTCACTAAATGTGGTCACTAAAAGTCAAATTTCTTGTAGTGCGACTTTCTAGAGAATGGCGTTCTTTCTCCATAGTCATGGGTCTGGTCGCGAGATCCTTGTCGCGTCTCCAAGTGTTAAACTCTTTGAAGTAACTCTTCAATGGCCGAATCCTGATTTGTAGATCACAGGGCCTCCAACCATCTGCTTCGCCTGCTTTCTCGTCCTAGAGAGGGGCGACTTGGTGGGCTTTCACCCCTAGATCTCGAGTTGGAAGAGCTCACTGATCTTGCTGGCGATGGGGCTCTTCTGGCTTCCCTTTCACCCGAGGGTGGTCTCTCTTCTTGCGACTGACGGTTCTTCCGGGGTGATAAGGCTTCTGGTTGTCTCAGGAGAGCCTGTGCATTGACCTAAGTTAGGGCCCTGATTGTGTCAGCAAGCTGCTTGATAGTGTTCTCCAATGCCTCCTGTCGTTGCTGCCAGGTCGGATTCATCTCCACTCTGGCGGTTGGTGCGATAGACTGAGGAGGATCCCGCGAGGGCATGTCGACGGCGGTTGCGACCGGTGGGGGTATTGGGGCATCTGTGGCCGAGGCAACGGGTTCCATGACTGGTGGATCGTCTTGTGGTTGACCGCAGTGGTTTTCTAACAGATCAGGTACAACATCAGAGTTTCGTGTGTTCCTTCCTCTCGCCATCGAAATAGATCAGAGCGGGCCCTCCTTCTAGCACCAAAAAATCGATGTGCAGAATTAGTCGACCAGAGTTCGAGAGCCCGCAATGCGATAATAGGCAAAAGAAAGAACGAAAACACAAGATTAAACAAAAAGTAATGAAAATGAAGGAGTTTTAGGTGGTTCAGCCTGAATGATGCCTAGTCCACGACTGTTCTTTGGTTATTCTAGCAGAGTAACAGTGTGTAATTGATTTTTCGATCCCTCTACAATGGTGTTTCAACCCCTTTATATAGAATAGGGTGTTTACAATTGGAATGAGTTCTAAATGCAGAAGGATTTTGTTTCGTTGATGGCGTTTCCTTATCGGCTTCGAAATATCAGGGACGAGTGCCATGATTTCAAGGATTTGAATTGCTTCTGATAAGGCAAATGTACATTATCTCTGGTTGTTTCGCTGATTTTGAACTGTGCGAGTAGAATGAGACGGTGGCGAGCTGAAAGTATTGTTGGGAGCTCGCTTGCGAGGAGCTCGTTTAAAGAGAGCTCGCTTGGAGTATGAGATCAAGCCTAGAGATGTGTTGTCTTGTCCTGCCGAGTTTGGTCTTGAGCCGGTGGGCTCCTCAGGAGTTCGAGCCGGCTTGCTAGGCTTCCGGAGATACGGGACAACCTGCTGGGTCGGGCTTGGCCCGTTTCTTCAGTTCCCCGGATATTGCCCATAACATCTAACCTCAATGAATTTCTCGGTTCATGCTTGTTACACATGTACCATCTACCACGTATGACATGCCTTTTCACAGAATTTCCTGCTATAGCTTTTCAAAGGTATTGGTGCAAAAATCATAGCCATGTCACCAAGCAATAATCATACCTTTTATGACTCCAAGGTACTTCATACATTGCGTCATATCCTTTTAATTGACCTTAGCTAGAACATCTGTCCTCAAAATTAGCATCTGACTGGTCAAATGACTAAGGCAAACTCAACTCATTACCTTATTCCAAGTGACATTGTTTGAACCAAAATATAACTCTTGGCTATTTCCTCAAGTTGATAGATACTACCCTTAACTGTCGGTAATATTTTTACCTAAAATCCACATATCATCTTTGCTTGAAATCACATATCATTTCAATCCTTAACAAACACCCTAGTTTGCATTATTACACGTCCAATGCTTACGAGCATGCTATGTTATTCACCTAATTTCCTGTTATGGCTCTTTATAGGCGATCACACATATCTCAAACATTTTAGGCACGTACATCATATCCTAAAACATGACAATGCCATCTTGCATCTCAAAACCCTTGGGCTAGACATGCTCATCTATCCATAGATGTTTATACTTGCATACCACATAAGTCTCTTATATCTCGTGCACCAAATCTAGCTAAACTGTTAGGCCAGCTATCAAGACAGACGAACCTTTAGCACCACACTCACTGACATCAGGTTAAAAGCCTCAATCAACAGCCATTCCTGGCCATCAACCCGACCATAATCGTAAGCATAGTCCTACTTAAGGCGTCAGCCACCACATTGGCATGCTTCGGGTGATACTAAATGGTGCAGTTGTAGTCCTTAAGAAATTCCATCTATCATCGCTGCCTCGTGTTCAGCTTCCCCTGAGAACACATACCTCAGGCTCCTTGTGGTTTGTAAGCAAACCAAATGTCTCACCGTATTGGTAGTGCCTCTATAACCTAATTAGCACATACCATAGCTGTCAGTTCCAAAACACACGTTAGGTAGTTCACCTTATGCCTTGGCGTGATTCATACACGACCACCTGTTCATGTTCATGTTGCACTGACACGCAACCCAAACTTTTGAACTCTCGAAAACCCTCTCTGCATATGGAAGATCACTTACATTTGACTTTCCTTATGAGTCTTTGTCATGAACACAACCATTTCAGAAAATTCCATCATGAACCTTCGATAACAATTTGTCAAACATCTTTAGATAATTCAGGGATCCTATCACAATGCTCTGGTCCTTTGGGACTTGGATTCTAGTACAAACATAACAGCCACGGTGCTGCCCAAACTTTGGCATCTGACCATCTCCATAGTTCACTGTGTAACTCTGACTCACAGGAGACAACCTACTCGTTGCTCTGGTCAATAGTCACGAGCCCATCACTAGTCCTCTGCCTAGGGCCCTAGGCTCAAATCCGTGGTTATAGGCCACACATCCATGGTGCTATTATCATGCTAGAGTCTTTTGTCCTGTCTTCGAGAGTTGTAATTGACCCAACTCCTGTCACTCCTGGTATTTCTTTCTATACCAGCTTAAATCTCCAAATCTCATGGATCTTCGATTCTTTTCGAAGTTACACCCGCTCAGGTCAGCAACCTTTGCTCGGACCAACCTACTTCCAAAACATTGGATCGTCTCCCGAAACCAATTAGGACATCTGACTTCTCCAAACTTCCTAAGCTCATGGTGCCTGTGACAATCAATCTTGATCTCATGTTCACCGACATGGAGTCTCATGCTCTCGTCACCTTTGTCATGACTTAGCAAGCAAATCTTGGTCACAACAGCCATTGTGATGCTCCCTAAGAGTTCTCAACATTATCCTCAATGTTCTTCATCATTTTCCATCATGTTCCTCATGCATTACTGCACTCAAGGTGTATACCAGTATATCCTCAATAAATACAATCAATATCATGACTTTAATGCAGCTAGTGCATTAGTCAGACCATAAGGCCTTATCAAATCATGTCTTAAACACAGTTTCAGGAACGTCTCATTTCCTTATCTTACCCTTGATCACACATCAATCATGGAAAAAAATCCCAGTCTCTTGCAGCTGGTTGATAATTCATCAACTCGAGGTAAAAGATATTGACTCTTAATTACCATCTTATTCAAAGCCTGATAATTTATGCCCTTAGTCAAGTCACATATAACTAAGCATCCAAAAATCTCATAATCCACAAAATCAAAATTGCCAATCAATTTGTCTAGTGATAAGCAAGAACGACCAACAACCGTACCTCAACAGTTGTCCCGACATGAGATCGCCCCTCTTCCCAAAGGATCCAATGCTCCCACTGGCAGAGGCCTTCTCACCTCCAACGGTCCTAGCATTCCCGACAGGGTATGGATTGCCCCATCTACTCGGTCAAACATAGGGACTGCTTGAGTCTAGGTCCAACGGTCGTCAGTTTTGTTACATTGAATGACCGACAATGCTCTTTCACCATAAATCTCATAAGAAACCATTCGAATGCTGCCGTGGTAACTATTATTATACATAAAACTCCACCAACAACACGTGCTCCCCCTAATTTTCCCAAAAGTCAAGGGTACATGACCTCAGCATATCTCCAAGCATTTGAATGATCCTTTCTAATTGCCCATCAGTAGGTGATCTTACCTAAATTTCAAAATCAGAAGCATTATCCTGACTGCAATTCAGATATTCCAAGAACTTCCTTCCTCATCTATTTCAGACCGACCAAACTTTTGGGCAGCATTTGTACCGGCCTTACCTTATTCATCGCCAACGTTCACATACACCCATTTGCATCGATAAACTTGCGATTACCCACCTTGCCTAAAGGACTTTTGGGCAGCCATCGCACCTCCCTTACCTTATCATGTCCAAGGTTCTCGCATGGGTGGCCATACAACTGGGGTTGTCATTCAACCTGTTGGAAGTCAACTCTGAGATATGCCTTCCTTACATACTCAATATTTTTCAAATCCTCGAACTCGCTAGACTCCTTAAAATTTCTTGGCCTAAATTCCAAGATTCACAATGGCTTTGCACATCTAGCCACGTACAATTTCCCGACCGTCTAACAAGCAACTCTTGTAGTTTTGGTACATGAACTCTACCTTGAACTGAGATTGCCACTTCATAAATCGTCGTTAAGGCTTTGGATTGACCATGCTCTACTACCTGAAATCTCACTCATCGAGGTTTCGTTGCCTCACGTATTTCGTTCTTTAGATTTAGTTGACTATTGGCATGCCACAAACAAATTAGTCCCTCCTAGGCACTACATTCACCGTCAGCCAGCACGCAAGCTGTTACCATCAACCTGATCACATAGTAGGCTTACTCCTACATCAAGCGTTGAACCCCACAAGGCAAGCCTCAGCTAAAAACTACATGATCTTGTCATAGTCCTCTAGGAACTATCATTCACTGTCGTAGCCTTACGTCCAACTCCTTCTACAAGAATACATGCCATAGGCCCTCATTACCAGTGATCACATCACCACACAGGTAGCGCCTACACGACTCACGAGCATGCATCAAGTTTATCATGTCCATTTCACACATCTGGTTACTCTTCCCAACTCTATCCTCAAGGCATATGCAAAAATGAACCATCTCATGACCCCATTAGCATTGTAAATGAACTACGGTGTTTTGATATTAGACTTGTCATGATCTCATGATCTCATGTTAGACGTGTCTTGCATGTTGTCGTTTGTCTGAGTATGTCATGCTCGTGTGTCTCTCATGCATTGTATAAACTGTTTCATACCGTCACTTAGATGTTTTATCATCTAATCTGGGTTATGTCCCTGGAACGTTTGATATTCTAACCAGGGACTGCTGCGAGGCAAGGATGTGGCCGATTGAGGGCCAATGGTGCTTAGTTTGTTAGTCGTTGTAACGTTTGGAGGCTTTAGTATGTATTACAGGTTGTAAATGAACAGTTGTATATTAACAATGTTATTATTTGATCTGTATTACGTATTTTGCTATGGAAATACTATGTAAGAACTACGGTGTTTTGATATTAATGTATTCACTGCGTTGTATTATGTCTCGTTTAGTTTAAGATTATTGATCTTGATAGTTAAACGAGCAAGGCTGGGGTTCTCGGGGTTTGTATCTGCATGTGAAGATTGTTCTTGATACTCCGCGTGTGTTGAGCTTAGAGGGAAAAAAAAAAAAGAAATCCCGGGAATACCCTTATAGTGACACACCTGACGAAACAGGGTGTTACAGATTCAATTTGTAGACCGTTTCAGTTTAATTTTTAAATTTGAGCTTTTCAGTTATTTTTGTTCAATTCGATCTCTTTATTAAAAAAATTGAAACAATTGATTCGATCAAAATGTCGAAACTGATGTCATTTTTGACCAAATTAAGAATTAAATTAAGAAAGACAAATTCGACCAAACCACAAAAGAATAAGCCGTTCAACATAACATAAGGGTTATTTTTTAATTATTTTTTTGAGCAACTATTTTATTAATTTGGTTTGGTTCGATATTTTGAAAAATGTTTGGTTCATTCAATTTGAGCAATTTGGTCGATTCAGTAAGTGGTTCAATTTTTCACACTCCTATAATTTAAACAAAAGACATATAATTATATAGTGTATTTGTTTAAATTATTCTATAATGAAGATAAAGAAGAAGAACAAGATGATTATATAACTTTTTTTAGGTAGGTTTTGGTTAGCTCGGTTTCAGTTAGTTGGGGTTAATTAGCCGATCGGTTTCGTTAAATTATTACATGTGATTTAGTTTGGTTCGGTTATAACTAATTGGATACCCTTATTTGCACACCTTTATTTGAACAAAGAAAACTAACCATACTCATAGTTAAGAAATAGTTATACCACATTTCCATCATTATTGACTACAAATTTAAATTCTAATTGTGAAAAAATAGAACATAATTATTTACATGCTACTAACATTTATATAAGTAATCCCTAATATAATTATATTTTTTTGTAAATGCACGAATATAATTATTAAACTAATCTAATCCCATGCAATTTTTTTTTTAATTGTGAGTACAAATTAGTTGAGGTCTTTAAAGTAATTTTTTTTATTAGTTCAGGGACCAAAAAATGCATTAAGCCTAAATATTAATTTCATGCAATCATTTAAATTATTTTATTATCATAATTTAGATAATTATCATAAATTAATAGTTAAATTATTTAATAATTATTATAATTTAAGTTATTTTATCAATTATCATAATCATAAATTATTGTATTTTTATCAATTAAATCATTATTAATATTATTTTATTAAATTGCATTTATAAAATTTCATATTATAAAATTTTATACAATCATTTTATAAAATTAGGATTTAAAAAATTTCAATGTAACTTACAGAGGATTTGTACTTACAGAGGTTGTTTGGCTTATAGAGGATTTATATTTATACTTACAGAGGTTGTGTAAATGTGTTTGATTTGAAAAAATTGATATCTACAAAAAAAAAAAAGAAAAGTAATGCTCAAACAATAATTTAATTTTGGCAAAGATAAAAATATGATTACTAAGGAAAAAAAAGTATTAAATAAAATATCATTAATAAGGTCAATAGTGTTACTGGGTTTAATGAGGCATTTAAACCCTAACCGGGTTTAATTGGTCATTTAAACTCGTCGCAGGTAATTAAAATGGGTGAGTTATATTTGCTTTTGATAACACAAACCAATCGACATGTAATGTGTAGATGAACTTAAAAGACTTACCACTTTGTAGATCAGTGAATAATGTCTGATCGAATATCTAACGGTTGGATTGTTCAAAATCAATGATCTAACAGTGTTCGTTAGAGACATTGATGATGTGCAACTGATAATTTTGATGTATAACTCTCTATTCGCCATATTAATATAGGTTTCATCAGAAATAATATTTAAAATTTACAATTGAAATTTAAAATTTATAATTAGAATCCCCTAAACCCCCTCTCTCACCCCCCCCAAAAAAATAATATTACAATTAAAAATTAGGATTATTCGGATCAATAGCGTTCATGGGTTTAATTGGCCATTTAAACCCGGTATGGCCAATTAAACCCTTTGAATCTAATGCTTTGAATTTTTGGGTAAACTTATGGATTATAATTTCACTCGAATAATATTTATTTTAACTATATTTATAGTTAAATATTTTTTTTAACAATTTAAACTCTACATTGTTTCAATTACACACTTATTTTTATATTTTCAAATTAATGTTATTTATATATTTTAATGTGTAAAAAAATCATTAAATAAATTGAATAAATTTAAAAAAAATTACGTTAAATTAAACATATAAGCACAGTGTGCAAATAAAAAAAATTTAAATTATAACAAAAATATGTCAAAATAAAAAATTAAATATAATTTTTTTAAAAATACAAATAGGCGAATGTAATCCAAATATAAAATTAAATTAATTTTAAAAAGTAGACATGATAACTCAGCATGTCTGCTTTTTAAAATTATTTTGTTAAAAGAAAGAAATAAATATATAAATATAAATGAGCGACAGAGGCTGTCGTGGGATACTACATTAAGAAAGGAATATTAACAAAAAGAAAAAATATGGGAAAGTTAGCCAAAGCCAAAGTTGGATTAATTAGATTTTTCAATTCATCCAACTTTGAAACTACATAAGAAATTATAATAAATTAAAGAATTTCAAGTTGGATTAATTAGATTTTTCAATCTTAGTTGATAAAAATATTATAATAAGTTGTATTTTTATTTACATTAACTAATAATATTGAGTTTCCATGCAACAAATAAGATTATTATAGACATTTATGGAATGTCTATAACCATATAAATAGGGGAGAGCAAAATTTCGATTGAAATAAATGAAATACTATTTCTCAACCTACCGAAATTAGCAGTTAAGTTCGATTCAATTTGTAGACCATTTCAGTTTGGTTTTTAAATTTGCGCTTTTTAGTTATTTTTGTTCGGTTCGTTCTCTTTATTAAAAAAAATTGAAACAATTGAATTGATCAAAATCTCGAAATTGATGTCGTTTTTGACCAAATTAAGAATTAAATTAATAAAGACAAATTCGACATAACCACAAAAGAATAAAACATTCAACAGAACATAAGGGTTATTATTTTTTTTTATTTGAGCAACTATTTTATTAATTTGGTTTGGTTCGATTTTCAGTTTGGTTTTTAAATTTGCACTTTTCAGTTATTTTTGTTCGGTTCGTTCTCTTTATTAAAAAAAATTGAAACAATTGAATTGATCAAAATCTCGAAATTGATGTCGTTTTTGACCAAATTAAGAATTAAATTAATAAAGACAAATTCGACATAACCACAAAAGAATAAAACATTCAACAGAACATAAGGGTTATTATTTTTTTTTATTTGAGCAACTATTTTATTAATTTGGTTTGGTTCGATTTTTTTTAAAATGTTCAGTCCATTCAGTTTGAACAATTTGGTCAGTTCAGTCAGTGGTTTGATTTTTCACACTCCTATAATTTCAACAAATGACATATAATTATATAGTGTATTTATTGAAATTATTTTATAATGAAGATAAAGAAGAAGAATAAGATGACTATATAAATTTTTTTAGGTAAGTTTTGGTTAGTTCGGTTATAACGACCCGTCAATGAGTCTAGAATAAATTGATATTATTTGGTCAAATGTGTTAAATTGCGATAAATATTTTTGATGAATAATGTTGATATATAAATTGGTATGCCATTTGGAGAAATAAGTTTTAAGTGGTGATAAGGTGATTAGTTAATTTAAAGAAAATGTGTAATAAATGAAATAAATGAAAATGATATAAATAATAAAGAGAGGGACAAAGTGGGAATTAAGGCATAAGGTGAGGGGCAAAATGGGTAATGGCCAAGTTATTAGAAGACCCCATTTAATTTCTCTCCTCCCCTTCTCTCTCTCGTTCATCTTCTTTCTTTCCTCTCCATTGCCATTTTCTCCATTTTCTTCAATCTTCTTGTTTTTGTGTGGGATCCATTGGAGATAAAGGGTGTAACTTGAAGATCCATCATCAAAAGAAGACTTTAAGGCAAGCATCTACTCCATTTGATTCATTTCAATGCAAGTTCTTCCTCTATCCTTTCTTATATGGCCAAGATTGGCTTGAATCTCATATTGGGGAGATCCTTGGTGTTTTTCTATCGTTGTTGACCTTGTTGTAATCTCTTTCGGGTTAAAAAGTTGTAAAACCCTTCTTTTGGAAGTGGGTTTATTTTTACGTATATCTGGTTGAATGCGTTTCGTGTCATTTTCCAAAGATTTTGGGTTAATTATCGTATCATCTAAACGGGAACTCGTTCTTCCCTACTTTTTCTAAGAAATGACGTATTTATTGATAGGGTGTAGTAGTATGCAATATTTCACTGTGGCTTGCATGTATTTTCGGTGTTCTCGTGTTAATTCTCGAGTTTGGAAGTTCATCTGTCGACAAACTAGGTCGATTTAGTCAACAGAAGGCTTTTGGGCATTCTGTTAGTCTAATAAGGCCTTGTTTAGTCGACAATTTGGGCAAAAAAGCTTCTGTTAGTCGACAGCAACTGCCCCTTCTGTCGACTAACTCAGGCCTTTGACAGGCCGCGCACCTTTCGTTGTTTTGGACATAATTTTTTTGTAGAAATGTCGGAATTGAGATCTGTTTGTTTTGTTGGAACCGTGACTTGAAGGGCTTCGATTTGTTATATTATGTGGGCCTTTTGGCCAAGAATTGAATTTATGGGAGCCCTTTAAATTGCTCATTTGAAATCAAGAGTTTTGAAAATTGTTCCATTGAATTCTCTTCTTATTTCCTATCACTTCTATGGTTGAAATCATGCCTTGTGCCCACTTCATTGCTTTGAAAACCTTCTTGGTATTATTGGGTTCATGTTGAGTCTTGTTGAAAGCCAAATAGGGTTCGATTCACCCTATCGTTCTTAAAGAATGACACAATTCTTGGTTAGGATACACTTGTGCAAGACTTTGGTGTTGTCTTGTTTGAAGTTTATCCTCAAATCATATCTTCTCTTAAATGTTGCCCCAACATCAATATTATCAAATATTTGTTCATCTAATAAATTGGGGTACCAATACCTATGGGTGTGAAAAAGGAATAACATTTTCAACCATGGGGTGAAGTAAAGTCAAATATATATGCCTACATAGGTTCATACAAATATGTGGGAGTCTTTCCAAATACTAATATGATTAATTACTAAGTTAGTTGCCATGGGGGCCATAAATTTTATGGGGTACATACAAATATTGTTACAAAGATGGGTTTTTCCATATTGAGGAATATGAGCAATAAGTGGCATAATTGATAATACTTGTGCGAAACTTATTTATGCAAATGAATATGAAATAATGAGATGCGGAAAATAGAAATACCATATGCATTACATTACATGATAGTTGTCATTTGCATTGGCATTATTCACTATATATATATATGGGGAAGTAGCGCCCTTATTATTTTGGCGCGGTAGTTTTGTAGTTATGTCCCTTAAAGGGAGTCTGAAAAGGATATCCAATCTAATCTCGGGGGCGTTTGCCCGCCGAGTGGAGCTAGACTCCTTAATGTCCGGCTGGTACAACCAGTGCGAGGTGGACTTTGATCCACGTAATGTCCGGCTAGCGACAACCAGTACGGAGGTGGGCTTTGACCCACACAATGGGGGAAAAAGTATGATATGTTTTAAATACATAGTTTGATTATGCCGCCTATATGAGAGCGGAAATGTTACATGTTAATTATGCATTGTGCATGGACATCATGTCATGTTACAACATGAGATAGATGGACACGATAAGACGAAACAAAAATGATAAATGAGTGGCTATGAGCAAGCATTTATATATTTTCTACCAGGACCGGCCCAAGGCATAGGCCACTAAGGCCTATGCCTAGGGCCCCCCAAAATTTTGGGGCCCCAAACAGCCACCACCCAGCAATCCCCCCCCCTCCCACACAGAATTTGGGGCCCCAAATAGCCACCGCCCAGCAATTCCCCCCACACAGAATTTGGATTTTTGGGAGGCCCCAAACAGCAATCTCCCCCCACCCACACACACAGTACAAATCACCTCTAAAAAATACAAAAAGTTATTTTTGCCTAGGACCCCACTGAGCCTTAGGCCGGCCCTGTTTTCTACATGTCGTTATGGCTATGCACGAGCACCATAGCCGGCTATACTGTAAGGCCAGATAGGCGGCTGTCTAAGGCCCCCAGTTGTGAAAGGCCCCACTTTCTAAATTTTATAATTTTTATATATTTTTTATTTTTTTTATAATAAATACTTTATTAAAAATTTAAATTCAAAATTTTATTTTTTATATATTTTTTCTGTGTTCGGTAACTTTGATTTTTTTTTACTTTAACTTTTATTTTTAGGTGTATAATGTTGTTGTACTTTTTGTACAATAGTTTTAATGATGAAAAACATATATTGGTTTAATCCCTAAATCATTAGTCAAGTACGTGGTTTTCAATATATATCAATTTCAATATCAAGTTTCATTGTCTGAAACTGAAAACCCTGTTTTTTGTTAAGTCTGGGAGATTAGCACCTTATAAGGAGAAGTATAAGAAAGAGTTTTCTTTTTAGAAAACAAACTCCCGGTAATTTGATATCTATCATTTATTAGAGCTAAAACGATTTTTAATGAATTTTTCATTAAATAGAAAGTATATATTTTGGAGGTGGGTTTATTGCTAAAACTTGAATTTGTACTAAAATCCAAAATCTACTTTCTTATATATTTGGATTTTGATTTTCTAAGTATTTTTATTGAATCCAAATAGGGGGTACTTCGTTATTTACATTTATGTATTAAAGTAAATGGAGGTAAAATATAAATAAATTAAAATGTGGACATTTACTTGTGATGTAAACATGCTGTGGTTTATGTGCTTTCAAATGTTTCTGAATCTGTGTCATGTTTCTATGCATGTTTCGAAACTTCTATGTATGCTATTTCGAAACTTCTATGTATTGCATGAGTTTTCAAAACAGGTTTCGGACTATGTTTCGAAACCTCCATATCATGTTTCGAAACCTCAGTTCCAGTGAGGAATGTTTCGAAACTTATGTGCATCATGTTTCGAAACTTCTTCTCCAGTGAGGCATGTTTCGAAACTTATCATGTCATGTTTCGAAACTTCTGACATTCTGTCAGAAGATTATTTGAAAACCGAGATGCATTTGTTTTCCAACTTTGTATTTATTAAAATGCTTCTCAAAGTATTTTTTAATGCACTCTCCATGCTTGAGAGATTCAAATTTGAATTTGAATGTGAGTGCTTATATTTTATTCAAAGTGGGCTGAAGAGTTTGTCTCCCACTATCTGTTGTCTCGAAGTGCTTGTCTGTTGTATGTTTCGAAACTTGTTCTCAATGTTTCGAAACTTATGTGTAAAATTGTGATGTTTCGAAACCTACTTTGCATGTTTCGAAACTTACTCTGCTTTCTTGTCTCTAACACGGCTATAAACGGCCAGATTTCTTTATCTTGGTATAAATAGCAGGTATTTGAAGACAAGAAAAGGTTGATAGAGATTGAAAGAGAGTCAACAAGCAAGAACAAGTGAGCACACACAAGAGACACACACACAAGCACAAATGATCTAAATCCATTTGAGAAGCTCTCAAGAAGATCCATTCCAAGATGTGCATTGTGATGTGAAAAAGGAGAAGCAAGTGCAAACAACGAGCATCATCCTCCAGCTCTCCTCACCTCAACTTAAGAGGTTTGTACAACCATGTGGTAAGGCATTTATTGCTCTTTGGGTTGTAACGATAAATTTAATTATCTTATTAATATTGTAAGGTTTGAGTTGAGCCTAAAAACTCATTTGGTGTAAAGGTTTGAGTTGAGCCTAAAACTCATTGTGGTTTGAGTTGAGCCTAAAACTCACTTGGTGCTAGGTTTGAGTTGAGCCCGTAAAAACTCACTTTGTAAGGTTTTTGGGTGAACCGTTGTAAAACCCTTATTGTGGTGATCACTAGTAAAAGTGATTGGGATTGTAAATCCTTCAAGTGGGTAAGCTTGAAGGTAGTGGAGTAGGCAAGTGCCGAACCACTATAAATCTTGTGTGCAAGTGTTCTTTAGATTTTGCTTCTCATTATTGCCTATTGCACATGTTTTCATATGTTTTGATATCAAAGTTAAAAATAGTTTTCTTGTGCATAAACCTATACATATACATAGAAAAACTATCTTTGATATACAAACATCTTTGGTATACTCTCATTTATGTATATCATCTTTATCAAAGATCATTAGTTTGAAAATCAAGTCAAAAGTTTCAATATCAGAAAATCAGTGAACAAAGTTTCGAAACCTACTACAGTTAGTTTCGAAACTTGTCATCCAATAAGTAAAGTTTCGAAACATACTCTCATGTGTTTCGAAATATACTAAACAGAAAGGCTAGTTTCGAAACTCTCTCCTTCAGGTTTCGAAACCTAGCATTATTTCATTGATCAAAGTTTTAAATATCGAAAAACTTACAAAATCCCAATTCACCCCCCCTCTTGGGATATTTTACCATCATTAGGATCCAACATATAAGATATGTTGTTTTTTAGGTTTTTGTATTCTTGTGTGGGTATTTTTTTTACTTTAATTTGTTGATTATTGTGTTATGATTTTTGATTAAAAGCTAAACTACTGGCTTTTTATTTTTTATTTTTGTTACTTTTCAACCAACATGTATCTCCAACCATTTTTATTTATCATTTTGGAACCAAAAATCGCACCAAACCAAACCAAACCGCACTAAACCGCACCTAAATTGCACAAAACACCAAGTTTCAGTAAATCGCAGAAATCGCACCGAACCGCACCACATAATGCGGTGCGGTTTGGTGCGGTTTGTCCGCACCAAATCAAACCGCTCAGTCTGATTATAGGTGCAAACTGCATATGCAGTTTGACACATTTTCTTAGCCAAAAACTGCCCAAACCGCACCATGTACACCCCTAGAGATGACGGCTTCGTATCTGCCTCGTGATGCAGGGGCGCAATAGGCGACTACATCTAATGGCGATTGAATGTCTGGTGAGGCTACTCCTTTTTTAGGAGGGGTTACGAACGCTAGTATAAAGCAAGGCGTTTCTGTAAGACCTCCTCGCGGGTCCCCAAAGACGCTGAGCAGGTGCCTTATCGTAATGAAGACAACCTGAGCACTAGATGAACTTGATATGCCTGCACTGACGAACATAAGATAACCTGTTAACAAAAACTTGCCCGCCTGGCAAGAACATCAAATCTACCACCTGCTAGCAATGCTGATAATGGGCTTACTTAGCCCGGGCATGCACAACATACAACAATGGCGCACCAACCACAAAGTAAAGTGTAACCCACATAGACCCAAATATAAACTACAAAGCGGGTACACAAGAAGCCACAATACATAAGAACTCCCAGGCTGACAATACTAGGTCTGCGTGGCTCTGTACACCACCAATCTAGGATGTCTGGAACTGTTAGACACTCATAATTAAATCCTTGCCTTTACCTGGAATGAAGAGGAAATAAGATGAGTCCAAATGACTCAGCAAGCCCATAAAGAAAATGAAGGGACTGAGAGAATAAGTTCTAAGAGTAACCCAACATCTCAAGTGCAAAACAATACAACTCACGCATAGGATGTGTAACAAAACAACCCATGCATAGCATGCCATGTAATCACTTGTAACACCTCGTGTTACTGGTGTTAAGAGAATGAGAAAGGAAGTGAGAAATTTTCAAAAATGTCCTTGAAAATGTGAAGGATCATTGAAAATGATGGTGCCTCAAGAGAGGGGCATTTTGGTAATTTGGATCGTGAAGTCCAATAAAGGATAATTTGATAAATTGGAAATAATTCTTAGGTAGAATTAAGCATGGAAGTGAATTAATTCCTATTTTTCATTATGTGGAGATAAATGAGATTAAAAATTTACAAAGGGCATTTTGGTAATTTTGGAGTAAATTCCATAAAAGAATTAAATTATGAAAATAGGGAAAAATACTCATAAATTATTTATGTGAGTAAGATAATTGATTTTCCCTAAAATGGTGGACTAATGTGGTGATGCCACATGGATGGCCAAGATAAAGACTTGGAAGCCAAGTTTGTGTCTTAGAGTGACACTTGGTATAATTTTGAAAATTTGAGAGAAATTATATATTTAGAAATGTGGGGGCATATATATATGTGGATTTATGAGTTGGAGAATGATTTATATAAATCAAAAAGAAAATGGAAAATGGATCTATTTTGGCCCATGTGAGTGTAATCATTATGTTGCGTAAAGAAAAATATAAAAAGAAAATAAAAATTAGTCACTCATTTATGAGTGAAAATGAGAGGATTTATTTAAATGAAAATGAGTGAAACTAGTCACTCAAGTTGAAAATGGGAGGATTTTTCTTGAGTCACAAAATTACCGTCGTAATTTTGTGACGGTAATTTCAGACCGTTACTAAACCACTTTAGTGACGGCTTTCCATCACTAAACCCGTCACTAAAACTAATTTTTCTTGTAGTGCCCGCACCGCGAGGTACGGAGGTTTTCATGGCCGTGGCTGCCATGGCCGCAGCCATGCTTTTGTGTGTGTATATATATATGTGTGTGTGTGTTTGTGTATATATGTGTGTGTGTGTGCTGGGTTTCATGGCCGCGGCCATGGCAGTCGCGGCCATATTGTGTGTGTATATATATATGTGTGTGTGTACGTGTGTGTGTGCACGCTTGTTAGTTTGTGCGTATGTGTGCGCACGCTTGCTGATTGCATGGTCGTGGCCATGCTCTGTGTGTATATATATATATGTGTGTGTGCGCGCGCTAATTTTATATGTATGTGTTTGTGTGTGTGTATGTGTGTATATAATGCGGGAGAGAAAAAGAGATGTGAGATGATGTCCGATGATGAGAGGTGATCGGAAAAGAGAGTTGGCTGTGAGGTAAAATAGATATTTTAAAATATTTAAAAAAATTGATGAGATACATACTGTAAAGAATAATTTTCAGGCTGACGATAGAATTTCCCAATCCTTTAATATCCTAAGGGTCTAACAAGACTTTAAAACATGGCATGAATATAAGAATATGAAATACGGGTCGTTACACTTACGCATCAATTAATTGAGCTTCTGCCCAAGCCATATCTCTTGCCGATTTTGTCAAAGGATTTCATCACATTTGTACGGCCATATTGGCCTTGGAATTAGCAAAACAGAAGGCAACTTAAAAATGTCAAAACAGTAGCAGCAGCAAAGTGTGGAACGGCAGCAGCAAGGCGCGATCAGCATGCGCCACGTGGCCGCACAAGCTTGGCCCCAAGTTGCCCGAAGCGCCGTTTGGCGCCCCTACTGCTGGAACAATTCCAGCTTCATCTAGAAAATCGGCCATCTTCCGCGCCTGCCGAGGGTATAACCCGCGGCCTCTCCCTTGCCTGCCAGCTGCTCCCTTATTATATGATGCAATCATTTTATCTTTAAGCCTTAATGTTACGCTAGCCTAACTAAAACATAATTCCAAATACTTGCTCCCAGCGAGATTTGGTCCTTCAACCTCACTTACGCATTCACACACTCAACCACTAGGCTGCCACCACCCTTGTTCCGAACATTTTCACAATTTATTTTCATACTTGGTAAATGTCCAATTTTTCAACTTGCATTTTAACCTAATAAATTTCTCAAGTAATCATAAAATAAATAATTACTTTAAATACAACTATTAACTTCTTTATTATTTTTTTTTTCAAAATAATGAGACGTTATAGTTTCCCGCCTTCGTACTCCTCATTGTGGCTCTCTCTCATTTATCTAAAGACACCCTGTCCTTCCAAAGCTCGTAAAACTGAGGCTACATGGCGGCATATAGTCAGGTGGAGGATCAAGTCTTGAAGGTGCTAGGGGAATGCCGTGCGATGGACATCGAGCATCGTGTGGAGATTGCGGCTCTCAAACGGCGCCATCAAGAGGAACCAAGGCTGACCCTAGAGACGTTTGAAAAGAAACTGGAAGATGAAGTGGCGAGGGCGACTACTGGTTTGAGGCAACGGTTGGAGGAGGCAGAGACGTCGCTGGCTCGCTGTCGCGAGGTCATAGGTCGACTCAGCCGCCAGCGTGACGAGGCTAGGACGGAGCTCCGCCATTTGCGAGCGGAAGTAGCCCACTAGAAGGTGGCAGTTGGAGTCGCCTCACGAGAGGCAGAGATTGGTGGGGAGCGTAGTGTAGGGGGTGCGGCCGACGATGTCGAATCCCAGGCTGAGTCGGGCTGATTTTGTTATCTGTCTCCCTCTTAGTAGCGCAGGCTTTGAATAAACTGCATTAACTTACTAACTCCAACCCCAACTCCCTTTATTCTTTAATTATATTTTTTAGATTAATTAATTAAATATAGTGACAGAGTTTATGTGATACTATTTGATCCAGTGTGATACAAAAATGAATATTAGAATTGCATTTATAAAATTTCATATTATAAAATTTTATACAATAATTTTTTAAAATTTCATATTATAAAATTTCAATGTAACTTACAGAGGATTTATACTTACAGAGGATTTATATTTTACATTGTGTTTGATTTGAAAAAATTGATATCTAACAAAAAAAAATAGAAATGTAATGCTCAAACAATAATTTAATTTTGGCAAAGATAAAAATATGATTACTAAGGTCAAATAAAAAAATATTAAATAAAATATGATTAATAAGATCAATAGCGTTATCGGGTTTAATGTGGCATTTAAACCCGGTTTAATTGGTCATTTAAACTTGACACGAGTAATTAAAACAAGTGAGTTTTATTTGATTTTGATAATACAAACCAATTGACATGTAATGTGTAGATGAACTTAACAGACTTACCAATTTGTAGATTAGTAAATAATATCTGATCGAAAATCTAACGGTTGGATCATTCAAAATCAGTAATCTAACAGTGTTTGTTAGAGACATTAATGATGTGCAACAGATAATTACTGATGTATAACTCCCTATTCGCCATATTAATATAGGTTTCATCAGGAATAATATTTAAAATTTACAATTGGAATTCCCTAAACCACTCCCTCCCAAAAAAAAAAAAAAATCAATTGAAAAATAGGATTATTCGGATCAATAGCATTCCCAGTTTAATTGGCCCTTTAAATCTAGTAAGACCAATTAAACCCGGTGAATCTGATGCTTTGAATTTTTGGACAAACTTAAAGGATTATAATTTCACTCGAATAATATTTATTTTATCTATAAATTTTGTTGATAGATAAAATATTAAAAATGTGCATTTAATGATGTTTTTAATGATAAATTTTTTAAAATTAAATATAATTAACATTTATCGAATAAACTACGTATTACTTGCCAAATAAGAATAATATTTATTTTAATCAATCAAAGATATAAGTACATAAATTTGTCATTTTAATCTATTAAGATAGTGTTTGTTAAAAGTTCAAGAACAATCAAGTACGTACATAAACTTGTCATTTTTTTTTTAAATCTTGATTAACAAAAACCCTCATTCGAATGAATTTGCTTCAATTGTGAATTTTGTGAAGGCAATAGTGCACTCATTCGAATGAAACAATGCACTCATTCAAATAGCTCACCTATCATTCGAATGACACACACAAGCTATTCCCAACTCATTCGAGACCAAATGCTCACACATTCGAATGCTTCCCAACCTATTTAATATTTATTTTATCTATAAATTTTATTTATAGATAAAATGTTTAAAATGTGCATTTAATGATGTTTTTGATCATTACTCAACTGATATATACAGTTGAGTAATGATTAAAATCACATTTTAGTTTGTGAATTCTAAGAATCAAGCATCAAAGTCTCATGCTTCAGGGAAGCATTCTGCAAATAAAATCAAACAATTTAACATTTATAATCAAAAAGGGGTGCAATAAAATGTAGTTCATAGGAATAATACAGAATGTTCAAATGATAAAATATCCTATGACTACGCAGCATCAGGGGGAGAATCTGGTGGTGTGCCAGGATCCGTGGTGTGCTCTAGAGCAGACTCCGCAGTGGCAGGATCATACTTGCCTGCAGGAGATGAAGTATCAGGGACTGACTCAGTAGTGGCAGCCTCATCAGGTGTGGCGGCTGCTGGATCATCAGTGAGGGGAGAAACAGGTGCTGGATCTTGCAAACGTGCAATGGTGTCCTGTATACATGTCTCGGCCTCATCTAACTCGGCATCAGTAGGTCTAGCCTCTTGTTGTGATGCTTCTTCCTCTGATGAATCAAAAAGTTGGTCTACCTTGCTATCCAGGTCCTTGTAAAGCCTATTCATCCTTATTAACCTTGCCTGAATAACAGATTGCCGGCTCTTTACTTCTTCAAACATAACTTCTTGCCTCTCACCCATCTTCCTTGCCAACTCATAAAGGTCCTCCAAAGTGTGCTCCTCTACTGGTCTGGGAGGTACCTGTGGCTGGGTGTCAAGTGGTGGCTCCTGCTGGACTGGCTACTGCTGGGTTGGCTCCTTAGATGGGCCACCCTCTTCTTGAACTGGGCTCCCAATCTTCTAAATTGTCCCCTACTTCTTCTGGTAGAGATTAAACTTATCTTCCCATTGGCTTAATAATCTCAAAATTTGCCCTCTCCTTAACTCCATGTCTTAATAAAAACCAAGTGATCAATCCCCCAAAAGGTATGCCTCCATTCCCTGCTGGATGGCGTGCCACATGATCAATAATATCAAATATGTGATTGGCCAAATCTATGTGTACATCCAGAAGTATCTTTCTAATGAATGTGGCTTCTTCTGTGGTTACATTGGATGTGAATGCATGTGGAAGAAAATGAGAGCAGACCAATCTATGTAAAACAATGCATTTTGGGGATAGGCTGCTCTTTGGAAAATTAGGTCCTAACTACACTGCATTTACATTCCCAGCCAGTAACTTTTCCAAATTTCCTTTCTCCAAATTAGCATCTTGCACATCCTGTTGTCTTGGGGTAGGCTCCCTAGGTATCTCAAAGGATTCTGCATTGTTAGATGGCCTCAACTGTAACTTTATTTTCCTCACTTCAGTAGTAATGCATCTGTTTCCCCCATCATCCCTACTTCCAGTTGTGTTAGAATAAAATTCTTTCACTAAAGGGATCACAACCTTGTGTTGGAATTTCACCCATTTTTCCCATCCCCTTGAAATTATTAGGTCTGAAAAATCATACGGGGCCTCATTGAATTGTTCTAAAAGGATTCCTCTTTCACACAAAACCGGCCTCTTCCCATACCCATCAGTGTAATTTTTTTCTGCAACTAGGCTAATGAACCTAGGGTTAGAATATGGTGGTTCGGCTTCTTCAATGGGGGAATCTTCTCTTCTCCTAGATCCTTCTCTCCTTGGCCTGTTGGGTGTCCTAGAAGACTCCCCTACAACCTTTGGTCGCTTATGCTTTGGGGCCATGGCCGAATGGGATTGAATTGGGTTAGTTTGTTCTAAGGATTTTTGGGCTAGGGATTTCATCGAGCAGTTGGTGTGCACTCTATGGTTTCTTTTCTTCCTCTTCTCCTTCTTTTCAATCCAATCCCCAAATTTACAACAACTTCTCCTCTCCTCTTCTACTTGCAACTCCTTCCACAACAATATCAAATCCAAATTGAAACAATGAGATTAGGGAATACCTAATGACCGAATCCGAATCGGCTTACTTGCATTCGAATGTTTGATGAACCGGCCGAACCCTTCTTCACGAAATCCTTCTTCTTCCTTTGACTTTCTTAATCTTGGATGGAGATTGGGATGGCCAAATGATTCGGTAAAGGGGGTTTTATGGAGTTAATGATGAAGAGATCCAACAAATTGAAGGAGATTTGAATGTGGGGATCGCATAATTCGAACAGAGATTCGAATGCTAGCAGAGAAATTTGAATGGGCTTTTGGGCATCCGAATGTTAACTGGGGATTCGAATGGGATGGTTTGTATGGCTGAGGGGTGGACAAGGGGATTCGGATGTTAGCAAAGGAGGATTCGAATGTTAGCTGGGGGTTTCGGATGTTTGGACGTTTAAAACCAGGAATTCGAATGCCGGCCGGATGGGTTCGGATGCCTTTTAAAGGAATTCAAATGTTGGCCGCGGCATTCGGATGTTAGCCTAGGCATTCGAATGTTAATGAAAAATGGCAGACATTCAAATGTAAATTAACTAAACATTCGGATCGTTGTCTCGAATTGCGTGAAAGGACAAAATTTAATTGAGAGGCATTCGAATGCTACAGTGCTAGTATTCGAATGTGATGACTTAATTTTGATCCAATTCGAATGTCAGAAATGACATCCGAATGGAAAACATCTAATGAATTTTTTTTTTTTTAAATTTAATATAACATTCACCGAATAAACCACGTATTACTTAGCTGATATATATAGTTATTCAAATATATTTTCACTCGAATAATATTTATTTTAATCAATCAAGGATACTATTAAGATAGCGTTTGTTAAAATGAACAATACTTATTAATTGTTAAATTCTTTATCAAACTGTTTGTTAAATGACCATGATATAAATTTTTTTCGGATCAATTGCGTTCCTAGGTTTAATTGATGAGAAACACCATCTTATGGAGAATCAATGCAAGGGTTTAACTAGTTTTCAAAAATATTTTTGAAAATTTCAAAGATAGCAGTGGAAACAAACTAAAATCGACCTTACAAAACCCGTTTTCAATATCCAAATGCAAATCGAAACTAAACCATGCCATAGGGGGTTTCTTCGATATACCTTTCAAACCTTGAAGGCCGATGAAGAGGTTGAAAACGAACTCCGTTGGATGCAATGCCTTGCTCCAAAATCTGCTCCCGAGTCTCCTTTCAGTTAGACCGAAACCTTCATCCGAATGTTGAAGGGGGCTATCGAGTCCAAGCTCCAATGAGATGGTGAATCCCACTACTCTCTCCATGTGCTAGACAAAGAGAGTAAGGGAGATATAGGTTATTTACAGAATAGGTTTGAGTGAATCAAAAATATCCCCTCTCTAATCCAATACATAGACTTTCTATGGATGGCTTGCTACTCTAGCAACAATGAGAGGGAGAAGAAGCAATGAATGGGAACAATGGCTTAGGGTTCAAAGCTTTGGAATGGGAGAAGAGAAGAGGAAAAAAGAGAGAGGCTTCTGCTGTTTAAAAAAATAGAACTTCTCTTGCCACCCTTTCTCATCCCTTCTTCACTTAAATGCAAAACCTATAAACCCTAGCTGCCCAAATCTGTCCACATCAGACAAGGGACATGGAGAATCAACTTAGGGACAAGGGGGAGACCAGAAGGACGCATCTCGTCCTTCGTTCGTCTGCCTTTGACACGTGGGCCGCTTTCCATTACACA
The DNA here is from genome assembly GCA_036245055.1 of Diospyros kaki. Lineage (NCBI taxonomy): Eukaryota > Viridiplantae > Streptophyta > Magnoliopsida > Ericales > Ebenaceae > Diospyros > Diospyros kaki. The sequence goes on from BSEG01000009.1 coordinate 11,920,132, forward strand.
AAATGACAAAATGATCGTGAAAACTTTTAGTGAGTTCGACAAAATTGGTCGACAGCTTCAAGAAAATTGTCGATAGTTTTCCTAGAAACTGTCGACCGTTTCCTTCATACTGTCGACCGTTTTGACCCCACTTCCCAAACTTCCATATATTGCACCTAGGCCCACTCTTAACTCTTAATAGCACATTTCATTATCTCATAATGACATCTAGGCCCCCATTAACTCTTAATGGCATGCCCTTCAATACTTGATGATTGCTCTTTATTAATTCATCATATAAACCTGGCCCGTTAACACTTAACGATAAATGTCATTAACTCTTAATGACTATTTCAACCTTAATCGCTTAGTCCATCATCACACCCAGATATGCGTGTGACCTTCTAGATTCACTACTAAGTAGTAATTGGGACACATCAACTATTTTGACGTCGACCAAACATCTTTGGTCTACAACGAGGATCTCTCCATCTCCTCAATGTATCCCGAAAGACTCTGAGTGACAACTAGCATTATGTCAGGGCGATCCTACTAGTAATGAAGTCTTACTTCAATTAGAACCTATTTGTCTTTCGATTCCCGTGTACTATAATCTTTCCATCGAATGACATCCCAATCGAGTGAGAGTCATGGAGTGATCAAACTTACTAACTCAATAACTATGCCAAATCAGTGTGGTATGATTGAGATAACACGTTAGAACTCTTTTTGACATTGGGACATTTTCCAATCGAGTGTACCCTGGCCAAGGATTTCTACAATCCATAAGCACCACTGAATGCATAAGATGTTCGCCTCACGCCGGAGGTCTATGAATCCCATTAGCAATCACCTGCCACCACTGAATGCATAAGATGTTCACCTCACGCCGGAGGTCTATGGATCCCATTAGCAATCACCTGCCTTCATATGCTACTGCACAGGGACCACATAGTGCATGTTCCTACTCGTTAACCGGATGGTTATTAGCAACAACAAATTCCTGGCATTAACACACAAGACACTTGTGTTGCCTTCGGTCTAAGGACCAACAACACAATTGAAGTCTGTGATAGATCATAGATCCTCTAAGCCATGTGATCTATCACGTGTGTTACTTTCAGTAAGTGTTCCATTAAGACTTACCCACGTGTATACTATATTCATCACATGGATTATGGCACGTGACTCGTTATCTTTTATCATTAGTATCTCATACTAATCAAAGGTAGTATCCCATGTGTCAGTCTGTAATTGACTAATCATAGTCTCCTTCTGACAAGTCTAAGGACTAGGAATGTTCCTTAAGATATTCTTTAATACAAAAGTTAATCACCACATATTCTCAATGCTTAAGAATAAAACTTTCAACAGGATGCCTAGGAACTCATTCATATAAATAAGATTGGAGAGGTATAAATGAAGATATGACATCAAAATATGAAAACATATTTTATTACATGTTGCAAGATTTATATTATTAGTCTCATAATTAAAACCGCTAGACGTTATCTAAATCTAGCATTAAAGCACTAACACTAACATTAATTAGCCAATTAAACCCGGGAACGGGTAACTAAACCTAGTGAATTGTATACTTTCAAATATCCATATTTTCTTATTGATGTGAATTTACTCATGCAGATCCTTGGTTTCAAAGGCTTATATGTGAATTTTTTTATTTTACTTTATAATCAAATAAAATTCATAATTTTGTGAGGAAATAAAAAATTTAAGATATAAAAAACTTAGTGTTTGATTTGATCGTTACTAATATTGAAAATTCAAATCGAAACAAAATTTAGGCAATTGTTTAAATTGTCAAAATATAATTGACTATTCTTTTACAAATTGAGAATTTAGTAGTTTAGGTAAGCTTGATTTGATTTTTTTATTATTTAAAAAATATATAAGGGCTACAATAATTAATATTCTTCCAAAATGTAAAGGTAGATTTTTGGGATCAATAGCGTTCCTGGGTTTAAATATCCAATTAAACCCGGGAAAGGGTAACTAAACCCGGTGAATTTTATACTTTCAAATATTATTTTTTTTATCATATTTTGTTAATTTATTCATGCAAATCCTGGAAATTACGTTACTGTGTTCTTATTTTGCCTACATTGCACCAAGATGATAATAGCATATTAAATGATCTAATAATCATTAACTTCTCCAAAAATTAGTTAATTTCGTTGAATGAAAAATTATATCAAGATGATGATATGAGACTTTTGAATAAATTATTAAAAATCTTATAAAGTTATGCTAATTTATATAATTTTGTTTATAGGTAAAATATTTAAAATGTGCATTTAATGACGTTTTTAATTATTAATTTAATATAAAATTCAATATAATATTCATTGAATATACAGTTATTCGTGTATGATAACACAAACGATTGGTCTTCTAATTCTAATTTTTTTTTTTTAATTTTGTATGATAACACAAACTATTGGCCTTCATGGAAGAATTATATTTAAAGCATTTAAAAGAAAATGATAAACATGATCAAGACTATCCCTAAACCTGCTCTCCTAGTGTGTCTCCTAAGCCCGCAATCTCCCTCTCTAAACCTGACCGCCGTTGTGAAGTTGTGACTGTCGAATCTTACTGCCGACGATCGAAAGGTTAGATATTTTGTGATATTGTGTGATAAACTTGACATTGGGTCAATTTTTCATCTTCATTCTCTCATATTGTGTGATATTTTGTGGAGGGGATAGATGTGTTTCATTGCGATGCATCGGCTTGCTTGGCTATAGGAAGCCGTAAGGAAGGTCGATGGGCATCCTCATCGACGGGGTTCCTTAAGCGAGGAAGCCTCATCGGCGAGGGTGCCCATTGGCCTTCCTAGTAGGGCTCCTAGTTGGAGAAGGAGAGGTGGTAGCACGAAGCGCGAGCAATTTATTTATTACAATTCAAAAATTTATATTTATTTTTTAAAAAATTCGTATTCAAACAACCTTGATTTATGTTTTCAGGTTCCCTCACTCCTGATAAAGACTGTTGGATCACGAGCTTCATCAGGCTTAAAAATGGTGTCAGGGAGGCTGACATCCCAGGCTTCATCCGTCCGTTAAGCCTGGGAACATGCCTCCTGGGCTTCATAACTAGTTTAAGCCTAGAGAAACCATTAACCCCATTTTAATCTACTTCTTGATCCAATTACTGTTCTTGTATTGTTTTCTATTTTCCCTACAGATGACTCATCATCAATCTGAGCAATTTACTTACGTTCATGCTCAATGGGTAATTCCACAAGGGACACAAGTCACTACACACTGTGGAATCAACCAGTTTTTTGGCATTCGTGATGTTCTTAGACATCATGCGGTCTTGGATAGATTTTATCAGGGCCCACTTGGACATTTCCTACATATCCCTATGTTCGATCATTTGTCTGCACCACAATTGATATATGAAGTCCTGGTGAGGGAAGTGACATTTTTAGGTGCCCGAGATGATGAGATGTGGTTTGAGATTGGCGGCAAGCCATATCGGTATGGGAAGCAGGAGTTCATCCTTATCATTGGACTCCAATTCGGGCCATTTGACAAAGAAAGAATTAAAGCTGGTCCAATTGAGCTAGGTAGTTTACGAATGCGTCTATTCCCCAACAAACGAGTGGTGGATGTGGCCCAGATTAAATTAGTACTTTGTCGCATGGATCTAGTTGGAGAGGATGTCTTCAAGCTGGCTTATATTATTGTGGTGAAAATGATCTTGCTTGGCTACGATGAGTGTTCACCCATGGAGGATTTCGTATGGACTATGACTGAAGACCTAGAGTCATTTGAGGCCTTCCCGTGGGGGACGTACGTCTATAGCCATAGTCTACATTACCTTCGGCTGGCCACGAGGAAGTTTGATGGTGAGGTGGGAAAGAAAATCAACATTTATGGTTTTTGATAATGGTGTGAGACTGATCACCACTCTCCACCTGAACGCTAAGTACCTGAAAAGAGACAGCGCCTTGCTCCCCCGTAGTAACTCCAATGATTAAGTTAGTCTCCCGACAATAAAGCGTAATGGGATTCAGTAATTAAGTGGGGAAAGAAAAGTTCAAACCTTTTACTTGTGTCCAACGACCTTCTTATATAGACGAAAGCTTTCACCCAGCTATGGTGCCCGTCTTTCCTTCTTGGATTGGGATTAACTCGGAGTTATTGGGAGAGAAGATCTCGCCTGGCATTGCAGCTATGAAGATCAAGGGAGGATAATCCACCCGCCTCTTGGAATAATCTTCCCGCTAATCTTGCAGTCGTGATCTTGGGAGGATCACGGGGCAGCTGCCTCCGAGGAGTTCGAGATATTACTTCCCTTTTGAATTCACTGAGATATCTAACTAGGCTGGAGGTAGCGAGATATTCTCCCCCACGATGATTAGGGCCACGTGTTCTTCTGAAACGAAGCCAGCTGGCACCTTCCTAGTAGCTTCTGGCAATCACGTGTCCATACCCCATTGGTCGCCTTATCAGGGTATTAGGGTAATTTTAGGCCTTGGAGTATATTCTGCATCAGTTTTGTTTGGGCATTTCAGATATAATTACTCACACTCTTTGTATTATATTAGATCAAATTATTATATATGATTTGTGTATACTAATTGGACGATTTGTTTGTTTTTGTTTACTATTGTAAAATTATTTGATATTTACAATGGTAGTTAATTGAGGCGTTCTCATGAGTGAGAATAAGTGGGCCAGAAGACTATCCGTTGCAGTCACCATTATTAAGTGTAGAAAGTGGTTATCCAGTAAAAGAACTCAAAAAATCAATTAGGATGAATGCTTTAAGAATGTAAGTGTGTAACCTAACTGAAAAGTTTAGTTAATTTTGTTATATATAATATCTACTAAACAATTCAATATTTGGCAGACACGCAGATCGAGCACGATGCTCGAGCAGCTGTAATGACCCAAATTTCGTTTTAAAGATGTTTGCGTATGCCGTGATGATTAGATATGTTAGTGCTCCTATTTGGAAGTCTAGTGGGTTTCTATTTAAGTTTTGGATGCTATCGTTAGTGTTCTTTAACACTATTATTGTGATTGATATTAATTATTAATATCATTTGTTGATATTATTATTATTATTATTATTATTATTATTGTTATTATTATTATTTCTATTAATGTAAGTATTCTTACTATTATTTTTATTATTATTATCATTACCACTATTGGTGTTATTATTAATATTATTATTGTGGCTAATATTACTACTTACTGTTATTAGTAATTATTCAATAATATTATTAATATTAGTATGGTTATAATAATAACTATAACTATTATAAGCATAATTAATATTGTTATTATTATAACTACTATTATTATTACTATTAATAATGTAAAAACAGCATTGTTAGGGAGAGATAAGCAGCACGAGCAGAACGTCTTCTCTGCCACCCGCCTTCACGCCGACTGCTCCCAAGTCCCTAAGCCACTTTGATCAATTGATTAAGGCGGTGGGTTCGTGCTGATCTTAAAGGATTGTTGGCCACGTGCAGGGCGAGTGGAGTGATTAAGGGAGGGAAGAGGAGTGAGGTGTTCGGCCGAAACAGAGGAGGGAGAAAGCCATTGCAGAGGAGGAAGAAGGAGCAGCAGCGAAGGAGACAAAGAAGAAGCAGGGTTCGGGCGTTTACTACAGGCAAGCTCTCCTCCTTCTAATTCCTTTGATTTCCAAGCTTCTTGGTTCCTTTTCGCAGCCTGTCGCCTCTCTCTCGCTGTTATACATTCTGTACAACAGTGTTAAATATATATATATATATATATATATATATATAACGATGTAAGCAGCAGTGGTCTTGGCTGATTATATAGATATACATATACGGTTTCTGTTGGCTCTTGTAGACTGATATTGGGTTGTAAAGCAAGTGATGCAAGAGAGTTTGCTAGCTGGTTGTTGGCTTTGTTATCGCGCGAATGGCTGCCATGGCAGGGGAGCTCGTTGTGGGGGTTTATATATGTGACCGAGGATGCCGATATATAAATATATATTGATACACATGCAGGTGCAGGTGTGTGCAGTGAGCAGGGGGCGAGACTGTGAGCCGAGGAGTGTTCTGGGTGTGTGCTCTGGGGTTTGACGCCATGGGAGAGGGCCCCTGGCCAAGAGCTTACTGAGTGTATGCATACATATATTGCCGAGTGCTGGTGTGTTTTACAGGTAGGGTGTGCGTGTGATAATCATAGCGTGTGTGTCCACTGTGTGTCTATCTCAATGTGTGAGTGTGAACTCTAGTTAGTGAAATTAGAAATGGCCTTCGGCTGTGCCTGAGAGGGAATAATTAAATACATATAGATATGTTATTATTGTTAGTATTATCATCTTTATTATTATTACTATTAATTATATCAGTATTACTAATGTTATTATCAGTATTATTATTATTTTTTTATTATTATTATTTCATACTATTCCTACTGTTGTTATTATTTGTAGGTAAGTATAGTAAACAATATTAGACCATATTTGTGAAACGTATTGCTATCATTATCATCCTTATTCTTAATTGGAGTATAAGTAATTCTAATATTAATAAACAGTATGTACTATATGTAAATGTGTTTTGAACTAATATAATACTATAAAGGTTTGATTTGGTAAGATAATGGAGGCTAAAAACGTACCCAACGTACCTTGAGTGTATCTCTAGAGAGCTTGGTAGGTGTTAGCTAGTGGTCGTTGGGAATGAGTGATTGTTTATAATACTGTTTCCCTGTTCCAACCAGTTAAACACCTTCAGTATGCCCTAGTGCTTGGAGCTTCTGTTGTGGCTCAAGAGGGTTCACTCACTCTCCATTTTCTTGTGGAATGAAGGTAGGTTATCCTCGAAGTAGTATCTAACCTAGGGGTCGATTTTGATTTTAGGTTTAGCCAAGTCTCTAGGTGTGGTCAAATTCTCCCTCCGAGAGGGTGGTTTATTATGGTGATGAGTGTTAAGCTATTGGTTGTCGACCGCTGCATCCTGGTAGTTGATGGTTGGTGATATAGGCCCAACTATCGACTATCATAACTGGCCACAGATGAGCTAGGGCAGCTAATGCTGTTAGTCACCCACTCTTTTTAACATCTTGCATATCATAGTATTGTGTGCTGGGATTTGGGCTGCATCCATTGGGGGACTCATGTGATTGAGTGTTTGGCCACAGGCATTGCATTGTACTTTCATTAGGTGGTGCGCGTGGCCTGATGCCTAGCTTATGGGGGCTTTCTATCATGTTTATGCTCAGTATGCCACTGCATTAGCTAGCCACGAGCACTGCATTGTATGTGTTTTCCTACATAGGTGAGCGTAGCCTGATGCCTGGCTTATGGGGGCCTTGTATCATGTTAATGCTCATTATGCCGCTGCATTACTTATGTGCATTTGCATGGTTCCTGGCACCATTCTTTGGTTTTACAACTGGTTCTTAGCAAGTATACTGTGCACAGGTTGAATCTCCAGACGTGGTGTAGCGCGGAGACCACACGCGATGTAGTGTGAGAATCACACGCGGTGTAGCGTGGTGACCTGGCGCGGTGTAGCGCGGGAAATGGACGCGATGTAGCGTGGTAACAACATTGGTTGAGATAGTGGAGCTTTAGCTCAGCTATAGGTTTGGTTTGCCTTCAAGGCAGTGACAGGTTTGTTATAAGGGCTTGGGTGCTGATGCATTCTCTTATTTGAGCCCCAAGATCCTGTATATGTGCATTGTTATTTAATGCAGTTAGTACCTGTAGTGATTTACATGATTACATGGCATGCTATGCATGAGTCGTTTTGTTATGCACTTGAGATGTAAGTTTATTCTTAGAGCTTATTCTTTCTGTCCTTCCTTCCTTTTATGAGCTTGCTAAGTCATTTGGACTCACATTGTTTTCACTTCATTCTAGGTAAGGGGAAAACGCAGTTTGGGGGCGAGTCCAACAGTGGTCAATCAGCTGGTTAGATGGTGTACAAGGCAGTTCGTGTGACCATAACCATTGTGTCTTGTGTTATTTTATCTCTATCTTTTATTTTTGGTCTTATGCATATATAAACCATATAATCCTGAGAGGAGATAGTCTATCGGTTGCCTATCGTGTTTGGTGAGTTGCCAGTGTTTGGCCCAGTTGATTATGTGGCTGTGATGTTTTATCAGATTCATGATCAGGTATATATAAACTTGTGTCTTGGACATGTTTGCTTAGTAGGTTAAGTGCCCCTTCAAGTGTTGGTCTCGAATGGGATTTTGTGCTTCCGCTGTGTTATATGCATGTGTTGGTTGTGTTGTTGCTTCGGTATCATACTAGTAATGACCTTCTCACGGATCCTCTATGCTAGTGGTGGCTCCGGGAGGTGGTAGTTATAGCAGTTAAGTGCGAGACAGATTTTTGGCAGACCTTTAACCCTCTATACTCTGTTAGCGTTGACGTCTATAAAAATGGGGGCGGGGGAGTTGACAATGATGAACAGACAATTGTGCTAACTAGGGATGAGAATGAAATTAAGGGGTCCACCGAGGTGGGAGATGGGGGGTGACACCGAGGTGGGAGTTGGGGATGAGAAGAAGGTGGAGGAAGAGGAGGAGGCTGAGGCTGAACATAGAAAGGGGAAGTCAAAGTCTCAACAGGAGGTCAAACCCCCTCATAGTTTCCACCTTGGACATTATGTTAGGGTATGATTTTGACTACAAAATTATTTTTGAATTTGTAATTCTTTCTTAAGTGTTTACAATTGTTTTTGATTGTTGTAGTATTTTTTTCCTTTTGTAGATCACCGAGATGCTGACCCTCATGCTAGATATGTTGTGTAGCATGGATGGGGAGATCAAGCAAATTAGCACTCGGTTTGACAGGAAAATGAGTCGAATAAGCTCACGGAGGACGCAGACAGAGAGGAGATTGAGGCAAGTAAATAGGGTGCAGGCAGCACTACTTACTCATCTACACATCCTGCCTATTGACGATTCCCCCAAAAAAAACATCAAGGATGGTGATGAGGAGCAGCGAGGTGGTCATCAGGTAGATCCAGCTCATGATGATGTGGATGACCGGACATTTCAATTCGGAGTAAGCTTTAACTTCACTTTTATTTACATTTCATTATGAAATACATACTATTATGTAACAGATAGTATTTGTACAATTTCAGGAGGAAGTGGTTATGGGCGGCAAATGAACTGCGAGCGCCGAATTGCCATTGTAGTGTCATCCACCACCATACATTGAATACACTCGGCAACGAAAGAGGAGCAAGCTTGATGTCCTGGTGGACATGGCAGACGAAAATAGATTGCCACCGGTAGAAGGTGAGAAGATAGTGCCACCCTTGACATTGGCTAAGACAGGAGAGAATGCTCATGTTCCTAGCCCGAACAATATAGGGGGCATGGTGATGCAGATAGCGGCTGAAATAGCTGAGCATCACCTGGACCAACAAGGGGTCAATGATCTTCAGCCCCCTGAGGGCTACACTGACTACATACAATCGCTGAAAGACATCAGGTAAGTATAAAATGTCAGGAAATATTTTAAATATTGTTCTATTTACATTGGTAATACAATCTCAAGCTTATAATAATTTTTGGTTATTGTAGGCGTGACACAGGTTACATTGCTCGTCTATTACCTAGTGACTTGCGTTCCATAGAGGATGATAAAACCTGGTTAGAGGGGACTCACCTTGACAGCTACTTGTGTTGCGTCCAATGAATAAGAGATACACAGGCTCGTACTATATATGATACGAAATACGCTATCATGCCCACTATCCTATTTGTGAGTGCTAAACACAAATCTTAGGTAACTCATTTTTTTGTTGCATCTATATTTGGTCCAAAGCAAATATAACATTTTCCTCCTCTCCAGGCACTTGTGAACCAGTGGTGGACAGATAAATTCGAAGGCAAGCGTGTTTATCGGCCTGCTAAGGAGACAGTCCCAGAAGGAATATTGCCACATGTTTGTGGTCTCAATGATGAGACTAGGCCTTGGTGGACAGTGGACTTTGTAAGTGTTCACTTATTTTATTGATGGATTAACTCCCAACTAATGTATTCCCAAAATATGCAGGTCTTGATGCCATGCAATATAGGGAATAATTCCCACTGGGTCGTAGCCATGATTTTCCTGAAAGAAGGCAAGGTTGTTATATACGATTCCAAGGCGAAAGAGGAGGAAAGTAGGAAGTCCAGGGCCAATAGCATTAAGCCATTGGTGAGACCCCTACCCATTATCTTGGATCACAGTAGATATTATGACCATATCTCCAAACTTGCCACTTGACACAAAACATGGTCATTGGAGCAACTCGATCCCAACATGGTGAAGGTGCTTCAGCAACCAGACGGGTACTGAATTAAAATAGAATATTTAATTTATTATTGAGTCAAATGGCTGTTGTTGTCATTTGAAGTTTGACAGAATTTGGTTATTTCTAATATAGGGACACCTACGAAATGTACGTTATTAAGTACATTGATGACATTATGAGGCACACGGAGGATCGGTGGGTGTCAATATCGAGCAAGGTTGAAATGTGTACCCTCCACAAGAAGGTTGCCATGTATTTGAATAGACATGGCAGAGTAGTTAATACTTGACTGTATAATTAATTCGTAATTTGTTCATATGTATTTGTATAGGTATGGCAGTGTAGTTGTTATATGTAATCAACATATTTAGCGAGCTCTTGTCCAAAACGCTGATTTTTTACACATGCCCGTAGATGAACTTTACACAGGTTTTTAATTGATTTGTCATCTTCATTTGATTAACTTGTATTGGTGTATGACGTATTTATTAACAAACATGAAGTTTGTTGTGCATTCTAATCTCAATTCACGTGGAGAACATTATTTTGTTTTTTTCGAGTTGATTTGGCATGTTAAACCCTGTACGGGTTTTGTAGGTTTTGAACAACTTGATTTCTCGGCCAAACACAGATTAAGCGCGATACACAATAAAACCAAAAACTTTAAACCAGAAAATCATACATGCAAGACACAGTGATATACATGTTCGGATCAATAGATCCTACTCATGGCAGAGGCTCCACCTCTAGTCAATCCACTAGATCTCAAGTTTACAAACGATTACAAGATCATAAACCGAAAAGAAAAACCAATATTGCAATACAACTGAAAATAGAAACAAAAACAACAAGATCAAGATAGATTTGTTCTATACCGATCTCACAATCAAGGCTAAGTATCTATTCTATCAGTTAACAACCTCTCACGCCTCAGGCATTTAAAACACATAGAGATTAAGCAATAACTGTTCTTACCGTCAGATCTTACAATGGAAGCTACCAAAGAACTGATTGAAACAGAGATCAGAACGAAGGATTCACGAAAAATGTCTTGCTTCAAGAATTGCCGACTTAGGGTTTTCAGAGAGAGAGCACAAGACAAATATCAGAAAGTTCTGGAGATTAGGGCATCAATTTTCCCTTTTATAGCAACGCCAATCATGGGCTAACAAGAATGGGCTCGGCCAGTAGCACAAGGAGCATCACGGAATGAATATGGGCTCGGCCCATATAAATACAACAGCCCAAAAGAAGTAATAGCATGCATTATATATTAACATCATATATAACAACACATATAATGAGACTTATTTATATTCAAAGAAAACAAATATAATATGCATCTCAATAACATGTAATAGCATGCCAGAAATCTGATAAAAATATTAAACACATTTTGAATCACATAAAATCAACAAATTCCACCTTGATTCAAGAATGGATTAAATAGTGGATGATGACTAGAGACCCCTGCAAATCTTCCACAGCTACGTTGGAAGAATATTGAGCAAGTCCAAGGCCTGCTCAAACTTAACTACAGGAACTGATTTAGTTAGGATATCTACAGAATTTATTAAAGTATAAATCTTTTCTATTTTTACCTGACCTTTAGCTATAATATCTCTAACAAAATGAAGACGCACATCTATGTGCTTGGTTCTCTCATGGAACACACTGTTCTTTGAAAGATGAATTACACTTTGGCAATCACAATATATTTTAGAAATTTGGTCACCTAAACCTAATTCTCTAACTATTCCCTACAACCAGATGGCTTCTTTCATAGCTTCTGTTAATGCTACATATTCAGCCTCAGTGGTTGATAAGGCCACTATGTGTTGGAGATTTGCTTTCCAACTTATCACATTTCCACCCAAAGTGAAAACATATCCTGACAAGGATCTTCTCTTATCCAAATTAGCTGCAAAATCAGAATCACAATAACCCTTAATGTTGTTGGAGTTTTCAGCATTTGAACTAAACACTAAACCCTTATTAACTGACCCCTTTAGATACCTAAGGACCCACTTAACAGCTGACCAATGTTCTTTAGATGGATTGCACATGAATCTACTTACTAGACTAACCCCATAGGTTATATCAGGCCTGGTACTTATCATGGCATACATGAGGCTTCCCACTGCATTAGAGTAGGGAACCTTCTTCATATAATCAGCTTCTTCTTTAGGTAAATTTCTTTTTACAGTTTGAAGCTTAAAATGGGGAGGTATAGGGGTTGAAACAAGTTTATAGCCTTCCATATCAAAAAGGCTTATCACTTTTCTCAAATTACCAGATTGGGACAAGGTCAATGTACCCTTTTTCCTATCTCTAGTGATATCTATCCCTAAGATACGCCTGGCTGCTCCTAGGGTTTTCATTTCAAATTCTGATTTTAATGCTTGAGTCAATCTATTTATTTCTCTCTTTCTTTACATGCAATAAGCATATCATCTACATATATAAGGAGATATATAAACAGCTTTTCCTTAAGTTGTTTGAAACAAACATAGTGGTCAAAATTACATCTAGTGTAATTTTCTTTGAGCATAAACTCATCAAATCTCCTATACCACTGTTTAGGAGATTGCTTTAAACTATATAGGGATCTTTGCAACAAGCAAACCTTATTCTCCTTACCTTTTTCTATGAAACCTATAGGTTGATCCATATATATATTCTCTTCTAAATTTCCATGAAGAAAAGCAGTCTTAACATCTAATTGCTCAAGTTTTAGATTATTTAAGGCTACTAAGGCTAAAACTAACCTTATAGAGGTATGCTTTACTACAGGTGAGAAAACTTCATGGTAGTCAATGCCTTCTCTTTGGGAGAAACCCTTGGCAACTACCCTAGCCATAAATCTAGCTGGTTCTACACCTGGAATACCTGGTTTTCTTTTAAATATCCATTTACAACCTATAACTTTATGGTCTTTAGGTTTATTTACAAGAATCCAGGTTTTATTCTTTTAAAAGGATTCCATCTCTTCCTTCATTGCCTTTAACCAATTAGTTTTATACTTACTGGAACAAGCTTCTTGATAACTAAAAGGTTCTTCATGCTCTATTGAATCTCCAATATTAAGAGCATAGGCAATCACATCCGCATGGGCATACCTAGTAGGAGGTTTAATCTCCCTCCTTACCCTATCCCTAGATAGGACATAATCATTCAATTCTGGAATGATTTCTGCTGAATTTTCATTATCCTCACTCTCCATTTCACTATCAGCAAAATCTTGGGAACTAGACTCTTGAGGACTCTCTTGGTTTGTGTCTACTTGATTATCATTAATTCTATCTCTTTCCACCTCAAGCTAAAATTTACCAGCTTGGTCTGCCTTAGCATTTTCCACCTTATTTAGGGTATAGTATTCTAATTCTTTGAATTCTACATCTCGGCTGATAACAGTTTTCTTTTCTTTAATCAGCCATAATTTGTATCCTTTTACCCCTTGAGGGTATCCTAAGAATACAGCCTTCTTGGCTCTGGGGTCTAACTTCCTTTCTTTCTTATGGACATAAGCTATACATTCAAAAGGTCTAAAGTGGTTAAGAGATGGGATTTTCCCACTCCATAACTGCTCAGGAGTTCTAAATTCTATGGTAGAGGAAGAAGATCTGTTTATAAGATAACAAGCAGTTGAAACTACTTCAGCCCAAAATTTCTTGGGCAAGTTTGAGTCTTTCAAAAAACATCTAACTTTGTTTAGAATGGTTCTATTCATGCGTTCAACAACTCCATTTTGCTGAGGTGTTTCACTGCAAGTTCTATGCCTTGCAATGCCTACTTGATTGCAGAAATTTGAGAATTCTTGATTACAGAATTCCAAGCCATTATCTGTTCTAAGGGTCTTTATTTTCTTGTCTGATTGCAACTCTACATAAGTCTTCCACTCCTTAAACTTAGCAAAGGCTTCACTCTTAAACTTAAGGAAATAGACCCAAACCTTCCTTGAATAGTCATCTATAAAGGAAAGGAAATATTGGGCGCCTGAAAGGGAGCTAGGGACTTGGGGTGATCCCCAAAGATCAGAATGAACATACTCTAGGACATCTTTGGACTTATGAGTTGCAGAAACAAACTGCAACCTGTGAGACTTGCCCAAGGCACATGTCTCACAAAAGTCTAGATTGCCAATCTTCCTGGAATCTAAGATTCCTTGCTTACTTAATTCTAGTAAACCTTTCATTCTTATATGACCTAGCCTCCTATGCCACAACACAATGTCATCAATTTCAAAAGATGAAACTACAACACAACCAGAGATAAACTCTCCTTGAAGGACATACAGTCCTTGCTTGTAGATTCCCTTAAGAACTACCATGGATCCTTTAAACACCTTAAGGACCCCATTTTCTGACTTATAAGACCCCTCATTTGAATCTAACATACCTAGGGAAATAAGATTTCTTCTAAGGTTTGGCACAAACCTCACATTGTCTAAAGTCCTATATGCTCCATCCCATATTTTAAACCTAACTGACCCTAAACCGGTTACATTGCAGGATTGATTATTACCCATTAGGACTTTCCCACCTTCTATATGCTGGAAGTTAAGCAACCAGTCTCTCCTAGGTGTCATATGAAAGGTGCAACCTGAATCTAAAATCCACTCATCACCTATGGTATGTTCTGTCATAATTAGACCTTTTGCACTATCATATCCATCAAAAATATTTGCTGCATCCTGATTACTGGAGCTTTCATTTTCTAGATCTTTCTTTCTCTTATAACAGTTCTTTCTTACATGACCCTCTTTCTTACAATACCGGCAGATCCTTGTTTTTGAGGATCCTCTACTTGTTCTTCTTGCCTTAGAGTTTGACCTCGTTTTACTTCTACCCCTTGAATTCCCTTTACCTTTGTTCTTAGATTTTTGCTCCAAATTACCCTTTACATTTAAGCCTTCAGTACTATTTATTTTCTTATCTTTCTTATCATCTTCAAAATCCCTAGATCTTAAGGTAGACACCACATCCTCTAAGGATAAAGAAGTTCTACCATACTGCATTGCTGTCCTTAAATCTCTATATGATTCAGGCAAAGCATTTAAAAGAATTACAACTTGATTTTCTTTAGAGATACACTCATTTATGTTTTCTAGACCTATTACAATGACATTAAAGTCATCTAGGTTTTCTTTTAGAGTTTTAGAGGTATTCATTTTAAAACCAAACAATCTTCCTTTTAAATAAATCTTACTTGTTAAAGACTTAGTCATATACAGAGATTCTAGTTTATTCCACACCTTTAAGGCAGTCTTCTCCTTATTTACTTGCCTAAGGACTTTATCAGAAAGATTTAAAATTATTAAACTATAGGCTAATCTATCCATTTTTCGCATTTCAAGGGTAGAAGGTGGTTCTACTCTATCATTCTCAGTTACAGAAGGTTCATCCAGTGCTTCAGAGCACTGATTTTGAACCAATACGGCAGTCACTTTCTTTTGCTATAATGAAAAATCACCACTACCATCAAACTTATCTAATTCATATTTAGATGGAGCCATTTTATGGACAATAAAAACAGAATGGTAATTACAGGTGATATTTGAGATTAACTGAAACTAATCAGACAGGATTAAAGTAGAAATAGGTACAAGCAGGTATGAAAAACAGATAAGATATAAATCTTATTTAAGTTTTGGATATAAAAATTTGAAATTTAATTTTTCAGAAATTAACTAAACCAGAGTTTGATTTTTCAAATTTAGACAAGAACACAAGGCAGAGTATGTTACAGAATAAATTAAACGACAAATTATTTATTCAAGATCAAGAAAGTACAGCTTAGATTAGAGCATGTAGCGTATATCTAACAAACTAAAAATAGACCAGTTTTGTTACACACAAACTTAGGGTAAAAAGAGTACGAGATCTGAAACCCTAAGTGTAATACCTGAGATTTTTTCAAAATCAAATATGACGTAATGCCTCAGACAAAAGTTTATTTTCTGAGCTAGGGGAAAAGTCGTAATTATAAAAGTTTGAGTACAAGTACAATTGACTAAAAATCTTGGGAATTTGTGAGATTAAAGGATATCTTTAGGGGACTTAAGTGCAATGGACTTCAAAGCTTATTTAAACCTAACTTTGGATTCTAAAAAGATATCAAAAGTGGCTATGGATTTCAAACCCAAATTAAATTCAATTAAGGGACATATGTCACCATTTGGATGGAGACACATGGGTGGAAATGTTTACATGGACACATGTCACCATTTGGATGGAGACACATGGGTGGAAATGATTACATGGACACATATCACCATTTGGATGGAGACAAATGGGTAGAAATGATTATATGGACACATGTCATCGTTGGATGGAAACACATGGATATACATGATTACATGGACATGTGGCATAATTTGGATGGAAAAGTATGGAGGTAATGATGATCTTGGGACACATGGCAACTCTTCACTGTAACGCCCCACTCTTTAATTATAAGATAAAGCTAATTACAAGCTAATATCCACAAGGGCGTTATGGAAATCCTTACCAACGGAAGCGATGGATCGAACCTGATAGCTAGCTGAAGCTAGATAAAAAGGATTTCCGATAATAAAACCTCAAATATGAGTACACCGAATGCATGACTTCCAAAATCATCAAATATCACTTACCAAGATCGAAGTACATAGCAATCATGACTTACAACTTCCTAGTTGTTTAATAGATAAATCCAAACCTTACGTAACTCTTGTTTATACAATTGTAACACACAACTCTCGAACAAACCCAAAGATTACATAAGAACCATGGAACATGAGAACAGATAATTAAACTAACATCGGCCTCCTCATAGTCCCTTTCTCTTTCTCATCTCCGGTACCTGACATGCTGAGATACCTGGGACGTTGAATATCCCAGGGGTATGAAACACCTGAGTTAGATTGTTACATCTAAGTGAGTGGTACAAACAACGGAAACTGTGCATGCAAGAGCAATATGAAGCCATGCCAAGAAATATGCAGAGATAAACCCAAATCTTTCAACATCATGCCAACATAAAACTTCCCATGTGGTAACCAAGTCAGGGAAGCAGTCATCATGGTGGCTCACCGCAAGAGCACGAGATCATGGCTCACCGCAAGAGCACGAGATCCCCCATGATGTCCCGCAATCATCATGGTAGCTCACCGCAAGAGCACGAGATCTCCTGTGATGTCCCAACTCGATCCATCGCTTCCGTTGGTAAGGATTTTCATAACGCCCTTGTGGATATTAGCTTGTAATTAGCTTTAGCTTATAATTAAAGAATGGGGCGTTATAGTTGGTATCAGAGCTTAAATATATGATTTGGGTTTAGACTTTGATTTGACTAACCTTGAGGTTGTCTTGATCTGTGGAAGGAATTGATCTAAGTTTGAGGAAGAGGATTTGTTTCGTTGTCGGAAGAATGAGGATTTCTGAGTATATGCTCATGAAACCAAAGATATAATAGTGATATGAGGTATCTTGGTGGTATTAATCTATGAAGGTTTCTTGATGACAACATAAGTTATGTGACCTACCTTGAGGATTGTAGACGACAAAATGGGTTCAGGTTTGGGTTTAATATGGAGTATGGTCTTGATCTAGATTGATATGTCTAATATTGTGGGTATTATGGTCAGAGGGCATGATGGGACTCGTGGATGAACCCGAAGAATGATTGTTATTTCTCTTTTTACGAGACTGAGGATTATGTGTATGTACACATATGGAAATGGTCTATGTATAACTGAAACGGATAGTATATGATGATTATGAGGTTGACAAATGTTACTAATCGTTGAGGAGCCTTGATGGCAGGATATGTTATGTGTTATTAGAGGATATTCTTGGTAATCACAATAATGGTATGTGGTATCTTGAGGCACGCTTGGTGTTATGTTGGTTTTACTAATCTTGAGTTTTGATGACAAGATAGGTTACACGTTGATCGAGGTAACTTGATGAGTGAGTAAGTTGGAATGAAATGCAAGTAAGTATCCTATTTTATCTGATGGTCTAATTATTATGTGCTTTGGGAGATTTATTAATATTGGTCCTTGGGACCCTGTGTCAATTTGAAGATTTAATGGGTGTGATGAGTTATTGCTTTATGCCAATGTGTATTTATGGGATAAGCAACGACAGGAGATATGAGTTGTTGCTTTGGGATTCCTTGGTATTAGGTTGAGTTACATGGCTTACCTTTGAGGATCTTGGAGGATTAAATAGTGGTATGAAATGTTATGGTATATACTTGATGTTATTAATCTTTGAACTTTGATGATAGGGTAGATCATGGAACCATTTGAAAGGCATAGACGGTCGTTGGCAGAATCTAATGAGTATGTAGTTGGGGATGGGATACAAGTAAGTACTCTAATTGTGTGATGGACTTAACCCCCTTTTGCTATCATATTGGGTGACTCATTGGATTTTAGGAAAAAAAATTTGGATAAGGCTTTGTGGAATCCATTTAACCATTTTCTGGGAATTTGATGGTTGAGATTTTCTTAAATGTTAGTAAGGAGATGAGGAATTGGGAGACATTCTTATTTATGGTTTGTCAGGATCTCGCATTAATGATGATATGTTGCAGGAGTTTGGTAATGACCATTGGAGAATGCTCCACTGTTTCTATTGCTGCGAGGAGTTTTGATAATAAGTATTTGGGGGACCTATTGGGTCTTAAAAATATATATATATATATGTGGTTCGTTAGAATCCTGTGCAATGACTATTTTGCAGGAACTTGATAAATCTAGAATCTGGAGGATTCTAGGAATTTTGGAATTTGGGATCAATGATTACAGACTTGAGGTAAGTTTAGTACTTCTTATATCAATCTTGAGGATATTTGGGTGATGATAACCTAGGATTGACGATCAAATAGACTCGCAAAGAATCCTGGAAATCCTATAGTTTTTGGGTTACGATTTGCCAGTTGATTGTGGATAGTTGTAGACCATTGGGGAGACTAACTAAACTTTGAGGACGTTTGATTCACGATTCATTGGAAATATTTTGCAGGTATCTGATGGCTTCAAACTTTGAGAACTTTGGATATCAAGTGCTCGGGAAATTGTTTGGATTGAGATTACGAACCTGATAAAGGTTTGGTAAGTACCTAGTTCGTGAAAATCCTAATACATATTGCGGAAATGGATATTTGGAATTTGTTGGATTGATGGAAAAACTTAATGTTCTCAAAATTTTGGGAAAATACACAACTTAGGAACTCAAGGAAGAAACCTTAAGTCAAAGGGTAGTGTCCCTGATGCCAAGATTGATTGTCAAGTAAGAATAATAGAGTTGCAAGACGATTATGGGACATGGGAAAGGTTTCAAGGGTAAGTTGTAATAACCTGGATTTTTGGGAATAGTAGAGTGATTAATTTATGGTTTACCAATGATTAGTTAGTTATGAATGTTTCTGGAATTATTTTACTAATGAGGTTTGAGTATTGATCATACAATTTTGAGTACGACTGTTCCAGGCAGGAAGTGCTCAGCAGGCTTGGGACAAGACATGGCCTGGGAATTTGAGGAAGGAAACTTCAAACCAAAGGGTAACTATCCTAGTTATTTTATTTTGGAAAATCTTGCAAGTTTGGAAATTTAGTTGGGGGCCAAACGGGAGACCAAAGAGTGTTAAAGTTGAGGAAAGGGGTGACTGCTAGCCTGGGATTGTCCAAAGGGTTTAGGTTGTCCTTTTCGGGAGACCTATGGTGGACATTATGAATTTTGATAATGCCATTTGAGTTGGCTAACCCTTATGGGTTTGAAAATAAGTCAGCGAGGGTACCAGGAGTCATGACTACTACATCGTGTGCTAGTGGGCTTGGGAATTTGGAGGTTTGGGAAAGGGGTGGTGGAACTGTGATTGCATACATGGGTCGGGGTAGGTCATAACCATGGGTGGAATGCTTCCCAGTGTAGGCATGTGTGTGATATGGGCTTACTTAGGAAAGTGTGTTTCCCAGGATAGCAAGCATGGGGATATGTGTGTTCCCCGGATTTGGCCTTGGGAAGGGAGATTTATTCTGGTTACTGACCTGACCTTCGGTTTAGTGTGCGAATTATTATACACCCCAGCTATTGTGAGTAATTGGCTCTGATTTGATCTGGCCCTAGCACAGATGTTGATGTAGTAGTGGGAATGTTTTGGCAGTGTTATCTGTGTGAAAAGTTCGAGGTCTTCATGATTGCTTAAGGAGCCTGTTCTTTCAGAGGGATTTGAATGCAGGGTAACGACGATGGATAGAGTTTTTGAAGGGTTGTGGTTGTGTGATCCAGTACCATCTCGGGAGGGGGAACGTGGTGGCCAGTGAGTCCGCTCTTATAGCCTGTTCTAGGTGAACGTGGTGGCTGATGCGGGAATAGGCCTGTTCTAATGACCCGAGAGTGGGGACTAGTGGAGGCTTTTAGCCAATGGCATTGGATGTGATTCCTGATGGAACATCTATTTACGTCGCTAACCTGGCGATTCACTCTCATCTGATGAACAGACCCGGCAAGCTATTCTAAAAGACTCGAAGGTGTGGTCATGAGTTGACAATTAGAAATGGGTCAAAACCCTGGTATTCGACTTTTGGGAGAATGCTATGATATTTTGATTCAAATTTTGTGTCTGAGGCCAAGAGTTAAGAGAAATCATATCGGACTAGGCACACCAAGTTAGGTATGCTATCCACCCTGATGTGAGTCTTGAGGAATGAAATAATACCTCTTGGTGAAGGTGTTCTAGAGACACCATGATTTTGAGGAATTTCCCTAATCGAGTACGTTTGAGGAATAAGGTAGAATTTCAAGGATGAAATTTTCTTTTAAGGAGGGGAGGATGTAATACCCGAGATTTTTTCAAAATCAAATATGACGTAATGCCTCAGATAAAAGTTTATTTTCTGAGCTAGGGGAAAAGTCGTAATTATAAAAGTTCGAGTACGAGTACAATTGACTAAAAATCTTGGGAATTTGTGAGATTAAAGGATATCTTTAGGGGACTTAAGTGCAATGGACTTCAAAGCTTATTTAAACCTAACTTTGGATTCCAAAAAGATATCAAAAGTGGCTATGGATTTCAAACCCAAATTAAATTCAATTAAGGGACATATGTCACCATTTGGATGGAGACACATGGGCGGAAATGATTACATGGACACATGTCACCATTTGGATGGAGAAAAATGGGTAGAAATAATTATATGGACACATGTCATCGTTGGATGGAAACACATGGATAGACATGATTACATGGACACGTGGCATAATTTGGATGGAAAAGTATGGAGGTAATGATGATCTTGGGACACATGGCAACTTTTCATTTGCTATATGAAATAAAAATCAAAAGTAATGATTAAGCACCAATCTCGAGGGACACGTGGCACCGTAGGATGGAAGCAATGATGATGGCTCACATCTCAAGGGACACATGTCATGGTAGGAAGAAAGTAATGATGAAAGCTCATATCTTGAGGACACGTGGCGCCGTAGGATGAAAGCAATCATTATGGCTCAAATCTCCATAACACGTGGCGAAAATCCATTCGTTAAAGGGTTTAAAATGTCACGATGAGGCTCATATCTCAAGAGCCACTTGTCACCATGGGAAGAAAGCAATAATTGGGTGCAAATCTCAAGTGCCAAGTGTCACCATCTTAGAAAGCCAAGTGTCTCAATCCTATGAATTTAAGGGCACTATATAAGAATGCTTTGGGTTGGGTTTCTGGCCACCAAATTAAGGAGGTAAGTTGCTTATAAAGGAGGCGAAACTCTGCTGGAAAGAAGAGAAGGAAACTCTGCTCGAGTAGGAGCCGAAAGCAAGCCGTTGGAAGGCACGAGCCTCCTTGAAATTCGTGCAAAATAGCAGCCAAAACTGCAAGGTAAGTTCTATTTCTTTCCATAATCACGTAGAGGGTCAAAAGAGGAGTCCGTAGGTTCAAACGGCACTCGAATCGGAGTTAAAATGAGAGAGTTATGGCCGTTTTAATTTTCCTGGTCAGAAGTCCGTGCAGCGCGTGAGACACACGCGCCCAGCAAGGCTGCGCGTTCAGGCGCGTGGAAGAATTTGTAGGCGCGCGTGTGGGCCCGTGAGAGGCCTTCTGGGCTTGAAATTTTTCATATGATCTCTTATTTTGAATGGCTAATTATCTATCTATAAATATTTTAGGTTTGGATACGAAAAGGTCTCGGTTTTTATAGAACAGTCCACTTGGAGCGACGTTCGGCCTTAAATTTGTGCAACCGAGAAGTGTGAAGCTAAGGTGAGTGGTTTCTTGTGCATGTAAACTATTCTTCCATGTCTCCTACTTCATCTTTATCACTCTTGACTTCGTTTATAAGTGGTTGTGGCTTGTGTTTCATGGTTTCCTTTGTTTCAGGCATATCCTTTCTACTTTGTGGCATCGGGTTTGACCATGACAGCTTTCGTGCGTGGCTTATGGCTTGTATATCATATTCCTTCTGCTTTGTCATATAACATGTCATGGTTGGTGGTTTACATCTCATGTTTTATTGCTTTTGAGCATATTTGGCCTATTTTATGCACATCTCGATGTTTGTACCTATGGTTGGTTGTTGGGACATCACGGGAGATCTCGTGCTCTTGCGGTGAGCCATGATCTCGTGCTCTTGCGGTGAGCCACCATGATGACTGCTTCCCTGACTTGGTTACCACATGGGAAGTTTTATGTTGGCATGATGTTGGAAGATTTGGGTTTATCTCTGCATATTTCTTGGCATGGCTTCATATTGCTCTTGCATGCACAGTTTCCTTTGTTTGTACCACTCACTTAGATGTAACAATCTAACTCGGGTGTTTCATACCCCTGGGATATTCAACGTCCCAGGTATCTCAGCATGTCAGGTACCGGAGATGAGAAAGAGAAAGGGACTATGAGGAGGCCGAAGTTAGTTTAATTATCTGTTCTCATGTTCCATGGTTCTTATGTAATCTTTGGGTTTGTTCGAGAGTTGTGTGTTACTGCATTCTGCGTACTCATATTTGAGGTTTTATTATTGGAAATCCTTTTTATCTAGCTTCAGCTAGCAATCAGGTTCGATCCATCGCTTCTGTTGGTAAGGATTTTCATAACGTCCTTGTGGATATTAGCTTGTAATTAGCTTTAGCTTATAATTAAAGAGTGGGGCGTTACACTAAGTTTTTGAAGTTCTTACCAGATGTGAGATTTTACCTTTCGGATCTGAGATAGCTTGATCGGGATCTTAGAACCTCGTGGCTCTGATACCATATGTAGGTTTTGAACAACCTGATTTCTCGGCCAAACACAGATCAAGCGCGATACACAGTAAAACCAAAAACTTTAAACCAGAAAATCATACATGCAAGACACAACGATATACGTGTTTGGATTAATAGATCCTACTCACGGCAGAGGCTCCGCCTCTAGTCAATCCACTAGATCTCAAGTTTACAAACGATTACAAGATCATAAACCGAAAAGAAAAATCAATATTGCAATACAACTGAAAACAGAAACAAAAACAACAAGATCAAGATATATCTGTTCTATACCGATCTCACGATCAAGGCTAAGTATTTGTTCTATCAGTTAACAACCTCTGATGCCTCAGGCATTTAAAACACATAGAGATTAAGAAATAACTGTTCTTACCGTCTGATCTTACCATGGAAGCTACAAAAGAACCGATTGAAACAAAGATCAGAACGAAGGATTCACGAAAAGTGTCTCGCTTCAAGAATCGCCGACTTAGGGTTTTCAGAGAGAGAGCACAAGACAAATATCAGAAAGTTCTGGAGATTAGGGCATCAATTTGCCCTTTTATAGCAACGCCAATCATGGGCTAACAAGAATGGGCTCGGCCAGCAGCACAAGGAGCATCACAGAATGAATATGGGCTCGACCCATATAAACACAATAGCCTAAAAGAATTAATAGCATGCATTATATATTAACATCATATATAATAGCACATATAATGAGACTTATTTATATTCAAAGAAAACAAATATAATATGCATCTCAATAACATGTAACAGCATGCCAGAAGTCTGATAAAAATATTAAACACATTTTGAATCACATAAAATCAACAGGTTTAATGGGCATATTAAACCTGATATGTTATACCTGGTACAGGTTTAATAGGCCTATTAAGCCTGAAAAGAGTTTAACTTGCCTTTATATATATATATATATATATAATCAAGTAAGCTTATATTTGTAACACAATATTTATTGCTAAATGGTTGTTTTAGTAACTTGCACCTTTTTGCTCCTAAATTGTGGCAGTATAGGACCTCCCATTCATTGAAAACATGGAAAAAAGGATACAAAATGCCATTTTGCTGCATTGTTTTGTACCTGGACTTGAACACAGGGATGCCAATACAATATATAACTCCTTGCAGGCATATGCCGCAATTGATAACACCCAGAGTGCAAAAGTAATTTTTGTCTCAATTGTAAACAAATTGAGCAATATATAGAGAGGGAATACAAATTTTTGCTGCAACCCAGAGATGTTATACCCGTAATGGGTTTAATAGGCCTATTAAGCCCGAAAAGGGTTTAACCCGCCTTTATATATATATATAATCAATTGAGCTTGTATTCGTAACACAATATTTATTGCTAAATGGATTTGTTAATAACTTGCACCTTTTTGCTCCTAAATTGTGGTAGTACAGGACCTCCCATTCATTGAAAACATGGAAAAGAGGATACAAAAAATGTCATTCTGCGACATTGTTCTGTAGCTGGGCTTGAACATAGGGATGCCAATACAATATATAACTGCTTGCGGGCATATGCAGCAATTGATAACACCCAGAGTGCAAAGGTAATTTTTGCCTCA
This sequence comes from Diospyros kaki, assembly GCA_036245055.1. Taxonomy (NCBI): domain Eukaryota; kingdom Viridiplantae; phylum Streptophyta; class Magnoliopsida; order Ericales; family Ebenaceae; genus Diospyros; species Diospyros kaki. The sequence continues at coordinate 11,945,227 of BSEG01000009.1, forward strand.
ATTGTAAACAAATTGAGCAATATATAGAGAGAAAATGCAAATTTTTGCTAAAAATTTCCTCTACTGGTATACTACCTTAAATTGCTAACCCTTAAATTTGTTGTATTTGATTTTAACATTATTTAAACCAAATTTTATTTATTTATTAAACCCTTTCCGGGTTAATAGGCCTATTAAGCCCGGAAAGTGTTTAACCCGCTATTATATATATAATATAGTATTAAACCCGAAATGAGTTTAATAGGCCTATTAAGCTCGATCAGAGTTTAACACGCCTTTATATATATATATATAATATAGTGAGCTTATATTTGTAACACAATATTTATTGCTAAATGGTTGTGTTATAATAACTTGCACCTTTTTGCTCCTAAATTGTGGTAGTACAAAACCTCCCATTCATTGAAAACACAGAAAAGAGGATACAAAATGCCATTCTACGGCATTGTTTTGTAGCTGGACTTCAACACAGTGATGCCAATACAATATATAACTGTTTGCAGGCATATACACCTAGAGTGCCTCAAGTGTAAACAAATTGAGCAAGTTTTTGCTGAAAATTTCCTCTACTAGTGTAGCACACTACCTTAAATTGCTAACCCTTAAATTTGTTGCATTTAATTTGAACATTATTTATATTCACTTTTATTTATTTATTTATTTATAATGTTAATGGGAAGGGGGGGCTAAAAATGATAATAAATTAATATTTTATGCAATAATGTAAAATATTACATAATATAATTACATTCTAAAATAAATATTAATTTGATGCAATACAGTAAAATATTTTATTATTATAATAAATTATTTTATTTTTATGAACGTATATTAATTATTAAAATTAATTTTCATAAATTACTTTGTTTTGATTTTACAACTAATTCAATGTTTTTTTTTTAAAAAAAAAAATTCAGACGAAAAATTCGGTTGCAAATTCAGTCGGTAATTACTGACCAAATTATCTCAGTTGCTAAATCAGCCAGAAATCCACCTACTGAAAATTTCGTCCCTGAATCAGTCGAACAAAAATTTCGGTCACAAATTTTGTGGTCAAATCGGTCACAAAATTAGCGACTGAAATTTCCATCGCTAAATCGGTCGAAAAATAATTCGATCGCAAATTTTAAAAATAGTGTTCGCAAATCCATTGCTAATTATCGACCGATTAGTCTGTCACAAAAAATTAGTCAGAAAATAGTGTCTTTCAGGTAGTGGGTAGAGGTCGCACCCCTTACAGAAGTCCTCCAACTGCAAGGTGAGAAACTTGTCTCGAACGAGAGAAGAGTTAGGGGGACATCAAGACATGCTGGGTTTGTCTATTCCTCAAAATCGCGGTCTAGAAGCCAGGATGAGTGACAACTTCGGGATGAAGAATTGGAGGTGCATCCAACAGATTTAAGGGTAAGGGAAAACCATCACGGAGATCGCCGTGAAGAGGTCTATAAGAGAAATCGATGACATGGAGGTTCGAGTCGAGAAGAGAGCTCGGTCGAGGTCAGCTGAGGCCACGACATTGCAGTCTGCCAGAACCTGTGAATAAAAGGGGGGATATATCGCAAGATCGCCGTTCTCTAGAGCGAAGTAAACAGGACAGGCGATCTCCCACCAGGCGACTTGAGGACCAAGATCCAGCAGTGGAGGAATTGTTGTAGAGGGTCTGACGGTTGGATCCGCGACACGGGGCTCACGGCTGAAGAGAAGGCTACAGGGAGAGAACCCCGTTCACTAGAGAAATCGAGCTAGAGCCTCTTCCCCACAGGTTCAAAGTCCCCAACATCCCTCTATACAATGGGGATAGCGAGCCGTATGATCACCTAGACGCGTTTAACATCCAAATGGATTTACAGACGACCAATTCGCGTGTCAAGTGTCATGTTTTCTCAGCGACCTTAGGTGATATTCCATGAGCTTGGCTGAGAGGTCTCCCTCTTCGAAGCATCAGCAGTTGGAAGGAATGCTAGTGAAAGTTTATTAGCCAGTACCGAGCTTTGAGGAGACAACTTGCCCCAACTTGTCACCTTGTAACAGTGTTCTAGCAGTCGAACGAATCTCTGAAAGACTACATTGATAAGTTCAGGCGCGAGATCGATAATGTTGAGAGCCCGTCGGATGAGAGCATCCTAATTGCGATCTCTATGGGACTTCGCAAGGATGGGAAGCTTTATGAAAGCATTTACAAGTCCCCAGTAAAGGACTTGGACGAGCTCTATGAACGAGTCGCGATGGAAATCAGGTGGGAAGAAACTTTTGGCCTAAAAAAATCTACTAACCAGAAAAATGCGAAGGCTGGGGCTAGGGTAAAAGGAGGAGAAATGGCGGGAATGGCCAGGAGGCAGTGGCGGAGCCACCTTATGGCCAGCTGGGGCCTTGGCCCAGCTGGCTTTTTCATTTTTTTATGTTTTATATATAAAATTATAGATAATTATAATTTAGCCAGGGCTAAAATTATAATTTGGCCCCACCTATATAAATATAAATTTCAAAATTAATAAATTTAATAATTTAAATTATGTATTTTAAAAATTAAATAAAAATAAAATTACAATTTTTTACCACTGTTGTGTTATGATTCTCAAGTCTATTCAAACTTTTTATACATACATATATATATATATATTATGGTTATAGCTAAATATAAAAAGTGAGTGATAGAGAAAAAAGCAAGATAAAGTTAAAGATAACAAATAAATAAAAAAAGAGTGAAAATTAAAAAAGTTTGAATAGACTTGAAAAGACAAGGGAGGCTCTGAGAGATTGGCAGATTGTAGCCTTGCAGGTGCAATGAGAAATAGGGAAAATTAATTGGGGGGGGGGAGAAATGAAAATCTCTTCTCCCAGACATCGAGATATATATGAAATTTATATATAATATGTTGTATAATATATATTAATATTTAATATAAATCAAAAAGGGAGAAACAAAACGTCCATTCCTCTTCAAATTTGTTCTTTTTGTCTTCCTTCTTCTCTCTGTTTCTTCACTTTCGTAGTTTCACGAATCCTATTTGTTCATTTCTGATTTTCAGGTTTTGGTTTCTCTATTTCATTCATTTATAAGAATCACAACACATCAGTTGTTCAATCTCTCCCTTAAACAAAAGCTATTGCTTGAGGAATGAGGATCACTAGAAACTAATGACTAATTCACTTACCAGTATTCACTAGCGACTAGGAAGGTATCAATTGCTTCTTTTAATTTTTTTCTCTTATAATAAGTATTTTATTTATCGATTATAAAAAATGACTCACCCATATTATGGTTGAATTTTTGTATGTTTATGTTGCAAGTTCTAAAAAGTCTATTAGTCCAATGGTAATGGATCGAATACATGAGATTGATCTTATTATTTATTGCCTTTGCCCTTTGGCCCTTTGCCCTTTAGCCCTTTGTCTTGATATTCCATTGATTTTGATTATGTAACAGTTTAACAGAATAATAAAAAAAAATTATTTATCAGAGCAATTATCATTACAAATTTTTATGTCAACTAGATATATTATTATTAGTATATTACCTCCAGCTCCTATCCCTTTTTCCTTTACCGAATTGTTTTTTGGCTTTTGCTAACATAAGGTACACTACATACATCCCATACCATATAATATAATATGCTATAGAATTCAAAGTATTATTAATTTTATCTTATGTGATTAGTAGTAATAGAATCTAGTACAAATCTTATTGATTCTATAGTTAGGTTGTATTTGTATGTTGTTTGTGAAATTATGAATTTAATTTTCTTATGATTTGCTATTAATTGTAGAGATTCTAGTAATAATGTTGGCTCCTTAATTTAATCTAATGTGCATTATTTACATGTTGGATGACTCTTATCTAATTTGTTCTAATGCTAATAAATTTGTTGAACAGTTAAAGGTTGAAAAAAATGGGCAGGGATAAACAGGAAAGCATAGATGTGTTCTTTAAGAAGAAAGTAGCTTCTAAAAGTGATGCTTCTAAGAAATTAATTTTTGAAAGTGATGAACCTTCTAACGAGCCTCCTTCCAAGTGTCGTAGAATTGAACATACTGATGACATTATTTTGGTCAACAATAAAACTTTTGAACGTGATCCAGGCAAGAGTAAGCCAATGTGGGAATATTTAGCTAATGAAGTTGATGAAATCCGAAGAGCTTATTTAATAGCTGGGCCATATCAACCTTATCTCTCTAAATCTAGTTATCCATTTTCAAAGGGAAAGCATCCCCGACGTTTTCAATCTTCTTGGTTCAAAGAATTTTCTTCATGGCTTGAGTATTCACCTCATATAGATGCTGTTTTTTGTTTACCATGTTATCTTTGCACTACAAAGTTAGGTGGGCGACATGGTTGGGATGCATTCACCATCAAAGGTTTTAATAGTTGGAAGAGAGTTCATAATGGAAAGAATTGTGCTTTTTTAAGTCACATGGGAGATGATCCTTGTTCGCAACATACTAGTGCGGTAAAATCATGTGCAGACTTAATGAACCAGTCTTGTTATATTGATAAAGTTATGCATGCACAAAGCTCCCAAGAAATTGAAAAAAATAGGCTGCATGTTAAGACTTCCATTGATGTTGCTCGTTGGCTTGCTTTTCAAGGATGTGCTTTTAGAGGGCATGATGAAACTATTGATTCAAGAAATAGTGGTAATTTTCTTGAAATGATTAAACTTTTGGCATCTTACAATGAAAAAGTTGGAGATATTGTTCTAAGAAATGCTCCATTGACAGCTAAGTATACTTCACCTCAAATACAAAAGGAGATTTTACATGTTCTAGCAAACAAAGTGCAAAATCAAATTCGCAAAGATATTGGGGACTTTAAGTTTTGTATTATTGTTGATGAAGCACGTGATGAGTCCAAAAGGGAACAAATGGCTCTTGTCTTGAGATTTGTTGACAAAGATGGTTTCATAAAAGAGAGATTTTTTTATCTTTATCATGTTCAAGACACATCATCTATGACACTTAAAGATGCTATTAGTGAAATACTCTCTCATCATTGCCTTGATATTCAAAATATCCGTGGCCAAGGATATGATGGTGCCAGTAACATACGTGATGAATGGAATGGATTGCAAGTATTATTTCGTAATGAATGTCCTTGTGCTTATTATGTGCATTGTTTTGCTCATTGGTTACAATTAGCCTTGGTTACTGCCTCTAAGGAAGTTCCTTCTATTTATCAATTCTTTCAGAATTTGAATTTTATTATTAATATTATCACTGTTTCTTCTAAGTGCACGATCAATTCCAGGCTGCCCAAATATTTGAATTTGAACACTTGCAAGCTATTGGTAAGCTTGAAACTGGTAGAGGTTCTAACCAAGTAGGCACATTAAAGCGAGCAAGTGATACTAGATGGGGTTCTCATTTTTATTATATATGCAGTCTTCTACGACGGTATAATGAATCTTGTTTAGTGCTTGAAAAAATTTGTAGTGAAGGCTCAAATTACTCTCAAAGAGGAGATGCTACTGCAGCTTATAAGATGATAACTTCTTTTGAGTTTACTTTTAATTTGCATTTGATGAAGGAGATCATGGGCACAACTGAAATTCTTTGTCAAGCATTACAACAAAAGTCTCAATATATTTTGAATGCTATGCAGTTGGTTTCAAGTACAAAGGAACTTATTCAAGAATTGTGAGATGATGGTTGGAAAAAAATGCTTGAAAATGTTGTTGATTTCTCTAGGCTTCATGAAATAGATGTTCCAGATTTTGATGCTCAATATATTGAAGGTCGTAATCAAATAACTATTGAGCATCATTATCATTTTGATATCTTCAATTCAAACATTGACTTCCAATTACAAGAGTTAGGTAGCAGGTTTAATGAGCAAACAATGGAACTTTTGTCGCTTAGCTCTTCATTAGATCCGAAGGATGGTTACAAAGCATTTAATGTTAATGATATTTGTCATCTTGCAGAGAAGTACTATCTTCTTGATTTTTCTGAGCAAGAAAGAATTAATTTGAATTGTCAATTGAAGCATTTTCATAAAGACATTCCAAGGCATCCAAAGCTACAAAATTTGTCTTCAATTTCTGAATTGTGTCAAGGATTAGCAAAGACAGGAAAGTCAAATTCCTACCATTTGGTTGATAGGCTAATTCGTCTTGTCTTAACACTTCCAGTTTCAACAGCAAGTAGTGAACGTGCATTCTCAGCAATGAAAATTGTTAAAACAAGGCTTCGAAACAAGATGGAGGATGACTTTCTTGCAAATAATTTGGTTGTGTATATTGAAAGAGAGATTGCTGAAACTTCTATTACAGATTCTATCCTTGAAGATTTTGTCAATTTAAAAGAGCGTCGTCTACAATTTTAGGTATGCACTTCTTCTTTTATTTTATTTTACATTAAAATTATTAAATTTTATCATACATATAATTATTATGTTTATCTATGTCAAGTGTTTTAGGAACGATGTTTGGTTTATTATTCATTGGACTGTTGGTAGAAAGTGGAATCCTTTTGTTTTGAGATGTTTCTTGAAAAGGTTAGTACCTTTATTTGTTATTGTTCATTTAAATTTTTATTGTTACATGATATTAGTTAGTAAATAATTTAGGGAAGTATGTTAAAATTCATGATAATTTTTACAAATAAATATTTCAATAATTTAGTAAATCTATTTTTTGGCCCGGACTAAAAATTTTTCTTGGCTCTGCCACTGTCCGGAGGGTCATGCAGGAAACCCCAACAACCAGGTCGCAAAGCGTCTAGGAATGAGACAAGAGGTGAGCGACCTCCACGCCAAGGTCCGTACAAAGCTCGTTATCATAATTATAGTGTTCTATTGAATACCCAGGATAGAATATTTGCTGCTAAGAAGAACATGGAAGACTTTGGGAGGCCTAGTCAGATAAAGATGCCTAGCAGGTTCAAGAATAAAGATAAGTTCTGCGCCTACCACAACGAGGTAGGGCACAACACCTCTGAGTGTTGGGCACTGAAAGATGCCATTGAAGAATTGATTAGGAGAGGTTGTTTATAGGAATATGTGGTGTGATTGGTTAGCCAACAACCTCAACGAGCAACACAACAGCAGCCCCATCAAACCGCTAAGGCGCTCTGGCAGAAAGGGGCATTTTTACAATTCATGGTGGGCCTCACATTACAGAGAGTTCTAATAGGTCGCATGAGCGTTTTATTTGAGAGGCCAACCACCTTTTGTTCGCAGGATATAGTGGGCCAGAAGGTTCGACCAAAAAGCCTAGGGTGGCCTCGAATGATGTTGTTTTTACAGAGGAGGATGTCAGGGACGTTCATTGGCTGCATAATGATTCTCTGCTCGTGCGAGCCAAGATTGGCAATGTAGAGATACGAAGGATCATGGTGGACACAGGGAGCTTTGTGAACGTAATGTACAAAGAATGTTTCGACCAGATGGGTCTAGGGTCGGAGCAACTGGTGGCATCCCCAAAACCACTTTACGGCTTCACCGAAGATGTAGTAATCCCAATAGGGTGCGTGAAGCTCCCACTCAATGTTGGGAACTTTGATCATCAAGCCACTATACTGACAGATTTCTTGATTATCAATTGCCCCTCTGCTTACAACTTCGTTTTGGGAAGACCTGAACATGATCTTCTTGACCAAGGCATTTATGATCAAATTCCCAACTCCTAGCGGGGTAGGATGTGTGCGAGGTGAAGAACACTTGGCCAGATGCTGCTATGAGGATGCATAAAGATGGGGTTAAAGGAAAAAGAGTTAATGTCGTATCAGGGGGTGACACGCGACCTGCTAGCGTGAAGGGAGTCAGTTACGATATATATCCCCGCGAAGTGGATTGTGATAGACCAACTAGCCCAATAGAAGAGTTGGAGAATGTACCAATTAGCAACACGGATGCAGAAAGATGTCTCAAGTTGGGTAAGGATCTCCCTCCAGAGGTGAAGTCCCATTTGGCTAACTTCCTTAGAGCAAACTTGGATGTCTTCGCCTGGAACCATGAGGACATGATGGGTATAGACCAGCGGCTGATGTCGCACCATCTCAACATAGATCCTGCCCACCGGCCAGTTCATTAGAAAAGGAGACCCATGACAGTGGAATGATATGCAACCCTGAAAGATGAAGTGGACAAGCTTCTAGCCAATGGGTTTATCAGAGAAGCTCACTACCCAGTTTGGGTAGCCAACCTAGTCCTTGTGAAGAAAAAGAACGGGAGGTGGAGGACTTGCATTGATTTTATAGATCTGAACAAGGCCTACCCAAAAGATAGTTTCCCTTTGCCCAGGATAGACTAGCTCGTGGACGCAATAGTGGGTCATCAACTTCTCAGTTTCATAGATGCTTATTCGAGGTACAACCAGATACCCATGAACCCTAATGACGAAGAGCATACCTCGTTCATCACAGATGACGGGCTGTACTACTACAAGGTAATGCCCTTCGGGCTAAAAAATGTAGGGGCGACCTACCAACACCTGGTCAATATGATGTTTGAAGAGTTGATTCGAAAGACTATGGAGGTGTACGTGGAAGATATGTTGGTAAAGTCCGAACAAGCCGAGGATCATGTACGTGATTTGGAACAGATGCTCCAAATTTTAAGAAGGTATCAAATGAAGCTTAATCCGCTTAAGTGCACATTTGGCATGGCCTCGGGAAAATTCTTGGGCTTCATGGTGAATGACAGGGGAATCAAGGCTAATCCTGAGAAAATCAAAGCTCTGCTAGACATGAGATCGCCAACAAGGATCAATGATGTACAGAGCCTCAACGGCCAGGTTACTGCACTTAGCAGGTTTCTCTCTTTAAATGCATTCCTTTCTTTAACGTGTTGAGAAGGCAAAAAACTTCTAGTGGACCGAAGAATGTGAAGCCGTCTTCCAGCAATTGAAAGAGTACATGGGGCGAGCTCTGCTTTTATCTAAACAAAAGGAAAGAGAAAGTTTGACTGTTTATTTGGGAGTATCCCAACACGCCATTAGCACGGCTCTGGTACAGGAAAAAGACAGGGTTCAATACCCAGTGTATTACGTAAGCCAGAGATTATTTGATGTTGAGACTAGAAATTCACCCATGGAGAAGCTCGCCTACTGCCTTGTTATGGCCTCAAGGAAGCTGCGCCCTTATTTCCAGGTGCATCTGATCGACGTCTTGACCAAGTATCCGCTGAAACAAGTGCTACAAAAATCAAACTCCTCTGGCCATTTACTTAAATGGACCATTGAGCTCGCTCAGTTCAAAATAGAGTACAAGCCAAGATCGACTATAAAAGGACAGGCACTGGTGGACTTCATTGCTGAGTTTACTGGACTGGTGGAGGAATAGGCAGAATGTGCAGAAAGTCTATCCTAGAACTATATGTTGACGGCTCCTCTAACGAGCACGAAGCTGGAGTTGGGGTAATCCTAGTGAGCCCGGAGCGACATAAAATATTTACACACTAAGGTTTGGTTTTCAAGCCACCAACAACGAGGCAGAGTATGAAGCATTACTGGAAAGCCTACATTTGGCAAAGAAGGTATATGCAGAGCATCTTGTGGTCTTCAGTGACTCTCAGCTCGTTGTGTCTCAGATACGAGGTGAGTACCAAGCCAGGGGTCCAAAGATGGTTGTCTATTTGCAGAAATTTTGGGAACTTTTGTGTGCATTCGAAAGGTACAAAATAAATTAGATCTCGCGACCTCAGAATTCCCATGCAGATGCCTTAGCTCGCTTGGCAATAACACGGGATACAGATTTCCTAGGGGCCATACTGGTGGATTTCTTGTCAACACCAAGCACAGAACAACGATATGAGATAATGGCAATGTCGTAGCCCCAGATTCGTGGATGAGTCCCATACCCGATTACTTGAGGAAGAAAAGTTACCAGCGGATAAATTGGAGGCTCGTCACCTGCTAGCTCGAGCAATCAGATACTGTATCTATGACGACATGCTCTACAAAAGGGGATTTACGACCTCGCTATTGAGGTGCATTGACGCCCCTAATTGCCAGACTGTATTGAAGGAGATCCATGCAGGCCACTACCGTAATCATGCTAGAGGGCTATCACTGGCTCAGAAGGCACTCTGCCAAGGATTTTATTAGTCCACCATGAAGTAGGATGCTATTAGTCTAGTCAACAAATGTGACAAGTGAAAGAGGTTCGAGAAGGTCCCACAAGCTCCACTGGCCTATCTTCAGCAGATGAACAGCCCATGGCCCTTCGCCATTTAGGGCATGGATCTAATCGGGTCACTTCCAACAGCTCGTGGAGGTTGCAAGCATGTTATAGTGGCAGTGGACTACTTCACCAAATGGGCCGAAACAAAAGAGCTCGCAGAAATATTTGCTGCAAAGGTAGAAAAATTTGTTTGGAGCAATATTACTTGCAGGTTCAGAATCCCTCAGCAGATAGTCACGAACAATGGAACCCAATTCACCAGCAAACAGTTCGTCTGTAACACCCCGCTTTTCTCTTACTGAGCGTGTCACTATGCTGGGGCGCAAAATATACGTAGATCATTTTTTTCTTTCTTTCTCGGTATAACTTAACCTTAAGTACCGAATTCCAAACAATACCCCCAGCAAATCATTAAAAATGCGGAAGCAATAATCGAAACCTGATATGGTACATAATCAAATCACTTTATTCATAAGAATTCGTACCATAATTAACATCATATCCTCAATATTGAAATACATAAATACATGGAGAATCCATAATATTCTAACAAGGATAATCATAAATAAAACATCAGCTTGCTGAATCCATCGGCCATGCCATCATGTGCCTGTTGGAAATGTATGCCCTAAAGACACGTTTTATTTAATTTATGATAATGATGTTTCCTTTTAGTCAGTTTATTGCACATATATCATTTGCATTTAATTGTTGGAAAAGTGTCCATGCTATTAAGTAAGTGATTCATGTGATGGGTTGTTCTTCACAGTTAGGCATGAATCATGGGTACTTAATAAGCAAGAAAAATATTACTCTTGATCTTTTGATAGAACTGGGCATTCTATCATGATAAGATCATTGTGCAATAGATCCTAATAGAGGATGGCTTGCCTTAGCCAGTAAACAGTCCGTTTACTCTAATTGTACAAGCGCATTTGGAATGCGTAGAGTGGACCTGTGATAGAAGCTAATGACAAAGTACTGATTATCATGGAGCTAGTCTATCACTGCTACTACGTGGACGAGTATTCTAATACTTGAGTATTAGTTGGTGGTCTCGTGAACCTAGAGCTATATTCTTAGATTCACTATAGGTGAGGTCTATCAAAGATCAGCAACCTTGTGAGTTGGGAGTGTGGTTTCTAATTAGCAAAGACAAACTAATACAAGATAGTTTCTGTGATTCACCCCCTTGTGATTGTCCAAGAATAATCAAATAATCCAGGGCCCTAGGAACGTGACTTAAGAGTGTGTGCTTCTGGGTAGCTCCTAGTGATAAGCAAGTACATTCGAGTAGTCACGGATTATTGGACTAGTGATCTAAGGATGGTAGAAGTCATTTAGAGAGGTGTTGGTACATTATTCTTTTCTAAATGATGGGTGTTACATAGAGGGGTATTTTCGTCATTACACTAGTAGGTCAAAGACATCGCACATTCAAAATTATTCGTGGGGTCAGTGTTACCATATGGTGATAGTTGGAACACTTAGAATGACAAAATATAGCTACTGGGTAGCAGGGATATTTTGGTCATTTTAGTAGCCATGAATAATTTGTCTTTTGGTCCCCAGGGTAGATCGATGTAACTCATGTATTATTTAATACATTTTGGCTTGTTGGGTGAATTACATTGAGAGAGAATTATTTAATAGTTCATTGGTTTTAATTAATTAATTGGGCTAACCCAATTAGAATATTAATTAAAATGGACTTGGCCCATTAGGGTTTGGCCCACTAGGGTTTTAACCCTAGGGTTCTCCCTATATATATTCTCACTCTAGTTGTATTTAACCCTAATTTCGATTTTCTCTTCTTCACCAAGAGAGGCCACGAGTTTGAGTCATACCTTGGAAGATCAAGAGATCTGATGCGAAGGAGCCGACGGATTGCAGGACAGTCGACGTCTCCACCACGTGAAGAAGCAGTCGCGCCTCCACCTTCTGTTACTCCATTTCGTCCGGTAATCCGAAGGAAAAGTAAGTCTTCTAGATTCTTATCGTTTCGAGGATAGTTTTTATGCTAAAATGCTTCCGTTGCATGCTTTGATCCTCGTTGACGGTCCTTCAGTGCCGTCATATCTCAACCTGCTTCTTGTCCTAACTGCAAGTCTCAACTGGAACGTGGAATGTTTCAGGGGCATAACTCATTAGAAGATGAAACTTCTAGTGAGGATCCAAAACATATATACGAATGCATGATGGAATAACATGAACAACATTTGCCCTTAGTGTAACTTTCCTGGCTCGCAAGCCCGGTTAGGAATCCTAGGCAAATCCCGAACCTCTGCAGGATAAGCCTAACGTTATTCCTTCAACGCCCTTGGGAATTATGGCTACACTCTGGGGGCGACATCCCATTCTCATGCATGACAATAACATCATTACATGCAATTTTCACGACTTTCTATGTAATATGACAAAATGATTCATATCTTTCATAAATATCATGCATAATGAACAATCATATCATATAGGATAGGAAAAACTCACTAAACCATGTTTAGGATAAAATTACTCACCTTTTAAGATAAACTTGCATTTTCTTGAAAAACATGCATCACCTCGATATGTGTGCCCCACCTCGATTCTCTTGCCAACTCTCAAAAGTTGCATCAATCACATCATCTCGATCACCTCAATCATAAAATAATATTTAATCACTAAATATCCTCAATATTCCATTTATTTTATTTTTCCTTCATTTTCTTTCATTTTTCCTTTCCAAAAATTCTAATAAATACCTTGGGACTATTTTCTCAAATCTAATTTCACAACAATTCATAATAGACTATGAATTTCAAGAGAAAAATACTGAACTTACTCAGAGGTTGCATTTTTATGCAAAACGAGGCTCTTTGGCTCTAAAATCGAGACATCGGGAACTCGAATTTCAAAACTTTTTGCATGAACCTCCATAAAATATTTTTCTAGAATTTTAGGGATTTTTTTCACATTTTTCTAGGCCCCCACGCCCCCGCACGCGCCTAGGGCGAATGGAGCGCGTGAAGACCAGCGCGTGACCGACACGCGCCAGTCGTCTTCTCCGGCAATCCGGTCGCCAGCGATTCTGGTTTTCTTCACCAATATCAAGCCCTCTTCTAGTTGATCCCTTTGGCACTTGTTTGAGCTTGAAAGAAGCTCGGGAAGGTCGTCAACCGGAGGCTCGAAGCCTCGGCTAACCGACCGCCTCATTTTTCCGGCGACTTCGAAAACCCTCTCTAACCTCAACCAAAATGGATGAAATTCTCCAGAAATTCTCTATACCTCATGGGCTTCAAAAGCCCCTTATTATTGAGCCTCAATTCGTTCGATTTCAAAACCGATTTGAAGCTTCTTCTTCTCCATTTTTGGCCATCTATGAACGCCTATTTATAGGCATTTTCGAGCTTCCAAAACCCCTTGGCCGAGCAACCCATTGCCTTAGGAGTCTTCACCGTCCCTAGATCGACCTAAAATCATAGTTATTCACCTGTAAAAGCGAGTTGCAGGTCTCGCGAATATTCGGCCGCTTTTTCTTCAAAATCCGACCACCACGATGGCTTTTGTCGACCCCTCCCTTTACAAAAAATGTTCCCCGACCATCCCTCGTGAAGACCCAGTAGCCAATTTTGGCTATGGACGACCAGCCATGTGCTGGTCTTTGGCCAACTTTGGAAAATTACGTTTTGGCCCCTCATTTTTGGTTTTTCTCATTTTGGCCCTTTCCACTTAGCCCCTTGACTTTCCATAATTGCATTTAAGACCCTAAAGTCCTAAAACATCATTTTAACCCCCGAAGATTCCAAAAATCATCGTTTCGACCTCCCTCTAACAATTTCAAAAAACTGCACTTAGGCCTGAATCTTCGTTTTGGCCCTAAACCTTTTTGTTTGTTCTTGAAACCACTGAAGGGTTATTTCTTATGAAAAATCAAATCTTCCTCAAGCTCCCATTGACTTCTGGAGAGTCGTCTATAACAATTCGGTATCACAGCCTAATTGGCAGCTATTATTTTGCTGTACCGAAAACTGTTCCCGATATGATTTCTTTTTACACCATAAATCCTATCTCAGGGTGTTTGTTAATACCACATCATTTTCCTTTGGCATCTCAGCTCCAGGGTACTCCCAGTAGTCGATTTGGTTAATTTTTTTGGACTATTCAGATACCAATTTTTCTCTGAAATCCCATTTCTCTAATAAATTGCATATTTTTAATTATCCCAAATTTCTTGGGTATTACATCATCGACTTCTGCAATAAATTAATAATTGTAAAGAGTTTTACGATTATAGACCACCCACAAGTTAACGGGCAGGTCGAGGCCATAAACAAAATAATCAAGCAGATCTTGAAGGCTAGGCTGGAGACCTGAAAGAGAGCTTGGACGAACAAGCTGCAGAAGGTACTCTGGGCCTATAGGACAACAGCTCGCAGCGCCACAAGAGAGACCCCATTTTCACTGGTATATGGATCCGAGGCAATAATTCCTGTAGAGTACGAGGTGACCAGCCAATGGAGAGCCACCTTTGACCTAGAAGGCAATAACTACTCGCTACGAACCTCAATTTACTTGAGGAGGCAAGGGAACTGGCTCGTATGAGAATGGCAGTTAGTCAACAAAGGGTGGTAAGGTACTACAACAGAAAGGTCCGAGTACGACATTACAATGTTGGTGACCTTGTGATGTGCCTTATCCTTCCCGGAGCTCGCAAAGCTACCGAGGGAACGCTAGGCCCGAACTGGGAAGGCCCCTACGTCGTCAAGGACAATCTGGGAAATGGAGCGTATCATTTGACAAGCATGGATGGAGTGGAATTTCCACGTGCTTGGAATGCAGAACACCTTCGACCTTATTTCCAATAAGAAACAGTTCATTTTTCTTAGCTCCAATGATTTATTTTCATTTTCCAAAACAATTATTTTGTTTGCATCAAAGTTTCTCTTTTTATTGAATAAATTCTGGTTTCCATCGATGAGTATTGTTATTACGTCTGGCCTCCATTAAAATAAGGAATAGGTGATAAAGCAAATTCGGGGTTGAAAGCCTATGGTTTGCGAGCTGGGGTCCATTCATCTTGACTTAATGGTCATGGTTTGTGACTTATCTGAGCATTCATCTTAGTCTCTACCCTAGGCCATGGTTTGTGAGCAAGGGCCCATTCATCTTAACTCAAATGTCATGGTTTGGCGCTTACCTGAGCAACCATTCTGGCTAAAAACTCCTAAGTCATGGTTCGCTAGCTGGGGTCCTCTCATCTTGGTTTAAAATCTTGGTTTGCAACCTACTTGGGCGTTCATCTTGACTTCGGTTAAAAGCCATGATATGTTAGCTGGAATCGACCTACGATTTACATGAACATGTAACTTAGCAAAAGCCATGGTATGTTAGCTGGAATCGACGAGCGGTTTACATGAACATACATGGTAACAGAATGCAAAACTTATACTGGGCTGCGACGTGTTAGCAGGAGTCCGCTCTAGCATACCTAGGTGTACAAGCTCGCAACTTACTGAACATGCAGTTGGGATGTTATCTTCTACAGTTGCTTAATTATTATTGCGTACGATTGCTTAATGACTTGTATGTGATTGCTTACCTTAGTCAACTTTCGAAATATGGGTTGATACGCATACAAGCTAGCTTAAGGGATTATGCCTATGACCTGTTTAGTTCGTAAGGAATGACTTAAAATTACTTTTGAAATAAATGTTTAAATATACTTGCTGTGTTTTCAACTTGCAGCGATGGACATAAAATTCAAAGTGCATTAAAAGAAGTTCATTTAACAAAGCAAAAATCCGTTCTGAGGACAGTGTACAAAAAAAAAGAAGGCAAGTAGCTCAGATGACATGCATCTAGTTGAGCCTGGTCTTGGGTATCCTCGGAAGGTAGTTCGGCGGCTTCTTTCCCTACAGCCTCAGCAACGAACCTCTTCACTTCTTCCACCGCCTCTCCACCAAAGAAGGAGACGTCCAACTCAGGATGCTTCACCCAAGGGTGTAGATGAGCTGGTTGTAGGTTTTGGATTCGACCTCCTCGCGTTCTTTGGCTACCCGAACTTCAATCTCAGCCTTCATCTGGGCAACCTCCTCTCTAGCCGCTCCCACTTCACTGGTCATAGCGTTAGCTCTGCCCACACCCAGCCCCATTTCCTACCGAGCCTTATCCAACTCTACGACAGCTTTGTTGAGCTTTGAATTGCATTGGGAAATAGCCGTCTCGCAAGTTGTCTTCGCCTGGGCTAGCTCGTCCTCAGTCCTTCTTTTGGCCCTCTTAGCCTCCCTTACCCAGTCCTCAAGGCCTTCGGCCATCATCCGAGACCTCTTGGATTCCTTAGTCAAGAAGGCCAAGCTATCCTCCAGCTTCCTCTTATCCTCCTTGAGCGTCCTCACTTCGGCCTCGAGCTTCTCCTTCTCCTAGGTGAACTTGGAGATCTCTTCCTTTTGCTTCATGGCACTAAGGGAGGCTTGGAATGCATAAAAGAGTTAGCCTAAAAAGAAGAAAGGGTGGAAAAATCAAAGACAGTGTAGGGAAATCTTACTAGGAGGCCATGGCGAGATGTGTAGAGGAGGAGTGCTTCACCAGTTAGATTGCTTCTTTCTAGGGTCTTGGCAGAATTACCTAGGACCTCATCCAGGCTGTCAAGCAGGGAGTCAAAATACATCCCTCCCGAGACAACCTCTAGCACAGTTTTCTCAGGAGAAGTGGCAGATTTCTTCTTCTTCCCTGCTTGAGTCTACTGAGTGGAGAACGAGGTGGACATAGGCTTCCTCTTGCTCCCAGAGGTTAGGGTAGCCCGAGCTTCCTGAGAAGGAGCTTTCCCACGATCTGCTGTAGTTGTGGGCACCTCAAGATGGGGAGCAAGGACCGGTTCGGACGTAGGAGTGGGACTTTGAGGAGTAGTAACGACAGTGGACGTATTGGTTCCCCCAGCAGGAAATGGCGAGATGGCTACCAAGGAGGTTGTAGGTTGGCCAGGTTTGAGAAAATTCAACTTCACCATTCCTGGAGTCTCTAATGAAGGGCCGATCTCCTCTTCTTCTCGAACAATCTCGCCCGAACTCGCGCTGATGTCGACCTCTTCAAAGACAGATTCTATTTCCTTTTGGCCTTGGACTCCAATGTCTTTCTTCTCGTCAATAGTCTTCACGTCGAGGGACGGACCAGCTGGTATTTGCAGAGCAGGTAGTCGGTGAGCTCGATGTCGTTGGCGTCTATCTTGTTCGCAGCAAGGGTCTCGAGCTCCTGAGATTTAGAGATCGTTAGCTCAGGTTTCTGCTGGAGATGTCTGCAAAATGGAAGAAGTATGTTAAAAAAAAAAAAAGACAAAGACGATATGAGCTAAAGCTTGCTTACTTGAAACCAGCATGAAGCCAAAATTCTTGAGTTTATGGAAGGAATAACAGGAGAGGAAGAACCACTGCGTCTTATAGTCCCCCACATTGAATTTATCTTTTGCCTTGTGTAACACCCCATGTTACTAGTGTTAAGAGAATAGGAAAATGAAGTTAGAGACTTCCAAGAGTACCCTTGAAAAAGTGAAGGATCGTTGAGAAAAATGGTGTCCTATAAGAGGGGTATTTTGGTAATTTGGATAGTAAAATCTAATAAAAGGGTAATTGGGGTAATTTGGAAATAATTCCTTTTGGAATTAAGTAAGGATGTGAATTAATTTCCATTTCATATTTATGTGAAGATAAAGAAGATTAATAATTCACAAAGGGTATTTTGATAATTTGGAGCATAATTCCATGAGAGAATTAATTTATCGAAGAAGGGAGAGATTTGGATTCTTCCTATAGTTCATGGTCTTGGAAAAGATTGGATTTCTAATGGTTTGGAAGGACTTTGGGTGATTCGAGGAGCCTAAAAGATTAATTTTAAGAAATGAATTAATAAAATTGTCGAATGGTCGACAAGGAATGCCCTGGGACTGGAATGTCCAGGAATGAGGGCACGAGGTTGGTTAGCGCCAACGCTGAAAGAGATCAAAACTGAGATAGTTTTGGTACAGCTATAGTACAACTGAATTGCCAAATCGATAGCAAGGAGTGCCCTAAGACTTGGATTGTTGGTCCCTTAGGTTATGACCACTCAAAAGAGGGGGTGAGTTGAGTGCTTAAAAAATTTATTAATTTTCTTTTTGAAACGTCACAATGAATGATATTTAATAAAATATTATTTGACTATTTTAATAAATATATGATTAACCAATTTTTAGAAGATCTTATTTATTTTAACAAGTATATTCGTTTCCTTAATCTTATATTGAATCTCATGATATTGCAATCAACAAGATGAATAACAAAGAGATGAGCAATAAATAAAGGACAAGACGATATATAGTGGTTCGGTATATTTCAAACACCTAATCCACTCTCCCAATGTCTAACTACCCTTAGGGTTCCACTAGATCCAACCAACACCAAGGCTTTCCCTTAGCTTACCTTGAAAACTACAACCACACACAAACACGTTCACCTAGATTTCAACTAGATCTAGGCAACCGATACAAACTACGCAAACAAGATAAACAATTACAAAGATTGTCCACACTTGGACGCAAATATGACAATGAAAACCAACAATATTACAAGGCAATAATAAATGAATCAATAAATAAACCTCAACCGTGATTGCAGAGAAAAATAAACTGCTCGGAGATCCAATCTCCAAATACGTCGGGCTCGCCAGTGAATACAAACGATTGATTCATGAGCCTCGTATCGATTGAATGGATGCTTGAATGCTCTTTAGTGCTCTTGAATGCTTAGGATTGGAAAAAGTATGTTGTAGATGTGATTAGAGAGCTTTTATATGAATTTCAGAAGCTGTTATAAAGTTAAAAATTCTGACCGTTGGGACGAGGGTTGACCTTCTAAAAATCGGGGGTCAACCTTTGTTTGAACGGGGGTCGAGCTGTTAAAACTGGAGGGTCGACCTTTGGCAACACTATTTTGACAGATTTCTGAAATTTCAAAAATGTGATCGTTGGAGCACATAGGTCGACCTTTGGTAATCAAAGGGTCGACTATTGATAGAAATTAATGAAAAATAAGTTTGTCCACATTTTTATTTACTTAAGATTACATTCAAATAAGTAATAATATTTTTTACAAAAATACTATTTAATACATTTAACATGTAGAGTGATTTATACCTTGAAAAATAATCTTAATGAATTATACCACATTACATAATATATTTTCTATGTCAAAATAAAATATAAATTAATTATGTACTAAGATTTATGAATTTACGAAAAATACTCATTTTGTTAATCATCAAAAATTAAATATGACAAGTTGGCTCAACATTAGATGTCTAGGAGGAAGGGAAAAATATTGACAAGCGCCTCGAGTTGGGATTTATGATGCTGAATAAGACCGAAACGGATATTATTTTTGGTATAGCTAAAATATAGCTAAAAAGACCGAATGGTTGTAAGGGGTGTCCGAGAAGTCAGAGGGACCCGAAGGGTGCCCCAATTTTGTGAATAAGTAAACCCTGAAGTGTTTTCAGACTGAATAAAGGTCTCGTGCTGGTGTAGGGACGATATCAATTTTATCGAGTAAAAGGCAGTTATTAATTTTCAGAGAAATCGAGATTTTAATGGCTTGATGGTAATTAAAATTAAGGTCTTTGAGGATTCAAGTGTAATACCTGAGATCTTTAAGTTCAAGTATTTGAGGAAATAAGATATTTCAAAAGACTATGAAAATCCTAAGACAAAAGTACAGTTTCGGATCTAGTGGCAAAATCATAATTATTGAGTTGGGTAAAAGTGCAGTTTTTGAAAAACTTGGTGCACAAATGTAATTTACTAAAATTCTGGGGTATTAAAATAATAAATCCATTCTCCAAAAAACATAAAAGAAATTTTAGGATGGCCTGGAACCAAGTTGGATGGGCGTAAGTGTAATTACCTAAAATATTTGAGGTCAAAGTGTAAATTATCAAAAGACTTAAAAATTGGTGGAGGGACCTACATGTTATGGATTTCAAAGATTTATTCAATATAGCTCTAGATTCAAAATAATGTTTCAATTTAACTTTAGATTTTAAATTCTATTTAAATCTAATTAAGGGACACATGACATCAATTTATTGGTCACACATAAAAGGCAATGACAAGACCTCATGATAACAAGATAAGTGACGTAATTTGATTAGTTACACATGAAAGTCATAATTACAAATTTTAAATATTATTCTATTTTAGTTATAAATTTCAAAATATATTCAAATAAGTTTTGAATCACTTTTAGATAGGGTTGAGCAAAACATCGGTTTAACCGATTAAACCGAATCGAACCGACCGATTTGGTCGGTTCGGTTCGGTTATTAGTGGTGGGCGGTTCAGGTTCGGTTATTATTTGGCAAATAAGTCGGGTATTCGGTTCGGTTCGGTTATTTGGGCAAAAATGCCCGAAAAACTGAACCGACTCGAGCAAGAAAACCGACCCATTCGCGCTGCTACAGTGCTACCCCATCCATTTCTATCAATTCCTCTTCTTCCTTGGCATTCTTGCGCATCACTCGCACCTGATACCATCGATAGCCCACCCGAGCCGAGAGAGACTACCTCACCCGTAGACGACCACCTCGCCCTCGCCGTCGGAGCCGCCGAACACCTTCGCCGTCGATTTCTCCCCCACCCAACACCCAGCCAGCCCCTCTCTCACTCGTCATTGAAGCATCAACCCTAACCCTAGGTCATTGACGGCTAACCCTTAGCTCGCCATCGTTGACAGACCCAAACACCTTCGTCGTCGATTTCTTCTCTTCTCTTCGAGTTCGAGTCTTCACAGATCTGGCGATGGCGAAGACGAAGGCGATGGCGAAAGCTCTTCGATGGCGATGGCGAGAGCTCTTCGATGGCGATGGCGAAGACGAAGGCGATTCGATGCTTCGTAGATTAGGCACTGGCCGGTCTCTTCGTCTTCATCTCTTCTCTCTCCCTCCACCATCTGTCGTTGCTTGTCGCGGCTGTCGCCGATGGCGAAGAAGAAGATGAAGACCAGATCTACTAAAGGCTGGATCTACTTACCACCCGTCCTCTTCGGTCCTCTTCGGTAAGTTTTCAGCTACTGATCTTTTGCTGTGATGATCCCTACATTTCTTGTTCCTTTGATGGGTGGAATTGATGTCAATCGGTTAGTCCTCCTCTAAGTCCTCTTGGTGTAGAATTTGTGTTTTTAAATCGTTCTCAAAACACCAGTTTTGCTTCATTTTCTGTCATTCAATCTTCATTTTCTGTCATTCATTTTCTGTCTTATTTTGAATGAATGTTAATTACTTGGATGCTGGTAATCAAGGTTGAATGAATGAATGTTAATTATTTGTCATTCGGTTTTTGTTAGATCGGTTTTTGTGTAGGTTCGGTTTGATTTTTTGGGGAGGTTTTCGGTTCGGTTAGCCCAAATTTAGAATCGGTTAGTTCGGTTTCGGTTAATTCGGTTAGTGTAGACTTTCGGTTTGGTGTGGTTCGGTTATATGCTTAAGGTCAGTTCGGTTCGATTAATTAAAATCGGACGATTCGATTCGATTATAATCGAATGCACATTCCTATTTTTAGAGTTTAACCCTTATCTTTTAGGGACACTCGACAAAAGATGATTGAATTCAGAGATGCGAGGTAATTATGATTCAAGTTAGGGTGCTTGGGTGGCAGACACTAATTTGATTAGTCAAAGAAGAGTCATAATGAAATTAGCTTGGTGGCCAGACACATGGTGTAATTTGATTCCTTTATAAAAAAGGAATCCTGGTATATGGACGGCCAGCTTTGGGTAGACAGCAGTCCACGATTCCTTTAGCTATTATTATATATGACTGTATGTATGAGTGTTGTGTGGGGCCAGTGCCCACTGTTTTTTGACGATCTGCAGCTGCCATCTGCATCTGTCTCGTTAGCTTTGACAAATTGTCGGTGCTGTCTTCAACTCTAGAAGGAGAGTTTGGATTGAGGATAACAGACGAGTGTAATAATTATGGAGTAATATATTATTTTTAATTATATTTAGACCATTGGTGTAATAATTAATATTATACTCTTAAATTGGATTCAGTATGAGTATAATAATTTATTCATATAATTTATTTATATTTTATTTCAAAATAACAATTAATTCGTATAAAATAGTTATTCATTAATTTTTTAAAATAAAAAATTATTATTTATTATAAATTAATTTTAATTTAATATAATATTTTGATAAAATAAATCACTTTACTTTAATTAAATAAACTATTATTTTATAATGATTATTATGAATTTAATTTTTTTAGAGGTGTAAAGAGGCAGATTTTTTTCTTAATAGTTAAAATAAATTGAAGATTAGTTTTAATTAAGAGGGGTAGTTGTAATACCCCGTGTTCGGTGGTTATTATTTAAATTTAATTTAAGGATTGAGCCCAATAAAATTCTTGAATTCTATTAATTGATTATTAGGAATATTCAATTTTAAGGGTATCCTAGAAAGGGCAAAATAGTAAATTGAGTCTCATTCCCTAAAAATGAGTAAAATGGAGACAAAAGGAATTTAGAGTATTTTTGGAGAAAGTAATAAATGAAAATTTGAAATTTTTCCATCAAGGGTAAATTGGGTAATTTGGAATTTGTTGGGAAAAAATAAAAATAGAAAGAAATGATATTAGTCAAGCATTTATGTGAAAAAATTGAAGGATTTAGTTAATGGGAAAAGAAAATAGTTGTCTCTCAATCTTGATGGATGAAATTAGTCATATAATTATAAATGGGAAATGAAATTCAATTTAGTCAATCTTGAAGATGTATGTATGATGTATATGTATATTTCCCAACAAGATAATTATGAAGAAATTAGAGAAATATGGATATTTTGGAAATCCAATGGTTGAGGATGATTCTTGAATTAAGGAAATGATCCAAGGGCCTAATTTTGCTCTTGAAAATTGGTATGGATTGCCAATATTTACAATATACACGTGTATATATTAATTTCAAGAATAAGTGGTGCTTTAAAATCAAGGGTGAGGATTTAGCCAAGTGATGATCAAAGGCTAGGAGGAATTCTTGCAAGTTGGAAGACTTGTTATAAAAGGGGAAGTGCAGAGAATTCCTAATCTCCTTTGGTGGTTTGTAGAGAAAAAACTAGAGGAATATAGAGAGAGAAAGTGTAGAGAAAAGGCTCCAAGGAAGAAGAAGTCAAGTGGCAAGTCCTCCTTAGCTTAAGTGTTCTAAGAGAATAGAAAAGATCTTCCATCTCTTCCATTCCCCTTGAATGTTTTATTTTATTTTATTTTTTCTCTTGTGGAAGGTGTGGTTGGATTGGATCTAAGGAGTCTTGAGGAGCAAGCTCGAGGAGAAGGCCAAGGAAAACCTAAGGTAAGAGATAGCCCCAATGGAAGGAGGCTTTGCAAGATCTAAGTATTTACATAAAACTTTATGTGTGCCTTGCTTGTTGTTGTGTTTACAAGACTTATGGCCATGAGGTTAGGTGGAAAAGGGTAGTTTGAAGCCTCTAACCAAGGAGGTTGTGAGGATAATAAAGTCCTAACATATTACATGCACTTGCATCACATTTCATATGTTTTTATTCATATTTTATGTCATTGCACCCTTATTGAGCTTTTGAGCTCATGAGGTCATTTTTACCTCACTTGTAGGTGGATCTTCATCAAAAGGAAAGGGGGTTCTTGAAGCATGATTTGAGCCTTGTGAATGCCATGTTTTGTATAATATTTTGTTATCTTTGAAGTTAAAGCATGTAGCCCTATGAATGTTGGTTAATGGGTAGTAGTGGCATGTGAAGGAAGCTTTATTTTGTTGAAAATGGCTATGTAAAACTCATGGTGAATGGCTTATTTTCTGGAGAAAGGGTTGAGTTTTGGCCTATCTTTGCATGAATCTCCTTTTTGGAAATTTCGGGATCTTTTTTAAAAAAAAAATGAAATTTTTGTGTTCGGAGGTGAGTCGGCAGCAGGGCCGCGCGGGTCACGCGAGGCCGCCCAGGCCGTGCTGGCCTGGGGGCCGCGCTGGGCGTGGCCAGCCCAGCTCAGGAAAAAAAAATATAAAAAAAGAAAAGGGAAAATGATAATAATTTATATAATAATAATTAGTAAATAAATATATGAAATGTATATATAAATAAATAAATAAATTTATATTATTAAATTTCAAGTTATTGGGCCTTGAGGGGCCTAAGTTGAAAGTATTTTTATACACAATTAAATAAATAAATTTGCAAAATGTTTATTCTTTCCAATTCTTGATTGTTGAGGGCTAGCGTTCTTTATTTCTTAAAAGGTCCTTTAAATATGATATTTTTGAAATTCATGAGAGGAAAGGGTTTTGGAAATAAAGAAAATCATGATCTAGTTAAATAGAAAAAAAAAAAAATCCCTTAGACATGCGATAGAATCTAATTAGTGTTAAGGGTGCGAGTCGGTCATGCGTGAGAATAACACTAAAAAAAAACAGTGTTTTTCAAACAGATTTTCGATTTAAGATAAATTTTGAGACGAATTTTGGTCCGTCAGAAAAACACGCGTCGCAAAATTTGAGACGGAAGGCCAGTCGGCCCGCGCACCAACGCTCGCCTGCCCCTACTCGCACCACCTGCCTGGTGCTGGGTTGAATTAATTTATTTTGCTTATTTCCTGTGAGAATTGAACCTGCGACCTCGCCAACACGCGCGCGAAGCCACCTGATCTGGAAAGAATACCTATTATATAATCGCACAAATAATATATATAGTATATACTTATAATATATATTTATAATTATATATGATAAATAATAAATAAGTATTATATTTATATTTTAAATATAAATATGTTATAATATATGATTGTATATACTATATAATATATAATATATAATTATATATTATAATTAATTTGTTATAAATATTATATAATTATATATTATTATAATTAATTTATATTTATATTTATATTTATTTTTAATTTATTTATTTTTGCGATGATTTTTAACGGTTAATTAATTAATTTTAAAAATTTTAATTTTTAATTTTTTTAATTTTTAAATTTTACTTTTTAATTTATATATTTATAAGAAAAATTTTAAATTTTATAAATTAATATTTTTAATTAATATTTTATTTATATTTATAACTTAATTTTATATTTTATATTTTTATTTTTATTTTATTTTTTTATTTGAGATGGAAAAAATCCATCTCAAAATCCGTCTACAAAATTTTCGTCTCAAAATCTATCTCTAAAACGTTTTTTTCTTGTAATGTAATCGAATCCTAGGAAGTCACTCTCATTCCATTGGTCGGATTTGAGGGTGACAACCACTAAGGCGTATGGGTTAACTTTGCTTGTAACCTTAGGTGATTTGAAGGAAAGGACAAAACTTAGATCTCACCTAAAGCGTTTCATTTTGAAACATAGTCCGTCCCTTACTCTTTATTTTTCCCAATTTAGGCTACATGTGTAAATAGTCAAATTGATTATTTATGTATAACTCCTGTGGTGAGATTGGGGCGTTACAGTAGTCAAGAAAAGTGAAATAGGGTAAAGGTTTTTTTATTTGGATAGCTAATAGGAAAGGAGGGAATTTTTTTATTTTTATAATTTGACAAAATTTATTGAAGGAAAAGTGGAGTGTATAGTAAATTTTTACCATTACACCTTACAAAATTGAAATTGAATGGAAGTAAAATTATTTTATAAGGGCATAATTTAAATTAATTAACTAATTTTTAAAATTAAAACACTTCACACCGGCGTCCTTCAATTTTTTTAAAGATTAAAGAGATATTAAAGAAGAGATGCATCAAGAAAAGGCGTCAGCCCTTAGATTTGAAGGGTATTTGTGGTATTTAACAAAAATACATTACTTGTTAGATGGTATGAGAATAATTTTATAATTTTATTTATTTAAAAGCAGAAAAAAAAAAAGTGTAGCGGAGCTGTACAATAAATAAAGTGATGGCATGATTCTATTCTTGGACGGAATGAAACAAAGCAAAGCCAAGGCACGATACTATTCTTGGACGGAATGAAGCAAAGCAAAGCCAAGATTATAAGACACACTGAATGAAGGTGAAGGAAAGGTATGGGAATATTATAAGACACTTCACAAGCAAGCATATAGTTCTTCCCATAAAGAAAGAAAGAAAAACACAAGGAAAGCACAAGTGCTTTTACCTCAGCTGGGATTGTTGGTGCTGAAGAAAAAAATAATGTCGTTTGTGGTTCCACCTTGGGTTCTTTGGCTGCAAGCTGCTTACAGTTTGTGGACCTTTCTGAGGAATGCTAAGTTCTTCCGCATTCCATTCATCTCCATCAGCATGTTGTGGCATGGCTATGAGCGCACTTGGTTTAGACGCAGAAAGTATCTGCTGCTGGACGGTATGAGTAGAGAGACAGGTGGGGATTGGCAAGATTATGACAGCGAAGAAGAGAGAAAGTCCCACTCTTTCTCCACTGATAACAATTACGACATGAGGTTTAAGATGAACAACAAGGATTACAGATTTTGTGCCTCTTTCGAAACAGGAAAACCCCTCAAGTTCCTTCATTTTGCAAAGCATTACCAACTGGTGACTCAGGACATTGTTCTGATGGGCAAGTACCATCTAGTTAAAGCTGTGAAACCAGAAGCCATGTTGAAGTATGTTCTTACTAGAAGAACCATGAAGACCTGTGAGGAGTACTGTATTGTTGACCACACCAGCTCTGAGCTGTTGAATGACAACTTCATGAGAATTCTGTCAATTTTTCCATTGGTATTGCAGGCTAAAGGGTTTGATCAGCTGTCCACATTGGCAAGTGCCATTTTTGTTATGGTGGACATTTTCTCATACTATTTCAATTTTGTTTGGCGATTTTTAAAGTCTATTACTTTCAAATACATGAAGCTTGTGTTGGGAAGGCTCGATGTCAGGCACAGCGTGTTCATTCACGAGCTTCTGAACACAGGTAGCGACTCTTTCATGTACTGCGATGATTCCATGAAAAAATCATACTATAAAAACGTGGATAAGTTTATGGTTGTGAGGGGGTGTGAGATTCCTCTAGAAGCCACAATGCTCCACTGTCAGAGGACGGTGATTTGCCTGACCACCAAGAAATCAAAATGAATCTAAATAATTTCGTCGTGGAGATTGAAATAGTTTCTGAAGGGTATTATGACATCACCATAACAGACAGCAACCATTACAGGGAGAAACGACAATTCTTATCAAAGAAGATGACAAGGAAAATCATAAACTACTTGATGTATTGTGTTGATTGTGGAAACTACCCTTTTCGCGACCTTAAGGGGAGCTCAGTCCATGTGGTAAACCCAATTAAGGCAATGATTGACGGAGTCTTTGAATGGGTTTTAACTGTTCAGTTAAAACAACCCGTCCAGTTGTTTTTCTCCGACTCTACCATTTCAATGGTAGTTCCATCTGAAACAAACCCCTTCATTTCCTCAGAATAATCTAAGGCACTCAAGATTACAGCATCATTTACTCCAGATTTGAAGTGAGTTGTTTTTCAATTCCTTTCTCTTCTTCTCTACATTATCAAATGTGTACCCCTTTTGTAAGTATTGTGTTGTTTCAAGATTGATGAGTGTTTGTACTAAATCATTTTTATATATGAAGTTTTTCACCTGAGTGTTTGTACTAAATCTTTTTTACATATGGAGTTCATTCACCCGCATTACCCGTTCAGTTACACAGTAAATGTAGATTTTTATCCTACCTTGTGATAGAGTGAATATGTTCATTATTTTACCAATTATTATAAGAGTGCAATTGATATAAGATTAAAAATTAAGAGAGTACATGTTATGAACATAATTGCTAACTTTTTACTCTCATATTTGTTTTTTACTTTTTTTACCCCACACTTTAAAAAACTAACATTTAACTCCTCAAGAGCAAGGAATATAAATCAATTTAAATTTTTATCAAGTATATTAACTATAAATGTAATGACCCGAAAAATTTCATTTCTTGCTTTGGGATATTTTATTTAATTAATTCAGTGAAATGAATCGGCTATTGGAAATTTTTGGGGTACCCAGAATTATTATGGACACCCGGTGTGGTGTGGTTTGTTTTATTTTTCCAATAGGATATTTTAATTTATGAGAATGGGTATTTGTGGGGTTTTTAAAACCCCAAGTTACATGGGTATTTTAAGCTCAATCAGTAACTATTATATATATATGTATGTGTGTTCGGTGGGATTTTTTTTATTGAAGGAAAGAAAAAAAAAAAAGAAAACAATTGTCAAACCCAGCAACTGCATCTTCCAGTGAAGATGCCGACATACCCAAGAAATTCGGGTAGCCAAAGCTAAAATTTAGCCAATTTGAATCCAAACTATCAGAACCCAGGTTGAAATCAGCCTTCTTACATTAAAATTTTGGTCAGATGATCCCTTACGCAGCCTCACTACACTGAAAATTTCTTCTCTTTGTCAGGCCGTGTTAAATCTAGCCACTGTGGGTTGAAATTCAGGCCAAAGTGAGCTATTCAAGGAGAAAATTTTTCCCTACCTTGCTTGTATATGTATTAAGGAAGTGGGTGAAATTCTATAGAACAGTTTGAAGATTTAGGGGAAAGTTATAGATTTATGGGTTGCTGGGTTCTTTATCCAATTGAGTAGAGACCTTCTTCCCCAATCCAGCCGTAGAGAGAGAGAGAGAGAAAGAGAGATTATTATAATTTGTAATTTACCTTCTCTGCTGATGTCCCATATGCAAACTTTTTGCATATGAAATAAAACAATTAGTTCCATAGTATTTCTAGCTCATTTCATGTCTAGGCCGCATATTTTTCATTTCTGTCCTGGTAGATAATATTTTCCTTATAGTTGAGGCTTACCCAAATGTGCAGAAATTAAGAGATATCTGTATAATTCGATCGATTGCGTAAAATTTGTGGTAGAAATGGAACGGGAGAAAATATGCAGAAAAGCCAATTCTTTTTTATTCTATTAGAGTTCGTTTGATTACGAGCATGAAATTTATATGGAAAGAAAATATTTTCTAGGTAATTGAATTGTCTAGAATTAAATTCCAGGAAAAATGTTAATTAAAGGTGTCTGATTGGCTTAATTTTTTACCTAGAAATTGTTATATTTTTCCACATTTTAGTGTTTGATAGCTATTATTTTTCATAGAAATAGCCATTTTTTCCAATTTTTGTTGTTTGATAGCCATTATTTTCCATGAAAATTGGTACTTTTTCCATGGAAATTGTACCATTTTCCAGAGAAAATTTTTTAAAAATACACAAATTAATAATCAAATACATAAAATAATAAGCACATATATACATAATCAATAATCTGATACACAAATTAATAATTAAATACCTAAAATAATAAAATACAGGCATATTCAAAAAATAATAAATAAAAAATTCACAAAATAATCAAAAAATAATAAATCATATAAGTATACATAAATAATCAAAAACAAAAAATAATAAATAAAAAATTTTAAAAAATAATCAAATACACAAAATAATTGTACATATATTAATAAATTATACATAATTATTTTATTATTACATCTTCATATATTATACACAATTATTTTAATTTTTTTTATCAAAAGTCTTTTTTTAATATTTTTATATTTTTCTGGATACCCCACCACCAACCCACCCCACCCCCCCGGCCACCACATGCAACACCAAAACCCAAGAAACCCTTTAATGACTTACCCCTACGGCTTTGCCCCCCTCTCCCCATGGTCTGATGCCTGTTCATCTTCTTGTCTCTCTCTCTCTTTCTCACCCTCTTCTCCAAGCAGTAGCCATCGCCATCTCTATCTCTTACCCTCTTTCACATTCTCTCTCTCTCTCCCCCTCTTGCCACTGCCGTTGACCCTTACTGCCAATGCTGCTGCACTGCCATCGGCCCCCAACGCCGCTGCTCCAGCCCTTCATTCCTTCCTCCGTCATCGATCTCGCCACTGCCGGTCGATCTTCGTTACCACCAATGCTCGATCTGCAAATATGGCGACGAACAAGGGGAAGGCACGGCGCCGAATGGGATAGAAGAAACCTGGGATGGAAGACGTCGAGCAGGTGCGGGCTTCCAATTGCTGAGGAAATTTGATCTATACCCCCCGCTGGAATTCATTTTCCTTCAAAAGCTGGAAAAGATGGTCACATGATCGAAAGTTAGAACTTTAATTACTTGGAAAATATATGCAATCAAACATGTTAAAAGTTGGAATTTAAATGGAAATTGATCATTTTTCATGGAAATTAAGGGCAATCAAACAGGCCATAACTGAAAATTAAAAGATGGGTCAAAGTACAATTTCAAAAAGTCTGGTGTGAAACCTACAAATTTTTGGCCAGCCGTACCGTCACCATCGATCAGCCACCTGTAGCCATCGGAAGGTCGCCCAAGGCTTCCCGAAGGTGCCCTGGGCCATGATGGTTTCTTTTTGTGGTATCCATTGGCTGAGATCGGTCATGATTTGAAAAAAATTAATAGCGAAAGTGATCAAAAAATTTGGCTAGCAAGTCGTGGCATTTTTCTCATGATTCAAGGCTACTCGAGCCACATAGTAGCTAGATTTGAAGCTTAGGGGTGAGGTAAGCTCGAGATTTGTTAAGTTTCGCCTGAAATTTTCCTATAAATAGCGTATCCAAGGCCAAGTGTTTTATTCAAGTTTGAGCTTCAAATTCGTGGCCTTTTCGAGTGAATCGAGTGTTGAGGATAAGGGGCTTTTGGTTCATGTGTTTTGTAGGGTTTTTCTGGAGATTTTGGTGAGGTTTGGTTTTGGTTTGAATGGGCTTCAAAGGGTTGGTTAGAAAATTGGGCTTCGCCGGAAACGGACCTGTAAATAATCGTTTAGGGCTTTTTCGGTGACTACTTCGGGCATCTAAGTGTACCCTTAGGTTTGGCTTGAGGTGTACTTCAAGGGAATGGAGAGAAATCAACCATCGAAGACATTTGCAAGCTGCTGACGGCGAGAGTCTCACTTAAGAAGACAATCCGCATGAGCTGCATGCAAGGATTCCACTCGCGGTTCACACACTAGGCGCATGAGATAACATTAAATTCAGATTTTTTTTAATATTTTTAGAAAATTATTTTAGGAATTTTTGTGGAAAAATATTTGGGAAAATGTTTGAGGAATCATTTATTGTGGAATTTTGAAGAAAAAAGGATTTATGAAAAATAGGAGAAAATAAGAAAAATTTGAAAAATTATGAAAAAATTAGGAAAAAAAATTAGGAATATTGATGTCCTTGGATAAATCGTTGGTCAGGAGGTGATTTGGCCATCAAACTTGAGGATTGACACGACATTTGAGGCCAACATGTGTTTCGAGGTTATGATAGGAATTACTATTCAAATGTGAGTGGTTCAATCCTATACTTGATTTGATTTTAGGCAAATGGTTGTGGCATGTGAATGGTTTGCCTAAATGCTTTTGTTTTACAAGCATATTGTGCATGTTGAATTTATTACATAATGCATCAAATGTAAATGTTTTGCAAAAATTGCATGGCGTGTGGTTTTCATGACAGCGATGTGTTTGAATTCGTGTCTTTGCGCATCTCCATTGAGATGGGACCCTTCTTGAGAATGGGGCAATGTTAATCTCAACCGTATATGGAAATGGATTTTCCTCGGGTGACGTCGATATGCACCCCAGAGATTAAGTATGTCGTGACAAGATCAATCTCAATCGTATGTTGTGGAATGAATTTTCCACGGGTGAACATAAATGTGCATCCAGGAGATTAAGTAGGCTAAGGAGATTTCTCAAGGTTGACGTGTTGTGTTATTTATATGCCATGCTCATGATCATACATGCATTCTATGAAATTGTTTTATGCCTTCACTTAGATGATTCAACATCTAATCTTGGTTAAACCCCTGGAACATTCAAACGTTCCAAACGAGGGTTGTAGCGAGGGCAAATGAGTGGCCAGCTAGGGACCAAAAGAGAAGAAGTAGGATAGTTGATATTTACGTTTTCAAAGTCATGTAATCCTTATTGTGGTTAGAAGACATTATGTATGAACTACTGTAGTAATCTATGATATTCGATCTTGTTGATTTTCGTTGTGTAATGATATGCCTTACTTAGCTTAAACCTATTGAGCTTGTTAGCTAATTAGACAGAACTGGGGTTCTGGGTTTTTTGTGAGCATGTGAAGATTGTTCTTTGAAACGCTAAGCGTGTCAAACTTATGTATGGAAAAAAATAATCTCGATATCCCTTATAATGACACGCCAGGCAAGGCGAGGTGTTACAATAAAGCATTTCTTTCCTGGATGTTTCCTCTTGCATAAAAAACATTGCTTTTCATCCTTGGGCTGAAAAGTTGAATTTCTTGTCTTATGGCCCTTGCTCCCTACTTCTTTGGACCTAATCAACCCTACCCGTGAAAGTTTCTTTTAGTGGTTAAGGCTCGACTTAAAGCTTCCTTATATGTGTTGATGGCCCACGTGCTTAAGGATTGTTAGAGATTTACTTGCAGTCCCAATATAAACTTTTATGCCTTCTAATATTCATCAGTTTCGTACATAGGCAGGTACCTAATCAATTATATGGATCGGGAGTCATACTGCGTACTGACATTTTATCGGTCTGTTTCAATCTCATGAATTCCCAGACTTTTTCTTCCCTCCAACTTCTAGGAAAATACTTATCATCAAACATTTCCTTAAACTCTTCCCAAGTAAGGATTGGTGTGTCTTCATTCTCGTCTTCACTTTCTTGATGAGACCTTTGTAAAGAATGTTTTGTTGACTACCACCTGTTGAGCCAAATTGCTCCAATCAACCTATTGTGTGTTTTGATGATTAACAAAATATAATTTTAATAAAACTATTTTTGATATATTTAAAACTCCTAATGGATTTTTGATGTCTTAAGTATGACAGTATTTTGTGTATTAAAATGAACCAAGTAATGTTATTTCTCTAAATTTGGAATATAAGCGCGCTATAAGAGAACATATAAGAAAATGTTTTATTCTTAGAAAACTAACTCCCAGTATTTTCATAGTTAATGTTCATTATTGTTAAAATAATTTTTAATGAATTTTTCAAGAAATAGAAAGTATGTATTTTAGGGGTGGTAAAATATCTAAATTCGGATTTTGTACTAAAACCAAAATTCTACTTTCTTATCTATTTGGATTTTGATTTTTTAGATATTTTTATTGAATCCAAATGGGGGGTACTTTGTTATTTACATTTATGTATTAAAGTAAATGTCCTCATTTTATTTTATTCTATTTACTTAAACTAAAGAAATGAAAATATCTTGTAATGTATATATGTTATATGGTTTATGTTTTCAAATAATTGCCATATGTATAAAATCTATTTTCTATAAAATCTGGCCTCAGAAGTCGACTCTTGTATATCTAGAGTCGACTCCCTTTAAGATGGAGTCGATTCTTGCAAAGCTAGAGGCGACCCAGCCAAGAGCAGTTGATGCGGAGTTGACCTAACAGCATTGGTGTTTTTTGAAGAGTCGACTCTAGTATTAAAGAAGTCGACTCTTGTATAACTAGAGTCAACTCCTACTTAAAATAGGAGTCGACTCCTATTTTAGAGAAGTCGACTCTCGGGTCCAACGGTCGAATTTTTCCTAACCGTTATAGATCCGTTGGAAGCTCCATTATAAATATCAAGGAGGGATTTTAAGCTAATGCACAATTAAGATCCATCTTCCTAAAGCACACCCAAGCTCTCAAACAACTCAAATAAAGCAATCTAAGACTCAAGCTCAAAGATATATCATTTGGAGCATAAGGCAAAGGAGAAGAAGATATTCTCTCCAATTGTGGTAAATTGTATTTGTATTCATTCTTGCCTTGTAATATTTGTTCTTGAATTCAAATCCATATTAGTCCAAGTGTATTGGACATAGGATTGTTCATTTGTATTATTTGTGGATAGTGAGTAGCCTCCCAGAGCCCAAGTAATCTAGATGTGTTGTTGTTGTTGTTGTATTGTTGTATTAGTTTTCGGGGTGAGTTAAAGGAAAAACCTCGAGGTGTACAAGTTTGCTAGGTGATTTTGTGAGGAAACTTAGTGTTGTGATTTTAGTGAAACCTCAAGTATCGGGATGACCTTGGGAGAGTGTAGTAGGTGTTGGAGACACCGAACCACTATATATCTTGTGTTTATATTGTAGTTGTTTGTGTATTTATATTGCTATCATTTCCAAACAACATATATATTTATAACAAGTGTATTTTGTGTATAAGAAAATTTCAAGAGTTTTAAAAGGGAAGAATTTGGTTCAATTAGTTTTAATCACTCAATTCACCTCCCCTTCTTGAGTGGCTATTGTGTGTGTCAAGGGACCAACACCACTAACATCCTACCTCTTCTTCAAACATGAAAATGGCACATCTCACTTTCTCATCTTCACTACACTATAAGTACTGAAGTAACTTTTTCGTCTGCTCGAGCCAATACTCAGCCGAGCTAGGATTGTCACAATTCCTACCCTTAAAACACAAGTGGTCGTAAATGTCGGTATCGTTCTAATGTTGTGGTCGTATGTCGGGTGGGTTCCTCCCTACTTGCATAGGTTAACATATTTTCTAGGAACCTCTCCATCCTTTCGAATTGATTACTACTTGAGCTCCATTCCCCAACATACCTATCACCTTTCCTCAGGTGATTTCCATGGTTACCTTGCTCTTTAGAACTATCTTCCTCCCATCTTTCATAGTTGTCAACGACTAGATTTCTAGGTCGTTGTGTATTCACCATCTGAAGTGATAGATAAGAATAAGTTATACTCGAGTGATGTTGTTTTTCAAAATGATAATTTTATTCCTCATAAAAGCTACATAGTGTAACATTCTAACACAACAGAAAAGAAATAAACATAGAAACTTCTTCTTTGGCTACTTCTTTATCCTCCAGATCCATGGCTCTTTCGGGTTCATGTTGTTCTCGAATTCTACCAGAGGTCCCTCGTGATCCTTTTGGGACTCTTCGTTCGAACTAATACTGATCTCATCATCTTTATTTCCTATTCCTTCGAGGTTCTCATCATCCTTATTTCCTATTCCTTCGAGGTTCTCATCATCAACAACAACAACAACAACATATCCAGCCTTTATCCCACTATGTGGGGTCGGCTACATGAATTCTAGACTTCCATGTATTTCTATCGTTTGTCATATCTTCATTTAGATCCATATACTTCATATCGAACTTTAATGTCTCTCTCAAAGTCTTTTTGGGTCTACCTCTACCTCTTTTTGTGAGTAATTGTTCCATTTCATCAACTCTCCTCACAGGAGCGTCTCTTAGTCTCTTTCTCACATGACCAAACCATCTTAGTCTAGTCTCTCTCATCTTCTCCTCGATTGGCACTACTCCTACCTTATTACGAATAACTTCATTTCTAATTTTATCCTTTCTTGTATGTCCGCACATCCATCTTAACATCCTCATCTCCGCTACGCTCGTCTTTTGCTCATGCTGGTATTTGACTGCCTAACATTCTGAGCCATACAGCAAGACTGGTCTTATAGCTCTCCTATAAAATTTTCCTTTCAATTTTAATGGGATTTTACCATCACATAACACTCCCGATGCATTTCTCCATTTTAGCCAACCTGCCTTAATTCTATGTGCGACATCCTCGTGAATTTCTCCATCTTTTTGAATCACTGATCCCAAATATCGAAAATGGTCTTTTCTTTGTAAGATTTGGTCTTCTAATTTTATTATAACATCATCCACTCTTGCATTTTTACTAAATTTGCATTCCATATATTCTGTTTTCTTTCTACTTAATTTAAATCCCTTAGATTCTAAATTGTTTCTCCACAACTCAAGCTTAGTGTTCACTCCTTCTTTTGTTTCATCCACCAACACTATGTCGTCTGCAAATAGCATACACCATGGCACATCTGTCTGAATATCTTTAGTGAGTTCATCCATTACTAAGAAATTCATCATCCTTTACGAGAAATTCATTGTCTTCCAAAACCTCTACGAGAAATTCATTGTCTTCCAAAACCTCTTCCTCCATAATTTCCTCGTACAGATCTCCAAGTTGTACCCGTATTCTATGACATTGAATGTCTCAATTCCTCATTCTAAAAGATCCATTGGGAAAATTCCTGCCATTCCTCCTCTAGTAGATTTATAAGATAGCTATTCTGAATTCCAACTAAGCCGAGTTGTTGACGGTAGCTAGGAGGTATGTCTTCTATGATGTCCTCAATGTCAGTTAGGTAACTAAAAAATTCCTCTTCCAGAAGATTTTCTCGAGCTTTAATCCTGAGTGCCCAATGCGTGAATAGAACTTGTTCAGCCATCCTTGCCAATGGAAATAGATTCTAGTTAGAAATCTCCAATTCCACATTCCTAGAGTTCTCATTATAGTTTTCCTTAGGTTTCAAGGGTCCTTTAGGATTCAGTAATCCTATCCTAAGTTTCTAATTGACGATTTAACCTAGTTCCCAACCAACCTTGGTAACTTAAACAAACCTAGGGCTCTCACTACAAAAAAAATTGATTTTTCGCAGCAATTTTTTTGTGGCGATTTCTTTAACATTTAGCTACGGTTTTTCAAAATTGTCGCAAAATTCATTAAAAACTTAATTTTATGACGGTTTTCAAAAAATCGCCGCTAAATCCAAAAAATCAATAAATAATTATAAATAAAAATAAATTTTGTGACGCTTTTTTGAAAAATCGTTGCTAAATTTAAATAAAATTAAATAATTAAATAAAATTTAATTAATATTTGTGGCAATTTTTCAAAACCGCCATAAATATTTAAAAAATATTAAATAATTAAATTTAGAGGCAGTTTGTCTCAATTTTAAAAGTAATTAAATAATTAAATAAAAATTAAATTAATATTTGTGGCGATTTTTTAAAATTGCCACAAAATATAATTTTTTTAATCAATTTAGCGACAATTTTTAGAAATCGACTCTAAATTTAAAAATAATTAAATAATAAAAAATAAAAATTCATAAAAAATTTAATTTAAAAAAAATAAAAAAACATGCAGCAAAATTTTAATAATTTTAAAATGAAATTTTAAAAAAATATATAAAATCTTCATTTTATTTTTTAATCAATTAATTTATTTAATTTAATCTAATTAATTTATTTAAAATTTATTCCATTATCCTTTTAAAAAATAATCCATTAATTTATGTTTTTCAATTTATTTTTAATTTATATTAAAAAATATAGAATATAATTCTAAAAAATGGGATTGGTTTAGTATATAAATTATATGCGCGAATAATTAATAAGGAGGCTTCATATATCAGCTGGTCTTGTGCGTGCACGTGCGTACGGGAGGTTGCGAGTTTGAATCCAAGGAAATGCGAGGCTGGAAAATTAAATTTCCACCATGGCCACGTGGCACGCGGACATGCGGCCACGTGGCGCGAGGGGGGGCCAGACGCTGGCTCCCGCGAGCGGTTAGGCACTCGGCCTTGCTTATGCACTGGTTTGGTAAATGGCGACAGTTTTGAAACCGCCACAAAAAAATTGCAAAATATTGAATTTTCAGAAAAATTTAAAATTTTTTAAAACCATCGCTAAATCACTTAGCATTTAGCAGCGGTTACTCCAGCGGTTGTTGAAAACCGCCGCTAAATGCTTCACAACGCTTGATATAGCGACGGTTTTGAACCGCCGCTAAATTACGTTAATTGCCGCAAAATGCAAAAAAAATCGCTGCAAAATGCAAAAAAATTGCCGCTAAATGCTGATTTTTTTGTAGTGTCTGATACAATCTGTAATACCCTGCCTCATCAGGCGTATCAATATAAGGGATTACTAGGATTTTTTTTTCCATACATAAGTTCGACACACTTAGTGTTTCAAAGAACAATCTTCACATGCTCACAAAATCCCAGAATCTCAGTCTTACCTATTTAGCTAACAAGACTAATAAACTTAAACTAAGTAAAGTATACCATTACACAACAAAAATTAATAAGATCAAATATCATAGATTACTACAATTACTAATACATAACGTCTTCTAACCATAATAAGGATTACATAAGTTTGAAAACGTAAATAACGACAATCATGTTTGTTCTTTATCGGCCCTTAGTTGACCATATTTTTTCCCTCGCTGCAACCCTCGTCTGGAACGTTTGAATGTTCTAGGGGTATAACCTGGATTACATGTTGTATCATCTAAGTTATGGCATAAAAATATTTTTTATAGATTGCATGTATGATCATGAGCATGGCATATATAAACAAACACAACATGTCAACTTTAAGAAAACACCTCAGCATACTTAATCTTTGGGGTGCATATCGGCGGTCACTCGTGAAAAATCCAATCCACAACTCCAATGGGGATTAACGTAGTGACATCCTCAATGAGACCTCATCCCGTCCCACTAGACATTATAACAATGACATGAATTTAAATATATTGATGTCATGAAAACCACACGCCATGAATTTTTACAAAACATATCCAGTTGATGCATCACGTAACAAATTCAATATACACAATATGCTTATAAATCAAAAGCATTTAGGTCAAACCATTCACATGGAATAAATTGAGTTTTAATAGTAAAGCCACTTACAAATCAAAACCATTTGCATGAAACCAAATCAAATATAGGGTCGAATCACTCACCTTTGTATAGCAATTCACGTTGTAACCTTAAAATACGTACTGACCTTGAACGTCGTGTAAATCCTCAAGTCTTATGGCCAAATCACCTCCTGAACAATGATTTATCCAAAGAAATCAATATTCTATTTTTTCTAATTTTTTAATTAATTTTTTCTATTTTCTTTCTATTTTCCCTTAATAATTCCACAATAAATAGTTTCTCAAACATTTTCTCAAATTTTCGTCCACCATAATTCATAAAATAATATTCTAAAAATAATTTTAAAAATACCTCAAACCTCACGTGCCCTCATGCACCTAGTGCGTGAATTGAGAGTGAGATTTGCACTTGCAACATATGCGGGTTATCTTCTTCGGACGCCTCTTCGTCGGCCAATGATCAAAAGGCGCTCCGATGATGATTTTCTCCCTCCTACCTTGGCCTACTCTTCAAGACAATCTTAATGGCCCAACTTTGGGCTTGAAAGTACAACTGAAAAAGCCCCAAAAACCCATTTAAACCTATATTAAATGCTTCCAAACTTTCTAGAAACTCTACCCAAGACACAAGGAACAAAAGCCCCTTATCCACAACACTCGAATCACTCTAAAACACCATGAATTTGAACTTGAACTTGAAATAAAACCCCCAACCTTGGGTACGCTACTTATAGCCAAATTCTAGTCGAAATTTGTCAAATCTCGAGCTTACTTAATCCCTAAAGTTCAAATCTAGCCACTAAGTACTTCAAATAGCCTTGAATCATGATAAAAATCCCTCAATCCACTGGCCAAATTTTTCTGTTGTGTCTACCATAAATTTTCGTCAAATCACGGTCGATCTTAGACAATGGCCACCACCAATTGACTCATCATGGCCTGGAGTCTATTCTAGCATCCTTAGGCTATCTTCTCGATGGCGGCAGGTGGTTGGTTGGTTGTGATAGTGTGACGACCGACGTTTTGAAGGTTTCACACTGGACTTTCAAAAATTACATTTTAACCTCTCATCTAATTTCCAATTTCATTCGAGACATTTCCTTGAAACTCCTGAGTTTTTTAACAATTTCATTAAGCCCTATGAGTTCTAAACTCTTCATTTCATCCTCAAAGATTAAAAAAAAAAAAAAATCATATTGACTACCCTCAACTAAGATTAACAATTACACTTAAGCCTGAATATATGAAAAATTGGGTTTTGACCCGAAAATTCTACAAATTTTAAAATACTTTTAATATAAAATTTTGGGTATTACAGTCAAGATAGCTAAAGCCACGAAGCTAGCCCAAAAGGCCTAGGAGCAAAAAGAGAGCCAGTGACTAATGAAGCAACTTCAATAACAACTGCCACTTGCTGAAGAAGGAGAGGTACCCTTGGCTCAAAGAAGCAACAAAGCTAGGGTAGCGGGAGAGGTTGCCAGTAATGCGAGGGCCTTGATGGAACCAGCAGCGGTTGACCCATTCAACCTTTCCCCAGTCATCATTTTGCCAGTGCTGCTATCACCACAAGCCTCTCGGCGAAACTACAATCAAGGCAAACTATGTGACCTACCTTCTCCATTGAGTCCAGGTACACAGGTAACCTTTGTGGTATCCAGGGCCAAGGTCATGACAAAAGCAGAAGCTGAGTGATTAACGTTTAATTTTGTAAATTTTTTTATAATTATACCCCTATTTTAATTTTAAATTAGATTTAATTGAATATTTTGTGATTATATTCAAGTTTATATAAAAAATGAATATTCAAAGATTAAAAAAATAAATAAATAATAATAATAATAATAAAATAAATATAACATATAATATACATATATAGATATAAGACATATATATTCCAGACATATATTCATGCTTACCATGCTATATAAATATATATAATATAATATAATACATAAATATATATATATATATATATATTTATATATACTATTATACAATAGCATGCGTAACATATATGTATATAATATATGGTATACTGATAACACATACTTACCTGCAGGTGTGAAGTCCAAATCTTGGAGGCTCACGGCAATTAAAATGCAATTGAAGCCCATCAATTAAAGGCCCAACCACAATTGTTTGAAGCCCAAAAATGAAGCAATCCAGCTTGTGGAGAAGGCTGGAGGGAGTTGTCCTGCGGCAGCTCCTGAAACGAGGTTCTAGGCTGTGATTTCTCCCAATTTCAAGGGCATTTCAGCAGTAATGAGCAACTGGGGTGTGATTCATATAAAGCCGCATAGGGAAATCCTATCTGCAATTCACGAAATTGTTCTTCACAACCCACACCATGCAAAATTTTTCCTTAATTTTAAAATTTTCATTTTAACCCCACAGCTCACTATCTCCTCTAACCACCCTCACCCGCCGCTTCCTCTCTTTTTCTCTCTCACACCATATACACACAAACACATACGTATATATATATATACACATGGGTGATAGCTATGGCTGCTGACCCACCACTATTACCCCCCCCGACACACACACACAAATACATACATATATATAACAAGACACAATATATATATATATGCTTGCTGGGTCGGCCATGGCCGACCCACACACACAGATATATATATATACACACACATATGAACACAACTATATATATATATATCTATACACACACCTATACACAGACACACGAAAGCATGGTCGCGGTCATGGCAATCGCAGCCATGAAACCTCCGCACCTTGCGGTGCGGGGGTTTTAGCAACCCCGCATAGCAAGGTGCGATGGTTTCTCAAACCTCCACACTATGAGGTGCAGGGTCCCCACACCTCTTTATTGTTGCGTTTTTGTCAACCTGGTTCAACTCTTGATTTAATTGAGTTGTATATGTATTTGGTTCACCACAATTCACTCCATTGTTCCAACACAAAGGCGCATTCGCCATTCCACGTGAAAGGGAATTGTTAAATCACTTGAAACAAAACATGAGGTTAAGGAGCCGAACCAAATCTGAAGTTTTCCACTTTGCTTTGTTCATTTTATTTTAGCTGGAAATTTAATTTTGCATCATATCTCAACCTCTTGGTCATTCATTGCCGCCTTCTTGTTGGCTCATTTGTCAGAATTTTAGAGTTCAACTGATATAACTTTTATGTATTGGGTTATTTTTTCTGAAAAGGGATATCATCTAAAAATCATTAATAAATATTTTGGAGCAGATTGATAACTGGAATACTCCCCAGGAGTGTTAACTAGACTTGTAGAATCGCATCATGCCCTTCTTTTTCAGTTGTCTATGAAAACCCACCCCCGCCAACAAGACCATTGCTACCAAGGTCACACACATCAACCAATCACCCAACATGATCAATGTGAACTTAAATTTCTAATTGTCTCAGATGTGGTTTGGGTACTGTAAAAGATTGTCAACCTACCTGCATCATAATGACAGCTAAATAAGGAGAACACACACCTCTCTCTCTATATATATATATACACACACTCACACACACGAAAGCATGGCCGCGGCCATGCTTTCCTCTATGTGTGTGTATAGGTGTGTATATATATAGGTGTGTTCGTGTGTGTGTATATATATATATATGGAGAGAAAGAGAGGGGAGGCGACAATCAAGGGTGGTTAGAGGAGATAGTGAGTTGTGGGGCTAAAATGAGAATTTTAAAATTAATGGAGAATTTTGCATGGTGTGGGCAGTGAAGAGTAATTTCATGGGTTATGGATAGAATTTGCTAGCCGCATAGCATCATAGAGTGAGGGGAAGCCCCCACAGTCGCCATTTTCTGCAATAAGGGGGAATAAAGAGAATGAGAGAGTACGCTGGGGGAAGTCTGTGCGTAGGGAAGAAGGAGCAGTGGCCGTGGAAGACGAGCACAGTGCGCTGAAGGAGGAAGGATTAATTTCGGACGATGCACTGGTGGCTGGAGGAGAAGAACGAGAGCACGGTAGGCATCGCACAACACTTTTAATTTCTGTTCTTCTATTTGATTTATGTTAAATTTCTAGCACTGTTCCTCTTTTAATTTATGTCATGTTTTATTCTGTTCTTCAATTGCATTTTCCTTTCTATGTTGTTTCAATTTTAGATCTTTAATTCTTCTTAATTTTTGCAGTTTCATTCCACACGCAATTTACATTCTATATTTTTTAATTTCAGTATTTTAAATTCTAAAATTTAATTTCTGTCCTTTAAATTTTATCTTTTAATTTTTGCAATTTAATCTTTGTCATTTTAAATTCAGTAATTTACATTTCTGTCATTTAAATTCATGTGAGTTAATTTTTAAATGAAGATGTGTGGCTAATAATTTTCGAGCCAAGGCAAAGACGGTGTTCGAAACCAAAATTTTTCGAGTTAGCTGAACTTCATTATAATTTGAGATGTTTAAATTGATTTTTAGATTTTTGTCAAACACTTGAATTTGAATTGATATATATGTTTAATTCGAAACCCTCATGCCATGTATGTGGGTTGTCCAATTTGAAAATATCATCATCCCCAAGCTTAATTGTACTATATATACATTTTGATTTATAGTGGTTGCTTAAGTTAGAGTCGGCATGCCATGTATGTCGGTTACTAGAATTAGAACCATCATTATCTTGAAATGTAATCAATAGCAAAGATTCTAAAATTAATTTAACCCAATGATATCATCATTTGTGAGTCTTGGGAAATATTTGGATTGACACTGAAATTATCTTCATCTGAGACATTTTGTTTTCAGTTGCACATTCAATTTTCTTTTTTCCTTAAAATCAGTTGAATTGGTCTGACAAACCCATTTAGCACATAAAAATTTTTCGTTGCTTTTATTTTCGTCTTAACAATGATCTCCTAATGAATCGACTTGAACTTTCATCTAGTAAATAAATTTGTGTTGCGATGTACATTCGTACACTAGCGAGTATGTACGCTTTGTGCCCACAAGTTAATTTTTTTCTTTGTTTGTTTGTATGTGTTTATTTAAATTAATTGCACAAGGTTAAGCGCAATCACCAAGGAAGCAAGGGCTCGGCTCGAGCAGGCCTAGCTAGACAGATACCACAATCAGCACCATGCTATTTGTAGACTTCCACTTCCTCAGCAAACAAAGTGCCCTCCACAAAAAGAGTTGGAGATGGAGTCATACAAATATCTGCCCTTGTTTCTAGCCATGGGCCCTATTTATGAAGGCAAGATTTCTCTCTTGCATTGACAGCTGAACGGGCACGAGATTTTGGCATGACTAGGATTACTAAACACTAACTCGGTGTCAAAGTCTGGTGTCGGAGCATGGCTAATCTATGCCACCATACTCTCACACGATGAACAAGAGTTCATGATGTGCACATCGGAAGGCCTAGACATTGCGGAGCAACATTTGGTGGAGGTACATACTTTCTTAGCTTATTTACTTTAGTTGGAACGATGCTTAAGGTTTAACATGTTATTGTTATTTCTTGTGCATAGTGTATAGAGGCAAGTCATGGCCACTACCAATGTGCAGGCCGACCTTGCTTGAGCAGAAGCTGACCGACATAAATGGATTGACGAAGGCATATGCCTTCAAACAAAACGTAGCCGCCTTGAGCATAAGGTAATGGATCTCGAGGGCTACAAGGAACAACCCTGAGACCTCGAGCAAGACAATGAAGGATTGAGGAAGGAAAGGAATTCACTTAAGGACAAATATGATTAAATAAAGTGAGAGCGCGACCAAATAAAGCCAGAATTAGAAGAGCAACAGGGAATAATGGAGGTTATCCAAACTACTAATACCGCACTCATTGACGAGAACAAGCACATGATGGAGGGAATGGAGCACCTACGTGCCCAACTCCAAGAGGTTGAGAGGAAAGCTGACGAGGCCATCTGCGAGTTAGAGGAAGTAGAAGTCAATGCTATCCAGGCTACAAGAGTAAAAGATTACAAGGTTTCTCAAGATTGCTAACTGAGGAAAGAAGAATATGCCTCAGGCTTCATGAAGTATGGATTCTACATAGCCCAAGGCTATTAGGAGAAGAAGCATTAAAAGAAACATTCCTTGAACTAGTTTACACCCTGGAAGCCATGGCTTGTTGTATCCTTGACTAGCGTGTATTGTTGATCTTAACCCATTTACATCAAAGGACTACCTAAGGGCTGGCCAGGAGGATGACTTATCTAACCTCACAGGTTCATGGAGTCCGTTCGTGCCAGAACCTACTACGGGGTTTAATACACCACCAAACCCTAGTTCAGGAGAAGCGTTGGAGGACAATCAATGACCTCCAAGACATTAACATATTGGGTTTAGACATTCCGAATGAAGGGC
This sequence comes from Diospyros kaki, assembly GCA_036245055.1. Lineage (NCBI taxonomy): Eukaryota > Viridiplantae > Streptophyta > Magnoliopsida > Ericales > Ebenaceae > Diospyros > Diospyros kaki. The sequence goes on from BSEG01000009.1 coordinate 11,990,187, forward strand.
AAGCAAGAGTCACGACCATTCTCTTCAATCAACTAGACAACCCTTCTCCCTCTTAGGCTTCAGAACGCTTTTGTTTTTGTTTTTGCTTTCTAGAAATCCAAAGTATCTAAACTCATTTTGTATCTTGTTTCAATCATGGCACTTTGATCTTCATATCTTAATGAAAGGTATTTTTGGGGAAATGATGTGAGAATTTATTCACATATTTATTGATCATAAGTGAGTAATGTTTTTAATATTTTATTTATATTTTATATAAAATTGTTTAATGTTTTGAGTGTCATTTACGTATATTTAATTTTTAGTATTTTTTTGCTATTTTATAAGAATACTATTTGGTGTTTGAGTTAAATAAAAAAAATAAATAAATAAAAAAGTTAATTAAAAATATTTTAAAATTAATATTATAATTTAAATAAAAATAAACATTATAAATAATTAATATTATAATATAATTAAAGTTAATATATTAAATATTATATTATCTATTATATTATTTATATATTATATATATGTGTGCGCCTGAGTTTGTGGTGGTGTGTGTATGTAAATAATAATATATTAATATAATAAATGGAGTCCAATTGTAAGGCAATTGGAACTCCATACCCTACGTGTATATATATATATAATAATAAAGAAAGGATTTTTGGAGTAAAACTTAGGAGGCTGGCGCACAGAAGCGACGGCCATTTTTAAAAGGAATTGATTTGGCAGGATTGGGCAGAGACCTATGGGAGGAGGCGCAAGAAATTTAAGGAAAGTAGCGGCGGAAGCTTGAAGAGAGATTGAAACAGAGCAGGCGCACGCAACAACAAGTGCATGTGGAGACGGACGCAATTGTTTAACCCAGATCTAGGCTAAGGAATTTTTATCTTCTTCTTCATTCTCTAATTAATTTTTTGATGCTTTTGCTGTTACTTTGGATTTTAATTAATTCTGCCATGAACTAATTTATTAAACTAAGGCCATGTATTGGCCGAAATTATGATGGTACATTTTTTATAAATTTATGTGATTGAATAAATTATGTTATGTTGAGTTGTGTGGTATGAGATTTAATGCGTGTGAATAATTGGCTAATATTTACATAATTTGATGCCTAATCTTGAGACCGAAAGGAGATAATTTAGGGATTGCATCGTAGGTACCATATACCATAAAGTAAAACCGACTAGAAATAGAATTTGGTTTCTTTGTGTGGCTTTTAGCGATACGCTAGGAATTTCACAAATTGTAATGCGTTTTCATTTGGTTAAACTTTCATAGAAATATAGGAAGTTATTAAATGAGAATAGACTCGTTATAACCTAGAAATAGGGTAACGAATGTGTTAGGAGATTTCGTTGTCAGATACTTAATTTATCAATTTATTCACATAAAAATATATGATTTGCATTGCATAGCTAGGTTTATACATGTGCCTTAGTTATTAAAATCCACTGATTTCTTTGATTCAAGTTTTCTTCCAAATCAATTTTATTTTATTAATTTAATTAATTAATTATTATTTTTTTGTTCTTTATTAAATCTAGAATTTTTGATTATCTAAATAATAAAGGAAGTTTAAAAATTTGGTATTTGAAATCTTTCCTCGTGGGAACGATATTCTTACTTACTTCTATATTACTTGTTCGACCCGTACACTTGTGGTATATTTTAGGGTGACCAAGTTTTTGGCGCCGTTGCCGAGGAAAGTATTTTTCAATATCAAATTAAAAGTTTTTCTTTATTAATTTAGACTGTAAACATTTTTTGTTTTTGTTTTGAGTGTCTTTGTCTTTTGTGATTTTTTGTTTATTTATTTTTATTTTATATATATTTTTAAAAAAATTGTTATTATTATTATTTTTTTAATTTTGTTTTCATTTTTTTCCCTATCTTACATAGTCTTGTTTTACATTGCAGGTTGAGTAGTGCATGCCAAGAAAGCATGGAGAAAGTCAACCATTTGATCCAGAGATAGAAAGAACCTGTCGAACAATAAAGAAAGGGACGAGACTAGCACGACAATTAACAATCATGGCAGAAAATCAGAACCAGAACTTGAATCAGAATCAGAGATTGCTACGTGATTATGCCATGCCAGATCCAATTGGAGCTCAAGCCAGCATACTGAGACTAGCTGTCAATGCCAATAACTTTGAGATCAAACTAGGACTCATTCAGATGGTTCAGCAGGGGTAATTTGGTAGAAATCCAACTGAAGATCCAAATGCACATTTAGCAAACTTTTTAGAGATATGAGACACCATCAAAATGAATGGTGTCAGTGAGGATGCAATTAGACTGAGGTTGTTTCCTTTTTCGTTGAGAGATAAATCTAAGGTGTGGTTAAATTCCAAAAGCTCCAAATTCATTTACCACATGGGCAACCGTATCACAAGCATTCTTGAGTAAGTATTTTCCACCAAGTAAGACTACTAAACTTAGGAATGATATTACTAGTTTTGTTCAATTTGATGGTGAATCTTTGTATGAGGCATGGGAAAGGTTTAAGGAATTGCAAAGACGGTGTCCACACCATGGTTTGCCTGACTAGTTAATTGTGCAAACATTCTATAATGGTCTATCTCATTCAGTTAGAATCACTATAGATGCTGCTGCAAGAGGTGCAGTAATGGGTAAGTTTACAGAGAATGCTTACGAGCTACTTGAAGAAATGGCTTCCAACAATTATCAATGGTCTACTAAGAGAGGTATGCCTAAGAAAGCCTCAAGTATGTATGAAGTTGAAGGCATCAATATGTTAAACGCCAAGGTAGACAATCTTGTAAAAATGTTTGGTAAGTTGGGGAATGTCAATGCTGTTTATTCTAATTTCAATTCTGGCAGTAATTGTGATTGGTATGAGAATTCTCACTTGGGTTCTGATTGTATGCAGGTTGAGCAAGCTCAGTATATTTCAAATTATAACAAGCAAAACCAGCAAAATAAACCATATTCTAACAGCTATAATGTAGGTTGGAGAAATCACCCCAATTTTTCCTGGAGGGATCAAGGTGGCAGTAGCAATTCTAGGCCTAACAATCCTCCTGGTTTTCAACCAAGACCTCAAGGAGTGATGCAACAGCAACTAGAAAGCAAGCCATCTTGGGAGTTAGCAATTGAAAAGTTAGCAAATGCCACTACGGATAGATTTGAAAAGTTGGAGGCAAAAGTAGACCAGATGGCCAGTTTTAACAGAATTTGGAGGTTCAATTGGGGCAAATATCAAATGCCATAAATTCGAGAGATCAAGGTAAGTTGCCTAGCAAAACTGAGGTGAATCCAAGAGAGGAAGTCAAGGTAGTGACATTGAGAAGTGGTAAGCAACTTGGTGAGGTAAGTAGTAAACATGTTACAGGTGATGTTGATAAAAAGAATAATGTTGAGATTAGTGATGAGAATGAACAAGACGAGATATCATCGTTAACACCGCCTGTTAAACCTTATGTTCCTCCTATCCCTTTTCCTCAAAGGCTTAAACAGAATAAGATTGACAAACAGTTTGAAAAATTTCTTGAAGTTTTTAAGCAATTGCACATTAACATTCCATTTGTAGATGCTTTAGCGCAGATCCCTGCTTATGCAAAATTTCTAAAAGAAATTATGTCAAATAAGAGAAAGTTAGAGGATTATAAGACCATTGCCTTGACTGAGGAATGCAGTGTTGTGATTCAGAAGAAGTTGCCACCAAAGCTGAAGGATTCAGGGAACTTTTCTATTCCTTGCACTATTAGTGAAATTAATTTTGATAAATTTTTATGTGACCTTGTTTCAAGCATTAATTTGATGCCCTTTTCTGTTTTCAGGAAGCTTGGACTAAAAAAACCAACACCTACCACTATTTCTCTTCAATTGGCCGATAGAAGTGTTAGATATCTAAGGGGAGTAGTGGAAGATGTTTTGGTAAAAGTAGATAAGTTTATTTTTCCTATTGACTTCATTGTTCTGGACATGGAAGAAGATTATGATATGCCCATAATTTTAGGGAGACCTTTTCTTACCATAGGGAGAGTTTTGATTGATGTCCAGCAAGGAACACTTAACCTTAGAATTTATGATGAGACAGTTACTTTCAATGTGTTTAAGGCTACGAAATATTTTAATGATAATGAAAAAGAAGTCTTTAGGATAGATGGCATTAATGATTTAGTAGAGAGATTAGATGAGCCCATAGAAAATTGCATTGCTAATTTTTTTGATGAGCAGGAACAAATTTTAAATGCCAAAAACAAGGCTGGGGCCATGGGCTATTTGGAAAAAAAGCAAAAAGGTTATCCATCCAAAAGAGACAACTTGTTACTTTTGGATGTTTCTTCTCTTTCTTCAAAAACCAAACCACTAAGTTGTGGAAAGGAAAAATTAATAAGGGTGCTTAGAGAGCAAAAGAAGGGGATTGGATGGAAAGCTGCTAACATTCAAGGAATAAGTCCATCAACCGACATGCACAAAATTTTGATAGAAGAAGGATTCAAGCCTCCGTGAAGATGAAAACTTAGTCAAGCTAATGACTATAAACAAGCGCTTCTTGGGAGGCAACCCAAGCTCTTTTTCCTTTTTGTTTTTATTATTTCATTTTAGTTTGTTGAATAAATATGGCCAATAACCCATACTTGTGATGTTGTGCAGGTTCAAAAGAAAGGAAAATAAAGCTGATTCAGTTTGTCCTGACATGGGTATTCGTAGTGTTCAATTATGTGGTCAGGGGAGTATTCATTTTTCATTCTCCTTCTTCTTTGTCTTTTACATTGAGGACAATGTGTTATATAAGTTTGGGTAGGTGGAATTATTGATTGTTAATATGTGCTATTTGTTTTGCTTGGGTGTTTTTGATATTAAAATTTCTTTACAAAACTTATATCAAGTGTATATTTGGCCAACCCTTAGACTAAATTTTTTTTTGTGAAAGATAAAATAAGCAAAACCTGTTATTTGGAATCAAGATTTGCATTTGGGTTCTTTATTGTGTTTAACATTGAGTCTTTGATTTGGAACGAGCAATATCTTATAAAGCAAGATTAAGTATACTTGGCTTCTAAGATCATTGAAGTACATGTTCTTTGTAAAGTTGTGTGAGTTGTGTGACTATGTATGAAAGATAAATGTAATACTTTTCTTGTAATTGTTCCTTTTGAGCTAGGCCTAAACAGGGTTTAAGTAAATAGGGTGACTGATGTTGAGCGAGATGGAGCATAAAATGTACTCGTTCAGTTAAAAAAAAAAAATCGAGATGGAGCATAAAATGCACTCGTTTAAGTAAAAAAAAAAAAGAAAGCAAAAGAGAGAGAGAGAGAGGGAGAGAGAGAGAGAGAGAGGAGAATTAAAAAAAAAAACCTTACTTTGCTACCTTTGTTTGTAGTAGTGAGAAGGGATGGTTGCAAGAATGGTTGTTGCACTATTCGATTGAGCGGGTTGCATGACAAAACATAATTGAGTTTAGAATTTTGTATGGATTCTTGAATTGAGGAACGTAAGTATGTTTAGTTTTTTTTTATTTGTTATTATTGTATTTTGGATTAAGAATTTAAATGTGGACATAACAAAAGATTTGAATGTGATAAATGATTCCAAATATATGTTTTGTGTTTTGAGTTTAAAATTTCTTTTCTTTGCTTGAGGACAAACAATAATTCAAGTTTGGGAGTATTTGATGTGGGAATTTATTCACATTTATTGGTCATAAGTGAGTAGTGTTTTTAATATTTTATCTATATTTTATATAAAATTGTTTAATGTTTTGAGTGTCATTTACATATATTTAATTTTTTGTATTTTTTTGTTATTTTATAAGAATACTATTTGGTGTTTGAGTTAAATAAAATAAATAAATAAAGTTACTTAAAAAAATATTTTAAAATTATTATTATAATTTAAATAAAAATAAACATTATAAATAATTAATATTATAATATAATTAAAGTTAATATAATTAATAATATATTAAATATTATATTATCTATTATATTATTTATATATTATATATAATATATATTATATATATGTGTGCGCGTGAGTTTGTGGTGGTGTGTGTGTACGTAAATAATAATAATATATTAATATAATAAATAGAGTCCAATTGTAAGGCAATTGGAACTCCATACCTTATATATATATATATATATATATATAATAAAAAAGAGATTTTTGGGGTAGAACTTATGAGGCTGGCGCACAGAAGCGGCGACCATTTTTAAAAGGAATTGATTTTGCAGGATTGGGCAAAGACTTTTGGGAGAAGGCGCAAGAAATTTAAGGAATGCAGTGGCATAAGCTTAAAGAGAGATTGAAGCAGAATAGGCGCACGCAACAGCAAGTGCATGCAAAGGCAGACGCCATTGTTTAACCCAGATCTGGGCTAAGGAATTTATGTCTTCTTCTTCATTCTCTAATTAATTTTCTGATGCTTTTGCTGTTACTTTGAATTTTAATTAATTCTGTCATGAACTAATTTATTAAACTAAGACCATGTATTGGCCGAAACTATGATGGTGCATTTTTCATAAATTTATATGATTGAATAAATTGTGTTATGTTGAGTTGTGTGGTATAGGATTTAATGCGTGTGAATAATTAGCCACTATTTACATAATTTGATGTCTAATCTTGAGACCGAAAGGAGATAGTTTAGGGATTGCATCGTAGGTAACACCATAAAGTAAAACCGACTAGAAATAGAATTCGGTTTCTTTGTGCGGCTTTTAGCGATACGCTAGGAATTTCACAAATTGTAATGCGTTTTCATTTAGTTAAACTTTCATAGAAATATAGGAAGTTATTAAATGAGAATAGACTCATTATAACCTAGAAATAGGGTAACGAACATGTTAGGAGATTTCGTCGTCACATACTTAATTTACTAATTTATTCACATAAAAATATATGATTTGCATTGCATAGCTAGATTCATACATGTGTCTTAGTTATTAAAATTCACTGATTTTTTTTATTCAAGTTTTCTTCCAAATCAATTTTATTTTATTAATTTAATTAATTAATTATTATTTTTTTGTTCTTTATTAAATCTGAAATTTTTTATTATCTAAATAATAAAGGAAATTTAAAAATTTGGTATTTGAAATCTTTCCTCGTGGGAATGATATTCTTACTTACTTCTATATTACTTATTCGACCCGTGCACTTGCGGTATATTTTAGGGTGATTAGGAAGATGCGCTTAATGTATGGCTGGTCTAGTGTCTCTGCATGTGTATGCACATATTTTATACGTTTTTCATATCTATGCATGTATGAAAGCAAAGTAATACAACATATGAAATACATAAAATGAACACTTGTTGAAAGAAATACCTAGCTGCTTATAATTGTAAGGACGTATGCAGGACTTAATTACCTTAAATGAGGCTTGCATATTTCTTAGGTACTTGCGCACACACATAAGAAAACTTAGCTCCCTAGTGTAGTTATCTTAGGGATGTCGATCTACTTCAACCTTTGAAGCATATTGTAGTCATATAGAAAATCTCACAAAGACTAAACGTTTGTACCAACAACATGTTAGTGTTGTGTGCTCTAATGCTAGATTTGGATGACGTCTAACGAGTTTATAATTAACACATTTATTGTATCTTTGTATATATTAATAAAAGTCAAGTTTTCTTCATTCATAAACTCTACAATTATAATATGAATGAGTTCTTAGATCTTCTGTTTGAGAATCTTATTCTCAAGATGTTGAGACTGTATGATAGGATTCTCTGGTAACAGAACTTCTTAAAATATTCCTAGTCCTTAGATTATTCAGATGGGACTTCGATTAGTTGAGTATGGACTAGCACATAGTTTACTACCCTTGATTAGTATAAGTTACTGATGGTAAGGGATGGTGTGTCACATACCATATGACATGGGGATGTCTCTAGTAAACTCATGGGTGCTTGTTGGAGAACAATGCACTGAATCTGACGTCGATGACTGACCACATGGCATAGTGGATAATGGTTATGCCATCAAGTTGTGATGATGTTACTGATCCTTAGACTTGAACCTAAAGCGCGGCGACATAAAACCCGCTAAAAACACCAATTCAATGTGGATCTTTGTAATGGTTTTATTTTAAAGACATTTTTCATAAAAAAAATAGCTTAGCAGAAGCATAAAACATACACAACGAAAACCAAAATCAACCATGCAAGATTTAATTTTCATCATCCTTATGCAATAAATGAAAACCCATACCATAGGAGGGTTTAGATATACCTTTCAGAGAAAGATCCATTGCCAGTTGTCCACTAGGTGACTACTTCCTTGCTGACCAGCAAGCTTCCAACGATCTCCTCATTTACGCCTTGTCCTTGCAAACACTTAGGTGACCAGCCCGACACCACAAGCCTAGACGACCTAGTTGGTTCACGCCCAAGATGCTATGAAACCCTTTAACAAAGCCGTGCTAGGACCCTCTCGAAAGAAGTGACCCAAAGCTATGAGCGATCCCTTTCTCGGTTGCTCGGTGGTTGTCTAACGATCTCTCTATGAGGGAGAGAGTGATGAAGAAGTTATACCGCCAAGCTCGAAGCAAGAACGAGCAAGACCACAGCTCAAGCAAGGAAAAAGAAAAAACGGACATCAAGCTAGAGAAAGAAATAACAACAATGGAAGAAAAAGACATGGAAGGGAGCAGCTCATGGGAGCCTCCTCACCTTCTCAATCTCTCTTCTTTTCTGTTCTCAATCTCATTCACGCACTCTTTCAAGCCCATGCCATCTTTTCTCTTATTTCTTTTAGCCATTCGCGCCTCCCATTTCTCCCATACCATGTACCATCATCACTTGCATAAGGGATTTAATGCTTTGATACGATAAAGCTGAGACACAATAAATGCCAGAAATGATCTACCACATGAGGAAACCAATTGATTGTTTTTAAGCTGTTAACTCTCCTCATGTACTGGTCAATAAAACACAAACAGTTGATAGTTTTGGGAGCATGTCGACATATTCAAGCTGTCGACTGCTCAATGTAGTTATCGACCGTTTTGGTCTACCAAGCTCCAACTTCGTCCAAATGCCACTAAAGCCCTGCTATCAAATATCAATCTTCCATAACCATAGATGTAACGACCTGATCGAGCGATAGGAAGGACCGGAACAACTTACCCTGATGGGCCTACGCGAACTTCCCAGGGGGGTCACCCATCCCTGGATTACCCCAGGTTAAGCACCCTTAACTTGGGAGTTCTTTGCCAACATTCAGCCCAAAAAGGTATCCAACTGGTGTTGTTTCCTTTCTTACACTATCCTCGATATCTACTAACTTCTCTGGGCTCCCGGGGTATTACATTCTCCCCCCTTTGAGCACATGACGTCCTCGTCATGCGACCTTACAACTGGTCCCAGACCTTCTCCCCTTGGGGGCTGCCATCCTAGAAGCCTGCCAAAAGCCGCTCCTTGTACAGGCCCTCGAGCCCCGGCGCCACTCCCCGCCCTCGTCGGACCGCCTTCACCAAGGGTCGGCTCTGATACCACCTGTAACGACCCGATCGAGCGATAGGAAGGACCGGAACAACTTACCCTGATGGGCCTACACGAACTTCCTAGGGGGGTCACCCATCTCTCGATTACCCTAGGTTAAGCACGCTTAACTTGGGAGTTCTTTGCCAACATTCAGCCCAAAAGATATCCAGCTGGTGTTGTTTCCTTTCTTACACTATCCTCGATATCTACTAACTTCTCTGGGCTCCCGGGGTATTACAATAGATCCACAAGTCCTACACACACAAGTAATCAACATCACTAACTAACAATGATGAGGAAACCACTAACAATAATGGATCACTAATCTGCTACATTACTCGATATGTGTGTGATTTTCTAGGTTCACAACCATGTAACAATCAGGACACGTCAACTCCTTGACGTCGTCCGATCCCTATCGACCTACTAAGAGGATCTCTCCAAATTCCCATAGAACCCTAAAAAATCCTGAGTATCCTCTAGCCAAGACTCAAGATTATCCTAATGGCAATGAAGTTAAAATTTATATAAACCTATTAAGGCTCCTCAATTACCATGCACTATAGTCTTTCCACTAACCAACATCCCAACTAAGGAAGAGTTATGAACTGATTAAACTCACAGGACTTAGTAACTATGACAAATCCAATACAGTGTGTGATACAGGTAGCTTGTCAGATCCAATCTGACATTGGAACTTTTTCCAATCTCATGCTCACCCTACCTAGGAGATTTCCAATCATAATCACCTACATGAATTACATAGGATGTTCGCTCCTAACAAGTGGAGGCCAATAGGTCCCATCAACAGATATCTATCTCCATACACCACTATATAGAGATCGCACAAAGAGCATTTTCATCTCTTACACTAGATGGTTTCGATTAACGACAAATCCTTGACACTAGTGCACAAGATACTATGTTGCCATTAGTCAAAGGACCAGATACACAATCGAGAGCCACCAACAAATCATTAATCCTGAAGCCATGTGAATTGTCCCAGGCATCACATTCATTGGATGTTGTTCCAACACCCACCCATATGTCTACTATATACATCCCATGCAATGTGGCGTGTGACTCACCTCCCCATCTCTTTAGTATCTCCATGCTAAACAATGGTAGTAGCCCATGTGCCAATCGACTAATCATAATCCCCTTTTGATAAGTCTAAGGACTAGGAATACCTTTAAGAAATCTTGGACTAGAGATCGAAGTCACATAGTCTTAACACCTTTAGAGTAGGAAGTCTAGGGACTCATTTATAGAAATGAGATGGAGAGATATGAATGAAGATACGACCTTTATCATCAAGAATAATCAATAGTAAGGCTCACTTACATCTCAAAGTGTAAATCTAGCATCTATAACACTATCACTAATAGAACTGGCATAGTTGTCTTATGTGTTGGTGTGCAAGATTTGCCAATGAGCTAAACCATCCAATTACAAGGTGGAGAGGTTAATCTATGTGGTTCTGTATTGCTGGTATATGAAGGCAAGTATTGGGGATAAGATATGTCGCCCTCATCTTTATTGATGGAGTAAACGTTCTATGTGATCTATTGTTAGTGTGATGGGATGGTCCTTGGCCAAGGCAGATTAATTATCAAGAAAGGTGTTTCCTGAGGTGTCATCAAGTCACATTGATGAGGTCAGACACATAGTTACTGAATTTGTTATTTTATCATTCCATGGCTCTCACTCAGTTTGGACGTTAAGTGATGGAATAATTATAGCACATAGTAATCGCCAACTATAGCAAGTTCATTTGAAGTGAGATTTCACTGTCACCTATACTATTTTAAACCATAACTAGGCACTATTCAGGAACCCTTAGATCATTATCCGGATATGGAGAGATTTTGGAGATGGGTCAAGGTGTTTATTGGTGCCGAAATGAGTTTTGGTGATATCTAATTGCTAGGGGACAGTGAACCTAGAAAGTCTCACACGATATAGTGTTGCGTTTGGTATAAACATCGTGTGCCCAATGTGTCTCGGGATACAGCAGGTCAAATGTTAACTTGCTAGGTAGGGAAATGGACTTTCCCTTTTAGTAGTTGACTCTTAGTGGCTGTGAAAGTTGACTCCCAATGGCTAGGAAGTTAACTCCCACACTACCCTAGCCAGTAGTAGTGCCATCCATGTGGCAGCCAATTGGATAGGGGTGGGGGGTTATTCAACAAATCAATTTGGACATTAGGTATATAAGAGAAATTACAGAGCTTCTTATTATAACCTTCCTCTATAATTCTCTACTTCCTCCCTTCTCTTCTACTTCCATTAAAATTACATTTGTGTTATTTGTTGGTTTCTAATGATGGAAAATATATCCCAAAAGAGGGGATGAATTGGGATTTGTATAAGTTTTCAATAATTTAAAACTTTGATTGATAGTAGAATACTAGGTTTAGAAATATATGGGATATGTTTTGAGACTTTCTGTTAAGTAGGTTTCTTTCAAAACCTACTATATATGTTCTGAAATATACGTCATTATTTTGCTAGTTTCGAAATATATAATGTATGTTTTGAAATACACTTATCTATTTTACTTGATTCGAAATTTTTTGACTTGTATTTCAAACTAACACTACAAAAAAAATGACTTTTAGCAGCGATTTTTTTTGCATTTAGTGGTGGTTTTGAAAACCGCCACTAAACTAGCCGTCGCGAAGCATTTAGCGGCAGTTTTTAGCAACCGCTGGAATAACCGCTGCTAAGTAACATTTTTTGCGGCGGTTTAAAAACAGCCGCTAAAATTAAAAAAAATTAATTTTAATTTTTAAATTTTAGCGAGAAAATAAAAAAATAATTTTTTAATTTTAGCGGCGGTTTCAAAACTGCCACAAAAATTAAAAAAATAATTTTTTTAATTTTAGCAGTGGTTTCAAAACCACTACTAAAATTAAAAAATTAATTTTTAAATTTTAGCAGGCTCGGCCGCGCGCAGGCCCCAGCTTTCCTTGCGCGCGCACTTGACTAACTCTACACGCCAGGCCTGTCTGCGCGCCACGTGTCGTTGCTGCTGAAAATTAATTCCAACCCTTCCCATCCCCAAGTTTCGATCCCCAGACCTCCCCTGCACGCATGCATGCGCGAACTGCTTGATCTCCAAAGCCCCTTTGTATTATGTGTGCACATATAATTTATGAACTAATACAATCATTATTTTATCGAATTATATTTTATATATTTTAATATAAATTAAAAAACATTAATTAATTCATTATTTTTTAAAATAATAAAGGAACAAATTAAAAATAAATTAATTGAGTTAAATTAAACAAATTAAGTCATTAAAAAATAAAAAGAAGATTTTATATATTTTTTAAAAATTATTAAAATTTTGCTAAATTTCTTTTTATTTTTTAAATTAAATTTTTTAATGAATTTTGTGATTAATTTAAATTAAATTTTAAATTTATTTTTAAGATTTTATATTTTTATTAATTTAATTTTTAATTATTTTCTTAAGGAATTTTTAATTTTTTAATGAATTTACGACAAATGTTAATTTAATTTTAATATTAAATTATTTAATTATTCTTTGAATTTAGCGACGGTTTTTAAAAACCATCGCAAATATTAATTTAATTTTAATTTTTAATTTTATTCTTTAATTTTAATTATTTTATTATTTAATTATTTTTGAATTTAGCCACGGTTTTTGAAAACCGTCGCGAATATTGATTTAATTTTAATTTTTTAATTTTTTAATTTTATTCTTTTAATTTTAATTATTTTATTATTTAATTATTTTTTAAATTTAGCAGTGATTTTTTAAAATCGCCACAAATATTAATTTAATTTTAATTTTAAATTATTTAATTATTTTTAAATTTAGCGGTGGTTTCTCAAAAAAAGCCGCTAAATTAAAATTTTTAACGAATTTTGCGACGATTTTAAAAAATTGCCGCAAATGTTATTTAATTAATTAATTAATTTTTAATTTAGCAACGATTTCTAAGAAACCGTCGCAAAATTTAATTTAATTTTTTAATTATTTTATTAATTTAGCGGCGATTTTCAAAAACCGCCGCAAAATTAAATGTTTTGGTGAATTTTGCGACGGTTTTTGGAAACCGCCGCAAAATGAAAAAAAATTGCACAAAAAAACTGCCACAAAAAAATCATTTTTTTTATAGTGTAATGATCTTTGGCAAAGATGATATACATAAATAAGAGTATACCAAAGATGTTTGTATATCAAAGATATGTTTTCTATGTATATGTATAAGTTTATGCTCAAGAAAACTATTTTAGACTTTGATAACAAAACTTATGAAAGCATGTACAATAAGCAATAATGATAAGAGAAAGCTAAAGAACACTTGCACATGAGATATATAGTGGTTCGGCACCCCACCTAGTCCACTACCTTCAAGCTTACCCACTTGAAGGATTTTACAATGCCAATCACTTTTACTAGTGATCACCACAACAAGGGTTTTACCATGATTCACCCTATAACCTTACAACGTAAGTTTTTACGAGCTCAACTCAAATCTAGCACCAAGTGAGTTTTTACGGGCTTAACTCAAACCTTACACCAAGTGAGTTTTAAGGCTAAACTCGAACCTTTGACATAATGAGTTTTAGGCTCAATTCAAACCTTTACACTACAATGAGTTTTAAGGCAAAATTCAAACCTTTACAACATTTACAAGATAATGCAATTTATCTTTTACAACCCAAAGAGAAATAAATGCCTTACCACATGGTTATACAAACCTCTTAACTTGAGGTGAGGAGAGCTGGAAGGATGATACTTTGGATTTCAGCTCGCTTCTCCTTTTCACATCACAATGCACATCTAGGATCGTATGAATGGATCTTCTTGAGAGCTTGTCAAACAGATTTAGATCACTTGTGCTTGTGTGTGTGTCTCTAGTGTGTATTCACTTGTTGTATCTTGTTCTAGCTTAATCAATTTCTTCTTGTCTTCAAATATCTGCTATTTATACCAATAGATAGAAATCTGGTCGTTTATAGCCGTTAGAGACAAGACAGAAAAGTAGGTTTCAAAACATACTTAATAGGTTTTGAAGCATCACATAAATAGACTAAGGTTTCAAAACATAGACCACAGGTTTCGAAACATACAACCTTTTACAGTTGGACAAGCACTTAAAGACAACATATAATAGGAGATAGAATCTTATAGGCATTAAGATTAAACAATGGGCTCCACTTTCCAATTTGAATTTGAATTTCCAGAGCATGGAGAATGCATTAAACAAATGGTAGAGAAGCTTTTAGATAGATAAAGAAATGCAAAGCAAAAGCATCTCAATTTTCAAATGATCTGTTGACAGAATGTCAGAGGTTTTGAAACATAACATAATAGGTTTCGAAACATACCTCTTTAGAAATGAGGTTTCGAAACATGATATATAGGTTTCGAAACATAGTTCAAAAACTGATTGAAAACACATGCATAACAAAGATGTTTCGAAATAGTATACATTGAAAACATTGAAAACCTTTTCAAAGGGGTTTCGAAACATGCATAGAAACATGACAAATTTCAAAATAATTTACTTGAAAGCACAATCCACAGCATGTATACATCACAGCTTATTTACAGTAAATGTTCACATTTTCTTTTATTTATATTTTACCTCCATTTACTTTAATACATAAATGTAAATAACAAAGTACCCTCTATTTGGATTCAATAAAAATATCTAGAAAATCAAAATCCAAAATAATAAGAAAGTAGATTTTGGGTTTTAGTACAAACTTAAGATTTAGCAATAATACCACCTCCAAAATATATACTTTCTATTTAATGAAAAATTCATTAAAAATCGTTTTAGCACTGATGGATGTTAACTATCAAAATACCAGGAGATAGTTTTCCAAGAAGAAAACTCTTACTTATATGTCTCCTTATAAGGTGCTAACCTTCAAGACTTAATTAAAACAGGGTTTTCATTTTCATAAAGAGATATTTGATATTGAAATTGATATATGTTGAAAACTATACACTTGACTCATGACTTAGGGATTAAACCAATAGATGTTTTCATCATTAAAACCAATATACAAAAAGTACAACAACATTATTGTCACATGGGTGCTAGTGATAGGGCAACCTTTGGTCTAGCATGGGAAAAGGTGACTGGAATACGATAGGTGTGGACAGCCTAAGACTATTACAACGTGAGGTGGAATCGATCTTAGTACAAAAATAGTTTATGTACCCCAACTTGACATCAGACTTTAGGTATGTGTTTATTGTATTCATGTGATGCATATACGTGTTGCTTAAATATCCAAGCAGGTATGGTGTGTATATATTACTTTCGCTACATGTATCTGATGCACATAAAAATTTTAAATTTTACTCGTATCGCCATACATATAATCCATTAGTGGTATCAAAGCCTTAATTTTATATTTAATGCATATACATGATTGTATATGTCAAATATTGCAAATTAGCTAGCATTTAATGGCTGTAGAATGTTGAATTTTGGTTGTGTATCTTAGGAAAGTCAAATTCCTCATGTAGGAGTCGACTCCCCTGAAGAACACCGTTGACTCCCTTATGTTAAAGTCAACTTCTGCTTATAGGTATGCTAAAGTCAACTCTTGTGAAGTAGAAGTCGACTCTTGTGTACTATAGGGCCTAGACAGCATGTTCTAATGGCCTCGTTGTTGGTGGTTGTGTGGTAATTTGCATTGAACATTGACACGGGATGTTAGATATGCATGTATGAATGTCTGCTCATACTATTTGACATATGCACGTGATATAAATGTTTTCAAAATGTTTTGAAGCAGCAAAAACGGATGTATGCTCAAGATGAGCATGGGCTTGGTATGAATGATTGAATGTTACAGGGGCTTCAGTTGGTTTATTTCAATTTTTAATAATTATTCATTCAGTTATTTATTGAGGCATAAGTCTCGAGTAGTTTCTTTTAATCTTTATTTTGCAAATGTTGTAAATGAAAATGGCACTAAGGAGTTGACGAGATCAAAATCAAGATGCAAAGAAGTAAGTAGTCCATCATATCAAGTTGGATGTGATGTGTGGAGTGGTGTAAACCCTGGAGGCATGGGTTTACACTGTGCCCAAGCTCATGGTCATTATGGTTTATTTTATTTATTGTTCATTTTATTATGCAATTGTTGTGTGATGCAATGAATGGTGTATGATGAGACCTTAAGATAAAAGCCCCAAAAATCTTCCCATAAGCAAATCAATATTAGATTTAAGTGGTGAAACAAATTCATCATGGTTTTCCATTGTCATGGGGGTTCATCAGTCTAATTGGAAGTATCTAATAACTAAAATGTGAGGCTGCATTTTATGAAAAAGTTGTTTGATTTCTTCTATTAACCATGAGATGGGGCAATGTTAAATGGGTCTCACCTGACCAAGTAACTAAAATGTGAGGGATGGTGATGTTCAACTCATTGCATTTATCCAAACAGTGGGTGTGATCTATCTAGTCCATTAGGCCTAGTAACTAAAATGTGAGGTTTATGGTGGGTTAGAAGCTAAAGGTTGAGCTCCACATATAATGTGGTGTAAGTGTTGCCTAATGTTGTACCCTAATAATCAGAAGGAAGAAAGGCCAAGCATTGTAGAGAAGGCATGAAGTTGCTTCAGAAGGACCCTTCGAAAGCTTCCTTAGGAAGGAAGCTCAAAGAAGCTTTCAGATTCTTGATTCATGAGACAATACAGTTGCCTCACATGCACGTCTGGTGGACCCCTTCAAAATAGGCCTTCGGGAGGGTTCTTCGAAAAAGGCCTTTGGAAGCGCTCTTCAGAAGAAGCCTTCGAAAATGACAAATGTCCCTCCAAATTAGTGACACGTGCCCTTCGGCCACCAGCCTTGAAGCTCAAGCCCTATAAAAGTCCAGCTACAGTCCTCAGAAAGGGATCCAGACATCGATATACCACTTTCATTTTCCTTCCAAAATTTAGCCTATTTTCCTTTTCGTAAGATTATTTTCCTTCCGTTACTGACTTAAGCATCGGAGAGTCTTCGTGGGAGGAGAACCCCGCGAGCCTTCTGACCTTTGTTTGTTGTTCACAGTCTCTTCGGAAGCATTGCATTCGTTCCTTTGGAAGGCCTCGTTGTGGTCAAGTTCTTGCGGAAGACCTTGCTTATTCCTTTAGAAGCTATCTCCTGCGCATCCTTAAGTTCCTTCGGAAGGCCATTTCGAAAGCTTATTTCTAAAATTCCCTATACCAAAAGACCTTTTGTAACATCCATCATCGAGTGATAGGAAGGACCGAAACAACTTATCCTGATGGGCCTACGCGAACGTCCTAGGGGGGTCACTCATCCCTGAGCTACCCAGCTCAAGCACGCTTAACCCGGGAGTTCTTTGCCTACATTCAACCCAAAAGGTATCCAGCTGGTGTTGTTTCCTTCCTTACTTATCCTCGATATATACTACTCTTCTCTGAGCTCTTGGGGTATTACACCTTTGGCCATCCAAAAGATCCTCGCTTACAACGACACCACACCTTCGAGAGAGAGCTTCGGGAATACCCTTTGGAAGGACTCTCTAGACCTCTTTGAATAGTTCACCAGCCTAGCATCGGTCAATTAGGCCCTTCAAAAGGACCCTTTGGAAGCGTATCCTATCTTAGTGATTGAATATCGATTGTATCCCGAGACCATTAGCATCCATGGGCATCCCACTCCTAAAAATTTTAATTTTGTATTTTGACAATAATAATTTGGCGTCGTTTGTGGGAAATCGCAATAGAAAGCTAATCTTAACACAAAATGCTAAGAAGGACAAGATTAACTGGCTTGGCAAACCCGCCTAACCCTACTCGAAAGAGCACTTGAATCAAGACAGGAGACCTTAGCTAGGTGCACCCTATGGTACCTGGACTTTTGGAAGATCACCTAGACAATGAGGTGCGCTCGGGAAACATTCCAATGCTTGAGGGCATTAGACTACAAGATTGGGGGATATGGAGCATTTAGAACAAAGGGAGGTACATGTCATCGGATTGAGGAGACAAATGGCAGGGCAAGAGAGGCAAGCCCCACCCATAATATAGCAAATCAGGAACAACACTCCCCGGGGCAGTCCTCAATTCCAGGAAGGAACCCTGTGGCAACTTCAGTGCCTCAAGGACCCTTCAAGGTAGCTCCACTCACAGTCCCACTATCAGATTATGAGCAGCTATAGAAGAATTTTGAAGAGCTAAAGAACCAGAATGATGAACTCAAGACGAACAATGAAGATAGCGTGAGAAGACTACAGGGGATTACTGCTCTTTTGCATGAATTGATGCCAGACATCCACATTCCCCACATGGGATAAACAGGTGTGGGGAGAGAACACTGGTGGTCCCAAGACAACCCTCTAAGGGCCCCACGACGAGGGGTAAGGATTGGGACTCCTAGGTTTAATGACTAAGTCCTGGAAAAGAAAAACCCGAGAGGGGATTATGACAAGAGGCTAAGGAAAGCCCCTATGTATGAAGAGACAATAGAAAGCACCTACTCAAGAGCTTTTTGCATCCCATCTCCTTGCAAGAACGAAGTGGAAAAAGAAATGCTCAAGGCGTCTGACATCAAATGCCTCATAAAGGAAGTGTTGGAACAGAAGCAAGTTGTGATGACGCCAAGGGAGGTGCCCATGAAGGGGTTTCCACTGTCCGAAGAACTCCAAAGGCAGCCAGTGCAACCAGAGTTCAAGCTACTGCAACTCTCAGTGTACTTAGGGAAGGAGGACCTCAAGAAGCACCTACAACACTTTGTGGCAATGATTGTGTTACATGGGCGGAATGAGGTCACTAGGTGTAGGGCTTTTCCACTCTTCCTAGAGGGACAAGTCCAATAGTGGTTCACTGAATTACCAGTAGGGCATATCTGATCATTTAAACAGTTAAAGAAAGAATTCCTGGAGGCGTTTTCTACCTATGTCCCGAAGAAGAAGAGTGTTAATGTACTTGATGAGCCTGCAGTAGAGGCCTGGTGAATCTTTGAAACAATATATCGAGCGGTTTAGAGCCACAACGTAGGAGGTAAGGGACCTCTCGGTCAGGTTGGCGGCATTAGCTTTGCTTAATAGAACTATGTATGCCCTACTCAGAAGATCCCTAGCCTTTTCTGAGCCGAACTCGATGACTGAATTGTTTGCCCGAGCAGAACAGTTTATTGTCCAAATGGAAATTTTAGAGGCGTGGGAAGGCAAAAGAAGAGGAAATCCAAATGACATTGGATAGATAGAGTAATGAAAATACAAAGGAGAGAAGAGTCACCAAAGATGCAATTCTAGAGCTTCACCCCCCTCACTTAGCCAAGAGCTGCTATCCTTTCATCCATCACACACACAGGGCCCTCACTTAGCCAAGAGCTGCTATCCTTTCATCCATCACACACACAGGGCTCATTAACTTTCCTCCACATTCCAACCAGCTTATGGGCAGGAACATGGATGTTTTCTACAAATTTCACGAATCCCATAGACACACTACAGAGCAGTGTTGGGAGTTATGTAACCAAATTGAGCAGCTGATCAGAAATGAGAAGCTTGATCCATTTATACTGGATAAACCAAAAAATCAACAGGGTCGGGAAGACAGATCCAAGATGTTGTTTTACTTTTGTATACTTAGTTTTAATGATGAAAAACAATATTTTATTAAATCCGTAAGTCATGAATCAAGGTGGTGGTTTTCAACAAAAATCAATTTCAAGTGCTTTGTTAAAATGAAAACCAAAAAGATTTATGATTTTCTATATTAGTTGGAGATTTGCAAAGTCAACTTTTTAGTCTTAAAAGAATCTCCTATAATGATTTTTAAATAAGCTTTTGAAGCGTGCATGAAAGGTTTTGGCTTGAAACTTAAACGTATGAAAAATCCTTTAGTTTATGCATCATGTCTTGAAACTCGTTTTGATAACGTTTCAATATTTTTCTAAGTCTGGAAGACTAGTATCTTATAAGGAGACATATATGAAAATATTTTCTTTTTAGAAAACTAACTCCCGGTAATTCAATAGCTAACATTCATTAGTGATAAAATGATTTTTAACGAATTTTTTAAGAAATAGAAAGTGTATATCTTGGAGGTGGTAAAAATGCAAAATCCTAAGTTCCTACTAAAATCCAAATTCTACTTTCTTATTCTTATAGATTTTGATTTTTTAGATATTTTTATTGAATCCAAATGGGGGGTACTTCGTTATTTACATTTATGTATTAAAGTAAATGGACATTTACTTAAACTAAAGAAATGTAAATATCTTGTGATGTTTTGTATCAATCAAGTGTGCTTCTTCATGTTATCATTTGAGTTTTAAATTTTTCATAATGGATAGTCGACTATGTGGTTCTATGCTGTCGACTATGCCTTAGGATAGTCGACTATGTTGTTTGATCTGTCGACTATTTAAAGTTTCTGTTGACTATTTTTGGATCTGTCGACTATCATGTAAGGATAGTCAACTATGGCTTTTCATCTGTCGACTATTTTTGTTCATAAGTTTCAAAATTTTCTTTGTAATTTTTGATCTGTTGACTATGTAAAAGGATCTGTCGACTATGAGAAATTTTGGTTTAGCAATAGTCGACTATGCCTTCTTGTTTGTCGACTATTTCTTGTTTTACTTGTAAAAATAGTCGACTATGCATTTCTTCTGTTGACTATTTCTTTTTGCAGAAAGCTATAACGGCTAGTTTTTCAACTCCAACGGTCATAAAAACGGCTAGTTTCCTCTTAAATCTTTATGTAAGCCTATATATATAACTCAAAGAGCATCAAGAGAAGGCTAATGGATGGGAACGAGTTGCTCTAAAGAGTTCAAATAATTTTTATTCGAGTTTATAATATTTGCGCTTTCACTATTATATATTTTTCTCCAAAGCTTCGTTATTCTATCATTGTAAATTTATTATTAAGCCTTGTTTTCATTGTGAGAGAACTTGTAACTAAGAGTGTTAACTTTTAGCTTCTCTCTTTCATTTGTATCTTTGTTATTTTCCTAGCTTGTGTAGCTAGAGGGCCCATTTGAGTGGGAGGTTGTAATTTATAGTCTCGGACTAGAGGACCTACTTGGGTTGAGTAGGGGGTTGATAGTGGATGGTTTAAAAAATCCTTAGTGAGGAGCTAAGGTAGTGGATTAGGCTTAGATTAAGCGGAACCACTATAAATCTTGGTCTCATGTGCACTCTGTTTTCATTTGTTCTGTTAGCATTTTTATGCTTACTTATTTCGCTTAATCATTCATAAGATTTCAGATTTATTTTTCACCAAACGAGAGTGTTTCTTTTTCTCAAAAGAATTTTTTTTTTTAAATATCCAATTCACCCCCTCTTGGTGTGTGCCATAGCACCTCTCGGTCTAACACAAGAGAGGTAATCAGAGGAGGCCCCCTCGTCTTAAGAATAATGTCCCAAGCAAAAGGGAAAACCAACAACCCCGACAGATGAAAGGGTAAAAGAACAATCAGAGGAGAGAAGAAGTAGGGCCAAGCCTGGGAGAAAGTGACAATGAGCCTATTATGGAAAGGATACACATGATCTCAGGGGGAGAGAACTTGGCAGGCAATTCCTCTTCCGCCAAAAAGGCATATGCGCGCTAGGCGTTACACGTGGACTCGGTGCCAAAAGTTCATGAAGACGAAGTTCCCATCATTTTCACACTCGAAGACCAAGGGGATGTATTGCTCCCTCATGATAACCCTTTGGTTATCTCTGTTGTTATTGCCACGCACCCAATCAAGAGAATACTAGTGGATAGCAAAAGCTTTGTCAATCTGTTATACTGGAACTACTTTGAGAAGATTCATATTGTCCATGACTAACTAAGGACATCCATTTTCCGTCTGTATAGCTTCACAGGAGAAGTGGTACTAGTGGTTGGGTTGGTTCAGTTGCTCATTACACTTGAGGATTACCCCCAAGTGATCATCTGACAGGTTAACTTCATAGTAGTTAAGACTTTCTCCCTTGCCTACAACATGATCCTAGGATATTCCCTCATTAATGCTATGAGAGCTGTCATTTCCTCGAGGTACTTGCTAATGAAATTCCACACATTACAGGGGGTAGGCTAAGTAAGGGGTAATAAAAAACAAGCCAGGGTATGCTACGTGAGCTCTACGAAAGGCACCAAGAAGAAGGAAAGAATAGTGACTGAAGAGACTTTAATGATTAGTGAACAAACTCTTGAAGCTAACAAGCCTCAGCCAGTAGAAATGCTTGAAGCCATCCCTCTAAACCCTGACGATAGCAACAGACAGGTACGTGTAGGGAGCCAATTAGAGGGTCTAGAAAAAGAGGAGGTCATCAAATGTCTACGGTCCTATGAGGACATATTTGCTTGGATGCCCGCCGACATGCCTGGGATTAACCCAGAGATCATATCCCACCGACTGAATGTCCATCCGGAGGCCCAGCCAGCCAAGTAGAAGAAAAGACACATCGCCCCAAAGAAATTGAGGTATCTGGAAGAAAAAATATATAAACTCCTTGAAATGGGATTCATCAGGGAAGTTTAATACCCTGAGTGGCTAGCGAATGTTGTGATGGTACCTAAGGCTAATAGGAAATGGCGAACATGCATCAATTTTACCAACTTGAATAAGGCTTGCCAAAAAGACTCCTACCCATTCCCTCAAATAGACAGGCTGGTTGATGATACCTCTGGATATACAGTGTTGAGCTTTTTGGATGCATTCTCAGGTAACCACCAGATCAGTATGTATCCACCTGACGCTTAGAAAATGGTATTTATCATAGAAAAGGGGACGTACTGCTATCAGGTGATGCCTTTTGGCTTAAAAAACGTAGGGGCCACGTATCAGAGAATGGTCAACAAGGTATTCAAAGACTTACTTAGGGAGGTAATGGAGGTCTATGTGGACGACATGATAGTAAAAAGAAAACAAGGCGAGTGGCACGCCAGATAACTTGAAAAAAATTTTGCTGTGGTTAGAAAGAATAATATGCGTCTGAATCCTGACAAGTGCGTATTTGGGGTAAAATCAGGAAAATTCTTGGGATACATGATTACTCACAGGGGGATAGAGTCTAACTTGGAAAAGGTGCAAGCAATAATTGACATGCAGTCTTCCTCCTCAGTAAAGGAGGGTTAGAGGTTGATAGGTTGCCTAAAGTCATTGGGCAGATTCCTCTTGAAATATGCTGAACGCAGCCTTCCCTTCTTCAAGGCCCTAAAGGAGGGCAGAAATTTTCGATGGACCCCTGAGTATGAGAAAGCCTTTCAAGAGTTGAAGGAGTACCTAAAGGAGATTCCCCTATTGACTCGACCGAAAATCGAAGAAAAACTATGCCTATATTTGGGAGTCAGCCATCAGGCTATAAGTGCAGTCCTCGTTAGGCAAGTTAGACAGATCGACAACCCAATCTATTATGTGAGTATGGTATTGTAGGGAGCATAGTTGTGATATCCCTACACTGAGAAGATAGCTCTAGCACTAGTGACAATAGCGAGGAAATTAAGACCCTACTTTCAGGCCCACATCATGGCAGTGCTAATAGATCAACTGTTACGATAGATTCTACAAAGGCCTAAATGTTCAGGAAGGCTAACCAAATGGGCAATCGAACTCAATAAGTTCGATATTAGCTTCGAGCCCAGAAAGGTAATAAAGGGGTAGGCGTTGGCGGACTTTATAGTGGAATGAACTTACTCGCCCACAGCAGAAGAAGTTTGCAGGAAATAGTGGATGTTATTTGTGGACGGAGTGTCTAATACCAAAGGGAGTGGAGCGGGAGTGGTATTAATCTCTCCCGAGAAGGAAATGTTGGAATACTCCCTACGCTTCACATTTTTGAGCTCAAACAATGTAGCATAATATGAGGCTTTATTGGATGGAATAAAATTAACAGAGAAATTGGAGGTAAAAAGCTTGATAGCCCACAACAATTCTTAGTTGGTAGTGTAATAGTTCCAAAGAGCTTTTAAAGTAAGGGAGCCGGTCTTGGCCCGCTATCTGCAAAAAGGTGAAAGAACTCACCCACAAGTCTGAGCACTTTGAACTTATTCAAATCAACAGGTTCAACCAATATGCTGATTAGTTGTCTAAGTTGGCCTCTAGGCATAGGCATCGTATCATTTGGCCTAGACACTAGATCAACTAAGGATTCAGGTCTAGAAAAAAAAAACATAATATCATACTCAAACAAGGGATCTGGGTGAGCCTGTGGGCATAAGCATCGAATCATCTGATGGTCTTGGGCTAGTCAGAGGTCATCGACACCAGATCGCCACTGGACGACTTAACTTCGGTAAGCAAAATCATGTCAGAATTGTCATATGGTCGCTTCGTCTTTTTCCATACCTTCCTAGGGTCGGTCTACCTCAGGAAATCTGGGTTTAGCCAGTGGTCCGATGCAAGATTCCTACTAGACATCTGAGTTTGCCTGGAGGCCTAAGCACCAGATCAACTAGGGAGTTGGGTAGAGCTAAAAGGCATAGCATCGAACTCAAACGAGGGATCTGAGTTAGCCTGCAGGCATAGGCATTGGATCTTCTGGTGACCCCAGACTGGTTCGTGGTCATCAGCATCAAATTGCCACTAGGCGGTTTAACCTTCGAGAGGAGGTTGTGCTCAAGCCATTGCACCTGCATCACATTTTTCGACACATACAAATAGTCAGGCGCATGGTGATTTTATGTGGTTCGGCTTATAATTTTGTTTACTCCATGAGAATATAGGGGGTATATTCTTTTGTTTATTTATTTCAGGATATTATTACAATGAAAAATTAAAAAGAATCTTGGCCCCTGGCCAGATCAAACAATGTTTCTAGCGATAGGCTTGGTTGTACATCTTGTGCTTCATCCCCTCCGCTGGAGTTAATGACTGATAAAGCCGGGAAGTACCTCTTGAGGTGCATGGTGTTCCATGTTTTGCCCATTGCTTTTCCTTGTAGCGTTTGTAGTAGGCACGCGTTGGGTCACAATATCTTCTGGATTCTATAAGGCCCTTCCCAATTAGGCTTTAGTTTCCCTTCTTCCCTAAAAGCCTTGGTGATAGCTGTCTCTCTAAGTACCAAATCTCCCTGCTCAAGTTTTCGAGGGTGAACCCTCTTGTTGTAATAGCTGGAGACTCTCCTCTGATACGTTGCCAACTACACTGCTGCTCTTTCTCTTAATTCATCTAGCAGGTCTAGATTCTCCCTTAGACGATCTAAATTATTCTCTTCCCTGAAGGTTGTGACCCACGGTGAGCTAAGATCTACTTCCACAGGGATAAGAGCGTATGTTCCATATACCAGGTTGAAAGATGTTTACCCTGTAGGTGCTCAACTTATCATACGATATGCCCACAAAATGCTAGGGAGTTCATCGGCACATCTGCCTTTCGCCTTCTCCAATTGGGTCTTTAGCTCATGCAGTATGGTCTTGTTGCTTGCTTTGGCTTGTCTGTTTACCTGTGGATATGTCACGGACGCCATTCTCAAATTGATTCCCCATCAGTGATAAAAAGATTTGAATACGTCCGAGTCGAATTGTGTTCCATGATCTGTGTTGAGTATATGGGGCACACCAAAACGACAAATAATATCTTTCCACACCATTCTTTCCACTTTCTTTTCAGTGATGGTTGCCAAAGGTTCAACTTCTACCCACTTCGTGAAATAATTTGTAGCTACCAGCAAGAATTTCCTTTGATCGGATGCCATCGGGAGTGGCCCCAGTATGTTTAGCCCCCATTGCGCAAACGATAGAGGTTAGAATATTGGTTGGATGGGAGTAGGAGGCCTTACCATTAGAGGAGCATGTTTATGGCACTTGCAGGTTTGAACCTTCCTGGTCGCATCTTACCTTAGTGTGAGCCAAAAGAAATTGGCTCGCAAGACTTTTTCGGCTAACACCCTTCCCCCAAGGTGTTCAGCACAATCTCCCTCATGCCCTTCTTCCAAGGCTTGTTGTGCTTCCCTGGGCGTTAGACATTTTAGTAGCGATATGGAATATCCTCTTTTGTATAGTTCCTGATCGATTATTGTGAAACGAGTTGCGCTGGTTTTTAATCTCTTTGCTTCTGTGGGGGTTTCTAGTAGTTCTTAACCAAGTAGATACTTTAGCATCGGGCTTCTCCAATCTTCAGTCCCTATAATGCAATGTACTGCAACGTCTCCCTCTCCTACACTGGGTTGTTAGAGGACTTCCACGTGGATTAGGCGTCTGGAAGTGTCATAGGTAGAAGCTAATTTTGACAACGCATTTGCGTGCTAATTGAGGGACCTATTAATTTGAATTAATTCAAAACACCCAAACCTGTGGGCGAGCTCTTTCACCTTCTGCAAATAACGGGCTAATACTAGCTCCCCCATTTCGTAAGTGCCTTGGAACTGTTGTACCACCAACTGAGAATCACTGTGGGTTGTCAGGCTCTTTCCTTCCAATTTTTCTGCTAACTTCATTCCAACTAGCAAAGTCTCACACTCCGCTACGTCGTTCATATTGGGGAAGTTCAAATAGAGTGAGTACTCTAAGATCTCATGTTCTGGGGAAATCAACACTACCCCTACCCCACTCCTTTTGGCATTTGAGACCCCATCCGCTATCATAGGCTTCTTCCATTGTAGGTGGTTGAGTACATTCTACTATGAAGTCTACCAACACTTGCCCCTTTATTGCCTTTCTAGGCTTGAAGCTGATATTGTACTCACTAAGTTCGATAGCCTATTTGGTTAGCCTCCCTGAACACTCAGGCTTCTGCAGGACCTTCCTTAATGGTTGGTTTGTCAATACCGTTACAACGTGCGCTTGAAAATAGGGTCTCAATTTCCTTGCCGTTGTCACTAATGCTAGAGCTACTTTTTCAGCATAGGGGTATCGTGACTTTGCCCCCTGCAACACTTTACTTACATAATAGATGGGCCTATCAGCCTGCTCCCATTTTCTAACAAGAACTGTACTTACTGTGTGATGGCTGATTCCTAAATATAGACATAGCTTTTCTCCAGTTTCTGGTCGGGTCAATAGGGGAATCTTTTTTAGGTACTTCTTTAATTCTTGAAAGGCTTTCTCGCACTCGATAGTCCACTAAAAATTTCTGCCCCCCTTTAAGGCCTTGAAAAAGGAAAGGCTGCTTTCGACATATTTCAAGAGGAATCTGCCCAAGGCTGTCAGACGACCTGTCAACCTCTGAACCTCCTTTACTGAGGAAGGGGACTGCATATCAATTATTGCTTGTACCTTTTCTAGGTTAGTTTCTATCCCCTTATGAGTAATCATATATCCTAGGAATTTTCCTAATTTTACCTCGAAGGTGCACTTGTCGGGATTCAGGCGCATATTATTCTCTCTAAACACAATAAAAACTTTTTCCAGCTACTCAACGTGTAACTCGCTTTGCTTGCTTTTTACTATCATGTCATCCAGATAGGCTTCCATTACCTCCCCAAGTAAGTCTTTGAATACCTCATTGACCATTCTCTAATATGTGGCTCCTGCATTCTTTAAACCAAAAGGCATCACCCAGTAGCAGTATGTTCCATTTTCTATGATAAATGCCATTTTCTCAGTGTTGGGTGGATACATATTGATCTGGTGGTAGCCTGAGAATGCATCCAGAAAACTCAGTACAACATACTCGAAGGTGTTACCAACCAACTTATCTATTCTGGGGAGTGGGTAAGAGTCTTTCGGGCAGGCCTTGTTGAGGTCGGTGAAGTTGATGCACACTCGCCATTTTCAATTGGCTTTTTTCACCATCACGACATTTACTAACCACTTGGGGTATTGGACTTTCCTAATGAATCTTGCCTCAAAGAGTTTGTCTACTTCTTCTTCCAGACACTTCAATCTCTTTGGGGTGATATATCTCTTCTTCTATTTAATAAGTCAGGCCTCAAGGCGAACATTCAATCGGTGGGATATGATTTCTAGATTAATCCCCAACATGTTAGCTAGCATCCAAGCAAATATATCAACATAGGATTGTAGGCACTTGACTCCTCTTATTTTTCTAGGCCCTCCAATTGGCTGCCCGCATGTACTTGTCTTTGGTCATCACCAAGAATCAGAGGGATGGCTTCAAGCGTTTCCCCTGGTTGAGGTTTGTTGGCTCCAAGAGTCTGCTTACTAATCATTAAGGTCTTTTCAGCCATTGTTTTTTCCTTTCCCTTGCTGCCTTTGGTAGAGCTCACATTGCATACCCTTGCTTGTTTCTGATTACCTCTCACCTGGACTACCCTACTATGTTGTGGGGAATTTCATCAGCGAATACCCCAGGGAAATGATTGCCCTCATGGCATTAAAGAGGGAAAAATTCTTGACTACCATGAAGTTAACCTATCGGGTGATCACTTAGGGGTAGTCCCCGAGTGTAATGGGCAACTGAACAGATCCAACCATGGGTACTGCTTCTCCTGTGAAGCTATACAAATGGGAGGTGACTATCTTTAGTCAGTCATGGGCAATATGCATCTTCTTGAAGCAATTCCAGTATAGTAGGTTGACAGAGCTTCCGCTATCCACCAGTATTCTCTCAATAGGATGCTTGGCAATAACGACGAAGGTAACCAAAGGATCATCGTAAGGGAACAATACACCCTCTTGGTCTTCAAGTGTGAAAATGATGGGATCCTCATTTTCTTGGACTTTTGTTACAGAGTCCACGTGCAGCTCTTGGTGTGCATATGCCTTTCTGGTTGAAGAGGAATCGCTTACCAAATTTTCTCCCCCTCGTGTATCCTTTCCATAACAGGCTCATTGTTGTTTTCTCTTGCGCTTGGCCCTACTTCTTCTCTTCTCTGATTGTTTCTTTGTAACACCCCACTTTTCCTAGGGCGTTAGTGTAACGCCCCAAATTTTTCTGGGCATGTTATAACTTAGGATTTCAGGAATTCTTTTTCTTTTTCACACCGCAACCATCAAAATATGACATAGAATTCCCAAAAATCCCAAATTTCATCTTCTCAGCCTAACAAACCCACTAAACAAATAGCTAAGACAGGTGTTATAATTACAAATGCGTAAACTAGATTGAACCTGATACGGTACACAACCATAATGCTTTATTGATCATATAGAAAACTGTTCAAGACGTCTACAAGATATATTACATCATTTCTCGAAGCAATAACTGAGCGTCTTAAACATAACCAAAAACATACTAAGGTTCTCATGAACTGAATTTCTCACACTGACATAAAGACACACTAAACATGCTACCAACAGCAAAATGAGCTTATTCTTCAACTACCTTCTTTCCCTTAGAGTCGTTTGTCGAACATGGAATATTTGAATATTCCAGGGACATAGTCCAATTATAAGATGAATCTTTTAGTGAGAGCTCTAAAAACAGTTTATATCATTGCATGAACATGTATAAAATGTATGAGAAAACAACGAGGACTACTCTGAAGTGCCTTGTGAACATATCAGCCTCCTCCAACGAGAGCTTTCTCAATGATGCATGCATAGCGCCTCTCAGGAGGTCGCTAACCATGTCACCTCGGCCCGACCTCATAGAACTCATGCAAACATAACATCTGTTGTCCTTTAGACTCACAGTCTTCCCTATGAGAGCTTTCTCGATGGCACATGCACAACGCCTCTCAGGGAATATCCTGACCTTTGCCCTCGAACAACGATAGATAGGTACAACAATATGACCACACAAATTTCATAAATGCAATAGTTGAAAACCAATGGCATATATTTGTAGAAAAAATACATTTCATATATGTAACATGATTTCACGTAGGAGAATAATAAGAGTTTATGTATAGGAACTTCACAAAACACATTTTATGCAATAGAAATCTCTCATAAGAGAACAAAAATAGGATTTAGAGTATAGGAGTCTCACCTTGACTTAATCCGGGATTCCTTGAAATTTGTGCAAATCTTCGAGTCTTCTGACCAAACCACCTTCTTCTCTAGGAACAAAAGCATTATGTCTAGTAAGCTCGAAGCACTCTCGTCTAGTATGAATTTATCACAACTTAGAATGAGGAAACCCATGGCTATGAACACCCTATTTATAGGCTTTGAAACTTGGACATTAAATAAGTCACAATCATTTCAAATCTTTTCTAAATCTTCCAAGATATTCCAATCATTTCAAATCTTCTAAAATATTCTTTAATCATTCCAAATCTTCTAAGATATTCTCTAATCATTCCAAATATTCTTAGATTTTTTGCAATCATTCTTATCCGAATCAAATCTTATCTAATCAAATCTTATCAAATTTTATCCAAATCAATCTCATCAAATCTTATCCAAATCAAATCGCATCCAATCAAATCTCATCAAATCTGATCAAATAAGTCATCGTGAGCTTTCATCTTATCTTTAAAGTCATCATGAGACTTTATCCTTAATCTCCCAGATGACTCTAGGAAAAAGGTTTCAAAAATTACACTTTGGCCCAAATTTTTCAAGTAATTGCACTTAGACCCTTTTCAACTTGGTCCCTAGGCCAATTTTTAATTGGATTTTAGTCCCTAAAGAAAGGACTAATTACACTAATATCCTTGATTTTTAGGTAAATTACACTTTTACCCGAACCTCAAAAATTACGATTTTGCTCCTGGCTTAGAAACTGAACTTCTCCCTCAAGACCTTCATAACCCTTTGAAATGTCCTAAAACTTTCATTTGACCCTTGAAGATTTCAAAAAAACATCGTTTTGACCTCCTTCTAATAATTTTGAAAATCTGCACTTAGGCCCGAATCTTCGTTTTGGCCATAAACTCTTTCGTTTCTTCTTGAAACCACTGAAGGGTTGCTCTACATACCAAATATGAACTTTCTTAGGGTTCCATTGACTTTTCGGATGCCCCCTACAATAATTCGGTATTTCAGCCTAAATTGTAGTTGCCTCTTTAGCTGTACCGAGAACCGTTCCGGATCCAATTTTTTTCGGTGCCATAAATTATACCTCGAGATGCTTGACGATGTCACATCATTTTCCTTAAGCATCTAGGCTCCAGGGCACTTCCTATAGTTGATTCGGCAACTAATTGCCTTTTTAAGCCCATTTTTTGATATTTTAAACTCACTTAAAATACGTGGCAACATGATAAAAATATGGGGTATTACAGTTAGATAACGTAAGATTTTGGGAATATATATTTTTTTAAACATAAATTCCACACAAATCATTCTCTGTGTATTACCCCAGATTTTCAAACTCAAATGTGATGTAATACTTGAGATTATTAGGTTCTAATACTTGAGGAAACAAGTCCTTTCAAGGGGTTATAGAAGTCTTGAGACAAAGCTTCAATTTTTGAGCCAGTTGTAAAATTGAAAATATTGAAGTCGGGCAAAAGTGTAATTTACCTAAAATCTTGGGGTATTAGCATAATTTATCAATTTTTGAGGGGTCAAAAGTGTAATTAAAAAATGGTCTGGGGGACCAAGTTGCAAGGGGTCTAAGTGCAATTACCTGAAAAGTTCAGACCAATGTATAATTCTTGAAACTTCGCGACTGGATCATTTTGAAATCCAAGACTTAGCCTCCAAAGTCTCCAAACCTTATCCTCAAGGACACATGACAAGCAACTATTGGGCACTTGAAAGATTAGATAAGATCACATGATGACTCATAATGACCCCCTTGAGGTGGCATCGCCTAATTGGCCAGGAAAATCTTACTTAGCCTCTAAGTTTGGTGAAGTCTCCAAAACTTATCGTTAATGACACATGGAAAGCATTCATTGGCCACTTGAAGATAGGATTTGAAACCTCATGATGACCTCGCAGGGTGGCGACGTGTGATTGGCTCGGGAAGTCTATAAATATAAGGCCTTTGGGGGTATTCTTTTGGGCATTCAATAGGAGGAAAAGGAAGGGAGTTTGAGAGAGGAAACGCTATCAAAGGAAGGAGAAAATTTTGCCAAGAATGGGGAAGAAACTGCCTCGTCAGAATGTTTGGGATCACCACCATAAAATGTGCCAAATGTTAGCAAAACTACAAGGTAAGTCTGATTTCTTTTTATAATCTGATAGAGGGTTGAATAAGGGTGACGTAGGTTCGAATGGGGGTCAAAACGGAGCTAAAACAAGAAAGTTATGGCCGAAATACCAAAAGGAGGTGGAGCTAGCCGAATTTTAAGGGTGGCGTCGATTTTTAAGGATGACGCGTGTAGCTCACGCACCGACAAAGGGGCTGCGCGTGAGGGCACGTCATCCAATTTTTGGAAGTGCGTGAGGGCGCGTGGGACCTCCTCTTGACCTGCAAATTTGCATACTTGACCCTCTTTTAATTCCCTACGACCCTATGTAAAAAATATTTTGAGTTTGGTTTACGAAAATTTGTGATATTTGCAGAAAACCATTCTCATACACTGTAAACAGTACTCCGACAAGTCCAAACCAGAAAGATGAGTGTTTCTTGCATCATTTTGCTACATCCCCGGTCATTTTGGCTTCATTGGGTATGGGTGTCGACTTGCATATCATGTCTTTGTGGCTTACATGTCATATTTTCCCTTAGTTATGCATATTCCTTCTACTTTGTCATATATCATGTTCGTGTTGGTGATTGTGACTAGTTGTTGGGATATCATGGAAGATCTCGTGCTCTTACGGTGAGCCAATAAGTGACTATGATGATCGCATGGATGATTGTAACACTTTGGCATTGCTACCATATGGGTGGATTTCATAATAGCATTATTGCATTTGCAAGTACATACCTTTCCTTTTCTGATTCACTCACTTAGATATAATATCTAACTTGGGTTGATACCCCTAAAACGTTCCATGTTCTAGGTATATCAGAAGTATCAGGTGTTTCAGGTTCCAGTTCAAAGCATGGGCAAGGAGGTTGAGCTTCGCTAGCTTTGGGTTTTTTATTTATTATGTACCTATGTAATTGTACAATAGTGATGTATTATAATAGCAGCTAGGGTACTCAAGTTTGTAATAAGTATAAGGGTGCCCTACAGTTGTACTACAACGATAAGTTGTGTCTTTTGGAGTATTGAGAGTCTTATACATTTCTTGTGCTTGTAAAGAAAATCTAGTGAAAACCCTTTTATCTAGCTTGGGCTAAGCTTTCAGGTTCGATCCAATGCTTTCTTTGGTAAGGATTTCTATAATGCCCATAGGTGATGTCTTCTTAATTGTATTTCAAGTTATTACGTATTTGGAAAGGCGGGCGTTACACTCCAACAATTCTGTTATACCTTCTCAGCATACCAAAGTAAGAATCAATAAGTTAAGATAGGCAAATCATCATAAATGCGGAAGGTAGACCGAAACCTCAAACAGTACATAACCGAACCATTTTATTCATAACATGAAAATTGTACTATCGTCAAACATGACATTATCAAGATATACATCATAATCAAAAGACATGCTATGAACCACCTACTAATCTTCGTCACTTCTCGACAATCCTTTTTCCTTTCACACTGTTGCTTTCACTTGGAACGTTTGAATATTTCAAGGACAAAGTCCAAATAAGATGTTGAATCATCTAAGTGACAGTTCAAAATATTTCCATGAATGTATGCAAGACCATGAAACAAAATTGACATATCCCTTGACATGTCCCAGCCCAAGAGAATCCCACATAGCACTTAACCCTAACCAAGGAAAATGCAATTTGTTTAAAGGCAACACAACCATATCGACACATTGGCACAACACTGTTAATGCATGAACCCAGGAATCACCCCATCATCATTACGTTCCCACTCAGAAGCATTCCAGACCGCGTTAACACAAACCCTGGCCACAAGATGATAAACACTATCCTTGTGAATCCACGTCCACCTCGGAAACAATACTATCGCTCAAAGGCCTCGGGGTGGTGTCCATTTGCAACCCCGCCACTTAAGGCGATCTAGGGTGGTGTACACTCTCAACCCCACCATTTGTTGATTCACAAGGGTGGTGTCCACTCTCAACCCCCATCACAAGTGGGCATTAATCCTTGGCACGCTTCCCTAGTGCTATCATTTAAGTGCCACATCACAAGTTGACATCCCACGTCCCACATGGACAACATAAAAATATGTCAATGCCACATACCATGAATCGATGCATCATATAAAACAACATTTCATGTACATAATTTATCACACAAAATTCAATGCACATGCATAAACATTTTGGGATGAACTTCTTATATGAAAACAACCATAACAGGTTAAACCATTCACATGCAATCAAACCGTTTGCATGAACTAAATCAAGTTTAAGAAGAATCAAAACCAAGTTTAAGGGTAGAACCACTCACAATAAACCAAATTTTAAGTAAGAACACTCATTAAACAAAACATTTATAATAAACTAAAAACCAAGTGTTGCGTCGAACCACTCATAAGTCAAAACATTTGTAATAAGCTAAAATCAAGTGTGGGATCGAATCACTCATAATAAACCAAGTTTTAAGTAAGAACACTTATTAACCAAAACATTTGTAATAAACTAAAAACCAAGTGTTGGATCGATCCACTCACCTCGAACGTACTCAAAATGCCTCAATTTTCATGCAAATCCTCAAGTCATTTTTTACAAAATTCTTCCATCTTTCTCAAGAGCAAAGCCCTCCCTTTTGTTTCCCTCAATTTGGGAGAGATTCTACTCGAAGATGTTTGGAATAGTTTGTGATCAACCTAAGTCCCTATTTATAAACTTTTCCAACCAACCACGTGTTGCTACCCCAAAGGTCATCATGAGTTTTATCCGCCACCTCAAGGGTCATCACGAGTCTTATCCGCCACCTCAAGGGAGTCATTATGCATCATCATGAGGCCTTAAATTAGCTTTCAAGAAATCTAATTGTTGCTTGCCATGTGTTTTTAAGGATAAGATTTTGGAGACTTAGAGGCTAAACAAACTTCTATAGCCAATCACGCATTGCCACCTTGCATGGTCATCATGAGCTTTTATCCTATCTCTAAAGTTATCATAAGTGTTTGCCACATGTCCCTAGCTTGGAGACTAAGCAAACTTGGAGGCTAAGTCTTGGACTCCTGAGTGATTCAAAGGTGGATTTAATGTTGTTTGAAATCTAAAGCTAAATTGAAATGTAAACTCACGTACGCACCTTCTCAACTATTTACACCTTTGCCCTACCACCTCATGCTTTGATTTGTGTGCTTTATCATGACTTCTAATGGTTAGTTAACCCAGTTCGTTACCATAATGATCCAGTCGCGAAGTTCTAAGAATTACACTTTGCCCTAAACTTTACAGGTAATTGCATTTAGACCCTTTTTAACTTGGTTTCGGGCTAATTTTAATTGCATTTTAGTCCTTGAAGAAAGGATTAATTATGCTAATACCCTTGATTTTTATGTAAATTATACTTTTATCCGAACCTAAAAAATTATGATTTTGCCCTGGCTTAAAAACTGAACTTTTGTCTCCAGACATCCACAATCCCTTGAATATCCTATTTCTTCAAGTATCCGAATCTAAAAATCTCGAGTATTACATCCCTTATGATCATTCGATTTTTTAGGCTGAAAATTAGTTGTATCGACAAATTATCTCTATTCCGATTGCTTTCAGTGTTATAAATCTAGTCTCAAGACACTCGTTAATGATATACCTTTTCTTTAGATATTTATGTTTTGGGGTACTTCCTTCTATCGATTCAATAATTACTTAACTAAATTCTCAAACCGATTTTCAATTCCTTGAACTTACTTAACACTATACAATATGGGGTATTATATTCTATCTCCTTCCCTCTATTGGGGCTGTTGGTTTTCCTTCCTATTTGGGGCATCATTCCTAGGATGAGGAGGCCTTCTTTGATTATCTCTCCTGGGTCTGTCTCCCCTGCCTTGTTGGTTTTTCGGCTTATCTGGTATAAATCAATCAAGCTTCCTATCTCTGATCAGCTGCTCAATCTGGTTACGTAACTTCCAGCACTGCTCTGTAGTGTGCCCGAGGGACTTTGTGAAATTTGCAAAAATCATCCATGTTCCTACCCATAGTCTAGTTGGAATGTGGGGGAAAGTTAATGAGCCCTATGTGTGCGATAGAAGAAAGGATACCTGTTTTCGGTTTAGTGAGGGGGTAAAGCTCCGAAATTGCAGCTTTGGGGGCTCTTCTCTCCTCTATATCTTTACTGCCCTATCCAACCCAACATTATTCGGCTTTCCTCTTCTTTTACTTTCTCATGCTTCTAGAATTTCTATTTGGATGATAAACTGTTCTGCCCGGGAAAATAATTTGGTCATTGAGTCTGGTTCGGAAAAGGGTAGGGATCTTCTAAGCGTGGTGTATGTAGTTCTGTTAAGTAAGGCTGATGCTGCTAACCTGATCGAGAGATCCGTTACTTCTTGCGTTGTGGCTCTGAACCACTCGATATATTGCTTCAAGGATTCATTGGGCCTCTGTTGCAGGCTCATCAAATGCACAACACTCTTCTTCTTCGGGATGTAGGTAGAGAGCGCTTCTAGGAATTCTTTCTTCAAGTGTTCAAATGATCAAATATGTCATGCTAGTAATTTAGTGAATCACTATTGAGCCTGTCTTGCCAAAAAGAGTAGGAAAGCCCTATACTTGGTGACCTCATTCCACTTATGTAACACAACCACTACGATAAAGTGTTACAGGTGCTTCTCGGGGTCCTCCTTTCCCAAGTACAACGAAAGCTGCGGCAGTTTGAACCCTGGTTGCCTTTGGTGTTCTTCAGACAGAGGAAACCCCTTCGTGGGTGCTTCCCTTGGCACCATCATAACTTGTTTCTACTCCAGTACTTTCTCTATGAGGCGTTTCATGCCAGATGCCTTAAGCGTTTCTTTTTCTACTTTGTTTTTGCAAGGAGATGTGACGTAAAGAGCTCTTGAATGGGTGTTTTTCGCAGTCTCCTCATATACAGGGACCTTTCCTGGCCGTTCATCACATTCCCCTCTCGGGTCTGCTATTTTTGGAACTTGGTTGTTTGGTCTTGGAGTTCCGATCCTTATCCCATGTTGGGTGGTCCTTGGAAGGTAGTCTTAGGATCTCCAGTGTTCCCCCCTATGCTTGTTTATCCCACGCGAGGGATGTGGATGTCAGGCATTATTTCATGTAATAAGGCAGTGATTCCCTATAGTTTTTTTATATTCTCCTCATTATTCATCCTGAGCTTATCATTTTGGCGTTTTAGCTCCTTAAAATTTTTCTGCAATTGTTCATAATCTAAGAGTGGGACTGTTGGTGGAGCTATCCAGAGGAGTCCCAGAGGTGCTGAAGTCGCCATGAGGTTTCTCCTTGGGATTGAAGACTGTCCGAGGAAATGTTGTTCCTAATTTGCAGGCACTACAGGTGAGGCTTGTCGTCCTCACCTCATCACATGTCTCCTCAATCTTACTACCTCTCCCTGTTTCGAATGTTCCATACCTCCTAATTCGATAGTCTGATTGCCTTCGAGCGTACCTAGCTGGGGCCTCCTATGGCTCTTGTCTTGGTACTAGTGCTCCTTCGGGTAGGGTTAGCCGGTTTCGTCAAACCGGCTGATCTTATCCCTCTCAACATCTTGTGCTAAGATTGACTTTTAGTTGCAATTCCCACAGATGACGCCAAATTATTGTTGTAAAAAATACAATAATTAAATTTTATGATGTGGGACTTACTAGAGCTTAGTGTCGGGGGAAATAAAGTTGTCGTAAGTAATGTTGTCGCAAGGGAGTTTGTTGTTAGATATAAGCCCTTAAGACCAGTTCTAGTGACACAATAGGGTTTGATCTTGTAATTCTTTAAACCTTATTTAATGACAAGTTTTATGTTTAATTTAAATTGCAATATGATTTGAATTGAACATACAAATATCCTTTAGTATAATAAGGAGTGGATACCATTCTTAATTGTTAAGAATAATAGAGACTGATAATCCACAATACGTTATACTATAAATATGTTCTTGGCCATAGAGTTTCTAACTTGGATAATTAGTAACTCTCAAAGGCCGGCACATCGTCTTTCTCCTTATTCGGTATAAGATATCGAAAGACAAGATTAGTGGGTCTCGTACCACTCTGTATAAGATACAGAAGGAAGATGAGTGGATGCTCGTTATAGGAACGAGTTCACTGAACAGGACTGTTAATATTGAATCACATGGGTTTTATCTCACGGGTCAATGATTCAATATTAACTACGGATTTGCATTAATCCTTAAACCTAAGATGACATGGATATCTGTGTGTTGGTGGATTAAGATATCAACGATATTATATGGTTGTCCTAATCAAGGATAGCCGTACGTATCTATGTGCCTAGTTTAGTGGCACATGAGGTATGTGTGTATTAGACATGGAATCTATCACCTCGAGATATACAAGGAGGATATCCTATGCGATCTAGTGGTCACTTGACGATAAATCCTTGGCCAAGTTAATATGATGACGAAATTTGGATTCCGTAGAGGTTGTGTCATATTAGTCAAGTGTGATTGTTGGATTTGGTCATATGACGAGATCGAGAGATTTGATTTGCTGACCGTGATCTCATATCTCGTTGGGATATAGCATGATAGAGAGATTGTATTGCAGGGCACTGTAGTATGAGGTTCACATTCCTGCTTCACATTGAATTGGGTAATCATGATATATTGGTAGATGTCACTCATGATTTACGAGAATTAATTAATTATTAATTCTCGTTGTCAATTTAATTGTGAGCCCAGAAAGTTCTACCCAATAATTATTAAATTGTATTGAGCTTTTTGCTAGCACCTAAAGCCCAATCCAATAACACTTAGGGTTTTAGGGTTTTTTGTTTATAAATATAACATTAAACCCAGAATCAAACAGATCAATTAGTTGAATCAAAAACGGAAATTTTAAAAAGAAAATTTTCGTGTCCCTTTTTCTCTCAAGTCTATTGAAGTTTTGACGATTTTGGGTGGACCAACTCGGCATCTCACGTGTGAGAGATATCAGGCGGGTTTTCCGTTACGAAATCAGATTTCGTTTCGAGGTAACTTTTCGTTTTGTGTCTTCGATATAATCGTAAGATTTGAAAAACGTGACACCAATAAAATCAGATTTTATTTTTCGCTGCGTATGATCAGATCATGTTTTCTCACATTTGCTACAAGGATGCTCATTGCAAAGATGTTTGCCTCAAGGATTTATCTCGCCATAAGGATCTATCTCGCCACAAGGATCTTGTCTCAAGTACATTCGCCTTAAAACTCTCACCATAAGGATCTGTCTCGCCACAAGGATCTTGCCTTAAGCCTCTTGCCACAAGGATTTGTCTCACCATAAGAATTTTACCTCAAGCACCTTTGCCTTAAGACTCTCACAGCAAGGATCTATCTCTCTATAAGGATTTTGCCTTAAGTATGTTTTCCCTAAGCCTCTTTTCGTAAGGATTTCACCATAAGGATCTGTCTTGCCACAAGGATCTTGCCTCAAACACCTTTTCCTTAAGACCCTTGCCGCAAGGATTTTATTGCAAGGATATGACCCTATTAACACTCAAAAGTAGATTAGAAGGCTCACAGGAATCCTCGCTTGCGATGACCCTCTGATGCCTAAGTTAGTACTGGATCTAGATAATTGTTCACAAAAGTAGTAAAAAAGTAGTCAATGTGCCAAAATTTTACCGAATTTGGAAGTCCCTTTTAGTGTCATGTAGTTAGATATTTATAGGGCGCGATCATCAAGATTTTTTTATATTGACACATGGTGCATGTTGAATGGGACTCTTGGTCTCTCTTGGAGGAAGTTCCTTGCCATGAGGCCCATGGCATTGCAAGGACAGCCACACACGAGGTGCATGGCCACGAACTTAGACTGTCAAGAGTACTTTGCCGAAAACCCCCCTTCTACTACAAGGGCCGTTGCTACGAGACCCTTAGTGGGAAACCCTTTGTCGCGAGGCCTTGGGCCTTACTACAAGGGCATAAGCTCTTACAAAACTCATAAAAATATAGCAAAAACAGATCAAACTCTTGCAAGACTCAACATTTTTATGAGTTTTGAAAAGTGTTTTTGAAATCGACATAAGCACTTGCGTGACTCACATAGTATAGGCACAATTTCCAAGAAGAAGCTCAAGTTGGATGGGGGAGGAAGAGGGAGTTTTACTATTTTCATTCTAATTTTTTAAAATAAAATAAAAACTCTAAAAATGACATCGTCTTTAAGTAGGGTTGCGGACCAATCTATTTGCAACCTTAGCCTTACGGCTTGGGCTGGCCGGCCCTAGCGGTTCAGTCTGGGAAGGCGGTCCAGAGCCAGCAGCGCTATGGCTATGGGTTCAAGGTGGGGCCATTTATTTATTTATATATAAAAGTAATCTCAGCATTTCCTCATTTTCCTTCCGTCTTGATGGTTCCCTCTCTCTCTCTCTTATCTTTCTTACATTGCAGCATTTTTCTCTCTCATCGAATCCTCATCGTCATCGTCATCGTCATCGTCATCGTCAAAATCACCATCGCCCTTGTCGCCTCTGCTTCTTCGCCGGCAGCCGCCACCGTCTCCCAGCGGATTCCGCCAAGAATCACCCCCCGAATCTGCGATATTGCGGTCCATGGACGTTCAATTTGTTGTAAGTCCCCTCATACCCATTCGATTGTTTATTCGCTCCGTCTTCGTCCACCCCCTTGCAACGGCAGCGGCTCTGCAACTGCTACTGGTCAATCTTTCTGTTCAAGCTCGCTTTTTCTGATCAATTTCGATTGGGAATTAGTCCTCGTTAGGGTTTGGAGGGTTGTCTTCTCTTGGAATTCGGTTGGGGGAAGAGTGTAGGATTTAGGGCTTTTCCGTTACTTTATCAGATTTCGTAGCTGTAATTTTCGATTTGGTTTTTAGGGCTTGTACAATTCGATCCGCCTCCATACGAGAGAAGTAGGTGTGGCTTAGAGGATAATGTGTATACTGTGTGTAATTCAGAAGTGGTCTCGACGGGTTGCTACCATGCTTCCATGGCTAGTGATTCCACTGATTGGCCTGTGGGCCTTGTCTCAACTGTTGCCTCCCGCTTTCCGGTTCGAAATCACATCGCCTAGGTTGGCATGTCTGGCTGTGTTGTTGGTCACCCTGTTCTGGTACGAGGTTTTGATGCCGCGCCTGTCCGCTTGGCGGGTGCGGAGGAACGCCCGGCTTAGAGAGAGGAAGAGATTTGAGGCAATTGAAATGCAGAAACTTCGGAAGACAGCCACACGGAAGTGTAGGAACTGTCTGACTCCATATCGCGATCAGAACCCTGGAGGGGGACGGTTTATGTGTTCCTATTGTGGGCATGTTTCAAAGAGACCCGTTCTGGACCTCCCTGTCCCCCCTGGATTGGGGCTCTCAAATTCTGGGGTCTTGAAGGACTTGGTTGGTAAAGGTGGGAAGATGTTGAATGCAAAGGTGTGGTCTGACAATGGCTGGATATGTGGTCAGGATTGGTTAGAGAATGGTAATTGGGTCAGGGGTTCTTTTGCTGGGAAGCCTAGTCATTGGCGGAAGAATGGAGGAGTGTTTTTTAGTAATGACAACAATTGTATGGAAGAGAAGTCTTACTCAGGAGTTGTTATTTTTGCCTGCAAGGTATTGACAGCTTTTTTCTTGAGCATTGGATGGCTTTGGAGAAAAATAACAAGGATTGGTTCTAGAGACGGTGCTTCATCAGACGCAGATAACAATGGAATGTTAAGTAAACGAGGAGAAATTGGGGAAAATTTTCATGAGAGCAAAGGGGAGAAGGCTCGCAGAAAAGCTGAAGAAAAGAGGCAGGCTAGGCTGGAGAGGGAGCTATTAGAAGAGGAGGAGAGAAAGCAGAGGGAGGAGGTAGCAAGACTGGTGGAGGAACGCAGGAGACTGAGGGATGAGAAGATGGAAGCTGAAAAAGATCATGGCAGGGGTTTTACAGCTGCCAGGGAAAAAGACAGTAAGAAAGAATCAGAGAAAAAGCGCCAAGAAAAAAGGAAGGAAAAAGATAAGGCATCTAGTAAAAGCAACTCAGATGCAGAGGAAGTGGAAAAAAGATCGAGCAAAGAAACTGAGCAGAAATGGGAGTTTGACAGGAAGAGTGATACTGATCGACGAGAACATCATAAGCCTGGCATAGAAAATGCCAAGAACTACAGCACAGAAATGGCTACTGGGGTCAAGGGTGTTAGTGCAAGCAATCATAGCCGGGTAAATCCAGGAACACGATACCTGGATCGTATGAGGGGAACCTTTTTGTCTTCTTCTAAAGCATTTACTGGAGGTAGTTTTTTTGGGAAGGGTGTTACTAATGCTGCTCCTTTTTCAAGAGAAAACAAATCTAATGTTTCTGTGGATCATGTCCATACTGCTAATAGGAGAGAGTTATCTCAGCCTGGAAAATCAAATATGAATGGGGATGATAAGATCATCAACCGCCCGGTAAGTTATCTTGCTGCACAACACTGTTTATATATATTTTTTAAGTAATCACGTATTGCATGTATGCATTGGTTATCTTAAATAGGTATGGAAATGATTAAAGTGATTGATATTTTCTTTTTATCAGAGATTATATAATGGATGGCATCTAAATTTTTCTGAAATATGTGCAATTACGAATATAATGGTAGGAATCTTAGTCTTTTACATTGGCAATATGCAGTCATATATTTGACTATTTTGAATTTAAAACCCAAGATTTAGCACTCTGCGTAACCTATATTTTGCTACTGCCTGAGTTTGAGATGATACTCTCTTCGCATTCCAGGATCTATGGGCAGATAGACTACATTATATTGTGGCTTGTTTATTACTACATTATATCGTGGCTTGTTTATGTACGGCATTTTAAGCATTCTTCTTTGTGTTTGGATGTTTGCTGCAGGTGCCTATTGAACCACAGCCAACAACAGCTCCTAAAAAATCTTGGCAACAATTATTTACTCGT
This sequence comes from Diospyros kaki, assembly GCA_036245055.1. NCBI lineage: Eukaryota > Viridiplantae > Streptophyta > Magnoliopsida > Ericales > Ebenaceae > Diospyros > Diospyros kaki. The sequence continues at coordinate 12,033,407 of BSEG01000009.1, forward strand.
ACATCAGGTGTTCCTCCCACCACTAACTCAAATGTCATAAGCAGACCAAATGGAAAGTCCCAGCCAGAAGTTCAAAGCCCTGCTATTACTAGTCACCCACCTTCAGCACCATTGTATGATAATCCCATTAATTTTGGATTGCCATCACCATTTACTTTACCCACATTTTCTTATGCATCAACAAGTAGTAGTACGGTTCCTCCATTGACATCTGAAGCCATATTTCCTCGCATTGGAGAAGTACCTCGTGACATTTTACCAGAGGAGTCTGAAATTTTTGAAGACCCATGCTATGTTCCCGACCCAGTATCTTTGCTTGGGCCTGTTTCTGAGTCACTGAATAACTTCCAGTTAGACCTTGGCAGTGCTGGATTTGCAACAGACACGGAATTGAGAAACCCATGTCCTTTAAAGAATGTTTCTGCTGCTGAAGTGAACAAGCCATCACCAATTGAGTCTCCAGTGTCACGGATGCGTGTCTTTGATGAAAGGCATTCAAATTCTACTAGATTCCCAAATACATCTAAAGCCCAGGATATGCACAGTTTGCCAATGGATGATAGAAATACTGGAAATGATAAAGGGTCATGGAATTTATGGAGTGCTTCTCCTCTTGGTCAAGATGGTCTAGGTTTGGTGAGTGGCCCAGCTAGTTGGGTGTTACCTCCAGAACTGAATGCGTTAAACAAGGATGATATGGTGCATCCTTCGTCTCAAAAGACTATGGCATCACTTTTCACAAAAGATGATCAACTCCTTTCTGGCACTCATTCTCCTCAGAAGGTTTTTCTGGGAAATTGCCAAAATGCTGGAACCTTTGCTCCTGTTCCTGGTTCCGCTGGTGATCCGTGGTTACCAAAAACCTTTTTTGGACCCCATCCAGGAGAAGCCCATTTCTCATTTAATCCACAGGAGGAAACATCTCAGAATGAAATGATTTATGGGAGTCCCAATTCATCTGCAACTAACCATCCATTTGAATTTTCTCCAGCCAATTCTTGGTCCAAGTAAGTGAACCACTTAATACTGTGCCTGTTTGAATCTGTAAATTTCTAAGTATGGGAGGGTCCAATTCATGGTATGGGTAGGTATGGCATGAGTCTACATTTGCACCCATGCTATTTGCTAGAATCTGCAATGTGGATTATGGGGACAAGATAATTCTCTACTGAAGGAAAAAAAAAAAAAACTTTGATATTCTTTTCAGAAGTAGCATACTCCTTGTAGTGTTTGTTAGCTTGCTTGACATGGATTTGTTGATTTCAGCTAAATAGTTAAATTACCGAAAATTTCCTTGTGCTGTTAAATTGACTATGCAAACCTTGAAAAGGAAACCATAATTATCATGACATCATATAAATTGTCCAGCATTCTAATACAATAATTTTGTTCATGATTTGGAAATGTACTAATGATATTAACTTCTAAATAATAACTTGTCATATTCTTTGAAATTCTGACACAAAATTTAATGCAAGTAAACAGGAAACATACTAAACTTTGTGTAACTAAGACCTATATGAACTATATAAAATTGTAAACATCTAATTTCTTTTTATAGAAGGTAATAAAGTATTAATAAAATACTTTAGAAGGGAGTTCCTAGTGCCTGAGGCTTAACAAGGATTAAGGGAGTGATGTTTTTGAACAGAATTTACCCTTACCCTTCTTTTTTTCTTTTTGCAAAGTTTTCATGATTTAAACACATGATTTTCCGCTAATAAAAGTTTACTAAATGATAATATTAATCTAAAACTATTTGTAGCTGTGAGCTGGGAACATGATAGGCATCAAGCATACAGGGATTGCTAAAATGAGAAGCAAGATATTTAGGGAATCACTAGAGAGAGAGTGGTAATGGAGAGAAAATCTTATTTGTATAATGTTGTGGTTCATCTATATATAATGCTTGGTTGCTAAAATCTTATTTGTATAATGTTGTGGTTCATCTATATAATGTTTGGTTGCCTTACTTTGTAGAGGTCATAACCTTTAATGCTAAGGTCCAAGGGATATGGGGAATTAGACAGAACAAAGATAGGGAGAGAATTAGAGGGAATTGGGAGAGAAATTAGAGAAGTTGAGAGAGACAACATTCAATTATCATTCAACAGTATCCCTAGTTCTCTAGGTTACAACCTATTTATAGGCTTTCTAGGTAAAGGTACAAACCAACAAATCTATAAACTACAACACCTAACAATACATGTAATCTACTATTATTAATATGCCCTTGGGGGAGAGAGTTAGTCCCCAGGAACTCACAGCTATTGGCCCTGCTCTCCACCGTCTGATTAATTCTTCTTTCTTTCTCCTTCTAGGCCTCTTCCCCTTTGCTTGTATGTTCCTTTGCTTTTGCTTTTGCTTTCCTTGCAGACATAAACTGTAGACCTCAAGGATCTTCATGTCAAAGCTCCCTTTTCCAGTGTCAAAACTCTCGAACCATATGGAGCAACCTTCTTTCTCCATCATCTTCTGAACCATATGGTTGTTCTCCTGTTTTGTCAGTTTCAATTGCTCATTTTCTGCTAGAGCCAACACTCGTAACTGGTCTACACTATTTGAAATAGCAACAAGACTATCATATTGTTCAAGATAAAAAATGATGTCCTCGTTGCATGCCTGTCTCTCATCAGCGGCATGGAAGTTATCTTCATCGCCATCCTAATCTTTCAATGCTACTTCATCAGCTTCCTGCAAATATAAACCGTGATCCTCACCAACATCGTTGTCCAATCTCTCTTAGCTGCTGGTGTTTATAGTTACAACTGGTCAGTCCAACTCTGATTTTTCCTCAGATTCATGCTCTACTTGATTTGCAAACCTTAGAAGCTCTTTCAATCTGTTGGATGCTCCTAAGGTAATTTTTAGGCGGCAGCCCATGCTTTCTGTAAATGGCTTTCAGTGCCAATTCTTGTAGCCTCGCCTTCTCAACCGCTTATTCTACCGTGGCAGGACACATCATTTTCACAAAAAGGCCTTAATGCATCGTTAAGATCATTAATGAGTTTCAACACAAAGACTCATTCAAGGTTGGATGGGAATTGAGCATCAACGCTTTCAATTCCTTAAATTTGACCTTATAATCCATTACAGAGTCTTCTTGTGTTAGGTTATTGAATTCTTTGTTGCAACTCTCATTTCCAATCCGATCCTTTGTAGGTAGTTCATCCACTTCTTGTAGATCGGAGGTCCTAGGATGGATTCCAGCTCCTGCTGGATCTGTTCTGCAGTGAATCTTGAATAAAAATCCATTGGCATTCTAACTTGAAAGACCTGTGACATCAGATCTAGTAAATTGTCCATCATTTGATCAAAGTTAGTGAATTTCATCTCGAATTTGTACTCCATCTCCACAGATTAGTTCCTTTGAAAATTTGCCTTCGAAATAGCCTCTTGATAATTGATTTGATTCTGATTCGCCTACGAAATTAGCTTAACTAAAACCGCCTCCTAATGTTAGCAACCTAAATTCACCGAAACCTTAATTCGATAAACCTAGTTCGCCTTTGTCACAGCCAGAATTGTTGTAGCTTCCTTCTTGATAGCTCACAGGAGATCGCTTGAATTTGTCAGCTTTACTCTGCTAGATTAGTGGTGGAATTTGACAGCCAACAGAAATTCACAACTTACAAACGTAGGAAATCAATGAGCAGGAGAAGTCTAGGGCCAAGGACTATTCAATAGTCTCCTATGATTCAATCGGCTCTATTACAATTGCGAGACGTCATCGAAATTTCTCCAGAAACTGCCTGACTGCTTCGCCTTTCAATTTCGAACAAGAATGACTAGATTCGCCTTTCAATTTCAAACAAGAATTGTCTTTGCCAGAATCACAGTCGAGGATTGATCGACTCTGGTACCAAATGTCATGACCTAGGGTTTAGATGGGAAATTGGAAGAATTAGGACAAAAATGGAGGGGGAAATAGACACAAATGGAGGAGAATTCAGATAGAACAGAGATAGGAAGAGAATCAAAGGGAATCAGGAGAGAAATTAGAGAAGTTGAGAGAGAAACAACATTCAATTATCATTCAACAATATCCCTATTTCTCTAGGTTACAACCTATTTATAGGGCTTTCTAGATAAAGGTACAACCCAGGAAAGTAGTAAAGTACAACATCTAACAATACATGTAATCTACTATTACTAATATGCCATTGGGGTTGTGACATTAACCGACTACTAGCAATTCTCTAAACCACCAATTTAATGATCTCATCAAGCATGCCATACTCAGCATTTCTAGCACCACCATTAACCCCTGTGGATAGAAGAATGAGATTTTTGTTCTCTACCATTGAATTTGAGAGTCTTGTGTTAAAGGCTACCCAAGACTATAGCAATGAATTGGGCATTACCAATGGAGATTGTATTGGTCCATTCTTGAATGATTGTTGAACTCTTGAAAACGGAACCTCTTGCTTTAATTCCTTGATTCGTCTAAAGAGCATTACACGTCCTCTTATAGAGATGAGGATTTTACAACATAGGAAAGAGTACAAAAAATAAAGGAAAGAATTAATCATGTACAATTAGGAAATCTCCTAAAGTAGAATAGGAAAGAATTGACTATATACAATTAGGAAACTTCCTAAACGGGAATAGGAAATCTCCAAAAGGAGAATTGTCGCCAATCAGCCAAGATGATCAAGATAATTAACTCCAAACTGTGTAGCCAGAATAGGATATTTCGACTATATGGGAATCCACAGAATTCATCACTCTCCCTCAAGCTGGTGAATGGATATCAACCATTCCCAAGTTGCATACCAAGTCTTCAAACCGTTTAGTAGGCAGTCCTTTGTTAAAAGATCAACTAGTTGCTGTTCTGAGGGCACATGGGGAATGCAAATTTATCCAGCATCGAGCTTCTCTTTAATAAAATGTCTGTCTATCTTCACATGTTTGGTTCGATCGTGCTATACATAGTCATGTGCTATACTTATGGCTAACTTATTATCACAACATAATTTGAGCAGCCCATGGCTAGAAATTCTTAGGTCTTCCAAAATGATCTTCATCCATAACAATTCACATAGATCGAGTGCTAGTGCTTGAAACTCAGCCTCAACACTAGATCTAGTTACTACTCCTTGCTTCTTGCTTCTCCATGACACTAGATTTCTCCCAAGAAACACGCAATAACTAGTTGTGGAGCGTCTATCAATCAAGGACCCTCCATAATCTACATTAGTGTATCCGGTAACATCTAATTCAGTCCCCAATTCAAACAAGATCCCTTTACTAGGAGTAGTCTTAAATAACACAAAATTCTTCTCACAGCTTGCATGTTCTTCCGTGGGACTATGTATGAACTGACTGACCAAGCTTACTGCAAAAGTAATATCTAGTATGGTATGAGACAAATAAATTAATCTTCCAACCAATCTTTAGTATCTCTCTTTATCCACTGGCTGACAATTGGAATTGTCAGTCAATTTGACATTGAAGTCCACCGGAGTACCTACTCCTTTGCCACCCAATAGACTTGTTTCTTGTAATAGATCTAAAATATATTTCCTTTGTGACGAGAAAATCTCAGCTTTCGAATAGGCCATCTCAATTCTCAAAAAATACTTTAAGACCCCAAGGTCCCTGATCTCAAATGCTTGGGATTTGTCCACTGGCATACACCAAAAGTGTTGTCACCCTTCCTCCACTTGAGTGCTTAAAGAAAAGAGTATGATCACCCCTACTTTGAAGATAACCCATATGCCTCATAGCTTTAGAGAATCTATCAAACCATGCTCGCGGTGACTATTTAAGCCCATAAAGAGTTTTCTTTAGTTTGCATACCCTACTTGAAAAACCTTTGTCAAAACCGGGTGGTGGTTCCATAAACACTTCTTCCTGTAAATCCCCATGCAAGAAAGCATTCTTTACATCAAATTGTTGCAACTTCCCGCCATAATGTGCTACTAGAGCTAATAAGATTCACTCAGTCGTCATTTTTTCCACAGGTGCAAAAGTTTCTATGTAGTCAATATCATAAGTTTGAGTGTATCTTTTAGCAACTAGCCTGGCCTTATATCTCTCTAGGGTTCCATCTGCATTATACTTTAGGTTAAAAACCCATTTGTAGCCCACATCCTTGACCCCTGTGGTCTAGGAACAATGTCCCACGTCTAATTCTTTTCCAAGGCTTTCATCTCCTCTTGCATTGGTTGAACCCAATTCCGATCTTTGAAAGCCTCACTAATTGTCTTAGAAATAGAAATGGCATCCAAGGAAGTTAAGAACCCTCTATGTTTGGAAGACAAATGATGGTAAGAAAGATAATTGGCCAATGGATGTTGGGTGTAGCTTCTAATGCCTTTTCTGAGGGCAATAGGTAGGTCTAAGTCACTAGCATTAGAAGTAGGCAGTGAAGCAGGAGAGGGACAAGTGACTTCAGTTCCTGGATTTAGAGATGATATTGTTGCCATAGGAGGATTTGGAATAGGTTGCAGTGGCCATCTCTTGAAGACATAAGGAGACCCTTTGAATCTAATCAAAGGGGATGTCAGTATTGTTGAAGGCTGCTCTTCTTGAGGTACTTGCTGATGCTGCTCATCTAAGGGACAAATAGATGAGTCATGGATCTGAGAATCATGAGACATATCCAAAAAAGGAAGATCAATATTTGTATCAGCACAAGAAATATTTTTCCCTTGATCGTTAGTACTACGAGGTCCAAAAGACAATTGAGTTTCAACAAAGGTGACATCTTTGGACACAGAATTTCCTAGTAGCAGGGTGATAACATTTGTACCCTTTTTGAGTGGGCGAGTAACCAAGAAATACACATTTGAGAGCTTGAGTATCCAGCTTATCCCTATGGTATTTAGACACATGAACAAAAACAACACATCCAAAAACTCTTAAAGGAAAAAGAGTATGAAGACCTACCTCTAGAAAATAGGAAGACAAACATTGAACTGGACTTTGATGATTTAGGAGTGTAGAAGGAACACGATTAATCAAATAGGCAGCAGTCAAAACTGCTTCTCCCCAAAAACTCTTAGGAATAGAATGATGAAGCAGAAGGGCCCTAGTGACATTAAGAAAATGTCTCATTTTCCTTTCTGCCATTTCATTTTGTTGTGGAGTATCTACACATGATGACTAATGAACAATTTCTTCTTCTTGGGAAAAATGATGCCAAGTGATGATTAAAGTAATCCCTTGCATTGTCAGTCCAAAATTTTTTAATTTGGGATCCAAATTGATTAGATATCATCTTATAGAATATAGGTAAGATAGAGCTAATAGCTACCTTATCCTTTAAGAGATACACCCAAGTCATCCTTGTACAGTCATTAATAAAAGTAATAAACCATCTACCCCCAGAACAATTAGGAATTCTAGATGGTCCCCGCACATCCGAATGAATCAAAGTGAACGGAATGGAGGATAATTTATTACTCATAGGATAAGAGACTTTATGGTGTTTAGAAAATTCACACACATCACAATGAATATTAGACACATCTAGATTTCTAAACAAAGCATGAAACATAGATTGTATTAAACTAAGAAAAGGATGCCCTAAACGACAATGCTGAAGCCAAAAATTAGTGACAAATGCACGCTGAAATGAATAGGCACTGATAGGTTGCTCCCCCTTAATAGTAGAATTAATTGTCTTCAAGTAGTACAACCCATTCCATTCCTCAACAACACCAATCTTATTCCCCGTGTCCAGTGTCTGAAACTCACATTTGTTAGGAGAAAACACAACACAACAATTTAGATCTTTGATTAGCTGGTGGACAGATATCAAGTTGTTAGAGAGATTAGGCACATGAAGAACATGTTGAATTGGTAATGAGGAATTTAGCTTCACATTACCATGACCAGCTATAGGAATTGCATCTCCATTGGCTATTGTTATCTTCTTGGGGCTTCTCATTGGTGTATAAGAGTCAAAGAAATTTAAATCAAAGGTCATATAGTTGGTAGCTCTTGAGTCTAGGATTCATAAATGATTCCTAATGGTATGTGAGACAGTAATAGATTCAAAATTCAAACAAATACCTATTTGAGCCATGGAACAAGTGCTATCTTGAATGGTTTGCAGAAAGCTTTTAAGCTTGCTGATCTCCTCAGCATTCAGTTGATCAACCATGATGACTGAATCTGCCTTTTCCAAAGTAGATTCTTCCTCCTTAGTTGCATGAAAGGCTTGAGCTTGGTTTCGGGACTAAATGTGTTTCATGCCTTGCACCTTGTTGAGCACTGCTTTTTTCCCATGTAGCTTAAAGCAAGTCTCCCTGGTATGCCTGGATTTTTTGCAAAAAGAACACCACAAACCATCTCAATTTTGTCACTTAGGGTTAGACTCATTCTTGCCTTGTTGTGGCTTTACTCGAGTACCATCCCTTTTATTAGTCACCATTGCAGATCCCTCAGAAGTTATTTCATTTGGCATGCTATCCTTCTATTCTCCTCACTACGAACAATACTAAACAATTCATTGAGGGAGGGAAATTTTTCGCTACCTAGGATCTGCACGCTTGGTTAAAATCAGCATTAAGACCTGCTAAAAATTCCTTTGTCCCTTTCAAATATTGCAGTTATGGTGGTTGCATTTGCATCTTCACTACATTTCATTTTGATATCCTGGTAATGGTCCAACTCAAGCTAATATTCATTCATTTTATTGTAGTACTCAGTGACAGTTAAAGATCCTTGCCTTGTACTACTTATTTTCATCTCGATGTCAAAAATCACAGATGCATCTTGCATTTTAAAGTATGCTTTGCAGTGTCCCAAATCTCCTTAGCAGTAGATAGGAACATACAATTTCTACTTACCTCAGGCTGCATCGAGCTCCAAAGCCAAGATATTATCATAGAATCCTCATCTTCCCATGTAGAGAAACCAAGGTGTTTAGCATCTGGACTTGGTTCAGTTAGATGAGCCATCTTCTCCCGTCCCTTAAAAAAAGTCCGCACAAGTTGTGCTCATTGTAGATAATTCCTCCCATCAAGCCTATAGGAATGGTGTATTCTTGGTAGGTCATTGGTAAGAGTACTCCCCATTGGCACATCACATGAAACACCATCTCTTCTTGTCATTGGAGTAGTGGTCTCAGAAATTTCTGACACGGCAAAGAATATAACAGAACAAAGACTGGCAGCCTAAGGTCAACTTCGAATATTGTTGTGGTAATGAAGCCACACAACAATGAAAGAATGAACGGAAGGGACAAGCCATGGCAGAAAAGAAGCGAAGCACTAGAGGTCTCAAAAAGGAGGAGTGTAATGAAGGCACTTTAGTGTTTTTTTAGGATGAAGAAGAGGACGACTTTGATACCATGTTGCAAACGGAACCTCTTGTTTTAATTCCTTGATTCGTTTAAAGAGCATTACATGTCCTCTTATAGAGATGAGAAATTTACAACATAGGAAAGAGTATGAAAAATAAAGGAAAGAACTAAGCATGTATAATTAGGAAATCTCCTAAACTAGAATAGGAAAGAATTGACTATATACAATTCGGAAACTTCCTAAATGGGAATAGGAAATCTCCAAAAGGAGAAATGTCGCCAATCAGCCAAGATGATCAAGATAATTAACTCCAAACCGTGTAGCCAAAATAGGATACTTTGACTACATGGAAATCCACAAATTTCATCATGAACTTATCCTTGAGAGGCTTAAAAAGGCTATATTTCAATCAATCTTGGTTCCATAAGATCTTTCTTAGTAGAACTTGCACCATAACCAAAAAGGCTTCTTCTTATTGGATCCTTGGAAAAGATAGTGTGTTTGATGTTGAAAAAAAAGCTAAGCCTGTTTTTGGTCACTGAATACATCTTTTTCTTTGCTACCAGGTTGATGGAAATCTTTTTTCCTCTTAGGGCGAGCTAGGGAGGGGAGGTGACAATGTGAAATATGGTGCGTTGGAGGAAGAGTGAGCAAGGAATTGATGAATTGTGGGAAGGTTAGGGTACTTTGGGATGGTAGAGAAGAGGGAGGGTAAGGCATCCCAGAGAGAGAGAGAGCGAGAGAGGACAACATAGCAAATATTTAATTTTCTTAGGGTAGCCTATAGAGAGAAAAAAGAAAATGAATAAAATTAATAAAAATATAAGTGTTAAGCAATTCTAAAAGTTTTTCCCTTTGACCTTTATGCTCAATACATTAGGAAAACAAACAGTAACAATGTCATAACCTGAGGGCTCTATTGTAATTAGGGAGTGGTAGAGGAGTAATTAGAGCCCAAGCGCACATAGCCACTTGGGTCATAACTACCGAGAAAGAGTTAGGGGGAATTCTCTAGAATGTAATTCTCCTATAAATAAGATCACTAGAGGATGGGGATCATGTGAAGATTATTTTATTGATCCTTTCCCTCCAATTCTCCCATTCTTTCTCTCTCTTCCCTCTAATTCACGTGTTCTTTCTCTCCCGCCAATTCTCTATTCTTCCTCAATTATGAAAGAACCTCTCTATCAGATCGCTGATCTGACATTTGATATCAAAGCTAAGCGATCTGGCCAGAGTGGGTATGGCCAAAGGCACCAGGGTGAAGCAAGTGGAATCCTGATTGGATGCCATCGAATTGGGAATGCGATAGAGCCAAGAGCAGGTAGATGATCGTCTAGAAACATCGGGGATGGGAATCCGACAGACTAAAGAGGAGATTAGTCGAAGTCGATCGGAGAATGCTACCAATTTGGATTAGACGGTTAATGAAATTAGGGAGGAATTTGCTGGATTGAGCCAACTGTTGCATGCCGCCTTGAGCATGTTTGCTCAGTAGCCTAACGCTAGTTTACCAATGGACTTCCTTTCCATGGCCTCCTCGACGCCAATTTTGACTACGCTGAGGAATAGGCAGAGGCCTCATGATCCAATGGAGGTAGGGGACAGGGTGGAAGCAGAGGATGAGAATTTCCATAGAGGAGTTAGGGGAGCTCACCCCACTCTCTCAGGTCGAGGATGGACATTCCCGAGTATGAACGAGATCGGCCTAGATAGTGGATTAGGCGGTGTGAGCGGGTGTTCTACAAGTATAGAATTGCTGAAAGGGAAAAGGTGAACATGGTTGCCACATACCTGCATGATGTGGCAAACGCTTGGTTTCAAAATTAGTGTAGACGGGTAGAGTCGAGTTGGCTGGAGTTTGTGAGTGGCCTATGTAGTTGGTTTGGGGAGAAGACGAGGACAGATGTTATCGAAGAATTCAACAAGATTAAACAAAGGGAATGGTGGAGGAATATCAGGTAAGGTTTGATCTCCTTATCTCACCCCTCCTTGGATGAAGCTTATTTTGTGTGCAGTTTCATCAGTGGGTTGGATGATTAGATCCGACCCATCGTGAAGATGCTCTATCCAACATGCAACAGAGCAAGCCCACCTCCATGAGATGGCCCTGATAGCGTTTGCTAAGGAGCATAGGTTATCCCCTAAGGGAAATTGGGAGGAGATTTCTTATAGTGGAATGAGTTGGGGAGGTAACCAGCCATGGCAGAGGAGTGGACCAATGGGAAGGAACCAATCGGCCCCACCCCTAGTTAAGGCCTTGACCTTGGATCTGAAGAGGCAAATGGGCCTCTGTTTCTGTTGTGCTGAAACATTTGGCCTGGGATATCAGTGTAAAAGGATGCTGTTAACTATGGAGGGTCAAGGAGAAGAGGAAGAAGAGGAAATTGAAGAAGGGGGAGAAGGAGGGGAGATTTCCATGCATGCCTTGTAAGGTTGTGCCTCGGGCAAGGTATTGAAGGTCAGGGGAATGGTGGGAAAAAGGAGGTTGGTAGTACTCATTGACAATGACAGCACCCATAGTTTCTTAGATGAAGAAACAACGATTGCCCTACAATGTGAATTGCAAGAGACTCCTCCCTTGTCTATTTTGATTGCTAATGGGAGCAAGGTGGTGAGTCAATTCAAATGCATGGGATTTCAATGGGTGATGAATGGACAAGATTTTTTAGTCGATTTGAGAATGAAGTCTTTACCAATCCCACAACCCTTCCCTCACACCGGGTCCTTGATCATTCCATTCACCTTAAGCCCAACAGTGAACCGATTAACCTAAGAGCCTATCGATACTCCCCTGTCCAAAAGGCCGAGATTGAAAAATTGGTGAAGGACATGTTGAACAAATCACTAATCCAACCACGCCAAAGCCCATTTGCTTCACCAGTCCTCCTAATTAAGAAAAAAGATGGATCATGAAAATTTTGTGGATTACTGACAACTAAAGTCCATAACCATCAAAAACAAATTTTCAATCCCTATTATTGAGGACCTTCTCGATGAACTCACTGGAGCCTCCATTTTTTCTAAATTAGACCTTACCTCGGGGTATCATTAGATTAGGATGAACCCAAATGATTGCCCTAAAACAGCTTTCTGGACCCACCAAGGACATTATGAGTTCTTGCTTATGCCATTTGGACTAACTAATGCACCCACAATTTTTCAAGCCTTAATGAATCACATTTTTGCCCCTACCTTAGAAAATTTGTGTTGGTATTCTCTGACAATATCTTAGTCTGTAGCCCTAACCTAGACCAACATCAGATTCACCTTAAAAAGGCCTTTGAGATCCTCAAAACCCATCGACTTTATGTGAAAAGATCTAAGTGTACTTTCGCAGAAACTAAGGTGAAATATCTTGGCCACATTATCACGGGGCAAGGAATGAGTACTGACTCTCAGAAGGTTGCAACTATGGAGCAATGATTCACACCCAAAACGCATAAGGAGTTGAGGGGGGTACCTGGGGCTTACTAGTTACTATCGAAGATTTATCAAGGGGTATGGAGTGATAAGCAAGCCTCTCACCAACCTGTTGAAGAAGAATAGCTTCCATTGGGAAGCTAAGGTTGAGAAGGTGTTTGAGGCACTTAAGACAGCTCTGACTCAAGCCCCAATTTTGGCTTTACCTCACTTTTTCAAGGAATTTATCCTTGAGGCAAATGCTTATGATACAAGGATAGAGGTTGTTTTAATATAGGAGGGCGAACTTGTAGCTTATATGAGCCAAGCCCTAGCCCCAAGGCATCTAGGTCTGATTCTTTATGACAAGGAATTGTTAGCTGTATTGATGGCCATAGAAAAGTGGAGGTACTATTTGGAAGGAAGGCAGTTCATCATCAGGACAGACCATGAGAATCTGAAGTTCCTCTCTCAACAAAGAGCCCATAACCAGTTACAACGGAAGGAAATTACCAAGCTGATGGGGTTTGACTACAATATTCAATATAGAAAGGAGAAGGAAAATTTGGTGGTAGATGCACTGTCAAGGAGGGAAAACACAGCTAGCTGTCATGCTATATCAGCCTTGGTTCCTGATTGGGTGCAAGGCATCACAACCAGTTATGAGGGGACTACATGGATAAAGGAAATACTAACCAGGGTGGCAATGCATTCTCAAGAGGATTCAGGATATACTCTCAAGGGGGGATTGCTAAGATATCAAGGCAGGGTGGTCATTGGGGAGGATGAATAGCTCAAGACATATTCTACAATCCTTGCATGACTCCTCTATTTGAGGGCATTCTGGGCTTAACGTGACATATCATCAGATAAGACAACTTTTTTTATTGGCCTGGGCTTAAAAGTGATGTGACCAAATATGTGTTGCAGTGCAACCTTTGTCAACGGTGCAAACATGAACAAGTAACCTTTGGAGATACCTTCCCAAGCTTGGGAACAAATCTCTATGGATTTTGTTGAAAGACTGCCCAAATCCAAGGGATTTGACGCTATCTTAGTGGTAGTGGACAGAATGACGAAATTTTGTCACTTCATCACTTTGGCACACCCATTCACTACTATAGAAGTGGCTAGGAAACTGATGGATTAAGTGTTTAAGCTACACGGGCTTGGTCTCTGATAGAGACAAGATATTCACCAGTCAGTTTTGGAAGACCTTGTTCCAAGGGCCTGGGGATAGAGTTGCGGTTGTCATCAGCCTATCACCCATAGACTGATGGACAAACAGAGCGGATAAATCAATGCTTATAGACATACCTAAGGTGCTTATGTTCTATAAAATCAAGGAGTTGGAGTAGGTGTATGGCACTAGCCCAATGGTGGTACAACACCAATTACCACACAGCTCATAAGAGAACTCCCTTTGAAGCACTCTTTGTTTACCCACCCCCTATAATCCCGGCCGTCATGCATTACACACTAGCTGAAACTTCGGCTGATCAGTACTTGTAGGCAAGGCAGGAGGCGCTGCAAATCATAAAGGAGGAGCTTACTATGGCACAACAGAGGATGAAGCATATGGCCGATAGACATCGCTCAGAGAGGACTTATGAGGTAGGAGAAGAAGTCTGTTTGAAGGTAAAAAAGTTCCAACATCTCTTTTGTAATGGCCCCACATCTAAAATCAGTCCCAAGTACCATGGACCCGTCAAAATCATTGCCAAGATAGGGCCAGTGGCCTATTGGTTACAACTTCCTGAAGACGTAAGGTTGCACCCAGTGTTCCTTGTATCACTCTTGAATAAAGCAGTAGGAACTGCTGAAGGAGTTAGCAAGGAGGTCCCTGAATTGGTGGAAGATAAAATTGTGGAAGTGGAACCCCAAGCAATGCTGGATAAAAGAGTGATTTACAAGGGTACGGTGCCCCACAGTGGACACACTTACTGTCACACCCTTAGAGATGAGCTAGGGTATGAAAGGAAAATCGGGAATATTAAGAGAAGAATTTGGGGGAGATCAGTTGAGAGGGAGAGAACAGCAAGGAGTATGAGAGAGAGAGAGAGAGAGAGAGAGAAAGAGAGAGAGGAAGAACATAAGGGAGAAATTAGAGAACATTCATCTATTCATTTCTCCGTCTTCCTACAGTCGAGGCTTAGTATATAGCCTCTATCAGCAACTGTCTAAGCTACAAGACAATAAAGGAAAAGACAACATATAACCACCTAATCTACAAGACAACAAAGGGAAAAAACAAAGAGAAAATATCCTAACAGAATATAGGAACATAATTACCTAGCTACCCTTGGCCATGTGACCAACAGAAAACCAAAAATACCCCTGGAATGTGACACTTACATCTTGACAACACAACTTGGGAGTATCTACCAGATCTTCTCCAGCAATATCCCAAGGTGGCTAGACTCATTTGATTTCTTGGGGACAAGAAAAAATTCAAGGGGAGGGGAGTTGTCACAGCCCGAGGGCTCTACTGTCATTAGGGAGCGGGATATGATTGTAATTAGGAGTGATAGAGGGGTAATTAGATGGCCACTCGGGTCATAATTACTGAGAGTGAGTTAGGGGGAATTCTCTAGAATGTAATTCTTCTATAAATAAGAAGATCACTAGAGGATGGGGATCATGTTACTATTATTTCACTGATCTTTTCCCTCCAGTTCTCCCATTTTTCTCTCTCTCTCTCTCTAATTCACGTGTTCCTCAACTACGGAAGAACCTCCTTGTCAGATTGCAGATCTGACAAACGGAACTGTATTCTGAGAACATACTTGTAAAACAGTGACATCCCTGTTGTTTTTATTCTGGATAAACTCTGATATATGGGTAGTTGGTATAAGTTTTTGCATGTCTAGTGTAGTTTGGTATGAACTTTTGATTTTATGTTTCATCAATGTATTTTATCTAATAATCCATGTGAGAGCAAAGGGAATTAGTTTCTTTTATAGTTACTTATTTGTACGAGAAGGCAATCCCCTTGATACATATGGTGCTGATGGTATTACTTCTTATCACGGTTGATCCTAAATTTGGATAGAAGAGGCTTCAGTATATAGCTGACAACCAGTGTAATCATCATCAGAGCTAGAATCCATGTAATTGACCCACTTAATTGGTTTAAGGCTTGAATGATATATATTTGTTTTTTTCACGAGTTATATGTTGTTTTATATTACTTTCTAATTTTAGTTGTTCATTATTTTACTTTCAACCTTAACTTCCGTGATGAAAGAAGACACTGTAGCATTTTATTTTCATATATGCATGAACAAATGGCCATTCCAACTTCATCTCTTTAGATGAAATACACATCTTATGGTAGGCTTCCTATAATGGTAAAGAAAAACCAGAGATGAAATACACATCTTATGGTAGGCTTCCTATAATGGTAAAGAAAATGGTTTTTTTATGATCTTTCTTTTTTCGTATATCTTTTTTACAGTCATTCAAGTGGAGTGATCAGATGAGTTTGTTGGACTTATGACTACATTCTTGTTACTGAAGTACCATTAATGCAAACTCTTAGAAGACATTTTTCATGCCCCCAAAGGGGCAATATTTGTTATGGATATGGTGCTATGACCATGTCGGAACCCACATGTTTGTGTTTCCATGTTTTATTTTTAAATCATTGTGTTGAAATATGAAGTCTCCCAACAATCATACAAATAGTAAATGCTTTGATGGATGGTAATCCATATCTGTCTGATATGGTTGGTTATGATAGGATTGTACTACGGACAGCAGTGTTAGTTTTTGAAAGTCTGAACAATATTCTGCTTACAGTTAGACAATATAGGAAGAGTAATATGCTATTCTTCAAATTGATCATCTCAAAACTCATTGTTAGGAACATTGGGCCAATTTGATTTCATTTTTGTCTTACAAAATTTCAGTTTTAGCTACTAATTCTTGTACTTAATTTTTTCCCTCAAGCAAAATGTGGAATAAAAGGAAAGAGAGAAATTCTTGGGCCACACGGGATTTTAAATTCACCTATTTGGGTCAAATGTGTGCTAATCTTTGGGTTTATGCATTTGTTATCTGCATAAATCGACAAATATCTGAATTTATATGCATGTTGCTAATTGTCAGCAGCTGATATGGAATGATTCAATCATTGATTGGTGATTGATTATATATGTTTCCTAGATTGATTGACTGTATATATTATTTCCTAAAAGAAAAATTGTATCCTCTAGATTAGATTATGTTTCTTATTTTAGTTGTATCCTAAATTCTATAAATCCTAGGATTCTTTCCTAAAGTTAGTTGTTTCCTATTTTTGTAAAGAAGCTTGTATAAATCAAGCTTTTCTAGTGAATAAAAAAGTGAGACGGTAAGGTTATTTTTTTCCAAAACTTAACATGGTATTAGAGCCCTAGGGATTATTTTTTTGTTCTACAATTCTCTGGGATCTACAAAGCCTATCCTTACCAGTCTTCCCATCTTTCGTTTGTCATCTGAATCTTGGCCAAGAAATGTCTTCCGTCCAAGAACCTACATCAGATACAGCCAATTCTTGCCATACCTTAGAAGTTCCAATTGCTGGAACTCAAAATGGGACCTTGGGAGGAGAATTGCAGTCTCTCCAGGTAGCCTATCGTTTGAATGGGAAAAACTACCTAAAGTGGTCACAGTTGATCTGGACCTTTCTTAAAGGGAAGGGGAAGCTTAGCCACTTGTTAGGAACGGGCCCAAAAGAAGGTGATCCAGCGTTCGCAGCATGGGACGAGGAAGATTCCTTGGTAATGTCCTGGCTTTGGAATTCCATGGTTCCAGAGATCAGTGACACTACCATGTTTTTTACCACAGTCAAGGATATTTGGGAGGCCATAAACTTGACCTATTCCAAGGATAAAGATGCAGCCCAAATCTATGAAATACGGGCAAGGGTGGCAGCAACCAAACAAGGCTCGAAGACCATCACAGAGTACGCAAATATGTTGCAAACTCTATGGCAAGAGCTAGATCACTACCAATGTTTGAAGATGAAATATAGTGAGGATGCTGCACTCCATAAAAGATTTGTTGAAAATGAGCGGATATATGACTTCTTGGCCGGTCTCAACAGTGAATTTGATGCGGTCAGAGTGCAGATTCTTGGCAAAGAGGATTTACCTTCCTTCAATGAGGTAATCTCCTTAATAAGGGCAAAAGAAGGGAGAAGGGGTGTGATGCTAGAAGCTATCTCCGGTGAGAGTTCTGCCATAGTGTCTTTAAAAACTCATAATCAAAACAAAGGCCCTAGGGATGAAAAGAAACCAGTGGATAGGGATTCTTTATGGTGTACCTTTTGTAAGAAACCTAGGCACACCATAGAGAAGTGTTGGAAGCTCCATGGAAAGCCATCTAGAGGGGAACCAGCAAGGAGTCAAGTGCATATAGCAGCAGCCAATAGTCAGCAACTGGAACCGAGAGGATTGGAGCATGGGAGACAGTCTCTTGAACTCAACAAGGCAGAAATTGAAAGACTAAAAAATTTTTTGGGATCTCTAGACAAAAAGGCAGAAAAAGGTAGCTCTCTTGCTCTCACAGATATTGCTTCCTACACTTTTTCCCTACATGCTTCAGAAACTTTACACCAACATTGTTGGATCCTAGACCCGGGTGCTTCAGACCACATGAAATCCCATCCACAATTGTTTACTTCCTATCATCCTTGTCTTAGCTCTAGAAAAATTACAATGGCAGATGGCTCACTCATTACCGTTGCTGGTCAAGGAGATATTCTTCTCAATGATCACCAAACCCTCGAGAATGTCCTTCATGTCCCCAAATTATTTGCTAATCTTATATCTGTTCAAAAACTTATTGAGGATACTAATTGCAGTGTATCTTTTTATTCCAATGTCTGTGAGATAGAAGAATAGGGCAAGAAGAGGATGATTGGGCTTGCTAGGGCTAAAGAGGGGCTTTATTACCTCGAGGAATCAGTAGGGCCCGACAAGGAGGAGTCTCTTCCTCTTATGTCATGCCTAGCTCAATCCAACGAGGATGAGATGTGGTTACAACATTATAGAATGGGTCATCTCTCATTTCTTACTCTCAAATTAATGTTTCCTAATTTAGCTAAAGGTCTAGATTTTAGTCACTTTCATTGTGTTGATTGTGAACTTGCCAAACATAGAAGAGTCTCTTTCCCTCTTTCTAATAAAAGGACTGATTTCCCCTTCTCTTTAATCCATAGTGACATTTGGGTCCATCAAGCGTTCCCAATATATCTGGGACAAGATGGTTTGTCTTATTTGTTGATGATTGTACTAGAGTGGTGTGGTTATATTTGTTGAAAGCCAAGTCAGAAGTAAGCCATGTTTTCCCCAATTTTTACAACATGGTTAAGACTCAGTTTGGGGTAAATGTAAAGCAGTTTAGATCTGATAATGCTAGAGATTTCTTCAATCACACTCTATTCGCTTTCTTTCAACAAAAAGGTATTATTCATGAGTCTTCTTGTCCTTACACCCCGCAACAAAATGGGGTGGCCGAGAGGAAAAATGGTCATCTTCTAGCTGTTATTCGAGCACTTCTTTTTCACCATAATGTCCCTCAACATTATTGGGGAGAAGCAGCCCTAACTGCCACCACTCTTATCAACAGATTGCCATCTAAAACCCTAGAATCTCAAAGTCCTATTCAACTATTGATGAGTCATTTTCCTGACTTCCATGTAACTAGTAATTGGCAGCCCAAGATATTCGGGTGCACGGCTTATGTTCATATTCCAACGGCCAATAGAGGGAAACTAGATCCTCATGCCTTAAAATGTGTATTTATTGGATATTCATCTACACAAAAAGGCTATCGATGCTATCATCCTCCCTCAAAGAAATATTTTGTATCTGCTAATGTTATCTTTGCTGAAAATAAGTCATACTTCAGATCAACAACTATTTTAGAACAAAATCAGACTTTGATTAATAGGGATTCCTCCTTTCTTCCTGACCCTAATCTGCTATCCTTGAACCCATCTCCTAAACAGAAAGACTCGAAAAACATGACACCTAAGAAAGCTTCACCTTCTACTCCTCGGCCTATGCAGGTATACTGAAGGAGGAATAAAACCGAATCTAGTCCTATGCAAGCTCCTGCATCCTCTACAAGTCCTAGTCCTACGGTCTCTACAAGCAAGAATAACACTGACAATCCTGTCATTTCAGAGTCATCACCAGGTATTCCCGCAACCAATTCTCTTGATATAACTCATATGAGCTCTACAAAATCTGCTGAAGCTATTGTCCAACCAGATACCTATGACCTTGATTGGCCCATTGCTCTAAGAAAAGGGAAAAGAACTTTTACCAAGCATCCATTACACCTATTTCTTTCCTTTTCTAAGTTGTCTCCTACCCATAAAGCCTTTCTTACCAACCTACATACCATCCTTATTCCAAAAAGTTTTTCTGAAGCTATAGGGAATAAGAATTGGAAGGATGCCATGGAAGCTGAGATGATAGCCTTGGAAAAAAATGAGACCTGGGAAGTGGTAAAATTGCCTAAAGGAAAACATGCAGTGGGTTGTAAATGGGTCTATATTATGAAATATAGGTCTGATGGATCTCTAGATCGGTACAAAGCAAGATTGGTTGCCAAGGGATATACACAAGTGTATGGGGTAGACTATTTGAACACTTTTGCACCGGTGGCTAAACTAAATACAGTTAGAGTCCTCCTTTCGTTAGCTGCTAATCTAGGTTGGCCATTGCATCAGTTTGACGTGAAAAATGCATTTTTACATGGTAACCTAGAGGAGGAGGTATATTGGGAAATACCACCAGGTTATGAAATAGCCACACAAGGGCTAGTTGTATGCAAACTAAAAAAAGCCCTGTATGGACTGAAACAGTCCCCACGGGCATGGTTTGGGAGATTCATGAGTGTTATGCTTGGCATGGGGTATAGATAAAGCCAAGGAGACCATATTCTTTTTATTCAACATTCGGCCACAGGGGGAGTAACTGTGTTAATTGTGTATGTAGATGATATTGTTGTTACTGGCAATGACAAAGAAGGGATGACTAAATTAAAGGAGTGCTTGTTAAAGAAGTTTGAAATCAAAGATTTGGGGAGATTAAAATATTTCTTGGGAATAGAGGTGGCTCATTCTAAAGAGGGCATATTCATATCTCAGCAAAAATATGTGGTAGACCTTTTAAAGGAGATCGGATTGCTAGGCTGCAAAGCGACACACCCATTGACCCAAATCATAAGTTGGGAGAAGCTCTAGAAGGAGATAAGGTTGACAAGGGAGTTTACCAAAAGCTGGTTGGAAAGCTGATATATTTGGCCCATACTCGGCCAGATATAGCCTATGTTGTGGGGTGGTTAGTCAATTCATGCATAATCCAAGGGAAGTCCATCTTAAAGCTGTGTATCGAATACTCCACTATCTAAAAGGAGCACCTGGAAGAGGCATTTTGTTCAAAAAGGGAGAAGCTATGACCCTTGAGGCCTAAACAGATGCAGACTATGCAAGTTCTGTTGTAGATAGAAGATCTACTTTCGGATATTGTACTATGTTGGGAGGCAATTTGGTAACATGGAGGAGCAAAAAACAAAATGTGGTGGCTAGGTCAAGTGCTGAGGCAGAATTTCGTTTCATGGCTCTAGGTATGTGTGAATTATTGTGGCTAAAAATTCTTCTAAATGATCTCAAGATTGAGTGGACTACGCCTATAAAGCTCTACTGTGACAACAAATTGGCAATCAGTATCGCTCATAATCCTGTTCAACATGATAGGACAAAGCACATTGAAGTAGATAGACACTTTATCAAGGAAAAATTGGATAGTGGGTTGATATGCACACCATACATCTCATCCCAAGATCAGTTAGCAGACATGCTAACTAAGGGCCTGCCTGCACCAGTATTTAACAGGATGATAAGCAAGATTAGGATGCAAGATATACACGCTCAATCTTGAGGGGGAGTATCAGCAGCTGATATGGAATGATTCGATCATTGATTGGTGATTGATTAATTGATGATTGATTAGTGATTGATTATAAAGCTCCAATACAGAGCCAGAGAGGCTCACAGAGAGCTTTACAGATAGGGGGCAAAAAGACAAATTTGCCTCCACACACTTTGCAAATTTGCAAAGTGGGCCATTGCCCAGCCCCTGCTTCTCTCCCTCGCCTCCCATGGTCGCTGCCCTAGCATCGGCGCCGCCCTCGCCTTGTCTCGCCGTTGCGCCTCCGTCGTCTCGTCTCCATCGCCGCCTCGCCTCGCTCGATCGTCGTTGAAGATGCAGTGACGATCGGGTGAGGCGAGGCGGCGAGGCGAGGGTGGTATCGATGCTAGGGCAATGGCCATGGGAGGCGAGGGAGAGAAGCAGGGGCAGGGCAAATCCATGGAAGGGGAAGGAGAGCAGCAGGCGTGGGGGCAAAATCGTCTTTTTGCCCCCTTTCTGTCATCCCGTCGGTAAGCTCGTCGGGCTTTCTAACATTTTTCTTGATTATATATGTTTCCTAGATTGATTGATTGTATATATTATTTCCTAAAAGAAAAATTGTATCCTCTAGATTAGATTATGTTTCCTATCTTGGTTGTATCCTAAATTGTATAAATCTTAGGATTCTTTCCTAAAGTTAGTTGTTTCCTATTTTTGTAAAGAAGATTGTATAAATCAAGCTTTTTTAGTAAATAAAAAAGTCTGAGAGATTATTTTTTTCCAAAACTTAACACTAATGCTTACTCGTGAAAGTGATTGAAAATGTGTGCAACATGGTGTATGCAATTGTTGAATGGATGCAATGCTTATTTGTACCGGAAGAAGAAAGTTACATATGCATGTTTTGCGATTTGCAATATGCTCGCCTTTTATATCCTGAACTTGCCTTGTATATCCTTTATTATGTGAAAGTGCACTTGTTGAAGTTGATAAATTTTGTTATATATAGGCACAGGAGCATACATCTCTTCATTGTTTTTGGTTATGGTTTTGGAAATCTGTTTGATGCCTCATATGCGATGTAATCATTGTAGAAATTTAAAAAAGGAAAAAGGGATCTTCACGATTGCAGTTGCTTTTGATGTTTTTGCGTGTTATATATATGTATATATATATTATCAGTATGATGAAATGCTAGTAGTGCTATTGGATGCTTGGATCAGTTTGTTTAGGTTCCACGCATCTGAATCTGGAATCTTCTGCCTGTTGTCTTGATTCTTACGATGAATTAATTGGTTGAGATTTGTAAGAGTCGTGCCGTTAACTGATGGTGCTTGTGTTGGAATTTGATTGACAGGAAGGAGTTGAATGGGCGGGTTACAGGGGATGGGATCGGGAACCCAGCAACGACGATGAGGCCACCACACGTGGGAGGGCTGTATTCGACGCCAGATGTACAATCACTCTGGTCATATGAATGAATGAGAAAGTGAGAGAAATGAGTTTAATATATGAATGATGAGATGAGGGACTCAAAAATACAGAGGTAGCTGTTGTTCTGAGAGGAGGGAAAGAGCCTCTTTTGAACGAGTTTTAGAATACTTGTTGATCAATGTATCTTCACCATCACCATCATCCTTCTCATCATCTTTACAAGGCAGAGAGATTTACTTACCAACCATACCAATACCGTACCGTACTAATTAGATAAAGATAGATGATAGCTGCATCATCATCATCATAATACTAACTACTACTACTACCACCACAGCCTACGGGTGATCATCACTAGTAGTAAAAGTAAAAATGGGAATCATGTTCTTTTGTTTTTGCTTTTATTTTGAATAATCCGTTTCCTTTTTTAGCTCCGTAGTGGAGATTTAGTTAGCGTGATAGAAATACGAGTGAAAAATCCTACATTGGAATATGCGCACACCTTCTTGGTAACAAGTAATACCTTTTTTGAGTTGATAGTTGTTACTCCTTGTTACTGCTGGTGTTAATAGTTTTGCTTCTTTCTTTCAAGCACATAAATTAATTTATCCTTTTCCCTGTTTAAATTAAATTAAAAAAAATAAAAACTAGTTCTTTTGATGAAATAGGTTTCGGTAAAGGTAAATTCAGGGATTCGTTGCCTTTCTTTCTCCGCCAATTATATTGATCCAATTCAGGCAGGCTTTATCTTATTTTTTAATTAACTGGAGTTTCTTCTAATGTCAATTATGTGACTTCATCTAATAAGCCTATATTCTGGAAACGCCCGCACCCACTGTAATGTTAATGTTACAAACACATGATGACTTTATTAAACTATACTTGTGAACTCCAATATAATAATAATAAAAATAAAAATAAAAATAAAAATAAGACCTTCGATAAATACTGTGTTCACCTTCTCCCTGTATTCCAGTTTCCATTTTTATTCATTGTCTTCAAAAGCCTCTCCCAAGTTGGGGAGAATAAATGGAACAAAATTGGGTAAACGTAGTCATTTTGTGTTAATAAAATTAGCTTTAATTAGTTTATTACAATTGAAATTCTCATGGCAAAACTTAACTTTTATTCATTCATTTTCTCTATATTTCTATTTCAAAAATATTATTTAAATATTCAATTGTGACACTTTTATTGTACTTCTATCTCATATCAATATGAATATATAATGTTTTTATATAAAGATATCAAAATTAAATGCCTAAATAATAT
Organism: Diospyros kaki; assembly: GCA_036245055.1. Classification (NCBI taxonomy): domain Eukaryota; kingdom Viridiplantae; phylum Streptophyta; class Magnoliopsida; order Ericales; family Ebenaceae; genus Diospyros; species Diospyros kaki. The sequence continues at coordinate 12,057,681 of BSEG01000009.1, forward strand.
TTTTGAATCTAAGTAAATGTAGTTTATATTTATTGTGTGTGTGTGTATATATATATATATTATTTCATTCATTTTCTCTATTCTCTTGGACAAATGGAATAATCAGCATTAGTTTTATTCTTTATTCTTAAATGGGACAAAATATTTTAGGATAGTATTAAATAACTCATTATACTTTGACTTGAGAATTAAATTAGTTATTGTACTTTTTTAAGAACGACCAGTAAGTCATTGTTCTTACAAAATAACTAAATAAGTCACTGTACCTTTAAATAAAAAAGCCATGTAATGTAAGCTATTATAGTAAATGACATCTTAATGTTTTTAATGTTGTTTTAATTTTATTGTCAACTTCAGCTCTATCCCCAATCACACAAACCTTATTCAATTGCAAACGTTAAATTCTATAGTGAGCACGACCAGATTCTAGCATAAATATTTTGATATTTAAATAAGATATTAAATATATTAAAATTATATAACAAAGTTTTTACAAATATTAAAGACGTATTTTTTTTAAACAAGAATTTATTTATTTATAAAGAAAAATTAGATAATTCTAAATCTCCTTAATTTAAGATTTTTAATAAATAATATTTATCCTAATATTTTAATATCTTATCAGAATTAAAATTTTTGATAAATAATATTTATTTTTTTTACTAAAAATAATATCTATATTTTTTTGTGAAACTCTTAGGAGTTTTGTAAACATCAAATTTATCTAGTTTAGCATTGCGTGAGACTCCTCCCTCAATGTACGGGAAAAAATTATATAGGCCAGAGATGACCCTTTGGTGTGAGTTTTTGAGCTGACCCAATTTCTTGATTGACCCATTTTCTTTATTTTTATTATAATTAATTTTATTTTTATATAATAATATATTAATTCATCCTCACTCTTTGTTTTAAATTTCTTTTAAAAAAAGAGTAGTTTTTTTTTTTTTAATGTTAATTCTATGCATTTTTTTATTTTATTTTTTCTGGGGCTTATCACTGTTCGGCAATTACCGTCTGTTGGCCTCTCCCTATAAAAAGAGGTGAGCCATTTTGTTTTTTTATTTTACTGTTTTTGTCTTCTTGTGCATTCTTTTTCTGGAGACTTCTTGGAGAGATCTTGGCTCTGGTCTCCCGCCTGCTTCTTCTTCTTCATCCTTGCCTTCCTTGCTGCCGAGCACGCCATCGCCGTCGCTAGATATCGCCGCGGTCAGTCGGCCGTTCGCGCACGTCCATCGGTCTTCTGCGACCTCGCCATCGCCATCGCCATCGTCGCTCTTCCGCGGCCGATCTTGCCATCGCCGTCGACCTCGCGCGGCCGTTGGTCTTCCGCGGCCCGGCGCCTTGCCGCCGCCGCTTCTTATTCCTTCTTCGTTCTGTCGCCGATCGCTTGGACGATCTTGGTCTTCCGCCATCGCCGCCGATCTTCATTCTCTGGCGTTGTTTCGACGGTCGCTCGCATTTGTCGCTCGATCTTCCGCCATTCCCGCCATCGTTGTCGATCTTGGTCATCCGCCATCGCCGCTGATCTTCATGCTCCGGCGTCTCTTCGACAGTCGCTCACGTTCGTGGGAGTCCCTTGCCTTGCCAGATCCTCCGCCGGTCGTCCTTCCGCGGCCGCTGTCACCCGCGGCCGACGGTTTCCACGCCTGGTTTTCCTTCAGTTCTTCTGTCTTCCGCTGTATAATTCTCTGTCTTATGCTCCTTGACTTTGAAGTCTTTGTTATTTTATTATTAATTAATTAATTTATTTTCAAAAAGCTCAAATTTTCTCTTGACATCCTGTTGGCTTCGTTTCCCTTCTCCGTGACGTTTTCAGCCTTCAGAAATGTATTTTTCCAAGCCCCTAGTTGTATTTTCTGCTCCAATTATCATGCAGTGTAAAAACGTCTCTGGGGAGGTTCCTCATCCTACGGCGAATAGGGCTCTTGGGAAGCCTTCTTGTCCGGTAGAAGGTGACCTAACGAGAATCGTCCCATCATTCTCTTCCCCCCCCCCCCCCCCCCTAACTGTGAGGTGAAATTCCCTACTCTGGAGGAGAGTTGTCCTGCCTATGTTTACAGTGGTTGGATAGCCCTATATGAGGGTTCTGTTTTAGCGGGTCTTAGATTTCCTTTGTCGAGCTTCGATCAACGATTCCTACACCCGCTCAGACTCGCCCCAATGGATTGTTATTTTTGATTGCCTTTTCGATCCTATGAAAGCAAAGGGGAGTGTTGGCGTCCCCGGAGCTTTTTAGTTGCTTTTATAAGATTTGAGGAGTGAAGGAACGTCACTTTTTTCACCTTTCAACGAGTTATGAAGAGATTATTCCTTGATTCTCCTAGAAAAGTTCATGACTTTGACAAGTGGTTTGTGTTGATGCCTCCTCATGGCTATGTGTCCCCTCGCCAATGGTGTTGGGACTTGGATTGTGAGAGATGCTGCCAAGTATCCTCGTTCCATAGTTCTTCGAGCTTATTTGGAGTTTGATATTCAGAGTCTCGTAGCCTTGGGCCCTTTTCGTCTTCGAGATATCATGTCGGAGAAAAACATTACCACTGCAGGTTGGGGTGTCTCACCGAGCAACTTGGCTGGCCTTTCTAGGATTTTTCATATTATGTCTATAGTTGACTCTCGTAATGGCATTGATGGCATTGATGAAACTCATGCTTTAGCAGATGGGTTGAGTGAGGGGTATCGAGTGCTTGTATCTCCCCCTTACCCCCGCGCACCCCAAGTGGGAGGAGGTTTTCTTTGAGGGTATTTTTTGGTCTTTTTTCGCTCGCATTGCAGTTTTTTGTTTTTGTTTCTTTGATTGTCTCTTTGTGTATGTATGTTTTGCAGGGGTCGGGCGTTTTGCCGACGCGATCAAGAGGAAGAAAGCAGTGACGGGGAGTCTGGAGATAGCTCTGTTAGTTGACCGTAGGGGCTCCAGCAAGCGCCCCCAGTCTTCTCGAGACGTTGCTCAAGCAAGGGCCCCCGATTTCAGAGGCTCTTATCCACCTTTGATTTCCTTTTCCTTTGCATCTACCTCGCTCTTGACGTCTAGGGTTCCACTACTGAGTATCTTGGGCTCCTTAGTGCTTCATGTTGTCAAGCCTTGTCACTTGCGAGATTCTCAACACTCTTTTGGTGGCATTCTTCCCAGTTCTTCTTGTTGGATGTGTGTGTGTATGGTTTTTATTTTTATTTTATTTTATTTTTTTTTCTTGCTTGGTCCCCAAGATGTTCTAGAAGAACTTGACCCCCAAGTTCTTTTAAATATACTTGGCCTCCAAGCACTTCTTGATTGGCTTGGTCTCTAAGTTTGGTGGGTGCCTATATATATTGGTGTGAAGTTTTCCATTCCTCTACAAGCTCTCAAGTTGTTATCTCTTCTCAAGTTTTATCTCTCATATCAAGTTTTCTTCTTTGAGCTTTGGAAGAACTTGTTTTTCTCAAGTTTTTTTCATCACTGAGAGTAAGCCCGTCTTGAGTTTTGCTAGCTCTGGTCGTTTGTGGCTGTCGTTCACCGGAGAGGTCGTTTCATCCTGCTGAGACAGTCGCCGTAGTCTGTTTGCCGCCGGTGCAGGGCGCTAATTGTCTTCAGGATAGCACAAAGCGCGACTCAACCTACTTTTGTTCCTGCCCCTTCCACGTTCCAGAAGGTTGTTCCTGATTACTTGCTGTTCCAGCTGTGAGCGTTGTTGTTCAACCTTCTTCCCTGCTTTGTTGTTCAGTCCGGTAACATCTATTATTGTTTGCCTGTTGTCGCTATTTAGAAGTTTCTATTGCTGTCTATATCTATATTCAGCTGTTATGGTCTGAAGTTAAATATTGTAATTTACGTTTCTTGTACTGTAATGGGTTATAACTGATTTTCTTGTATCGTGGATCACTACTTTGTAAGTTTTTCATTCATCTATAATCTCTATATCCCTAATAATCTAAAGACAGTTAGAAAGAGAAACTAGAAAAGATGGATGCCCCTATTTCGGCTGATGGTTCTAATGCCGCTGCTGCCGGTGTTGCCTCAGGTTCAAACCCGCCTCCTATTGTTGGCTCGGGTCTTCGTTCGTCCATTGTCGCTATTTTTGCAACAGCTACTATGCAAGGGCTCGGTTTAGCCGTGGCTAAGCCAACCCCACATGTTGAGAAGCCACCACCATTTAATGGTGAAGATTTCAAAAGGTGGCAACAGAAGATGTTATTCTATCTGACCACGTTGAATCTAGCCCACATCCTCAAAGAGGATTTCCCTGTTGTCTCAGAGGAGAATATGACAACAGAAACTATGCTTGTGAGGGAGGCATGGATGCACTTAGATTTCCTTTGTAAAAATTATATTCTGAGTGGCTTGGCCGACCCACTGTACAATGTGTACTACACCGCATATGCTACTTCCAAGCAACTGTGGGAGGCCTTGGAAAAGAAATATAAGCTTGAGGATGTTGGCACCAAGAAATTTCTGGTGGGCAAGTTCTTGGATTACAAGATGGTTGATACCAAATTGGTGGTCAACCAGATGGAGGAACTGCAAATCATTATTAGTGATTTACATAGCGAGGGATTGGTCATCAATGAGCCATTCCAAGTTGACGCTGTGATTGAGAAGCTGCTGCCTTCATGGAAGGATTTCAAAAACTATCTTAAGCACAAACGCAATGAGCTGTCTATGGAAGATTTGGCTCTTTGTCTTCGAATCAAAGAAGACAATCGCAAAGGAGATAATGATGGATGCCCTAGTTCCTGGAAGGGTGATTTCTGCCGAACTATCACAGGATAGAAGAAAGAAATCGAAAGTGTAAAAAACACTTAGGGAAATTCGTATTTCTCAATTGATCAAAAGTCTTCTAATGTTGGGAGATCATAGCCTTATATAGTGGCTGGCTAATGACCCCTGGGATGGCTAAGTACATGAATGCATAGAGTGTAACTTAAGCATCTACATGAATGCAAGCAATAATGAAAATACATCAATGAAGGAAATAAAGAAAGCAATTAAAGGAAATACATAAAGAAGGCAATTATGTATCTATTAAAGGAGCCAGATCAAGTGAACTGATTTGGCTCTTGATCTCCTTCTGATGAGCTGGACGAAATGGGCTGATGGGCCTGCAATAGGCTTGGTCTGGTGGGCTTCATCCTGCTAGGTTGGGCTGGCCCTTTATGGCTGCATGGTGGGCTGAGTTTGCATGTTGTTGCTGGGTTGGGGCCTCAGATGGCACCTGTTGGTCCACTGGTTAGCAGGATGGGGCCTCACTTGGCACAGGATGCTTGTCATTGCTATCGGGTCGCCAAGAACTGTCGCTAGTTGTGCTAATGCCCGGGCTGCTGTCCGAGCCGGGTGCGTCCTGAACCTCAAGGGCTGAGACTTGGGACCATAACATTCCCCGCCCCTTCGGAAGCATCTTGTCCTCAAGATGCAGATGCGAAAACTGGTAGGCTAAGTACTCGGTTGACTCCCAAGTTGCTTCTTCTGGCGACATGTTCTCCCACTGAACCAATGCCTCTGGTGTCTTCTTTCGGTTCTTCTTGACCACACGATAGTCTAGGACCCGCAAGGGCTGGACTAACAGTGTAGTGTCTTCGTTAAGCTCCGGCAAGTCATGCACCACATCGGTTAAGTGTCCAACCTTCTGCTTCAGTTGGGAAACATGGAATACTAGATGAACTCGGGTATTAGCTGGTAAGCCCAGCTTGTATGCAACCTGCCCAATCTTCTACACGATCTTGTATGGCCCATAATAGCGGTAGCCCAGTTTCATCTTTGCTGCAAGTGTGACACTTTTCTGCCTTCGTGGTCGCAGCCTCACATAGACTAGGTCTCCTTCTTGGAACTGTCGGTCCTGTCGCCCCTGATCATAGTAATTCTTCATTCGAGTCTCTGCTTTGGACAAGTGGGTTTTGAGCTCCTCTAGCAGCTCATCTTGATCAATTAGCTCTCGGTCTACAGTGTCCATCTTGGCAGACTGCGGTGTGTAAGACACCAAGGTAGGTAGTGCTCGCCCATACACTGCCTCAAACGAGCTGCGCCCTAAAGACTGGTGGTAAGATGTATTGTACCAATATTCTGACCATGCGATTCGATCGGCCCATGTATGCGGGTTGCTTTGTGAAAAGTACCGCAAATATTTCTCCAAGGTTCGGTTGGTTACCTTCGTTTGACAGCCGGTTTGTGGGTGATAGGAAGAGCTTGCTGACAATTCAGTCCCCATAGTCTTGAAAAGCTCCTTCTAGAAATGGCTGGTGAAAATCCTGTCCCTGTCTGTCACAATGGTTCGAGGTAGGCCGTGCAAACGGACCACTATTTGCATAAAGACCCTAGCAATAGATTGTGCAGTGAAAGGGTGCACAAGGGGTATAAAGTGGGCATACTTGCTGAGTCTGTCTACCACGACAAGTATAGAAGAGTACCCCTGTGACTTTGGCAGTCCCTCCACAAAGTCCATGCTCAGATCCTCCCAAATCTGCTCTGGCACTGGCAATGGCTGCAGTAGGCCACTGGGCTGAGTCGAGTCACTCTTGGTGCGCTGGCAAGTGTCACACTCGGCCACATGCCTGGCAACTTGTTGCTTCATGCCTTCCCAATGGAAAAGTCGGTTAAGTCGTTGCCATGTGCGGTATACTCCGGAATGTCCTCCTTCTCTTGAATTATAAAAGTGCCGCACAAGGGTAGTGCGCAGATCATCAGCATCTGGCACATAAACTTTCCCTCAGTACAATAGTAGCCCATTGCGGTACTCATAGTCGCTGACTGTCTCGTTGTCCTTGCTGGCCTCAATTAATCCTGACTACGTGGTTAATGGCTAAGGCATCTCTAATCTGTTGCCAAATTGTCCAATTTAACCCCGTGATAGGCAGTAGCTGAGGGTTGTCATCTCGTCGGGACAAGGCATCAACAACCTTGTTTTGGGCCCCTGGTCGGTAAATGATCTCATAGTCGTACCCCATCAACTTTGCCACCCATTTCTGCTGGTCTAGGGTCACCCATTTCTGCTGGTCGGTCACAATCTTGAATCACTGCCCCAATAAGTAGGGTCTCCACACCCTCACTGCCTCGATGACTGCCAACATTTCCTTGGCATAGGCAGACCACGTGGCTTTGGCTGGGCCAAGCGCTTTGTTGAGGAAGGCCACTGGTCGGCCTCATTGCACCAATACTCCGCCAATGCCTATGCTGCTGGCATTAGTGTGAACCTCGAATTGCTGTGAGAAATCTGGCATAGCCAAGACGGGAGTGCACGTTATGGCTTGCTTCAATACTGTAAAGGGGTGGTCAGCATCGTCTGTCCACTAGAACTTATCTTTCTTCAAAAGCTGCGTAAATGGCCTAGCAATGGCACCGTAATGCTCCACAAACTTTCTGTAGTAGCAGGTAAGACCCAAAAATCCTCGCAGTTGGGAAACATTCTTCGGCTTCGGCCAAGACTGAATGGTTGTAATTTTGTATGGCTCTACTTTGACACCTTCAGGGCAGATTTTGTGCCCTAAGTACTCCAACTCGGTTTGCCCAAAAGCACACTTGGACAGCTTGATGCAGAAACTCTCTCGGGCCAGTATGCTCAAGACTTGCTCCAAGTGCTGTAAGTGCTGGTCCCTAGTCTTCGAATAAACCAGGATGTCGTCAAACAACACTAGCACAAACTTGCGTAGCATGTGCTAGAAGATATGGTTCATGGCCGCCTGAAAAGTAGATGGTGTATTGCACAGGCCGAAGGGCATGACCATGTACTCGTAATGCCCATGATGCGTCCGAAATGCTGTCTTGTGGATGTCTCCCGGGTGCATCCTGATTTGATGATAGCCTGCCCGCAAGTCTAACTTGGTGAAAATTGTGGATCCTGCTAGCTCATCTAGCATGTCATCAATAGCTGGTATTAGGAATCTGTCCTTCACTATGGCTTTGTTGAGTGCTCGGTAATCTATACAGAACTGCCATGTCCCATCTTTCTTCTTTACTAGCAAGACTGGTGATGAGAATGGACTGGTGCTAGGCCGTATCAGGTTTTTCTGAAGCATCTCCTTGACTTGCTTCTTAATCTCAGTTTTCTGATGGTGGGCATATCTGTAGGGAGCAACATTGATGGGTTGCTCATCAAGTAGTGGGATGCGGTGGTCGAAAGGTCGGCTTGGTGGCAGGTTTGTGGGCTTCTGCACCACTGTGGGAAATTTAGCTAAGATCGCCTGAATGTCTGTGGGTAGCTATGGTACATCAGTGGGTTGAAAACTATCGGATGCGCGTGGCTGTGATGCTATCTGTATGGCATAGCACTCACTGCCAGTCCTAATCAGTTTCTGCACCACGTTCACCTCTACTACCCTAGCAGTTCCTTGCTGCATGGATAGGCGCACTTGTCAGCCCCCCAAAGTAAACTCTATGGCCATCTGCTTGTAATCAAATACCACCTTGCCCAGTTGGATCAACCATTGCACACCCAACACAATGTCTACTCCGGCTAAAGGTATGACATATAAATCAACATTAACAGATATGTGTTGGATTTTAAGACTTACTGCCTTGCACTGTTGTGTGCATGCTAGGCGTTCCCCGCTGGCTACTCGCACCTCAAATGGCTCAATGATGGTTGTCGGGATCTGTAGCTTGTGGGCTACCTTGGTGCTGATAAAGTTGTGGGTTGAGCCGTTGTCGATCAGCAGGCTGGAAACTTTGCCCTTAAGCATCGCTGTCACCCTCATTGTCTGTGACCCTGTGGATCTTGCCAGCGCATGAAGGGACACCTCTGGCAGATCCTCGGCCTCCATGCCGCTGTCGGCTGCAGGCATGTTAAAAGTCATTTGGGGGTCTGACTCTTCGTCTTCCTCCTCTTCTGGTGGGTCTTCGAATTCGATCAGAAATGATTGGGCCACCTTGCACTTGTGGCCCGGGGTGAATTTCTCGTTGTAGTTGAAACAGAGGCCCTGCTCACACCTCTTTTGCATTTCAGCCCATGATAGCCGCTTTACGTCTGGTGGGATGCGCTTGTTGGCTGTGAGTTGTGGCATAAGCGGTGGCTTGGGCTTGGGCACCCCAGAACTAGATCCGGCCATAGCAGGCCCTTTGTATGTTGTTGCCTTGCGCATGGCACGCAATTGATCATCCTTCAGTCGGGCGATTTCAATGGCCTGGCGCATGCTGGTGGGTCGGTGAAGCTTTACCTCTATGGCGATATCCGAAAATAGGCCCCCGATGAACGCCTCGATGAGTGCCTTCTCTATCCAGTCATCAATTTGTGTGGCCACCCTTTCGAATTCTCGTTGGTAATCCCTCAAAGATCCTGTCTGCCTCATCTTTGACAGGACTTCATCATAGTTCACACAGCCGGTAGGGCCAAAACGGGTGCGTACCTCCTATTCGAAGTCCTTCCAATGGATGATCCTGCCTTGGTTCGCATAAGTGCGTGACAGCCACTGCCACCAATGGCTTGCCTCGCCCTCAAGGTAATAGGTGGCATGCTCCACCTTTTCCTGACTGCTCATGTCCTGTGACTTAAAAAATAAATTAACCCTATTGAGCCACGAAATGGGATCCTCACCAGAAAATGTGGGAAATTGGAGGCGCAGTTTAAAGGCTGGCCGGTTGGTGCTTGTGGGATTCCAATTGCTGCCTCGTCCGTCTGACTCAGATCCTCCATCAGAGCCGGTCTTAGATTTCTGGCTGGCTGCTGCAGCAGATCGCCATCTGTGGGAAGACGAACGACTACTGCTGCACCTTGGCGCCTGTTGCTGTTGCTACTCCACCAGGATGGTCAGATTCTGTATAGTCCGCTCCAACTGTGACAATTTTTCATCCATGGTGTTGGCCATGTTCTCCAAATTCTCAATATGTCCTTGTGCGTCTTTCCTCCCGTAATTGTTGGATAAACAACTTCTGGGAACGTTTTCCAAGCACCAAGCTTTGAAAAGAGACTGTGGGCAGATTCTTAACGAGAGCACCAATGATGGATGCCCTAGTTCCCGAAAGGGTGATTTCTGCCTAACTATCACAAGATAGAAGAAAGAAATCGAAAGTGTAAAGAACACTTAGGAAAATTCGTATTTCTCAATTGATCAAAAGCCTCAAATGATGGGAGATCATAGCCTTATATAGTGGCTGGCTAATGACCCCTGGGATGGCTAAGTGCATGAATGCAGAGAGTGTAACTTAAGCAACTACATGAATGCAAGCAATAATGAAAATACATCAATGAAGGAAATAAAGAAAACAATTAAAGGAAATACATAAAGAGGGCAATTATGTATCTATTGAAGGAGCCAGATCAAGTGAACTGACTTGGCTCTTGATCTCCTTCTGATGGGTTGGACGAAATGGGCTGATGGGCCTACTGGACTGGGCCTGTGATGGGCTTGGTCTGGTGGGCTTCATCCTACTGGGTTGGGCTGGCCCTTTGTGGCTGCATGGTGGGCTGAGTCTGCATACTGTTGTTGGGCGGGGGCCTCAGATGACACCTGCTGGTCCACTGGTTGGCAGGTTGGGGCCTCACTTGGCGTAGCATGCTTGTCACTACTATCGGGTCGCCGAGAACTGTCACTAGTTGCGCCAACTCCTAGGCTATTGTCCGAGCCGGTTGCGCCCTGAACCTTAAGGGTTGAGACTTGGGATCGTAACATTCCCAAGTCTCAGCCCTTGAGGTTTAGGGCACACCCGGCTCGGACAGTAGCTCGGGCGTTGACACAACTAGGGACAGTTCTCGGCGACCCGATAGAAATGACAAGCATGTTGCACCAAGTGAGGCCCCAGCCTGCCAACCAGTGGACTAGTAGGTGCCATTTGAGGCCCCAGCCGAGCAACAGCATGCAGACTCAACCCACCATGCAGCCACAAAGGGCCAGCCCAACCCAACAGGATGATGCCCACCAGACCAAGCCCATCACAGGCCCAGTCCAGCAAGCCCGTCGACCTATTTTGTCCAGCCCATCAGAAAGAGATCAAGAGCCAAGTCAGTTCACTTGATCTGGCTCCTTTAATAGATACATAATTGCCCTCTTTATGTATTTCCTTTAATTGCTTTCTTTATTTTCTTCATTGATGTATTTTCATTATTGCTTGCATTCATGTAGATGCTTAAGTTACACTCTCTGCATTCATGTACTTAGCCATCCCGGGGGTCATTAGCCAGCCACTATATAAGGCTACGATCTCCCAACATTAGAAGACTTTTGATCAATTGAGAAATACGAATTTCCCTAAGTGTTCTTTACACTTTCGATTTCTTTCTTCTATCCTGTGATAGTTAGGTAGAAATCACCCTTCCGAAAACTAGGGCATCCATCATTGGTGCTCTCGTTGAGAGTCTGCCCACTGTCTCTTTTCGAAGCTCGGTGCTTGGAAGACGTTCTCAGAAGTTGTTTATCCAACAGTCATCCAACAATTACGAGAGGAAAGACGCACAAGGACCATATTGAGAATTTGGAGAACATGGCCAACACTATGGACGAAAAATTCTCACTGTTAGAGCGGACTATACAGAATCTGACCATCCTAGTGGAGCAGCAACAGCAACAGGCGCCAAGGCGCAACAGTAGCCGTTCGTCTTCCCACAGACGGCGATCTACTGCAGCAGCCAGCCAGCAGTCTAAGACCGGCTCTAATGGATGATCTGTGTCAGACGGACGAGGTAGCAATTGGAATCCCACAAGCACCAACCAGCCAGCCTTTAAACCGCGCCTCCAATTTCCCACATTTTCTGGTGAGGATCCCATTTCGTGGCTCAATAGGGCTAATTTATTTTTTAAGTCACAGGACATGAGCAGTCAGGAAAAGGTGGAGCATGCCACCTATTACCTTGAGGGCGAGGCAAGCCATTGGTGGCAGTGGCTGTCACACACTTATGCGAACCAAGGCAGGATCATCCGTTGGAAGGACTTCGAATAGGAGGTACGCACCCGTTTTGGCCCTACCGGTTATGTGGACTATGATGAAGTCCTGTCAAAGATGAGGTAGACAGGATCCTTGCGGGACTACCAATAGGAATTCGAAAGGGTGGCCACACAAGTTGATGACTAGCCAGAGAAGGCACTCATCGGGGCGTTCATCGGGGGCCTATTTCCGGATATCGCCACAGAGGTAAAGCTACACCTACCCACCAGCATGCGCTAGGCCATTGAAATCGCCTGGCTGAGGGATGATCAATTGCGCGCCATGCGGAAGGCAACAGCATACAAAGGGCCTGCTATGGCCGAATTTAGTTCTGGGGCGCCCAAGCCCAAGCTACCGCTTGTGCCATAACCCGCAACTAGTAAGTGCATCCCACCAAGCGTCAAGCGGCTATCATGTGACAAAATACAAAAGAGGCGCGAGCAGGGCCACTTTTTCAACTGGAACGAGAAATTCACCCCGGGCCACAAGTGCAAGGTGGCCCAATCATTTCTGATCGAGGTCGAAGACCCACCAGAAGAGGATGAAGACGAAGAGTCATACCCCCATATGACTTTTGACATGCTTGCAGCCGACAGCAAGGTGGAGGCCGAGGATCTACCAGAGGTGTCCCTTCATGCACTAGCAGGATCTGCGGGGCCACAGACCATGCGGGTGACAACGATGCTTAAGGGCAAAGTTGCCAGCCTGCTGATCGACAACGGCTCAACCCACAACTTCATCAGCATCAAGGTAGCCCACAAGCTACAAATCCCGACAACCATCATTGAGCCATTTGAGGTGCGAGTAGCCAGCGGGGAACGCCTAGCATGCACATAGTAGTGCAAGGCAGTAAGTCTTAAAATCCAACACATATCTGTTAATGTTGATTTATATGTCATACCTTTGGCTGGAGTAGACATAGTGTTGGGTGTGCAATGGTTGGCCCAACTGGGCAAGGTGATATTTGATTATAAGCAGATGGCCATGGAGTTTACTTTGGGGGGCCGACAAGTGCGCCTATCCATGCAGCAGGGAACTGCTAGGGCAGCAGAGGTGAACGTGGTGCAAAAACTGATTAGCGCTGGTAGTGAGTGCTATGCCATACAGATAGCATCACAGCCACGTGCATCCAACAGTTTCCAACCCACGGATGTACTACAGCTACCCATAGACATTCAGGCGATGTTGTCCAAATTTCCCACAGTGGTGCAGGAGCCCACGAACTTGCCACCAAGCCGACCTTTTGACCACCGCATCCCACTACTTAATGAGAAACCCATCAATGTTGCTCCCTACAGATATGCCCCCCATCAGAAAACTGAGATTGAGAAGCAAGTTAAGGAGATGCTTCAGAAAAACCTAATACGGCTCAGCACCAGTCCATTCTCATCATCAGTCTTGCTAGTAAAGAAGAAAGATGGGACATGACGGTTCTGTACAGATTACCGAGCACTCAACAAAGCCACAGTGAAGGACAGATTCCCGATACCAGCAATTGATGACATGCTAGATGAGCTAGCAGGATCCACAATTTTCACTAAGTTAGACTTGCGGGCAGGCTATCATCAAATCAGGATGCACCCGAGAGACATCCACAAGACTGCATTTCGAACACATCATGGGCATTACGAGTAGATGGTCATGCCCTTCGGCCTATGCAATGCACCATCTACTTTTCAGGCCGCCATGAATCACATCTTCCAGCACATGCTACGGAAGTTTGTGCTAGTGTTTTTTGACGACATCCTGGTTTATTCGAAGACTAGGGACCAACACTTGCAGCACTTGGAGCAAGTCTTGAGCATACTGGCCTGAGAGAGTTTCTGCATCAAGCTATCCAAGTGTGCTTTTGGGTAAACCGAGTTGGAGTACCTAGGGCACAGGATCTGCCCTGAAGGTGTCAAAGTAGAGCCACACAAGATTACAACCATTCAGTCTTGGCCGAAGCCAAAGAATGTTTCCCAACTGCGAGGATTTTTGGGTCTTACTGGCTACTACAGAAAGTTTGTGCAGCATTATGGTGCCATTGCTAGGCCATTGACGCAACTTTTGAAGAAAGACAAGTTCTAGTGGACAGATGATGCTGACCACGCCTTTGTAGCATTGAAGCAAGCCATGAGGTACACTCTCGTCTTAGCTATGCCTGATTTCTCACAACAGTTCGAGGTTCACACTGATGCCAGCAACATAGGCATTGACACAACGAGGCCGACCAGTGGCCTTCCTTAGCAAAGCGCGTGGCCCAGCCAAAGCCACGTGGTCTGTCTATGCCATGGAAATGTTGGCAGTCATCGAGGCAGTGAGGGTGTGGAGACCCTACTTGTTGGGGCAACGATTCAAGATTGTGACCGACCAGTAACCCTTGAGGAATCTATTGGAGCAGCGCATAGTGACCCCAGACCAGCAGAAGTGGGTGGCAAAGCTGATGGGGTACGACTATGAGATCATTTACCAACCAGGGGTCGAAAAAAAGGTTGTTGATGCCTTGTCCCGACGAGATGATAGCCCTCAGCTATTGCCTATCACAGGGCCAAATTGGGCAATTTGGCAACAGATCAGAGATGCCTTAGCCACTGACTAGCGCAGTCAGGATTTGATTGAGGCCAGCAAGGACAGCGAGACAGTCAGTGACTACGAGTACCGCAATGGGCTACTGTTGTACCAAGGAAAGGCGTATGTGCCAGATGCTGATAATCTGCGCACTACCCTTGTGCGGCACTTTCATAATTCAAGAGAAGGGGGACATTTCGGAGTATACCGCACATGGCAGCGACTTAACCAACTTTTCCATTGGGAAGGCATGAAGCAACAGGTTGCCAGGCATGTAGCCGAGTGCGACACTTGCCAGCGCACCAAGAGTGACTCAACTCAGCGCAGTGGCCTACTGCAACCATTACCCGTGCCAGAGTAGATTTGGGAGGATCTGAGCATGGACTTTGTGGAGGGACTGCCAAAGTCACAGGTGTACTCTTCTATACTTGTCGTAGTAGATAGACTCAGCAAGTATGCCCACTTTATACCCCTTGTACACCCCTTTACTGCACAGTCTATTGCGAGAGTCTTTATGCAAACAGTGGTCCGTTTGCATGGCGTACCTCGAACCATTGTGATAGACAGGGACAGAATTTTCACCAGCCATTTTTGGAAGGAGCATTTCAAGACTATGGGGACTAAATTATCAGCAAGCTCTTCCTATCACCCATAAACCGACGGTTAAACGGAGGTAACCAACCGAACCTTGGAGCAGTATTTGTGGTGCTTTTCACAAAGCAACCTGCATACATGTGCCGATCGAATCACATGGGTAGAATATTGGTACAATACATCTTACCACCAGTCTTTGGGGTGCAGCCCGTTTGAGGCAGTGTATGGGCAATCACCACCTACCTTGGTGTCTTACACCCCGCAGTCTGCCAAGATGGACACTGTAGACCAAGAGCTAACTGATTAAGATGAGCTGCTAGAGGAGCTCAAAACCCACTTGTCCAAAGCACAGACTCGAATGAAGAATTACTATGATCAGGGGCGACAAGACCGACAGTTCCAAGGAGACCTGGTCTATGTGAGGCTGCGAACACGAAGGCAGAAGAGCATCACACTTGCAGCAAAGATGAAACAGGGCTACCGTTATTATGGGCCATACAAGATCGTGGAGAAGATTGGGCAGGTTGCATACAAGCTGGACTTGCCAGCTGGTACCCGAGTTCATCCAGTATTTCATGTTTCCCAATTGAAGCGCAAAGTGGGGCACTTAACCGACGTGGTGCATGACTTGCCAGAGCTTAATGAAGACACTACACTGCTAGTCCAGCCCTTACGGGTCCTAGACTATCGTGTGGTCAAGAAGAACCGAAAGAAGACACTGGAGGCATTGGTTCAGTGGAAGAACATGTCGCCAGAAGAAGCAACCTGGGAGTCAACCAAGTACTTGGCCTACCTGTTTTCGCATCTTCATCTTGAGGACAAGATGCTTCCAAAGGGGTGGGGAATGTTACAATCCCAAGTCTCAGCCCTTGAGGTTCAGGGCGCAACCGGCTCGGACGGTAGCCCGGGAATTGGCGCAACTAGCGACAGTTCTCGGCGACTAGATAGCAGTGACAAGCAAGCTATGCCAAGTGAGGCCCCAGCCTGCCAACTAGTGGACTAGCAGGTGCCATCTAAGGCCCTAGCCCAGCAACAACATGCAGACTCAACCCACTATGCAGCCACAAAGGGCCAGCCCAATCCAGCAGGATGAAGCCCACCAGACCAAGCCCATCACAGGCCCAGTCCAGCAGGCCCATCAGCCCATTTCGTCAAGCCCATCAAAAGGAGATCAAGATCCAAGTCAGTTCACTTGATCTGGCTCCTTCAATAGATACATAATTGCCCTCTTTATGTATTTCCTTTAATTGCTTTCTTTATTTCCTTCATTGATGTATTTTCATTATTGCTTGCATTCATGTAGTTGCTTAAGTTACACTCTCTGCATTCATGTACTTAGCCATTCCAGGGGTCATTAGCCAGCCACTATATAAAGCTATGATCTCCCATCATTTGAGACTTTTGATCAATTGAGAAATACGAATTTCCCTAAGTGTTCTTTACACTTTCAATTTCTTTCTTCTATCCTGTGATAGTTAGGCAGAAATCACCCTTCCGAGAACTAGGGCATCCATCATTAGTGCTCTCGTTGAGAGTCTGCCCACAGTCTCTTTTCAAAGCTCGGTGCTTGGAAGATGTTCTCAGAAGTTGTCTATCCAACAGTTATCCAACAACGACGGGAGGACAGATGCACAAGGACCGTATTGAGAATTTGGAGAACATGGCCAACACCATGGATGAAAAATTCTCACAGTTGGAGCGAACTATACAGAATCTAACCATCCTGGTGGAGTAGCAACAGCAACAGGCGCAGCAGTAGCCGTTCGTGTTCCCACAGGCCGCGATCTGCTGCAGCAGCCAGCCAGCGGTCTGAGACAGGCTCTTATGGAGGATCTGAGTCAGACGGACGAGGCAGCAATTGGAATCTCACAATCACCAATCGGCCAGCCTTTAAATCGTGCCTACAATTTCCCACATTTTTTGGTGAGGATCCCATTTAGTGGCTTAATAGGGCCAATTTATTTTTCAAGTCACAGGACATGAGCAGTCAGGAAAAGGTGGAGCATATCGCCTATTACCTTGAGGGCGAGGCAAGCCATTGGTGGCAGTGGCTGTCACGAACTTATGCGAACCAAGGCAGGATCATTCGTTGGAAGGACTTCAAATAGGAGGTACGCACCCGTTTTGGCCCTACCGGCTATGTGAACTATGATGAAGTCCTGTCAAAGATGAGGCAGACAGGATCTTTGAGGGACTACCAACTAGAATTCGAAAGGGTGGCCACACAAGTTGATGACTGGCCAGAGAAGGCACTCATTGGGGCGTTCATCGGGGGCCTATTTCCGGATATTGCCACAGAGGTAAAGCTTCACTGATGCACCAGCATGCGCCAGGCCATTGAAATTGCCCGGCTGAAGGATGATCAATTGCGCGCCATGTGCAAGGAAACAAAATACAAAGGGCCTGCTATGGCCGGATCTAGTTTTGGGGTGCCCAAGCCCAAGCCACCGCTTGTGCCACAACCCGCAGCCAACAAGCTCATCCCACCAGGCGTTAAGCGGCTATCATGGGCAGAAATGCAAAAGAGGCGCGAGCAGGGCCTCTGTTTCAACTGCAACGAGAAATTCACCCTGGGCAACAAGTGCAAGGTGGCCCAATCATTTCTGATTGAATTCGAAGACCCACCAGAAGAGTCAGACCCCCAAATGACTTTTGACATGCCTGCAGCCGACAGCGGGGTGGAGGCCGTGGATCTGCCAGAGGTGTCCCTTCATGCACTGGCAGGATCCGCAGGACCACAGACCATGCGGGTCACAGCGATGCTTAAGGGAAAAGTTACCAGCCTGCTAATCGATAACAGCTTAACCCACAACTTCATCAGCACCAAGGTAGCCCACAAGCTACAGATCCCGACAACCATCATTGAGCCATTTGAGGTGCGAGTAGCCAGCGGGGAACGCCTAGCATGCACACAACAGTGCAAGGCAGTAAGTCTTAAAATCCAACACATATCTATTAATGTTGATTTATATGTCATACCTTTGGCCGGAGTAGACATAGTGTTGGGTATGCAATGGTTGGCCCAACTAGGCAAGGTGATATTTGATTATAAGAAGATGGCCATGGAGTTTACTTTGGGGGGCCGACAAGTGCGCTTATCCATGCAGCAGGGAACTACTAGGGCAGCAGAGGTGAACGTGGTGCAGAAACTGATTTGGGCTGGCAATGAGTACTATGCCATACAGATAGCATCATAGCCACGTGCATCTGATAGTTTCCAACCCACTGATGTACCACAGCTACCCATACACATTTAGGCGATGTTGGCCAAATTTCCCACAGTGGTGCAGGAGCCCACAAACCTGCCACCAAGCCGACTGCATCCCACTACTTGATGAGAAACCCATCAATGTTGCTCCCTACAGATATGCCCACCATCAGAAAATTGAGATTGAGAAGCAAGTCAAGGATCTGAGCATGGACTTTGTGGAGGGACTGCCAAAGTCACAACAGTACTCTTCTATACTTGTCGTAGTAGATAGACTCAGCAAGTATGCCCACTTTATACCCCTTGTGCACCCATTTACTGCACAGTCTATTGCGAGAGTCTTTATGCAAACAGTGGTTCGTTTGCATGGCCTACCTCGAACCATTGTGACAGACAGGGATAAAATTTTCACCAACCATTTCTGGAATGAGCTTTTCAAGACTATGGGGACTGAATTGTCAGCATGCTCTTCCTATCACCCACAAACGGACGGTCAAACGGAGGTAACCAACCGAACCTTGGAGCAATATTTGTGGTGCTTTTCACAAAGCAACCCGTATACATGGGCTGATCAAATTGCATGGGCAGAATATTGGTATAATACCTCCTACCATCAGTCTTTGGGGCGCAGCCCGTTTGAGGCAGTGTATGGGCAAGCACCACCTACCTTGGTGTCTTACACGCCGCAGTCTGCCAAGATGGACACTGTAGACCGAGAGCTAATTGATCGAGATGAGCTGCTAGAGGAGCTTAAAACCCACTTGTCCAAAGCACAGACTCAAATGAAGAATTACTATGTCAGGGGCGATAGGACCAATAGTTCCAAGAAGGAGACCTGGTCTATGTGAGGCTACGACCATGAAGGCAGAAGAGCGTCACACTTGCAGCAAAGATGAAACTGGGCTACCGCTATTATGGGCCATACAAGATCGTACAGAAGATTGGGCAGGTTGCATACAAGATGGACTTGCCAACTGATACCCGAGTTCATTCAGTATTTCATGTTTCCCAATTGAAGCGCAAAGTGGGGCACTTAACCGACGTGGTGCATGACTTGCTGGAGCTTAATGAAGACACTACACTGCTAGTCCAGCCCTTGCAGGTCCTAGACTATCGTGTGGTCAAGAAGAACCGAAAGAAGACACCGGAGGCATTGGTTCAGTGGGAGAACATGTCGCTAGAAGAAGCAACTTGGGAGTCAACGGAGTACTTAGCCTACCAGTTTTCGCATCTGCATCTTGAGGACAAGATGTTTCCGAAATGGCGGGGAATGTTACGATCCCAAGTCTCAGCCCTTGAGGTTCAGGGTGCAATCGGCTCGGACAGCAGCCTAGGAGTTGGTGCAACTAGCGACAGTTCTCGGCGACTCGATAACAGTGACAAGCATCCTGCGCCAAGTGAGGCCCCAGCCTGCCAACCAGTGGACCAGCAGGTGCCATCTAAGGCCCCAGCCCAGCAACAGCATGCAGACTCAGCCCACCATGCAGCCACAAAGGGCCAGCCCAACCCAACAGGATGAAGCCCACCAGACCAAGTCCATCACAAACCTAGTCTAGCAGGCCTATCAGCCCATTTCAGCCAACCCATCAGAAAGACATCAAGAGCCAAGTCAGTTCACTTGATCTGGCTCCTTCAATAGATACATAATTTCCCCTTTATGTATTTCCTTTAATTGCTTTCTTTATTTCCTTCATTGATGTATTTTCATTATTGCTTGTATTCATGTAGATGCTTAAGTTACACTCTTTGCGTTCATGTACTTAGCCATCCCAGGGGTCATTAGCCAGCCACTATATAAGGCTATGATCTCCCAACTTTAGAAGACTTTTGATCAATTGAGAAATACGAATTTCCCTAAGTGTTCTTTACACTTTCGATTTCTTTCTTCTATCCTGTAATAGTTAGGCAGAAATCACCCTTCTATACTGGTAAGTCTTAGATAGATATGAAGCTAAGGCTCACTTAGCTGAGGCGCTCAAATCTCAGCCTAAGAAGCAGCAAGGCAAG
The DNA here is from genome assembly GCA_036245055.1 of Diospyros kaki. Classification (NCBI taxonomy): domain Eukaryota; kingdom Viridiplantae; phylum Streptophyta; class Magnoliopsida; order Ericales; family Ebenaceae; genus Diospyros; species Diospyros kaki. The sequence continues at coordinate 12,077,858 of BSEG01000009.1, forward strand.
AGAGTAAGCGGGTCGCTTGGACCAAAGAAGACCACTACCAACAAACGCATTCAAGGCACCTGCTGGGTATGCGGTAAGACATGCCATAGGACTGTGGATTGCAGACATAAGAAAGGTCAAAGCTTTGGTAGCAACCAGCGCAAGCCTAAGCCTTCTTATACCAATATGGTGGAAGATGATGAGCTTGTTGCAGTTATCAATGAAGTCTGCATGGTTGATAATGCTAAAGGCTGGTGGATTGATACAGGTGCTTCAAGGCACATTTGCAAGGATAGATCCTTGTTCTCAACGTATGAGAAAATGGATGGCACCGAAAAGGTGTACCTGGGAAATGCTGTAGCCTCAACTGTGGAAGGCAAGGGCAAGGTGCTGCTACAGTGGACATCTGGGAAGATCCTGACCCTCACAGATGTCTGGCATGTGCTTGAGATTCGTAAGAATCTGGTGTTTGGAACCCTGCTGAACAAAAATGGGTTTAAACTCGTTTTTGAATCTGATAAATTTACTCTTACCAAGGGGGGAATGCATGTGGGTTGGGGATATCTAGATGAGAGCATGTTCAAGTTGAATGTACAGGCCCAAGTGCCTAAGAATATTAATAAGAATGACTCTTCTGCTTATACTGTTGAGTCGTGTGATGTATGGCATTCAAGATTAGGACATGTCAATTATCGTTCCCTCCAAAGAATGGTTAATCTAGGATTATTACCTAGTTTTAACATTGATAAGGGACACAAATGCAAAATTTGTGTTGAATCAAAGTTTACAAGAAAGCTGTTTCCATTTGTGGAAAGGAATAGTGAATTACTCGACCTAATTCACAGTGATGTTTGTGACATGAAAAGTACTCCTACTAGAGGTGGAAAGAATTATTTTGTCACATTTATTGACGACTGTAGTAAATATTGCTATGTATATTTACAATGCAGTAAATATGAGACCTTTGATGTTTTTAAAACATTTAAGGCAGAAGTTAAAAATCAATTGGGAAAGAAAATTAAGGTGCTCAGATCAGATAGGGGTGGTGAGTATGAATCGTCAGCTCTATCTGAGTTTTGTGAATCTCATGGTATAATCCATCAGACAACAATGCCTTATACACCACAACAAAATGGTGTAGCTGAAAGAAAGAATCGAACTTTGAAGGACATGATTAATTGCATGTTAAATAGTTCGGGTTTACCCCATAATTTGTGGGGGGAAGCGTTGCTTACTGCAAATTTCATATTAAATAGAATTCCACATAAGAAGTCTGGCAAGTCACCTTATGAAGTGTGGAATGATAGACAACCCTCCTACAAAATCCTGAAAGTATGGGGGTGTTTGGCCAAGGTGTAGGTTCCTTTACCTAAAAGGACTAAACTTAGTCCAAAAACTATTGATTGCGTCTTTATAGGCTATACCTCGCATAGTGCTGCCTATAGGTTTCTGGTAACGAAGTTTGAAATTCCTGACATTAATGTTAATGCTGTTCTAGAATCTATAGAAGTGGAGTTCTTTGAAAACATCTTCCCTTTTAAGGGAGATAAACCCAGTGCAAGTAGTTCCAAGAGAACTCATGAAACAAGTTCTTCAAAAGGCCAAGATGGGCAGGAAATTGACATCGAGCCTATAAGAAGCAAAAGGGCAAGGAAGGCCTCTTCCTTTGGCCCAGATTTTCTAACCTTTGTGTTAAAAGATGAGCTGCAAACCTATGGTGATGCAATGTCATCTCTTGATGCTCCTTATTGGAAAGAGGCTACTAATGGTGAAATGGATTCCATCTTGCAAAACAATACTTGCGTATTGGTCAATTTGCCACTTGGATGTAAACCAATTGGGTGTAGATGGATTTTTAGAAAGAAATTAAAGGCTGATGGTACTATTGATAAGTACAAAGCTTGATTGGTAGCTAAAGGCTATCGCCAGAAAGAATGACAAGACTTATTTGACACGTATTCTCCGGTGACGAGAATCACGTCTATCAGGATGTTGATTGCCATTGCAGCATTACACAATTTGGAGATACATCAAATGGATGTAAAAATAGCATTCCTGAATGGAGATTTAGAAGAAGAAGTCTACATGGAACAACCTGAAGGGTTTGTTGTAAAGGGACATGAAACGAAGGTTTGTAAACTAGTAAAGTCTCTTTACGAGTTGAAACAGGCGCCTAAACAATGGCATGAGAAGTTTGATCACATAATGTTGTCAAATGGATTTAAGATAAATGAGTGTGATAAATGTGTTTATGTGAAAAACATAAACCAAGAATGTGTCATTGTATGCCTGTATGTAGATGACATGCTGATATTGGGCACGAATCGAAGTGTCATACAATCCACAAAGCAGATGTTGAACTCGCATTTTGACATGAAAGACCTCGGTCTTGCTGATGTTATTCTTAGAATTCAAATAATAAGGAATTCCGAATGGTATGTACTTTCTCAGTCTCATTACATAGAGAAAGTGTTGAGAAGATTTGGTCATTTTGAGAGTAAGCCAGCAGTTACTCCGTTTGATCCAAATTCAAAATTGAAGAAAAATCATGATGAAGGTGTATCTTCTCTGGAATATGCCAAAGTTATTGGGAGTCTCATGTACATCATGAATTGTACTAGACCTGACATCGCTTACTCCATAGGCAGGCTAGTGAGATACACGAGCAATCCTGGGCATGACCATTGTGGTGCATTAGTCAGGGTATTTAGGTACTTGAAGTACACCCTGGACTATGGATTGCATTATACAAAATATCCACATGTACTGGAAGGATTTAGTGATGCTAATTGGATCTCCGATAGCTTAGAGACTAAATCAACCAGTGGGTATGTGTTCACCCTAGGTGGTGCTACTGTGTCGTGGAAGTCTTTGAAGCAAATGTGTATAACACGGTCAACCATGGAGTCAGAGTTTATAGCTCTAGACAAAGCAGGCGAAGAAGCTGAGTGGCTTCGCCATTTCCTCGAAGACTTTCCATTATGGCCAAAGCCTGTTAACGCCATTTGCATATACTGTGACAACTTAGCTGCCTCAATAAGGGCTAGAATAGTGTCTATAATAGAAAGTCAAGACAAATTAGGCGCAGGCATAACACTGTCAGAGAGTTGCTCACAAATGGAATAATTTCCATTGACTATGTGAAGTCAAAAGAAAATCTAGCTGATCCTTTAACAAAAGGATTGACTCGTGAGCAAGTCAAATGTACATCGAAGGGAATGGGGTTAAAGCCTTTAAAATGACTTTTCTGGTGGTAACCAAACCTAGTTGACTGGAGATCCCAAGATCTAGGTTAAATTGGCCAACTGGCTGGAATAAGTCATAGTTGACACACTGTGAAACTCTTAGTTTCTCCCCATGTCTCAGAAATTGAAGAGTGTGTCTTGTCGAAGTTAAAGGAAAGGTTGATATCTTGAAATAAGAGGAGTAGTGACAGAGTACTCTTAGTCAATGCTTCCCTATATGAGAGTAGAAGTGGGGTCGCTTCTGTGAGAACTGTTCAATGGCTTGGGTTCTCTTGAGCTCTCATGAAATTCAGGATGCTGTCCAGGACCAAAATGGACACAATCGTATAGAACTTAGTGGGTCAAGATGAGTTGTGTGTGATGTCTATTGTCTCAATTTACCTTCAGAAGGATAGTTCAAGAGCTAGTCTCACTATTTCTTCAGTAAATTCGATAGACATTCACTAAGGAAGGTTCAAGTCCAAAAGACACCTTGTTGATGCATAACTTGTTTATTTGCTCTCAGTAACTCTGTGTTGTTTTGTATAATTTTTGAGCACGCACACTCATGTGGGGGATTGTTGGATGTGTGTGTGTGTGGTTTTTATTTTTAATTTTATTTTTCTTTCTTGCTTGGTCCCCAAGATGTTCTAGAACAACTTGGCCCCTAAGTTCTTCTAGATATACTTGGTCTCCAAGCACATCTTGATTGGCTTGGTCTCTAAGTTTGGTGGGTGCATATATATATTGGTGTGAAGTTTTCCATTTCTCTACAAGCTCTCAAGTTGTTATCTCTTCTCAAGTTTTATCTCTCATATCGAGTTTTCTTCTTTGAGCTTTGGAAGAACTTGTTTTTCTTGAGTTTTTTCCATCACTGAGAGTAAGCCCGTCTTGAGTTTTGCTAGCTCCAGTCGTTCGTGGCTGCCGTTCATCGGAGAGGTCGTTTCATCCTACTGAGACAATCGCTGTAGTCTGCTTGCTGCCGGTGCAAGGCGCTAACTGTCTTCAGGACAACGCAAAGCATGACTCGACCTACTTTTATTCCTGTCTCTTCCATGTTCCATAAGCTTGTTCCTGATTACTTGTCGTTCTAGCTGTGAGCGTTGCTATTCAACCTTCTTCCCTGCTTTTCTGTTCAGTCTGGTAACATCTATTATTGTTCGCTTGTTGTCACTATTTAGAAGTTTCTATTGCTGTCTATATCTGTATTCAGCTGCTGTTGTAATTTACGTTTCTTATACTGTAACGGGTTAGAACTAATTTTCTTATATCGTGGATCATTACTTTGTAAGTTTCGTATTCATCTATAATCTCTGTATCCCTAACACTTCTCCTGGCCGCCCTTGTGGGGCTCGTGCTAGACGTAACAGGCCTCCCTCGCCTTGCTGCCAAGAATGCGCGAAGCTCAGGTTGGAGAGCAGGGGCGGAGATAGGTGGTTGGCAAGAGGAGGGGCCATCTTGATGAAGTTCACAATTAAAAAAATTTATTGATAAAGTTCACGATTAAATTTTTTTTTTGAAACCCTCCCAGTTAAAAATCCTAACTTTGCCCTTGTTGGAGAGTAGTTCTCGTCCTTCTATTATCCCAGAGGTTCGACCGTTGCAGCCACTTACTCGATTGGAGGATAGTCTCCATCTACGTGGTGACAACTTCTCCCAGAGTGGGAAATTTTGATTCAGTGACGGAGCTTGGAATAGGCGTTCATCTCATTTATTCTACTGTTCTCCCTCAAGATGAGAGGGACATGTTTGCTGGGAGTTTTCCCAACTTTCTAGACAGTTCAGAATGCGAGCTCATACATATATGTCTTATGTTTCTTTTCTTTACTTAAGGACCAAACATCTATATGCGGTTGGCTCATGCGCTCATATAGGTGTTTGGTCTTTGGAGGTTGAGAATTCGATTCCAAGATGTAACATTTGGAATTATTGTTGAAATTATTATCCCAACGCTACCATGTGGCGAACAGAGGCACGATCATGCGACGCTCGCATGAGGAGAGGGCGGGAGCGTGCAGGGAGACTTGTGTTATTTTTTGATTTTGCGGGCATACGCTGAATTTAGCAATGGAAATACATCCATCGCTAAATCGTTGATTTTAGCGATGAAATTTTTTCTGTCACTAAATTTAATCCGTCGCTAAAATTTAGCCACGAAACCTGTCCGTCACTAAATCCTTAGCGACAGAAATTTAACATTTAGCGATAGAATTTTTCATCACTAAATGCTAAATTTTTTGTAGTGAGAGATGTAGTCATTAGAGGGGGTAACCCCCATCTTTTCATCCAAAGACAATGGAACTATCTCGCAGATTGTGTCCTAGGCCCAAATGAGATATTTTGTTTTAGCTGTTCGGTGAAATGTCTGCTTCCGCAATCAGATAAAGGGATATATATATATTTGTTTTAACGGATCGATGAAACACCTACATCTGCGCCCATATGAATGAGTAATAGTTGTTTTGATCTTGGCGGCTTAACCCGTGGCCCACAATAACAATGTTTTTGTTTTAATGGTTCGTAAGGCTGCTTACATCCACTATTATGTAGAATACCAATGTTTTTGTTTCCACGGTTTAACGGAGTTCCTATTTAAGACTACTACATCCACAATCAAAGAAAAGGATAGATATTTTTGTTTATGTGGTTGAGCGATATGCCTAGATCCACAATTAAAGAGAATATATAGATTTTGTTTTAGCGGTTCAGTGTGATGTCTACATCGTAATTAAAATAGAAGTTGTTTGCATGACCACGTCAGGATGACCCTTTATAATGTAAAAGTCACGATATGGTTGTTGTGCCTTTTTGACCTATCATGGGATATTAGGACACTAGAGAATCTTTTAGACATAAGGATCTATCCATAGTTGGGATTTCCTCCTCAAATACTATTGTCCAATTCTGAATTTTGAATTATAAGAGATCGATGTTGGATGGAGCCTAATGGTTTCCATCCCATTGGCTTCTTAGTGTGAACCATGTCAGAATCTTAGTCTTCTTTTGCTGTAAAACAAAGCACACATATATAAGTTATCTTATACCTTTTCTTTTCTTTTTTTTTTCCTTTTTGGTTTACAAATGCATTTTATTTGTGCGATTCGGTACATGCACGTACTTCCGCAATTTAGAAGGAGTTAGTTTCAAGTTAGCGATATCTTCACTTGAGAGCTTCTCGCTTGCATCATGAACTCATTGTCTTCTAGACAAGTGTAAACTGTTTCCAACTATTCAAGAATGGCGCTCGTGAAGCAATCAATATAATGTTGCGCGGCCTTTTGCCTTTGAAATACCCATGGTAAAAGTCATGAGAAACTCTTATCGTAGCTGATCGCGTTATCCTACCCCTGTTGGGTTAGAAGATTTATGTTGAGTGCCAAACATCTTTTGACAAATAAGGCATTTAATATGGTAGTCTAGGAGTGATTGCAAAAATAAGTTGCTACAGAGAGTGCTAATAATTAATCTTCTCTCGTCAGCACTTCAGGCAGCTCCCCAACTCCTGCCTCTACTTGAATAGGTAGGCCTCTCTTTGCTCAAGAGTCCTTTCGGGCATGGGGAAAGGCATATTTGATGAAATTGATAAGCCTGAGGTACTTCGATAAGCTTAGGTCAGGATAGGATGGACTAAGAAATCGATCAACCCAAGCATCCCAAAGGAAGGAGCTGCTCCACTTTTGAACGACTTCAGGGCTTGCTCTCCTTCAGGTGCTGGCATGATTAGGGAGTTATTAACCTTGCCATCACATACTCGCTTAAGAAGGACATGCACAAGAGGGTTTAACTCCCAACCTTGGAACTTTCCTAGCCTAGTTCCTTGCTTTGAAGAACATACCAGATACAGGATGGGGAGGTATGCTTTTCCCCCAATGGAAGGTGTAATAGTAGGGGAAAAGCCTTGGTGGCTTCATAATAGTAGGAGAAAAACCTCACAAAAATCTCCCCAATGCCTCCCTAGAGGATTTGGAGCATGATTCATAGGGAGATATTGCAAGCTGTTGTAGTGGGAATGTTAAAGCGACATCTTCACACAAATGACCCTCGTAGCCGTCGCAAATGAGGATGACCTTTTCCCATTTTCCCAAAGATGATGCCAAATTGTTGCCAAACTACAACAATTAAATTTATTTGTCTTGAAAACAGACAAAATAAAGCCATTCAATGAGTTAGGGGGGTTTGAGATGCCGCCAGCAAGATCTATTGGGTTAAGGACCCAGATGGGGATCTTCAAGGGATCGTCAACACTAGGAGAATCTTTGAGGGACCAAGGACAAGAAGGTCTCGAAGGGTCTTCAGGGAAGTTTGTAGTGGTCTTCAGGTATCTTGGTTGAATCTGCAATCACAATGGACGTCAGAAAGGCACAAAATGATCTTCCCCACATGGGCCCACCGATGCCTAAGTATGATAATGTAGTCCATGGTCTTTATGTAAGAGTATGCAAGAGTGTGTATGTTGTGCATCTTAAAGGGTCTTTTGGTGTCCCGAAGGGTAGTGTAGGTTAAGAGTACTACAGGTGCAACTTAGAGTGAGAGAAGGTAAGGGTCCAAAAATATCCTTTTGCTATGGAGGAGGCAAGTATTTATAGATGTGTGGTGGGGTCCACAGATGAGTCTTCAAACTCTTTTGGGAGATGCATTAGGTGAGGCCAGAGGGCCTAGAGATATAAAGATATCTTCGGATGAAGATACTCCAATGAATGTCTTTGGGTTGACCTGAAGAGCTCTCTAAGGCCACCAGGTAAGTTGGGCCCGAAAGACTCTGGAAGAGTCTTTAGGCCATGTAGATTAAAAGGCCTAACCATCCCGAGGATCCTCTGGAAGCCCTAGGGGACTCTTGCCCCAGAGACTCTTCGGGGTCTTCAGACTTTAATGAGATATTTTTTCTTTTAGAACTTAAGATTTTCTAGGGCACCCCACAACAATTTGACTAAATTCTTAGTGAGAAATCAAGGTAGTGGATTGGGCATAAGCTGAACCACTATACATCGTGTGTGCTGCATTTTTCAATTCCTTTTGATTTAAGTTCTTATTTTGTAAGGGTGAAAAAGGCTTAATTCACAACCTACTTCACACTGTCATTTGAGAATAGTGTCGTCGGTTCCCCAATTTGAGTGTAGAGGAAGGCTAGGTTTTTGGCGAGTTTGCTAATCAAGATTGGGTTTTGAGAGCCCACATTGGGTTATATGTCGTTCATTAGTCTCGAATCGTTAAAGAGAAACGAAGCTTAGGTGGAGCGTTGCTCGACTCTTAACCTTGGGGTAGATAAGGCACATGTCAAATTGCCTTGAGGTGGTAACGTTGGTGTGGTTGGGTCGATTGTAGGGACGTCTTGGAACATAGCTCCCTAGTGTTGTTTGTACATGTTGCTAGCATTATGGACGATAACTCTTGATGTTTTTATTCATTTATTGTCTTACAGTGTATTCTAGCGTTTTGATTTCTTTTGAGGGCTTGAGGAGTTCAAATGGAGAAATGTGCTTCTTAGGTTCTTGTTTCATTAACAAGAACTTTTGTTCTCTTCTTGCACTTTTTATGTTCCTTGCCTTCAGGGTTGTTTATTTATTCATCCTTCCAGGCTTTTGTGTGTAGAAATTTTTGACCAAGTGCCCTGATAAGCGAAAATACCCTCGGGTCCATAATTACTCCAATACCCGAGAATATAGCCATTGGCAGCAGTGACACATGCCCATTAAGAAGCCACTCCCCTAATGTCACCCTACTTAAGCCTAGAGACGACACGTGGCAGATGAGTCTCACCACACCAGTTAACCGGTTGCTCGGTGAAGATTCTCTGGATTCCTCGAGATTAACCTTCACACCGAGAATCATGGAGATAAGAACTACCCCAAACTCCTCGAAAATGATTATGGAATCCATATCGGTAAGATCCCAGCTCTGCGAAGAACGGGATAGGGATCTCGGTAATTTGAAAAAGAATCTTTATCTTAGCAGGAGGATAAAAGGGGGAGGACCAACGATGGGTAAGGGGGATCCAATCTTTTCTTTCTCTAATTTGAAAACTACATACTTTGAGCTTATGTTAATCTGGTAATCTGACTTGAACATCAGAGTGATCCCGGGGGAACAAGTCCTCGGCTCCATTGTAGGTACCTAGTCCGAGGCAGAGGAAGGTGATTGGCCTCAGTATCATCAATTGGCACCCACCGTGGGGCTCACACACTTTTCTTCCTGTCTCTCCAAAGCAAGTTACCTTCACGTTCGAGTTGTCTTTCCGTCTCGATGGAAACTAGAAGGCACCAATCTTGGGCTACTGGTGGTAACCTTGCCCCGGAGCTGAGCCAAAACAATCCCCCGAAGAGCACGTAAGGGAGGGACCGTAGCCCAAATAACCCTTCTCCCCCACCTGATCTGATCACTCTTTTGGAGAATCAGGTCCAACGCTTGACAAAGTTGCTTACTGGCTTTTTGGACCACCAGCACCAACAGGCCCATCATTCTTAAGAATGAGAAAGGCAAGAGCCCCCGCTAGAGGAATGATCTTGTCCGTGCGAGGCGGATCCTCAGGGACGCGATCAGGAAGAAGGGCAGGGAGAGGCCGAAGAGTCTTCCAGCATGTCATATGCATAACAACAACAGGAAATGAGGCTGCGTCAGCTGGAATAGGAGATTGCAGCCTTGAAATCGAAGCCAGGAGAGTCTCGGGGGACGGTGGTGAATCAGCCCCTTAGTCTAGAGATTATTGTTGCGGTACCGCATGAATGTCTTCGCATTCTGGCTATCAAGCCCGACGGGGGCACAACTAACCTAATGGATCATCTAGATCTTTTTATCTCCCATATGATGGTACAAGATGCATCCAATGCAATGTGGTGCAGTGTCTTCCTGGCAATGTTGGAGGGGCATGCGCGTGTCTGGTATTCAAATTTGGCCCATTCTCAATAACCAACTTTGCGCATCTTCGGAGTAGCTTCCTGGCTCAATTTATGCCTCTTCGGAGGCATCAAAGATCTACTATGGCCCTTGTTAGCCTTAAGCAGAACCAGGGCAAATCCTTGAAAGACTTTGTCTCACATTTCAATATGAAAGCCTTAAGCATTGAAAACTTCGACCATAGTGTCGCTATGGTGGCATTCCAAAATGCCTTAAGGCTTGGTTTTTTTGCTCAATCGTTGGCCAAGACTTCCCCGCTTGCGTTAACAAACATTCTGGGCTGGGCAACGAAGTATATTAATGATGAGGAGATGATGCAGGTAAAGAGAGCCGAGTACACTAAGAAGAAGGAAAAAAAGAAGCATCCCGAAGAAAGTAAGAGTGAGGGCCGAAGGGAGAATCGAAAGGAGAAGCCTCGTCCTCGATGAGAATCGAGTGGTTTTACCCCCTTGAACACCCTAAGAGCAAAGATCTTTGCCATTATCGAGGACAAGGACTATCTGAAGAAGCCCCAGCTGATGAGGGCACCATCCAACAAATGGGACCGGAATAAGTATTACTGCTTTTATCGAGATCATGGTCACGATACGAAGGAATGTCACCAGTTAAAGGAGGAGATCTAGGAACTTATCAGTTGAGGCTTCCTTAGGGGTTTTGTTGCCAGGGAAACAGATTCCCGAATGGAGGGGAGCGGCGTTCACAGAGTCCCCTCGCCAAGAGGGATCGAGCTTGGTGTTCGCCCCAAAGGGAAAGACCACCGCAGGAAGCAGAAGATCATCCTCAACCTTCAGTATTTCATATGCTCGCCGTGGGAGAGGTCTTGGGAGTGAAGAAAGGCAATGAAGATGCAATGAGTAGCCGAATGTCGGAGTTAAAGAGATCAAGGAGAGGGGAAATGACCTCTTTTTCAGATAGCAACCTCCCTCGGTATCCAAATTGAAATGATCCACTGGTGATAACAGTCGAGCTTGGAAAGTGGGAGCTTCAACAGATCCTAGTGGACCCGAGTAGATCTTCGAAAATCTTGTATAAACAAGCTTTCTTGAGCATGGGATATAGGATGGAGCAACTAAGGCTGGCTCGTGTTTCCTTGGTGGGATTTGATGGGGAAGCAGTGTATTTAGATGGAGTCATCCAACTTCTGGTAACCTTGGGAAAGGGTTCTCGAACCTCTCAGGTTGTGCTGGATATTTTGGTGGTAGATCTGTCGGCGGCTTATAACATGATTCTAGGAAGATCGGGCCTCAACGCTCTTCGGGATATTCCTAGCACGTATCATATGATGATGAAATTCCCCACGGCCAACGGGATAAGCGAGGTGTGAGGAGATTTGCATTCTGCTCGGGAATGCTACATGGCCTCCATAGGAGTGGCAAGGAGTGCGGAGACCTTGCGATGACAGGTAAGGGAGGATCCATCGCAGGGAGAAACTCCTGCTCATGGGAAGGACTCCGGAGGAAAAAAAGAGTAAAGACCCCCACCAGCTGTCAGTTTTCTTTTGGAAGGGTTAGGAGATCTGAAGACAGCAGAGCCCGTGGACCAGCTTAAGGAGGTACCTTTAAGGGAAGATTGCCTTGATCTCTGTATAAAGATAAGCATCGAGTTAAAGGACCGTCTACGGGGTCAAATCTTAGCCCTTTTTCAACAGTATGTAGACGTCTTCGCATGGACAGCCCAAGACATGCCTGGGGTCAATCCAGAGGTCATGACGCACAAGATGAGAATACGTCCAGGTTTCCGACCTGTTAAGTAGAAGAAACGAAGTTTTGCACCAAAAAGAGCCAGAACGATTGAAGTGGAGATGGAGAAGTTGATAGGGGCACAATACATTCAGGAGGTTGATTATCCCGAATGGTTAGCAAACGTGGTGTTGGTGCCCAAATGAGAGGGCAAGTGGAGACTTTGTATTGACTTCACTGATTTTAACAAGGCTTGCCCGAAGGATAGCTACCCTCTTCCTCAAATAGATGCCCTAATTGATGGGACGACTAGCTGTTTGTTAATGAGTTTTCTAAATGCCTTCCAGAGGTATCACCAGATTCCATTACATCCCAAAGACCAGGAGAAGACGACGTTCATCACTAATAAAGCAACCTACTGTTACACAATAATGCCGTTCGAATTAAAGAACACTGGAGCCACTTACCAGCACCTGGTGAATAAGCTTTTTCAACACCAGCTCGGTCAGAATATGGAAGCTTATGTGGATGACATGCTAGTGAAAAGCCTCATAGTCGAACAACATCCCATAGATTTGGAGGAATGCTTCCAAACCCTTCGTAAGTTTCATGTAAAACTTAATCCTATCAAATGTGCTTTTGGAGTTTCTGTAGGAAAGTTCTTGGGTTATATAGTTCACCACCGAGGGATAGAGGTGAACCCAGTGAAGGTAAAATCTATTCTGGACAAGCCAGCCCCGAGGAACATCAAGGAAGTGCAAAGCCTAACGGGAAGAATGACGACTTTGGGGATATTTCTCTCTCGGTTGGCGGAGAAGGGTCTTTCTTTCTATAAGGCCCTGTCTAAGGTGAAGAATTTTGTTTGGGACGATGAATGTCAAGAAACTTTTAGCAAGCTGAAGGAGCATCTGGCCTCGCCTTCAGTTCTCACTAAGCCTCCGCAAGGAGAACCATTGTATCTTTATTTGGTAGTGGCCGAAAAGGCCGTGAGTTCGGTGTTGGTCTGAGAAGAAGACAAAAGGTAGAGACCTGTTTATTATGCCAGTAAGCGATTGACATGAGTGGAAGTTCGGTATTCTCCCATGGAGAAGTTGGCCTTTGCCTTAGTGATTTCGGTAAGGAAGCTTCGACCCTATTTTTAAGCTCATACCATTATTACGCTTACAAACCAACCTTTGAGATAGGTGCTTGGTAAGCCGGAGCTCTCAAGAAGGATGTTGAAATGAGCCATGGAGCTCACAGCCTTTGATATAGAATACAAACCTCGGCCAGCTATCAAGGCCTAGGCCTTGGCAGATTTCATCGCTGAAGGAGTTGGGTTCTAGGAGGCTTCGGAACAAGACCAAAGACCATGGGTGCTGGCCGTGGATGGAAACTCAACCTCGGGTGGGGGCAGAGCAGGGCTGATGATCAGAAACCCCGATGGGAAAACCTGGCCCTATGCCTTACACTTCGAGTTCCGAGCATCTAATAACGAAGCTAAATACGAGGCCCTGATAGCAAGATTGAGGCTGACTGAGTAGTTAGGAGCGTAACGAATTGAAGTAAGCTCGGACTCCAATCTAGTCGTGCAACAAGTGAATGAAGAGTATAAGGCTCGAGAAGGTCACATGGAAAAATACCTGGCTATGGTCAAGAAGCTGATGACGCATTTTCAGTCAGTGAAGGTGGAGTACGTTCCCCGAGCTAGGAATGTAGAAGCGGATCTCTTGTCCCGAATTGCTTCGTCTTCCTTCCCAACGAGTTCTCAGGAGATCCGAATTGAGTCTTTATCGTAGAAGAGCATTGAAGAGTTCGCCGAATAGATGTGTGTTGAGGATAAGCCTAGCTGGGTGGATCATTTTCTATTATACTTGAAGGAGGGAAAGCTTCCCAAGGACAACTCGAAAACTCGAGAAGTCAAAAGGAAGGCTCGAAGCTTCTTACTAGTCAATGGGGAACTTTATAAGAGGTCATTCTCGCAGCCATTGCTCAAGTGTATCCGGCCCCGCGAAGCATACTATATCCTAAGGGAAATCCATGAAGGCGTATGTGGAAGCCACATTAGGGCCCGAACCCTTAGCTAAAAATCTTTTTAGCAAGGGTATTATTGGCAGACGATGGCGAAGGACTCGGAGCATCTGGTGAGGACCTGCGATAGATGCCAACGAACCTCCAATCTAGTTCACGTACCAGCTGTCCCTTTAACTCACCTTGCTACAACTTGACCTTTTTCCCATTGGGGCATCGACATCTTAGGCCCCTTTCCCCCAGCGGCGGGCTAAGTTAGATATATTATTGCTGCCATAGATTATTTCACAAAGTGGGTTGAAGTAGAACCAGTGGCCTCTATTACTGCTGACAAGTAAAGCAATTTCTGTGGAAGAATGTGGGATGTCGCTTCAGGATTTCTCAGGTTCTAATTTCTGATAACGACCTCAGTTCACTGATCGATCTATGCAAGAATGGTGCCAGGAGTTGGGAATAAGGCAACATTTTACTTTGGTGGTCCATCCACAGGCCAATGGCCAAAACGAGCTCATTAACCGAACTTTGTTGCATGGTTTAAAAGCCCGTGTGGATAGGGCAGATGACAGCTGGGTGGAGGAGTTACCGAGTATTTTATGGTCTTACCAAACTATAGAGAAGGTGTCTACGAGTGAGATTCTGTTCGGCGTATGTTATGGTTCGGAAGCTTTGATCCTGGTTGAGATAGGCGTGCCGACCCTCAGAGTGGAACTCTTCAGCCCAGAGACTAATGAGCATAATCTAAGAGGCAACTTAGATCTCTTTGATGAACTTCGTGATCGGGTGAAGATTCGGCAGGCAGCCTACAATCGACGTATTGAAAGATACTACAACCTAAGGGTAAGAGCTCAGAGTTTCTTTACTAGAGATTGGGTATTACGGCGAGTGGATGTTCGAGGTGCCCGAGAAGCAAATAAATTAACGCCGAACTGGGAAGGTCCTTTCAAAGTAGCAGAAGCCCTCAGTCCTGGCGCTTATAAACTCTAGACTGCTGAGGGTGCACCCATTAAAAACACTTAGAATGTGCAAAATTTGAGAAAATTCTATCAGTAATGTTTCTTTATTGACTATGATTTTTGAAATAAATCTATTTTTCTCCCTCAACAGTTAAAGCTCCCCACAGCAAAAGACCTCAGGGGACCACCCCTGACTAAAAATAAGGCTTACCTTGGGGGGCCTCGAACCCTCGACAAAAAGAAAGGATTAGATGTGATCCTTGGGGGCCCTAAACCCTTAACAAAAAGAAAGGATCAGATGTGATCCTCGGGGGGCCCCAAACCCTCAACAAATATGAGAGGTTCAGATATGATTCTCGGGGGCCTCAAACCCTCAACAAAAAAAAAAAGGATCAGATGTGATCCTCGGGGGGCGCCGAAACCTCGACAAATAAGAGAGGATCAGATATGATCCTCAGAAGGCCCCAAACCCTCGACAAATAAGAGAGGATCAGATGTGATCTTCGGGAGGCTCCGAACCCAACAGAAAGCAAAGGATCAGATCTGATACCCAAGAGATTTTTTGTCCTTGATAAAGAGCAAGGGAAATGTTTTAAAGTGTAAAAGGGTTAGATGTGTAACGCCCTACTTTTCCAAATACACAACAACGTGAAATACAGGCAGACATCACCTAGGGCTTTATGGAAACCCTTGCCAATGAAAGCACTGGATCGAACCTGAAAGCTTAACCAAAGAAAAATAAATGGGGTTTCCACTCACTTTTCCTTTGCATGTACAAGAAACGCATACAATTTTCAATAAACCCAAAAGACACAACTCACTACTTGTAATTATAACTGTAACACATGCCCAAGCTAGCGAATAAAGCTTCATCATGGTAGCTTCCCCATACAGCATTTAAAGTGCATCATGACCACCACAACAGTACCGCATACCCTGTATACCCACTAATCTATGGTATTACAAAGGTACGTCTTATTGTACATATACATAAGAGAAACCGTGGGACACCCACACACACCTCTTACAACCTTGAGTATCCTAGCTGCTATTACAATGCATCACTTGGTTACAAGGGTATATAATGAAATAAAACCCAAAGCTAGCCAAGCACCACCTTTTGCCCTTGCTTGAACTGGAACCTAGATCACCTGGCACGTGTGATATACCTGGGACGTTGAATGTCCTAGGGGTATGAAACACCCGAGTTAGATAATAACATCTAAGTGAGTGACTCAGAAAAGGAAAGTACATGCACGCAAATGCAATAATTCCATTCTAAAATCCACCCCTGTGGTAGCAATGCTAAGGTGTTGCAGTCACCCCTGCAGTCATCATAGTCACTCCTGACTCATCACCAAAGCACGAGATCTTCCATGATGTCCCAACAACTAGCCACAGTCACCAATACAAACATGATATATGACAAAGTAGAAGGAATATGCATAACCAAGGGAAAATATGACATGTGAGCCACAAAGGCATGATATACAAGTCAACACCCACACCCAATGAAGCCAAAATGATCGAGATGTAGCAAAAGGATGCAAGAAACACTCACATTGATTGATTACCTTAGGAAGCACAGTTTACAAGGAGCGGGATGAGTTTTCTCGTAGTTTTTCTTACTGTTTGGCACAAACTTCGAGAAAGATCCAAAAACTCCGTCGAGGCTCATTCTCCCTCGTTTCTCCCCCGATTTTCTCCCTTCTTTTTGGCAGCATTTCTTCTCTCAAACTCCATTCCTTTTCCTCCTTGCTTAGTGCCCAAAATGAATAACCCCAAATCCCTTATTTATAGGAAACTCCAGTAAACCAAATCATGCCACGTGTCGTGTCATCATTCCATCCATGAGCATCCAATCAAAATATGCTATGTGTAGCTAGAGATTTGTGCCTCCACATGTTTAATTAAATTTTCAACATTCCCATCATTACATCCCACATGGTTAATTGAATTTTCTACATTTCCCATCATAAGACTTCAAATCCTATCTCCAAGTGGCTAATGAATGCTTGCCACATGTCCTTAAGGATAAGGTTTGAAGACTTTAGCAAATTTGGAGGCTAAGTAAACTTTTCTTGTCCAATCACGCGATGCCACCTTAGGGGGTCATTATGACCCATCATGTGACCTTATCTTATCTTCCAAGTGGCCAATGGTTGATTTCCATGTGTCATTGAGGATAAGGTTTGGAGACTTTTGGAGGCTAAGTCTTGGCTTTCAAAATGATCCAATGATGGATTAAATGTTATTTCAGATCCACAATCATGACTTAACTATATCGGAATAAGTTTGCAATCCGCAATCATTACTCCAAATGGTTTAGTTGGCCCAGTTCATTATTCCAATAATCTAGCTACAAGTTTCAAGAACTACACCTTGGCCCGAATTTTTTAGGTAATTTTCACTTCGGCCTTTGCAACTTAGTCCCCGGGCCATTTTTAATTGCATTTTGTAGTCCCCAAAAAATGGATTAATTACGCTAATACCCCAAAATTTTTAGATAAATTACACTTTTACCCGAACTTTAGTATTTATGATTTTACTACTAGCTCAGAAACTGAACCTTTATCTCAAGGCTTATATAATCCCTTGAAAGGACCTATTTCATCAAGTATTAGAACCTAATAACCTCAGGTATTACATCATATTTGAGTTTGAAAATCTAGGATGTTACAAGATGCAACCCTCTAGTTTTAGAATTGTGGTCTTGGTTAATTAACTAATGCAGGTAACGTTCAAATTGAAGATGGTAAAATAAGAAAGCAAATTTTATTGAAATATTAAGTTCAAATACAAAGGATCTATTCTAAGGAAGATAAAGCTACCAAGACATTGAACGAGATGGAGTCCACGTCCAAGTTCGGGAAGCGTTCCTTCGTAAGTTTCTTCATATACTCGAACCCACCCCAAAGAACCCCCTCTAGCTCCACAACATAAGCTTTGAAATTTCAAAATTCATCGCGACCTTTTTGAAAAGCTACACAGGTATCTTCAAAGGCATATCGAAGCTTCGCGTTAGCCGCATGAAGAGCTTCCTTGCACTGGTTGTAGGACTCCAGGGTTTCAACTTGGCTTCTCTTACTCTCTTTTAACTCCATGGATAGTTTCTTGGTAGTTTCCCTGAGCTTCTCATTAGCACCCTTTACAGCATCCAGCTCTTCCCCGAGATTGGAGTTGGCTTGATGAGCTTCTAGCATCCCGTTCTGCGCCAGGTCCAGCTCTTGGCGAGCCTAGGCCTCGCCTCATTTGCAAGCTTTGCCTTCTTTCGAGCTAGCTTGATGGATTTTTCGAGAACACGTACATGATGCTCAAGGTCAGCTATCTTTGAAGATAGGGCCTCAGACCCTTGAAGTCTCCGAACCTCAGAATCCAAAATTGATAGGCAAGCCAAATAATCAGACTCTCGTTGAATTACGAAATTCCTGAAGGCAAAAAGACACTGTTGAAAAAGATAAGAAAGACACTATTATCAAACCACTTAGGGAAAAGAAACCTGGAGAGGAAAATCAGGCTATTAATACTACATTCAAGGCTTCGGCATAGTAG
This sequence comes from Diospyros kaki, assembly GCA_036245055.1. Classification (NCBI taxonomy): domain Eukaryota; kingdom Viridiplantae; phylum Streptophyta; class Magnoliopsida; order Ericales; family Ebenaceae; genus Diospyros; species Diospyros kaki. The sequence continues at coordinate 12,096,146 of BSEG01000009.1, forward strand.
TCCGTCTCGCCAAGGATTAGTGGAATCGCTAGGGATTAGTGGAAGCATAGAAATAGTTAAGTCCAAAGAGTCTGCACCTAGCTCAAGAACAAGAGTTCGAAAATAGGTTGGACCCATCAGAGTGTTGGGGAAAGCTTCAGCCGCCTAGAGGTCTTTGTTTATTCCAGTTGAAAAGAAGGTAGAGGCACTTTCGACTCTCAGCGCTTCTCTCTCCTGACTAGAAGTTCTTTGTTAGACAGCACTGAAGTCTCATCCAGTGAAGCCTTCCCTGTTAATTCTAGGTGGTCCTCTGGTGATAGGGATGTTAGTATATGCCTAAAAATAGAAGAGGTTGGGAGGCCGAGGTGCGTTCTGGTTGACTCCATACCTACAGGCGGTCGACTTCCTTGAGCCCCCCCTCTAGCCATCTCCAGCGCTTAGGTGATAGTTTCATTATCACCCTCGGATGGATCTCGTAAGAAGGCAAGCGTAGATGTTGGTTGTTAAGTAGGTTGGGAGTCCCTCCTATTCTTCGGGGCTTGGGATCCCGTAGAGGGTCTCTTCCGCATTGTCCTTTGAGGCTTCTTGGAAGGTTTGAAGATCCCCTTCTGCCATTTTCTTTGATCTGGAAGAGGCTGAGGTTCCTTTATTCCTAGTGTTCTAAGGAGCTCTCTCAGGCGGCATTGAGAGCCCTTTGCTTTGAGAAGGCTTGAAAGCCTTCTCGGATGCTTTCTTGGTTTTGGCAGGGGCCGAAGGACCCTTGCTCTCAGGGAAATCTAAGATCATCCCCTTGGTGATGGGAGAATAAGTTATCTCCCAAAGATTTTCAACTCTGCAAGAAAAATAAGGAAGATCAATGTCGGGTAAAGATAAAAGGAATGAAAAAGTAAGGAGAAAAGGAAAAAGTTAGCACTCACAGTTTTCACCATGCAGACCTGCCTGACTAAGCATTGGGTTGGAAAGCCAATCTTCTTTCCAGTCTCGGCTGGGGGCTATGATCTGACTAGCTAACTTTTTGACAGCCTCAACACTAGGGCGCTTGTGTTTTGTATCTAGGGTCCACCCATTGCACACCGTCCAAATCTTTTGCGCGGAGCCAGACATTTTAGGGCAGATAAAGACGAAGTATTCCTGTCAGTCAACTGAATCCTTGAACCCCCCTGGAGAACATGAGCGATGTGGCCTGAATTTCTAGATCAAGACACTCGTTGGACCTAAGGAGGCAGCCTTCCTTCACGACCCTGGGCGAGATAGAGATCCAACCACTTGGATCGTGGTTGGTCGTGAAGAAATAATCGAAAAGCTCTCCTGTGGGTTCCACTCGGGCAAAATGATAGATGACGATGAAGCCCATTAGATACCTTCATCCAAAGGGAGACAACTAGGCTGGGACGATGGTAAGATGTTGGAGCAGGGTCATAACCCTCTTTCGAGGAGGCAGGCGAAAGCCCCTATCAAAGGCACACTTGTAGACACAGAGACAGCCGGTGACAGTTGACATGCTCGCAGATGGGTGTTGAACTCAACCTCCTATTCTTCGGGAATATTATATTTTTCCCTGAACTGTTGACACTCCGACTCGCTTATCCATTGGCAGGGAATGGAGGAGGCTGGGTGGTTCTCCCATTTAACAAGCTCTAGTGATCGCATTGCAGAAAGTTGAAGAGAAGGCAAGGAAGATGCAAAAGGAAGGAATACTCACTAACATGAGAACCAACTAAGAAAAAAAAGGATCGGAAGAAAAGGAAAAAGAAGGATAAGAGTCCTTTATTAAGGCCCCGATGGAGGAAGGCCAAAGGACAGGTAATGATGAGTATTAATTACCCGAAAGTTAACCGGCTCGAGAGATGAAAAGGTTTGGACAGTGCCTGGGGAATGGATATTAACATCAGAACAAATTGGTAACCACGCTCTATTGGCACGTGCAAGAAGAAGAGACACCTTAGCTCTTCGGACCCGACAGATCTCAGCCCTCAGGATAAAAGAAAGCGTGAACCTTCAAAGACTTCAACACTCTTTGAGCCATTCAAGCTAAGGGGCTCGAGGAGTGGGAGGGAAAGTGATAAGAGAAAAATCCCCTTGGGTCCATAATTACTCAAATACCTTGGGAATATAACCATTGGCAGTAGTGACACGTGCCCACTAAGGAGCCACTCCCTTGACATCACCCTACTTAAGCTCAGAGACGACAAATGATAGATGCGCCTCACCACACCAGTTAATTAGTTGCTCGGCGAAGATTCTCCAAATTCCTTGAGATCAACCATTACACCGAGAATCATGGAGATAGGAACTACCTCGAACTCCTCGGAAACGATTATGGAATCCATATCGGTAAGATCCCAGCTTCGCAAAGAACAAAATAGGGATCCCGGCAATTTGAAAAAGAATCCTTATCTTGGCATGAGGATAAAAGGAGGAGGACCAGCGACGGGTAAGGGGAATCCAATCTTTTCTTTCTCTAAGTTAAAAACTACATACTTTGAGATTATGTTAATCTGGTAATCTGACTTAAACGTCGGATTGATCCTGGGGGAACAAGTCCCTAGCTCCATTACAGGTACCTGGTCCAAGGCAAAGGAAGGTGATCGGCCTCCATATCATCATACCCAAACTTTTGCATGTGGTCCTTTCTTTGTGTGTTTTTCGTTCTCGAAGAAGTTATTCTCGTTCTTCCATAGGTAATTTTTATTCTCCGACCAACTATTCTGAGTGATTTCGAATTTCCAAAAATTAATTTTTGATTTCTTTTTTCATTTTTCATCTTTCTTTTTCTTTTTTGTTTTGCTGCTCCCGTCAATTTTTCCATCACCGTTCATTGCACAGCCTCTTGTCTTTGTCATCGGAAGGTCTCCCATGGCTATTGGTCTTCTGCGGTCATCATTCGTTAGACGGTCTCCTGTAGGTCTTGTCTCTTCAGATATGCTGTTGCCTTCTCGATTTTCTTCTATTTGCTGTTGGATTTTTGAAAAATCAATCATCATCGCCTTCAGATCTGCCATCTAATTTACTCTTTTCTAATATGTTGGCTTCCTCAATTTTCAAGCTAAGCTTCCGCAAGAAGCTTCTAATGCCGAGCTCACCACATTCATATGCATGAGAATGAGATAACCGATTTGCAGATTTAAAGCCTGTTGGATTCAGAATCTTGAAAATGAATTTGCCAATTCTAGAATTTTTTCCATAAAGGAAAGGCTAGCTTTTCTAGACAAATGCAATAATTTGATGAGATAATCCACCTTTCTTTCAATTCCTCTGCTTGCATTTCATATGCATGCATATACATTAGTGGAAGTCCATGGTTATGCAAATAATATATATATGCCTCAGCCTTGCGCCTGCTTTGCTGCCATCGCGCACACGGCTTCCTCTTTCTCTCATATCTTTATTATATATACAAATATATATGTTGTTACATGGTTACAACAATAAATTTGTAAAAGAGAAACTACCGATGGATGACCCTCGTATAGCTAATCCGAATGGTAGATGACTCTCGTGGGGTGTATTTGAGCGATGGATGACTTAATCGAGGGATGGATGACTCATTCGGGCAATGGGTGACGTGTGGATTGTCCAAACGATGAGTAATTATTGAGAGAGATGGGTGAGTCTCATGAGGTGGAGTGACAACAATGGATGAGTCTCTCGGGGGTCACAACAGCGATGGATGAGTACCTTGGCTAGGTTGAGAGCGATGGATGAGTCTCTCGGGGGGTTACGGTAGCGATGGATGAGTCCCTTTGCTAGGTTGAGAGCGATGGATGAGTCTCTCAAGGGGTCATGACAGCGATGGATGAGTCCCTTGGCTAGGTTAAGAGCGATGGATGACCTATTGGAAATGAAATCGGTTAGGGGCATGAGCGAGAATCCCCGCATGGACCCTCTAATGCTTAAGTCAGTCCCTCGTAGAAGTGAAATGCTTGAAGACAAAAAATAAGTACGAGAGTAAGAGGTTGCATACCGAATGAGAGGAAAAAACCCTCTATTTATTGCTATGGGAGGGGGATCCATGTGTCAAGTGGCCCAATTTTCTTGGCGGATATCTCGAAAGTAGTTTTGACCAAGTCTTGTGTGGTTATCGGCGTAAGGGTGCATGGGTGCAGGCACGAGAGCGTGCGCACAGGGGTGCACATTAGGCACCCCCAAGGGACCTCTCTCAGGGGTGTGAAGTACCCCTGAGAGACGTCTCTTTGGGGTGGGGTGGGGTGGGGTGGGGTGGGGGGGGGCTCAGCCACGCTGCCATGTGGCAGCGTGGCTTTCCCTTGGCCACGTTGCTGCGTGGTAACGTGGGAGGGGGGGAAGCGCCCCCCCTCATTTTTTGTTGGCCCATGTTGTTGCGTGGTAGCTTGGGAAAGGGAGGATCAGCCACTATGGCCGCTTCCATGCGGCCAGGCCGCCTCCTGGCTGCATGAAACAGCCAGGCGACCACTTGAAAGGCTGCCATGTGGCCTTTTTTTTTCTTTTTGAACTACTTATTTATTTTTATTATTTTAACAAGCATAACAATATATTTATTAGAGAAGCACTGTTTATATTATATATATATACATTATTATTATCGAGATATAATAATAAATTTATTTGACCGAAACTATCAATGTCAAATCAGTTAAGCTTGCAATGAAGAAACAATTAGAGAGCGTGGGGAGATTCCCGCCAAATATTCTAATACTTAACTCAGACATTAGAGATAATGAATGTTGTATTGAAATTGGTATCAGAGATATACCTTTTCGTAAATAAATATCTCCTTAGTTCTTCATCTGCTAGGAGTATAGACACGATTTCTTCATACGCTCCCAGTTCTCGAGGTGACGGGGGCTCGAAAAGATCTTCAAATCAAGTCAAGAGTGATTATGCCGCCATTTGGCTCATATATTTATCTACACTTTGCTGAGAGCTAAATTGGCATATCGGGGAATTTTCTCCGAATCCAAGGGTGTTCATGATGATTGGCGTTCCATTTTCTGGTTTATCGAATTACCTGGAAAATGATGAATATGACATCTCTTCTTGCAGGATAACGACTATTGTACCATTCAGATGCTAGGCAAAGCGGAGTAAGTAGCTTGCGAGGCTACTAAACTTATGCTCACTCGATGTGTCATAGGACAACGGTCTTATGGCTTCTCGTTGTCATGTTGCTTGCGAGGCAACCGGATGTTCTTGTCTCCTCATTACTGGGCTGTGAGCAGGGCAACGAGCCCTTTTGTTACAATGTCACAGCTCCCTAGTTTCATGTGTACATGATTACTGGCATTGTGAGCATAATGTCTATGTTTGCAATATTTTATTCTCATGGTTCGACATGACGCCTACGTCCGCGATTAAATAGCATCAATATTTTTTTTTTTGCGATTCGACATAACGCCTACGTCCGCGATTAGAAAGAATATACATCTTTTGTTTTCGCGGTTCAGCGTAGCGCCTAGGGTCGTGATTAGTTTTGGTTTTTCCTTATTGCCGGGGTATGAGCAGGGCAACAGATCTGTTGTTCTCACCTTGTGATCGGGCTGTTAGCAAGACAACGAGTTTTTTTTGTTTACCTCGTTGCTGGGCTAGTAGTAGGGCAATGGGCCTTAGGTCACCAAGCGAAGTAGTGTAGGTTACTCATAAGGCAACAAATATTATGGCTCCTTTTTGTCGAGCTTTTTGCAAGACAATAATTTGATTTTCACCCTATTGTAGGGCTATGTGTGGGATAATGTCTTATTTTTCCCCTATCGTCGGACTACACGCGAGACAATGGCTTGTTATCTCCCTCGTTGCCGGGCTATGAGCAGGGCAACGGACTTTTAGCTTGCACTTCGTTGTCGGGATATGCGCAGGGTAACGAGCTTTTAGCTTTCATCTCCTTGACGGGCTACGCGTGGGGCAATTGGTCTTTCGTTCGAGAAAAAACCCTTGATGGAATCTGGTGGATAATAGTGGAGCTATAATGATAATTTATTTGCAAAAGTGAGTACAAGCATTTTGATGTAGTTAAGCCAAATGTGCCTACCTCCACAATATCATTTTGGACTCACATTAGTACAATGCAAATAATTCAAATAAAGGAAATAATACAACTTAATCTTGCATAGTTTGCTTGGCAATCAATAAAGTCTTCACTTTGTTTCCCTTTTGTAGATGCAACATAGCATGTGCGGGCCTTCCATTGATCCTCTCGAACTTGTCCCACTCCTTGGGGTGTAGGAAATTTCATCAATAGATAGTAGGAAGAGACTACAGCTCTCATGTCGTTGAGCAGGGGACGACCAAAAATTAGATTGTATGCAGTTGATGAGGTTTTAACCACCATAAAGCAGGCCTGACGTGTTGTGCTCTGAGGATCAAAGCCCAATGTGACTGGCAACTGAATTGAACTAGTCATCGGGACAGGCTCCCCAGTGAAACTATATAAAGGGGATGAGATATTTTTTAGTCGATCTTGTGAAATGTGCATTTGCTCAAAGCAATTCCAATAAATGAGGTTAACTGAGCTACCATTGTCTACCAAAATTCTCTCAATTGGATGCTTTGCAATGACAGTTGAGATTACCATCAGGTTATCATGTGGAATGATTACATCTCCTCTGTCGGCATGTGTGAACATAATAGGCTCTTCATTTTCTCTAACCTCTATTACCGAATTGACCTGGTAGGCCAAACGGGCATAGGCCTTTTAGGAAGAGGAGCTATCACCAGCTAAGGTTTTACCGTCCGAAATGACATGTATAACTTGATGTATTGGTTCATTCTCTAGAGGGGGATTCTGTCTATAGTCGCTTCCTCTCTCTTGTTGTCTTGGATTATGTATTTCCTGTGTTTTCGACCCCTCTTCCTTTCTTCGTGGCTCCCCGTTATTTTCCTCTTCTTCTCGTACATATATCTGTAAGTGCCCTTCCCAGATAAGCATCTCAATTTGATTTTTCAATTCCCGACATTGATTAATGGAATGGCCACGAGTCCTATGGTATCGACAATACTCATCCTGATTCTTCCCTATAGGTTGATCCACCTTTTTTGGAAGTCTGATTAGGCCTGATCCTTCTATGACTGTCAATATGGTGGATCGAGGTTGGGTAAGCTAAGTATAGTGATTGAACTAGGGCCCGACATCATCCAGTCTTCGGGTCTTCTCTTGTCGCCGATTAAGGTCTTCTTCAATATCTCGCTCTTTTCTTTTCCGCTCTCTATCTTCATCCATTGCCATAGTACTCATTACTTCTGTGTGGTGTATATATTTATTGGCCCTGACGAACAAATCTTCCAAAGATTTTGGTGGGTCTAGAGATAGGGATTCTTGGAGAGAAATTAGTCGCACCTCTTGAAACATGGCAAACACTGCCATTTCAATTGGTAGATTACAAATCTCAAGTGTGGCATTCCAAAATCTATCCACGTAGTGGCGTAGGGTTTCTTTACTCCCCTTTCGAATGCTAAGAAGATATGTTGCATCCTTCTTCCTCTGACTGTTGATAATGAATGCCTTAATAAACTCCGTTTTTAACTACCTGAATGAAAAAATGGACGCTTTGGGTAAACCGTTGAACCAGGCCCGAGCATGCCCAATTAAGGTTAATGGAAAGGCCCTGCACATTATCTCATCGCCCCATCCATGAAGCATCATTAAAGACTCATAATTTTGCACATCATCAGAAGGGTCTTCCTTGTCTGAATAAGGGTTTATTTGAGGCATCTTAAACTTTCTTGGCAATGATTTTTTCATTACTTCTATCACAAATGGTAATTTTCCACGGGATTGTTCCTCGGAAACGGGTAATAACTTATTCTGTTGCAGTACCTGTTCAATCATTTTTTTCATGTCGGTTGTTTCGCAAGCACTAAATGCAGTAGGGTTGTCATCAGCCTCATCATTCTTCTTGGTTATGGATTTAAAGGAATTCCAAACCGTTTCCATGGGAGTGTTGGCCACAATTTCATAGTATCTTCCCATTTGAGGGCTTCATCTTTCTGTCTTTCGACAATTAGTTCCTCCTTGATTTTCTCGATGGGGAGAAGTTTGGGTAGAAGCCCCTCAGGTAGGAGACCTTGGTTGGTTGTTTCGAAGAGGGCCAAATTGCGCATGAGAGTCGAGAGTAGCCTCTCGGTAAGAGCCATTTCTTGGAACCTCTTGACGTGCCCCATTGGACAGAACTATTTCTAGTATAAACTTTCTCAAGGTAGCCGACATCGAGGCTCGAGGAACCAAACCTTGCAATATCCCAGCCATTTCATGAAGGGCTTGCATCCCTTCAACGTGCTGTTGTCGCAATGTTTCGTACTCAGCCATAGGAACCATGGGTGGGGTTGGTACACTTGAGCTAATGTGATGAGGAAAATAAGGCCCCGGAAGGGCCTGTGAGTTAATAAATGGTGGAGCTTGGAACTGAATGTCCAATGGATGTGAATGCCCAAGGAACGACGACTGTTTAGTGAGGGGTGGATGACCCTCATAAAGGGACTGATGGGTGAGGGGGAGCTGGCCCTTACGAGTGAACTGATGGGTGAGGGGGAGCTAGCCCTCACAAGCGGACCAATGGGTGAGGGGTGGCTGGCCCTCACGGGAAGTTTGATGTTGGTCTTCGATATAAGGGAGAGTCTTTTGTTGATGATTGTGCACCACGAGAGAGTTTGTCGACTGCTTCGAGTTATGCCATGGTGAATGAGCGTTTCTTGGCCTTTTGTTTGATTTCCCATAGACGATGCCAATTGTTGTTACACGGTAACAACAATAAATTTGTAAAAGGGGAAACTACCAATGGATAACCCTCGCATAGCTAATCCGAATAGTGGATGATGAATGAGTCTCTTGGTTAGGTTGAGTGCGATGGATGAGTCTCTCAGGGGGTCACGATATCGATGGATGAGTCCATTGGCTAGGTTGAGAGCGATGGATGACCTACTGGAAAGAAAATTGGTTAAAGGCGAGGATGAGAATCCCCGTGTGGACCCTCCGATGCTTAAGTTAGTCCCTCATAGAAGTGAAATGCTTGAAGACAAAAGTAGGTATGAGAGTGAGAGGTTGCATACCAAATGAGAGGAAAATACCCTTTATTTACAGCGATGGGAGGGACATCCATGTGTCAAGTGGGCCAATTTTCTTGGTAGATATCTTGGAGGCAATTTTGACCAAGTCTTGTGGGGTTATCGGTGCGAAGGTGCATGGGTGCAGGTAGGAGAGCGTGCACACAGGGGCGCACATTAGGCACCCCCGAGGGAGGTCCCTCAGGGGTGTGAAGTACCCATGAGAGACGTCTCTCGGGGGTGGGGGGGCTTAGCCATGCTATTGCGTGGCAGTGTGGGAGGAGGAAGCGCCCCCCATCATTTTTCCTTAGGCCACACTGCTGTGTGGCAACTTGCGGAAGGGAAGGAGCAGCCAGGCCACATCCTGGCTGCATGAAACAGCCGGACGATCACTTGAAAGGCTGCCATGTGGCTTTTTTTTTCTTTTTGAACTACTTATTTATTTTTATTATTTTAACAGGCATAACAATATATTTATTAGAGAAGCACCGTTTATGTTATGGGGGTGTTTGTTAATCAAGATAAGAGGAAGAAAATGTCAGATATGGAAAGCATTCTGGATGTTTGGTCTTTTCAACGTGTTTGTTAAGTTTATCTAACCATTTCTGGAAAAGCTTACATGACCTCTTATCTCCCATTTTCAAGATAAATTTATCCGACCTACCCCTCAGATAAATTTATCTGGCTCTTTTAAGATAAGGCTCAATTACTTATATGCCCCTTGTAGAATAGTTAATGTCATTTAATGCATTTTAAAAATTTAAATTTATTTAAAAAACTTATTTATTTAAGTCTTATAATTAATATTATTTAATACATTTTTAAATTATTATATGTTTTGACAATTTTTAAAATTTAAATGACATTATTCATTTCATTAATTTTTAAAATTTAAATCTCCCTCTCTCTCTCTTTCTCTCTCTCTCTCTATGTATATATATATATATATATTTTATTAACTAATATAATTTCTTTCACCAATTTTTAGACTATTTTATTTAATTTTATATTTTATTATCTATTACAAAAATATGTTTTGACCATTTTTAATTATCTAGGTAGAATTATTGTAATTCTAATAATAATTATTTCTACTTTTCAATTCTTTTTAAATTTATTTTTAAACATGAATTTAGAAAATAAAATATTAATTTTTATTTTTATTTTTTTGACAATTGATATTAATCATAAAATAGTATTTTAATCATAAATTTAATAATAAGGATATTTTGGTAAAAAAAAAACTCTTATCTTGGTATTTATCATATTCATTAACAAACAAATAAAAAGAAAAAATACAAGTATTAGTGGATTCCAAAAAATTTAACAAACACTCTGATAAAAATCTTAGAATACTTTCCAGTCTTATCTTGATTATTTTATATCTTGATCCGGAATGCATTTCAATCTTATCTTGATACTTCTTATCTTGTTTATTTTAACAAATGCTCTCTCTCTCTCTCTATATATATATATATATAGACACACTATTATTATCGAGATATAACAATAAAGTTTTTGATCGAAAATATTATTGTCAAATCATTTAAGCTTAGAATGAAGAAACAATTAGAGAGCGTGGGGACATTTCCTCTAAATATTCTAATACTTAATTCAGACATTAGAAATAATGAACGCTGTATTGAAATTGGTATCAAAGATATACCTTTTCATAAATAAATATCTGTTTATTTATAGAGGGATATGAAATAATTCTAATTAATTCAAAATTAAAATTCTCACAAATAACGTCTATTTTGACATTTTCTAATTATATTAATATTAGAATTATGACATTTTGGAATCCATTAATATTATGAAAATCCATTAATATTATGATTCTTATATTTTGAAACCTATTAGAAATAAAATTCTTATGAATGGTATTTGTCTTAATATTTTAAAATTCTTTTAGAATTAAATTTTTTTATAATAAATTAATTTTTCTTTTCTTGAAATATTCAAAAAAAATTTGAATATTAGAGTTATTTAGTTTGCATTGTTATGCAAAAACTTCCCGTCCCTAGAGAAATTTATACCTTTTAATTCAAAAAATTATTTTAGTATTTTAAACTTTTTTTTGTCTTTTCATAAACTTTTTCCTACCCATCAGTTGTTGGGGCTTGCTTCTGCATTTGCTGCTTCCTCTCAAAGATGTTTCCAGTCTCCGGAAGTTACTTTTCGGTGTCGGGTTTAATTTCCAGTCCCACGTAATTTAATCTTCATTTTTTCAATTTTGCTATAGATCCCGTTTCCGACCTGCCTTAGCTGCTGTCGATTTCCAGGAAGTCGTTCGGTCATAGTGACGGTCTCCAAAAGCTGATTTTTGGCGTCTCACTGTCTCCCAGAGATTGTTTTCCGACGTCCCAGTCGGTCTCCTGGAGAACTAATTTTCTTGTTTCACGGTGTTTTGCAGTTTTTGCAGCCCTCGCTGTGGAATTAATTCTTAGGCTCCTAAAAATTAGTTTCGTGCTCTCGAAATTTTAGGGGATGGTCTCTTGAGGCTGAGTGTCTCGAGTGTTGTGAGGATGATTCTCCCACGAAGGTCTCCGGTTCTTCGACGATCTCCCGCAACGATCTTTGGCTCTCCAACAGTCTACCGCGGGTCTTGAGAGTGAGTCTCTCTCGGGACCTGAGGTCTGAGAATCTCAAGTGGTGTGAGAAGGGTTATCTTGCAGAGGCCTCGCGGAGCGAGTGAGGGTCTCCTGTCCCAGAGACTGAGTCTCTGTCTTTTCCTGACTTTGTTGGTTAGCAATGTTTCTCGAGCCATTGCTGACTGATTTGTTGATTTTTTAAATATTTCTCACGTATACTGTCAATTGTTATCACTCAAAAACATAATAATAAATTTACGAAATAAAAAATATCATTATTAGACTGCCAGAATCTGTAAAGAAAAACACAATTAGAGAGTGCAACAAAATTCTCGTACAAACATGTAGATGTTAAAAACTATAAAGCAAAATTTTCATAAATATCTTTTTAATAAAAATATCAATTCAAGGAGATTTAAGATTGTTCTATTTTTTTCTATAAATAAGTAAGTATTTATCCTAACATTCTAATATTTTATTAAAATTAAAATTTTTAATAAATAATATTTACCTTTTTTGTACTAAAGATAATATTTATCTTTTTTGTGAGACCCTTAGGGGTTTTGAAAATATCAGATTTATTTGAATTACGCAACGTGAGACCCCCTTTGCCCCCAGGACGTATGGGGAAAATTATAGACAGCCACTTGCTATGGGCTTTTGGGCTGACCCAATTTTTTGGGTTGGCCCAGCTTCTTTATTTTTATAGTAATTAACTTTTCTGTAGTGATGTATCAATAATAATAATAAGTTTGAAACCAATCCAATTGCTTCCACAATCAGACCAGGCTTATTTAGTCAGATTTTGGCATGGATTTAAAGAGAACAAAATAATGGAAGATCATTACCCAACATCAAATGACAGCAAATCTCCTGGCATCAACCATTGCTATATTACACATCTTTAAAGCACCAAAACAGATATCACAGCTTCTTCATACATAGACGATCCTCTAATTGTCACAAATACTTCCAATAGCAGAAAATATGGGCAAACGAAACAATAAGTTGCAATCAACCTATAAGAAACTTCATTTGTTACAGCAGCAGAGAAAATAGACAGCCTGCAGTAGTAGCTATTAAGCGGAGGATTATACCTCTGGTTGATCTTCTTGCTGTTGGGGTTGGGCCTGCTGGTCGCCCTGCCATGTCCAAACAATGTCTTTAAGTGCCGGCCTTATTTCCTTCTTCATTATCCCCTGATACTCCAATGTATCCCCGCTCGACTTTTTCACCTCAACCAAATGGAATGTTGGAGTGACCTCAAACACCTCTGCGTCGATAGACAAGATGCCCTTCCTGCCTTCGTTTGATCCTTCCAGTTTCAACAGCCCCATCTCCCTCTTCATCACTTTCAGCCTTAGACATTTTGCAATGTCCTCCAACTTTGAAATAATGGTCTTGGCAGTCTGCCTAGAGGTAAATCGCACTTCTTTCTTTCGGTCATTTTCCCCAAACAGACCAGACAAGTCAAAACCTTGTGAAAAGGAGATGATATCAAAGGCATTCATGTTGCTGGGTTTCACCAATTCTTGCTTCGCCGCTCCTGAACTGCTGCAATCCTCACGAGGACCAAGCACTGCATTGATGTCAGTACTAACTGGTTCTTTCCTCTCCATGTCAATTCTCATCGGTTTGGAGTTATAGCCTTTCCCAAACCAAGGACTTCCCATGATCTTGGCAAGGGATATCCGCGTAGTTGGGTTCGGGTCCAGTATCTTAGACAGCAGTCTGCGTACTTCGGGGCCAAACCAATTTGGGACTTTGAACTCTGCCTTACTTATCTTCCTATACATTCCCATCAGATTTGAATCTTGGAACGGGAGATGGCCAGTCAACAGAGTATATAATATGACCCCACACGACCAGATGTCTGCCTTGGATCCATCATATCCTTTCCTACTGATTACCTCAGGAGCAACGTAGGCAGGCGTTCCACAGGTTGTGTGGAGCAATCCATCTTGACGCTTAGATTCAGCAAGGGCACTCAATCCAAAGTCTGATACCTTTAGATTCCCATTCTCATCCAAAAGTAGGTTTTCTGGTTTTAAATCACGGTGATAAACCCCTCTACTGTGGCAGAAATCAACTGCACTGATCAGCTGTCGGAAATGGTTCTTTGCAACATCCTCCTTAAGCCTCCCTTTTGCCACCTTGTTAAAGAGCTCACCACCTTTGACATATTCCATGACAAAGTAAATTTTTGTTTTGCTCGCCATAACTTCAAAAAGCTGGACAATATTTGGATGTCTAACTAGCCTCATTACAGAAATCTCCCGCTTGATCTGATCAGTCATTCCAACCTTCAAAACTTTCTCTTTGTCAATTATCTTAATGGCCACGCTCATGCCAGTTCTAAGGTCCCTTGCACGATGGACCTTGGCAAAGGTTCCTTGGCCCAAGAATCTCCCCAATTCATATCGTTGCATCAACACGCTCCCTTTGTTTTCCATCTCAAGTTACAGAGACTAACACACACAGTAATATACTATTTTCTCCAGCTAATCCAAAACAATATAGCATAACTATTCAAGAAGCAATCATAAAGACTATAAGACTTCAACCATCTTCACAAAGATAATGATATGATGATGTGGCTTGACCCCTAAAATAGTTTGACAGTGTAAGCATTAGATGAGCAGAGAGGTGGGCAGGGCTTTGGATTATATGTCCAATTTCATCAAGAACAAACATGGAAATCTCAAATGGAACTTCAGCCTCGTCAAGCTCAGAGAAGGAAACCTTATCTCTCAAGAACATCTTGGTGCATTCCCTAGATGTGTAATGAAACTATCAAGACTACTGGAAAGATGGTTTGAGTTTGAAAGATGGTTACCAAAACAGTAGAACAATGGAGAAAAGATTTGTTGGAGCTTCAAATTTCTGGTAAATGAATGAGATATTCACCAACCTGAGAAGAAATGAAAATGTCATGAAAACAAAAACATAGACATATAACTGATTCAAAGACAATGGAAAATTTAAAAAAATACAGACTCCAACAGAAAGGAAAATATCCAAATTAAATATATACTGTGAAAGGCAAAGAGGTTAGCACTAAAATTCAACAACAAACAAAAAGGAAAAAGCTATCATTCACAAACCATACTTGAGAAAACCCTACATCTAACTTCTCTGGAAACTTTTATCAAATTGATTTACCAACAGTCCCGGCGTCATTCACAAGCAGTTCTTTCTAAACATGCATATACTTAGATTATTGGCACAAATCCTTTACAAATTTCGAATCCAAAAGGAATTCCAAGTGAACTCGAAATATGATTGGTACATCCCACTTATACACACGTAAAGGGAAAAAGGGTTCCAAATAGACCATTCTAGAAGACCAGAACCCTCCCCCCCAAAAAAATTGAACAGGTAAACAATATTAAAAAGAAAACAAACGAACAGAAGTATCTGATTATTTGGCCCAGCTTGTTAGAGGTTTCAATTTGTCTTTCTCTTTTTCTTGTTCCCCGCTAGTAATTTATTCAGCAACCAAACAAACAAACGGACGAGAAAAAGGAAATTTCACAGCAAAGCTTCGAAAATTTTACAGAGAAGATGGTGTAAAAGGAAAGGAAGGAAATTGAGCTGCTGAATTACCTGATTTTGGGGACGGTACAAGAAGAAGCAAAGCATATGAAGCGGAGAAAGTGGAATCACATACATAGATGAACACCAAGAAGACCGCACACAGCAGCAAACCGGAAGCTTCCTTCTACAATGTCGTAGGCTCGGTTATTTCTAGGCTCTCTCATTTACGGAAATGCCCCCTACCGAATTATTAGTTAAATCATAAATTGTCATTTACGCCTTGATTGAAAAATAGAAACAAATCCAACGTTTATTATTTAATTTGTTTTTCCAATTCTATTAATAGTTGGACCGTACTAGACCAATTGAGTCTGGCTTGATGGAGGCCAAAGATCCATACCAGCCTTCCGGCCCAATCTCGGTCCCATGTTTGCCAACAGTAATCATTATCACTCCTTATACTTGTAACACTCCCTCACTTATAAGAGATTTCATCAATATTTAATGTAATATTTAATGAAGATTCTGTCAACACATTTTTGTCAAAAAATTTTCTCGATGCCAAATATCTCCATCCTATCTCGCCGCAACACCTAAAACCAACTTACATGTATGAGAACCCCTTTTTTTTCTCAATCTGCTCACAATTCTATTAATAGTAAATTCAACTTTAATTTTTGTCTTAATTCTGAGTGTTGTTGTGACATGTTACATCAGATTAAAAAATTATAAACATATATATAAACGAAAGAAAACAGCAGCTAATCCATTGTTAATAACATAATAAAATCAATAGTTAAAGTCAAATCATTTATTTTTTTATGATAAATATATGATTGTGAATTTAAACTTTTCATACTTACTTAATATGAACACTTATGATATTATTCTTAATGTAAAAAAATAAATAAAAATAATGGAACGAATAATAAGGTTGAATACATCTGAATCTGCCTACAATAGATTAATGGGGGACGCAACTAGCGGTAGCTATTGAGTGGCAGATTGTATCATTGATTTATTTATTCATTATTGTTTGTTTGTATCCATCAATAATTTGTGTCTTAAGATTGGCGAATTTATTAGGTGGAACCACCGGCAAAGAGAACATTTTTGTATGAAGGGATGGTTGGTGGCTGCCTAATCATTATTCATTTAATTAATATACGATAATTAATTGCTTTACTTTTTGTTTAAGCTTAAGCTGGTGAAGGTCATCCCCCGGTGAGGTGTTATTTGTTTGAGTAAATTTAATATTGCACTCCCTAGCTAAAATATCTCACCATTTTTATATTTTGAAAAATGACATGTATCTCTTTTGTTATTAATAGATCAAAATAAATAATTATTTTTGTATTTATATTTAAGATATATATTTTTTTTCTCCCTTCTTATTTCTTTCTTTATCTATTATCATATCATTAATGATTGACAAAAGATTACCCATCATTGGCCATCAGTGAACCACCTTCCCTGGAAAGGTTTTCAGGAGCCCATTCATCTCGAAGATCCAGGCAATCTTCTGAAGACCTTGGTTAGTCTTTTAAAAGCCCTTTGCAGGCTAACTCCCCCAAAGGAATGACCCATTAGCCTTCGAAACCTTTCTAGAGACACATCTCTTATTGTTTCAACCTATGTTGTTTCGCATAACATAGTCCGACTTTTTTCAAGACATCTTTCTCCTGAAGACCCCTTACTAAGGTCCTCCCAAAACCTAACCCAAGGACAGCCATACACCCTTACCTAAAGGGTCGTGCCACGTGCCCTCATGCATGTGCCACGTGTCCTGGCCTGCCACATGTCCTAATCCCTCGATTAGTATAAATATTGTAATACCCCATATATGTAGTGTTAAGTAAGTTCTAGAAACTGAAAATCGGTTTAAGAATTTAGTTAAGTAATTATCGAATCGATGGAAGGGAGTGCCTCAGACCCTAGATGTCAAAGAAAAAGAATATAGTATTGATAAGCATTTCGAGACACAATTTTAGGTGTCGAAAGAAATTAGATCGGGAACGATTTTTAATACAACTAATTTCAAGCTTGGAAAATCGAATGATCATAAAGGATGTAATACTCGAAATTTTTTTAGATTCAAATATTTGAGGAAATATGACATTTCAAAGGATTATGAAAGTCTGGAGATAAAAATTCAGTTTCTGAGCAAGGGGCAAAATCGTAAATATTGAAGTTCGGGTAAAAATATAATTTACCTAAAATTTTGGGATATTAGAGTAATAAATCCTTTCTCTAGGGGCATAAGTACAACTAGAAAATGGCCCAAGAACCAAGTTACAAGGGGTCTAAGTGCAATTATCCAAAAAGTTTGGGCCAAAGTGTAATTCTTCAAATCTTCTTCCTAGGGGTATGTTGGAGATTTAGGAAAAGTCTCATGATAACTTTTGAGATAGGGATGAACGCTCATGATGACTTTAGAGATAAGATAAATTCTCATGATGACTTTAGTGATAAAATAAAGCCTCATAATGACTTTAGAGATAATGATAAAGTCTCATGATGATTTTAGAGATTAGGATGAAGCCTTATGATGACTTTAATGATAAGATTTGGTTTGGATAAGATTTGAAATTATTATAGAAAATCTTAGAAGATTTAGAATTATTGTAGAAGATTTTAGAAGATTTGGAATGATTGAAAAAGATCTTAGAAGATTTGGAATGATTATAGAAAATCTTAGAAAATTTGGAATGATTGTAGAAGATCTTAAAAGATTTGAAATGATTGGAGAAGATTTGAAATAATTAAGGAATATTATAATATAATATGTCTTACTTGGTAGCCAAGCTTTAAGGCCTATAAATAAGGGCACCATTTGGAGAAGTTGGAGGAGAAATGGAGAAGTGAGAAAGATGGAATAATGAATTTCTTGATAGCCAGTGTATGTTGAGACTTGGATTTGAGAACTGTTAGAAGCCTAGCACGAGAATCAAGGTAGGGCACAAGATTTGAGGTGCTTTGAGTTTCATTCAAGGTGAGTAGTTCTATCCTAAAACTTAGTTTTGTTTATACCTAAACTTGATTTGATTACATGCAAAAGGGGTTTTGTTGCATGTGAATGGTTTAACCTGCGCAAGTTCATCCCAAAATGTTTATGCATGTGCATTGAATTTTGTGTGATAAATTATGTACATAAAATGTTGTTTTATATGATGCATCGATTCATGGTATATGACATTGGCATGTTTTTGTGTTTGTCCATGTGGGATGTGGGATGTCAACATGTGATGTGGCACTTGAGTGATAGCACTAGGGAAGCGCGCCAAGGATTAATGCCCACTTGTGACGAGGGCTGAGAGTAAACACCACCCTTGCAAGTCAACAAGTGGCGAGGCTGAGTGTACACCACCCTGGATCAGCTTAATTAGCAAGGCTGTGAGTGGACACCACCCCTAAGCCTTTGAGTGGTAGCATTGTTTCTGAGGTGGACATGGATTCCTAAGGATAGTGTTGATCATCTTGTGACCAGGGTTGTGTTGACGTGGTCCGAAATGTTTTTGAGTGAGAACGTAATGATGGTGGGATGATTCCCGGGTTCATACATTGATGTTGCCCCTCTTAAGCTATGACGGTGTTATGCCAATGTGTCAATGTGGTTATGTTGCATATAGAGAGATTGCTCTTTTCCCGTGATACGGGTTAAGCGCTGTGTGGGATTCTCTTAGGATGAGGCTTATCAGGATGTGTCGGTTTGTTTTATGTCTTGCAAACATTCATGAAAATGTTTTTGAACTCTCACTTAGATGATTCAACATCTAATTTGGACTATGTCTCTGAAATATTCTAACATTTCTGGTGAAAACAACGGCACCAAGGAAAAAAGGTTATCGAGATGTAGCTGTTATTTACAGAGGTGATCTTTAGCATGTTTCTGTTGTTATGGTTAAGAGATGCGTACCTATGTATTATGTTTTGATGATGTCATGTTAAGCGATGATACTGTTGGTCCCTTGACACACACAATGGCCACTCAAGAGGGGGGTGAATTGAGTGATTAAAAACTTATTGAATTGATTCTTCTATTTTAAAACTCATGAGATTTTCTTATATACAAACTACACTTGTTATAAATATATATGTTGTTTAGAAATAATAGCAATATAAATATATAAACAACCACAACATAAACACAAGATATATAGCTCACCTACTCCACTTTGTCAAGGTCAAACCAACACTTGAGGTTCCACTAAAACCACCACTAGGTTTCCACACAAGAACACCTAGCAAACTTATACACTCCGAGGTTTCCCCTTAACTCACCCCGGAAACTAATACCACACAATAATACACCTAGATTACTTGGGCTCTAGGATCCCACTCACAATCCACAATCTAATACAAATAAATCAATCCTATGTTCAACACATTTTGACTATAATGGATATCAATAAAAGAACAATACACAAGGTAAAATGAAATAATACAAGTTACTAACAAGAAGAAAACTTCTTCTTTGCCTTGAGGCTCCAATGGATAGGTCTTTGAAGCTCCTTGGGCCTTGGATTGCTTTGATTGAGTGCTTGAGAGCTTGGGTGTGCTTTAGGAAGATAGGAAATGGTAAAGCATTAGCCTTCTCTAGATTTCTCCTCTTGATATTTATAATGGGGCTCCCAAAACGACTTGCAACGGCTCCAAAAATTCGACCGTTGGAGTCTGGCAGTCGACTATTCTAACCGACAGTCGACTCTATGACACCCATAGTCGACTCTTGCTGCCAACAGTCGACTCTCGCTCAACCCACAATTGAGTTCTCACTGACAGTCGACTCTCATTGGCCTACAGTCGACTGGCAAAAACCCACACTCAGCTATCTCGACTATGTATAAACAATGCTCGGCTATGTCGACCATAGTTGAATGCCATTTTGACTTACAGTCGACTGTTGCTCATTGGGAGTCGACTCTCAGTCCAGATTTTAGAAGAATAATGTAACACCCCCTCCCCCAAGTTATCCCATTTCAAGGCAACCTAGAATAGCAGGTGTTAGGAACATAGAAAAAACAACACTAAGCCATAAGCATGCATACACCTGCCATCCATCAAACCCAAATCCAAAATAAATACTTCCAAGGATTACAGGCATAATTTTCTCTTTAAGTTACATTACACACAAAATAATGTCTACACATCTACCAACAACTTCCCAAGACTATGTAATCAAGAGGGGACCCGCACGCGCACATGTCTATCCATCTACCTTACTTGACTCACCACCTGCCACCTCTTTTCCTTTACCTGGAATGGAGGAGAGTACAACGTGAGCTACAAAGCTCAGCAAGCATAAGAAATAAGAAGGAAGAGCATGACAGAGGATAATAAGATACAGGTGTGGTGAACATGTATATCAATGGAAATGACAGGTGAAACTCAGGAGTTACACACACACCCATAATGATAGTGTCATGCATCACACACATAAAGTCTATCAACATATAAATGGCCAGTGGCCTCACATAGAAAATAAGATGCATCATGATACATACCAGTCTGTAGCTGAGTTCGGCAACCATGAATCATATATGTTACACTTGGCTATAGCCATACATACATATATATATATATAATCTCACCCATGGTCGTCACCACTGGGCGCGCCCCTCAGTCGTCACTGTAGGAGCGTAACCCCAGTCAGGCTAGTGCCTACTGGTTTTGGGGGATATATCCCGGCGGTACACAACCGCAGCGCACGTAATCATCTCTGTCCCTGCCTTTCTCAATGCATATGCAACATATAAAGTGGCCACATACAAATTACACGTGCTAGAAATAAGAACTGATGCTCGTGCACACTCATGAGATGTTATGCAGGAGGTCAAGCTAAGACATGCTCATGATGCACAAATACCATTCTTCTAGAACATGCCATGACAGTACATATATACGCAATCTAATGTTAATCTTTGTTCATAAACATGTTCAACACAGTTGGCCAACAACACTGAGTCACGAATTTCTTATTTAAGCTCAAGTTCACAGTAAGATACATAAAGTAGGGCATGGAAAAGAAACAAGTCTCCCATGCATATTTTCGCTCAAAACTCCATTCCTTAGGATTAGTGGGGAGAAACAAGCCCCACATGGCTGTTAGAAACTTTCCCCCAAACTTAAATACCCTAATCCCCAGTCAAGTTCTCAAACACGTAACCAACCCGTAACACCATAAAATCCAAGAGAAAAGAGGAAGGAAGAGAGAACTTGCCTTTTACTTCACTTATCGAGCACTAAGAACTTCTTGGATAGCAAGATCTGGCTTGCTGTGTGAAGACAAAATGAGGGTTTGAAGAACAGAGAATGTTCGAGAAAGAGGGAAGAGAGTGTTCTATTTCAGTAAGATTTTCTCACCAATTTATCCTTTTATATTATCTTTATAAGTCATCTTTATCCATTTAATTATTTCCCAAATTCTCTATATATTTATCATATTTTTTTGATATTTTAATTCTATAATTTTCCTTGTGTTTGCAGAATTAATGAGGTATTGAGCGATATATATATATAAATCGTTGAGGGAGGCATTCGAATATAATTTAAGGCATTCGGATGATATTCACATATATATGAAGCTATTTGGAAGTCATTCGGATGATCTGGCGTGTATTCGAATGAGTTAGAGAAAGATTTCAAGTTATGTGGGTGTCATTCGAATGAGGCAGGAAGGCATTCGAATGAATTTTAAATAGTAACTTGAGTTACTAAAGGGATTTGGAGGCTCATTCAAATGCAACAGTGCTTTCATTCGAATGAATTTTAAACAGTAACTTAAATTTCTGAAGGAATTGGAGGCTCATTCGAATGCAACAGTACTTTCATTCGGATGAATTTTGCAATTTTCATTGGGCTCATTCGAATGTAAAGGCAACTCATTCGAATGTAAAGATTCAAATGGATTTTGGACAGCTTTGACACCCTTTCAAATTTTGGGCATAACTCTCTCATCTGAACTCGGATTGAGGTGATTCAAAATGATAAAGAACGAAAAAAAGAAAGATCTACAACTCTTATGTTTTAAGTTTTGGAAGATTAAGGCTGGAACATAGACTAAATTTGGTTACAATGAAGAAACACCACCCAACGAAACAAACCATTCGAATATCTAGCCTCTCAAAGCCCCACACATCATAAGATAATACCGTATTATTTATTGATATCAACACCCCATCTACAGGTCGTTACAAATCCTCCCCCCTTAAGGAATTTGGTCCTCCAAATTCGGGTTTGGCAGTTTGGAAAGCTAAAGGATATATATAAATATATTATCTCGTTGTCTTCCTATTTTCATAGAATCCACTAAAAAAATGTAATCTTGCTGAATATATAAGTTCACTTACCGGTTTTGAACAACACCACTTTCGCTGTTTCCACCATAGTCATATGGGTTCTGTTCCTGTCAATGAGTACAAAATGCCATTGGATTTAAGTTATTTAAGAGTCAACTTTACCCTATTCAACAGACCTGGAAACCTAATATATTACTAGGTTCCCTTCGTCTTTAAATATGAACTAGACATACTTGTTTGCTCAAATAAATGGGGATAAAGGCGTCGCACTTCATCTTCTAGCTCCCAGGTTGCTTCTTCGAAGTCATGTTGTTTCCACAACACTTTCACATAGGAAATGACTCGATTCCTTAACACCTTCTCCTTACGATCGAGGATGCAACTTTGAAATTCTTCGTATGTTAAATCTTCTCTTAACCCAAGTGGTTGGAAGTCAATCACATGATGAGGGTCGGGAACATATTTGCGTAACATGGAGACATGGAATACATTATGCACACTGGCTAACTGGGGAGGCAAAGGTAGCCAGTATGCTAAGGTTCCAACACACTCCAAAATCTCAAATGGACCCACGTAGCGTGGACTAAGCTTTCCTGAAACTCCGAACCTCCGAACTCCTCGTACTGGCATAACCTTCAAAAATACATGATCACCAACAGAAAATTCCAAAGCTTGCCTCCGACAATCTGCATAACTTTTTTACCTGTCTTGAGCAGCTTCATTTTGGCCCTAATAGTCCGAATCTTCTCGGTCGTTTGCTCCACTATCTCTGGTCCGAGAATAGCCTTATCCCCCATTTCCTCCCAACATAATGGAGAACGACAAGGTCGTCCATAGAGTGCCTGGTAAGGTGCCATACCGATACTGGAATGATGACTATTATTATATGCAAACTCAATTAAAGGCAGGTGGTCATCCCAGTTACCATGGAAATCAAGCACACAAGCCCTCAACATATCCTCCATAGTCTGGATCGTGCGCTCTGTTTGGCCGTCTGTCTGAGGATGGAACGCTGTACTAAATTTCAATCTAGTACCCAAAGTTGCCTGCAAAGCATCCCAAAAGTGAGAAGTAAATCTGGAATCACGGTCAGACACTATACTAGAAGGCACTCCGTGCAGCCTAACAATCTCCCCAATATAAAGTTGAGCCAAACGGTTCAAAGGAAACGTCTTCTTGATGGGTAGAAAATGGGCAGACTTAGTGAGTCTGTCTACAATCACCCAGATAGTATCATGTCCCCGCGAAGTCCTCGGCAATCCGGTAACAAAGTCCATTGAAATATCATCCCACTTCCAAATAGGAATGGGTAGGGACTGAATCAATCCAGCGGGTCGCTGATGCTCTGCCGTCACCTGCTGACAAATCAAACATCTAGAAACAAACTCTGCCACATCTCTTCATACCAGGCCACCAAAATAATCGTCGTAAATTCTGATACATTTTTGTCGTGTCTGGATGAACAGTATAGCGTGCACTGTGCGCCTCAGATAAAATCTCCTGCTTCATCTCCCGATCATCTGACACACAAATACGGCTCTGGAACAGCAACAGTCCATCTCCTCGCTGACTGTATCCCATGGAAACATAGTCCTCTATCCGCTCTAACACTTTACCTAACTCTTCATCATAGGGCTGCTGGGCTCGGATCCGCTGCATCAAATCTGACTGGATTCCCAAATAAGCACAATACAATCCCGGGGTCTCTTCATCGACTGTAATGGTCAGGTCATCCAGTTGTTCCAATAGCTGCCACTCTTGTATCATCATCATGGCTATAGAAGCTCCTCTACGGCTCAAAGCATCCGCCACCACATTTGCCTTCCCAGGATGAAATAAGATCTCACAATCGAAATCCTTAAAGAATTCAATCCATCGACACTGTCTCATATTTAACTCTTTTTGGGAGAACAAATACTTGAGGCTCTTATGATTTGTATAAATTTCTATCTTTTCACCATATAAATAGTGTCTCCATATTTTCAAAGCAAAAACTACAGCCGCTAATTCCAAATCATGAGTGGGGTAATTTACCTCATGTTTCTTCAGTTGTCTAGAAGCGTAGGCAATCACACAGCCTTCTTGCATCAATACACACCCTAGGCCCATGTATGAAGCATCACTGAAAATAATAAACTTTTCCCCACTTTTAGGAATAGCCAATACAGGAGTGGTAGTTAGCTTCCTCTTCAGTTATTGAAATGCAATCTCACAATCGTCAGTCCAATCAAATCGGGCATCCTTACGAGTTAACTTCGTCATAGGAGAAGACAACGTAGCAAAACCCTCGATGAACCTCCTATAATAGCCGGCCAATCCCAAGAAGCTCCGAATTTCAGTCACTGTAGTAGGCCTAGGCCAATCCACAACGGCTCTAATCTTCTCAGGATCCACGGCTATACCATCTCCTGAAACAATATGACCCAGGAACCCTATCTGATGGAGCCAAAATTCACATTTGCTAAACTTTGCAAACAATTGCTCCTCTCTAAGCTTCTGCAGCACCATAGAGAGATGTACAACATGATCCTCAGGACTAGGAGAATACACCAAAATGTCATCTATAAAAACAATCACAAACCGGTCTAGGTACTCTTGAAATACCCGATTCATCAAATCCATAAACACTGCGGGGGCGTTCGTCAAACCAAATGGCATCACAACAAATTCATAATGACCATAGCGGGTCCGAAATGCTATCTTCTGTATGTCTTCATCCCTGACTCTCACCTGGTGATACCCCGATCTCAAATCAATCTTGGAGAAAACCCTTGTTCCGTGTAACTGGTCAAGCAAATCATCAACTCTGGGAAGGGGATATTTATTTTTCACTGTTACCTGATTCAACTGGCGATAATCTATACACAGTCTTAAAGATCCGTCTTTCTTCCTCACAAATAAGACTGGGGCACCCCATGGTGAAGCACTAGGGTGGATGAATCCCTTCTCCATCAGCTCTTGCAATTGGACCTTCAATTCTTTCAATTCATTAGGCGCCATCCGATATGGAGTCTTGGAAATAGGTTGGGTACTTGGCATCAATTCCACCGAAAACTCTACCTCCCCGCGAGGTGGTAATCCTAGAAGCTCATCCGGAAACACATCAGGAAAATCACATACAACCAGTACCTCTATCAGTGGTGTACTACTCCCGCCTTCGGTCGTCACAAATGCCAAATGAGCTTCACAGCCTTGACGCATCAACTTCTCAACCTTCATCACTGAAATCATGGGAGTCACTAACATGGGTTGAACGCCTCTATACACAAGGGCAGGCTGTAAGGGAGGCTCAAAATAAATGATCTTTTGACGGCAATCAACCTTAGCATAATGATTCGACAACCAATCCATCCCCAGTATAAGGTCGAAGTCTCTAAGATCCAAAATCACTAAGTCTCCTGGTAGTTTCCTATCATGAACTTCAATTTCACAGTCAAAAAGTACCTCTCTACCCCATAACTGATTACCTCCCAGAGTGGATACAATCAAATGGAAAGGCAATACAATCCGTGGATGAGGTACATGACTTGCAGCATGAAATGCAATAAATGAATGGGAGGATCCTGTGTCAAAAAGAGCACACACATCATGATTATATAAAGAAAGAATACCTTGGATGGTACTGGCCCCCTTCTCTGCCTCGGCTATCGTAAGGGCAAACACTCGGCCTTGTACCTGAGGACTCTCCATAGCAATGGAACGCTGAGTAACTGGTGAAGATCCTCGTGGGCTTGCTCCAGAAGCTCTGGAAGCTGTTGGCCTATGACTACCCCTCTGACTTAGCCCTCCTGATCTCTAGCCTCGACCTGGCATTGCTTTAGGACAAGTATTCACCATGTGCCCTTGCTGCCTGCATCTATAACAAGTCACCTCGGGGGTAGACGAGACCTCCAAGCCACGTGGACAATCCCTACGTACATGCCCCGCCTGGCCACATAGATAGCAAACCAGCTGCCCGAAGAGACAAGGCCCCCGGTGTTTCTTCCCACAACGAGTACAGGATGGAAGCCTCATAGTCTCACTGCTCGATCCAGCTTCCCCTCTTCTCTTCTTGCTATTGGTAGATCCCTGGGAAGCTTTGGATCCTCTAAACAAGGCTTGAGCTGCTCTCCACTCCCCACGATCACGCTCAATAGCATAAGCCCTCTGCACCACTGTGGGGTAATCTGTAATTCTCACACCACCATATGCATGTCGAATCTCGGGGCGCAAGCCTCGCTGGAACTTAGAAGCCTTCTTCTCCTCTATAGAAATCAAATCAGGGGCATACCTGGCTAAGGCTGTAAACTCAGCTTCATATTGGGCCACTGTCTTGCTGCCTTGCACCAGCTCTATAAATTCATACACTTTCTGCTCTTTATACCATGCTGGGCAATAAGCTTCATTAAATGCATTTTGAAATTCTGCCCAAGTAGGATCCCTAGGCCCATACCTCTGACGGACTATCTCCCACCATCTCTCTACATCATCCCTAAGGAGGAATGTGCCCAATTGCACCTTTTGGGCATCTGTACAACCCATAGAGCGAATGTGTTTTTCTATAGAAAGCATCCAATTTTCCGTCGCTGTTACATCCGTTCCTCCGATAAATTCTGGTGGTCGAAGCGCCATGAAGTTCTTCAACAACTGACCCCCATCACTACTTCCTGCCCCTTGCACTCCAACAGGTTCTTCCACTTCCCTATGCTCCTGTCTGGGTTGATTATCTGCCAACCGGTTAATAGCTTGCAAAATCCCTGCTAGAGTGCCATGCATCGCAGCCATCCCCTGACGTAAATCACTACTAGACCCTTCTGAAGCCTCAGGCGCGGCCTCAGATGCTGCATCAGGGATAGGTGTAGCTCGTCCGCGTCCTCGAGTCCGTGGTCGTCCCCGGCGGGCACTCATATCCCTGAACATATATTAGAATTAGGATCCAATTCACAATTATCAAACTTCGCTAAAAGCACATATCAAAGACCGACACACACTCCCTATTCTACCTGACATCCTATGTGCGCGGGGTCATCTCTCGACTGCTCTGATACCAACTCTGTAACACCCCTCCCCCAAGTTATCCCATTTCAAGGCAACCTAGAAGCGCAGGTGTTAGGAATATAGACAAAACAACACTAAGCCATAAGCATGCATACACCTGCTATCCATCAAACCCAAATCCAAAATAAATACTTCCAAGGATTACAGGCATAATTTTCTCTTTAAGTTACATTACACACAAAATAATGTCTACACATCTACCAACAACTTCCCAAGACCATGTAATCAAGAGGGGACCCGCACGCGCACATGTCTATCCATCTACCTTACTTGACTCACCACCTGCCACCTCTTTTCCTTTACCTGGAATGGAGGAGAGTACAACGTGAGCTACAAAGCTTAGCAAGCATAAGAAATAAGAAGGAAGAGCATGGCAGAGGATAATAGGATACAGGTGTGGTGAACATGTATATCAATGGAAATGACAGGTGAAACTCAGGAGTTACACACACACCCATAATGATAGTGTCATGCATCACACACATAAAGTCTATCAACATATAAATGGCCAGTGGCCTCACATAGCAAATAAGATGCATCATGATACATACCAGTCTGTAGCTGAGTTCGGCAACCATGAATCATATATGTTACACTTGGCTATAGCCATACATACATATATATATAATCTCACCCATGGTCGCCACCACTGGGCGCGCCCCTCAGTCGTCACCGCAGGAGCGTAACCCCAATCAGGCTAGTGCCTACTAGTTTTGGGGGATATATCCCGGCAGTACAAAACCGCAGCGCGCGTAATCATCTCTGTCCCTGCCTTTCTCAATGCATATGCAACATATAAAGTGGCCACATACAAATTGCACGTGCTAGAAATAAGAACTGATGCTCGTGCACACTCATGAGATGTTATGCAGGAGGTCAAGCCAAGACATGCTCGTGATGCACAAATACCTTTCTTCCAGAACATGCCATAACAGTACATATATAAGCAATCTAATGTTAATCTCTGATCATAAACATGTTCAACACAGTTGGCCAACAACACTGAGTCACGAATTTCTTATTTAAGCTCAAATTCACAGTGAGATACATAAAGTAGGGCATGGAAAAGAAACAAGTCTCCCATGCATATTTTCGCTCAAAACTCCATTCCTTAGGATTAGTGGGGAGAAACAAGCCCCACATGGCTGTTAGAAACTTTCCCCCAAACTTAAATACCCTAATCCCCAGTCAAGTTCTCAAACACGTAACCAACCCGTAACACCATAAAATCGAAGAGAAAAGAGGAAGGAAGAGAGAACTTGCCTTTTACTTCACTTATCGAGCACTAAGAACTTCTTGGATAACAAGATCTGGCTTGCTGTGTGAAGACAAAATGAGGGTTTGAAGAACAGAGAATGTTCGAGAAAGAGGGAAGAGAGTGTTCTGTTTCAGTAAGATTTTCTCACCAATTTATCCTTTTATATTATCTTTATAAGTCATCTTTATCCATTTAATTATTTCCCAAATTCTCTATATATTTATCATATTTTTTTGATATTTTAATTCTAGAATTTTCCTTGTGTTTACAGAATTAATGAGGTATCAGGCGATATATATATATAAATCGTTGAGGGAGGCATTCGAATATAATTTAAGGCATTCGGATGATATTTACATATATATGAAGCTATTTGGAAGTCATTCGGATGATCTGGCGTGTATTCGAATGAGTTAGAGAAAGATTTCAAGTTATGTGGGTGTCATTCGAATGAGGCAGGAAGGCATTCGAATGAATTTTAAATAGTAACTTGAGTTACTGAAGGGATTTGGAGGCTCATTCGAATGCAACAGTGCTTTCATTCGAATGAATTTTAAACAGTAACTTAAATTTTTGAAGGAATTGGAGGCTCATTCGAATGCAACAGTACTTTCATTCGGATGAATTTTGCAATTTTCGCTGAGCTCTTTCGAATGTAAAGGCAACTCATTCGAATGTAAAGATTCAAATGGATTTTGGACAACTTTGACACCCTTTTGAATTTTGGGCATAACTCTCTCATCCGAACTCGGATTGAGGTGATTCAAAATGATAAAGAACGAAAAAAGAAAGATCTACAACTCTTATGTTTTAAGTTTTGGAAGATTAAGACTGGAACATAGACTAAATTTGGTTACAATAAAGAAACACCACCCAACGAAACAAACCATTCGAATATCTAGCCTCTCAAAGCCCCACACATCATAAGATAATACCGTATTATTTATTGATATCAACACCCCATCTACAGGTCGTTACAAATAAGATTTGCTTTGATAATGCAATACATAGCATAAATTCATTACAAGATATTTAAATTTCTTGGTTCATTTTGATACATAAAATACTATAATACTAACACATATAAAAAATTCATTAAGGGTTTTAAATATACCAAAAATAGTTTTACTAAAATTATGTTTTGTTCAACATCAAAATACACAATAGGTTGATTGGAGAAAGTTAGCTCAACAATCTCCCCCTTTTTGATGATGACAAAAACACTATAATTTTATGAAAACATTTTTGCAAAATAACTCCCCCTAAGTTTTGTACTAATAGATACCAATAAAACAAAAACCACAAAGATTGTTTTTGAAAAACATGAACCAAGGTTTTACAATGAAGAACCATTTGGAAGGACATTCCTCTCTCCCTTACAACTTACCTCCCTCTTTGACATACCTCCCCCTCACTACATACTTCTCCTCCTTTTTTAAAATCATCAAAAAGAGAAAAGAGTTAGTACAGAGAGAAATATAGGGAAAATAATAAAACAATGAAGCACAAGGGGTTAAAGCATGCAGAGTATAACAAATAAGTAGGAAATAGCAACCAAGCAATCCAATCATATACACTAGCCAAGAGATAAATAAGATATCAATTAAAACAAGTGGCTAGAAATTTTTTTGTATGCCTTTGATTTGAAAGAAGAAAATAATACCAATTTAAAGTTGATACCAAATGAAGCATTAAGACCAAATGATTGAAATGATGCCAATTTTTTTAAAATGATATAATCATTTTGAGAATAATTTTTGGATGATGATACCAATTGTTGCATAAAAGAAATATCCTCTTGATACCATTTGTTGAAGAACAATGAAACAAAATGATATTAATTTATATCAATTGATAAAACAATGATGCACTAGGATATCAAATGACTTTAAGAAACATATTTAGGCATACTTATATTTAAAACATGATGGGAGATGAAAATTTGATCAAATAAACTCATTTTCTCCCAGAAGCTTCAGGAGAGTCGACTTCCAAAAACGGACAATCGACTGCCAAATGAAAGTCAACTGTGAAACTTGCACAGTTGACTGCAACAAAGCAGTCTTGAAAGAATCTTCCTCCTTTTGAAACATAGGCCAAAAACAATTAACATAACATATATCAATATATTCTACAAGGCTTAATATACACTCAAATGAATCATTTAAGCACATAAAGCACACAACACACTTAGACCCTTTCAAAAATAATTCCTTCAGAAAATAGGGATTGAAATGACCAAAACCTCATTTTTCTTCCAGATGACCAATTTTTCTTGCATTGAATGACTCCAAAAAAAATATATCTATCACAATAGGTCATGCAAGTTGGATCAACAATGGAAATGAAGGTTGTCTTACAAAATCCCAAAGAATTTCAAACATTTAAACATCATGGGATAAAACCTAAGCTAGGGTATACAAATTTCATTAACCCCAAATCTTTTATATGCACAAGATGATTTTTCACATTTTAATGCATTTGACAAACTTAGATTTCAAGCCATTGTAATTTTAGAATTTAGGAATGAGGTGATTACTCAAAAACCAAACCTCTCCTATTCCCATTTATCCCATTGGCTTTCCATCATATTTTTGAGAGTGAGGTCTAAACCATAGAACTCCTCACCTCTCTTGTGCCATGAGTCTCCACTCAAACAAATACAACATGTTTCCCATGTGGATCTCATGCACATTGGGACACATAAGGCTAAGTCTTAGCCTTAGGCACCCATCTAAAGATGGGACCTTTGGCTTTTGGCTCTTGAATGCCCTTTGCCTTTGTGTTGGACCCTTTAGGAGGATCCAAGGCTCTCATTTGTTGAACTACCCCTTTTGACACCCAAATTTTGATTTTATTTCTCTTAGAGGGTTGGGGAGTCCATCTATATGATTTCCAAGATTTCTTTTGATATTTTGGCTTTGGCTTTGGCTTTGGCTTTGGCTTTGGGGGATTAGAATTTTTTTTCACAATTAAGCTTGCCAAAGACTTCTCTATTGCACCCTTTTCTAAAGTGAGTTTGGAGTTTTGAGCTTTTAAAACCAATACTTCTTTCTCCAATATGGGGAATTTTTCAAACATTTTATCATCTATCTTTGCTTCATTTTTCTTTTTAAGCTTTTCTTCTAAAGACTCATTTTCTTCATTGAATTCCACAATCTTTTCTTTTAAGATTTCTATTTCATTTTTCAAAGACTCACTCTCTTCTTCAAGATCTTTTTTTTCCTTAGCAAAATATTTCTTTGCATTCTTAAACTCCTTCTTAAGAGACTTAAATTTAACAAATAATTCTTTAAATGCTTCTTGGAGTTCTTCAACTCCTACATTCTCCTCTTCTCCATCCTCAAAGGCCATGAAGCACACTTGTGCCTCTTCTTTTTCGGATTGGGAAGATTCACTTCCATCCCATGCATTGAAAGCATGCCTTTTTGGATATTTTGAATGTTTCTTCTTCTTCTTCTTATATTTCTTTTCTTTCTCTTCTTTTGGGCACTCATTTTTATAATGCCCAACTTCTTGGCAATTGTAGCAAGTAGAAAGCGATTTCTTGCTACCCTTACCTTGCTTTTTCATTAAGCTCTTTAAAGTCTTTTCTAGGAGAATTACATCTTCATCATTTTCACTAGAAGACTCACTTTCACTACTAGTTGAAAATTTAAGTTTTAAAGCTATACTCTTTATCTTCTTTATGGGTTCTTTCATTTGATTAAGAACTAACTCATGGGTTAAGAGATTCCCAATGAGCTCTTCCATTTTCAAGACTCCAAGATCTTTGGCTTGAGAGATAGCGGTAACCGTAGGTTGCCAATCTATACTAAGTGACCTAAGTATTTTCCTTACTGGATCACTTTCAGGGATAACCTTGCCAAGCATTTTTATAGAGTTAATCAATTTTTGAAATCTAGCATTCATATCACTAATGGTCTCATTGGCTAACAATTTGAACCCTTCATATTGGGACATCAAAAGGTTTATCCTAGTATCCTTAACTTGATCGGTCCATTCATACATAACTTCTAATTTTTTCCATATTTCATGAGATGTGGAGCATGAAGAAATTTGTTCATACTCACTAGGCAATATAGAACAAAACAATATATATTTGACCCTATGGTCCATTTCAAGATTATTTATATCTTCTTCACTCCAATCTTTTTCTTCTTCCTTAGATAATGTAAAACCATCCCTAACAAGTTTCTACAATAGATAACTAATTGAAAAAATGTAGGATTCCATCCTCATTTTCTAATAGCTATAATTGGTTCCATCAAAGAATGGGGCCTGGGAGGGAGAAGTTTCCTCAACAATACCATTAGATACATATGAGGCCATTTTAAGATCTTATCCTAAGATTTGAGATTGATAATAAAAAATATTGTAGGACCTACTCTGATACTAATTGTTGGTCCATTGACACACATAATGGCCACTTAAGAAGGGGGTGAATTGAGTGATTCAAAATTTATTGCACCGATTCTTCTCTTTTAAAACTCTTGAGATTTTCTTATATACAAACTACACTTGTTATAAATATATATGTTGTTTGGAAATGATAGTAATGTAAATACACAAACAACCACAACATAAACACAAGATATATAGTGGTTCAATGTCTTCAACACCTACTCCATTCTCTCAAGGTCAAACCGACACTTGAGGTTCCACTAAAACCACTACTAGGTTTTCACATAAGAACACCAAGCAAACTTGTACACCCCGAGGTTTCCTCTTAGCTCACCCTGAAAACTAATACCACACAATAATACACCTAGATTACTTGGGCTCTAGGATCCCACTCACAATCCACAATCTAATACAAATAAATCAATCCTATGTCCAACACACTTGGACTACAATGGATATCAATACAAGAATAATATACAAGGAAAAATGAAATAATACAAGTTACCAACAAGAAGAAAACTTCTTTTTTGCCTTGAGGCTCCAATGAATAGGTCTTTGAAGCTCCTTGGGCCTTGGATTGCTTTGATTGAGTGCTTAAGAGCTTAGGTGTACTTTAGGAAGATAGGAAATGGTAGAGCATTAGCCTTCTCCAAATTTCTCCTCTTGATATTTATAATGGGGCTCCCAAAATGACCTACAATGGCTCCAAAAACCCGACCATTGGAGTCTGACAGTCGACTGTTCTAACCGACAGTTGACTCCGCGACACCCATAGTCGACTTTTGCTGCTGACAGTCGACTCTCACTCAACCCACAATCGACTCTTACTGCCAACAGTCGACTCTCGCTCAACCCACAATCGACTTCTCACTGATAGTCCACTCTCATTGGCCTACAGTCGACTTATCAGTTGATTGGCCAAAACCTACTCTCGGCTATCTCGACTCTGCATAAACAATGCTTGGCTATGTCAACTGATGCACATCCATAGTCGACTATCCCTCATCGGGAGTAGACTCTCAGTCCAGATTTCAGAAGAATAAGATTTGCTTTGATAATACAATACATAGCATAAATTCATTACAAGATATTTAGATTACTTAGTTCATTTTGATACATAAAATACTATAATACCAACACATATAAAAAATCCATTAGGGGTTTTAAATATACCAAAAATAGTTTTACTAAAATTATGTTTTATTTAACATTGAAATACACAATAGGTTGATTAGAGCAAGTTGGCTCACCATATACGATTCCAATATTATGAATAAAGAATTATAGTTATGTATCATTTGAGGTTTCGATCTCACTTTCACATTTATGATGATTTACCTTTCTTAGTTTATTCATTATTAAGTTTGATATATTGAGAAGATGTAACGAGATTGTCAGAGAACGGTTTATGTGTTATGTAACGCCCCGCTCCCACTTACGGGTGTTACTCGTGAACAATTACCCAAATTGTCCACCTGCCCGGTCTTTGATGAAGGGCGGACCATGTTTCAAGAAGAAATGCCCTAGGTGGGAACTAGGCTCGTCCTTCCCTTCGCTAAATCCCCAGGATTTACTAGCAGAATTAGGCTTTAGCCACACCGCATAGGCTATAAAGAAAATCTCATTCCGATGCCCAATCGCCATTTTCTCAATTTTTTTTTAATTCTTTTCCAACCAAGAATTTTACCGGGCTCTATAAATCACCATTTAAATTAATCCATTGATTGATTAATAATTTTGGAGGAAAAACTCAAATTTTCAATTTTTCAAATTTTCGACATTTTCTCAAAAAACGCCCGAAAAATCCCTTTATTTTGAAAATTCCTCCGGGCCCCAAAATCAATTAAGAAATGGCCCATAATTCCCAAAAATCCAATTTTTTTTAAAAAAAATTGGCCGGCGGGGCCCCGCTAGCAGCTGGCCGCGCGGGCTGGCCGCGCCTGCCCGCGCGCGGCCGCCCGCCCGCCCACGGGCGCGACCGCCCGCACTCGCACGCCTGGCCGCCCGTGCGCGCGGCCTCCTGCAAGCGCGCGCCTACTGCTGCAGCAGCCTTCTGCTGCTGCCCTTTTTCCTTCTTTTTCCTTTTTTTTTTTTTTAATTCTTGGGTCTCCTAACTCAATTTTTTCAGAATTCAAAATAATCAAAATCCTTCACATTCATTTTGATTTTTGCCTCTAATTCTCCATAATCAAGGCTTAAACTCAACTTTCAATACTTCCATAACAATATCAAACACACAAAATTTTTCCAACAACCCATAAATCATAGGATTTAACTTCTTAGTGCTTCCCACCATACACACCAAATGAGACCTCACTCAACCTAGGCACCAACATGCCATAAGCCACTATCTCATTGTATAAATACAACATATACCTCAACTAACAACAAATTTACATTACACAAATCAAACACATAAGCTTCCATAAGCCAAAATATACACTTGAATCTTCTTCCATGCTTTCCCATGCCATTTCACTTTGTCTTGACTTTACCATGCTTTCACAACCTACATGTGAGGGTAAAAACCTCATGAGCCATTAAGCTCAATAAGGGTGCAATGCCAATTAAATATGAACATAACAAGTTATATGATGCCAAATGCATGCAAATGTGGCTAGGTTTCTTTTCCCTCACAACCCTCCAAGGTTGAGGCATCAACCCACCATTTCAACCATGTTCTCAAACTAACCTATGGCCATAAGTCTCATGAACATAAAAGAACATGCCAAATGCAACATATACATTTATGAAACATATTTAAAACCCATTGCAAGGCCACCCTCCCATGGGGTCATCCCTTACCTTTTCTTGAATATTAAATCTCCATTTCAGGAGAGCTTCCATCTTCATTTTCTCCCATCTAAAATGACATTCCCAACTTGTCACTCACTTTGCATACAAGAATACTAAATAGAGAAGAAGAAGAATGGAACATACCTTGATTGATCCTCATTCCTTCTCCATTCTTTCCTTTCTTCTTCATTTCTTTCATCTTCTCCCTTTCTTTCTTTCTTTCCTCCTTTGAGAGATTTTCCCCCAAGTCTTTATTTCCCAAAACTCAAGAGCACATCCTAGCCCTTGATCTTTCTTTTTGAGACTTCATCTCAACCCTTGAAAGAAAACACAATCCATGCCATGGTCTCTTTAATTCTCAACCATTGGATGATTTTGCCTTTTCAAGACTTAATCTCCCCCATTAAAAGAAAACACACTTTAGATGTGTTGGCAATCCATGCCATTTACTATCTTTAAATCCCCACCATTGGATTTATTCTTCTTCTCAAGAATGAATCTCACCCATTAGATCTCTTGAATTTTCCATTCATTTCTCATTTACTTAATGAGACTATTTTCATATCCATTTTCAAGACTTAATCCAAGCCATTGGACATATTTCACCCATTTCAAGACTTGATCCTAACCCTTGGATCACTTGGAAATTTCTATTTATTTCTCATTTAAATAAATCCTCCCATTTTCACTCATAAATGAGTGACTAATTTTCATTTCTTTTTCATTTAAATTAATGGGACTAATTTCACATCCATCACATGAGAGACCACTTGAAAGACATAAATCCCTCATTTTCCATTTAAATAAATCCCACCATTTTTCAAGCATTAATGGGTGACCATTTTCCCATTTTCTATTTCATTTATTTAATTCACCATAATTTCAAACATTAATGGTGACTATTTTCCCATTTCATTTGGATTTTCTTTAATCCAACACAATAATGCCTTTCATTAAATGCTTGAAAGACCAATTATCCTTTCTTTTTGTATTTAATTTAAATCATTCTCCAACTCATAAATCCACATATATTTATACATGCTCCCACATTTCTATATATATGCTTTCTCTCAAATTCCAAGATTATGCCAAGTGTCACTCCAAGACACAAACTTGGCTTCCAATTCTTTATCTTGGTCATCCATGTGGCATTACCACATTAATTCACTAACTTAGGGAAAATATAATTATTCTCCTCAAATAATTTAATATCCACCATTTTCCCTATTTCAAAATTAATTTCCTTTATGGAATCACTCCAAAATTCCTAAATAATCTTTATGAATTTATTAATCCCATATATCTCCACATAATTTCCAAATTGGGATTTTTATTCACTTACACACCTAATTCCACATAGGAATTATTTTTAATTTATCAAAATACCCTTCATTGGATTTCACTATGCAAATTACCAAAATACCCTTCTCATGGGCATTCTCAATCTCAAGGATCCAACACCTTCTCAAGGGCATTTTTGGAAGTCTTCTTACTTCATTTCCTATTCTCTTAACACTGTTTACACCGGGTGTTACATGTTAAGTTTATGATGGAACAAAAAATATATCCCCAAAATCTTACGTTATCTAACGCCTTGAAAAAGTGGGGTGTTACACTTAATCTTTTCAGGGTCCACTAAGATGCCCTCACTAGAAATTTCGTGTCTAAGAAAACCCACTTGTCTTTGCAAGAAATCACATTTACTAAACTTGGCATACAATTTTTCTTTTCGAAGTTTCTGTAAAATTGTTCGGAGATGGACCTCATGTTCCTCAAAACTTGGAGAGTAGATTAGGATATCATCAATAAATATAATAACGAAGCAATCCAAATACTCTGGAGGACCTGAATCATCAAGTCCATAAATATTGCCGGGGCATTAGTTAACCCTATTGGTATTGCCACAAACTTGAAATGTCTATACCGAGTATGAAAGGCCATCTTTTGGATATCCTTTTCTTTGACTCTTAATGACAGTTGGATTTCAAATCTATTTTAGAGAAGACGAAAGCTCCTTGAAGTTGGTCCAAAAGATCATCCACACTCGGGAGGAGATACTTATTTTTGAGAGACTTTATTATGTTGCTGGTAATCAATGCACAGTCTCATTGAACCATCCTTCTTACAGATAATACTGGGGTTTCCTAAGGCGAGATACTAAGTCTGATAAAAACCTCTTCAATCAACTCTTGAATTTGGACTTTTAATTATTTCAACTCATTTGGGCCCATCTGATACGAGGCTTTAGAAATAGGTTGTGTCCTTGGTATGAACTCAATTGAAAACTCCACTTTAGGAGGCAATGGCAACCCTGGTAACTCGTCAGGAAATACGTCAAGAAAGTCTTGGACTATAGGAATTTCTAACAATTCTAATTGGCTTTCTTTACTTGTGGTAACAAAGGCTAGGTAAGCTTTACAACCATAACATATTAATCTCTATACTTTCATCACCGATATCAAGGGGGTGGAGCTCATTGGTTTAATCCCCTGATAGATAATAACTGGTTGTTAAGGAAGCTCAAATTGAATTATCTTCTAGCAACAGTCAACATTAACATAGTGTCAAGATAACCAATCCATGCCCAAAATCAAATCAAAATCTTTTATATCTAGAACCACTTAAGTCCCTTGGTAACTCCGTGCTATGCACCTCGATCTTGTAATCTTTATACACCTTACTACCTATCATGGCCACATCCCCTGGCGTAGTCACTATCAAGTAGTACAGTAATGAAATCCCTGGAATAGGTTCATGGCAAACTGTTCAGGGTGTATTAAAAGAGTAGGTAGATCCTGTGTCAAAGAGTACACATATGTCAATGCCATATAGAGATAAAATACCTTGGATTATGTCGTTTCCCTTCTCTACGTCAGCTGCCATCATTGCAAAACTTTCCCTTGTATATGTGGTCTATCTGTAATAGTTGGACGCTGAATTGGAGGCAAAGCTGGCTGGGAAGTTGCTCCCTGCACTTTAGGAACCACAAGTCTCTGACCGGGCCTCTATCCTTGATTCCCAAATCTCTATTCTCCAAGCTGAAATGGCATGGTACATGATGTAACACCCCACCTTACACGGGTGCGTCATTATAAGGCAATTCTCGGGATTTCTTTTTTTTTTTTTCCAAGATCATCATGCGTGGTGCTGTAAGAACAATCTTCACATGCAGATACAAATCCCAAGAACCCTAGTCTTACCCGTTTAACTATTAAGATCAATAATCTTAAACTAAACAAGATATAAACAACACAGCGGAATAACTAATGTCAAATATCGTGGCCTACCACAAGTTTCATACATAGTGTTTCTAAACCAAAATACATATTACAACGTAACAAAATGATTGCATCACTATCAAGCGACCGTTCATACATATATCCAAAATAAGTACTAACATCTCCAAAATAATACAGTGACTGTCATACTAAACACCGTTGGCCCTCAACTGGCCACGTTCTCATCTTTGTCGCAGTCCCTGGCTAGAAGGTTGAATGTTCAAGGGGTATAACCCAGATTAGATGATAAAACATCTAAATGATGGTATGAAACAGTTTACAGAATGCATGAAAGACACACAAGCATGGCATATACAGACACAATAACATGCAACATGTCTAACTTGAGAAATCTCCCTGACATACTCAACCTTTTGTGGAAAATTTATTCCACACATCATTGGGGTTGACCTTGCCGTAACATACTTAATCCTCGAGTGCCCTACCATGTCACTCGTTCACTTGGATTAACCTTGTCCCATTCTCAAGAATACCCCATCTCGTCCTTACGGACATAACAACGACACGAAAACCAATACCCCAATGATATGAAAATCACATGCCATGCACCGACTATTTTGCAAGTAAAAATAGTTGATGCAATATATCATATGTTCAATATGAAAATGAAGCCACATGTACATAAGTAAAACACAGATGCATAATGTCCCGAGCTCTAGAGGGTATAACCGCTCACTTGAACTTGTTCAATCACATATATCTTAAGTTCGAGAGGGTAAAACCGCTCACCTGAACCCACTATACACACACCAAGACACTTTCAAAACAAGGTAAGACTAGAATCAAACCACTAACCTCAATTCAGAAAAGTCTAATTTTTGCCTCGAAAAACATACTGTGTCTCTAAAAATGTGCAATCCTTCCCTCCAACAACCCAATTGTCTCCTATTTACCATTTAAGACCTTAGAAATCAATATTTCTATTTTTTCCATAATTTTCTCAATTTTTCCTATTTTCCCCTATTTTTCAAACATTTCTTCCTCTTGGAAAATCATAATAAATACCAAACACCCAATTTTTCCAAATATTTTTGCATAAACCCTCTTAAAACAATTTTACAAAAATTATAAAATTAATGTAACAACCCGTCAAAGGGTGCAGTATTTAATTAGAATTATTTAAATAATTGTTGAAGAATTTGATTAAGAGATTTTTCCATTTAATTATTTAATGTGGCAATTTAGAGATTTTGAAGGAAAAGAATAGCATTAAATTCTTTTTAATGTTGGAATTAAAGGAATTTGCCAAGGTGGCAATTTAGTAATTTTTAATTAAGAGAATAGCGTTTAAAGAGCATTTAATTTTAGTTATTTAGTGTGGAAATTAAGTGCAAGGACTTGAGGGTCATTTAAGAATTTTTTATTAGAATTTAATTATTAATTAAAGTTATTATGGTTAAGGAATTAAGATAATCCATAAGTGAGATGGTTTTGGTTTAAAGTCTCCTAGTTATAAGATATCCATATGTGAGATGGTTTTGGTTTAAAATCTCCTAGTTATATTAGGAGAAGGAATCCATGTTAGAAAGGGAGTAGGATCTAGGATTTTTATACAGCATTTAATGGCAATTATTTATTGTGAAAATTAAATGCAAGGGCATGAAGGTAATTCTAGATTTTTATTATTATTTGAGAGTTTTAATAATAATTTTTGTATTATTATTAATTAAGTGAGATTATGTATTTAAAGGAGAATGAGAATCCATGTATGAGATGGTTTTGGTTTAAAGTCTCCTAGTTATATTAGGAGAAGGAATCCATGTTACAAAGGGAGTAGGATCTAGGGTTTTTATACCTCTAGGTATAGAGTCCATTAGCTTATCTTTTCTTCATGCCATGTGAAGAACCAAGAACCAAGAGATAGCAAAGGCTTGCTAGAGTCTTCAGGATCGCTCCAGGGTTTGATCAGAGAGTTCTATCAGGCAAGTATTCTTCCTGTAATTCCTTCCATTACAAGTTCTTTTGAGTTATTTCCAGATTATCCAGTATCATTGTTCAGTTTTCAATTTATATCAACCAACAGATACGCGTATACATATATATATATATATATGTTACAGTGAGTTTCATGGTAGTTTCTGCATCATTTAATAGCGATTCAATCAAGTATAATCCTTGAATCATCCCTAAAGTTGTTTCATATCAGTTGGGACTTGTTTTCCCTAGTTTTAATTTAGAATGGTGTAGTTTTGTTAAGATTCGTTCAAGATCAGAGTCTCTATGAGCGTTCGTTTATGGGATTAAGAATTGCAGATATCCGGATGTGAGCCTTCATATCCGAATGAATTTTTCCAAGTATGTGAGTGATATCCGGATGGGCCAGAGGCTATTCGGATGTATCAAAAAGATTTATGTGAGTGACATTTGGACGGGTTGTTGAGATATCCAGATGTCTCAGTTGTTCTTTGTGAGTGGTATCCAGATAGCTCTTGTTCAAATCCGGATGGACAGTGATATTGGGATGCTTCGTTTTCGTATCCGAATGTGTCCAGTAGTGATTGAGAGTAGTATCCGGATGCCTTGAGTCGTATCCGGATGTTCCTAGTTATTGTGAGTGATATCCGGATGCTTCGTGTTGTATTTGGATGAGTCTAAGAGTTTTTGTGAATAATATCCGGATACCTTGTATTGTATCCAGATGTATTTAAAGTTCTTCAAGTATGATATCCGGATGGTTTGTTTATACATCCGGATA
This sequence comes from Diospyros kaki, assembly GCA_036245055.1. Lineage (NCBI taxonomy): Eukaryota > Viridiplantae > Streptophyta > Magnoliopsida > Ericales > Ebenaceae > Diospyros > Diospyros kaki. The sequence goes on from BSEG01000009.1 coordinate 12,138,055, forward strand.
GGTCAAGATAATATCAGGATGTCTCGCCTGATATTCGGATGCCTCCCTCAAAAGTTGAAATTCGTATTCGAATAGTCTCTTGTAGCATCCGAATGCCTCAGTGAGATATTCGGATGGCCAAAATCATATCCAGATGTCCTAGTCTATATCCAAATACTATCTAGCATATCCGAATAGCTCGATCTTTGTGCTTCCAGTGTATCCAGATGACTAGTATCATATCTGGATGTCTTAGTTTCTATTCGAATATATTCCAGCATATCCGAATAGCTTCTTATTCGAGCTTCAGTGTATCCGGATGAGCCTCCTTCATATTCGGATGTCTTTCATCATATCCAGATATCCTTCCTGATATCCGGATGGCTTTTCCCAAAATTTAATTGAACTTCCAGAATAGTTTAATCCAAGTTTTAATTAAGTTAAATTATTCAATAACATCCAGTAATGAGTTTATATGCCATAATATAACAAGTTAATCATACCCATACCGTAAATCAAAATTCATTGAATCTTTGTATTCCAATATATAGATGAAGATCATATCATGTTTAGCATTATTTTATTATGACATAATCAACATTGTTTTGTGAGATTATGTGCATACATTTTGGTATGAGTATTGAGCATGACTTTATATGGAGCACTACATATCGTGTGCCAGCATTTATGTGAGCATTGCATTGCATTATGCGCGCTAGGCAAGTTGTCTGCGAGGATCCCACCAGTTTCAATTTCAACTCAGTTTATAAGTTGCCCACCTGGGGGCCACCAGGGGGCTAGGGGTATATTGCCCACAGTATGTGCTTATAGTTTTTTCTGTTTATAGGATTCAGATCAGTCAGGTATGTTTTATCAGATTATGTGGGCCTATGAGCCAAAGTTGCATACCTGCATTTAGTTTACGGTTTATGTGTATTACACTTTTATGAATGTAATCAGACAGTGATTATTCAATACAAGTTCAGTGAGTTATTTATCAGTATCGATATTCTTCGATTCAACTTCAGTTATTCTTTCCAGCTTATTATTTGCTGAGCTTTGTAGCTCACCTTGTACTCTTCACCCCTCCAGGTTCTAGCAGGAGAGTACCAGATATGGGGCCTAGCAGCAGTAGTCTATAGTGTGTGTATGTAGAGCTGCTCAAGATAAAATATATCTGGGAGTCTATTGAGTTTTATAGTATTTTCTCAGTTTCGATCTATTTTTATATGTTAGTTGAGGGATTGTCCCTTAGTCAGAGTTTATGCTTTTCAGTTTGTATTGACTCAGAGTTTTTATATTCATTTATGGTATCAGATTTTAGATTATTAGTTAGTTTATTTTATTTTCCCCGTATTACCTCTTCTCAGGCGGTTCTAGGAGAGGGGTGTTATAATTAATTTCCAAAACCTGGATGTGCCCCGCGCACCCTAACACGCTAGAGCATGGAAGAGGGTGAAGTCCGCGTGTGCAGCCACGCACCTCGTCTTCTCCGGTCTTCTTCTCCAGCCATGGTGGTTTGCAATGGCCTCCGATGGTCAATCCAATTGTAAGGCCTTGAAGCTCTTGAAGAGGTGACCTTGATGGCACCCTCATTCGGCCGAAACAACCGCCGAAAAATGCCTTAAATGGCGGTTACAGGTCGCGGCTCTGGCGAGCCTGACTTTCTGACCAACTTGCTAAAACCCTACTTTCTCTACACCAAACGACCCCAAACTCTCCATAAATTCTCTCCGACCTTCAAAGAACAAAACCCCCTTATCCGTGAGCTTCGATTCAATCCAAAACGCAAGCTATTTTGATCGATTTTGTTATTCAAACCCTCGGCCTCTTACCACTTTTATACTCGTTCTCGACCCAAATTCCCACCAAATCCCACTTGTCCTTATCCCTTAAGCCCCAAATCTAGCCCCAAACCAATAAAACAACCCTAAATCACATGATATTGCCTTCAAAAATCTTGGCCAAATCGGCGGTCACCTCTGTCATTAAAATCGGTCACTTCGCTCCATTTTTCAGCTAATAGCAACTCCCAAACGCTTCATCATCACCTGGAGGCTACTCCCGAACCTCCAGGTGAGCTTCCCGAAGCCCAAGGCGGCTGGCCGGCAGCCACAGTGCAACCGGTGGATTTCCTATTTGAATTTTCAGATTTTGCACTTTAGCCCCTAAGAAATTTTTCTATTACATTTTCTCCCAATCCTTGATACCCCTGAACTTCTTGTTAATTCCTCGACTACCCTCAAGTCTAATTTATCCATTTCCCTCAAGAATTTCTAGAAAATTTATCGTTTTGACCTCTCTTGGGTAGTTTACAAAATTTACACTTTTGTCCGGATGCCCCAAATTGCTTGTTTTTGACCTCAAACCTTGCGAACCTCTTGGTTTTGTCGAATATCGCTTATTTGGGCAATTCTTACCTTTATTGACTTGCTTGACATAGACTCTCGCCTTTCGTTTACATTTTGAGTATTATGCGTAGGCCCGAAACTTTATTAAATACTGTTTTAACCCCGTCATTTTCAAAAATACTCTTAATGTTAAATATTGGGTATTACATCCTCCCCCTCTAAAAAGGAATTTCGTCCTCAAAATCACTTGCTCTCAACATTAAATAAATGCAGATAAAAAATGTTCCATCTCTTCTTCGCATTCCCAGATGGCTTCTTCTTTGTCATGGTTGCTCCATAGCACTTTCACCAAGGAGATAACCTTATTTCTTAAGACTTGATCTCTTTGATCGAAGATTTGAACTAGCTCTTCAGGGTAAGTTAGATCATCTTGCATCTCAATGATCTCATTTTGAAGTACTTGAGTAGGATCCAGCTCGTGCTTCTGTAGTTGGGATACGTGAAACACGTTGTGGATGTTTGATAACGCCACAAGTAAAGCTATTTGGTAAGCTACTAACACAATTTCTCCAAAATTTCGTAGGGACATATATATCTTGGACTTAGTTTCCCTTTTTCTTTTCTCGAATCACTAATTTGAATAGAGAGACTTTCAAATATACTTTGTCTCTAACTAGAAATTCCAAGTTTTGTCTTTGTTGGTTGGCGTATGACTTCTGATGACTTTGACTTGTTCTCATTTTCTCTTGAATCCTTTTGATCCTATTAGTAGTAGTTTGCACTATCTCAGGTCCAATCAATCTCGTTTCTCCAGTTTCTACCCAGTAGAGTGGTGTTCTGCATTTTTGTCTGTACAACGCCTCATAAGGGGCCATTCCAATGCTACTATGGTGCCCGTTGTTGTAGGCGAATTCCACTAGTGGTAGATGTTTCTCTCAACTTCTTGAGAAATCTAGAATGTATGCCCTCAACATGTCCTCAAGCATTTGAATTGTTCGCTTGGACTGTCCATTAGTCTGAGGGTGATAAGTTGTGCTGAGCTTCAACTGTGTTCCCATACACTTGTGGAGACTTTCCCAAAATCTTGACATAAATCGTGGGTCTCGATCTGACACTATGCTTGTAGGGATTTCATGTAGTCGAACTATTTCCTCAATGTATAGCTGAGCTAAAGCATGAGTCGGTTGCCCTATCTTAATAGGCAAGAAATGTGCCGACTTAGTCAATCGATCCACTATTACCCAAATAGCATAATTTCCTTTTGGACTTCGAGGTAGGTTGGTCACGAAATCCATAGCGATATAATCCCACTTCCACTCAGGAATGTCCAAAGGTTGTAGCATTCCTCCCGAACGCTGATGCTCAATTTTTATACGCTAACAAGTATCGCACTGTGCCACGTATCGTGCCATATCCTTTTTCATTCAAAGCTACCAATAAATTCCCCTAAGGTCCTTATACATCTTTGTGGACCCTGGATGCACGGTGTACCTAGTTCGATGAGCTTCTTTTAAGATAATTTACCTTAGGTCATGATCTCCTTGGAACTGTAGTATCCCATCGTGGTAACTAAATTCAGGTGCCTTTACGTGATCATTCTTGTCTATCCATTGACTTCTTCTTGTGTATGTTCGAAAAGCTGACCTAATTTGATTCACCAAATTGGATGGTCAGACTTGACATTTATGGTCAGATTTTCCAGATACCCTTTGATTGGCTTAGACTTGACACTTACGGTCAGGTGATTGAATTCCTCAATCATTTTCCATTCCTTAATCATCATGCTAGCCACAATTTCTGAACTTCTTCGGCTAAGAGCATCTGCAACTACGTTTATCTTCCCTAGATGGTAGGAGATAATACAATCGTAATCTTTTAGGTACTCCATCCATCTTTTTTGTTGCATATTTAACTCCTTCTGAGAAAATATGTATTTCAGACTTTTGTGGTCCATAAAAATCTCAAACTGTGCTCTGTATAGATAGTGTCTCCACAATTTCAAGGGTATAGATTATGGCTGGTAACTCCAAATCGTGAGTTGGGTAGTTTTGCTCATGCCTCTTCAGTTGTCGGGATCCGTAAGTGATTACCTTCTCGTCTTGCATTAAAACACATCCCAAACCTATCCCAGAAGCATCATTATACACCACATACTTTCTTGACTCTGTTGGCACTGCTAGAATCGGTGTCGTAGTCAATCGCGCCTTAAGCTCTTGAAAGCTTTCCTCACATTTTTCGTCCTATTCAAATATCAATCGGGTAAGTGGAGTAGATGTCTTTTAGAATCCTTCCAGAAATCCCCTGCAGTATCTAGCTAGTAACAGAAAACTTTGAATTTCTCCAAAGGTCTTGGGTGCTTGCCAATTCTGTACTGCTTCTATCTTTGTTGGATCGACAGCTATACCTTCTGCAGAAATTATATGTCCAAGAAATGCTACCTGAGTAAACCATAACTCACTCTTTGAGAACTTAGCGTATAGCTTGTGGTTTTTTAAGGTCTGCATCACTATCCTCAAATGTTCCTTGTGTTCATTCTCACTTGCAGAGTATATCAGGATATCATCTATGAACACTATCACGAACTTGTCCAAATAGGGTCTAAAATCTTGGTTCATCAAGTCCATGAATGCAGTAGGTGCATTTGTCAGTCCGAATGGCATCACTAGATATTTGTAGTGACCATACTGAGATTGGAAAGTAGTCTTAGGTACATCTTCCAACTTGATCTTCATTTGATAGTGCCCTGATCGAAGGTCTATCTTAGAAAATACCCTAGCTCCTTGAAGTTGGTCAAACAGTTCATCAATCCTAGGTATCAGATACTTATTCTTTATGGTTACCTTGTTCAATTGCTGGTAATCAGTACACATCAGTACACTTAGTCTAATGAATCCTTTGTCGATCAAGTTATGCAATTGCTCTTTCAATTCTCTCATCTCAACTGGGACCATCTTGTACGGAGGTATAGATATAGGCTGTGTACCTAGTACAAGGTCTATCGAGAATTCAATCTCTCTATGGGGAGGTAATCCTAGTAATTCTTTGGGAAAAACCTCAGGATATTCATTCACAACCCTCACTGATTCCAACTCAAGACTTTTCTTACTCGGTTCGGGTTTGGCTGATTGCAATGCTTGCAAAGTCATTCTCTGCTAGGCTTGAAACGTAATCCATTCTCCGCTAGGCTTGAGTAAGCTCACTGTCTTATTCTTACAATCTACCTTAGCCTCGTGTACTAATAGGAAATCTATTCCTATAATTATATCGAAATCTTGAATATCTAATACTGCTAAGTCTATCTTGAGACTTTCTCCTCCTATATTACAAATACATCCCTAGCAACCCACCGCAGTTCCTAGGGTCGAACCAATAGGGGTAGCTATTACCATTTGATAACCCAATTCCCTAGGTTCTAGCTTTAGACTTTCTACTGATGCATGCGATATAAATGAATACGTAGCACCCAGATCTATTAAAGCATGAACTAGAATATTCAAAAAGAACAGTGTACCTTCAATAACTGCAGGATCGGCCTCAACATCGTCACAAGTCAGATTGTACACTCGGCCTGGACGAACATTCAGTGCTCCTTCACTTGGTGGCTCCATCTTCTGCCTCTTTGGGCACTCTCACGAGATATGCCCCGATTGTCCGTAGTTGTAGCACACCATTTTTCCCTAGTACCCAACTTGGGGTATCCCTTTACTCTTTGGGTTGTTTCTTCCAATGTGACCTTCTTCGCCACATTCATAGCATCTCAAGACACACCTCTTCCCAAGATGTTTCTTCTTACATCGAGGGTATTTCCCTTCGTCCTTAGCTTGAGCCATAGAACTTCTTGGCTTACTACTCTTACTTCCTTCCTCAGTCTTGATTATCTTTACTAGCATCAAGTTCATCTCAATGGTTAGGGCTCGGTGCAATGCTTCTTTGTAGGAATCAACATGTCACCCGCTTAAAACTTGTTGGAGATTCACTTGTGACCCCGAGATGAACTTCTATGCCTTCTGACTCTCGTCAATCTCGTACATGGGCACGTATTTAATCAATTGAGTGAATCGGTTACCGTATTGGTTCACAGACATTTCATCAGTCTGTGTAATACCCCATATTACATGGTATTGAAAATAAATAATTTTTGATTATTTTGAAAGGATCTCGGGTGGTCCAGAAAGCCCAAGAGTTGGTTCCAAGAAATTAATTAACAAAATTACCGAATTGACGGCAGGGAGTGCCCCGAGACTTGGATGTCCAGGGAGCCACAATCACAAGAGAAAATCACTTTTAGGTGCAGAACACCACTTTGTTGGGTAGAAACTGGAGAAGTAGGATTAATGGGGCCCGAGATTGTTCAGACTACTACTGAGAAGATCAAGCAAATACAAGAGAAAATGAGGACAAGTCAAAGTCGTCAGAAATCGTACGCTGATCAACGAAGGCGAAACCTGGAATTTTTGGTCGGTGACAAGGTATACTTGAAAGTCTCTCCATTTAAGTCAGTGATTCGAGGAAAAAGGAAAGGGAAATTAAGCCCAAGATACATAGGACCCTATGAGATTTTGGAGAAAATTGGATTAGTGGCTTACAGATTAGCTTTACTTGTGGCATTATCAAACATCCACAACGTGTTTCATGTGTCTCAACTACGGAAACATGAGCCAGACCCTACGCAGGCACTTCGGAATGAGACCATTGAGATACGAAATGATCTAACATACCCTGAGGAACCAGTTCGAATCCTAGATCAAAGGGATCAAGTCTTAAGGAACAAAGTTATACCATTAGTAAAGGTACTATGGAGCAACCATGACGAAGAAGAGGCAACTTGGGAACGCGAGAAAGAGATGAAGATTTCTTATCCGCAGTTATTTAATGTTGTAAGTTAGTAATTTCGAGGACGAAATTTCTTTTTTAAAGGGGGAGGATGTAATACCCAGTATTAAATATTAAGAGAATTTTTGGAAGTTATGGGATCAAAATGGAATTTACAATAGTTTCGGGCTTAAGTGCAATACGTAAAATATAAACAGAAGGTGAGGGACTGTGTCAAGTAGGTTAACAAAGGTCAAAACGGTTCAAATAAGCAATACACGACATAATCCAATGATTTTTAAAGGTTTGTAGTCAAAAGCACATAATTAGGAACGTCCGGGCAAAAGTACAGATTTTGTAAACTGCCCGAGGGAGGTCGAGATGACAAGTTTTTCAGAAATTCCAAAAGGAAATGGAAAATATAGAACTTGAGGGTCGTTGTGGAAGTGTTAGAAAGTCTAGGGGTATCTAGGAAAGGGAGTAAATGTAATTAAAAGAAGGCTGGGGGCTAAAATGCAATTTTTGAAAAATTACTTGGTGTGAAACCGACCGGCCGCCTGTGGCCGCCGGCGATCGCTTCTGGGGCATCGGGCAGGTCGCATGGAGGCTCTAGGCTAGCCTCCAGGCGATCATGAGCTCGTTGGGAGCTTCCGTTGGCCAAAAAATGGTTGGATTTCATCAGAAATTATGGCCAAAAGAGTTCTGATTTGGCCGAATCTTTCGAGGGTTCTAGCTCTCGATTTAGTGCTTCTCGATTGGTTTAGAGGCTAGATCTAGGCTTTAGGGATAAGGACGAGCAAGATATGGTGGGGAATCGGGTAAAAATTGAGTATAAAAGGGGGTTCTTGGCCGAGGGTTTCAAAAATGAAAACGGCTAAAATTTCTTGTGTTTTTGCTTGAATCAAGCTTGAGGGATAAGGGGTTTTTGTTCCTTGGGTTGAGAGGGTCATTTCTGGAGCATTTGGAGTCGATTAGTGTAGGATAAGTGGGTGTTTTTGGAGTTGGTAGGAAAATCGGGTTTGCCGATGCTGCGACCTGCAACTGGGTTTTAAACCCATTTCCGGCAACTTTTTCCGACGGGTGAAGGGTCCATTGAGTTCACCTTGAAGAGATCTACAAGCCCCTGTAGAAATTTGGAGCAAAGGAAGTCGCCGAAGTCGGAGAAGATGACCAGAGAAGACAACCAGACGGCGGCGCGTGGCTCCCACTCGCAGGACCTTGGGGTGGCGCGTGAGGTAGGGTTTTTATGTGTTTTAAATTTCAGAATTTAGGTAGAATTATTTTAGGAATTATCATGGGAAAATATGTTGTAAAAATTGATGTTAGGTATTTTTAATTAATTTTCGAAGGTATAAATGTTTGAAAAATAAATAAAAATAGAGAAAATTGTGAAAAAATAGAAACGTTGATTCCAAAGGTCTAAAATGGTGAAATAGGAGTCAATTGGGTCGTTGGAAGAAGGATTACGGGATTTTCGAGGTGTGACACGTTTTTTGAGGTGAAATCCAGACTTTTCCAATTTGAGGTGAGTGGTTTGATTCTAGCTTTACCTTGTCTTGGAAGTATTTTTAAGTGCTTGTGGTGGGTTCTAGGGAGCGGTTATACCCTCCTAGACTTAGATTGTTTTACAAGGCTTTTACTTATGATCATTGTGTCGATATTCGCTACATTGCATTAACTGTTTTATTTTAAAATGTTGGTGCATGGCGTGTAAATTTTCATATCATTTAGGATCAAGTTTAATTGCATCGTTGGGTCCGTAGGGGGCGGGATGGCGTCTACTTGAGATTGGGACAATGTTAATCCAAGTGAACGAGTGTCACACTGGGGCACTCGAGGTAATAATGTTAAACTAGGTGAACGGGTGTCATGACGGTACACTCGAGGGATTAATGTTAGACCCGGTGAACGTGTGCCACAGTGGGGCATTCGAGGGATTAAGCATGTCAGGGTGATATCTCGAGCTAGAAGTGTCTTGCATGTTGTCGTATAGTATGCCATGCTCATATGTCTTTCATGCATTGTATAACTGTTTCATGCCTTCACTTAGATGGTTTATCATCTAACATGAGTTATGCCCCTGGAACATTCAACGTTCCAGCCAGGGATAGCAGCGAGGTCGAGGACACGGCCGATGAGCCAGTGGTGTTTGTTTGATAGTTGTTGTATTATTTTGGAAGCATTGATATTCACTATGTTATATACTGCTTGACGATGTTGTAATCGTTAGTATTGGTGTTGTATATATCTATCGGTGTGGGGAACATTTTGTGTGTAACACGTGGTAGGCCACGTCATTTTGATAATTAAGTATTCTGCTGCGTTTATAATGTCTCGTTCGGTTATGATTATGTTATTGTTAACTAAACGAGTAAGACTAGAACTCTCGAGGTTTATATCTGCATGTGAAGATTGTTCCTGAAATCACCGCGGGTGTCGGCTGTAGTTCTACGACGAGTGTTTCATTTGCATGTGAAGATTGTGCTCACAGGTGATGCGAGTGACGGACTTAAAAAAAAAAAACCCCAGGAATTTCCTTATAGTGACACGCCTGTATAGGGTGGGGAGTTACAAAAAGCTCCCAGTCGCAAGCCTAAATTAAAGTCCAGCCAATTGAAGCTCAATTCAAGGAAGCTAACTTTGAAGCCCAACTCAATCCATGGGGAAGAAATACACAGAGACAGCAGCTAGGGTGTTATACACGAGAACTTATTCAAGCAGATCACGCGTCCGCGTGCCTCAGAAAGCTATTTCAAGACAACACGCGAAAGTTTGCAGAGAATACTGGCAGAAGAAATGTGCAGAGAATGATTAGAAATTGTCTGGAGATTCAAATTCAAAGTATCTGTTGTTGAGTTCTACCCTAGTCAAGAGGGGGGGTGAATTGACACCTTTTTAAAATCCTAAGAAAAACTTATGCACGTATATATATGAGAAAACAAATTTAATATAAACCAAAATTGTAGTTGAGAGTACGGGAGCACTTGAATACTAGATGGATAATATGATATTCGCCAGCTGTGCTAGTATGTGCTTTGATCCAATATACTCTTCAAATTACAACTTGGTGAAAACAAGTGATTTGAATGCACACAATAACAAGCCTTTAAACAAACCAAATGGAATATTGAATTAGTACAAAAAATGATCAATTAAAGCAAATTAGAATATAATCAAAATAACCACCAAGAATGTAAGCCTTAGGATTCAGCCACTTTAGATAGCACAAGACCAAAAAAAAAAAAAAAAAGTATAATCAAACAAGAATAAGTAAGAGTGAAGAGAAGAAGAACACAACGATGTATAGTGGTTCAGCCCTTATGGCTTACATCCACTACCTAAGGATTCCCTTCCTTAGGATTTTCAATCAAATCCACTATATAAAACTTTTCTTACAACCACCAAAGCCTCCGCTTGGCTTCACCACCACCAAACTATTTATGGAGTCTCACACTCACTAGTTTAGATTTTGTACGCTCTTCACAAGATACAAGATTAGTAGAGATTGATGAATAGGGTTCTCTAAAAAATAATACAATGAAGTGTAGAGAACTCTCTTAGTTTTCTCTCAAGAAGATAGGGGAAAAGAAAGACTTAGAGAGAATGAAAATCTTGGCCAATGATGTAGAAAATAATAGGGCTTCCAAAAGTTGTTCCAAAACCTTCAAAAGACCCTTTTATATAGTGCTAGAATAGGCTTTCCTTGATCAATCTCAGCCCTCCATGTGTCAAGTCTTCAAGCCAATCTCAGCCCTTCATTTGAATTCTTGATTTACCTTCCATAATCAACTAACTTGATTGATCATCAAGATCTTTGACTTTTGTTGATCTCCAATCAGCCTTGAATAAGCAAATCAATTCCAATAATGCATAACTGATTTTAAGGATTAAAATATCATCAAAATCCTTTATAATTCTTGCAAAATCGTCCATAAATCAGAAATGATCAATTATGACTTCTAGTTGATCTTCAATCACCTTTGATTGTGCAATTGGCCCCTTAGCTTCCATAACAAGCATAGTTAATTTGAAATTTGAATTTAAACCTCCAAATGGTGTAAAATCCATCCAAATATTCTCAAATAATGAAGCAAATTTATCCAACAATGAAGATATCAATCATAACTTCAAAAGCCCTTAATTGATCAAGTTTTCATAGTAAAAAGAAAATTTTCATTTGAGTTTCGAAGAAAAAGAAAATTTTCATTTGAAAGAGGCTTAGTAAAAATATCAGCAAGTTGATTCTTGGTATCCACATATTTAATCATAATATCACCTTGTAACACATGCTCTATAATAAAATGATGCCTAACTTCTATGTGCTTAGCTTTGCTGTGATACACTGGATTCTTAGATAAATGGATAGCACTTGTGTTATCACAATAAATGGAAATATTCTTGAACTCTAAACCAAAATCCTCTAATTGTTGTTTAATCTAAAGCAATTGTGAAGTGCAACTACTTATGGCCATATACTCAGCTTCAGTAGTGGAGAGTGCTACACTTGATTGTTTCTTAGAAAAGCATGAAATGAGCTTATTTCCTAGAAATTGACAAGTGCCCGTAGTACTCTTTCTATCCAATCTACAACCAGCATAATCCGAGTCACTATAAGCATACAAATCAAATAAAGAATGCTTATCATACCAAAGACCAAGAGTGGAGGTATCTTTTAAGTACCTAAAAATCTGTTTCACCACAATTAAGTGTGATTGTCTAGGATTAGATTGAAATCTAACACACAAACACACAGCATGCATAATATCAGGTCTAGATGCAGTAAGATATAACAATGAGCCAATCATAGATCTATATAGCCTTTGGTCTACTTCATTATCATTTATGTCACTATCAAGCTTTGTATTTGCAGCCATGGGGGTAATACAAGGTTTAGCTAAATCCATGCCAAATCTAAATAGCAAATCTTTAGTATATTTAGCTTGACTAATGTGAATGCCATTCTCACTTTGTTTTATTTGCAAACCTAAAAAGAACGTTAGTTCACCCATCATACTCATTTGGAATTCACCACTCATACAATCAGCAAAATCTTTACACAAAGAATCATTAGTTGATCCAAAAATAATATCATCCACATACACTTGTACAATAAGCAAATCATCATTTTTATGCTTCACAAATAAAGTACTATCAATTTTGCCACGATTAAAATCATTTTCAAGCAAGAACTTTGATAATCGATCATACCACGCTCTAGGAGCTTGTTTTAAGCCATAAAGAGATTTAAAGAGCTTGTAAACATGATTTGGGAACTTTTGATTTTCAAAACCAGGGGGTTGCTTCACATAAACATCTTCTTGAATAAAGCCATTTAAAAACGCACTCTTAACATCCATTTGATACAATTTAAAACCTTTAAAGCATGCAAATGCCATTAACAACCTAATAGCTTCTATTCTAGCTACCGGTGTAAACGACTCATCATAATCTACTCCTTCTTCTTGACTATACCCTTGTGCCACTAATCAAGCCTTGTTCCTAACCACTTTTCCATTTTCATCCATTTTGTTTTTGAAAACCCATTTTGTACCAATAATAGAATGATTTTCAGGTTTAGGAACTAAACTCCACACTTTGTTTCTTTCAAACTCATTTAACTCTTCTTACATTGTTATTACCCAATCGGGTGCTTTTAGAGCATCATTAATACATTTAGGCTCAATTTCACAAATCAAAGCAAGAGAACTAAAAGGATGCACACCATGAGATGATCTCCATGAGAAATGTCACCTGTTATTAATTCTTTAGGATGCCGGTGCTTATTTTTAATTTGATACCAATTTTGATCATGGAAAGGACCTATCAATTCATTATTTTCTTGCGATTCTAAGTGAGTCTCATTTTCCAATTTATCTGCTTCTATATATGAATCCATGCTATTATTAGGTGTAGATTCCTTTAAACTAGACTCTACTTGTGGTTCAAAAACTACATCTTCATCTTTTTCAATATTAGAATTCTTAGCTAGTGATTCATCAAATTTTACATGAATGGACTCTTCTATCGTTTTTGTCCTAGAGTTATAAACTCTATATGCTCTACTAGTAGAAGAAAAACCAACCAAAGAGCCTACATCAGATTTAGCATCAAACTTATCCAAATTATATTTAGTGTTTAAAATGTAACATTTACACCCAAATGGTCTAAGATAATCTACTTTAGGTGTCTTACCATGCCAAAGTTCATATGGTGTCTTATTTAGCCCTTTTCTAATAGACAACCTATTTAACACATAACTTGCATGATTAATTGCTTCAGCCCAAAATGACTTAGGTAGACCACTTTCAATTAACATAGTTCTACAAATTTCTTGTAATGACCTATTTTTTCTTTCAACTACTCCATTTTGTTGTGGAGACCTAGGTGCAGAAAAATTATGAGAAATACCAAATTTATCACATAACTCACCAAAACCAAAGTTATCAAACTCACCACCATGATCACTCCTAATCTTAATTACACATGCATTTTGTTGATTTTGTAGTTTTCTAGTTAGACTATCAAAAACATGCAATGCCTCACTTTTATGAGAAATAAACAAGCACCACGTAAAACGAGAAACGTCATCCACAATCACAAATGCATATGATTTACCACCTAAACTTTTAACCTTACTAGGACCAAACAAATCTAAATGAAGTAATTCTAATGGCCTAGTTATGGTAACATCTTGTTTTGATTTAAATGACTCTCTAACTTGTTTTCCTCTAATGCATGCATCGCACATATGTAGGTCATTCAAATTCAATTTAGGCACTCCTCTAATCAGATTTTTCTTTATTAGTTTAGAAAGAGTAGATGTGCTAATGTGACCTAATCTTCTATGCCATAGATCCATAGAGTTATCATTCACCATAAGACAAGTAGCATCATTAATACATAAAGAATTCAAATTTAGCACATAAATGTTTCCTTCTCTAATGCCTTTCAAAACAATCTTATTTAAAGAATCTTTAATCAAGCACTCATTACCTTCAAATGCAACCATGCACCCTTTGTCAATTACTTGACTTATGCTAAGCAAGTTGTAGGATAAGCCACTCACAAATAAGACATCTTCAAACATGAGTTTAGAAGGATTACCCACGTTTCCAATGCCTACAATTTTTCCTTTTGAGCCATCACCAAAAGTGACATTACCTCCATGCTTTTTAGCTTTAAGAGACGAAAATAAGGTGGCATTTCCAGTCATATGCCTTGAACATCCGTTGTCCAAGAACTATTGGCTTGAAGTGCCTTTGGCCTTCAAGCACACCTATTAAGCAAATCAAGGAACCTGAGGTACCCAAACTTTGGGTCCTTGGGGGTTAGAGAACATGAAATCATAGCCATATGTATCAAAGATATGTTTCTTAGCTTTTTGATCATTTAAACCCTTAGGAATCCAAAAACTCCTAGTTCTAACAACTTTATTATTCCTAATTCTAGCTAGTTTTGGATATTTAGCTCTAGGAAGATATTTTGCCCTTTTAATGATTCTAGCATGATGAACACGCTTAGAATGAGTAAGATGAGTGGAAGAACCAGATTTTTGGATTTTCTCTTTTAGTTTACTAGGGTCAAAACCAAGACCAGCCTTTTCAAAATATGGTTTTTGAGATGCAAGCAAAGAATCTAATTTATTGGAACTCAAAGAAAATTTTAAAAATGATTTTTCTAAGTGCTCATTCTTTTCTTTTAAACATGCTATTTCATTTAGTAACTCAGAATGATCACATACAATGCATTCATGCTCCCTAAGACTATCAATAGTGTCATGCAATTCATTTATAGTATCTTTTAATGCACACACTTCATTTGGTTTATTTTCTTCCATTTTCCTAATTTTAGAGTTCAACTCATCTATTTCTTCCATGTACTCTTCCTTTTTCTTTTCTAATCTACCATTTTCTCTTTTAAGCTCCTTGATTTCTCTAATAGCCGTTTTATGTTTTTTAAACAGAAAATCAAACTCTTCTAGCAATGCATCCATTTCAGAAGTGTTTACCTCCTCATCTGTGGAAGATGAGTTATTTTCTCCTTTAGCCATCAAACAAAAGTTGGCATTTTCTTCTTCTTCATCGCTTGAAGATGATTCAGATTCACTAGTAACATCCCAAGTTGCTTTGAATGCTTTTCTATCTTTCTTTTCTTCCTTTCTCCTTCCTTTGGATCTACCCTTCTTTGATTTGGGACATTCGGACTTGTAGTGTCCAATCTTGCCACACTTGTAGCAAGTAACCTCCACTTTCTTTTCATTTGAAGCATCGGGCTTAGTCTTGCTATAACTCCTAGCCAACATGGCAATCTCCTCTTCCGAATCCTCCTCTCCATTGGATTCCTGTGTAACAGGTAAAGCAATTAGTTTAGATTTTAAAGAATCTTCTTTGTTTCTATACCTGTTTTTGAGAGTAAGCTCATGTGTCATTAGTGAACCCATTAGTTCATCTAGTGACAACTTCTTGGTATCCTTGGCCTTTTGAATGGCTGTCACCTTTGGATCCCATGCCTCTGGTAGAGATCTTAGAACCTTTTGTACCTTTTCAAAATCTGAAAATGATTTACCAAAAGACTCAAGAGAGTTAAGAATATCAGTCAAGCGAGTATACATTTCAGAAATAGATTCATTAGGTTTCATAGAAAATAATTCAAAATCATGTATGTACATGTTTATTTTTGTTTCTCTAACTTGACTAGTACCTTCATATTTTAACTTTCTTCCAAATTTCATAAGCAGATTTACAACACTGTACATGATTAAATTCAGATCTACTCAAAGCACAATGAAATGCACTCTTAGCCTTAGCATTTAAAGCAATTAATCTTTTATCTTCATCTGTGTACTTATCTCTAGTCTTTTCTATTATCTCTTCTACTTCTCCTCTCTTTACCTTTACCTTAGGGACATATGGACCATCTCTAACTATTTCCCACAATTCAAGACTATATGCAGTTAAAATATCTTCCATCATTGTTTTCCAATATGCATAATCGGTGCCATCAAAGAATGGTGCCTTAGACAAAGAACGACCCTCATTTTCATAAAAACACGAACTCAATGCCATGGATACACCTAGTGATAATTAATCACTCTCTTAGGAAGCTCGCTCTAATACCACTTGTTGAGTTCTAACATAGTCAAGAGGGGGGGTGAATTGACACCTTTTTAAAATTCTAAGAAAAACTTATGCACGTATGTATATGAGAAAAAAAATTTAATATAAACCAAAATTATAGTTGAGAGTACGGGAGCACTTAAATACTAGATGGATAATATGATATCCGCCAGTTGTGCTAGTATGTGCTTTGATCCAATATACTCTTCAAATTACAACTTGGTGAAAACAAGTGATTTGAATGCACACAATAACAAGCCTTTAAACAAACCAAATGGAATATTGAATTAGTACAAAGAATGATCAATTAAAGCAAATTCGAATATAATCAAAATAACCACAAAAAATGTAGGCCTTAGGATTCAGCCACTTTAGATAGCATAAGACAAAAAAAAAAAGTATAATCAAACAAGAATAAGTAAGAGTAAGAGAAGAAGAACACAACGATATATAGTGGTTCGGCCCTTATGGCTTACATCCACTACCTAAGGATTCCCTTCCTTAGGATTTTCAATCAAATCCACTATATAAAACTTTTCTTACAACCACCAAAGCCTTCGCTTGGCTTCACCACCACCAAACTATTTATGGAGTCTCACACTCACTAGTTTAGATTTTGTACGCTCTTCACAAGATACAAGATTAGTAGAGATTGATGAATAGGGTTCTCTCAAAAATAATACAATGAAGTGTAGAGAACTCTCTTAGTTTTCTCTCAAGAAGATAGGGGAAAAGAAAGACTTAGAGAGAATGAAAATCTTGGCCAATGATGTAGAAAATAATAGGACTTCCAAAAGTTGTTCCAAAACCTTCAAGAGACCCTTTTATATAGTGCTAGAGTAGGCTTTCCTTGATCAATCTCAACCCTCCATGTGTCAAGTCTTCAAGCCAATCTCAGCCCTTCATTTGAATTCTTGATTTACCTTCCATAATCAACTAACTTGATTGATCATCAAGATCTTTGACTTTTGTTGATCTCCAATCAGCCTTGAATGAGCAAATCAATTCCAATAATGCATAACTGATTTTAAGGATTAAAATATCATCAAAATCCTTTATAATTCTTGCAAAATCGTCCATAAATCAGAAATGATCAATTATGACTTCTAGTTGATCTTCAATCACCTTTAATTGTGCAATTGGCCCCTTATCTCCCATAACAAGCATAGTTAATTTGAAATTTGAATTTAAACCTCCAAATGGTGTAAAATCCATCCAAATATTCTCAAATAATGAAGCAAATTTATCCAACAATGAAGATATCAATCATAACTTCGAAAGCCCTTAATTGATCAAGTTTTCATAGTAAAAATGTTGACAATAAGAAGAGAATCAATTTGTGATAGCTGAATATATGTAAGATATCCTTTGAATATTCTCCCATAATGAAGACATCAATTAGCCATAATGAGTAGGATACTTGATTCCATGATTTGAATCTCCATATCCTTTTAATGAGAGAGAATCAGCAATAAAGGAAAGGAATATCTATCAAGGTTTAATTTTCAAACCTTAATTTCCTCCATTAATGTTGAACAATAATGCTGAATCTTTAACTTCTCCAATTGAATGCAATTCAAAAAAATTCTTCTATATTTAACTGAGTAAAGGAGATTCTAAGAACCTTTAAATTTACTCCATGATTCTCTTACCATATTTAGACCAACGAGATGATGTAACCTTGATGAGTGTGCTCCACGTGGCTGCCATGTCATCAAGATGCCACATTAACAATGCCATGTCGCCAAGTTACATATATGGCAACTCCATATAGTGGACTACTCCAATCTCCTCAAAAACTTCCATATAGATCTTTTGAACTTCCCATATATAAACAAAGATTCCATATATATATATATATATATCTTCTAGACTTTCCATTCCAAGAAGAACTTTCCATATATAAACAAGGATTCCATATATATATCTTCTAGACTTTCCATTCCAAGAAGAACTTTCCATATATAAACAAGGATTCCATATATATATCTTTTAGACTTTCCATTCCAAGAAGAACTTTCCATATATAGCTCAAATACTCAATTTTCTAGAAAGCTCTCTAAAAACTTGTTTCCATATATAATGAAATCTCTATATAGGTTGCCAATCATCAATCATCAAAATCTGCACTCAACATCTGTTACTAGAGGAGTATAAAGAGGCCAGAGCTTACATTCAAGAAACACACGGCGGGGAGTCCCCATCCGCCATTTAACCAGAATAAGGGGAAAAACACACTGTTCTATTCCTTTCTTTTTGTTTTTAAATTCCAGTTTTTTTTGTTTCTTCACGTTGTTCTGGCATTTTTCATTTCATTTACTCACATTCTGTAGTTTTCCTTTCTGTTCTTTTCATTCTGTAACTTTAACTCATTGTTCATCTACATTTCTCTGATGTCAATTTCAGTATTTACATTCCAGAATTTTAATTCCCGTCTCTTTAATTTTAGTCAATTAAATACCGCAACTTAATTTTTGCATTTTATCTCTATTCTTTCATTTTATGTTTTCACAAATAGAGATTTGTGGCTAAATTGAGTTTCGGCCAATGCAAGGACTGTGTCTAGTCCACTGCTTGGCCAAGAGAGCTGAACTTCTAATGAATTAACAATAGGTTGATTTTAATTTAGCAGAGTGTAAATTGAATCTATGGGTTTGAAGTAAAGCATGATCCTAAATTAGAGTCTCCATGCCATGTATGGAGGTTACTTAAATTGGAAATATTTTCATACCCAAACTCATTTGATTAATTTGAATTATTAATCTCTATTCATTAATTGCAATCCAATTTATGATAATTACTTAATCTAGACTATCTCATGCCATGTATGGAGAGTGATTAACTTAGAATTATCATTATCTTGAGTTGTGATTATTAGCAGAATCTTAAGGTATGTTAAGTGTATTTTGACTTATGATAATTGCTTAATCCAGACTTTCTCATGCCATGTATGGAAAGTGCTTAACTTAGAGCTATCATCATTTTGGAATATAGTTAACTGCATAGCCTCAATTTTAATCCGTCGATGTTAAGTATTTTTATATCTCTTTGGTAAATCAGTGGGTGGCACATAAATTGCTTTGTCCCAAGATTACCTTCCATACACAAACATCTTATTTTTAATCTTGAAAAACAAATCATTCAGCTAAACTGGTCTAACAAACTCGTTCAGCGCATAAAAATCTTTCGTTGTATTTCATTTCCGTCTTGATCTCCTAGTGAATCGACCTGGACTTACCCAGAAAATTAAAAGAAGCAAGTTTAAAAGAAGAAGCCCAAGAGGAATAAGATGATAGAAACCAAGAGGAGAAATCTAAAGATGTCATAGGTTTATCCAAACTTGAGCCTAAATTTATGTTTCTTAGGTTGGTCTATGTAGGGGATCAAATTAAACTAGACATGTGTGAGATGTTTGTGCAAATTAATATGCCACATTCTGATGTAATAGATCCAACACCTCTGAATGAAATATTTTCAAAAGATGGCCGTGCTTTTATAAGAAAAATTCAATTGCATCATTTTGAAAATAATGTTATAAGTGGTTTAAAGCATGTAATGATTGTTGTGATTCGAAGTGCAACCACTTATTTGATCCTTAATTGGAAGAAAAGGAAAAAACAATAGAAAACAAATAATAAGAATAAAAGGCTATTATTTCTGCCTTTATGTAGTTGTTTTAAATTTTAAATGTGTGTTTTTTATAAGAGTTCTTCTGTAAGTTTGGTATTTCTCTTTAACGTTCACCAGTTTATGCTTCCTTTTTAGTTCAGATTTTGAAATCCACAATGAGCATATGGATCTTTTCTACATTGAAGACACCAGGTACTTCTAATCTCAATTTCTTCCTGTTTCTAAGGGTATTTCACCATCCAGGTATTTTAAATTTTTTACGTGTTATTGTGTTTAAGGACAATACATAATTCAAGTTGGGGGGTGAGGTATAATTGATTCATACTTAATTGTGGTTGTTTGTTTGATTTGTTTTTGAAAAAAAAAAAGGGGGGGTTGATATTCGAATAACATATTCTAAAGGCCTCTGCAACATTCGAATGATCTCAGGCACATTCGAATAACCCAGTGCGCATATCACCAAAACCATTTGGATACTCTCAAAGAAATTCGAATGTTCATGAAATTCATTCGAATGACATTACTATTGCATTCGAATGACCGACTAAATTTCTTCGAGATTACTGTTTAAAATTCGTTCGAATGAAGGTAAAATTCATTTGAATTCATTCGAATGAGTTTGTCATTTCTTTTATAAGCTGCAGCTAGCATTCGAATATCCTCAAGATCATTTGAATAACCTAACTTTCATTCAAATCCATCGCATCCGAATGTGACTTTGTTTTTTTTTATTTGTTTTTGTTATCAGAATTTTAAAAAAAATAAAAAATAAAAAAATAAAAGGAGAAAAAATATATTTGCTATTTACTGGTGTTTGATATGTTTATTTTGCTTAATATTATGAGTCTTTGTTAATTAGGCTTCAACAGTTCCAATATTTAAAAAAAAAATAATTATTAATTATGAAATTATATTGTGCAATTCGGATATATTTCTAGAGCAAGTAGCAGTCTTGCGTTCTTCAAGTTTCCATTCGAATCAGCTTGCTTTCATTCGGATGAAGTAAAATTCATTCGAATGATGTACTGTAGCATTCGAATGTCCTTCACAAAATTTCAGAAATTTTCAAAATTCATTTGGATGAATTTCATCCTCATTCGAATGTGGTTTGATTTGTTGTCATCATCCGAATCGGCCAGACTTCATTCGAATTGGCCATCCCTGTTATTTGAAGTCCGAACTGATGGTGTCTTTTGTTCCTTAAACTCATCTGAATTGTTGCCCGCTTCATTGAAGCATCATTCGAATTGCCGCTATCTCCTTAAAAGCCCCATTCGAAATCGGCCCTGTTTATCAAAACCCCCAGTCCGCCATTGCAGAATCCGAATAAGGGGGAGAATAATCTGGAGATGGAGAACCGTGTGCTGGAAGAATGACCGCATAGTAATGAGCCACACAGCAGCTGGGATTTTCGGCCACATTTAGTGCTGGAATTTCTGGGACATCACGGAGCAGAGAATATCACACAGTGAGAAGGCGCTGGAGCAGATTTCTCGAACAGCACCGTGAGGACGAAGCAGTGAAGAAAGTCCGAATCAGCCTTGTTTCCTTAAAGCCCTCACTCGAATGAGCTTCTGTCCATCTGAATTGGCCTCGTCTTTAACAGAAACACTATCCGAATCATCATCCAAGCTATTCGAATAATCCTATTCATTCAAAGCATTATTCGAATCATTAGAGCATTCATCCGAATCAGCCATGCTTGCTTCTTAAAAGCTCATCCAAATTGCTGCCTTGCTTCATTGAAGCCCCATCCGAATGATGCCTTGTCCCTGTTATTTAAAGATCTGAATCGTCTCTGCTTCGCTGAAAACTCATCGGAATTGCTACCTTCTTCATTTTAAAGCCATCCGAATTGCAGAACCCATTCGAATTCGGCCATGTTTCTTTTAGGCCCATCCGAACTGCTGCCTCACTGTTCTTAAAAGCTTCATCCAAATCAGGTAAGTTTTGGTTAAGCATTTTGGTTGGAAGCTTGTGTTGGTTTGGAGAATTGTGGTTGTTGTGTTGTAAAGAGCTTGGAGAAGAAGGAATTGTGGAAGAAGAAAAGGGAGTGTCTCGGCCAAATCAAGAGAGAAGAGAAGAAGGAGAATTCTGCATTCGCACGCCAAGTGCTCGACAGAATTCCCAGTCCAAGAAAGTTTAGAAAAATCCCAAACCAAAAGGACCAAAGCAAACCATTCGGCCAAGTATCATCCAAATAACCTGCTTCCTTTAATAGCCCATTCGAATCACTCATCTAGGCATTCAAATCAGCCTTTCATTTAAACTCCATTCGAATCAGCTATAACTGATTCGAATCATCTATGCTTCCCGATAAAAGCCATTCAAATCAGCATGCATTATCCGAAATACCATCCGAATCAACAAAGCATTTAGAAGCCCATTCGAATCAGCCCTCCATTTTTAAAGCTTCTAAAGCCTTGTTATTTAAAGCATTATCCGAATCAGTCATGCCCCATCCGAATGGCCTTGTGATGTTGCGCTTATACATTCTAATTCTGGAACTTGTAATCACGATCTGTCATGAATTATTTTATAATGAATTCACGCTGACATCTTTATATCTTCTGTTATGCATTCCCTTTGAATTAATTGCAAAAATTTTGTGCTCACCCTTGAGTTGGATTTAATGTTGTTAATTAATTGAAATATGATTGGCTTGATTTTTTGGTTAAAAACAGAAAGGTTTGAGCTGTGGAAGTAATTCTTTGCATGCTTTAGGTGTACCACAATTACTTATCTTTGAGGAATAAAAAAAAATCAAAATAGGTGATGTATTGATTTATTTCATAAAAAGTTTTTTATTGCATGCTGGAAATGACAAACCACTTCTCAGAATAAGTCTAAATTGTTATGGGACTAACAATATTCAAGTTGGAGGGTGTGATTGATGTTCAAAAATGTCAAAAATTTGTTATAATTATAATTCCTGTTTTGATTTTAAATTGATTTAATTGAATAGTTATATATAATATATAAATATATATAATATTATATTTATAATATATAATATATATCTAAATATAATATATAAATATAATACATATACACGTATCCATATAAGTGCATGCCATGCGTAATACATTTACATATTAATGACATATATTTCAATTGCATTACAGCGTGAAGCAGGGCCATGGAGGCTCAAATCAAAGAAGTTGAATTGCAATTGAAATGGGCAGCTTACTTTTTGGAATTAAAAGCTCCCAGTCGCTACCCTAAATTAAAATCTAGCCAATTGAAGCTCAATTCAAGGAAGCCAACTTTGAAGCCCAACTCAACCCATAGGGAAGAAATACACAGAGATAGCAATTAGGGTGTTATACACGAGAACTTATTCAAGCAGATCATGCGTCCGCGTGCCTCAGAAAGCTATTTCAAGACAACACGCGAAAGTTTGCAGAGAATACTGGCAGAAAAAATATGCAGAGAATGATCAAAAATTGTTTGGAGATTCAAATTCAAAGTATCCGTTATCAAAGGAGTATAAAGAGGCCAAAGCTTACATTCAAGAAAGACACGGCGGGGAGTCCCCATCTGCCATTTAACCAGAATAAGGGGAAAAACACACTGTTCTATTCCTTTCTTTTTGTTCTTAAATTCCAGTTGTTTTGTTTCTTCACGTTGTTCCGTCATTTTTCATTTCATTTACTCACATTCTGTAGTTTTCCTTTTTGTTCTTTTCATTCTGTAACTTTAACTCATTGTTCATCTACATTTCTTTGATGTCAATTTCAGTATTTACATTCCAGAATTTTAATTCTTGTCTCTTTAATTTTAGTCAATTAAATACCGCAATTTAATTTTTGCATTTTATCTCTATTCTTTCATTTTATGTTTTCGCAAATAAAGATGTGTGGCTAAATTTAGCTTGGGCCAAGGGAAGGATTGTGTCCAGTTGTTTGCCCAAGAGAGCTGAACTTCTAATGAATGAATAGTAGGTTGATTTTAATTGAGTAGAGTGTAAATTAAATCTATCGATTTGGAGTGAAGCATGATCCTAAATTAGAGTCTCCATACCATGTATGGAGGTTACTTAAATTGAAAATGTTTTCATACCCAAACTCATTTGATTAATCTGAATTATTAATCTCTGTTCATTAATTGCAATCCAATTTATGATAATTACTTAATCTAGACTCTCTCATGCCATGTATGGAGAGTGCTTAACTTATAATTATCATTATCTTGAGTTGTGATTATTAGCAGAATCTTAAGGTATGTTAAGCGTATTTTGACTTATGATAGTTGCTTAATTCAGACTTTTTCATACCATGTATAGAAAGTGCTTAACTTAGAGCTATCATCATTTTGGAATATAGTTAACTGTATAGCCTCAATTTTAATCTTTCGATATTAAGTATTTTGATATCTCTTTGGTAAATCAGTGGGTTGGCACATAAATTGCTTTGTCCCAAGATTACCTTCCATACACAAACATCTTATTTTTAATCTTGAAAAACAAATCATTCAACTAAACTAGTATGACAAACCTGTTCAGCGCATAAAAATCTTTCTCCGCATTTCATTTTCGTTTTAATCTCCCAGTGAATTGACCTGGACTTACCCAAAAAATTAAATTGTGTTGCAGCGCACACTCGTACACTGGCGAGTATAAACGCCTTGTGCCTGCATGCTTGTTTATTCTTTGTTTATTTTGTATCTGTTTGTTTGAAATAAATGCACAACGTTAAGCGTAGCCACTGGATCTTGCCAGGGATGGCCACCTCTGGCCTAGGAAGCTTGTGGGCGACGCAATGGCCGGTGATTGGTGGGTTGCCGAATTTCGCTTATAAATAGGCGAGGGTTTCAACCGAATATGGAACATCAAATTGCTTGAGTTTTAAAATCTTTTGAGAGATTTGATAGTGGGCTTTTGCTCTACAGGTTTTGGGGATCATTTTTGAAAATTTTGGAGAGTTTTCGAGATGTTTTGAGGGTGATATGAGGTATGGTCGGAAAATCGTGAATCGTCAAACTGAGGTTTAAACTTCCAAAAAGAGGGTGATCGGCCGGTTGTTTCGATTGAAGGGTTGTGTAATTGTGTTCATAAGATCAAATAGGCCAAGTATCAAGAAGAAAATCCAAGAAAGCATGCCAAAACTAGTCACCGACGACGAGAGGCTCACCGAATAAGACGATCAGAAATTGGCGCGTGAGGAACACGCTGCCAGTTCACACGTAGTCTACGTGCATGCGCGTGAGGGTGCATGGGATGAGGTATTTCCCTGAAATTAATTCTAATAATTTTATGAAATTAATTTATGATTTATGGTGGAGAAAAATTAAAAAAAATGCTTGAGCAGATATTTATTTTGCAATTATTGATGGAAAAATAGAAAGAAAATGGAGAAAAATTATGAAAAATTAAGAAAAATAGATAATGATATTCTTTTGAATAAATATGATGGCTAAGAATCGTTGAGGCTCAAGGTTGATCAATAGTACGCCTGACACAAGAACCGAGGTTGGGCACAAATTTTGAGAAATCTTGAATTAAGTTCAAGGTGAAGCTCCTATACTCCAAACCCTATTTTTCTCTTATGTGAGACTTATATTACATGAAACGTGTTTTGTGGGACTCTTGTATGCAAATTCTGGTTGTTCTCTTGAACGAAATTATGTTGCATATCTGAAATGTATTTTCTTGAAAATATATGTTGTTGGCTTTCAAACTATTGCATCCATAAAGTTCGTGTGGTCATATTGTTGTACCTACCTGTTGTTGTCTGAAGGAAAAAGTCTAGATATCCCCTGAGAGACGCTATGCATGTGCCATGAAAAAGCTCTCGTGAGGAATACCGTGAGCCTCAGGGATAATAAATGTGGTGTTTTGCAGGAGTTCTACGAGGTTGGGCTGAGGTGACATGGTTAGGGACCTCCTAAGAGACGCTATGCATGCGCCATTGAGAAATCTCTTATTGAAGGAGGCTAACATGTTCAGGAGTCACTTCGGAATAGTTCTCATTATTTCCTCATTCACTTTATATTCATGCATATATATATAAATTATTTGGAGTTCTCACTAAAAGGTTCATCTTCTAATTAGACCGTATCCCTAGAATATTTAAACGTTCCAGGTTCGATAAGCAGCTTTAAGGGAAAAGAGATAGTTGAAGAATAAGCTTATTTTTACCAAATGTAGCATGTTTTAGCATGTCTTTAATTATGTACCAGGAATTCAGTTGATGACTAGAACCTATGCGAACCTTAGTATGTTTCGATCATGTTTGAGACAATTAGTTAATGCTTACGAGAGATGATGTCCATGTAATATATTTTGTAGACGTTTTAAAGGGTTTCTTATATGATAACTAAAGCGTTATGGTTATGTACTATATCAGGTTCGATCTGGCTTCTGCATTTATAGTAATATCACCTGTCTTAACTATTTGATTATTGGTTTTAATAGGTTGAGAATGTGGAATTGAGATTTTTAGGAATTGTATGTTGTACATCAGTAGATGTGGTGTAAAAAAAAAATTAAAAAAAAAATTCTAAAATCCTAAGTTATAAAACGTTTGAAAAATTAGGGGTGTTACACACCATACCATGCATCAAGATATCCAATTCTCAACATAAATACACGAATGCACATTATGGTCCTTAGGGCCTACATAAGAAATGCACAACTTGATACCCAAGTCTCGACATACAAACTTGCTGTAACTATGAACTGGCTAGCATAATCCACATAAGCTCAAGGCCCTCACAACATAATCCACATGAGCCGAGGCCCTCATAACATAATCCACATGAGCCCGAGGCCCTCAACATAATTCACATGATAACGTAACCATGCAATGCAACAAATAATAGATGTAATAGCATAGTAAGTATCAACGTGATACATTGGCCCCTATAAGTCAGGCATTAAGCCATGCTTCGCCCACATAGGAATACACATCCAATGTAATGCTTATGCACCTAGTTATTCTAAAATGTACGTGTCCAAGCATTCATAGCTTATGGTTCCCCCAATGATGCAAGCCTAGACTCATGCACTACAATGTCATGCAGTATGTCACATAATAGTAGAGTTGGTTGATAGTGACAAGGTACCGATCAATAGTCTATGACTAAGAGCAACCGGTCGATAGCCTTTCTCAGCCTGGTCGGTGGTTCACTCCAGCGTCACCAAATGGTTGACACTTTATCTCACTAGTTGAAAGCTTCTACACCTAGTTACAACAGGTCACATTTGTGGAAATCCATGACCATAATCAAACCCCTCTAATCCTCTAAGAGCGTAGTCCCAAATTGATTTGGCATCATTCTCAAAAAAATAGGGGTGATACAAACCCCATAAGTGTTTAGAAATAAAAAATCCCAATAATCTCTTATTTAACTCTAATCCACAATAAGGAACCAATCATATGGATTTATTAAAGAGGGACAAAGTGCACCCACCAAAAATAAAACTTGGAATCGAAACGAGGTAAGTAGGGGAATAAAATACGCAAAGCGAATGGAACTTACAACGAAAAGTAAAGGAATAGGAACTTTCCTTTTACCGCAAATTTCAATCTTTTTGGTCGCATGCTGCATAATCATATTTTTACCCAAAAATAATGAGATCATAGTCTAAAAATTAAATCTAACTGTACGGAATTCCCAATAAATATTTTTTCCACTTACCTAGCTTCCTTAAACATCAATTGTACAAATTTTCCCCAATTGTTCCTCTTGATTTTCTCCTTTCTATTGTTGTTCGCGGTTGCTTCCTCTTAGATTTTTCCCCTCCAATTTGCTCCCTGTTTCTGCCCGATTGGAAGTTAGCTGCTTGGCAGCCAGCAGCTCCACTGCCTTGCCCTGAAATGATGTTATTTTAGGCAAGGCTTGGCTAAAAAATTCATGGTTTACTACAACTAGTACCCATTCTGAAATGGAACTGAGATCAGATCTCCATGGATTTTGTCAGCACACTACAAGAAATTTCAGATTTAGCAACGGTATTTTAGCGACGGACATTTCTGTCGCTATATTGCGACGGAACAACTACAAATTTACACCATAAAACTAGCAACGGATTAGAGACGAATATGGTTTCGGTGGAAGGTTTCGCGGGAAGGTTCGATTTACATACCAGATATATTGTCACTAACAATTAAAGAATTTCATAACATTCTCGCTCATTACCTGTAAATGTAGGAGAGTTCATTCCACAAGCTTTCTTGAATTGTTGTTGCCTTTGTTTAAGTGTCTTTCACAATATTTATGCTGGTCGGTGACGTATTTTAAGCACAACCTCCTCTTTTCTTCAATCTCCCAACACCAACCAATGTTCCCAATGCTGTGGGAGAAACTGGTTGGCCAACGAGGCACCATTCCCAGTACTTCTTTAAACTAGAAAAAAGACTAGCATAATAGACCAATTAAAGGAATAGGAAATTATGTTATTTTCTCTATTTAAGTATTTCGACGTCCATCATCATTTTCCCAAAATTTAAAGGCACTCGAGGCAACGAAAAATAGGTGCATAAATAGTTAATAACACTATCTCACAAAATTACTATTTTCCAATAACCAACATACTAATTTGGAAGACCACGTTTTCTCAACGGAGAAAATTTATAAATTTACCCACATTCAAATTAAATTGATAACATAAAGATTGATATGAAGAAAAAGTTTTAACTGTTGGAAGTTCTACCAAAAATTCAACTAGAGTTTCAGGAATTGTACTCGTGACTCAAAACATGAGACTTTCTGTAGGTTCTTCCGTTAGCCACAATCCCCAAAGAGGAAAGTATTATATATTTAAAGTAGAGCAGCCCATTCCCTAACTAGTACATCATTACATCGAGACACTTAAAAAAATTTAGGCCACATAGATGCTCCATTTCTTTTTGACTCTCATCTCAACATTACGCAATTTGTATTGCACCAAAGTAAAAGCAGCAACCGCTATTTAAGTTCAGAATTCCACAATAAATCTAGTCCCCTTAAATATAAATAGTCAATCTACATTTTGATCAATAGAGATTTCAATCCTTATAATAAGTTGATAAAGAGTTGCAAAAGAATCTAAAAAAAAAAAAAAAAATTTGAGCTTGCAACATGAAAATAAAAATTAAATGTAAAAGATGCATATAAATTATTTATATTTAATAAATTATTCTCATCCAAAATCACTTTAAGTATTAAACTGCAACTCTAGAAAAAACAATTAACTGAACAAAATACAAAAAAATTTCAACAACAAATTTTACGAATATTCTTATCTATTGTAAATTGGATTTTTAAAATGAAAATAAACCTTTACAGTGCACATACCTTAATCTATGACGCAAGTCTTTGAGGTATCTTCAAAGGGGCAATTGGAATTAACAACGTGCACATGTAATCGCTCAGTCCCTTCAAAATCCTTAGATTTTCAACTCTCTTAGATAACCACGGGAGATCGAAGAAAAAAAAGACACCTTGGGTATGAATGAACGGAAGAAGTCACTTTCTGATTGCAAACCCCTAAATTAATCGTCCAATTTGCTATATTTTCATAGAAACTAACTTTACGATGGGGAAGAGAGTCGAATTCTAGAAAGAGAAAGGCATAGACTCAGAAATGATGAGAAGGCAGAACCTAGGGCTCCCTTTTCCCCCATATATACCCAAGACTGGTACGGGCCTTGGGCTTCTTAAGCGATAACTTTTCCAAGTTGGTTCAACAGAGTTGGAATAATGTCGGCCCAACACATCAAAAGCTGTCGATATATTTGAAAAAAAAATGATATTAAGAAAATAAGGTAAAATAAAATAATTTGGATCCAAAACAACTGTAATGAAACCAACAAATTTTTCATAATCCTGAAAATATTTAAGGTTTATTAACTAAAATACCATTTTCTATATCATTATTTCAATTAAGGAGAATTTTAAATTGGTTCTCTAATTTTGGGCTTTTATTTATACAGGGAGTATTACAAATACTAGCGAAAGGGACTAATGAAATAGGAAAACAAGAAACATACAATTGAGAAAGTAACATATTGAACAGTTCTTTGTCTTTTAGTTTCATATTTTCCTAATCGTTTTCGGCCTCTATCTCCGTCTCCATTTCTCCTTTGACAATTACCAAATTGATTCACACGTTAATCACACCAACAAATTAAGTTACATGTAATGCCAACTTTTGACAATATGCTTTAAACTTTTGGACATGGAAGCTTGTAGTCTTCTTATTACATAAGATTGACAGGCAAAAATAGAATTTCAAAAAATAATTTATCAGAGTTTTTGGTCTTTGTTAGATACATTAAAAAACAAACATTTGTACAAAAATAGTTAGTTGAATAAAAACTTTTGTTCAACTAATATCATAATATTTAGGTTGAATTACGTACAGTAGAACTGAAAATTTTCTTCACTAGATATAATTAGAAGAGTTTTCAAGACACATTTGTATAAGGTAATCTAAAACAAATATATAGACTTCAAGACTAAGACATTCTTACCGAGAAACTGTTTAGACAAAAATTTCAAAGATTTAGAAGTACAGTCATTGCAAAACTAAAAAGATATGAGTTGATGAAATTTCAGTTCAATTGGTTATCAGCTTTGCAACTTCGCATCGTAGCTATGAGTTGTTGTCCACCATCCACTTGTTGATGATGTCAAGTTCAAATCGATGGACATGGTCCTTCAATATGGCTCTCCTACAATAAAGTTGAACAAATGCATCACATATGGTTTCCGGGAAAGGTTCGATTTGTTGGAAGTAAGTGTGTGATTTTATTTTTAATTTTATTTATCTTTTCTTGCTTGGTCCCCAAGATGTTCTAGAACAACTTGGCCCCCAAGTTCTTCTAGAAATACTTGGCCTCCAAGCACTTTTTGATTAGCTTGGTCTCCAAGTTTGATGATGCCTATATATATGGATTGTGTTGGCACATTTTTGAGTATGAAGTTTTCCATTCTCAATAAGCTCTCAAGTGTTCTCTCTTCTCAAGTTTGTCTCTCATTCGAGTTTAGTTCTTTGAGTATTGGAAGAGCTTATTTTTCTTGAGTTTTTCATCACTGAGAGTGAGCCCGTCTTGAGTTTTGCTAGCTTCGGTTGTTCGTGGCTGCCGTTCACCGGAGAGGTCGTTTCATCCTGCTGAGACAGTCGTCGTAGTCTGCTTGCCGCCGGTGCAGGGCGCTAACTGTCTTCAGGACAGCACAAAGCGCGACTCGACCTATTTTTGTTCCTGTCTCCTCCACACTCCAACTACAAGCGCTGCTATTCAACCGTCGTCTCTGCTCTACAGTTTTGGTCTGGTAACATCTGCTATTGTTCATTTGTTGTTGTTGTTGTTATAAGCTTATGTTGCCATTAATATTAGCTGTTATAATAGTGGTTAAGTATATAGTTTACGTTTCTTGTACTGTAATGGGTTTGAATTGATATCCTTGTATCAGTTGGGTTATTTCTGTATTAGTTGGATCATTCTAGTGAAATTTTTATATATATATATATATGTTCTCCCTGTATCCCTAACAATCTGAAGATAATTAGTAAAAGCAACTAGAAAAGATGGATGCCCCTATTCCTGCTGATGGTTCCGGTGTCGCTGCTGCCGGTGTTGCCTCGGGTTCGAACCCGCCCCCAATTGTTGCCTCGGGTCTTCATCCGCCCGCCACCGCTGTTTCTGCAACAGCTACTATGCAAGGGCTCGGTTCAGCCGTGACTAAGCCAACCCCACATGTGAAGAAGCCACCACCATTTAATGGTGAGGATTTTAAAAGGTGGCAACAGAAGATGTTATTCTATCTGACCACGCTGAATCTAGCCCACATCCTCAAAGAAGATTGCCCCGTTGTCTCGGAGGAGAATATGACCACAGAGACTGTGGCTGCAAGGGAGGCATGGATGCACTCAGATTTCCTTTGTAAAAATTATATTCTGAGTGGCTTGGCCGACCCGCTGTACAATGTGTACTGCACTGCGTATGCTACTTCCAAGCAATTATGGGAGGCCTTGGAAAAGAAATATAAGCTTGAGGATGCTGTCACCAAGAAATTTCTGGTGGGCAAGTTCTTGGATTACAAGATGGTTGATACCAAACCGGTAGTCAACCAGATGGAGGAATTGCAAATCATCATTAGTGATTTGCATAGCGAGGGATTGGTCATCAATGAGCCATTCCAAGTTGTCGCTATGATTGAGAAGTTGCCGCCTTTATGGAAGGATTTTAAAAACTATCTCAAACACAAGCGCAAGGAGCTGTCTATGGAAAATCTGGCTCTTCGTTTTCGTATTGAATAAGACAACCGCAAAGGAGATAAAGTCTCAGACAGATTTGAAGCTAAGGCTCACTTAGCTGAGGCTATCAAATCTCTGCCTAAGAAGCAGCAAGGCAAGAGAGTAAGTGGGTCGCTTGGACCGAAGAAGACCGCTACCAACAAATGCATTCAAGGCACCTACTGGGTATGCCGTAAGACAGGCCATAGGGCTGTAGATTGTAGACACAAGAAGGGTCAAGGCTCTGGTAGCAACCAGCGCAAGCCTAAGCCTTCTTATACCAATATGGTGGAAGATGATGAGCTCGTTGCGGTCATCACTGAAGTCTGCATGGTTGATAACGCCAAAGGCTGGTGGATCGATACGGGTGCTTCAAGGCACATTTGCAAGGATAGATCCTTATTCTCAACGTATGAGAAGATGGATGGCACCGAAAAGGTGTACATGGGAAATGCCGCAGCTTCGACTGTAGAAGGCAAGGACAAGGTGCTGCTAAAGTGGACATCTGGGAAGATCCTGACCCTCACAGATGTCTGGCACGTGCCTGAGATTCGTAAGAATCTGGTGTCTAGAACCCTGTTGAACAAAAGTGGGTTTAAACTCGTTTTTGAGTCTGATAAGTTTACACTTACAAAGGGGGGAATGTATGTTGGTCGGGGATATCTAGATGAAGGCATGTTCAAATTGAATGTACAGGCCCAAGTGCCTAAGAAGATTAATAAGAATGACTCTTCTGCTTATACTGTTGAGTCCTGTGATGTTTGGCATTCAAGATTAGGACATGTCAATTATCGTTCCCTCCAAAGAATGGTTAATTTAGGGTTATTACCTAGTTTTAACATTGATAAGGGACACAAATGCGAAGTTTGTGTTGAATCAAAATTTACAAGAAAGTCATTTCCATCTGTGGAAATGTAACGACCCGCTCCCACTTACGGGCGTCACCAGTAAATAATCAACCTGATTACTCACCCGACAAACCACGACTGAAGGGTTGGACTATGTTTCAACAGGAAACGCCCTAGGTGGGAACTAGGCTTCATCCTTCCCTTCGCTCCACTCGGGAATCGGTCCCAACTCAATCAAGAAAACACAGCGGAACGACACCCGAAACCCGAGTGGGTTTCACCTCTCTTCAGCTCGCCCCATAGCAAGCCAGAGGTGACCCAGGCACAAAGCTAGCTTACAAACACTTCGCTGAGTATTGGGGATTTATGAGAACATACCTCGCTGATTTTACTTGGTCTGAAACTCATCTTGGCCAACTAAGCCATATCCAAAGAACCATCTCACAATCATTTATCACACTATGATGATTACAATAATTAAATACATCTAATGCTCAATATCACTAACATTCAATTACATGAATACATATAAGAAGATACAGGAGATTACACAACAACACGTCTCAGGCAACAAAGTTAATTGCCACAACAGCCTCCTGACGCCATCCCTGCTTGCCTCTGGGCTTGCAACATCTACACGTGAGGTAAAACCTCATGAGTCATAAAGACTCATTAAGGGTGCAATGCATGTAAATATGAATATAATCATGATTATGTATGCCCAATGCATGCAAATGAGGCTAGGTCCACTCATCCTCACAACCCACTAAGGTTTGAGGCATCAACCTATCAGCCCCTACCACACTAGTCCTCCATATGGCCATAGGTCCACTAGGTCTTGCATCGCACAAGTTAACCACTAGATCTTGCATCACACAAGATAACCACTACATGCAAATGCTACATAAAATTATTATCAAACACATTTACCAACTTGCAAGGCCGCCTCCACATGGGGCCGTCCCTTACCTGGCTCGAAGTCTCATCTTTGCCTCGGCATGAACTCCAGCCTAAATCTCAAGCTCCTCTAGGGTCACGGCCTTCCGGGTCGAACCTAGAGGAAAACACACAAGACCAACCCTACATCAGACATTAAACGATGTCCTGCTTTTGCTAACCTCGCAAAAACCCATCCGTTAACAAAATTTCAAATAACCCCAACACAGGGTTTATACCAGCCAACACTTCACGATGCATCATCTCCACAGCATCCCAATAACATGCTAATGCTTGAAAAGAAATTTAATAAATTTACCTCGGCTAATCTGGAGAGGAATTCGAAAGCGCCCAATCGATGTTGCCTTCCCGAGCTGCCATTCATGCCCAAAATCCCTCTTTCAAGCTTCCAACACGCTCCTCAAGCCCCAATTTAATTTCTAGAAGTTTTCTAAAATTTTCTGGAATTTCTTTCTATTTTTCCCCATTTTCCAGATTTTTCCATTATTTCCTTTTTCTTTTTTTTTCTTTTTTTTTTCTTTCTTCTCCTCCATTTCTTCTTCTCCCGCGCGCGCACTTTTCTTCTTCTTCTTCCCCGCGCGCGGCCACCTACTCCTTCTTCTTCACGCACGGCAGCCTCCAGCCACCGCCATTAATGGCTGCTTCCGACGCTGATAGGTGCCGCGACCACCCCTGGTCGATTCCACATTCGGCCTCCACGAGCTCTACCGGCGCGCCTCGCTGCTCCGCCTGCTGCTGCCTTCTTCTTCCATCATCGGGCAGCCATGGCTGCTCCCCCGAGCTTCAGCGCTGCAGCCATGGCTGCAGCCTTTAGCCACTGCAACCGGCCAGCAACGCCACCGCTTCAGGTCGCTTCCAACCGACCATCTCTCGCGTAATGCCTCTGCCCAGCTCTGCCTCCCTCTTCTCTGATTCGGCCATCAACGGCAGCCATGGTTGCTGCCTTCGGTCGAACATCCTGCCAGCCATCGACCACACCAAGCCCTCTTTCCCTCGCGCTTTACTTCACTCAGCCAAGAGCTCTCTCTCGGCCACGAGCTCTCGCTCTCTTCTGGTCTTTCTCTGATTTTAAAATAACAGAGACCACATGTAGGAAGCTTCAAGGAAGCTTCCTCTCCTGCGCGTACACATATACATATGTATATATATAATACATAAATTCTATTATTTCCCCCAATTTCACATTTATTTCACTTGGGCACCTCATAACTCCACTTTAAAATTTTGATAATTTCATTTGGGCCCCCAAATGCCCTATTAATTATCATTGAGCCACCCAAAATCTTGATTTCTAGAAAATTAATTACCGACCTTTACTCGGGAATATCAATTTCGTCCCTGCACCTGCACGGGACATTTATTTGATACAAAAACACTTAAGGGTTGCCTTATTTAGAAAACCGAACCACCCCTAGGGTTCCCTCAACTTCTCAAAGGTCCCCTGCAACCATTCGGTATTGGCACTCATTCAGGCTTATACAGAATTTATTCCGAATATTATTCCTGGTTGAACCGCCACCAGCGTCATTTGCCTCATCTCGAGACTCTCATCAATCTCTTGCTCTCTTCCCTGGACATCCAAGTCCCGAGGCACTCCCGGTCGCTAATTCGGCAATTTTTATTAATTAATTTCTCGAAATTATCCCTTGGCCTTCCCGGACCACCCGAGGTCCTGCCAAAATAATCCAAAAATTATTTATTTTCAATACCACGTAATACCGGGTATTACAGGAAAGAAATAGTGAATTACTTGACCTAATTCACAGTGACGTTTGTGACATGAAAAGTACTTCCATTAGAGGTGGAAAGAGTTATTTTGTCACATTTATTGACGACTGCAGTAAATATTGCTATGTATATTTACTACGCAGTAAAGATGAGACCTTTGATGTTTTTAAAAACATTCAAGGCAGAAGTTGAAAATCAACTCAGAAAGACAATTAAGGTGCTCAGATTAGATAGGGGTGGTGAGTATGAATCATCAGCTCTATCTGAGTTTTGTGAATCTCATGGTATAATCCATCAGACGACAGCACCTTATACACCACAACAAAATGGTGTAGCTGAAAGAAAGAACCGAACTTTGAAGGACATGATTAATTGCATGTTAAATAGTTCGGGTTTACCCCATAATTTGTGGGGGGAAGCGTTGCTTACTGCAAATTTCATATTGAATAGAATTCCACATAAGAAGTCTGACAAATCGCTTTATGAAGTGTGGAATAGTAAACAACCCTCCTACAAAATCCTGAAAGTATGGGGGTGTCTGGCCAAGGTGCAGGTTCCTTTACCTAAGAGAACAAAACTTGGTCCAAAAACCATTGATTGTGTCTTTATAGGCTATGCCTCGCATAGTGCTGCCTATAGGTTCCTGATAACAAAGTCAGAAATTCCTGACATTAATGTTAATACTGTTCTGGAATCTATAGAAGTTGAGTTCTTTGAGAACATCTTCCCTTTTAAGGGAGATAAACCCAGTGCAAGTGGTTCTAAGAGAACTTATGAAGCAAATTCTTCAAAAGGCCAAGATGGGCAGGAAATTGACATCGAGCCTCGAAGAAGCAAAAGGGCAAGGAAGGCCTCTTCCCTTGGCCCAGATTTCCTAACCTTTGTGTTAGAAGATGAGCCGCAAACATATAGTGATGCAATGTCATCTCCTGATGCTCCTTATTGGAAAGAGGCTATTAATAGTGAAATGGATTCCATCTTGCAAAACAATACTTGGGTATTGGTTAATTTGCCACCTGGGTGTAAACCAATTGGGTGCAGATGGATTTTCAGGAAGAAATTAAAGGCTGATGGTACTATTGATAAGTACAAAGCTTGGTTGGTGGCTAAAGGCTATCGCCAGAAAGAAGGACAAGACTTCTTTGACACGTATTCTCCGATGACGAGAATCACGTCTATCAGGATGCTGATTGCTATTGCAACATTGCATAATTTGGAGATACATCAAATGGATGTAAAAATAACATTCCTGAATGGAGATTTAGAAGAAGTCTACATGGAACAACCTGAAGGGTTTGTTGTAAAGGGACATGAAATGAAGGTTTGTAAACTAGTAAAGTCTCTTTATGGGTTGAAACAAGCGCCTAAACAATGGCATGAGAAGTTTGATCACACAATGCTATCAAATGGATTTAAGATAAATGAGTGTGATAAATGTGTTTATGTGAAAGTTATAAACCAAGAATGTGTCATTGTATGCTTGTATGTAGATGACATGCTGATAATGGGCACAAATCGAAGTGTCATACAATCCACAAAGCAAATGTTGAACTGGCATTTTGACATGAAAGACCTTGGTCTTGCCGATGTCATTCTTGAAATTCGAATAATAAGGAATTCCGAAGGGTATGCTCTTTCTCAGTCGCATTACATAGAGAAAGTATTGAGAAGATTTGGTCACTTCGAGAGTAAGCCAGCAGTTACTCCGTTTGATCCAAATTCAAAGTTGAAGAAAAATCATGATGAAGGTGTATCTTCTCTAGAATATGCTAGAGTTATTGGGAGTCTGATGTACATCATGAATTGTACTAGACTTGACATCGCCTACTCCGTAGGCAGGCTAGCAAGATACACGAGCAATCCTGGGCATGACCATTGGGGTGCATTGGTCAGGGTACTTAGGTACTTGAAGTACACCGTGGACTATGGATTGCACTATACAAAATATCCACATGTACTGGAAGGATTTAGTGATGCTAATTGGATCTCCGATAGCTTAGAGACTAAATCAACCAGTGGATATGTGTTCACCCTAGGTGGTGCTGTTGTGTCGTGGAAGTCTTCAAAGCAGACGTGTATAGCACGGTCAACCATGGAGTCAGAGTTTATAGCTCTAGACAAAGCAGGCGAAGAAGCTGAGTGGCTTCGCCATTTCCTCGAAGACATTCCATTATGGCCAAAGCCTGTTAATGTCATTTGCATATACTGTGACAACTTAGCTGCCTCAATGAGGGCTAAGAATAGTGTCTACAATGGGAAGTCAAGACACATTAGGCGCAGGCATAACACTGTCAGAGAGTTGCTCACAAATGGAATAATCTCCATTGACTATGTGAAGTCAAAAGAAAATCTAGCTGATCCTTTGACGAAAGGAGTGACTCGTGAGCAAGTCAAATTTACATCGAAGGGAATGGGGCTAAAGCCTTTAAAATGACTTTTCCGGTGG
Source organism: Diospyros kaki (assembly GCA_036245055.1). Taxonomy (NCBI): domain Eukaryota; kingdom Viridiplantae; phylum Streptophyta; class Magnoliopsida; order Ericales; family Ebenaceae; genus Diospyros; species Diospyros kaki. The sequence continues at coordinate 12,176,145 of BSEG01000009.1, forward strand.
TAACCAAACCTAGTTGACTGGAGATCCCAAGATCTAGGTTAAATTGGCCAACTAGCTGGAATAAGTCATAGTTGACACACTATGAAACTTTTAGTTTCTCCCCATGTCTTAAAAAATTGAAGAGTGTGTCTTGTCGATGTTAAAGAGAAGGTTGATATCTTGATATAAGAGGAGTAGCGACAGGATACTCTTAGTCAATGCTTCCCTATATGAGAGTAGAAGTGGGGTCGCTTCTATGAGAACCGTTCAATGTCTTGGGTTCTCTAGAGCTCTCATGAAATCCAGGATGCTGTCTAGGACCAAAATGGACACAATCGTATAGAACTCAGTGGGTCAAGACATGTTGTGTGTGATGTCTATTGTCTTGATTTACCTTCAGAAGGATAGTTCAAGAGCTAGTCTCACTATTTCTTCAGTAAATTCGATAGACATTCACTAAGGAAGGTTCAAGTCCAAAAGACACCTTGTTGATGCATAACTTGTCTATTTGCTCTCAGTGACTCTGTGTTGTTTTGTATAATTTTTGAGCACACACACTTATGTGGGGGATTGTTGGAAGTAAGTGTGTGATTTTATTTTTAATTTTATTTATCTTTTCTTGCTTGGTCCCCAAGATGTTCTAGAACAACTTGGCCCCCAAGTTCTTCTAGAAATACTTGGCCTCCAAGCACTTTTTGATTAGCTTGGTCTCCAAGTTTGATGATGCCTATATATATGGGTTGTGTTGGCACATTTTTGAGTGTGAAGTTTTCCATTCTCAATAAGCTCTCAAGTGTTCTCTCTTCTCAAGTTTGTCTCTCATTCGAGTTTAGTTCTTTGAGTATTGGAAGAGCTTATTTTTCTTGAGCTTTTCATTACTGAGAGTGAGCCCGTCTTGAGTTCTGCTAGCTTCGGTTGTTCGTGGCTGCCGTTCACCAGAGAGGTCGTTTCATCCTGCTGAGACAGTCGCCGTAGTCTACTTGCCGTCGGTGCAGGGCGCTAACTGTCTTCAGGACAGCGCAAAGCGCGACTCGACCTACTTTTGTTCCTGTCTCCTCCACACTCCAACTACAAGTGCTGCTATTCAACCGTCGTCTCTGCTCTACAGTTTTGGTCTGGTAACATCTGTTATTGTTCATTTGTTGTTGTTGTTGTTATAAGCTTATGTTGCCATTAATATTAGCTGTTATAATAGTGGTTAAGTATATAGTTTACGTTTCTTGTACTATAATGGGTTTGAATTGATATCCTTGTATCGGGTGGGTTATTTCTGTATTAGTTGGATCATTCTAGTGAAATTTATATATATATATATATATTCTCCCTGTATCCCTAACACGATTTACATACCAGATATATTGTCATTAACAATTAAGGAATTTTGGAAGGTTCTCGCTCATTACCTATTAAATGCAGGAGAGCTCTTTCCAAAAGCTTTCTTGAATTGTTGTTGCCTTTGTTTAAGTGTCTTTCACAATATTTATGTTGGTCGGTGACGTATTTTAAGCACAACCACTTCTTTTCTTCAATCTCCCTACTTCAACCAATTTTCCCAATGCTGTCGTAGAAATTGGTTGGCTAATGAGACACCATTCCCAGCACTTCGTTAAACTAGAAAAAACACTAGAATAATAGACCAATTAAAGGAATAGAAAATTATGCTATTTTCTCTATTTAAGTATTTTGACGTCCATCATGATTTTCCCAAAATTTAAAGGCACTCAAGGTAACAAAAAATAGGTTCAGAAATAGTTAATGAGTCTATCTTACAAAATTACTATTTTCTAGTAACCAACATACTAATTTTGAAAACCACGTTTTCTCAGTGGAGAAAATTTATAAATTTTCCTGCATTCAAATTGAATTAATAATATAAAGTTTGATGTGAAGAAAAAGCTTTATGTGCTTGAAGTTCTACCGAACAATCAACTAGAGTTTCAGGAATAGTACTTGTGACTCAAAACATGAGACTTTCTGTAGGTTCTTCCGTTAGTCACAATCACTGTTGTTCTATTTTTGTACATCAGTTTTAATGATGAAAAACGTATATTGGTTTAATCCTTAAGTCATGTGTCAAGTATATGATTTTTAACATAAATCAATTTCAATATCAAGTATTACTTTGTGAGAATGAAAACTAAATGAATTTCAAGTATCGAGATTTCAAAGTTATATTTTTCTAGATTTGAAAAGTTAGCACCTTATAAGGAGATATATATGAAAATGTTTTCTTTTTAGAAAACTAACTCCCGGTATTTCAATAGCTAACATTTATTAGTGATAAAATGATTTTTAACGAATTTTTCAAAAAATAGAAAGTATATATCATGGAGGTGGTAAAATCGCAAAATCCTAAGTTTGTACTAAACCCAAATTCTACTTTCTTGTTCTTATGAATTTTGATTTTCTATATATTTTTATTGAATCCAAATAGGGGGTACTTTGTTATTTATATTTATGTATTAAAGTAAATGTTTACTTAAACTAAAGAAATGTAAATATGTTGTGATGTTTTGTATCAATCAAGAGTACTTCAACATGTTATGTATTAAGTTTTCAATTTTTCAAAATGGATAGTCGACTATGTGGTGTAGTGCTGTCGATTATGCCTAAGGATAGTCGACTATGCTTGTATAATCTGTCGACTATATTGGTTTATGTCGACTATTTTTCATTCTGTCGACTATCATGTAAGGATAGTCGACTATGATTTTTCTTTTGTCGACTATGTTTGTATATGATTTTCAAAATCTTCTTCATATTTTTGTATCTGTCAACTATGTGAATGTGTTTGTCGACTATGGGTAATTTGTGTTAGAAGATAGTCGACTATGTTTTCTTGTCTGTAGACTGTCGACTATGCATTTTCATCTGTCGACTATCTCTTTTCGCAGAAAGTTTCCAATGGCTAGTTTTTCAAATCCCAATGGTTAAAAACGGCTAGTTTCGGGCAAAGCTTTTGGGATGTCTATTTATACAAGTCATGGATGATCTTAAGGATGCTAATGGACGAAAACGAGTTGATATAGAGATTACAAATCAGTTTATTCAAGCTTCACAAGAGTCTGTGCTTTTATTGTTATATTTTTCTATGCAAGGCTTCGTTCTATCATTGTAAATCTATTCTTAAGCCTAGTTTTCATTGTGAGAGAATCTGTAACTAAGAGTGTTAACTCTTACCTTCTCTCTTTCATTTGTATCATTGTTATTTTCCTACCTTGTGTAGCTAGAGGGCCCATTTGAGTGGGAGGTTGTAATTCCTAGTCTCGGATTAGAGGACCTACTTGGTTTAAGTATGGGGTCTTAGTAGATGGTTTGAAAAATCCTTAGTAAGGAGTTAAGGTAATGGATTAGGTTTGGGTTAAACCGAACCACTATATATCCTTTGTGTTCTTCTCTTATGCTTGTGTTATTTAGGTTGTTTATCATTGCTGGCATTTCTATCAAAAGGATTTCTAAGTTTTATCAAATTTTTAAAATAATCAATTCACCCCCTCTTAGTGTGTGCCATAGCACTTCTAAGTCTAACAACCACCAAAAAGGAAAATATTATATATTTAAACTAGGGGCGCACATTCCCTAACCACTACATCATTACATCGAGACATTTAAAAAAAATTTAGGCCACGTAGATGCTCCATTTCTCTTCGACTCTCATCTCAACATTACGCAATTTGCATTGCACCAAATTAAAAGTAGGAACCGCTATTTAAGTTCAGAATTCCACAATAAATCTAGTCCGCTTAAATATAAATAGTCAATCTATATTTTGATCAATAGAGATTTCAATCCTTATAATAAGGTGATAAAGAGTTACGAATGTACAAAAATTTTTTTGGAACTTTCTCGCTCATTACCTTTTAAATACAGGAGGGCTCATTCCACAAGCTTTCTTGAATTGTTGTTGCCTTTGTTTAATTGTCTTTCACAATATTTATGCTGGTCGGTGATGCATTTTAAGCACAACCATATCTTTTCTTCAATCTCCCAGCACCAACCAATGTTCCCAATGCTGTCGAAGAAAGTGGTTAGCCAATGAGACACCTTTCCCAGTACTTCTTTATACTAGAAAAAAGACTAGCATAATAGGCCAATTAAAGGAATAGCAAATTATGCTATTAATTTTCTCTATTTAAGTATTTCAATATCTATCGTCATTTTCCCAAAATTTAGAGGCACTCAAGGCAACAAAATATAGGTGCATAAATTGTTAACTGGACTATCTTACAAAATTACTTTTTTCCAATAACCAACATACTAATTTGGAAAACCACATTTTCTCAATGGAGAAAATTTATAATTTTACCTGCATTCAAATTGAATTAATAACATAAAGATTGATATGAAGAAAAAGTTTTAAGTGTTGGAAGTTCTACCAGAAAATCAACTAGAGTTTTAGGAATTGTACTTGTGACTCCAAACATGAGACTTTCTATAGGTTCTTCTGTTAGCCACAATCCCCAAAGAGAAAATTATTATATATTTAAAGGAGGAGAGCCCATTCCCTAACTAGTGCATCATTACATCGAGACACTTAAAAAAAATTAAGCCACGTAGAAGTAGCAACCACTATTTAAGTTTAGAATTCCACACTAAATCTAGTCTGCTTAAATATAAAAAGTCAATCTATATTTTCATCAATAGAGATTTCAATCCTTATAATAAGGGGATAAAGAATTGTGAAAGAATCTATAAAAAAAGAATTTATATAACGCCCTGTTTATTCGTAATTTAATGGATATTTAAAAGGAAATGACAATTTATTTTTAGTGAGGGGATATTTTACTAAGGACAAAATTACTATACTACCCTCGGAGACTACCGGTCTGGCGCCGCCACGTGCTTGTATCAGGAAGCGTCACGTGTTATCTAGATCTTCATATCATATTTGATTTTGAACGAGGTTGACTCGATCAACCGAGATTCTCTCTAACGTTCTGTTCAGAGGTTATCTTATCTCTTCAGAGTATGTTCTACGTCATCTTTAAATAGAGGTAATTTTTTACAAGTATAGATCATCTGACTACTGGTTCATTTTCCATTTTCGGGCATATTCTTCTACTGACTTGAGCGTCGGAGTTCTCCCGGGAGATTAAAGCCCCGCTCTTGCAGGTACTCGGTTCGAGGCAGAACTCAATAATCGGTCCAGTATCATCATTTGGCGCCCACCGTGGGGCCAGTTACTTTATCTTCTTTTGTTCGTCGAGTACCTCGGCCGAGCTTAAGTTCCTCTTGTTATGGCGACGAGAAGAAATCCGTCGCGAGCTGCTAGGACCCAGCTCGTCCCAGATCAGAGTCAAAACCACCCACTTGAGAGCGGCCCCGTAGGGGGTCATCCCTCGAATCCCTCGCCATCTCAGGATCGTGTTGCCCAGCTAGAGGGAAAGGTCCAACGTTTGACAGAATTGCTCAACACCTTTTTGACCCAGCAGTAGCCCCTGGAGATGAGACCGGTGGAGCACTCCAATCATGACAGTCGCCACCGGGGGGATCTTCACTCTGGTCATAGAGAATTTCGAGGAGGCGAATCCCCCTGCGCTGGGAAGGAGTCCCATCGGGACAAGAGATAGAGCGGACCCTCTAGGCATGGTGAATATGGGGGGCTGGGCTCGGAAGAGGAGGAGTCTTCTAGTCCCAATTATGCCCGGGCTAGAGGGGCTCAACGAGAAAGACGTTTGCGGCATTTGGAGAGGGAGGTTGCAGAGTTGAGACGGAGGGAGGAAGAGCCACACGACATTGTTTCTAATCAACCATTAAGTTGGGAGATCATGGCAATTATCCCATCCGAGAACCTTCGAATCCCAGCCATCAAGCCATATGGAGGCACAACCGACCCCGCTAACCACTTAAATCTCTTCGCCTCTCACATGATGGTCCAGGCGGCACCTGAAGCTATGTGGTGTAGAGTCTTCCCGGCCACTTTGGAAGGACATGCACGGTCCTGGTATTGAAGTCTGGCACATCGGTCGATTGCTAACTTCGGACAGCTTCGGAATAGGTTCTTGGCTCATTTCGCTCCTCTCCGGAGGCACTGAAGGTTTACCATGACTCTCGTAAATCTCAAGCAGAACCAAGGGGAGTCGTTAACAGATTTTGTGGCCAGATTTAATATGGAGGCATTGAGCATTGAGAACCTTGATCAGAGTATCGCTATGGTGGCCTTTCAAAATGCCTTAAGGGCTGGCCCTTTTACCCAGTCAATAGCTAAGAGGCCTCCCCAGATGTTCACAGAGATCCTGAGTCGAGCCACCAAGTACATTAATGTTGAGGAGGTGATGGGGGTCAAGGGGATTGAGTACTCAGATAAGAGAGAGAAGAAAAGTTAGAATAGAGAGCAAAACCCTGAAGATAAATCGGGCTGACGGGGGGAGAGGTCGGGCCCCCAATGGAGTCCAGTCAGGTTCACCCTGCTTAATACTCCTCGGGCTGAGATCCTAGCCATAATTGAGAATAAGGATTACCTGAAAAAATTGAGGCCCATGAAAGCCCCGGCTAACAAATGGAGTAAAGACAAGTATTGTCAATTCTATCGAGATCATGGAAATGACACGGAAGAGTGCCATCAGCTTAAAGAAGAGATCCAGGAGCTCATCAATCGAGGTTTCCTAAGGAGGTTTGTAACTAAGGATACAGAACTACAAAGGGGTGAACGACAGAGATCAAAGAGCCCTCCTCGCAGGTGCGGTAGATCTCAAGAGCGACGCAGAACCAGAACCCCGCCCCGGAGAGAGAATCGTCAGGGGAGCGGAGTCCTCCGCAACATTTGATTTTTCATACTCTAGTGGCTGGGGTGGTGCCAGGCAAGGAGTCGGGGGAGAGTTCTGATTTGCATCGACATGCGGGAGTCAAAAGGGCTCGACTAGGGGATGTTATCTCCTTTACGGATGACGACTTGCCCGGGTATTCGGTTTCTAATGATTCGCTAGTTATCACAGCAAAATTGGGAAAATGGGAGCTTCGGCGAATTCTCGTGGACCCGGGGAGCTCCTCTGAGGTTTTATATCGATCGGCCTTTTTAGGCATGGGATACGAGATGGAACAGTTGACGCCCACTCGTGTCCCTTTGATTGGATTCGACGGGGAAGTGGTATGTGTGGATGGTGTGTTCCAGCTCTTGTTGACTCTTGGAAAGGGTTCTCGGTCTGCCCAGGTTATGTTAGACATTTTGGTGGCGGAGGTCCCCTCGGCCTACAATATGATTTTGGGGAGATCGGGACTAAATGCTCTGCGGGCCGTGCCGAGTACTTATCACATGGTGCTTAAGTTCCCCACTACTGTAGGGGTTGGAGAAGTCAAAGGAAACCTAAGGTCTGCCCAGGAGTGCTACATGGCATCCATTAGCACGACTAAGGGTGTTGTACAGGAGTGGTCAGAGCTGCAAGAAGGTTCAAGACGGAGACAGAGCCCTACTGTGGGAGAGGTTGGGATTTCCCCTCCCACCACTGTTAGTTTTTTACTGGAAGATCCAGAGGACCCGAAGACTGCTGAGCCAGTGGATGAGCTCGTAGAGGTACCATTGGACCCAGACAGAGTCGATAGATGCGTGAGGGTGAGCGCCCAATTGAAAGGCCCTATTTGGACCTGGATTGTATCACTTCTTCGCCAATATGTAGATATTTTTGCATGGTCGGTCCACAATATTCCAGGCATAGACCCGAAAGTGATGACGCACCGTTTGGGAGTGAAGAGGGGGTATCGACCTGTCATACAGAAGAAGAAAAATTTTGCCTAAGATAGGGCAAGGGCCATAGAGGCCGAGGTGGAAAAACTGATGGCGGCACGATATATTCGGGAGGTCGATTATCCCGAGTGGCTCACCAATGTGGTTTTGGTTCCTAAGGGAGAAGGTAAGTGGAGGTTATGTATTGAATTCACTGACCTTAACAAAGCCTGTCCAAAAGATAGTTACCCACTTCCCCGGATGGATGCTCTAATTGATGGCACGGCCGGATGCCACCTCATGAGTTTTCTAGATGGTTTTCAGGGATACCATCAGATCCCGTTGCATAAAGAGGATCAGGAGAAGACAACATTCATTACTGATCGGGGCACCTATTGCTATACTGTTATGCCTTTCAGCTTAAAGAATTCAAGGGTTACATACCAACAGCTCGTAAATAGGCTTTTTCAGGACCAGTTGGGTCGCAACATGGAGGCCTACGTGGATGACATGCTAGTGAAGAGCGTGCTAGCAGAGGAGCATTCGACAGATCTAGAACAGTGCTTCAAAACCTTGTGCAGGTTCCAATTGAAACTTAATCCTTCTAAGTGCGCTTTTGGTGTCTCTGCAGGAAAGTTTCTCGGGTATATCGTGCATCATCGGGGGATAGAGGTGAATCTCGAGAAGATTAAAGCGATACTAGACATGCCGACCCCAAGGAGCATTAAGGAGGTCCAACAACTCACCGGAAAGATAGCGGCTCTAGGGAGATTTCTCACCCGATCGGCAGAAAAGGGCCTCCCTTTTTTCAAAGCCCTATCTAGGACCAAGGATTTTGTCTGGGACGTTGAGTATTAGGAGGCTTTCAATGAGCTCAAGGAATGTCTAGCCTCACCGCCAGTCCTCACTAAGCCAAAGATGGGTGAGCCGCTATACCTCTACTTGGCCGTAGCAGAGGAGGCAGTGAGCTCGGTACTAGTACGCGAAGAGAATAAGAGGCAGAGACTAGTATACTACATGAGCAAACGATTGTCTGTGGCAGAGGCTCAGTATTCCCCCATGGAGAAATTAGCGTTTTCCCTGGTCGTCTGATAGAGCAAATATTTCCATACTATTTAGCCCTCATATTTAGTCCTTTCTGCACATTAGTTGTGTTATTTCATTCATCTTGATTTTATTTCATTTTATTTTATAGGAATTGGGCTTCACACTATTTTATTTTATTTTTCCAGGTTTAGGGCCATGGAGCATGAGATGGGGCATGAGACATCTTGATGGCAATGAGATATCTTGGAAATTGGAGATGGAGAAGTAAGGGCAATTTTGGCAGATTTGACCTCCTGCACTTCCTTCAGTATTTTGGCTAAGATAAAATTCCATAATGAAGATGATGTCTTCAGAGATATTGAAGGGGACTTCTTGATATTTCTAGAATGGTATGGTTTGTCCAAATCCAAGCTCGTTTGGGCCTTCAAACAGCGCTTCAAAATCGGGGCCAAGAAGTTGGGGGCAAATTAGGAAAACTGCACAGATACTAATTCTTTAAAAGGCCATATCTTGGGCGTCCGATATCAAAATCAAGTGATTCAAAATACCAAGTTCATCTACTCTTTCTGATCTAAAATTATTATGAAGAGGCCGAAGCCCAGAAAGCACGATAACCTTTCCGAAATCATCCGTCAAGTTGCAGTACCCTAGGGTTTCCTCCTTAAGCTCTATTTAAGCACCTTAAGAGGCCATAAAAGGGAGATTTTTGGAAGGGCGTGAACAGTGGCTGACTTCTCTTCTCTCCATTGTTCTTGTGAAGATGGAAGGCTAAGGATCTTGTAATCAATTGCAACACCATCCTTGTTCCCGGTTTGAGTCTTTGGTTTTAATGGAAATCTGTTTTGTTTTGTTTTAACTTTGTTATTCTCTTGTTTCCATTCTCTCTTGAATCTATGTATGTGTTGATACCGGTTGGATGAATGCATGCATTGTCTTTGTTTGAGAATCCAAGGTTTTTGTGCTCGGTTGAGGCTCTAACTGGAAGCAAGAACAACCTGTTTGGATGGTAATCCAATCAGTCTCGAATCTGTGCAATAAGGGGAATCAAAACTGATAGATTGAACTAAGAGGTTTCTGAAATCTGTTTATTGGTTTTCTTCCAAATCTTTGGCGGTTGTTAAAGGATTTTTCTGATTTTCGATTTGAGGATTAAAACTAAACAAATGGTTTATTGAGAAGGCGATGAAAACTGGGATAGAAGGATTGGTTTGCAATTGATTGCATCTTGATTTATTGTGTTCTTGTTCATTTTGTTTTCTGTTTTTCATAAAAAAACTTCCCCCCGTTTAGCCTTGTTTTGACAGATCCGTTTGAGGTTCGTTGGGAGACGACTTAGGGTTGCACCTCTATTGCAAATCCGCATCATCATACTATCTAATCTATTGGTGTTCGACAGCCCCGATCAGATTTTGGCGCCGTTGCCGGGGAACCAATTTCGTTTCTATCAAAGAAGACTGATTTAAAAAATTTGTGGTTGCTACTTGGTATATAGGTTGGAAACTAGCTGGTTGCGGGCTACCGGTCCAAAGCGAGTTAACCATACTCGGCACTGCTAGATACAATGCCACGTACCAAGTTTATGCCATAAATAAATCAAGAAGATCAAGAAGACCAGCAAAGCAAAACAGAAAACTCTTAAACTCTTCTTCTCTTATTCTCTTCTTTTCTTTTTCTCTTTTTCTCGTTGCTGATAGAAAAATCTTATTCTCTGTTTTGTAGGAGACCAACAAGCTGCATCCAAGTGCAAGAGATAGCAAAATTTAGCAGCCTTGATAGTAAAATTCAGCAAGTGCAAAACATCAAACTCCTATTCAGCAGATTTGACAGCCTCTATGACAGATAGCAATATTTAAGGATTGAGATCAAGAAACCGGTTCTATCCTCTTCCTTTCTCATCCTTACTTGATGTTCTTTCATGTCTTTATGCTTCCCTTGATGTTTTCTTGCATTTAGAGTGGTTTTTGAGGCAAAATAGGAGCCGATTTTTGGAAAAAAACGATTTTGAGGCAAACAGTTACTGTTCACATTTTTCCACTTGCTCCGATTGGAATGATTTTTGGTGTCCAAAGAAATGGGGGTGTGAGGATTCAATGTCACTTCTATACAGTGAGGAGACCCTTTTTTGGCCAAATTCCAACGTTTAGACCACTTTTTGGGCCATTTTGTGTTTCTCAGTGGCTGATTTGTGTGGTTTTTAGTGTTTTTAGGTCCCTCAGTGTTTTTGTGTTGAAATTTTGTGAAAAATTGCATAAAAAAAATCATCTTAGGGCTTCTTGATTGATAGATTTTATGTGCCCTACGTTTTTGTATTTTTTGTGTGCATAGGTCAGTTTCTGTGTGCTGTTTTTGTGAAGTCATCTTGAGTGTGTTTTTGTGCTGATCTTTAGTACATGACCAGATCCTCTAAGGGCATACCAATTGACCTAGACCTTGAAATAGAAAGGACCCTTAGGAAGCAAAGGAAGGCTAGAGAGTTAGAGCTTCGGATAGCTGATAATCCTCCTGCCTCTTCTGCCATTGCATCTGATATTCTTTCTGTTTCTGTTTCTATACCTATCCCTGACTTAAACACAATGGCGGGTAATGGGAATGGAAATAATGGAAATAATATAAATCTTGGTCATTTGGATGGTAGAACCATTAGAGAATTGGCTGCCCCTGATGTGCACTACCAGTCTTTATGCATTCAATATCCCCAATTGGATGCAACCTTTGAATTGAAATCTGGGCTAATCCATTTGCTTCCCAAGTTTCATGGCCTTGCAGGTGAAGATCCGCACAAGCACCTCAAAGAATTCCATGTTGTTTGCTCCACAATGAGGCCACAAGGAGTTGATGAGGAGCAGATAAAGCTTAGGGCCTTTCCATTTTCATTGGATGGAGCTGCAAAGGATTGGTTATACTACCTACCACCTGCTGCCATCACAAGTTGGGATGGGCTTAAAAGAATCTTTTTGGAGAAGTTCTTTCCAGCATCTCGAACAGCCGCCATTCGGAAAGAAATTTGTGGCATAAGGCAGAATCATGGGGAGACATTACACGAGTATTGGGAGCGATTCAAGAAACTGTGTTCTAGTTGTCCACACCATCAAATCAGTGACCAGCTGCTGATTCAATACTTCTATGAAGGTCTTATTCCAATGGATAGGTATTTGGTGGATGCAGCTAGTGGAGGACCCCTCTCTGAAAAGACACCAGCAGGTGCTCAAGAGCTAATCTCCAAGATGGCACAGAATGCCCAACAGTTTGGTACCAGATCAGCCACTCCCATGAGGCAGGCCAATGAGATTGGTGTTGCTGCCATCAATGACCAACAGAGGATAGAGAACAAACTGGAGGAATTGGCCTCCATGGTCAGACAACTAGCCCTTGATAAAGGACAGTCCCAATCTCAGCAGGTATGTGGTATTTGTTCATTATCTTCCCATGTTACTGACCAATGTCCTCAACTGTAGGAGAATACAGAAGCCTGTGCTGGCATTTTTCCAGGAAGACCCTTCCATCAACAACATCAGCAGCCACAGCAACACAGATATGATCCATATGCTGCCACCTATAATCCAGGGTGGAGAGATCATCCAACCTTGAGGTATGGAGGTCCTTACAACCAGCCATTCCAGCCACAGCAGCAGCAACCTCAGCAGCACAGATTCAATGCACAAAGACCAAGTCAACCAATGCAGCAACAACAACCAGCCCCTAAATCCGAATCAAGCTTGGAAGATATCATGAAGCAGCTCGTTGCCAACAATCTCCAGTTTCAGCAAAGGACCGACACTGCCATACAAAATTTGGAGACACAGATTGGGCAGCTTGCAACCAATATCAGTGAGCTACGGAGTCAAGGTTCGGGTCAGTTGCCTTCACAGCCAGTTTCAAATCCAAGGGGCAATGTAAGTGCTATCGTTCTCCGCAGTGGCAAGGAGTTGAGTAGCCCACCCTCTCCACAACCAGAATTTGGGCAGCAACAAGAAAGCCAAAAAGAAGATCAGCCTCCTCCCATTCAAAAGGACAAGCAGCCCACCATTGATCAAGATAGAGGAGAGACTTCTTACAACCATCCACTGCCATTTCCTCATCGAGCCACTCAAAATAAAAAGAGAGAAGAAGCTGAGTTAGACAAGGAAATCATGGAGACTTTCAAAAAAGTTGAGGTGAACATACCACTCTTGGAGGCCATCCGACAGATTCCCAAGTATGCCAAATTTCTCAAAGACTTGTGCACCCACAAAAGGAAACTGAAAGGAAATGAAAAGATCAACTTGGGAAGAAATGTGTCAGCATTGATTCAACCTGCCATGCCTCAGAAATGCAAAGATCCAGGGACTTTCACCATTCCTTGCACTATTGGAAATTTGCAATTTCATAATGCTATGTTAGATTTAGGAGCCTCTATTAATGTGATGCCTAACTCTGTGTATTCTTCTTTGCAGGCAGGTGCAGGCACATTGACATCTACAGGAGTGGTGGTCCAGTTGGCAAATAGGAGCACAGCATACCCTGAGGGAGTATTAGAGGATGTGTTAGTGAAGGTAAAAGATTTCATATTCCCTGTTGACTTCTATGTTTTGAATATGGAGGATGATCACACACCTGGACACGCACCACTCATTCTAGGTAGACCTTTCTTGAAATCTGCAAGGACAATAATTAATGTGCATGAGGGTACTTTATCTATGGAGTTAGCTGGTAACACTATTCAATTCAATATCATTGATGCCATGAAGTATCCCTTAGAAGATCATTCTGCCTTGCATGTTAACTTTATTGACTTAATAGTGGAGAAATCATGTGTTGAGTTATATGATCTTGAGTCTGAATTCCCCACCATTCATAATTTTCCTGATGATATGCATTGCCTTTAGTGTCATGACGGACTCAGTAAGTGTAGTGCTTGTTCTGAAATAGATGAGTTTTTGAGTATTGTTGAGAGTGCACCTTCTCATACTATATGCGATTCTGATGTGCCTCCCATAGAGGAAGTTTCTGTTGTTGAGAATGTATTGCAGGTAGGTGGCAACATAAGCAGACTGGTGCCTTCAATTCAACAGCCACCCACCTTGGAGTGTAAGCCCCTGCCTGAGAATCTGAAGTACGCCTACTTGGCAGATGGAGACAAGCTACCCGTGATCATTGCTAACAACCTTCAGCCTGACCAAGAGGAGAAGTTACTGAATCTGTTGAAGCAACATAAGAGAGCCATAGGTTGGTCACTTGCAGACATTCCTGGTATATCCCCTTCCTTATGCATGCACAGGATTCATTTAGAGGAAGAAGCTCGACCAGTGAGACAGCCCCAAAGGAGACTCAATCCCACCATTCTAGATGTGGTCAAGAAAGAGGTAAGTAAACTACTTTCGGCTGGCATTATTTATCCTATTTCTGATAGCAAGTGGGTGAGTCCAGTGCAGGTAGTTCCGAAGAAGACAGGATTCATAGTGGTAGCCAATGAGAAGAATGAGCTAGTGCCCATGCGAGTGCAGAACAGCTGGAGAGTCTGCATTGACTATAGGAGGCTCAACCAAGCTACCAGGAAGGATCATTTCCCACTCCCATTCATTGATTAGATGCTAGAGAGGTTAGCTGGAAAGTCCCATTACTGCTTTCTTGATGGTTTTTCTGGTTATTTTCAGATTTGTATAGCACCGTAGGATCAGGAGAAGACTACCTTCACCTGCCCCTTTGGCACTTTTACATACCGGAGGATGCCATTTGGTCTATGTAATGCCCCAGGTACATTCCAACGATGCATGGTGAGTATATTTTCAGATTTACTTGAGCATTGCATGGAAGTTTTCATGGATGATTTTTCTGTTTATGGGACCTCCTTTGATGAGTGTCTAATCAGTTTGGGTAGAGTCTTGGAGAGATGTGTTGAGAAGAATCTTGTCCTAAATTTTGAAAAATGTCATTTCATGGTTGAGCAGGGGATTGTTTTGGGTCATGTTGTGTCCAAGAAGGGTATAGAGGTTGATAAGTCCAAGGTCGATATCATTTCTTCTTTACCTTATCCCGCATCTGTGCGGGAGGTACGTTCTTTCCTTGGACATGCAGGATTCTACAGGAGATTCATCCAGGACTTCAGCAAGATTGCCCTTCCAATGTCCAACCTGCTTCAGAAGGATGTGGAATTCAAATTTGATGAGTCTTGCAAGATGGCCTTTGAGGAGCTCAAGAGGCGCTTGACTTCTCCACCTATCATCCAGCCACCCAACTGGGACTTGCCATTCGAGCTCATGTGTGATGCTTCCAATTATGCAGTTGGTGCTGTCCTTTCACAACGAGTGGAGAAGAAGTCACATGTCATTGCTTATGCCTCGCGCACTCTGGACAACACCCAAGCAAACTACACCACTACTGAAAAGGAGCTTCTTGCCATTGTGTTTGCTTTAGATAAATTTCGCTCTTATCTCTTGGGTTCTAATGTTGTTGTGTTTTCTGATCATGCAGCTTTGAAATATCTCTTGAAGAAGCACGATGCCAAACCCAGGTTGATACGGTGGATGCTCCTACTTCAAGAGTTCAATGTTGAGATCAAAGACAAGAGTGGAGCTGAGAATCTTGTGGTTGATCATTTGAGCAGGCTTCCTTCCTCTTCAGATGCCACTACCATGGACTGTCAGCCTATCAAAGATGACTTCCCAGATGAGTTACTCTATCACTTGCATGGTACTGAGCCCTGGTATGCTGACATTGTTAATTTTCTAGCTGCATCTAATATCCCTGCCCATCTTAAGAGAGATCAGCTAAGTAAATTTAAAAGTCAGGCCAAGTACTATGTATGGGATGATCCATATCTATGGCGCATGTGTAGTGACCAAGTCCTTAGGAGATGTGTGCCCGATATTGAGTTTGCTTCAGTCTTGCATTTCTGTCATTCACTTGCATGTGGTGGTCACTTTGGTCCTCAACGCACAGCTAGAAAGGTCCTAGACTCAGGTTTATATTGCCCATCCCTTTTTCGAGATGCTCATACATTTTGTAAGAATTGAACACGTTGCCAGCACACAGGATCAATATCACGTAGGAATGAAATGCCTCAGCAACCCTTACTATTTTGTGAGATCTTTGATGTTTGGGGTATTGATTTCATGGGTCCTTTTCCTGTCTCTTTTGGTTTTCTGTACATTCTTTTGGCTGTGGATTATGTTTTGAAATGGGTGGAAGCTAAAGCCACCAGGACTGATGATTCTTCTGTGGTTGCAGATTTTGTTAGATCTCATATTTTCTGCAGGTTTGGCATTCCCAAGGCCATCATCAGTGATCAAGGATCCCACTTCTGCAATAGAACGATGCAATCCATGCTCCGAAAGTATGGAGTCTTACATAAAGTGGCGACGCCCTACCATCCACAGACCAATGGGCAGGCTGAGGTTTCAAATAGAGAGATCAAGCACATTCTAGAGAAGACAGTCCAGCCCAACAGGAAAGACTGGAGCAAAAGGTTGGAAGATGCACTTTGAGCCTATCGCACGGCCTACAAGACTCCTATTGGCATGTCCCCATATCGATTGGTCTTTGGAAAATCATGTCATCTGCCGGTAGAGATCGAGCATAAGGCCTATTGGGCGGTAAAGCAATGCAACATGGATATGATAGAGGCTGGTTCCCAACGAAAGCTTCAATTGCAAGAGCTTGAGGAATTGAGATTGGAAGCATATGAGAACTCCAGAATTTACAAGGAAAAAACTAAGGCTGCTCATGACAAATTGATCAACAAGAAAGAGCTCGAAGTTGGCCAGAAAGTCCTCCTATACAACTCCCGTCTGAAACTAATGCCAGGTAAGTTGCGTTCTCGTTGGATTGGTCCTTTTGTGGTTACTCATGTTTTTTCTTATGGTGCAGTTGAGCTTATGGATGAGTCAACCACAAGGCGATTCACAGTCAACGGGCAGCGGCTTAAGCCATTCTACGAGAGCTTTCAGGAGCATACTATGGAGGAGCTGCATCTCCTCAACGCCGCCTACAATTAACAAAATCAGGCTGTTCCTCTCTCCTTATTTTCTTTATTATTTACTTGTCCTATACCTGATTCTTGCTGCATGCTTACATTGAGGACAATGTAATGTTTAAGTGTGGGAGGAGGAGTTTTAGAAAATTGAATTTACCAAAAAAAAAAAAAAAAATTTAAATTACAAAATGAGGCAAATTGAGTTTGAAAGAATTTAGCATGATTAGAAAGTTGATCTTATCTTTTTGGGCTTTCAAGTAAATTGGAAATGAGTTTGGCTTGGTGAGTTGATTGAGGCAGTCTTTGTGGGAATATTTGTGCATGTTCTTGTCCTTTCTTATGCTATGCCTGCATCCACTGAATTATGGGTATCATTCCAGAGCTTGTTTTGAATCTTTATTGAAGCTATCAGTGCTCATGCATGTGAAAAGATGATTAAGGCATTCTTTCATTTTATACCTAAAAAAAAAAAAAGAGTGATCTTTTCCCTTCTTTAGGTTGAAGAACATTCATTGCATCCCTCGATAAAAAAAAAGAAATTAAGCAAGTCCTTTGGAATCAAAAGAAAAAAAAAATAGATAGAAAGGCCAAAGGCCAAGATGAGATGGAGCGTAAAACGCACTCACCAAGGTGGGATGGAGCGTAAAACGCACCCACCATGCGAAAAAAAAAAGAAAGAAAGAAAAAAAAAAAGGGTTCTATTTTCTGCTTGCTTAATAGTTCTTCATTGATCTTGGGATTGTCTTGAATGTTTTCTTTCTTCCTAAAGCCTACTTTTCATTGTTATCTTCCTATCCCACCTTACCATGTTTGAGCTATGAATAAAAGTCCTTTTGATTTGCATGCATAAAGCACTGAGAGTGGAGATTTAGAAGATGAACATATTTGGTAGTGGAATTATGATTGGGTGGATTTGGGCATAGCATTTGAGGAACTTGAGAGCATGTTCTTATTCTATCAGGGTCTGCTTATTTTGACTCGCCTTGCCAAGTGAAATCGCCATGCTACTTGTTTGTTTGGGAAGTGTAAGAAAGATGATATTTGAAATGTTGAATTCCTATAAAATTTGCCATGCCTCTCATTTTGCATTCTTTACCATCCTTTTTGTTAGTGTTTAGTGTTTTTCCCAGGAGTACAAAAGTCCAAGTGTGGGGGAATTTGATAGAGCAAATATTTCCATACTATTTAGCCCTCATATTTAGTCCTTTCTGCACATTAGTTGTGTTATTTCATTCATCTTGATTTTATTTCATTTTATTTTATAGGAATTGGGCTTCACACTATTTTATTTTATTTTGCCAGGTTTAGGGCCATGGAGCATGAGATGGGGCATGAGACATCTTGATGGCAATGAGATATCTTGGAAATTGGAGATAGAGAAGTAAGGGCAATTTTGGCAGATTTGACCTCCTGTACTTCCTTCAGTATTTTGGCCAAGATAAAATTCCATAATGAAGATGATGTCTTCAGATATATTGAAGGGGACTTCTTGAGCTTTCTGGAATGGTATGGTTTGTCCAAATCCGAGCTCGTTTGGGCCTTCAAACAGCGCTTCAAAATCGGGGCCAAGAAGTTGGGGGCAAATTAGGAAAACTGCACAGATACTAATTCTTTAAAAGGCCATATCTTGGGCGTCCGATATCCAAATCAAGTGATTCAAAATCCCAAGTTCATCTAATCTTTCTGATATAAAATTATTATGAAGAGGCCGAAGCCCAGAACGCAAGATAACCTTTCCGAAATCGTCCGTCAAGTTGCAGTACCCTAGGGTTTCCTCCTTAAGCTCTATTTAAGCACCTTAAGAGGCCATAAAAGGGAGATTCTTGGAAGGGCGTGAACAGTGTCCGACTTCTCTTCTCTCCATTGTTCTTGTGAAGATGGAAGGCTAAGGATCTTGTAATCAATTGCAACACCATCCTTGTTCCCGGTTTGAGTCTTTCGTTTTAATGGAAATCTGTTTTGTTTTGTTTTAACTTTGTTATTCTCTTGTTTCCGTTCTCTCTTGAATCTATGTATGTGTTGATACCGGTTGGATGAATGCATGCATTGTCTTTGTTTGAGAATCCAAGGTTTTTGTGCTCGGTTGAGGTTCTAACTGGAAGCAAGAACAACCTGTTTGGATGGTAATCCAATCAGTCTCGAATCTGTGCAATAAGGGGAATCAAAACTGATAGATTGAACTAAGAGGTTTCTGAAATCTGTTTATTGGTTTTCTTCCAAATCTTTGGCGATTGTTAAAGGATTTTTCTGATTTTCAATTTGAGGATTAAAACTAAACAAATGGTTTATTGAGAAGGCGATGAAAACTGGGATAGAAGGATTGGTTTGCAATTGATTGCATCTTGATTTATTGTGTTCTTGTTCATTTTGTTTTCTGTTTTTCATCAAAAACTTTCCCCCCCGTTTAGCCTTGTTTTGACAGATCCGTTTGAGGTTCGTTGGGAGACGACTTAGGGTTGCACCTCTATTGCAAATCCGCATCATCATACCATCTAATCTATTGGTGTTCGACAGCCCCGATCATCGTCTCAGCGAGGAAGTTACAACCCTACTTCTAGGCGCATTCTATCATCGTGCTTATTGACTAGCCTCTAAGGCAGATTCTGGGGAAGCCAGAGCTCTCAGGGAGAATGCTGAAATGGTCAATGGAGTTAACAGCATTCGACATAGAGTACTGACCTCGTTCAGCTATTAAGGCCCAGGCCTTAGTAGACTTCATCGCCGAAGGATTTGGGCTTGGCGGACCTCCAAAGGACAGCTTAGGACCATGGATGTTGGCAGTAGATGGCAGCTCAAACTCTGGGGGCAGAGGAGCTGGGTTGATGATAAAGAGCCCTCCTGGTTATACGCTCTGCATTTTAAGTTTCGGGTGTCTAACAACGAGGCAGAGTATGAGGCTCTCATAGCTGGGTTGAGGCTCACCGCACAGCTTGGGACAGGGCATCTCAACGTACAGTCTGATTCTAACCTTGTTGTTCAGCAGGTGAAGGGAGAATACGAGGCCAGGGAGGACCACATGTCCAAATATTTGGTTTTCGTTCAAGAATTGATGAGTCATTTTCGATCTGTAAAAAATGAGCATATGCCCCGATCTCAGAATGTGGAAGCAGACACCTTATCCCGGATCGCATCGGCCTCTTTTCCAACCAATTCCAGACAGATTCTTATTGAGACACTACCTTAGAGAAGCATTGACGAGATGGTGGAGCAGCTATGTCTCGACCTAGAACCAAGTTGGATGGACCCTTTTATCAGTTATTTGAAGAATGGCCAGCTACCAGAGAGTGACTTAGAGGCCCGAGAGCTAAAAAGGAGGGCCCAAAAATTTATACTAATCAACGAGGAGTTGTACAAGAGATCTTTCACTCAACCACTCTTAAAGTGCGTGAGGCTGACTATGTTTTAAGAGAGATCCATGAGGGAATATGTGGGAGTCACATAGGAGCCCAGACTCTTTATTAGAAAGCCCTTTGACAAGGGTACTACTGGCCGATTATGGTGTCTGATGCAGAGCAGCTGGTCAAGAAATGTGAAAGGTGCCAACAGGTCTCCAACCTAATTCATGTTCCTAGCGCCATGCTCACCGACCTGGTCCAGCTGTACCCTTTCGCCCAATGGGGGATTGATATTCTAGGTCCGTTCCCGCCTGCCGCAAGTCAAGTAAAATTCTTAATTGCAGCTATAGATTACTTCTCCAAATGGATAGACGCCGAGCCCCTGGCCTCCATCACTGTGCGAAAAGTGAAGCAATTTTTATGGAAGAACGTGGTTTGTCGGTTTGGGATCCCACAGGTGATTGTTTCAGATAATGGGACCCAATTCATGGATCGGACGGTCAAGGAATGGTGTCAAGAATTGGGGATTAAGCAGCACTTCACCTCTGTAGCTCATCCACAGGCTAACGGACCGATTGAGCTTGCCAATAGGACTATACTCCATGGATTAAAAGCCCGGGTTGACAAGGCAGATGGGAGTTGGGTGGACGAGTTACCGAGCATACTTTGGTCTTATCGGACCACGAGGAGGGGGTCCACTGGGGAGACCCTATTCAGCTTATGTTACGGCTCAGAAGCCCTTATTCTGGTAGAGATCAGGATCCCAACTTTTAGGGTGGAGCATTTTGACCTAGAGTCCAATGAGCAAGGCTTGAGAAATAACTTAGATACAGTGGAGGAGCTTCGGGACGAAGCAAGGGTCTGCCAGGCGGTTTATAATCAGCGGATTAAGAGGTACTATAATCGAAGGGTGAAAGCTCGAAGTTTTCTACCTGGTGATCTGGTCCTTCGACGAGCAAGTGTGAGCAATCCCCGAGACTCCAACAAGCTGTCGCCAACTTGGGAAGGCCCCTATCGGGTTACCGAAACCCTCAGCCCTGGGGCATACAGGCTTGGGACCATGGACGACACTCCAATAAAGAACACTTGGAATATTCAGAACTTGAGAAAATTTTATCAGTAATGGGTTATCTCCAAGGACCTTAAAGTTATGTATGTTTCTCAATAAAACCTCATTATGTTCTTTTTATATGTGCAGACTTTATCCTACAGAATATAAAAAATAATAAGAAAAGGGAGTAAGAGGCAAAAAGGAAGGAAAAGTTTTCCCTCTCCCGACCCGAGAAGCCTCCAAAAGGATTTTTTGAGTCCTTTCATCCTCGCTGGAGATAGAAAAAGCAAAGGGCTAGATACGGCCCCAGGGGACCACCCCTAAAATAAAAAGGAAGAGCAAAGGGTTAGATATGGCCCCGGAGGACCACCCCTTAAATAAAAAGGAAGAGCAAAGGGCCAGATATGGTCCCAGGGGACCACCCCTAAAATAAAAAGAAAGAGCGAAGGGCCAGATATGACCCCGGGGGACCACCCCTAAAATAGAAAAGAAAGGCTAAGAGGGGTGAGAATGGCCCTCGAAGAAGCCGACCTAAAGGGTCCCAAAGGAGACTCCTAAGATCTAACCTCCATATAGGAGTTACAGGGGGCTAAAAATAATAGGAGCATATGGGACCCCAGGGGACCACCCCTAATAAAAAGGAACCAAGTAGAATGACATCCACCACCACGTCAACAGGAGAATTATGATAGAGGTGCAAGAAATCAGATAACAGAGATCACCCAACTCGGATTAGTGCAAAAAAGCATAACTGCGAGGCTTTTTATTTAATAAAAGATCAAAGGTCTAGTGCAATCCAAACTTGCGGCAAGAAGATACAGACAACTAACAATTAGGCTTCTTCGTCTTCGGACTCCTTGGATTCAATGGCGGAGGCTCGGGATGATGATGCTCGGCTAAGCTCGCTGATCACCTCTTCCATGGACTTGACGGAAGCAAAACTGAGGTCAGGATAGGCTATTTGCACTTCCTCTATGCAGCGAGTGAAACCTCTCTTCCATACCCCTTGCAGCTCATGTCTGATGTATCCTCTCACCTCAGGGAGTTGGGTGGGATTTGCATATCTCTCTTCTAGCTCCCGGTTGCGCTCCCGAGTCCGTCCCAACTCTTCCTCCATGGCATGGTGGCTAATCTCGAGCCCTTGGAGGTGTCCCTCCAGCTCCTCATTTCGTTGATGTTGAGCCCTCAGATCCTCGTCCCGCTACTCGATGGTCCTATGGTAGTCAGCAAGGGCATTGTCCATCTCCAACATTCTTTGTGAGTTCTTCGCCATTCGCCTCTGGAGCTCATTATGAGCGACAATACTCTGTATTCAAATAACAAAAAATTAGAATATGGGGGCCAAGGGTTCTCCATATTAAATGGCCAAAAGGCTAACCTGAACCAAACCCTGGCTGTAGCAAGACTTTAAGGTCTCCGAAGTCAGGTCGGTAGCCCCCTCCATGTCCGCCGGAGTGGGAAGGCCCTGGATAAGCTGAGCCGCCACCCAAGCCTCGCTATTGTGGTCTGACTCATAGACATTCCAGTTGAGTCAGTGAAGAACTCGGGCGGGAATGGACGCCTCTTCCTCGATCATGTCAGAAAGGGGCTCGGTGCCCTGAGAGCCCCCTGCCTCGGTTTGGGGCAGAGAAGAGCGGGACTTGGAGGCTTTCGATTTCTTGTGCCGAGGTGGGAGCCTAGAGTCTCGGGCATGTCTCTTGGCATTCTTCTGGGCCCATTTGGCCTCCTCAGCAGCCTGTTTATCGGTCCCCCACAGCTCCGCATCATCGATTATCTTGGCTGCAAAGCATAACAAAATAAGATGAAACGTCAGGATAAAGAAGCACGCATAAATTAGAAACAAGAAGCGAAATGAGAGGATTGAAAAAATCAACCTAAGGGAATGTCGGCTGCTGGGCAGGGATATCGACACAGATCCCCGAGAAACAGAGTTTGCTCGTTAATCAATCTGGCGGTATTGACGTGCTCCAAACCCATTAAAAGCTCGGCATCCCTCATCTCTAAAGGGGACATTTCACATGGGAAATTCTTACAGGGAGGCCAATGATAGCATGCATATTTATGCTATATTTTGGCATTTCACCTCAATCTTATTACACAATTTGAAGTAATTTTGCTGATCTTTCATTGTTTCTATTTTATGATACTTCAAATTGTCCTTACACTATTTTCTATCTTACTTCTATGAATCCAAGCTAGAGAAGCAGCTAGAATAGCCTGAACTTGCTGTTTATGCATTTATACAGTTGTCTCTTCAATGTGGCCTGAAGATATGAATGAAGCTGGAATTTGAGCTCAAGCAGTTGGAGATTTTGGAGCAACATCGTTTTGAGGAAGAAAGCTATGGTGGTGATAAACGCCCAATTTTTATATTGGATGATGTTTACGACATTTGGCCTAAGGTTCCTCGGAGGAGAAATGATGTGGCTGTTCAAAACAAAGGATTAGAGATAGATGCCGAGTATGATACTGTTGTATACTGGAAGCAGCGAGCCATGCATTTAGAGAAATTGTTGGAGGCTAGCATCCAGCGGGAGCAGATTTGGGCTGCTCAATTCTACTGTTTTGGGCTGCATTTGGGCTGCTCGTTTTTGTTGTCTTGGGCTCATATCTGTTGGGCTAGGCTAGGCCCAACCCTAGCCTTCCTAGGTCTTCATTTCTTGGCCATGTATTTAAGGCCTCTTAGCACTTATTTCCAGAGGGATAGAGAAAGGATAGAGAGGAGAATTCTGGCCGTTTTTCTAATTGTAGCATTTTTCTGTTTTCTCCATTTTGTTTCCATTTTGTCTTCCTTGCTGCAATGAAAGGCTAAGGCTATTGTAATTGGTTGTGTATCTTGAACCCTTGTGGAATCTGAGTCTCGGATGAACTACAAAAACCTGGTTTGTTTGTTTTAATCTTATTCATTTCCATTTGGTTTAGTTTGAACAGATTTTGGAATGCATGAAGTTCATGGCAGGTTTGTGTGAATTTACATGGATTCATTTTCTGTTAAATGCTTAAGAGAACAGAGTGTTGTAGCCGGTTGGTATAACATCTCGGAAATGAATATAATGTGCTTGAATGGTTGTTCTTGCATAGCTTCGGATGGGTTGAATAGAGAATGAATGGCTGCATTTTGTTTATAAGAGATTTCTGTATTCATTTTGTTGTTCCAATCATTCTAATCCTTGGACGGTTGTTGGGGATGCTTTGAGTTTGATATCCGGATTTTAAAACCATCTAACAAACCAAGATCTATAGGTTGGACAAGGAAGATTTCACTAAGGGGACAAATACACAACTGGTTGCATTTCATTTACTGATTTCCATCTACATCTATCCTTTTTCTTCTGTTTTGTTATTTAGATTTCTGTTAAAACCACCCCCCTTAAACAAACTGTTGTGTTGCTAATATTGGTTCTTATTGTTGGTAGAAGAAGATAAGGCTCCTTGTGAGAGACGATCTAGGTTGTGCTTTGCTGCAAACTAGAAGAGAGGTATATAGATATCTAATATAATTCTGGAGTGGTTCGACAACTGCTCGACCAGCCAACGCTAGGCGGTGGGCACACCCATAGTAGCGGAGGAGGAACCCATAAAAAAATACCGATTTTTCCAACCTTTCAAAGAGGACGGGGTATCTACGAGGAACTTGCAGCGAGGATATGCCATGAAAGAGTAGTGGAACTCGGACTTATCAACACATACAAGGCGAAATAATTTTAAAAAGAGTTTAGCTTTGGGGACAATATCTCTCCCCCGACAACATATAACGAAAGAGACTAAGTTCCTCCACTCGTTAGGCACTAGCTGAGAAGGAGATTACCCTACAAGTCGAAAGATCTCAGCTAGCGTGCTTTCGAAAGGAAACTGACACCCTGCTTCAAGAGAGGCTTCATAGATGGTTAAACTCCCAGGAGGGGATTGATGGGCTCTAAGGTTGGAGGGTGCAGAATACCAATAGCCCTTAATGGGGAGATGATACTTTCGGGTGAGTCCGGAGACCTCATCCTCGGACAAGGAAGAATAAGCAGGGGTTAGGTCATCAGGGAGATCGTTACGATGGAGCTCTAACTCTGTGTCGGTATCCTTATCGAAAGAAAGGGCATGAGGATGGGGGCGAGAGGTCCCAACGTCTCCTATTTGCATACCAGACTGGGAAGAGGAGCTAGAAGAGTCCGAGCTATTCCCATTCGAGTTGCTAGAGGAGGCCATGGAGATTGACTTACTAAAGCAACATGACATGTGGAAGAGAGACAACAAAAAACCACAAAAAATAAGAGAAGGGAGGCAAAGGAATACCTGCTGATGAGAAGAATTCCAAGGATGAAAGAGAAACGCACGGGAGAACCCTTAAGAGGGAGCCGGTCCGTCCCCTGTGGAACTTGAAGGCACTGCTTAGAGTCTCTCGCACCCTGTGAAAATCCTGCATGAAAAAACCAGCCAAAAAATAAGCAATTAGAGACAAGGAGAAAAGAAGTCTCAAGGCCGAGACCACCAATGGTCTCAAAAAAAAAAAAGGCCTCAAGATCGAGACCAATGGTCTCAGAAAAAGAAAAAAATTATTAAAGGGGGCCAGCAGGTCTCTTGCGCGGCTGAGGCATGAGGCCTTGGCCAGCGCGGCCCGAGCGCGCGGGCCAGTCACGGGGCCGAGGCACGCTGTCTCGGCTCGCGCGGCTAGCACGCGGCCTCGGCCACTGCAGCCCTGAGGTCGCGGCCTGCTCCAGTGAGGCCGAGACCGCTGGTAGCGGTCTCGGCCACGCAAATAATAAAAAAAAATGAAATAAAAAGCAAATAAATAAAATACAATAAAGTAGAAAAAAAAGGAAGAAGAGAAGGGAGATCTCTTACCTTTTTTACTGCACTCCAAGGATGCTCTCACTCCAATAGTGCTTGTGAGGAGGGGACCATGTCCATGTCCCTTTTTATAGAGTCCTTGGAGGGCCATGAGAAGGGTGATGGGACTCCGAGTTAGGAAGCAAGCCAATAATAGAGCTCATTAATCTTATTTATTTTTTGCAAAACTCCTTTTTTACAGGAAAGCAGAAAAGCTTAGAGGACTACTCCTTTAGCTGCCCGAGCTCCTCACCCTCACAGCTCAAGGAGTTGGGAGGCAAGTGGTGAGGGGATATTTTACTAAGGGAAAAATTACTATACTACCCTCGGAGACTACCGGTCTGGCGCCGCCACGTGCTTGTCTTAGGAAGCGCCACGTGTCATCTAGATCTTCATATCATATTTGATTTTAAACGAAGTTGACTTGGTCAATCGAGATTCTCTCCAACGTTCCGTTCAGAGGTTATCTTATCTCTTCAGAGTACGCTCTACGCCATCTTTAAATAGAGGTTAACTTTTACAGGTATGGATCATCTGACTACTGGTTCACTTTCCATTTTTGGGCATATTCTTCTACTGACTTTAGCGTCGGAGTTCTCCTGGGGGATTAAAGCCCCGCTCTTGCAGGTACTCGATTTGAGGCAGACCTTGGTGATTGGTCTAGTATCATCAATTTTGTCTAAAAATTTGAAATTTATTAAAATAATTAATTTATGGATTGTTTGGGTGACAGTGACATAAGTGGTATTATTAAGATGGGATGTAGGTGTTAATAATTAGAAATTACAAGGTCTAGGTGGAATTTTTGAAAATGGTTGGAGAAACTCTTTAAAATTATATAAGTGTGTATTATGATTGAAGGTGAGGCTGGAGCAGGTAGTCAGGCGTGTGGGCTAGCTAGCGGACGTGGAATCGATCTACGGGTGGGCTGTGTGTTGGGGAATTTTGCTGAATTTTTTTCAGCCAATTGCAGGGGCCAAACGACACCATTTCAGCAAGGTGGTCAACAACCCTTATGTAACGACCCGAGTATGGCTCTAAAATATTTTGGTATTTCGTGTATTAATTCCATGTGAGTGGAACGGGTAATATAAATTGAAATGGATGTTTTAGGTGTTGAAAATAGAATAGAAGGACTAAGTGGGCATAAGTGGAATTGTTTGGGGGCAAAATGGGAAAGAATGGGTGGTATAAAAGGGCTACCTTAGAGAGAAAGCTAAGATCATTCCCTTCTCTTTCTCTCTCCCATTTCTCTTCTCTCCCTTTTTCACTCCTAAGTTCTTCTTCTTTTACTTGAAACTTCAAGGAAAGAAAGTGAAGGTTAGATTTAAGGGGCTTTGGTGGAGTCTTGGAGATCAAAGCTTGTGGTTCTTTCTCTTCTTTAAACTCATCTCTTAAATCAAAGGCAAGTTCTATTCCTATTTCCCTTTCCAAAACTCTTTAATCTTTGTGTATTGAGGGTTAAGGGTGAAAAACCCTATGATTTTTCAAGTGGGTTCTTGGTTGATGTTGTATGTAAAATCTTTGCAAGATTTCTCCCAAATTCTTGATTGTATTGGTTGGAGTGGTTTCAGAACTTTAAATAGGGTTTGTTCCACCCTATATTTTGTTGGGAATGATGTGTTTGGGGGTTAGGATGGAGTATGGTGGGATGTGGGATTGATTTTGGGGTGTTCTCGATCATTTTTGTGCGTTTTTTATCTCATTAATCAGCTATTTTGGTCAATAGTCGACTAATTAATAGGTTAGCTGACCCACGAGTTATCAGCTCTCAGACTAGTTGACTAATCTTTTTAATAGTTGACTAAACTTCTCATCAGTCAACTAAAGGTTCTAGACAGCTTTGCGAAACTTGTACTCTTTTGCATATAACTTCATCTGGTTATATCCAATTCGAGATCTGCCTTTTGTGTTCAAAAATAGACTCGATAAGCTTCATTTTGGTTCATATTTTAACCCATTTGGATAAGTTTTGAGTGGTCTATTTTTGTTTCCAAAATATATCTAGACATTCTTGGCAGATTCTTGTGCAACTGTTAGTGTGTTTGTGCATACTGGTGGGCTTATGCTCGACCGTGGTTATAATGCTGGTGGGCTTATGCCCGACCTTTTAGTGTTGGTGCCCTAATGCTAGATTTAGATGACATTTGACATTTATAATTATAAGACTAATGATGTAATTCTTCTAATATATATATATATATAAATGTGTTTTCATATTTTGAGGTCATATCTTCATTCATAGCTCTCCAATCATTATATATGAATGAGTCCTTAGATTTCCTATTAAAGGTCTTATTCTTAAGTGTTAAGAATATATGACAATTGTCCATTGTAATAAGGATATCTTACTGATAATTTCCATTCCTTAGATTTCTTAGATGGGGACTATGATTATTTGAGTATGGAATGGCACATGGGATACTGCCTTTGATTAGTATGAGATGCCAATTATAAAGGATGGTGAGTCGCATGCCATAATCCAAGAGATGGATATAGTATACATGTGGGTAGGTGCTAGTGGAACACTTATTGAATGTGATGCACGTGATATATCACATGGATGAGATGATCTGTGGTCTATCACATGCTTCGATTGTGTTATTGGTCCTTTAATTAGAGGCAACACAATTGCCTCATATGTCGGTGTTAGGGATTTGTCGTTGCTAAGAACCATCCGGTAAATGGGTGGGAGATGCATTGTGTTGTGGTCCATGTGCAGTGACATATGAGGGCAGGTGATTGCTAATGGGATCCATCAACCTCCAGCGTGAGGTGAACATCCTATGCGATCAGTGGTGGCCTTGATTTTAGAAACCCCTTGCCAAGGTACACTTGATTGGAAAGTGTTCCAATGTTGGAAAGAGTTTCGATGTGTCATCTCAATCTCACCACACTGATTTTAGCATAGTTATCGAGTTAGTGAGTTTGATCAGTCCATGACTCTCACTCGATCAGGATGATAATTGACGGAAGGATTATAGTACACAAGAATCGAAAGCCCAAATAGGTTCTGTTCTGAAGTAAGACTTCATTACTGGTAGGATTGCCCTAACATAATGCTAGCTGTCACTCAGGGTCTTTCGGGGTACATTGAGGAGATGGAGAGATCCTCGTTGTAGACTAAAGGTGTTTGGTCAGCATCAAAGTGGATGACGTGTCTCGATTGCTACTTAGTAATGAACCTAGAAGTTCACACGCATATTCGGGTGTGATGGTTGACTAAGCGATTAAGACTAAAAGCATCATTAAGAGTTAATGACGTTGCCATTAAGGGTTAACGGTTAGGTTAAATGATCAAATTAATGAGGAACAATCGTCAAGAGTTGATGGGCATGCCGTTAAGAGTTAACGAGGGCTTTAGTGTCATTATGAGATAATAAAAGTGCTATTAAGAGTTAATAGTGGGTCTAGATACAATTTTTGGAAAAAGGGGCAAAATTGTCAATAGTCCCTTTGTAAATTGTCTATAGATTCAGTGAACTATCGACAGTTCCTTGTAAATTATAAATAGTTTCTATCGATCTCACTAGCAGATTGCACGACGATGTTGTCATTTTCTGTAATCGAAAGCTAGATGTTTGGAAATGGTGAACAATGAGAGGCTTGAGGAAGGACGATGTGCACTCTTGGCACGATTTTTTCTCTCTCCTTTGTCCTCTCTTAATCCCCTTGTCGAATTTTCCTCTTTCGGGTGTGCCTAAGGGTTTCCATATTTGGGAGATATATATGCTTGTTTTGTTCTGGGAGAAGAGGGACAACCAGAGTCATTCTTGGCTCATTTTCTCTTAGTCATTCTTCCTATTCTTCATCCTCATGAAACCCTAGCTCCCTATCCATTGCTTTTTTTTATTCTCCCTCAACTATTCTAGCTCATTGCTCTTAATTGTGAGACTATCAAGCTTGGGAGTTCTTCCTAATTTTGAACCCATTTGATTCCAAGCCATAATCTCCCTTTCTCTCTCTATCTAGCACAAAAAGAGAGTAGTGGGATTCACCATCTCGATGGAGTGTGGACCCGATAGGCCCCTCATAGCTTCAGGGGATGGTTTTGGTCTAACTGAAAGGATTGTTCGGGAGTGATTTTTGGAGCAAGAGTTGCTACCTCTGGTGGATTTCAACCCTACATCGGCCTTCAATAGTTGAGAGGTAAAATAACTAAACCTCTTATGGCATGGTTTGGTTTTGTATAGCATATGGACATGAGAAACGAGTCTTGCAAGGTGTTTTTTAATATTGTTTCCGCTGCTATCTTTGATGTTTACGAATAATATTTTTGAAAATGGCTTAAACCCTTGCATTGATACACCTAATCATGGCGTTCCTCATCACAACCATGGTTATAATGCCAGTGGGTTTATGCTCGATTGTGGTATCATGTCGGTGGGCTTATGCTCGATCGTGGTCATCATGCCAGCGGGCTTATGTCAGACTGTGGTTGTTACGCTGGTGGGCTAGTGCCCGGTCGTGGGAGGTATTGCTCGCAATCCCTCCTAGTACGAACTAGGGCATTGGATATCGGTCCACAATTGATAATTGTGTTAGCTTATTAATAAAGGGTATAAAGGCATGATGTGTATGATCTAGTATATAGAGAGGTTCCCTACTTTTGCATATGATGTTATCTTTTGTGTTTCCACCCTATGGAAGGATTATTTTCTTACGCTTGCTCTTGACTTAACATACCTTATTATATCATGGCTCTATTTATTGCTTATACTTGCTGAGCTTTGTAGCTCATGTTATTTCCTTGCATCATTCCTGGTTCAGGTAAAGGTAAGGCTAAGGAAGGTGGTGAGCCTAGCCTTCCTTTAGCGGGGATAGATATGTGTGCAGAGTCACTCCAAGCCTATGGTACTTGGGGGTTGTTTTGAAGGTGAAGGGTCAAAAGATGTAATTGTGGTATTTTATTTTTATGCCCTTCTCATTATTTTGTGATGTATGGGCTGATATGCCTAGTTAAAAGAATGTTATAATGCTACGTGGTGATGTATGTTTCTTTTGAAATCTTATAGATGATGTAGAGATTTGTGGTTGATGTTTGGATCTTGTTCCTATACCTTTTCCATGGAGACTCCCTCACGAACCTTCTATGCTAATAGGAGTTCCAGGAGGTGGGTCGTTATAGTTTTTGTATCAGAGCAAAGGTTTGGGAGAAGAAAAGACTCTGTACACATAGGATGTTGGGTAAAGTTAGGGATATGTCTAGTAGTCCAAAGTAGAATTGAGTATTAAACATGTTCTAAAGCTGAAATTTTTGTGCAGGATGATGAGTGCTTGTTCTCGTAGAGGGAGGCCACCGACTAGGAGTCAAGTTTCAATGTGGTTTATGGGTCGATATTCGTCATACCTTGGTAGGTGCTCGGATTATGGACTATCCCACTATTGTGCAAAGAGCTTATGCCATTGAAAGGGATAGGGTGGAAATGGGAATTGAGCAGCCATCATCAAAAGGGGTAGGATCCTCTCAAGGAAGAAGTGGTAACAAAAAGAGGAAATGGGAAGTGGGGTTAGTGAAAAACCTTCCAAAAATTCCAGTTTGTAAGATTTGTGGTAAGAGGCATCAAGACCATTGTCATTTTGCTAAGGGAGGAGCTTGCTCTTTATGTGGACAAACGGGGCATATCCATAAGGATTATCCTCAGAATCCTGAAGTGGCATCAGTGGGAGAGGTGGCTTGCTATCGTTATGGGGGTAAAGGCCATAGGGCTAATGTATGTACTTCGTCACCTTAGACTGGAGGGTTGAGACTGGGAGGAAAGGGCCATAAATTAGCTCAGAGGGCTTCTTTACCTAGGGACCAAGGATGACCACCAGCATTTCCACAGGGCCAGCATCCACCTGCTACTGATCGACCCCAAGTGCAAGGGAGAGTGTTTTCATTGACAGCAACAGAGGCTGAGTGAGGGGATGACATTGTTCAAGGTATTCTTTCTCTCTATGGTTTTGATGTGCGAGTATTGTTTGATACAGGTTTCACCCATTCCTTCATTGCGCCTTGGGTAGTATATCATATATCCACCCCTCGAGTTTCGTTACCGTATTATCTGGTGGTAACCACACCAGGGGGTAGGGTGATGATAGAAGGAGAGATTTACAAAGATTGTGAAATTGTGGTTGATAAGAGGGCATTACTAGGTGACTTAGTGGTCTTGGGCATTGAGGATTTTGATGTGATCTTGGGTATGGATTGGTTGGCACGTCACTACACTTAAGTGGATTGTCACCAAAAAGTGATTTAGTTAGAGCTTCCCCAATAGCCGGTGATCATATATCAAGGAGATAAACCAGTAAGTTCTACTCTTATGATATCAATAATGAAAGTGGAGAAACTTATACGGTGTGGTGGTGAAGCATATCTTGCATTTGTGGCAATGAGTTTAGAGAATAAACTAGAGTTGTCTGATATACTAGTGGTTTGTGAATTTTTGGATGTGTTCCCAGAGGAGTTACTTGGTTTATCTCCTTCACGAGAAGTTGAGTTCTGTCGACGTTCAGAATCAGTCGACCATGATTCGTAGGCCCACAATGAATAAATAAGCTAAAATACAAGGAGGAAGAATAAAATAAAATGGACATAGGGAGTTTTTCCATGGTTCGGCTAGAACGATGCCTGCTCCACAACTCTCCTCTGGTTATTCCGGTAGAGTAACAATATGTTTTTATGATTGTCCTCTTCTGTATAATGATTTTTGACCCCTATTTATAGTGAGAGGTGTTTACAATTGCATAAGATCCAAAAGTGGAAGAATGACATCATGGAGATAAGATGTCCTTATTAATCCCATAAAATTAGGAGTGGGTTCCATATTACTAGGGATCTGGTTTTCTTTAGATAAAGTAGGTAGGTCCCTATCTCTAGGTGTTCTGCGATATTGTTATTATGCGAGCTAGATGATTAGGCCGACGAGCTGGAAGTATCGCTGGGAGCTCGCTTGGTTAGGCTAGTGAGCTGGAAGCATCGATGGGAGCTTGCTTGGTTCCATGGTCTAAGTTCGGGCTTCAGGGACTCATAGCCTTGTTTTGACAAGCTCATCCTTGGGCTTATTGGGCTTCTGATGATGGGGCGGTCTGCTGGGTTGTGCCCAACCCATAAGTAGTGGTGCGTGAAATACCCATAACACAAGCCCCCCCAGCTTGTAGTGCGATCTTCGGATTGGGAGCTGATGCATGCTAGCTGTTCTAGCTATCAATCCACCTTTCAAACTTCTGCTCAATCGCTTCACATCACGTTGTTTCATGCTACATGCCTTGTCTGAGGAGCATTTAATGTGCATGTTCCCCCATTACTACACATGATTATGACCGTGGGACCCATAAGCCATCGTGCATCCAGTGGATACGGAGCATACCATAAGCCGTTTTGATCTGACGGTTGAGATTGATCGAGCTAAAGGCATAAATGGCAGGGAAATTCTTTCGTTTCCCTCTCTACGCTGCTTTGAAATTTTTACTCCTACTCTCTTCATCTCTGAGGCACTCTTTGCGATGAAGCTTTTCCGACTACGATTGTTCAGGTGTCCATTACTGTCCAAAGCTTGTTCCAGGTTCTTGCATTGGTGAGAGATTCGTTGATAGGTATATTTCTTGCGCCCTTTATCTCTTTCTTTCATTAGGTCGTCCGTCACCGATTAATCGGCGTTGGCTTTCTTGGCTTTCTAATTCTGTCGGTGTTACCTCTTATTTTTTGGTGCACTGACTTGAATCGATTCATTAGGCATTCTCAAAGCCTTTGGGCTTAAAGACCTTAGGATTAGTTTTCTATGGAATACCGAGCTTGTAGTCTCAACCCTTCCGCACTAGGCAGCATCCTGTTGCAAAGCACATGTCCTTTTGAATAGGGAGTACCTTTTAGGGTTTCTTCAATTCTTTGAGGTTTGGTCCGTGACCTGCGACCTGATTGTTTTTTTTTTCTTTTAGATGTCCTATTCTATTTGGGAGAACTCAAATCAAAAGCGCTGCAACCATATCATAGGAGAAGATGATACCTCTAATTCCAAAGATTTCCTTGTGATCGAGTGTATAACATCGAAGGAACAAGCTCGCAAGCTAGGAAGGTCGCAGAAATGACGTCTCTAGAAACTGCTCCAACTGTTAGCGGGCAGGTCGCTGAAGGAAGTGGGGGCGAGAGGTCTTCAGACAACTCCCTTCTATGGTCAAGTTCCATGAGGTGGGGACTTGCACCCTGGAGTTTCGTCTCCCAAAGGATTGTCGAGTCTATATCCCTTCTTCAAGCTTCCATGTAGCTTATCCCCAACCGACTTCATTGCCATTAGCTCCCAACACCTTGAGTCTAGGTTTAGGTTTCCCGTTGCACCATATCTTCTCAACCTTCTAAACAAGCTCAAGCTCGCACCCTTTCAACTGACCCTAAACTCGCGTACACAACTCACTTCCCTAACCATCTTATTTCATAGGAATGAACTTTCTCCTCCATCACCGAAATTAATCAAATTTAGTTTTTCCTTTAAGAGTGCCAAGGATGGATTGTACTACTTGGCAACTCGTTCTTCACCATAAAAAGCCATCCTTCCTCAGGGTAGGGTAAAGGGGAAGTCCAACGTAGGCGATTACAAGTCTGGTTGATTTTTTGTTTCCTGCCCCTCACTTGTGTCACCCAAAAACTTTAGCTTTGCACTAACCTCGGGTAAGGGCATATATGTTCGCACAGATCATTTTATTTTTTTTTTCATTATTTCTGACATTCTCACTTTGTTGCATAGACTTTGGAAGCGGAAGGCCAAGCTCGTTGGCTAAAGAGACCAAAGTCCTTGACACCCTTGTTGCTACAGGATCAGTCTCAGAAGATCACGAGCTCTCGCACAAACTACTCAGGGAGCATCAGCCCATGGCCCGTTTTGACGTTGAGATCGTAGTGGGAGAGCACATCAAGGTTCGAGGTTCGAGGCCTGTTCCATTTGCTTTTGAACTCACTGAAGCCAATAGCAGCAGGAGAGAAGGTTCAACAGCTGAGGTGGTGAAGTTGAATCTCAAAATGCTAAGAAGGTCCAGTGCCAAACAAGCTACTACTCCATTCGCGACCTCGAGCTCCAGCTGCGACCACAGCCTCAACAACACCACCACCACCAACAACAACAACAGCGACCTCATCAACAGCAACAACCCTAATAACAACAAGAGCAGTGAGCTCTTGTTCCTTATGATCGGGGGCCAAGACGAGCTCTTGGAAAAGAGGTCGCAAGGGAGGTCTAGAACACTCCCACTGTCGAGTCAAAGAGAGGGCCAGATCAACAGCAACGGGAGGACGACAGAAATAAAAGGGCCAGAGTCCCTGAGAAGGAGGCAAATCTGGAGACCATGGTTGGAGGGGTCTACTTCAGCGCCCTCCTGAATGAGATGCCCACAGTCGTGGGCTCAATTGCTGGACCCCTGGAGCGGGAGGAGATGAAAGGGACGACGCTTTACAACTACATAGCTCGCCACAGCTTCCTAGTAAGCTCATTTTTTACTCCTCAGCTTCTTTGTTTTGTCTTTGTGAACTAACTTTTAGTATCTTGTAGACCTCCCTTGCTACCATGAAAGCTAAGAGGCAGGAGTAGGATTTTGAGGGGCGACTCCAAGCAGCAATGTCACCTTCAAGGAGAAAGTAAAAAAGCTTGAGAGGGAGAAGAAGTCTCAGCTCGCCGAGCTCCTTGAAGCCCAGAAGAAGATCGAGGGCTTCGAGATGCAGTTGAGAGAGGCGCATCAAAGAAACAAAGACCTCAACGAGGAGCTCTATTGGGAGAAAAATATATGGGAGTCTACCAACTCTAAGCTCACCAGCCAGTTGAATAAGCTAAGGAGGAGTTGAAAAAGGCGAAGGACCAACAGAAGTTGGCCGAGGATCGGGTTGAAAAGTGTGAGCAAATGGTGGACAGGATTATCAATGAGATTAAGGCAGGTGTGGAAGCCTGAATAAACCAAGCACGTGAAGAAGCCATATCCGACACCTGCTCGGGGTTCCTCTACACCTTATGGTTGAATCATCCAGAAATGGTGTAATACCCCACATTTTTGTGAGGTTGTCACGTAATTTAGACGAGTTTAAAATACCAAAAAATATACTTAAAATGGAAACAAGTGACCGAATCAGCTGCAGGGAGTGCCCTGGAGCTTAGATACATAAGGACAAAGGTATATCTTTGACGAGAGTCTCGAGGCGAGATTTATGACACTGAAAGAAATCAAATCAGAGACGATTTTTGGTTAAGCTAAGTTATAGCCTAAAAAGACCGAATGATGATAAGGGGCTTCCGAGAAATCGACCCTGAGGAGGCTCTAATTTTGTAAATAAAACAACCCTAAGATGGTTTTAGGATGAAACAAAGGTCCTGTGAGGGCGCTGGGATGAAATCGTACATATCGAGTAATTTTGAGTTATTATTTTTGGATTTTAAGTATCTCGATGAGAACTAATTTGATATTTGAGGGTGTGATTTTAATTAAAGAATTATCTAAATGAAATAAGCATGAAATTAAGAGTTCATGCAGTGAAATTTCAAAGTTTGAGAAATTGAAATAAGGGCCAAAATGTCATTTGAAAGAAGTTTGGGGTATTAGCTTGGATTTCAAAAATTAAATCCATTCTAGCTTTGGATTTGAAAATCCATTCAATTATATTTTTGAGTCTTTTGAGTCCATGGCTTAGCTTGTGACAAGTGGCACAATGTGATTGGTTAAACAAAGCTATAAATAAAGGCCATAAGTTGATCTCAAATCATTCCAAGGAAGTTTGAGAGTTGAGGCATTCTAAGTAGAGGAGCTTGCTCTAGAGAGAGAGGAGGAAGTTCTGCAAGAAGGCGGGAAGAAATCAGAGAAGAAGCGGGGGAGAATGAGTCTCACCGGAGTTACGTGTCTTCATCGGAGTTTACCAAAATCAGTCAAAAAACAAGCTAGGTAAGTCTTTTTTTTTATAATATTGTAGAGGGGGAAGAGAGGGTCGCGTAGGTTCAAACAGGGGTCGAGTCGGAGTTAAAATGAGGGAGATATGGTTGAAATACCAAACTGAGGCAAAGTTGTCTGAAACTAGTAAGCCGCGCGTGAGATACACGCGCAGGAAAGTGCTGCGTGTGAGGGCACGTGGGACACCTTCCTAGGGCCCGAGAGGGCGCGTGAGGGGCCCATTTCTCTTTAAATTTTTTAGTTTTGTCCACACTTTAATGCCCTTCAACTGTAAAAATATTTGAGGTTAGGTTTACCGAAACATGTGTTTTCTGCAGAAACCTAGGTCGTTTGCTATGAAATTGTATCTTCCAAGAGATAAACTTTCAAGGTGAGACTCTTATACTCCAAATCCTATTTTTTGTTCTCTTATGAGAGACTTCTATTGCATGAGACGTGTTTTGTGAAGTTCTTATACGTAAACTCTTATTGCTCTCTTACGTGAAATCATGTTGCATATATGAAATGTATTTTTCTGAAAAATATATGTTGTTGGCTTTTTAACTATTGCATTTATAAAATTCGTGTGATCATACTATTGCACCTATTTATTGTTGACCAAGGGCAAAAGTCGAATATCCCTAAGAGGCGCTATGCGTGCGCCATCGAGAAAGCTCTCGTGGGGAAGACCGTGAGTCCAAGGGATAACGAATGTGGTGTTTGCATGAGTTCTACGAGGTCGAGCCGAGATGACATGGTTGGGGACCTCCCAAGAGGCGCTATGTGTGCACCATTGAGAAAGCTCTTGTTAGAGGAGGCTGAAATGTTCACAAGGCACTTCGGAGTAGTTCTCGTTATTTTCCTCATACGTTTTATACTTGAACATGCATTGATATAAACTATTTTTTTGGAGTTTCTCACTAGAAGATTCATCTTCTAATTGGACTATGTCCCTGAAATATTCAAATGTTCCATGTTGGAAAAGTGGCTCTAAGAGAAAGGAGGTAGCTGAAGAATATGTTTAATTCGCTGCTTGTAGCATGTTTATCATATCTATGTTTATCTGCGAACCTATGTATGATTTGGATATATTTAAGACGTTCAGTTATCACTTGTGAAAGATGATGTCCATGTAATACATTTTGTAGACGTCTTGAACAATTTTATGATAAATAAAGCATTATGGTTGTAAACTATATCAGGTTTGATCTAGCTTTCACATTTGAAATTTTAACACCTGTCTTAGTTATTCGATTATTGAGTTTGTTAAGATGAGAAGGTGAAAATTAAGGTTTTTGGGGTATTGTGTGATGTATAACAGTGATTGTAATATGAAAAATTTTTACATTCCCAAAATCCTAAGTTATAACACGCTCAAGAAATTTGGGGTGTTACAAATGGACTTCGCTTTCTTTAGTGAGGAGGCCATTGATAGAGCACATATTTTCATACTATTTAGCCCTCATATTTAGTCTTTTCTGCACATTAGTTGTGTTATTTCATTCATCTTGATTTTATTTCATTTTATTTTATAGGAATTGGGCTTCACACTATTTTATTTTATTTTTCCAGGCTTAGGGCTATGTGGGAGCATGAGATGGGGCATGAGACATCTTGATGGCAATTTTAGCAGATTTGGAGATAGAGAAGATTTTAGCAGATTTGACCTCCTGCGCTTCCTTCAGCATTTTGGCTAAGATAAAATTCTAGAATGAAGATGATGTCTTCAGAGATATTGTAGACAACTTCTTGAGCTTTCTGGAATGATATGGTTTATCCAAATCCGAGTTCATTTGGGCCTTCAAACAGCGCTTCAAAGTCGGGGCCAAGAAGTTGGGGGCAAATTAGGAAAACTACACAGATACTAATTCTCTAAAAGGCCATATCTTGGGCGTCCGACATCCAAATCAAGTGATTCAAAAGCCCAAGTTCATCTAATCTTTCTGATATAAAATTCTTATGAAGAGGCTGAAGCCCAGAACGCACGAGAACCTTTCCGAAATTGGCCGTCAAGTTGCAGTACCCTAGGGTTTCCTCCTTAAGCTCTATTTAAGCACCTTAAGAGGCCATTAAAGGGACATTCTTGGAAGGGCGTGAACAGTGGCCGACTTCTCTTATCTCCATTGTTCTTGTGAAGATGGAAGGCTAAGGATCTTGTAATCAATTGCAACACCATCCTTGTTCTCGGTTTGAGTCTTTGGTTTTAATGGAAATCTGTTTTGTTTTGTTTTAACTTTGTTATTCTCTTGTTTCCGTTCTCTCTTGAATCTATGTATGTGTTGATACCGGTTGGATGAATGCATGCATTGTCTTTGTTTGAGAATCCAAGGTTTTTGTGCTCGGTTGAGGCTCTAACTGGAAGCAAGAACAACCTGTTTGGATGGTAATCCAATCAGTCTCGAATCTGTGCAATAAGGGGAATCAAAACTGATAGATTGAACTAAGAGGTTTCTGAAATCTGTTTATTGGTTTTCTTCCAAATCTTTGGCGGTTGTTAAAGGATTTTTCTGATTTTTGATTTGAGGATTAAAACTAAACAAATGGTTTATTGAGAAGGCGATGAAAACTGGGATAGAAGGATTGGTTTGCAATTGATTGCATCTTGATTTATTGTGTTCTTGTTCATTTTGTTTTCTGTTTTTCATCAAAAACTTTCCCCCCTGTTTAGCCTTGTTTTGACAGATCCGTTTGAGGTTCGTTGGGAGACGACTTAGGGTTGCACCTCTATTGCAAATCCGCATCATCATACTATCTAATCTATTGGTGTTCGACAGCCCCGATCAGATTTTGGCGCCGTTGCCGGGGAACCAATTTCGTTTCTGTCAAAGAAGACTGATTTTAAAGAAATTTGTGGTTGCTACTAGGTATATAGGTTGGAAACTAGCTGGTTGCGGGCTACTGGTCCAAAGCGAGTTAACCATACTCGGCACTGCTAGATACAACGCGACGTACCAAGTTTATGCCATAAATAAATCAAGAAGATCAAGAAGACCAGCAAAAAATAGAAAACTCTTATTCTCTTATTCTCTTCTTCTCTTCTTCTCTTATTCTCTTCTTTTCTTCTTCTCTTATTATTTTTTTTTCTCTTTTTGTCGTTGCTGATAGAAAACTCTTATTCTTTGTTTTGTAGGAGACCAACAAGCTGCATCCAAGTGCAAGAGATAGCAACAAAATCAGCAAGTGCAAGACAGCAAACTCTTATTTAGCGGCTTTGACAGCCTCCATGACAGATAGCAATATTTAAGGATTGAGATCAAGATACCAGTTCTATCTTCCTCCTTTCTCATCCTTACTTGATGTTCTTTCATGTCTATATGCTTCCCTTGATGTTTTCTTGCATTTAGAGTGGTTTTTGAGGCAAAACAGGAGCCAGTTTTAGAAAAAAAACGATTTTGAGGCAAACAGTTACTGTTCACATTTTTCCACTTGCTCCGATTGGGCTGATTTTTGGTGTCCAAAGAAATGGGGGTGTGAGGAATCAATGTC
This sequence comes from Diospyros kaki, assembly GCA_036245055.1. NCBI lineage: Eukaryota > Viridiplantae > Streptophyta > Magnoliopsida > Ericales > Ebenaceae > Diospyros > Diospyros kaki. The sequence continues at coordinate 12,216,353 of BSEG01000009.1, forward strand.
ACTATTATTCAGTGAGGAGACCCTTTTTTGGCCAAATTCCAACGTTTAGACCACTTTTTGGGCCATTTTGTGTTTCTTAGTGGCTGATTTTGTGTGGCTTTTAGTGTTTTTAGGTCCCTCAGTGTTTTTGTGTTGAAATTTTTTGAAAAATTGCATAAAAAAATCATCTTAGGGCTTCTTGATTGATAGATTTTATGTGCCTTACGTTTTTGCATTTTTTGTGTGCATAGGTCAGTTTCTGTGTGCTGTTTTTGTGAGTCATCTTGAGTGTGTTTTTGTGCTGATCTTTAGTGCATGACCAGATCCTCTAAGGGCATACCAATTGACCTAGACCTTGAAATAGAAAGGACCCTTAGGAAGCAAAGGAAGGCTAGAGAGTTAGAGCTTCGGATAGCTGATAATCCTCCTGCCTCTTCTGCCATTGCATCTGATATTCCTTCTGTTGCATCTGATATTCTTTCTGTTTCTGTTTCTATACCTATCCCTGACTTAAACACAATGGCGGGTAATGGGAATGGAAATAATGGAAATAATATAAATCTTGGTCATTTAGATGGTAGAACCATTAGAGAATTGGCTGCCCCTGATGTGCACTATCAGTCTTTATGCATTCAATATCCCCAATTGGATGCAACCTTTGAATTGAAATCTGGGCTAATCCATTTGCTTCCCAAGTTTCATGGCCTTGCAGGTGAAGATTCGCACAAGCACCTCAAAGAATTCCATGTTGTCTGTTCCACAATGAGGCCACAAGGAGTTGATGAGGAGCAGATAAAACTTAGGGCCTTCCCATTTTCATTGGATGGTGCTGCAAAGGATTGGTTATACTACCTACCACCTGCTGCCATCACAAGTTGGGATGGGCTCAAAAGTATCTTTTTGGAGAAGTTCTTTCCAGCATCCCGAACAGCTGCCATTCGGAAAGAAATTTGTGGCATAAGGCAGAATCATGGGGAGACATTACATGAGTATTGGGAGCGATTCAAGAAACTGTGTTCTAGTTGTCCACACCATCATATCAGTGACCAGCTGCTAGTCCAGTACTTCTATGAAGGTCTTATTCCAATGGATAGGTATTTGGTGGATGCAGCCAGTAGAGGAGCCCTCTCTGAAAAGACACCAGCAGCTGCTCAAGAGCTAATCTCCAAGATGGCACAGAATACCCAACAGCTTGGTACCAGATCAGCCACTCCCATGAGGCAGGCCAATGAGATTAGTGTTGCTGCCATCAATGACCAACAGAGGATAGAGAACAAACTGGAGGAATTGGCTTCCATGGTCAGACAGCTAGCCCTTGATAAAGGACAGTCCCAATCTCAACAGGTATGTGGTATTTGTTCATTATCCTCCCATGGTACTGACCAATGTCCTCAATTGCAGGAGAATACGAAGCTTGTGCTGGCATTTTTCCAGGAAGACCCTTCCAGCCACAGCATCATCAGCAGCCACAACATCATCAGCAGCAACACAGATATGATCCATATGCTGCCACCTATAATCCAGGGTGGAGAGATCATCCAAACTTGAGGTATGGAGGTCCTTCCAACCAGCCATTCCAGCCACATCATCAGCAACCTCAGCAGCACAGATTCAATGCACAAAGACCAAGTCAACAAATGCAGCAACCACAACCAGCCCCTAAATCAGAATCAAGCTTGGAAGATATCATGAAGCAGCTCGTTGCCAACAATCTCTAGTTTCAGCAAAGGACCGACACTGCCATACAAAATTTGGAGACACAGATTGGACAGCTTGCAACCAATATCAGTGAGCTACAGAGTCAAGGTTCGAGTCAGTTGCCTTCACAGCCAGTTTCAAATCCAAGGGGCAATGTAAGTGCTATCGTTCTCCGCAGTGGTAAGGAGTTGAGCAGCCAACCCTCTCCACAACCAGAATTTGAGCAGCAACAAGAAAGCCAAAAGGAAGATCAGCCTCCTCCCATTCAAAAGGACAAGCAGCCCACCACCATTGATCAAGATAAAGGAGAGACTTCTTACAACCATCCACTGCCATTTCCTCACCGAGCCACTCAAAATAAAAAGAAGGCAGAAGCTGAGTTGGACAAGGAGATCATGGAAACTTTCAAAAAAGTGAGGTGAACATACCACTCTTGGAGGCCATCAGACAGATTCCCAAGTATGCCAAATTTCTCAAAGACTTGTGCACCCACAAAAGGAAACTGAAAGGAAATGAAAAGATCAACTTGGGAAGAAATGTGTCAGCATTGATTCAACCTGCCATGCCTCAGAAATGCAAAGATCCATGGACTTTCACCATTCCTTGCACTATTGAAAATTTGCAATTTCATAATGCTATGTTGGATTTAGGAGCCTCTATTAATGTGATGCCTAAATCTATGTATTCTTCTTTGCAGGCAGGTGCAGGCACATTGACATCTACATGAGTGGTGGTCCAGTTGGCAAATAGGAGCACAGCATACCTTGAGGGAGTATTAGAGGATGTGTTAGTGAAGGTAAAGGATTTCATATTCCCTGCTGACTTCTATGTTTTGAATATGGAGGATGATCACACACCCGGACACGCACCACTTATCCTAGGAAGACCCTTCTTGAAAACTGCAAGGACAATAATTAATGTGCATGAGGGTACTTTATCTATGGAGTTTGCTGGTAACACTATTCAATTCAATATCATTGATTCCATGAAGTATCCCTTAGAAGATCATTCTGCCTTGCATGTTAACTTTATTGACTTAATAGTGGAGAAATCATGTGTTGAGTTATATGATCTTGAGTCTGAATTCCCCACCATTCATAATTTTCCTGATGATATGCATTGCCTTTAGTGTCATGACGGACTCAGTAAGTGTAGTGCTTGTTCTGAAATAGATGAGTTTTTGAGTATTGTTGAGAGTGCACCTTCTCATACTATATGCGATTCTGATGTGCCTCCCATAGAGGAAGTTTCTGTTGTTGAGAATGTATTGCAGGTAGGTGGCAACATAAGCAGACTGGTGCCTTCAATTCAACAGCCACCCACCTTGGAGTGTAAGCCCCTGCCCGAGAATCTGAAGTACGCCTACTTGGCGGATGGAGACAAGCTACCCGTGATCATTGCCAACAACCTTTATCCTGACCAAGAGGAGAAGTTGTTGAATCTGTTGAAGCAACATAAGAGAGTCCTAGGTTGGTCACTTGCAGACATTCCTGGTATATCCCCTTCCTTATGCATGCACAGGATTCCTTTAGAGGAAGAAGCTCGACCAGTGAGACAGCCCCAAAGGAGACTCAATCCCACCATTTTAGATGTGGTCAAGAAAGAGGTAAGTAAACTACTTTCAGCTGGCATTATTTATCCTATCTCTGATAGCAAGTGGGTGAGTCCAGTGCAGATAGTTCCAAAGAAGACAGGATTCACAGTGGTAGCCAATGAGAAGAATGAGTTAGTGCCCATGCGAGTGCAGAACAGCTGGAGAGTCTGCATTAACTATAGGAGGCTCAACCAAGCTACCAGGAAGGATCATTTCCCACTCCCATTCATTGATCAGATGCTAGAGAGGTTAGCTGAAAAGTCCCATTACTACTTTCTTGATGGTTTTTCTGGTTATTTTAAGATTTGCATAGCACCGGAGGATCAGGAGAAGACCACCTTCACCTGCCCTTTTGGCACTTTTGCATACCGGAGGATGCCATTTGGTCTATGTAATGCCCCAGGTACATTCCAGCGATGCATGGTGAGTATATTTTCAGATTTACTTGAGCATTGCATGGAAGTTTTCATGGATGACTTTTCTGTTTATGGGACCTCCTTTGATGAGTGTCTAATCAGTTTGGGTAGAGTCCTAGAGAGATGTGTCGAGAAGAATCTTGTCCTAAATTTTGAAAAATGTCATTTCATGGTTGAGCAGGGGATTGTTTTGGGTCATGTTGTGTCCAAGAGGGGTACAGAGGTTGATAAGTCCAAGGTCGATATCATTTCTTCTTTGCCTTACCCCGCGTCTGTGCGGGAGGTACGTTCTTTCCTTGGACATGCAGGATTCAACAGGAGATTCATCCAGGACTTCAGCAAGATTGCCCTTCCAATGTCCAACCTGCTTCAGAAGGATGTGGAATTCAAATTTGATGAGTCTTGCAAGATGGCCTTTGAGGAGCTTAAGAGGCGCTTGACTTCTCCACCCATCATTCAGCCACCCAATTGGGACTTACCATTCGAGCTCATGTGTGATGCTTCCAATTATGCAGTTGGTGCCGTCCTTTCACAACGAGTGGAGAAGAAGTCACACGTCATTGCTTATGCCTCGCGTACTCTGGATAACGCCCAAGCAAACTACACCACTACTGAAAAGGAGCTTCTTGCCATTGTGTTTGCTTTAGATAAATTTTGCTCTTATCTCCTGGGTTCTAATGTTGTGTTTTCTGATCGTGCAGCTTTGAAATATCTCTTGAAGAAGCACGATGCCAAACCCAGGTTGATACGGTGGATGCTCCTACTTCAAGAGTTCAATGTTGAGATCAAAGACAAGAGTGGAGCTGAGAATCTTGTGGCTGATCATTTGAGCAGGCTTCCTTCCTCTTCAGATGCCACTACCATGGACTGTCAGCCTATCAAAGATGACTTCCCAGATGAGTTACTCTATCACTTGCATGGTACTGAGCCCTGGTATGCTGACATTGTTAATTTTCTAGCTGCATCTGATATCCCTGCCCATCTTAAGAGAGATCAGCTAAGTAAATTTAAAAGTCAGGCCAAGTACTATGTATGGGATGATCCATATTTATGGCGCATGTGTAGTGACCAAGTCCTTAGGAGATGTGTGCCCGATATTGAGTTTGCTTCAGTCTTGCATTTCTGTCATTCACTTGCATGTGATGGTCACTTTGGTCCTCAACGCACAGCTAGAAAGGTCCTAGACTCAGGTTTATATTGGCCATCCCTTTTTCGAGATGCTCATACATTTTGTAAGAATTGCACACGTTGCCAGCACACAGGATCAATATCACGTAGGAATGAAATGCCTCAGCAACCCTTACTATTTTGTGAGATCTTTGATGTTTGGGGTATTGATTTCATGGGTCCTTTTCCTGTCTCTTTCGGCTTTTTGTACATTCTTTTGGTTGTGGATTATGTTTCGAAATGGGTGGAAGCTAAAGCCACCAGGACTGATGATTCTTCTGTGGTTGCAGATTTTGTTAGATCTCATATTTTCTGCAGGTTTGGCATTCCCAAGGCCATCATCAGTGATCAAGGATCCCACTTCTGCAATAGAACGATGCAATCCATGCTCCGAAAGTATGGAGTCTTACATAAAGTGGCGACGCCCTACCATCCACAGACCAATGGGCAGGCTGAGGTTTCAAACAGAGAGATCAAGCACATTCTAGAGAAGACAGTCCAGCCCAACAGGAAAGACTGGAGCAAAAGGTTGGAAGATGCACTTTGGGCCTACCGCACGGCCTACAAGACTCCTATTGGCATGTCCCCATATCGATTGGTCTTTGGAAAATCATGTCATCTGTCGGTAGAGATCGGGCATAAGGCCTATTGGGCGGTAAAGCAATGCAACATGGATATGACAGAGGCTGGTTCCCAACGAAAGCTTCAATTGCAAGAGCTTGAGGAATTGAGATTGGAAGCATACGAGAACTCCAGAATTTACAAGGAAAAAACTAAGGCTGCTCATGACAAATTGATCAACAAGAAAGAGCTCGGAGTTGGCCAGAAAGTCCTCCTATACAACTCCCGTCTGAAACTAATGCCAGGTAAGTTGCGTTCTCGTTGGATTGGTCCTTTTGTGGTTACTCATGTTTTTCCTTATGGTGCAGTTGAGCTTATGGATGAGTCAACCATAAGGCGATTCACAGTCAACGGGCAGCGGCTTAAGCCATTCTACGAGAGCTTTCAAGAGCATACTATGGAGGAGCTGCATCTCCTCAACGCCGCCTACAATTGACAAAATCAGGCTGTTCCTCTCTCCTTATTCTTTTTATTATTTACTTGTCCTATACCTGATTCTTGCTGCATGCTTACATTGAGGACAATGTAATGTTTAAGTGTGGGGGGAGGAGTTTTAGAAAATTGAAAATTGAATTCCAAAAAAAAAAAAAAAAAAGAAAAAAAAAAATTGCAAAATGAGGCAAATTGAGTTTGAAAGAATTTAGCATGATTAGAAAGTTGATCTTATCTTTTTGGGCTTTCAAGTAAATTGGAAATGAGTTTGGCTTGGTGAGTTGATTGAGGTAGTCTTTGTGGGAATATTTGTGCATGTTCTTGTCCTTTCTTATGCTATGCCTGCATCCACTGAATTATGGGTATCATTCCAGAGCTTGTTTTGAATCTTTATTGAAGCTATCAGTGCTCATGCATGTGAAAAGATGATTAAGGCATTCTTTCATTTTATACCTAAAAAAAAAAAAGAGAGTGATCTTTTCCCTTCTTTAGGTTGAAGAACATTCATTGCATCCCTCGATTAAAAAAAAAAAGAAATTAAGCAAGTCCTTTGGAATCAAAAGAAGAAAAGGAAAAAAAAAATAGATAGAAAGGCCAAAGGCCAAGGTGAGATGGAGCGTAAAACGCACTCACCAAGGTGGGATGGAGCGTAAAACGCACCCACCATGCGAAAAAAAAAAGAAAAAAAAAAAAGGTTCTATTTTCTGCTTGCTTAATAGTTCTTCATTGATCTTGGGATTGTCTTGAATGTTTTCTTTCCTCCTAAAGTTTACTTTTCATTGTTATCTTCCTATCCCTTTCACCTTACCATGTTTGAGCCATGAATAAAAGTCCTTTTGATTTGCATGCATAAAGCACTGAGAGTGGAGATTTAGAAGATGAGCATATCTGGTAGTGGAATTATGATTTGGTGGATTTGGGCATAGCATTTGAGGAACTTGAAAGCATGTTCTTATTCTATGAGGGTCTGCTTATCTTGACTCGCCTTGCCAAGTAAAATTGCCATGCTACTTGTTTGTTTGGGAAGTGTAAGAAAGATAATCTTCGAAGTGTTGAATTCCTATAAAACTTGTCATGCCTCTCATTTTGCATTCTTAGCATCCTTTTTATTTAAAAGAGTGAATGTTAGTGTTTAGTGTTTTGCCCAGGAGTGCAAAAGTCCAAGTGTGGGAGAATTTGATAGAGCACATATTTTCATACTATTTAGCCCTCATATTTAGTCTTTTCTGCACATTAGTTGTGTTATTTCATTCATCTTGATTTTATTTCATTTTATTTTATAGGAATTGGGCTTCACACTATTTTATTTTATTTTTCCAGGCTTAGGGCTATGTGGGAGCATGAGATGGGGCATGAGACATCTTGATGGCAATTTTAGCAGATTTGGAGATAGAGAAGATTTTAGCAGATTTGACCTCCTGCGCTTCCTTCAGCATTTTGGCTAAGATAAAATTCTAGAATGAAGATGATGTCTTCAGAGATATTGTAGGCGACTTCTTGAGCTTTCTGGAATGATATGGTTTGTCCAAATCCAAGTTCATTTGGGCCTTAAAACAGCGCTTCAAAGTTGTGGCCAAGAAGTTGGGGACTTCTTGAGCTTTCTGGAATGATATGGTTTGTCCAAATCCAAGTTCATTTGGGCCTTAAAACAGCGCTTCAAATTCTTTAAAAGGCCATATCTTGGGCGTCCTACATCCAAATCAAGTGATTCAAAAGCCCAAGTTCATCTAATATTTCTGATCTAAAATTATTATGAAGAGGCCGAAGCCCAGAACGCACGAGAACCTTTCCGAAATCGGCCGTCAAGTTGCAGTACCCTAGGGTTTCCTCCTTAAGCTCTATTTAAGCACCTTAAGAGGCCATTAAAGGGACATTCTTGGAAGGGCGTGAACAGTGGCTGACTTCTCTTCTCTCCATTGTTCTTGTGAAGATGGAAGGCTAAGGATCTTGTAATCAATTGCAACACCATCCTTGTTCCCGGTTTGAGTCTTTGGTTTTAATGGAAATCTGTTTTGTTTTGTTTTAACTTTGTTATTCTCTTGTTTCCGTTCTCTCTTGAATCTATGTATGTGTTGATACCGGTTGGATGAATGCATGCATTGTCTTTGTTTGAGAATCCAAGGTTTTTGTGCTCGGTTGAGGCTCTAACTGGAAGCAAGAACAACCTGTTTGGATGGTAATCCAATCAGTCTCGAATCTGTGCAATAAGGGGAATCAAAACTGATAGATTGAACTAAGAGGTTTCTGAAATCTGTTTATTGGTTTTCTTCCAAATCTTTGGCGGTTGTTAAAGGATTTTTCTGATTTTCGATTTGAGGATTAAAACTAAACAAATGGTTTATTGAGAAGGCGATGAAAACTGGGATAGAAGGATTGGTTTGCAATTGATTGCATCTTGATTTATTGTGTTCTTGTTCATTTTGTTTTTTGTTTTTCATCAAAAACTTTCCCCCCCCCCCCGTTTAGCCTTGTTTTGACAGATCTGTTTGAGGTTCGTTGGGAGACGACTTAGGGTTGCACCTCTATTGCAAATCCGCATCATCATACTATCTAATCTATTGGTGTTCGACAGCCCCGATCAGCCATCGAGGAGATGAAACAGTTTGCGGCTAAAACTACTAAGGATGTCGTGGCTTCCACCTCGCTGGATCCAAGCCAGGTCATCTCGCCAGCCGCTAATGTCGAGGTTGAGGCAATCGATAATGCCGAGGTCCAGCCAGCTGTAACTCCCCCTAGTTAGGTCTTCTTTCTGTTTTCTTTTTGCTTTATAACACAATCATCTTTGTCAATGAAATTAAATATTTCTAAACTCGTGTCTCTTGCCTTAATTTTGCAACGAACTCAAGCCAATCAGACTCAAAGTTTAAATAAGACTTAATGAGATAATACTTGAACCAATCCTCATAATATAACTTCAACCGATCTTCATGACTTAACTTTAACACAAGATCCAAGAAGCTCCTGTATATCAGGATAAGCTCGAAAGTATAACTTGGAAGAAACCTTCAAAAATATAAATTGAGAATGGATCTTCCGAACATAGGTTATGGTAAACCCAAAGAGTTCTCAGCTCGCAGATTAGCAAGCTTGAAATAGTTCATCAAGGATAGACGTAATAGTCAATAATCAATACGTGTCCAGTAAGTTGCGAACAACCATAAGTAGGTAAATTAAGGCAACCCTTGGTTGACATGTCTTGACAGAAGAATATCCGGATCATATTGAAGACCTCGCCAAGATATACGTCCACATAGATCGCCTCACGATCTCAGCTAACGTACCATGGCTAAACAACTCATGATTGATGAGCATAATAATTGATAATCAGGATGTGTGTCAAGTAGGTCACAAAGAACTATACTTAGGAAAATTAAAACAAACCTCAGCTAACATGTCCTAACAAACCTCAACGCATGGATTTCTTCAAGCACGGTTTGATAATCAGTGCCATCAATGCATCTTAAAAGCGAGGCTAAACCCCCCCTCTTGTATAGACTATCATCATAAACGCAATACCGAGCTGCTCGAGCTGGCAATCGACGTGCCTCTAACTTTTCTTCCAGAAGTTTCCCATTTTTCCGATAGTCTGGTATGGGATTCATCCATGAGCCTTGGGGCACCTCAATTATCATCATTTTAGCTTGTTGTTCTATGCTCAGGGTAGCTAAGAACTCTACCGGTATGGCCCCCAAGAACTTCGCATCTTGGGCAGTTGCTAGGCTAGCCAGTGCATCCGCATGAGAGTTTTAAGAATGGAGAATCTACCATATCTCATATTTTTCAAAAGTAGCTAGGAGCTTACGTACCTTCAGTAGGTATGCCACCATTTCCGTTCCCTTGGCCTGATATTCTCCCCGTATTTGATTTACAACCAGCTGAGAATCACTAAAAATTACCAAGGCCTCAGCTAGCACCTCCTTTGCTAGGTGAAGTCCTACCAATAGGGCCTTGTACTCAGCTTCATTATTGGTGGCTGGGAAATCAAATCTCAGAGCATAGAGGATCTTTTGGCCCTCGGCACTTATCAGCATGACCCCAACTCCAGCTCCCTGCTCACTTGATGATCCATCCAGGTACAGCTCCCAGGACAGTCTTTCTAAGCATTCAACTTCCTCTTCAATTGGCCCAGTGAACTCAACAATGAAGTCCGCCAAAGCCTGCCCCTTTATAACCGTCCTCTGTTTATACTCTATATTAGAATTGGGTGAGCTCATAACCCACTTCAGCAAGCAACCCAAGGTGTCTAGCTTCTGCAAGATCTCCCCCAGCGGGTACTTGGTTAGGACTTCAATCTGATGAGCCTAAAAATAAGACCATAGCTTCCTTGATGCCATTACCAGGCAATAGGTAAGCTTTTCCATCAGTGCATACCTTGTTTGTGCATTGATGAGGCTCTTGCTGACATAATAAACGGGGTGTTGTACCCTATCATCCTCTCGAATGAGAGTCACACTGAGAGCATCTTGAGACACTCCCAAGTATATGGTTATCTTTTCTCCATCTTCAGGCTTGGCGAGGAGTGGAGCTTGTCCCATATACTCCTTTAGTTATTGGAAAGCGGACTCGCATTCTTCTGTCCACTGGAAATCTCGTGCCTTTTTCAACAGCTCGAAGAATGGGGTGCATTTATCTGTTGCCTTAGAAATAAATCGGCTCAAGGCAGCGACCTAGGTGTTGAGGCTTTGCACATCTTTTTTTCGTATAGGTAACCTCATATTTAGCAAAGCTCTTATTTTCTCTGGGTTGGCCTCAATACCTCTATTATTTACCATAAATCCCAAAAACAAATTTGGAGGGCACCCTAAAAGTGTACTTTAGAGGGTTAAGCTTCATCTGATAACTTCTGAGGACCTTAAACATCTCTCCTAAATTAGAAATGTGATCAGTACCTGTTTTGACTTTACCAGCATGTCGTCAACGTAGACCTCCATGGTCTTGCTAATCAGCGCCTCGAACATCATGTTTACCAGCCTCTTGTAGGTTATCCCAGCATTTTTCAGCCCAAAAGGCATCACCTTGTAACAATAAATCCCCCGATCTGTAATAAACGAGTTGTGCTCCTCGTTGCTTGGGCTCATGGGGATCTAGTTATAGCCCGAATAAGCATCCATAAAGATGAGGAGCTGGTGATTGATGGTAACATCCACGAGCTGATCGATCCTAGGGAGAGGAAAGCTATCCTTCAGGCAAGCCTTGTTCAGGTCGGTGAAGTCGACACAGGTCCTCCAGTTCCCATTCTTCTTCTTTACCAAGACTGGGTTAGCTACCCAGACCGGGTAGTGGGCCTCTCTAATGAACTCATTTTTCAAGAGCTCGTCTACTTCTTCTTTAAGAGCGGCATAACGCTTTCGAGTTATTGGCCTCCTCTTGTGACGCACTGGCTTGTAACTGGGATTTACATTAAGCCAGTGCGACATCACCTCTGGGGCTATCCCTACCATATCCTCGTGATTCCATGCAAACACATCTAGGTTAGCTTTAAGGAAGTTGGCGAGTTGGGACTTTATCTCGGGAGCTAGATTCTTTACCAGCTTGAGGCATATTTCTTCATCCACTTCACTAAACGAGATGTTCTCAAGCTCTTCTACTGGGCCTGTGGTCTTATCACAGTCTACCTCAAGAGGATCCAGATCGTAGCTGACACCTCTGTGGTTGGAAGGTCACGAGTCACCTCCTGCGACAACATTTACCTTTTTTCCTTTGGCCCTTATTTTTACAGCATCTTCATAGCAGCACCTTGCGAGGTGTTGCTCACCTCGTACACACCCTACTCCATTGGGGGTCGGGAATTTAATAGTCAGTGACCTGGTAGAGGTGACTAAATTCAGATCGTTCATGGCCAGCCTTCTGAGTATGACGTTGTACACCGAAGGGCAGTCAACTATTAGGAATTCCACCAACGTGGTGTCCTGGCGTTCCGCATCTCCAGTAGTAAAAGGGAGACTAATCCGTCCAATAGGGATAACTATATCTCTTGTGAACCCATAGAGTGGCTTTGGGGATGAGCTCAACTACTCCGATCCTAGCCCAATCTGATCAAAGCAAGCTCTGTACATCACATTCACCGAGCTTCTGGTATCCACCATTATCCTTCGCACTTATGCATTACCGATCTAGGCACGAATAACGAGAGCTTCATTATATGGCCAGTGCACATCTCAGGCCTTTTCCTCTGAGAAAGTGATCTCCTTTGTCATTCCTCTAGCCCACTTCATAGGTGCGCCTTGCTAGTTCAATCCTGCTAACAAGACGTGGTTGGCCTCACGCACATAATTTTCATGGGACCGATGAGAAGTCCCGGCAAGGTGAAGTCCACCATGAATTGTGTAGATCATTCAAACCGCCGATGAATGCTCATCATCAGGGGGAGGCGGCTTCTGTGTCGATTGCTGGGTCGACTGATTGGTCAGTTGCACCACATAATCCCTCAGCCAACCTCTTTTGATCAGGTCCTCAATAGCGTCCCTCAAGTCCCAGCATTCAGAGATGTTATGACTTGCCTCGTTATGGTATGCACATAATTTCTCCTTGTTTGTGAATTTGTTGGGAGTTCTTATCAGGTTGGGCTTCTCGAACTCCTCCCTGTTTCTCTTCATGGTGAAGATCCTGTAATACCCCGAGAGCCCAGAGAAGTTAGTATATATCGAGGATAGTGTAAGGAAGGAAACAACACCAGCTGGATACCTTTTGGGCTGAATGTTGGCAAAGAACTCCCAAGTTAAGCGTGCTTAACCTGGGGTAATCCAGGGATGGGTGACCCCCCTGAGAAGTTCGTGTAGGCCCATCAGGGTAACTTGTTCCGGTTCTTCCTATTCTTGATCGGGATGTTACAGGTGGTATCAGAGCCGACCCCTGAGCCTCTGAGCGCGTTGGTGGGGTAAACCTCAGTGAGGAGGCTGAGTCCTGAGGGGGGTGTGTAGGCCCCTATTGGGGGTGCGTGTAGGCACCTTAGGCGAATCCCATATCGACCATGCAAGGGGGGAGAGATCTGGGACCGGTTGTAAGGTCACATGACGAGGACGTCATGTGGTTAAGGGGGGAGAATGTAATACCCTGAGAGCCTAGAAAAGTTAGTATATATCGAGGATAGTGTAAGGAAGGAAACAACACCAGTTGGATACCTTTTGGGATGAATGTTGGCAAAGAACTCCCAAGTTAAGCGTGCTTAACCTGAGGTAATCCAGGGATGGGTGACCCCCCTGGGAAGTTCGTGTAGGCCCATCAGGGTAAGTTGTTCCGGTTCTTCCTATCGCTCGATCGTGATGTTACAGATCCTCTCTCGGGGATCAAACAAGTCAGAATAGCTATCGAAGCAACCTGATCCCTAAGTTTCTCTTCCATTGTTGCCGTTATTCCTTTTCTTGTTTTAGTTAGAGCCCTTAGCCTCTTCTTTCTGTCTGGAGGGATTCTTTAAGCCAAAAGCCTCTTCCCACTGGATCTCCTTAGCAGCTCTTTATAGAATTCCCCCAAATCTTTAACAGGGGTCTTGTAAATGCTCTCATAGAGCTTCCCATCCTTGTGAAGACCTGCGGAGATCGCAATTAAGATGCTTTCATCGGAGGGATCCTCAATATTGCTCACCTCTTATCTAAGCCTAGCAATGTAGTTCTTCAAGGACTCGTTTGTCGTCTGGAACACTATGGTAAGGTGACACATCGGGGCGAGCTGCCTTCTCAGTGCCCTGTATTGATTAAGAAATCTTTGCTAACACTTCTCCTAGCTACCGATGCTGCGAGGTGGAAGGCTTTTGAACCAAGCTTGGGGAATATCGCCTAAGGTCGCTGGAAACACGGGACACTTGACCAACGAGCTGGTGGTCTACAAATTAATCAGGACATTGAACGCATCCAAGTGGTCATAGGGGTCACTGTCCCCATTGTACTGCTGCATACTCGAGACTTTGAATCTACGAGGGAGAGGTTCGAGCTCGAGCTTGACCTCTCTAGTGAACGGTGTCCTATCTCCATGACCATTATTCTGGCCACAAACTCCTTGTTGCGCGTCCAATTACCGGACTCTTACAATTTCTTAACGGTAGAGTCTGGGTCTGTAGATCCTTAGGTTTGCATTCGCTTTCTTATCTCCTGTTCTAGGGAATGATAATTTGGGGGCGAATAATTATCTCCGATATCTTCCTCACCCGGTGGAGGTCTCTCATCCGGTTGATGGTTAATCCCACGGGGTGAAGGGATTTTAGGTGGTCTCTAAATAGCCTACGCCTGAGTTTGGGCTGGACCCTGACCGCTTTAGCGAGTTGCATAACTGTATTCTCTAATGCCTCTTGACGTTATTGCCAGGCCTAGATCGTCTCCATTCTAGTAGTTGGAGTGACAGGTGGAACAGGGGCCTGTGGTGGCATGCTGATGGTAACTCCAACCGGTGGTGGAATAGGGGCACCCACTTCAGAAACAATGGGTCCTCCGACCAACGGAACATTCAACGATGATTTTCTGGCAAATCGCCATTGCATCAGAGCTTCGTGCGTTCCTTCCTCTTGCCATGGCTTGCGATTAGAGCGGGGCCCTTCTTCTAGCACCAAAATGTTGATGTTCAGAATCAGCTGACCGTGATTTGTTGGCCCGCAATGAATAAATAAGCCAAAATGCAAGGAGAAAGAACAAAATAGAATGAACACAGGAAATTTTTATGTGGTTCGGTCAGAACGATGCTTACTCCATGACTGTCCTCTACTTATTCCAATAGAGTAACAATATGTTATTATGATTGTCCTCTTTTGTATAATGATTTTTGACCCCTATTTACAATGGAGGATGTTTACAATTGCATAAGATCCAAAAGTGGAAGAATGACATCATGGAGACATGATGTCCTTATCAATCCCGTAAAATCAAGAGTGGGTTCCGTATTACCAGGGATCTAGTTTGTTTTAGATAAAGTAGGTGGGACCCTATGTCTGGGTGCTCTGAGATATTGTTATTATGCAAGCTGGATGATTAGGCCGGCAGATGGAAGTATCAGTGGGAGCTCACTTGGTTAGGCCAGTGAGTTGGAAGTATTGTTAGGAGCTTGCTTGGTTCCGCAGTTTGAGCTCGGGCTTCAGCGACTCATGGCCTTGTTTTGATGAGCTTAACCTTGGGCTTATTAGGCTTCTGACGATTGGGCTGGTTTGCTGGGTTATGCCCAGCCCATAAGTAGTGGTGAGGGAAATACCCATAACAAGTTCTAGATTGAGTTAATAGCCGACACCCAACCTATTTCTAAGGCTCCATATCGAATGTCTCCTAACAAGTTAAAAGAATTAAAAGTTCAATTGTAGGAGATGGAAGATAAAGGCTTTGTTAGATTGAGTGCCTCGCCTTAGGGTGCATAGGTGCTATTCATGAGGAAGAAGGATGGTTCGATGAGACTAGGTATAGATTATAGACAATTGAATCAAGTGACTTTGAAAAACAAGTATCCTCTTCCATAGGTGGATGATCTTCTAGACTAGCTTTGGGGAGCCTTAGTCTTCTCCAAGATTGACTTGAAATTTGACTATCATTAAGTAAGGGTTAGAGAGGAAGACATCCAAAAGATAGCTTTTCGGACCCTGTATGGGCATTTTGAATTTGTGGTTATGCTGTTTAATCTAACGAACACCCCTGAGATATTCATAGACTTGGTAAATCGGGTGTTTTGAGAGTATCTTGACTATTTTTTTTTATCATGTTTATAGATGACATTTTGATTTACTCTTCGAGTTTGGAAGAGCATGAAGTTCATATTCGAATGGTTTTACAAAGACTTCAGGAAAAGCGATTGTACACTAAGTTGAGTAAATGTGATTTTGGGCAAAGACATGCGGGATTTCTAGGTCATGTGATTTATGGTGAGGACATCTCAGTAGATCCTGTAAAGATTAGGGTCGTGATGGATTGGTTGAACCTACTTATAACGCCCCACTCATATTACTTGCCATGCTCTGATACCAACTATAACGCCTCACTCCCACTTATGGGTGCTACTGGGGAATAATCAACTGGATTGTCCATCCATCAACTAGATTCGAAAGGGTTGGACTATGTTAAAACAAGAAACACTCTAGGTGGGCACGAGGCTTCGTCCTTTCCTTCGCTCCACTCGAGGAGTCAATTATGAGATTTCAAAAAGATATTATAGCAAAAGGAACCCAAAACCTCAAGTGAACACCATCCTTCTTTAGCTCGATTGACTTGAGCCAAGGATAACCACCCCAAACTTGGGTGACATTTAGGTTGTGTTTCTTAAACCGACTTTTGCCCTTGAGCGAAAATTTCTATTTTTTGGAAAAATATAGATATGTGAGGAATTTCCCTTAGGCATGGAAAAATAGCCCAATATTTTGAAAACCCAAGAGAACTTGGATATTTTCTGAAGAGAAAATGAATAAATGGGTTTTTCTAGAAAATCATGTAAGCTAAGGAATTTTAGGCAAGTAAAGATAAAATTTTGCTTTAGAGTAAAAGTCGATTTAAGCAACACAACCTAAATGTCACCAAAGCCTGGGGTAGTCATCCTTGGCTCAAGTCAGTCGAGCTGAAGAAGGATTCTGCTCACTTGAGGTTTCGGATTCCTTTTGCTGTAATATTTTTCCAAAATCTCAGAACTGGCTTCTTGAGTGGAGAGAAGGAAAGGACGAAGCCTAATGCCCACCTAGGGCATTTCTTATTGAAACATAGTCCAACCCTTTTGAATCTGGTTGATGGGTGAACAATCTAGTTGATTATTCACCAATAGCACCTGTAGGTGGGAGTAGGGCATTACTGTAACACCCCATCTCCAAGAACTGCTCGAAAGGAGGTGCTACAGGAAAATAAAATAAACTAACTGATAAACTGAAATATGATACCATGACTGAACATCTCAATCAACTGAAATAAAAACTCTGAGTCAACACAACTGAAAAGCATAAACTCTAACTAAGGGACAATCCCTTAACTGAAATATAAAATAGATCTAAATTGACAAAACACTATAAAACTCAACAGACTCCCAGACATCTTTTATCTTGAGCAGCTCCACGTACACACACTATAGACCACTGCTGTTAGGCCCTACGTCTGATACTCCCCTGCTAGAACCTGGAGGGGTGAAGAGTACAAGGTGAGCTACAAAAGCTCAGCAAGTAATAAGCTGGAAAGAATACTGAAGCTGAATCGAAGAATATCGATACTGATAAATAACTGACTGAACTTGTACTGTATAATCATTGTCTATTTGCATTAATAAAAATGTAATGCACATAAACTGTAAACTAAATGCAGGTATGAAACTTTGGCTCATATGCCCACATAATCTGATAATACATACCTGTGTGATCTGAAACCAGCATACATAAAAACTGTAAGCACATACTGTGGGCAATATGCCCCTAGCCCCCTGGTGGCCCCCAGGTGGGCAACTCATAAACTGAGTTGAAACTGAAACTGATGGGATCCTCGCGGACTAAGCCGCTTGGCACCCATAATGCAATGCAATGCTCACATAAATGCTGGCACACGATATGTAGTGCTCCATATAAAGTCATGCTTAATGCTCATACCAAAATGTATGCACATAATCTCACCAAATAATGCTGATCATGTCATAATAAAATAATGCTGAACATGAAATGATCTTCATCTATATATTGGAATACAAAGATTCAATGAACTATGATTTAGGGTACGGGTATGATTAACTTGTTATGTTCTGGCTTATGAATTCAATGTTGGAAGGTATTGAATACATTAATTGAATTAAACTTGAACTAGGACTCACTAGAAGCTAAATTGGATTTCTGGAAAAGTTATCTGGATATCTGGAAGGATATCCAGATATGATGAAAGGCATCCGGATATGAAGAAGGCTCATCCGGATACACTGACATTCAAAGTAGAAGCTATTCGAATATGCTGGGATGTATTCGGATATGAACTAGGACATCCGGATATGATTCTGGTCATCCGGATATCTCACTGATGCATTCGGATATAACTGGGGACTATTCGAATGAAAAATTCAACTTTTGAGGGAGGCATCCGGATATCAGGCGAGACATCCGGATATTATCTTGACCTTT
This sequence comes from Diospyros kaki, assembly GCA_036245055.1. Lineage (NCBI taxonomy): Eukaryota > Viridiplantae > Streptophyta > Magnoliopsida > Ericales > Ebenaceae > Diospyros > Diospyros kaki. The sequence continues at coordinate 12,234,300 of BSEG01000009.1, forward strand.
CCGGATGTATAAACAAACCATCCGAATATCTTACTTGAAGAACTTTAGATACATCCGGACATGATACAAGGTATCCGGATATTAGAAATTAGAGTAATAGAACTTGCAATCCAAAATGGATAAGGATTAATGGAACTTGCAATCCAAAATGGATGAGGATTAATAGAACTTGCAATCCAAAATGGATAAAGATTAATGGAACTTGCAATCCAAAATGGATAAAGATTAATGGAACTTGCAATCCAGAATGGATAAGGATTAATGGAACTTGCAATCTAAAATGGATAAAGATTAATAAAACTTGCTCATAACTTCACTGTTATACGCATATATATATACATCTCTTCTTAATGATATAAATCTGAAAACTACAACGAAGAACTAGAATAGTTTGAAATCAAAACTGATATGAACCTGTAATGGAAGGGATTACAGGAAGAATACTTGCCTGATAGAACTCTCTGATCGAACCTTGGAGTGATCTTGAAGACTCTAGTAAGCCTCTGCTATCTCTTGGCCTCTTGGTTCTTCACATGGCGTGAAGAAAAATTAAGCTAATGGGCTCTATATATAGAGGTATAAAACCCTAGATCCCACTCCCTTTATAATATGGATTCCTTCTCCTAATATAACTAGGAGACTTTAAACCAAAACCATCTCATACATGGATTCTCATTCTCCTTTAAATACATAATCTCACTTAATTAATAATAGTACAAAAATTATTATTAAAACTCTCAAATAATAATAAAACTCTTGAATTACCTTCATGCCCTTGCATTTAATTTTCACAATAAATAAATGTCATTAAATGCTATATAAAAACCCTAGATCCTACTCCCTTTCTAACATGGATTCCTTCTCTTAATATAACTAGGAGACTTTAACCCAAAACCATCTCACATATGGATATCTTATAACTAGGAGACTTTAAACCAAAACCATCTTACTTATGGATTATCTTAATCCCTTAATCAATCTAACTTTAATTAACAATTAAATTTTAATAACAAATTCCTAAATGACCTTCATGTTCTAGCATTTAATTTCCACAACAAATAACTAGAATTAGATGCTCTTTAAATACTATTTAAATACTATTCTCTCCATTAAAAATCTAAATTGCCACCTTGGCAAATTCCATTAAATCTAACATTAAAAAGAAATAAATGCTATTATTTTCCTTCAAAATCTCCAAATTGTCACATTAAATAATTAATTGGAAAAATCTCTTAATTAAATATTTTAACAATTAATTAAATAATTCTGAATAAATACTGGGCCCTCTAACGGGTCGTTACAATTTCTCCCTTCCTTAAAAGAATTTGGTCCTCCAAATTCGTACCTGGTTACTCAAACAACAAGGGGTAAAGACGCCTCATCTCTTCTTCTAATTCTCACGTCACCTCTCCTGACGAGTGTCATTGCCATTGCACTTTTATAAGAGGAATTGATTGGTTCCTTAAAATCTTTTCTTTTCACTCTAGAATACTGGTAGGTATCACTTCATAAGACATATCTTCTCTAACTAGAGTCTAAAAGTCAATTACATGCTAAGGATCTAACACATACGTCCTCAACATGAAAACATAAAACATGTTATGAACATGGGATAACTGAGGTGGCGAAGCTAGCTCATATGCCAAAGTCCTTATCCATCTCAAAATCTCTAATGAACCAACGTAATGGGGACTAAGCTTCCCTATTACGCCAAATCTATGAACTCCTTTAATAGGCATGACTCTCAACCAAACATGGTCACCTGCCTCAAACTTGGGGTCTCATCATCGCTTATCTGCATAGCTCTTCTGTCTGTCTTGGGCTGTTTTCATTCTTGCTTTGATAACTCGAATCTTTTTTATTGTCTGCTCAACAATTTCAGGACTTAATAAAGCCCTATCACCAATCTTTTCCAAAATATCGACGATTGACACGGTCGCCCATATAAAGCCTCATACGGAAATTCCAATACTTGAATGGAAACTATTATTGTAGGCAAATTCCACCAAAAGTAAATGCTGATCCCAACTACCTTGGAAGTCTAAAACACAAACTCTCAACACGTTCTCAAGAGTCTTGATAGTCCTCTCTGATTGACTATCTGTCTGCAGATGAAATGTTGTACTAAACTTTAACTAAGACCCTAGTGCATCATGCAAAGCTTCCCAAAAATGAGAAGTAAAATGAGGATCTCGATCTGATACAATGCTGGATGGAACATCGTGTAATTTCACGATCTCCTCAATATAAATTCTTACAAATCTATTCAATGGGTGAGTCTTCTTAAAAGGAAGAAAATGGGCTAATTTAGTCAAGCGATCGACAATCACCAATATAGCATCATAGCCTCTTGTCATCCTGGGTAACCCATCACAAAAATCCATAGAAACATTATCTTATTTCCACTCTAGAATAGGTAATGGAACTAATAAACCTACGGGTTTATGATGTTCTCTTTAACTTGCTGGCATACTAAACTCTATGAAATATATTTGGCTACTTCTTTCTTCATTCAAAATCTCTTGCTTAAAATTTCTATCATCGGGTATACAAATCCATTCCCGAAATAAGGGTATTCCATCACTCCATGTAGTATATCCCAAAGGAGAAAACTTCTCAATATCTGCTAAAATCTGCGCCAACTTCTCATCTTTTGATTTATGGTTCTTGATTAAACAAAATAACTCGGGTTACACCCTCATACGAGCGTAACTCATCACCGATCTATCCTCTAGGGATGAAATAAATGAAGCACTCAATTACTCCAATAACTTCCATTCTTATACCATTATCATAGCCATAAAAGCTCCTTGCCGACTCAAAGCATCAGCTACTACGTTAGCCCTTCCTGGATGATATAAAATCTCACAGTCGAAGTCCTTAAATAACTCAACCCAACATCTTTGCCTCTTGTTCAATTCTTTCTAAGATAGAAGATAATGTAAACTCTTATGATCTATATAAATCTCAACTTTCTCACCATATAAATAGTGTCTCCATATCCTTAACGCAAAATACTACCGATGTCAACTCTAAATCATTAGTAGGGTAATTCACCTCGTGTTTCTTCAATTATCTGGAAGCATAAACATTAACTCGACCTTATTACATCAATACACATCTCAATCCTAAGTGGGAGGCATCACTGTAAATGGAATATTTCTCTCCACTTCTTAGTATAGCTAAGACTGGTGCAGTAGTCATCTTCTGCTTCAATTCTTGGAAGGCACGTTCATTCGCGACATTCCATTCAAACTCTCTCATTTTCTTGTTAGCATAGTCATAGGGGAACATAAACGAGAAAATCCCTTAAAGAATCGCCTATAATAGCTTGTAAGACATAGAAAACTACTTATTTCGGTCAGTATCGTAAGCCTTGGCCAATCCATAACTGCTTTAGTCTTATCTAGATCCATTGAAATACCGTCTCCAGACACCATATGGCCTAGAAATCCAATATGAGTGAGCCAAACTCACACTTGCTAAACTTAACATATAATTGCTTCTCTTTAAGCCTCTGCAATACTATAGTAAGATGCTTTGTATTCTCTTCTACACTGGGTGAGTAACTAGAATATCATCTATGAAGACAATAATGAAGCAATTTAGGTACTCACGTAGAACTCAATTCATTAAATCCATAAAAATAGCTGGGGCATTCGTCAACCTAAATGGCATCACCACAAACTCATAGTGTCCATAGCGAGTTTTGGAAGTAATCTTTTGAATATCATCATCTGTAACTCATACTTGATGGTATCTGATCTTAAATCTATTTTTGATAACACTTTAGCTCCTCATAACTAGTCTAATATATAAGTCATCCACTCGAGGGAAAAGGATACTTGTTTTTCATTGTCACCTGATTCAACTTGCAATAATCTATGCACGACCTTAAAGATCCATCTTTCTTCCTCACGAATAATACTGGTGCGCCTCATAGGGATGAACTGGGTCAGATAAAAAATCCTTCTCTATTAATTCTTCTAACTAGGTTGTCAACTCTTTTTAGCTCACTAGGTGCCATTCGATATGGAGCTTTAGAGATAGGTTGTGTACCAAGTAATAACTCAATAGTAAACTCTGCTCCTCTCCAAGGAGGTAATCCTAGTAATTTATCAAGGAAAGCATCTGAGAAATCTTGTACAACTAGTACCTCAATCAACTTCCTCTTGGCTCCCTCATCTAAGGTAACAAAAGCTAGGTAAGCTTCATATCTATCACACAACAGCTTCTCTACTTTCATCACTGAGATCATAGGAATCGTAGCCATAGGCTTAACTCCTCTGTATATCTGAACTGGCTATCGAGGTAGATCAAAGTCTATAATCTTCCATCGACAGTCAACTCTTGCATAATGCCGTGACAATCAAATCCATGCCAAGGTTCAAATCAAAATCCCTAACATCAAGAATTTCTAAGTCTCCAAATAGCTTCTTATCATGTACCTCGATCTCACAATTCTAAAACATCTCTCTTGATAGCATATGCTTGTTGAACTACCGTGGTATAATCCATACTCTAAGCTCATCCAAAAGTGTGGCAAATATCAACATGCAATTCTTTCTGAAATTTAGCATCCTTCTTTGCTTCAGTGGACACCAACTCTAAGGCCTATCTAGTCAATACTATAACCTCTACCTCACATTGGGCCACTGTCTTGGTACCTTACACCAACTCAAAGAAACTAAAAAAATTTTCTGGTCCTTGACCCACGCTGGGTAATAAGCGTTGTTGAACACTTGCTGAAATTTAATCCATTTGGGTTCTTGATTACCAAACCTTTGGGAAGCGGTCTTTCACCAACTCTTAGCTTCGCCTTTAAATAAAAATGTGCTAAGTCGTACTCGGCAATCGTTCGGACAACCAATATATCAGAGATGCTTCTCTATCGATAGCATCTAATTCTCAACTACTACCACATTTGTGCCTCCCTAGAACGCTGGTGGTCGGAAGGCCATGAAATCATTTAATAGCTAACTCCCTATATCTGCCTCCATAACTGGAGTTGTTGGAGCGACTAGCTTATCGCCTCTACTACCACCTACTTCTTTGGGAACTTGTGATTCCCTTACCTGATTAGAAACTACGGTGTCTATCACCCTCATCAATCCTGCTAACATACCTCGTATCTCAGCCATTCCCTATCGTAGATTGCGACTAGACTCTCTTGGTGAGCCTGGTGTGGACACTGGAACCTTGTCTTGCATAGAAGTAGCCTGACTGCGAGTACGGGGTCGTACACCTCTATTACTCATCTTTCTGCATCACCACTTAGGGTTAGAATACTATAAATTGAGCAACACATCTAACTGAAGGACACAAGTCATAACTCTACCCAACATCCTATGTTTGTACGAGAGACTCCTCAAAACCTGGCTCTGATACCAATACTGTAACACCCCCTCTCCTATAACTGCCCGAGAGGAGGTGCTACGGGAAAATAAAATAAACTAACTGATAAATTGAAATCTGATACCATGAATGAACATCTCAATCAACTGAAATAAAAAATCTGAGTCAATACAACTGAAAATCATAAACTCTAACTAAGGGACAATCCCTTAATTGAAATATAAAATAGATCTAAATTGACAAAACACTATAAAACTCAACAGACTCCTGGACATCTTTTATCTTGAGCAGCTCCACATACACACTATAGACCACTGCTGCTAGGCCCCAAGTCTGATACTCCCCTGCTAGAACCTGGAGGGGTGAAGAGTACAAGGTGAGCTACAAAAGCTCAGCAAGTAATAAGCTGGAAAGAATACTGAAGCTGAATCGAAGATATCGATACTGATAAATAACTGACTGAACTTGTACTGTATAATCATTGTCTGTTTGCATTAATAAAAATGTAATGCACATAAACTGTAAACTAAATGCAGGTATGCAACTTTGGCTCATATGCCCACATAATCTGATAATACATACCTGTGTGATCTGAAACCAGCATACATAAAAACTGTAAGCACATACTATGGGTAATATGCCCTAGCCCCCTGGTGGCCCCCAGCGGACAACTCATAAACTGAGTTGAAACTGAAACTGATGGGATCCCCGCAGACTAAGCCGTCTGGCGCACATAATGCAATGCAATGCTCACATAAATGCTGGCACACGATATGTAGTGCTCCATATAATGTCATGCTCAATGCTCATACCAAAATGTATGCACATAATCTCACCAAATAATGCTGATCATGTTATAATAAAATAATGCTGAACATGAAATGATCTCCATCTATATATTGGAATACAAAGATTCAATGAACTATGATTTAGGGTATGGGTATGATTAACTTGTTATGTTCTGGCTTATGAATTCAATGTTGGAAGGTATTGAATACATTAATTGAACTAAACTTGAATTAGGACTCACTGGAAGCTAAATTTGATTTCTGGAAAAGTTATCTGGATATCAGGAAGGATATCCAGATATGATGAAAGACATCCGGATATGAAGAAGGCTCATCCAAATACACTGACATTCAAAGTAGAAGCTATTCGAATATGTTGGGATGTATTCAAATATGCTGGGATGTATTCGGATATGAACTAGGACATCCGGATATGATTCTGGTCATCCGGATATCTCACTGATGCATTCGGATATAACTGGGGACTATTCGAATGAAAAATTCAACTTTTGAGGGAGGTATCTGGATATCAGGCGAGACATCCGGATATTATCTTGACCTTTCCAGATGTATAAAAAAACCATCCAAATATCATACTCGAAGAACTTTAGATACATTCGGATACGATACAAGGTATCTGGATATTAGAACTTAGAGTAATAGAACTTGCAATCCAAAATGGATAAGGATTAATGGAACTTGTAATCCAAAATGGATGATGATTAATGGAATTTGCAATCCAAAATGGATGAGGATTAATGGAACTTGCAATCCAAAATGGATAAAGATTAATGGAACTTGCAATCCAAAATGGATAAGGATTAATGGAACTTGCAATCCAAAATGGATAAGGATTAATAGAACTTGCTCATAACTTCACTGTTATACGCATATATATATATATACGTCTCTGCTTAATGATATAAATCTGAAAACTACAACGAAGAACTAGAATAATTTGAAATCAAAACTGATATGAACCTGTAATGGAAGGGATTACAGGAAGAATACTTGCCTGATAGAACTCTCTGATCGAACCCGGGAGCGATCTTGAAGACTCTAGCAAGCCTCTACTATCTCTTGGCCTCTTGGTTCTTCACATGGCGTGAAGAAAAGCTAAGCTAATGGGCTCTATATATAGAGGTATAAAAACCCTAGATCCCACTCCCTTTATAATATGGATTTCTTCTCCTAATATAACTAGGAGACTTTAAACCAAAACCATCTCATACATGGATTCTCATTCTCCTTTAAATACATAATCTCACTTAATTAATAATAGTACAAAAATTATTATTAAAACTCTCAAATAATAATAAAACTCTAGAATTAATTTCATGCCCTTGCATTTAATTTTCACAATAAATAAATGCCATTAAATGTTATATAAAAACCCTAGATCCTACTCCCTTTCTAACATGGATTCCTTCTCCTAATATAACTAGGAGACTTTAACCCAAAACCATCTCACATATGGATATCTTATAACTAGGAGACTTTAAACCAAAACCATCTCACTTATGGATTATCTTAATCCCTTAATCAATCTAACTTTAATTAACAATTAAATTCTAATAACAAATTCCTAAATGACCTTCATGTCCTAGCATTTAATTTCCACAACAAATAACTAGAATTAGATGCTCTTTAAATGCTATTTAAATACTATTCTCTCCATTAAAAATCTAAATTGCCACCTTGGCAAATTCTATTAACTCTGACATTAAAAAGAAATAAATGCTATTATTTTCCTTCAAAATCTCCAAATTGCCACATTAAATAATTAATTGGAAAAATCTCTTAATTAAATATTTTAACAATTAATTAAATAATTCTGAATAAATACTGGGCCCTTTAACGGGTCGTTACAATTACACTACCACTATTACAAGGATTCAAAGTTTCCTTGGATTGGTTAGATACTACTAAAGGTTTATTGAGAGTTTTTCACATTTCTCCTCACCTATGACAAAATTGACAAGAAAAGGTGTTAGATTTGATTGGGATGAAGCTTGTGAGCATAACTTGTAAGAACTGAAAAAGAAATTAACTACAACCCTAGTAATTGGCTATTCCTAAGAGCAGGGAGAAGTTTACCATTTTTAGTGACGCCTCACATGAGGGATTAGGATGTGTATTGATGCATGATGGGCATGTTAATGTCTATGCCTCAAGGCAGTTAAGGAAACATGAACTTAATTATTCCACACATGTTTTGGAGCTTGCAGTAGTTGTATTTGCTCTTAAGATATGGAGACATTACTTATATAGTGAGAAGGTGCAAATTTATACAGACTATAAGAGTTTGAAATACCTTCTCTCCCAGAAAGAATTAAACATGAGGCAATGACGTTGGGTGGAGCTATTTAAAGATTATGATTACGAGATTCTTTATCACCTAGGGAAGGCCAACATGGTGGTCAATGCCTTGAGAAGATGTGGCACATCCGTGATGGCCATGATGGTGTAAGAGTGGAGGTTGCTAGAGCGGATAGGCGAGTTCTCTATCTCTTCTGCTGAGGAGCGGCTTATGTTGAATTGCGCCTATAAGAGGATACAATCTGAGCTAGTTGATCAGATTTGGGTCTAGTAGTCCAGTGATGAGAAGTTAGCACTAGTTTTAAATGACCCTGAGAAATTTACCCCATTGGGATATGAGTGGAGGGGAAATGGCCTTTTGTTATTTCAAAAGAAGAATTGTGTGTCCAATGATAGAGAACTTAGACAAGAGATTCTATCTGAGGCTCATAAAGCCTGATACATGATTCATCAAGGCATTGTAAAAATGTATAAGAATCTCTAACATCAGTTTTGGTGGGAAGGAATGAAAAGGGATATAGCCAAATATGTGTCATAATGCTTAGTATGTCAACAGGTTAAAGTAGAGCATTAGAAACTAGCGGGTTTATAACAGGCATTGCTGATACCAGAGTGGAAGCGGGAGCATATCACTATGGACTTTGTGACAGGCCTGCCTAGGATGGTGAGGGACATGATTCGATCTGGGTGATAGTTGACAGGCTGATGAAATTGGCCCATATTCTACTGATCAAGAAGACATATCCTCTACACTAGTTGGCGAGGCTGTACATTGAGGTGAAAGTGCATTTGCACGGCGTTCCCACTAGTATAGTGTTAGAACAAGATCCCTAGTTTACTTCACTTTTTTGGAGGGCGTTACATGATGCCTTGGGATCCAAGTTGAAATTCGGTACTACTTTTCATCCCCAGACCGATGGGCAGTCAGAGAGGACCATTCGAACTTTGGAGGATATGCTAAGGGCTTGTGTACTAGATTTTGGTGGTGGCTGGGATGACCACTTACATTTTGTAGAGTTTACTTACAATAACAACTACCATTCCAGTATTGGGATGCCACCCTATGAAACACTATATGGCAGGCCTTATAGGTCACCAGTATGTTGGGAAGAAATGGGTGACAGAATGTTATTGGGGTCAGACATCAATGAACAGACCATAGGGAAGATTCAAACCATTCAAGCCGGGATGAAAATGACTCAAAACTATCAGAAAAGCTATGTGGATAAGCGACGGTGTAACTTGGAGTTTGTTATCGAGGACCCTGTATTGTTGAGGGTTATGCCTATTAAAAGGGTGTGTAGATTTGGGATTTCAAGGAAACTTAGCCCTCGGTATATTGGTCTGTTTGAGATATTAGAATTAGTAGGGTCTTTAGCCTACTACTCTGCTTTACCTCGCAAGTTATCCAGTGTTCATGGTGAGTTTTATGTCTCGATGTTGAGGAATTACGTGCCGGATCCTCAGCACATCATTGATTATTACGCGATTGAGGTAGGGGAGGATGTATCCTATGAGAAGGCACTCGTATGTATTATGGAGCAAAAAGAGAAAATCTTGAGAAACAAAATGATCCCTCTTGTAAAAATTCAGTGGCAACAACACTCACCAGATGAGACTGCATGGGAACTAGAGGAGGTGATGAGACGCTTGTACCCTTAGTTGTTTGACTAGCTAGGTATGAATTTGGGGGACCAAATTCTTTAAGGTGGTGAGTAATTGTAACGACCCAAGTATGGGTCTAAAATATTTTGGTATTTTGTGTATTAATTCCATGTGAGTGATTAATGCTCAAAAATGCCAAAAATTTGTTGTATTCTTATTGCCTCTTAATTCATTTAATGAGATAAAACATCAAAAATACTTGTTTACAGGCCCAAAGGAAGAAAGAGATCAAAGGTTGAATTAATCTCTCAAAGGAAAATGCAAATGAGGATAAGAAGAAGAAGCCAAGAAATGAAGTAATTTGGATGTTAAGTATGACAGTCAACTCATTCGAATAAAATTAGATCATTCGAATGAATGTTAGAGAAGGCTATCGTATTCAGATGGAGCATATCATATGAAGTGGTTGAAGGAATCATTCGAATGAAAACTAAGTCATTCAAATGAATTGAGAATGAGAAGATATTCGGATGAACATATCGTATGAAAATGCTCAAGACAAATTTGGATGAAGGCTGAGTAATTTGAATGTAATTGAAGAAAATGAAAAAGCCATTCGAATGAAAGTGCTATGACATTCGGATGATTAGGAGAAACCCAAGAAGAAAATCCAAAATTCATTCGAATTGGGATACTGTTGCATTCGAATGCATAGAAGAAACTAGTCACAAAACCAAAATTCATTCGAATGTAATCACTGTTGTATTCGAATGACTAAAGAAAAGAAGGAAGAAAATGCACAATAAGTTGAAATTCATTCAAACGAAGAAGGAGACATTCGAATGACAGTGATAAATTCAAAGAAATCAAAGAAGACATTTGAATTTTTCGACACACATCCGAATAAAAACTCGAAGACTCTTTGACATGTGCAAATAAACGTGGTGGCTCTAAGGTAAATGCAACCAACTTTTTGAGCATCGTTTCACCACCAAGTGGTCCCCTCCTTCATGCACGACAAGCTTAAAAGGAGCCAGCATTCCTCAGAATGGAGGAGAATCCCCATTCACCTTTTGACCAAAATAAGGGGACAAGAGCACTTTTCATGCTGTTTACATTTTGTTCTATTCTTTTCTTTTTGTATTCTGTTATTTTCTTTCTTATTCTTCGATACCAGTAGTGTTGTTTTCTTCACTTTGTTCTTTCTTTCCAGTTCTTCATTTTTGTTCGTTACATTCTGTAATTTTCATTAATGCTCGTTTACATTTTGCAATTTCCATTATGCTTCTGCAATCTTAATTTTTGTATTTACAATCCAGCAATTAAATTATTGTCTCTTTAATTCCAGTCATTTAAATACTACAATTTAATTCCTATCTGTTTGATTTTTCATTGGAGATGTGTGGCTAAGCTTAATCTTAGGCCAAGGCAAGGACTGTGTCCAGTGCCACTGTCCCAAGAAAGCCGAACTCCGATTAACTTAACAGAATGCTAATTTGAATTGAGAAATGTGTGTGCATTGAATCTTTGGGTTTGAGTTGAAACATAAGCCTAACTTAGAGTCTCCATGCCATGTATGGAGGTTACTTAAACTGGAAATGCTTTCATACTCAAGCTGGAATGATTAATCTGCGATCCAATTTATGGTGGTTGCTTAATTTAGACTCTCTCATGCCATCTATGGAGAGTGCTTAACCTAGAACTATCATGATCTTGAGTTGTGGTTACTTATTGGATCTCAAATGTGTGTTAATCTGTATTTCAATTTATGATAGTTGCTTAATCTAGACTCTCCCATGCCATGTATGAAGAGTGCTTAACTTAGAACTATTATCATCTTGGGATACAATTAACTACATAACTTCAATTTACACTAGTCGATGTTAATATTTTGATATCTCTTTGGTAAATAAGTGGGCTGGTACAGAAATTGCCTTGTCCCAATATTTGTCCATCCACAATCTCGCTTAGTTGAGTTTTTGCATTTAAACCATTTCAAAAAACTTTTATCAAAACCAAATGTTCTGTGATTTTTGTTTTCATCCATAAATAATCTCCCAGTGAATCGACCTGGACTTACCCAGAAAATTAAATTATGCTATAGTGCACACTCATACACTAGCGAGTATAAACGCCTTGTGCTTACATGCTTGTTTTCTTTTTATTTGTTTTTATGTGTTTGTTTGAATTAATGACACAAGGTTAAGCGCAACCAGTGAGTGGAACGAGTAATATAAAATGAAATGGATGTTTTAGGTGTTGAAAGTATATATATATATATGATTTCATAATTATTTAAGTAGTGAAAATAGAAGAGAAGGACTAAGTAAGCATAAGTGGAATTGTTTAGGGGTAAAATGGGAAAGAATGGGTGGTATAAAAGGGATTCCTTAGAGACAAAGCTAAGATCATTCCCTTCTCTCTCTCTCTCTCTCTCTCTTTCTCTCTCATTTTTCCCTTCTCTCCCTCTTTCTCTCCTAAGTTTTTCTTCTTCTACTTGAAGCTTCAAGGAAAGAAATTGAAGCTTGGATCTAAGGGGCTTTGGTGGAGTCTTGGAGATCAAAGCTTTGCTGCTTTCTCTTCTTCAAACTCATCTCTTAAATCAAAGGCAAGTTCTATTCTTATTTCCCTTGTCCAAAACTCTTTAATCTTTGTTTATTAAGGGTTAAGGGTGAAAAACCCCATGATTTTTCTAGTGGATTCTTGGTTGATGTTATATGTAAAATCTTTGCAAGATTTCTCCCAAATTCTTGATTGTATTGGTTGGAATGGTTTTAGAACTTTAAATAGGGTTTGTTCCACCCTATATTTTGTTGGGAATGATGTGTTTGGGGTTGGGATGGAGTATGGTGGGATGTGGGATGATTTTGGGATGTTCCCCATCGTTTTTGTGTGTTTTTGGTCTCATTAGTCAACTATTTTGGTCAATAGTCGAATAATCAGTGGGTTGGCCGACCAATGGAAGATCATCTCTCGGACCATTTGTCTAATCTTTTCAATAGTCGACTAAGCTTCTCATTAGTCGACTAAACTTCTCATTAGTTGACTAAAGGTTCTAGATAAATTTGCCCAGCTTGTACTCTTTTGCGTATAACTTGATGCGGTTATATCCGATTCAAGATCCACTTTTTATGTTGAAAAATAAACTCGATAAGCTTCATTTTGGTTCATAGTTTAATCCATTTGGATAAGTTTTGAGTGGGCTACTTTTGGTTCCAAAATATACCTAGATGTTCTTATCTATTCTTATGCAACCTTTAGTGTGTTTGTGCATGCAGGTCGGCTTATGCCCGATTGTGGTTAGCATGCCGGTGGGCTTATGCCCGACTTTGGTTATCATGTTGGTGGGCTTATGGTTGACCATGGCTATGATCTAGTATATAGAAAGGTTCCCTACTTTTGCATATGATGCTATCTATTGTGTTTCCACCATACGAAGGGATTATTTTCTTACGCTTGGTCTTGACTTATCATACCTAAGTATATCATAGCTCTATTTGTTGCTTATACTTGCTGAGCTTTGTAGCTCATGTTGTTTCCTTGCATCATTCCAAGTTTAGGTAAAGGTAAGGCTAAGGAGGGTGGTGAGCCTAGCCATGCTTAAGCGGGGATAGATATGTGTACAGTGTCACTCCAAGCCTATGGTCCTTGGGGGTTGTTTTGAGGGTGAAAGGTTAAAAGTTGTAATTGTTATATTTTATTTTTACACCCTTCTCATTATTCTGGGATGTATGGGCTGATATACTAGGTTAAAAGAATGTTATAATGTTATGTAATGATGTATGTTTCTTTTGAAATATTATAGATGTTGTACCTTGCCTCCCCAAGAGACTTTCTCGGAGATGTTCCCTCCGAGAGGGAAGTTCTCTCTGAGAGAGTACGTCTAAAAGATGGAAGTTCTCTCGGAGAGATCCTTTCAGGGAAGGGAGCTCTCTTAAAGAGATGCTCTCCGAGAGACAAATCACTCACCCACCACCAGACTTCTATAAAAGGTGAGACACAACACAATTAAAGGATCCGAACATTTGGTAACCTATTCATATTCTCTAAAATTTCTCTTTTCGAAGTCTTTGAGTTCCTTTTCGTGGCTATATCTCTTTCAGTCAGTTGACTTTCTTGTCGGAGGGTCTTTGCGAGAGATTCTTCCCACAAGCCTTCTAACCTTCATCTCAAGTAGTAGTCCTTCAAGAAGATGAGCCTCGGTCTCCTTGTTCTCTTCGAGAGAGCATTTGTTCTCTTCAAGTCCCTCAAAGAACCTTCCTAAAAAGAGTCTCTACTCTCTTTGGAAGCCGATTAATCCTCTATGAGGGGTATATCAGACCCTCTCCAAGAGCAGTCGCCAAACTAAGTGACCATACCATTGAGAGGTATCTTTCTCTCTAGGAGGACTCCTTCTCTCTGGGAGAACTCATCTTAGGACCTTCTTTCAGAGATGGGGGATCAGTTTAAGGATGGCATCCGTAGCATACCTCGAAGCCAATGGGCAGGCAGAGGCAAGAAACAAAACCATATTACATGGGATGAAGACCCGATTAGAGAAGGCAAAAGGCAGATGGGCCGATGAACTCCCCATCATTTTATGGGCTTATCGTACGACCAGTCTCATACATACGAGAGAAATGCCATTCAACTTGGTGTATGGCACAGATGCCCTCATCCCAATAGAAGTAGACCTTAACTCGCCATGAGTTATGGCTTTCAACGAAGAAGGGAATGCAGATCGCTTAAGAGAGAACTTGGACTTGTTAGATGAGTTGAGGGAGAATGCAGCTATGCAACTGGCATCATACCAGAGAAGGATCTCCAACTACTACAATGAAAGGGTTCACCCCTAAAAGTTCCATGAGGGGGATCTGGTGCTCAGGAAGACAACCATCACGAACGCTCTTAGGGAAGAAGGAAAGCTCAAGCCAAATTTGGAAGGGTCGTATAAAATTGTGAAGATGTTGGGACCAAATACATGTTGGTGTAAGGTTACCACGTCATTTAAGCAAGCTTTGAATACCGAAAATTGGCTTAATAATGGAAATAAGTCTCCAAATCAATTGAAAGGAGTATCCCAAGATTTAGATATCAAAGGAGAATAAGACAGTGATAATGAGCGAGTTGAGAAGTGATTTTTAGCATTAAAAGAAATTGGATCGGGGACAGTTTTCGGTACAGCTAAATCGCAGCTAGGAGTTAGGCTAAAATACCAAATAATTGCAGGGGGCTTCCGGGAAGTCAACGGAATGTTGATGAGGGTCATATTTGGTGTATAGAACAACCTTTCAGTAGTTTTGGAAGAAACAAAAAGGATTAAAGGCCAAACGAAAATTCGAGCCAAAGTGCAATTTCTTAAAATTTATCGAATCAGCCGGAGAGAGGTCAAAACGGCAAACTTTTTGGGATCTTCAAAAGTGGAAGTGAGGATTTTAGAGCATGAGGGTCCTAGTGGAATTATCAGAAAGTTTAGAGGCTTAAAAGAAAGGGTCAAAATGTAATAAGGCAAAAGTGAAAGACAAATCTGGAATTTTGAAAAAATGCAAGCTGCCATGGCCGACCAGCAAGGTTGTCGGCTATCGGTTGGCATTCCCGACCAAGGGCATCTAGAGGGACTGGTCGGGAAAGCTCGAGGACCCAAGCCACACCATCAGCGAGCTCGAGGTGGCCAGAAACTGACCACAGTTTGGTCGAATTGTCGTGGCAATGTCGCGACCTGTAATTAGCCGATCGAGGCCATTTGTCCATGTCGCCCAATGGATGGGTTAGAAGCTAGAGGCATTGGCTCAAACAACCATGAAGGTTTCGAGGTCCAATTTAGCTATAAATAGGATGTATTATGGCTGAGGTTTTCACAATTTAGAGGCGTCAAATCGAAGGAGTTTTCGAACGAATTGGAGGTTCAAAGCATGGGGCTTCTGAAGCCCATGATCTGAGGAAAGTTTCTGGAGAGTTGAAGGTGTTTTGGTGTCGATTTGAGTAGGTTCGAAGGAAATCGGAGTTCGAAGGCAGTGAGTCTGGCCGAGACTTTGGCCGGCTGTTGGAGGCTTTTTCGGCTATCTTTTCAGGCCATTCAAGGTGCCATCGGGATCAACTTCAAGTGGGCTATCGTGTGGTGGAGTCGGGGTCGGATTTCGGTGTCAGCCGGCAAACCAGATCACCGGAGAAGAAAGGTCACATGAGGCTCACGCGCGGCTTTCACGCGCAAGCGCGTGGACCAGCTTCCTTTAGCGTGTGAGAGCGCGTCCTTGCATGGAAAATCATGAAAAAATTCCTAAATTCCTAGAATTTCAAGATCTTGAAGTATGTGCAATTAGTTTTGGATTTGGAGTTTCTGGTGTCTCGATTTTAGCATCAAAGAGCCTCGATTTGTGTGAAAACGAAGCATCAAGGTAAGGTCAGTAATTTTCCTTAGACGATATTTGATTATTATAATTTTTGGTGAAATAAGATTTGAGGAAATTATTAAGGAAGTATGTATTTGGAATTTATTGAGGAAGAAATAGGAAAATAAGAGAAAATAGAAAAATTGTGAGGAATGGAATATTGATGTTATTAAGTGAATATGATGGCCAGGGTATGTGAGGATTTGAATTGATTACGTTAGAAGCCTGACACGAGAATCAAAGACATTATGAGATGCAAATGAGGTAAGTAGTACTACCCAAATGGTTTATGTTTATGAAAAATGCTTTGTTTGTAAGTAGTACTTACCAAACTGAATTTAGATTTATGAAAAATGCTTGATTTGAAAGTAGTTTTCCCAAACCTTATTGATGTGAACGATTTTATCATGTTGTCATGTTTGGATGTGATTATGTCATGTAGATTGCATTTACATGTTTTGATGATGAAATGTGCATATATTCACGATGATGTTATTGATCATGCATAGCACATGAGTTTATGATGGCACCGTTGCACCCATTGACCTCGGCATGGAAAGGAAGCTATAGCAATGAGGGGTAGCATTAAGGTGAAAATGGGAATGCGGACTGGCACCACTACACCATTGACCTCGGCATGGAAAGGAAGCCGTAACAATGGGGTGGGTAGCATAAGGTGCGATCGATTCACGGAAGGAAATAATGAATGATGATATTTTGCATTTTGCATTCATGAAAATGATTTTGTACCGCTTACTTAAATGATTAATCATCTAATTTGGGTTTTTCCCCTAAAATATTCAAACGTTCCAGATGGAGATTGTAGCAGAAACGAGGATGAATGAGGCATGAAACGACACTTTCCACGTGCACGATGAATTGAAATGAAATGAAATGGCACTTAACTAAGTGCATGATGAGTTGAATGTGAATGGAATGTACGTTATGTAGGCCATGTATTTAAGTTCTGCTACTTTTGAAATCTGAACGTATGCTATGCGTTAATGTTAATTGAGGACGTATGTTATGTATTAATGTTAAGTTGAGAGCTTATGTGATGTTTTAAGTCATTGATGAATAGCCTTGTATTGAGAATAAAGTTCGAGAGACGATGATGTAAAGAATTGATATATGATTTATGTTAGGGTAAGATGGAAGGTTCGATTCTAGCTTCCGCAATTGAGGTATAGATATGTATGATGATTTTCTCTTTTGAGATAAAAATTAATATAGGGAAATTCTGGGATGATGCAAGGAATGATGCGATTTAGTACGAGTTAAAAGGAAAAAAAAAATTATCATCCCAAGATTGTCCCAAGTCATAATGCGCCCGGGAAACGGGGCATTACAATACAAGTGTGTTGCAAACATTGCAAGGCGAGGTGCTAGACAAGATGTGGAACACCATGCACCTCAAGAGGTACCTTCCAGCCGCGCTAGTTACAAGAGACACTAGGAGGGACAACTAAAAAGGTAATGAGAGTCATATGCCACTAGGAGTGATTCTTGACCGCATTATGGATCAGGATCCCTTTTAGATTTCCATATGTATTGTAACTCCCCTTGATGAATAAAAGAAGATACCCCCGGTACTCTCGTGGATGTAGGCAATGTTATAAGCCTATCCACTTAAATTCCCTCATACATTACATATATACATATGTGTAGCTATCATAAAATCTGATGCAGAGACCGAGGTAAAGAATAAATTCTAACTAGCCATAACCCTGACAAATTCTACAACAAAATGATAAAGGTAATGGGAAGCTTACGTCCTAGAGGGTCCAACTTGACAAGTGGCGATCTGGTGCTAAGACCATGAACTTACTTGGACTACCGAATGTGTTCCAATGCAATGCCCGCAGGCTAACCTAAATCCCTCGCGTGAGTCAGGTGCCAAGCCTATGGGCTAACCTTGACTCCTTGGTAGATTTGAAGCTAAGCCTCCTAACAAACTTGGAAATACCGGCGACAGTCTGGCGAGCAATCCTAGGTCTAACCTAGAACCCCTATATCAAGCGAACCTGGGAGGACCTAAGGGAAACACAAGACTGTCGCCAACCTTATCAAACAAACTAGCTTAGTTTTGATCTAGCACCATAGCCTCCAAGATTCCCAGATGCATTCCGATGCCATACCCGTAGGCTAACCTGGATCCCACACATGAGTTCGGTGCTAAGCCTATGTGTAATACCCCATGTTGCAAAGTGTCAAGTAAGTTCAATGAACTGAAAATTAGTTTGAGAATTTAGTTAAGTAATTGTCGAATCGATGGAAGGGAGTACCCTAGAATGTAAATATCTAAGGAAAAGGTATGTCATTGAAAAATGTCTTGAGATATGATTTATGACACTTAAAGAAATCGAAACAGAGACAATTTCTCGATACGACTAATTTTAGCTCGGAAAACTGAATGATCGTAAGGGATGTAATACTCGAGATTTTTAGATTCAGATACTTAAGGAAATAGGATATTTTAAGGGATTGTGGATGTTTGGAGACAAAAGTTCAATTTTTGAGCCAAGGGCAAAATCATAATTTTTGAGGTTTGGGTAAAAGTGTAATTTACCTAAAAATCAGGGGTATTAGCGTAATTAATCCATTCTTCAGGGACTAAAATGTAATTAAAAATTATCTCGAGGACCATGTTGAAAAGGGTCTAAGTGTAATTACCTAAAAGTTTGGGCAAAATTGTAATTCTTCAAGCCTTTTTCCTAGGGGCATTTGGGAGATTCAGGAAAAGCCTCATGATGACTTTGGAGATAAGGATGAAGTCTCATGATGACGTTAGCGATAAGGTGAAGCCTCATGATGACGTTAGAGATAAGATGAAGGCTCATAATGACTTTAAGGATAAGATTTGATAAGATTTGATTGGATAAGATAAGATTTGGATAAGATTTGATTGGATATGATTTGATTTGGATAAAGATTTGATTTGAATAAGATTTGATTCGGATAAGAATGATTGTATAAAATCTTAGAAGATTTAGAATAATTACAGAAAATCTTAGGAGATTTAGAATGATTGCAGAATATCTTAGAAGATTTGGAATGATTGCAGAAGATTTTAGAAGATTTGGAATGATTGGAAAAGATGTTGAAAGATTTGAAATAATTGTAGAATATGTATTTCTTGGGGGCTAAGTTTCCAAAACTTATTAATAGGGGGTTCATGGTTAAGGATTCTCTCATTCGAAGTTGTGATAAATTTGTGCTAGACGAGAGTGCTTCGGGTTTAGTGGATAGAGGGATTTTAAAGCATACGTAAGGCATCACACGCGCAGAGAACTTGGGTAGCTCGTGAGAGCGTGTAAGGAGTTGGTCTAGTCAAAATACTTGAGGAGTTGCACAAAAGTCAAGGTTGGGCACAAGATTTGAGGTGTTCTAAGTTTCGTTCAAGGCGAGTGGTTCTCCCCCAAACTTGTTTACTGCGGGTGTTTTACCCTAAAAACTTGGCGTTTGTTCTATCTAAAAGTGTTGTGACTTGTTCATGCAAAATGGTTTTCTTGCATGTAAACGGTAACCGGTGATGGTTGGTTTACGAGAGAGGTTCGTCCATAAATGTTTTGAACTTGTGCATTGCATTTTATAAAATGTTGTTTATATGGTGCATTGAATTGTGAAATGTGGCATTATCTTGCGTTTTGTGTGTTTGTATGGAATGTCAGCTTAAGATGTTATCTGGATAGTGTAGCTATAATTCTCCAAGGGCATGACGGAATAATAGGGGGTATCTTGTGCTGATGTGCATGCTTGGATAGCTGCCTTGGTTTTCGTGCCGGGCCGTTTGGTCAAGGAAGTTGCAATAGGATGACTAGGTGGTCCATATTGTGTTGTTCATGTGGGATGTCAGCCTAGGATGTTGTCTGGATAGTGTAGCCATAATTCTCCAAGGGCGTGACAGAATAATAGGGGGTATCTTGTGCTGATGTGCATGCTTGGATAGCTGCCTTGGTTTTCGTGCCGGGCCGTTTGGTCAAGGAAGTTGCAATAGGATGACTAGGTGGTCCATATTGTGTTGTTCATGTGGGATGTCAGCCTAGGATGTTGTCTGGATAGTGTAGCCATAATTCTCCAAGGGCGTGACAGAATAATAGGGATATCTTGTGCTAGTGAGTATGCTAGGATAGCCGCCGTGGTTTTCGTGCCAGGCCGTTTGGTCAGAGAAATTGCACTAGGATAACTAGGTGGTCCATGTGAAATTTTGGAGTTGGGATTGTGTGGTGGTTCCTGGATGCTTAGAGTGGGAACATAATCTCTAACATAAATGTGGTGAGCCGGGTTCCTGCATTGATGTGACATTCTGATCGTTGCTGTCGAACACCGATAGATTAGATGAATAATGATTCGGATTTGCAATAAGGGTGCAACCCAAAGTCGTCTCCCAACGAACCTCAAACGGATCTGTCAAAACAAGATTAAACAAGGGGGGGTTGTGATGAAAACCAGAATTAAAAACATTCATGAATGAAACAATGATGAAGTAAAACGTAACTCGCTACAAACCCTACCTCCTTACCACGGTAATCCTCGTCTCATTTATGAAAACAATCTGTTTTGGTTTGATTTTTTTTTTATTTGAAAAACCCTTCTACAACAGTAAAAGATCAAATCCAATCAAGCAATCGCTCATACAAATATACCGTTTCTTTCTAATCAAAGCCTCAACCAATTACGTCAATTAAAACTATCCAAAGATCATGCATGCATTCACACAATCGCATAAAAGAAACATACATAAACTTAGAGAAGGAAAGAAACAGAATCATCAATTAAAACATGAAAATCGAGTTCCAAACCAGATTCGACTATATGACCGAGACTCAAACCGGGCAAGGGGTACGAGAATGTAGCGAATTACAAGCAAATTAGCCTTCCATCTTCTTTGTTGAAATCGTAAGAATCCCCCAAAATCGGCCACCCCCAATGCCTCTTAGCTAGCTCTTATTTATAGGGTTTTGAAAAAGAAAACCTAGGCTAAATGGGCTTAGGGAGGAAACCCTAGGTTACCGCAAATTCACAGCCGATTTAGAATAGGATAGCATGCGTTCTGGGCTTCATCTCCTTCATCAAAATTTTAGATCAGGAAGAGTAGATGAATTTGGGATTTTAAATCACTTGATTTGGATATCGGACGCCCAAGTTATGTCCTTTTAAAGATTCAGCATCTGTGCAGCTTTCCTAATTTGACCCAACTTTCTGGTCCCGACTTTGAAGCGATGTTTGGAGGCCAAAACGAACTTGGATTTGGACAAACCATACCATTCAAGAAATCCCAAGAAGTCCTCTACAATATATTTGAAGACATCATTCACGTTCTGGGATTGTAACTTGGCCAAAAACTTGAAAGAAGCATAGAAGGTCAAATCTGTCAGCACACTTTTGCTTCTTTGTCTCCAATCTCCTTGTTTCCCTTCTTGCCATCAAAATTTCTCATGACCCAGGAAGCCCTAATCTGTTCAAAATAAGAAAAAAAATAGTGTGAAGCCCAATTCCTACAAATTAAAATAAAACAAAATCAAGATGAATAAAATGACACAACTAATGTGCAAAAAGACTAAACATGAGGCTAAATAATATGAAAATATGCACTCTATCACCTTCCTGGGTCGGGAGTTGGTAACGATTGTTCTCGAGATGTTGGAGAGATGCGTTGACTTGCCCCTTTTAAGCTATAACTGCATCGTGTCGTCGTGTTTGTGTGGTGGCATAGCTTTTAGAGAGATTCCTCTTTTCCCGTGGTAGGATTAAGCGGTTGGGATTCTCTTGGGCTATGGCTTACCGGGTGTATTGGTTTATTTCATGTTTTGCATTCATTCATGAAAAATGTGTTTTTTAACTCTCACTTAGATGATTCATCATCTAATATGGACTATGTCCCTGGAAAATTCAAATGTTCCAGTGAAGGCAGCGATGCGAAAGGGAAAGGGATCACCAAGAAATGATGGCAATTAGTGGATATTTTACTTTATGTCGTTTTCAATTATGTTGTTAATTTTGATAACGTCATGTAAATGTTGGTTCAACTTTATATTATGAATAAAGTGGTTTTGATTGTGTCTATGTTGGAAATGTATGCCCTAAAGACACGTTTTGTTTAATATATGGTAATGATGTTTCTTTTAGTCAGTTTATGGCACATATATTATTTGCATTTAATTGTTGGAAAAGTGTCCATGCTACTAAGTAAGTGATTCATGTGATGGGTCGTTCTTCACAGTTAGGCATGAATCATGGGTACTTAATAAGTAAGAAAATATTACTCTTGATCTTTTGATAGAACTGGGCATTCTATCATGATAAGATCATTGTGCAATAGATCCTAATGGAGGATGGCTTACCTTAGCCAGTAAACAATCCGTTTACTCTAATTGTACAAGCGCAGTTGGAATGCGTAGAGTGGACCTGTGATAGAAGCTAATGACAAAGTACTAATTATCATGGAGCTAGTCTATCACTGCTATTACGTGGACGAGTACTCTAATACTTGAGTATTAGTTGGTGGTCTAGTGAACCTAGAGCTATATTCTTAGATTCACTGTAGGTGAGGTCTATCAAAGATCAATAACCTTGTGAGTTGGGAGTATGGTTTCTAATTAGCTAAGACAGACTAATACAAGATAGTTTCTGTGATTCACCCCCTTGTGATTGTCCAAGAATAATCAAATAATCCAGGGCCCTGGAAACGTGACTTAAGAGTGTGTGCTTCTGAGTAGCTCCCAGTGATAAGCAAGTACATTCGAGTAGTCACGGATTATTGAACTAGTAATCTAAGGATGGTAGAAATCATTTAGAGAGGTGTTAGTACATTATTCCTTTCTAAATGATGGGTGTTACGCAGAGGGGTATTTTTGTCATTACACTAGTAGGTCAAAGACATTGCACATGAAAAATTATTCGTGGGGTCAGTGTTACCATATGGTGATAGTTGGAACACTTAGAATGACAAAATATAGCTACTGGGTAGCAGGGGTATTTTGGTCATTTTAGTAGCCATGAATAATTTGTCTTTTGGTCCCCGGGGTAGCTCGATATAACTAATGTATTATTTAATACATTTAGCTTGTTGGGTGAATTACATTGAGAGATAATTATTTTATTCAGAATGGTCCATAATTAATTGAGCTAGAATAAAATAATAGTTCATTGGTTTTTTAATTAATTAATTGGGCTAACCCAATTAGAAAATTAATTAAATGAACTTGGCCCACTAGGGTTTAGCCCACTAGGGTTTTAACCCTAGGGTTCTCCCTTTATATATTCTCTCCTTGGTTGTTTTTCACCTATGGGATTTTTTTTTACTCTTCTTCACCAAAAGAGAGGCCACGAGTTCTTGAGTCATACCTTGGAAGATCAAGAGAACATTCAAGTTCTGATGCGAAGGAGCCGAAGGATTGCAGGACAGCCGTCATCTCCACCACGTGAAGAAGCTCCAGCCCCTCCTCCTCCTATCGCTTCATTCCGTCCGGTGATCCGAATGAAAAGTAAGTTTCCTAGATTCTAATCAATACGAGGAAAGTTTTTTTTAAAACAAAAAAAACGCTTATGTTGCATGCTATGTATCCTCGTGATGGTCCTTCAGTCTATTGAGGTTTCGATCTAACTTCTGCATTTGAGATGATGTATCTGTCTTAGTTTATTGATGGTTCATAGTTGATATACTGAGAAGGTGTAATGGGATCTTCAAGGAACGGTTTTGTGTTGAGTTTTCGTTGATTGGAAAAAAAAAAAAAATATCCCCGAAATCTTACGTTACCTAACGCTCCAAAAAGTGGGGTGTTACACTATGGGCTAACCTTAACTCCTTGGTAAATCCAACGCTAAGCCTCTTGGCAAACTCGGAAAGTGTGGTAAAATCCCGGCTGGTGGCCCCGGGCCGAACTTGGGTCCCTTAGGGGGAGACAAGTCTAAAGAAGAGTAGGAGGTACTATGATTATGCATAAGGGTAAGTGGTCGCCACGGATACCCAAAGGTGATCCAGTGCAATGCCCCTGGGCTAACCTAGATTCACCAAAGCGACTCGGTGTCCAGATGAGAAACTAACCTAGATCCCTCATGGCAGACTAGCGTTAAGTCGACAGGATCCTCCTAGACTCCTCGAGAGAATCCGGTGCTACATTTTCGAACACGTGGTTGGAATCTAGTGCTAGGTCCCTCGACAAACCTGGATACACGGTGGTCATCCAGTGCATAATTGTTTGGCAAGAGAAAGTCATCAGAGAGACCCAAGGTGGGGTTGTAACACCCCCTCAGCTTAATTATCACGGGAAGGCATACACATAGCTGCTTGAGGGGTATTAGGAAACCCCAAGCAATGAAAGCTATGGATCGAACCTGCCAAGAAAATTGAAAGGGGTTCCCTAGGCTAACATGAACACATACTAGCCTTTATTTTAGGTGGGGTTTAAGCTTAACATTAAGTAGTACAACCATCAAGCTGATACAATGTTTTATTTACAACTCGAATAAGATTACACAATAAGCCACAAGATAAAGGAAAACATTAAGCGTCCATAGTTTCCTTTCCATTTGCCTCGCTTGCCTCCTTAGTTCCTAACATATCAAACATACCTAGAAAGTGAAACGCTCCAGGGGCATCAACCCAAGTTAGATAACAAACATCTAAGTGAAAAGGTTTCATGAAAGAAGTAAAACATGCATGTAATGCACATATGTAAAGTGACGTCCTCTTTGGTGGAAGCTATGCCAGGGTGTTGCAATCAGCCTCGCGACACCATGCCCACATCAATCACGCATATGTGACTCCACAGAGCCACTCATGACAGCCACTAACTTGCCACAACACCTTATGCTATGTAGTGAAGAAATAAGTAAAGAAACATGCTAAACAAGGAAATCAAGTGAGTAGGTTCACATCCAACACAAGTGACTCAACAAATGATCAATATGTAGTAAGAATAATGTGGGAAACCATTCACGTTAGCTGCTAGCCTTGTCGAGTTACTGTTCACAGGGGTGTCAGGTCTGTCTCATTGTAGTTCCACAAATTTCAAGTCACCAACCTAAGATATTTTTACATAGGATGCTAGGAAATAATTTAAGGAAGAAAGCTGGAAAATTTCAAAGGAAGAGACCCCATCATGCGCCGCCACATGCCACCAGAAGGGTGGCCACACGGGGTCACACACAGCAGTAGCTTATGTGTGCGATGCACGTGCCGTCCCTTTCCTCGCCATGAAACCTTGAACTGAAAATTAAAAATGCTATAACTTGCTCATTTTAGCTCTGTTTCACCCTCCGTTTGAGCTTACGACTCCCTTTTTCGTGCTCTACAACCCTATGGAAAGAAAATCGACTTACCTCTTTGATTTCCCCGCTATTTTGGTTGATTTTCAATGAGATGTCTCCATCCTTCTTCTTCCTTGCTTCCTTTGATTCTTTTCTTCTTTGGTTTACTTGGTGCACTCACTACACTTGCCACACTTTACACCCCCGTAAGCCTTCCGCTCTTTATATAACCTCCCAAGATATCCCTTTCTTCTTAAGTTATATCCCTTATGTCATCATGACTAAATCTCCCATTATCTCTTAGAATTATCTTTTAACTATAATTTCCATTTTTCTTCCAATCCCAAGCCTCCGAATTATGCCCCCATGTGCCCTTAGGACAAGATTTCATCATTACCATTATCTCCATTTGTTAAATCCAATCCTATTCTTCCAAATCATGCCCCCCCCCATGTGTACTTAGGATAAGAATTTATCATTACTATTGTCACCTTTTGTTAAATCCAAACTTACCTTTAACAAGTTGTAACATTTGCACCTAGGCTTGGTTTCTTCCTTTCTCTTATTACGCTAACGCCCGAGATCCACTTCTGATGACATTTTAACCCTCAACTTCCATTGGAAACACTTTTGCATCATTTAACATAAAATCCTACCTTGCTAACCTTTTTCCCTAGGTACTTCTGACCCCTTTTTATATTCACAATTCATTAGAACTAAAGATTTCTCTCATTTTGTAACACCCTCTCTCCTAGGACTGCCTGAGAAGAGGTGTTATAGCGAAAATAAATAAAATAAACTGTCTAATAAACTCAAATATGATACCATAATGAATATCTCAATCAACTGAAATAAAACTCTAAGTCAACATAAACTAAAAACCATAAACTCTATCTACGGAAAAATCTCTCAACTGAAATATAAAATAACCCTAACTGATAAGACACTATAAACTGACAATCTCCCAGACATCTTTTGTCTTTAGCAGCTCCACGTACACACACTACTGACCACTGCTGCTAGGCCCCACATCTGGTACTCCCCCGCTAGGACCTAGAATGGTGAAGAGTACAAGATGAGCTACAAAGTTTAGCAAGTAATAAGCTAGAAAGAATAACTGAAACTGAATCGAGATATACCGATACTCATAAAGATTATAACTATTCTTGTACTGAGGGATATAAGAATCACTGTAAGGTTGCATTTACAAGATATAATGCACATAAACTGTAAAGTAAATGCAGGTATGCAATTGTGGCTCATAAGCCCACATAATCGTGATACATACTTGACTGATTTGGAACCTGCAACATAAAAAACTGTAAGCATATACTGTGGGCAAAACCCCTAGCCCCCTGGTTGACATCAGGCGAGCAACTCATAACTGAGATATAATTGAAACTGATACTAGTGGGATCCCCGAGGATAAGCCGCATAGCGCGCATAATGCAATGCTCATATAAATGCTAGCACATGATATGTAATGTTCCATATAAAGTCATGCTCAATGCTCACACAAATATGTATGCACATAATCTCACAAAATAATGTTGAACATGTCATAATAATTGCTAAACATGGTATATGATCTTCATCAGCTATATTGAGATACAAAGATTCTGTAATTTCTGAGTATGGGCATGGCATATTGGATTTTATCATATCTTGGTATAAAAATTCAATATTTGAAGAATTGAATATTCATATTAAGTTTAAGACTTGCATTCAAAATTTATTGGAAGTCATTCGAATTTCTCAAGAGAGTCATTCGAATGCAAGGAAGGTCATTCCAATATAAGACATAACACTATAGATGCATTAGAATGGAATATGGGTCATTCGGATGCCATATGATACTATTCGGATGACAACTGAAGCATAAGGGAGCAATTTGAATGAAGCAGCAGCCCATTTGAATGAAATTAATGGACTACACTAAGGTCATTAGAATGATAGAAACTCATTCAAATGATAGATGATATAACCAAGACTGGTCATTCGAATGACAAAAACTCATTCGAATGATAGATGATATAAAACAAGGCTATTTGGATCTTTTAAGGACTCATTTGAATGTCTCACAAATTCATTCGAATGAATTTGGAGATTTTCCAGCATTTGAACGGGCAGAATGCAACTCATTCGAATGCAATAGTACCCCATTCAAATGTATGAATGGAATACTCATGGGTCATTTGAATGACATAGAGACTCATTCAAATGCTAGACTATACAAAGCAAAGGCTTACTCGGATCTTCAAGGACTCATTCGAATGGCAAGAAAACTCATTCGAATGACACACTCAAAGCCTCAAAGACACATACAAATGATACGATAACACATGACTCATTCGAATGTTTGGAATCACATATTGAATAATGCTTACGATAACTTGAATCAAAAAATTAACATTACTACACCATTTCGAAAGAAATCTTGGGAGAACAACCCCAATTGATATAGAATAATATCAAGATGGATCAATCAATCATTTCTAAAAGGAAAAGTTGCAAGAATTATGCATAACTTATCATAACTCACTGGATACTAATATACCACATGAATATATATTTATATGCATGAACACACTATCTGATTAAACTGGGAACCCAAAACAAAGAGTCTTGGTATTCTGAGATCACTAAAAACATGGATCTTGAATTAAAAGATTTTAAGAAAACCACTTGCTCATGACTTTACTGAATATGTGTATATATATAAATATGAAAACGTATCTGCTAACTGATACTGATAACACCTTAATACTAGAACGAAAATCTGGAATAACTGAGAACGAACGCTAACATACTCCTGTAAGAAAGGATTACAAGGAGAAGAACTTACCTTACTAATTCTGATTCACTCGAATGATTGCAACTGGAAAACTCCTAAGACTTGAACCCACTGTTGATGCTCTTGCTCTCTGTTCTTGCGAAGTGAAAAGATTATGGCTATGGTCATATATATATATATATATAGGCAGCCCTAAGCCTATCTCAAATTCCTATTATAACTTGGAGTCTTTACCAAAATCATCTCACGTATGGACTCCCACTTCCTTAATAACTTTAATTAATTAAATAATTAATTTCTAATCACAAATTGTTAAATGACCTTCATGTCATAACATTTTATTTCCACAATAAATAACTAGAATTAAATGTTCTTTAAATGCTATTCTCTCATTTAAAAATATAAATTGCCACATTAAATCATTAATTGGCCAAAAATCTCTCAAACAAAAATAATTGAGAAATTTAACAATTTCTAAATAAAATCTAAACCCTCTAATGGGTCGCTACACATTTCCCTCAAACCAAAATGCCATTCATTTCGTTACAACATCCAAGCTTTACATCAAGTTTCGGCATATTACAGGGGCACCACAATCCTTGTAATCTGAGTGAAAAATCCCGAGGCTACCGGGTGGAGCGGGTGTTGACCCCTCACCCAACTCGGGTCCCAATTTTGTAATCGAGGTCTGATGTTTGACATAGCCCCAAAATGTCACATTCGCCTCCAAGCCCTGCTTGATGAAATGGATAGTGGCAACCAGGTGAGCTGAGGTCTCGTGACCAAGGTGAGCTGAGGGTCTCGTGACCAAGGTGAGCTAAGGTCTCATGATCAAGGTGAGCTGAGGGTCTAGTGACCAAGGTGAGCTGAGGGTCTCGTGACCAAGTGTAATACCCCGAGAGCCTAGAGAAGTTAGTATATATCGAGGATAGTGTAAGGCAGGAAACAACACCAACTGGATACCTTTTGGGCTGAATGTTGGCAAAGAACTCCCAAGTTAAGCGTGCTTGACCTGGGGTAATCTAGGGATGGGTGACCCCCCTGGGAAGTTCGTGTAGGCCCATTAGGGTAAGTTGTTCTGGTTCTTCCTATCGCTCAATCGGGATGTTATAGGTGGTATCAGAGTCGACCCCCGAGCCTCTGAGCGCAGTGGTGGGGCAAACCTCAGCGAGGAGGCTGAGTCCCGAGGGGGGTGTGTAGGCCCCTATGGGGGGTGTGTAGGCACCTTAGGCGAATCCCACATCGGCCATGCAAGGGGGGAGAGATCTGGGACCAGTTGTAAGGTCGCATGACGAGGATGTCATGTGCTTAAGGGGGGGAAAATGTAATACCCCGAGAGCCCAGAGAAGTTAGTATATATCGAGGATAGTGTAAGGAAGGAAACAACACCAGCTGGATACTTTTTGGGCTGAATGTTGGCAAAGAACTCCCAAGTTAAGCGTGCTTGACCTGGGGTAATCCAGGGATGGGTGACCCCCCTGGGAAGTTCGTGTAGGCCCATCAGGGTAAGTTGTTCCGATCTTTTTTATCCCTCGAATGGGATGTTACACCAAGGTGAGCTGAGGTCTCATGACCAAGGTGAGCTGAGGGTTTGATGATCTGGTGGCCTTGGATAACCGAGTGACCTTGGATGAACGAGTGACTTGAGGTGACCGAGTGGCCTAGGATGAACGAGTGACTTGAGGCGACCGAGTGGCCTGTAAAATGAGAGCAAGATTAGGGCGTAGGTGGGGGTCTCCGCACAAACCCTTCGATGCCTAAGTTAGTTCTTGAGAGCCAAAAGTATGGAATTGTGTTGAGGGGCCCAAGAGTGCATACCTTGTGATGAAGGCATGGTCTCCTATTTATAGTGGAGGAGAGAGAGAAGACATGCGACAATCAGGGTGAGAATCTTGCGGCCCATTTCGATGATTTCACCACCCATCCGAGAGGGAAAAGAGGAGAGATTGGCTCAAGCCCACTCGACCATGACCGAATGGCAGGGCCACTCGGTCATGCCTTATTTTTCCTTTTCCCTTGGTTTGGTTTTGAGTGGTTCCCGTACCTCAATTTCATGACTAATTTACACCTTGATTCAGATCGAATCTCTCAAAACTTAGAACATGAAAATTGTAGATAATTCTCTTAGATTTCCACAGGAATTTTAATCACCTAATTTGGAGCTTGTATGAGAAAGTTATACCTAAAAAACCAAAGGAGTGTCGTACCCACTTGGCATAACCAAGTGGGTCATGAAAAGTGAAGGAAAATTGGTCTCCCCATGACCGAGTGGGGGGGCACTCGGTTATGACTTCTTTTGCCCAACCGAGGGGGGGCCAATCGATTATGCCTTCTTTTGCCCTTTTGTCTTGGTTCGGATCCATCTTCCTTCAATACTTGACTCTGAGCCTTAATCATGCAGGTGCATCAACTTAGAGCCCAATTTCAACCTTGATGAAGTCTGAATATTTCAAAACTCAAAATATAAGATTGTAGATAATTATCTTATCTTTCCATAGGACTTTGAATCACCTCAATCGGAGCTCGTATAAGAGAGTTATTCTCGAAAAACTAAAGTAGTGTTGTACCCACTTGCCATAACCAAGTGGGTCCTCCCCATTTGGTCTCGGCTCGACCTCTTGCTCCTTCTGCTTGTTTCGTTGATCTCCTACAACCCATTGAGCCTTTGGGCTTCATGTCCATGTCTCATGACTCTTTTAGGTTTTGTGATTATCCAAGTTTGCAGGGCATATCACATGTCAAACATGTACTAGAAGCCTAATAATTAATAAAATGCCCATTAAACGGCCCAATCCATTTCGACCACGACCCATATGTGTCATACTGTGATGCCCCGTTCCCACTTACAGGTGTCACTCATGAAGAATCAACCAAATTGCTCACATGCCTGGCCATTTGTGAAGGGTAGACTATGTTTCAACATGAAACGCCCTAGTTGGGAACTAGGCTATATCATTCCCTTCGCTCACCCCCAGGATCCACTAGCAGATTTAGGCTTTAACCATACTACACTTGGCTATTTAATTCCCATTAAGATTGCCCTAATCGTGTAATGCCCCACTTTTTCCACATACAAAACAACGTGAAATATAAGAAGAAATCACCTAGGGCGTTATGGAAACCCTTACCAACAGAAGCATTGGATCAAACCTGCAAGCTTAACCAAAGCTAAATAAAGGGGTTTCCACTAGATTCCTTTATATGTACAAGAAATGTATACAACCTTCAATACTCCACAACACATCATAGCATATACAATTATAGGACACCCACACACACACCCTTTACAACCTTGAGTGTCCTAGCTGCTATTATAATATATCACTTGGTTTTAAGGGTACATAATGAAATAAAAGCCAAAGCTGGCTGCGAAACCCAACGCTAGCCAAGTACCACCTGTTCGCCCTTGCTCAAACCAGAATCTGGAACACCTCGTAATTCTATTAAATTTGGGACGTTGAATGTCCCAGGGGTATGAAACACCCAATTTAGATAATAACATCTAAGTGAGTGACTCAGAAAAGGAAAGTACATGCGTGCAAATGCAATAATGCTGTTATGAAATCCACCCCTGTGGTACCAATGCCAGGGTGTTGCAATCACCCCTGTGGTCATCATAGTCACCCCTTAGCTCACTGCAAGAGCACGAGTTCTTCCATGATGGCCCAACAACTAGCCATAGCCACCAACATGAACATGATATATGACAAAGCAGAAGGAATATGCATAACCAAGGGAAAATATGACATGTAAACCAACAAAGCATGATATGCAATCCATCATCCACACACAAGTGAAGAAACAGGTGCTCAAGGTGTCACAAAACATGCAAGAATCACTCACCTTGACCGCTTCCCCTTTGATAGCACAGTTTACAGCCCGGTTTCAAGCACAAGGGGTTGTTTCTACAGAAATCATGGATTTCAGTGAACCAAACCTTAAATATTTTTATACAAGGTTGTAGGTAATTAAAATATGAGAACAACAGTGAAAATTTCAGGCCAATCGGAGTCCAGATGCACCCTCACACGCCTCGAAAGGGTGGCCACGTGCTGCCCTCTTCTCTATTTTGCAACCCAA
Organism: Diospyros kaki; assembly: GCA_036245055.1. Lineage (NCBI taxonomy): Eukaryota > Viridiplantae > Streptophyta > Magnoliopsida > Ericales > Ebenaceae > Diospyros > Diospyros kaki. The sequence continues at coordinate 12,266,861 of BSEG01000009.1, forward strand.
AATTAAAACGGCCATATCTTGCTCATTTTTTATCTGATTCGCTCTCCGTTTGAACCTACGGACTCCTATTTTCCTGCTTTACGACTATGAAAAGAAAGTTAGCTTACCTTTTCAGTTTCCTTTCTGTTTTAGTGGTTTTCCGATCAGATCTCCCTATCCTTTCTTCTTTGTTTTTTCCTTGCACTTTCTTTCTTTCCTTTCTCCTTAGCTTCTCGTGGCCTTAATTCCTTCCCTTTATATAGCCTTTAAATGCCCAAATCCTCAACATTTTACTTGGCCTCCAAGTTGCTTATTTTCCCCCCAAGTAATAATTATACTTTAAAAATTTTTCAATCTTCTCAAGCAAGTTTCCACTTCCTCCAATCCTAGGCTTCCAACTACACTTCCAAGATAAGCTTTATCATCTTCTTTCCTTGCAAGAAACTCTTAGCCAATCCTAGTCTTCCAAGTTTAGACTTTAAGATAAAAATTAATCATTGCAATCCTTGATTTTGATTTCATCTTCTCTTTCAAGCGTTTACTTCCTTCCAATCAATCTCCCCTTCGCGTGGCTTTCATGATAAGAACACTCAAAGACCCTTATCTCTTCTCTTCCAAGCCACTCATAGCCTTCCAACTCATGCCACTTAAGACTTTTGGGGTAAGAATCAATCATTACTTCCTTTGAATATTTTTATCTTCCTATTCAAGCTTCTCCTTTCTTCCAATCTTAAACTTCCAAATACTCCCTCATGTGGCTTTAGGATAAGCTCAATCATTCTCTTCTTTTGCAAGCCAATGTAAACCTTCCAAGTTTCATTACTTTTGACTTTAAGGGTAAGAGTAATTATTATCATCATAAGCTTTAGGACTTTTAGGGATAATCCTCCAATCCCATTTCTCCAACTCAAGACTTCTTGCATAAGCATTTATCATTGCAAATATTCCTATTGTTGGAGAAGTTATCCTTTGATATTTGCATTTGAGTCCTTAAAACCATTTTCATTTACACTTAATCCAAAACTTCCATTAAAACACTTTATTGCATCATCCAACTTTTACATTAAATTTTAGGGTATTACAAATCACCATTTTGATTTATTCAAATTCTTCTTCTATCCAAGAATTCCATCGGGCTCCATAGAAATCGCCATTTTAATCAACCCACTAATTTTCCCAAAATTCAAAGAAAAACTCAAAAATTTTCATTTTTCAAAAATTTGGCATTTATCTCAAAAAAATGCCTAAAAAATCTCTTTATTTTGAAAATTTCTTTGGGGCCTAAAATCAATTAAGAAATGCCCCAAAAATCCTCAATTTTTTTTAAAAAAATTGGCCTGCAGGGCTTGTTGGTGCGCCCGAGGCCCCGCTGTGCACCAGCTACTCTAGTCGCCCGAGCCTGCAGCGCGGGGCCACACGCTAGCGCGGCCCCTAGCGCGCATGCGTGGCCGCACCCCACACGGCCGCCCGACGCCCACCCGTGAGTCTGTGCGCACCTGGGGCCGCTGTGGCCCCCTATGAGCCACCTGGGGGACCTACTGCTGCTGCTGCCTCTCTCCATTTTCTTTCTTTTTTTTTTTTTCTTCTCTTGGCTTCCCAACCCAAATTTTCTAGATTTCTTACCCCTCATACCTGCATCAAAAATATCCACTCAACAAAAATCATTTTCTCCGACCCCCATGATTTATTCCAAATAAAATTACATCCATGGTTTTAGGGCTTCACAAGCCCTTACCAACCATTAAATTACATTACATCACATGAAGCACATACAACAAATAGGCTTCCCTAAGCCATAAACCCACAAATTAAATAAAACACATGCTAAGGCTTCTATAAGCCATAAATTTACAAACCCACCATGAGCTTCTCAACTTCAAGCTTGCAACACATCATTTTTCTCTTGGCACATGAACAACCTACAAGTTGAGGGTAAAACCTCATAAGCCATTAAGCTCAATAAGGGTGCAATGACAATAAGTATGAACAAAAACATATCATGTGATGCCAAATGCATGTATGCAACATGGTTAGGGCTTCTACATCCTCACAACCAGCTAGGTTTGAGGCTTTAAACTATCCTACCCCACACAACCTCATAGCCATAGGTCCTTGAACACAACAACATGCCAATGCACACATTTAAAGTTTAAATGCATACTTACAACTTGCAAAGCCACCACCTTTGGGGCTATCCCTTACCTTAGCATTCTTTGAAGCTTTAAACCCTTCCTTGCTTCCTTCCATCCCTTCTTCCCAAGAGACCCTTAAAACAAAATTTAAAGAACTAAGCCACCAACAAGAGAAATAAAAGAACTTACACAACCTCTAGGAAGAAACCATACATTTCTTCTTCTCTTTTCCTCTCATTGGAAAGCTTCTCCCTTTCTCTTACTTTCTTTCATATTCTCTCTTTCTTTCTTTCTTCTTCTTCCCTTTCCTTTCTTCTTCAAGGCTCTTCAAATGGAAACAATTTGAGAGAAAGCTCTTTCCCCTTTTTATACTTCTGTTGTCTTGAAATCTCAATTTCAAGACTTCATCTTAGCCCTTGATTTCCCTTTGCTTTTTGAGAGAAAATCCTAACCACACAAGAAAGCACAATCCATGTGTTTTCTCCTCGTTTAATCTCATCCATAAGATTTTATTTATTTTTCAAGAGAAGATCTCAACCCTTGGAACAAGCACAATCCAAGTGCTTTGCTAGGATTTAATCCTAGCCTTTGATTTCCTTACACCAAACAATCTCTACCATTCATTCATTCTTCCTTTGGATTCTTGAATCCCATTTGGCAATCCTTGCCCACTTCCAAGACTCATTATTGGCCATTGGATCCATTCCCAATTTCAAGACCAAATATCCACCCTTGGATCAAGTCTTGGAATTTCGAAAATTAGCCATTTTCCTCTTTTATTTAGTTTGACTATTTTCACCCCGTCACATGAGAGACCACTTTGAGAGACATAAATCCCTCCTTTTTCATTTATATAAATCACCATATTTTCAAGCATTAATGGTGACCATTTTACTTTTCTTTTTGGATTTTCTTTTAATCCACACCATCATGCCTCTCATTAAATGCAAGAATGACCAATTATCATTTCTTTTGCATTTATTTAATTCTCTCTTTTAACTTGGACCACATCTTGCCATGTGTGTCACTCCAAGACACCAACCTTGGCTCCCAAGTTTTAAATCTAAACCACCCATGTGGCATCACCAAATTAATTCACCAAATTTAGGGAAAATAAATTATTTCTCACATAATTGAATATTCACCATTTTCCCTATTTTCCATAATTTAATTCCTTTATGGAATTTCACTCCAAATTACTAATATGCCCCTTGTGAATTATTAATCCCATTTATCTCCACATAAATACAAAAATGAGAAATTAATTCACTTCTTTGCTTAATTCCACCTAGGAATTATTTTCAATTTACCAAAATATCCTTTATTTGACTTGACTATCCAAATTACCAAAATGCCCCTCTCCTAGGGCACCCTTATTCTCAAGAATCCATTACCTTCTTAAGGGCATTTTTAGAAGTTTCACACTTCCTTTCTCATTCTCTTAACACTGGTAACACTGGGTGTTACACATACACACATGGATCGCATCGAAAAAGATAAAAAAAATATCAAGCAATTTGGTCGGCCCCAACCCAAGGGCACGAAACACACTGGGCCACCGAAGGGTTGGCCAGGGTGTTCATCATGGGTCTCAAGGAAGGGTCAAGACGCAGCCCGAGGCAGCGGGGGGGTCGCCTAGCAGCTAGTCGGGCCTGTCACACAGGCTTCCAACAGTAGGGGGCGTGGGGCACGTGTGGGGTGTGTGTGGGCAACGTAAGATAGTGAAAATGGACTGAGCAAAGGACTAAAGAAGAATAGGAGCTTGCTCAAGGAGAACATAAGGATCTCAAACATGTAAGGAAAATAAAAAGGAAGCTTGCATGAATCGGGAAGTCCGACTCTCAGAAGCTGCTAAGACTCCTTACTCTTTTTCCTTACTACTCCCAACCAAACTCTATGTAAATAATCCTATCTTCTCATAGCACTCGGTATATATATATATACATGGAAACAGAAGAAAGTGGGGTATAATTACACGACAAGACTAGGTGAAAGGCTTCCACCACTAACTAGAGTCGATTTAGACCAAAAAATGACCTGGAAAATCAGTCTTAGAAAACCCATCTTGATGCTATAGTGGTTATTCGAATATGAGAGGCAAAAATGGAGATTCTGGACAGATTCGACATCTCTTCAAATTCTAGGCATAACTCTCTCGTCCGATCTTCAATTGAGGTGATTCAAAATTATATGGAATGAAAAGAGAAAGATATACAACTTTCACGTTTTGAGTTTTGAGAGATTCGAGCTAAATCATGGTCAAAATCAGGCCGCAAGGTGGCAACTGCAATGTTGAAACATGGGTCATCCAAATGATTTTGCTCCTATCCGAATGCCGCATGCCTTATCTAGATCTCTCACCCCCTTATCTGGATGGCACTCACAAAATCTCAAAGAGATCATTTGAATAAACCTCAAGCCATCTAGATATCCCTCTCAATCTAGCACATCCGAATGCTACACCATATATCCGAATGCAAGACTCAAAACTTCAAAGGCACATCTGACTGCTACACTACCTTGCACATTTATTTATCAAAACTACAACCAAATTCATCTGACGTCAATCCTCTTATTAAAGCAGGTGTAGGGCGATTATACTCGCTAGTGTGCGAGTGTGCGTGTAGTACAATTTTAAATTTATATTTCGGTGAGTCCGAGTTGATTCACAGGGAGATTATTTATAGATGAAAATGAAGATCACAAAATATTTGATTTTAAGAGGTAATTAAGATGATCTAAAGACAATAATTAAAGCTAAACTAATACTGAATTTAAGTAGCTTGGGTCAAGACAATTTCAGTGCCAAAACCAATTAATTCCCGATTTAATAGAAAAGATCAGTAATATTCGTCTAATTTAAGTTTTGTAGATCTGTTAGTAATTTTAGTTCAAGATAATGATAATTCTTGTTTAAGCAATCTCCATACGTGGCATGAGAATTCTAGGTTAAGTAATTATCATAAATTGAATTATATTTTACAGACAGATTTTATAGATATAGATTAATCATTTGGGTTTGGGTATGAAAACATTTCCAGGTCTAGCAATCTCCATACGTGGCATGAAAATTCTATGTTAGGCTTATGCTCCAATCCAAACTCAAAGAAACACTACACACACACTGCTCAAATTGAATCAGATTAATATTACATATTTTAAGTGCAGCTTTCTTTGGGAATCATTGGCGTTGGACACTATCCTTACCTTAACCCAAGAATGGATTTAGCTACTCATCTTCATTTTAAAACAAATTGGCAGGAATTTAAATGACGGGAATTAAAAGACAGTATTTAAAAGAAAAATTTTTAACTGACCATATAGGCGATATATAATTGAAAGACAATAATTGAAAGACTATTTTTTAACCGACCATATAGGCAATATATAATAAAAAAATAATATGAATAACATAATACAACTATATGGAAACAAAGGTTAAAGATTTAAGAGAGAAATTCTAAGAACAAAACTATATAGAAACTAAAGTTGAAAATTTAAGAGAGAAATCTAAAGATCACAACTATACTTTCATTATAAGAAAATCCAATCCTTACAAATGCACCCTAAGTGCTCTATTTATAGGCTAGAAAATGTAATGGAAACTATTCAATTATATAATTTAATATTACAAAATATCTAATTGATGATGTAAGCGATGATGTAATTCCAACTCATGATGTAAGCGATGATGTCACTCCAACCCATGATGTAAGCAATGATGTCACTCCAACCCATGATGTAAGCAATGATGTCATTCCAACCCATGATGTAAGCGATGATGTCATCAATTTGTGGGACTTGGGCTTTTCATATTTTTGGGCTTGGGCCTTCCTTGTGTTGGGCTTGAGCTTGGGCTTAGGCCTTCATTGTGTTGGGCTTGGGCCTTCCTTGTGTTGGGCTTGAGCTTGGGCTTGGGCCCTCATTGTGTTGGGCTTGGGCCTTCTTTGTGTTGGGCTTGAGCTTGGGCTTGGAATCCATATATTATATATATATATTATATTATATATATATTTTTTATATTTTATATATATTATTATATTAATATTTTTAAACTTGCACACAATCACAAAATGCATAATAATATTCAATTTAAACCATTTTAAGATCAAAATAAGGGTGAAATTATAATAAAAATTTTACAAAATTGATCGCTAATCAACATCCGAATACGACTCACCCCATTCGAATACAAGACTCAAGACCTCCATAGGGTATCCGAATAACCTCTCAGGACATCCGAATACCTCACTAAAATACTACCATATCCAAATATCAAAGCTCCAATACAAATATAGCGGTATATATCATCGGATACTCCAACTTAGACCCAACACTTAGAAAATAATTGCCTAAAACATCATATTACACATCAAGGCTACCCAACTCACCTTAAAGCAAGATACAATTTTGAATAGCTAAATTTGGGTAATTACACGACCGGTCTTGCCTAGTGGCTGTGAACTAGTAGATATAGAGAGGCTGATTTTGGGGTTATCAACCAGTTGGCAGGGGTTGTCGACTGCTTCCTTTCGAGACCTTAGTATTGTCAACCGTTCCTCTTGGCCTATCGATTGGTTGATTCCCTTGTTACCTAATCCTTTAATTTATACATCTAACTTGCCCCAAATCAATGTGGGAACTTCTAGCAAGCCCTCTAACCTATTCAACTTGAAATTTATTCATGGAGGGTGGGAATTATGTGTGTGTTCCAAAATTCGTGCATTAATTGGTAAATTTTGTGTAAGAGAAGGAATGGGGCTATGGGTGCTATTTATTACGTAGAAGTTTCACAAGGGGAGATATTGTAATGACCCATTAGAGGGTTTAGATTTTATTTAGAAATGATTGAATTTCTTAATTAGTTTTTGTTGAAGGATTTTTGCCAAATTAATTTTAATGTGGCAATTTAGAATATTTTTAATGGAGAAAATAGCTTTTAAATAGTATTTAATTCTTTATTTATTATGGAATTAAATGCTAGGACATAATGGTCATTTAAGAAGTTGTTATTTATTTAATTAGTTAATAAGAGTTATTAAGAGATTAGTGATTCCATCCATGAGAGGATTGGGATTAAAGTCTCATAGATATAATAGGAGAAGGAGAGGGCATTAGGGCTTCCCATAGGCATATGTATATATAAACCATTAACCTTAGTTTCTTCACGCCGCTAAAAGAGAGAAAAATCGTGACGAACAGAGGAGCCAAGAAGCAGTAGCAAATTCAAAGTCTTGGATAGGAGTCTCTTTTGGCGATTGTTAGGGTTCAATAGTCTTGGATAGGAGTCTCTTTTGGCGATTGTTAGGGTTCGATCAGAGAGTCTAAGGAAAGTATCCTATCTGTAATTCCTTTCATTACAGATTCAAGTTAGTTCGTTCTCAGTTGTTTCAGTCCTTCATTGAGTTCATATTTATATCAGTTTTAGTGTGTATATATATATATACGTAGAACAGTGAGTGCATGAAGAAGATACGTGTGATTCTTGGTAGTTAATCTTTTAAATATGGTCTTCAAATCATATTAACAGTGATCTCAGAATGCCAAGACTATTGTTTTGGATTTCCAGTTTAATCAGGCAGTATGTTCATGCATATATATATATATATGTGTGTGTGTGTGCGTTACAGTGAGTCTTCCAGCCAGTTCATGCATGTTCTTTGCAACGTTTTCATTAGCTATGATCATTAAATCATTCCTAAAGTTGTTTCTATATCAATTGGGATTATTCCCTCAAGATTTGTTCGGAATGGTGTAGTAATGATAAGTTTTTGATTCAAGATATCATCTCTGTATCGTGAGTTTTATTCCTGATGAGATTCCAGTCATTCGGATGAGTCTTGTGTCATTCGAATGAGTTTTGAGGCATCCAAATGAGTTTTAGTGTTGTCGTAAGCATTTTCCCTTATAATGTGCCAGTCATTCGAATGAGTTCTTGGTCATTCGAATGAGTCATGTGTTTTCGTATCATTCGTATGTGTTTTTGGTCTATTATTCGAATGAGCTTCCTTGTCATTCGAATGAGTCCTTGAAGATGTGAGTAAGCTGTTGCTTTGTATAGTAAGCATTCGAATGAGCCTTCTTGTCATTCAAATGATCCATGAGTACCCCATAAATTTATTCGAATAAGGGTACTGTTGCATTCGAATGAGTCGCTTTTTGCCAGTTTAAAAGTTGGAAAATTCCAAAATCGATTCAAATGAATTTGTGAGTCATTCGAATGAGTCCTTGAAAGATCCGAATAGCCTTTGTTATATATCATATAACATTCGAATAATGTCTCTGTCATTCGAATGAGCCTCTGTCATTCGAATGAGTCTTCTGCCATTCGAATGACCTTGTTGTAATTCGTCTTTTTTCAGTCGAATGAACTGTTTCTTCATTCCAATTGCTCCTTAAACTTCCTCAATCATCCGAATAGTATCATATAGCATCCGAATGGCTTCCAATAAATTCTTGATGCAAGTCTCAAATTTAATATAAATATTTAATTATTTAAATATTGAATTTTATGCCAAGATACGATAAAATCCAATATGCCATGCCCACACTCAGAAATTTCAAAATCTTTTTGTCCCAATATAGCTAGTAAAAATCATATACCATGTTTAGCAGTTAATTATGACATAATCAACATTATTTTATGAGATTATGTGCATACATTTTGGTATGAGCATTGAGCATGACTTTATATGGAGCACTACATATCGTGTGCTAGCATTTATGTGAGCATTGCATTGCATTATGCGCGCCAGGCAGCTTGTCCGCGGGGATCCCATCAGTTTCAATTTCAGCTCAATTTATGAGTTGCTCGCCTAGTGGCAACTAGGGGGCTAGGGGCTTTGCCCGCAGTATGTGCTTACAGTTTTTATGTATGCAAGTTTCAGTTCAGATAGGTATGTATTATCAGATTATGTGAGCCTATGAGCCAAAGTTGCATACCTGTATTTAGTTTACAGTTTATATGCATTACATTTTTATGAGTGCAATCAGACAGTGATTATACAGTACAAGTTCAGTGAGTTATTTATTAGTATCGATATTCTTTGATTCAGCTTCAATTATTCTTTCCAGCTTATTATTTGCTGAGCTTTGTAACTCACCTTGTACTCTTCACCCCTCCAGGTTCTAGCAGGAGAGTACCAGATGTGGGGCCTAGCAGCAGTGGTCTATAGTGTGTGTACGTGGAGCCGCTCAAGATAAAAGATGTCTGGGAGTCTGTTGAGTTTTATAGTGTTTTGTCAGTTTAGATTTATTTTATATTTCAGTTGAGGGATTGTCCCTTAGGCAGAGTTTGTACTTTTCAGTCTGTATTGACTCAGAGTTTTTACTCCAGTTAATTGAGATGTTCAGTTATGGTATCAGATTTCAGTTTATCAGTTAGTTTTATTTTTATTTCCCGTAGCACCTCTTCTCGAGCAGTTCTAGGAGAGGGGTGTTACAGATGTTTTATAAAATGTCCTTGGGATAAGAAAATGGTGTATGTTTACAATAATTCATGTTACATACATGGGTAGACATGTAATACCTGAGAACTTTCAAAGGACTCAAGAATAATTTTAACTTGGGTCATAGGTGATATTTTCAAAAGATTTGGGACTTAAGTAAAATCTCATATAGTTATCAGTACCGAATCGACTGTAGGGAGTGCCTTGGAGACTAGATACCCTAAGAAAAAGGTATCTCATTGACGAGCGTTCTCAGATAGGATTTATAGTATTGATAGAAATCAGAACTGGGATAATTTTCGGTACAGTTTTGATTCAGGCTGAAAAATTGAATTGTCATAGGGGACCTTTAAGAAATCAACGGAACCTTGAGGGGGCTCTGATTTTACATAAAGATCAACCCTGAGGTGGTTTTGGGATGAAACAATAGCCTAATGAGGACGCTAGGGCAAAATCGTCCTTGACGAGTAATCTTGGAATTATTAATTTTGCGTTTTCGGTATTGTAATGCAAATTAATTTGAAGTTTGAGGATGTAGTTGTAATTAGAGATTTACCAAGTGAATTTAAGATGAAATTTGGGGTTTAAATATGTAATTTCCTATATTATATTGTATTATGTGATATATATATATACATATGTGCGTGTGTGCTGATGGCAGCTTCCGAAAAGCTTCATGGTCGAATTGCATAGAGTGGTGGCCAAGTCTTGCTGGAAGAGTGGTGGTCAAGCTTGTTAAAAGCGGTGGGGCAGTGCAGAGGCTATAAATAGATAGAGAAGTGGGGAGCAAAATGGAAATGAAGAAGGAAGCGACCGAGAGTTGCAGCAACAAAGAGAGTAACCAAGAGCTCGAGGGATCGAGAGAGAGAGAGAGAGAGCTAGGAGCAGTGCTAGTGGCCGGAGGTAGCTACTAGGATGACCAGAGGTGGCTAGGATGGATTACAATAGCAAGTGGCAGCCATGGCCGTAAGTTGTTGTGGCTAGGCAGCGAGTAGGGGCAGTCGATAGCAGCCGTGGTGATGGTCCAATAGGGTGGCGGCAGTCTAGCAAGGCTACGACGGTCGGCAGAGGGCTAGGTGGAGGCCGGCGGAGGGCCAAGCAGCAGTGGCATCGAGGCTGCACATAGGTCAGGCGTGGGGAAAAAGAAGTAAGGGAGAAGAAGAAGAAGAAAGAAGAAAGAAGAAAAAGAAAAGGAAAATGGAGAAAATAGAGGAAAATGAGGAAAAAAATAGGGAAAATCTTCCAAAAATTTCTAGGAATTAATTTGGGGCTAGAGGAGCATGTCAGAGTTAGGAAAATTATCTGAACATGTATTTCGAGGTTAAGGCACACATACTAAGAAAGCTTGTGAGGCTCAGTTAAGGTGACTGGTCTGATTCCGGTACTTAATTTGGTATTCATAAACGACTTTTGGCATGTGATTGGTTAGCTCAAATAAGCGGTTCTACCCTCTAGAACTTAGCCTGAGCTTTATGGATGTTTTGTTAAATTGCTTTAATTTATCAGCATATTGTACATGTTGAATTTATTACATGTCGCATCAACTGGATATGTTTTCCAAAAATACATGGCATATGAGTCTTTCATGACATTATTATTTTTGAAATCATGTCGTTATTATGATGTTTAGTGGGATGGGACGGGGTCATGCTGAGAATGGGACAAGGTTAATCTTAGCTAGGGGTGACGTTGATGTGCACCCAGAGGTTAAGTATGCCACAACAAGGTCAATCCAAGTCTTATGATGTGGAGTGTATTCGTACGATGGGAAATGGGATTTCCCATGAGAGATTGTGGATGTCAGGGAGATTTCTCAGGGTTGACATGTTGTATCATTTTTACATGCCATGCTCATAAACATACATGCATTTTGTAATTTTTTTTCTGCCATCACTTAGATGATTCAGCATCTAATCTGGGTTATTCCCCTCGAACATTCAAACATTCCAGATGAGGGTTGCGGTAGGGGCGAGGACATGGTTAATTAAAGTTGATGGAGTATGAGCATGACAGTCGTAGTTTACATTTTTGAAGTTATGTAATTCTTGTTTGATAAGAAGATGCTATGTATGAACGATTGTAGTATTTTATGATATTTAGTAATGTTTTTATCCGTTACGTAATATTATACCTTGTTTAGCTTAAGTCTATTGACTTTGTTAGATAAACGGGCATAACTGGAGTATTTATGGGGTTTCGTGAGCATGTGAAGATTGTTCTTTGAAACACCGCATATGTCGAGTGGTGTATGGAAAAGAAATTCTGGTAATCCCTTATAGTGTCATGCCCAGCGTGGCGGGGTGTTACAATATGTGTGCACATTTAAACCTTTAAAAGGTAGGGTGTTAGGAGGTTAATAAGGATATCCTATCATACCGATGGGCTTATGCCCTGATCATGGTTATTATACCAGTGGGTCTATGCCTAACTGTGGTTATTATGCCAATGGGTTTATGCTCGACTGTGGTTATTATGCTAGTGGGTCTATACATGATCGTGGTTATTATGCTGGTGGATCTATACCAGACCGTGGTTTTCATGCTGAAGGGCTTATGCCCAACCGTGGGAGATATAGCTCGTAATGCCGCCTAGTATGGACTAGGGCATGGGTGGATAATGGTCCACATTCCTTAATGATGTAAATTTATTTATTTATGGCATAAGGGCATGATGTGTATTGTAACACCCCACCTTACACGGGCGCGTTACTCTAAGGGAATCCCCGACAATCTTTTTTTTTTTTTTTCCAAGTTCATCACGTGCAGTGCCTCAAGAAAAATCTTCACATGCAGATAAGATCCCGAGAACGCCAGCCTTGCCCGTTTAACTAACAAGATCAATAATCTTAAAACTAAACGAGGCATATTATAACGCAACAGAAAATTAATATCAAAATATCGTGGCTTACCATGAGTTTCATACAAGGTGTTCCCTGTGACACTCCGTTCCCACTTACGGGTGCCACTCGTGAACAATCAACCGAATTGCTCACATGCCCGGCCTTATGTGAAGGGTAAACTATGTTTCTACGGTAAACGCCTTAGGTGGGAATTAGGTTTTGTCATTCCCTTCCCTCACCCCAGGATCCACTAGCAGAGTTGGGCTTTAACCTTACTACACTTGGCTACTTAATTTCCATTAAGATTACCCCATTCGCCATTTTTATTTATTTTAATTCTTCTTTTTTTCAAGAATTCCACCAGGCTCAATAAATATCACCATTTTAATAAACCCATTGATTTTCCAAAACTTCAAGGAAAAACTCAAATTTTTCATTTTTTTTTCAAAATTCAGCATTTATCTCAAAATGCCTGAAAATCCCTTTATGTTGAAAATTCCTCTAGGACCCAAAATCAATTAGGAAATATCCCCAAAATTCCCAAATTTCCAAATTTTCAAAACAAATTTGCCGGTGGGGCTTGTTGGTGCGCTCGGGGCCCACGCGAGGTCCCACGGTGAGCTGGCCCCGTGGCTGGCCGCGGGCCGCGCGTGCCTACCGCGAGCCCGCGCACCCTGTCTACCATCGAGGCCCCCTACGGGGCCACCTGGTGGCCCCCAGCTGCTGCCTTCACTCATTTTCCTTCTTTTTTTTTTCTTGGGCTTTTAAACCCATATTTTCCAGAATATAAATACATTAAATACACATCACAATCATACAAATTTGCCTCCATTTTTCCATAAATAAGGCTTACACAACCACCTTGATGATTACACAACATACATCAAAAATAAGAATACATTAACATTTTAGGCTTCACTCAAGCCATCAACTAACAAAATACATTTCTTGAAGCCCTCTCCATGCATCTTCCATGCCCTCCATCCAAAATCTCGCTTTCCCATAACTTGGCAACCTATATGTGAGGTAAAAACCTCATGAGCTCAAAGCTCAATAAGGGTGCAATGCAAAGTAAATATGAATATAACAAGATTATATGATGCCAAATGCATGCAAGTGTGGCTAGGTCACTTGCCCTCACAACCCACCAAGGTCAGAGGCATCAACCCATCATTCCCACCATGTTCCCAATCTACCCTATGGCCATAGGTCTTATGTACACAATAGAACATGTCAAATGCAACATACACATTTATGAACCATATTTACAACACAATGCTAGGCCACCCTCCCATGGGACCTGTAACAGCCCAAATTTCTTGAGGGTGTTATAACTTAGGATTTTAGGAATATAAAATTTTTCATTTCACAATAACTATCATACATCACATAATATCCCAAAAACCCTAATTTTCACCTTCTCAACTTAACAAACCCAATAATCGAATAGCTAAGACACGTGTTAAAATTTCAAATGCGGAAGCTAGATCGAACCTGATATGGTTCACAACCATAATACTTTATTTATCATAAAATTGTTCAAGACGTCTTCAAAATGTATTACATGGACATCATCTCTAGCAAATGATAACTAAACATCTTAAACATATCCAAAATTAAATAGGTTCACACATAAACAAAAATATGCTAAATATGTTATGGGTAGTAAATTAAACTTATTCTTCAGCTGCCTCCTTTCCCTTAGAGTCGCTTGTCTAAATAGAAGATGAATCTTCTAGTGAAAAACTCCAAAAACAGTTTATATCAATGAATGATCAGGTATAAAATGTATAAGAAGACAAGGAGAACTACTCTGAAGTGCCTCGTGAACACGTCAGCCTCCTCTAACGAGAGTTTCTCAATGGCGCATGCATAGCGCCTCTCCGGAGGTCCCTAACCATGTCACTTCGGCCCAACCTCATAGAACTCATGCAAACACCATATCCGTTGTTCCTTAGACTCACGGTCTTCCCCACAAGAGCTTTCTCGATGGCGCCCGCATAGCGCCTCTCGGGGGATATCCAACCTTTTCCCTCAACTAACAACAAATAGGTACAATAGTATGGCCAAACGAATTTTATAAATGCAACAGTTAAAAAGCCAACGACATATATCTTTCAGAAAAATACATTTTATATATGCAACATGATTTCACGTAAGAGAACAATAAAAGTTTACGTACAAGAACTTCACAAAACACGTCTCATACAATAGAAGTCTCTCATAAGGAATAAAAAATAAGATTTAGAGTATAGGAGTCTCACCTTATTGGTTTATCTCTTCGACGGTACGGTTTTACTGTAAACGGCCTAGGTTTCTACAAAAAAACACGTATTTTGGTAAACCTAACATCAAATATTTTTACATAGGGTTGAAGGGTATTAAAGTGTGGGCATAACTGGAAAATTTCACGGAAAAATGACCTCTCACGTGCCCTCTCGCACCCCAGGAAGGTTGGTCACACGCCTTCACGCGCAACACTTCCAGGTGCGTGTATCTCACTCGCTGCACAGCAGTTTCGAACAACATTGCGTTATTTTCGTACTTCAACCATATCTCCCTCGTTTTAACTTTGATTCGACCCTTGTTTAAACCTACGCAACCCTCTCTTCCCCCTCTACAGGATTATCGACACAAATGGGACTTAACTCACTTTTTTTTTGACTGATTTTGGCAAACTTCGGTGAAGACCCACAACTCTGACAAGGCTCATTCTCTACCGCTTTCTTCCCTTCTTCTTGTAAAATTTCCTCTCCTCTCTCTAGAGTAGGCTTCTCCACTTAGAGTTGAAAGTAAACCAAGATTGCTACAAGGTAAGCAGCATAGTTCAAAAATTTTGAACATTACCCCGATCCCGTCGATTGGATCAACATCGAAATCAAATCATTCATATACAAATAAAATAAATCTAACCTTTAGATTTTCGAGTCGTTCGGGGATTCGAGCCTTCCAAGCGTCCGGCCTCTAACTCGTGATACGCGACACTTATCCGTTGGCAAGGAGAGCGGAATAGAAGTGCTAGCTCTTTCTTCTTTTCGTGGCTTATGTATGGACAGAAAAGAACGCCCACATTTCAAATCGATGCCAAAAAGAAACGGGGAAGAGTGAACGACAATATGTTTTTCAACTCTTGAAAAACTACACCAAAAACTCTCTCGTTTGGGCAACCCATAAAGGGGTATTTATAAGGAGCTCTTGGGTTTCTTAAACCCTAATGGATATGGGCTGGCCCATTTAATTTAGTCCAATTAGGAACTTAATTAAATGGCTTTATTCTAATCCAACTAGAAATATAATTAAATGGCCCAAATCCTTTTAGTCCAAATATTAACTTAAGCCTAAATATATTTTATTTCCTATTTGCCACTCCAACAAATAGAAAATTATTAAATTAGAAACTCCTTCCTAATTTAATCAATTTCCATTTTAGGAAACTCTTTCCATTATGATGACTCCTCGTCATATCGACGTCATTATGTCTATTTGTTCTTTTTTCGTGAGAACCTACGACGACACAACTTTTTGCCGAAGTGTCCCACGTAACCATACGTCCACTCTGCTGGTTTAAGCCAGGGACCGTGCCTATTGCGTATGACTCATTAGGCTTCCAAATATGTTGGCAATGTGTCGGTATGAACACATAAGACAAGATTGGCCTCTAGCAAGGCATCATGCCTACCCAATTATTTAGAAGGATTTATAATCCACAAATAACCTTTCATGAGCGTGGTTACCATGTAATTCGATCCTCTCATCAATGTATCCTATGTGATCTCAAGTTGGCAATGTGTTGCTTGATTATGATCACATAAGTTTTTCTTCGATCATCTGAATATCTTCACTTAATAGAAAGTGAATCAAGAACTCCTTATTGATCTCTATCACCATGGCCATGGATTTAAAGTGAATATCCACCGAAGGCACCTTAGATATATCATCCTCTATCAAGGGATAAACGAGTCCCATCTTGGCTATGCACCCATCTCCATAAGCCTCACGATATACCCAACGATCGCCCACGTGTAGCCTTTGTCTAGGCCCATTGAAACGATGTCAAATCATACTAGTCTTCTTATAAGATGACTATGACAACCTCAAGTCCAAGGATTAGTTACACCCATCTCGTATGAGAATACCATCAACATATAACGAAAATGGATTCTCATGGCGAGTCATGTCCATCTCCAACATTGGTCACCTATGTACTTATCTAGGCATCCCCATGCCTATGGGTGTGAGACCCCCATTGCTATCACATAGCAAAAACATAGCACATACAAGTCTTACCCCAATTGTCAATGTCCATTCTTGACATTGCTACGACTTGGAACGTTTAATGATGTCTAGAAACTGTGATGCATCATCTCACGTCTTTATAGATTAATCACAGTATACATCATATGGACTTCTATCTAGTTTCATTCGGTCATTACAATAATAACAAGAAACTAATAGAGTGACTTCTTGTGAATTTGAATAACTCCTTATTCAAATAATAAACATGATTACAATTGTCAATGTACAACATGCCCAATCTGATTGGGTCTAGAGCACTTACACTAACAATCTCCCACTTGC
Source organism: Diospyros kaki (assembly GCA_036245055.1). Taxonomy (NCBI): domain Eukaryota; kingdom Viridiplantae; phylum Streptophyta; class Magnoliopsida; order Ericales; family Ebenaceae; genus Diospyros; species Diospyros kaki. The sequence goes on from BSEG01000009.1 coordinate 12,283,837, forward strand.
ATTAGAGCCAATCACTCATGTATCTTATACCTAATGATCGAACATGACTTTCATGTTTCTCATGGGACAGAGCTTTAGTCAAGGGATATACGACGTTGTCATCCGTTGACACTTTCTCTATATATGTCACGTTAGCTGATAATCTCCATTATCAGATGGTGATATCGCAATACAATTTTGGTCCGTTTATGAGACCCACTTACGTGATGGCTCCATTGTTATCTCAATAATTGTTATTGGATCAACAATGCTGGACACCACTTTAAGTTCATCAATGAACTTACGGATCCATACAACCTCCTTAGCTGCTTCGAAGGCTGTTATGTATTCGACTGTAGTTGTTGAATCTGCCACTATCTCTTGTTGGAACTCTTCCAACTCATGGCCCCACTATTTAGGCAGAATATGAATCCCAACTGTACATGATTTAAAATCATCATAGTCAGATTGGAAACTGGCATCCGTGAACCCCTTCACAGTATGCTTTTCTTCTCCATATGGCAAAAACATCTCTTTAGTCCTTCACAAGTACTTAAGAATGTTTTCACAGCAATCCAGTGTTTCTCACATGGATCAACCTGATATCTACTACATATGCTCAAAGCATATGCGACATTAGGCCTCGTACATAACATGGCATACATGATCGAGTCAATGTCTAAGGCATATGATGCTCGACTCATTCTATCTCTCTCATCTTGTGTCTTTGGACACATAGTCTTGGAGAGATGTATTCCATGTGACATGGGAAGGTTTCCCTCCTAGAATCTTCCATGCTAAACCTCTTTAGCACCTTATCAATGTACATGCTTTGGGAGAGTGCTAGCAACCTCCTGGATCTATCTCTATAGATCCTTATTCCCAGAATATAGATTGCTTCTCCCAAATGCTTCATGAAAGAAATATTTTGAAAGCCATCTTTTAACTAATTGTAGCATATGAACACCATTCCCTATGAGCAATATATCGTCAACATATAGGACTAAAAAGACCACCACGCTCCCATTAATCTTCTTGTATACACAAGGATCAACTTCCCTTTTGTGAAAAGTCAAACATTTTGATCTTTTCATCAAAATATTGATTCTAACTCCGGGATGCTTCCTTTAGTCCATAAATGGACCTTTTCAACTGGCAAATCTTATTTGCATGTTCATGGGTGACAAAACCGTCAAGCTGTGTCATATACACATCCTCGACCAAGTTTCCTTTAAGGAAAGTTGTTTTGTCATCCATTTTCCATAACCCAGAGTCAATGTCAAACATTGCCTCATCATAGGTAGTAGGCTCATCGTTTATAGCTAGAAGCACATCTCCATCTGTCGAGATGAGAAATCCATATCTCTCTTGCTCGCGACGAACCCTCGTTGACCTACGAGGTTCTTGTGTAGAAGGTTGGGGAATTGACACAACATCTTGTGTCTGATCTTTCTCAAGTTCCTGGAGGGAAATATTTGTTTGTGGTTCGCCTTGAATCTCTTCGAGGTTAACATTCCTCCCACTAGCCACAACATCTAAGAATTTCTTCTCAAGGAATACCACATGCTTGGAAACAAAACACCTTTTGTTCATATCGGTGGTAAAAGTAGTATCCATTTGGATATCCCACAAACAGACATCTCGTCGATTTGGGTTGTAGCTTATTACTGTCAACACGTTTAACATAAATTTGACAACCCCAAATCTCAAGGAATGACAAATTTGGTTTATTTGCTTTCCATATGTTATATGGAATCTGAGTAACTAATTTACTCGGAACCCTATTCAAAACAAAGATCGCGATGAGGAGTGCGTATCTCCAAAATAAAATGGGGAGTTCAATGTGACTCATCATGGACTGGACCATGTCCAACAAGGTCCTATTCCTCCTTTCAAACACACCATTTATCTCTGGTGTTCTAAGTGGAGTCCATTGTAAGAGAATCCCATTCTGCTTCAGATGATCTAGAAACTCACTATTCAAGTATTCACTATCTCAATCTTGTCAAAATACTTTGATACTTTTCCCAGTTTGTTTCTCTACTTCAAATATGAATTATTTGAACTTTTCAAAAGCCTCAAATTTGTGTCTGAAGAGATACACATAACCAAAACATGATCTATCATCAATAAAGGTTATGAAGTAGACATATCCACCTCTAGCTTGGGTGGACATGGGCCCACACACATCAATGTGCACGAGCCCTAACACTTATGTAGCCTTCACTCCCTTTACTTTAAAAAGAGACTTAGTCATTTTTCCAGCAAACAAGATTCACAAGCACCTTATGATTCATAATCAAATGTGCCAAGATATCCAGCTTTCTATAAGTTGGATGTGCGAGTCTCATTTATATGGCCAAGACGACAATGCCATAAATAAGTGCTATTTAAATCACCTGATTTAAGTCGCTTAATATTTATATTATTGATAGGAGACATCAAGGATATACAAACCGTTACGTATTGTTGCTTTACCATAAAATAACTAATTTTTATAAAACGAACAACTATTGTCCTTAAATAAAAATGAATATCCATCCTTGTCAAACAAGAATTAGAAATTATATTCCTAGTCAAACTAGGATTGTAGTGACAGTTATGTAACTCCAATACAAGCCCTGTGGGCAATGTCAATAAATAGGTCCCTATAACTAATGGAACAACTCTTGATCCATTTCTCACATGTAGGTACACTTCTCTTATTATTAATCTCCTCGTACTCCTAAGCCCATACACAAAAGTGCAAATATGAGCACTAAATCTAGTATCTAATACCCATGTGGACTGATCAGAAGTGGATAGATTAATTCCAATAACATAAATACCTGAAGTGCCCTAAGTAGAACTCTTCTTACTCTACACCACTCGGTTTATCATAGTGGAGATAGATTGCATCCTCCTTACCCTTTTGGGTTTTGGTCTTCTAGGCTCTTCCAGATTGCACTATGGAAGAACTCTTCTTCCTTTTGGCTTTCTTACTCTTAGGCTTACCCTTGTGCGCCTTGGGCTCTTCAACTAAGAGAACACTTCCCTTGGCCTATAATCAATTTTAGGCTTGGTCTCCCTAAGTATGGACAACCACTCTCCAAGATTCTTTTCCATAGCTGTTAGGGAGGGACTGTAACACTAAGTCTAGGGTAAGTTTCGGCATCCACACCCAAGTTCAGCTGTAGCAACCTGCTGATAAAACCTATCGTCTACATGACATGCTTCTCAACAGATGATCCTTGAGCCTAGCCACGATCTCATAGGCATCATAACTCTTATATTGCGATCTATGTCGCAGGGTCATTGTAATACCTGGTATTAAATAATAAGAGAATTTTTGAAGATATGGGTCAAAATGATATTTAGCAAAGTTTCGGGCCTAAGTGCAATATTCAAAACATAAATGAAAGACGAATGACTAGGTTAAGATGAGCCAATTGAGGAGAAATGTCACAATTGGGCGATATTTGATAAAAATCAAGAGATCTCGAAGGGTTGAAGACAAAAGCACGCAATTAGGAGAGTCCGGGCAAAAGTGCAGATTTTGCAAAATATCAGTGGGAGGTTGAATCGACGAATTTTTTAGAAATTCCAAAAGGAAATGGAAAATATAGAACTTGAGGGCTGTTGTGGAAGTGTTAGAAAGTCTAGGGGTATCTCAGAAAGGGAGAAAAAGCAATTAAAAATGGGCTGGGGGTGAAAGTGTAATTTTTGAAAAAATGGCTTGGTGTGAAACCGACCGGCCGCCTGTGGCCGCCGGCGGTCGCTTCTGGGGCATCGGGCAGGTCGCCCGGAGGCTCTAGGCTAGCCTCCAAACGATGATAAGCTCGTTGGGAGCTTCCATTGGCCGGAAACGGGTTGGATTTGATCGGAAATGATGGCCAAAAAGATTTCCAATTTGGCCGAATCTTTCGAGGGTTCTAGCGCTTGATTTAGTGTTTCTCGATTGGTTTAGAGGCTAGATCTGGGCTTAAGGGATAAGGACGAGCAAGATAGGGTGGGGAATCGGGTAAAAATCGAGTATAAAAGGAGGTTCTCGGTCGACGGTTTCAAAAATAAAAACGGCCAAAATTTCTTGTGTTTTTGCTTGAATCGAGCTTGAGGGAAAAGGAGCTTTTGTTCCTTGGGTTGAGAGGTTCATTTCTGGAGCATTTGGGATCGATTGGTGTAGGATAAGTGGGTGTTTTTTAAGTTGGCCGGAAAATCGGGTTGGCCGACGCCGTGACCTGCAACTGGGTTTTAAACTCACCTCCGACCACTTTTTCCGACGGTTGAAAGGTCCATTGGGGTCACCTTGAAGAGATCTACAAAACCCTGTAGAAATTTGGAGCATTAGAGGTCGCCGGAGCCGGAGAAGAAGGCCGGAGAAGAAGACTGTGCGGTAGCGCGTGGCTCCCACTCGCAGGACTTCGGGGTGGCGCGTGTGGGCGCGTGAGGTAGGTTTTTTCTTTTTTTTTAATTTCAAAATTTAGGTAAAATTATTCTAGGAATTATCATGGAAAAATATTTTGTGAAAATTGATGTTAGGTATTTTTAATGAATTTTCGAAGGTAGAAATGTTTGAAAAATAAATAAAAATAGAGAAAATTGTGGAAAAATAGAAATGTTGATTTCAAAGGTCTTAAATGGTGAAATAGGAGTCAATTGGGTCATTGGAAGAAGAATTACACAATTTTCGAGGTGTGACACGTTTTTCAAGGCAAAATCTAGACTTTTCCGATTTAAGGTGAGTGGTTTGATTCTAGATTTACCTTGTCTTGAAAGTGTTTTTAAGTGCTTTTGGTGAGTTCTAGTGAGTAATTATACCCTCCTAGACTTAGCTTATTTTACAAGGTTTTTACTTATGGTCATTGTGTCGACATTCTCTACATTGCATTAACTGATTTACTTTAAAATGTTAGTGCATGGCGTGTGAATTTTCATATCATTTGGGGTCAAGTTTCATTGCATCATTGGGTTCATATGGGGCGGGACGGGGTCTTCTTGAGAATGGGACACGATTAGTCCTGGCGATCGGGTGACACGGTAGGGCACCCGGGGCCGGTACTGGTGATCGGGTGACACGGTAAGGCATCCGGGACTGGTAACCGAGTGACACGGTAGGACACCCGGGGATTAAGTATGTCAGGGAAATTTCTCAAGTTTGACATGTCTTGCATGTTGTCGTTTAGTATGCCATGCTCATGTGTCTTTCATGTATTATATAAACTGTTTCATGCCTTCACTTAGATGTTTTATCATCTAACCTGGGTTATGCCCCTGAAACATTCAACGTTCCAGTCAGGGACAGCTGCGAGGTCAAGGACGAGGCTGGAGAGCCAATGGTGTTTATGTGATAGTCGTTGTATCATTTGGTAGCATAGGAACTTATTTTGCTATATGTATGAATAATCGTACGTCGGTGTTGTAAACACTTAGTAACGATGTTATATGTATGTTGGTAGGGAACATCTTGTGTGTAACACGTGGTAGGCCACGTTAGTTTGATGGTTAAGTATTCCGCTGTATTTATAATGTCTCGTTCAGTTATGATTATGTTATTGTTAACTAAACGAGTAGGACTGGAACCCTCGGGTATATATCTGCATGCGAAGATTGTTCTTGAAGTCACCGTGGGTGCTGGCTGTAGTTTTGCAACGAGTGTTTCATCTGCATGTGAAGATTGTGCTCTCAAGTGCCGCGAGTGACGGACTTGAAAAAAAAAATATATATATATATACCGAGAATTTCCTTATAGTGACACGCCTGTATAGGGCGGGGTGTTACAGTCATGGCAGCCAAGATGATATACCAAGCGATGATCATATCACCCTTGTGCATCGTCCAGGCCTCATGTGCTACTATTTCCTTAACTGGTGTCTTCGCAAGAAAAGATATCTCTATCAAAGAGAATCTTATCATACGTGAGGACTATCCTCAAGATGATCTCCCAGTTATAGAAATTAGTCTTATTGAAGGTATTATTGCCCTCGAGTATCGATCTGATCGACATGTTTCCAGACATTCTGGATCAACAACTGAATAGAGATATTATTATAATCATATTGAATTACGAAATCATAAATTGCAAGAAGTAACATTTTATAATTGCTCCCACTATTTTCTACGAGTTTGTCACCTCAAGAAATGCAACACATAAAAAATGCAATGGCTCTTGCAGCATAAAGTTGATGGAAAAGCCCTCATAAGCCAAGCATCAGGCCATGCTATGCCCACATAGTAATTTACACATGCAAATGCTCCACATGCATATGATCGCCTATCATACACGAGTCAACCCTCGACAAGCCAACTGTGTCATGACAATACTCACTCTCCCAACAAATACAAAGCATGAGCCCCAATTAATGCAACCCATGACCCAATATCACAATGCCATATAGCAACAAGTTGAAATACAAGAACAACAAACGACCATCTGGAACCTATCTCAATAAGGTGCAACATTATTATGATGTTTTACTCTTATGATTGATTTTGATGATGAAAAACAAATGATTTATATCTTAAATAAAATATATGGTTTTCAAGTTTTCAAATAAAAATTAATTTCAAGTACTTTATTAAAATGAAAATCAAATGAATTATAATTTTCTATATATATATATATAAATAGAGATTTGCAACAACTTATATTTTAATGATGATTGCCTTTGATATCATTTTGATGATAAAAATCAATTGAATTTTGATGATGTAATTATTTAATTAAAATTTATTATCTTGGTGCTTTAAATTATTTTTATATGCTCTATTAAGTATCTATAATACCCCAAGAGCTCAGAGAAGGGTAGTATATATCGATGATAAGTAAGGAAGAAAACAACACCAGCTGGATACCTTTTGGGCTGAATGTAGGCAAAGAACTCCCAGGTTAAGCGTGCTTGAGCTGGGGAAGATTAAGGATGGCTAACCCCTGAGAAGTTCGCGTAGGCAGGTAAGTTGTTTCAATCCTTCCTATAGCTCGATATGGGATGTTACACTATCAAAATAAAAATTAATTCCATCATATAATTAAATGTCAAAAATGTTGTTATAGATGTCTTAATGACATTTGAAATATTATGTTTCTATTTGATCAAAATTGTTGAATGAAAATTAAATCCAATACCAAAATATCTTGTTATAAATTTCTTAATAGCATTTGGAATATTTTGTTTTTATTTGATTAAAAAATTTATTATTAAATAAAAATTAATTTCATGATGCGATAATTTTGTATTTGAAATATTATAATTTTTATTTGATTAAAAATGCTCCAAAAAGTTATTTCTTTTAAAGAGTTTAAAAATAAAACCAACATTGTTGCCCCCAAGATTTGAACCCACACCACTAACCAAGCTTAAGCCCTGAGTGCACACAACGAACCACTCCATCTAGAAGCTCTTTTGTTTATTTATGTGCACAAACTTATATTTCTTTCAATCGGTCGACTAAGGCTTTGAATATGTCGACTAACTCATTTTCATCTATCGACTAACCTTTGCATTTGTCAACTAAGTTATTTAATCTTTCGACTGACAAAATCTTTAGATGGAATCTGTCGACTGATTTTCTTCATCTGTTAACCAAATTTGAAGCTAAAAGCCTCCAACGGCTAGCTTTCTCTTGAAGCTTGTGGGAGATCTATAAATACAAATCAAGGATGATCTAGAAGAGGCTAATGGATGGGGATGAAGTGAAGTGATAATACAAATTATTTTTATACTTCTCAATTGTATTTGTGCTTTCATAATTTTCTCTCAAAGGCTTTGATCTTCATTTGTATTTATTTGTTTGAAACCTTGTATCATTTTGAGAGACCTTATAATTAAGAGATTCATCTCTTAGATTCTCTCTTATAGTACACTTCTTGTATTTCCTAGCTTTGGTAACTAAAGGGCCTACTTGTCTAAGTATGAGGTTTGTATTTTCCAACCTTGTTGCTAGAGGGCTTATTCGAAGTGTTAGGAGGATTTTTAGTGGATTATTTTCAAATCCTTAGTGGGAAGCCAAACCATTATAAATCCTTTGTGTCATTTATCTTTCTTGCTTTACATTTGTCATATTTTTTAAGTTCTATTATATTTTTTAAATTACCCAATTCACCATTCTCTTAGGTGTGTGCCATAGCATTTCAAACCTATCACATTTCACAAAGAAATGTAGGGATAAACAAGCCCTACCTGGCTGTTGAATACAAAACGCATCAAAATGCTCATTAGACTCATTCCATTCTCTAAGGTGTTCAATGTTAGAAAAGACAATACATTGTTAGATTTGAAGAATCAATGGCAAGTACCAAGAGGGGGGTGAATTGGTATACTTAAAAATTCTTTTGATAAAATGAGTTGTCGTCGATGAAGACTACGACTTCATTAAACCTCAAGACTTTGAGATTGCATGATAAGGTATCAATCGTATTAAGACACTCTTGATTTGACAAAGAAGAATACAAGACTGAAATCTATGAACTATTTCTTAATGAGGAACTTTAAATCTATGAACCAAGAAAGAAATAAAGAAATGCCTAAGAGAATGAAGAGGAAGAGACACAAGCACAAAAGAACACAATGAGTTATAGTGGTTCGGCTTGACTAAACCTAATCCACTACCATAGCTCCTCACTAAAGATTTTTAAGCAAAATATTATAACTCTGCTATCACACTTGATAGGCCCTCTAGCACTAAGCTAGGAAGATACAAACCTCTTGCTTGAACCAGCAAGTCCTCTTGGAAAATCTAGGTATTCTAAACCTCTTACAAGCAAAATAAGACCACTAGCAATACAAGCTAGGATGATATAAAATGTTACAATAAACAAGAGGATCTGAGAGATAATCTTCTCAGTTACAAGTTTTCTCAAAGATTAAGACAAGGCATGAAATAGAATTGATTACAAAATAAACCCAATGCCTTCAAAAGTAGAACAACTTTACCATTGAAGCACAATAACGATTTTAGCACTTTGAAGCTTGTAGATGAATTTCTTAAACGCTTGAAATCCCCAAATAACTTGTACTCATACTTTCGGTCGATAGATGGAAAACCATCAGTCGACAGATGATCCAATATTTGAAAACCGGTCGACAAATCATATTGACCAGTCGACAGATCATATTGACCAGTCGACAGATGGCTTACAGAATTTTTAAAATACAAGCTTCTTTTGGAACAAGATACCTAACAGCTTTTTACGACTTCTTTTAAAAGGATTATACTTTAATTTTGGAGATGACAAATCGCTTTTAATATACGAGATTTTGTAAAAACGAGAGATTGATTTCATCATTAAAACCAAAACTTTACATTTGAATCATAGAACTATCATGTGATTCATCATACATAACCCATCAATGGCTCTCAACCATACTCCAAACATGTCAATGAATGCCCAATTGATCCCCCAAGAGCATCTAAACCTACTTTGGAACCAAGAGGAAACCACCCAAAACTTGCCAAGAACATGATTTAGAAGAACTTGGAGAGTCGATCAACAATTTTCCAGGAACTGTTGAGAGATTTTCTTCTTAAGGGCTTCTTAATAGATAGATGTAAGTCCATTTGTCAGCAGATCCCTTTAGGGCAATCTGTTAACATATGGGAAGCCATCTGTCGACTGACAAAAGGCTCTTAGCTTTAAGTAGGGGATCCGAAACATTCAAGCTTCATCAAATTGCTTGCATAAACCACAACTTAACATAAATCACACCATTCCCAAAGGTTTATACGGTAGAACAAACCCTATTTTGAAACTTAAAAAGAACTAGCAAGATAAACCCAAAGATGAGAAAGATTTACAAAGCGACATAGACTCCAACAAGGACAAGCCTTTGAAAAATGTAAGGGTTTTCTTATTTAAATCCTCGATACACCAAGATATCAAGAGTTTAAAAGAGGAAAAGAGGAGTAGAACTTGCCCCTTTAGCATAAAGGAAAAGGAAGTAGAGCTTGCAAATTGGAAGAAGAAGAACTTGCCTTTAGATATGCTAAGTAGCTAAACCAAGGAGAAGATGCAACCTACTAGAACTTGCACTCCCTTAATCTTGAAGGTCCAAAGCCATAACAACACAAGGAAGAATGAGAGAACAAGATTAGAGGAAGAAGAAGAAAGAAAGAAAAAGAGGAAGAGAAAAAGAAGAAACCCACCGCCTCTCGACTCTCTCCCTCATTCTACAAGCTTCCATCGACTTCTCTTCCACGAACTTATATACCAATGTTAGTGTTAGTGCCCAAATGCTAGATTTAAATGTCATTTGGCATTTATTATTATGGGATTAATGATGTAATTCATGCAATATGTAATATAAGGTCACATCTTCATTCATACCTCTCCAATCATTAATATGAATGATGTTAGTGTAGGTGCTCTAGACCCAATCAGATTAGACATGTTATACACTAACAATTGCAATCATATTTCATAAGAAGTCATTCTATTAGTTTCTTGTTATTATTGTAATGACAAGATAAAACTAGATAAAAGTCTATATGATGTATATTGTGATTAATTTATAAAGATATGAGATGATGCATCATAGTTTGTAGACATCATTAAGTATCCCAAGTCATAGCAATATCAAGAATGGATATTGACAATTGAGGTAAGACTTGTATGTGCTATGTGATAACAATGGGGTTCTCATACCCATAGGTATGGGGATGCCTAGACAAGTTGTAACGCCCCACTTTTTCCGAATGCAACCAACTTGAAATATAAGAAGACATCACCTATGGGCGTTATGGAAACCCTTACCAACGGAAGCATTGGATCGAACCTGCAAGCTTAACCAAAGCTAAATAAAGCAGGTTTCCACTAGATTTCATTTCCAAGTACAAGAAACATAAAAGACTCTCAATACTCTAAAAAAACACAACTTATTACTGTAGTACCACTGTAGGGCATCCTTTTATTACAAATTTTGAGTGCCCTAGTTGCTATTCACAATATATTACTTAGGTTACAAGGGTACATAATGAAACCAAAATGCCAAAGCTGGCGAAACTCCACCTCCTTGCCCATGCTTTGATCTGCAACCTGAAACACTTGATACTTCTGACAAAGCTGGGACGATGAATGTCCCAGGGGTGTGAAACACCCGAGTTAGATTATTACATCTAAGTGAGTGGTAAGAAAGAAAGAAACAACGCATGTAAGAGTAAAATGCAATATAACAGGAAGTCTCCCTGAATCACCATCATCCTTGCTGGCACTTGTGTGAAACGTCTCAGCCCCACCTGTAGCCTGAGCCCCACTTGTAAGCATGTGATCGTGGTCCAACCCCTCCTGCCCCACCTTTAGGCATGGGATTGCCCCCTCCTCGATCATCATGATGCTTCTCCAACAAGCGACCAACCATCATATACAAGTTCCCGATCCACCAATAGCAACTATCATATCACCAAGTAATATGTGGAAGACAAAGCAGAAGGAAAATGTACAAACCAAGGAATATCAAGTAGACATAGTGCACAAACCAAGGAAAATATGATATGTAACCACAAGCTACGTGCAAGAGTAGTCACGTTTAATTCCATCGATGAATCACAACAACAAAATCCGTGATGCAAGCAAAATAGGAAAGAAATGCTCGAAAGAAAGGAATCATGACAAGTACGCAACAACCATCCACAAGTGGAAACCAAGAATGATTAATAGGAATCAAATAGCATGCGTAAGGACCACTCACAAATGAAATCAAGAATGATCAAGAGGAAGCATGCACAAGAACCACTCACCTTGATCATTTTCCCTTTGATAGCACAGTCTACAGCCCGGTTTCGAGCACTAGGGGCTGTTTTCTACAAAAATCACGAATTTAAATGAACTAGAACTTAAATATTACTCATGGTGTTGTATACAATTAAAATAGGAGAAGAATAGTGAAAATTTTCAGGCCAAACGAAGCCTGGACGCGCCCTCACCCGCCCCCGGAAGGTTGGCCACGCGCCACCTCCTTCCCTATTACGGATTTTGCAACTGAAAATTAAAAATGCCATAACTTGCTCATTTTTTATCCGATTCGCTCTCTGTTTAAACCTACGGACTCCTCTTTTCATGCTCTATGATCCTATAGAAAGAAAATTAGCTTACCTCTTTGAATTCCCTTCTATTTTTGTGGTTTTCCGACTAGGTCTTCTCTTTCCTTTCTTCTTTGCTTTTTGTTTGCTCTTTCCTTGCTTTCTTTCCTTTCTCCTTAGCTTCTCGTGGCCTTAACTCCTTCCCTTTATATAGCCTTTAAATTTCCAAATCCTTAAGATTTCACTTGGCCTCCAAGTTACTTATTTTCCACCCAAGTAATTATCAAAACTTTGAAATTTTTGCAATCTTCTCAAGCAAGCCTCCACTTCTTCCAATCCTAGGCCTCCAAATATACCTTTAAGATAAGCTCCATCATCTCCTTCCTTTGCAAGCTAATTCCTAGCCAATCCTAATCTTCCAAGTTTAGACTTTTAGGGTAAAAATCTATCATTACAACTTTTGAATATTTTTATCTTCCTATTCAAGCTTCTCCTTTCTTCCAATCTTAAACCTCCAAATATTCCCTCACGTGGCTTTAGGATAAGCTCTATTATCCTCTTATTTTGCAAGCCAATACAAGTCTTCCAAATTAAGTCTTCCAAGTCAAGTCTTCCAAGTTAAGCATTCCAAGACTTTTGGTGTAAGATTAATCATTACAATCATAAGACTTTAAGACTTTAGGAAAATTCTCAACCAATCCTATCTCTCTAATACATGGCTTCTAGGATAAGGATTCATCATTGCTAATATTCCCATTCATTGGAGACAAGCTATCTTTTTTACAAGTTATGATATTTGCTTTTGGGTCCTAAAACCAGTCCCATTTACATTTAAGCCCTAAACTTTCATAAACACTTTATCGCAACATTTAACCTTTACATTAAATTTTGGGGTATTACACAAGTACATAGGTGACTAATGTTGGAGAATGTGTCACTGGACATGACTTGCTATGAGAATCCATTTTGGTTATATGTTGATGGAATTCTCAAACGAGATGGGTGTAACTAATCCTTGGACCTAAGGTTGTCACAATGATCTCATAAGAAGATCAGTATGCTTTGACATCATTTCGATGGGCCCTAGATAAAGGCTGTACGTGGACGATCGTTGAGCATATGTGAGGCTTATGGAGATGAGTGCATAACCAAGATAGGACTCGTCTATCCCTTGAGAGAGGATGATGTATGTAAGACGCATTCAATGGATATTCACTTTAAATCTATGGTCATGGTGAAAGAGATCAATAAGGAGTTATTGATTCACTTTCTATTAAGTGAGGATATTCAAAGGACCGAAGAAAAATCATGTGATCGTAATCATGCAACACATCACCGAACTTGAAATCACAGAAGATACATTGACGAAAGGATTAAATTACACGATAACCATGCTCGTAAAAGGTTATTTGTGAATTATGAACCCTTCTGAATAATTGGGTAGGTATGGACGCCTTGCTAGAGGTCAATCTTGTCTTATGTGTTCATACTGACACATTGCCAACACATTCGAAAGCCTAATGAGTCATACGCAATAGGTACGGTCCTTGGCTTAAACTAGGAAAGCAGACGTATAGTTAAGTGGGACACTTCAACAAGAAGTTGTGCCATCGTAGGTTCTCACAGAAAAAGAACAAATAGATGTAATGATGTCGATAGGACGAGGGGTCGTCATAAAGGAAAGAGTTTCCTAAAATGACAATTGATTAAATTATAAAGGAGTTTCTAATTTAATATTTTTTTATATTTGTTGGAGTGACAAATAGGAAATAATATAAAATATATATTATTTGGGCTTAAATTAGTATTTAGACTAAATAATGTATTTGGGTCAAATATTAAATTAAATATTATATTTGGGCTAAATTAGATTTGAACCAAATATTTTATTTAAACTCATAATTGGATTTGAACCATTTAATTAAGCTCTTAGTTGGACTAGGATAAATGGGTTGACCCATATCCATTAGGGTTTAGGAAACCCTAGGAGGCCTTACTCCTCTATAAATATCCCTTTTATGAGTTGCCCAAATTAATTAATGGTTTTGTGGTTTTTTTCAAGAGTTGAAAAAATTGTCATTCATTCTCCCTCGTTTCTTTTTCGCATCGATTCGAAACAAGGAGGTTCTTACTATCCATACACAGGCTGTGAAAGGAGAAGGAGTTAGCACTCCCATTCTGCTTTCCATGCCAATGGATGCATGCCGTGTATCACAAGTTAGAGGTCGAATGCTTGGACGGCTCGAATCCACAAATGACTAAAAAATCTACAGGTTGGATTTATTTTATTATGTATGTGATGGTTTTGATTTTGACATTGATCAAATCCCTGGGATCGGGGTAAGGTCCACAATTTTTTGAACTATGCTGCTTGCCCCATAGCGATATGTTTTTCTTTTAGTGGTATCAGAGCCATCATCGAAATCTTTCAATTCCATACTTGAGGATTGAATTATGTTAATATTTTGGAATTAATAAATATTGTTGCATTTGTATTTTTTGGATTGCAAAACGTTTCTTATTAAAGGGAAAGGAGATTGTGTGTGACACGAAAAGGGTAAAACGGGGATGCGGGTGCATTCAGATGCATTGGAGGCTCGAAAGGCGTGGCCAACCCGGGCTCGGGCAAGTGGGGGCCCGGCCAAGCACGGGTGTGACCCGTGACCCACGGGTGCGACCCACAACCTATGGGCACCCAGCAAGTGCAACTCGCTACCTGCGTGCCCCTGAAGCTTGTGCGAATCAGGCTAGTGCACCAAGTACTGCTCGCAGGCATAGACGAGGCCCGAGCATGCCAGGTGCAGTCCTACATGGCCCCACGAGCCCTCCTCGTCTCAACGGCTTGCAGCCTGTGTGACAAGCGCGACTAGTAGCCGTGCGACCCTCCTGCTACCTCGGGCTGTGGTTTAGCCTTTCCCCGGGGCTCACGATGAGCACCTGGGCTGAGTCGTCAGTGGCCCAGTGCATTTTGTGCCCTCGTGTGAGTCTTGGCCATATTGTTTGGCATTTTTTAGATTTTTCAATTCAATCCATGAGTGTATGACACCTATGGGTCGTGATTGAAATGATTTGAGGCCATTAATTAGCTGTTTTACTGATTATTGGGTTGTTAGTGTATCTTCGACATGCATTGGTTGATCGATGACCTGATGAGCCTTATTAGTTGGACTAATGGATAAAGCCTAAGCCTAAAGCCTAAGCCCAATAACAATTGAAATAATTTTGTGTTTCAAAATTATACAAATTTCAATTTATTGAAAGTGTTTGAATGAGATTGATGCAATGATTAATTAACATAATTGTGAATGAATTAATGATATTGATTGCATGGGTGTATGGTATGGATCAAGCATTTATTTTATGTTAGGAATGAATGCTTGTAAATTTGGTTTTTGAAATAGGGCCCGTGTGTTCTGCCTCCCTTATACTCTGATGTACATTCTCTTCTCATCTCACTCCCCCCGAATGTAACTCGGGGTTTTTGATTCTATGTAATATATGTTGAATAGAATAGAGTAGTGATAGTTATAGTTTGTATGAAGAGCAAGAGATGGAGCCAAGTTGAAGACAAGATTCAGAGACCAACGAAGGCTTGAAGAATGTGCTTGAGAAGCAGGTTATGATTCTTCACCTAGGTTTGACCCGCTAGCTTTCCTTTTATGGCTTGAGGGGGCTAGCCGTATTGATCTATGCAATGACCTACCTCTCAAACCCTTTGCTAGCATAGAGGATTCGTGAGGAGGTCATTATAAGTAAGGGTACAAAAATATCCCAAACAAGGATAACCAACCTCAAGTCACATCACATATGGGGATAACACAACTGAACAAACCACATAATTCTTTGTTTCCATTGCCAACATATACAACCATCCAAGGCAAAAGATACACGAGAGTTAGCCTATCATTAATTACAATACATTAAGTTATGATCACAAAATATACATACAAGTCCCTGAAATACAAGAGTCCAACCAGAACTGGATACACAAACCAAAAACTCCCAAGACTTGCTCTTTAGGTGAGCTCTGTACACCTCTAGTCCCCAAATATCCGCCCTTGCTAGTCTCGCCCTTTGCCCTAACTTTGCCTTTACCAGGAATGGGGTGAAGCAAGAGAATGACCCACAAGGCCCAGCAAGCATAACAATGAGATATTAAAAGCATGATCAATAAGAATAAGCCATAAAAGAAATATAACCCGATACAAGTAAGCCATAATGCCCATAAAAGGTACACCTACTAGAAGGTGAAACACTAGCCCAACCATACCATGCATGCAACCCTATATTGACACTATATATCCAATAATATCAGATCCTCAGGGCCGGATAGCTACACTCGCAAGGTAACACCTGAGGCCAATCAGTTCCACCGAAGGTTTATACACTTATCAATTGATATTTGGGGCCAGATAGATCCACCCAAAGTCTACATACATCTCAACTAACACTTGGGGCCAGATAACTCAACTCTAAGTTAACACCTAAGGCTATCCAACTCCATCCAAGGTCAAATCCCTATCATAATCCACTAGGTCATTGGGTCGGATAGCTCCACTCTAAGGGTGGTGCTCACGAGCACACACGACCCTTGAGGCTAATCGGCTGCATTCAATACCTATGCTCACACATATATACATACCATAATATGATAATGCATGAAATGCACCCCAAATATGCATCTCAACCATCACTCACATTAGTGATTCGCGAGACCCAAAACTGAAATCATATAATGACACGAAACGTGGATTGAACTCTCAATTCCATTAGGCATGATTTGAAAACATAGGAAGACCCTTCAAAACTTGTCCAAATAACACTTATAATACATGAAATCAAAGCCTATCGAGTCTAGTTTACAACACAGTAAATAGATCTTGATTCTGATATTGGGACAAAAAGTAATGGCCAAAATAGTAAAGGGTACGTAGTATAGTCTACCACAAGAGCCAACTTTTGACACAAGGAAATTCGACTTTTGAGGCACATTCGACTCCTACATAACCTTAGTCGACCTAAACGAGAACTCTTCATATAGAGTCAACTCTTAACACCCTTTAGTCTACTCTTGAGTCCAAAAACCCTAACAGATGAGCAAAAATCACCCCAAAACCACCCCAAACCTTGAAAACCTCCACTAATGCAACAATACTTCTTTTCCAAGAATTTATAGGATGGAACAAACCCTAATTAGAGTCTTAAGGAGATAAACAAGATCAAATGAAGAGGGGAAGAGATTTAGATACTATTTTATACAACAACCCACAAGAGCTCTTCTTCAAAAATTAAAGGAATTCTTCCACTTACACTCACTCCTCAACAAGACCAAGGAATAGAGAAGAGAAGGAAGGAGTAAGAGCTTGCTTCTTGGAACTTTTCTTCAAGGTCTTGCTTGAGATAGCTTTCCCCCAATATACTCATTCCTATACCACAACTTGAGAGTAATAGGTAAGAAAAGAAGAAGAGAAGCTAACCCAACTTATTTAAGCTCTCTTGGAGGCACAAAATCAATGGAAAATGGAAGATAAGAGAACCCTAGCTCACCTTCCTTGTAACACCCGGTGTAACAGGTGTTAAGAGAATAAGAAATGAAGTAAGAAAACTTCCAAAAATACCCTTGAGGAGGTGATGAATTCTTGAGATTGAGGGTGCCCTATGAGAGTGGTATTTTCATAATTTGGATAGTAAAGTCCAATAAAAGGGTATTTTGATAAATTAAAAATAATTCCGAAGTGGAATTAAGTGATGTAAGTGAATTAAATTCCAATTTTGTATTTATGTGGAGATATGGGATTAATAATTCATGAAAGGGGTATTTTGGTAATTTGGAGTGATTCCATAAAGGAATTTAATTATGGAAATAAGGAAAATGGTGGATATTGAATTATTTGAGAAAATAATTAATTTTCCCTAAAATGGTGAATTAATGTGGTAATGCCACATGGATGACCAAGATCAAGAATTGGAAGCCAAGGTTGTGTCTTAGAGTGACACTTGGCATAATCTTGGAAATTTAAGAGAAATATATATATATATATATATATATATTAGAAATGTGGGAGCATGTATATATATGTGGATTTATGAGTTGGAGAATGATTTAAATTAAATGCCAAAAAGAAATGATAATTGGTCTTTCAAGCATTTAATGAGAGGCATTATGGTGTTGGATTAAAGAAAATCCAAAAAGAAAATGTGTAATTAGTCACCATTAATGCTTGAAATTATGGTGAATTAAATAAATCCAATGAAAAATGGGAAAATGGTCACCCATTAATGCTTGGAAAATGGTGGGATTTATTTAAATGGAAAATGAGGGATTTAAGTCTTTCAAAGTAGTCTCTCATGTGATGGGGTGAAAATAGTCTCATTAAATTAAATGGGAAAGAATTTATTTATGTCTCTCAAGTGTGATGGTTATGAAAATAGTCTCATTTAAGTAAATGAGAAATAAATGAAAAATGCAAGTGATCTAATGGCTTAGATGCATTCTTAAGAAGGAGAATAAATCCAAGGGTGGGGATTTAAAGAGAGTCAATGGCATGGATTGCCAACATATTAAAAGTGTGCTTTCTTTTAATGGTGGAGATGAAGTCTTGTAAAGGCAAAGGTAATCCAATGGATGAGATTTAAAGGAAGGAAATGGCATGTGGAAGAGTGGAAATGATGATTCAAGTGTATTGTATGGCTTAGGAGAGCCTAACTTGTTATGTTTAATTTATGAGATGTAATTTCATTTGTTTGATAATGGCTTGTTAAAGCCCAAGAGCATCTGTGTATTTTATATTTTGGAATATATGTTTCCATTTAGAAAGTGAGGTATTGGATTATGACTTAGGGCATGTGGAAGCCTAAGTTTGGGTGAAGTCTTATTTTGGAATATTATGGAAACATCAAGAGTTTGATTTAAGCCTTAATTATGGAGTAATAGAGGCAAAATTTGAAGGAAAATGAGGTACATTTATTGGATGTATTTTTTGGAAAATTTAGGTTTTAAAGGCCCAAGAAAAAAAAAAGAAAAAGAAGTGAAGGAGTTGCAAGGGGGTAGCAGCAGGGCCGCAGGGCAGCCGCGCGCTCGTACGCGAGCGCGCGAGCGGCTGCGCGTAGCCTGCCCACGCGACCAGCTCCCAGCGAGGCCCCGCCAGCCAATTTTTTTAAAAAAATTGGAATTTTTTGAGAATTTTGGGGCATTTATTAATTGAATTTGGGCCCCGGAGGAATTTTCAAAATAAAGGGATTTTTCAAGTATTTTAGAGAATAATGCCGAAATTTTAGAAATTTGAAAATGATGAGTTTTTCCTCCAAATTTGGTAATCAATCAATGAATTGATTTTAATGGTGATTTGCGGAGCCCGGTAAAATTCTTGGATGGAAAAAGAATTAAATTCAAATGAGAAAATAATGATTGGGCGTCTTCGCGAGATTTCATTTTAGCCAATGTGGTGTGGTTAAATCCCAAATCCGCTAGTGAATCCTGAGGATGAGGGAAGGGAAGGACGAGCCTAGTTCCCACCTAGGGCGTTTCATCTTGAAACATGGTCTACCCTTCACCTAAGGCCGGGTAGGTGGACAATTTGGGTAATTGTTCACGAGTAACACCCGTAAGTGGGAGCGGTGCGTTACAGTTTGGTATCAGAGCATGGTTAGAGCATCAAGTGGAAGATGCTTGGAGAAATGTGGTCGAAGGTTAATCGGAAGGCCTTGGGATTAGGACCACAAGTGACCGAGGACCCTAGGAGTTGGGTTGGGGCATTGAGGTTTGTGGCAATGTGAATGGAAGGCTCAGATATTCCTACGATTGGAATAGGAAAATATCATGGGTTGAGATGATATACCGTAAGAGATATATGGGTTGAGCAAAGAAGAGTCAAATGCCCAGGTGTGGGATTGGTGTCAAGAACCCGAATATAGAAATTTGGGAGTATATGAAGCGTTCTAAGGATAAGATTTCCTTGTGATTGAAGTATTGAGGCTTATGTGGGGACACAAAGCCGAGTCATGATAAGAATCATGATGGGACAAGGAGAGGCCAAAGTATATCTAATCCAGGAAAGGATTAGTGGAGCACCCCTATGTTGGGGGAGATGATCAAGCAGGTATGAGGAAATGGAGTCGTTTCCATAGGTGGTGTGCTAAGGGTTGTGTGCTTGAACTAGGGTGAGCTAAGGTTGAAATTAGCTCGAAGCCCAAAGAAATAAGTCGTCAACAGGTGGTGTGACGAGCTCTAGGAATGGAGTAAGCTAAAGTTGCTTGTAGAGAGGCTTTAGGCGGAGCGAGCATGTGAGGTATATGCCAGTCATGGCCGGAGTAGGCATGACGTTGGTAGCTTGCAAAAAGACTCCAAGGGGAATCGGGTGTGCATTATGCATGAGGGATGCATATGGTGCCATGTGATTGTATCGTTATGACGATCCTGGAGGGGACGTGTCTAGGGTATGAGTGAACCCTAGTTGATTTCATGATGAAATGGGATATATCCTAAGAAAGGATAGGTATGTGGCAAATGGACCCTAGCAGGTGTTTGTGTGAGAGAGAAGTCCCAAGTGAGTCGAGTTGGAATCCAAGGGGATCCAGATTTTGGATAAAGGAGTTGGGCATGCGTAGATATGAGCATGGGAGCCATGGGATTGGAAGTCCTGGTTGGGAAAGGCCAAGTGATCGTTCCTGTGAATGATGGATGAGGGGCCAATTTAAACTCTCATTGATGCTTGAGGTCAGGTGGGATGCCTAAACTCAAGAGATGAGAGGTGAATAGACCCTCATTATGATGCCTGGGGTCGAGATGACGCCTAAGGTTATGAGACCCTTGACGGGAGATGCGGAGGTCACCCAATGAAGGGTATGAGCGGTATGTGGGCTGAGGGTAGTGAATTGTGGCAACAGAACATCCATGGGCTATGCGCGTACAAGAAATGCCAACTTTGGATGCCAAGTGGGCAGGGGCATGATGAGCAATGTGGAAGCCCCGAATTTTATAGTTCCCACTCAAGAAAGCCCGAGCGATGCGTGCGGAAAGGCCAGACCGGGCGTAGTGACTAAATGTGTTCACGAGTGTGCAAGGAGAGACGAGAGGTCTCAATTTACTTGGAAGGTAACGGTGGATACTCTATGGTTATGGGTATTGGAGCTTTAGGTAGGCTCAACGTGTCAGTTGTGGATTGAGAGATCATTGATAATCAAGCTCGAGGATGAGCTGGGAGGCAAAACGAATCATGATGGATTGGGACCCATTGTCGTGGAAAGTTAGAGCTTTCAAATGTTGAGTGAGAGCCGTG
Organism: Diospyros kaki; assembly: GCA_036245055.1. NCBI lineage: Eukaryota > Viridiplantae > Streptophyta > Magnoliopsida > Ericales > Ebenaceae > Diospyros > Diospyros kaki. The sequence continues at coordinate 12,305,085 of BSEG01000009.1, forward strand.
AGGTGTGATCTTGTGGGGTAAGATCATGAGGCCTTAAGATGTGAAATGGTTTGAGAGTTTTGAAGTGGTAAGAGATGTGAAGTCATAGGGAGCGAGGCTCATGGTATGAGCTTAAGGTTATCAAGGAAGGGATAACCAAGTAAGATGGCTTCGGTAAGATGGTAGTGGGACCATCGTGCCTTGAAGAGGCTTTAAGTAGCTTCGATGTTATGGGTGCAAGGCTCGATGTGCCGGATCGGATGCTATGGACCGTATGGTAGAGGACTAATAAGTTGGCTCGCGTTGAGGGAAAGTGGCCCATGAGCCTGAGCAATTTAGTGAACTGCAAGTGACGGTCGGATGCTGAAGAGCTAGGGCAGCACGTTAAGAAATTTGGTCAGGTGAGACCAAAATTCTCCTGTAAGGGATAGGACATCTAGAGTAGTCCTAAGGAGGAATCCTGGAACGCGGTAATGATTCGATAGATTTGTTGTCGAGTAGGACGCCTAGTAAGAATAGTGGCTGCAAGTGTGGCAAGGTAGTCATGTTGGGTTCGATATCAGAGGTGTGACTGGAGGGCTGAAAGTCACGATACGGAGTGCGAAGCATATCAAAGTGGGACCTGAGCCATGCTATAGGAAACTGTTGTTGGGCCAATGTAAGGGACAACACGATAATAATGATTGGGTGTTGACTCTCTGAAGCACAGGGCAACACGATGGGGAACTAGTGTTGGGCCAGTGTATGGGAGTGACATGTGATTGGGTGTTGGCTCTCTGAAACACAGGGCAACACGATGGGGAACCAGTGTTGGGCTAGTGTATGAGAGTGACACGATGATGGTGACCAGGTGTTGGCGCGCCTAAAGCACAGGGCAACACAGTGACTATGCAGATGGTCAGAGACTAAAGATCTATGAGATGTTTAAGAAAGCAACATGGGGAAAAGAAACGGGTCTAGCATGGGAATAATGCTACAGTTGACGCCTATCAGTGACTGGTCTAATGCTAGGGATCACTGGATGCAGACGGTTAGTCCATAGGAGGGACTGCAGCCCTCTACGTGGAGTAACCCGTCTGTAGTGGAGACGATTAGACGCCGAAGACCTGGGGTATGCTGTAGGTTATGCCTGAGCCAGACCTAAAATTCCATAAGGATTGAAGTATGGTGGTAATGCTTTTGGTGTCAAAGTAACAAGAAGGTTTGTGAATCGAGTGAGTGATACCTTGTGGTGTGATAACAAGAGGTGTGGCGATGCTCCTTGCTAAAGGATGCTAATGCAATGGTGGTTAAATTTGATCGAAGTTGATCGGGTAAATTGGGATGATAGACCCTGTGTGACCTTACGGTGATGCAAGAAGATGGGTCGATTGGTGGAGTCGGTAAATGGCTCCAGAAGGATAAGTGAGTGCCGTAGAGGGTGAAACTTATGAGAGGAAGCCAACCATGAGACGGGAATATTGAAGCATGCAGAGGTTTCAAGTAAAGTGATCTATAATCTAGTGATGTGAGTTGTGGTAGGCTGAACGCGTGGCTAAGGTATGGTTTGAAATCTGTGAAGGTGCGCAATTGCATAGTCTAGTGTTAGTGTTGGTTGTGTCGATGCAAAATGAGGAAATATCCTCACGTGGCACTGGAGGGGTTTCTAGTTGATGACACACGAGCAATTGCCAGGTGGTATCACCTGATGGCAATAATAGAGCGTGAGGCTCGAGGACTGTGAGGTAAAGCCTTGTTGGTGTCGTGTATGCCTTTAATATAAAGGTGCAGTGGGTCCTGGTGGTTAGACCATGCAAATTGTGAGAAAGAGATCCAAGGTGATAAAAGATGGTTGGTCAGAGCAGTATTGTGCCGCTTGAAGGAGTGTTACTCCGTAGCGAGGGATGTAAATTGTAGTGTTGAAATGCGACCTGGGTAGAACTTGAGATGTTCTCCCAAGAGAAGTTGAGCATAAGGCAACGGTGCGGGATGAACTTCCTAACGTACTACAACTCTAACAGGCGGATCACCCGGGGGAAAGCCAGTGTGAAGAAAAGTGCCTGAGTAGGAAGGTGAGTCCTACGGCATCAAGTAGAAGTGTGAATTCCACATGAGTGGTAGGGGTGATTTCCAATGGATGGAGTTTAAATCGACGCGATGGTCGATGATTGCAAGGGTAGTGCCTGGAGTTAGGTTGTGTTGGTTATAAGCTGGGCGATCCAGCTAGAGTTAATATAGTTGGTTAGATGGAAGATGAGGGCGAATTTAAAATGTCGCCAATGTGTAATGAGAGCTCGAAGGAAGAGCTTATGGGACGAGATTGGTTTCCAAGAGTGGTGTTGAGGTGATGAAATCACTTAAGGGCTGTGAGTGATACAACTCGAAGGATGCCTTAGTGTGTGGGCAATTGATGAGAATTAACCTCGTGTATAAGGTTAATGGTTGTGAAAGGAAATCAGCTAGTGAAGCTGTTGTCGTGTTAGAGCCCATGTGGTTGCTCACCGAGTGGTGTGAGCTAGTTGTAGCAAGCGTATAAGAAATTCAGGAGAAGCTAGAGTCTCTCAGGGATTTAGCTAGCTTCTATAAGTATAGAAAGTGACATGAGGAAGACGGCCTAAGAATGGGGTCGTGCCGGTTGCAGTGACCAGTAAGATTCAAAGAGCAGTAAGTCTTTTGAGATGACATGGTGTTGTCATTGTCTCTATCGGGGAAAAGATGTTGTCAGGAAGGTCAAAGGTAACCATTGTGCATGGTAGAACCTCGAGGTCAAGTGTGAATGGCCATGAAGGTTGGTGCCTATGAAGTTTGAGATGCAACGACCGTGGAGGGAAATTTGTTGCTGTCATGGTGTGGTCCTTGCTGAGGAGGACAAGAGGAACCATTAGACATGGTTTAGCTCAGGTGTCTATTGCGGATCGAGATTAAACCTAATTTTGGATGGCTGAAAGTTTCGTGCCCCTAAGAGTAAGAGGCTCCATTGAGGAATGGTGAGATTTAAAAAGGTCCCAATGAAATTGAAGCTGGGCGAGTAAATTTGGCTAGAAGACTGCTACAAGAGTGGGGGTGTAACCATGATAGCTTGTTGTGGTGGGGATCAAAGGCACGAGTCATCCTATAGGTGCGATGCAATAAGTGATTGTGCAGATGGTAATAAGCCAATCACTTGTGCCACGCACCGTGGGTGATGACAAGGGCCAATTGATGGTTCTGCAACCTTAAGCGCAATGGTAGGATCCTTACTCGTGGTAGGGTAAATAGCCAAGGTAAGGCCTAGCATGGCGACATGATTGTAAAAGCTGAAATAGGGTGAAGAATTGAAGAGGGGTTGCTCAATGAAGAGTTCCCTTGTATGGGTAAGAGACCCCTACTAGCGTGTGATATCGGCTAGTAAGTACCTTTGTGTGCTTAATGCGAAGAACTCCTGGTTGGGAGAAGGATGTGGCCCAAGCATGGATAAGCTCGAGGTGAGATTGTAATGGTGCGTGCATCGCCAAGCTCGAGTTGGACTCGGGTAATGCACGTATGATGGAAATGTGTAATTACCTGGCATGGTGTTAGGTATGTCGATTTTGTGTAATCGTATCGATAAATGAGGGTCGGCTGGTCAAGGTAGAAGACCATGTATGAAATGGTCGAAGTTGGCAAGGTGGGCCAAATGGGTGCTTCCCATGTAGTGCTAGCACGATAAGTTGATCGGTAATGAGAGGTTGTCATGAGGATCAACTTAAGCTATGCATGCGTGTGATTAATGGCGGTATGCCATGGTGGAATGGGTGTCCGAGTGTCTTGTGGGCACTAGAAGTGACATTGCGGCGAATGATCAGTGCTAAAACGTTGCTGGTTGGACCAGCGTAAAATCGTGGCCATGTATGATCGGCAGTGAGAAACGTTGCCGTGTGTGATCGATGCAAAATCGTGGTAGACTGATCAATGATGCAATGTTAGCGTATGTGATTTCGACTGATGGGAAAATGGGAAGTGAACTGTAAAGTGATGCTCGAGGTAGAGAAAATCCATCTAGAAATGGACAGCGTTGCAATAAGCGTGATCAGGGACCAGTTGTGCAATTTGGCAAGAGGCTAAGGTGGTGTTCGGTTGTTGAATGACCTCGAGAGTTGGAGGATCAAAATCCTAAAGTGAGGCCTTGAGGTAGGTGTAACCTGAGGTAAATGTGAGGAATGGATAGGCTATGAGATTCTCGAGCAGGAGAATTTGGCAAGTAGCCCGAGATTGTGATTATCTTGGGCAAGAGATTATGGTAAAGTGAATTTCGAGGGCGAAATTCTTTTAAGGGGGGAGGAATGTAACACCCGGTGTAACTGGTGTTAAGAGAATAAGAAAGGAAGTAAGAAAACTTCTAAAAATACCCTTGAGGAGGTCATGAATTCTTGAGATTGAGGGTGCCTTATGAGAGGGGTATTTTGGTAATTTGGATAGTAAAGTCCAATAAAAGGGTATTTTGACAAATTGAAAATAATTTCTAAGTGGAATTAGGTGATGTAAGTGAATTAAATCCGAATTTTGAATTTATGTGGAGATATGGGATTAATAATTCATGAAAGGGGTATTTTGGTAATTTGGAGTGATTCCATAAAGGAATTTAATTATGGAAATAAGGAAAATGGTGGATATTGAATTATTTGAGAAAATAATTAATTTTCCCTAAAATGGTGAATTAATGTGGTAATGCCACATGGATGACCAAGATCAAAAATTGGAAGCCAAGTTTGTGTCTTAAAGTGACACTTGGCATAATATTGGAAATTTAAGAGAAATATATAAAGTAGAAATGTGGGAGCATGTATATATATATATATGTGTGTGGATTTATGAGTTGGAGAATGATTTAAATTCAATGCCAAAAAGAAATGATAATTGGTCTTTCAAGCATTTAATGAGAGGCATTATGGTGTTGGATTAAAGAAAATCCAAAAAGAAAATGTGTAATTAGTCACCATTAATGCTTGAAATTATGGTGAATTAAATAAATCCAATGAAAAATGGGAAAATGGTCACCCGTTAATATTTGGAAAATGGTGGGATTTATTTAAATGGAAAATGAGGGATTTAAGTCTTTCAAAGTAGTCTCTCATGTGATGGGGTGAAAATAGTCTCATTAAATTAAATGGGAAAGAATTTGTTAGAATGGGAAATGCTATGGCACACACCAAGAGGGGGGATGAATTGGTATAATTAAAAACTTAATTGATAGAACTTGAAAAACTTTTTAATACAGGTTGAAGTTTTAATGATTTAAAACGTGAAACATATAAAATGACAAATGTGAATCAAGTGAGGAATTAATGAATGCTTGGAAAGATAATGATGATTTAAAGAACACAAGCACACAAGAACACCAAGATTTATAGTGGTTCGGCTTAACCCAAGCCTAATCCACTACCTTAGCTCCTCACTAAGGATTTTTTAAACCATCCACTAAAACCCCCTACTTAAACCAAGTAGGTCCTCTAGTCCGAGACTAGGAATTACAAAACCTCCCACTCAAATGGGCCCTCTAGCTATACAAGCTAGGAAAACAAGAAATATATAATTGGAGAGAATCTAAGAGATGAATCTCTTAGTTACAATGTCTCTCAAAAATGATACAAGGCTTAAATGAATGTAAACAAATTAAGATCACAGCCTTGAAGAGAGAAAATAGAAGCATAGTGAATGTAAATAGAAACGAGTGTAAAATGTAAGCTCAATTCAATTTGTTCCCGTCCATTAGCCTCTCCTTGATCATCCATGAGTTGTATATATAAGCATCCATAAAGATTGAAGAAGAAACTAGCCGTTTTTGTGATCGTTGGAGTTGAAAAACTAGCCGTTATAAAATTCTGTGAAGCACAATAGCCGACAGAGAAAAGGATTTGTTGACTATTTTTACATGTAAAGCAAGAAATAGTCGACAAACAAAACGAATAGTCGACTATTTTATAACACAAAATTTTAATAGTCGACAGACACATTCCAATAGTCGACAGATGCTGAAATATGAAGAAATTTTTAAAATTTATGAACAAAAATAGTCGACAGATCAGAAGGCATAGTCGACTATTTTTACTCGATAGTCGACAGATGCTAAAATAGTCGACAGATGCTTGAATAGTCGACAGAACAATCAAAATAGTCGACCATTTCAAAGCATAGTCAACAAAATGAACCTGATAGTCGACTATTCTTTTGAAAATCTTGAATTTTCAATACATCCTTATTCGATTCTTTTAAAAACTCATTTTGATTATCTTTAAAGCAAATTGAGATTATCAAAAGTATAATTTGAAACAAATCACTCTCAACAAGCAAGTTTTTCAAATCACTCTCAACCATACTCAATATTTCTTCTATAAGATTTCATATCTTGCTTCAAAACTTATATACTAAAAATTCATTTTCTCATTCATATAATCCACATAGTAGAAATTGATTTTCATATAGTCATTTATCAAAAACCATTCATATAGACATTTATCAAAACCATTTCATTACCAAGAGATATTAGATATCAAAAAATCAGGAGATAGTTTTCTAAAATGAACACTTTCAAAAACATGATCTAGTTGGTCTTTTACCTTAGAATTATTTTGACCAACGATTTCAAGGAGATTCTTTTTAGATCTTAAAACTAGTTGGTCTTCAAAATAAAGGAATTTTTCGGGCATTTTGGAGAACAATGCCGAAATTTTGGAAATTTGAAAATGATGAGTTTTTCCTCCAAATTTGGTAATCAATCAATGAATTGATTTTAATGGTGATTTGCGAAGCCCGGTAAAATTCTTGGATGGAAAAGGAATTAAATTCAAACGAGAAAATAATGATTGGGCGTCTTCGCGAGATTTCATTTTAGCCAATGCGGTATGGTTAAAGCCCAAATTCGCTAGTGAATCCTGGGGATGAGGGAAGGGAAGGACGAGCCTAGTTCCCACCTAGGGCGTTTCATCTTGAAACATGGTCTACCCTTCACCTAAGACCGGGCAGGTGGACAATTTGGGTAATTGTTCACGAGTAACACTCGTAAATGGGAGCAGGGCGTTACATTCCTCTTCTTGGACGACCTCTCGTTCCCCTTCTTCTCCTTGCCTCCTTAATTTCTTCTCTCTTTATGCAAAAAAAAAAAGTCAAGCCCTTCTTTTATTTATATACACATATTATACTAATTACCAAAATGCCCTTTTATACTTAATAAGAGAAATCCTTTATGCACACGGGTAATTTAGACATTAATTAAGTACTGTAAGCTTTAAATAGTATTCCTTCATATACCTCGGTATACGGTGGGTCCTACTTCACCAAGGTCAATTCCTTGACTTTTCTCGTTCCCCTCCTGTTTGCCACAACCCCCAAGAATGTCATATAATTTTTTTAAAATTATCACTAATACAAGTAAATATCCTATTCCCACAATGACGCCACCCAAACCCGCTATCGGGTCATTACAGTTTCTCCCCCCTCAAAAGAATCTGGTCCCACAAATTCATACTTAATTATTCAAACAATTAGGGAAAAGATTGCCTCATAACATCTTCAAGCTCCCATGTGGCCTTTTTCGGGTCGTGCCATTGCCATTGCACTTTTACATAAAGAATGGTCTGATTCCTTAACACAATTTCCTTTCTGGTCCAGGATGACTATAGGAAGCACTTCATATGACGCGTCTTCCTGGAGCTTAAGGGTATGGTAATCAATAATATGCTGAGGGTCTGGCATGTACTTCCGCAACATCGACACATGAAAACTATCGTGCACACTAGCCAACTACAGTGGTAAGGCTAAGCAATAGGCTAAAGACCCTACCCATTCCAAAATCTCAAAAGGTCTAACATATCGCTGACTAAGTTCCCTTGGAACTCCAAATCTCCACACACCGTTCGTAGGCATAAGTCAAAGGCACAGGATCCTCTGTCAGCATAACTCTTTTGAGGGTCATGGGGTCACTCTCATCCAAGCCCTGATAAGATGAATCTTTCCTGTGGTTAGTTCAATCACCTCAAGCCACAACATAGCTCTCAATATATCCTCTAGGGTCTGTATAGCCCGCTTTGTCCGGCCATCTGTCTGTGGGTGGAATGTGGTACTAAATCTCAACTGGGTCACTAATACCTCATGCAAGGCTCCCCAAAAATGAGATGTGAACCTACTATTGTTAGAGTTATGCCCCACAAGCCAATTATATTTACATGTAATTGATCATATTTTACATTGTGACTCTTTATCTTCAATCAATTATTATTACAAGGCATTATGTTTTTATTTGTCATTGATGGTTGTCTTTATTATTTCCATATTTGACAAAGTCCATAGATCAGATAGACTCATGGAATATGGTTGTGCATAGAGATGACGATCATGAAACATATTCCTTATAAGCTTTGATCTTAAATGTTCCTAGTCTTAGAGTTATTAGGATTGGACACTAATAACTCAGATAGACTAACATATATGATACATGCTCAATTAGGAGAATGTCTTGTTTCATGGACATTGGTGTGTAGACACTAGTGCATATATGTGGGTGTTTATTATAAGAATAAGTACACTGAAGTGACCCGCTACAGAATTCCTAATGGTAATTGTTTATTGTCGAATTGGAATTTCTATGTTGCAATAGTGCAGATTGGTCCTTAGACTTGAGACATCATGGTAGTCTTATATTTGACTGATTACCCTTTGGTTCTTTTTGGATTCCAATGGAGTGATTAACATATTATCACTGGGCGTAACCTTATCACATATGAAGGCTTATGAATGTCGAAATAGGATTCATCACTTATCTATAAGATGAGAAGATGTCCTTTGTATTCCGATGATTTCATGACTGAGGAAATCCTTGGCCATGGTGAGGTGGAAATCAAAAGGTGTTTTGATTTCATCGAACAAGTCATAAATCTGGAATAGATACATAGTTGTTGAATGACTAGGGTTTCGTCATCAAAACCGTACCCTAAATTCAATCGGAACATAGATTGATGAAAGAATTTTACTGTACAGTAATTGCAATTGAAAATGTCCGTTTTTCCATCGTTGGCTAGGCATTCATAGCATGTTGCTAAACCTTAACCATGATATGTAGGGTTTTAGAATTAATATGATTAATTCTAAAACTATTAATTAAAGAGTTTAATTAAGAAGCCCATGAGATGAGTTAATTATGAAGCCCATAAGTTTAATTAAAGAGTTTAATTTACCTATTGAGTTGGGCCTTCATATAGCCCAATAGAGTTGGCCTACATCTAGCCCAATGGTGGACCTAAGGGGTCACACACTTAGGTCGAGCCCGTTCCACAATTTAAAAGAGAGATACGACCCAATATGATTATGGGTCGGACCTAAATTGTTTAGGGTTTTTCCAAAGGCATAATTAGGGTTTTTTACTCTATAAATAGGTCACTTAAGAAGCTGGAAAAAAAAAGGAAAATTTTGGATCTCTCAAAGGTGCCTAGGGTTACTAGCATTACTTGAGGCATTCGTGGAAATGACCGATCGTGTGAACCGACTTGGAGGAGTTCGTGTTTGTGGCTCTATGGATCAATCAAGGTAGAATCAAATCTTCACGTTTGCCCGGTTCCTAACAACTATCTCGATTGACACAATACTAACTGGTGTTGGAAATGTATGCCCTAAAGACACGTTTTGTTTAATTTATGGTAATGATGTTTCTTTTAGTCAGTTTATGGCACATATATTATTTGCCTTTAATTGTTGGAAAAGTGTCCATGCTATTAAGTAAGTGATTCATGTGATGGGTCGTTCTTCACAGTTAGGCATGAATCATGGGTACTTAATAAGCAAGAAAATATCACTCTTGATCTTTTGATAGAACTGGGCATTCTATCATGATAAGATCATTGTGCAATAGATCCTAATGGAGGATGGCTTGCCTTAGCCAGTAAACAATCTGTTTACTCTAATTGTACAAGCGCATTTGGAATGCGTAGAGTGGACCTGTGATAGAAGCTAATGACAAAGTACTAATTATCATGGAGCTAGTCTATCACTGCTACTACGTGGACGAGTACTCTAATACTTGAGTATTAGTTGGTGGTCTAGTGAACCTAGAGCTATATTCTTAGATTCACTGTAGGTGAGGTCTATCAAAGATCAATAACCTTGTGAGCTGGGAGTATGGTTTCTAATTAGCTAAGACAGACTAATACAAGATAGTTTCTGTGATTCACCCCCTTGTGATTGTCCAAGAATAATTAAATAATCCAGGGCCTTGGGAACGTGACTTAAGAGTGTGTACTTTTGGGTAGCTCCCAGTGATAAGCAAGTACATTCGAGTAGTCACGGATTATTGGACTAGTGATCTAAGGATGGTAGAAATCATTTAGAGAGGTGTTAGTACATTATTCCTTTCTAAATGATGGGTATTACGCAGAGGGGTATTTTCGTCATTACACTAGTAGGTCAAAGACATTGCACATGCAAAATTATTCGTGGGGTCAGTGTTACCATATGGTGATAGTTGGAACGCTTAGAATGACAAAACATAGCTACTGGGTAGCAGGGGTATTTTGGTCATTTTAGTAGCCATGAATAATTTGTCTTTTGGTCCCCGGGGTAGCTCGATATAACTCATGTATTATTTAATACATTTGGCTTGTTGGGTGAATAACATTGAGAGAGAATTGTTTTATTCAGAATGGTCCATAATTATTTGGGCTAGAATAAAATAATAGTTCATTAGTTTTTTAATTAATTAATTGGGCTAACCCAATTAGAAAATTAATTAAATGAACTTTGTCCACTAGGGTTTGGCTCACTAGGGTTTTAACCCTAGGGTTCTCCCTCTATATATTCTCTCCTTGGTTGTTTTTCACCTAAGGTATTTTACTCTTCTTCACCAAAAGAGAGGCCAAGAGTTCTTGAGTCATACCTTGGAAGATCAAGAGAACATTCAAGTTCTGATGCGAAGGAGCCGAAGGATTGCAGGACAGCCGTCATCTCCACCACGCGAAGAAGCTCCCGCCCCTCCTCCGTCGCTTCATTCCATCCGGTGATCCGAAGGAAAAGTAAGTTTCCTAGATTCTAATCAATACGAGGAAAGTTTTTTTTTAAAAAAAAAAAAAACGCTTCCGTTGCATGCTATGTATCCTCGTGATGGTCCTGCAACTGGGACCCTATGTAGCCTCACAATCTCCTCAATATACAATTTAGTCAAACGATCCACTATCACATCATATCCCTTCAAAGTTCTAAGTAAGCCCATCACAAAATTCCATAGAAAGGTGATCCCATTTCCATTCTAGGACCGATAATGATTCTAATTATCTAGCGGACTTCGGATGTTCTACTTTTATTTGTTGGCACACTACACATTGGGACACGAATTTAGCCACATCTCTTTTCAGTCTAACCCACGAAAACTGGCACTACCAATTTTGATACATTTTGATTGTGCTTGGGTGGGTAGTATAGTGAATTTCATGACCTTTGTCACAATTTCCTATATTTCCTTCTTTCACAGGCACACAAGTCCGACCCTAGTATAGTAACAACCTATTATCCCTTTGATTGAATACCAAGGCACCAAGTTTTTCCACATCAAACAAAATTATAACTAATGTCTTATCAGTAAGATAGGACACCCAAATTCGCTCAATCAAATCTAACTGTATCCTTATCTGACCACAAAACAAATAGGTTTCCTTCTGAACTAAGAGACAAACAAATCATTCAGTTGCTCCAACAATATCCACTCCTGTTTGATTATGACTGTAGTGGACACCTCTCACCAACTCAAGGCTTCAACTATTACATTAACCCTTTTCAGTACATGCAAGATGCCACTGTCGTAGTCCTTAAACAACTCAATCCATCAACGTTGCCTATGTTCAAATATTTTTGGGAGAAAAATACTTTAAACTCTTGTGATCTGTATAAACTTCCACCTTCTCGCTATATAGATAATATCTCCAAATCTTTAATGCAAACACCATAGCTGCTAACTCCAAATCATGTGTCAGATAATTCAGTTAATGCTTTTTCCAAGTACCGGGAAGGATAAGCAATTACACAACCATACTGCATTAGAACACAGTCTAACTCTAAATAAACTCTAAATAAGGCACTTCACTATACATAGTAAATTTTCTCTCCATTTCCAGAGATAGCTATCACTAGAGTGGTAGTTAATTTCAACCTCAATTCTTGGAAACATTTCCCAAAAGTCTCATTCCATTCAAATCGTGCTCCCTTTTCAAGTCAATTTCGTCACCGGAGAAATCAACCGAGCAATCCCTTAATAAAATGTTGGTAGTATCCAACCAACCCAAAGAAACTGTGAATCTCAGTCATTATCATGGGTCTAAGCCAATCACTCACTACTTTAATCCTCTCAGGGTCAATAGAAATACCATCCCCTAAGACCACACGTCCTCAAACCCTACCCGTGATCGCTAAAATCACACTTACTGAGTTCAACACATAAATGTTCTTCCCTGAGTCCCCGCGATACAGTCCTTGAATGCATCTTATGTTCCTCACTACTCGTGGAGTGAACCAATATGTCATCAAGATATTCAATGACTCTGCAAACGAGTATAAATGTGCCACATACCCACGACCAACAATTTTGCACACCAGCAACGTATCATTCAATATAATTCCTCTATGCCATGCCATTGTGCAGTATGTTTCCCTGTCCTACTTCTTCATAAAAATGGTACTTGACACGGATTGCACATTTTTGTAAAGATAGAACTACAAACATCTACACCACAACAACGCCAAAGAGCATATATAGATTGCAGTGGGACTCGAACCATGATTTCCAACATCATAAGTTGTTGTGGAAACTCAAAGTAAATTACCTTCCTTTGCCGACCACGCTTGGTGGAACAACCAATCCATACTGAGGATTAGATCAAGTCAAGATCTTTAATATCAATACCACTAAATCCCCCATGCTTTCGTATTAAGCCAAGCGAGCATTAGAAATCATAAGAGCAATTTAAATAATAAAAATGCTACAAATAAGAACTACCAACAACATTTACATAACTTCTTACCATATCTTACATAATCTCTTCCTCATGTCATCATGAGGACCCATGACCTCCATCAAAATATTTATACATGTATATACAAATATATCTAAACATCAAAGCCACATCAGCATAGGGACCAATGTCCCACCATGCCTCGAATTCTCATCGGGTGAGCATCTAAAGTCGAAGCTCCCGTTGCACTAGCTTCCACTAGGCAAATATCATATACCATAGTTCCACATAACCTAGAATTCTCTAGGCAGGCACCACGGGCCAACATTCCACATACATCAGATTACACTAGGATAGCATCACCACATACACTAGGCATCGCTAGGCAAGCAACTTGACCGAGTCGGCTAAATTTAAAAGTGTGACGCGAACCTAGTCCTCCACATAAAACAATATCCCAAAAGAGTACTTATTGCCATGACATAACAGCATCCAAGACATTCATGTTCTCAAGCACCCATAGATCCTTTAAATCTAGTACTCAGCCTAATTAGAAATATATTTAAATTCCTCATCCTTTACGAATGAGCACACTCAATGCATCTATAAAACTACACGATACCACAAGTAACACCCTGCATAACTCGTGTGCCACCATCTTACTGCATTGCACCAGTTCAATAAATTAATAGGCCTCCTATATTTCTACCCACGTGGGTTTCCTGCCAGTATACTACTGCTTGACAGTTTCCCACCATTGCTCCATGTCACCCCTTAACAAGATTGAAGCCAACTGTGACACCTAATTATCATCATAACCAATTGAACGTAGATGCTTTTCTCCATATCGCATCCAATTCTCTACTGCTCAAATATCAATACCTCTATAGATCTCAGGGGGTTGGAGTGCCATAAAATTCTTGAGCAATTGGCCGCCAACATGGCTACTAGTGCCCTGCACCACAGGGTGTAACGACCCGTCTGAAGGGTCTAGAATTATTGAGAATTATTTAGCTAATTTTTGTCCTAAAAGAATTTGTCAATTAAATATTTAATGTGGCAATTTAGAATTTTTAATTGAGAGTACAACATTTAAATGGAATTTAATTATGTGGAAATTAAATACAAGGGCATGAAGGTAACTTTAGAGTTTTAAATAATAATTTCCTATTATTAGGAATTATTTAATTAGAGATATTATGTAATTGGGAGAATCCATACATGAGAAGGTTTAGGTTTGAAGTCTCTAAGTTAATTAAGAATAAGGACCCCAAATTATAAAAGGAGAAGGAGATGAGCTTCTAAGGCTATTTCTTTATCTATATAAAGTCACATAAGCCATAGTGTTCTTCACACCGCGTGAGGAGCAGAGAACCAAGAAGTCTGTGAGTTGCAGAAGTGTTTTTGCATAGGAGATTTCTGGTTTAGATCATGTGAGTCGATAAAGATTTATCGAGACAAGTATCTTCCGCGTAATCCGTTCCATTACAGGTTCATATTAGTTCCGTTTTCAGATTATTCCAGTTCTTCCTTGTAATTTTCATTTTTATATTCGTAAGTAGAGACGTATATATACATATATATATGCATATAGTAGTGAAGTTATGAGTAAGTTTTATTACTCCTTCTCCATTTTGAATTGCGAGTTCTATTACTTATTCTCCATTTTAGATTGCAAGATCTATTATTCCTTCTCCATTTTGGATTGCAAGTTCTATTACTCCTTCTCGATTTTGGATTGCAAGTTTTATTACTCCTCCATTTTGAATTGTGAGTTCTATTACTCCTTCTCCCATTTAGAGTGCAAGTCCTATTATTTCTTCTTTCTTTTGAGTTGCAAGTTCCTTCCTCTTTTTATTTCTTTTTTAGGCAAGTTCTCATATATGCATGATCTTTATAGTGATTCAATCAAATATTATCCTTGAATCATCCTTAAAGTTGTTTCATATCGATTGGGATTCATTTTTCCAAGATTTTATTCAGAATGGTGTAGAATCATTGAGTTTTGTTATAGATTTCAATCTCTATTAGCATTCATGTTCGTCAAATTTAATTGCAAATATTCGAATGGGTCTTCCCATATCCGGATGAGTTAATCTATGTATGTGAGTTTCATCTCGATATGGCAGTGCCTATCCGAATAAGTGAAAAAGATTTATGTGAGAGACATCTGGATGGCCTTGTTCGTATTCGGATGCCCTTTGTTTGATATTCGGATGCTTTGATCCACATCCAGATGAGTTCAGTGATTCCTTGAGAGTGATAGCTGGATACCTTGTGTTGTATACAAATGTGTCCATTCCATTGTGAGTGATATCCAGAAATATTAGGTCATATTCGGATGTGTCCTTTTGTTTTTGTGTGTGATATCCAGATGTCTTCCTCAGTATATCCGGATGGGTCAAGTTGATACCCGGATGTCTTGTTTCATATCCAAATATCCCTCTCAAGTTTTGGAATTTCATATCCGAATAGCTTCTTATTTGAGCACCAATGTATCCAGCTGAGCCTTCTTCATATTCGAATGTCTTCCCTCATATCTGGATATCCTTCCTGATATCTGGATGGCTTTTCCAGAAATCCAATTAAACTTTTAGTACAACTTAATTCAAGTTTTATTCAAATAAAAATATTCAACACCTCTAAATATTGAATTTATACGCTAAAATATAACAAGTTAATCATGCCCATACAATAATACATAATTCATAGAATCTTTGTATTCCAATATATTGAAGATCAAACTATATGTTTAGCATTTATTATGACCATGATCAGCATTATTTCATGAGATTATGTGCATACATCTTGGTATGAGCATGGAGTATGACTTTATATAAAGCACTTCATATCGTGAGCTAGCATGTATGTGAGCATTACATTACATTATGCGCGTTAGGCAACTTAGTCCATGGGGATCCCATAGTATTAGTTTTAGCTCAATTATGAGTTGCTCGCCTGGTGATGACTAAGAGGCTAGGGTTTATTGCCCATAGTATATGCTTACAGTTTTTATGTATGCGGGATTCAGATCAGACATGTATGTTTTACAGTTATGTAAGCTTATGTGCCAAAGTTGCATGCATGCATTTAGTTTATAGTTTATGTGCATTACATTCTTGTGAATGCAAACAGACAGTGATTATACTTAGTATAAGTTTAGCAAGTAATTTATCAGTATCTATGTTCTTTGATTCAGCTTCAATTGTTCTTTCCAGCTTATTACTTGCTGAGCTTTGTAGCTCTCCACCATTCTAGGTCCTAGCGGGAGAGTACCAGATGTGGAGTCTAGCAACAGTGGTCAGTAGTGTGTGTACGTGGAGTCGCTCAAGAATAAAAGATGTCTGGGAGTTGTTGAGTTTATAGTGTCTCGTCAGTTTAGTTTAATTTTATATTTTGTTGAGAGATTTTTCCTTAGACAAAGTTTATGGTTTTCAATTTATTTCGACTCGAATTTTTTAATTCAGTTGATTGAGATGTTCAGTTATGGTATCAGATTTCAGTTTATCAGAGAGTTTTATTTTATTTTATCTATTTTCCCGTAGCACCTCTTCTTGAGCAATTCTAAGAGAGAGGGTGTTACACAGGGCCAACAGTTGTGTCAAAGCGACGCCCACTGGGTGCCTTACAACCTCTTGGGGCATTTGATCACCTTACCTCGGGCCGTCTGCAATAAGTACCTCTATCGCCCTCTACATCCCTGTCATAGCCTCTCCACCAGCGTATTTTTGCTAGCGCTAATCTTCACTAAGCTCTCCTGGAGACTCGGACGCAACTGAATGTGTAGGCATAAACCAGCTACTGCCTCAACGACAGGTAGGTGGCCTCCCTTAGGGTGCATGCATCCTCCCTACACAACCAGCACATTTCAAAAATAAATCCACATTATACACCCATTTCTAACCACAAATCATGGCCTCATTCAAGCTCACATCGAACAATGGGACATATCCCTGACTATAGCCGACATACCAATGTGAACAGAGACTCATCCTAACCCTTCAGGGATATGTCCGAGAAGAGGTGCTACGAGGAAAATAAAATAAAATTAATTGATAAACTGAAATCTGATACCATGACTGAACATCTCTATCAACTGGAATAAAAACTCTGAGTTAATACAAACTGAAAAGCATAAACTCTGACTAAGGGACAATCTCTCAACTGAAAAATAGATCTAAACCAATAAAATGCTACAAAACTCAACAAACTCTCAGACATCTTTTATCTTGAGCGGCTCCACGTACACACACTATAGACCATTGTGGCTAGGCCCCACTTCTGGTACTCCCGGGCTAGAACCTGGACGGGTGAAGAGTACAAGGTGAGCTACAAAGCTCAGTAAGTAATAAGCTGTAAAGAATAACTGAAACTGAATCGAAGAATATCGAAACTGATAAATAACTCACTGAACTTGTACTGAATAATAATCATTGTCTGATTGCATTCATAAAAAATGTAATGCACATAAATTGTATATTAAATGCAGGTATACAACTTTGGCTCATAGGCCCACATAATCTGATAAAACATACCTGACTGATCTGAATCTTGTAAACAGAAAAAAAACTGTAAGCAAATACTGTGGGCAAAGCCCCTAGCCCCCTGATGGCCCCCAGGCGGGCAATTCATAAATTGAGTTGAATAAAATGCAATGCTCACATAAATGTTGGCACACGATATGTAGTGCTCCATATAAAGTCATGCTCAATGTTCATACCAAAATGTACGCACATAATCTCACAAAATAATGCTGGTCATGTCATAATTAACCGTCAATCATGGTATATGATTTTTTTACCAACTATAATGAGATACAAAGATTCTGAAATTTTTGAGAATAGGCATGGCATATTGGATTTTCTCATATCTTGGCATAAAAATTCAATATTTGAATAATTGAATATTTATATTAAATTTAAGACTTGCATTAAGAATCTATTGGAAGCCATTCATATGCTATAAGATAATATTCGGATGATTGATGAAGCATAAGGAGCAATTCAAATGAAACAACAGCTCATCCGAATGAAGAAAAATGGATTACAACAAGGTCATTCGAATGGCAGAAGACTCATTCGAATGACAGAGGCTCATTCGAATGACAGAGACATCATTCGAATGATATATGAGATATAACAAGGGCTATTCGGATCTTTCAAGGACTCATTCGAATGACTCACAAATTCATTCGAATGGATTTTGCAATTTTCTAACTTTTGAACTAGCAAAAAGTGACTCATTCAAATGCAACAGTACCCTCATTCGAATGAATTTATGGGATACTCGCGGATCATTCAAATGATAAGAAGGCTCATTCGAATGCTAGACTATACAAAGCAACAGCTCACTCACATCTTCAAGGACTCATTCAAATGACAAGGAAGCTCATTCGAATGACAGACCAAAAACACATACGAATGATATAATAACATATGACTAATTCGAATGACCAAAAACTCATTCGAATGACTGGAATATTATAAGGGAAAAGCTTACGATAGCACTGAGAATTCATTCGGATGTCTCAAAACTTATTCGAATGACACAACACTCATTCGAATGACTGGAATCTCAACAGAAACAAACTTACGATAACAAAGACGATACTTTGATTTAAATACTTAACATTACTACACCATTTCGAAAGAAATCTTGAGAGATCAATCCCAATTGATATATAAACAACTTTAGGGATGATTTACTGATCATAACTAATGAAAACGATGCAAGGAACATGCATGAACTGGCTGGTACTCACTGTAACGCATATATATATACATAATCATGAACATACCATTTGATTAAACTGGGAACCCAAAGCAAAGGGCCCTGGTATTCTGAGATCACTGTTAATATGATTTGAAGATCATATTTAAAAGATTAACTATCAAGAATCACACGATCTTCTTCATGCACTCACTGTTCTACGTATATATATATATACATACACACTGAAACTGATATAAATATGAAACTCAATGTAGGACTGGAATAATTGAGAACGAACTTACTTGAATCTGTAATGAAAGGAATTACAGATAGGATACTTGCCTTAGACTCTCTGATCGAACCCTAACGATCGCCAAAAGAGACTCTTATCCAAGACTTTGAATCTGCTACTACTTCTTGGCTCCTCTGTTCTTCACGATTTTTCTCTCTTTTAGTAGCGTGAAGAAACTAAGGTTAATGGTTTATATATACATATGCCTATGGGAAACCCTAATGCCCTCTCCTTCTCCTACTATATCTAGGAGACTTTAATCCCAATCCTCTCACGGATGGAATCACTAATCTCTTAATAACTCTTATTAACTAATTAAATAAATAACAACTTCTTAAATGACCAATATGTCCTAGCATTTAATTTCCATAATAAATAAAGAATTAAATACTATTTAAAAGCTATTTTCTCCATTAAAAATATTCTAAATTGCCACATTAAAATTAATTTGGCAAAAATCCTTCAACAAAAAGTAATTAATAAATTCAATAATTTCTAAATAAAATCTAAACCCTCTAATGAGTCGTTATAATTTCTCCCCTCCTTAAAAGAATTTGGTCCTCCAAATTCGTACTTGGTTACTCTAACAACGAGGGGTAAAGACTCGTCATCTATTTTTCTTATTCTCACATCGCCTCTTCTGACGAGTGTCACTGCCATTGCACTTTTCACAAGAAGAATTGATCGATTCCTCAAAATCTTTTATTTTCACTCTAGAATATGGATATGCATCTCTTCATAAGACACATCTTCTCTAATTTTAAGATTCTAAAAATCAATCACATGCTGAGGATCTGGCACATACTTCCTCAACATCAGAACGTGAAATACATTATTAATATGGGACAACTGAGGTGGCAAAACTAACTCATATGCCAAAGTCCCTATCCGTTTCAAAATCTCAAACGGACCAATGTAACGAGGACTAATGTAACACCCCACTTTTCCAAATACAAAACAACTTGAAATATAAGAAAACATCACCTACGGGCATTATTAGAAATCCTTAATCAACGGAAGCAAGGATCGAACCTGAGTATGCTAAATAGATAGGATTTCCACAACTTAAATAAAATTTGTCACGCACCACATACATTAGAAAACTATAGCAGCTTCACAAATACATCCTTAAGTATCTTAACTGCTATTTACACTACAATATTGGGATTACACGAGTACACAAATAAATCTAACTCTAAATCAGCCAAGCACCACCTCTGAATCTTTGCTCGCACTGGAACCTATATTACCTGGTACATCTCATATACCTGGAACGGTGGATGTTCCAGGGGTATAAAACACCCGAGTTAGATATTACATCTAAGTGAGTGGTAAGAAAGAAAGAAACAATGCATGCAAGAGTAATATGTAGCTTTGCCAAGAGACATGTAGAAATAAGAACAAAATCTCCCAAGATCACAGCTTACCGCAAGAGCACGAGATCCCCTGTGATACCCCAACAAATAGCCACAAACACAAATACCGAGATGCATATGTAATAGGCAAGATTTGCTCAAAAGCAACAAACACATGAAATGTAACCTCTCGGCGCCCTTACACAGGCATGAGATATCCTCCTCACTTGCCAGGCATGAACCCCTCGGCCCCCTTACACAAGCTCGAGGTAGCCTCCTTACACAGGCCCACGTGGTTAGCCCCTTTACACAGGCTCCCGTGGTAGTTCACGCATGACAAGTCACCAACTCGCCACAGTCACCCAAATGACACGATATATGACAAAGCAAAAGGAATATGATCACAAGCCAAGCACGAAAGATGTTATGGTCAAGCTCGATACAACAAAATAGAAAGGATATGCTCGAACACATGGAACATAAGACGTGAGCAAAAACTCATCCACAGATGAAACCAAGAATGATCAAGAGGAAGCATGCACAAGAACCACTCACAAATGAAACCAAGAATGATCGAGAGGATGCATGCACAAGAACCACTCACCTTAGCTTCACACTTCTCGGTTCCACAAATTTAAGGCCGAACGTCGCTCTAAGTGAACTGTTTTATGAAAATCGAGACCTTTTTGTAGTCAAACCTAAAATATTTTTACACAAGGTTGTAGGTAATTAAAATAGGAGAACAACAGTGAAAATTTTGGGCTAAACGGAGGCTGGATACGCCCTTATGGGCTCCCGGAAGGGTGGCCACGCGCTGCCCCTTCTCTATTTTGCAACCCAAAATTAAAACGGCTATATCTTGCTCATGTTTTATCCGATTTGCTCTCCATTTCAACCTACGGACTCCTCTTTTCATGCTTTATGACTCTACAAAAAAGAAAGTTAGCTTACCTTTTCAGTTTCCTTTCTGTTTTGGTAGTTTTCCAGCCAGGTCTCTCTTTCCTTCCTTCTTGCTTTTTCTTTGATTTTTCTTGCACTTGCTTTCTTTCCTCTTCCCTTAGCTTCTCGTGGCCTTAATTCCTTTCCTTTATATAGCCTTTAAATGCCCAAATTCTCAAGATTTCACTTGGCCTCTAAGTTACTTATTTTCCACCCAAGTAATAATTACACTTTAAAATGTTTGCAATCTTCCAATGCAAGCCTCCACTTCCTCCAATCCTAGGCTTCCAACGACACTTCCAAGATAAGATCTATCTTCTCCTTCCTTTGCAAGCCAATTCAAGTCTTATAAGTTAAGTCTCTCAAGTCAAGTCTCCCAAGTTAAGACTTTTAGGGTAAAACAATCATTACAACCAATCTTCTTATTCAAGCTTCTCCTTTCTTCCAATCTCATTCCTCTATTTGCCCTTTACGTGGCTTGCAAAGCAACCCTTCTTATCTTCATCTTTTAGAGAACCAATAGAATTCTTCCAAATCTTTCTTACTTTGAATTTAGGTTGTAAGTAATTAATGCTTTAAGACTTTTAGATTAACCTTCCAATCCCATTTCTCCAACACAAAGCTTCTTAAATAAGCATTTATAATTACAATTATTCTTATTGTTGGAGAAGTTATCCTTTCTTATTTGCATTTAAGTCCTTAAAACCATTTCCATTTACACTTAAGCCCAAAACTTCCATTAAAACACTTTATTGCAACATTCAACCTTTACATTAAATTTTGGGGTATTACAACTAAGCTTCCATGTTATGCCAAATCTGAGAAGTCCTTTAATAGGCATTACTCTCAACTAAACATGGTCACTTACCTTAAACTCGAGGTCTCATCGTTGCTTATCTGCATAGCTCTTCTGTCTGTCTTGGGCTGTTTTCATTATTGCTTTGATAACTCGAATCTTTTCTAGCATCTACTCGACAATTTCAGGACCTAATAAAGCCCTATCACCAATCTCTTCCCAACATATTAGCGATCGACATGGTCGCCCATACAAAGTCTCATATGGACATTCTAATACTTCAACGCAAACTATTATTGTAGGCAAATTCTACCAAAGGTAGATGCTCATCCTAACTACCTTGGAAATCTAGAACATAGGCTCTCAACATGTCCTCGAGAGTTCTGATAGTCCTTTCTGATTAACCATCTATCTACGGATGAAACATCGTACTAAACTTCAACTGAGATCCTAATGCATCATGCAAAGCTCTTCGAAAATGAGAAGTGAAACGAGGATCTCGATCTGATACAATGTTGGATGGAACACCATGTAATTTCACGATCTCCTCAATATAAATTCTTGCAAATCTATTCAATTGGTAAGTCTTCTTAATAGGAAGAAAATGGGCTGATTTAGTCAAACGATCGACAATCATCCGTGTAGCATCATAGCCACTAGTCATCCTGGGTAACCCATCACAAAAATCCATAGCAACATTATCGTATTTCCACTCTAGAATAGGTAATGGAACTAATAAACCTACGGGTTTCTGATGTTCTCTTTAACTTGTTGGCATACTAAACTCTATGAAATATATTTGGCTACTTCTTTCTTCATTCAAAATCTCTTGCTTAAAATTTCTATCATCGGGTATACAAATCCGTCCCCGAAATAAGGGTATGTCATTACTCCATAGAGTATATCCCAAAGGAGAAAACTTCTTAATATTTGCTAAAATTCGTGCCAACTTCTCATCTTTTGATTGCTGGTTCTTGATTAAATCAAATAACTCAGGTTATATCCTCATATAAGCGCAACTCATCACTGATCTATCCTCTAGGGTTGAAATAAATAAAGCACTTAATTTCTCCAATAACTTCCATTCTTGAACCATTATCATAGCCATAGAAGCTCCTCGCCGACTCAAAGCATCGGCTACTACGTTAGCCTTTTTTGGATGGTATAGAATCTCACAGTCGAAGTTTTTTAAATAACTTGATCCAACGTCTCTGCCTCATGTTCAATTCTTTCTGGGATAGAAGATAATGTAAACTCTTATGATCTGTATAAATCTCAACCTACTCACCATATAAATAATGTCACCATATCTTCAATGCAAATATTACCACTGCCAACTCCAAATCATGAGTAGGGTAGTTCACCTTGTGTTTCTTCAATTGTCTGGATGGATAAGCATTAACTCAATCTTATTTCATCAATATGCAACCCAAACCTGAATGGGAAACATTACTGTAGATGAAATATTTCTCTTTACTTCTTGGTATAACTAAGACTAGTGCAATAGTCATCTTCTGCTTCAATTCTTGGAAGGCACGTTCATTCGTGACATTCCATTCAAACTCTCTCATTTTCTTGTTAGCTTAGTCATAGGGGAACATAAACGAGCAAATCCCTCAATGAATCGCCTATAATAGTCTGCAAGACCTAAAAAACTATGTATCCCTGTCACTATCGTAGGTCTTGGCCAATCCATAATTGCTTTAATCTTGTCTAGATCTACTGAAATGCCATCTCCAAACACCACATGGCCTAGAAATCCAATATGAGTGAGCCAGAACTCACACTTAGCTTCAGTGGACACCAACTCTAAGGCCTATCTAGTCAAGGCTGTAAACTTTGCCTCACCTTGGGTCACTGTCTTGGTACCTTACACCAACTCAACAAACTCAAAAACTTTCTAATCCTTGACCCATGCTGGGCAATAAGCGTCGTTGAATACTTGCTGAAATTGGACCCATGTGGGTTCTTGATTACAAATCTCTAACAATAATCTCCCACCATCTCTTGGCATCGCCTCTAAATAAGAATGTGCTAAGTTGTACTCGGCGATCATCTGTACAATCAATAGCATCCAATTCTCAACTGCAACTACATATGTGCCTCCTTGGAACGTTGGTGGTCGGAAGGCCATGAAATCCTTTAATAGCTGAGTCCTTATATCTGCCTCCACAACTGGAGTTGTTGGAGCGACTGACTTATCACCTCTACTACCTCCTACTTCTTGGGGCAATTGTGATTTCCTTAACTAATTAGTAACTAGGGTATCTATTACCCTCATCAATCCTACTAACATACCTCGCATCTCGACCATTCCCTGTCATAAATCGCGATTAGACTCTCCTAGTAAGCCTGGTGTGGACACTGGAACCTCATCTTGCATAGAAGTAGCCTGACTGCGAGTACGGGGTTGTCCACCTCTATTACTCATCTTTCTGCATCACCACTTAGGGTTAGAAAACTGCTAATTGGGCCAACATGTCTAATTGACAGACACAAGTCCTAACTCTACCCAACATCCTATATGTGTACGGGAGACTCCTCAAAACACCGCTTTGATACCAATACTGTAACACCGCCTCTCCTAGAATTGCCCGAGAATAGGTGTTATGGGGAAAATAAAATAAAACTAACTGATAAACTGAAATCTGATACCATGACTGAACATCTATATCAACTGGAATAAAAACTCTGAGTTAATACAAACTGAAAAGCATAAACTCTAACTAAGGGAGAATCCCTCAACTGAAATCTAAAATAGATCTAAACTGACAAAATGCTACAAAACTCAACAGATTCCCAGACATCTTTTATCTTGAGTGGCTCCACGTACATACACTATAGACCACTGCGGCTAGGCCCCACTTCTGGTACTCCCAGGCTAGAACCTGTAGGGGTGAAGAGTACAAGGTGAGCTAAAAGATCAGCAAGTAATAAGCTGTAAAGAATAACTGAAGCTGAATCGAATAATATCGATACTGATAAATAACTCACTGAACTTGTACTGAATAATAGTCACTGTCTGATTGCATTCATAAAAAATGTAATGCACATAAATTGTATATTAAATGCAGGTATACAACTTTGGCTCATAGGCCCACATAATCTGATAAAACATACCTGACTGATCTGAATCCTGTAAACAGAAAAAAAACTGTAAGCACATACTGTGGGCAAAGTCCCTAGCCCCCTGATGGCCCCCAGGCGGGCAATTCATAAACTGACCTGAAACTGAAACTGAAACTGATGGGATCCCTGCAGACAATCCGCCTAGCGTGCATAATGCAATGCAATGCTCACATAAATGCTGGTACACGATATGTAGTGCTCCATATGAAGTCATGCTCAATGCTCATACCAAAATGTATGCACATAATCTCACAAAATAATGCTGGTCATGTCATAATTAACTGTCAATCATGGTATATGA
This sequence comes from Diospyros kaki, assembly GCA_036245055.1. Lineage (NCBI taxonomy): Eukaryota > Viridiplantae > Streptophyta > Magnoliopsida > Ericales > Ebenaceae > Diospyros > Diospyros kaki. Next base: position 12,330,511 of record BSEG01000009.1, read on the forward strand.
TTTTTTACCAACTATATTGAGATACAAAGATTCTGAAATTTTTGAGTATAGGCATGGCATATTGGATTTTATCATATCTTGGCATAAAAATTCAATATTTGAATAATTGAATATTTATATTAAATTTAAGACTTGCATTACGAATCTATTCGAAGCCATTCGGATGCTATATGATACTATTCGGATGATTGATGAAGCATAAAGAGCAATTCGAATGAAACAACAGCTCATCCGAATGAAGAAAAATGGATTACAACAAGGTCATTCGAATGGCAGAAGACTCATTCGAATGACAGAGGCTCATTCGAATGATAGAGACATCATTCGAATAATATATGAGATATAACAAGGGCTATTCGAATCTTTCAAGGACTCATTCGAATGACTCACAAATTCATTCGAATGGATTTTGCAATTTTCTAACTTTTGAACTAGCAAAAAGCGACTCATTCAAATGCAACAGTACCCTCATTCGAATGAATTTATGGGATACTCGCGGATCATTCAAATGATAAGAAGGCTCATTCGAATGCTAGACTATACAAAGCAACAGCTCACTCACATCTTCAAGGACTCATTCAAATGACAAGGAAGCTCATTCGAATGACAGACCAAAAACACATACGAATGATATAATAACATATGACTAATTCGAATGACCAAAAACTCATTCGAATGACTGGAATATTATAAGGGAAAAGCTTACGATAGCACTAAGAATTCATTCGGATGTCTCAAAACTTATTCGAATGACACAACACTCATTCGAATGACTGGAGTCTCAACAGAAACAAACTTACGATAACAGAGACGATACTTTGATTTAAAAACTTAACATTACTACACCATTTCGAAAGAAATATTGAGAGATCAATCCCAATTGATATATAAACAACTTTAGGGATGATTTACTGATCATAACTAATGAAAACGATGCAAGGAACATGCATGAACTGGCTGGTACTCACTGTAACGCATATATATATACATAATCATGAACATACCATTTGATTAAACTGGGAACCCAAAGCAAAGGGCCCTGGTATTCTGAGATCACTGTTAATATGATTTGAAGATCATATTTAAAAGATTAACTATCAAGAATCACACGATCTTCTTCATGCACTCACTGTTCTACGTATATATATATATATACATACACACTGAAACTAATATAAATATGAAACTCAATGTAGGACTGGAATAACTGAGAACGAACTTACTTGAATCTGTAATGAAAGGAATTACAGATAGGATACTTGCCTTAGACTCTTTGATCGAACCCTAACGATCGCCAAAAGAGACTCCTATCCAAGACTTTGAATCTGCTCCTACTTCTTGGCTCCTCTGTTCTTCACGATTTTTCTCTCTTTTAGTAGCGTGAAGAAACTAAGGTTAATGGTTTATATATACATATGCCTATGGGAAACCCTAATGCCCTCTCCTTCTCCTACTATATCTAGGAGACTTTAATCCCAATCCTCTCACGGATGGAATAACTAATCTCTTAATAACTCTTATTAACTAATTAAATAAATAACAACTTCTTAAATGGCCATTATGTCCTAGCATTTAATTTCCATAATAAATAAAGAATTAAATACTATTTAAAAGCTATTTTCTCCATTAAAAATATTCTAAATTGCCACATTAAAATTAATTTGGCAAAAATCCTTCAACAAAAATTAATTAAGAAATTCAATAATTTCTAAATAAAATTAAACCCTCTAATGGGTCATTACAAATGGCCCGCCTCCCGAAGCCTCTGCTAGCATAGAGGATTCGTGAGGAGGTCATTATAAGTAAGGGTATAGAAATATCCCAAATAGGGACAACCAACCTCAAGTCACAAGATCACATATGGGGACAACACAACTCAACAAAACACATAATTCTATGTTTCCATTGCCAACATATACAACCATCCAAGGAAAATGATACACGAGAGTTAGACTATCACTAATTACAACACATTAAGTCATGATCACAAAAAATACATACAAGTCCCCGAAATACAAGAGTCCAACCAAAACTGGACACACAAACTAAAAACTTCCAAGACCTGGTCTTTAGGTGAGCTATGTACACGTCTAGTCCCCAAATATCTACTCTTGCTAGTCTCGCCCTTAGCCCTAGCTTTGTCTTTACCTGGAAGGGAGTGAAGCAAGAGAATGAGCTACAAGGCCCAACAAGCATAAGACCGAGATATTAAAAGAATGATCAATAAGAATAAGACATAAAAGAAATATAACCCGATACAAGTAAGCCATAATGCCCTTAAAAGGTACACCAACCAGAAGGTAAAACACTAGCCCAACCATACCATGTACACAACCCTATCCTAACACTATATATGCAATAATATCATATGCTCGGGGCCAGACAACTCTACTCCCAAGGCAATGCCTGAGGCCAGTCAACTCAACCCAAGGTTTATACAATTATCAACTGATATTTGGGTCAGACAACTCCACCTAAAGTCTACATACATCTCAACCAACACATGACCCTTGAGGCCAATCAGCTCCACCCAATACCTAAGCTCACACATAGAAATATACCATAACATGATAATGCATGAAACGCACACCAAATATGCATCTCAACCATCTCTCACATTAGTGATTCGCGAGACCCAAAACTTGAATTATGTAATGCCACAGAATGTGGATTGAACTCTCAATTCCATTAGACATGACTTTAAACCATAGGGAGACCCTTCAAAACTTGTCCAAATAACTCCAATCGAAGCCTATCGAGTCTAGTTTACAACTCAACAAATGGATCTTGATTCTGATATTGGAATAAAATGTTATGGCTAAAAGAGTATAGGGTGCGTAGTGAAGTCTACCGTAAGAGTCGACTTTTGACACAAGGAAAGCTAACTTTTGAGGCATAGTCGACTCCTACATCACCTTAGTCAACCTAACCTAGAACCCTTTATATAGAGTCGACTGTTAACACCATCTAGTCGACTCCTGGGTCCAAAAACCCCAATAGACGAGAAAAATCACCCCAGACCATGAAAACCTCCACTTTAATGCAAAAATACATGTTTTCCAAGAATTTATAGGTTGGAACAAACCCTAATTAGAGTCTCAAGGAGATAAACAAGATCAAATGAAGAGGGGAAGAGATTTACATGCTATTTTATACAACAACCCACAGGAGATCTTCTCCAAAAATTGAAGGAATTTTCCCACTTAAACTCACTCCTCAACAAGACCAAGGAATAGAGAAGAGAGGGAAGGAGTAAGAGCTTGCTTCTTGGAGCTTTTCTTCAAGGTCTTGCTTGAGATAGCTTTCCCCCAACATACTCATTCCTATAACCCAAATTAAGAGTAATAGGTAAGAAAAGAAGAAGAGAAGCTAACCCAACTTGTTTAATCTCTCTTGGAGGCACAAAATCAAGGAAAAAGGGAAGAAAAGAGAACCCTAGCTCACCTTCCTCTTCTTGGCTGACCTCTCGCTCCCTTTCTTCTCCTTGCCTTCTTAATTCCTTATCTTTTTATGCAAAAATAACCAAGCCCTTCTTCTATTTATATACGCATATTCTACTAATTACCAAAATACCCTTTATACTTAATAAGAGAAATCCTTTATGCACAAGGGTAATTTAGACATTAATTAAGTATTATAGCCTCAAATAGTATTTCTTCACATACCTTGGTATACGGTGGGTCTTATTTCACCAAGGTTAAATCCTTAACTTTTCCTGTTCCCCGTCTGTTTGCCATAACCCCTAAGAATGTCATATAAGTTTTTTAAAATTATCACCAATACAAGTAAATGTCCTAAATTTCCTATTCCCACAATGACACCACTTGAACCCACTATCGAGTCATTACAATCCATACCATACACTAGTTTAAGTCATTTATTATGCATTATTCATTTGATTAATTGCATGTGATGAGACCTAAATAAATAAATAATAAATCCCTTGTTAATATTAAGCCAACTTACCTTACATCATTATGAGGCATTAGGATTGTAGCTGGCACTTGATTTGTTGCGTCATTCAAGGCCAAGTGTCACCTATGATACTTGTGTTTCATGGGCCATGAGATGTCCCTAAATGTTGGGTCTGACTTAACTAGAAGGTGGGTTTGTTGAGTCACTCAAGACTCACTAAGTATAGAGGCAAAGGTTGGGAGTCACATGAGATATGCATGGTAAGGAGTTGTCATCCCAACACATCTAAGAGTTGGACGGAGATGCAATTGGTAGCAAGTACCTACCTAATCGATCCTAGCACAATTTGTTGAGTCACTCAAGGTTGTGTCAGGGAGATGGGATCCTAGCCCACTAGGAAATCTTGTAACGGGATTTTCCGAGTTACGTCTCGAGAGTGGAGAACTCATAAAAAATAGTGGGAGCAATCATAAAAATGTCACTTCTTTTAATTTATGATTTCATAATTCAATATGATTATAATAATATCTTTATATTTGGTTATTGATCCAGAATGTCTGGAAATGTGTCGATAAGATCGATACTCGAGGATAATAATACCTTCAACGGGACTAATTTTGGAGTGCAAAGTGCTAAAGAGGTTTAGCATGGAAGATTCTAAGAGGAGGAATCTTCCCATGTCACATGGAATACATCTCTCCAAGGTTATGTGTAACACCCTGCCTCACCGAGCGTGTCACTATAAGGAATTACCAGGATTTTTTTTTCCTCTATACATAAGATCAACACCCACGATGATACAAAAGAACAATCTTCACATGCTTACAAAATCCTAGAACCCCAATCATGCCTTTTTAACTATTAAGATTAATAAATCTAAACTAAACGAGGCATATCTTTACGCAATGGAAATAACATAACCTAATATCGTAGGATACTGTAACTGTTCATACAAATCGTGTTCCAAACGAAATAAGGATTAGATGCTGAATCAACCCTATTCGATCACGTCCTCATCCCTATTGTGACCCGTGTTTAGAATGTTTGAATGTTCTAGGGGCATAACCCAAATTAGATGCTGAATCATCTAAGTGATGGTAGAGAAACAGTTATAATATGTATATATGATCATGAGCATGGCATATACAAAACAACCCGACATGTCAACCTTGAGAAATCTCCCTGGCATACTCAATGTCTTGTGGAAAATCCATTCCACATCGTATAGATGGTATTGACCTTATCGCGACATACTTAATCTCAAGGTGCACATCATCATCACCGGAACAATTGAGATTAACCTTGCCCCATTCTCAAGAAGACCCCTTCTCGTCCCACCAGATAATAACACTATTCAAGTATATCAATGCTATAAAAATCGCTTGCCATGCACTTTTCCAAAACATATCTAGTTAAAGCATCACATAAAATAACTTGATATGCACAATAAGTGTATAAACAATAGATAACATAAATCACACGAATCCTATCATTATAAACCAAATTTTGAGTTGAACCACTCGCATAGGTCGTACAAGGATTTAAAGAAACTGCTCACTCACCTTGGACAGTAATTTGACGTATTCTCAAAAAATGTGTTAACCTCGAATGTTGTGCAAAAATCAATGCTACTTGATTTCACTACATAATTTTCTCAATTTTCCTTATTTTTTTCCTAATTTTCCTAATTTCTTTTCTCTTCAAAATTTCATAATAAATCAGTAACACCTATTTTCATCGAATATTTTTGCATAATTATTCCTAAAATAATTTTCTAAAAATTATAAAAATAATTTCAGGAAATTATGTGCCTCACGCACCCTCACACACCAAGCGCGTTGCTGAGAGTGAAGTCCGCATGTGCAATACATGCAACTCGTCTTCTTCAGTCATCTTCTCCTGCAATGGCGACTACAATTTTGCTTCGATGCTCGATTTGATCCTACCACCTTCTAGCCCTCCTCAAGTCGATCCTAAGGGCACCTCGAGTTGCTCAAAACCACAACCGAAAAAGCCCCAACGGGCGATTACAAGTTTAGCTTTCGATGAAGCCTGACTTTTCGATGAACTCACTGAAACCCCATTAAACCTATACCAAATCCTCCCAAAATCTCCAGAAACACTCATCAGGACTCAAGAAACAAAAGCCCTATACTCTCATTGCTCGATTCTTGTTAAAATACCTCCAACTCGTCTCGATTTTTCTTTGAAACCCTCGACCGCGAGAACCTTATTTATACCCAAACTCTACCAAAATTCTATCCAATAATAGGTTTACCTATACCTTAAGCTTCGAGATCTGATCATTACAAGCCTCGAATCGAGCTAAATGATGAGAAAAATTCTCTGAGACTTTCAGCCAAATTTTTAATTATTACGAAATCAATTTTTCTGATCAAGCCAAATTTTTCTATCATCATCGATCTCGGCCAATACCCTTGCCCACTCAAACCATCATGGCCTGGAGAGCAGCTTTGTGCCCCTTAGAGGCCTCGCTGATGGTCACTGCAAAGTTGGCTAGTGGTTTACAGGTTTCACACCTACTTTCTGATTACTACACTTTCACTCACCAACTTTTGGTGTTTCACCCTTCTACCCTTATCTCTCAAACCCTGGGTTTTCCACTTATTCCATAAAACCCCAGAAGTTTAGGATGTCCTATTACACCCTTGAAAGCTTAGAAAAAAATCTCATTTTAACCTCTTTCGGTCAAACTTTATATTCTGCATTTTGGCCCGAATGCCCCTAATCTTGTATTTTGATCCCTATTTTTCGATTCCTTTGATTCCTAGGAATTTTTACCCTCCAAGTTTCATTCTTTATTCCTATAAACCCTTCTTCAAATTCCTGCTAAGATTCATAGTTCACACTTTTTCCCTAAAATATGATAAAATTGCGTTTTGGCCCAAAATTCTATAAAGTCTAGAATACCTTCAATATATATATATATAAAATATTTTGGGTATTACACTATGTGTTCGAAGACACAAGATAAAAGAGATAGAATGAGTCGAGCACCGTATGCCTCAACTATTGACTCGATCATGTATGTCATGTTATGTATGAGGCTTGATGTCGTATATGCTTTGAGCATATGTAGTAGATGTAATACCCCATATTGCAGAGTGTTAAGTAAGTTCAAGGAACTAAAAATCGGTTTGAGAATTTAGTTAAGTAATTGTTGATATTCCACCCTTGTGTTTAGTTTTGATGATGAAAAACAATACTTTGTTTTATCCCCAAGTCATGAATCAAGTTTATGGTTTTCAACAAAAATCAATTTCAAGTGCTTTATTAAAATGAAAACCAAAAAGATTTATGATTTTCTATATTAGTTGGAGATTTGCAAAGTCAAGTATTTAGTCTTAAAAGAATCTCCTAAAATGATTTTTCAAATTAGCTTTGAAGCCGTTGGTCAACATAGAGCTAAAATTGTTGTGAGGCAAAAGACCAACTAGAACATAAATTTGTTTGATGAAAAACCAATTTTAAATATGCAAAATCATTTATGTTCACATATTTCAAAACAAGTTTTTCATATTTTAAAACATACATAAAAGGTTTTGGCCCGAAATTCAAATGTCTGAAAAATCCTTTAGTTCATGCATTATGTTTTGAAACTCATTTTGATAAGGTTTTAATATTTTTCTAAGTCTAGAAGGTTAGCACCTTATAAGGAGACATATAAGAAAATGTTTTCTTTTTGGAAAACTATTTCCCGGTATTTCAATAGCTAACATTCATTAGTGATAAAATGTTTTTTAACATATTTTTTAAGAAATAGAAAGTGTATATTTTGGAAGTGGTAAAATCGCAAAATCCTAAGTTTGTACTAAAACCCAAATTCTACTTTCTTATTGTTATGAATTTTGATTTTTTAGATATTTTTATTAAATTCAAATGGGGGGTACTTTCTTATTTACATTTATGTATTAAAGTAAATAGAAGGTAAAATATAAATAAAATAAAATGAGGACTTTTACTTAAACTAAAGAAATGTAAATAAGTTGTAGTATATGCATGTCCTGAAGGTTGGCTTCATCTGTCAATAGATTCCTCATCATCTGTCAACCGGCCTTATATTTTTTATGCATCTATCGACCAGTAGAATGTCATTCCTTGATGCTTCGGTAGTGAGCAAGCCAACTGTCAACTGATGCCTATGCATCTATCAACCGACAGAATGCTTGCACAACGAACTGTCAACCAGCTTAAACGATCTGTCAACCGGCAGAATGCTTGCACAACGAACTGTTGACCGGCTCAAATGATCTGTCAATTGGCAGAATGCTTGCACAACGAATTGTTGACCGGCTCAAATGATATGTCAACTGGATTTTAAATATTTGCTAATCTATCGATCGATGCGTTGCATCTGTCAACTGTTTGTGTCACAGAAACCCACAACGGCTAATTTTTCCACTCACCCAAAGTGCTCATTCCATTTCCAATGGCAAGATTCGTGCATGGGATCTCAAGGGACTATAAATACAAGACAAATGGGTGATTCAAATCAACAAAGAGGATTGATTTCAAGCTATCAAGTGGTCATTCTTTCAAGAGCTTGATTGTTTCATTTGTGCTTCATTTTTCTCTCTAAAGACTTTGATTATCATTTGTATTATTTTTTTCAAGCCTTGTATTTATATTGAGACATTTTTTTACTAAGAATGTCTACTCTTAGATCCTCTCCTTTTGTATTATTCTTGATTTTCCTATCTTATTGTCTTAGAGGACTTACTTGTTGAAGCAAGGGGTTGAAATTCCTAGCTTGGTGCTAGAGGGCTTTCTTGTCTAAGCAAGGTTGTAATCTCCTAACTTGTTGCTAGAGGGCCCATCCGGAGTGATAGGAGCTTTTAGTAGATTGATTGAAAAATCCTTAGTGAGAAGCTAAGGTAGTGGATTAGGCTTGGTTTAAGGCGAACCACTATATATCGTTGTGTATCTTCTTTGCTTGTGCTTTTTCTTTCATTTGTTGTTTCAAGCATTTCATTAATCCTCACTTGCTCTAAAATCTCATTTTTAACCAAAAGGATTTCCAAGTTCAATCAAATTTTTAAAACAACCCAATTCACCCCTTCTTAGTGTTGGTGCCATTGCTATTCAAATCTAACAATTGTCAAATCGATAGAAATGAGTACCTCAGAATGTAAATATCTAAAGAAAAAGGTATATCATTGACGAGTGTCTTGAGACGAGATCTATGACACTAAAAGCAATTAAACCAGAGACAATTTCTCGGTATGACTAATTTTAGCCTAGGAAATCGAATGATCATAAGCGATGTAATACTTGAGATTTCTAGATTCGGATACTTGAGAAAATAGGATATTTCAAGGGATTGTGGATGTTTGGAGACAAAAGTTCAATTTCTGAGCCAGGGGCAAAATCATAATTTTTGAGGTTTGGGTAAAAGTGTAATTTATCTAAAAATTAGGGGTATTAGCATAATTAATCATTTCTTCAGGGACTAAAATGCAATTAAAAATGGCCAGGGGACCAAGTTGCAAGGGGCATAAGTGCAATTACCCCAAAGTATGGGCTAAAGTGTAATTCTTGAAACTTTTTCCTAGGGGCATTTGGGAGATTCAGGAAAAGTCTCATAATAACTTTAGAGATAAGGATGAAGCCTCATGATGATGTTAGAGACAAGATGAAGACTCATGATGACTTTAGAGATAAGATGAAGGCTCATGATGACTTTGGAGATAAGATGATGCTTTATGATGACTTTGGAGGTAAGATAAAGGCTCATGATGACGTTAGAGATAAGATCAAGCTTCATGATAACTTAAGAGATAAGATAAGATTTGATAAAATTTGATTTGGATAAGATTTGAAATGATTATAGAAAATGTTAAAAGATTTAGAATGACTGTAGAAGATCTTATAAGATTTGAAATGATCAGAGAAGATCTTATAAGATTTGAAATAATTAGAAAAGATCTTAGAAGATTTGGAATGATTATAAAAAATCTTAGAAGATTTAGAATGATTGCAGAAGATCTTAGAAGATTTGGAATGATTGGAAAAAATTTTAGAAGATTTGAAATGATTAAGGAATATTGTATTATAATGTGACTTACTTGGTGGCTAAGTTTCCATAGTCTATAAATAGGGTGTTCATGGCCAAAGGTTTTCTTATATAAAGTTGTGATAAATTCGTGCTAGACGAGAGTGCTTCGAGTTTAGTGGATAGAGGGCTTTTAAAGCATACGCGAGGCATCAGAGCGTAGAGCACTTAGGCAGTGCATGAGGTCGTGTAAAGAGATGGTTTGGTCAAAAGACTTGAAGAGTTGCACAAAAATTGAGGTTGGGCACAAGAATCGAGGCATTTTGAATACGTTCGAGATGAGTGTTCGCCCCAAAAAGTTGTTTTATTGTGAGTTGTTCTTACCCTAAAATCTTGGTATTTGTTTTACTTAATTGTGTTATGGTTTCATGCAAAATGGTTTTGTTGCATGCGAACGGTAATCGATAATAGTTGGTTTCATGTGGGAGGTTCGTTCCCAAAACATTTTATACATGTGCATTGTGTTTTATGCAATAAATGATGTTTATAAAATATTGTTTATATGATGCATTGAGTTGTGATATGTGGCATTGTCATGCGTTTTGTGTTATTCATATGGGATGTCAGCCTGGAATATTATCTGGGTAGTGTAGCCATAATTCCCAAGGGTGTTGTCGGAACAATGTATAGGGGTATCTTATGCTGGTGTGCATGTCAGGATAGTCGCCTAGGTTTTTGTGCTAGGCCGTATGGCCAGGGAAGTTACACTAGGACGACCAGTGGTCCATATGGGATATGAGTTGGGATTTAGTAATGGTTCCTGAATGCTTTTTAGTGGGGATGTAATCCTTAACGTAACTGTTATGAGCCGGGTTCCTGCATTGATGTGACCCTCCTGGGCTGGGAGTGGTAACGATTATTCTTGAGGTGTGGGGGAGATGCATTGACCTTGCCCCTCTTGAGCTAGGACCATGTTGTGTCAATGTGTTGGTGTTGTGATGTTGCCTTTAGAGAGATTGCTCTTTTCCCATGGTTGGGTTAAGCGTTGTGAGGGATTCTCTTGGGCTAAGGCTTGTCGTGTTGTGTCGGATTGTTTCATGTCTTGCATACATTCATGAAAACGTGTTTTGAACTCTTACTTAGATGATTCATCATCTAATTTGGACTATGTCCCTGGAATATTCAAACGTTCCAAGTGAAAGCAGCGATGTAAAAGGAAAGGGATTGCTGAGAAGTGACGACGATTAGTAGGTGGTTTTAAGTATGTCACTTTCAATTATGATGTATAGTTTGATGACGTCATGTAAAATGATGGTTTAACTTTAAAGTCACGAATAAGATGGTTTCGATTGTATACCATTTGAGGTTTCGATCTAGCTTCCGCATTTGAGATGATTTACCTATCTTAGTTTATTAATGATTCTGAGTTAATATACTGAGAAGGTGTAACGGGATCTTCGGAGAATGATTTATGTGTGGAGTTTCTATTGGGAAAAAATATATCCCGGAAATCTTACGTTATCTAACGCCTTGAGAAAATGGGATGCTATAGTAGATACCAGGCTGATCCAAGTGAGAAACACTAGATTGCAGTGAAGAACATCCTTAAGTACTTAAGAAGGACTAAAGAGATGTTTTTAGTATATGGAGAATGAGAGCTTATCATGGAGGGGTTCACGGATGCCAGTTTCCAGTCTGACCATGAATTGATTTTAAATCACAATCAGGATTCATATTCTACCTAAATGGCGGGGCCATGAGTTGAAAAAGTTCCAACAAAAGATAGTAGCAGATTCAATAATTGAAGCCGAATACATAGTAGCCTTCGAAGCAGCTAAGAAGGTTGTATGGATCCATAAGTTCATTGAACTTGGAGTGGTGTTCGGCATTATCGATCCAATAAAAATTATTATTACAACAATGGAACCATAGTCTCATCAAGGGACAAACTTGTATTGTGGCATCACTATTTGATAATGGAGATTATCAGTTAAGGTGACATATATAGAGAAAGTATCGATGGATGACAATGTTGCGGATCCCTTGATTAAAGTTCTGTCCTAGGAGAAACATGAAAGTCATGTTCGATCATCAAGTATGAGATACGTGAGTGATTGTGTGGAACCCCTACCCGGATTGTAATACCCAAAATTTTTAGGGCCAAAACACAATTTTTGTCATATTTTAGGCCCAAAGCCTGAACTATGAATCTTGGGAGGAATTTGAAGAAAGGTTACCAGGGATGAAGAATTAAACTTGGAGGGTAAAAGTGCTTAGGAATCAAAGGATATGAAAAATGGGATCACAATATGCAATTAGGGGTATTCGGGCCAAAGTGAAAAATATAAAATTTGACTGAGGGTGGTTAAAACGAGGGTCTTTCTAAACTTTTGAGGGAGTAAGGCATCCAAAACTTGTGGGGTTAAATAGAATAAGTAGAAAACCTAGGGTTTGAGGGATAGGGTAGAAGTGTGAAACATCAAAGTTTGGGAGGGTGAAAGTGCAATATTCAGAAAATAGATGTGAAACCGGTAAGGCTTCCAAGGGGTACAGGGCTACTCCTCAGGCCATGATGGCCTAGGGTTAAGGGTCATTAGCCGTGTGTGGCAGTCGGATGGCAATGATTTGGCTGAAGTTCGATTGAAAAATTTAAAAGGATTTTCCCGAAGATTAAATCGAATGTATAGCTCATTATGATGCGTTTTAGGGAACTCGAGGGCTAGGAATGAGGCTTAGGGACCAAGAAAGTTCAGGATTTTTAGAAAATTCGATGGAATTTGGGTTTAAATAGGGTTCTGACGACCGAGGGTTTTATTTCAAAATCGGGAGCAATTTGAGGTGTTTTAGCAAGAATAGAGCATTGAGAGTATAGGGTTTTTATTCCTTGTATTATAGAGGGAAATTCTAGAGATTTTGAAAGCATTTGGTATAGGTTTAATGGGGTTTTAGTGAGTTCGCTGGAAAATCAGGTTTCCTGGAAGCTGGACCTATAACTACCCTTTTGAGGCTTTTCCAGGGGTGGTTTTAGGAATATCGAGGTACCCTTAGGACCAACTGGAGAAGGGCTACATGGGGGTAAGTGATCGGGGCTGTCGAACACCAATAGATTAGATAGTAGGATGATGATGATTTGCAATATAGGTGCAACCCTAAGTCGTCTCCCAACGAACCTCAAACGGATCTGTCAAAACAAGGCTAAACAAGGGGGGAGTTTTTGATGAAAAACAGAAAACAAAATGAACAAGAACACAATAAATCAAGATGCAATCAGTTGCAAACCAATCCTTCTATCACAGTTTTCATTGCCTTCTCAATAAACCATTTGTTTAGTTTTAATCCTCAAATCGAAAATCAGAAAAATCCTTTAACAACCGCCAAAGATTTGGAAGAAAACCAATAAACAGATTTCAGAAACCTCTTAATTCAATCTATCAGTTTTAATTCCCCTTATTGCACAGATTCGAGACTGAGTGGATTACCATCCAAACAGGTTGTTCTTGATTCCAGTTAAAGCCTCAACCGAGCACAAAAAACTTGGATTCTCAAACAAAGACAATGCATGCATTCATCCAACCGGTATCAACACATACACAGATTTAAGAGAGAACGGAAACAAGAAAACAACAAAGTTAAAACTAAAACAAACAGATTTCCATTAAATCCAAGACTCAAACCAGGAACAAGGATGGTGTTGCAACTTGATTACAGAATCCTTAGCCCTCCATCTTGACAAGAACAATGGAGAGAAGAGAAAAATCGGCTACTGTTCACGTCCTTCAAGAATCTCCCTTTAATGGCCTCTTAAGGTGCTTAAATAGAGTTTTAGGAGGAAACCCTAGGTTACCGCAACTTGACGGCCGATTTCGGATAGGTTAACGCGTGTTCTGGGCTTCGGCCTCTTCATAAAAATTGTAGATCAGGAAGAGTAGATGAATTTGGGCTTTTGAATCGCTTGATTTGGATATCGGACGCCCAAGATATGGCCTTTTAAAGAATCAGCATTCAATGTAGGTTTACTAATTTAACCCTGCTTTCTGGTCCCGACTTTGAAGCGCTGTTTGAAGGCCCAAACGAACTCGGATTTTTACAAACCATACCATTACAGAAATCTCAAGAAGTCTCCTACAATATCTCTGAAGACATCATCTTCATTCTGGAATTTTATCTCGGCCAAAATACTGAAATAAGTGCAGAAGGTCAAATCTGCCAAAATTGCCCTTGCTTCTCTATCTCCAATTTCCAAGATATCTCATTGCCATCAAGATGTCTCATGCCCCATCTCATGCTCCATGACCCTAAACCTGGAAAAAATAAAATAAAATAGTGTGAAGCCCAATTCCTATAAAATAAAATGAAATGAAATCAAGATGAATGAAATAACACAACTAATGTGCAGAAAGGACTAAATATGAGGGCTAAATAGTGTGAAAATATGTGCTCTATCAAATTCCCCCACACTTGGACTTTTGCACTCCTGGGCAAAACACTAAACACTAACATTCACTCTTTCAAATAAAAAGGATGCAAAGAATGCAAAATGAGAGGCATGGCAAGTTTTATAGGAATTCAACACTTCAAAGATCATCTTTCTTACACTTCCCGAACAAACAAGTAGCATGGCAATTTCACTTGGCAAGGTGAGTCAAAATAAGCAGACCCTCATAGAATAAGAACATGCTTTCAAGTTCCTCAAATGCTATGCCCAAATCCACCCAATCATAATTCCACTACCAGATATGCTCATCTTCTAAATCTCCACTCTCAGCGCTTTATGCATGCAAATCAAAAGGACTTTTATTCATGGCTCAAACATGGTAAGGTGAAAGGGATAGGTAAGCTTTAGGAAGAAAGAAAACATTCAAGACAATCCCAAGATCAATGAAGAACTATTAAGCAAGCAGAAAATAGAACTTTTTTTTTTTTTTCGCATGGTGGGTGCGTTTTACGCTCCATCCCACCTTGGTGAGTGCGTTTTACGCTCCATCTCACCTTGGCCTTTGGCCTTTCTATTTTTTTTTTTTTTTTTGATTCCAAAGGACTTGCTTAATTTTTTTTTTAATCAAGGGATGCAATGAATGTTCTTCAACCTAAAGAAGGGACAAGATCACTTTTTTTTTTTTAGGTATGACGGGTAAAATGAAAGAATGCCTTAATCATCTTTTCATATGCATGAGCACTGATAGCTTCAATAAAGATTCAAAACAAGTTCTGGAATGATACCCATAATTCAGTGGATGCAGGCATAGCATAAGAAAGAACAAGAACATGCACAAATATCCCCACAAAGACTACCTCAATCAACTCACCAAGCCAAACTCATTTCCAATTTACTTGAAAGCCCAAAAAGATAAGATCAACTTTCTAATCATGCTAAATTCTTTCAAACTCAATTTGCCTCATTTTGCAATTTTTTTTTTATATATATATTTTTTATTTTATTATTTTATTTTTTTATTATTTTTTGAATTCAATTTTCTAAAACTCCTCCCCCCCACACTTAAACATTACATTGTCCTCAATGTAAGCATGCATCAAGAATCAGATATAGGACAAGTAAATAAAAAAAAAAAAAAAATAAGGAGAGAGGAACAGCCTGATTTTGTCAATTGTAGGCGGCGTTGAGGAGATGCAGCTCCTCCATAGTATGCTCCTGAAAGCTCTCGTAGAATGGCTTAAGCCGCTGCCCGTTGACTGTGAATCGCCTTGTGGTTGACTCATCCATAAGCTCAACTGCACCATAAGGAAAAACATGAGTAACCACAAAAGGACCAATCCAACGAGAACGCAACTTACCTGGCATTAGTTTGAGACGGGAGTTGTATAGGAGGACTTTCTTGCCAACTTCAAACTCTTTCTTGTTAATCAATTTGTCATGAGCAGCCTTAGTTTTTTCCTTGTAAATTCTGGAGTTCTCATATGCTTCCAATCTCAATTCCTCAAGCTCTTGCAATTGAAGCTTTCGTTGTGAACCAGCCTCTGTCATATCCATGTTACATTGCTTTACCGCCCAATAGGCCTTATGCTCGATCTCTACCGGCAGATGACATGCCTTTCCAAAGACCAGTCGATATGGGGACATGCCAATAGGAGTCTTGTAGGCTGTGCGGTAGGCCCAAAGTGCATCTTCCAACCTTTTGCTCCAATCTTTCCTGTTGGGTTGGACTGTCTTCTCTAGAATATGCTTGATCTCTCTGTTTGAAACCTCAGCCTGCCCATTGGTCTGTGGATGGTAGGGTGTCGCCACTTTATGTAAAACTCCATACTTTCGAAGCATGGATTGCATCGTTCTATTGCAGAAGTGGGATCCTTGATCACTGATGATGGCCTTGGGAATGCCAAACCTGCAGAAAATATGAGATCTAACAAAATCTGCAACCACAGAAGAATCATCAGTCCTGGTGGCTTTAGCTTCCACCCATTTTGAAACATAATCCACAGCCAAAAGAATGTACAGAAAACCAAAGGAGACAGGAAAAGGACCCATGAAATCAATACCCCAAACATCAAAGATCTCACAAAATAGTAAGGGTTGCTGAGGCATTTCATTCCTACGTGATATTGATCCTGTGTGCTGGCAACGTGTGCAATTCTTACAAAATGTATGAGCATCTCGAAAAAGGGATGGCCAATATAAACCTGAGTCTAGGACCTTTCTAGCTGTGCGTTGAGGACCAAAGTGACCACCACATGCAAGTGAATGACAGAAATGCAAGACTGAAGCAAACTCAATATCGGGCACACATCTCCTAAGGACTTGGTCACTACACATGCGCCATAGATATGGATCATCCCATACATAGTACTTGGCCTGACTTTTAAATTTACTTAACTGATCTCTCTTAAGATGGGCAGGGATATCAGATGCAGCTAGAAAATTAACAATGTCAGCATACCAGGGCTCAGTACCATGCAAGTGATAGAGTAACTCATCTGGGAAGTCATCTTTGATAGGCTGACAGTCCATGGTAGTGGCATCTGAAGAGGAAGGAAGCCTGCTCAAATGATCAGCCACAAGATTCTCAGCTCCACTCTTGTCTTTGATCTCAACATTGAACTCTTGAAGTAGGAGCATCCACCGTATCAACCTGGGTTTGGCATCGTGCTTCTTCAAGAGATATTTCAAAGCTGCATGATCAGAAAACACAACAACATTAGAACCCAGGAGATAAGAGCGAAATTTATCTAAAGCAAACACAATGGCAAGAAGCTCCTTTTCAGTAGTGGTGTAGTTGGCTTGGGCGTTGTCCAGAGTGCGCGAGGCATAAGCAATGACGTGTGACTTCTTCTCCACTCGTTGTGAAAGGACGGCACCAACTGCATAATTTGAAGCATCACACATGAGCTCGAATGGTAAGTCCCAATTGGGTGGCTGAATGATGGGTGGAGAAGTCAAGCGCCTCTTGAGCTCCTCAAAGGCCATCTTGCAAGACTCATCAAATTTGAATTCCACATCCTTCTGAAGCAGGTTGGACATTGGAAGGGCAATCTTGCTGAAGTCCTGGATGAATCTCCTGTAGAATCCTGCATGTCCAAGGAAAGAATGTATCTCCCGCACAGAAGCGGGGTAAGGCAAAGAAGAAATGATATCGACCTTGGACTTATCAACCTCTATACCCCTCTTGGACACAACATGACCCAAAACAATCCCCTGCTCAACCATGAAATGACATTTTTCAAAATTTAGGACAAGATTCTTCTCAACACATCTCTCCAAGACTCTACCCAAACTGATTAGACACTCATCAAAGGAGGTCCCATAAACAGAAAAATCATCCATGAAAACTTCCATGCAATGCTCAAGTAAATCTGAAAATATACTCACCATGCATCGCTGGAATGTACCTGGGGCATTACATAGACCAAATGGCATCCTCCGGTATGCAAAAGTGCCAAAGGGGCAGGTGAAGGTGGTCTTCTCCTGATCCTCCGATGCTATACAAATCTGAAAATAACCAGAAAAACCATCAAGAAAGCAGTAATAGGACTTTCCAGCTAACCTCTCTAGCATCTGATCAATGAATGGGAGTGGGAAATGATCCTTCCTGGTAGCTTGGTTGAGCCTCCTATAGTCAATGCAGACTCTCCAGCTGTTCTGCACTCGCATGGGCACTAGCTCATTCTTCTCATTGGCTACCACTGTGAATCCTGTCTTCTTTGGAACTACCTGCACTGGACTCACCCACTTGCTATCAGAAATAGGATAAATAATGCCAGCTGAAAGTAGTTTACTTACCTCTTTCTTGACCACATCTAGAATGGTGGGATTGAGTCTCCTTTGGGGCTGTCTCACTGGTCGAGCTTCTTCCTCTAAATGAATCCTATGCATGCATAAGGAAGGGGATATACCAGGAATGTCTGCAAGTGACCAACCTATGGCTCTCTTATGTTGCTTCAACAGATTCAGCAACTTCTCCTCTTGGTCAGGCTGAAGGTTGTTGGCAATGATCACGGGTAGCTTGTCTCCATCTGCCAAGTAGGCGTACTTCAGATTCTCGGGCAGGGGCTTACACTCCAAGGTGGGTGGCTGTTGAATTGAAGGCACCAGTCTGCTTATGTTGCCACCTACCTGCAATACATTCTCAACAACAGAAACTTCCTCTATGGGAGGCACATCAGAATCGCATATAGTATGAGAAGGTGCACTCTCAACAATACTCAAAAACTCATCTATTTCAGAACAAGCACTACACTTACTGAGTTCGTCATGACACTGAAGGCAATGCATATCATCAGGAAAATTATGAATGGTGGGGAATTCAGACTCAAGATCATACAACTCAACACATGATTTCTCCACCATTAAGTCAATAAAGTTAACATGCAAGGCAGAATGATCTTCTAAGGGATACTTCATGGCATCAATGATATTGAATTGAATAGTATTACCAGCAAACTCCATAGATAAAGTACCCTCATGCACATTAATTATTGTCCTTGCAGTTTTCAAGAAAGGTCTACCTAGAATGAGTGGTGCGTGTCCAGGTGTGTGATCATCCTCCATATTCAAAACATAGAAGTCAGCAGGGAAGATGAAATCCTTTACCTTCACTAACACATCCTCTAATACTCCCTCAGGGTATGCTGTGCTCCTATTTGCCAACTGGACCACCACTCCTGTAGATGTCAATGTGCCTGCACCTGCCTGCAAGGAAGAATACACAGATTTAGGCATCACATTAATAGAGGCTCCTAAATCCAACATAGCATTATGAAATTGCAAATTTCCAATAGTGCAAGGAATGGTGAAAGTCCCTGGATCTTTGCATTTCTGAGGCATGGCAGGTTGAATCAATGCTGACACATTTCTTCCCAAATTGATCTTTTCATTTCCTTTCAGTTTCCTTTTGTGGGTGCACAAGTCTTTGAGAAATTTGGCATACTTGGGAATCTGTCTGATGGCCTCCAAGAGTGGTATGTTCACCTCAACTTTTTTGAAAGTTTCCATGATCTCCTTGTCTAACTCAGCTTCTGCCTTCTTTTTATTTTGAGTGGCTCGGTGAGGAAATGGCAGTGGATGGCTGTAGGAAGTCTCTCCTCTATCTTGATTAATGGTGGGTTGCTTGTCCTTTTGAATGGGAGGAGGCTGATCTTCTTTTTGGCTTTCTTGTTGCTGCCCAAATTCTGGTTGTGGAGAGGGTTGGCTGCTCAACTCCTTACCACTGCGGAGAACGATAGCACTTACATTGCACCTTGGATTTGAAACTGGCTGTGAAGGCAACTGACCCGAACCTTGACTCCGTAGCTCACTGATATTGGTTGCAAGCTGTCCAATCTGTGTCTCCAAATTTTGTATGGCAGTGTCGGTCCTTTGCTGAAACTGGAGATTGTTGGCAACGAGCTGCTTCATGATATCTTCCAAGCTTGATTCGGATTTAGGGGCTGGTTGTTGTTGCTGCATTGGTTGACTTGGTCTTTGTGCATTGAATCTGTGCTGCTGAGGTTGCTGATGCTGTGGCTGGAATGGCTGGTTGGAAGGACCTCCATACCTCAAGTTTGGATGATCTCTCCACCCTGGATTATAGGTGGCAGCATATGGATCATATCTGTGTTGCTGCTGATGATGCTGTGGCTGGAAGGGTCTTCCTGGAAAAATGCCAGCACAAGCTTCTGTATTCTCCTGCAATTGAGGACATTGGTCAGTAACATGGGAAGATAATGAACAAATACCACATACCTGCTGAGATTGGGACTGTCCTTTATCAAGGGCTAGCTGTCTGACCATGGAAGCCAATTCCTCTAGTTTATTCTCTATCCTCTGTTGGTCATTGATGGTAGCAACACCAATCTCATTGGCCTGCCTCATGGGAGTGGCTGATCTGGTACCAAACTGTTGGGCATTCTGTGCCATCTTGGAGATTAGCTCTTGAGCAGCTGCTGGTGTCTTTTCAGAGAGGGCTCCTCCACTAGCTGCATCCACCAAATACCTATCCATTGGAATAAGACCTTCATAGAAGTATTGGATCAGCAGCTGGTCACTGATTTGATGGTGTGGACAACTAGAACACAGTTTCTTGAATCGCTCCCAATACTCATGTAATGTCTCCCCATGATTCTGCCTTATGCCACAAATTTCTTTTCGAATGGCAGCTGTTCGAGATGCTGGAAAGAACTTCTCCAAAAAGATTCTTTTAAGTCCATCCCAACTTGTGATGGCAGCAGGTGGTAGGTAGTATAACCAATCCTTTGCAGCTCCATCCAATGAAAATGGAAAGGCCCTAAGCTTTATCTGCTCCTCATCAACTCCTTGTGGCCTCATTGTGGAACAGACAACATGGAATTCTTTGAGGTGCTTGTGCGGATCTTCACCTGCAAGGCCATGAAACTTGGGAAGCAAATGGATTAGGCCAGATTTCAATTCAAAGGTTGCATCCAATTGGGGATATTGAATGCATAAAGACTGATAGTGCATATCAGGGGCAGCCAATTCTCTAATGGTTCTACCATCCAAATGACCATGATTTACAATATTTCCATTTTGATTGTGTTCATTCCCATTAGCTGCCATTGTGTTTAAGTCAGGGTTAGGAGGATTATCAGATGCAATGGCAGAAAAGGCAGGAGGATTATCAGATTCTTTGGGGTGCTCTAACTCTCTAGCCTTCCTTTGCTTCCTAAGGGTCCTTTCTATTTCAAGGTCTAGGTCAATTGGTATGCCCTTAGAGGATCTGGTCATGCACTAAAGATCAGCACAAAAACACACTCAAGATGACTCACAAAGAACAGCACACAAACTGGCCCTAAGATGATTTTTTTTATGCACACCAAAAATGCAAAAACGTAGGGCACATAAAATCTATCAATCAAGAAGCCCTAAGACAATTTTTTTATGCAATTTTTTCACAAAATTTCAACACAAAAACACTGAGGGACCTAAAAACACTGAAAACCACACAAAATCAGCCACTGAGAAACACAAAATGGCCCAAAAAGTGGTCTAAACGTTGGAATTTAGCCAAAAAAGGGTCTCCTCACTGTATAACAGTGACATTGATTCCTCACAACCCCATTTCTTTGGACACCAAAAATCAGCCGAATCGGAGCAAGTGGAAAAATGTGAACAGTAACTATTTGCCTCAAAATCGTTTTTTTTTCTAAAACTGGCTCCTATTTTGCCTCAAAAACCACTCTAAATGCAAGAAAACATCAAGGGAAGCATATAGACATGAAATAAAATCAAGTAAGGATGAGAAAGGAAGAAGATAGAACCGGTATCTTGATCTCAATCCTTAAATATTGCTATCTGTCATGGAGGCTGTCAAATCTGCTGAATAGGAGTTTGTTGTTTTGCACTTGCTGATTTTGTTGCTATCTCTTGCACTTGGATGCAGCTTGTTGGTCTCCTACAAAACAGATAATAAGAGTTTTCTATCAGCAACGACAAAAAGAGAAAAAAAAAAAAAAAAAAAGAATAAGAGAAGAAGAGAAGAAGAGAATAAGAGTTTTCTATTTTTTGCTGGTCTTCTTGATCTTCTTGATTTATTTATGGCATAGACTTGGTACGTGGCGTTGTATCTAGCAGTGCCGAGTATGGTTAACTCGCTTTGGACCAGTAGCCCGCAACCAGCTAGTTTCCAACCTATATACCAAGTAGCAACCACAATTTTTTTTTAAATCAGTCTTCTTTGACAGAAACGAAATTGGTTCCCCGGCAACGGCGCCAAAATCTGATCGGGGCTGTCGAACACCAATAGATTAGATAGTAGGATGATGATGATTTGCAATATAGGTGCAACCCTAAGTCGTCTCCCAACGAACCTCAAACGGATCTGTCAAAACAAGGCTAAACAAGGGGGGAGTTTTTGATGAAAAACAGAAAACAAAATGAACAAGAACACAATAAATCAAGATGCAATCAGTTGCAAACCAATCCTTCTATCACAGTTTTCATTGCCTTCTCAATAAACCATTTGTTTAGTTTTAATCCTCAAATCGAAAATCAGAAAAATCCTTTAACAACCGCCAAAGATTTGGAAGAAAACCAATAAACAGATTTCAGAAACCTCTTAATTCAATCTATCAGTTTTAATTCCCCTTATTGCACAGATTCGAGACTGAGTGGATTACCATCCAAACAGGTTGTTCTTGATTCCAGTTAAAGCCTCAACCGAGCACAAAAAACTTGGATTCTCAAACAAAGACAATGCATGCATTCATCCAACCGGTATCAACACATACACAGATTTAAGAGAGAACGGAAACAAGAAAACAACAAAGTTAAAACTAAAACAAACAGATTTCCATTAAATCCAAGACTCAAACCGGGAACAAGGATGGTGTTGCAACTTGATTACAGAATCCTTAGCCCTCCATCTTGACAAGAACAATGGAGAGAAGAGAAAAATCGGCTACTGTTCACGTCCTTCAAGAATCTCCCTTTAATGGCCTCTTAAGGTGCTTAAATAGAGTTTTAGGAGGAAACCCTAGGTTACCGCAACTTGACGGCCGATTTAGGATAGGTTAACGCGTGTTCTGGGCTTCGGCCTCTTCATAAAAATTGTAGATCAGGAAGAGTAGATGAATTTGGGCTTTTGAATCGCTTGATTTGGATATCGGACGCCCAAGATATGGCCTTTTAAAGAATCAGCATTCAATGTAGGTTTACTAATTTAACCCTGCTTTCTGGTCCCGACTTTGAAGCGCTGTTTGAAGGCCCAAACGAACTCGGATTTTTACAAACCATACCATTACAGAAAGCTCAAGAAGTCTCCTACAATATCTCTGAAGACATCATCTTCATTCTGGAATTTTATCTCGGCCAAAATACTGAAATAAGTGCAGAAGGTCAAATCTGCCAAAATTGCCCTTGCTTCTCTATCTCCAATTTCCAAGATATCTCATTGCCATCAAGATGTCTCATGCCCCATCTCATGCTCCATGACCCTAAACCTGGAAAAAATAAAATAAAATAGTGTGAAGCCCAATTCCTATAAAATAAAATGAAATGAAATCAAGATGAATGAAATAACACAACTAATGTGCAGAAAGGACTAAATATGAGGGCTAAATAGTGTGAAAATATGTGCTCTATCAGTAAGTTCAGATTGATCATCGGAGCATTCACTGATAACCAAAATCGGAGAAGATGATGCGCGAGTGCACGGGTGGACTTCACCCTCAGTCCATGTGCTTGGTGTGTGAGGGCGTGTGAGGTACGGGTTTATTCTAAAATTATTTTTATAATTTTTGGAAAATTATTTTAGGAATAATTATGGAAAAATATTTGATGAAAATAGGTATTATGTATTTATTATATATTTTCTATGACGACCCATGATGGCGCGCATATTTTATATTATTTATCCCTCTTATTCCATCTTCATTGCACTCTATTTAGGTTATTTCATTTGTCTTGTGTTTATTTTATTTTATTGGGCTTCACACTGTTTTTATTCTTTTTTGGCAGATTCAGGCCGCAGATTTGAGCTATTTCGATAGAGGCGCAAGTGGGCTTCGCAAGGTGGACAGACATTGGGTTTGAAAGAGGCAACCATACTTCATTATGGGTTATGGGCGAATTTAGAATCCATTAGGCCCTTTTAATTAATTAAATTATGGGCCATTTGTAATAAAAAACCCTAAGCCCATTTAGCCTAGGTTTTTCTTTTCCAAAACCCTATAAATAAGAGCTAGCTAAGAGGTATTAGGGGGTGGCCGATTTTGGAGGATTCTCACGATTTGAACCTAGAAGCTATGGAAGGCTAATTCACTTGTAATCTGCTACATTGTCGTACCCCTTGCCCGGTTTGAGTCTCGGTCATATAGTCGAATTCGGTTTGGAACTCAATTTTCATGTTTTTATTAATGATTTTGTTTCTTTTCCTTCTCCAAGTTTATGTATGTTTCTTTTATGCGGTTGTGTGAATGCATGCATGATCTTTGGATGGGTTTAATTGATGTACTCGGTTGAGGCTTTGATTAGAAAGAAACAATATATTTGTATGAGCGATTGCTCATTTTGATTTAATCTTTTATGGTTGTAGAAGAGTTTTTCAAATCAGAAAGAAAATCAAACCAAATAGATTATTTTCATAAGTGAGACGAGGATTACAGTGGTAAGGAGGTAGGGTTTGTAGCGGGTTACGTTTTAGTTCATCTTTGTTTCATTCTTGAACGTTTTAAGTTCGGTTTTCATCACAACCCCCCTCGTTTAATCTTGTTTTGACAGTTCATTGACAGTTCGTTGGGAGACGACCTGGGGAGCATCCTAGCTGCAAACCAGTGCTAATACATACACTAATCTAGTCGGTTCGACAGCCTCGATCAACCCACTCCCACCTATGGGCGCTACTAGTGAATAATCGACCGGATTACTCACATGTCAAGGCAATAACTGAAGAGATGGACTATGTTTCAACAAGAAATGCCCTAGGTGGGGACTAGGCTTCGTTCTTCTCTTCGATCCTAAACAAATAAAGAAAATACAGCAAAACGGGACTCGAATCCCAAGTAAGCTTCACCTTTTTCCAACTCGTCTCACAACAAGCCAAATGTGACCTAGGCACAAAATAACATATCAAAAATTTCGCTGAGTGCTAGGGATTTATGAGAAGTACCTTTTCGATCCTTACACGATCTGAAAACTTGGCTCCACCAAACTAAAACCACTTACAACGAGAAACTACATAATCACATATACACTATGTTGATTACAACTAACTAGGTACCAACTAGCGCCAACAGCATATATATTAGACGCACATGTATATATACAAGGATAAATACAACATACAAAACCCAGACAATGACGCTAGTCGCCACATTATCCTCCCGACATCATCCCTACTTCCATCTAGACTTGCAACATCTACAACATGAGGTAAAACCTCATGAGTTATAAATACTCAGTAAGGGTGCAAATGAATATGTAAACAATATAATATATGAGATGCAATGGCAAGTAAGTATGCATGAATGGCGAGGCATCACTACCCTCCGAACCCACCTGTTTGAGGCCGCCCACCCTTGGGGTCATCCCTTACATGACTCAAAGACTCTTCTGCCAAGAACGAGAATGCCTGCCTAGACTCTGAGCTCTCTTAGGACCATCGCCTCCCCAGTAGAACCTAGATGTAAACACACAAACCCAACTCCATCAGAAATTTCACTAGGGCCTATGCTCTTCCCATACACTGTAAAATCACCCATCAACAATTTCCAACCAACCCAAACCAAGGGTTTAATCCAACCAATGCTTACACATTATCTCAAATAATGTAAATAACATGAAAAGAATTAATTAATT
Source organism: Diospyros kaki (assembly GCA_036245055.1). Taxonomy (NCBI): domain Eukaryota; kingdom Viridiplantae; phylum Streptophyta; class Magnoliopsida; order Ericales; family Ebenaceae; genus Diospyros; species Diospyros kaki. The sequence goes on from BSEG01000009.1 coordinate 12,356,181, forward strand.
TACCTCAACCAACCTGGATGAGAAATTTGGCTAATTGCCCACATCGGCGTTGCCTTTCTGGTTGCCACCTTGCTCCTAGATTCCATTTTCAAGCCTCTGGTATGATCCTCGAGCCCCAAAATAATTTCCAAAATTCTTCCAAATTTTCTGGCTGTTTTTCTCCATTTTCTCCTTTTTTTTTCTTAATTTTATTTTCTTTTCTTTTGTTTTTCTTCCTTTTTCTACGTACGCTGCACCCGATCACGACTGTTGTAGGCCACCGCCACCTGACCTCCACCATCCCTCCTCCTACTAGTGTCGCCTCCATCGACGGCTTCTCGCTGTGGCACAATCGCCTAAGGTACAAGCCACTGCCAGCCTCCCTTGCGTGCAACCGGCTGCCATGGCTGACGCTTGCCTCCGTTGCAACCAGACACTGTTGCTACCTTCAGCCACTGTCACCACCTCCATGCGTCACAACAGGCTTGCTGCCCCCATCGGTCGCCAAGCTTGCTTTACAGCCGCCCAACCTGGTTGCCTTTACTTCAGCACCGCCACTAACCGCTGCTTATCGCTTCTAGCCACCAACGGTCGCAGCTCACGCCTCTAGTCGGCCTCCTCTTTCGATGTCTCTCTCTCTCTCTCCCCCTCTTATGCTCTCTGTTTCTCAATCTCTCGGCCATGGTTCTCATAGGAAGAAACAAAATTTCAAATTTTTAAATGCTACTCATTGTAGCACACTTGGCCCCTAAGTTTTCCATATATATATATTTATATACTACACATTTGTCCCTCACTACTTCCATTAATTCCACTTGAGGAATTTATTATTTGCACTTGGACCCTCCAAGCCTTAATTAATTATCGTCAAGTCACAATATCTTGATTTCTTCAAAATTAATAATCAGCATTTACTCGACAAAGACTGATTTTGTCCCTGTGCTTGCACCGAACCTTTTCTTAGCCCGAAAGCACTTCAGGGTTGCCTTACACCCAAAATTGGACCACCCTCAGGGTCCCATTGATTTCCCGAAGGTCCCTTATGACTGTTCGGTTTAGTCAACAATTCAAACTTATGCAAAAATTATTCTGAAAACTATTACCAAACTGATTGCTTTCAACGTCATTAACCTTGCCTCGAGACGCTCACCAATCTCATGCCCTCTTTCCTATACATCCAAGTCCCGGGGTATTCCCTGCTGTCAATTCGATAATTTTATTAATTAATTTCTCGAAACCAACTTTTTGGGCTTTTTGAACCACCCAAGGTCCTTTAAAATCACCGAAAATTCTATTTTTTTTCCAGCACCATGTAATACCGAGTATTACATCCAACCCCTCTTAAATCAATTTCGTTCTCAAAATTCTCAAGCTATTTCTCAAAATTCCATACTCCATAATCACATAGCTCAGCCATTGCTCACATTTCCCATGGGCTATCCCCACCTCGAGGTTTCACTTAGGCTACTAATCCTTTGACTCACAAGAATATTCATCAAGTAATGCCACTTTGGCCTCCTATCAAATCCCACAACTAGTCATTAGTCATGACACATGACTACCCCAATGATGTCCATCATCTTAATGGATTTCAACTACCTTTAAGTATCACTTTGCAGTCAACTTCTCATTTTCCACATCAAACCCAAAATCAAACACGATAATGCCAATCTTAACTCTAATCAATAGCAACAATGTGACTTCTAATACCCTTTAGACACGCTGACACCCATCAATCGTGGCATTTCATCATCAATCACATACATCCATAGCTTGAGTCGATCCTCATGGAAACATCTAATTACTGATCGCCTATAACCATGCTAACACTATCTAGGAAACAACCATTTGGCTCTTTTAGCCCTAATCGACCATTCGTCGCATAGTCTACTACCTTGACCAACCGACCTTCACTTATTGATAACTTAAGCATAACTGATATACCCATACATCATAGTGGGTAATTTCATGCTTCCACCAATAACGTGCACTACCCGAGTCCACACCTTGAGTTTAATGATGCACGTACCTTAGCATTCTCCCAACTAGGGATTCTTTCCCTCTTCAACAAAAATACTGAGATTTTTCTTATTAGCCGATACCACTCGCCAACTGAGGTCACTTACCCATATTTGGGAACTCTTATTAGGCAACCCCTCTTAAATGTTCTGCATCCATACCTCAATTTTTCCCACGATCATGCCCCATCCTAGGACTTACTTTGGTTGTCGAATGCTACAACGAGTGAGTGATCCTACCATTTCACTTTAAGGTCGTGGAACCTTTAACCACTGCCCTCGCTATCCCCTACTGTGCATGCCATAGATCGTTGGCCCCTGACCACCAGCACAATCACTGTGTTTCCTTGTGCATTAGGCGAGCCAACATCCATTCCTCACAGCTGTGTTGCTCTCATACAGTCACATTGGGGTCCAACACTAGTCTCCAACAGCATGGCTTAGGTCTGTCACTGATTGTATTGCACTCGTAGTATGACTTCGGGCCTTTGAGTCCCACCTCCACTATTGCAAGCCATCATGGTTTCATCACCACTCTTGTAACTGTCTTGTAGCCAAGTTTACCAGTCTAGTTTCAATTCCGTCGAAACATTTCTAAATTCCATAATTCTTCAACACAGCCTCGCCCCTACAAGGCATGAGCTTCCTTCTCAGTTCACACCTGAGACCTGACCTTGAGATTCTACCATGTGCAATGGACATCTTTGTCCTCCTCGATAATATTATCACCATGACAACAACGAGTCTCTTTCCAAGGTCATTGTATCTTAAATCTCGCAGATCATTTTAATTAGCGCGATCTCAATCTTGGATTAGCCTTTCCCCCATTACTTTGTCATTCATTGAATAACTTACTAATCCCTAAGAAACTCTGGCTTCTCCCGAATTTTTCTTATACCTTTCACTTCAATTGGGCTCGCATTATTTGGTTAGCAACCATACTAGCCCTAATGCAACTAAAGCCCCACCAACTAGTTTCTTTCACGACCATTAACCGTTAACCACGAGGTTAATTCTCATCAATTTCCCACTCACCAGGGCATCCCCCTAACTGTATCACTTACAGATTAGGTGACCTAATTATCACCCTAACCCCATTCATGAGAACCAATCTCATCCCATAAAATACTCATTTGAGCTCTCATAACCCATTGGCAAAATCTCAAATTTTCCCTCAACGTCCATCTAATCCACTTGTTTAGATCTAGCTGAATTGTCAAGCTCGCAACCAACACAACATTCCTCTAAGCACTACACTAACAAGCATCAACTCTCACCTCAATTAATCCCCACTCACTGGAAATCACCCTAGCCACAGTTGTAGAACTCACGCTTCCTCTCAATGTCGTAGGACTCATCCTCTTACTCAGGCATTTACCATCACGTTAGCTTTCCCTGGGTCATACATCATGTTGTAGTTATAGTCCTTTAGGAAGTTCATCCAGTGTTGCTGCCTCATGCTCAGCCTTTTTGGGGAGAACACCTCAAGTTCTAACCCATGCCAAACTTGAAACTACTGTCCTTTAACCCTCGCTTCAAAGTAACACTCATTCGAGTTGCACATCCCTACTTTGCCCAACCATCTTCTAAACTTTGGATCTCTTTCCTTAAAATCCTACCGATCTGGCCCCCAGATTTCCTTGAACCCTCATATTAGTGGCATACACAACAATTAACAAGGCTTTACATTCACAGTCCTCGAGCCTCATGCTCCCAACATTTCCATTACAAGTGCTACCACCTCGGTCTCGATCCTATGTCACTAACTGGAAACCCATCTAGTTTTACATGAGGATGCCTCCTTATTATCATTTCGACATATTCAGGATTAACACTCGACTGTACAACTGTGATCCTTCACATATTCCACAACCATGCCATAGCCATATGTTCAGTCTATCACAACTCACATCACAGGATTAGAGATCCATATACTTGAAACCCTCACACATTTCAGTATTCTCATCTCATGGTTGGCTTTCATCTCGTAAGTCTTATCCTTCACAGCGCATACTTCACACAACCTCTTGGAGTCATTTGCCAACTCTTCAAATCAACACTTTTTCTCGCATTGTCACAGGGTCACATTGGGCCCATCATCCCAATTTACTAAATCAATCACGATCAATTCTAGCCACAAATGCACTAGGATCCTCTAACAAGGAACATCATCATGTATCTTCTCATCCTACCACAAGATATCACTCAACCACTTCACATTCCTGCAAATCGCCATGACAAGCTAGTGGCATTCCCACGACACTTCAATCCCCATAGAACTTAGGCCTAGCCCAGACATAACCTACAGTGGGTTCTAGGTCTTTGGCATCTAATCGTCTCCACAACAGACTAGTTACTCCTCACAGAGGGCTGTAGTCCCTCATTATGAGCTAACCCATTGGCCACTTGCCATCGGCATTCAGTGGTCCCTAGCATTAGACCCATCACTAGTAGGCATCATCTGTATCATTATTCCCACCCTAGATCTGTTCCTTTTCCATGGGTTCCACTCTTTGGACATCTTGAGTCACCGTCTGGTCTCAACATTCGTCAAACCATCTTATCACCGCTTTACTGAAACAAAGGGCTTAACCCCTGTTTGGGCCTTTGTTCACTTTGCCCAACTTGGCCTCCATGTACTTACCTAACTCGTCCCTCACAAGTTCGGTATTCCTTCTCATTATGGTTTATTGCCATGATCTCACAGCTCTACTTTCTTTATCAAACCTGTTTCTAGGCAATCTTTACTCACATAGATGACTACATCATCCCATACGTATAATCGATTCATTTCCAACTCACGATCTCTTAGCTACTCAACTGAGCTTGCTTTTGCCACTAAGCATCTAATCATCACGATACATAAGTCATTATCATTAACCCTGATACCCTAGTCCCTCAGTCACCTTGACCTTCATAGAAGATTAACGATCCTAGGGAACTTAGACCCTTACCTAACATTATTCCTATGGTGCTGCTCCAAATCTTCAGCATTTGATTGTCACCTGTAGTTCACTGTGTTGCTCCAGCCAATGGGCCACCTGCCTTTACTACAAGCCAACACATTAGTCCTCTACCACATGGTCCATAGCATCATATCCATCATTGCAAGCCTTGCACCCATAGCATTAATGCTACGTTAAAGCCTCTGCGAGCTACAATGGTTCCACCTCCATCTAACGAGAGCAACCGCATTAGGTTGTCCTTGCCCTTATAACCTCAAGCTCACTCCATGAGCCTCATTCCTAAAGACTTTATATCTCTTACAACCCTCGAGAATCTCAAATTAATCCAACTCTTAAAGCCTCGTGATCTTACCCCCACGAGATCATATCTCATGGCCTTTCAATCCCAAAATCTGAAAGTTCCCACTTTTCGTAATAATGGATCCCAATCCATCATAAGCCACAAAGTTGACAAGCTCATCCATCGCTTAACGACCCAACTAGCATCAATCTCTCCCATAACCTTCATGTTTGGTTTATCTCAAGTTTCGGCACCCATCGTCCTACTGTCACCCTCCAGGTGAGTCAGCTTGGCCTTTTAACCCACCTTACTCGAGCTCCCAAGACTTTGGAATTACTACCCGGGGCCTCAACATCACTCACCATGCCCCCACCCACTCGACCATCTGCAGTTGGCATTTCTTTCACATGCACAACCCATGGACGTCCTGTTGCCGCAATCTAACGGCCCTCAACCCACATACCCTTCATTGGGTGACCTTCTCATTACCCCAACAAGGATCTCGTAACCTTAGGCTTCCTCCTTGACCCCAAGCATCACAATGAGGGTTTGATTAGCCCCTCATCCATTAACACATGAACGATTTCTTAGCCCTTTACAACATGGACTGCTAATCCCATGGCTTTTACACGCATCTCAATACATGCCTAACTCATTCATTCCCGATCTAGATTCCTATGAATCTCAACTCGACTCGTTAGGGATTTTCCATCTCATACAAATGCCTGCTAGGGTCTATTTTCCGCACACCTATCCTTCCTTCGGATAGACCTCGTTTCATCTTGAAACCAGTTAGGGTCCACTCGTGCCCTAGATACATCCCCTTCAGGATCATCATAATGATACAATCACATCGTACCAACACACATCTAACATGCATACATCACACATGACTTGTGACACCCGAAACTTATAACGAGAATCAAGCCTTTCATAAACTTAAAATGAATTCCAAAACATGCTTTGTAACAACAACATCCATATAAAATTTAGAGTTTAACATTAAAATACTTTGTTTTAACAAAAAGAAAGAAAGAGTCGAATTTAAATTCTTAAAATCTCTTTTGAACAAGCCACCACGCTCCACGTTCATGTTCCAACCTCCTTATTCATAGCCACCTAGGGGAAAATATAAGGGGTGAGATAAATCTCAATAAGCACCAATGAACTACAAATGTGTTTTAAAACATGGCATAACATGAACTTGCAACTTGAACATAAGGAGACATGATAGGATCTACCAACTTATCGGGGTAAGAATCTACGTGAGTAGCGCTACTAAACTCTGGTCCCGTAACTTACTTGAAATACCACATAAACATGATTTCCATGAGTTAAACATCTAGATAGTTCATATCATATTGTACTTACCTTCAAACTTGGTTGGAAGAAAAGATAGATCCTCCTCTTTGATCGTCTCAATGAAATCACCTCAAGACTACTTTGGAATGATTTGCAAGCAAACCTATGGCCTTATTTATAAACTTCCTGGTCAATCACACGACACCACCTCAAGGGGGTTTATAAAGCCTTATCTTATCTTAGAGAAAGATGATGTCATCGCTTACGTCATGGGTTCATTATTCGAGATCCATAATCATGAATCCCAAATGGTTTAGTTGGCTTAGTTCATTACCCTTACGATCTAGTCACGAAGTTTCAAGAACTACACATTGGCCAGAACTTTTCAGGTAATTGCATTTAGACCCCTTGCAACTTGAGTAATTACATTTACACCCCTTGTAACTTAATTCTCGGGCCATTTATTAATTGTATTTTAGCCCTTGAAGAAAGGATAAATTACCCTAATACCCCAAGATTTTAGGTAAATTACACTTTTACCCAAACTTCAATATTTATGATTTTGCCCTTGGTTCAGAAACTCAACTTTTGTCTCAAGACTTCCACAATCCCTTGAAATGTCCTATTTTCTCAAGTATCGGAATCTAAAAATCTCGAGTATTACATCATATTTGAGTCCAAAAATCTCAGGTGTTACATGACTCCCCTCGAAGTCCTTCCAAAAGCTACTTACGTCATGCCTACACTAGCCATGACATACACATGCATTACGTGCACACTCCCCTCAAAGCCTCACTACAAGTAACCTTACTCCCTTCTTGGAGCTGGTCACATGGCCTGTTGATGACTCCTTTCCTTGAGCCTTGAGTTAACTGTCACTTTAGCTCACTCTATCCTAAGCGCACAAGCCTTATCACACCACTTCTAAGGGGGAAAACTCTATTCCCTCATACATGCTTGGCCAATTCCCCAACACATGGATGCTCCACTAATCCCCTCCCAAATTAGTTATGTCTCAGGCTCTTCTTGCCCCTTCATGACTCTTATCATGACTCGGCTTTGTGTCCCTACACAAAGCCTCAAAACTTCAACTTCAAGGAATTCTCATCCTTAGAATGCTTAATATCCCTAAATTTCCACATTTGGGTTTTCTGGACACCAACACCCATACTTGGGTTTTTGATTCTTCTTTGCTCAACCTGTATGCCTCTTATGGGTATATCATCTTAACCCATGATATTTTTCTATTCCTATAACAGGAATATCCTAACATACCTTTTCAATCATCACAGGCCTCAATGCCTCAACCTAATCCCTAGGGTCCTCGGACCACATGTCCTATATTCGAGGCCATCAAATTAATCTCACATGCAAACCTCGAAATTGCAAACCACCATTCCCGACCTCAATTCAGCAACTAGGAAACTTTGACTTAGATCTAAATTATGTCAGACATCCTCGACTTATAACTCTAGCAATTTTCACTCACATCAATCACTTAACCAACCTTACACAACACCACCAATGCGCTAGCTTTGCTCTCCCATATTGCTAGCCATGCTTTGGTACCAATTGTGACGACACACTCTGACCTACGGGTGCCACCAGTGAATAATCAAATGGATTACTCACACGTCAAGCCAATAATTGAAGAGATAGACTATGTCTCAATAGGAAATGCTCTAGGTGGGGACTAGGCTTTGTCCTTTTCTTCGCGCCACTGGAGGAATCGATCCCAAACAAATTAAGAAAATACAAATGTGGTTCCATGAAAAAAGATGGGATAAAAAAAATCAAAAAGAAAGAAAAAATTAAAGAAAGCTGGCGGCAACAATTGCCACCAACTGGAAGATTACAGCAGATTATGGTTGCCTCGCAGCCGCAAGGAGCAGCAGCCCCGAGGTGTAACCTCGCGGCTGTATGTGGCTAGCTCAGCCTTGCGGCTGCGCGCCGCGAGACACAGCAGCCGCGAGGTGCCTTGCGGCGTGTAGCCGCAAGGCACAGTAGCCTCGCGGCTGTTTGCCGCGAGGAGCTACTGCCTTACAGTAGTGTTGGCCGCAAGGCACACTGCCACGAGGCCCAGCTGCCCGTGGCTACGTCGTAGTAAGCTCCCTTACTTTTCGGCTTGACTCTGACCCATTTAGCAACCGCCACGTGTCGACACCAGCCACCCTTGAGAATCATGCCCTATAAATACCTAGCTATAAGACATTAATGGGGACTTCCAACTTCGGTAAATTTTGTTACTTTGAATACACTTTTACTATTTTCGTGAATAGTCATTGGGATCCGAGACTAACTTTGGCATCGGAGGGTCTTTGCAGAGGAAGATTCCTGCAAGCCCTTTAACCCATTTTTTGAGCATCAATAGGGTCAAGTCCTTGCAGCAAACCTATTGGTGAAGGTAAAGTCTTGCGACAAACCCAGCGGCGAGGGCAAAGTCTTGCGAAAAACCTAACGGCGAAGGCAAAGTCTTGCGACAAACCTAGCAGCGAAGTCAAAGTCTTGCGGCGAACCTAGCGGTGAAGCTAGTGGCGAAACCTTGTGCAAAGCTAGTGGCGAAACCTTGTGATGAAGCTAGTGGCGAAGCTTGTGGCGAAGGTAGTGGAAAAAGCTAGTGGCGAAGCTTGTGGCAAAACTAGTGGCGAAGCTTATGGCGAAACCTTATGGCGAATCCTTGCGACGAGCATTCCTTGTGGCAAACTCCCTTGAGGTGACATCTTTTACGGCAACTTAACCTCACCCGACAACAAGCTCGAGTGGATCCCACATCATAAATTTTAATTGTTGTATTTTGTCAACAACAATTTGGTGACGTCTGTGAGAAACGCAACAAAAAGCCAATTTTAACATAAGATGCTGAGAGGGACAAGATCAGCTAGTTGGGCGAACCCACCTGACCCCACCCGAAGAAACGCTCGTACCAGAACGGGAGCCACGAAAGGCCCTCATCAAGCGCACTCTACAGCGCCAGAATTTTTAGTAGAACACCCTAACAACAAAGCGCATTCAGGGAACTTCCCGATGCTCGAATGCAACCATACCACTAGACCGGGGGGCATGGAGCATTCAAAGTAAGGAGAAGCACATGTGGTTGGATTGAGCAGATATGTGATAAGGCGAGAGAAACAAGTCCCACATGCAGCGCCTGCTAGTCAGGAACAACACTCCTTTGGACAATCTTCAATTCCAAATGGAAACCTCGTAGGCACTTCAAGAATAGCTCCACCCACAGTCTTACTCTCAGATTATGAACTATTGCGGAAGAATTTTGAGGAGATGAAACAACAAAATGATGAGCTCAGGATGAACAATGAGGAGAATATAAGGAGACTACAGGGAGTCACTGCTTTATTACGTGAGCTAATGCCCGACACTCACGTCCCCCACATGGGACAAATCGGTATGAGGAGGGAACATCAGAGATCCCAAGACAACCCTCCAAGAGACCTTCGCCAAAGGATAAGAATCAGAACTCTAGGGCTGAATAGCCAAGTCCCGAAAGTAACAGACTCGAGAAGGAAAAATAGCAGAAGGGCAAGAAAAGCTTCCACGTATAGAGAGACAACAGAAAACACCTACTCGGGAGTCCCTTATGACCTGTCTCTTTGCCAAAATGAAGCGAAACAAGAAACACTCAGCACGTCTGACATCAAATGCCTCATACAAGAGGTGCTAGAACAGAAGCAAGTAATGATGGTGCCAAAGGTAACTCCTCTAAAAGGGTTCCCTCTATCCGAGGAACTCCAAAGGCAACCAGTGCAACCAAGGTTTGAACTGCCACAACTTTCGGTGTACTTAGGAAGGGAGGACCCCGAGAAGCACTTACAACGTTTTATCACAATGGTCGTATTACATGGATGGAATGAGGTCACTAGGTGCAGGGCCTTCCCACTCTCCCTGGCAGGACAAGCTCAGCAGTGGTTCACTGAATTACCAGCAGAACATATACGATCATTCGAGCAATTGAAGAGAGAATTCCTAAATGAATTCTCCGTCTATCTCCCAAAAAAGAAGAGCTCAATATATCTAATGAGCTTACAGTAGAAGCCGAATGAATCCTTAAATCAATACATCAAGCGATTTAGAGCCGCAACGAAAGAGGTAAGGGATCTCCCAGTCGGATTGGTGGCGTCAGCCCTACTAAACAGAACTACATACACCCCACTTAAAAGATCCTTAGCCTTCTCCGAGCTACATTCTGTGATAGATTTGTTCGATCGGGCAAAATAATTTATCATCCAAATGGAAATTTTGGATGCAGGGGAAAGTAATAGAAGAGGAAGGGAAACTCAACACAAAGTGCGAAGGACCCAACAAGTACTCACCACTGACACGATAAGGCGAGGCGGTAGGGAAAGCTTGGAACACTGTGCACCCCAAGAAGTACTTCCCAACTTTAGCCCTAGGGGAAGGGACAAAATGCGAGACGTAGAGTCGAGCCTGTCATCTAAAGCGTTACTTGGTCCGGCTGAAGGCCGGAATTGTCCTTAATTTTCCATTGTAATAATGTCCCCCGATAAATAAAAGAATATACCGCCTGTATTCCCGTGGAAGTAGGCAAAACTATAAACCGAACCACGTAAAATCTCCATGGGCCTAGATTATCTGTATGCATCATGCAGGTATGGTGGCTCAAGCACAGCTCACTCCCGATAGGTCAAGTCGCCTAGTGGCAATCTGGTGCCAATGACCACGAGTCAGCCCAGGATTACTAGAACATCCGATGCCTATGCCCGCAGACTCACCTGGAACCCTCGTTTGAGTTCAGTGCTATGCTTTTTTGGCTAGATCTGACTCCCTGATTGATCAGATGCCTAGGTCTCCCGACAAACTCGGATGTCTGGTAGGAATCCCGTGTTGGACCACTGGCCAAACACAGATTCCCTGAGGTAGACTAGCCCTAGGAAGGCGGAAAAGAAGTGAAATGATTACTTGATAGCTCTAGCATAAGGCCGCTCCCGAAGGTCAAGTCGCCTAGTGGCCATCTGGTGCCGATGACCACGAGCTGGCCCAGGATCACTAGAGGATCCGATGCCCATACTGGCAGACTCACCCGGATCCCTCATTTGATTTTGGTGCTATGCCTTTTTGGCTAGACCCGACTCCTTGGTTGATCTGGCGCCTAGGTCCCCGACAAACTCGGATGCCTGGTAGGAATCCCACGTCGAACCACTGGCCAAACCCAGATCCCCTGAGGCAGACTGGCCCAAGGAATGCATGAAAAGACAATAACCCTATGACAGTTCTGCCATGATCCCACTTATTGGAGTTAGTCACCTAGTTGCAATCTGGTGCCTATGACCACGAGTTGGCCCGGGATCACCAGAACATCCGATGCCTATGCCCGTAGACTCACCCGGATCCCTCGTTTGGGTTCGGTGCTATGCCTTTTTCGCTAAACCTAACCCCTTGTTTGATCTGGCGCCTAGGTCTCCTGGCAAACTCAGATGTTTAGTAGGAATCCCCGCACCTGACCACTGGCCAAACCCAGATTCACTGAGGTAAACTAACCCCGAAAGACAGACATGGAGAACACAATAGCCAGTGCGCTATGGTCAATCCTAGGATCACCAGACGCTCCAAAGATTGCGTCTGCAGGCCCGCTAGGACCCCTTGACTGAGTCTGGTGCTATGCTCCAAGCTAAACCTGACTCCTTGGCTGATCCAGTACCTAGGCCTCCCGGCAAGCTCGGACACCCTGCAAGAATTCTGCAGTGGAGTCTATCTATCAAGGGCATGGTTACCCAGAGATAATTTGGTACTCCAGCCCCTAGTCGAAATAAGATCTTTTGGGCATTCTGGAACACTCAGTTGAGTCAAGGTGCTAGACCCAACTCCCTGGCTAATATTTTTACTCTTCAATGTCGTCTAAAGACAAAACAGAAGAGTAGGGGGCAATTGTGGTGCCATGAAAAAAGATGGGATAAAAAAATCAAAAAGAAAGAAAAAATTAAAGAAAGTTGGCGACAACAATTGCTGCCAGCTAGAAGATTGTAGCAGATTGCGGCTGCCTCGCAGCCACAAGGAGCAGCAGCTACAAGGTGCAACCTCGCGACTGCATGCGGCTTGCTTAGCCTCGCGGTTGCACGTCGCAAGGCACAACACCATGCCTCACGGCTGTTTGCCGCAAGGAGCTGTTACCTTGAGGTAGTGTTGGCCGCAAGGCACACTACCGCGAGGCCCAACTGCCTGCGGCTACGTCTTAGCAAGCTCCCTTACTTTTTCGGCTTGGCTCTGACCAATTCAGCAACTGCCACATGTCGACACCAGCCACCCTTGAGAATCGTGCCCTATAAATACCTAGTTACAAGACATTAATGGGGATTTCCAACTTCGATAAATCTTGTTACTTTGAATACACTTTTACTATTTTCGTGACTAGTCATTGGGATCCGAGACTGACTTTGGCATCGGAGGGTCTTCGCTGGGAAAGATTCCCGCGAGCCCTCTAACCCATTTTTTGAGCATCAACAGGGTCAATTCCTTACGGCAAACCTAATGGTGAAGGCAAAGTCTTGCGGAAAACCTAGCGGCGAAGGCAAAGTCTTGCGGCAAACCTAGTGGCGAAGTCAAAGTCTTACGGTGAAGCTAGTGCCGAAACCTTGTGGCGAAGCTAGTGGCGAAATCTTATGGCGAAGCCTTGTGGCGATGCTAGTGGCGAAGCTTGTGGCGAAGGTAGTGGCAAAAGCTAGTGGCGAAGCTAGTGGTGAAGCCTTGTGGCGAAGCTAGTGGCGAAGCTTGTGGCGAAACTAGTGGCAAAGCTTATGGCGAATCCTTGCGGCGAGCATTCCTAGCGGTAAACTCCCTTGAGGCGACATCTTTTACGGCAACCTAACCTCACTCAACAACAAGTTCGAGTGGATCCCACATCACAAATTTTAAGTGTTGTATTTCGGCAACAACAACAGCGAAATATGACTCGAATCCCTAGTGAGCTTCACCTTTCTTTAGCTCATCTCACAAGAAGCCAAAGGTGACCTAGGCACAAAATAACATATCAAAATTTCGCTAAGTACTGGGAATTTATGGGAAATACCTTTTCAATCCTTACACGATTCAAAAACTTAGCTCCACCAAACTAAAGCCACTTACAACGAGAAACTGCATAATCACATATACACTATGCTGATTGGTTGTGCTTAACCTTGTGCCATTAATTCAAAAAAACACATAAAAACAAATAAACAAAAAACAAGCATGCAGGCACAAGGCATTTATACTCGCCAGTGTATGAATGTGCGCTGTAACACAATTTAATTTTCTGAGTATGTCCAGGTCGATTCACAGGGAGATTATTTATGGACGAAAACAAAAATCACAAAGCATTTGGTTTTGATAAAGGTTTTCTGAAATGGTTTAAATGCAAAAATTCAACTAAGCGAGATTGTGGATGGACAAATATTGGGACAAGGCAATTTTTTTGTACTAGCCCACTGATTTACCAAAGAGATATAAAAATATTAACATCGACTGATTTAAATTGAGGTTATGTAGTTAACTGTATCCCAAAATGATAATAGTTCTAAGTTAAGCACTCTCCATACATGGCATGAGAGAGTTTGGATTAAGCAACTATCATAAATTGAAATATAGATTAACACACATTTTAGATCCAGTAAGTAACCACAATTCAAGATCATGATAGTTCTAGGTTAAGCACTCTCCATACATGGCATGAGAGAGTCTAAATTAAGCAATTACCATAAATTGGATCGTGATTAATAAACAGGACTGGAAGATTCAGATTAATCATTCGAGCTTGGCTATGAAAGAATCTCCAGTTTAAGTAACCTCCATACATGGCATGGAGACTCTAAGTTAGGCTTATGATTCAATCCAAACCCAAAGATTCAATACACACATTTCTCAACTCAAATCAGCATTCTGTTAATTCAATCGGAGTTCAGATCTCTTGGGCAAATAGTGGCACTGGACATAGTCCTTACCTTGGCCTAAGTTTAAGGTTAGCCACACATCTCCAAAGAAAAACGAAAGAGATAGGGATCAAAGTAGAAATTAAGTTGCAGAATTTAACGAGACAGAAATTAAAGAGACATATATTAAATTGCTGGAATGTAAATACTGAAATTGAAATTAATAGTGAATGAAAGTTGCATAATGTAAATGTGCATGAAAGGAAATTACAGAATGTAACGAACAAAAATGAAGAATTGGAATGAAAGAACAAAGTGAAGAAAACAACACTACTAGAATCAAAGAACAAAAAAAAAGAAAAGAATATAACACAAAAAGAAAAGAACAGAACAAAGCATAAACAGCGTGAAAAGTTCTTGTCCCTTTATTCTGGTTAAAGGGCGGATCGGGATACTCTTTTTGATTATGAGGATTGCTGGCTCCTTTTAAGCTTGACACGCATGGAGGAGGGGACCACTTGGTGGTGAAAAGCTACTCCAAAAGTTAGTTGTATTTACCTTAGAGCCATCGCGTTCATTTTCGCATGTCAGAGAGTCTTCAGGTTTTCATTCGAATGTGTGTCGACACATTCGAATGTCTTCTTTGATTTCTTTGAATTTATCACTATCATTCGAATGTCTCATTTTTCATTCAAATGAATTTCAACTTACTGTGCTCAACTTACTGTGCATTTCTTCCTTCTTTTCTTCGGTCATTCGAATACAACAATAAATCCATTCGAATGAATTTTGGATTTTGTTCTTGGGTTTCTTTTAATCATCCGAATGTCTTCACATTCTTCTCCAATACATTCGAATTATTCAGCCTTCATCTGAATGTGTCTTCAGCATTTTCATATGATATTTTCATCCGAATATCTTCTTTAATATTTTCCTTCATTCAAATTAATTCTTCAACAACTTCATATGATAGTTTCCATCTGAATGTTATAGCCTTCTCTAACATTCGTTCGAATGATCTAACTTTATTCGAATGAATTGACTGTCATACTTAACATCCGAATTATTTCATTTCTTGGCTTCTTCTTCTTGTCCTCATTTGAATCTATTTGATCATGTAGTTGATGGTTCATTTAATCCTTTGACTCTTTTTCTTCCTTTGGGCCTGCAAACAAGTATTTTTAATGTTTTAGCTCATTAAATGAATTAAGAGGCAATAAAAATATAACAAATTTTTGGCATTTTTTTAGCATCAATCACTGATTACAACCAACTAGGTACCAACTAGCACCAATAACATATACATTCAACGCATATGTATATATATAGGGATAAATACAGCATACAAAACCCAAGCAACAATGCTAGTTGCCACATCATCCTCTGGACATCATCCTTGCTTCCATCTAGACTTAAAGCATCTATAACATGAGGTAAAACCTCATGAATCATAAAGACTCAATAAGGGTGCAAATGAATGTAAACAAGATAATACATGAGATGCAATGACAAGCTAGTATGCATGAATGGCGAGGCACCACTACCTTCCGAACCCACCTGTTCGAGGCAATGACCTCCCAAATTACCCCTAGCATACATCTAGTCTCTCCCGCAGCCATAGGACTCCACTAGCCCACCTATAGAACATGCACAATATGTACTACAAACAACATATATTCAACCATATTACCGAACATTCGCAAGGCCGCCCACCCGTGGGATCATCCCTTACTTGGCTCGAAGCCTTTTCTGCCAAGAATGAGAACGCCTGCCTAGACTTCAAGCTCTCCTAGGACCACCGCCTCCCTAATAGAACCCATATGCAAACACACAAACCTAACTCCATCAGAAATTTCACTAGGGCCTATGCTCTTGCCATACACCGCAACACCACCCATCAACAATTTCCAACCAACCCAAACTAAGGGTTTAATCCAACCAACACTTACACACTATCTCACATAATGTAAATAACACGAAAATAATTAATTAATTTACCTCAAGCAATCTAGAAGAGAAATCTGGCCAAACGCCCTCACCAGCGTCGCCTCCTTGGCTACCAGCTTGAGCCTAGATTCCATTTTCAAGCCTCTGGCACGCTCCTCGAGCCCCAAAATAATTTATAAATTTTTTCCCAATTTTGCAAGCTATCTTTCTCCATTTTCTCCTTTTTTTTCTTATTTCTCTTTTCTTTTTTCTTCCTTTTTCTTCTTCCTTGATCGTGCATGCTGCACCCACGCACGACCGCTACTGCCAGGGCCACCTCCATCGGCCACTTCTCATTGTGGCACGACCATCGACCAATGTCACCTCAGGTGCGAGCCATCGTCAACCTCCCTGTGCACAAATGATTGCCATGGCCGACGTTTGCCTCCGCTGCAACCACCCACTACCGTTGCCTC
Source organism: Diospyros kaki (assembly GCA_036245055.1). Taxonomy (NCBI): domain Eukaryota; kingdom Viridiplantae; phylum Streptophyta; class Magnoliopsida; order Ericales; family Ebenaceae; genus Diospyros; species Diospyros kaki. The sequence goes on from BSEG01000009.1 coordinate 12,373,005, forward strand.
TGGCCACCATTGCCATCTCCGTGAGCCATTGCACGCTTGCTTCCCCCATCGATCGCCAACCTCACTACACAGCCGCCCAACCATTGCTACCTCTGCTTCGGCACCATCGCTAGTTGTTGCTTGCTCTTTTGGCCTACCTCCTCTTCTGATCTCTCTCTCCTCATCTCATGCTTTCTTCTACGCAATCTCTCGATCATTGTTCTTAGAGGAAGAAACAAAATTTCAGATTTTTAAATGCTACTCGTTGTTGCACACTTGCCCCCCTAGTTTTCCATATATATGTATATATTATACATTTTTCCCTCATTACTTCCATTAATTCCACGTAAGGAACTTATTATTTGCATTTGGACCCTCCAAGCCTTAATTAATTCTCATCAAGTCACACAATATCTTGATTTCTTCAAAATTAATAACCAACATTTACTCGATAAAGATCAATTTTGTCCCTGTGCTCGCACCGGACATTTTCTCAACCCTAAAGCATTTCAGGGTTGCCTCACACCCAAAACTGGATGACCTTCAGGGTGTAGACATTAAGAGAATCTAAAAGATAGTTTAAAGATCTCAAATAGTAAAATCAATAGAAAGGAATACCCCGATCGGGACGTGTATGTCTACAAAGAAAAAGATATCATTAACGAGCATTTCGAGATAGGATTTTAGACCCCAGAAGAAGTCAAATAGGATACTATTTTTGGTAAACGCAGCCTAGAAAATTGAATCATCGTAAGGACTTTCAAAAATGCAATGAAACCCCGAGAAGAGTTAAGTTTTGTATAAGGAACGACCCTAAAGTGGTTAAAGTGGTTTCAGGAAAAAAATGAAGAGATTCATGATCAAAATATAATTTTACATAATTTAAGGCCAAGGTGAAATTTTTGAATCTTAGCTGAAAAGTGGTAAAATGGGTCTCAAAGAGTTTAATGTGAAAGAAGAAAATGTAAGGGTCATTTTGGAATTTTTGGGAACTAAATGGGCCACGTGAAAAGGCCTAAAAAAGATTTAGAAAATTAAAGGGGGTCAAAGTGCAAAAAGCTTAAAAGGCAGCCATGGCCATCCGACCAAGTCGTTGCCACCGCCGGACTATAATACCTGAGAATTTCCTGAGGTTATAAATGGCATTTTATGAAGGGCAACAATAGAATTTTTGAAAAAATGAAGCTATAGGATACACTATCACAGTCTTAAGTGTTCGAAACGACCAGAGGGAGTACCCCGGACCTTAGATAGCCAAAGAAAATGTAATGGTATTGACAAGTAATACGAGTTATGATTTTTGGTGATAAAAAAAAAGGGATCGGGAACAGTTTTCGGTATAGCTATCGACCAGGCTAACAAAATTGAATCGATGTAGAGAACTCCCGAAAAGTCAACGGAATGTGCTGAGGACCCATATTTTATGTGTGGAACAACCCTTGAGTGATTTAGGGTTGAAACGAAAGGAATTATTGTCAAAACGATCAATCAGGCCTAAGTGCAAGCTAATTTTGCTCGAAGGAGATCAAAATGATAGTTCTTCAGAAATTTCAAAGATGAAATGAAGAATATAAGACTTGTGGGTCTTAGTGGTATTCTTCGAAAGATCAGGGACTCAAAGAAAAGGGCAGAAATGAGATTTAAAGAAATAGGGGGTGAAAGTGCAATAAAACAAACCTGTAGTCTGAACACAAAAGTTGGTTTCCGCAATCCACCGCACGTGGAGGTCGTTCCAGTGATGGGACAACCAAAGGTGGCCTAGGAGAGGTTGTATATGGCCGTGGGAAGCTTGGACGCCAAGCCTCGACCGGTAATTGGCTGAGAGGTGGCCAAAATTTGGCTATAAAAGGGGACCAAAACTTTAAGGCTTTTGGCATCAAATTGGTTGATTTTGGGAGAGAATCGAAGGCAAGGGATAGAGGGCTTTTGCTCCTTGGAGTGTGGGCATCGTTTCTGGAGCATTTGGGAAGCAAATGAGTGTGTTTGATGGTCGTTTGAAGCTCGGCCGGAAAACCCTAGCCAAACCACCTTCTTTGCCTGCAACTCGACTTTTGCAGTGTTTTTCAATGAGTTTTCGGGCTCCAACCAATGCCATTGTGATCGAGTTTAAGTGGGCTTTAAGGGGGTATTTAATATCCAGAATCTTCAAAATCAAATATGATGTAGTACCTGAGGTTATTAGGTTCTAATACTAAAGGAAATAGGTCCTTTCAAGGGATTATAGAAGCCTTGAGACAAAGGTTCAATTTCTGATCCAGTGGCAAAATCATAAATACTGAAGTTCGGGTAAAAGTGTAATTTACTTAAAAATCTTGGGGTATTAGCGTAATTTATCCATTTTTGGGGACCAAAAAGTATAATTAAAAATGGCCCAGGGACCAAGTTGCAAGGGCCTAAGTGCAAATTATCCGAAAAGTTTGGGCCAAGGTGCAGTTCTTGAAACCTTAAAAATATCTCTTCAAAATATCATGGATTTCAAACTCAAATCAAATGGAGCTTTGGATTCCAAACTCTATTAAATTCAATTAAGAGACGAGTGGTGCATTTGGGTTGGATGCACATGGGAGAAATGATGAAGCCTTATCCTCAATGACGCATGGCAATCAACCATTAGCCACTTGGAAGATAAGATAAGGTCACATGATGGCTCATAATGACCCCCTGAGGTGGCATTGCGTGATTGGCCAAGGAAAAGCTTAGTTTCCAAGTTTGCAAAAGTCTCCAAACCTTATCCCTAGGGACATGTGGCAAGCATTCATTGGCCACTTGGAGATAGGATTTGAAGTGTAATGATGAGAAATGTGAAAAATGCAATTAACCGTGTGGGATGTAGTTGTAATGATGGGAAATGTAGAAAATGTAATTTACCATATGGGATGTAATGATGGGGAATCTTGAAAATCTAATTAAACATATGGAGGCATAAATCTCTAGGGACACGTGGCATATTTTAATTGGATGCTCATGGATGGAAGGATGACGCGACACGTGGCACGATTTGGTTCCCCAAAGTTTCCTATAAATAAGGGATTTGGGGTTATTCATTTGGGCACCAAGAAAGGAGGAAAATGAAGGAAGTTTGAGAGAGGAAACGCTGCCAAAGGAAGGCAAAAAATCTGCCAAAGAATGAGGGAGAAAAGGCCTTGTCAAGGAAGATCGGGTCACCACCATAAAGCATTCCAAACGACATCGAAACTGCAAGAGAACCCATTCCCACTCGTCATAAACAGTGCTTCCTTGGGTAAACTTTCAAGGTGAGTGGTTTCTGCATGCTTCTTCCTTTCTCTTAATTATTCCTCGGTCTCATTGTGTGGGGTTGGTGGCTTACATCTCATGTTTTCTTGCTTTCAAGCATTCCTTTCCTATTTTGCTTACATCACGGAGTTTGTTGTTGTTATTCGTTAATGGGGTTAAACATGATTACTCTCATGCGTGGTTTGTGGTTTGCACATCATATTTTCCTTGGTTTGTGCACCGTGCCTACAGGTGGAGTCGTGCCTACTTGATTTTCCTTAGTTGGTACATATTCCTTCTACTTTGTCTTTAACCTGTTGTTTGGTGACAGTGGATATTGGTGGATCTGGAATTTGTATATGATGATTAGTCGCTTGTGGGTGAATCGTCACGATGATCGAGGGGGCAATCTCACGTCTACAGGAGGGGTCATGCCTATAGGTGGGGATAAGGGGTTGGACTCTGATCACGTGCCTACAGGTGGGGCTGAGGCATTTCACACGAGGGTCGAATGGAGTGATGGTGACTCGAGGAGACTTCTTGATATATTGCATTTTTGCTCTTGCATGCACTATTTCCTTTCTTTCTTACCACTCACTTAGATGTTATTATCTAACTTCGGATGTTTTATACCCCTGGAACATTCAATGTTCTAGGTATATCAGAAGTGTCAGGTGTTCCAGGTTCCAGTTCGAGTAAGGGCAAAGAGGTGGTGCTAGGCTAGCTTTGGGTTTTGCAACCAGCTTTAGTTTTATTTCATTATGTACCCTTGTAAACCACAATGATGTATTGTAATAGCAGTTAGGGTACTCAAGGTTGTAAGGGGTGTGTGTATGTGAATGTCCTATAGCTGTACATTCAGTGATGTGTTGAGTCATTTTTGCAGTCTTGGAAGTCATGAGCATTCCTTGTACTTGTAAATGGAATCTAATGGAAACCCCTTTATTTAGCTTTGGTTAAGCTTGCAGGTTCGATCCAATACTTCTGTTGGTAAGGGTTTCCATAACGCCCTTAGGTGATGCCTTCTTATATTTCACGTTGTTGTGTATTTTGAAAAGCAAGGCATTACAGGGTACCTTTAGATCAACCATCGGAGACGTCGGCGGCTGCAGAAAAACTGAGGAAGGAGGTGGCGTGTCGCTGCACACGCAGCCACATGCTAGGCTCGTGAGGGAGTGTGGGAAGGGGCATTTCGATAATTTTTCTTCCAGTATTTTTCTATATTTATTTTAGGAATTATTGTGTTGAAAAATTTGGAAAAATGTTTGAGGAGATAATTATTTTGGAATTATTGAGGTGAAAATTGGGAGAAAACTAGAGAAAATTATGAAAAATTGAGGAAAATGGATTTTGATGCTTCCTTAATTAAATATGATGTTTAGGGAGTATCGTAGTTTGAGGTTGAGTATAAGTTCAAGTGTTTGTGATTTGGCACGCAAATTGAGGTAATGCACGACGATCAAGGTGATCTGAATACGTTCGAGGTGAGTGGTTTAACCCTAGTTTTACCTTTGTTTCGGAAGTATGTTGGTGTGTGTGTGTAGTGGGTTCAGGTGAGCGGTTTTACCTTCCCGAGCTTAGGACTGCATGTGATTGAACCAGTTCAAGTGAGCAGTCATACCCTCTAGAACTCAAGATGTTATATGTACATGTGGCTTCATTTGCATATTGAACATATGGTATATTGCATCAACTATTTTTACTTATAAAAGAGTCGGTGCATGGTGTGTGATTTTCATATCATCGGGGAATTGGTTTTCTTGTCGTTGTAATGTCCTTGGGGGATGGGATGGGGTCTTCTTGAAAATGGGACAAGGTTAATCTAGGTGAACGGGTGACACGGTAGGGCACTTGAGGATTAAATATGTCATGGCAAGGTCAACCCCAATGGTGCATGGAATGGAATTTCCATAGGAGGTTGAGTATGTCAGGGAGATTTCTCAAGTTAGACATGTTACATGTTATTGTGTATGTATATGCCATGCTCGCATGTCTTTCATACATTCAGTAAACTATTTCATGCCATCACTTAGATGTTTTATTATCTAATCTGGGTTATGTCCCTGGAACATTCAACATTCCAGCTAAGGACTGTTGCGAGGGCGAGGACGTGGCCAGTTGAGGGCCAACGGTGCTTAGTTTATTAGACGTTGTATTATTTTGGAGGCTTTAGTATGTATTTTGGTTTATGTATGAACAGTTGTGTGATAATGTTGTTATCATTTGGTAGTGTTGTAACACGTATTTTGGTGTGGAAACACCTTGTATGGAACTCGCGGTAGGCCACGACATTTTGATGTTATTTAATTCGCTACGTTTTAATATGTCTCGTTTAGTCTTGAAGAATTGTGATCTTGACTGGGGTTCTCAGGATTTTTATCTGCATGTGAAGATTGTTCTTGAAATCACCGCGCATGATGAACTTGGAAGAAAAAATAATTCCTAGGAATTCTCTTATAGTGACGGGGCCGTGTAAGGCGAGGTGTTACAATTGGTATCGGAGCCCTATGTTAAAACCCTAGGATGGTTAGGCTGGGTTGTTGAACATAGTATGGTTAGAACTATTAAATGAGAACTTAGAACAGGGTTATGGATTCTAAGAGACATTTGGAACTTGGATGGAAATGCATATGGAAACTTTAGAAAGGTGATATTTGAGGTTTTTAACTTGAATATACTTTCAGTTCTATTCACATCTTTTGGAAATGAGGAAGCCAGTAATGAGGGTCGTCAAAATGACATAGATATATGATCAAAAATGTTAAAAGAATGAATACTTTGGTGATTCTGGTACAACTTGAAGCATAGTATAAAATCTCTTTTGGAAGAATTTTAGTAAATCGTCTTAGTATCTCCCGATTGGGACATGTTAATAATAGTGATGTCATGCCCTGACAAGATAAGTGAAACGACTGAGGTTATTAGGAGAACTTGTCAAAGGGCGTGAGAAAGAAGAATGGTCTGAAGATCTTAAGGTTGAGTTAGATACCCCAAGTAGGGACTTAAGAGGAACGAATTTAGTTGGAGCCAATTAGTGGGAAATCCCGAATGGAGACTTAGGGGAAAAGAAACTAATGGATCGTAGAGATAAAATCCCTACTTAGAGATCTGGGGGTTTGTCACTTGAAGTCTTTGAGATTATTAATTGGAGAATACTAGACCCTGCTAAGTGATAGAACGTTGGAGTAGGAGTTAGTATCCAATGATATGGTTCGAATGTAAGGTTGGTTCGATAACCATAACTGAGGATCCATGAGATTTGGAAATTATAAATTGGAGATCATTAGGCAAAATCCTTTTCGCTGAATGTGGGGATATCTGGTTTTTATTAAGAATGAGCGAGTTATGGATGGTTAATCTGATATGACATAACCTAAGGGTAAATCTGGTTTGCGAATTGATGATATGAAATCATCGAGATTCGAGGGTAGGAATGACTCGATATAGATCGAGGATCCTACGAAATGACCCAAAGTAAGAAACCCAGGAAGATTCGATAAGTGCTTTCTAGAATAGAATTTGAGGGTTTTAGAAATCCGAAATTGTTAATGGGGATATTGAGATAAAGGATCCAGAATTGATGACAAAGGAAATAAGGAAAGATTACTTTAAGAAAATGACTCATAGGTACGAGTCATATGTGTTTGGTTTCATATGTTATTCAAGGACAAAGAGAGTCAAGGTGTAGATTTGAGTCTTATGGAAGTTTTGAGAAATGATAGAAGAAAGAGCTATATCGAGGATATTAACCAAGGATCAGACAAGGAAATTGAATCAAGATTAATTGAGATCAAATTCTCGTCTTGCTGGATATTGAGTGTTTTAGAAGTTTTCGTGATTGTAATTAAAGATTTGCGTAACATGTTTTGATTTGTAATTTTTCCTTTTAAGTGAAATCTTGGAGCATGACCTCAACTTGTTTCCCTTACATATGGTCACTACAAAGAGGGAAAAAAAATCGTAAATAGGGTATATTTAGGGTCAAGTTGCGATCGAAAACTACTAGGATATGAAACGCGAAGTTCGCATGTTTTGAGGATTAGAATTTTCCCTTGGAAATTTGAAAGAATCTTTTAGCTTATAGAGGATTTGCAGAATGAAACCTTACATGTATATTTGGGGATTGTAAATAATATACGGATCAATGATAAACTAGAGATTTGTGATTTAGGACAAACCTTGAAGATAAGAAAGATTCTGCAGTAAGAGAATTTCGAGTTTGGCTTTGATGTTTCTAAGGAAAATTTACACGTACTGTATAGACTTGGAGATAAAATGATATTTCAACATAAGGAGGTGGTTACATCTGAAGCTTGGAAGGACCTTGCCGATTTAGGAAAGTTCAAACCCAAAATAAAATAGTTAGCATAACGATGGTCAAGGACCAATTGAAAGGTAATCATAAAATTTTGGCTTGAGTTTTAAGGCACCAAGTAATGAGATAGGATTTACTAAACTTGATAAGCTCATAAAGATATCTTGAGACAGGAGATGGTGATTAGACCTTAAACACATTGGAGATTGGTCCTAATAGATCCAAAGAGAGAAATAGGACTGATTGAAAGAGTGACCCCTAAAGTAAGTGCCAATTAAAAGTCAATCATCAAATAGGATGTTAGAAACATATAAGGAGTACGAAACTCCTAACCCAGTTTTGTGATGAACCGAGCATGCTGCTGTAACATAAGTCTATAAGAGAGTACGGTTACACAGTCTAGTATAGATTCAGAAGATGATAATGAAATTGGATGAATTTCTAAATAAGCCTGGAGAAATTTCAAATGATGTTGGCAAATTTGATAGATTATAAGCGTCTGTAAGAGTAGCAATAGGAGGGTGAGGTTCCATCATGTGCGTGATAAGTTTAAATATTAGATTATGGGAAAGAAATTCGAAGTCTTAGGAATGGTTAGGACAAGGATGCATGATATGATTGATTGTTACTCTATAAAAGAAAATTGGGAATCCAAGAGATCAGAGATTTTGACTACTGTTAATAGAACCACTATAGCTCTCGGAGATGGAACGAGAAATTCTAGCGTAACGATAACACCATTAGTGTTTGGCCTATAACAACGGATCTGAGCCTAGGGACCAAGGCAGAGGACTGGTGGTTGGCTCGCGGTTTGGGTGTGATGCCCATGAATTGGAGCAACACAATGAACTGTGGAGATGATCAGGTACCAAAGTTTGGGCAACACTGTGGCTGCTATGTATGGATTAGGGTCCAAGTTCCTATGGGTCGAAGCATCGTGGTAGGATCTCTAATCATTATGAAAAGGTTGAAGGCTTGGAAGATGACTTAACTTGGATATTTACCTTGTGGACTATGATTGTCAAAAAAGAATCGAAAGAAATGTAATCTTGAGCGAAGGAATAGTGTTTTTACAAACTATTACTAGAGATTTGTGGAAGGATTTTTCTAGGATAAATGCACCTACGACATAACTCGTGAAGTTATGGTTACTAAGAAGTGACGAGTGGGCTTGGGAATTCAGGAATTATGGTGAAATAGTAATTGTGTTAAAAGGTCGAGGTAGGTCCTAACCAGGAATGGAATAATCCCTAGTATAATCATATATTATGGATTTGCTTAGAAAATGTGATTCCAGATTAAGCAAGTGGTGGGACGGTTGTTTCCCAGATATGGCCGTTGGGAAGAATTTAATTATGGGTACTGACTTGACTTTTAGTTTTGGGTGCTTACCATTACATCCCCCAGGAATTATAAGCCATTAGCTTTGATTTAATTGTCTCAAACCTCGCCCCTGGTGATATAAAAAGGTTGAAACAATGGTAGGTATATCTTGGTACCCTTGAAAATGTGAGTTGATCTTTAAAAAAAGACGAAGTCAACATGAGGATATGGTAAGTTATACGTCGATAAGTAAACGAAAGTGTTTTTCTTTCCAAGAGACATGTTTTAATTTAAGAAAGCATATGAATGAGTTGTTATAAAGGAAGACATGAGTTTTTAGTTCCATTATGAAAATTTTATTTGGGTTGTAAGACAGTAGGCTAAGCTATTAAAGCTACACTAGGCATTGTCAAAGACTCAGTGGAAATTGGAAGTTGTCCTGTAGGGGTTTCCATTAAGGTGGTAGTGTGAGAATTAACTTCCCTAGTGAAGAACGAGTAAAATATGCTCTTAGGATCGGGGATGATGGGGATCCTGATTAACTCAATAGAGAGATTGTTTCTCACGTGAGAAGGATATGGAAAGCATCGCTTAGCTGAGATAGAGAAATTGGCAGTTCTAGGGTGAGGTGCCACAAATGATGTAGATGTCTAAGTATTCGAGTTGATAGTATGACTATGGAATGTTATGGTTATAAGAAATAAGGAATTGAAATGAAACGAGAATACTGTGCTAAGATAAACTGGTGTAATTGATGGATAGTGTTTGGAAGAGAAATAGTAGCAGGCCAGAATGTCAGGTTATCGTAGGAGAAATTGTGTTCTTGATAGGCCTAAATGGACGATTTCTGTTACCAGTTGTAAGAGGCAAAGATGCTATTTCTAAAGTTAATATGCGATCAAGGTACTCTCAATTGAGGGGAAGGAAATGGGATCATCCTAAAACGATGTATAGATCATAACGAGGTGAAGGTAAGCATTCGATAATGCCTTTGGGTTTAACCAATGCTTTAGAAGCATTTATGAATCTTAGGAATTGTGTACTTGGACTTGTTTTAACAGAAATATGAGTTGTTATGGTTGATGACCGAAAAACCATTAAGGATATAATTTTAGAATAGACTCATGGAATAATTTGGAGATAAATGTGATCACTTGTGATGAGCTACAATGGGATATTCTGGAAAATAAGAAACAAGCCTAGTAAGCATGAATCGCGTTAGAAAGTAAGCTAAGAATAATCGCCAAGGATTAGGAATGATATATTTAGGATATTTTAATTGGGAGTCATTAGAAATAGTAGTGATTTAATCATCATGGGCTAAATTTTGAGTACGAAATTTATTAAGGGGGGAAGATGTAATACCCGAGAATTTCCTATGGTTATAAATGGCATTTTATGAAGGGCAACAACAGAATTTTTGGAAAAATGAAGCTATAGGATACACTATCATAGTCTTAAGTAATCGAAACGACTAGAGGGAGTACCCCGAACCTTAGATAGCCAAGGAAAATGTAATGGTATTAACAAGTAATACGAGTTATGATTTTAGGTGATGAAAAAATAGGGATTGGGAACAGTTTTCGGTACAACTGTCGACCGAGCTGAGAAAATCGAATCAACGTAGAGAACTCCCAAAGAGTTAACGGAATGTGCTGAGGACCCATATTTTTTGTGTAGAACAACCGTTAAGCGATTTCAGGTTGAAACAAAAGGAATTAGGGTCAAAACGATCAATCGGGCCTAAGTGCAATTTGCTAATTTTGCTCAAGGGAGGTCAAAATGATAGTTCTTTGAAAACTTCAAAGATGAAATGAAGAATATAAGACTTTTGGGTCTTAGTGGTATTCTTAGAAAGATCAGGGACTCAAGGAAAAGGGCAAAAATGAGATCTGAAGAAACTGGGGGGTGAAAGTGCAATAAAACAAACTTACAGTGTGAACACAAAAGTTGGCTGCCATAATCCACCGCACATAGAGGTCGTTTCCAACGATGGGACGGCCAAGGGTGGCCTGGGGGAGGTAGTATACAGTCATGGGAAGCTTGGAGGCCAAGCCTCGGCCGGTGATTGGCCGAGAGGTGGCCGAAATTTGGCTATAAAAGAGGGCCAAAACTTCAAGGTCTTTGGCATCAAATTAGTCGATTTTGGGAGAGAATCGAAAGCAAGGGATAGAGGGCTTTTTCTCCTTGGAGTGTGGGCATCGTTTCAGGAGCATTTGGGAAGCAAAGGAGTGCGTTTGATGGTCGTTTGAAGCTCGACTGGAAAACCCTAGGTAGACAGCCTTTACCGCCTACAACTCGACTTTTGGGGTGCTTTTCGATGAGCTTTCAGGCTCCAACTAGTGCCATCGTGATCGACTTTAAGTGGGGTTCAAGGGGGTACCTTCAGATCAGCCATCGAAGATGTCGTGGGCGGGCAGAAAACGAAGGAAGAAGGTGGCGCGTGAGAGTGCGTAAGAAGGGGCATTTTAGTATTTTTTCTTCCATTATTTTTCTATATTTATTTTAGGAATTATTGTGTTAAAAAATTTAGAAAAATGTTTGAAGAGATAATTATTTTGGAATTATCGAGGTGAAAATTGGGAGAAAACTGAGAAAATTATGAAAAAATGAGGAAAATGAATTTTGATGCTTCCTTAATTAAATATGATGTTTAGGGAGTTTCGTGGTTCGAGGTTGAGTATAAGTTCAAGTGTTTATGATTTGGCATGCAAATCGAGGTAATGCATGAGGATCGTGGCTATTCGAATACGTTTGAGGTGAGTAGTTAGACCCTAGTTTTACCTTTGTTTCGAAAGTATGTTGGTGTGTGTGTAGTGAGTTTAGGTGAGTGGTTTTACCTTCCCAAGCTTAGGATTTCATGTGATTGAACCAGTTCAAGTGAGCAGTCATACCCTCCAGAACTCGGGATGTTATGCATATGCGTTTTACTTATGTACATGTGGCTTCATTTGCATATTGAACATGTGGTATATTGCATCAACTGTTTTACTTATAAAAGAGTAAGTGCATGGCGTGTGATTTTCATATCATCGAGCATTGGTTTTCGTGTCGTTGTTATGTCCTTAGGGGACAGGATGGGGTCTTCTTGAGAATGAGACAAGGTTAATCTAGGTGAACGAGTGACGCATGGTAGGGCACTCGAGGATTAAGTATGTCACAACAAGGTCAACCCCAACGATGCGTGGAATGGATTTTCCACAAGAGGTTGAGTATGTCAGGGAGATTTCTCAAGTTAGACGTGTTGCATGTTGTTGTGTCTGTATATGTCATACTCGTATGTCTTTCATGCATTTAGTAAACTGTTTAATGCCATCACTTAGATGTTTTATCATCTAATCTAGATTATGCCCTTGAAACATTCAACGTTCCAGTCAAGGACTGCTGCAAGGGCAAGGACGTGGCCAGTTGAGGGCCAACGGTGCTTAGTTTGATAGACGTTGTATTATTTTGGAGGCTTTAGTATGTATTTTGGTTTATGTATGAACTGTTGTGTGATAATGTTGTTATCATTTGGTAGTGTTGTAACATGTATTTCAGTGTAGAAACACCTTGTATGGAACTCGTGGTAGGCCACGACATTTTGATGTTATTTAATTCACTGTGTTTTAATATGTCTCGTTTAGTCTTTAAGAATTGTGATCTTGATAGTTAAACGGGAAAGACTGAGATTCTCTGGATTTTTATCTGTATGTGAACATTGTTCTTGAAATCACCACGCGTGATGAACTTGGAAAAGAAAAAGAGATTCCCGAGAATTCCCTTATAGTGACTCACCAGTGTAAGGCGAGGTGTTACACGGACAACCTCCGACCGACGTTATTAGGGCCATTTGAAGGCAAGAGCATGGGCCCCACAACATGGTGGGTCGAATGCAGGCGAGCAAGGCTGAGAAATGGCCAAGTATGACCGTGATTTGATGTCGGATTGATGGGGTATGGCTGAGAATCGTCGGAGATAGTGAGAGGGGATTTCATAATGATTCATCAAGATTTGAGGCAGGGTAAGGCCTTATCAGGCATTTAAGACTCAGATTTGACTAGGTATGGCTTGATTAGGCTCCAAAATCATGTATAAATAGGGGTTCCAAGATGGCCGAATACATCAAAGTTTAAGCTTCCAAGTGCTCGTGTTAGAGAGAGAATCAAGGGATCTTGATAGAGGGATTTTGTTCCTTGGGTTGAGAGGATTAATTCTAGAAAGATTGGGGAGTTTTCAAGTTGTTTTGAGTGAGTTTCAGAGGTGGCTGGAATCTGGAAGCTTCACCGAAGCCAAGGTTTAAACCCCCCCGATCGAGGCACTTCTGGCTATCATTTCGAGCACCCAAAGGTACCATGAAGACCGACTTGAGAAGAGCTTCAAAGTGGTGTAAGAAAATCCAAGATGGAACCATCGCCAATGACCAAAAATTTAGAGATGACGACTGGCACGTGGGCTTCATGTGCTAGTCAATTTTCTAGGTGCATGGGTCAGCGCATTGGGGGGGGTGCCAGCTTGGAATTTTTTGAATTTTTTTTATTATTTTTAGAAAATTATTTTAGGATTTATGGTGGAGAAAAATTTGGGAAATTATGTGAGGAGATATTTATTACTAAATTATGGAGAGGAAAATGGGAGAAAAAATACAGAAAAATAAGGAAAATTATGTATAAATTTAGAAAAATCAGAAATATTAATTTTTTGTGGATATTTATTGATCAAGCAAAAATTTGGCTATAAGATTTGGTGATTTGCACGATTTTTAAGGTCAGCACGTTCTTTTAGAAATCCTGAATAGCGAAATTATGGTGAGTGGTTCTACCAAACTAAATGTAGATTTCATGCGAATAGATATGATTTGAAAGTGGTGCAACCCTACACCCAGTTATATGTAAATGGTTTTATCATGTTGTCATGTTTTGATGTGAATATGTCATGTAGACTGCATTTACATGTTATAATGAAATGTGCATATGTTTATGATGATATTATTAATCATGCATTGCATATGTTTGTAAGTACGGGTCGGCACCGCAACTCTAACAAGGGTGCACCCATACACCTCAGCATGATAAGGAAGCTGTAAAAAATTGGGAGTAGCATTAAGGTACAATCGACTCAAATGAAAGGAAAAGAGAAAATAATATTTTGCCTATTGTATCCATGCACGAAATATGATTTGTTCCCTTACTTAGATGATTTATCATCTAACTCGGACTATATCCCTAGAATATTCAAACGTTCCAAATAAAGATGCAGTAGACGTAGATACAGAAGAGGCATGTGACGGCATTTAGCATGTGCATGATGTTTTTAATTATGAAATTTATGTATTTAATTTTTTGCTACATGGAATTCTGAACGTTTTGAAAGCCAATGATGTAAGATCCGATTTATGTTAATGTTAGGTCCGATTCCTGCTTCAGCCAATGATGAGATGCCTACTCTAGCACAAATGATGTATGATAATTTTTATGCTAGATAGGTAAATGGGAAATTTAGGAGTTTGTATTATGATGAGTTTGATTTAAAAAAATATATATAGACCAAATTTTCCCAAGTTATAGCATGTAATACCCTGTATTATATGGTGATGGAAAAGATATAATTTCCAGTGATTTTAAAGGACCTTGGGTGGTCCAAAGAGCCCAAGAAGTTGGTTTCGAGTATTTAATTAATAAAATTTACCAAATCGACGATAGGGAATGCCCCGGGACTTGAATGTCTAGGGAAGAGGGCATGAGATTGGTGAGCGTCTCGAGTTGAGGTTAATGATGCTGGAAGCAGTCAAACCGAAAATAATTTTTGGAATAATTTTTGTATAAGCCTAAATGGGTTCCAAAACAGAATGGTCGTAGGGACTTTCGAGAAGTCAGGGGGACCCTAAGGGTGGTCCAGTTTTGTGAGTAAGGCAATCGTAAAGAGTTTTTGGGTGGAATAAAGGTCTCGTGCAGGCGCAAGGACAAAATCGACATTTTTTAGTAAATACCAGTTATTAATTTTCAAAAAATCAAGGAATTGTGAAGCTTGATGGTTTAAATTAAAGCTTGGAGGGTCCAAGTACAATTATAAAATCTCAAAGTGTAATTAATAATTTCTCTAGTGGGATTAATGAGAATTGAAGGGGGTAAATGTGTAATATATATGTATTATATATATAAATGTAGCCGCGTGGATTGGGGGCCAAGTTTGCTCCCATTTTTGAAATCTGAGAAGCAGATAGAGAGAGAGAGAGAGAGCTCATGGTCGAGAGCCAAAGCTCGGGAGATCAAGAGGAAGGGAAAGAGATCGTGAGAAAGAGAGAGAGAGAGAGAGAGAGAGAGGGAGCTTGGTGGCAAGTTATAGCAGCCATGGCCGCAGTGATGGTGGCACCGATCGACAGCTGAGGTAGAGGCGCACGGGCTGGATGTGCACTTAAAGCGGCAGTGGATTGCGATAGCAACGGCCAGGAGGCTAAGGGGTCGGTGGTCAGCAACTATAGCGGAGGGGAGCAATGCGAAACGACAGCGCACAGAGGAGACTGATCGGGGCTGTCAAACACCAATAGATTAGATAGTATGATGATGCGGATTTGCAATATAGGTGCAACCCTAAGTCGTCTCCCAACGAACCTCAAACGGATCTGTCAAAACAAGGCTAAACAAGGGGGGAGTTTTTGATGAAAAACAGAAAACAAAATGAGCAAGAATACAATAAATCAAGATGCAATCAGTTGCAAACCAATCCTTCTATCCCAGTTTTCATTGCCTTCTCAATAAACCATTTGTTTAGTTTTAATCCTCAAATCGAAAATCAGAAAAATCCTTTAACAACCGCCAAAGATTTGGAAGAAAACCAATAAACAGATTTCAGAAACCTCTTAATTCAATCTATCAGTTTTAATTCCCCTTATTGCACAGATTCGAGACTGATTGGATTACCATCCAAACAGGTTGTTCTTGATTCCAGTTAAAGCCTCAACCGAGCACAAAAACCTTGGATTCTCAAACAAAGACAATGCATGCATTCATCCAACCGGTATCAACACATACACAGATTTAAGAGAGAACGGAAACAACAAAACAACAAAGTTAAAACTAAAACAAACAGATTTCCATTAAATCCAAGACTCAAACCGGGAACAAGGATGGTGTTGCAACTTGATTACAGAATCCTTAGCCCTCCATCTTGACAAGAACAATGGAGAGAAGAGAAAAATCGGCTACTGTTCACGTCCTTCAAGAATCTCCCTTTAATGGCCTCTTAAGGTGCTTAAATAGAGCTTAAGGAGGAAACCCTAGGGTACTGCAACTTGACGGCCGATTTCTGAAAGGTTCTCGCGTGTTCTGGGCTTCGGCCTCTTCATAAGAATTTTAGATCAGAAAGAGTATATGAACTTGGGCTTTTTAATCACTTGATTTCGATATCGGACGCCCAAGATATGGCCTTTTAAAGAATTAGTATCTGTGCAGTTTTCCTAATTTGCCCCCAACTTCTTGGCCCCAACTTTGAAGCGCTGTTTAAAGGCCCAAATGAACTCGGATTTGGACAAACCATACCATTCCAGAAAGCTCAAGAAGTTCTCTAAAATATATCTGAAGACATCATCTTCATTATGGAATTTTATCTTGGCCAAAACACTGAAGGAAGTGCAGGAGGTCAAATCTATCAAAATTGCTCTTGCTTCTCTATCTCCAATTTCCAA
Source organism: Diospyros kaki (assembly GCA_036245055.1). NCBI lineage: Eukaryota > Viridiplantae > Streptophyta > Magnoliopsida > Ericales > Ebenaceae > Diospyros > Diospyros kaki. Next base: position 12,389,519 of record BSEG01000009.1, read on the forward strand.
GATATCTCATTGCCATCAAGATGTCTCATGCCCCATCTCCTGCTCCATGGCCCTAAACCTAGCAAAAATAAAATAAAATAGTGTGAAGCCCAATTTCTATAAAATAGAATGAAATAAAATCAAGATGAATGAAATAACACAACTAATGTGCATAAAGGACTAAATATGAGGGCTAAATAGTATGGAAATATGTGCTCTATCAAATTCCCCCACACTTGGACTTTTGCACTCCTGGGAAAAACACTAAACACTAACAAAAAGGATGGCAAAGAATGCAAAATGAGAGGCATGGCAAGTTTTATAGGAATTCAACATTTCAAAGATCATCTTTCTTACACTTCCCAAACAAACAAGTAGCATGGCAATTTTACTTGGCAAGGCGAGTTAAAATAAGCAGACCCTCATAGAATAAGAACATGCTTTCAAGTTCCTCAAATGCTATGCCCAAATCCACCCAATCATAATTCCACTACCAGATATGCTCATCTTCTAAATCTCCACTCTCAGTGCTTTATGCATGCAAATCAAAAGGACTTTTATTCATGGCTCAAACATGGTAAGGTGGGATAGGAAGATAACAATGAAAAGTAAGCTTTAGGAAGAAAGAAAACATTCAAGACAATCCCAAGATTAATGAAGAACTATTAAGCAAGCAGAAAATAGAACCCTTTGTTTTTTTTTTCTTTTTTTTTTTCTTTTCGCATGGTGGGTGCGTTTTACGCTCCATCCCACCTTGGTGAGTGCGTTTTACGCTCCATCTCACCTTGGCCTTTGGCCTTTCTATCTATTTTTTTTTATTCCAAAGGACTTGCTTAAATTTTTTTTTTTTAATCAAGGGATGCAATGAATGTTCTTCAACCTAAAGAAGGGAAAAGATCATTTTTTTTTTTTTTTTAGGCATGACGAGTAAAATGAAGGAATGCCTTAATCATCTTTTCACATGCATGAGCATTGATAGCTTCAATAAAGATTCAAAACAAGCACTGGAGTGATACCCATAATTCAGTGGATGCAGGCATAGCATAAGAAAGGACAAGAACATGCACAAATATTCCCACAAAGACTACCTCAATCAACTCACCAAGCCAAACTCATTTCCAATTTACTTGAAAGCCCAAAAAGATAAGATCAACTTTCTAATCATGCTAAATTCTTTCAAACTCAATTTGCCTCATTTTGCAATTTTTTATTTTTCTATTTTTTTAATTTTTTTTATTTTTTATTATTTTTTTTTAATTCAATTTTCTAAAACTCCTCCCCCCACACTTAAACATTACATTGTCCTCAATGTAAGCATGCAGCAAGAATCAAGTATAGGACAAGTAAATAATGAAGAAAATAAGGAGAGAGGAACAGCCTGATTTTGTTAATTGTAGGCGGCATTGAGGAGATGCAGCTCCTCCATAGTATGCTCCTGAAAACTCTCGTAGAATGGCTTAAGCCGCTGCCCATTGACTGTGAATCGCCTTGTGGTTGACTCATCCATAAGCTCAACTGCACCATAAGGAAAAACATGAGTAACCACAAAAGGACCAATCCAACGAGAACGCAACTTACCTGGCATTAATTTGAGACGGGAGCTGTATAGGAGGACTTTCTTGCCAACTTCAAACTCTTTCTTGTTAATTAATTTGTCATGAGCAGCCTTAGTTTTTTCCTTGTAAATTCTGGAGTTCTCATATGCTTCCAATCTCAATTCCTCAAGCTCTTGAAATTGAAGCTTTCGTTGGGAACCAGCCTCTGTCATATCCATGTTGCATTGCTTTACCGCCCAATAGGCCTTATGCTCGATCTCTACTGGCAGATGACATGCTTTTCCAAAGACCAGTCGATATGGGGACATGCCAATAGGAGTCTTGTAGGCCGTGCGGTAGGCCCAAAGTGCATCTTCCAACCTTTTGCTCCAGTCTTTCCTGTTGGGCTGGACTGTCTTCTCTAGAATGTGCTTGATCTCTCTATTTGAAACCTCAGCCTGCCCATTGGTCTGTGGATGGTAGGGCGTCGCCACTTTATGTAAAACTCCATACTTTCGAAGCATGGATTGCATCGTTCTATTGCAGAAGTGGGATCCTTGATCACTGATGATGGCCTTGGGAATGCCAAACCTGCAGAAAATATGAGATCTAACAAAATCTGCAACCACAGAAGAATCATCAGTCCTAGTGGCTTTAGCTTCCACCCATTTCGAAACATAATCCACAGCCAAAAGAATGTACAAAAAGCCAAAAGAGACAGGAAAAGGACCCATGAAATCAATGCCCCAAACATCAAAGATCTCACAAAATAGTAGGGGTTGCTGAGGCATTTCATTCCTACGTGATATTGAACCTGTGTGCTGGCAACGTGTGCAATTCTTACAGAATGTATGAGCATCTCGAAAAAGGGATGGCCAATATAAACCTGAGTCTAGGACCTTTCTAGCTGTGCGTTGAGGACCAAAGTGACCACCACATGCAAGCGAATGACAGAAATGCAAGACTGAAGCAAACTCAATATCGGGCACACATCTCCTAAGGACTTGGTCACTACACATGCGCCATAGATATGGATCATCCCATACATAATACTTGGCCTGACTTTTAAATTTACTTAGCTGATCTCTCTTAAGATGGGCAGGGATATCAGATGCAGCTAAAAAATTAACAATGTCAGCATACCAGGGCTCAGTACCATGCAAGTGATAGAGTAACTCATCTGGGAAGTCATCTTTGATAGGCTGACAGTCCATGGTAGTGGCATCTGAAGGGGAAGGAAGCCTGCTCAAATGATCAGCCACAAGATTCTCAGCTCCACTCTTGTCTTTGATCTCAACATTGAACTCTTGAAGTAGGAGCATCCACCGTATCAACCTGGGTTTGGCATCGTGCTTCTTCAAGAGATATTTCAAAGCTGCATGATCAGAAAACACAACAACATTAGAACCCAGGAGATAAGAGCGAAATTTATCTAAAGCAAACACAATGGCAAGAAGCTCCTTTTCAGTAGTGGTGTAGTTTACTTGGGCGTTGTCCAGAGTGCGCGAGGTATAAGCAATGACATGTGACTTCTTCTCCACTCGTTGTGAAAGGACAGCACCAACGGCATAATTGGAAGCATCACACATGAGCTCGAATGGTAAGTCCCAGTTGGGTGGCTGAATGATGGGTGGAGAAGTTAAGCACCTCTTAAGCTCCTCAAAGGCCATCTTGCAAGACTCATCAAATTTGAATTCCACATCCTTCTGAAGCAGGTTGGACATTGGAAGGGCAATCTTGCTGAAGTCCTGGATGAATCTCCTGTAGAATCCTGCATGTCCAAGGAAAGAACGTACCTCCCGCACAGACGCGGGGTAAGGCAAAGAAGAAATGATATCGACCTTGGACTTATCAACCTCTATACCCTTCTTGGACACAACATGACCCAAAACAATCCCCTGCTCGACCATGAAATGACATTTTTCAAAATTTAGGACAAGATTCTTCTCAACACATCTCTCCAAGACTCTACCCAAACTGATTAGACACTCATCAAAGGAGGTCCCATAAATAGAAAAATCATCCATGAAAACTTCCATGCAATGCTCAAGTAAATCTGAAAATATACTCACCATGCATCGCTGGAATGTACCTGGGGCATTACATAGACCAAATGGCATCCTCCGGTATGCAAAAGTGCCAAAGGGGCAGGTGAAGGTGGTCTTCTCCTGATCCTCTGGTGCTATGCAAATCTGAAAATAACCAGAAAAATCATCAAGAAAGCAGTAATGGGACTTTCCAGCTAACCTCTCTAGCATCTGATCAATGAATGGGAGTGGGAAATGATCCTTCCTGGTAGCTTGGTTGAGCCTTCTATAGTCAATGCAGACTCTCCAGCTGTTCTGCACTCGCATGGGCACTAGCTCATTCTTCTCATTGGCTACCACTGTGAATCCTGTCTTCTTTGGAACTACCTGCACTGGACTCACCCACTTGCTATCAGAAATAGGATAAATAATGCCAGCCGAAAGTAGTTTACTTACCTCTTTCTTGACCACATCTAGAATGGTGGGATTGAGTCTCCTTTGGGGCTGTCTCACTGGTCGAGCTTCTTCCTCTAAATGAATCCTGTGCATGCATAAGGAAGGGGATATACCAGGAATGTCTGCAAGTGACTAACCTATGGCTCTCTTATGTTGCTTCAACAGATTCAGCAACTTCTCCTCTTGGTCAGGCTGAAGGTTGTTAGCAATGATCACGGGTAGCTTGTCTCCATCTGCCAAGTAGGCGTACTTCAGATTCTCAGGCAGGGGCTTACACTCCAAGGTGGGTGGCTGTTGAATTGAAGGCACCAGTCTGCTTATGTTGTCACCTACCTGCAATACATTCTCAACAACAGAAACTTCCTCTATGGGAGGCACATCAGAATCGCATATAGTATGAGAAGGTGCACTCTCAACAATACTCAGAAACTCATCTATTTCAGAACAAGCACTACACTTACTGAGTCCGTCATGACACTGAAGGCAATGCATATCATCAGGAAAATTATGAATGGTGGGGAATTCAGACTCAAGATCATACAACTCAACACATGATTTCTCCACCATTAAGTCAATAAAGTTAACATGCAAGGCAGAATGATCTTCTAAGGGATACTTCATGGCATCAATGATATTGAATTGAATAGTGTTACCAGCGAACTCCATAGATAAAGTACCCTCATGCACATTAATTATTGTCCTTGTAGTTTTCAAGAAAGGTCTACCTAGAATGAGTGGTGCGTGTCCAGGTGTGTGATCATCCTCCATATTCAAAACATAGAAGTCAGCAGGGAATATGAAATCTTTTACCTTGACTAACACATCCTCTAATACTCCCTCAGGGTATGCTGTGCTCCTATTTGCCAACTGGACCACCACTCCTGTAGATGTCAATGTGCCTGCACCTGCCTGCAAAGAAGAATACACAGATTTAGGCATCACATTAATAGAGGCTCCTAAATCCAACATAGCATTATGAAATTGCAAATTTCCAATAGTGCAAGGAATTGTGAAAGTCCTTGGATCTTTGCATTTCTGAGGCATGGCAGGTTGAATCAATGCTGACACATTTCTTCCCAAATTGATCTTTTCATTTCCTTTTAGTTTCCTTTTATGGGTGCACAAGTCTTTGAGAAATTTGGCATACTTGGGAATCTGTCTGATGGCCTCCAAGAGTGGTATGTTCACCTCAACTTTTTTGAAAGTTTCCATGATCTCTTTGTCCAACTCAGCTTCTGCCTTCTTTTTATTTTGAGTGGCTCGGTGAGGAAATGGCAGTGGATGGCTGTAGGAAGTCTCTCCTCTATCTTGATCAATGGTGGGCTGCTTGTCCTTTTGAATGGGAGGAGGCTGATCTTCCTTTTGGCTTCCTTGTTGCTGCCCAAATTCTGGTTGTGGAGAGGGTTGGCTGCTCAACTGCTTACCACTGCGGAGAACGATAGCACTTACATTGCCCCTTGGATTTGAAACTGGCTGTGAAGGCAACTGACCCGAACCCTGACTCCGTAGCTCACTGATATTGGATGCAAGCTGTCCAATCTGCGTCTCCAAATTTTGTATGGCAGTGTCGGTCCTTTGCTGAAACTGGAGATTGTTGGCAACGAGCTGCTTCATGATATCTTCCAAGCTTGATTCGGATTTAGGTGCTGGTTGTTGTTGCTACATTGGTTGACTTGGTCTTTGTGCATTGAATCTGTGCTGCTGAGGTTGCTGCTGCTGTGGCTGGAATGGCTGGTTGGAAGGACCTCCATACCTCAAGTTTGGATGATCTCTCCACCCTGGATTATAGGTGGCAGCATATGGATCATATCTGTGTTGCTGTGGCTGCTGATGTTGTTGATGGAAGGGTCTTCCTGGAAAAATGCCAGCACAAGCTTCTGTATTCTCCTGCAATTGAGGACATTGGTCAGTAACATGGGAAGATAATGAACAAATACCACATACCTGCTGAGATTGGGACTGTCCTTTATCAAGGGCTAGCTGTCTGACCATGGAAGCCAATTCCTCCAGTTTGTTCTCTATCCTCTGTTGGTCATTGATGGCAGCAACACTAATCTCATTTGCCTGTCTCATGGGAATGGCTGACCTGGTACCAAACTGTTGGGCATTCTGTGCCATCTTGGAGATTAGCTCTTGAGCAGCTGCTGGTGTCTTTTCAGAGAGGGCTCCTTCACTAGCTGCATCCACCAAATACCTATCCATTGGAATAAGACCTTCATAGAAGTATTGGATCAGCAGCTAGTCACTGATTTGATGGTGTGGACAACTAGAACACAGTTTCTTGAATCGCTCCCAATACTCATGTAATGTCTCCCCATGATTCTGCCTTATGCCACAAATTTCTTTCCGAATGGCGGCTGTTCGAGATGCTGGAAAGAACTTCTCCAAAAAGATTCTTTTAAGCCCATCCCAACTTGTGATGGCAGCAGGTGGTAGGTAGTATAACCAATCCTTTGCAGCTCCATCCAATGAAAATGGAAAGGCCCTAAGCTTTATCTGCTCCTCATCAACTCCTTGTGGCCTCATTGTGGAACAGACAACATGGAATTCTTTGAGGTGCTTGTGCGGATCTTCACCTGCAAGGCCATGAAACTTGGGAAGCAAATGGATTAGCCCATATTTCAATTCAAATGTTGCATCCAATTGGGGATATTGAATGCATAAAGACTGATAGTGCATATCAGGGGCAGCCAATTCTCTAATGGTTCTACCATCCAAATGACCATGATTTACAATATTTCCATTATTTCCATTTTGATTGTGTTCATTCCCATTAGCTGCCATTGTGTTTAAGTCAGGGTTAGGAGGATTATCAGATGCAATGGCAGAAAAGGCAGGAGGATTATCAGATTCTTTGGGGTGCTCTAACTCTCTAGCCTTCCTTTGCTTCCTAAGGGTCCTTTCTATTTCAAGGTCTAGGTCAATTGGTATGCCCTTAGAGGATCTGGTCATGCACTAAAGATCAGCACAAAAACACACTCAAGATGACTCACAAAGAACAGCACACAAACTGGCCCTAAGATGATTTTTTTATGCACACCAAAAATGCAAAAACGTAGGGCACATAAAATCTATCAATCAAGAAGCCCTAAGACAATTTTTTTATGCAATTTTTCACAAAATTTTAACACAAAAACACTGAGGGACCTAAAAACACTGAAAACCACACAAAATCAGCCACTGAGAAACACAAAATGGCCCAAAAAGTGGTCTAAACGTTGGACTTTGGCCAAAAAAGGGTCTCCTCACTGCATATCAGTGACATTGATTCCTCACACCCCCATTTCTTTGGACACCAAAAATCAGCCCAATCGGAGCAAGTGGAAAAATGTGAACAGTAACTGTTTGCCTCAAAATCGTTTTTTTCCTAAAACTGGCTCCTATTTTGCCTCAAAAACCACTCTAAATGCAAGAAAACATCAAGGGAAGCACATAGACATGAAAGAACATCAAGTAAGGATGAGAAAGGAAGAAGATAGAACCGGTATCTTGATCTCAATCCTTAAATATTGCTATCTGTCATGGAGGCTGTCAAATCTGCTGAATAGGAGTTTGCTGTTTTGCACTTGCTGATTTTGTTGCTATCTCTTGCACTTGGATGCAGCTTGTTGGTCTCCTACAAAACAGAGAATAAGAGTTTTCTATCAGCAACGACAAAAAGAGAAAAAAAAAATAAATAAGAGAAGAAGAAAAGAAGAGAATAAGAGAAGAAGAGAAGAAGAGAAGGAGAGAAGAAGAGAATAAGAGTTTTCTGTTTTTTGCTGGTCTTCTTGATCTTCTTGATTTATTTATGGCATAAACTTGGTACGTGGCTTTGTATCTAGCAGTGCCGAGTATGGTTAACTCGCTTTGGACCGGTAGCCCGCAACCAGCTAGTTTCCAACCTATATACCAAGTAGCAACCACAATTTTTTTTTTCTTTTAAATCAATCTTCTTTGACAGAAACGAAATTGGTTCCCCGGCAACGGCGCCAAAATCTGATCGGGGCTGTCGAACACCAATAGATTAGATAGTATGATGATGCGGATTTGCAATATAGGTGCAACCCTAAGTCGTCTCCCAACGAACCTGAAACGGATCTGTCAAAACAAGGCTAAACAAGGGGGGAGTTTTTGATGAAAAACAGAAAACAAAATGAGCAAGAATACAATAAATCAAGATGCAATCAGTTGCAAACCAATCCTTCTATCCCAGTTTTCATTGCCTTCTCAATAAACCATTTGTTTAGTTTTAATCCTCAAATCGAAAATCAGAAAAATCCTTTAACAACCGCCAAAGATTTGGAAGAAAACCAATAAACAGATTTCAGAAACCTCTTAATTCAATCTATCAGTTTTAATTCCCCTTATTGCACAGATTCGAGACTGATTGGATTACCATCCAAACAGGTTGTTCTTGATTCCAGTTAAAGCCTCAACCGAGCACAAAAACCTTGGATTCTTAAACAAAGACAATGCATGCATTCATCCAACCGGTATCAACACATACACAGATTTAAGAGAGAACGGAAACAAGAAAACAACAAAGTTAAAACTAAAACAAACAGATTTCCATTAAATCCAAGACTCAAACCGGGAACAAGGATGGTGTTGCAACTTGATTACAGAATCCTTAGCCCTCCATCTTGACAAGAACAATGTAGAGAAGAGAAAAATTGGCTACTGTTCACGTCCTTCAAGAATCTCCCTTTAATGGCCTATTAAGGTGCTTAAATAGAGCTTAAGGAGGAAACCCTAGGGTACTGCAACTTGACGGACGATTTCGGAAATGTTCTCGCACTTTCTAGGCTTCGGCCTCTTCATAAGAATTTTAGATCATAAAGAGTAGATGAACTTGGGCTTTTGAATCACTTGATTTCGATATCGGACGCCCAAGATATGGCTTTTAAAGAATTAGTATCTGTGCAGTTTTCCTAATTTGCCCCCAACTTCTTGGCCCCGACTTTGAAGCGCTGTTTAAAGGCCCAAATGAACTCGGATTTGGACAAACCATACCATTCCAGAAATCTCAAGAAGTTCTCTAAAATATCTCTGAAGACATCATCTTCATTATGGAATTTTATCTTGGCCAAAACACTGAAGGAAGTGCAGGAGGTCAAATCTGCCAAAATTGCTCTTGCTTCTCTATCTCCAATTTCCAAGATATCTCATTGCCATCAAGATGTCTCATGCCCCATCTCCTGCTCCATGGCCCTAAACCTAGCAAAATAAAATAAAATAGTGTGAAGCCCAATTTCTATAAAATAGAATGAAATAAAATCAAGATGAATGAAATAACACAACTAATGTGCATAAAGGACTAAATATGAGGGCTAAATAGTATGGAAATATGTGCTCCGACCATGGTTGCTCACAAAAGAGGCAGCCGATGACGGTGGCGGCACCCCAATTGGTGGTGGCCATCGGAGGTGGTGCTGGCAAGAAGCGGTGGGAGTTGAAGGAGGCTAGGCGGTAGTTGAAAGAGGCTAGGCAGTGGCCACTAGTGCGCGCATTGGAGCAGGGCCATGTGCGGGAAGAAGAAAGAAGAGCAGAGGAAGAATAAGAAGTGGTGAAGAAAAGAAAAAATAAAGAAAAAAGGAAAAATAAAAAATAAAATAAAGAAAATATGGAAAATAAGGAAAAATAGAGAAAAATGTCGAAAAATTATTGAAAAATCAAGAAAAATTATGGAAGGTATTTTCGGGCTCAAGGAGCGTGTTGGAGGCTCGAAAATGGGGTTTGGAGCGCAAGGTAGCATCCCATGAGGCAACATCAGTGAGAGCATTTGGTTGGTTTTCTCCTTCAGGTTTGATGATGTAAAATAATTAATTCTTTTCTAGTTATTTACAATATGTGAGATTATGTGAATAGTGTTGGTTGGATCAAATCATTGGTTGAGATTGTTTGGAAATTGTGGATGGGTGGGTTTTTGCGAGGTATAACAAAACCAAAGGCCCTGGTTAAATTTATGATATTGTTGGGACTTGATGGCATCTAGGTTCTACTAGGAAGGCGATGATCCTAGAAGAGCTCAAAATTTGGGCTGACATTCTCACTTTTGGCAGATGAGCCTTCGAGCTAGGTAAGGGATGACCCCAAGGGTGGTGGTCTTGCATGCATTTGTAAATGTTTTCTTATAAGTTGCATGTAGTGGTTAACACTTGCATGATATGAGTTCTAGTATACCTATGGCCATATGGAGGACTAGTGTTATGGGAAGGTTTGGTTGATACCTTAACCTATGGAGGTTATGAGGGCATGGAAGACTACCCATTTTGCATTGTATTTTCAGATTACATGCTCTCTCATGCTTCATTTACTTATGCATTGCACCATTACTGAATCTTTATGACTCATGAGGTTTTACCTCGTGTTATAGATGATGTATGTCCAAATGGAAGCAAGGCTGATGCTAGGAGGATAATGTGGCGACTAGCACTGTCGTCCTAGTTTGTATGTGGTATATAGTCATATATGTATTCATGTGATTGAATGTAAATGTTGTTGTGCAGTAGATATATCTAGTTGTTGTAATCATCAAGGTGTTATGGGTGATTGTGAGATTGCTTGATGTATATGGCTTTAGTTAGCGAAGCCGAGTTTCGGATCAGGTAAAGATCGAAAAGGTATGTTCCCATAAATTCTCAGTACTCAGCAAAGTTTGATGTACTAGTTTTGTGCCTGGGTCACCATTGGCTTGTTATGAGGTGAGCTAAAGAAAGGTAAAGCTCACTCGGGTTTCGGGTCTCATTCCGTTGTGCTTCCTTTTATGTTTTGGGACAGATTCCTCTAGTAAAGCAAAGGGAAGGACGAAGCCTAGTGTCCATCTAAGGCGTTTCCTATTGAAACACATTGTCAACCCTTCAGTTATTAGTTTGTCATGTAAGCAATCCGATTGATTATTCACTGATAGCACTCATAGGTGGAAGCAGGTCATTACATAACACGCCCAAGAAAGTGGGGTGTTACAGTTAGTATTAGAGCTGACCCTTGGAGAAGGCGGTCCTATAAGGGCAGAGAGTGGCACTGGGGCACGAGGGCCTGAATAAGGAGGGACTCCTGGCAAGCTTCTAGGATGGCAGCCCCCAAAGGGAAAAAGATTTGTGACCAGTTGTAAGGTTACATGACGAGGACATCATGTGCTCAAAGGAAGGAGAATGTAAACCCCGAGAGCCCAAGGTCAAGTCTAAGAAAGGACTCTAGAGAAGCTAGTATATATATCGAGAAAGTAAGAAAGAAAACAACACTAGCTGAATATCTTTTGGGTTAAATGTGGATAAAGAACTCCTGAGTTAAGCGTGCTTGAGCTAGGGTAGCTCAAGGATGGGTGACCCCTGAGAAGTTTGCATAGGCCCATCAGGGTAAGTTGATCTGGTCTTTCCTATCGCTCTATACGGGATATTACACCACAAGCCCAAGAAAACTGACTTGCCTCTGCCAAAAGTCACACTTGCTTAGCTTTACAAATAACTACTTCTCTCTAAGCTTTTGCAGGGCTATTTGAAGATGAGCCTCATACTCCTCCTAAATTGGAAAGTATATCAATATATTATCGATAAACACAATAATGAAACTGTCTAAGTACTCTATGAAAACCCTATTCATCAAATATATAAAAACTGCAGGGGTGTTCGTTAACTTGAATGGCATCACCACAAACTCATAAAGTCCATACTGCGTGCGAAAAGATGTCTTCGACACATCCTCTTCCTTGACCTTTACTTGGTGATACCCCGACTTCAGGTCTATCTTTGAAAATATTGAGATTCCTGGAAGCTGATCCAGTAAATCGTCAACATGCGAGAGAGGGTACTTACTCTTCAACGTCACCTGATTCAACTGTAGTCAATGCATAATCTCATAGATCCATCCTTCTTCCTCACAAACAACACTAGAGCACCCCAAGGCGAGACACTCAGACAGATGAATCCCTTCTCAATGAACTCTTGCAGTTTCACCTTCAACTCTTTCAGTTCATTCGGGGCCATCCTGTAAGGTGCCTTAGAGATAGGCTGCGTCCCCGGCACCAACTCAATTGTGAAGTCAACCTCTCTTGGAGGTGGCAATCTTGGTAACTCCTCTAAGAACACATCAGGAAAATCTCAAACCACTGGAATTTCTAATAGTTCCATCTTATTCTCCTTGCCTGTCATCGTAAAGGCCAAGTACGCCTCACAACTGTGACACACCAACTTCTCCGCCTTTGCTACCGAAATCATGGGAGTTGCTCTCATTGGCTTGATGCCCCTATACACAATGGTCATCTGCTGGGGTAACATGAAATGAATCACTTTCCCACAACAATTAACCCTAGCATAATGACTGGATAGCTAATCCATGCCCAATATAAGGTCGAAGTCCTTTGTATCTAACACCACTAGATCACTTGACGGTTCCCTATCATGCACCTTAATCCTGCAATCTTTACAAATCTCACTACCTACCAACTTTATATTCCCGGGCATGGTCACAATCAAATAGTATGACAATGATACTTTCGAGATCGGTACATGGCATACAACTCTAGGTGCAATAAAAGAATGCATAGACCTTGTATCGAATAAAGAACACACGTCAACTTCATTCAAAGTGAGAATTAACTTAGATAGTATTGTTTCCCCTCTTGACCTCAGCTTGAGTCAATGCAAACACTGACCCTGAACATGGGGCCTCTCAGCAACTGTTAGGTGCAGTGCCTATGGTAGCGCCAAGGGTGGAGTCGTCCCCTAAATCTTGGGTGTTGTTGGCCTTTGTCTTATCCTCTGAGGTCTAAGGTCTTTGTCCCCCATACTACTACTGCGGGGAGGTACAATTGCTGGCTCTAGGGGTAATCCCTCTGAATATGCCTTCGCTATCCACAAAGGTAGCATACTGTAACACCCCAATTTTTTCAAGTGTGTTATAACTTAGGATTTCGAGAATATAAAAAAATTTCATATCACAATCGCTATCCTACATCACACAATATCCCAAAAACCTTAATTTTCACCTTCTCAGCTTAATAAATCCAATAATCGAATAGCTAAGATAAGTGTTAAAATTTCAAATGCGGAAGCTAGATCAAACCTGATATGGTTCACAACCATAATGCTTTATTTATTATAAATAAAATCATTCAAGATGTCTACAAGATACATTACAAGGACATCATCTCTCGCAAATGTTAACCAACGTCTTAAACATACCCAAAACATACATACATTCACACATAAATAAAGGTGTGCTAAACATGTTACAAAAAATAAATTAAGCTTATTCTTCTGGTACTTCCTTTCCCTTTGAGTCGCTTGTCAAACCTGGAAAGTTTAAATATTCCAGGGACATAATCCAATTAGAAGATGAATCTTCTAGTGAGAAACTCAAAAAAACAGTTTATATTAATGCATGAACAAGTATAAAACGTATGAGAAAAATAACGAGGACTACTCTAAAGTGCCTCGTGAACATATCAACCTTCTCTAACGAGAGCTTCTCAATGGCGCATGCATAGTGCCTCTTGGGAGGTCCCTAACAATGTCACCTTGGCCCGACCTCATAGAGCTCATGCAAACACCACATCCGTTGTCCCTTAGACTCACGATCTTCCCCACGAGAGCTTTCTCGATAGTGCACGCATAGCACCTCTCGGGGGATATTCGACTTTTGCCGTCGGCCAACAATAAATAGGTGCAACAGTATGACCACACAAATTTTATAAATGCAACAGTTAAAAAGCCAACAACATATATTTTTCAAAAAAATACATTTCATATATGCAACATGATTTCACGTAAGAGAACAATAAAAGTTTGCGTACAAGATCTTCACAAAACATGTCTCATGCAATAGAAGTCTCTTCTAAGAGAACAAAAAATAGGATTTGGAGTATAGGAGTCTCACCTTGTTGGTTTATCTCTTAAACGGTACGGTTTCACTGCAAACGGCCTAGGTTTCTGCAAAAAACACACATTTTGGTAAATCTAATCTCAAATATTTTTGCATAGGGTTGAATGGCATTAAAGTAGGGAAAAAACTGAAAAGGTTGAAGAAAAATGGGCCTCTCACGTGCCCTGAGAAGGTGGCTCACGCGCTATAACACCCCCTCTTCTAAAACTGCCCGAGAAGATGTGCTACGAGAAAAATAAAATAAATTAACTGATAATCTGAAATCTGATACCATAAATGAATATCTCAATCAATTAAAATAAAAACGTTGAGTCAATACAAACTGAAAAGCATAAACTCTGACTAAGGGACAATCCCTCAACTGAAATGTAAAATAGATCTAAACCGACAAAACACTACAAAACTCAACAGACTCCCAGACATCTTTTATCTTGAGCGGCTCCACGTACACACACTATAGATCACTATTGTTAGGCCCCATTTCTGGTACTCCCCCGCTAGGACCTGGAGGGGTGAAGAGTACAAAGTGAGCTACAAAGCTCAACAAGTAATAAGCTGGAAAGAATAATTGAAGCTGAATCGAAGAATATCGATACTGATAAATAACTCACTGAACTTGTACTGTATAATCACTGTCTGTTTGCATTCATAAAAATGTAATACACATAAACTATAAACTAAATGCAGGTATGCAACTTTGGCTCATAGGCTCACATAATCTAATAAAACATACCTAACTTATCTGAATCCTATAAATAGAAAAAACTGTAAGTACATACTGTGGGCAATGCCCCTAGCCCCTTGGTTGTCACCAGGCGAGCAACTCATAAACTGAGTTGTAACTGAAACTGATACTGGTGGGATCCCCGCAGACTAAGTCGCCTAGCGCGCATAATGCAATGCTCATATAAATGTTGCACACGATATGTAGTGCTTCATATAAAGTCATACTCAATGCTCATACCAAGATGTATGCACATACTCTCACGAAATAATGCTGAACATGTCATAATAAACACTAAACATGTAATCTCATCTTTAATATATTGGAATACAAAGATTCTATGAATTATGCATTATGGTATGGGTATGATTAACTTGTTATATTTTGGCATAAAATTCAATATTTGGAGGTATTGAATGTCTTTTCTTGAATAAAACTTGAATTAAAACATCACTGGAAGTTCACTTGAATTTTTGGAAAAGCCATCCGGATATTATGGAGGATATCCGGATATGAGGAAAGACATCCGGATAGAAATAAGGCTCATCCAGATACGCTGGCCCTCAAATAAGAAGTTATTCAGATATGCTGGGATATATTCAGATAGAAACTAGGACATCCGGGTATGATTTTAGACATTCGAATATCTCA
Organism: Diospyros kaki; assembly: GCA_036245055.1. Classification (NCBI taxonomy): domain Eukaryota; kingdom Viridiplantae; phylum Streptophyta; class Magnoliopsida; order Ericales; family Ebenaceae; genus Diospyros; species Diospyros kaki. The sequence goes on from BSEG01000009.1 coordinate 12,404,755, forward strand.
CAAGGCACTCGGATATATATATCAAGAGACTTATTTGAATATAAAATTCAACTTTGGAGAGACGCATCCGGATACGGAATAAGGCATCCAGATATGCTAGACCTATCCGGATAGAAGAAAGGGCATACGATATGAACTATCCAGATGTGCGAAGAACCATCCAGATATCATACGCAAGGAACTTAGAACTCATCCGGATATGGGAAGACCTAGTCGAATATCTACAATTAAATTTGATGAACATGAACGCTAACAAAGACTAAAATCTGAAATAAAACTTAATGATTCTACACCATTCTAAATAAAATCTTGGGAAAATGAATACCAATTGGTATGAAACAACTTTAAGGATGATTCAAAGATAATATTTGATTGAATCACTATAAAGATCATGCATATATGAGAACTTACCTCTAAAAGAAATAAAAAGGAGAAATGAACTTGCAACTCAAGAGAAAGAAGAAATAATAGGACTTGCACTCCAAATGAAAAAATAAGTAATAGAACTCACAATCCAAAATGGAGAAAGAGTAATAGAACTTGCAATCCAAAATGGATAAGGAGTAATAGAACTTGCAATCCAAAATGGATAAGGAGTAATAGAACTTGCAATTTAAAATGGATAAGGATTAATAGAACTTGGAATCCAAAATGGATAAGGAGTAATAGAACTTGCAATCCAAAATGGATAAGAATTAATAGAATTTGCAATCCAAAGTAGATAAGGATTAGTAGAACTTGCAATCCAAAATGGATAAGGATTAATAGAACTTACAATCCAAAATGGATAAGGATTAATAGAACTTGCAATCTAAAATGGATAAGGAGTAATAAAACTTGTTCATAACTTCACTGTTATACGCATATATATATACATACATCTCTTCTTACTGATATAAATCTGAAAACTACAACGAAGAACAGGAATAATCTGAAAAAGAAACTAATATGAACCTGTAATGGAAGAGATTACAGGGAAAATACTTGCCTCGATAACTCTTGATCGACTCACACGATCTCAACCAGAAATCTCCTATGCAAAACAACTTCTGCAACTCACAAACTTCTTAGGTCTCTACTCCCCACGTAGCATGAAGAAAACTGATCGGGGCTGTCGAACACCAATAGATTAGATAGTATGATGATGCGGATTTGCAATAGAGGTGCAACCCTAAGTCGTCTCCCAACGAACCTCAAACGGAACTGTCAAAACAAGGCTAAACAAGGGGGGAGTTTTTGATGAAAAACAGAAAACAAAATGAGCAAGAACACAATAAATCAAGGTACAATCAGTTGCAAACCAATCCTTCTATCCCAGTTTTCATTGCCTTTTCGATAAACCATTTGTTTAGTTTTAATCCTCAAATCAAAAATCAGAAAATTCTTTAACAACCGCCAAAGATTTGGAAAAACCAATAATCAGATTCACAGATTCAAGACTGATTGAAGTACCATCCAAATAGGTTGTTCTCGTTTCCAGTTAAAGCCTCAACCGAGCACAAAAACCTTGGATTCTCAAACAAAGACAATGCATGCATTCATCCAACCGGTATCAACACATACACAGATTTAAGAGAGAACGGAAACAAGAAAACAACAAAGTTAAAACTAAAACAAACAGATTTGCATTAAATCCAAGACTCAAACCGGGAACAAGGATGGTGTTGCAACTTGATTACAAGATCCTTAGCCTTCCATCTTCACAAGAACAATGGAGAGAAGAGAATTCGGCCACTGTTCACACCCTTCCAAGAATGTCCCTTTAATGGCCTCTTAAGGTGTTTAAATAGAGCTTTAGGAGGAAACCCTAGATTACCGCCTGTTCACGGCCGATTTCGGATAGGTTAACGTGCGTTATGGGCTTTGGCCTCTTCATAAGAATTTTAGATCAGAAAGAGTAGATGAACTTGGGCTTTTGAATCACTTGATTTGGATATCGGACGCCCAAGATATGGCCTTTTAAAGAATCAGTATCTGTGCAGTTTTCCTAATTTGCCCCCAACTTCTTGGCCCCGAATTTAAAGCGCTATTTGAAGGCCCAAACGAACTCGGATTTGGACAAACCATATCATTACAGAAATCTCAAGAAGTCTCCTACAATATCTCTGAAGACATCATCTTCATTATGGAATTTTATCTTAGCCAAAATGCTGAAGGAATTGCAGGAGGTCAAATCTGCTAAAATCTTCTCTATCTCCAAATCTGCTAAAATTGCCATCAAGATGTCTCATGCCCCATCTCATGCTCCCACATAGCCCTAAGCCTGGAAAAATAAAATAAAATAGTGTGAAGCCCAATTCCTATAAAATAAAATGAAATAAAATCAAGATGAATGAAATAACACAACTAATGTGCAGAAAGGACTAAATATGAGGGCTAAATAGTATGAAAATATGTGCTGTATCAAATTCCCCCACACTTGGACTTTTGCACTCCTGGGCAAAACACTAAACACTAACATTCACTCTTTTAAATAAAAAGGATGCAAAGAATGCAAAATGAGAGGCATGACAAGTTTTATAGGAATTCAACATTTCAAAGATCCTCTTTCTTACACTTCCCAAACAAACAAGTAGCATGGCAATTTAACTTGGCAAGGTGAGTCAAAATAAGCAGACCCTCATAGAATAAGAACATGATTTCAAGTTCCTCAAATGCTATTCCCAAATCCACCAAATCATAATTCCACTACCAGATATGCTCATCTTCTAAATCTCCACTCTCACTGCTTTATGCATGCAAATCAAAAGGACTTTTATTCATGGCTCAAACATGGTAAGGTGAAAGGGATAGGAAGATAACAATGAAAAGTAAGCTTTAGGAAGAAAGAAAACATTCAAGACAATCCCAAGATCAATGAAGAACTATTAAGCAAGTAGAAAATAGAACCCTTTTTTTTTTCGCATGGTGGGTGCGTTTTACGCTCCATCCCACCTTGGTGAGTGCGTTTTATGCTCCATCTCACCTTGGCCTTTGGCCTTTCTATCTTTTTTTTTTTTTTTCCTTTTCTTCTTTTGATTTCAAAGGACTTGCTTAATTTCTTTTTTTTTTTTTTTAATCGAGGGATGCAATGAATGTTCTTCAACCTAAAGAAGGGAAAAGATCACTCTCTTTTTTTTTTTAGGTATAAAATGAAAGAATGCCTTAATCATCTTTTCACATGCATGAGCACTGATAGCTTCAATAAAGATTCAAAACAAGCTCTGGAATGATACCCATAATTCAGTGGATGCAGGCATAGCATAAGAAAGGACAACAACATGCACAAATATTCCCACAAAGACTACCTCAATCAACTCACCAAGCCAAACTCATTTCCAATTTACTTGAAAGCCCAAAAAGATAAGATCAACTTTCTAATCATGCTAAATTCTTTCAAACTCAATTTACCTCATTTTTTTTTTTTTTTTGCATTTTTCAATTTTCTAAAACTCCTCCCCCCACACTTAAACATTACATTGTCCTCAATATAAGCATGCAGCAAGAATCAGGTATAGGACAAGTAAATAATAAAAAGAATAAGGAGAGAGGAACAGCCTGATTTTGTCAATTGTAGGCGGCGTTGAGGAGATGCAGCTCCTCCATAGTATGCTCCTGAAAGCTCTCGTAGAATGGCTTAAGTCGCTGCCCGTTGACTGTGAATCGCCTTGTGGTTGACTCATCCATAAGCTCAACTGCACCATAAGGAAAAACATGAGTAACCACAAAAGGACCAATCCAACGAGAACGCAACTTACCTGGCATTAGTTTCAGACGGGAGTTGTATAGGAGGACTTTCTGGCCAACTTCGAGCTCTTTCTTGTTGATCAATTTGTCATGAGCAGCCTTAGTTTTTTCCTTGTAAATTCTGGAGTTCTCGTATGCTTCCAATCTCAATTCCTCAAGCTCTTGCAATTGAAGCTTTCGTTGGGAACCAGCCTTTGTCATATCCATGCTGCATTGCTTTACCGCCCAATAGGCCTTATGCTCGATCTCTACCGGCAGATGACATGATTTTCCAAAGACCAATCGATATGGGGACATGCCAATAGGAGTCTTGTAGGCCGTGCGGTAGGCCCAAAGTGCATCTTCCAACCTTTTGCTCCAGTCTTTCCTGTTGGGCTGGACTGTCTTCTCTAGAATGTGCTTGATTTCTCTATTTGAAACCTCAGCCTGCCCATTGGTCTGTGGATGGTAGGGCGTCGCCACTTTATGTAAGACTCCATACTTTCGGAGCATGGATTGCATCGTTCTATTGCAGAAGTGGGATCCTTGATCACTGATGATGGCCTTGGGAATGCCAAACCTGCAGAAAATATGAGATCTAACAAAATCTGCAACCACAGAAGAATCATCAGTCCTGGTGGCTTTAGCTTCCACCCATTTCGAAACATAATCCACAGCTAAAAGAATGTACAGAAAACCAAAAGAGACAGGAAAAGGACCCATGAAATCAATACCCCAAACATCAAAGATCTCACAAAATAGTAAGGGTTGCTGAGGCATTTCATTCCTACGTGATATTGATCCTGTGTGCTGGCAACGTGTGCAATTCTTACAAAATGTATGAGCATCTCGAAAAAGGGATGCCCAATATAAACCTGAGTCTAGGACCTTTCTAGCTATGCGTTGAGGACCAAAGTGACCACCACATGCAAGTGAATGACAGAAATGCAAGACTGAAGCAAACTCAATATCGGGCACACATCTCCTAAGGACTTGGTCACTACACATGCGCCATAGATATGGATCATCCCATACATAGTACTTGGCCTGACTTTTAAATTTACTTAGCTGATCTCTCTTAAGATGGGCAGGGATATCAGATGCAGCTAGAAAATTAACAATGTCAGCATACCAGGGCTCAGTACCATGCAAGTGATAGAGTAACTCATCTGGGAAGTCATCTTTGATAGGCTGACAGTCCATGGTAGTGGCATCTGAAGAGGAAGGAAGCCTGCTCAAATGATCAGCCACAAGATTCTCAGCTCCACTCTTGTCTTTGATCTCAACATTGAACTCTTGAAGTAGGAGCATCCACCGTATCAACCTGGGTTTGGCATCGTGCTTCTTCAAGAGATATTTCAAAGCTGCATGATCAGAAAACACAACAACATTAGAACCCAAGAGATAAGAGCGAAATTTATCTAAAGCAAACACAATGGCAAGAAGCTCCTTTTCAGTAGTGGTGTAGTTTGCTTGGGCGTTGTCCAGAGTGCGCGAGGCATAAGCAATGACATGTGACTTCTTCTCCACTCATTGTGAAAGGACGGCACCAACTGCATAATTGGAAGCATCACACATGAGCTCGAATGGCAAGTCCCAGTTGGGTGGTTGGATGATGGGTGGAGAAGTTAAGCGCCTCTTGAGCTCCTCAAAGGCCATCTTGCAAGATTCATCAAATTTGAATTCCACATCCTTCTGAAGCAGGTTGGACATTGGAAGGGCAATCTTGCTGAAGTCCTGGATGAATCTCCTGTAGAATCCTGCATGTCCAAGGAAAGAACGTACCTCCCGCACAGACGCGGGGTAAGGCAAATAAGAAATGATATCGACCTTGGACTTATCAACCTCTATACCCCTCTTGGACACAACATGACCCAAAACAATCCCCTGTTCAACCATGAAATGACATTTTTCAAAATTTAGGACAAGATTCTTCTCGACACATCTCTCTAGGACTCTACCCAAACTGATTAGACACTCATCAAAGGAGGTCCCATAAACAGAAAAATCATCCATGAAAACTTCCATGCAATGCTCAAGTAAATCTGAAAATATACTCACCATGCATCGTTGGAATGTACCTGGGGCATTACATAGACCAAATGGCATCCTCCGGTATGCAAAAGTGCCAAAGGGGCAGGTGAAGGTAGTCTTCTCCTGATCCTCCGGTGCTATACAAATCTGAAAATAACCAGAAAAACCATCAAGAAAGCAGTAATGGGACTTTCCAGCTAACCTCTCTAGCATCTGATCAATGAATGGGAGTGGGAAATGATCCTTCCTGGTAGCTTGGTTGAGCCTCCTATAGTCAATGCAGACTCTCCAGTTGTTCTGCACTCGCATGGGCACTAGCTCATTCTTCTCATTGGCTACCACTGTGAATCCTGTCTTCTTCAGAACTACCTGCACTGGACTCACCCACTTGCTATCAGAGATAGGATAAATAATGCCAGCCGAAAGTAGCTTACTTACCTCTTTCTTGACCACATCTAGAATGGTGGGATTGAGTCTCCTTTGGGGCTGTCTCACTGGTCGAGCTTCTTCCTCTAAATGAATCCTGTGCATGCATAAGGAAGGGGATATACCAGGAATGTCTGCAAGTGACCAACCTATGGCTCTCTTATGTTGCTTCAATAGATTCAACAACTTCTCCTCTTGGTCAGGATGAAGGTTGTCGGCGATGATCACGGGTAGCTTGTCTCCATCCGCCAAGTAGGCGTACTTCAGATTCTCGGGCAGGGGCTTACAGTCCAAGATGGGTGGCTGTTGAATTGAAGGCACCAGTCTGCTTATGTTGCCACCTACCTGCACTACATTCTCAACAACAGAAACTTCCTCTATGGGAGGCACATGAGAATCACATATAGTATGAGAAGGTGCACTTTCAACAATACTCAAAAACTCATCTATTTCAGAACAAATACTACACTTACTGGGTCCATCATGACACTGAAGGCAATGCATATCATCAGGAAAATTATGGCTGGTGGGGAATTCAGACTCAAGATCATACAACTCAACACATGCTTTCTCCACCATTAAGTCAATAAAGTTAACATGCAAGGCAGAATGATCTTCTAAGGGATATTTCATGGCATCAATGATATTAAATTGAATGGTGTTACCAGCAAACTCCATAGATAAAGTACCCTCATGCACATTAATTATTGTTCTTGCAGTTTTCAAGAAGGGTTTACCTAGAATGAGTGGTGCGTGTCCAGGTGTGTGATCATCCTCCATATTCAAAACATAGAAGTCAGCAGGGAATATGAAATCTTTTACCTTCACTAACACATCCTCTAATACTCCCTCAGGGTATGTTGTGCTCCTATTTGCCAACTGGACCACCACTCCTGTAGATGTCAATGTGCCTGCACCTGCCTGCAAAGAAGAATACACAGATTTAGGCATCACATTAATAGAGGCTCCTAAATCCAACATAGCATTATGAAATTGCAAATTTCCAATAGTGCAAGGAATGGTGAAAGTCCCTGGATCTTTGCATTTCTGAGGCATGGCAGGTTGAATCAATGCTGACACATTTCTTCCCAAATTGATCTTTTCATTTCCTTTCAGTTTCCTTTTGTGGGTGCACAAGTCTTTGAGAAATTTGGCATACTTGGGAATCTGTCTGATGGCCTCCAAGAGTGGTATGTTCACCTCAACTTTTTTGAAAGTTTCCATGATCTCCTTGTCTAACTCAGCTTCTGCTCTCTTTTTATTTTGAGTGGCTCGATGAGGAAAAGGCAGTGGATGGTTGTAAGAAGTCTCTCCTCTATCTTGATCAATGGTGGGCTGGTTGTCCTTTTGAATGGGGGGAGGCTAATCTTCTTTTTGGCTTTCTTGTTGCTGCCCAAATTCTGGTTGTGGAGAGGGTGGGCTGCTCAACTCCTTGCCACTGCGGAGAACAATAGCACTTACATTGCCCATTGGATTTGAAACTGGCTGTGAAGGCAACTGACCCGAACCCTGACTCCGTAGCTCACTGATGTTGGTTGCAAGCTGTCCAATCTGTGTCTCCAAATTTTGTATGGCAGTGTCGGTCCTTTGCTGAAACTGGAGATTATTGGCAACGAGCTGCTTCATGATATCTTCCAAGCTTGATTCGGATTTAGGGGATGGTTGTTGTTGCTGCATTGGTTGACTTGGTTTTTGTGCATTGAATCTGTGCTGCTGAGGTTGCTGCTGCTGTGGCTGGAATGGCTGGTTGGAAGGACCTCCATACCTCAAGTTTGGATGATCTCTCCACCCTGGATTATAGGTGGTAGCATATGGATCATATCTGTGTTGCTGTGGCTATTGATGATGCTGTGGCTGGAAGGGTCTTCCTGGAAAGATGCCAGCACAAGCTTCTGTATTCTCCTGCAATTGAGGACATTGGTCAGTACCATGGGAGGATAATGAACAAATACCACATACCTGTTGAGATTGGGACTGTCCTTTATCAAGGGCTAGCTGTCTGACCATGGAAGCCAATTCCTCCAGTTTGTTCTCTATCCTCTGTTGGTCATTGATGGCAGCAACACTAATCTCATTGGCCTGCCTCATGGGAGTGGCTGATCTGGTACCAAACTATTGGGCATTCTGTGCCATCTTGGAGATTAGCTCTTGAGCAGCTGCTGGTGTCTTTTCAGAGAGGGCTCCTCCACTAGCTGCATCCACCAAATACCTATCCATTGGAATAAGACCTTCATAGAAGTACTGGACTAGCAGCTGGTCACTGATCTGATGGTGTGGACAACTAGAACACAGTTTCTTGAATCGCTCCCAATACTCATGTAATGTCTCCCCATAATTCTGCCTTATGCCACAAATTTCTTTAAGAATGGCGGCTGTTCGAGATGCTGGAAAGAACTTCTCCAAAAAGATCCTTTTTAGCCCATCCCAACTTGTGATGGCAATAGGTGGTAGGTAGTATAACCAATCCTTTGCAGCTCCATCCAATGAAAATGGGAAGGCCCTAAGCTTTATCTGCTCCTCATCAACTCCTTGTGGCCTCATTGTGGAGCAAACAACATGGAATTCTTTGAGGTGCTTGTGCGGATCTTCACCTGCAAGGCCATGAAACTTGGGAAGCAAATGGATTAGCCCAGATTTCAATTCAAAGGTTGCATCCAATTGGGGATATTGAATGCATAAAGACTGGTAGTGCACATCAGGGGCAGCCAATTCTCTAATGGTTCTACCATCCAAATGACCATGATTTACAATATTTCCATTATTTCTATTTCGATTGTGTTCATTCCCATTAGCTGCCATTGTGTTTAAGTCAGGGTTAGGTGTAGAAACAGAAGGAATATCAGATGCAATGGCAGAAAAGGCAGGAGGATTATCAGATTCTTTGAGGTGCTCTAACTCTCTAGCCTTCCTTTGCTTCCTAAGGGTCCTTTCTATTTCAAGGTCTAGGTCAATTGGTATGTTCTTAGAGGATCTGGTCATGCACTAAAGATCAGCACAAAAACATTCTCAAAATGACTCACAAAGAACAGCACACAAACTGGCCTATGCACAGCACACAAACTGGCCTATGCACACAAAAAATGCAAAAACGTAGGGCACATAAAATCAATCAATCAAGAAGCCCTAAGACAATTTTTTTATGCAATTTTTCACAAAATTTCAACACAAAAACACTGAGGGACCTAAAAACACTAAAAACCTCACAAAATCAGCCACTGAGAAACACAAAATGGCCCAAAAAGTGGTCTAAACGTTGGACTTTGGCCAAAAAAGGGTCTCCTCACTGCATATCAGTGACATTGATTCCTCACACCCCCATTTCTTTGGACACAAAAAATCAGCTCAATCGGAGCAAGTGGAAAAATGTGAACAGTAACTGTTTGCCTCAAAATCATTTTTTTTTCCTAAAACCGGCTCCTGTTTTGCCTCAAAAACCACTCTAAATGCAAGAAAACATCAAGGGAAGCATATAGACATGAAAGAACATCAAGTAAGGATGAGAAAGGAGGAAGATAGAACCGGTATCTTGATCTCAATCCTTAAATATTGCTGTCTGTCATGGAGGCTGTCAAAACCGCTAAATAAGAGTTTGCTGTCTTGCACTTGCTGATTTTTTTGCTATCTCTTGCACTTGGATGCAGCTTGCTGGTCTCCTACAAAACAGAGAATAAGAGTTTTCTATCAGCAAAGAGAATAAGAGAATAAGAGAATAAGAGAAGAAAAAAAGAAGAAGAGAAGAAGAAGAGAAGAAGAGAATGAAAGTATTCTGTTTTGCTTTGCTGGTCTTCTTGATCTTCTTGATTAATGGTATAAACTTGGTACGTGGCGTTGTATCTAGCAGTGTCGAGTATGGTTAACTCGCTTTGGACCAGTAGCCCGCAACCAGCTAGTTTCCAACCTATATACCAAGTAGCAACCACAATTTTTTTAAATCGGTCTTCTTTGACAGAAACGAAATTGGTTCCCCGGTAACGGCACCAAAATCTGATCGGGGCTGTCGAACACCAATAAATTAGATAGTATGATGATGCGGATTTGCAATAGAGGTGCAACCCTAAGTCGTCTCCCAACGAACCTCAAACGGATCTATCAAAACAAGGCTAAACAAGGGGGGAGTTTTTGATGAAAAACAGAAAACAAAATGAGCAAGAACACAATAAATCAAGGTGCAATCAGTTGCAAACCAATCCTTCTATCCCAGTTTTCATTGCCTTTTCGATAAACCATTTGTTTAGTTTTAATCCTCAAATCAAAAATCAGAAAATTCTTTAACAACCGCCAAAGATTTGGAAAAACCAATAATCAAATTCACAGATTCAAGACTGATTGAAGTACCATCCAAACAGGTTGTTCTCGTTTCCAGTTAAAGCCTCAACCGAGCACAAAAACCTTGGATTCTCAAACAAAGACAATGCATGCATTCATCCAATCGGTATCAACACATACACAGATTTAAGAGAGAACGGAAACAAGAAAACAACAAAGTTAAAACTAAAACAAACAGATTTGCATTAAATCCAAGACTCAAACCGGGAACAAGGATGGTGTTGCAACTTGATTACAAGATCCTTAGCCTTCCATCTTCACAAGAACAATGGAGAGAAGAGAAGTTGGCCACTGTTCACGCCCTTCCAAGATTGTCCCTTTAATGGCCTCTTAAGGTGTTTAAATAGAGCTTTAGGAGGAAACCCTAGATTACCGCCTGTTCACGGCCAATTTCGGATAGGTTAACGTGCGTTATGGGCTTCGACCTCTTCATAATAATTTTAGATCAGAAAGATTAGATGAACTTGGGCTTTTGAATCACTTGATTTGGATATCGGACGCCCAAGATATGGCCTTTTAAAGAATCAGTATCTGTGCAGTTTTCCTAATTTGCCCCCAACTTCTTGGCCCCGACTTTGAAGCACTGTTTGAAGGCCCAAACGAATTCGGATTTGGACAAACCATATCATTCCAGAAATCTCAAGAAGTATCCTACAATATCTCTGAAGACATCATCTTCATTCTGGAATTTTATCTTAGCCAAAATGCTGAAGGAATTGCAGGAGGTCAAATCTGCTAAAATCTTCTCTATCTCCAAGTCTGCTAAAATTGCCATCAAGATGTCTCATGCCCCATCTCATGCTCCCACATAGCCCTAAGCCTGGAAAAATAAAATAAAATAGTGTGAAGCCCAATTCCTATAAAATAAAATGAAATAAAATCAAGATGAATGAAATAACACAACTAATGTGCAGAAAGGACTAAATATGAGGGCTAAATAGTATGAAAATATGTGTTGTATCAAAAACTATAGCTTATGTGCCTTTATAAAGAGAAAGAAATAGCCTTAGAAGCCCATCTCCTTCTCCTTTTATAATTTGGAGTCCTTATTCTTAATTAACTTGGAATACTCTTCCTACTTTAACTAGGAGACTCTCAATCCAAATCCACCTCACGCATGGATTCTCACTCTCCCTTAAATACATAATCTCACTTAATTAATAATAATACAAAAATTATTATTAAAACTCTCAAATAATAATAAAACTCTAGAATTACCTTCATGCCCTTGCATTTAATTTCTACAATGAATAAATGCCATTAAATGCTATTTAAATACTATTCTCTCAATTGAAAATCTTAATTACCACCTTAGCAAATTCTTTTAACTCCAAAATTAAATAGAATTAAATGCTATTTTTTTCCTTCAAAATCTCTAAATGGCCACATTAAATAATTAATTGGCAAAATCTCTTAATCAAATATTTCAACAATTAATTAGATAATTCTTGAATAAATACTGGGCCTTCTAACGGGTCGTTACACTCGCCTTTACCCGCTGCCACTTTCCGGCGCGTGTAACTCACGCGCGACCTACCAGATTCGGACAACTTCGCCTCATTTTGGTATTTCGACTATAAGTTCCTCATTTTAATTTCGATTCAACCCTCGTTTGAACCTACACAACCCTTTCTTCCCTTCTAAAGGATTATCAAAAAAATGGACCTACCTTGCTTTTTTCTGATTGATTTTAGCAAACTCCGGCGAAGACCCGCAACTCTAGGGAGACTCGTTCTCCCCCGCTTCTCCATCGCTTTCTTCCCTTCTTCTTGCAGATTTCCCTCTCCTCTCTCAAGAGTAGATCCCCATCTTAGAACCTCTCAAAACTCAAACTCATTTGGAATGGTTTGGAGACAACCCCATGACCTTATTTATAGATTCTTTGAACCAATCACAAGGTGCCACTTGTCACAAGCTAATCCATGGACTCCAAAGACTCAAAGTTATAATTGAATGGATTTTGAATTCCAAAGTTAGAATGAATTTAATTTTTGAAATCCAAGCTAATACCCCAAACTTCTTTCAAATGACATTTTGTCCCTTATTTCAAGTTTTCAACTTTAATATTTTACCACATGAGCTCCTAATTTCATCCTTATTTCGTTTGGATAATTCTCTAATTACAATTACACCCTTAATCATCAAATTTATCGATACACTTAAATAACTAAAAATTGCTCAATATGTATGATTTCCCGGAAGCCCCTTACCATCATTCAACATTTTTAGGCTACAACTTAGCTTAACCAAAAAATCATCTCTGATTTGATTTCTTTTAACATCATAAATCTCTCATGCAGCTGATTCAATCACTTGTTGCCATTTCAAGTATATTTTTTGATATTTTAAACTTGTCTAAATTCTGTGTAACCTCACAAAAATGTGGGGTATTACACATACACCTTTAGTGAAGCGACACGGTTCTTTGTGCCTCTTCCCACAAGTCTTACAAGGTGGAGCTTTTGCTACATTCCTAGAAGACCCTGCCTCCCATCTTGTTTTCTTACTATTGTTGTGCCCTAAAGCTGAACCTGCTCCTTGAGAAGCCAACTGCACTGCTCTCAACTTTCTTCTTTCCCTTTCAAGGGTATAATCTCTCTGGACCACTGTGGCATAATCTGAAAATCTGGCGCCACCCATCGCATATCTGATCTCCACATTCATTCTTCTTCTCAGTGGACACCAAATCAACAGTAAATCTGGCTAAGGAAATGAACCCTTCCTCATACTGTGCTACCAACCTGTTCCCTTGCATTAGCTCCATGAACTCGTAAGTCTTCTGCTCACAGACCCACACTAGGAAGAACTTCCCATTGAATAGCTCCTGAAATTTCACCCATGTTGGCTACCTGAAAACATATCTCTATCGGGTGGTCGCTCACCATCTCTCAGAATCTCCCCTTAGAAGAAATGTAGCCAATCTGACTCTCAGGGCGTCACTGCACTCTATAATCCATAGGTGCTTCTCACTATACACCATCCAATTTTCTACTAACAATGGATCAAGACCTCCATGGAATTATGGGGTCAGAGAGCCATAAAATTCTTTAGCAACTGACTCCTAGCACCACCCTCTGCCTCTTGAAGTTCCACTCCCCGAGTCATCGGGTTTGAAGTTCGCCCCACGTTGCCCTCATTTTGGGTTGGTTTACCTTCAGCCTCTTGTGGTGTTTGCCCTCGCCCTCTTTGGTTAGCCATAAAGGCCACGAAATGCCTTATCATGCCTGCCACTACACCTCTCAACTCGATCATCTCTTGACACAATTTCGAGGTGGACTCCCTCAGAGTAATAGGTGCAGGCGGTGGAGTAGGCACGGGAGTTGCCCAACGTCAGCCCAAGGCATGAGTGGGTGGCCGATCTGGACGAATGCTCATTCCTGCACAACCTAACCACCTTATCTTAGAACACCATCTAAATATTTAATTTTCTAGGACTACTAACTAAGTCTTAACTCTACCCAACTTGCCTATGTGTACAGAGACTCCACTCTCATTCTAACCTTTACTCTGATACCAAGCTGTTGGGGCCCGTTTTCGAATATGCTTGCTAGCATAGGAACATTTGAAAGAAGGTCCTTCCAAATGGGATACATAAACAAACATAACAAAAACTTCATATAATAAATGGGCTCACTTCTAATAGGAGCAATAATCATTTTTACATCATTTCTTAAGGCTTTAAAATCCATACACTTCTCAAAATAAACAAAGGGCACCAATAACATACAAAAAGAAATAACCTTCGACACTGGCCCTCCACCCAAATCCCAAAAATCTTTAGGTCGGGCGAGATCTCTATACACGTCGAAACTCAACTTTGAGCCCCACTAGACTCATTTTTTGCTAAAGATTTTCCCTTACTTGGAATGACAAAAAGCAACAAGTGAGCCACAAGGCTCAGCAAGCATATGAATAACAAAAGGAAATAATGATAGGATTGGTGTATGAAGGCATGCATAATATAAGAGTCAAGAGAAGAACTAGTACCCGATATATAGAGTCATTTTAGATCATGCCTTCTTCATTAAGCAATGCTTCAATATATCATGATTTCCTTATTAACAATTCACATACTTCACCATAGAGGATAACATTCACACACTTGATACCATAGTGCAATGCACTTTATTAACATAACTTATAGCATAAGAAAATACATGATACACACGCAACAAAAAAAAAAAATGTGGACGAGCCGCCTTGGTATGATATTCTCCTTTCTTTCCTTCTTTCTTTCTTGCAAACGAATCGCCCTTTTTGTCATGGCATGTCTTGGGAATATCTACTTACTTTCTTCCACACAAAATAATAGGTGTGTTAAGACAATATATATATATATATGCATACACATTCAAACATCTTCACAACTTCACAATAACATGCTTACACTCACCCACTAGGATTCTAGGCCACATCACATCATGATCATGCATATGACTTCATTCACATCCATATATGGCTTATTCAGGAATATTTAACATCCTATTACAATAGCTAAGACTTGTTGACAAGACACTAACAGGGTCAAATATTATCCAAATTTTTCTCATACTATACTAAATAAAAGCTTATCACATTAGGGTTATAACAAAAAAACGAATCTGAATTTGGACTTCTACATCAAAAGTTATGGTCAAAACAATGCAGCATGCGTAGTGCTGTCAAGAACTGCCAAGTCAACTTGAGGGGAATCCAAGTCGACTTACTAGAAACCAAGTTGACTTGGGCCAAGTCGACTTGACTAAGAACAGGGAAAAATGGCAAAAAAAATTGGCTTTAGCTGAGCCAACTTAACCTACTACAAGTCAACTCGGTGCAACCAAAATGCACGAAATGAACACAAATCACCCAAAATCACCTATGGCTAAAACCCTAACCTCCAAGTTGCCATTCCTTGAAGAAAAGATGGGGAAAACAAGCCCCATAGAGACCAAAAACAAGACTCAATGACATTGAAGGAGACCCACAAATTTTAGGAAAATAAGAAGAATAACTCATCTAACTCAAGCTTTCAAAACACCATTGAAGGTATGGAAAATATGAACTTTGATTAAACATAAGGATATAACTTGCATTAAAAGATAGGAGAAATGAAGATGGATTCTTGCCTTTAAATGGAGAGACCAAGAAGATTAAGAACTTGCCCAAGGCTGAAGACCCACCACTTGAAGCTTGATTCTTCACCAAGAGAAGAGGAGAATGGATGAAGAAGAAAATGATGGAAAAGAAGGAGAAGAAGAAAGAGGGTTGCCGAGAGAACTAAGGGAAAGAGTGAGAGGAGAAGAATGAAAATTTGAGAAGAAGCAAGAGGGCATGGCCAGCCCTTCTAGCTAGCCACCTAACCCACCAACCTTACCCTCTTTTTCCACATTTGCCCCTTACACTCACACACACAACACTTACTTTAATAAGCCCCTTTTGGTCTTTTGGCTTCATTTTCGTTTTCTCATCCCTTTTTTCTTTAATCAATAATTATGCACACAATATACATATATAATTCCTTTGCCAAGACCCACTTTTACTTATGGTTCAAGCCCATTCAAAAGCCCATTCCATATTAGGCCCATGGAATTATTTAACCACCACTTTTATTGGGCTTTAAACACTTGGCCCAAGCCTACTTTATAGCACCATTTATGCCTTAAATATTACACACACACACACACATTAATTTACTTTCAAGCAAATTTTTCCCAAAAATTTTATTTTTAATTAATTGCCTCTTAAGCACAAGGAAATATTTTGCACCATTTAACCTCTTAATCACCCATAGATTACTCTTGACATCTAACATTTAAGGCTCGCATGAAATGCACTACACTAAAAATATAATGATCATCCAAGACCCATCAAACGAGTCGTTACAACAACGGATTCCATCAATGAGCATCTGCCTCCATACACCACTGCATGAAGACCACACAGAGAGTATTCCCACCTCTTACTTTGGATGGTTCCGCTTAAAGGTAAATCTCTAACACCAGTACACAAGACAACTCTGTCGCCTCCAGTCAAAGGACCAGATACACAATCAAGAACTAGTAACAGATCAATTAATCCTCAAAACCATGTGATCTGTAGTAGGTGTCACATTCAGTATATATTCATCTAATACCTACTCGCATGTCTACTATCTGCATTTCATGAAAGGTGATATGTGATTTATTAGTATCTCATGCTAAAAAATGGTAGTAGCACATGTGCTTGTACATAATGGATAAATCATATTTCCCTTCTGATAAATCTCAAGACCAGGAATATCTTTAAGAAATCCTAAACTAGATATCTGTGTCACGTCATTCTTAACACTTAAGAATCAGATCTATCAGCAAATCTAGGCACTGATTCATAAAGGAAAACAGAGAGTATGAATGAAAATATAACTTTATATATATAGATATATGAACAAAATTACATTATTAGTACCATTCACATACATCACATGTAGTGTAAATCTAGCATTTAGGGCACTAATACTAATATAAATAAGCAGTCTCTCATTCTAGAAAATGTACGTCTCTAATACTAGTTTAATATGGTCTTCATCATCTTCATTGTTTAACTTAAGTATTGAATTATTTGTATGAGACTTCGTTGCGCAAACAAATTATTATTTCTTCTTTGCAGACTTAGGTGGCTTGATGACGACGTTTTCAATTAAATAAATTTATTGTTGTATCTTGATAACAACGGTACTCTTATCTTGTTATATCTTGAACAAATTATTTTGCTATTTGAGTCAATTTGGATGTATATAAAGATATTTTTCATTGAAAGTTTATGCTTCATATGTTATAGGTTATAACATGCTTAGAAAGGTGAGGTGTTACACAGTGCCCCTGGGGATATGTTAATAACTAATTCTAAAGATTTTGTGAACACCATTACTATTGCCTCCATGTATTGCCCATGAAATATATGCCGAGATTTTTCTCATGATACGGTCCTTACGCTTATGGATGTGAATGATGGATTGTATGCCCCAACAAGCCCTATTTTTAGGTTGCTCTTGTTTTGGTTTTGCTATTTTTTTGCTGGATTTCAGAAAATATTTCTGAAGCTCTGTTGCAATTCTCAAAGCTTGGTCTTGATTCCAGCTGTTTTTTTTTTTTTTTTCCCTGCATGTTTGTGTGGTGTTGTCCCAGTTGTGTTGTAGGTTGTTTAAGGTCTTAGTTTGTTGTCACTGAAGTTTATCTAGGGTTGTGGCTTGAGCTAGTCTCAATGCATCTACCATCCCCCGGTAAGTTTCTCTCTTTCCTAGATAAGCTTACCATCCCCCGGTAAGTTTATCTAGGATTGTGTTTCAGGGTGTCATTAGTTAGATCATTGTCGCCTTCATTTTAGGTTCATCTCTTGTGGTTCTTATAGTTCAGATTGGATGGTAGTAAGCTATTGGAAATTTTCTGTTGCTTCTCCTACGACCTGTTAAGTTTGAGATCTAGAGGCCTTGTATTCTTCTCATATTTTGACGGATCCTATGGCTAATTGGCACCTCCCAGGACCCTTTTACTATAAAGCCACTAGTTAAGCTACTCTTTATCAATGTTATTTTACTTGGAAAAAGAAACAAAACAACATATTCCCTTGATGGAACCCTGGATCCCTTGGCGGACATCATCGTATGCATCACGAAAGTACAATTAATATGATATTATACTCGTGGTACTGTCACACAATCTCATGTAATTATTTTACAGCCCTCGCCTAGCCTGTGGTTATCCCTTTTCAGAAGGAAGACAATGAATGTAAAGGACAATTCTAGTAGATAAAATAAGGCGAAAGAAAAGAATTATGTTGGGAAAGAGGAGCGTCCATGTCTCAAGCACATAAAATATTGACTTGTTTGGGGTATATAACAGAGGCTCATAGGCGTGTTGTCGGAATTTTTCCCATCTCCCAATGCGTATATAACAAAAGTATTGGTTTAATTGTCAATGGAATGGATCATTCATGACATGAAAGCCAGTCTCTTCTGCAAATAACGCTGGACGAGGAAGAAGGCTGACACCACTTTGAAGATTTTAAGGTTATTAGTTCTCCTTTATTTTTTTATATATGTATGTATTTTTCATTGCTACTCCACGCAGTTTGTTTGTTATTTTTAATCATTTACAAGTCTCTCTCACAGTTGTTCAATATCCCTTCCTCATTTTACAACCCTCCCTAGCTAGCTAGCTAGCTAGCGCTACCTAGTTTTACTCCCTCTCTCTATCTCTCTGAGTGGGTGGCACAGCCCATCTATCCGCAATGAATGAATCTCTTGAAATTGAGTGCGTCGAACATACAGCCGCGGATGAGGCAAGAAGCGAAGAAGAGAGAAAGCAAACAGCAGATAATTCATTCTTCCGCCGTCATGTCCGGCGGTTTCCGGCGGGCGAGGTACCCCTCCCCCCCCCCCCTCTCTTATCAGTTCTCTCGCAACAAAGTGGTTATTACTTTCTTAGAGATGGGTATGAGAAACTTCTATATAATTCCCGTGAATTTTGGGCATTGTTTCGTTTTTTTCTTTTCCAAATATAATTACTATGGATAACAAGTTAGTTCATTAGCCAAAAAATAAAAAATAAAAAGATAGTTATTAGACATAGTAGCAAGTATTCACTAGTTACAACTAAACTTAATATATATATTAAGCCAACTAAACTTCATTTCTTTTGGGTGTATGAGGAATAAAAAGGGTGCCAAAAGATCCGAACACAATTTTAAAGATAGGAACCCATAACTTCAATTTTGTAATGAAATGTTAGTTACTTACTACGTGAGTCACATTTAAAGAATTAGGTAAAATAGTTCAATTAAGAACATAGAAATAAAACAGAAATAACTAGTCAAGTAAACTCTATTTGATTGGGAAAATGTTATCTCATAGACTGAACTTTTATACAGAAAAAAATTATATGGTACTGTAGCAATGATATTTTTATGGATTATTTTCTTTTGATGAATGTTAATAAGTACATTGCCTTACAATAACAACAATTCCTAGTCTCAAATGTAAGTTGTCTATATGAATTTAAACTTTTAACATTTTTATCCTTGGTCAAGTTAAAGGGTTATTGAATAAATGTTTTTTTGGGTCTTTCTCTCTTCTCTTTAGCTAAAACTATCTTCCGTTTCATTAACTTGTCTATCACGTACAGTTTTTGTTATTTTTTTTACATAATCAAATCATTATAATTGGGTCTTCCATATCGATTTTATCTTTATTAATAGATGCTATATTGTAATATGACTAAATACATAGAATTCTTATCTTCTCACTTTCCGTGAATAAAAAATTTATGTATGCAGAAACCCCGGTACCCTTTTCCTAAAAAGATCCAACAATTTAAAATTAACCCGCCAGTTTGACAACTAATATGTGTAGTTAATTAACATCGTATATACATATATATATTGATAGTCTGTGGCATGATATGTTCCGTACCACTTAGAACTTCTGAATAGTAGCCTTTTACACGTTAAAAGCCTTACGTTAACATAAGTTTATGTAGTCTTTATTCTGCAGTAGCAGTTCCAGAGTTGTAATTTAGGAACAATCAAGCTTCAAATGACAAAGGGACCATTAACTTTACCTTCTTTTTCAAGCATGCTTATGCTAGTGGTGCCCTTAAAATCTTTCTTTAGGGCCTTGTACGTACCCTTAATGTCTTAAAATAAACTTGGATCAGCACGCAGATAGCTGTAATTAAACGCACACTTGAGTTGGACAGTGGTCCAGTTTCTGTTGGGTTAATTCTTCTGAGTACAGATATTATATACAAATTCTGTATAAATTTTTATTTGTTCGTATATGGTTAGCCGACTTGGTCAATTTATGGAGCACTTGATAAAATCCGAAACCATTTCTTAACAAAACAATGAGTAGGTCCCTGGAAATTATTAAGGGGCACTGTGACCATTTACCCCTTTTTTTGTATTTGAATTTATAGGTCTTGGCTTTACTTTTTAGGTTGCATTTGGAAGAATATAGGAATATTATTCTATTTATTGGGTTCAAATCATAAACCAAAAAAGAAAATTACTTATATATATATATATATATATGCATACTTGGAAGAATATAGGAATATTTTATTTTCATTATTTTCTTTCCATAAATTACTGATTCCAAAACATTGGAGTAGATTTTTTATTTCTTCCTATTCCCTGCCTACTGAAATGAAAGCGAGTGTAACACAAATTGTAAAGGTCGTGTGCCCAGACAGCTTCTTCGGAGATTAAGTACTAATCGGAGGACTATTTTTAATTTCTGATTGCTTTTTCGTTCTCTTTCTCTGCAAAATCGAAGATAATGAAGGAAAATTAGTTTTTAGTTTCTCTGTAATTTCTTTAGCAATGGCCATGGCTTCTCTTTCCTAACGAACATAATTACTGCAGGTGGCTGAAGAGCTCAAAATTCTAGCCAAAACCGCATGCCCCATAATCTTGACAACCTTTCTTATATTCTCCAAATCCATAATTTCCATGCTCTTCTTGGGCCGCATGGGGAACATGGAGCTCGCCGGAGGCACCCTTGGAATCGGATTTGCCAACATCACAGGCTTCTCCGTCATGAAAGGCCTCGCCGTGGCAATGGACCCAATCTGCTCCCAAGCCTATGGGGCCAAGCGGTGGTCAGTTCTCAGCCAAACATACCTCAAAACCTTCCTGCTCCTCTTGTCCGCCTCTGTTCCCATCTCCGTCCTGTGGCTAAACGTCGAAACTGTCTTACTCCGGCTCGGTCAGGACCGGGTTATCACCCAAGTCGCCAAGGTTTACCTCTTCTTCTCCCTTCCGGAGCTTCTTTCCCAAGCCCACCTGCTCCCTCTCCGCTCATTCCTCAGAACCCAGAGCCTCAACTCGCCGGGCACCGTTGTCGCGACGTGTGCTACGATCCTCCACCTCCCCATCAACTTCTTGCTAGTCAGGTACCTCAATCTGGGAGTCAAAGGCGTTGCCTTGAGCTCGGTTTGTTACTCCTTCAACATGAACATCGGCTTGCTGATATACACTTTTTTGTCAAGAGTGGCACTCAAGCCATGGGTGGGTGCAACCCTGATTTCTACGCTTCAAGGGTGGTGGCCGCTGCTGAGCCTGGCTCTGCCCAGTGTTTGCTCGGTTTGCCTGGAGTGGTGGTGGTACGAGATCATATTGTTCCTTGGCGGGCTCCTAGACAACCCGCAATCCACCGTCGGAGCAACGGGGGTTTTGATTCAGACAACCGGCGCCATATACGCATTCTCCTATGCACTGAGCTTGGGCATTTCGCAGCGGGTCGGGCATGAGCTGGGGGCCGGAGAAGCAGACCGCGCGCAGAGAGCCGCCATAATTGGGATGAGCATCGGCCTGGCCTACGGCCTCGCTGCCTTCGGTTCCTCTTTAGCTTTAAGATCGGTGTGGGGGAAGATGTACACCGATGATCCACAGACTCTCGCTTTGATCTCAAAGGCTCTGCCGGTGCTGGGACTGGCGGAGGTTGGAAATGCTCCCCAGACGGCGGCGTGCGGCGTTCTCATGGGGTCTGCTCGGCCGAAGCTTGGCGTCCGGGTGAATTTAGCGTCGTTTTACCTGGTGGGGCTGCCTGTTTCAGTGGTGCTAGCATTCACTCTGAAGATGGGTTTCTCGGGACTCTGGTGGGGGCTGGTTGCAGCTCAATATACGTGTGTGTCGATGATGATGTATGTTTTGTACCAAACTGACTGGAGGTTTCAGGCGAAAAGGGCGGAGGAGCTGACTCTGGCAGCCGGAGAGGAAGATGTGGGTACCAATCTGGTGACGGAATCATAGCCCCGGCTGGGCATGCACAAATATTCAATGTAAATCTTCATCATTCTTTTCCTCTTTCTGTTGGGAATGGTATACCTAGCAGGCTAGCACAAATTTGTAATCCACAGCTTTTCCATGAACAACGTGTTATTAATTATCATTTAATTTATACACTTAAATTATTATACCAACTCACTTAATAGCTATAAAAGTATAGGGGTAAATTATGCCGGCCCGTAGTGACCCTTTTACTTTTCACTTCCTAACAAATTGGTCGTTTCACTTTAATTTTTGTTATTATAATTACTAAACTTTGATATCTATTATAATTTAATCTCTTTTTTAAATTCTCATAAATTTTATTATCGAAAAGGTAACCTAGCATACATTAATATAAATTCTAAAATTACTTAATTGTAAGATTTAGGTTAATTTTAATAACATTTCAACGTCATAATGTTGGGCCCTTATGATCTAGTCATCAACATTACCTTGTACAACATTATCTCATAATGTAAAAACTTTAGCCTAAAAAGGAAAAAAATGAATATTAAGCTAACAAATGATCAGCCAAATTATTAGTTTATTTTCTCTTTATTTTTTATTTTTTTATTTTAAGTTTTAAATTTATTTTTAATTTTTTGTTTTAGTAGTCTATTTTTAAAAAATTAAAAATACGTTCTCTTTGTCTCTTTTGAAAATTATTTCTAAAAATAGAAAACTAAAAAATATGTTCTCTTTAAAATTTTGAAAATAAATTTTTAATGACATTTTATTAAATAAATTTAATTATTTAAAATATTAAAATTATTTAATTTTAAATAAATAAATAAATTAACTTGAAAAAAATAGTAAGTGCGATTCTAATATGATTATAAATAAGAAGTATTAAAATAAAAATTAAAAACGTGAACTAATATTACATAATGTGATTATAAATGACAAGATTGCATCAATAGAAAAAGCGTTTACTTTATAATTTTGAGAAAAATTATTTTATAATATTTTATTTAATAAATTTAATTTTTAAATGATAAAATTAACTCTTTTTAATAAAATTTTACTATTAAAATAAAATAATAAATTTAATTAATAAATTATTAACATCTGAGTGATAATTTATATTAAATATTATTATACATAATATGTGTAATATACTTAATAATATACTATATGTTATCCAATATTTTTAATTATAATATAAATATACTATATTTTTTAAATTTTAAATAAATATATAATTTTATTTTTAAAATTTAAGAATAAATTTTTTTTCTTCCTTTCTTTCTTTTTTTCCCTTTTCTTTTTTAGAGCCAAAACATGGAAAACAGATTAGAGTGCATTCTCATTACTTTTTAATTTTCAGTTTTGAGTTTTGAATTCATTTTCAGTTTTCTGTTTTGGTAGTTTGTTTTTAAAAAATTGAAAACGTGTTCTCTTTGAAATTTTGAAAATATTTTTTAATAATATTTTATTCAATAAATTTGATTATTAAGTAAATTATAAATATTTAATGTTAATATATTATTAAAAAAATATATACATTTTAATATTAATGAATTTTATAATTTTTTTCAATTACAATAATAAAATATGAATAAACAAATAAATAAATATGTTTTGAGTTTTGAGTTTCTTTTGGATGAAAACACTCAAAACAACTTTTTATTGTTTTGAGTTTTCTTTGTAATTTTTTTTTTTGTTTTCAAAAATGCATTTTCAAAAACAGTAAAGAGAACGTGTTTTCATTATTTTAAAAATTGAAAACTAAAAATGACTTGAAAATAATAAAGAGAACGCAACCTTAGGTGGTGTTCTCTTTATGTTTTAGTTTTGAGTTTTGAGTTTTGAATTCATTTTTAGTTTTGCGTTTTGAGTGTCTGTTTTGAAATTTTTGAAAATGCGTTCTTTCTATTATTCTGAAAAACTGTTTTTCAAAATAGAAAACTAGAAAACGCGTTTACTTTATAATTTTGAAAAATTATTTTTATAATATTTTATTTAAAAAATTTGATTTAAAATAAATTACAAATATTTATTAATAAATTATATATTTAATTCAAAAGACTTTAAAGTATAATACAATTGATAACTAATAACAGAATAACAAAAAAAATTAAAATCTTTACAAATATCAAACTTTAAACATTAAAATCTAATGACAAATTTTATTAATAAATGGCTAAAATTACAAAATAACATAACATTAATTTATCATAGGTATAATCCAAAATCTTAAAAATATCTTTAAAAAAATTAATACAAAAAAAATCATTTTACATTTTTAGTTTAATATTCAAATAAAACAAAACAAAAAAATAAAACAAAATAAAACACAGAAAATCAAATCGCAGAAGGGTTTGCGATCTGCGATGGGAGGCGGTGATGTTAGACGGCAGGGGGCGATGAAGTCGAATGGCTTGTAAGGGTTTGCGAGGGGGGCAGTCGACGGCAGTGGTTGCGGTGGTGGTGGCGAAAGCGAAAGCGATCGATGGCGGTGATGGCGATGGCGGGCTAGAAAAGAAGAGAGAAGAAAGGAGATGAGGGCAGTCGACGGCGGACGCAATGCAAGGGTTTGCGGCGATGGTTGCGGAATCGGTCGAAGGCGGTGATGGCAGTGGCGGTGGCGGGCCAAAAGAGAAGAGAAAGGAGACTGGGGGCGGTCGACGGGGGATGCGATGCAAGGGGTTGCAGTGGCGGTGGCGATCGATAGTTGTGGTTGTAATGGCGGTGGCGGTCGACGGTAGTGATGGCGATGGCGGTGGCAGTGGCAGTCGACGAGCAAAAGAGAAGAGAGGAGGTTGACGACCAGAAGAGAAGATGGGAGAAGAGAGGAGAGAGGATAAATCTGGTCTCTGAAGTGGGTTTGCACAGTGGGGAGGGCGGATGCGTTTTCCGCGTTTTGGTGTTTTGGGTGGGTTTTCACTGAAAACACCCAAAACAACATTTTGTTGTTTTGGGTTTCCTTTACAAATTTTTTTCTTGTTTTCGAAAATAGCGAAGTGAACGCGTTTTCAGTGTTTTGAGAAATTGAAAACTCAAAACGGGCTGAAAACAGCAAAGAGAACAGGCCCTTATATTTTCCATGTTTCGGATTTAGAGATTGTTTTGGTTGAAAACAATTTTTTAGTTTCCTCTATAATTTTTTTTTTGTTTTCGTATTTTTAAATATAACAAAGTAAACGCATTTTCATTGTTTTAAAAAACTAAAAATTAAAAATGGCCTGAAAACAACAAAGAGAACGCAGTCTTAGCTTTCTATTGATGAATCGAATAGTTTCCCACTGAAGAATGGAATTGAGAAAAGCTTAGATATCCTCTAGTCTAGTAGAAATGGTTCCAAGGGGATGTCCCTCTCTCGGAGAAAACTCTACTTTAATCTTCTCCAGGAGAACTTCTTCTCCCAAGAGAAAGATGCTTCCTCTAAGAGAATGATAAATTCCCCTAGAAGCTAAGCTACAACAATGACTCCCTTATTTTTTACTGAAAGTCAAAGGAAAGAGTAATCTCGAGTGATAGAGTTATCTCAGAGAAGTGTCTTACTTGCCCTAGATAGGTATTTTACTTTTCCCAAGAGATGTGTTTTACTTGCTCTAGAGGAATACACAAGTTATGTTGTGGAGTAAAATGAATTGTCACATTTAATGTCAACAATGACAATCATCAGAGATTAAAATGATTACACGTCAGTTGACCTCTCAATGAAGTAAGGCCCCTATCTAAATCCCCAAAGAATCAGAGCAGGTGCCCTACTAAAATAGAGACAACCTAGACTGGATGATCCTATCATACATGCAACTGTTGAATATCAGAAAAACCTGGTAAAGGAAACTTGTTATCCCGGCATGAATATCAAAACCTCAACCTGTTATACAACTGATCTCTAGGCTTACCTAGCCCAAGCATGCATAACATACATCACTGACACACCGGCCACAAAATAAAACATAATCCATACAAATCCAAATAAACAAAAGAATAATACAACCCAGAAGTAACAAAATGCACAAAAATGAATCCCCCAAGTTGACAACTGCTAGGTCTGCATGGCCCTGTACATGGCCTAACTCAGAAATCGGGAACCACTAGACTCGCCTACAACTGGGTCCTTGCCTTTACCTAGAATAAAGAGAAAACAATGTGAGTCCAAATAACTTAGCAAGCTCATAAAGAAATGAAGGATGGATAGAGTAGGTGCTAAGAGTAAACCTGCATCTCAAGTGCATAACAAATCGAAACTCATGCATAACATGCCATGTAATCTCACAAATTGATACAGGTACCAACTGTATAAGTAACAACGCTTACATACACGATCTTGGGGCCCAAATAAGAGATGCACTAGCACCCAAGTCCTTATAACAAACCTGTTACTGCCCTGAAGATAGACTGTACATGTACTACAAGCCAAAGCATACTCAAGTGGGAGCTACCACACCCGCTGGCACGCATAAGCATCCAAGATAAAAACTGGGCACGCCGAGGAGTCCTTAAATAACTTGGTTTATAAAACCCAACAACGTACAGTTGTATCTCAAAACTGGCACCATAACTCGTGCAGATGCAATAAATAAGGGGTGACGTAGTAGGCTGGATAAGATGCAAAGCCCCAATAAGCCCAGTATCATGCCAAGCCTCGCCCAACCAGTAAAACACACACCAAATGCAAATGCTCATGCTTAATAACTAGTAAATAAATATTATGATCATGTGACAAGCACTTAAGTTTCATGAAACCCCTAATGCATATCCCAAGCCCCTGCGTGCATATGAACTGACAATATACTAGAAATAAAATAAACATATACAAATACTCTTGGCCATAACAACCTCTACGAGAACCTATTTGCAACAACCTAGCTTCATTCCGACAACAAATAGAAGAAATGACCAAACCCTTTAAATCTCACAAGAATAGACCACTCAAACATTGGTTAAATGGGTTTAATTATATACAAAAATGAAGCCTATCGAGTCTAATTTACAACGCTTTAAATCATTCTTGAATTGAACATTTACGCAAAAAGTTATGGCCAAAATAGTATAGGGTGCACAGTGTGCAGAGTCGACTTACGATTGGTCGACTAATGAGAGGATTAGTCGACTATTGAAAGGAGTAGTTGACTGGGCTGAGAGTTAATCTTCCAAAGGTCCCACTACATAGTCGACTATTGACCAAAATTATTCGATTAATGAACCCATAAATGTACAGAAATGATCGGGAACACCCTAAAACCATCCCAACTCTTCCAATACCCCATCAAACTCAAATCACTTCAATTTCCCTCATCTCATAGGGTGCAACAACCTCTATTTCACAACCCTAAAGGAATTAACGGAATAAATTTGAGGAGATGATATATTTACAAAGATTTTGACATAGGTTTCTACGCAACCATCTTTTGGGAAAAACCATGAGATCTTTCATGACTAAAACCACCATATCTCAAGTTCCATGCCTTAAAGAAGGAGGAGGAGAGAGGAACTTGCACAAAATAAACTAAAAGTGCAAGGTAAACTTGTAAGGGATTAAGAACTTGCCTTGACTAGCTTCACCTTTGCTACTTGCTTGAGGAAAATTGCCACAAGGAGGAAGTCTCCCAACCACCACCAAAATAGGGGAAAAGCCACGCAAAGAAGAAGAAGATAAAGATGGAAATGGGGTTCTCGTCTAAGAAGATGAAGGAGAAAAGTGAAAGTTAACTCCTTAGACAAATGACCATTTTTCCCTTTATACAAACACACAAGCCTCAATCATTCATGCCCATTCTAGACATTTTCCACTTATTTAAGTTTTCGTTTAAATTTAAATCATCCTCCTATAAATGGGCTCAAGCCTAAACCCACTAATCCTTCACATATAATTTAAGCCCCCTTCACATATAATTTAAGCCCAACTCACTTAATTAGGCCTTACATCTCACAAAACCCAAAGGCTTATTCTCAACTTGACCCACACCTAACTTTATTAAACCCTCAATCCATTTTATGTAATTTCTAAGTAATGCTAATATGTATATATATATACACTAAAACGAAATAGTTATCAATAATGGCATAGACCCAATTACGGGTCGTTACACAACAAGTGTGGACTTTACTTACATTGCATATTTAACAGCACCCAAGCAATATTTCATTGCCTCGAAGAGTGAATTTTTGCATTGCCCTAGAGAACTCAACACTATCACGAAGAAATCTTTTGATACTACCCTAGAGGATTCTGTCATTATCCCAGAGAATCATGATTATTGCCTCGAAAAATTGTGTTCGTTGCCTTGGAGAACTCTAGGTGTGAAATTTGATTAAGGTAAAATTCCACCAAGATGGTTAGAACTAAGAATGTAATACCCCAATAGCCTAGAGAAGGATAGTATATATCGGGGATAAGTAAGGAAGGAAACAACACCAACTGGATACCTTTTGGACTGAATGTAGGCAAAGAACTCTGGGGTTAAGCGTACTTGAGCTGGGGAAGCTCAAGGATGAGTGACCCCCTGGGAAGTTCGCGTAGATCCATTAGGGTAAGTTGTTTCGATCCTTCCTATCTCTTGATGCAGGATGTTACAGGTGGTATCAGAGACAACCCTTGGTGAAGACGGTCCGATGAGCACGAGGAGTGGCGTCAGGGCTCGAGAGCCTGTACAAAGAGCGACTTCTGGCAGGCTTCTAGGATGGCAGCCCCCAAAGAGGAGAAGATCTGGGACCAGTTGTGAGATCGCATGACGAGGACGTCATGTTCTCAAGGGGGGAGAATGTGATACCTCAGGAGCCCAGAAGAGAATAGCATAGATCAAGGATAAGTAAAGAAGGAAACAACACCAGCTGGATATCTTTTGGGCTGAATGTAGGCAAAAAACTCCCGGGTTAAGCGTGCTTGAGCTGGGGAAGCTCAAGGATGGGTGATCCCCTGGGAAGTTCGTGTAGGCCCATCATGGTATGTTGTTCCAGTCCTTCTTATCGCTCGATGCGGGATGTTACAAAGAATGTAAGCATAATCAATGAGAAGGAAGAGAGAAGAGAAGAAATAACAGTCTCTTTAGGTCAACCCTCTCTTCTATGGACAAGTGACGCCGAAAGGTTGAGGGTCGCACACAAGATTCCATCATCACATCCTGTGAGGAGGCCGTGTAAGAGGGAAAAATGCATTGCTGAATTTAAAGGAGAAGCAGTGGCAGTGCATGAAGATAGCCTTAGGGTTGGGCTTCGTTTCCCTTTCCATCCATTTCAGATGGAGTTTTTGAGCAAAATAACACAGTCATAGCTCAACTCCATCCTATTGGATGGGCTCTAATTGTGGGGTTATTTGTCTTTTGTAAAGAATGAGGACTCCAACCCACCACTAAGTTACTTAGCTACCTTTACCATCCTCGAGTTGTGGAAGGGTCGACGTATGTCTTCACATTATAGAAGGTAAATAGCAATGCACGGCTATCCATTGAATCTCCACAAAAGGTGGAACACTTTGAGACTCAATGAATTGTGGTGAGGCCACCATTAACATGGCGTGCACCTTAATTTTGGTGTGGCGATGTAACGACCTGCTCCCGCTTACGGGTGCTACCGATAAATAATCGACCAGATTACTCACTCGACCAACCACAACTGAAGGGTTGGACTATGTTTCAACAAGAAATGCCCTAGGTGGGAACTAGGCTTCGTCCTTCCCTTCACTCCACTCAAGAATTTGTCCCAACTCAAACAAGAAAACTCAGCGGACCGAGACCCGAACCCGAGTGAGCTTCACCTCTTTTCAGCTCACCTCATAGCAAGCCAAAGGTGACCCAGGCACAAAGCTAGCATATCGAACACTTCACTGAGTATTCGGGATTTATGAGAACATACCTCACTGATCTTTACTCGGTCTGAACTTGGCTTCAACAACTAAAGCCACATATACATCATGTAAATTCACAATCATCTATCACCCTATTATGATTACAACAACTAGATACCTCTAGTGCTCAATAACGCTTACATTCAAGCACATGAATACATATAAGAAATTACAAGAGAATACACAACAACACATCTTAGGCAACAAAGCTAATTACCACAACAGCCTCTCGGCACCATCCCTACTTGCATCTGGACTTGCACCATCTACACATGAGGTAAAACCTAATGAGTCACAAAGACTCAGTAAGGGTGCAATGCATGTAAATATGAATATAACCATGTTTATGTATGCCAAATGCATGCAAATGAGGCTAGGCCCACTCATTCTCACAACCCACCAAGGTTTGAGACATCAACCTATCTGCCCCCACAACACTAGTCCTCCATATGGCCATAGGTCCACTAGATCTTGCATCACGCAAGTGATAACCACTACATGCAAATGCTACATAAAAATATTATCAGACATATTTACCAACTTGCAAGGCCACCTCTGATGGCGCGCATATTTTATATTATTTATCTCTCTTATTCCATCTTCATTGCACTCTATTTAGATTATTTCATTTGTCTTATGCTTATTTTATTTTATTGGGCTTCACACTACTTTTATTCTTTTTTTGGCAGATTTGGGCCGCAGATTTGAGCTATTTCAATAGAGGCGCAAGTGGGCTTTGCAAGGTGGACGGACATTGAATTTGAAAGAGGCAACCATTCTTCATTATGGGTTATGGGCGAATTTAAAATCCATTGGGCTCTTTTATTTAATTAATTTATGGGCCATATGTAATAAAAAAAACCTTAAGCCCATTTAGCCTAGGTTTTCTTTTCCAAAACCCTATAAATAAGAGATAGCTAAGAGGCATGAGGGGTGGCCGATTTTGGGAGGATTTCTCACGATTTCAACCAAGAAGATGGAAGGCTAATTCGCTTGTAATCTGCTACATTCTCGTACCCCTTGCCCGGTTTGAGTCTCGGTCATATAGTCGAATCTGGTTTGGAACTCGATTTTCATGTTTTTATGGATGATTTTGTTTCTTTTCCTTCTCTAAGTTTATGTATGTTTCTTTTATGCGATTGTGTGAATGCATGCATGATCTTTGGATGGGTTTAATTGATGTACTCGGTTGAGGCTTTGATTAGAAAGAAACGAAACAGTATATTTGTATGAGCGATTGCTCGATTTGGTTTAATCTTTTACGGTTGTAGAAGAGTTTTTCAAATCAAAAGAAAATCAAACCAAACAGATTGTTTTCATAAGTGAGACGAGGATTACCGTGGTAAGGAGGTAGGGTTTGAAGCGGGTTACGTTTTAGTTTATCTTTGTTTCATTCTTGAACGATTTTAAGTTCGGTTTTCATCACAACCCCCCCTCGTTTAATCTTGTTTTGACAGATCCTTGGCAGTTCGTTGGGAGACGACCTGGGGAGCATCCTAGCTGCAAACCATTCCTTATATATACATTAATCTGATCAGTTCGACAGCCTCAATCAACCTCCACGTGGGGCCATCCCTTACCTGGCTCGAAGCCTCTCTTACCTCGGCACGAACTCCAGCCTGAACCTCGAACACCCCTAGGATCACCGTCTTCCCGGTCAAACTAGATGCCACACAAACCCATTCACATCATGCATTAATCCAGGGCCTATGATTCTGCCACACTCTGCAAAACCACTCATCAACAAATCTCCAAACAACCCCAACTGAGGGTTTAAACCAACCAACACTTCACGTTATAATATTCCACAACATCTCACATGAGCAAATAATTCAAAAAGAAATAATTAATTACCTCATCCAATCTAGAAGGAAAAATCGGCCAATCGCCCACGCCGATGTTACCTCATTTACTGTCGTCTTGTGCCCAAAATCCCATTCTCGAACTTCCAGTATGCTCCACGAGCCTCGAAATAATTTCCAGAACTTTTTTGGAATTTCCTCCTAATTTTTCCCAATTTTTCTCCAATTTCTATATTTTACTTTTCTTTTTTTTTTCTTTATTTTCTTTCTTCTTCTCCATTTCTTCCTTCTTCAATTTCCCGCGCACTGCTCCTGTTCCTTCTTCTTTTTCACACACGACCGCCTCCAGCCACGACCTCCCAGCTTCACCGGTTGTCGCTGCTTTCCGTGCCATCATCGCTGGCCAAGCTACATTAGCTGGCCACCGCCGCCACGAGCCATCGTTACAAGCAGAAGCATGTGCACCCCCTACGCGCTACCATGGCCAATCACTGTTGCTTGCATCAGCCTGTTTCTGCCTTTGGCCGCTGCTCGCATGACCTCACCGGCCACCTTCGCCCCCCCATTGGCCGGCCATTGCTGCTTCCGACGCTGCCCTGAGCTCCAGCAACCGCAGCCATGGCCTCGGTTTCTTCAATCGCCGCTGCTCTTCTTCGACGACCATGGCAACCATGGCCAGTTGGCCTTCAAGATCTCTCTCACACTCTTTCTCTCGCGCGAGCTCTCTCGACCAAGCTCTCTAGCTCTCCCGATCTCCTCCCCTGCTCTCAACTTCTCCCTCTCGATCTCTCTCTCTGATTCAAAATATCAGAGAAATGGGAGGAAGCTTCCCCCCCAAGCTGCTCACCCACATATATATATATATTTATATATAATTACACAATAAACCCTCCATATATCTCATAATTCCACTTGAGGATTTTATAATTACACTTGGACCCTCCAAGTTTTAATCAAACCACTTAGATTATTGATTTTCCCAAAAATTATTTACCGACACTTACTCGGGAATATCGACTTCATCCCTGTGCCTACATGGGACCTCTATTCAACCCGAAAACACTTCAAGTTTGCCTTACTCGCAAAACTGAACCACCCCTAGGGTCCCTTCAACTTCCCGAAGGTCCCCTAAAAACATTCGGTACTCGCACCCATTCAGGTTTATACAGAATTTATTCCGAAAATTATTCCCGGTCGGACTACTTCCAGAGTCATTATCCTCATCTCGAGATGCTCACCAATCTCTTGCCCTCTTCGTTGGACATCCAAGTCCCGAGTCACTCCTTACCGCCAACTCGACAAATTTCATTAATTAATTTCTTGAAACCGACTTTCAAGCTTCCTGGACCACCCGAGGTCCTTCCAAATAATCGAAATTTATTTATTTTCCATTATCATGTAATATGGGGTATTATAGACGAGGAGGGAAGGGAAGCAAATCCCTTCACAATGCCAAGAGTCAAGCTTGTACGAGCCAAATATTAGGTAGTGATGGGATAACTTACTCGAGCTGGACCAATCAACTTCTTCGATTTACTCTCTGTTGATCAATTGTGGGGCGCCAATTGGCTCTATAATACCCCATATTTTTTTGAAGATGCCACGTATTTTAAGTGAGTTTAAAATATCAAAAAATATGCTTGAAATGGCAACAAGTGACCGAATCGGTCGTAGAGAGTGCCCTAGAGCTTAGATACCTAAGGAAAAAAGTATATCTTCGACAAGCGTCCCGACGTGAGATTTTTGACACTAAAAGAAATAAAATAAGAGACGATTTTTGGTTAAGCTAAGTTGTAGCCTAAAAAGACCGAATGATGGTAAGGGCTTCCCGAAAATCGTACATATTGAGTAATTTTGAGTTATTAATTTTGAGATTTTAATTATCTCGATAAATTTGATGTTTGAGGGTATAATTGTAATTAGAGAATTATTCAAATGAAATAAGGATGAAATTATAAGCTCATGTGGTAAAATATTAAAGTTGAAAACTTGAAATAAGGGTTAAAATATCATTTAGAAGAAGTTTGGGGTATTAGCTTGGATTTCAAAAGTTAAATTCATTCTAGCTTTGGATTTGAAAATCCATTCAATTATAAGGTTTGAGTCTTTGGATTCCATGGCTAAGCTTGTGATAAGTGGCATAATATGAATGGTTCAAGTAATCTATAAATAGGCACCATGGGTTGTTCTCAAATCATTCAAGAGATTTTTGAGGAGTGAGGCACTCTAAGTGGAGAAGCTTGCTCTAGAGAGAGGAGAGGAAATTCTGTAAGAAGGCGGGAAGAAAGCGGCGGAGAAGCAGTGGAGAACGAGCCTCATCGGAATTGGAGTCTTTGCCAGAATTTGCCAAAATTAGTTAGAAAAAAAGCAAGATAAGTCCCTTTTTTTTAGATAATCTTGTAGAGGGGAAAACGAGGGTCACGTAGGTTCAAACGGGGGCCGAATCGGAGTTAAAATGAGGAAATTATGGCCAAAATATGAAAATGAGGCGAAGCTGTCCGAAATCTGGTAGGGCGTGCGTGAGTTACACGCGCCAAAAAGTGGCTACGCGTGAAGGCACATGGCCCACCTTCCCAAGGCATCTGAGAACGTGTGAGAGGCCTATTTTTCTTCAATTTTTTCAATTTTGTCCCTACTTTAATGCCTCTCAACCCTATATAAAAATATTGAAGGTTAAATTTACCGAAATGCATGTTTTCTATAGAAACCTAGGTCGTTTTGAGAGACTTCTATTGCATGACATGTGTTTTGTGAAGCTCTTGTATGTAAACTCTTATTGTTCTCTTACATGAAATCATGTTGCATATATGAAATGTATTTTTCTGAAAAATATATGTTGTTGACTTTTTAACTGTTGCATTTATAAAATTTGTGCGGCCATACTGTTGCACTTATTTGTTTTTGGCTGAGGGCAAAAGTCGGATATCCCCTGAGGCGTGTTATGTGTGCGTCATCGAGAAAGCTTTCGTAGGGAAGACCGTGAACCTAAGGGACAACGGATGTGGTGCTTGCATGAGTTCTATGAGGTCGGGCCAAGGTGACATGGTTAGGGACCTCCCGAGAGGCGCTATGCATGTGCCATTGAGAATGCTCTTGTTGGAGAAGGCTGACATGTTCACGAGGCACTTCAGAGTAGTTCTCGTTATTTTCCTCATACATTTTATACTTGTTCATGCATTGATATAAACTGTTATTTAGAGTTTCTCACTAGAAGATTCATCTTCTAATTGCACTATGTCCCTAGAATATTCAAACATTCCAGATTCGACAAGCGACTCTAAGGGAAATGAGGTAGCTGAATAATAAGTTTAATTTACTACCTGTAACATGTTTAGCATATTTTTGTTTATGTGCGAACCTATGTAATTTTGGATATGTTTAAGATGTTCAGTTATCACTTAGTAGAGATGATGTCCATGTAATACATTTTGTAGAAGTCTTGAACAATTTTATTTATGATAAATAAAGAGTTATGGTTGTGAACCATATCAGGTTCGATCTAGCTTCTGCATTTCAAATTTTAACACCTGTCTTAGCGATTCGTTTATTGGGTTTGTTAAGCTGAGAAGGTGAAAATTAGGGTTTTTGGGATATTGTGTGATATATGATAGCGATTGTGATATGAAAGATTTTTATATTCTCGAAATCCTAAGTTATAACACACTCGAGAAATTTGGGGCGTTACAGTTGGTATCAGAGCGAACCTAAGGAAAAGTTCGTATGTGGCTAGATGAGTAAAGCCACCGTAAGTTTTGGGAATTAGGCTAGGATTTTTTTTTTGAAATATTTAGTGGCATACTCTTGTTGCTTATTCAATTTGAATTGAACCATGTCGTGATCATTTAATAGATAGCCCTATCTTCTTGCTAGATGGTGAATACAAGAAGGAACAGGCGCGAGAGAGGCAATGGTGAAGAAAGCAACACCAACTTGCACCCAAAAGGTGGTATGGAAGGTCAAAGAAATGCACGAGCCGACCTCAGTGAAGGCTGGATTGATAGGATCGAGAGAATCCTAGAAGGCATGACAGGGCGAATTTTGGAGTTGCAGCCTGAGCAAAGAAGAGTAGATGCCTTAGAGAGGTATCTACGACAAAACTTGAATGAGGACAAGGTCGAGTGTGCGACCTATATGCTGGAAGAGGAAGCTTCCCAATGGTGGAGGTCTATGCAGCGAGCGATACCTAACCAAACAGGATCTCAAGGGTCGGCGACAAATGTAGAATTGGGGGAGGCAGCCTAGATGTTGTGGGAACGGTTTAAGGAACTGTTCAATGTGAAATTCTTTCCCACTTGCTGGAAGTTGGCTAGAGCTCGAGAGTTTATGAACTTTTGCCAAGGGCCAAATATGTCTGTGGCCCAATACGAGGCTGAATTTTTGCAGTTAATCAAGTATATCCCGCTGTACGGGATGGACGATGTGGAAAAGAGACGAAAATTCTTACAAGGCTTGCAAATCAAATTTCAACAGCTCATGAGCTTGGTCCATGTGGAGTCTTATGCGGATATGGTTTTCAAAGCTATAACGGTCGAGGAGAATATGACACGGGTGGCAGAACTAAAGGCCATGATGGTTCAAATTGGAGGAAAATCAGAGAAATCCCACTCGACTATGGGATCTCGGGATGGGAAGATCATGAAAAAGGGTAAGGCGTGCTTTAAATGCAAAAAGAGACACCCAGGCAAAAGGTGCAATGGCCAAAGTATTATCTGTTACACCTGTGGACAACCCGGGAATACTTTCAAAAATTGCTCGAAGGGAAAGGTCCAAGAAGGCAAAGCTATAGCAGCAACACCAGTGAGTGTGATCTGCTACAATTGAAACCAGCATGGGCACACCTCGAGGAATTGCCCGAAGAAGAAAGAGCAATAGTTCAAGATTGAAGAAGGAAAGGGGACCAGACAAGGGCGAGTCTATAATTTGACCAAGGAGGACGTAGAGGCGAATCCTGCAATTATCCAAGGTACTCTCTTCATTTTGGATACTCCTGTGCATGCATTGATAGATCCAGGGTTTACTCATTCTTTTTTATCGCATGCATTAGCTAGGAGTTTGAGAGTAGAAACCGAGTCTATGGGGTGTCTTATGGTGATTTCGACACCTATGGGTAAAAGTATGAAGTCCTCAGAAATGGTGAGGGGATGCAAAATTAGCCTGAGTAATGTTTGGTTCTAAGCTGATCTGATTCTGTTATAAGTATATGACTTCGACGTAATCTTAGGGATGGACTTCTTGTCCAAATATGACGCCAATATAGACTGTTATAGGAAGATAATGACCATAAGAGAACCCGAGGGAGGGTGGGTCAAATTTCAGGGACAAAACGACCCCGAGGACGTAAAGATGATTTCGGCAATGAAGGCAGCAAAGTTGTTAAGCCGAGGAGCTCATGGATTCATAGCTTATGCTTAGTTAGAAGAAAGAGAGGTACTGAAACTCAATGAGGTGCGAGTGGTACTAGAATATGATGGTGTGTTTTCGGAAGAATTGTCAGGTCTACCTGGATCGGTTTGTGATCGTTTTCATAGATGATATATTGGTGTATTCTTCAAATGAGAGTGACCACAAGGAGCACTTGATAATAGGGCTAGGAACCCTCAGGAAACACCAATTGTATGCAAAGTTCTCGAAGTGCAAGTTTTGGCTATCCCAAGCATTTCTTGGGCATGTGATCTCAACCAAAGGAATCTCAATGGATCCAGCCAAGATTGAGGTTGTTCGAGGATGGAAGCATCCAACGTGCACGATCGAAGTGCGAAGCTTTTTGGGATTGGCAGGCTACTATCGAAGATTCGTGGAAGGGTTTTCGAAAATAGCTGCACCTATGACGAAGCTCATACGAAAGGAGGTCAAGTTCGAATGGACTACCAAGTGCGAGGAAAGCTTTCAAGAGCTCAAGGGCAGATTGACCTCGGCACTTGTGCTGGCAATGCCTAGTGGGCTCGGTGGATATGTTGTATACACCGATGCCTCGAAGGTTTGTTTGGGCTGTGTATTAAGGCAACATGGTCGGGTGATCGTATATGGATCACGCTAGTTGAAGAGACACGAAGTGAACTACCCAACGTATGACTTGGAGCTGGCAATGGTGGTATATGCTCTGAAGTTATGGAGGCACTACCTATATGGAGAGACTTTCGATGTATTCATAGACCACAAAAGTTTAAGGTATGTGTTCTCGCAGAAAGAGTTGAACATGAGGCAGCGACGATGGATGGAGTTCCTAAAGGACTACGACTGCATCGACTTGTATCACCCGGGGCATGCCAATGTGGTGGCTGACGCTTTGAGCAGGACTCTGTCTACTGTTATGGCCGGGTTGATGGCCCAGGAGTGGTTGTTGATTGAGGCTTTTAGCCTGATGACGGTGAGTGTAGTGCCGAAGGGATCTTATGTCCTAGTAGCTGGCCTAGCGGTTCGACTAGATCTGGAGACCGAGATACGGGAGGCTAGTGGGAGTAACCGGCATATACGTGTAAGGGTAGATGAGCAAGGCTAACCCAAGAGTTTGGATTTTGAAATGCAAAATGGCATTCTCAGTTTTTGAGGTAGAGTGTATGTGCCAAACCTTCGGGAGTTAAGGCAAAAAATTCTAGATGAAGCCCACAGAGCTAAGTATACCGTGCACCTAGGAGCCACAAAGATGTATCCAGATCTTCGAGAAATCTATTGGTGGCCTAGGATGAAGGCTAGCGTGGCTAGGAAGGTGGCACAGTGTGATGTATGCCAAAAGGTGAAAATTTAGAATTAGAAACCTGCAGGGTTGAAGAGACCTTTGGAAGTATCCTACTGGAAATGGGAACATATCACGATGGATTTCGTGACAGGATTTTCGAAGAGTCAAAGGGGCTATGATGCCATTTGGGTGGTGGTAGACAGGTTGATAAAGTCAGCGCATTTCCTACCTACGAGGATGGGTCAACCAGTATGAAAGTTCGTAGAGTAGTATATGAAGGAAATCGTACGACTCCATGGTGCACTGGTAAGTATAGTTTCAGATCAGGACCCAAGGTTCACCTCGAGATTTTGGGAGAGTTTGCAGGAATGCATGGGGACCCAACTGAAATTGAGTACAGCTTATCACCCCCAGACTGACGAACAATCAAAGAGGACAATTCAAACTCTTGAAGATATGTTGAGATCATGTGCCCTTGATTTTGGAGGAAATTGGGAGGAGCATCTGCCATTGGTAGAATTCGCATATAACAATAGTTATCATGGCAACATCAGGATGGCTCCTTATGAGGCTTTGTACGAAAGAAAGTGTCGATCACCTATTTGTTGGACCGAAGTAGGGGAATGACAGATGTTGGAGCCTGAGCTTATGCAATAGACTACCGATAAGATTCAAATAATCCAAGAGAGGATTCGAGCTGAGCAAAGTCGACAAAAATCCTAAGCTGATCAAAGAAGAAGGGATCTAGAGTTCAAGGTAGGGGATCTAGTGTATCTCAAGGTGTCACCCCAGCATTTGGTGATGCGTGGAAGCAGTAAAGGAAATCTAAAGCCAAGGTATATAGGACCATATCCGATTGTGGAAAGAGTCGGACCTTTAGCTTATCGATTAGAGCTTCTGCCTAGCTTGTCCAGGATTCATAATGTGTTCCACGTCTCCCAACTTCGAAGGCATGTGTCAGATCCAACCCTCAGAGTTCGGGTGGAGACAATTGAGCTAAAGAATGACTTGACCTACCCGGAGTCACCTGGAGCAATTTTAAATCGCCGGACTCAAGTGTTGCGACATAAAGAGATCCCATTAGTGAAGGTTTAGTGGGGAAAGCACTCGGATGACGAGGCAACGTGGGAACTTGAGGAAACAATTAGGAAGAAATATCCTCATCTGTTCAAGGAAATGGAAATAGAGTAGGAAATTTTTATATTTTCTTTCAGAAATTGTATTCCAAAATGCAATAATTATTTAACCTTCAATAATTTCGAGTATGTTTCAAATTTCAAGAACGAAATTATTTTAAGGGGGGAGAATATAATACCCCATATTTTTTGGAACACGCCACGTATTTTTAGTGTGTTTAAAATACCAAAAAATATGTTTGAAATGGCAACAAGTGACCGAATCGGTCGCAGGGAGTGCCTTGAAGTTTAGATACCTAAGAACAAAAGTATATTTTCGACGAGTGTCCCGAGGTGAGATTTATGAAACTGAAATAAATAAAATAAGAAACGGTTTTCAGTTAAGCTAAGTTGTAGCCTAAAAAGACCGAATGATGGTAAGGGTTTCCCAAAAATCGTACATATCGAGTAATTTTGAGTTATTAATTTTGAGATTTTAAGTATCTCGTTAAATTTGATGTTCGAGGGTATAATTGTAATTAGAGAATTATTCAAATGAAATAAGGATGAAATTATAAGTTCATGTGGTAAAAAATTAAAGTTGAGAATTTGAAATAAGGGCTAAAATGTCATTTGGAAGAAGTTTGGGGTATTGCGTGTTTTCTGCAGAAAGCTAGGCCATTTGCAGTGAAACCGTACTATCCAAGAAATAAACCAACAGGGTGAGACTCCTATACACCAAATCCTATTTTTTGAGAGACTTCTATTACATGAGATGTGTTTTGTGAAGTTTTTGTACGTAAACTCTTATTGTTCTCCTACGTGAAATCATGTTGCATATATGAAATGTATTTTTCTGAAAAATATATGTTGTTGGCTTTTTAACTGTTGCATTTATAAAATTCGTGTGGCCATACTGTTGCACTTATTTGTTGTTGGCCGAGGGTAAAAGTCGGATATCCCCCGAGAGGCACTATGCGTGCACTATCGAGAAAGCTCTCGTGGGGAAGATCATGAGCCTAAGGGATAGCGGATGTGGTGCTTGCATGAGTTCTATGAGGTCCGACTAAGGTGACATGGTTAGGGACCCCCCGAGAGGCGCTATGCGTGCGACATTAAGAAAGCTCTCGTTAGATGAGGCTGACATGTTCACGAGGCACTTTGGAGTAGTTCTTGTTATTTTTCTCATACATTTTATACTTGTTCATGCATTAATATAAACTGTTCTTTGGAGTTTATCACTAG
Source organism: Diospyros kaki (assembly GCA_036245055.1). NCBI lineage: Eukaryota > Viridiplantae > Streptophyta > Magnoliopsida > Ericales > Ebenaceae > Diospyros > Diospyros kaki. The sequence goes on from BSEG01000009.1 coordinate 12,445,669, forward strand.
AAGATTCATCTTCTATTTGCACTATGTCCCTGGAATATTCAAACGTTCTAAGTTCGACAAGCAGCTCTAAGGGAGAGAAGGTAACTGATAAGTTTAATTTACTGAATGTAGCATGCTTAGCATATTTTTGTTTATGTACGAACCTATGTAATTTTAGATATGTTTAAGATATTCAGTTATCACTTGCTAGAGATGATGTCCATGTAATACATTTTGTAGACGTCTTGAACAATTTTATGATAAATAAAGCATTATGGTTGTGAACCATATCAGGTTCGATCTAGCTTCCGCATTTGAAATTTTAACCCCTGTTTTAACTATTCGATTATTAGGTTTATTAAGCTGAGAAGGTGAAAATTAGGATTTTTGGGATATTGTATGATGTATGACAGCTATTGTGATATGAACATTTTTATATTCCCGAAATCCTAAGTTATAACACGCTCAAGAAATTTGGGGTGTTACAGTTGGTATAAGAGTTTAAGTTTATTGGAAGACTTAAGTGACTCTGATATAGTTGATATTAGAGCGGAATGTTATTTGGAGACTCGGGAGAAGTTTGATTTGGAGACTTAAGAGGATCCGATATTGATGGAACCAATTAATAGGAACCCCAAGTGGAGGTTTAGGGGAAAAAAGACTAATGCTTCATAAGAAAGAAATCCCTATTTGGAGATTCAGGGATTGTCAATTGAAATCTTAAAGGTTATGGATTTAAGTGTGGTGTAGTGGAAGTGCATGTCTAGAAAAGTTCTAGCTAAGGAAAGACTTGGTATTTAAGTGTGTCCATTTGTGACCCACCTCTCTTTCTTGGGAACTTACCTAGTATACTATTCACGTACATACACTATTCCAGTATACGGTTACTATTGTCAGTGAATAGTGGAAGCCTAATGGAAGTTAGTTCAAGCAGAATGATCTGGCTATTGAAATTAGGATCCAACGATATGATTCGGGTATAAGGTTAACTCAGTAACCATGATTATGGATCTGAGAGATTTGGAGACTGTTGATTTGAGGTCACTAGTCAAAATCCTCACAATGAAAGATAAGGATAACTGGTAGTTATCGAGGATGATCGAATCATGAATGATTAGTCTGGTGTAGCATGGCTTAGCTGATAAGTTAAGGATCAAATGATAAGGATTTTTGAGGATCATTTAGTGCCTCGAAAATAAGATGTATAGATAAGGGATCTAATAGATTGGATCAAGCAAGAGATCGAAGATGGTCAAAGGATGGCGTGTGAGTTACGTCAATTAAATAAGGTGATAGTGGTGCTACCGATGTGACTCGCAGAGACAGGATAAGGAACCCTAGCAACGTGACGGTACTACTGGTTCGGTGTTCATAGTGATAGGTCTGGATCTAAGGACCCGCGTGTAGAGGGATAATGGATGGCTTGTGGTAAGGTACAGGAGGCTCATCGACCAAAGCATCATAGCAGACTGCAGAGGAGACGATCAGATGTTGAAGATCTGGGACAACACAATAGGGTTTGTACCTTATAGAGGGGTTTAAAGTCCCAATGGTCTAGCATGTGAGGTGTGCCGCTAGCTGTGATTGATCGAAGCTGGAAGCCTCAAGAATCTAAATGTGATGGATTGAATATGGACTGAGTGTCCTATTTAAAGAATTGCATCTAGGTTCGTGGTCATCTTGGGAGTGGGTGACACGACGAACAATGCGAGGCTCGAGAAGTAGAATACCTCAGTGTCTAGTATGACAATAAGATCATAAGATGGTCGTGTTTGCAATTATCTCAAAGAAAGAGATGGGTGGCACAAAGGAAAAGCTACCCGACGTATGAAATGAACATGGTAGATGCATGCTCATGAGCCATTTAGGCGTTACCTACGAGGTGATGAAATCACTAACCGTGATGAGGGCTTAGAATGAATGTTCTTGCAGAAGGAGTTAGACTCGTGGTAGCGACAACAAATGATAGTTTCACCCGAGGCGTACCCGTGTGGGGGTTAACGCTTGGTGTAAGAGCAAGCCTACTATGTGACCAGGTTGATGGTGACAGCTTGTGTGCTGGCTGACAATAAATGTAGTGCCTACGAGGAACTAAATTGATAGTCGCAGGTTGATAGTTAGCTGGATCTGAAGAACGAAATACGAGAGTCAGTGAATTCTCGGTAAGTGAAATTTCAGGTAGTAGAGCATGACTAGCCTAAAGCCTTGACAATGAGTTGTGAGATGAAAATCTCAGTTCAAGGAAGAGTTTGTGTGCCAAAAAGGCAAGAGTTGCTTGATAGGTTGTAACGACCACAAAGGGAATGATGAGATATCTACTCAACAGAGTTTGTGATTACGGTTTAGTGTGCCAAGGGGGCTTGGAGATTTAGAGATTGTGGGCTCAGAGTAAACCTAAGGGAAGGTTTGCATGAGGAATACCATAGAGGCTAACGTTGTTAGAACCCGATAAATGATCAGAAAGTTGTACGTGGCTAGATATACAAAGACACTGTGAATCTTGGGATTTAGGCCAAGAATTTTGAGGTGCCTAGCGAGCTCGAGGATTTGAAACATACCGAGTGTATGCAAGGAAGGCATGTCTCAGAGCTGACTTCTAATAGGCTAAACGGCGACCCCAGCTTTGTAATCACCCATGAAAGAACCTTGGTGGTGTGATGGGGTAAGGAAGGTGTGAATGCCGCCCAAAATTCCTGTAGGCAAGGTGCGTAACCCCAAGTTTGTCGTTGGAAAAGGGTGTGTGTGAATGCTGGCCCTGGATGGGGGTGAAGGAGGTGTGGATGCCGCCTAAAAGTCCAGTAAGCTCGAAGAAGTTGAGGGAGGAGGTTTCTGAACTGTCTGAATTTAGGTAGGGAAAGTGCATTGGATTTTGGAAATTGAGGTAAGGTTACCTTGAGGAAACAACTCATGGGAATGAGTCATGTCAAATTGTTGTCAACTTAGATGATGAAGTGGCCAAAGTGAAGTCTTGGGCCTCGTAGAGGTTTTGAGTTACAAATTTTGATTGTCCATGAATTGAGACATGATGATTTGATTGAAATGATAGTATATCTGTGTAAAGAAGACACGTGATGATCAGAAGTCTGGGTACGATCTGTGAGATGGGACTTGTGGATAGGTTATGCCTTAGGCAACCACATGGGACCCAAATTGTTATCGAGATAGCCGAAAGACGGATCTTTGGAAGATTTATGATTCTAAGGTGTACAGCTTCGATCATAGTGGAATTTTGTTGGGAGTAGAAATTGAACCTACGGGATGTCTGATGGTGGTTTCGACACCTATGGGAAGGAATATGGAAGCCTCAAAAGAGGAGTAACCTAAGGATTGTTGAATCCATGAGGGTTGGAGTTAAGTCTGGTACTAGAAGTAGTGCCAGAAGTGATAAAGGAAGGGACCATTGTAACTCTTAGAGACGGGATGAGAGGTTTTAGCGTAATGATAACACCATGGGTGTATGGCCTAAAACAACATATCTAAGCCTAGGGACCAAGGCAGAGGACTGGTGATGGGCTCATGACGATGGTTGGAGCAGCATATGGGCTGGCTCGCGGTGGAGCCGTGAGACTCCTAGGTCAGAGCGACACGGTGAATTGTAGAGACGGTCAGATGCAAAAGCTTAGGTAACATTGTGACTGTTATGTTTGGACTAGAATCCAATTCCCAATTGACCCGAGCTTTGTGATAGGATCCCTAAACTGTCCATGAAAAGGTTGAAAGTTTGTTGAGATAAGTAGACTATTGTAGGAGATTCGTGAAGAGATTTTTCGGAATAGTTGTATCCACAACAGGACTCATGAGGAGAGTCGAGTGAAAGTTGTTTTCCAGATGTAAGGAGAGCTTGTGAGAACTCAAAGGTTTGGGATGCATGTTAATGTAACATGAACAAGTGATCGTGTGTGGATCACGTCAAGGCACAAGGTGAACTACCTGATGTAGGACTTGGAGCGCAGTTGAGGTATGTGCTCTTGAGGTTATGGAAGCACTACCGATATGGAGAGATGTTTGAGGTGCTCACGAACCACAAAAGTCTGAGGTATGTGTTCTCACAGAGAGAGCTGAACATGAGGCAACAATAGTGGATGGAGTTCCTGAGGACTACGACTGCACCTTTTGTATCGCAGAGGCATGCCAATGTGGTGGCCGGATTGATGGCCTAGGGGTGGCTGTTGATTGAGGCTTTTAGCCTGATGTCAGTGAATGTAATGCCGAAGGGTTTGGCCGTTCTAATAGCTGGCCTGGCGATTCGGTTGCATCTAGTGATCGAGATACGGGAGGCTAGTGGGGGTGACCGGTGTATACATCTATGGATAGATGAGTGTGGCCAGCCCAAGAGTTTTGATTTTTGAGATACGAGATGGCATTCTCAAGTTTTGGGGTAGGATGTGAGTGCCTAAAGTTTGGGAGGAGCATCTGCCATGGGTAGATAGCTACCACGGCAACGTCGGGATGTCTCCTTATGAGGTTTATGGTGGAAGAGCACTGTCGGTCGCCCGACGTACTAAAATTATTGACCATTGGACCCTCGATCAAGCAGTCCCTGGGGTTGAACTGAGTGGGTGGAGCAGTCCATACCCATGTTGGGAATGTTAGGACCACTGGAGGTAAGGAGGCCTCTGCTAGCGGGTGCGTTGGATTCCTTGGGGGAGGAGCGATCCCACATCGGACTAACGGGTGGAATGCTAGATGTATGGGTACTCGTTGTCGACTGTTGAGGTATGGTTGTCGGTCGTTCTTGTTTGCTCACCATCAGAAATTTGATTGAAATTTTGAAATTTTGTGGATTATGAGATATGTCCTAGGCTATGAAATGGCTAATTTTGATCTTCAGATATTGCAAGCATGAGCCAAATTTCGAGACGAAATTCTTATAAGGAGGGGAGAATGTAATACCCTATATTTTTATAAGGTTGCCACATATTTTAAGTGAGTTTAAAATATCGAAAAATATGCTTGAAATGGTAACAAGTGACCGAATCAGCTGCAGGAAGTACCCTGGAGCTTAGATACCTAAGGACAAAGATATATCTTTGACGAGCATCTCGATGTGAGATTTATGACACTAAAAGAAATAAAATGAGAGACGATTTTCGGTTAAGCTAAGTTGTAGCCTAAAAAGACCGAATGATGGTAAGGGCTTCCTGAAAATCGTACATATCGAGTAATTTTGAGTTATTAATTTTGACATTTTAAGTATCTCAATAAATTTGATGTTTGAGGGTGTAATTGTAATTAGAGAATTATCCAAATGAAATAAGGATGAAATTATAAGCTCATTTGATAAAATATTAAAGTTGAGAACTTGAAATAAGGGTCAAAATGTCATTTGGAAGAAGTTTGGGGTATTAGCTTGGATTTCAAAAGTTAAATTCATTCTAGCTTTGGATTTGAAAAGCCATTCAATTATAGGTTTGAGTCTTTGGAGTCCATGGTTAAGCTTGTGACAAGTGGTATAATGTGATTGGTTCAAGTAATCTATAAATAGGCACCATGGGTTGTTCTCAAATCATTCAAGAGAGTTTTGAGGAGTGAGGCACTCTAAGTGGAGAAGCTTGCTCTAGAGAGAGGAGTGGAAATTTTGCAAGAAGAAGGGAAGAAAGCAGTAGAGAAGCGGCGGAGAACGAGCCTCATCAGAGTTCGCCAAAATCAGTCATAAAAAAAGTGAGGTAAGTCTGATTCTTTTTTTTTTTTTTTTATAATCCTATAAAGGGGGAAGAGAGGGTCGTGTAGATTCAAGCGAGGGTCGAATCGGAGTTAAAACGAGGGAGATATGGCTGAAATAAGAAAACAGTGCAATGTTGTCCAAAATCTGGTGGTCGCGCATGAGTTACACACGCCGGAAAGTGGCTGCGTGTGAAGGCGTGTGGCCCACCTTTCCAGGGCATGTGAGAGCACGTGAGAGGCCTATATTTGTTTAATTTTTTCAATTTTGTCCCTACTTTAATGCCTCTTAACCCTATATAAATATATTTGAGGTTAGGTTTATTGAAATGCGTGTTTTTTGCAGAAACCTAGGCCATTTGCAGTGAAATCGTACCGTTCAAGAGATAAACCAACAACGTGAGACGCCTATACTCCAAATCCTATTTTTTATTCTCTTATGAGAGACTTCTATTGTATGAGACGTGTTTTGTGAAGTTCTTGTACTTAAACTTTTATTGTTCTCCTACGTGAAATCATGTAACATATATAAAATTTATTTTTCTGGAAAATATATGTTGTTGGCTTTTTAACTGTTGCATTTATAAAATTCGTGTGGCCATACTGTTGCACTTATTTGTTGTTGGCCGAGGGCAAAAGTCGGATATCCCCCGAGAGGCGCTATGCGTGCACCATTAAGAGAGCTCTCGTGGGAAAAATTGTGAGTCTAAGGGACAATGGATGTGGTGCTTGCATGAGTTCTATGAGTTAGGGCCAAGGTGACATGGTTAGGGACCTCTCGAGAGGTACTATGCGTGCCCCATTGAGAAAGCTCTCATTAGAGGAGGCTGACATGTTCACGAGGCACTTTGGAGTAGTTCTCGTTATTTTCTTCATACGTTTTATACTTGATCATGCATTGGTATAAACTGTTTTTTTTTTGGAGTTTCTCACTAAAAGATTCATCTTCTAATTGAACTATGTCCTTGGAATATTCAAACGTTCTAGGTTCGATAAGCAGCTCTAAGGGAAATGAGGTAGCTGAAGAATAAGTTTAGTTTATTGCCTGTAACATGTTTAGCATGTTTTTTTTTTATATACTAACCTATGTAATTTTGGATATGTTTGAGATGTTCAGTTATCACTTGCTAGAGATGATGTCCATGTAATACATTTTGTAGACATCTTGAACAATTTTATGATAAATAAAGCATTATGGTTGTGAACCATATCAGGTTCGATCTAGCTTCTGCATTTGAAATTTTAACGTTTGTCTTAGCTATTCGATTATTGGGTTTGTTAAGCTGAGAAAGTGAAAATTATGGTTTTTGGGATATTGTGTGATATATGACAGCTATTGTGATATGAAAAATTTTTATGTTCCCGAAATCCTAAGTTATAACATGCTCAAGAAATTTGGGGTGTTACAACTTGAGGCCATGGCAGCCGCTTGCTGTTGCGGCCTACTTTGGCCATCCTCGCGGTTGCCTCAAGTCACCAACGACAAACCGCAACACTCTCCCTCGATCCCTCAAGCTCTCAGCCACTCTTTCCCTCGCTGCAACTCTCGGCCACCTTTCTCTTTCATTTTTATTTTGCTCTCAAACGAACCCCTATTTATAACAGACCTGCCGCCTCCAACCAGCCTTAGTCTTCACTTCTTGAAGCCACTTTAGCCCCTCAGTTGGCAGAAGCTCCATCTCGAAGCTTCACAGAATGCCACCTTGCATCCATACGTGTACATATATATATGTATATATATTATATATTACACTATAATATAGAGAATTTACACATTTAAACCCTAATTTTCATCTTTAATTCATTTGGGTAATTCCCTAATTGTAATTACATCCTTAAACCTCAAATTAATTTGCAATACGTTTTTGAAAACGCAAAATTAATAACTCCAAGATTACTCGACAAGAATGATTTTGCCCCTGTGTCCTCACCAAGCTATTGTTTCATCCCAAAACCACCTCAAGGTTGTTCCTTACAAAAAACCAAGAACCCCTCAAGGTTCCGTTCATTCCCCGGAGGTCCCTTATAACGATTCGATTTTTCAGCCTGAACCAAAGCTGTACCAAAAACTGTCTCGGTTTTGATTTCTTTTAATACCATAAATCCTATCTCGGAACACTCGTCAATTCCATATCATTTTCCTTAGATATCTAGGCTCCAAGGCACTCCCTACAGTCGATTTGGTACTGATATCTGTAAGAGATTTTATTTAAACCCCAAATCTTTTGAAAATTTTACCTAAGGCCCAAGTTAAAATTACTCTTGAGTCCTTTGAAAATTCTTGGGTATTACATCAGAGGTTTATCTATGACATCGATCAGGATATCGAGGACCAGAGCTACCCAACGCCCATCTCCACCAACAGACTCCTACCAGCTGTCCGCCTCACTCTACCTTGGCTCCAGTTCTCCCTCACTACAAATTTCAATGTTGTATTTTGACATCAACAATTTAGATTTTATTTAATCTAAGTTATGTAATTATCTATTCAACCCGATTCAAAACCAAAAATACCCTTACAGTATTTTATAATTACTTGCATGTGATGGTGGATTTCTCTCAATTAGTTAATAAGTTTTCTCAAGTCATGTTATTCCTTTACTAATTCAATTTCACCGCCAAATTTCTAAGCAGATGTCAAAAGAATAAATAAGCATTAAGTTCTTTGAAAACCTTTAATCTTAGAAGAGAGTTAGACTTGAAATGCTATGACACACACCAAGAGAGGGGGTGAATTGGTATAAAAAAAATTACTATTTCCTTAAGAATCAAAAATAGATGTCGTCTATGAAGACCACGACTTCGTTAAACCTCAAGACCTTGAAATGGCACGATGAGGTAGCAATCGTATAAAAACAATCTCGTCTTGACAATGGAGAACACAAGAAACAAATATGAAATACTTATTTTTTTTAAAGAAAGGTTAAATATATGAATTAAGTGAGGAATATAGAGATGTTTGAAAAGATAAATAAATAAAGAATACAAGCACAAGAGAACACAGGGATTTATATTGGTTCGGCTTAAACAAGCCTAATTGTAATACCCGAGATTTTTCAGAATCAAATATGATGTAATGCCTGAGACTATTAGGTTTTGATACTTGAGAAAATAAGTCCTTTCATGGGATTATTGAAGCCTAAGACAAAATTTTATTTCTGAACCAGTGGCAAAGTCATAATTATTGAAGTTCGGGTAAAAGTGCAATTGACTAAACGTCTTGAGAATTAGTATAAAATATATGAACTTCAAAATATCTTTGGATTTCAAACTTCAATCAAATGTAGCTTTGGATTCCAAATTACAATTCAATATAACTTTGGATTCCAAATATTATTTCAATCTAGCTTGGGACAAGTGGCACACAGTGATTAGTCTCAATTTGGAAGGTAATTATGAGTCATGATGAGGGTGCTTGGGTGGCAAGAAAAGTGGTGCAATTTGATTGGATGCACAAGGATAGAAATAATTATATGGGACACATGACAGCATTTGATAAGAACACATGGATAGAAATTATTATATAGGACACATGGAACTATTTGGATGGGAACACATAGAATTCATGATGAGTCCCAAATAATTATGGTGAAACATGACAGGTTATGATTTGCTGGGAAAGTTTATAAATAGGGCCTTTGAAAAATTTGAGCAATCGATGGGGAGTTTAGGTAAAATCTTTATGGATTTGAGAGGTTTCTAGTAAAGATTCTTTTCTTAAGTAAGAGGGGAAGATTCTACAAGAAAAATGAGGGAAATCGGTGAAGAAATGAAGGAGAACGAGAGGTTCGTCAGAAATCGGACAGCCATCGGAAAATACCCACAATTGTTACAAAAATTAAAAGGTAAGTTTTATTTCTCAACATAATCTTTTAAAACACTAAAAGAGGAGTGTGGAGGAAAAAACAAGGGTCGAATTGGAGCTAAAACGAGGGAGTTATGGCCGAAATATGGAAAGTGCGCAAGGCTAGCCGAAAATAAGGGCGGCGCGTGTAGTACACATGCCTGAGAAGGGCTACGCATGAGGCCCCTTCTCCTGGTGCGTGAGGGCGTGTGAAAGCTCCTTTTCCCCTAAAATTTCATAGCTTTAACCCTCTTTTAATGCCCTACAACTCTGTATAAAAATATTTTGAGTTTATGACATGAAAATTCTGTAACTGCAGCAAAACCGAGGCCGATACCCTATAAACAGTAACTTCGAAAGGTAAACAATCAAGGTGAGTGGTTTATGCATGCTTCTTGCTTCCTCTTAATAACCCTTGGTTTCATTTGTGGATGGTTTGTTGCTAACGTCTTATGTTTCCTTTGTTTTGATCATATCATTTCTACTTTGTTGCATCGAGTTTGACCATGACAGCTTTCGTGCATGGCTTGTGGCTTGCATATCATATTCCTTTTACTTTGTCATACATCATGTTGTTTTGGTGATTGTGGCTAGTTGGTGGCTTGTCACGTGTGAACTACCACAGGGGCCTGTGTAAGGGGGCTACCTCGAGCTTGTGTAAGAGGGCTGAGGGATTCATACATGGCAAGTAAGAAGGATACCTCGTGTCTGTGTAAAAGGGCCGAGAGGATACATCTCATGTTTTATTGCTTTTGAGCATATCTTTCCTATTTTATATGCATCTCAGTATTTGTATCTGTGGCTAGTTGTTGGGATATCATGAGGGATCTCATGCTCTTGCGGTGAGCTACCCTGATGACTGCGAGGGTGATTGCAACACCTTGACCTTGTTACCACATGGGAGGTTTTTATATTGACATGATCTTGGGAGATTTCATTCTTATTTCTGTATATTTCTTTGCATAACTGCATATTGCTCTTGCATGCATTATTCCTGTCTTGTACCACTCACTTAGATGTAACTAACTAATTCAGGTGTTTCATACCCCTGAAACATTCAACATTCCAGGTATGTCAGATGTGACAGGTATCCCAGGTTCCAGTTCGGGTAAAGGCGAGGAGGTGGTGTTGGGCTAGCTTTTAAGTTTTGGATTTTTTTTACAGAATCGATGTTTATATTTGCAAACCAATCATAGTACTTGTATTTCCAATATTGTTTTGTAATTAGCAACTAAGATACTTAAGGATGTATGGTGTTTGTGTGCGGTTCTACGGCTGTACTGCAAATTCATGTATTCATAAGGCTGCTACAGTTTTCTCGTATGTCGATGCGTGATGGATTTTGATTAAACTTGGGAAATCCTAGCTATTTAGCATACTCAGGTTCGATCCTTACTTCCATTGATAAAGGATTTCCAATAACGCTCGTGTGTTGTAAATAGCATGATTAACTTGTATTTAGCTTCATTGTATATTTGAAAAGTGGGGCATTACACTAATCTACTGCGTTAAGTCCTCACTAAGGATTTTCAAGAAAAATACTATAACTCTCCTATCACATTGGATAGGCCTTTTAGCACTAGGCTAGGAAGATACAATCCTCTTGTTTAATCACGCAAGCCCTCTAGCAATGCTAGGTAATACAAACCTCCTACTATGACAAGTAGGTCATCTAGCTATGCAAGCTAGGAACAAAAGAAATGATATAAGAGATGAATTTCTAAGAGTATGCCCTCTTAGTTACAATGTAATCAAGAACAAATGCAAAGCTAAAAATATGTTTAAAAACAAATAAAATACAAGCCTTGAAAGCAAAGAGATTTAAGGCACAAAGGAAGCATAACAATTGATGAGCACTTGGGAGCTTGTAGATGGATCACTTCGGTAGTTTGAAATCTCCTCTTGACTTGAATTTATAGAGGTTTGAAAGCCCAAACTTGAAATCATCCTGTTGCAAGTAGAGAGAACACTTGAGAGTGGTGGTCACTAGCCATTAAAAGCTGTCTGCAACAAGCCAGTCGACAGCTTCTTCTAACTGATCGACAGATTAGTTCAAATATTTAAACATCGGTCGACAGATAGGTCAAAACAAGCAACAGCTTCTTAAGACTGATCGATAAGTCGTTATACAGAGGCAGTCAACAGCAAACAACAGAGAGCATGTTGTTCAATCGGTCGATAGCCTATATTAACCAGTCGACAACATGAAGAAACACTAGTCGATAGGTTTATAGAACCGGTTGACAACTTGTCTTATGTTTTGAAAACAAATGCTATCATTTTTCAACGGCAATTAGAAACAATTTTTGGAACATAATAAGACCAATGTGTTTAAGACAAAATATGATGATTTTGTTATGATATAAATACGAAAGATTGTTTTTGATTTAATTTGTATAAGATAACTTGATGAAATATAGTTTGAAATTGATTTTATTTTTATAACATACACAAAGTGTAGTCAATCATCAAAACCAAAACATCAATATCATCAGATGTGACTCACTAAACTTCCTTGATTCCTCATCTTTCGATATCATAGTCAAGTATGTGATTTATATTATCCATGAATCTAATTTATAAGAATAATTTAGTTAGTCATGCATAAATCATTAAATCATTAAAAGATGGTCAATCTTTTAAAACATTAAACACAACAATATAAATTTCTCAGGCAAATAATAATCGGTTTTGAATCAAACTAAACATGCAATCACATAATCCTAAAATTAAAATCTATCTAAATCCTAACTAAAATAATTTAATTAGACATAATTAAAATAAAAATAAAAATAAAAAGTTGAATAGAAAAGAAGAGGAGTTCCTGCCCAGATCTAAAATAGATTTGGGTCGATGTGCGTGTGCATGAGGCAATTCTGTGCGCCTTGGCTTTCCTTCTCCCAGTTCTTCCTTTTTAATTCCGCAACACTGCAATGCCTTCCAATCTCCTCCTTCACTGTGCGTCACCTCCCCTCCCCTCTTGTGCGCCTCCTTTAATATATAATATGTATATGCTATGCGTGTAGCCCTTTTTCTTCTCCTCAGTCCCCCTCACTTTATAATATATTATTATTAGATATATATATATATATATGAGGCGCTGACAGCCCTAGCCAAGTCTCCACATTCACGCCACTACCACCAATTATTATTTATATATATTATATATAAATAATAAAAGATAATATATAATATAATAATATACTATTAATTATAATAACTTTAATTATATTATAATATTAATTATTTAAAATATTTATTTATTTTTTTTCTTTTTTTATGCTCAAATTTTTGAATTTATTTCCTTTGCTGGATTTTTACAAAAAAAAATAAAATAATATAAAATTCATATAAACACACAATTTAAGTAGAAATAATAGCACAATATTAAGATAAAAATTAAATAAAAATATATATACAATTAAGCCCCATCAAGGGCCTTAAAGGTAATTGGACAAAGTTGGAGCATGGTGGATAGAATCGGTCGACAAGTTCATGGAATAGTCAACCAATGCTCACATGTTGTCGACCAGTAACGTGATGTCAACTGGTGCACAAGGAAAGCCAATCACCTCAAAACGGTCGACCGAGTGCCTTATGTTGTAGATCGTTTCTGCTATTAAATGCGATGCAACTTTGTTGCATAAGAGCAATTAATGCTCTGATACAAATGATGAAAATAGGTAAGGGAGAGGGTGAGGCATGGACGGTAGCTGTAGAGATTGGGAGGAATTTGAGGAGAGTTTGGTGGATTGCAGAGATGGTAGCAATAACAGAAGATTCGCCACGTGAAAAATCAAAAAAAAAAAATCATCAAGCAGAGGCTCTGTGGCAGCCCCTTCCGCTCTCATTCCCTTTCCCTCCACCCTTGCTCTTTTGCTTTGTTAATCTAGGGGGATCTCCCATTCCTTCATCTCTTGGAGTAGAGAGTGTAGGTAACCCGTGGCTGCACCTCCTCTCGAGCCTCCTCTATCCGCCATGAGGACTAGACCATTTTGCTCAGGCCAACCTTTGAAACCATTGCATCTCTACAGATCAAAAAATAGCAAGCCATTAGTATATCTCCAAAGCAAAAAAACAAAAATAAAGAAGTAAGTAAAAAGAAAAGGGGCAGGGTTAGCACCCTCAGGGTCTGTCTCCCCTTCACACCCTTATTCTCCTCCTCTCCTATAGCATTCTCATCTCCCACCACATCCACCTCTTTAGTGTCCCCTTTTCCATTGTCCTCTAACTAAGAGGATAATGAGGAAACAACCTCTCCAGACTTGGTCAATCATGAGGAATCAATGTCAACATCGTCTACCACCATCCATCCCGCCGCTATCAGGCGCTCATCGACAATTAAGTCAAATAAGGCCACTAGACCCCCTTGGGCTAATTTATTAACCTTTTCCTAGTGCTCATACACCAACGACTTCACGTCCAGCCACTTATGCACTGCTTCCTTTATTTCCTCTGTGTGCCCAAATCACGACAATCTCTAACAATCGTGGGGCGGCCAAACCATTAGCCACCTTATCTCGAAACCATCCACCTTTTGTGGCCCGCCCCTGAATAGCTTAACCTTATTTTTCATATTTTGGAGAGCTATAAATTCTGTCTCTTCTCTCATGAACTAGACACAATAAAAGCAATGGAATAGAGAAGTTGTAAGCTTTACCCCATATTCCTTACACAAGACAAAAAATCCTGTTAGCATGGCCCAACCATTCGGATATAACAAGGTGGCATTAACATCTCTTCCTCCAAAAATTGCATCCTAAAAGGGTACAGTGGAAGCCTAAGCCTTGCTCTTAAATTGTCCAAGCATATCGCAATGCAACCTCCCCTAACCATGGTCGTTTATTTCTCATGTGAGGACTCCTCAACCTCCATAAGTGCGAGATCCGAAAAAACTGCACGATGTTGTCTATGATTTTACCCCTTAGAACTGAGTGCTGGAGCTTGGGAGAGATTGTGACCTCAATAAGGACCTATGTGCCCGTTTATGGCGTGGAATATGGTTGAGAAAAAGCAATCGAGGTTTACCTCAAAAGTGTAAGTTTTTGGGAGGGGAAGAGTTTTCGGGAGCGAAGTCTTTTGAAAAATTAAAGTCTTTCAAAGTCTTTGAAAGACTCTTCGAGAGCTCCAAATGACTGGCTTTTCGAGAAGAAAGGTGGAAGTGCGGCCCATAGGAGACCACTATCTATTTATAGACCGAGCCTTCGAAAGCTTAAGCATCGCCAAAGCCATTTGGAGACTTTCTCTCTGATGAATTGATTGGGCATCAATTTGGGTCACCCCACATCCTAGATTTCAAGTGTCGAGCACCCACATTTTACTTTTTCCCTTTCCTTGCAGCCAAAGGCAAGAGTGGAGAGCCATTGTTATGGGGTAACCTATGAAAATTAAAGCCAAAAATCCCAAAATTCGTAGAAATATTCGAAGTAGGCCGAAAACCCAAATGATCTCGAAAAGTCTTTCAAGGCAAGAGTCTCTCGGAGCCTTCGCAGAGTCTCCAAAACAACCTAGCCCTTAGTATCCCCAAGGCCCAAGACTCATTTAGAGTCTCCGGGGCCCAAGCCATCTGTGGCACCCCCAGTCCCATTTTTGGGGTGCCACCGTAACCCATGGTTACAACCACGACCATTATCTAAATTGAATGTTGGCTATGTCCCTACAGGTTTGGGCACCTTGGGTGGGATCCAGGCTTTACCGCCTTCACTTGCTAAGAACTCAAGTCCTAAAAGAAAATAGGCAACGGGAAGGCACTCGAATCTCAGTGGAGCAACATGCTAAAATCTTAGAGCTATTACATAGGCATAATAAGATCATGGGAGCAAACTCACATAAAACCCATTATTTTTCAGTAGTAAAAAATCCCAACCTTATGCTTAGTACTCGTTCACTTCATACAAGTTTATTACAAACTAAAAATACAACCATATAACTCATGTTCTAAACAACAAAATAAGCAATTATACTGAACCTCAACCACTGGCAACTAGGCTACTTAGAACAAGGTACCATCTTAACCTAACACAACCCTTCATCTACATCTAATGGCGATACATCCACAATCGTCGCCTTTCCCTTGCTAGGTTTGGGGCTATCTATAAAGTTAGTTATAGGGGAGTGAGTCCTAAGACTCAATAAAGGCAATGTGTAAAGTAGCAAATTACAGTTCATAATAAACATAGAAAAATATGGAATGAATCATTCATGCAAACCCATCCACTCCATCCATTCCAAACTTTTGGTGGCCCCATATAATTTTTCCTGAACCCTAATATGAGTTCTTTTTAGTTCCAAATCCGTAGCCTCATGCCTAAACATTCTTCTATCATCATATACAAGTCATGATCATGTAATTTACATAAAAATGTATTAATCTTTTCAGAATTTGCTTCTAATGCCTTGATAGCACTTTTGAAAAAATTTCTCTAAAGCGTTGATAACACTAATGTCATGTCTCAAAATTCTTCTAATAAAAATTAAACATAATAAGTTAAAAAAATATTTTAAGTATTGTTTAACCCACTTCTTATCCAATCTTAGACTTTTGCTTAGTACCTTCAATCTTTAATTACACGCTGATATTTCTGGCTTGCTCAGCTTCTTTCAATTTTTTTTTCCTTATTTA
Organism: Diospyros kaki; assembly: GCA_036245055.1. Taxonomy (NCBI): domain Eukaryota; kingdom Viridiplantae; phylum Streptophyta; class Magnoliopsida; order Ericales; family Ebenaceae; genus Diospyros; species Diospyros kaki. The sequence continues at coordinate 12,461,775 of BSEG01000009.1, forward strand.
TTTCTTCCTTTTTTTTCACTTTGATAATGATTTATATACGTGTAATTTCGTTGCTTCCAAGCCATCCATCTTTAATTTCAACTACACAATCACTGTGCAACAGATAAGGCAATGACTCAATCCAATTCCTCATCCACGTGCTGCTGCACAAATTAACCACGAAATGCAATTTAATCTCATCCAATCCAACCTAAATCCCAATTGCATACTTTTGCATGGCTAGGAAAGCAGCACGCAATGTGAATTTGACTTTAGCAAGTCAACAGCAACAGGTAGCTCAGCGGTTGATGTGTGGCGTGGCAGGGAGCATCTTATGGCCACCACGTGGCGCCCCCAAATGGTGTCATTTAAACCTCTCCCTTCCACTGGAAGTTAATTCCAATTTTTCCCCAGGCTCAAACCAGTGACTTGCCAGCTAAGAGCTCTCCCTGCGCGCGGATGACGACCAAGTTACGAACCATTTCACTTTTATATATATATATATATACAAATATTACTAAAATTACGCTTAGACTCCAAAAATTTTAAAAAACTTTCAATCACCTTCTTATTTAAAAATACAATAATTTTAATTTCTTCCATTAAGTTTTTCAAATCCACAAATCACTAATAAATCTTCTTAAACTCAAAAATTATTCTTTTCCCCAAAATATTGAGATGTTACAACATTCAATGACTCCGAAGAGTCTTTGGACCCATCTAGAGGATACTCATTGGGGGACTTTGACTCCGAATATACCTTTAGGCCCTCTAGTCCCATTCAATGCATTTTCCCAAAGAGTCGGAAGACTCACATCAACATGCCACGTGTCATGTGAATCCCACCACCAAATGTCTATAAATTCTCACTCATTTCATAATAAGAGGACTTCTTGGGGACCCTTTGAGACCTCTCTATCACACACACATACTCAAGACCCAAAGACTTAAGACTCTAGACTACACAAAACCCTTCGGGAGACAACCTATCAGAAGACTCCCACTATAAACATATAGAATACACACATACATACATTCATACTTCTACTTGAAGACATCATTATCTGACTTATGCATTGGAGGGCTTGTGTAGGAAAGATTCGCGCGTGCCTTCTAACTATATATGTGCTACAGATCCTTTCAAGGCCACCCATCTTAAGACCCTTCGAACCCTATAGAAGACTATCCATCTAAAGACTCTACCAGGAGCAAGACACTTAGAAACTCTTAGAAGCCATCCGGAGATTCCCTACATCCTTATAGCTCTCCCATATAGCCAATCGAGCCCAACACCTATTAACATTCTTGTGGTGCCCCGGACCATGAGCTTTGTCCTAGACTCTGCCTGAGTTGTTCCCTAAGACAAATAAATTTAATTGTTGTATTCATGAAACAATAAATTCCTAAAAGGGTCTTTTGCCTATCCAACTTGGGATTTATCTCTCAAAAGGTATATCCTCAAACACTCTTGAAAAGAGAGATTGTATGAGTAAAGTACCTTAGGCTTTGACAGTTGGGAGTCTTATATATGCGATGATATGTACAAGACTTGATATTGCTTTAGCAGTAAGCGTTGTTAGCCGATATTAGTCATATCCTATTAAGAGTCACTAGATCGCAATGAAACATATCTTGAAGTACTTGAGAAGAACTATAGATATGTTGCTAGTTTATGGAGATGGTAATATCCATATTGATGGGTACACATATTTGGATTTCCAATTAGATGTTGATAATTGTAAATCAACATCCGATTTTATTTTTCTCTTGAATGGTGGTATTGTGAGTTGAAAATTTTCCAAGCAGGAAATCATAGCGAATTCTACCCCTGAAGCCAAATATGTCGTGGCATGTGATGTTGCTAAGAAAGATGTATGGATACAAAACAAATTTTTTTATCTTTGAGTGGTTCCATCCATTCAATAGCCATTATCTTTATATTACGACAACAATGGAGCTATTGCACAAGCGAATGAACCACAGTCTTATCAAAAGTCCAAACACATTGAACGTCAATTTCCATTCAAGAGATTATCGCACATGGGGACATGCAGTTGTAGAAGATATTTTCAGCAGATAATGTAGTTAACCCACTTACCAAGGCTATGACTCAGTCACAACTTCATCGACATCGTGAGAAGATGGGTATTCGATACCTAATACACTAGTTTTGTGGTGTACATTTGATGTAAACTAGCATTAATGCAAGTGGGAGATTGTTAGTGATGTGTCTTAAAACTAGATTTAAATGACATCTAGCGTGTGTAATAAAATACATATGATGTATCTTTGTATATCTTTATAAAAGGCAAGTTTTTCATCATTCATTACTCTCAAGTTTGTTGTATGAATGAGTCCATGAATTTTCTATTTGAGAGTCTTATTCTTAAGTTGTTAAGAATATGTGACAAGATTCTCTAGTAACAAGATTTCTTAAATATTTTTAGTCCTCATATTAATCAGATGAGGACTTTGATGAATCGATTATGGACTAGCACAAGATTTACTACCTTACCTAGTATGAGATATGCTGACGTTCGGAATTGGTCGACCGTAATTCGTTGGCCCGCATTGGTATAAAGGATCTGAAGAAGAGGAGATGCGTTGTCTGGTTCAGTTTATTGACCCGCCGACTAGTTCCTGCAAGATACTCTTATGCTCAAGTAAGTGAAATGAGTAAGTAAAAAAATACAGAGTATTAGCAAGTTGACAGAATAAGCATGCCATGGCTCTGAAAAGAGCTGGCTGATATATAGGAAGGGATGAGATTTCCCCCAGCCTGTGATGTACGTTCGTAAGTGGTGGGACAAAATATCCAGCACCGGCGAAAACGCCCATACAGCAGCAAGGTGCCGACAAGACCCTCATTAATGTGGACGGGATCCGCTATTAATGAGGATGAGATCTGCTATTAATGAGGATGGGATCTAAGGTGAACGTGTGGAAATCCAAGGGCAGCTGTAATGATGCTGCTACAAGAGGCCAAGATGGGACTGACATGAGCCGATCGAATAGGCAGAGAGAATGGGGCCAGATTGGGCTGGAATAATCTAGTTGGGGCGACCCCTAGTTCGTTTATATTCTTCGGCATATGGCCCCCTCATCGCAGCAGCTGATCTGCTAAGCCAACGAACTTACGAGAGCGACTCGGAACTGAATGTAGTTGGGAGCTCACTCGTATAGGTTTGTGAACTAGGGGTATTTCTGGGAGCTCGCTTTAACCTGCGATCTAAGCTTGGGCTCTAGCAATGTATGAGCTCGCTTCAACGAACTCAATTCGGGGTCTACCGAGTCTTATGCGACCAGGCTGGCCTGCTGGGTTGAGCCCAACCCATAAGGAGAAGAGTGGGAAATACCCCCAACTCACAGTGCGATCTTCGGACTGGGAGTTGACGCATGCCAGCCATTCTGATAGTCGATAAACCTTTCAGCTTCCCACCCAATCACTTCACATCACGTCGTTTCATGTAGCACATCTTGTCTGCGGCACATTTAATGCGCACATTTCCCATAACCGCTTAATCATTATGTTCGTGGACTCTAAAGCTGTCCCGCATCACCCTTGGATCTAGGGCAGCTCGTCGATTTCTTCATCCAATGGTGGAGTGCCTTAAATTATAAAAGGGAGAGCAAATTTTCCTCCCCTTCTTTACTGTGTCATTTTGAAAATATTTTTTGCTTCCGCAACCTTCTTCTTCTTCTTGACTCTGAGACTCCATTGCTGACCGTTCCGAAGCTCTCTGTCCTTCGTCGTCGCTTTCTTGTCGATTCTTTAACTCGACTCTCGCAGCAACCAATTACGAACAGTAAGTTTCCCATTGCCTTTTAGTTCAGTTCGTCTCTGCTCTTACCCTTTCTGTTGATTCAGTTTTCGTGCCTCGCTTCTTGGCGAAGGCTGTGCGGTTTTAAGGCTAGCTTTTATTTACTTTAGGAGGTTTAATAGGCTTAGAAACTCAACCCCTTTTTTTCTTTCAAGCTATACCCCGTTGCGAAGCGCACGTCCTGATAAGTAGGAAGCGTCTCTAGGAACTTCGATTTGTGAGGGCCTATTCGTTCTCGGCAACCTGATACGTTTTTGTTTTTTATATTGTAGATGTCTACATCAGGTCAGAAGCACTGTAACCACAAGGTAGAAGAGGACAAAACCTTTAGCTCTTTGAAGCACAGAGAAATGATGCTGCCACAAACTGTTCAAAACATGGTTTCATCAGATTCGAAGGTTGCTGAGAGAGTTCCTTAGTGTACTGCCTCCACAGTAGCCCAATGAGCTTCCGAGGAGCGTACTACTCGCAACATCTTCAATCGTTATCCTTCGAGGTTGACAGTCGGCGAGATGACATCGTGCGCTTCCACGTACCACCTTCCCTGCAACACTCGGCTGATGGTCCCTTCCTTTTGTGACCACGCAGCTTTTCCTCCTACGGGGTTCATCGCCATCAGCCCCCAACACTTAGAATTTGGTCTTAGGTTTCCACTCCAACCCTACCTCATAGACATTTTGAATGACCTTAAGCTCACTCCCTTTCAATTGACTCCCAACTCATATACTCAGATAACTTTCCTCGCCCTTATCTTCAAAAAGAACCAACTTCTTCTTCCGACCCCTGGAATACTGAGGTACCTTTACTCTTTCAAAGGTACCAAGGACGGGATGTATTATATGGCAGCCCATTCTTCAAACTGCAAGAGAGTCTTATCTCAAGGGAAAGCCAAGGGCAAGTCTAATGTTGGGGATTATAAGTCCCAATGGTTCTACATTTCCTATTCTTCCCTGTAAGACCTCAATAACTTTGGATTCATTCTTATGCCGAGTAAGTAGTTCTAGTTTGTACTTATAGTAACAATTTATTTGTTGCAACTTTTTATTTACAAGTCTTTCCAATTTTGCAGACGTCGCTGGTGGGTAACTCAAGCTGACCATTTCTAAGGCGCAAGATCTTCAAAAAGCTTCAAAGTGAAAACTAACGAAGACGATTGTGAATTCTGCGACTCCTTGCTTTGCAACTACCAGCTCACTCCTCCCTTCGAGATTAAGGAAATTAGGAAGGGCGACGTTGGAGTTCGTGGCCAGAGGGAGATAAGGTCAATCTTCGACGAGGTCAACTTTGACCAGAGCCCGGTCAGGGAAAGCAGTGTTTGTGGGGAAGTTAGGGTTGCGGCCTTACCAACATTACCGAAAGCAATGAAGCTCTAGCTCGAACGACCCGGCTCCTCCGCAATCTCAAACATACCTAAGGTCGTTCGCACGTCGTCTTCTCCTGAAAAAGTCCAAAGGGTGGGAGCTCGTATTGAGGTGAACGACTCGAGTCGTGACCTTGTCACTTTACTTGGTTTTGATCCTGCGCCGACTGCCGCGACTTCATCAAAATTGGTTCTCGCAGGTACTTTCTCGCACAGGGGGCGGCCATAGCCACTGTAAGTCATGGGAAGTCAGTGGTTCACGAGGAGGCTCCCAAGAGTAAAAGGAAAACCCCTCTGACCTCACAGGTTGTTTAGCATGCTCAGGCTGACAAAAGGAAGAAAATGATAACTTTTGCAAAGTCGAGTGCATTTGAAGTCACGGTCGGTGGGACATACTTCACCCCACTACTTGACAGCTTAGATAAGGTTCTTGGTAATTATATGAAGAACCTAGATAGTAAGGAAGTATCGGGCGAAGCGCTCGACAAGTACATCGCTCAGCATAGTCTTCTGGTAAGGTTCTTTACCCACCTTCCCACTTCTTGTTTTATCTCTTTCAAGTGTACTGACCTCTCGAACCTCATAGGCTTCCCTAGGAGTCTTCAAGTAGATGGAAGAGAGAGCTCGAGCCATCAAGGACAAAGAGAAACTCAAGGCTGCCATCAAGGTGCTGAAGAAAGGCAAGAAAGAGCTGGAGGAAAGTCTAGCCTTTGTAACTAATGAGTCCAGAAAATACCAGAACCAGGTCGAAGGCTTGGAAGATCGAGCAAGAGAGGCCGAGAGAGCCAAGATGGAGGCTGAAGACGAGTTGTATTGTCAGAAATAGGTGCTTGACTGGGCCTGTTCCCAGGCTACTTCGAAGCTAAATAAGTCCGAGGCAGAGCTGGCTGCAACGCAAGGCAAATTGGAGCTAGCTTGGTAGGAGGTTGAGCAGCTAAAGGTCGATGTCGAGGTTCGGGTCACGAAAAAGCGTGAAGAGGTCGAATCTGATGTGTGTAGTGCGTTTGTTTTTCTTAGTGGAAAGTACATCCAGATCTCGACTTCTCGTTCTTCCGCAAGGAAGCGGTGGAGGCAGTGAAGAAATATGCCGCCGATGCTACGAGCTCAAGAGTCGCTCTCACCCCGTCTAAACCTGGTCAGACTGTGGTCGACCTTTCTGTTGAGGATGCCAGCAACCCTACTCCCCAAGATGCGGTAGACTCAAGCTCAACTTCTCTAGGCCATTAGACTTTTCTACTTTTTCTCGACTGATTCTTGTACTTTAGATTTTGAAGGCAGTACACTTTTCTCATTTAATTGGGTTTCTTGCTTCTTCATTCTTTGTTGCGAACTAAAAACTGAACATAAGGATGAATTTAAATTTAGTTAGTTCAAGATCATCTTCAGCTCACAGATGATAAATCTTAAAACCAAGAAACTTTTGATAATAAAGTAAGTCATCGTTAGTTTGGGTCGTACGTCCAGTAGGTCATGATCATGGAATCAAATCTAAGCTAACATATAGTATCTCGATGAACGTTAAATTAATTCACTTTTCCCTGTCAAGTTATACGCCCAGGTAGATCATAATCTGATCCCAGCTAACGTGCCATGACTTTTAAGGGCTTAGTGAGATTAAGATGAACATTCAGGTAGGTCACAGTCCATGACTTTTGTCAAGATAAGAGAACCCCAGCTGGTTAACCATGACTCATAAGTTTTTAGCCGAGGTGGTGACTTATCTAGCGCCAAACCATGACACTGCGGTCAAGATGAATGGGTTCCAGTTCGCCGACCACGACTTAGGGCAAAGACTAAGATGAATGCTCAGATAAGCCGCAAACCATGGCATGTTGGCCAAGTTGAATAGACCCTATCTCGCAAACCATAGCCTTTTAACCCCAAATTACAATTATTTCCTCTTACTTAATATTTAACAAAAAAAAATGGAAATAATAAGTGTTGTCGGCAATGATGATAAATTCAAGTCGTTAATGGAGAAAAATTAGCCTAAGAAGAACATCAATCAGACATCATGTAAAGAAAAGACGTTGCTTATCGAAAGTATGGTTTGAGATGTTCCGCATTCCAAGCTCGTGGGAGGAAAGCTCCATCCATGTCGGCCAAATGGTATGCTCCGTTGCTGAGGTTTTCCTTTATGGCATAAGGGCCTTCCCAGTTTGGTCCTAACGTTTTGTCTGAGGTCTTGCGAGCTCCGGGAAGAACAAGGTGCAGTATAAGGTCACCAACATTGTAGCTCCAAACTCGAACCCTCTTGTTGTAATATCTTGCTACCCGTTGTTGATAGGTCACCACTCTTACACGAGCTAGCTCCCTTGTTTCCTCAAGCAAGTCAAGATTCACGGCTAATAAGCTATCGTTGTTCTCTGTATCAAAGGTGGCTCTCCCCTGGCTGATTACCTCGTGTTCTACAAGGATCATCGCCTCAAATCCATATACCAAAGAGAAAGGGGTTTCTCTCGTGCTGGTGCGAGCTGTAATCTGGTAGGCCCAGAGCACGACTTGTAGTTCATCCACCCAGGCCCCCTTTCTGGCTTCCAGCTTGGTCTTTAATGTCTGCTTAATTATTTTGTTGAAAGCTTCAACTTGGCCGTTGTCTTGCGAATGGTCCACAGCTGTGAAGCTCTTCTTGATCCCTAATGATTCGCAAAATTGAACAAACTGCTCGTTGGTAAATTGGGTTCCATTGTCCGTGACTATCTGTTGAGGAATTCTGAACCTGCAGATGATATTACTTCATACGAACCTTTCTACCTTTGTAGTGGATATCTGCGCGAGGTCCTTCACTTCTGCCCACTTGACGAAGAAATCAACAGCCACTATAGCATGCTTACATCTGCCGCGATCTATTGGAAGTGGCTCGATTAGGTCAATGCCCCACTTGGCGAAGGGCCATGGGCTTCTCATTTGTTGCAGGTAAGCGAGGGGAGTTCGCGATATTTTTGCAAACCTTTGACATGCGTCACACTTCTTCACCAAGTTCATAGCATCTTGCTCCATGGTAAGCCAGTAGAAACCCTAGCGAAATGCCTTTTAGGCTAAAGACGCTCCCCCAGCATGATTGCCACAGTGACCAGCATGAATTTTTGCTATAACTACTTAGCAATCAGGCTCACCTATACATCTGAGTAATGGGGCTGAAAACCCTCTTTTGTACAGGATATCATCATGAATACAATATCTGGCTGCCCGAGATCGAGTACGTCGTGCTTTTAACTTGTCACTTGGCAATTTTCCTTCTTGTAAATATTCCACGATGGGTCTCATCCATGAATCTAGCCTTAACTCAATTGCCAATGTCTCATTTTGCCCCTCTGTGCTTGGTATGGCTAGGAACTCCACGGGGATGGCCTCCAATGATTCTGCATCTCCTACTGACGCCAAGCGAGCCAAGGCATCGGCGTGAAAGTTCTAGCTCCACGGGACTTGATTCAATTTGCACTCCTCGAAAAGGCGAAGTAATTCCTGAACTTTCTAGAGATATGTTGCCATCTTTGGGCCCTTTACCTAATACTTCCCCCATATCTGAAAAACTACAAGCTGGGAGTCACTGAAGATTGCTAATTGCTCTGCCTTGACGTCTCTTATCAAGCGCAGACCAGCCAGCAGTGCTTCGTACTCGACTTCATTGTTAGTCGCCCTGAATCCGAACCTTAATGCATATGGAATCTAGTGCCCCTCTGGGCTTATTAAGAGCACGCCAGCTCCAGATCCATGCTTGTTGGAGGAACCATCGACAAATAACTCCCAGACTGGAGAGACTAAGGAAGCGGGCTCCTCCACCGGTCCTGTAAATTCTGCGATGAAATTCGCCAGCACTTACCCCTTTATGGTTGACCTTGGCTTGTACTCTATATTGAATTGGGTGAGCTTAATAACCCACTTGAGTAGGCAACCGGATGAATCAGGCTTTTGCAAGATCTGCTTCAGTGGATGTTTAGTCAGTATGCCAATCTGATGAGTTTGGAAATAGGGACGTAGCTTCCTTGATGTGACCACTAAGGAAAAAATGAGCTTCTCCATGGGGGTGTACCTTGTTTCGGCATCCAGTAGCCAGATAATATATCGAGTACTGCACTTGGTCTTCTTCTCGCACTAATGCTGCGCTGATAGCATACTTAAACACTCCCAGGTAGATGATCAACTCTTCCCCTTCCTTTGGCTTTAACATGAGGGGAGCCCATCCCATGTATTCCTTTAGTTGCTAGAAAGCGTTCTCACACTCCTCCGTCCACACGAAGCTCTTTGCTTGCTTTAGGGCATTAAAGAATGGAATGGACTTATCAGACGCCTTGGAGACAAACCTGCTGAGGGTAGCGATCTGGCCATTAAGGCTTTGTACTTCTTTCGTCTTGGTCGGTGATCGCATATCAATCAAGGCTCGAATTTTCTCGGGGTTAGCCTCGATTCCTCTTTCATTCACCATGAATCCCAAGAACTTTCCAGAAGCCACACCAAATGAGCATTTGATCGGATTGAGTTTCATCTGGTACTTTGTTAGAACCTGGAATACTTCTTCTAGGTCATGGATGTGGTTGGCAACCTGCTTGGACTTCACCAGCATGTCGTTAATGTATACCTCCATTGTTTTTCTGATCAGATCTCCGAACATCATGTTGACCAGCTGCTGGTACGTCACTCCTACATTTCTTAATCAAAAGGGCATTACCTTGTAGCAGTATAGCCCCCAATCCATCACAAACGATGTATGCTCCTCCTCGTCAGGGTTCATAGCGATCTGGTTGTATCCTGAATAGGCATCCATGAAGCTTAGAAGCTGGTGACCAGCCATTGCATCCACGAGCTAGTCAATTCTAGGTAGAGGAAAATTGTCTTTGGGGTAGGTCTTGTTTAAATCTATGAAGTCGACGTAGGTCCTCCACTTTCTATTATTTTTCTTCACGAGGACTGAGTTCGCCACCCAGATAGGTTAATGGGCCTCCCTGATGAATTTGCTAGCCAAAGGTTTGTCCACCTCTTCCTTCAAGGTCGTGTAACGCTCAGCCGTCATGGGTCTTCTCTTTTGGCGAACCGACTTCTGGATGGGATCGATGTTGAGTCGATGCAGTATTATATTTGGGTCTATTCCCACCATATCTTCATGGTTCCATGCGAATACATCCAATTTTTTTTTGAGAAAATCAGTCAATTGGGATTTTACCTCGAGGGAGAGGCCTTTGCCCACTTGGAGGCATCTTTCGGCATCAAGGTCGCTGACCACAATATCTTCCAATTCATCTGCTCGGCTGGCAGCTCGGTCGCAATCCACGTCGCACGGGTCCAGATCATGGCTGACTCCCTGGCTACTAATGACTCGTGCTTCCCCCTAGAGACCATATTGACCTTTTTTCCTTTGAGCCCTATTTTCAGTGCCTCCTCATAGTAGCGTCTTGCCGAATACTGCTCGCCTCTTACGCACCCGATCCCATTTGGAGTCAGGAACTTGATTACCAAAGCTTTGGTTGACACAACTAGGTTCAAGTTGTTCATGGCAAGCCTCCCCATGACGACATTATATGCAGAGGGACTATCAATGATAAGGAAATCCACCATTGCTATGGCCTGAAGACCTAACTCCCCAACCATGAGTAGGAGCCTTATACGTCCTTTCAAGATTACTACGTCACTAATGAAACCATATAGTGGTTCTGGGGATGCTATTTGTTAGTCGGACCCTAGTCCCATCTAGTCAAAACAACCCTTGTACGTGACGTTTACTTAACTGCCCATATCCACCATGATCCTTCGCACTTCCATATTGCCAATCCAGCTCAGACCACGAGGGCATTGTTGTGCGGCTAGTGCACATCTCTAGAGTCATCCTTGGTGAAGACGATATCATCTGAAGCCACATTGGCTCTCTTGGAGGGTCCTCCTTGGCTGCTATTCCCAATGAGAAAAAGGTGATCAGTTTCCCGAACATACCATTTGTGGGATCTGTTAGAAGTCCCTGCAATATGAGGCCCTCCATGTATGGTAAATATGGTTCTTATCGTAGGTGTTTGGTCCACCTCAAGGGCTTGACAAGGACTTGGTTGGGCTAGTTGTTTGGACTGTTGATATCTTGGGCGCACCACTTAGTCACGTAGGCGACCCCTCCTAATTAATTCTTTAATCATGTCCTTTAGCGCCCAACACTCGGAAGTGGTGTGTCTGACCTCGTTATGATAGGTATAGAACTTGTTCTTGTTTCTGTATTTGTCGGGGGTCCTTAGAGGGTTAGGCCTTCCAAAGTCTTACTTATTCTGCTCCGTGGCAAAGATCTTGTCCTGAGAGTCAGACAGGACATTATAACTTTCGTATTGACCTTGGCGTACAGGTCGCTCCACTCCTTACTCATACGTTACCTTCTTAGTGGCCTGGTCGTTGGTGCTTTGTCCATGGCTTTCTTTTCGGGGTTCCCCATCACCTCTCTTTTTATTTTGGATGGTGCTCTCTCCCCTTTTTTTCTTATTATTTGGCCTTTTCAAGCCAAAAGCTTCCTCTCATCAGACCTTCTTTGTAGCTCGCTCATAGAACTCGCCTAGGTCTCTTACGGGGGACTTGTAAATGCTTTCATAGAGCTTCCTATTCTTTCAAAGGCCGGCGGAGATTGCAATCAAAATACTCTCGTCGAAAGGGCTTTCCACATTATTTACCTCACACCTAAACCTTTCTATATAATCCTTCAAAGATTCACCAGTCTATTAGAACACCGTAGCGAGGTGACATGTTGGGGCGAGCTACCTCTGGAGCGATCTATACTGGTCTATAAATCTCCTCTGACACTCCTCCCAACTGCAAATATTGTGAGGGTGGAGCCTCCTTAACCATGCCCGAGGTATGTCTCCCAAGATCGCAGGGAAAGCTCGACATTTTGCAAACAAGCTGGAAGTTTGCAGGTCCATCTAAACATTGAAAGCATCCAGGTGATCATATGGGTCGTTATCCCTATTGTACTGAGGGATATAAGGGACCTTGAATCTATAGGGGAGAGGCTCCAGCTCGATTTCTTTGGAAAATGGAGTCCTCTCTTCATGGTCTTCCCTTTGGTTATATGTTCCCTGTCTCGCTTCCAGCTGCTGGATCTTCAGCATTTGTTCCCCCACTACCGGGTCCCGATTAGTAGATCGCTCCATGAGGGGCTATCTTTCCCTTGTAGGGTCTTGCTCTGGGGAATGGCGATCCCATGGATGAGGTCGCCTCTTGAGCTCGTGATCAAGGGAGTTACGGTGGGTAGTGTAACTGGGGTTGACTCTGACTGAGCTATCCCTTAGGTGTGAATTCCCATGCTGTTGACTTCCTTCATGAGTGTCCTCACGACGATCTTTGCAAGGACTCACACGTGTCCTTCGCTTAGTGGGATGTCCTTCTAGTTCATCTTCGTGGTGCCGCCGCTCTCTTGACCTCTGAGAGTGCAGGTTTGAGGAGCGGACCGACCCAGCTCGCCGCAAGTCTCTTCCGGCTTCTCTTTCCCCTGGAGAATGAATTCTACCTAGAAGTCGAGGGGCTCCCATAGATGGAACGACCCCTCCCTACATTTGTGCGACCTGGACTTACGCTTAGGCCAACACCCTAACTGCGTCAGCGAGCTCCATGACGGTGTCCTCTAACGCTTCTTGGCGTTGCTGTCAGGCCTGCATTGCCTCTATCCTAGAGGCAGGGGTCGCAGGCGAGTAAGGGCACCATCTAGAAACGTTGGGGATGGACCCAACTGGAGGGGATATATAGAAGCGGATGCAACCACGCCCCCAACTCGTGGAATTTTCAGCAGCCGATTAGCATGGTTTGTAGGTGGGTTGAGCATCACCTTGGAACCTCTCGTATTTCTCATTTTTAGCGTTGATATTGACCAGAGCGGCCCCTTCTAGCGCCAAAATGTTGACGTTCAGAATTGGTCGACTGTAATTCGTTGGCCTGCATTGGTATAACGGATCTAAAGAAGAGGAGATGTGTTGTCTGGTTCGGTTTATTGACCCGTCGGCCCGTCCCTGCAAGATACTCAGATGCTCAAGTAAGTGAAATGAGTAAGTAGAAAAATATAGAGTATTAGCAAGTTGACAGAAGAAGCATACCATGGCTCTAAAAAGAGTTGGCTGATATATAAGAGGAGATGAGATTTCCCCCTGCCTGTGTTGTACGTCCGAAAGTGGTGGGACAAAATATCTAGCGCTGGCGGAAATGCCCATGCAGCAGCAAGGTGCCGACAGGACCCTCATTGATGTGGATGAGATCCGATATTAATGAGGATGGGATCTGCTATTAATGAGGATGGGATCTAAGGTGAACGCACGAAAATCCAGGGGCGGCTGTAATGATGCTATTGCAAGAGGCTAGGATGGGACTGACATGGGCTGAGAGAATAGGGCCAGATTGGGCCAGAATAATCTAGCTGGGGTGACCCCTACTTCGTTTATATTCTCCGACATATGACCCTCTCGTCGCAGCAGCTGATTTGCTATGCCAATCAACTTGCGAGAGCGGCTTGGAGCTCGCTCGGAATGTAGTTGGGAGCTCGCTCGTATAGGCTGGCGAACTGGGGGTATTTTTGGGAGCTCTCTTTGACCTGCAATCTGAGCTTGGGCTCCGACAATGTATGAGCTCACTTTAGGAAACTCAATTCAGGGTCTACCGAGTCTTATGCGACTAGGTTGGCCTGTTGGGTTGAGCCCAACCCATAAGGAGTAGAGTGGGAAATACCCGCAACAAGATACTAATGGTTAAGGGTGGTGAGTCACATACAATATAGCATGTGATGTTTATAGTAAACTCGTGTGTGGTTGTTGAATAATGCACTGAATGTGACACCGATGATTAATCACATGGCAGTACGAATAATGATCTTGTCTTCGAGTTGTGATTGTGTAACTGATATTTTGATTTAAACTAACACAGTTGTCTTATGTATTGGTATGCGGGATTTGCTAATGCGCTAAACCATCCAATTGTGATGTGGGGACATTTATCTATTTGGTCTCATATTGTTGGAGCATGGAAACAAGTGCTTAGGGATATGATCTATCACCCTCATCTTGATGAGATGAACGTCCTATGTGGTCTACTATTAGTATGACGGGAAAGTCCTTGACCAAAACAGTATGATTAATTAGGAAAGTATTTCTTGAGGTGTCATCTAGTCGCATTGATGAGATCAAAAACATAGTTGCTGAGTTTGTGAGCTTATCGTACCATGTCTTTCACTCGGTCGGGATGTTGAGTGATGAAAGGATTGTATTACATGATAATCATCGACTGTAATAGGCTCATTTGAAGTTTGACTTCATTCTCTTCTATATTGTGTTAGGTCGTATTCCTCGGTTGATTTGTCCTTGTTGATTTAATATAAATCAATCAACCATTTCTTACAATGAGGATCGAGTTTAAGAACGTTCTCTTGTCGTTTTCTACAATAGTTTGCTAATAAAGTGTTAGAGAATGATGAAAGAGCAGGATAACATGTAAGAGGCTTGTCTCTCCCTTTCTTTTCCTTCCCACCTTCTCTCTCATAGTTAGTTCTTGTCCATTTTTTTAGGGTTTTGGTATTTAAAGTATGAGAAGAAGAGAATGGAGCTAGTTATCTTGGCTTTCACAAATTCTCTCTCAGTATTTCACTTCTTCTCTTCTATTCTTTCTAGAAACCCTTCCTCTCCTTGCTCTCCATTGCTCCTTCTTGTAATTGTTATTATAGCAATCCATTCCAATAGTGAGGCTGTTTTAGATTTGTGCTTATTGATACTCCTAAATCCATTTACAATATCCATCATCTACAAGGAAGCTTGACTAGCACATAAGCTTCATGTAGGGTTCCTCCTTTACTTAGAGTGTGGATTTACCAGGGCCTTTGTGTAAGCAAGGGATGGACTAGTCATTCATTCGTTTCATTCAGAGTAGTACATGACTATTGAGGAGCATTTGGTGAGGATGGGAACTGCCTCAACTGCGTTTCGGCATTCACAACATCTACAGGTGTTAGTGTAGGTGCTCTAGACCCAATCAGATTGGGCATGTTGTACACTGACAATTGCAATCATATTTATTATTAAATAAAGAGTTATTCAATTTCACAAGAAGTCATTCTATTAGTTTCTTGTTATTATTGTAATGACCAGATGAAATTAGATAGAATTCCATATAATGTATAATGTGATTAATCTATAAAGATGTGAGATGATACATCATAATTTGTAGACATCATTAAATGTCCCAAGTCGTAGCAATGTCAAGAATGGACATTGACAATTGCGATAAGACTTGTATGTGCTATGTTTTTGTTATCTGATAGCATTGGGGGTCTCACACCCATAGACATGGGGATGCCTAAACAAGTACATAGGTGATCAATGTTAGAGAATGTGTCACTGGACATAACTTTCCATGAGAATCCATTTTGATTATATGTTGATGGAATTCTTATATGAGATGGGTATAACTAATCCTTGGACCTGAGGTTGTCATGGTCATCTCATAAGAAGACTGGTATGCTTTGACATCGTTTCGATGGGCCTAGATAAAGGTTACACATGGGCGATCGTTGCGCATATCGCGAGGCTTATGGAGATGGGTGCATAACCAAGATGTGACTCGTTAATCCCTTGATAAAGGATAATGTATCTAATACACCTTCAGTGAATATTCACTTTAAATCCATGGCCATGGTGAAAGAGATCAATAAGGAGTTATTGATTCATTTTCTATGAGTGAAGATATCCGAAGGATCGGAGAAAACTCATGCGATCGTAATCAAGCAACACGTCACCATACTTGAGATTACAGAAGACACATTGACGAGATGATCGAATTGCACAGTAACCATGCTTGTGAAAGATTGTTTGTAGATTATAAATCCTTCTAAATAATTGGGTAGGCATGACGCCTTGCTAGAGGCCAATCTTATCTTATGTATTTATACCATCATATTTTAAACATATTCAGAAGTCTAATGAGTCATACGCAAAAAGTACGATTCCTGGCTTAAACCAGGAGAGCGAACGTATGGTTAAGTGGGACACTTCAGTAAGAAGTTATGCTGTCGTAGGTTCTCACCGAAAAAGAACAAATAAACGTAATGACGTCAATTTGACGAGAGGTCATCATAAAGGAAATAGTTTCTTAAAATGACAATTGATTAAATTAGGAAGGAGTTTCTAATTTAATAATTTTCTATATTTGTTGGAGTGACAAATAGAAAATAATATAAATATATATTATTTGGGCTTAAATTAATATTTGGGATAAATAAAGTATTTGGGTCAAATATTAAATTAAAGATTATATTTGGGTTAAATTGGATTTGGGCTAAATATTTTAGTTAAACTTATTATTGGATTTTGACCACTTAATTAAGTTGCTAGTTAGACTAGGACAAATCCATTTAATTAAGTTCCTAGTTGGACAAGGATAAATGGGTCGGCCCATATCCATTAGGGTTTAGAAAACCCTAAAAGGTCTTGCTCCTCTATAAATACCCCCTTAAGGGTTACCCAAATTAACGAATAGTTTGTGTGATTTTTCAAGAGTTGAAAAAGTTGTCATTAACTCTCTCTTGTTTTTTTCGGCATCGATTTGAAACACAAGCCACATAAAGGAGAATGAGCTAACACTCTCATTCCGCTCTCCTCACCAAAGGACGCTTGCCTTGTATCACGAGTTAGAGATCAGACACTTAGAAGACTCAAATCTGTGAACGATTTGAAAATCTATAGGTTAGATTTATTTTATTATGTATGTGATTATTTTGATTTTGACGTTGATCCAATCACCGAGATCGGGGTAAAGTTCAAAATTTTTGAACTACGCTGCTTGCCCCGTAGCGATCTTGCTTAACTTTCAACAAGATCATCCAGTGAGATGTATTTTTTGAACACCTTATGGATAGTTCGATTTTTATTACATATGGTTGTTAGATACCGGGTCTTGCAAGGTGATCTTGTTTTCTTTCACTACCTATTTTATGTTATTTTTGAAAAGGTTTTGAAAATCGACTGTAACCCTTGCATGAACCACCAAGTTGGTGTTTCCTTTCAAATACAACATGAGGCTCAACCCAAGAAAATGTGCCATTGGTGTTCGATCAGGCAAGTTCCTTGGCTATCTTATTACACAAAGCGGAATTGAAGCTAGCCCAGAAAAGATCCAAGCCATACTAGATATGCAATCTCCTTCATGGTTGTCAAAATCCCAATTCAACTCTTATAATTTTACAATTTTATGTGTTTGAAAGCTCTAAACGACTCAACACCCATATAAAATCTAAATTGTCATAAAATCGAAGTGAATCTCGATTTAACTTGGTAACATTGGTAGAATCCCGAGTTAGATAACGATTTTACCGATTTGAACTTTCATGCACAAAAATGCTAGAGACAAAAAAATTCCATCTAGAGGGAATTTTTTTGTCTTTAACCAACATAGTATTAATTCTGATTCTAGGGATGCCCTCTGCCTCTGCCTTTGCAAACCCTTATCTCTTTTAATCACCTTCGTTATGGCCTTCCATAATCCCCCCTTATAGCATGGTTGCTTAGTGCTTACTGTCACCGTCGATTCACAACTTCGATTGCTAGTGCCATTGTCGATTCACAAACAAAAACTATTGCTTAAGCCACCATCAATTCCCAAACATGAATTGACGTTTCCGTGCTCTTTTGCTCAATGCTGCCATTTTCATGTAACACGAATTGATTCATAGCTTCAATTGCTCAATGTTGCTATTGATTTAGCTTAAAGGGGTATACAACTTTGTTTGTTTATTCTTTTTAAATTTCTTCATTTGTTTCTTCTTTTGCACTTTCTTAGTCTGATTTAGTGATTCATGTCCACCACAGCTTCATCCATTTCTTCTTCATTTTTCTTCATTAATTTGATTATTGTTGGTTTCCTTAATTTGAAAGTAAATTATTATTGGTTTCCTTAAAGAATTAAATGTTTGTTGGAGTTTTTATTATAATTATTGTTTGTAATGTAGAAGTTTACCAATGTGTATTATTTTTATTTATATTAGGTTATAACTCACATGACTTATGAGAATTTACATTATATTAACTAATATTCAAAATTTTCATTATGGATGGATGGATGAATGATTATAAATGGACTTAATATTTAGAAATTTCATATTACTTAGTATTTTTGAAATTGATAGATGAAGTTATTTTGAAATAGATAACATATATTTCATTCATAATAAAGAGTAAGGTTGAAATAATCATGTTATTAAGCAATATTAATTCATTTTTTATAAAATTATTGTTGTTGCCAAAATACAACAATTGAAATTTGTAGTACGGGAGAGCTGAAGCCGAGGCAGAACGAGGTAGACAGTTGGCAGGAGTATGCCGATGGAGATCGGCATTAGGCAGATCGAGTTTGCGATATCCTGCCTAGAGTCATAGATAGACCTCTAAGGGCACCTTCAGTGGTGAATTGCTCCATCAGACAGTGGTCTCCCAGGTGCTCGAGGCATAGCTGCACTCACAAGAACAAGTTAGAAGGCATGCGAGAATCCCTTACCCGCATATGCCCTCCGATGCTTAAGTCAGTACAAGTAGGAAAACAATGCAATAGACAAGTAAAGCATGTTGGCATTGAATATAGAACAGTCATACCTTTCCCGACGAGAGAGGATCAATCTCGGTACGGTTATAAGTAACATGGGATGGACTTGCATGCTAGCAACGATCGGACAGGCTTGAGAGGAATCCCCCCGGAGGGCCGATCAACCTAGGGGGCCATTTGAGAAAGGGTGGGCCTCACGGTGGGTTACTGAAGCAGGGTCTCAGCCCCTAAGGGACCTATCCGAGCATAGCTCCAGGCTGGGTGAAGATGCCGCTAGACGTTGCCCGCTTAATCATACATATTATTTATGAATATGAATAGTCTATGGCATTAGTACGCTACAAGGTATCATGCAATATGTATGTAGTCAAGTGGCCTATCTTGGGTGTTTCCTACTATGCACAACATATGTATATGCAGGTTAGGTGTTTATCATGGGGAATTATAATGGAAAGTCATGGGGGGACTAAGTCATGGAGGTAGGGCTCGTTATGCACTTAGGAGACATGCCTTACCATTTAAGTGCCTTAGAATATTATGAGGCCATCCCAACCCATAAAGCCATCTCTCTGGCCACCACGTGAGTATACATGTCATACATATATATATATATATAAACCCTATATGTTACACAAAGAGAGAAATAGATGGAGAGAGAGAGAAAGAGAGAGTTGGAAATCGATTTTCCTGGAAGGCCTCGGAGAGCACCTCACCGAGAGGCCTTGGCTGGAGCTCTTGAGGAGAAGCCTTCCCGAGAGACGACTTACCGAGATGATTCATGCCTTTCTGAGAGAAACCGAGGGAGAAAGAGTCATGCCGAGGGGAGGCTAGCTGTGAGACTTGTTGCTGAGAGAAAAATGTGCCTCATCGAGAGACTTCCATCAACCATCGAGAGCCTGGTTGCCCTTTCTGGGAGGGTTGTCATGGCCGCCGAAGAGCGGCTGGCTTTTCAAGAGAAACCACCGAGAGGATTAATTCTCTCGGCGGGAATAAGCCCTCTTCAAGAGGACAAATTCCTCTCGGAGAGGAGGCTGCAGAGAGCCTCTGAAAGCTGTCCAAAAATCCCCCCCCCTCTTTTTCATTCCAGCCTCCTTCCTTTAGGAAGAAGAAGAATACCCCTTTTACAACCACTTTTCCTTGGACCAAATTGCCCTCAAAGGCATGCCTTTTTACCTCATTGCCATTATCAATGCTCTTTAGCCCCTTTATTTATGGTTCTTTCTTGGGAAACATGTCCTGGCTCGAGATCACTTTTGAGATTTACCCGCCTAGGCCTATTAACCAAAATATCCCTAGGCGTCTGATGACCAAAATACCCCTAGGTGGACACTCAGGAATTCTATAGCACAACAATTATGTTTTTATAAACTTATATTTACATAGATTAAAAGGTATTTTTAATTGTCTCTAAGATCTTACAATTTTACGATTTGATTTTATGGACCCTCTTCGATTCCAATCTGGATTTTAACAACCTTGGTCTCCTTCTAATGTAAAAGAGGTCCAGTGGCTAACTGTCCATCTTGCAGCCCTTACTCGCTTTCTCTCTAAGTCTGTCGAGAAAAGTCTGTCGTTCTTTCAAGTATTAAAAAGAGGAAAAGACTTTCAATGGGATGACAGCTATGAGCAGGCATTCTAATTGCTAAAAGATTACCTCCAAGAAATACCACTACTTACTAGGAAAAAGACAGGGGAAACATTATATATGTACTTGGGGTTAGCTAGGCAGCAGTCAATGTGGTGTTATTTAAGAAAATTGACCAAGTGGATCAGCCTGTATACTATGTTAGTCGAGTAATTCATGAGGTCGAGACTAGCTATCTCTATACAGAAAAAATGGTTTTTCCATTGGTTGTGGTGATAAGAAAGCTCAGGCCATACTTCCAAGCACACACGATCATAATACTCACCAATTAACCTTTGCGTCAAATTCTCCAGCGGCCCGAGCACTTAGGGAGACTCACTAAGTGGGCAATTGAAGTTAGTGAGTACAATCTCCAGTTCGAGCCTCATAGAGCCATTAAGGGTTAAGCACTGGCAGATTTCATAGTTGAATGTACTCAAGTGTCAGAATCTGAGATAGGGTTTCCACCTGAGTGGGTTTTATTCGTGAATGGAGCTTCAAATGTACAGGGTAGTGGGGCTGGCATTATACTAATGTCTCCTGAGGGTGGAGTTTTGGAGTACTCTTTGCAATTCACCTTTCTTAGCTTAAACAATGTGGCAGAGTACGAAGCCCTTATCATCAGCTTGGCTATCGCCAAGAAACTAGAAGTGAAGAAAGTGGTAGACAAAGCTACGCACAACCACCAGTAAGGTGGTACTCCACTCTTATATCGCACTAGGGCACCTAACAAATACTACCACACCCATTCGGGGTCAGACCTTTCTCAAAGAGACTATGGGTTTCGATGACCTCTCTCCTGCATTCCACTAGGGCATGCATTAGATGTACAAGTTCCCAGGCTCCTATAGTCTCAAAAAGGTTAGCGCATGGGATGATAATCGTTAAACCCCTACAATATCTACGAGTCTAAGGTGATCTCAGAGGTCAGGATATGTTTGTCTCCCTAGTTGTGGTAATAGTAGTGGCACCACTCACTGGCTACAAAATGTCCTTGTATCCATAAAACAAACAAGACAACTAAGCCCTACATGCCTTCACACATAGGTAACCATTGGTAATCAAGTATCGTTTAGTTCCTTATTGCATATCCTACAATAATCCAGGTCAACCCGCATCCCAATCTTTGAGGAATCAGGCACCTTGGGACATTTTACTCTCTCATTTGCCTTCCAACCAAAGGTAAGAGTAAGGAGCCATCGTTGTGGGGTGCCTTATGAAAATCAAGGCTAAAAATCCAAAAATCCTAAAAATATCCCAAGAAGGCCGAAGACCCAGATGACCCCAAAGAGTCTTCCAGAGACTCCGAAAAGTCTTTAAACTAGCCAATCCCTTAAACTCATAAAAGTCTAGGACTTATCTGAAGAGTCTTCTAGGCTAAAGTCACCCGATGACTCCGAGAAATCTTTAGACAACCCATCCAGATGACACTTTTCGGGGTATTCTATCCCCGAAGGTACCTCTAGGGCCTCTGGCCTCATCCAATGCATTTTTCCCCAAAGAGTCAGGACACACATCAGCATGGCATGTGTCATATGGCCCCACCACCAATACCTATAAATACTCCTTGCTACACAACAAACCAAGTGAGAAGACCCAAATCTAGAACCCGAAGAATCTGACCCTAGTCACACCCTAAACCCATCGGGAGACTACCCATTAAGATACTCTCATTTGAAGACACCCATCTGGAACATCACATCATACACATACATTCATACTTCTATTTCATGACATCATCTAACTTAGGCATCGGAGGGCCACATAGGGGAGCTTTCCACGTGCCTTTTGATTGTTCTTTTGTTGCAGACCCATCCAATGCCTATCCATCCAGAGACCCTCTGGACCAGTCAAAATACTAGCCCGTGGAAGACTAAGACCCATTGGGAAGTAAGGCTTTCGAAGACTCCCAAAAGCCATTCGAAGACCCCAAGCATCCTCTCTGCTCTCCCAGACAATGGATCGAGCTAGACACCTGTTAACCCCCCTTTAACATCATGGACCTTACTCCCTTGCCTGGACTCTGCTAAGCTATTTTCTAAGACAAATAAATTTAATTATTACATTCAAGTATCAAAAATATTTTATTAAATTTACAAGATATGCATAATTTATCCCAATTTATATATACTAGACATCATCTAAATCTAGCATTAGGGAATCAACGCTAACATCTTCTTCTTTGATTTTGCTGCCATTCGCATATCTATGTGTGTGATATATTATATGCAATGAGTGGTTGGGCAATATGTGAGTGGAGGAGGAGATTGCAAGGTGTTGTAATCACATGGCAGTGTTGCACATAACTTCTCAGAGAATTGTAATGAACGGAAGCATCACGGGTGGAAATTAATTAATAGTCAGTAGGATGGACAACTATGGTAGATCTGATGAAAACATTTGTCATTATCATTGCAGGAGACCAATGTGGGCAGCCACAAAACATCTCTAGCGTGATAACAGTTGTCGGGGGCTGGTAGTAGGCTGTTGTTGGTGGCTAACGGGGGTCGTGGTACGTTCTTCGACAGTTTCAGCAGGTGTATGCAAGAGTTGCTAGTGGTAACAACGATAGTGATTTCTAGCAGTAGGCCGACAAGAGTTGTTAATGGTGGATTTACAACTGCTACCCCTTTTTTTTTTATCTTTCTTCAAAGTCCATGAGATGGACAATCATTGGAAGAATGGTTCTAGCCCCTTTTCACCTTTGTTGAGATGGTCCTAGCACTGATCCAACGAAAGGTTTCAAGGAGGCTTACAAGTGGACTGACTTGGTCTTCTATGCTTATAGGGGTGGCTTGATCAGCCAAGGATAGGTATCAAAGCGAACGAGAAGCTTATTATTTCCTTGTTGGTTAGATGATCTTTGCCTCTATCCTTCTTGTAACGACTCGTTAGGGGGTCTAGATGTTTTTGGGGTATTTTATTTTGGGTTCAAAATTTTTTTTAATTAATTGAGGGTTGAAAATATTTTTTCTTTGTTTATGGAATGAAGAGTAAGAGGAAATGAGAATTTTGCAGCCCATCTAAATGGGATCCAACAATGTGGGCAAAGTCCAAATAAATTGGGCCATTGTGATGTGTTCAAAAATTTTAATTATATTATGAATGGGCTTGGACTATGATAATTTACTTGGGTTAATGAGTTGAGCCATGTAATGGCCCATGGTATGGGCTAAGCCCAATTAGGAAATGAGATTTGAAATTTTTGAAAGAAAATAATAAGAAATTAAACTGGCCGTCAAATGTCAATTGTGCCCTTGGTCTTCCATTTGACCATTGTAAAGGTGAAGGGCAATCAGGTCATTTCAACCAAGTTACAGGTTCAGACTCTGCATTTCCTTCTTCATGCTTCAGCTGCATTGGCGACCTTTAATTGCTGTGTGCCAGCCTTTCCCTTTTAGCAACTCTTTCATCCTTCTTCTTCTTTTTATCTCTCTTTTTCCCTCCTGGTTGCTGGTATTCCGTCTGGGTTGATAGTAGCTTCAAGAATGGAGGATTTTTCTACATAGTGAAGTTATCAGGCAAGTTCTTCTTGCACTCTCTCTTCATTTTCAGTGCAAGCTCGTTTATACATTTAGTATTTCACTTCCTTGATTTCCTGCTATCTCATTTACTGTTCTGCAAGTTCTTCACGCACTTCCATTTATTTTAGTGCGAGCTCTCCTATATAGATATATCCATTTTCAATGCAAGCTTCCTTGATTTTTACCTTTTGCTTTAACTTCATGCTGCAAGTCCTTTTATACATCATCTTCTGCAAACACGATTGAGGTGTACATGTTGGTTCACTGCGTCCATTTCAGTTCATTTTAGTTCACTGTGTCCATTTCATTTCATTCTAGCTCACTGTGTTCAATCTTTTGTTTCTATATCTCTTTGTGGGTCTCCTTGTGGTCTCGAAATGGGGCTTGTTTTCACCCCCAAGCTTTCTTCGTGAATGGCATTTTATATAGCTAGGTGAGGATGAGAACCTCTGCTCGTTCTGCATCCAAAGAAGCAGAATTCAATATATATATATATCTGTGTATATCGCTTCTGAATGAGCTCGCAGATCCAAATGCTTGTTATATGTATATGTGCTGTGTTTGAATGTAAAATGCTCAGTCCATTAGAATGATTTCATTGAGAGATTTGGAGGTCTCGTACAAACAGCAAAAGCTCAACTGAAAATATATATACTGTTTGCCTATATATATGAGACCCACTTATAAATACACCCATATATACAACATACGTAATGAGCTAATACCCCTCAGAGATTTGTAAAGCTTATTAGAGCATGCCCTGTCTAGCTAATCCACCATATACTCAAGCTTAATCAGTTGTTCGAATGCCCCTGTTTTCTTCTGTTCGACAAACCCAGTTACATATATATATATATACACGTTCAGATTTATTGATGTGCTAGCGAGCTAGTTCCAGTTCTTTCCGCGAGCTCGTTCCAGCTCTTTGCCGCGAGCTCACACCTATATGCTCTCTGACCGTAAGCTCACTCACGAGCTCGTTCCATCGAGCTCGTTCCTCAAGCTGTTGGTCGCGAGCTCTTGCCGCGCGCCTGACCTCGAGCTCGTCCAACGAGTTCTTGCTCAACCTCTATACCACGAGATCGTTCAGCGTACTCAAGTCGACCTCATGACCTCGAGGTCGTTTGCCTTATCCTCTCCGCGAGCTCTCTTGAGCTCTCTCTATAAGCTACGAACTCAAAGATCTCGAGCTATTCCCAAGCCCATTCCATAAGCCTTTGAGTGGGAGCTTCCTGCTCACAGCCTATCTATTTACCTTTCCTTTACTTAAGTAAAAGAAAGTAAAATATAAATTAAGGAAAATGTTCTTTTACTTTAATACATAAATGTAAATAAGAAAGTACTCCCCATTTAGATTCAATAAAAATATCAAAAAAATAAAAATCCATAACAATAAAAAGATAGAATTTTGGTTTTAGTACAAATTCACGAATTTGCAATTTTACCACCATCGAATTACCTAGTTTCTGTTTCTTGAAAAATTCATTAAAAATCATTTTTACAACAATGAATGCTAAATATCAAATTACCGGGAGTTAGTTTTTCAAAATGAAGACATTTTTAAAATATGTTCTATTTGGTCCATTGCCTTAGAAAAATTTCAGGTTTATGTTTGGTCAGCAATTTCGCGTGGTGTGGTCATTTGATTGCATGGGAGCTAAATCATGAATTTGAACTGTGAGCACGAATGCAAGTAAGTGCATACTATCATTAGTTAAATGAAATCACAACAATCATATGATGGGAAGATGGTTATTAAATTTATAATACTCCTCAGCTGGTGAATCGATATTTAATATTAAATAGCATCTCTCGAAGAACTATTCTTGTGTTGTAAATTACATCAAGCATTTATGTGTCATAAATTAAATTTTGAATGTGGTAAATGTTGTGAAGTAAGATATGTTGAATTTATCTGATGATGGAAAATACCCGGTATGGGTAAGAAATATTGAAAGTATGAAGAGCGCAGAAACAAGAATTTAAATACATAAGGTTGGCAAATGCATACCTGATGCATACATGTACATGTTACATATATATGTTTTGCGCACCTATTATTTTGCGCGGAGGGAGAAAGAGTACCCTAGAGCACCTGGCACGAGACGAGGTGGCCATAGACCGGCAGGTTGGCTCCATATTTATTTGTGAGGTTTTATGAAACTTATGCACTTTTGCATGCATTGATTTATGGCTTGAGAGCCAAGAAGATTGATATTGGTAATGAAATGATGCACTCCTGCATGTATTGATTGATGGCTTGCGAGCCCGTGAGAATTAATAATGACATTGAAATTTTATGCATATTTGCATAGTGATACATGGTGACAGGATATATTGAGTTAAATTGATAATTTCATGAATTATGAATCTTGTATATAATTGTGGAATCCTTGATTACTCTTCTTGGTGTCATCATATTCTTGAATCATATATATTTGTTCATTGTTTCTCGAACTTGCTGAGCCTTGTGGCTCACTTGATCTTCTTTGCCATTCCAGGTAAAGAAAAGACGGTTGTTGGGGGCGAGTCCAGTAAGATTGCAGCCTAGGGATAGTGGTGTATGGAGACGCGTCCTAGCTTTAAAGATCCTAGTTAGTTATTTGGTGAGGTTTATAGTGATGAGGATTCGTTATATTTATTGGCATTTGAGCCTTTTATTATTTTGTATGGCCATCGAGCCTAGAGACATGAGATATTGAGAATGTAATTAAATCTTATTTAAATTTCCACTGCTAGAAATGAAATGAGTTGTTATGTGAGTTCAGTTTTGTTCTATATCATCTATGTAAGGACTTTCTTTCGAATATCCTATTCTAAGCGGGAATATTCGGAAGCGGGCCTTACACTTCTTGTTGTGCTAGCATTAGGTTATTGCCTTGTTTGTAACCGTGGAATTTAAAGTTAGAATTAAAGTTCAGTTATCATGAATAAATCACGATTTGGTTACTCTTCCAATCCTTGACCCCTCAACGTATCCGCACTGCTTACTGTTATATCGCTTGCTGTTTATTCACAAATCTTTCCCAAAGTCAATAGTTTTATGCACAGTAATTTCAACTGGTTCACGCAACAAACTTTATTTACTTGGTTTGGCCATTTCAGATGCATAGATTTTTTACAGTTTAACATCCATAACCTATATTACTATGGGGTGACTTATATTTTTATTTTATTTCCTCATTTTTATTATTTTTTGACAAAAATAAAATCACTTTTTAAATTTATATATTGATATAAATATTTTTGTCACCATTAAGAATATGACAAATATTTGTCACTCATTGATAATTTTGAAAAAAATATTTTTGTTACTTTATAATTTTGTGAAAAAATAATTTCATCATTGTTAAAATTTTCTTACTAAGAAAAAAATTGTCACTTTTACGAATTATTGACAAAAATATTTTATCACTATTGAATAATTTAGAAAAATTTGTTTTGTCACTGTTTCTATCATGTCAAAAACTTATTTGTCGCAATATTAAATGATTGACAAAATTAATTGTCATTATAAAATGTGCAACAAAAATTTATTGTCAAATTAGCTAATAAGTGATCAAATTTATTTTATCACATTAAAAATTATGTCAAATAAATTTTGTCACTATTCAAATTGTGAAAAAATAGTTTAGTAACCATTTTAATTTCTTACAAATTATATTTTTTTTTCAAAAAATACACTTTGTCACGATAAAACATATAATTTGTATCTAAAATTTAGATTTATTGTGACTAAATAGTACCTTTTATGACAAAATTTTTTTTTTTTATAAAAAAATAGTTTGTCATAATAAGTTGGTTTAAGTGACAAAATATTCTTTATCACAATAATACTAATGATATTGTAACAAAAGTCAATTTTGTCACAATGTGCTTATTGAGAGAAGCTTGTTGTGATTAAGTTGATAACAAACCAAATTTGTCACAATAAGTATATTGTGACAATTTTTATAGTTATTATGATAAATTAATTTATTACAAGAATCCTAAATTGCATTTTGTAGAAATACTAAAATAAGAGGGTATTCCATGCACATTTTATATGTTGCAGTGAGCACTCTTGCAATTCTATAAAATGTATCAATTTACACTCTAACTAATGCCATATTAAATAGAAGGGCAATTTTTGTTATTTTGAAAACATAATATATATATTTTATGTAATTCCGCTAAACCTTATAGGTATTTTGTACAATTTACCTTAAAATAAATGTTAATCACCCAAACTAGTATTCGCAATTAACAAGCTAACAATATATTAAAATCATTTCTTTAATTCCATTCATAATGTTCATCAAATAGACCCTCAATTTTGTTTTTGTTTTTTAAATTGAAATATTCTTCTTGAAGCTTTCAAGAGTTGAACTTGGCAATTAACCATCACAATTGACAACGGATATTTGAAACATTTTGGCTCTGTTCTTTTTGTTATTTTTATGTCATTTTCATTTTTTAATTTTTTAAAACATTCAAAATGTGTTTATTTACCCATTTTCAAAAATGCATTTTTCAAAACACAAAAAACTTTTATACACAAAACTCAAAACGCCAAAATCATGTTTTTGCTGTTTTAAGCCAAAACATGTTCTCCATCCTCTCAACATCCAGGTTCAACTCTTCTTTCTCTTATCTTCCTTCTCTTTTCTCTTCTCTTAAAGGCTCAGCCGTTGACTACACCCACCACTGCCATCACTACTGTGAGCCACCGTCAACCACCCCCTGTTGTTCGACCTCCGAATAGCCAAGTATCGTGACCAACAACCCAAATTCGTTCAACGGCCGCCGTCGATAGCCCCTATTGCTCTTTTTGCATTGCGACCAACAACCCAGATCCGTCACCGAATGGCCATCGTCGTCTACCTCTAACCACCACCGTCGTTTGAATCATGGCCTTGCTTTGTCTTCATCAACTGTTTCTTTTTTTTTGTAATTTCTTCCTCCTGCAACTCTTCTTCTTCAGGGTTTCAAATTTAAGTTTCTAATTAGGGTTTCAATTTTGAAATTAGGGTTTAATTTGATGGTTTATAAGCTTGATGTGGTTGTAATAATCTTGTGCAATAACAATTAAGGAGAATCAGCATATGTATGCAAATTTTTTTGTTTTGTTTTGTTTGAATACTAAACTAAATATGTATGGCTTTTCTTCATTGATTTTCCTTTCCAACGACATTTCTAGGATTTTGTTGGTGTGCCATTTGTGCTTGAATGTTTTTGTTTTAGATCTGAATAATATTATATTAATGGGTGACATATGATAAATCAATGGTCTGTTATCTTATGATTTGCATTTCCTTTCTCTAGCGTATTTAAATTCTGAAATTAATGTTAGATTTCAATTTGTAGGCAAAAATAAATTTATCATAAGGTTAATAGGTGAGCCAAATCGCAAATTGCTTTATAAAGCACTTTACAATTTCAATGCATTATATACACAATTGGATTAGTAGTTATCTCTTGTATTATAGTTTAAAACCTTTGAATCAAATTTATAATTTACTAATAAATGTTTACAATTTACTTTGAATCAAATTCATTGAATAAAATATTATAAAATATTTTTTCTTAAAATTTTAAAATAAATGCATTTTATAGTTTTTTGTTTTGAGAAATAATTTTTTAGAATGAAAAAAAAAATATTTTCAATAATCTCAAAATAGACATTCAAACACACAAAATTAAAAATAAATTCAAAATTCAAAACTGATAACTAAAACACAAAGAGAACACCATATTTATTTTTGGCAATTAATCTCACAATTAAATTGTGATTAATTGCTAACTCTCCAACAAGAGCTGATCCCACGATCGACTCCCGAATCAATTTTTGATAATAAACCTTCATATATAATTGTGCTAAATAATATTTTTAGTTGAAGAACAAAATTATGAATCATTATAACTCGTCTTTAAACTTGAAACATTTGATTTCTATTTAATGTTAAGGCCCACTGGACACTACTAATTTGTGGCTGTGACACGAGATAAATTGCATGTAGTACTGAAATGGGAATAGTTTGACTTTCCCGTAAATTCTTGGCTTAATCTGAAAAACTAATCGGATATGTTTCCACCAACCAGAAGAACCGTTAACTTGTGGTGAAATATCAGGAAATAGATTTCTGCATTTCCAATTTCATTTCTTCTTTTTTTTTCATATGTTCCGTACTCGCCTATTCATATTGGCAAAATGGAGTGTATATCACATTGTCTATTGACTTTACAGTCATCCTTTGATCTTGACGTCAGTGTTGTGTAATTGGCCACAACAATTCCAATTTGATACAGTTTTCCTGTAATTATGTATATATGCTTCCATAAGTATGATGTCATCAACTTAATCACAACAAGCTTTATAAAGGTTATAAAGCTTGTTGTGATTAAGTTGATGACAAACCAAATTTGTCACAATAAGTATATTGTGACAATTTTTATAGTTATTATGATAAATTAATTTATTACAAGAATCCTAAATTGCATTTTGTAGAAATACTAAAATAAGAGGGTATTCCATGCACATTTTATATGATAAATTAATTTATTACCAAAATCCTAAATTGCATTTTGTAGAAATACTAAAATAAGAGGGTATTCCATGCACATTTTATATGTTGCAGTGAGCACTCTTACAATTCTATAAAATGTATCAATTTACACTCTAACTAATGCCATATTAAATAGAAGGGAAAATTTTATTATTTTGAAAACATAATGTATATTTTATGTAATTCGGCTAAACCTTATAGGTATTTTGTACAATTTACCTTAAAATAAATGTTAATCACCCAAACTAGTATTCACAATTAACAAGCTAACTGTTATGCCTACCAAAATTATTAGAAAAATAATAATATAGTTTAAAAAAAAAAGAAAAAGAAGAAGGCCACATGACAATTCCAAGAACTGCCACATGGCAGCCTATCAGGCTGCCACCTTGCTGCTTCATGCAGCCAAGAGGCAGCACACGACCATAGTGGCCGTTTTCCCCCATTCTCCCAAGCTGCCACGTGGCAGCATGGGCCAGGGAAAAAATGAAGGGGGGTGCTTCCCCTTCCCACGCTGCCATGCGGCAGCGTGGCTGCGCCTCCCACCCCCGAGAGACATCTCTCAGGGGTATTTTCACACCCCTGAGAGAGGTCCGTCGGGGGTGCCTAACGCGCATCTCTACTCGGGCACCCGCATACGCTTGCGTGAGCGCTTGGCCATGCGCCCTTGCGTCAACAACCCTGCAAGACTCGATCAAAACCGCCTCCGAGATGCCCGCTAAGAAAATCGGGTCATTCGACACATGGATGCCCCTCCCATCGCTATAAATAGAGGGTTTTTTCCTCTCATTCGGTATGCAACCTCTCACTCTCATACTTACTTTTTGCCTTCAAGCATTTTAGTTCTACGAGGGTCTAACTTAAGCGTTGGAGGGTCCACGCGGGGATTCTCACCCGCGCCCCTAACCGATTTTCTTTCCAGTAGGTCACCCATCGCTCTCAATCTAGTTAAAGGACTCATCCATCGCTGTCATGACCCCCCGAGACGCTCATCCATCGCTCTCAACCTAACTAAAGGACTCATCCATCACTCTCAACCTAGCCAAGGGACTCATCCATCGCTGCCATGACCCCCCTGAGAGACTCATCCATCGCTCTCAATCTAGCTAAGGAACTCATCCATCGCTATTGTGCCCCCCTGAAAGACTCATCCATTGCTCTCAACCAAGCCAAGGGACTCATCCATCACTCTCAACTTAGGGAAGGGACTCATCCATCGCTACTGTGACCCCTGTGAGACTCACCCATCTCTACCGATAATTACTCCTCATTTGGACAATCCACATGTCACCCATGGCCCGAAAGAGTCATCCATCCCTCGAGTGAGTCATCCATCGCTCAGACATACCACACAAGAGTCATCCATCACTCGGATCAGCCACACGTGGGTCATCTATCAGCATTTTCCCCTTTTTTCAAATTTATTGTTGTAACCGTGTAACAGCAATTAACGTCGTCTGTGGGAAATTGAACAAAAGGCCAAGAAACCCTTATTCACCATGGCACAAATTCGAAATGGTCGACAGACTCTCTCTCGTGGTGCACAATTACCTCAAAAAGATACTCTCCCTCGTATGGAAGACCAACATTAAACTTCCTGTGAGGGCCAGCCACCCCTCACCCATCAGTCCACTAGTGAGGGCCAACACCCCCTCACCCATCGGTCTGCTCATGAGGGCCAACTCCCTCTCACCCATCAGTCCGCTCGTGAGGCCCAGCTCCCCCTCACCTATCAGTCCCCATGTGAGGGTCATCCATCCCTCACACAGCAGCCGTCCTTCCTAGGGCATTCACATCCATCGGACATTCAGTTTCAAACTCCACCATTTATCAACTCACATGCCCTTCTGGGGCCTTATTTTCCTCATCACATTGGCTCAAGTGTACCAGCCCCACCCATGGTTCCTATGGCTGAGTACGAAACGTTGCGACAACAGCATGTTGAAGGGATGCAAGCCCTTCATGAAATGGCTGGGATATTGCAAGGTTTGGTTCCTCAAGCCTTGATGCCGGTTACCTTAAGAAAGTTTATACCAGAAACAGCTCCATCCAATTAGGCACGTCAAGAAGTTCCAAGAAATGGCTCTTACCGAGAGGTTACTCCCGACTCTCATGCACAATCTACCCTTCTTCGAAACAACCGACCAGGGTCTCCTACCCTAGGGGCTCTTACCCAAACTTCTCCCCATCAAGGAAATGAAAGAGGAACTGATCGTCGAAAGACAGAAAGACGAAGCCCTCAAAGGAGAAGATATTCTAAAATGATTGTCAGCACTTCCATAGAAGGGGATCAGAATTCCTCTAAACTCATAACCAAGCAGAATGATGAGCCTGATAACAACCCTGCTGCATTTAGTGCTCGGGAAATAGTCGACATGAAAAAAATGATTAAACGGGTGTTGCAATAGAATAAGTTATTACCCGAGGAACATTCTCGTGAAAAATTACCATTTGTGACAGTAGTAATGGAAACTTCGTTGCCAAGAAAGTTTAAGATGCCTTAAATAAACCCTTATTCAAACAAGGACGACCCTTATGATCATATGCAGAATTATGAGTCTTTAATGATGCTTCATGGATGGGACGACGAGATAATGTGTAGGGCCTTTCCATTAACCTTAACTGGGCACGCTCGGGCCTGGTTTAACGGTTTACCCAAAGCGTCCATTTCTTCATTCGGACAGTTAAAAACGGAGTTTGTTAAGGTGTTCATTATCAATAGTCAGAGGAAGAAGGATGTAACATATCTTCTTAGCGTTCGACAGGGGGGTAAAGAAACCCTACGCCAGTATGTTGATAGATTTCGGAATGCCACACTGGAGATTTGTAATCTACCAATTGAAATGGCAGTGTCTACCATGTTTCAAGGGGTGCGACTGACTTCTCTCCAAGAATCCCTATCTCTAAACCCGTCAAAATCCTTAACAGATTTGTTCGTCAGGGCCAATAAATATATACATCATATAGAAGTAATGAGGACTGTGATAATGGATGAAGACAGAGAGCGAAAAAGAAAAGAGCAAGATATTGAAGAAGACCTTAATCGGCAACAAGAGAGGACCAGAAGACTAGATGATATTAGGCCCCAGTTCAATCACTATACTCAGCTTACCCAACCTCGGTCTACCATATTGGCAACCATAGAAGGATTAGGCCTAATCAGACTTCCAAAAAGGTGGATCGACCTATAAGGAAGAATCAGGATGAGTATTGTCGATACCATAGGACTCGTGGCCATTTGTAATACCCAGTATTACATAGTATTGAAAATAAATAATTTTCGATTATTTTGAAAGGATCTCGGGTGTTCCGGGAAGCCCGAAATTCGATTTTAGGAAATTAATTAATAAAAATTGTCGAATTGGCAACAAGGAGTGCCCTGAGACTTAGATGTCAAGGGAAGAGGGTAAGAAATTGGTGAGCATCTCGAGATGAGGATAATGACGTTGGAAATAGTCCGATTTGGAATAATTTTTGGAATAAATTTTGTATAAGCCTGAAAGAGTGCTAGTACCGAATAGTTGCAGGGGACCTCTGAGAAGTTGAGGGGACCTTAGGAGTGGTCTGATTTTGTGAATGACGCAACCCTAAGGTGTTTTTGGGTGGAATAAAGGTCCTGTGCCGGCGTAGGGACAAAATCGATATTTTTGAATAGAAGTCGATTATTAATTTCAGAAAATCAAAAATTTATGGGGCTTGATGGTATTTAAATTAAAGCTTGGAAGGTCCAAGTGTAATTATAAATTTCTCAAGTGTAATTAAGGAGAATATGGGGCTTAATTTGTGATATATATATAGGCGTGAGCTTGGGGAGGAAGCTTCGTGCCTCTCCTCTGATATTTTGAAAATGCAGAGAGGTATGAGAAAGAGAGTGAGAGAGAGAAAAGAGAGAGCAATGGCAAGAAAAAGAGAGTTGAAGCCGTTAGGGGCCGATGGCTGGCCGACGTTGGCCAGATTTGCAGCGGCCACTGATTGCTGAAATGCAGCGACGGAGACTTGCGACACAGCAGCAGTAACAAGCGAGGCAACTAGTGATGGCTCGCGGTGGTCGTAACGAGCAACGGCTAAGGCAAATGTGGCCGATCAGTGGTCAACGAAGGCCAGTAGCAATCGAAAACGCCGCTATGTACGTTGGAGCTGTAGCTTACAGGGGAGGTTCAGCCGCAAGGGGGCTCGCGGCGTTGACACTAGCTGGTCATCGCGTGGAGGCGGTCGAAGGAGGCCAGGCAGCGGGTGGCCGGTGGTGCACACAGGCGGGCGCGCGATGGGGAAGAAGAAGGAGCTGTTCATGCGCGAGAAGAAAAGAAAGAGAAGAAGAGTAGAAGGAAAAGAAGGTGCGAGAGGTAGGAGACGATGAGCAGGGAAGAAAAAAAAATAAAAACGAAAAGAAAATCTGGAAATAAAGGAGAAAAATAGGGAAAAATCTCAAAAAATTCCATAAAAATTAGGGAAAAGTCTGGAAATTAATTCTGGGCTCGAGGAGCATCCCAGAGGCTAAAAAATGGCATTCAGGCCCAAGATGGCAATTTAAGAGGCAATGCCAATGTGGGCAATTTTCAGATTTATCCTATAGATTGGTTCAGGTAAATTTATAATTTCTTTTCAAGTTAATTTCCATTATTTGAGATAATGTGGAATAGGTTATGGTTGGATTATGACCATGGTTGGGGTTGTTTGTAGTTGTTGGCGGGTGGTTCTTGCGGTGAATAACAAACGCGTGGGCCCCAATGTGATGTTAATAGAGATGGGGTTTCGTGTGTTTGCCTTTAGGTTCGACCGGGAAGGCAGTGATCCTAGAGGAACTTGAGGTTTAGGCTGGAGTTCATGCCGAGGCAGAGATGAGGCTTCGAGCCAGGTAAGGGATGACCCCATGTGGAGGTGGCCTTGCAAGTTGGTAAATATGTTTGATAATGTTTTTATGTAGCATTTGCATGTAGTGGTTATCACTTGCATGATGTGAGATCTAGTGGACCTATGGCTATATGGAGGACTAGTGTTGTGGGGGCTGATAGGTTGATGCCTCAAACCTTGGTGGGTTGTAAGGATGAATGGGTCTAGCCTCATTTGCATGCATTTGGCATACATAAACATGGTTATATTCATATTTACATGCATTACACCCTTACTGAGTCTTTATGACTCATGAGGTTTTACCTCATGTTGTAGATGATACAAGACCAAATGCAAGCAGGGATGGTACTGGGAGACTGTTGTGGAAACTAGCATCGTTGCCCGAGATGTGTGGATGTGTATTCTCTTGTATATTTTTTTTATATGTATTCATGTGCTTGAATGTAAGCGTTATTGAGCACTAAAGGTATCTAGTTGTTGTAATCATAATAGTGTGATAGATGATTGTGAGTCTGCGTGATGTATATGTGGCTTTAGTTGTTGAAGCCAAGTTTAGACCGAGTAAAGATCAGCGAGGTATGTTCTCATAAATCCTCGATACTCAGCGAAGTGTTTGTTATGCTAACTTTGTGCCTGGATCACCTTTGGCTTGCTATGAGGCGAGCTGGAGAAAGGTGAAGCTCACTCGGGTATCGGGTCCCGATCCACTGTATTTTCTTGTCTATGTTTGAGACAAATTTCTCGCGTGGAGCGAAGAGAAGGACGAAGCCTAGTTCCCACCTAGGGCGTTTCCCATTGAAACATAGTCCAACCCTTCAATTGTGGTTTATCGGGTGAGTAATCGGTCGATTATTCACCGGTGGCGCCCATAAGTGGGAGCGGGTCGTTATACCATTCCACTAATCAATGCCGGGAATTGAAAAATCAAATTGAGATGCTTATCTGGGAAGGACACTTAGAAAGATATGTACGAGAAGAAGGGGAAAATAACAGGGAGCCACGAAGAAGGGAAGAGAGGCTGGAAACACAGGAAATACATAATCCAAGACAACAAGAGAAAGGAAGTGACTATAGATAGAATCCCCCTCTGGATAATGAGCCAATGCATCAGGTTATACATGTCATTTCGGGCAGTAAAACCTTGGCTGGTGATAGCTCATCTTCCTGAAAGGCCTATATGCCCGTTTGGCCTACCAGGTCAATTCGGTAATGGAGGTTAGAGAAAATGAAGAGCCCATTATGTTCACACCTGCTGACAAATGAGATATAATCATTCCACATGATGGCCCGATGGAAATCTCAGTTGTCATTGCAAAGCACCCAATTGAGAGAATTTTGGTAGATAGTAGTAGCTCAGTTAACCTCATTTATTGGAATTGCTTCGAGCAAATGCATATTTCACAAGATCGACTGAAAAATATCTCTTCCCATTTATATAATTTCACCAGGGAGCCTGTCCCGGTGGCTGGTTCAATTTAGTTGCCAGTCACATTAGGCTCTGATCCTTAGAGAACAACACGTCATGCCTGCTTTATGGTGGTTAAAGTCTCATCAACTGCATACAATTTAATTTTTGGTCGTCCCTTACTCAACGACATGAGAGTCATAGTCTCTTCCTATTATCTGTTGATGAAATTTCTTACACCCCAAGGAATGGGACAAGTACGAAGGGATCAGTGGAAGGCCCGCACATGCCATGTTGCATCTACAAAAGGGAAACAGAGTGAAGAGACTTTATCGATTTCCAAGCAAACAATGCAAGACTAGGTTGTATTACTTCTTTCATTAGAATTATTTGTATTGTAATAATGTGAGTCCAAAGTAGGATTGTGGACGTAGGCACATTTGACTGAACCACGTCAAAATGCTTGTACTCACTCTTGTAAATAAATTATCATTATTGTGTCCACTATTATCTTTCAGATTTCATCAAGGGTTCTTTCTAGAACGAAAGGCCCGTTACCCCGCGCACAGCCCGGTAACGAGGTGAAAATTAAAAGCCCGTTGCCCTGCTCACAACCCGGCATCGAGGGAGATAACAAGCCCATCGTTTCGTGCGTAGTCCAACAATAGGGGGAATAGGACATTGTCCCGCACATGGCCTGACAATGGGGTGAAAATAAAATTACTGTCCTACAAAAAGCCTAACAGAAAGGAGCCATAATATTTATTGCCCCGTGAGCGACCTACACCGCTTCACCTGGCAACCTAAGACCCATTACCTTACTACTAGCCCGACAATGAGGTAAACATAGAAAGACTGGTTGTCTCGCTAACAGCCCGACCATAAGGTAAAAACAACCAGTCTATTGCCCTACTCATACCCCGACAACAAGGAAAAACCAAAACTAATCACGGACGTAGAAGCTACGCTGAACCGCGAAAACAAAATATGTATATTCTTTTTAATTGCAGATGTAGGCATCACACTGAACCGCAAGAACAAAACATGTTGCAAACGTAGACATTATGCTTACAATACTAGTAAGCATTTACACGCGTAACTTGGGAGCTGCGACGTTATAACAAAAATAGGCCCATTGCCCCGCTCGCAGTCCGGCAATGAAGAGGCACATACATCTCCTTAACCCGCAAGTAGCCTGACAATAAGAAGGCATAAGATCGTTGTTTCGTGATTAGTCATACGTCAAGGAAGCATAATATCAGTAGCCTCGAAAGGGACTTATGTCGCTTCGCATGGCTTCTGAATGGCGCAATAGCCGTTATCCTATAAGAAAAGATGTCATATTCATCATTTTACAAGTAATCCGACAAAACAGGAAATGGGATGCCAATCATCATGAACACCCTTGGATTCAGAGAAAATTCCCCCATATGCCAATTCATTTCTCGGCAAAATGTAAATACATAAGCCAATAACGGCATGGACATTCTTGAGTTGATTTGAGGATCTTTCCAAGCCTCTATCACCTCAGGAGCTGGGAGCGTATGAGGACATCGTATCTATACTCTTGAAAGATGAAGAACTGAATGCATGGACCACTACTGCAAAGGCATGAGCTTTAGCACGTCATGCCAAGACTTTGCCACATCTTCTTGAAGCCATTGGCGCTTATGAGAAGTCGAAATATGAAAATGCTAGAGCTACAAACAATGTTGAAGACTTGTTGAAACAATGGTCAAATGAGAAGCTCAAGCCCTCTTTTATAGAGGCACACAGGGAGTAGAATGCCAAGGGCAGCTACGAGAGACGTAAAAGAGGAGATTCCTGCAGAACAAAAGTCTCTTGAAAATAGGGCAGTACCGCAAGCAGAATACTCTTCCTCCCGAGAGACCTGACAAAAAGAGTAGGGAGCAATTGTTATACCTACCAAAATTATTAGCAAAATAATAATATAGTTTAAAAGAAAAAAAAAAAAGAAAGCCACGTGGCAACTCCAAGAGCTGCCACATAGCAGCCTATTAGGCTGCCACCTTGCTGCTTCATGCAGCTAAGGGGTAGCACACGACCATAATGGCCGCTTCCCCTCTTTCCCCCCTGTTGCCACGCGGCAGCATGGGCCAGGGAAAAAATGAAAGGGGGCGCTTCCCCTTTCCACGCTGCCACTTTGCAGCGTGGCTGTGCCCCCCACCCCCGAGAGACATCTCTCGGGGGTATTTTCACACCCTTGAGAGACCTCTCTCGAGGGTACTTCACACCCCCGAGAGAGGTCCATCGGGGGTGCCTAAGGCGCGTCTCTACACACGTACCCGCATACGCTTGCATGAGCCGTTGGCCATGTACCCTCGCATCAACAACCCCGCAAGACTCAGTCAAAACCACCTCTGAGATTCCCACCAAGAAAATCGGGTCATCCGACACATGGATGCCCCTCCCATCGCTATAAATAGATGGTTTTTTCCTCTCATTCGGTATGTAACCTCTCACTCTCGTACTTACTTTTTGCCTTTAAGTATTTTACTTCTACGAGGGTCTGACTTAAGTATCGGAGGGTCCACGCAGGAATTCTCACCTGCGCACCTAACCGATTTTCTTTCCAGCAGGTCACCCATCGCTCTCAATCTAGTCAAGGGACTCATCCATCGCTGCCATGACCCCCCGAGAGACTCATCCATCACTCTCAACCTAACTAAGGGACTCATCCATCGCTCTCAACCTAACCATGGGACTCATCCATTGCTCTCAACCTGGCCAAGGGACTCATCCATCATTGCCGTGACCCCCTGAGAGACTCATCCATTGCTCTTAATCTAGCCAAGGGACTTATCCATCGCTGTCGTGCCCCCACCGAGAGACTCATCCATCGCTCTCAACCAAGCCAAGGGACTCATCCATCGCTCTCAACTTAGTCAAGGGACTCATCCATACTGTTGTGACCCCCGGGAGACTCATCCATTGTTGTCACTCCACTTTGGAAGGTTCATCCATCGTTGTCACTCCACCTCGGGAAACTCACCCATCTTTACCGATAATTACTCCTCGTTTGGACAATCCACATGTCACCCATGGCCCGAAGGAGTCATCTATCCCCCGAGTGAGTCATCCATCACTCGGATCAGCCACACGTGGGTCATTTGGCGACATTTTCCCCTTTTTACAAATTTATTGTTGTAAATTGTGTAACAACACTAACAATATATTAAAAATCATTTCTGTAATTCTATTCATAATGCTCATCAAATGGACCCTCAATTTTGTTTTTTTTTTTAAATTGAAATATTCTTCTTGAAGCTTTCAATAGTCGAA
This sequence comes from Diospyros kaki, assembly GCA_036245055.1. Lineage (NCBI taxonomy): Eukaryota > Viridiplantae > Streptophyta > Magnoliopsida > Ericales > Ebenaceae > Diospyros > Diospyros kaki. The sequence goes on from BSEG01000009.1 coordinate 12,501,720, forward strand.
CTTGGCAATTAACCATCACAATTGATAAAGGATTTTTGGAACATTTTGGCTCTGGTCTCTTTGTTATTTTTATGTCATTTTTAGTTTTTAGTTTTTTAAAACATTCAAAATGTGTTTATTTATTCATTTTCAAAAATACATTTTTCAAAACACAAAAAACTTTTATACACAAAACTCAAAATGCCAAAACCATGTTGTTGTGTCATAGGTAAAAGCCCATAAAAGGGTCAACTAAGCCTAAAAGCCAAAAATATATTTTTGAACTAAAAGGTATAAATTTCCCATATGTGGGGGGTCCCGCACAAAGCGCGCAAACACGATAAGTCCGATATTTAAAAATCCCTTTGAATATTCTAAGAAGAGGATAGATAATTATCCATAGCGAATTCTAAATTCTAAAATGGTTATGAAATATTTGGATAAGCATTATCCCTAAGAAATTCTATCCATAAAAAGGATAAGATGAATATCATCTATCAAGATAAGCGTTATCTGTAATTCTATTTCATTTTAATCTATATTTCTCTATAAATAGGCAGTTATGCATTCCTGAAAGGGGGAAGGTCTTTGATACTATTTCATACCGTTTCTTTCATTATATTCAATATCTAACTAAAGCATCGGAGTGTTTACGCGGGAATCTCATCGCGCCCTTTGACTGTTTTCTTATTTTTACAGGCTCAGGCAGCTTGAAGGCGACGTTTCCATTCTACAAATTTATTGTTGTATCCATGTCACAACAATTGGTGTCGTCTGTGGGAAACGTTCAAAAAGCCTATGATTATTACGGCTCTCACACAATTTTAAGTCACAAGAAGCCGAATCAAATCAATTGAGAAAAAAACAATACACATATGAGAAAAGCCTCATTAACTATATGCTCCCTTGTTTAATATTTTTGCACCCATTGCTGTGTCGTTTTTAAATCTTGGCATTATACACATATGAAAGAAAGAAGATTGAAAAAGAAACAGAAGGCATGTTACGTATCAAAGCTTCTCCTAGAAGCTAGTGGAGAAGGAAATATGTTGTACATATTATATTTGTAAAGCTTGTATATATTATATGTGATAAAAAGCTTCTGGTGCAAGCTTGGTGGAAAAATAATTACATGCGTACTAAAGCTTCTGAGAAGAGAAAGAAACTATTATGCGTATATTATGCATATTATATTATATCATGAAGAGCTTCTGGAAGAAACTTGGATAAGATGAAAGACCCAAAACCCAAATCCCCAATAGAAAAGTGTTAAGTTATACATTATATATATATATATATGTTATATTACAATAAAACAATGGCTTTCGTTATATATTATATTACAAAATAAGCTTGTGGAAAAAAGGCAAACCCAGAAAGCGAAAGCTCTAGAGGAGATGATGGTCGCTTGGCCAAAAGCAGTCACCAGTGAGCATGGCTGGAACGAGAAGTGATGGCCGCAGAGCTCAAGCGATAGCGGTGGAGCACAGCCATGGAGGATCAACGGTGGTCGCAGGCGCAACCACGGCAGAAGCAAGCAGCGATGAAGCAAGGCCATTAACGGAGGGCAACGACAGTAATGGTGAAGAAGTTACCTACAAACAAAAGCCGCAACGGAAGAAAGCGAAAGAGAGAGAGAGAGAGCCACCACTTCTACTGTCTGACGCCATTGCCATCCAAGCAAAACCCAAATCTCTCTCGCTGCCATGGCACCTGAGTCGACTCAGATGCAGCGGAAGCCCAAACAATGACGATTGTGACAAAGCTTGGTGGAAGGTGAAGCATGGCCGTGAAATACCAACGGCAGCCAAGTGGCTGTCACGATGAAGCGCGATGAAATGGCGGCCATAGAAAGCCGACCATGGCAATGGTCGACAAAGGACGACGATGAATAGTGAAGCATGGCCGTGGAAACCCAAAAGATGGTGGTTGCGACAATGTTTGATGGACCACGGCAGTTGCGAGATCGATGGTGAGACTCGGCCATCGATTGCCAGCAACAAAGGAGTCCTGACGGCGGTGGCGCAAGGCCCACAATGGCAGACATTGGGCCAAGTAATGGCGTTAATGCCAAAAACCAAACGATGGTGGCCAACGGTAGTGGACTTCAACTGTGCGAGACAGGCCGCAGCAAGGTAGACGGTGGCTAACGTGGCAGTGGTCACCGACAACACGATCGACATCGACGGTAGTAATAGTGGCCAAGGCTTACGGCGGCGGTTGCTGCTAAGGCTGGTGGTGGCGGCAAGAACGAAGAGGAAAAAGTAAGTGGGAGACCCAGAATTAATGAAAAAGAAGGAAAAAAGAAAAATAAAAAAAAAATGCAATCACACCAATTTCTAAAAAAATACAATCATAAATATATATATATATATAATGAAAAAAAAAAGAAAAAGAAGAAAAGAAAAAACAAGGGGGGATAATACCATCAAGAATGGAGATTCTGCATGAGGTAACCAAAGCTTGACGTCTGAGATGGCTATCTAGAGAGTTCCAGCTGTTCAGGATTTAAGCTCACAATTTCAAAGTCAAATCCTTGCATAGCAATGGTTGGTTTCCGTACCCATCTGGGTAAATCAACAAATCATATTCCTTGACATGTTACAATCTTCTGCAAAGAGACAAAATTAGACAAAAGGCATGGGGTCTTGCTATGATATCCCATTTACAAGGCCGAAACAAATTTGAAATAGAGACTTTCTTCTGCTCCTTTCTTTAAATTAATTTCCTTATGCTCTTTCAATTAATTTCATTTGGGAGATCCCTGGTGTCATTGGACAAATGACTCCACCCAAATACACAAGGCGCATGTGGCAACCAAGCAACAAGTGGCCAAGCAAGGCACTAAGGCGTGACCCACGCATGAAGGTAAAGCAGAGATGGAGCAGAGAAGCTAATTTTCTTCTTGGTTTAATTTTCTTATGTTATTATTGTTGATTTGGATTTCAATTTTGTCAAAAAAGCTCTCAAATGTGAACGTAGGCATACACAGAACCGCAAGAACAAAATATTATTATTTTTTCTATGATTGTGGATGTAAGGGTTACACCAAACCGTGAAGACAAAATATGGTTATTCTTTCTAAAATACAGACATATGCGTTATGCCCAAAATTTCTGAAGCATATATACATGAAATTGGGGAGCCGCGACCTTATGACAAAAGATGATATGTTGTCCCGCTTGCAGCCTGACAACGATGTGAAAGATTCCGTTGTCCCGTTTGTAGCCCGGCAACGATGTGAATGATATGTTGTCTCACCTGTAGCCTGGCAACGATGTGAAAGATTTCGTTGTCCCGCTTGCAGCCTAACAACGATACAAATGATATGTTGTCTCGCCTGCAGCCCGGCAATGATGCGAAAGATTCTGTTGTCCCGCTTGAAGCCCGATAACAATGCGAATGATACGTTGTCCCTCCTGCAGCCTGACAACGATGCGAAAGATTCTGTTGTCCCGCTTGTAGCCCGGCAACGATGCGAATGATATGTTGTCCCGCCTGCAGCCTGGCAACAATGTGAAAGATTTCGTTGTCCCGCTTGCCATTTGGCAACGATGCGAATAATACGTTGTCCCACCTGCAGCCTGGCAACGATGCGAATGATACGTTGTCCCGACTGTAGCCCGACAACGATGCGAAAGATTCCGTTGTCCTGCTTGAAGCTCGGCAATGATGTGAATGATACGTTGTCCCGCTTGTAGCCCGACAACGATACGAATGATATGTTGTCCCACCTACAGCCTGGCAAAGATGTGAAAGATTTCGTTGTCCCGCTTGCAACTTGGCAACGATGCGAATGATACGTTGTCCCGCTTACAGCCTGGCAACGATGCGAAAGATTCTGTTGTCCCGCTTGAAGCCCGACAACGATGCGAATGATACGTTGTCCCGCTTGTAGCCTAGCAACAATGCTAAAGATTCTATTGTCCTGTTTGAAGCCGAGCAGCGATGCGAATGATACGTTATCCCGCTTGCATCCCGACAATGATGCAAAAGATTTTGTTGTCCCGCTTGTAGCCCAACAACGTTGTGGACAAAAGACTCATTGTCCCACACATAGCTTGACAATGGAAGAAAAACATGCTCAATCTCTCGTGTATAACTCAATAACGAAAAGGCATATTATCTGTTGTCCTGCGGGTAACCCAACAATGGCGAGGTATAATCAGTGTACTCTTCCCTTTGCCTTGCAGCCAAAGGCAAGAGTGGGAAGCAATTGTTGTGTCATAGGTAAAAGCCTATAAAAGGGTCAACTAAGCCCAAAAGCTCAAAATATATTTTTGAGCTAAAAGGTATAAATTTCTCATATATGGGGGGTCCCGCACAAAGCGCGCAAACACGATAAGTCCGACATTTAAAAATCCCTTTGAATATTCTAAGAAGAGGATAGATAATTATCCATAGCGAATTCTAAATTCTAAAATGGTTATGAAATATTTGGACAAGCAATATCCCTAAGAAATTCTATCCCTAAAAAGGATAAGATGAATATTGTCTATCAAGATAAGCGTTATCTGTAATTCTATTACATTTTAATCTATATTTCTCTATAAATAGGCAGTTATGCATTCCTGAAAGGGGGAAGGTCTTTGATACTATTTCAATACCGTTTCTTTCATTATATTCGATATCTAACTAAAGCGTCAGAGTGTTTGCGCGGAAATCTCACCGCGCCCTCTGACTGTTTTCTTATTTTTGCAGGCTCAGGTGGCTTGAATGTGACATTTCCATTCTACAAATTTATTGTTGTATTCATGACACAACACATGTTTTGGCTGTTTTAAGCCAAAACAAGTTCTTTGAGTCCAAAATATGGAAAACGTGCTCCATCTGCTCGACATCCAAGTTCAACTCTTCTTTTTATTTTCTTTCTTTTCTTATCTTCTTTCTCTTTTCTTTTCTCTTAAAGGCTTGGTCGTCGACTATGCCTGCCACCGCCATCACCACCGCGACCCGCTATCTACCGTCCTCTATCGTTCGATAGCCGAACAATCGAGTATCGTAACCAACAACCCAAATTCGTCGAACAACCACCATCAACTGCCCTCGTCACTCTTCTTGCATCGTGACCAACAACTTAGATCTTCCGCCGAATGGCCATCTTCATCCATCTCCAACTACCGTCATCGTTTGAATCAAGACCTTGCTTTGCTTTCGCCAACCGTTTCTTTTTTCTATGATTTCTTCCTCTTGCGACTCCTTTTCTTTAGGGTTTCGAATTTGGGGTTTCTAATTAGGGTTTTAGTTTGAAATTAGGGTTTAATTTGATGGTTTATAAGCTTGATCTGGTTGTAATAATCTTGTGCAATAATAATGAAGGGGAATCAGAATATGTATGCAAGTTTTTTTGTTTTGTTTTCTTTGAATACTAAACTAAATATATAATATGGCTTTTTTTCATTGATTTTCCTTTCCAATGACATTTCTAGGATTTTGTTGGTGTGCCATTTGTGATAGAATGTTTTTGTTTTAGATCTGAATGATATTATATTAATGGGTGACATATGATAAATCAATGGTTTGTTATCTTATGATTTGCAATTCATTTCTCTAGCGTATTTAAATTCTGAAATTAATGTCAAATTTCAATTTGTAGGCAAAAATAAATTTATCATAGGGCTAATAGGTGAGCCAAATCGCAAATTACTTTATAAAGCACTTTACAATTTCAATGCATTATATACACAATTAGATTATTAGTTATCTCTTGTATTATAGTTTAAAACCTTTAAATCAAATTTATAATTTACTAATAAATGTTTACAATTTACTTTGAATCAAATTCATTGAATAAAATATTATAAAATATTTTTTCTTAAAATTTTAAAATAAATGCATTTTCTAGTTTTTTGTTTTGAGAAATAATTTTTTAGAATGAAAAAAAAATATTTTCAATAATCTCAAAATAGACATTCAAACACACAATATTGAAAATAAATTTAAAACTCAAAACTGATAATTAAAACACAAAGAGAACACCATATTTATTTTTGGCAATTAATCTCACAATTAAATTTTGATTAATTGCTAACTCTCCAACAAGAGCTGATCCCATGATCGACTCCCGAATCAATTTTCGATAATAAACCTTCATATATAATTGTGCTAAATAATATTTTTAGTTGAAGAGCAAAATTATGAATCATTATAACTCGTCTTTAAACTTGAAACATTTGCTTTCTATTTAATGTTTAAGGCCCACTGGACACTACTAATTTGTGGTTGTGACACGAGATAAATTGCATGCAGTACTGAAATGGGAATAGTTTGACTTTCCCGTAAATTCTTGGCTTAATCTGAAAAACTAATCGGATATGTTTCCACCAACCAGAAGAACCGTTAATTTGTGGTGAAATATCAGGAAATAGATCTGCATTGCACTGATGAATCAGTCGTAAGAAGTAAAGTTTGGGTATTTGAGCTAAATTCAACGATCCCCACTAGCAGTCCTGGTTCAAGTACACACACAACATTTGGGCCTATTGCAGTAGTCCCCGCAGGCCATTTCACACTGACACAGCGTCCCTGTCTTCGTTATTCTCTTTATTTCTCTTTCCTTTTTGCACAGCTTTCCAATCTTATTGAAAATTTGGCCATTCTTGTAGCCCTTTTATGTTCTAACTACCCATCAAGGAAAATCCTTACTGATCGAGTTCCATTTGCCAATCCAGAAACCAACCCACTCTGATCAAGAAACAGACATGATTGTGTTCTTGATTCATGCCATAGACGGTTTCTGACGAGTACTTTTGGTTCTCCCTTGCAAATTCACTACCGGGACTATATGGGCGATCTCCGGGATCCGCCGCCCCCACCGCCGCCTCCGATCCTGGGCCCAATGTCGATTGGGGCGGAGCGCTGGGGCAGAGCAGAGGAAGCAACCCAGAAGATTATACGTCAGATTCAGCCGACTGGGTTGTCTGAGGAAAGGAGGAGAGCCGTTATAGATTACGTTCAGAGGTTAATTAGAGGGCGCCTTGGTTGTGAGGTTAACATTTTTGTTCTTGGTTAGACATTGTGAAATGTGTAGATAAATGAGTTCTTTTTCCGGTTTGTGACTCTGGTTCAAATGAAATGCTGGATTTTGATAGTTCTCTGTTTAGGTCGATATGGAGCTGGTTTAGTTCAATGGCAGTGATGGGTTAGTTGAAGCGTCAAGAAAACCTTTCCCTTGTTTTGGTTAAATGCAATAAATTGACTGAATGTACCAATCCATCTTTTGCTTTGATTCTCTGGTGAACTGGGCGTGGTAGAACTTGTAAGCTAATTCACTGAGACAACTATGGTATTCTTGGCTTTCTTTAAACTCAATTTTATAGGACTTTCTCTGTTATTCTTGGGCTTCTAGTAATGTATGTGGATCTGGGAATAAAATGAACTGAACTTAATGGTAGGTTAGCTTCTAGAAAAAAAAGAAAAGAAAAGAAATGGTAGGTTAACTGGTTGGTGGAATGATTTTTGATACCATAGAGTATATCATTTATTGGACCTTGGTTAGAAGTGTCAGCGGTCTAGTATTTATATAAATTGAGACTGTTACTTTTATGGTTATATTTTGGCCAAAGATGTTTAAATTTGCCTTGCATGCAGTTTTATGATATCGGGACAAGAGTTTGTTGTCTTGCTACTATAACTAATTGGTTTCAATTTTTTGTTTTATTTGACGATGTTTAAAGTATCTTTGAAGCAAAAGGCTTCACGTTGCGTAGACATATACACAATTTGTCACTGTTATTTTGAAATTAACATATTGTTTTGTTTTTCGTGTTATTGTGAGCGTTGTACATCTGTCATGCATGTGCACATGGTAAATACATCTCTGTACTTTTTGTGGGTTGCAAGCGTTTTCATGTTGCATTCATGCAAAGTGTTCATCGTATAAGTTTATTGTTGGCTGCCAAATTGACTCAAATGGAGAGAGTGATAATTGGCAAGAGGCTAGCTGGTTGGTTGAGGTTATTAATGGGCTACATTTCTGATATTTAAGAATCAGTGGCATAGAGAAACAAATTGGGGACATAAAACCAATATTCTCAAAGTGGACTGGTCAAATTAGGAAGCAATTACCTTGATCAGGTTTTTCATCAAGAAAGACTGCCAAACTAATGTTACTGTTGTGTATTCTTGGCAGTTAAAAAATCAAGATGATGAAGAAAAACTGAGAAAGAGATAAACAGATCTGGAGAACAGTATGATTCATGGCACTGAGTTGAAAGAGGATTACCACTAACTGGAAGAATAAGAAAAACTCAAGACTTGTTTGTATCTGTTTTGTCTATTTAAATAAAATGGTTTTTCTGGCACTTGTCAAAATGGTGGGCCTGTGCAAGATGAAATACATGGTTAGGTTTTCTTTCTTTCATTATAAGCATTACTTGTTATTTCCCAGTTTTGGTGAGAAAGAAGGAAAAAGAAATTGAGAGAAAACTGAAAGAAAATTGTATTCTTGAATTCTGAAATGAGATCTCAAAAATGATACAATGAGATTTGTTGAGTTTATGTACTACTCAACAGAAATTCTAACAAACCGTCTCTGACAGCTGACAGTAACAAACTAAGCAAGTAACTGCTGAACCAAACTAACTAGTCTTACAGAGATCAGGAATAAAACTGTTGACCGCTAAAAACAATACGACACTATCTTCTCTTCTATTCTTCTCTTCTTATTCATACACAGCAAGAACTAGGATTATCCTTAACATTCCCCCTCAAATGACACCTACTTTCTTGCATAGAAGCATTTTACTAGCTTGCTCTTGTGTCGCAGAATTCTTCAAAAGCAATTGAGAAGTCTTCAAACACAATTTGTTAAAGAGGTGTCACAAAACGAGAGGAAGGCCGAAATTTGGGCCAATTTTGCTGCAGAGTTGAGTAGATTTAGCTGTTCTCTTTGCAATATTAATTATAGTTTTTATAATTTCCAGCTAGTAGTTTGTTAGACAGTTGTGCCAGGTGTAAAGGGGGGTTAGAATAGGACAAAACAGTCTGTTAGAGGAGAGGTGATCTGCTGTGGCAGCACCCGTGGGTTTACTATATAAACTATGTTAGCCTCTTGCATTGGCATCAATCAATTTATCCAAAATCAAATTCCTATTCTCTCTATTTTCTCTCTTCGTCCCTTACTCTCTCTCTTCCAATCTTCTTTCCTTTCTTTCTAAGGTTCTCTAGTGATTCCTTCTAATTCACACTGAATTAGGAGGACGAAAACTGTCACAGCACAACTATGACATTTGGTATTAGAGCATAGGTTCTAGCAAGGAGTGTTAGGGGCATAAGAGATGGCCGAAGGGATGCGCATGAAGAACATGGAGTCTCAGCTCCAACAACTCAGTTCGGCAGTGGGTGAATTCCAAGATCAGGTGGACTGATTGGAAGTTAGCAGCCGAAAAAACCATGATGCAATCATGACAGTTGATCGCAAGATGGAAGGAGGATTTATTCGAATGAGAGACGATATCAACGAGATGAGGGAGGAGAACCACATCACATCCTCCTAGTTGTAGAAGCCTGAGATCAGCTTCAAACTCTTCTCCTTGCATCACCCAATTGAATCTTGGGCAGGCCGAGCTGCTAATCACTCTGCCCCCATTAGCCACTGCCACACTAAGGGGTGGAGTGTCCGAGAGGGGGCTTTTCAGTCTCCTCACAGTGCCTTCATCAAGGAAGCTGTGGGTGCTTCCACTATCTATCAAGATCATTAGACTCTTTTCCTTTTCCTTCACTTTGATTAACGCGTGGAGTGATATTTCCCCATTGTCTTCCTCCCCCAACTCTTCACACTCCCCAGTTTCTTCTCCTCCTTCCATTGCTTCTCCCAGATCTTCCTTTAACAGGAGAATTTGTCTCCTACATTGGTGCCCCGGGAAGTACTTATCCCCGCACCTGAAGCACATACCTAGCTGCCTCCTCTGTTTGTTAAACCTCTCCATTGTGTGGGGCACTCCCGACTGTTTAGCTCCTAGATTATTAACTGCCCACTCCCAGTTAAATCCTTTGCCTCCTTAGTGAGAGGTCCCTGTCGCCATAGCCTTACTTTGCTGCCTCTGTTTCTTCATCAAGGCCTCCACCACCATTTCCTGCAATCTAGCAATCTCTACTGCTTGTTCCACTGTTCGGGGTCTGATCATTTTGACCATAGGCCTTAGATCCTCACTTAGGCCACTCAAAAAGCTGGACACGAAATAAGCCTCCTAGAAATGAGGATCGTGGTTGCTCATAAGAGATCTAAGCTCCTCAAATCTTTTTAGGTAAGCTTTTAACTCCCCCACTTGTCTGAGCTTGTTGAATTCTTCGACAATATCGGACATACTTCTTTCCCGGAACCTCTCACATAATTTCTCAGCAAACTCTCCCCATGTAGGATGGTCCCTTACACTAGTCCACCCTGATACCATGCATCTACTACATTGTCAAAGTAAGCGACAGTTAAGGACACCCTTCTACCCTCCGGGATGTCATACCATTCGAACATCCTTTCACACTTCCTCACTCGCCAGCGAGGATTATCCCCTTCAAAGATGGGTATCTCCATTCGGGGCATGGGAAACCCTGGCTGTTGTCATGGGGTCTGCTCCGCACGACCCCTGTGCAGCATCGTTTCCCCCTCCTCATCCTATTCTCCTCCTATATCGGGGGTCTCTGGCTGACGTACTGTTCTATTGTTTCTTAAGAGAGGCTCGGTTCTATCTCTAGGAGGGAATTTAGGAGCCATACTCACCGAATTTTGGTGAGTGAACATCAACATGAATTGTTGAAGTTGCACCCCTAGCTCCTCCCTCATTTGTGCCATCTCTTCTCGCATCTGGACCAGTGTTCCATCCAGCCTCCTCTCCAACCCTTCTATCGAACCTTCCAGCTTATGGTCGATTGCCATGATCACCTCATGGTTGTGACCATTCCGTAGCTCCAGTTGGTCGACTCGCCTCTAGACTTCGGACACGAACGAGTTGACTTGTTGCAACTGAGATTCCATGTTCTTCATGTGGGTTCCTTCCACCATAACTTTCTACAATTCTTTGTCGGGATCAAGCTCTAATACCAAATTGTCACTGTCCTAGACAAAGACAATGAGCTTCCCTTGACTCGGTGAGATTCAAGGGGAACTAACAGAAAGAATTGGGTAGGAAGGATAGAAAAAACAGAGGAAGTAGAGAGAATTGAGTGAGACGAGAGAGAGAGAGATAGAGAGGAATAGAATAATTTTTGTATTCAATTTTTTCATTCCTTCTCCCATGGAATGGGATGAATACATATAGGCGCTTGGTGTGGGAGTGAATGCAACAGATCTTCCCCCCTCCAGCGGTTACAACAAACTATTTTTTCCTTTTCCTAAGGCCTTACATGTGGCTTTCTACCCCTAACAGAATCTGATAGCTAGAATATAATGCAACCGTCAAATTAAAGAAATACAACAGTGCATATTGAATAAACAAGAATAAGACTGAAATTAAATGCTTCGAGATGTCAAGAAGAAGGTAGTGCAGCCACAATAACTGTTGTGATCCCCGAGTGGTGCAAAGAAGTGGTGGACAGCAATGAGGGAGATGAACACATGAGAGGCATACTGGAGAAATTGGCTCTGGGAAAAGAGGAGGCAGAAGGTTACATCATGGTGGATGGGTTGTTGAGGTATAAAGGAAGAATTGTAGTGGGCCACGATGAGGAACTGAAGAGGAAAATTTTACAATCCCTACATGACTCCCTTTTAGGGGGCCATTCGGGCATCCAAAACACTTATTTGAGGGTGAGGAAATTGTTTCATTGGCCGCAACTCAGAAGGGTAGTAAGGGATTTTGTGCTGGGGTGTGATACATGTAAAAGGTGCGAATAGGAAAATGTGGCATATCCAGGGCTGCTGTAACCCCTGCCAATACTGGAGCAGTCATGGACAAGTGTGTCCATGGACTTCATCGAAGGTTTGCCAAAATTCGAAGGGAAGGATTGTGTAATGGTGGTGGTAGACCGACTTACTAAGTATGCACATTTTGTGGGATTGGCTCATCCCTACATTGCCCAAGAAGTAGCAAGGGCATTCATGGATCAAGTGGTACCTATGCATGGGGTCCCTAAGTCTATTATATCTGACTGATATAAGGTGTTTACAAGCCATTTTTGGAGGGAGTTGATGAAGAACATGGGCACGGAACTCAACCTTTCAACAGCCTAACATCCCCAATTCGATGGGAAAACAGAAAGGGTAAACCAAAGCCTAAAACCCTATCTTCGATGCATGTGTTTGTTGCAGCTTAAGAGTTGGCATAAGTGGCTGGCTTTAGCATAGTGGTGGTATAATTCCAGCCACCACGCTTCTATAAAGAGAACACCATTTGAAGCGGTGTTTGGGTATAAACTACCGACCCTACCAACCACTGGAGGGCATGCCTTTGCCCCAACCGTGGAGGAGTACTTGTAGCATAGAAAAGAGGTATTGCAGCAATTCAAGTAGGAATTGGCATCGGCTCAAAACCGAATGAAACAATACACCGATAGGAGAAGTGACCGTGAGTTCGAAGTTGGGGAAAGTGTCTACCTAAGACTCAGACATCCACATCTAAAGTCCATCTCCCAAGGGCCAGTTTCCAAATTCAGCCCTAAGTACTTCGGACCGTTCCCCATAACTGCTAGAATTGGCAAAGTGGCTTACCAATTGCAGCTGCTGGAAGGATCCAAATTCCATCCGGTCTTCCATGTGTCCTTATTAAAGCGGACCATAGGCAAGGAGAGGGTTAATCCTGAGTTACCAATGCTACCTAAGGAGAAAGAAGGACTAGAGGCTATATTGGAAGGAAGAGTGGTCTATCACCAAGGAGCCCCTCTCATCCAAGTGCTGGTTAGGTGGCAAGGAGAGCTTTCAGTAAAAGATACCTGGGAATACCTTCCTCAATTACTACAATAATTTCCAAGGGCAGTCAGCCTCTTGGACATTTCTTGAGGATAAGAAATTGCTGAAGGAAGGGGTATTGTCACAAAACGAGCGGAAGGCCGAAATTTGGGCCAATTTTGGAGTTGAATAGATTTAGCTATTCTCTTTCCAATATTAATTATAGCTTTTATAATTTCCAGTTGGTAGTTTGTTAGGTAGTTTTGTCAGGTGTAAAGGGGTCCTAGAATATGACAAAATACTCTGTTAGAGGAGAGGTGATCTATTGTGGCAACATCCATGGGTTTACTATATAAACTATGTCAGCCTCCTGCAACGGCATCAATCAATTTATCCAAAATCAAATTCCTATTTTCTTTCTTCCTCCCTTTCTCTCTTCCAATCTCTTCTCCTTTCTTTCTACGGTTCTCTAGCAATTCCTTTTAATTCACACTAAATTAGAAGGACGGAAGCTGTCACAACACAACTGTGACAAGAGGGATCAAAATCTGTCTCTAGGTAAAACCTTTTTAAAAATAATAGCTGTCTGATGCTCAGCAGGTACATATATCAACATCATCATTCTCCACCTTTTCTCTAACAAAATCGATATCAATCTCGATATGCTTGTTCCAAGAATGAAAAACAGGATTTTCAGCAATACTCTTAGCTGCTGTATTATCGCACTAAAGAATTGGTAAAGTGGGAAGAGAATATCCAAGCTCAATAAATAAAGACTTTAGCCATAAGATTTCTGTAGCCCCTTGAGCTAAAGCTTTGTATCTAGCTTCTTCAACTGACTTAGCTACTATAGACTGTTTCTTAGAACTCCAAACAAGGAGATTATACCCTAATAGACACAACCCACTGGTATACTTTCTGGTGACTTTACAACTAGCATGATCTGCATTTGTAAATACCTCAATAGTCAAAGCAGGTGAAGGAGTGAAAACAAAACCCAAGCCAAGGGTGCCTTTTAGACATCTCAGTAGTCTTTTATAAGCCTGCCAATGTTGCTGTTTTGGAGCCTCAAGAAACTGACTGAGCTTATTCATTGTAAAAGCAATGTTTGGCCTAGCATAGATCAAATATTGAAGTGAACCAATCAGCTTTCTATACAAGGCAAGATTAGGAAAATAGATCAGCTTCATCAATAAAATGAGCACCAACGATAAAAGATGTAGGACAAGGTTTACAATTTTCCATACTTGGTTTGAGTGAGATATAAGCTTGTAGAGTCACAACAAGCTTCATCCCAAGAAATAGTTGACTGAACTAAGAGTTTTTAGAGCGAAGGAAGTATCAAGATTGCAAATGAAGGACTGAAAAATCTTAGGATTTGACTTAGAAACCAGAATATCATCCACATAGACCAAAAGAAATAATACTTATGGCTGCACCTTTTAATGAACAGAGAAGCATCATACACTGCATTATGAAAACCCCAAGACTTGAGAGCTGTCTTAAGTTTGATATACCAGCGCCTGAGTGATTGATTGAGACCATAAAGTGACTTCTTAAGCCTACACACATAAGAAGGATGCTTAGGATCTTCAAACCCCTCAAGTTGTGACATATAGACCTCTTCTGTTAATTCTCCACTAAGAAAACCATTGTTAATATCAATTTGCTGCATATCCCAACCAAAAGTGAGTGCCAAAGAGGTAAATATCCTTATAGTAGGAGTCTTAACCATTGGACTAAATGATTCAGAAAAATCTATAATAGGAGTTTGATGAAAACCTTTAGCAACTAATCGAGCCTTGTACTTCAAAACAGTACCATCTAGATTATATTTGACCCTACATACCCATTTACAACCAATCAGAAATTCATGTTAGAAGAGTGTGGAACAAGCTCCTAGTTGACATTATGTTGTTAGGTTGCAAATTCTTCTTCAATAGCCTTAAGCCATCTAGGGTCTAATAAAGCATCTTTAATTGAACAAGGTTCTAGTTCATTCACTAAGGCAATAGGTGAGAAAGATGTGGATTGAGGAATAGAAGAAGATAAAAGTTGTTTGCTCTTTGGTTGAGTAATCATAGTATGAACAAATTTAGGTTTAGGATGAAGTTTAGATTTCAATGTAGGCTGGGATGAAGAAGGAAGTAAACTATGGGGCTGTTGTGAGAGTAAAGATATCATGGTGAGAAGGAGAAGTATCGATAGACTGTGCTATAGATGAATAAGTGATGCAGTTGAGAGGAAGGATCAACAAAAACAAGTGCAAATTTGGGTGAAGATAGCATAAGATCAATCATGGAGATCTTAAAATTAGCATTTAAGAAATCCTCAAAATTGAAATAGAATAAAACGACTGCCGACAAAGTCTCTTAAAAATTATTTATGCTAGGTTACATCTATAATAAATCCTAATCCTTAATCACAAAGGAATCCATCTAATCTTAGGAATCTATCTATTTTAATAGTCACATGCTTGTCACATGACTATTTACTATAGCTAATAAATAAAAATATCTAAAACCTAATAACTTAAATACTGAGTAGAATTAAAATTAAAAATAAAATAAAAACACTTACAACAAAAAAAGAATTATGACACAAAGAGTTATGGGGAAATTTATTAGCTTGCGCGTTTATGCAGGAAACCCCCCCCCCCCAAGTTATGGGGAAATTTACGCCTTTTAGCCCAAAGAGTTATTTTGGGCTTTTTCGATCTTTTAATGAGCTTTTGCCTATGACACAACAATTGCTCCCCACTCTTTCATTTGGGTTTCTCGAATGGAAGAGTAGACTATCGTGATTTGCCTTTATTTCTCTTAAATTTTGACGGCTGTTATTGATATTAGATTACTATAGTATTTTCGATTTTTAGACCATTTTCATGCTTTTGCATTTTGGCTTTTAGAATGCTCTTGCATCTTTGTGCTTTGGTGCTTTTTTTGAGTCGTTCTCGCGCATTTGCGCTTCTATTTTTTGAACTGTTCTCACACATTTGCGCTTCGATTTTTTGAACCGTTCTCGTGCATTCGCACTTTGGTTTTTAGACCGTTCTCAAGCCTTTGTGCTTCAGTTTCTAAACCGTTCTCACACATTTGTGTTTCGGTTTTTAAACATCCGCATGTGCTCGAGGCAAGTCCTTCATCCGTTTCTGTAAGTGACCCTCGAACATCTTTAACGATTTTTTCATTAGTAGTTTAGCCACATATGTCTGAGGCGAGTCTTTCGTTCGTTGATGTTATTGACCCCGACATTATTGACCCTCGAACATTTTAACGGTCTTTGTTGGGAATAATTTTTGTCACGTATGTTTGAGGCGAGTCTTTCTTCTGTCGACATTATTGACCCTCGGGCATCTTAATGGTCTTGTTGGTAATAGCTTTTGTCGTGTGTGTCCAAGGCGAGTCTTTTTGTTTGTCGACATTATTAACGCTTGAACATCTTAACAACCTTCGTTGAGAATAACTTTTGCTGCTTGTGTCTGAGGCGAGTCTTTTTGTTTGTCAACGTTATTGACCCTCAGACATCTTAACGGCCTTTGTTTTCATAATGTCACGGTTCCCTAGTTTCATGTGTATATGTTTGATGGAATTGTCTATCCATATTTTGTTCTTGTGGTTTGACATAACGCCTACATCCCCAATTATAAAGAATATCCTTATTTTGTTTTTGCTGTTTGGTGTAATACTTATGTTTGCAATTAGAAAGAATCTGCATATTTTTTTTTTGCGGTTCAGCGTAACGCCTACGTTCACAATTAGAAAGAATATACATATTTTGTTTTCGTTGTTCAACATAACTCCTACGACCACAATTAGAAAGAATATCTATATTTTGTTTTTGTGGTTCAACGTAACACCTACGTTTGCAGTTAGAAAGAATATCCATATTTTGTTTTTGCAGTTCGGCGTAACGTCTACATCCGCAATTAGAGAACATCACCATTTTGTTTGGGCGGTTCGGCATTTATTCTACATCTACAACTAGAAGATGTGCCAAGACTGAAAGTTGGTTTGGTGAACGACATAATGGCTTCAAGGGATGCGCTTGCATTTTTAATTCTGTCATAAGTGATTTTTGTTCCCTCGTAGGTTGTTTCACTATTTTGGGGAGTGATTAATTTTTGATGATTTTTTTTTTTTGTGATTGTATTTTTTCTAGAAGTTTCTTGCTTTTCCTTCTCCAGAATTCACCGAATGGACTCCTGAAGAGTGTGTTCGCCACCTGGACTTCTTTTGTCTTCGATTTGTTCTCCTAGTGACCCTTTCATGATTTTTTGCCTCTTTTTTTTGTCGATTTTGCCGATATTCCTACTGTTATTGTCGATAGTCTCCCAAAGGTTGCCAAATGATCTCTCAGAGATTGCTTTTCAGTCTTTGTTCATTGTCGTTCTTCGTGCTCGCGGTTAGCCTCTTTCGACATTCTCTCAGAGCTTCGTCACTGCTAGTAGTCGGTTTCTAGGAGTGCTTTTCGATCTTCGTTGTTTGGCCTTCCCTTGTGGGTGATCTATTTCCCGAAGAGCCTCTGGCCGTTGATTTTTAGCTATCCCTTCAGATCCATAGCTTTGTGAGGATTCTGGTTTCCTTGAAGAGTTTTTTTTTTCATGGCTTCATTGATGCTCGATTCAGCCCCCAACTGGTTCCTCCTTAGCCACTGCTATTGTTGGCTTTGAAACTATTGATGATTTTGTGTTGGATTCCTCAACATATATTATTGTTGGAAGTTCCTTGGTTGGAACTTATAATTTGTGCTCATATCGCCATCGCGACCGCCTCCACCTCCAATCCTTAGTGGAAAATGTCTTGGAGAATTTATGGCAAAGATCGAACCAAAACCCTTACCGAGTCGGTCAAATTCTCAGATGAAAACCAGTTTCTTTTCTGTATTTTCCTGATCTGCCATGGCCATTGAATCCATCTCCCAGAAATCAATTATGGGCTCCTGGAGACATCTTTATCGTCGAATCAGTCTGTTGCAGCAATCACCGTCGCTAATCTTTTTATCGTCATCGTTGCTTCCTTCTGCCGTGACCATGATCTGCGTCAACTTCTCCTGTCACTGATGTCGTTGCTTGCTTCCGCATTGGCTTCTCCTTCCTTCTTTGTTGGTTGCTACTGCTATTGCTTGCGTTGCATGGCCCAGTGTCGGTCGTCGTTGGCCTTCTGCAGACGCCTTCAGACCTTTTTTGTCGCTAGTCATCTACGGTTGAGCCTCACCGTCGATCTTGTGACCACTGCCTTCACACCAGTCTTGGCCTTCCACCATTGTTAGATTTCTCACAATCGCCGATCTCCGGTGTTGCTTCATTCTCTGGCATTGCTTTGACGGTCGGTCCCCCGCGCCTCATCTCCTGCTTCTTCCTCCATGGCCTTTTGGGTTTCTCACCTTCTTCTAGCTTCCTCTAGAAGCTTCTTACAATGTATAATATAATATATACATGACAGCTTCTCTTGATATACAACAAAATGCCCCCTTTTTTTTCCATAGCTTCCATGATAAGCTTTATAGTGTATATATAAAATACATAACCTAATGCCTCCTTGGCTTCTTTTTTAATTTTCTCTCTTTTCGTACAAAGCAACAATTGAAAAACGAAACGGTGGCAGGTGCATAAATATTAAACGAAGGAGCATACCATTAATGAGATTACCACATATGTGTAATATATTCTTTCCCAATTGATTTGATTAGGCTTCCTGCAGCTTCAGATTGTTCAAGTTATGTGTTACTCGCTCCCTTTTGGTTAAATTTCTTTATATATACACATAAGTTTTTTAATGGATATTGCACCTGCAAATATAGCTATGGGCCTATGGCTATGAGTTAAACTTACTGATTATTTGGTCTATAACGGTTAGGAAACCTAATGATATTGGTTGATTCTTGTCTATTCTGACAACCAATAACTTCCTTGGAATTGCTTAGGGCTTACGAATGTTTTTGCAGTCTGGTTTCTTCTTAAATTTTGACGAGGGTGACCGGTGAGATGGATGAAGCAATCCTTTGCCCATGAAATTTCCAATAACTTGATAATATGTTGGCCTTGCGTTAAATTATGTTACTTCCATTTGTACCCAAATCTTGATTGAATCTACTGTCTTCAATTTTCTTTTAATTAGTTCACATTATTTTCACAAAATTTCTGTCTGAACTTTGCTCAGGTCTTCCCATTTGGGTCAGCACCACTAAAAACATATCTTCCTGATGGAGATATTGATTTGACAGTCTTTGGTGGTACTAGTGTTGAAGACGCATTGGTGAATGATGTGGCATCTATACTTGAAGCAGAAGATAAAAATAGGGCTGCTGAGTTCATAGTGAAGGATGTCCACATCATTCAGGCTGAGGTTTTATCTTTGACCCCATATATGTTGTGAAGGTTTTGGTAGATATAAATTGAGGATATTTTCACTTTAGTTATTTATTTTGTTTCTACATCTGCCAGCCTGTTTCTGGGTGTTTGTCATACTTGAAATTCGCATTTCTTGGATAGCGCATAATAATTTGATCAGTGTGTAAATTAAGTAAATTGATTTTTGGAGCAAGCAAAAGTTTTCTTTAGATAAAAAATTGTAGAAGCTTTCATTTATTAATGTAGGCATTTTTCTTTCTGCATGGTGGTGAAGATTCGACTACATTCTTTGTTTGATCATATTTATATCTCATATAAATCATGGTCACATATCTTTTCCTGGTTTATTTGGATGAAAATTTCATCACATAACCGCAGATAAGCAAATTTTAGTAGGAACAGGGAGAACGTCATCTGATAACATAGAATGACAAAAGGGTTGAATTCAATGCAATAATTTTGCTTTGCCCCCATGAAGGCAAGCACTTGGAATCTGTTATAGAAATTATCAGGGTATGCCACATGTCTATTACACGACACATCTTGAACTCAATAATAATTATTCACTATATCTGTTCATGGTCCTTCATATAAATTCTTGATTTCAAATAAAAAATTTGTAGTGTTTCATTTCAGGCTTTACTACAAGTGCTATCCATTCCCCAAAAAGAGCCAGTTTTCTATCTTCCTTGTCACCTGGATCAGAACATGTGATCTTGTTCTGTTTTCTGCTCCCTTTAATGCTTCCCCAATCACTTGGGGAAACCAGCTTTATATCATCCTTGTAAAAATAAGAGAATGTGTCTTTATATCTTATAAATGGTGTGTACAGCCATTTATATACATGCAGCCTATTCCTAGATTAGGAAACAGAATAAATTAATAAACTATACAGGAATAGGAAACTTTCTATACAACTAATTACTGCTAATTACAGCTAATATCTTATCATAATGTGCAGCTAATTACATCCCTAGGATATGCTACTAACACTCCCCCTCAAGCTGAAACATTGATGTCCATCTTGTGAAGCTTGTCACTTAGTCTGGTGAAGTCATCCTTCTTAAGGGCCTTGGTGAACATATTTGCAACCTGATCCTTTGAAGGGGTAAATGGAGTGCAAATCTTCTTACTAGTAACAACATTTCTCACAAAGTGACAATCAACATCAATGTGCTCTATCCATTCGTGGAAAACAGGGTTACTTGCAATATGAATCACTGCTTGATTATCACAGTGCATATGAATAGTCGTGTATGTAATACCAAAATCTTCTAACAAATCCCTTAACCATATCAATTCACATGTGGTATGAGCCGTAGCACGATATTCTGTTTCAGCACTACATCTGGACACAATGGTTTGCTTCTTGCTTTTCCAAGTTATTGGATTTCTTCCTACAAAAGGAAGTAACTCGATGTTGACTTTCTGTCACCCTTGTCACCAGCATAGTTAG
Organism: Diospyros kaki; assembly: GCA_036245055.1. Lineage (NCBI taxonomy): Eukaryota > Viridiplantae > Streptophyta > Magnoliopsida > Ericales > Ebenaceae > Diospyros > Diospyros kaki. The sequence goes on from BSEG01000009.1 coordinate 12,522,327, forward strand.
CATTTGAAAAACCAACTAAATCCATATGTTTGTTCTTTTTGAACCATAGTCCTTTTCTTGGAGATTTTTTAATATACCTTAGAATATTGCTGGCAGCTTCCCGATGACTCTTCTTAGGTTTTTCCATAAACTAGCTAATTAACCCCTTAACATGCACAATATCTGGCTTAGTCACTGTTAAATAAATTTCCCAACTAGTCGTCTGTATTGTGTATTGTCCTTAAGGTTTTCATCCTTCCACAAGTCAAGTTTAGGTTTCTTAGGAACTTCTGTTGGTTTTGCCCCTAATAAGCCTGTTTCCTATAGAAGATCTATGGCATACTTTCTTTGAGATAGTACTACACCTTGTTTGCCACAAGTAACCTCAATACCAAAAAAATACCTCAATTGACCAAGATCTTTGTAACAAATTGTTGCAGCAAGTATTTCTTAGTTTTTATAATACTAGTTATATCACTACCTTATAACAGTATATCATCAACATATACAATACCCCAATACCATATGAACTATGTCGCACAAAGACTGTATGATGAGCCTGACTTCACCTAAATCCTATAGCAAAAATGATGTGATTGAATTTGTCAAACCAAGCTCTGAGACTTTGCTTCAAACCATAAATAGCTTTCTTTAATGTACACACTAGATGAGTCTCCCCTTGAGCAACAAATCCAAATGGTTGCTCTATATAAATCTCCTCAATCAGGTCACCATAAAAAAAGGCATTCTTCATATTTATTTGATACATGGGCCAATCTAGATTGACTGCTACAGACACAAGCACACAAACAGAGCTAAGATAAGCAACAAGAGAGTCTAAAAAAAAAAAAGTCAATACCGAGGGTCTGAGTGTACCCTTTGGCAACCAGTCATACTTTATACCTTTCAATAGAACCATTGGGATGATACTTAACAGTAAAGACCCATCTGCATGCAACTGGATGAACCCTCTTGGGTAATGGGACCAAGTCCCAGGTGCCATGGACAAGAAGGGTAGACATCTCCTCCTTCATAGTGTCAAATCCTTAGAGGGAGACTTAGATTGAAAGGGAGGGAAAATAGCAAGAGATGGAGGCAGAATGTTCGAGAGAGAGAGAGATAAAAAAAAAATGGAGGGAAAAGATTCAATTCATTACACATGATAATCCCCATCCTCTAGCTATGACTTGTTTATAGCCTTCTAGCCTTAGCAATACAACTATTCAGAATGTATTACCAAATAAAGCACACCCATTTCTACAACTAAGTACAAACATCAAGCATGAGAGAAAAAACACAATTACTGTCTTGCCCCTAAGAACGTGACAAATACCCCCTCCCTTGAAACATTGCTTGTCCCCAAGAAATGTCAAAGGCTGGCTATGGATCAACCAATTCTTGCCTTCATTGCCTAGTTTATTTTTCTCTCTTTCTTTCTTCGTTGCTTTTTCTCGTTGAGGAGTTGAACTGTAGCAGTGTTCGTAGCCATTGAATGTTCTTCCTTCGCCTCAATTCTGTCTTCAAATTCAACAGCTTGTATGGAGTGCAACTGAGACTTTGGAACCCTTTTTTGTAATAATTTTTACATCATTTTACCAGTGATCACCTTTACTCTCACCAGTTTCTTTTTGCAATAATTTTTACCCCTTTTGGAACCCCTTTGTCGTCTTCTTCCTTTTCTTTATCTAATCCTTCCATGTACAGCAGCAGTCTTTGATATTGGTGGTGGGGATTGAATTTATCTCCACATTTAAAGCATAACCCTAACTTTCTTCTTTGCTCCATGGTAGATGATTTAGCTGCATTAGGGTTAGGATAAACTTTAACCACTGTCTCAGCTCATCATTTAATCACTGATGAAGCTAGACACAAAATATGATTTGTCTAAGGTTAGATGAGAGATGATCAGTAATGACTTTAGTTCCTCAAACCTAATTTGAAATTCATCCACCGAAGCTTCTTGCTTTAGCTGATTGAATACTTCAATGATGTTCATCATAGTTCTTTCCCTGAATTGCATACAACAATCTTCCACAAACTCTGGCTAACTCAATTTCATCATCCTCCTACTCCACCCTTGGAACCATATGTCCGCTATGTCATTGAGATAAGCAGCTATCAAATTCACCTTCCGTCCATCTGCCACTCTATAATGGTAAAAGAATTGTTCACATTGTTGTATCCACCATCTTGGTTTGTCTTCTTTGAATACTTGAATGTCTAATCTTGGCATTGGAGTATGGTATGGATTTGTATAGACTCCTCTTGTTGACGATTTCAACACCAATTTCGGTTGCTCCTTTGTTTCTATAGGATCCAGAGTACGTTGTCTATCTCTAAATCCAGCAAGAATTGGACCGTGTTAGTCCTTGGAGGGAAGTCCGTCGGCAAGCTCTCGTTAGGCATTCTAGAGATTAGGATTAAGACGATGCTTAGTTGCTGACCAAAATCGAAGAATTCTTCTTTGAGGCTAGAGAAGTCTTCTCTCATATTTCTCTCCAATGCCATCATCTCAGCTTTGCCTCGACTCACCACCTCTTGAGTCTAGTGAAGGCCGAGTTCCATTGTCTCCAATCTTTCTTCTAGTTGCTCTTAATTTTGTTGAAGGACGATCTCCATTGCATCCAATTGAGTTTCTAGCTGCTTTATTCTAGTTCCTTTTGCCATCACTCGATTCACCAGTCGGGCCTTCGATCAAATAACTACCACAGTTCACTAGATCCGATCAATGGAGGGATTTGATTGTAGTTGCATTGAGCTTCGATCGCTTGGATTTGTTGCTCGCTGTCAACTTGATCAAAATCAGATGGTTAGGGATTGCTTGGCTTTGATACCAATTGCTAGATCCTTGTGAAATAGAAACCTAGGGCACGAAAAGAAAAGTAGCGAGAGAGAAGAAGAAAAGATCTCACTCAACTTTAGTGAAATGCAATGTAATCAAAGTTACAAGAGGGAGAAGGCACAACTGAGTTTTGTACTCAGCTTGTCTAAATAACAAATTGCTGTTGCAATCTATAATAAACTAAACCGCCTAAGCAACCACCTAACTAACAAAGCCATCGCTTATAACAGTACAACAACAACATATAAACATTGCAATTATCAACATCATAACATAAGAAATCTCAAGCATTATGTTCTTCCACATTCGCTCTCAAATCAGACTCCATGGTAGAGGAAGAAACTTTGAGCGTTGGACTACCTGAAGAGTCATTGGTACTGAGATGCACTGGTGACAGTTTAAGGCCAAGCTTGTCACACAAATATTGATACCTGTTCCTTGGTAATCCTTTAGTAAGAATGTCAGCCACCTGATGAGACGTAGGAACATATCTAATCTTAACTTCACCATTCTTCACCTTCTCTCGAACAAAGTGCACATCAATCACGATGTGCTTAGTACGTGAATGGAAAACAGGGTTTTTAACAATACTTTTGGCAACTAGTTTATCACTCCATATAATTGGAATGTGAACACATAGATAGCCCAACTCAGAAAACAATTATTTCAACCGCAAGACCTCTGTAATACCTTGTGCAATAGCCCTATATCCAGCTTTCCCAACTGATCTAGCTACCACAGACTATTTTCGTAAGCCTCAGACAATCAAATTATTGTCAAGAAACACACATAACCCACTAGTTGACCTCCTGGTAACCTTACAGCTTGTATGATCAGCATCCGTGTGATCAGGACAGATCACTAGAAGATGGAGAGAACAATAGGCCCATACCAATGGTTCTCTTAAGATATTGAAACAGCTGTTTGCAGGCTAACCAGTGCTGCAACTTAGGGGTAGACAAAATTGACTCAACTTGTTAACCACAAATGCAATATTTGGTCTTGTATATGTCAAGTACTGTAAAGAACCAATTATTGTCCTATATAATGATAGATTGGAAAAGGATTCACACTCATCAGTCAAAGAGACACCCTAATTCATAGGTTTGGCACAAGGTTTACAATCCTGCATAGCAACCTTCTTTAACAAGTTCAAAATATACTTGAATTGAGTGAGATAAATGCCACTATTATCTCTATGTGCCTCGAACCCTAGGAAATAATTGATAGACCCTAGAGTTTTAAGAGCAAAGTGAGTATCCAAGTCCTGAATGCAAGCTTGTAGGGCTGTAGAATCTAATCCGTAACAAAAATGTCATCTACATACACCAAAATGACAACACATACTTAGCAGTGCGTTTAATGAACAAAGAAGCATTAGAAACAGCCCCTGAAAACCCCGAAGTCTGTAATGTAGCTCTCAGTTTGGTGTACCAAGAGCTAGGAGCTTGTTTAAGGCTATAAAGAGACTTTTTCAGCCTACACACGAGAGGGAAATTGAGAATTTACAAAGCCTTCTGCCTGTGACATAAAAACCTCTTTACTTAGGTCACCATTGAGAAAAGCATTATTCACATCCACCTGTTGAATATCCCATCCAAAAGTAACAGTCAATGAGAATAACACCGTAATAATAGGAGCCTTAATAAGGGGGCTAAAAGTTTCAACATAATCAATCCCTGGAGTTTGAAGAAACCTCTTAGCCACTAATCGGGCCTTATGTTTAAGTACTGATCTATTAGAATTATACTTAACTCTAAACACCCATTTGCAGCCAATAAGATTCATATCTTTAGAAAAGGGAACAAGATCCCATGTATGATTGTGTTGCAAAGTAAAAAATTCCTCCTCCATAGCCTTAACCCATCGTGAGTCTAAAAGAGCCTCATGAACTAAATTCGGTTATGGGGAACTCACTAAGGCATGAGGAGAGATCTGATTGAAAGATGCTTGGACTTTGATCTGGTAAGCATAGGGTGAATGGAAGGAGCTGGAGCAGCTTTGGGTTTAGTTAAATGGGCTTTAGGTTTAGGTGATTGAGGTTGGATTGGTTGTGTTTCATGAATAGGATTCAAGTGATTAGTGGGTGAGGAAGAAGAATCAGTAGAGACAGGTGTTGACAAGGCAGGAATTGAGGGTTGTGCTACTTGAGGAGAAGAAGAAGAAGTGGAAGAGAGTGAAGGAAGGGATTGAAAGAACATAGTGGAAAAACCATTTAGGAATTGGCTGAGGTGTAAAAGAAGAAGAGGATGAGGAAGAAAACAAAGTAGAAAATGGATATTCATCAGGATTGAACTGCACATGTCTAGAAACATAAACCTTTCCCGATGGATGCAAACACTTGTAACCAGTTTGAGCATGACTATATCCAAGAAACACACATTTGGTGGAGTGAAAATCAAATTTTTGCTTGTTATAAGGTCTAAGGTAAGGAAAACAAGCACATCCAAATGGTTGCAGCAGTAGGTAATTAGGTTGTTTGTGATAAAGTAACTCAAATGGAGTATTAAGCTTGAGAGGAGAAGCTATGAGCAAGTTGATGGTATGAACAACAGTTTGGAAGTCTTCTACCCAAAACTTTAGAGGCATGTGAGCATAGGCTAACAATGTAAGAACCATCTTAGCTATGTGTCGGTGTTTCCTTTCAGCTACACCATTTTGTTGGTGAGTATAGGGGCAAGTAAATTGAGGTTGTATGCCATGACTATGAAGGTAAGGTAAAAAGGCTTTGAATTCCCCCCCTTATCAGGTTGTATAGCCTTAAGTTTGGTATGATATTGAAGCTCAGTAAATTTATGAAAAGTCATAAAGGTGGCCAATGCATCAGATTTTAGTTTCAAATGATCAGTATTCTAAAACGCATTAGACGCTAGTCGGGCGCCAGATGGGGGCCTAGCGCCTAGGGTGCCTAGGAAAAATGTTGTTTTTTTTTTAATTTTAAAATTTTCATGTAATTTGATGCTATTTTCAGATAAATCAAAGTTGAAAGACAAGTGAAATAATGAAATTAACCTTGAGAAAACAAACTGTTAGATTAGTTTTAGGTTCAAGAAGGCAAAAACAGTAATAATAGAACATAAACGATATCCGAAGAATCTAACTATTTAATTGGACTTCTTCCTCTCCATATTCATCCAACACACGATCTTCATCGGACTCAAAATCAAATTCATTGACTTCTTGCTCATCTTCTTCTTCTTATTGAAAATCATCTTCATGAAGCTTTCTCACCCTAGAACTTCTTCGAGGTTGAAACATCTCGTTTGCTCTAGATGTTTCACCAACCACTTCCCAAGTAAGCCCTGTACCAAGTTCAACTTCTTCATCATCTCCTCCATCAACGATCCATCCTTGTGCATTACTAGCATCACTAGCAAGTAGCACATCAACATTCCTTTCCTTCTCCCTTTTGTGCTTGTTCATCAATTTTGCATTAAATTAGATATAGACTATATTGTTCAATCGAGTCACGTCTAGTCTATTTCTTTTCTTCGTATGTATCTACATAAATAAAATAAAAGCAATATCAATATAAATGATAAGTGGATAAGGATAACTAATTGATATTAAATAAATATAATTCATAGAGATAATGAAATTAAAATATTAGAAACATTTTAAAATATACACTAACCCCTTCAAAAGTGCTCCAATTTCTTTCACAACCAGATGAACTGGTGGTTAATGAGAGAATTCTTCTCGTCATTTGTTGTAAGTTTTGAGTTTGATTTCTATAAGTCATCCACCGTGTAACTACAGAGGTCAAACAAGTATAAAGTAAACAAATTTATACACTAATATACAATAGAAAGGATTAAAGGAATTTTATACCTGGATTATAATTGTAATAATTTTTCGCACACCCTTGAGCTGCCCATGGTTTTCCAAAAGCTCTTTTTTTACGATTATACTTTGGCAATTCAACATTTATAACATGGCCTTGTAATTCACCATCATAAAACATCTCCACACAGTTAAAAAATCCATCCATCACTTCATTATCAAGTTGTATATCCATATCCTTGAAAAAGTAGTAGGGATTCAATAGGTAAGCTACAAAATGCAGTGGACTATCTAGTCTATCCTTCACCCTTACTTCAATAATCTCCATAACAGGATGATAGTTCTTCTCAAGATTATTTAGGCCCTCCTTAATTTCTTCCTTTGCCTGCTTAATCTCTCCACATAGAAAACCCATAGAAGGCTTTCTATCTGCATCAACAATTCGAAACACCTTCACCAAAGGTGCAAAAACTTTAAGACGTACAGTCACACCATTCCAAAAAACAATGCTCATCACAGTAGCATAGGCTGCTTTCCCTTTAACAGTCTTCGGCCATTTGCACTCCTCCCATTCAGAGCTGGTAAACATTGTCCTCATTTAGGTCTTTTTTCTCCATCAAACTCTGTAGAGTAAGGAAAGAAGAAGCGAATCTAGTGACTCCTGGTCTCACTATATTCCTCTTCTTTGTAAATGACCTCATTAAGGACAAGGTCTTATGGTGTGCATAAATGAAGATTGTCAAACTCTTGGCCCGATCAATGACTTTCTTATACCTCGGCAGTTTTCCAATACTTTCAAGCGTCAAATTGATGGTGTCAGTAGCATATGGGGTCCAAAAGATATTTGGCCTCTTCACCTTCAACAATTTTGCCACTCCCATATTGTTGGTGTCACGTACCTAGCAGCTACATGAGGAATATTGTAATAAATAGTATCTTTTCTGTTTTTGTTGTTTAGATATTGATTAGAAGGGGAGTTGAGCTCACTGACAGCATGTGTAGTGAGCTAACACACACCTACAAGTGGGGAAGCAAGTGGCTGGTTCTAGAAGGATTTTAGGCAACTGTTTTTAGCGCCTATTTCCAGCTGGATAGTATAACTATCCTGTCTCAGCCCAATCGTACTCACTTTTGATAATTGAATCAGTGATATTTCCCTCTCAATTCTCTCTCAAATTCTCTCTAACTTTCCCTCCCAAATTCTCGACTCACTTTCTCTCTTAGTCTTCGCAAGATTCTCCCAAAATAGGGAGAATTCCCCACTGTCAGCTTCTGGATCTGACATTTTGGTTTCAAAGCAACTCTCGAGCCAACAAACAGAGCAATGGCGGATGGAACAAGGATGAGGCAAATGGAAATGCAGTTGCAACAGGTAGCCGCGACAATGGCGGAGGTCCAAGGTCGGGTGGATACGATCGAAGAGAAGGTTGTAGTGGTGGTGGATCGGAAGTTGGATGCGTTAGTAGAATGGCTCAGGGGCAATATGCGCCTGCAGATCAGGGAGGAGATGCAAGAGGTAAGGGAGCAAGGAAACATGTTGCGCGATCAGCTGCAACAGTTTATGCTGATGTTCTCAGGCCAAACGCAGGCGAGAATATCTCTTGACTTTCCACCAAGGGAGAGGTCAGCGCCAATTCTTCCCGGAGTTGGTGTTAGTGACCGACATGTCGGGTCGTTTGGATGGGAAGGAGATCTAGGCACGGTAGGAGAATTCGTACTGGAGAGGAGGCGTGAGGAACCGAATCACTTATAACAATCTGGATTTCCAGTTCCCAAGCTGGAATTGCCGATGTTTGAGCGAACCAAACCTCGTTGGTGGGTGCGGAGATGTGAGAAACTATTTGAAATTCATCAAGTGGCCGAGAGATAGAGAGTGTCGCTAGCCTTGGCCTACCTTCATGATGCAGGAGATGTATGGTTCCAGGGGTGGTCCAAGGTGAAGGAAAATTACAATTGGGAGGATTTTGCACAAGGCCTGTGTGAGAGGTTTGGTGAACGGAGCTGTTGGGATGTGGTGCAAGAATTCAACCGATTGAGGCAAGAGGGTACGGTGCTGGACTACCAGACGAAGTTTGAGGAGCTGAAATTCCTTATGCTGAACAAGAACCCCTTCTTGACCGAGGAGTATTTCGTGTCAAGCTTTATAGGGAGACTAAATGAGGAATTGAGGACGACGGTGCAAGCTCTTCGATCAAGGACGGTACTAGAAGCATCGGAAGGGGCCTTCCTACAGGAGATGACATTTGAAGCGCTGCTTAAGAAATAGAGAGGACAGAGCAGAGGAGTTATGACCAGAACAATGCCGTATGGAAGGAGGCCTATGGGAAAAGAATTTTCGAGGACTGGACAAGGAGTAAGGTATTCCTTGTTACCTCCAGTTTCTCAAAACTATCAAAATAGAGATAAGTTGTTGGAACAAAGAAGATTGGCGGGGCTGTGTTTCAAATGTGGAGACAAATATACTTCGGGGCACCAATGTAAGAAACAACTATTGTTGTTAGAAGGGGGAGAAGAAGAAGAGGAGGATGATATGGCAATAATGACTGAAGCACAGGAGGAGGACAACGGGGCCATCTCACTACATGCTATCAAAGGAGTAACGGGCAATAAGATCATTAAAGTAGGAGGGTCAAGCATAAGAGGGGACCCTAATGGTGCTAATCGATAGCGGTAGTACTCATAGCTTCATCGATGAGGTTATGACCAAGAAGATGAAGTACCCTTTGTCCAATACACAACCATTGTTTGTTACGGTGGCCAATGGAGAAAAAGTGATAAGCAAGTCCGCTTGCTTAGGATTTTGCTGGGAAATGCAAGGCGAATTGTTTGAAGAGGTTATTGAAATTGGGTGGCTGTCAAATAGTACTTGGAGTAGATTGGATGAAAGGAGTAAGCCCAATCAGTTTTGATTTTAATGAAATGGAGGTCTCCCTAGTGAAGGAAGGGAGGTGGGTAATTCTCCAAGGCAATTTGGAAACAGGATTGTGTAAATTGATGAGAGGAAAGAAGTTGCACCAATTGTTCCGAAAGAAGATGTATCAAGTGGCTCATCTCATTGCCATTGATGCAAGGGAGGTGGAAGCAACTTATGGGGACGCGGAGGAAGACAACTCAGAATTCTATCACCGGTATTCTCACAATCCATGGCAGGTATCTGAGTTGGCTTTACTTGAGCTATTACTGACTGAATATCAAGACCTATTTGTAGAGCCTAAGTCCTTACCCCCTCCCAAGTCCCTAGACCATGCTATACACCTCATTCCCCAACTTGAACATGTTAATATCAGATCTTACCGATACCCCTAAAATTGAAAACATAAATTGAAAGATTGGTGAAAGACATGCTTTCCCAATCTATCATATGACCTAGCCACAGCCCATTTGCATCACCTGTTCTCTTGGTCAAAAAGAAAGACGGAACATGGCGTTTTTGTATTGATTGTAGACAACTAAATGCCATCACCATCAAAGATAAATTTCCCATACCTATTATTGAAGACCTACTCAATGAACTCAAAGATGCTTCTATCTTCTCCAAATTAGACTTAAGATATGGGTACCATCAAATAAGAATGGACCCAGTAGATATCGCCAAGACCGCTTTTTGAACCCATCATGGCCACTATGAGTTCACTGTTATGCCATTTGGCCTCACTAATGCCCCAACCACCTTTCAAGCCTTGATGAACCAAATATTTGAACCCCATCTTCGAAAATTTGTGTTAGTATTCTGTGATGATATTCTAATATACAGTTCTACACTCAACCTTCACCTAGAACACCTTAGGACTACTTTCAGGTCTTGAGATTCAATCAGTTGTACCTCAAGCGGTCGAAGTGTGCTTTTGCACAAACTCAGATTGAATACCTGGGGCATGTTATATCCAAGGAGAGAGTAGGCACTGATCCCAGCAAAATTGAAGCCATCACAGTTTGGCCGAGACCCAATAATGTTCGGTCATTGCGAGGATTCTTGGGGCTTACAGGTTATTACAGGACGTTTGTAAGGAATTACGACCAAATCAACAAGCCATTAACAGAACAGTTGAAGAAGGAAGGGTTTAGGTGGGATCAAAAGGCGGAGGAAGCATTTGAACTACCGAAGAAGGCCATGAGTGAGGTACCAGTGTTGGGAATGCCTGATTTCAACAAGCCTTTTACACTGGAAACGGATGCAAGTGGGGTAGGCAGTGGAGCAATCCTATCTCAAGAAGGGCGGCTTATAGGATTCCTTAGCCAAGCCTTGAGCCTCAGGCACCAGGGGCTTAGCATATATGACAAGGAGTTATTAGTCGTACTTATGGCAGTGGACAAGTGGTGACATTACTTGGAAGGAGACAGATTCATTATCAAAACAGACCATGAAAGCCTCAAATTTCTACTACAACAAAAGCTCCACTCCCACTTACAGAAAAAAGGAATGGCAAAGTTAATGGGGCTGGACTATGTCATTCAATTTAGAAGAGGGAAGGAGAATGTGGCAGCAGATGCTTTATCTCGCTGCCAAACAGGAGGGGTGCTGGATGCTATAACAGCAGTGGTGCCGGACTGGTTACAAGAAGTCACTGATAGCTATAACCACGGGACATGGGCGAAGGAGTTTCTAGAGCAACTAAGTATAAATGGAAAATGCAGGCCTGATTATACATTATCCAATGGGTTAGTAAGATACAAAGAGAGATTGGTTATTGGGGAGAGTGACACCTTAAAGAATCAGATTCTACATTCCCTACATAGCTCCCTCCTTGGAGGCCATTCCGGAATTTATAATACCTATAGAAGAGTTAAGTAAGTTTTCTATTGGCCACAACTTAAGAAGTTTGTGATAGATTATGTGATGAAATGTGACACTTGCAAAAGATGAAAACATGAAACAGTGCCCCAACCCAGATTACTTCGCGCTTTGGCCATTCTTGAAAAGGATTGGACCCATGTTACCATGGATTTCATTGAAAAATTACCAAAATCTGAAGGCAAGGACTGCATCTTAGTAGTGGTTGACAGATTTATCAAATTCAGTCACTTCCTTGGTTTGTCACACCCATTCACAGCCCAAGAAGTTGCAAGAACGTTTTTGGATAACGTGGTGAAGCTACACGGCGTGCCACTGTCTATTGTGCCCAACCAGGATAAGATCTTTACTAGCTTATTTTGGAAGGAGTTAATGAAATGCCTGGGCACTAAGCTCCACATGTCAACGGCTTACCATCCTCAAACGGATGAATAATCTGAATGGATAAACAAATGTCTCGAGTCCTATCTAAGGTGTCTTTGTTTCCTAAAGCAAAGAGAGTGGCACAAGTGGGTGGCCGTGGCCCAATGGTGGTACAATTCTTGCCATCACAGCTCTATTAACATGACTCCTTTTGAGGCATTATTTGGCTATAAGCCAGCATTGTTACCAGCAGTGGAAGAACCAACAACAGTGGCTGAGGTGGAGGCCTACATGCAACAACGATAAGAAATCCTACAGCTTCTGAAAGCAGAATTATCCAAGGCCCCAAAATAGAATGAAACAAATGGTCGACAGAAAGAGAAGAGAGAGGAAATTCTCAGAAGGGGAGGAGGTGCACTTGAAACTCAGCCATCAACACCTTAAGATTATCTCTCGGCAACCAGTCTCCAAGTTAAGCCCTAAATTTTATGGCCCATTTCCAGTACTAGCTAAGGTCGGGCCAGTAGCCTACAAACTACAACTACCGGAGGGAGCCCACATGCATCCGGTCTTCCATGTCTCTCTCCTCAAGAAGAGCGTAGGTTCACAGACCGCCAATCCTTCCCTTCCATCTGGTCTCCATGAAGAAGCAGAGCCAACAGTTCCTATGGTTGTGTTGGACAGGCGTGTCATTGTCATGACCCGAGTAGTAAATAAAGGGAAATATAGTAATAGTATTATAATAATAGTTAGGAGATATTTTAGAAGCACATGGGGTGCATGTGCTAGGCCGTTATTGAGCTTGTAATGCCTATATAAGGCTACTGCTATTGGTTTGTTGGGATATGATGAAAATGAATTGAAAACTCTATTTCTTTCTAATATTTCTCTCTCTTTCTCTCTTTCTCGGTGATCTTCTCCCTCAACCCTTGCTGTTCTCTCCCTCTCAACTGATTTCTCCCCCACGTTCTTCCCTTAATATTCTGATCTTCCTTTCATACCCTAGTTCACCTTCTAGGATCATGACAGTCATCTACAAGCAAGGGGCCCCTATCATCCAAGTGCTGGTCAAATGGTCCTCTTTACGCTCAGACAACAACACATGGGAGTACCTTCCAAATTTATTGAAGCAGTTTCCCACTACAGCCAGCCTACTGCACATTTCTTGAGGACAAGAAATGTTTTGAAGGGGGGAAGAAGATGTCTCGTACCTAGCAGCTACATGAGGAATATTGTAATAAATAGTAGCTTTTCCGTTTCTGTTGTTTAGATATTGATTAGAAGGGGAGTTGAGCTCACTGACAGCATGTGCAGCGAGCTAACTAACGCCTACAAGTGGGGAAGCAAGTGGCTGGTTCTAGAAGGATTTTAGGCAACTGTTTTTGGCGTCTATTTCCAGCTGGGTAGTATAACTATCCTGTCTTAGCCCTATTGTACTCACTTTTGATGATTGAATTAGTGATATTTCCCTCTCAATTCTCTCTCATTCTCTCTAACTTTCCCTCCCAAATTCTCAACTCACTTTCTCTCTTAGTTTCCTCAAGATTCTCCCAAAATAGGGAGAATTCCCCACTGTCAGCTTATGGATCTGACAGTTGGCAGCATTGTCGGTTACTACTTGGATGACATTTTGTGGCCCAACTTGCTTAATGCACTTGTCCACATACTCAAAAATGAGTTCACTTGTATGTGTTTCATCTAAAGACTCTCTAGAAGAAAGAAAAGCAGTACCTACATTAGAATTAATACACAGGTACATGATGCTCCTCCTTTTTCTGTCTGTCAAAGCTTTTGTCATAATGGAGCACCCATTTCATGTCCACTCTTCTTCATGCTTCTTCAATAACTCTTTCGTTTTATCAACTTCTCCCTTTAATAATGATTCCCTCAACTGGTATTGACTAGGAGGTTTGAAGCTCGACCCAAATTGGCCAACCGCCTCATCAAACAATTTGAAGTTATCATGATCAATAGCATTGAAAGGTATACCAGTTTCGTACACCCATCTAGCATTATATTCACGAACAGACTGTGTTCTCTCTTTAAAGAGTGCTTCACTAATATTTTGTTGCCTTTGTGTCATTCCCGCACTCAAACAAGTTTCAGGGGTGATGGAGCTTGCAAACTTATTCATAGGGCTAAGAGTACGGGGTGTTTTTCTGCTCCCTAACTCTTACAATTCATCTTGATCATCCCCTTCCCCCCTTTCAAAGATATTAATAGAGAATCTCATCAAATCTTCCTCTTGCTTCTTATTCTTCTTCTTACCCTTTGCCTCGGCAATAACATTCTTGCATTTGGCTTGATCATCCAGAGTAGATTTTGGACATGTAGAAAGATTTCTTGAAATGTAGCCAATGTGCTCTTTTACTCTATAAACACCTCCAGACATAACTTTACCACACAACTTGCATTTAACTTTATCCATATTCTTTGGATCAATTAACATTCCATACTCCCATCCGACATCATTTGATTTCCTTTTAAGAATTGAGGAGGCCTCGGACGAAGTTCCCGTACTCCCAATCCCATCCGACATCATTTGACTTTTTTTTTTTTTCTTGAGTATTGAGTAATTGACATTGAATTAAAATAGACAACTAAGAAAGATGAACAAGCAACAACAACAACAATTTGTTGCAACTTGTTGCTTGCTTAGTATTGAACAACAATTTTTTTTCTTCTTTTTATTTTTTCATAAGCATTGTAACTTGCTCCTTCCTGCAAACAGCAACGAGCAAGGACAAAGATGGCATAGCAAGTAACAAGTAGCAAGGAGCAAAGAGGAAGATGGCCATACGTACCGGGGGAATAAGAGCGAGAACCAGCAGGGAGAGAACGGCCCGATCGACGGCGAGAGAGAGAGAGAGAGAAACGATGAGATTGGTGGCAAGAGAGAGAGAAACAACGAGATCGGAGGCGAGAGAGATAGAAACGACAAGATTGGCCATGGCGATAAGTCCAATGAGAGAGAGTGAACGGGAAAGCGGTGAGAGAGAGTAACGACGAGAATGAGAAAGGGAAACTGAAAGATAATCGGCCTAGGCGGCGCCCGACCTAGGTGGCCCAGGTCGCGCCCGACCCAAGCGGCGACCCAGGCGATTAGGCGCCTAGGGGTACCGATTAGGGCTTAATCGCGGCGGCCAAGGGCTACCTAGTTCCTAGGCAGCCACCTTGGCCGCATTTTAGAACACTGCAAAGGATATAACAATGTGTATCTAGTGTATGCATTAACAAAGATAATGTAATATCTATACCCTTCAGTAGATATAACAAGAGAAGGACACCATAGATCTGAATAGACCAATTCTTATTTAGAATCAATTGTAGTACATTGAAAGAGGGATGCCCTAATCTTGCATGCTATTGCTGATACACATTATCATTTTGGGCTACATTGACATTAGAAGACAGTTCATGATAAAATGAATATTGTCTTTTACAATTATTAAAAAAAAAATCACTACTAGCAACTAATCAGGCTTGATGGATTGCGCTGAGTTGCTATGAGCAGCATGACCAAATGCTGGAATCAGCTGATAAAGCCCATCCTTAAGGTGTCCTTGAAGTAGCACTAGCCCTGAACCCTTGTCTTTGGTCAAATAAGAATTAGAGTGAAATTCAGCAACAATATTATGGTCTCTTGTAAGCCGGGAGACACTAATTAGGTTTTTCTTTATATTAGGAACATGAACATTAGGCAGGATTGGTTTGAGTGTATAATTGACCAAGGCCAATATTAGAAATAGAGAGTTTTTTTACCATTTCCAACGACAACTTTGTCAACACCATTGTATGGAGCATGCAAAGATAAATTGTTGAGGTTGGAAGTGATATGGTTTGTTGCTTCTCTGATAAGGAAGATTGGGATAGGTTTTCTGATGGTTGTGAGAAATGGCCATAATGAGCTGCTTGAACTGAACCTACTTCACTCATCATTAGAATCTCTAAGGGAGGCTATATATGCTCTTGAATCTAGTTGAGCAACAATAGTAGATTTCCCAAAATTTTGGCTAGGTGTTCGTTGAAAATTACTATCAAATATGTGATAACACTTATCCACAAAATGCCTTGGTTTTCCACACAACTAACAATAAATCCTCCTACCAGGTGTTTTAAATCCACTACCATTCCTCGGCAAATATGAAGCCATAATGACATGCGTAGATGAAGGCATACCATACTCAAAATTAACAACTGATTGTGGCATATTTTTTGCTGCTAATCTCTATTCATGGATCAACAACAAATATTGAACCTTCTCTAAATCTATGTTGTCCATTTAATAAGTGATGAGACTCGCAACAGTCTCATAATCGTGATCTAAACCATTAAGAATAGCAAGTAGTAAGTTTTTATCATTCAAAGGCTTGCCAATAGCAGTAAGAGCATGACTTATAGTCTTAATTTTCAGTATATAATCATTGACAGATAATGAGTCCTTCTTAATTGATCTCAATTACTGCTTTAATTAAAACGATTTAGCAATAGTTTGTTGAGAATAGAGGTTTTCTAGAGAAGACCATACCCCAGCAGATGATTCACATTGAATCACTTGCGCTAATACCTCTTTATTGATTGTAGAGAATAGCCATTCAAGTAGCAATTGGTTAGATCTGATCCAATTCATGTACTCAAGATTGATCACTGGAGATCTAGGCTCACTAGTCGCCGGATCTGCCACATACTTTGCCGATGGTGGAGACTTGTTGAGGAATGACAGAAGATCAAATGCTTGGATCATTGCTAGGATCTAAGCTTTCCAGAAAATATAGTTGTTAGAATCCAGCTTGATAGGTATAAAACTAAAGGCTTTTGCCACCGCTGCAAAATCAGATTGCGAGGCGGATGACAAGGAAGAAGAAGAACAGGGCGGAGGAGAGGAGCAGGAACTAAGATTTGGATTGGACGCCATTGGCATAGGTCTATGGCTCTGATACCATGAAACAGAAACCTAGCACACGAAAAGAAAAGTAGCGAGAGAGAAGAAGAAAAGATCTTGCTCAACTTTACTAAAATGCAATGTAATCAACATCACAAGAGGGAGAAGGCACAATTGAGTTTTATACTCAGCTTGTCTTAATAACGGATTGTTGTTGCAATAACAAACTAAACCGCCTAAACAACAACCTAACTAACAAAACCATCGCTTATAACTGCTGAAATTCATATGGAATGATAATAGATTCCATTGTGTATAGCTTCACTAGTTTAAGGAAATATATATACAATAAATCTCCTAAATAATCTCCAAGAATAACTCCTACTTATCTCCTATTTTCTAGGAATAGATTTTACAATATTTAAATACTAATTTACAGACTAGTTTTGATAAATAATTGTTGTTGATAGCCCTTATCTAGAGCCCATCTCCTCTTTATCTTCCAACACTCCCCCTCAAGCTAGTGGATAGATGTTAATCATTCCCAGCTTGCCTTTGAGTATTTCCTTGTTTTTGCATGGCTTTGGTTAATCTATCAGCTTCTTGATTCTCTGTTGGTACATGTGAGTCTTATGTCTCCTTGTTCCATTTCTTGCTTGACAAAGTGTCTATCAATCCTAACATACTTCATTCGATCGTGTTGCACTGGATTATTCACAATACTGATAGCCGATCTGTTGTCACTATAAAGAAATTTAAGAGATGATGCTGGCATAGATAGGTCTTTCATTAACCATTCTATCCATATTATCTCACAAATACTTTGAGCAATTGCACGATATTTAGCCTCAGCACTACTTCGAGCAACTACCTATTGTTCTTGCTTCTCCAAGTTTCCAGGTTCCCCCATAGATTGGTACAATACCCTGATTTTGATCTACTATCCTCAATAGATTCTGCCCAATCAGAATCAGCAAAACCACAAATACTTCTATCCTGATTTTTCTTAAAGAATACCCCTTTTCCTGGTGTTCCTTTGAGATACTTGAGGATGTGATAAGCTGCTTCTAGATGTCTCTTAGTAGGAAGATGCATATATTGGCTGATAATACTCACAGCATAGGCAATGTCTGGCCTTGTATGAGATAAATAAATAAGTTTCCCTATTAAACGTTGGTGCATTCCTTTATCAAGTGGATGCTCTTCTTTTCCTTCTTTATTCTTCCAATTTGGCTCTAGAGGAGTGTTGGCAGGTTTACACCCTAGTTTGCCGTTTTCTTTAAAAGATCTAAGGTGTATTTTCTCTGAGTTATAAATATACCTTCCTTTCTTCTCGCCACTTCCAAGCCCAAGAAATATCTCAATACTCCCAAATCTTTTACTTCAAATGCTTCTCTCAGTTGTTGCTTCAATTTCTCTATCTCATGGTGGTTATCACCAGTGATGATAATGTCATCAACATACACTATCAACACCGTTCTTCTGCCATCACTTTTTACCTTTGTAAAGAGAGTATGATTTGCTTGTCCTTATTAGTATCCTAGTTGATGTAAAGTATCACTAAATCTTTTGAACCACGCCCTAAGAGATTGTTTGAGGCCATACAATGATTTTTTCAACTTGCATACCTTGCCTTTAGCATAATTTTCTTCGAAGCCCAGGGGTATTCTCAAGTATATTTCTTCTTCTAGCTCATCATTTAAGAATGCATTTTTTACATCCAATTGATATAATTTTCAGTCGAGGTTGGCTACCAAGGATGGCAATACCCGAATAGTATTTAGCTTAGCCACAGGTGCAAATGTTTCCTCATAGTCTAATCCTTGAGTTTGAGTGAATCCTTGAGCTACAAGTTTGGCCTTGAATCTATCAATACTTCCATCATCTTTGTATTTTACAGTAAATATCCATTTGCTGCCCACTATATTTTTGCCATCTGGTAAGTCCACAACTTCCCATGTTCCATTTTTTTTCAAAGCCCGCATTTCTTCCAGAACTGCTGCATTCCACCTATCATCCTGTAAGGCATGATATATATCCCTTGGAATAGCTATATTATCCAGCTTAGTTGTGAACAATTTGAATTTTGGAGACAACTTTGAATTCCCCAAAAAATTAGAGATGGGGTGTTGTGTGCAGGATCTCACACCTTTCCTTAGGGCAATTGGAAGTTCAAGATCACCTGGATTATTTTCTTCATGCTCCACTTTATTTGGGACTTCAACATCACTTGAATTTTTGTTTTCTGGATTTACCATCGGTGGTTCAGATGGTTTGGTATGCTGAGGATCACGCGGTTTGTGTGAATACACTTGTAATGGTGGTTGATCTGCTGCTGAAACTATAGTGCTTTCTTTCTCTCCCCCTTGATGGTGTAGGGTAGAGATATCAGACCCGGAACCATCAACTGTATTAGGAAGAAGATTAGGTAGAGTAGCAGGTATGAGACTGACTGGATTGCAACGATAGTCAACCTCTTTGGGGTTATTTTGGAAATATGATTGATGCTCGACAAATGAGACATCACAGGTGACAATGAATTTTCTTGTAGGAGGGTGATAACATTTATATCCTTGTTGTGTTGGAGAGTATCCAATAAAGATGCACTTGAGAGCTTTAGGATCCAATTTTGACTGAGGTTGATTTTGATGTATAAAAATAGTGCAGTCAAAAATCTTAGGAGGAAGAGAGTTCAAAACTTTGGTATGAAGGGGAAAGTTCTCAAGAAGGACATTCAAAGGTGTTTGAAATCTCAGAACTTTGGAAGGAAGTCGGTTAATGAGGTAGGTTGTAGTGAGAACCGCTTCTCCCTAATAAGTATAGGGAACTGATTTTTTAAACATCAAAGCCCTGGCTGTCTCAAGGAGGTGACAGTTCTTTCGTTCTGCTATCCCATTTTGTTGAGGGTTGTATGGACAAGAGCTTTGGTGAATAATACCATGCTCGAGGAGGTATTGATTGAAGTAATTAGAAAAGTATTCTCGGCAATTATCAGTCCGCAAGATGTGTATAGTTGATTAAAAGGCATTTTGGACCATTTGGTGAAAACTTTTGAATAAAGAGTAGGCTTCAAATTTGTCCTTCATTAGAAATACCCAGCTAACCCTAGTATGGTCATCTATGAATGTAATGAACCATCTAGTGTTAGTGAGATTAGGAACCTTAGCTGGCCCCCACACATCGCTATGAATCAAATGAAACGGTTTTGAGTGTTTATAGAGGTGATTCGGATGAGAACTCTTAGTGTGTTTTGCAAGGATACAATTCTCACACTGAAAATGCTGAATTTTATTGCTGGAAACTGATGGGTACAAAAAATGAAGATACTCAAAACTAGGATGGCCTAATCTTTGATGCCATAACACAATGTCCGAATCTGAAAAAGTAGCTAAAGAAGATTGAAAGTAAGACCTAGTTCCAGTAGAATGATCAGGACTTGAGATCTGGTAGAGCCCCCTGCTTTCCTTAGCACTGCCAATCATTTTACTTGATGATAGGTCTTGAAAAACACAAGAAGATTGAGAAAAGATCAGTGCACAACCTCTCTCTCTTGTTATTTTACTCACAGACAGCAAGTTACATGTTAAATTTGGGACATATAGAACTAATTGTAACACTAATCCAGATATGTATGCAGTCCTTCTTCCCTTAGCCAT
The DNA here is from genome assembly GCA_036245055.1 of Diospyros kaki. NCBI lineage: Eukaryota > Viridiplantae > Streptophyta > Magnoliopsida > Ericales > Ebenaceae > Diospyros > Diospyros kaki. The sequence goes on from BSEG01000009.1 coordinate 12,542,624, forward strand.
AGAAGTTGTACCATTAGCCATAATTACAGCTATTCCTTGACCACTTGGTTCAAAATTAGACAAAAGTTTAAAAGAACCTGTCATATGGTCTATTGCTCCAGTGTCTACAATCCAACTGGTTGAATTGGACGTTTGAGATAATAGGGAATAGCTTGTGTTACTTGTTTTTGATAGGGAAACAACTGGGGGGTTTTCACTTTCTGCTTTCTGCATTTTTGTTTGACTGAGCAGGTGTTGTAAGGATTCAATTTGGTTTTCAGTTAGGGAGATATTTGTTGGAGTCCCTTTTTTAGCCTCGGTTGCATATGCAGTTGGACCTCCTCGCCTTTGATTCCTTGGTTTCCATCTTGCCGGTTTACCATGAATTTTTCAGTAGGTTTCCCTAGTATGATAGGGCTTGTTGCAGTGGTCACACCACTGCCTATCTTTCTGGAGTTCACCCTTAGATGTTGTAGGCTTCATCCGATAAGTGTTTAGGGCAGAATTTTGAGTATTTACCTCGTAGTTTGAGTGAATAGAAGCTGATAACATAACCTTTCTCCTGCTTTCTTCACGCCTTACTTCAGCAAAGGCCTTATGCAGGGATGGAAACGGCTTTGTCCCGAGCAATCTTCCTCTTCCTTCATCCAATTCAGGATTCAAGCCATGAAGGAAATCGAAGACTCACTCCCATCCTCTGAACATTCCCACTTGATCTCATAAAAGAGATCCATCTCCTGCCATAAAGTTGTTAGAATGTTAAAGTATGCTGTAATTGAATTAGAGCCTTGCCTCGTGGTTTAAATATTTGATCGGATTTGGAAGCTTTGGGCGGTGTTCTCTAAGTCAGAGTAAGTCTCCTGAACTGCTTGCCATATCTCGCTTGCTGGTTTGTAGAACAAATAAGTCCGTTCGATGCTAGGCTCCATGGAATTAATCAGCCATCATGGCATTCTCGGCCTCCCACACACCAGAATTGACTGCATCAGAGCTGGGCTTTGGGATATCCCTTGTCAGGTAGCCTTCGCGTCCCCTTCCACGGATGACCAATAACATGGATTGGAACCACTCTCTGAAGTTGGTTCCATCCAATTTGTGTTAGGTGATCTGAAGCGAGTGACTCTCAGTTGTCATCGGGTAGGTTGGAACTTGGGTGGTCCTCATTGTGGCCGAAAGGAGATTCAAATCTGTATTGGCTGATGGATTTTCTGCCATGTCGCGATCAGAAGCGTCTGATATGAACTAGAGTTCTAGCTCTCGGAAGGCACATGTACCAGTCTCTGATACCATGCTGAAATTCGTATAGAATGATAACAGATTCCACCGTGTATAGTTTCACTAGTTTAAGGAAATATATATACAATAAATCTCCTAAATAATCTCCAAGAATAACTCCTACTTATCTCCTATTTTCTAGGAATAGATTTTACAATATTTAAATACTAATTTACAGATTAGTTTTGATAAATAATTGATAAATAATTGTTGTTGATAGCCCTTATCTAGAGCCCATCTCCTCTTTATCTTCCAACAATAACAATACAACATCAATATATAAACATTACAATTGTCAACATCATAACATAAGAAATCTCAAGCATTATGTTCTTCTACACCTTGGATTTGACAAGGGGTTGATTTCGGTATAATTGAGAAATAGAGAGAATTTGGAGGAGGGAAAATAGCAAGAGAGTAAGGAGGCAGAATGTTCGAGAGAGAGAGATATAATAGATAAGTGGAGGGAAAGGATTCAATTCATAACACATGATAATCCCCATCCTCTAGCTGTGACTTTTTTATAGCCTTCTAGCCTCAACAATACAACTATCCAGAATGTATGAACCAGATAAAGCACAACCATTTCTATTGCTAAGTATAAACATCAAGCATAAGAGAAAAAACATAATTACTACCCTGCTTCTAGGAACGTGACACATAGCCTTATGCCAATCTAGGCTTTAAATAGCCTCATGGTGATCCCTAGGAATAGAGATAGAGGACAAAGACAAAGCAAAAGGATGAAAAGGAGGATCAAGGTGATCAAAGGAGAACATGAGTAATGGGATGTTGAGTACAAGAACATTTATCTTTTTGAAGAACAATGGGTAGATTAGTAGAATCACTAAAAGAATGTGTTGGAGCAGAAGTGGCAAATTGGCCTGTCGGGTTTAAACTTTCAAGGGTTTGGGAGTAGGAATAGATGGAGGCACAAGAGTAGGAAGGGTAATAGATGGTTTGACAATGGATACTTGAAAAAATGGTTTAGACTCAAAAGAGTTGACATTGGCATAAACAAACTACTTTTTTGTTATAGGGTATTCTCAAATTGTTATAGGGTAATAGATGGATGATGTTTTCCTAACTGACATGCATCATAGTATAGTTCAGAAATTGACTCACTAAAAGATAAAACATTCTTTAATTGAGAAAGGGAGGGATGGCCTAATCGACAATACCATTGATAAGAAGACATATCCCCAATAGCAATAGCAATAGCAACAACAACATATGTAGAAACATAATCATGAGAGAGGTGATAGACTCCCCCTAACTTAGAGTCGTGTCCAATCATTGTATTTGTCTAGAGATCTTGGATAACACAATGAGTAGGAAAGAAATTTACTGAACAATTTAAAGATGTGGTAAGTTGATTAACAAAAAGAAGATTAAAGGATAGCTTTGAAACATGGAAGCCTCAATCGAGCCGAGGAGAAGAAGTATAATTAGTATCAAAACCAGATAAATGAGAAACTGAGCCATTAACAACAGTAATGGAGGAGAGAGATTGGTAAAGTAGGTAAATTGACAAGAGTTACCTGTCATGTGATTTGATGCACCTGAATCAATTAGCCAAGAATTACTAGAGGAGGCAGCAAGGGACCTAGTACTTGATTAGAAGGTATGGAAGGAAACTAAAAGTGGCTGATATTACAATAACTGATCATACTACTCCTTAGAGATCTGGATAACATCCTTTGGAACAATAGTAGAGGAACTCGGTTCACTAGCAAGAAGAGTAACAGCTACAGCTGTAGGGGCATTGGACAACTTAGCACCTTTGGTAGCCTAATCAGGCTTGCCATGCTTATCCGAACATCGATCCACTGTATGCCCTCTTTTACCACAAAAAACACATAGCCTATCATGACCTTTGCCTTTGCCAGTGTCACACCCATGACCACGTGCAACCATGGCTGAATGCTCCAGATTAAGCCCAAGAGAGGACAAGACTAGTGTTAAGGTCCACTACAAGGTATGAGACTTATCTCACATCAGAAGTTTAGGTTCTTGATGTGGGGTTTATAACCTCTTGTGCACCCTTCCATTGACAGCTAGCTTTTGAGGGTGAATTATACTTAAGAGTTGTAATAGTGGTATCAAAGTCGACCTCATGTCTCTCAACTGCAATCGCGTGGGGACGAAGGTGACACTGGCATTGCATTGTTCGTTTGGGACTAGCCGTGGCTAGTGCACAGCCTGTTGTCGTGGGCGTTGGGACTACGGAGTGTGATGGTATGTTATGGTCCACTGCAAGGTATGGGGCTTGTCCTACATCTGAAGTTTAGGCTCTTGATGTGGGATTTATAACCTTTTGGGCACCCTCCCCTTGACAACTAGCTTTTGAGGGTGAGTTCTACCCAAAGATTGTAACAACTAGAGAAGTAGATTGTAGGTGAGAGACAATAGACTGAGGCGTGGGCATGGTACTGTCCCCAGGCAGCTGACTCCTAAGAGTGTTGTATCGCTCAATTTATTTTTCAAACACTGTGGGTCCTCACTGAAAATTGCTAGCTGAAGATAACTATTGCATTTGTGGACCAAGTAATATACTAAAGACCTTCCTCGTAAACTACTAATGTGGGATTGAGTTGTGATCAACTTCCCTTTTTTAATTCTTGTAACACCTTGGCACCTCACCTAAAAGTACTGCTAAAAGTTGACTATTGTATTTGTGAGACCAAATAATATATATCCCATACCTCCCCAATAAACTACCAATATGGGATTTGGTTGCGACAGGAAAAATGTGGAGTGACTGCATGTTAGTAGTAGAGGAATGGCACCTATAATGGGGGAGTGTTGGCCCCTTATGATTGTGAACCTAATAGTCATGATTCAAGGCATACACAAGCTGTGCATGTTTGTTTTTCGATTCTCTTTCTCTTGTATAGAGGATTCTCTAGAATGGTGAATCCATCTTTGACAAATCCTTAGTTCTACCTCCATTGCTCAAAGTTGCCGAGGATTCACATGGAGGAGATCCAAGTCCTCACCTTGGCCTACTTTACCGGAGTCGTTAGAGTTGTTGGAGGCATTGAATAGGTGCCAATGGGGCTGCTCCTAATATGCTTGCAAAAGCAGCAAGCAGGAGCAACTAGCTAAGTGCCCTTTAAACTAAGCATACAATGTGGCTTTTAAAGTGACTCGACGGAGCAACCTGGAGAGAACTTGTGGTGTGGTCTAATGGTCTGGCCAATGGAACAATATGTGGTCGGCAGTACTCAGGTAGAGAAGTCCTACAATATGTGGTGGGCAGTACCAATCGGTAAGGTATGATATACTATTATTGTTGGCTATGTTATGGAGACTAGCTCTTAGTTGAAGGTAGTTGTGGAAATATGAGCAGTTTTTGAAGGGAGAGCTCATGCCATCAATCATGTGCCGTGCATGAAACCACACTGATGGTGCTTTATAGCTCTGGCTGATGCAAGTGCCCACATAACCAACAAATAACTAACTCACAATTGAAATCCATTGTTTTTATGAAGCCTATGACCTCTTTTTTTTTTTTTTGGTTTTCTTTGATAAGTACCCTTAGCCTTTTTTGGCAAGAAATACACTAGATCATGTTTCATTTCTCCTTTTGGGTTCTTGAAGTCATGCAATTAGGTATTATACCTGTTTCAGTTTTTATTTTTTTTGTTTTGATACTTGTGTTTTGACTACAACTCGTACTCTCTTTCAGTTACTGTCTTGTTGCTTTTATTTTATTTGATTTTTTGTCTTTAGTACCCAATGGTAAAAGACTTGCATAACGATTATGTATATCTGAAATTTTGTTTATCTGCTGGCAGGTTAAGCTTGTTAAATGCATTGTACAGAATATTGTGGTGGATATCTCCTTCAATCAGTTAGGAGGGCTCTGTACACTCTGCTTCCTTGAGCAGGTAGCTGTGTATCCCTTTAAATGTTCAAACTAAATTGATGCCACCTGTTAAATAGTTTGTTCTACCATCAAAAGAAGGAACAGAAGATAGAAGAACAAGTAGCTGACATCATTCAATAGTTTTATCCTTTGTGCGTGAATATATTTTTTGAGAGATGCTCTAATAATTCTGGTCCTTATTTAGTGAAGATAGCGCAAGTCTTCATATCATTTTTCATCACTATGTCGAGAGTAATGGACAAAATCTTACCATGATGAGCGGATATCCTTTGTGGTTTTGGATTTCTTAGCACTTCTTCTCGTACATTTTATCTACAAAAATGCTTTAATCATTATCTGTGATCCAGGGCATTGATATTGTAAATATTTCATATTTGTACAAGTGTAGAAATAGTTCTTATTTGTGCATAGTGTAGTAAAAGCTAGTAGCTTTCACCTGTCTTTTAAAGGAAAATATTAGTTTCTTTTAACTTTACTGAGAAATACTACTAGAAACTCTTGCTTCCTCCCATACACATTCAAATCCAATCAAAGGTTTTCATCTTATGTTGGCATAAGGAGATTCAAGAGAAAGGAAAGAAGCCGGCTGTGGCTGCTTCTAGAATGCTGAAGGTTTTAGGAAGTTTCTGAATCTTGTTTAGGATAGTTTCCTAAATTCAAATTAGGATATTTTCCTAATGTGTTTTATTGTAATCTTTCCTAAAGCTGTAAATATCCAACCCTATAACAAGGGCTGCACGTAAATAAAACATTTAAGCTTTCTGTTCAGGTTTGCTTGGTATCAAAGCATTGCTTTGAAATCATTCTGGCCTTCATTGCTTTTCAGCACTCTCTGGACCTTTCTGGCCTTTATCTCCATTCCCCGACCATTGGTGCCCTCAAAGTCCTTCCCATTATTTTGCCTTAATTGCAGTAGGCTACTCCATCCACTCCTCCAATCATGTCTGAAATGTCCGAGATAACTCCAGCTATGACTTTGGAGGGGACCAACATAGTTGATACTCCAATGGGAGGCTTGCCTACCGATGATCTACTAGGGATGCACCAATCCTACCGATGATCTACCAGGGATGCACCAATCCTACTGATTGGATGGACAGAATTACCTGCAGCGGGCTCAGTTGGTAAAGACTTTCCTAAAGGGGAGAGGGAAGCTACATCACTTGACAGATCCACACCCCAAGGCATCAGATCCTGGGTTCCCAACTTGGGATATAGAGGACTCCATGATCATGTGGAATGCTATGCAGCCTAAGGTTAGTAAAAATTACATGTTTTTATCCACTGCTAAGGACATATGGGAGATGGTTAGGTGTACATACTCTAAAGTCCAAGATGCTTCGGTTATTTTTGAGGTTAAGATGAAATTGAGTAACACTAAACAAGGGGTCTTAATAGTCACTGAGTACTATAACAAAATGAATGGGTATTGGTTGGAACTTGATCACTACCAAGACATTAAAATGGTTTGTGGTAAAGATGTAGCCACTCTCAATTCTTTTCTTGAAAGAGATAGAATTGTGGAGTTTTTTCCTGAACTCAACACTGAGCATGACTAGGTAAGAGCTCAAATTCTTGGAAGGGAAAAGCTTCCATCTCTCAATGAGGTTTTTTCAGTTGTTCGAAGTGAGGAGAATAAGAGAATAGTAATGCTGGGGAAATCTATTATGAAGGATCAGCCATGTTAACTAATAAAGAAGAAGGGTCAAGGTTCAAATCACAAGAAGGAAGGACTGATAGGCAGTTTAAGTCACATGGGAAGGAAGGTTTGTGGTGCTCCTACTGTAAAAGGCCGAAGCATACTCAAGAAACCTACTTTAAGTTGAATGGGAAGGAGGCTGTGTTATAGAACTAGGGGGATTTAGAAACATATCCTTGAAGAATCAAGTCTATTTTTCCAATAAGTAAGAAGAGATTGTGGAAAAGACAGACTCGGTGACTGAATCAGAGCTGAACCAACTAAATGCTGATGAAATCAGCAAACTCAAGATGTTCCTGAAAACCATTCAGGATGGATCATACTCCATTGCCCAGCAAGGTAACTTGCCATGTAATAGCTTTAATTCTAATTCTTTAACAGTCTCAAAAACCAGTAGGGGTGATATATGGATTCTAGACTCGGGAATTACAGACCACATGCCCCAAAACCCACTGTTTTTGACACCTATAAACCCCTTGAGACAAAACAGATTATTATTGCCAATGGGACATCTATTCCTATCAAGGGTCAGGGAAGGGTTACTCTTAGCCATAATCTTCCTATCAAACAGGTTTTACATGTTCCTAACTCGTTAACCAACTTGATTTCTGTCCACCAACTCACCAAGGATCTCAATTGTCGCATTATTTTTTCCCCTCACTCTTGTGAATTTTAGGAAATGGCCACGGGGAGGATGACTGGTGCTGCTAAAGAGAAGAATGGGTTGTATGTTCTAAAGAGGGAGATCTTACAGCCTAACAGCACTCAGCCTAAACTAGCCTGCACATCTCAATCTCATTCATCCCATGTTGACATCTGGCTTCATCATTACTGGCTAGGGCATCCACATTTTCATTTACTAAAAACTATGTTTTCTGATTTATTTAAGCAAGTAGATCCTAGTACTTTACATTGTAATGTATGTGAAATTTCAAAATATCATCGAGTTTCCTATCCTGTTAGTAATAAAAGGTCTTCTCACCCTTTTTCTCTAATCCATTCGGATGTTTGGGGGCCATCTAGAACTCTCAATTGTTCTGGGGCTAGATGGTTCATTTTTTTTATAGATGATTGTACTAGAATGACTTGGGTATTCCTTCTAAAGGACAAGGTTGTTTTCAGTACTGTTTTGCCTCACTTTAATTCAATGATCTTTACTCAATTTGGCTCCCCTATTTATAAATTTAGGACTGATAATGCAAGGGATTATTTTAATTAGCACTTGCACCATTTTTTTCCAGCAAAAAGGGCTTATCCATGAGTCTTTCTGCAATAACACTCCACAACAAAATAGTGACTGAGAGGAAGATGAGACACCTTCTAAATGTTACTAGAACTCTCCTTCATCATCATAATAAACAACTACAACAACATATCCAGCCTTTATCCCACTATGTGGGGTCGACTTCATCATTATAATGTTCCTAAAAATTTCTAGGGAGAGGCAATCCTCACTACAACCTACCTAATTAATCGAGTGCCATCTAAAATCTTTGGTCATCACAGTCCTTTCTAGTGTCTTTCTTCTTATTTTCCTTACATCACCTTGCATAACCTCCTTCCTCTTAGAGTTTTTGTCTACGTAGCCTTTGTTCACATCCCTCAGCAAGCTCGAGACAAGTTGGACCCTAGGGCTCTTAGATGTCTCTTCCTCGATTATTCTCCTACCCAAAAAGGCTACAAATGCTATCATCCTTCTACTGGGAAATTTTTTGTTTCAAAGGATGTGACCTTTGTTGAATCTCAACCTTTCTTTCGTCCTACTAACCTTGGTCTCTAGGGGGAGAATCAATTGATTGGTGGCCAAGTTTCAACTCTCCCTAGTTTGGACTTAATCCCTCTTAAGACATCAGAACCAACAAGTAATCACTCTACCCCTAATCCTATTCCATCTACTGATTCAGACCTCTCTTTTGATAGTGATCATCACTTAGCTATTCCAAGTGATTACCAAAGCCCTGATCAAGCAGGCCAAACAGAGACCTCAGGATGAGGAACCCTTCTTGGCGGCCATACTACTATTGGACAATAGGATTTTAAAGGTGGCTCGAAGACTGGTTGTAGCAAAGAACGCATGTCGAACAAGAGCTAGAATGAACAAGAACAACGATAGTGGATGACACCGGAGATGAGCAATGGACTGGGGAACAGTCTGTGACCAACCAGTTTCTTTATCTTGGTCAGGGACAGAAGGGATGCCGGTGATTTAAGGCTGGAGAAGACAAAGGAACAATAACCCTAAACCCTACTCTGAAACCATGAAGAAAAAGATGATTTCTTTTCTTAGCAATAGTTATACATCGAAGATACATATATATACAAGCAAGGAATCTCATCTAATCCCTACAAATCATCAATCAATCAAAAAGGAAACAAGGAAAATAGAGAAGATTACCTAACTGTACATTCCCTAACTAAACATTGCCTAAATAGAGAAGATTTGTGGCACTAATGTGATAGAAACTCACTCTTTTGGATTGAATTCAAGACTAGAACAGTAGAAAAGTTAGTGTTTACAAGGATTGCAACAATTGCTAGGATGAGTATAAGGTAAAAACAATCAATCGGTCTATTCGAGAGGGCCTTCTCTCTCTCCATGACAGTTGTCCAGAATTTTCCTGCCTCCTCTCTCCTTTCCCCTCGCCTTATATACATTCTCTTCATTCCTTTGTAGCCACGTGAATGAATATTCTTCCCTTAACCAACTTTGGACTCTTCTGCCCCTTAGTCAATTTCCTTGGCTACCCTTGATTTCCCCTCCTGATTCCGCCCCTCCTTTTACGCCTCTAATAGGTATGAATAACGGGGGTCCTAACATTACCTTGCCCAAGAGACACACCTTGTCCTCCAGATGGAATTCAGGGAACTGTTGTTGTATCTGATGGTAGGGCTCCCAAGTTGCCTCTAGGGGTGGCAATTCCTTCCATTGAATTAGAACGTTAAGGTTTCTCAAATTCTTCCCTATGCTCGACCTTACACCCAACAGGAATTCCAATTCCACCTTCATCTCCAGCTCGACAGTGAGCTGGTCTAGAATTTATGTCATCTCTTGCACTGCTCCTTCTACCTTGCAAAACTGGGAGACATAGAAGACGGGGTGGATCGCACAGGAAGGTGGTAGGGACAGCCTGTATGCCACCTTCCCGATCTCCTTCTCCACAACATAGGGCCCATAAAATTTTAGTGACGGTTTCTCGTTCACCCTAGCAGCCAACGTCTTCTGTCGGTAGGGGCGGATTTTCACATAAACCAATTCGCCGACCTAAAAGTGCATGTCTCGTTGCCTTTTATTTGCTAAATCCTTCATTCTTGCCTGCGCTCGCCACAATTGAGCCTGTAGCTCCTCCAAAACTACATCCCACTCCAGCAACTGTTGCTCAATTGCTAAAACCACCGTGGTCCCTCTCTCATATGTAGCAACGAGGGAGGTTTATGCCCTTAGACTATTTGAAACGGAGTTAGTTTTGAGGAGACATGATAAGAGGTATAATACCAATATTCTACCCAAGGAAGCCAACTGCACCATGCCTTGGGTTTAGAGGAGGAAAAATATCAAAGGTATGGCTCCAAAGTGCCATTTAGGACCTTAGTTTGACCATCAGACTAAGGGTGGTTTGAGGTGTTTCTGTTCAACTGAGTGCCTTGCAACTTGAATAGTTCTTCCCAAAAATGGCTGACAAATATTTTATCTCTATCAGAAACGATCAAGTTTGGAACTCCATGCAACTGGACAAATCTCCTTACAAAGACCCTTGCTGTAAATGGGTGCCTTGGAGCAATAAAATGTCCATATTTACTGAGTCGATCCACCACCACCAAGATAGAATCCCTCCCCACTAATTTAGGCAACCCTTCGATGAAATCCATGGATACACCTTCCCAGATTTGACGAGGGACTGGAAATGGCTGCAGCAACCCTCCCGGTGACAGTGCCACATTTATTTTGCTGGCACACAAGGCAATGTCTAACATATCATTGAATGTCCCGCTTCAACCCTGTCCAATACACATTGGCTGATATCCTCTTATAAGTCTTGAGAAACCCGGAGTGTCCCCCAATCTGTCCATCGTGTCCTTCCTTTAACATCAAAGGAATGAGAGTGGAGCCCTTAGGGAGATACAATTTCCCTTTGTACAACAACTGCCCATCCACCCATGCAAACTCGAGTCTGTTCATAGGATCTTCCAGCACTTCCCTAATAATTTTGCTAAAGTGTCTCATCTTCATTAATCTCCTTTTTGAGCTAGTCTAGCTGCAATACTTGGGGAATGATGAGGGTCATAAGCGTGATAGGTGAATGGAGGCGGGAGAGGGCATCCGCAGCTTGATTCTCCATCCCCGGGCGATATTGGATCTCAAAGTCGTAGCCCATCAGTTTCACAACCCACTTTTAGCACTTCAGAATGACTACCCGTTGTTCCATCAAGAATTTAAGGCTTCATTGATTGGTTCTTATAACAAACATTCGTCCCAATAAATAATATCTCCATTTCCTCACAGCGAAAACTATCACCATCAACTCCTGCTCATACACCAACTTGTTTCGACAATTGGGATTTAGGGCGTGACTGAAGAAAGCAATAGGCCATTGCCCCTACATTAGGACTGCCCCCAATCCATGCCCCAACACGTCTATCTCCACGATGAATTCCTTCGAAAAGTCCGGTAAAGCCCACACCGGCAATTCTGTCATCGCCCTTTTAAGAGATTGGAAAGCCTGCTCTGTTTGCTCATCCCAAGAGGAATTATCCTTTCGAAGGCGATCTGTCAATGGCTATGAAAGTTTGCCATAATTCCTTACAAACCTCTGATAATACCTCGTAAGGCCTAAAAATCCTTGAAGTTCTCGCAGTGACTTGGGGCTGGGCCATTCCAACACCGCTTGAACTTTAGTATTATCGGCAGCCACACCTTCTTGGGAGATGACATGTCCTAAATACCTAAGAGAAATTATCCTTCCGAAGGCGATCTGTCAATGGCCATGCAAGTTTGCCATAATTCCTTACGAACCTCTGATAATACCTCGTAAGTCCTGAAAATCATTGAAGTTCTCACAGTGACTTGGGGCTAGGCCATTCCAACACTGCTTGAACTTTAGTATTATCGACAGCCACACCTTCTTGGGAGATGAAGTGTCCTAAATACCCAATCTCCCGCTGCTCGAACATACACTTCTTAGCATTAGCGTACAGTTGGTAAGTAGTTAGGACCCCTGATACACACCTCAGATGTTCCTTGTGTTCACTCATATTCTTAGCATAGACCAGAATGTCATCAAAAAGCACTAAAATGAACCATCTCAAGTGCTCCTTAAAAATCTCATTCATCAGGGATTGAAAAGTGGCGGGTGCATTTGTTAAGCTGAACAACATGACTAAGAATTCATAATGACCCTCATGGGTGCAAAAAGCAATCTTTGGAATGTCATTAGGTGTGATTCGTATCTGATGATATCCTGATTTCAAGTCTAGCTTAGAAAAAACAGCAGCCCCATGTAATTCATCCAATAACTTTTCAATGATGGGAATGGGAAATTTATTGGGAATTGTCACCTTGTTTAAAGCCCTGTAGTTCACACAAAATCTCCAGCCACCATCTTTTTTCTTGACTAGCAACATAGTCCTGGAAAATGGGCTAATACTTGACTTGATAAGACCTACTGCCAACATTTCTCGAACTGGCTTCTCAATCTCATTTTTCTGGAGATGGGGGTAATAGTAAGGTCGTACGCTTATCGGAGGGACTCTGAATTGCAACGTAATCATGTGATCCCTCTTCCGGCGCGGGGGCAGCCCACAAGGCTCCTCAAACACCTCCTTAAAACCTGCCAACAGCTCCTGTAAATCCGTAGGAACCACCTCTTTCGCCCTTTTGTCCTCAGCTATCAAACTCCCCAACTCCAATAGCACTCCTTCTCCATTTTCTTGGAATGCCTTCATCATCGACTTCAAGGTTACCAATGTTTTGTTGAGGCTAGGGTCCCCATGCAGTGTTACCGTCATACCCCCTGATCTAAACTTCATAACTAATGAGCCCCAATCTACTTGGGTCTCCCCAAGCGTGGCTAACCACTTCATTCTGAGAATTACATCTAAGCTTCCCAGCTCTAATGGTAGGAAATCCTCAACTACCTCAACATTTTGCAGCATTAGAGTAACCACCTTACACACTCCAGCTGCTTAAACAACCATGTCTAACCCTATGATCACTCCATAACCTCTCGTTTGAGTCCGAAACAGCCCCAACTTCTACACCAGTTCAACAGCTATGAAGTTGTGAAAGGCCCCATTATCAATTAAGACCACTACTTCTTGGCCATCAATTTCTCCCTTGATCTTCATGGTCTGTGGAGGTGTTAACCCTACTACAAAATTTAGGGATAGCTCTACCACTTCCCCCATTTTGACTGTCTTCTGTTTCCCGTGAATTCTCTCCTATTTCAATATATGTTGTTTCTTCTTCTTTCTCTTCCCTTTCCTCATAGATTACCATCACCTGCAGCTCTTTGTTCTTGCACTTGTGCCCCACCGAGTATTTCTCATCGCAATGAAAACACAGACCCTTTGCCCGTTTGGCTTGCAACTCGCTCTCACTCAACCGTTTAAAAGGAGGGTTGCTCCACTTACTGATGGCTGGTGGCCAATGGGAAAAGGCAAGCCTAGGTGTTGCTAACTTCGGCGGTGTTAGCGAAGGGGGCCGAATCACCATTGGCTGAGGGTTTGTTGTTGGGGTGGAAGGGGTCGATACCCGAGTTGGACTTGATCCAAAATAACCTCCATGGACCACTTGATTCCTTTCCTCAATCCGTTAGGCCAGCTCCATCATCTATTCCAGTCTGGTTGGCCGCAGTACCCTCATCTTTACTTGGATATCCGGTAGTGTTATTAAAGTCCCAAGGTGCACTAAGGCGCACAAGGGTCTTGGAGCCTAAGGCGCAGGGCGCAAGGCGAGGCGCGAGCCTGGTGGAACTAGGCTCAAGTTAATAAAAAAATAAAAAATAAAAATATATGTCCTAATTGAAGAAAAATGTATAAAATAGATCTTAACTTCTAATAATATTTTAACAAGCATGTTATAAAAAAAATATAAAATTCAACATATACTAACTATGATATTTCCATGCTGAATCTTTTCTTCTACCAGCAGAGCTACTATCAGGATTAGGATCAATAGTATTGGATGACATTTTAAATTTTTGATTCCTGCAAGATTCACAACATGTCAACAACAATGCCACTCTAAAGACCATCTTAAGAAAAACAAAGAGATAATATTCAAACTCAAACAAGTACCAATCATCATGCAAAGTTCTAAATAAACACATAAACACTATAAGTCCACAATCAAGAAAATGTTTTCATTTTGAAAAATGCTATTTTTCTAAGTCTGGAAGATTAGCGCATTAGAAGGAGTCATATAAGAAAATGTTTTCATTTTGAAAAATTATCTCCCGGTATTTTGATAACTAATATTCATTGTTGTTAAAATGATTTTTAATGAATTTTTCAAGAAATAGTATGTAGTTTGGGGGTGGTAAAATCACTAAATCCCGAGTTTGTACTAAAACCAAAATTCTATTTTCTTATTGTTATGAATTTTGATTTTTTAGATATTTTTATTGAATCTAAATGGAGGGTACTTTCTTATTTACATTTATATATTAAAGTAAATGGAAGGTAAAATATAAATTAAAGAAAATGTGGACATTTACTTTATATATTTAAAGTAAATATGTTATAATGTATACATGCTGGAACCAAGAAGAGGGAACCAAGAATCGCCTAGGCGCCTTTAACATCTATGAGCGCAAGGCTACGCCTGAGGGCCTGGGTGCGCCCAAGCGCGCATGGGCAGATCTTGCCCGCCTGGTTTGTTTCTAGGCGCCATGCTTGCGCTTGGTATCAAGGCGCGCCTTTAATAACACTCTAGCCTCAGGCTATTTATAAAATAACCCTCAAGAAACACTTCTAGTAGCCGTTTAAGTGACGAGGCTAGAGTGTCAAAACAGAGGCAGTAGTCCTTGACAAGCCCCGACTACCTAAGTGCGAGGAACCTCTCCTCTGCGGTGCCTTCTTGAGTCAATCGGAATCGACTTACCAGGATCGCCTTGAGCTCGTCCCAACTCCTCACTCGATGTCGTCGTTGCTCCCATTGAAACCAGGCGAGAGCAACCCTTTCAAAATAGAGCACCGCCAAATCCAGTTTCTATATGTCGGTCAATCTATTCACTGTGAAGTAATGCTCTGCCCTAAAGACCCAACCATCAGGGTCGTCTCCCTCAAATAGATGCATCTCCAAGCATTGACCTCTCATCTCCAATATTCTGAAGCCCTCGGTCACATTGCCTTTGTCTCTCGCCCTTTCTCCCACCCCCGGCGTCTCGTCTACTGTAAAAGAGGAACCCATGGGTACGTTCTCCTCACCTCGTTTCCCCTTCCTACCCTTCTCATGCGCCTCCCACTTCTCCATTTGTAAGTTAAATTGGTCCAACATCGTCATGTTCTTCTCTATGTTATGCACCTTCTGGAATTCATTCCTCATAGAATCCAACCCAACTTGCAATCCCTCCATTCGCCCTTCTATCTATTGTTAATAAGTTTCCAACCTTCCCTCCAGCTCCCCCATTCTCTCAAAAACGGATATCCCCATGGATCAATGCTCTGATACCAGAATGATAGAAACTCACTCTTTTGGATTGAATTCAATACTAGAACAGTAGAAAAATCAGTGTTTACAAGGATTACAACAATTGCTAGGATGAGTATAGGGTAAAAACAACCAATCGGTCTATTCGAGAGAGCCTTCTCTCTCCCCACGACAGTTGTCCAAAATTTTCCTGCCTCCTCTCTCCTTTCCCCTCGCCTTATATACCTTCTCTTCATTCCATTGCATCCACGTGAATGAATATTCTTCCCCTAACCAACTTTGGACTCTTCTACCCCTTCGTCAATTTCCTTTGCTACCCTTGATTTTCCCCCTGATTCCCCCCCTCCTTTTACGCCTCTGATAGGTATGAATAACGGGGGTCCTAACATAATTCTGAATATCTGTAAATCTACATAATGCAACACTATATCTGCAAGTCTGGATACAAGAATCAACCTAGCAACGAATAAAGGAGGGTTGCATTAGGTAGCCAACAAGTGTAAAAACCAATAGGGATCTTTTAACATGGATCCTAGACACAATAGTATTAAGCCTTGTGGTGTTGCATGAAGATTTAAGCTACTGGGTTGAGATTCCTATTTACACTGATTCTTCTTTTGCAGGTTGATCGCCTCATAGGAAAAGACCATCTTTTTAAACGAAGTATCATATTGGTGAAGGCGTGGTGCTATTATGAAAGTCGTATCCTCGGTGCCCATCATGGGTTAATTTCTACATATGCTTTGGAGACCCTGGTTCTATACATCTTCCATCTCTTCCATTCGACACTGAATGGTCCTTTAGCTGTGAGTTCTAATGGGGATCACTATCAGTATTCGTTATTATATATTGTATAAATTAACTTTATCACTGTGCTGCTGAATTCAGGTACTATATAGATTTTTGGACTACTTTAGCAAATTTGATTGGGATAACTACTGCGTTAGTTTGACTGGTCCAGTCCATATATCCTCATTGCCAAAGATTGTGGGTGAGCAATATTTTACTAAAGGTAATGCCAGCTTGTATGGGTACTAATTTGATTGAGATTTGTTTCTGTTAACTTCTTTTTGGCAGCTGAGAAGCCAGAAAATGGTGGGAGTGACCTATTACTTGGTAACGATTTTCTGACCTATTGTACGGGCATGTTCTCAGTTCCTTCAAGGAGACTAGATACAAATTCACGAACATTTCCCCAGAAGCACTTAAACATAATTGATCCACTAAAAGAAAATAACAACCTCGGCCGCAGTGTCAGCAAAGGTAGAAATGCCTTTTCTTTTTTTTTTTCTCAATGCCGTTGTAAATAAACCTATTTCTCAATTTATTTTTATTATGAATCAGTGCTGGTACATTTCATATATAATTTAGAATATTTTAGAGCACAATTTTGTTGCATACTGCCACTGTTTGACGGGCAATCCCTTCAACAAAAATATTGGTTGGTTTTCTCACTGAGAATGTAAAACATGTTTATCTAGTTAAACATGACAGTCATAAGAATGTATACTTCCATTTACTTAAATTTTAAGGATTTATGGAAATTTGTTGACCCCTCACTCACATTTTCTGAATATGACTATTTGGACCTTAAGATCAATCTAAATTGCCTGGTTGGCCAGTTCCTGGAACACCTAAATGTGGAATTTAGCAAACTACCTCTTCATTTATGTATGTTATTTCTTTATTATATCCTAAATAGTAACCTGGCTGTTATGTGCAGGAAACTTCTGTCGAATACGGAGTGCTTTCACATTTGGGGCCCGGAAGCTTGGGCAAATCCTTACGCAACCTGAAGATCACATAGCTGGCGAACTCTGTAAATTTTTCTCAAACACTTTGCACAGGCATGGAAGCAGACAGAGGCCTGATGTTCAAGATCCAGTCCCTAAGTCTGGGGACATTGGTTATATACCTGCATTTTCTTTTTCCAAAACTCGGTCAGGGCTAGAAGGAAAGTCAATTTCTGATTTAAAATCTGCTAATTCTGTTAGCATAAATGAAGAATATAAGTTAAATCCTGTTGGATCATGCTACAATGGAGGTCATGACACTGAGTTACTGGGGATAGAGACGACTGTAGGTGTCGTAATCTATGGACATCAAAAAAGCTCTACTAAAGTGATTGATCCCACTTTGCTTCCAGAAAATGATGGTCCTGTCAACAGGACTCCTGTCATTGGACACTATTTTTCTTCAAATGCTGAAGAATTTGCAACATCCAGAATCGGAGGTCTTAAAGTTTCTAATGATACTTCTGATGCAGTTCATCGAAGTGATGAGGAAGGTATTTTCCAACTGGGTGTTGCCCAGCATGCACCCCTTCTCTTTATTTTCCTGCCTGGGTGTGAGCTGACTGGAAGCCGAGATATGGAAACTCTGATATAAACCTGCTAGAATATTCTGGCATACCTGTAGACAGTTGCTACTATGCTTCTGCAGGTGCCTAACGAAGAAATGGGCACTTTTGTTTCTCATGGAAATGAAAAAACTTGTCAGTTGGTAATCTTAGTGTCCTCACACTGTTGAATCTAAATGTATTGCTTGTCTCATATCAAGTTGCTTGCTCCCCTGCAGGTTCCAGTCCTGGCCACATGGAAAAACCATCTGGACGTGATCCTGAATGTCCTGAATATTGGAACTTGTCAGATCTCAGTGGGGATTTTGACAGTCAGTTTCAGAATTTGCAGTGCGGTTGGTGGTGGCACGAGCAGTCTTCAAGTCCGTCTGCTTGTCCCTTGCCTCCTGTATTACCCTCCCACTTTCAGGGGTCATCGGATGGGATCTGGCAATTTTACCACCTCAAGCAGAATGGATTTTCTAATCCTAATGGCTTTATCCTAAACCCAGCTTTTTATCACACAAACACATTTCTAATACCTGGTACAATTTTTGGTGCGGATCAGCCAAGACCACGAGGAACGGGAACGTACATCCCAAATGCGGTATACTAATTTTTTTTACATTGTTCAGGTGGTAATTCTTGTTACCTTTTCAGTGTTTTCATGTGTAAGATTTTTTTGCAGAACCGACCTCCATACCTGAAGCCTTTTGGTGGGAGGGGAAGGAATCATGGACCTGTGAGGTTCCCTCAGAACAATGGACATGTAGTGACACCTGTGCAGGCAAAATTTCAGGACAGAAGCAGCCACGAACATGCTCAAACACAGTTTTATGATTGTGGTCATGGAAATCATGCATCTTCAGATTACAACAAGTCTGGCTCCCCTGGTGGAAAGTTGCACAGCCTTGTTAATAGTTCTGTTGAATGTGGATCAGTTGGGCATGTTCCTTTTGGAATGCCCTTGCCAGAAAGTACCAGGCAGCAGATGAAATCTTCCTGTTTACTCAGCAAAACTTCTATCCAGAACCTTAAATTGGCATTGCTTGAAACAAAACCTGTACTTGGTACGAACCACGATAGGTATGAGAATTTCATTCCTTCTGAAAACTATCTATGATCTATTGCTAACATGTTGGTGGAATCGTTAAGGATTATGTTTAACCCCTTCTGATTTTGGACATGTAGGGTTATTGCAAAATCATACCATCTGAGGGACGAAGATTTCCCGCCTTTGTCTATTTGATTGAGGTGGGAAGGATGCTCTGCTGTAATTTCATCGTCATAGTAAGAATAGTACAGGATATACTACTGGACCGACCCTAGGCAGAGCTCTCTGCCGCTGTGGCTTGTAGCTTGTTCTCTATCGCCTGGGTTTCAACAAAGGGAGTCCGTTTCCTAGCATCATGGGGAGGCCATTTGTACATTCTGCCAATTGCTTTCCCATAAAAAATCTTCATTTTTGCTTGGCATATGTAGGATTTTGGAAATGGTTTCTTATAGTTTAATTAGGTGTAGCCTCAGTGTTTGTCATTGAGTAGGTGTAATGCAATTTCAACTGGCATGTTCTTCTGTCACTTGAAGAATGATAGAATTTTGTGTCTGCTTTGTTGTATTCTCAAGGCAAGGTTTTTGTGTTCTCTTGTTCTTGTAGATTAGTGTGTCTGACAATATTGTAATACGTTTTGGCCATCAGTTGTGCTTTACATGTCTTGCTACTTACTTGAAGCCGGCTTCTAAACTTATTGTTTTTCGTACTGTTGTGCGACCTCTCTCCAAGATGATTATCTCGGAGAGACATCTCTGGGGAAGGACGTGCCGCAAGGCCGCCGGGAGAATCCCCTCGGTTGGGGCCAAAAATGGTCACTTGAGAAGAAAGCCAAAAGGGATGTCTCGGAGAGATCCTCCGAAATAATCATTTTGGAGAGATCAATTCCCAAGAGCACGCGTCCTTCCCTGATCTTCGACACGTGTCCCCACTTCAAGACCTTGAGATCCGAGCTGCTACAAAAAGCCATGCTATAGTGTTGAAGAAGGATTTGTTTTTTCCAACACAGGTAAACAATGCTCTAGCTTTTCTTTCAAAAACACTTCTTGTTTTCTTTTCGCAACACTTTTCTTTCGTATACTAACTTGAGTGTCAAAGGGTATTCATGGGTGGTCCTCCCTCGCGAGCCTCTAACCTTTTGTTCCATCCTTGCAACCCTTTTCGAAAGCCCATTCCTCTCCCCGAGAGGATTCTAGTCCTCTCCGAGATTATTAAAACACTTTCCCAAAAGAATCTCCAATCTCTTTTTGGAAGCTTACATCATCCTCTCGAAATGGAGTTTCAGACCCTTTCCGTGAGCCATCTGATCACCCGAAACACTAGTTCTTTCAGAATCCCCCTTTTTGAGAAATGCCTTTCCTTTCTAGGAGACCCCATTAGCAGCGCATGCTTCTTCTCTCCAAGAGACTAGGCTTGTCACACAATTTGAAAATTTAAGAAGAAAACCCTCTTGAAAACACTCCTCTCGGTAACAATCCTTCTGATGACAATTCTTTTGGAGATGATCCTTATTGACCTCAAGCACAGGTTTCCTCTACATTATTAAAATTTTAATTATTATATTTTTAACAACACATGAATCCATTGATGTGATTGGTAGGAGATGGTGGTAGGTTTAGAATGTAGGTTTTAGATCTTAATGCATTAAATCGATCCAAACCCATATAAAAAAACATCTCATTTCAGCCCCACCGCCCCCACTAATCCGCTTACCGACCCTAGCTATCATCCCCACACGCCCCCATGCCCTCTATTAAACCCTCAATTTAATATGAATGACACTGCCGTTTGCTGAGGACTTGCATTAATTATTCAATTTATCAATTATACCATCTGCAGATACCATAAGTTAATTTCAATCAAATTAAAATATAAAAATAAAAATTGAGTGAAAAAAAAACCCATAAAAATACTAAATTAATATACCATTTTCCACTCTTAATCCGAATTAAAAAAACAAAAAAAAACTAATTACTCTTAACACTTATTACAAATTAGAATTTTGAAATTAAAGTAACAGATCAAAATTGCTAAAAGACATAACCTTGTTCGCTGATATGAAAAATAATATTAACAAAATGGACAATAATAATAATAAGAATAGTAATACTAATAATAAATAAAAAGTCAAAAATCTAACACTTGGAGGTCCAGTCATTTACCTTTGGAGAAATTTCTTGCTTTGACTATACCAAAGGTCATTGTACTGGAGTAACGATAAGAAGACTCAAATTAACTCTCCTGTGTAACAAGCCTTATGTCCGGTTACCTCCGAGATTAAGCTTCAATTTTCTACTTGGCATGCATGGCTTCAAGAGCTGATGATCCATGAGTCACACCAAATTTTGCTCCGTATGTAAGACTTAGCCATAAGAGCTGATAGATAGATAATCCATGACTCACTGTAATCAAATCAGTTGCAAGCCCTACATCAGTTTTCACCACCAGTTTTGTGTATCTGCAAGAGTCGTTCTACAGGGCCCGATGGGCCTACCGATCCCCTCATAGAAAGGGGGTAAAAAGATGATTTTACCCCTGCCCACTTTGCAAATTTACAAAGCGGGCCACTGCTCTCGCCCCTGCTCTCGTCTCTCCTACCATGATCGTTGCCTCGCCACTACCCTCGCCTTGCCGCCGTGCCTCGCTGTTGTCGCCTCTCTACCGTCAATGCAGCGACTGTCGGCGAGTTCGCGAGGCGAGGTGAGGCGGCAATGGCAGAGTGGCGACGAAGACGAGACGAGACGAGGCGAGGCGAGGGCAGCGAGGCGAGGCAACGACCATGGCATGGGAGACAAGAGAGCAGGGGCGGGGCAATTCATGGGAGGGGAAAGGAGATAGCAAGGCGTGGGGGTAAAATGATCTTTTTGCCCCTTTTCAATAACCCGATCGATAAGTCCGTCAAGCTTTCTAGAATTTTCCCATTTGCAAAGCTCAACTAGTAGTCCCAGTTCGATCATCTTTTCTATTCCAAGTGTCAGCTATCATTAGTTGTCCTCAATGAGATCACTACAAATACAGGCTAAGTTCCCTCTCCACTCTACAAGAAGACAATTGTGATATTTGACTAGTCCCATTGTTGTTGTCACCATAAGGGGGTGAGAAGGAGGGGAAGATATAACCCGTTGTGGATAATGTTATACAAGGTATTTAATTTCTAATTTGTCATGACTGCGATTAGTTAAGCTACACAATTAACTCTGATTAATTTCGGTGCTCTAATTTTTATGTATGGTTATCGAGTTTATCTTACAAAGTTTAAGTAGTTGTATGATCTTCGGCTCTACATTCTATATTTTGATTTTGGATTTGACTACATTGTTGATTGGAACTTTCAATAGTGGTGTGCATAGTTGTTAAATCGAGATTCGAAATCCTTATTTTATGAATCGTGATCGAGAAGAGAATCGAATCGAATCATAAGATTTGGTACACATTCTCAATTTCAACTATAAATAATATATATCCATAAAAAATAAATAATGTGTCAATCATAATCAATTCTTTTAAATATAAATAGATAAATAATACTTTTAAATATATTTACTAAGTTTAAAATTATACCAAAAGGCAAAAGTATATCCATATTGCCTTCAAATTCAAATTGCACCAAATCAAACCACTTTCAAAATAACAAACTAGGAAAAAAAAAACTACAACTGTTAGGCTACTAATAAACTCCATTGTCCATAATCTTCATTAGTTATCAATGATCTTCATCTTCAAGTTCAAGAGTATCATCATTTTCATCATCTTTACCATCTTTTTTGTTTTCAAACATAGCCAAATCAAACGAATATTTGATTAAAGTACATATGCAAATGAAGTCGCACGAATTGGACAAATCATGCGATTCACGGTCGATTCTAAGGGATTTTTTATTTACCCTATAGATTCAAATTGTGAATTGTACGATTCTAACGATAGTGGTGGTGTGTCATGAGAAATAGTGCTAAGAAATTATTGTTAACAAAAATACAACAATGAGAATGTGTGAAGCGGGAAGAACTGTAGTAGAAGATTCCGCTATCACCAGGAGTCAACCAGCTAGAGGTCACAACGTCCCGAAAAGGTCTTTCTGAAGGATCTTTCCAAAAGGATTTGAGGCTTCTTGAAGGGGTCTTTCCAAAAGGATCCGCCATTAGCTTTCGGAAAGAAATGACGATGTAGGGCTTTTGGAGAGAGTTTGGGAATTCTCTCGGAAAGGACTATGAGGGCTTTTAAAGAAAATTGCGAACAACCGACAAAATGTCAGAAGGCTTGCAGGAGTTTCCACCCACGAAAACCCTTCGATGCCTAAATCAGCTATTGAAAGAAAACGTATTACCAAAAGAAAATCAAGGATTTTGAAAGAAAAGTGAAGTTGGGCAATAGTTACCAAAGATCCCCATTAAAGTGCTATAATTTGGCTTTTATAGGGCTCATTGTGATTGCAGGTGCCAGTGGATCTGGGGTCACGTGATTGGATATGCTTTGTTTAGAACACAAAGGATCCTTTCTGTAAGGGCCCTTTAGAAAGGCTCTTTTTCGGAAAGAACCATTTCTTTTGAAAAGGTCTTTCCAATAGGACTTTCTTTTCGAAAGGAAGCTGATTTTGGGTACAACAAAAATAAAAATTAATAAATGGATCGACCTAAATCAATTAGGCTAACCTAGCGATGAAAAGATGCAGGAGCACATGGTCACCTTAGGCACACCACAACCCATCCAAGGTGGCTGCAGGTGGCACGCCTACCCAAGAGGCTTGTGGGAAACCCTCGCTGCCCTGGTGGTTGTGGGTGGCACCCTAGTGGCCTCAAGAGACCTTCCATGGCCTTGGGGACTGTTGGAGACCTTGCGACCCGGGCGGCACCCTCTTGGCCTTGGGGAGCTACTGAAGACCTTGAAGCCTAGGAGGCCTGCAAAAGACCACTCGCGTGGGGCACCCTCTCCCCCCCAGCTTTACCATAGGAGCTGCAGGGCCACCAAGGCACCGACGGAACAACCTTCATGAGATGGCTACGGCTAGGTCCATTGTGCCATGACCATAGCCCTAGAGCTAGGCTCCATGAGGGGTAGCTTTGAGAAGAGAGGCTTCGCGACCAAAACATTTACCCAAATATGGGGGTCCCACACAACACGCAAAACATGATAACTCCAACATCCAAAAATTTCTCCAGGAAGATAAACGTCATCTGTATGAGATAGATGTTATCTATAAGAATCTTAATCCTAACCTATTTAGGATCACTCCATATTCTTCTATAAATAAGTGGGCACTCATTCTAAAAAAATGGTACATCTCTGATACTTGTAAAACTTTTGCTCTATAATTTTCAACATTTTCAATGTTTAACTTAAGTATCGAAGTGTTTGCATTGGGACCCTTTTGCGCCTTCTGACTATTTTTTTCCTCACAGACTCAGATGACCAGACGATAACGTTTCTAGTTAAATAAATTTGTTATTGTATCTTGACAACAACAATTGTCGTCGTTTATGAGAAACGTATGAAAAGCCAATCAACCAGTCTGCAATAGCCCAAACAAGGAGTACAACCAATCAACAACATCAAGAAGAAGCAGAGTCTCAACCCTAAGGGCCCTTAGGGGCTCCTCCCTAAGGCCACCTGGGGGTAGATTCTTAAGACCAGCTAAGGGCTCTTCCCTAAGGCCACCTTCTCCCGACCAGTTGGGGGCTCCTCCCTAAGGCCGCCTAGGGGAACCTTCTCCAGACCAGTTGAGGGCTCTTCCCCAAGGCCACTTGGGGGAACTTTCTCCAGACAAACGAGGGGCTTCTTCCTAGGGCCACTTGGGGGCATCTTCTTAAGACCAGTTGGGGGCTCCTCCTTAGGACTGCCTGGGAGTACCTTCTCAAGTCTAGCTAGGAGTTCACCCCTAGGACACATGGGGGTGCCTTCTCAAGTCCAGCCATGAGCTCCTCCTTAGTGCCACTTGGGGGAGATTGCTCAAGACCAATTGAGGGCTCATCCCCAAGGCCACCTAGGGGCGCATTCTCAAGTCCAACAAGGAATTCAATTTAGGGCCACATGGGGAAGGGGGGCTTCTCAAGTCTAGCCAGGAGTTCATTCTCAAGGCCACCTAAGGGTACCTTCTCAAGTTCAACCAAGAGATCATGTAACACAACCATCGTTAGTGACTGTTAAACATAATTCTAGGGGGGGGGGGGAATTGAGTTATAATAGTTTAGGGACCATAACATCATTTTTCCATGGTTTGGGATCCAAAATGAAAAGTTTGAAAGTCCAAATTTTAGCCCTACCATGACACATGAATTTTTATAATATTCTTGGGAATTCTTTTGATTTCTCTAGATATGATATGATATGATTTAAATCTTTCTAATTGATAAGAGATAAGGTAAGATTTTTTGATTTTATGGATATGAATAAATTGATTTCTCTAGATATGATATGATACAATTTAAATCTTTCTAATTGGTAAGAGATAAGGTAAGATTTGAATTTAAATGCATCCGGCCTGCGTAGCGGCCTTGAGGCCTAGTTGAGACCAGCATGTTGTGTCTTTCTGTCTGTGGGCCCATAGGTTGTTCTGGTGTAAACATTGAACCAACGGTCCTCACGTTCTGAAATTTTCAAATGTTGCTCAATTTTTTCAAGAAAAAAATAAAAAAATAATTTTTGCAATTTAATGCCTTATTTGACCAATTAGAATATTGACATATTAATTAATCTTAAGTGTTAAAATTAATTAGTACATGTCATGATATGTTAGTTAATTTTAAGTGTTAAAATTAATTAATATATGTGATAAATTTAATTCAAATAAAGATTTTTCTTTCACAAAGATTAGTGTAGTCTTTGCGCGATGTGGCAATCATGGACACAATGACCAATGTGATTGAATTGATTTTATTTCTATTTTGGGTTGTAATATTATTTTGGTAAATAAGGCCTACGTGTCCTGTCTTTTCTTAAAATTTTGTTTGTACTTATTTTCTCACCTTACTCCATTCATATGTAACATGAGATTTCTATCACTTTAATGTAAAGTAGTATAGGAGTAGTGTAGGAATTGATGTATCGAAGCATAAAGTGCAAGACAAGGAGTTGCCAAAAGAAGCCGGCCGGAAGCTTGGAGAGATTTCCATGGCCCAAAAGGTTTGTGAAATCTAAGATTGTGACCCATTAACGCTTGTTGGCTCAAATGGTTAATCATAGAAAGTCCATGATCGTTCACATGTTTAAATTCCCTTATACTTTTATGTGATAGAATGCATGTTAAGGGTGTGTGTTTATTACTATTATGTGATGATGGTATGTATACATATATGGCATGATGAGACCTTAAATAACAAATCCCTTAATTCAAAATATTAAGTCCAAAATAAGTGATTGCCTTCCACCAAGATTGTATGAGCTCGTAGTTTTCGTCATCACATGACTTGTTGGCCTCCATAAAGGTATGTGGCCACGTTGACACCTCATACCATGTGATAAACGTTATTTGGCTTGGTGGGTTGGACTTAACTAAAATTCATTAACTTGTTGACTTCCGTCAAGGTTAATGGGTTTTAGAGGCCTAGTTAGGGAGATGCATGTTGTAACACCCCCGTCTTCTATAACCAAGGGGCTCATACACATATATGGGGTGTTAAAGGAATCCTGATATACGGAAGCTAGGATCGAACTTGAAGTGGTAGGATTCCTACTATTTGATATATAAATCAAGTACAACACTTATAATTCAACCACAAAATACAAGTCCGATACATACTTTAATATAAGTAACCCAGCTGTCATTCATATTACAACATATAGCTTGCACACAGAATTGAAAACTAAAATACAAGGTCTAAACATCTACCACCTTCTTGCTTTTTCCAAAACTCGATCTCGGGGTACCTGGAAAGTCAGACTTACTTGGGACGTCGAATATCCCAGGAGTATGAACACTCAAATTAGATAGTTATATCTTAGTGAGGTGGTTTGTGAAGTGAAGAAATAAATGCATGAACATGCCAAAAATAAATGAGATGCTATGCAGTTTCTCCCCTCTGTGGAAGCCCATGCCAAGGTGTTGCAATCACCCCCGTGCTGACATGTCCATCACACCAAACCATTTCACGGTCCCCGACCGTACATGTCAGCCCCCCCAAACTTGCCACAGCCACAAATGCAACGAAACATAATGAACATAAGGAAAATATGGATGAAACATAAGGAAGAGTGAAATGCAACCATAAATCTCACACAAATGTAAGAAAATGTGATAAATATGTACCAAATAAATGCATAAACCACTCACCGAAGCTTCCCACTTCTTGGTTGCACAAATTCATGGCCGAACGTTGCTCCAAGTGGACTGTTCTATAAAAATCGAGATTTTTTTGTAGGCAAACCTAAAATATTTTTAGACAGGTAAGTAGCCACTAAAAGTAAGAGTTTGTATGAAAAATTTCAATCCAAGAAGACCTCTCACGCGCCCACACGTGCAGCCACAAGGGCTTCCTCGCGTCTAGATGCGCAGCTCTGTTGGGCGCGTGTGGCGTACGCGCCGGACGGACTTCCGACCCCGAAAATTAAAACGGGCATAACTCTCTCATTTTAACTCCGATTCGAGTGCCGTTTGAACCTATGGACTCCTCGTTCGACCCTCTACGTGATTACCGAAAAAAAAGAGCTTACCTTTCAGTTTTGGTTACTGTTTGCCCAGATTTCGAGGTAGGCTCGTATCTTCCGGCAGCTTGCTTTCGGCTCCTATTCGAGCAGAGTTTCCTTCCCTTCTTTCCAGCAGAGTTTCCCCTCCTTTATAAGCAACTTACCTCCTTAATTTAGTGGCCAAAAACCCAACTCAAAGCATGCTTATATAGTGCCCTTAGATCCATAAGATTGAGACACTTGGCTTTCTAAGATGGTGACACTTGGCACTTGAGATTTGCACCATAATTATTGCTTTCTTCCCATGGTGACAAGTGGCCCTTGAGATATGGGCCTAATAATGACATTTTAAACCCTTCGATGAATAGATTTTTGCCACGTGTCATGGAGATTTGAGCCATAATGATTACTTTCATCCTACGGCGTCACGTGTCCTCGAGATATGAGCTTTCATCATTACTTTCTTCCTACTACGACATGTGTCCCTCGAGATATGAGCCTTCATTATTGCTTCCATCCTACGACACCACGTGTCCCTCAAGATTGGTGTTTAATCATTACTTTTGATTTTCCATCCAAATTGTGCCACGTGTCCATGTAAACATTTCTACCCATATGTCTCCATCCAAATAGTGACATGTGTCCATGTAATCATTTCTATTCATGTGTCTCCATCCAAATGGTGACATTTGTCCCTTAATTGAATTTAGTTTGGGTTTAGAAAATCTATAGCCACTTTTGATAACTTTTGGAATCCAAAGTTAGGTTTAAATAAACTTTGAAGTTCATTGCACTTAAGTCCTCTAAAGATCCTTGAATCTCACAAATTCTCAAGTCTTCAAGAACCTAAAGAAAATCAGAAAATCGTTTCATTTATTAAATGGAAATAGCTTACAAGTTTTCGAATATTACACATGTGATAAAAGTTATCACCCTAACTAATAATATATAATTATATCTTATAGGCTCCTTGAGACTTCATAAATACGTCTTATAGGTTCTCGAAGACTCAGAAAGCAATATTATTGCATCCCAACAACAACACATTTTCTCCTTTCCCTCGTGAAATAGGCAACACTAAAAATATATAATCACAGAGATTTTTCAAGAGTATATCATTCTCCTTCCTTTTGCAGACATCAAAAACAAAAAGTATATCATTTGATATATTAAGGTAACACTAACACAAGTCATATTGCAATATTTAAAAAAAAAATTCAAATCTAGAAAAATAATAATGCATTCAAAGATTTACGCATAAACAAGCATACAAAAATTCAAATTTAAAATTTTAATCGCATCAATAATACCTAAGTGGTGATAATGGAACGAAATGGAGTTCACTTCAATTGATTTGAAACAAGCACTTTAAGAGCTACTTGGGTACCATAGATACTACATTTGCTGCCTCGTTTAGTAACCCCAAGATGAACTTTTAAGATGTGACCAACTAATAATTTTTATAGGGATGGATATTTTTTAATTTTTATTTTCAATTTTTTTAAAACAATAAATTATCAAGCATAATGTTAGTGTTTTGGTTTTATCAAAAAAATAAAAAATAAAAAAAAGGCAAACACAAACAAATAAAGCAAAAGTTTAAAAAGTAGTAATAAAATCAAATAATCCTTAGGGTGCCTTCGGTTATATATATATATATATATATATATATATATATCTTTTCTATTTCTTTAAAACCTATCCAGTTTTGAAAAAAAAAAAACTAAGTCTATTTTCTTAGAAAATTAGGTTGCGTTCTCTTTACTATTTTCAAGTCATTTTTAGTTTTCAATTTTCTAAAATAATGAAAACACGTTCTCTTTACTATTTTTGAAAATGCATTTTTAAAAACAAAAAAAAAATTTACAAAGAAAACTCAAAACAATAAAAAGTTGTTTTGAGTGTTTTCATCCAAAATAAACTCAAAAGTCAAAACATATTTATTTATTTATTTATTCATATTTTATTATTGTAATTGAAAAAAA
Organism: Diospyros kaki; assembly: GCA_036245055.1. Classification (NCBI taxonomy): domain Eukaryota; kingdom Viridiplantae; phylum Streptophyta; class Magnoliopsida; order Ericales; family Ebenaceae; genus Diospyros; species Diospyros kaki. The sequence goes on from BSEG01000009.1 coordinate 12,572,106, forward strand.
TATTATAAAATTTATTAATTTTAAAATGTATATATTTTTTTAATAATATATTAATATTAAATATTTATAATTTACTTAATAATCAAATTTATTGAATAAAATATTATTAAAAAAATATTTTCAAAATTTCAAAGAGAACGCATTTTCTAATTTTCTGTTTTGAAAAATAGTTTTTTAAAATGACAAAGAGAACACGTTTTCAATTTTTTAAAAACAAACTACCAAAACAAAAAATTGAAAATGAATTCAAAACTCAAAACTGAAAATTAAAAAGCAAAGAGAATGCACCCTTAGTTTCTATATTTTTCTGGTTTTGGAAGCATCTAAAGGTTTTTTCCTTTTTCATCTAAAATTTAGAAAACAAGAACCTTGCAAAGCCCTTATACTTTAGACTTTATAATTTTTTATTTTCAACAATTAAACATGTTTTTAATAGAAAATAAAAATAAAAAAATGAACATAACAATCAAAATTCATTTTTTTTTTTTACAACTAAAGACAATTCTCTCTTTTCTGTAAATTTAATGTTGTTGTGTCATAAACAAAATCTCATTAAAAGATGAAAAGGTATAAATTTCCTAATACGCAGAGGGGGTCTCACACAATGTACAAACTAGATAACTCTGACATTCGAAAATTTCTCTAAAAACATAAACGTTATCTATAAGAGATAGACATTATCCGAAAGAATTATGATTCTAATAGGGTTAGAAAAAAGTCAAGATAGACGTTATCTATAAAAATTTTAATGCTAAATTATTTAGAATTACTCTATAGCCCTCTAAAAATAGATAAACACCCATTTTAAAAAAGGCTCAGATGGCTTGACAACGATATTTCTCGTCAAATAAATTTATTATTATATCTTGATAATAATAAATATTTTCTCATATACTTATGGATAAGAATCCCAATATAAACACTTGAGATATCCTTCTTACTAAGAGATAACCTAAATAGCATGAGATACGTTTGAAAAAGAGATTGTGTTTGTGTCCATATTGTGTCCAATACGGCCATGGACACAATGGTCCACACAACTTCGAGCATGTCTAATATGTGATTTTCAAAAAAAAAAAAAGAAAAAAATTATAGACGTGTGTTTGACGCTCTAAATAAATGTGTCGGATACTTATGGACACAACATCGAATATTTTTAAAAGTTTTTATAGAAAGTTTGGGTGATTTTTTTTTAAAAAAATAGTTTGTATTTTATATTATTATGAAAATTTAACGATAGATTATTTCATAACTATTTTAATTATCTGTATAATTGTATAGAATTTGAATTTATGAATTATACTATGTTATAATTATATAGAAATAATAATAAGATAATATGTGTGTATAAATATATATATATATATATTGTCATGTCATATGTGGTAATTTTTTAATTTTAATAATTTCTTGTGTTGGTGTCGCGTGGTATCTGCGTCACTATATCCTTGTCCATGAAGGAGAAAATTATTTGAATTTTGGGATTATCGTTTTTGTGCAATCTCTCATTGCTCGTGTTCTTAATTTTGACAAAAAAGATAAATTATAGATGAAAACTTTACTTCACTACACTGGATAAAAAATCAAACTCACGATCTACTGATGCAAATCTTATCTTATCGTAATCTAACTACTTGATCTATGACTTAAAAACAAAAAAACTGTTTGAATCTTGACTCTTGATAGAAGCAAGGATTCCCACCTCATAATCTTTAAATTATTGCACCTCATAATCTTTCAATTATTGCTTAAAAAATTATTTTATTACTCTATTATTATTATTATCAAAAGCTAATGACATCATTAGTGGGGCTCCTTCAACTATTATTAATTAAAATAATATATATATATAATCCCAGTGATGCATGTTTACACGTGTCATTATGATAGTAAATGAATTTACGCAACCAGGCCTAAAATAAATAAATAGATATGTTTCGCTTTCATACCTGTAGTTGTTTGATTGTGCCACGTGTAACAGTTAGACGGCCATTCAGCCTTCGACGGGATTCCAACCTTTAAGAATGGCGTGCGTTACCTATCTATCTTTTAAATAAGAATTTATTAAACAACGTATCGTAATAATAGTTTACTTTTTAAATAAAATAGACTTTGATGGTTAATTAAGAGACTTTCATACATAACACGTTTACTTATGTAATAGAATGCGTATGTGTGTGTGTATATATACATATATAATATTTCAATATAATTCATCTCACCATGCTTAAGATTCCAAGTGTTCCAAACGTATTTCTCGCATCTATCAACTTCTTTTTTTAGACCCATTTATCAACTTTAATAGTATAAATGAAAGAAAAGCGTGAATTATACAAAATTATTAAATTTTTAATTTTAATAATTCATTAATTAAACTTTGCATATCATTATAATTATAAAATATTATTAAAAATTGTTAACCGTTATTATTAAATGATAACTTGACGTTGGGTTAGATATAAGAAAAGATGATGTAATTTTTAGTTGCTTGTGATTCATCAATTTGCATTTAATATTTTCTCAATAATCGATTTGATTTTTCCACAATTGATCAATTAAAAATTGTTGTTCATGTCATCTATTATTTTGTCTAATTCATTCGTCATCATTTAATAGTAAAGATCAACAATTTATAATGATATTTTATCACTGTAACAACTTAATAAGTTTGATTAGTGATTTTGTAAAAGTAAAATTTAATTAGTCAAATTGATATATTTGTGGTCGCAAGAGGTGAAATTATCGTCGATGTTAGAATTCTAAAAATAGATAGGTTACAAAAAATTTAAGGGGTTTTTAGTTATGAGAATCAGTTTACTTTTTTAGAAAATTACTTTACAAAAAATAAACAATTATAAACTTGTTCAAATATCAAAAAAATTTAAATAGAAAATAGAGTTTTGAAAATCGCAACTCTCGAAAATTGAATAAATTTGAACAACTCCTAAAACGAGCTTTTCAAATTCCTATGAATTTTCATAAAATTTTCTCAAATCATCTCCATTTTATTCTTTTAATACAAATTACATAAAAAAACCCATTTTTTTGAAAATTTATTTTAATTTTTTAGATTGAAAACTAGCTTCCTCTACTTCTAACATTTGAATGCACCTTTAAACTTTTATGAATAAAAATTAAAAATTTTTAAAAAATTATAATTAAAAAATTAAAAAACATTATCCACAACTATAAAAAATATTTAAATTTGATTACGTGGGTAAGTGAGTGAATTATTATAATCGTCAAACATGATAGTTTTTCATTTTAGCTCTTTGGATATCAAAATTTGCTCATGTAAGACAAATTTTCTATTACCTGATGCGAGCAACAAAAAATTTTCATAATAGTAAAAGAATCACGTATTTGAGAACTTATGAAAAATGTCTAACCAAGTATATCAATGTAAACTGTTAAATCCCAACTCCATTTTTCCTTATATATTTGCCTTTAGTTTAGTGGTACCGATCTCCTAACTATTTCTATCATAATTTACAAAAATATTCTTATATTTTAATACAAATCTTATTTGACTAAAGATACAGTGCACCCACTAAACCATTTCCTTCTATTTAAAGAAGAACAGTACAATTTTATTTTAGTCAACTCTTGTGTCGTCGGCCTATATGCATAAAATTAAAATATATTAGAAAAACAAAACTCTATTAATTTAATAGTGTTGACAAGTGCCCCCATTGGCAAAGGATGAATGGATTGAAAGCCATGAGAGATAACCAAATAATTCCCTTTTTAATCACATTTCTCATTCACAACTTTCGGGCATGATATGGACAAGTGGCCCTTGCGACCACATTGTTGACAATTACTTGTAGCATTTGAGGTGTCAAATTTTTAGGGATATAGTTTATGATGTTCTCATAATATATGTTGTTGTCAAAATACCTAATCGGAAAATTTTTATAATTACTAGTGGTCTCGATAATTAACTTTTTTTTAGTCTATGATTTTTGATACGAACCACAAATTTATATAGGTGAGGTGGATTCGGTTTAACATGACTCGGCAGTATTATTTATTATGAACTCTTAATTATGTACAAAAGAATATTGGGATATATTGGAGTTGTATATGTTATTTTAGGAAGTTGATTAACAAATCTCTATCTTAATTACCCATTCATGCATGCTTAGTTAGTTAACACCAAGTTACAAAAATAAACTCAAATTTTGTTTTTATTTGTAAAATTACAAAGCTCACCACTAGTTTAACAATCAAATGAAACAATCATATGATTCAATGTTTTATTCAAGAAAATGTACCTTACAAAATTGTAGTTGCAAGTGATATTGTTGTATATATTTTATTTGATGAAATAAAGTAAGACTTTAAAAAAAGAATATGAATCATAAAAGAACCCTTAAAAACAAAAATTTTAAATTGAGCAAATTGATGAAAACCCAACACATAAAATGTTTAGTACAAATGCAAGTAAGTAGGGAGAAAGTTGTGGTGAGACTTGAAAAAATAAGTTATTCTTAATTATTAGTTTAGTTGTTACAAAAGAAATGGTCAGGTTTGTTGGATATAATTTGTTATTTAATATTAAAAATAGAACATACAATTAAAAAAGACATAAAGAAATATCGGAATCAAAAACCATCTAAATCTTCTCTTGAACAATTTGTTAGTGAACACTAATAAATCAAATCAACACTAGAATATTCACGTATTCTGACTAGATATTTCCTCTCTCTCTCTCTCCAATAACCCTATGAAAGTTCGTGTAAATAATCATAGTTTTTAATTTAAATAGAAAAATAAAAGCTAGAGGAGAAAAAGGGACCTAACCCTAAAGTTTCTTTAATGGACCATCTCATTAAGTGACTCAGTAGCTTACAAGCACTCTACACCTTTTCGTATCATGCATAATTAAATGCTACAATGAACCTAATTCCAAAACTTGATTAAATCACTCTAAGTGGGTTTTATTAGTCTAACCAACTTATTTTTTCACAACCTATTGTAACCTATTTTCCGATGGAGTTCTTTTAGAAAAGGCAGTCATCTAGGATAAAAAGTTATCCCAAAGAAGGAACATTCTCCCAAGAAAAAAAGCTCTCCCGAAGAAGCTAGCACGAAAGTCCTCTTGGAGAATAGCGAGGAGTTCTCCCGAAAAGGCTTATTACACGCCACAATCCACCTGGTCAAGCCATCCTCTTGGGGAAGAACACAAGGGAATCTTTTCCCAGACAACTTCGCCCTACGTTGTCTCAAACAACATAGTGCACCTAAAATAAGCTCTTTTTCCTCTGAGGGACCATTCCTCCAGGGGGGATTTCTCACTAAGGCCCTTTCCAAGGTTAACCCCAAGACAACATTGTGTGCGGTTGGGATAACACCACAACCCTAGTGCATGTGTGCCACATGTTCCTGTAATGGACCGAAGGGTATAAAAACCCCTTAACCCTTCGTGTTTTGGATCTTTTCCCCCAACTTTTCACTTTCTAACACTAGTACAACTCTTGTCCTCCCAGAGAACTACCTTTCTCCTATACAACCTTTCACAAATATTTTCACTTGCATCCTTACCATACCATGATAACTCTTGTCATATGCAATGGAAGGCTTGCATAGGAGAAATCTTTGTGTGCCTTCTAACTACTTTGTACTTTGTAGACCAGCTCTCCCGAGAGCGTATCAACTTTCCTAGATAACATAGACTCTCCTAGACAACCACAACCTTTTTCTGGCCGTTCCTTAGCTCTCCCAAAGAACTACTCTTCTCCAAAAATGCTTCTCCCTAGCCTCGTTCTCCGTCAGTGTAATACCCCGTGTTACTGATATAAAGAAAGTGAAAAAGAAAGTGAGCAAATTTTCAAAGAATGCCCTTGGGAATTTGAAGGATTATTAAGAATAGTGGTGCCCTTAGAGAGGGGCATTTTGATAATTTGGATAGTAAAGTCCAATCAAGGGTATTTTGGTAGTTTTGAAAAAAAAAAATAATTCCTTGGGGAACTAAGCAAGTTTGTGAATTATTTCCCATTTGGTATTTATGAGGAGAATAAATGGGGAATAAAAATTCACAAGGGGCATTTTAGTAATTTCGGAGAGAAATTCCATAAAGGAATTAATTATGAGAAAAAGGAGAAATTAATTATGGGAGCAGAAATAATTAATTTTTCCTAAATTGGTGTATTTATATGGTGGTGCCACATGGATGAATGAGATTAAAGCTTGGAAGCCAAGAATGGTGTCATGGAGTGACACTTGGCAAGTGGTGGTCCAAGTTAAATGAAGAATTAAATAAATATAAAAGAAATGATATTAGTCATTCTAGTATTTAATGAAGGCAATGATGATGTTGCTTAAAAAGAAAATGCAAATGGAAAAGAAAATAGTCATGCATTAATGGTTGGAAAATGGTGGCATTTAATTAATTCATTATGGAAATAAATTATGTCTTTCAAGTGATGGCATGAAATTAGTACCCTTAAAAATAAATGAGAAAAATAGCTATTTTGGCATGGAAGACTTGATTCCAAGGGTGGAGATTAAGTCTTGAAAATCTAATGGTTGAGATGATTCAAGAGAAGTGGCATGGATTGCCACATGTAAAGGGATTTGAATGGTTGAGATCTAGTCTTCAAAAGTAAAAGAAATCTAATGATGGAGATTAAAGAAGACAAGAGCACATGGATTGTGCTAGTTTGGAAGGTGGGGATTTATTCTCATAAAGTGAAGGAAGATCCAAGGGTTAGGATCTAACCTTGAAGTTGTTAGAGATAAAAGGGTATTTGGAAGATGCTAAGTCTTCAATTTTTTCATTTTAAATGGATTGCAAATGAAGAGAGAGAAAGGAAGAAGAAGAAGAAGAAGAAGAAGAAGAAGAAGAAGAGAGGAATGAGAAGAAGCCTAGAGAAGGTTTGGGAAAAATGGAAGAGTGGCCATGGAAGCTTGATGGAGCTTGAAGAACCTTGAAGGAAGCTAGGAAAAAAAAAATAAAGGTAAGGGAAGGCCCCATGGAATGGTGGCCTTGCATGGTTGTAAGTATGTTTATAAACTTTTCATGTTGTATTAAGCATGCTCTTCATGTACATAATAGCTATGGCCATAGGGATTGTTAAGATACATGGTGGAAAGGGGTAGGTTAAGGCTTCAAACCTTGAAAGGTTGTGAGAGCATGGAAGACCTAACTACATTTGCATGCACATGCCATTACATGATTTATGTTTATGTTCATACTTATTGCATAAGCACCCTTATTGAGCTTAATAGCTCATGAGGTTTTTACCCTCACATGTAGGTTGTCAAGGCATGAGAAAGAGCAAGGCAAAAGGGGAAAGCTTATGGATGAATGAGAAGTTTCAAGGATGTGTTGTAATGGCTCGATAAAGCCTTAAGCTATATGTATTTTCATTTGTGTTGTATGTTGTATTAAGCATCAAGAGAGTGTATAAGCTTCATTTATGGGAAAAAGTTGAAGTTGGGGTGTATATTTATTGATTTTTAATTCTGAAATTTTTAAATAAATTTGGCCTAACATAGAACCCAAAGTGTGAGACTTGAAGGAAAGATGTATTTTTGCCTAGTGTGAAAGGCATCTAGTTGGATAAATTTTTGAGGGTTTTTGGAGGCCAAATTTTGGAATTGGGAGCCATATATTTCAAAAATGAGATCTGGAGAGTTTGGAAAAAAAAAAAATTTAAGGGGTGTCGAGGCAGCAGCCTGCTGCGCGCGGCAGGTAGTCGGCGCCCTGGGGCACGTGTAGCTGCACCCAGGCGCGCGGGCAGTGGCTGGCCAGCGTGGCCAACGGGCTGCCGGGCCTCGTCCAGGGTCCCGGCATGTCGCCAGGCCCCGCTTGTCTTCCCGGGTCAAGATTGGAGCCTTCGGGATGTTTCGGGCTTTCGGGTGATAGTTTCAAAAAATTGAGATTTTTGGCCAAATTTCGACGAGGGCCTTCGTATTTTGAAACCAAAGCCGGTGGCATTTAGGAATAGTCAGTCAAGAAAAATGATGTAAAGTTTTCAAAAAAAAAAAAAAAAAGAGGTAGTTTAAACCCAAAATTTTTCTATGGATTTGTTCGGGGAAAGGAGATGGATTTTCGAGTTGGCTGACTGTGTAGATTCCCTATGAATCGAGGCCCAGGGTTTGTGATGCCAAAAATCGAGACCCTAAAGCGTTTTTTTGAAATAAGAGAAATTTTGTTAATTTTTACTAAATGGTTATAAGTCTCGAGTGCTCGTGCGAGATGCCAGCGTAGTTATTTGTTTGGATCTTGGGCAAGTCATCCTTGGCTCGTGGTGGTTCCGAGCTAGAGAAGGATGACGCTCACTCGAGATTTCAGATTTGATTCGCTGTGATCTATTCAATTTTGATGTCCAAATCCTTGAGTTGAGCGAAGGGCAGGGCAAAGCCTAGTACCCACCTAGGGCGTTTCTCGATGAAACATAGCCTAGCCCTTCATTAAAGGCAACAATGGGTGGATAATCCGCTCGATTATCCCCAGTAACACCTGTAAGTGGGAGCGGGTCGTTACAGTTGGTATCAGAGAGATTGCTGGAATTATAAGTTGTGGATGTCCGGCATAATTTTGATGTAAGTCAGAATTGGAAGTGAGATTCGAGTGTGAGGTTGACCCGATGACCTCAAAGGTTGTACTTGTGGTTCGAGGTAGGACTATTGGTCCGAGGACCCTTGGGTTTGGGTCGAGGCAATAAGGCTTGTCATGGTTTGAAGTGGGATGCTTGGGTATTCCTATTTGAGAAGTAGGAAGGTATCATGGGTCGAGATGATATACCTGTGAGAGGTATACGGGTTGAGCCAAGAAAAGCTGATAACCCTAGTGTGGGTGTTGGTGTCAAGAAACCCGAATGTGGGAATTTGGGTATGTTAAGTGTTCTAAGGATGGAGATTCCTTGAGATGGAAGTGTTAAGGCTCGTGTGGGGACATGAAGCCTAGTTATGGCAAGAGTCATGAAGGGGCAAAGAAAGCCCGAGGCATAATTAATCTGTGATGGGATTAGTGGAGCGTCACTATGTTGGGGGAATGGCTAAGCATGCTCAAGGGGATAGAGTGTTTTCCCTTTGGGAAGTGAGGTGTTGAGGTTGTGTGTTTGAGATACTGTGAGCTAATGTGGGAATTAGCTCGAAGCTCAAGGAAAGGAGTCGTCCGCAGGCTATATGACGAGCTCCAAGTAACGAGCAAGATGGCTTGCAGTGAGGCCCTGAGGGGAGTATGCATGTAATGCATACCTATGTCATGGCCAAGGTAAGCATCACGGAAATAGTTGGTGGAAGACTCAAGCGGGAGTCGTGTGTGTTGCATGCACGATGGATGTATGTGGTGCGAGGTGAGCGGATCGTGATGATGATCCGAAAGGGGTTGTACCTAGGGTGTGAGTGAACCCTAGATGGCTTCAAGATAAAGCAAGGCCTAACCTAAGGAAGGATAGGTGGGCGAGGCTAATGGACCCTAGAGGGTATTTGTATGAAATGGACGATCTCTAGTGAGTTGAGATTCAGAGGAGTCCTGATCAGGGAATAAGTGGGGTTCAGGGGAACCCGAGTCAGGATTGAATGAGTTGGCATGTATTGTTATACGTGTGAAAGCCATGGGATTTGTAGTCCATGCTATGAAGGCTATGAAATCGTTCATGTATTGAAGGATGAAGGGAAAATCGAATCCTCATGATGACGCTTGGGTCAGGTGAGATGCCTAAGGTCATGGGAAATAGGGAATGAGTAGACCCTCAAGGTGATGCTTGGGGTCAGGAATGACGCCCAAGGTCACGGGATGCTAGATGTGGGTGATGATGAAGTCACCCAGTGCAAGTATGAACAGTGTGTGGGCCAAGGGCAGCAGTAGGCAAGAGTGAGGCAACAGGACATCCATGGGCTATGCGCGTGGAGGAAATGCCAATTGTAGATGCCTCTGTGGGTGAGGCATAACAGGTAATGTGAGTGCCCGAGTTATGGTTATAAATTCATGGATGCCGAGCAAGGCGTGTTAGAAGGCTGAGCTGGGCATAGGGATTGAATACATACGTGGGTATGCGAGAGGAGACGTGAAGTCTCGATTCGCCTAGAGGGTGACAATGTGGGATCAGGATGGTGGATGCCAGAATATGAGTTAGACTCAACATGATGAACGTGTATCTATTGTTATGGAAAAATGGGTCATTATTTCTTGGATGGACTGGTGCGGGATGCTCTTGAGATAAGAGATATAAAACCTTGAGGAATAAGGCTCACGGTGTAAGGTTGAGGTTATTTACAAGGGGCAACCGAAAGAAGTTACTTTTGCTAGATGGAGGTGAACTGTCGTAGCTCGTAGAGGTTTGTCGTAGCGTTGATGCTACGGGTGCAAGGCTCGCAGTGACAAATCTGATGCTATGGACCGTGTGGCAGAGGACTAATGAGTTGACTCGCGGTGAGGGCAGGTAGCCCATGAGCCAGAGCAACTTAGTGAACTGCAGGTGACGATCAGATGCTGAAGATCTAGAGCAGCATCTTAGAAATTTGGTTAAGGCGGACCGATACTCTCCTGCGAAGGATAGGAGCACTAAAGTAGTCCTATTGAGGAATCGTGGATCCCGGTAATGTTCTAAGAGCAGTAGCCGAGTTAGGAAGTTCGATGGCAAAGTAATCGTTGTTTGTGTTACTAGAGTAGGTCTCGAAGATCGAAGTTATACGACGAGTGCGGTGTAAGCGGTGACGGACCTAAGCCATGCTGCTAGCTACTAGTGTTGGGCCAGTGTATGGAAGCAACACAACGTTGTGAATTGAGTGTTGGCTCGCCTAAAGCACAGGGCAACACAGTGTTAGTGTTGGGCCAGTGTATGGGAGCAACACAGTGTTGTGAATGGAGTGTTGGCTCGCTTGAAGCACAGGGTAACACAGTGTCAGTGTTAGGCCAGTGTATGGGAGCAACATAATGTTGAGATCTGGGTGTTGGCTTGCCTGAAGCACAGGGCAACACAGTGGTGATGCAGTTGGCCGAGGGCCGAAGATTTACAGCATGCACTGCAAGGTTGGCCTTGCAAAGTAGCAATGCGCGTTACGAGTAGTCTTCTATCGTTTAGTTTTGCAGCCCAAGTAAAGCCAACATTCTTATGCGATGCGAGGCAATATTAGAAGTTGGGCGCAATATAAGAAGTAATTAGTGGGAGCTAAGCCCTTCTGTTTCAGTGATGTAGTCACGAAATGGTTTGGCAAATGTTCAGGTGTTGTGGTGTCTCGAGATGTTTGAGAATGAAACCCGTGAAAAAGGAAATGGGTCTAGCACGAGAATAACGCTACGGTCAATGCTTACCAGTGACGAGTCTAATGCTAGGGACCACTGATATAGACGGTTGTTCCACAGGAGGGACTGCAGCCCTCTATGTGGAGCAACCCGTTTGCGGTGGAGACGGTTAGACCTCGAAGACCTGGGGTGTGCTGTAGGGTGTGTCTGGGCTAGACCTGAATTTTTTTGGGGTTGAAATGTCATGGTAGCGCCGTTAATTTTTCGTGGAGATTTGTAGGTTTGTACAATGACCAAGAGGTAGCTTGTGGTGTGGTGGCAGGATATGTATTGATCCTCCTTGTTAAAGGATGCTAGCGCAGTGATGGTTAGAGTTGATCATGAATGATCTAGTAATTGGGATGATGGGCCCAATGTGACCCTGCGGTAATACGGGGAGATGGGGTTGATTGGTGGAGTCGATAAATGGCTCCAGGATGTTAAGTAAACGCCATGGAGGGCGAGACTTACGAGATGAAAGCCAACCATGTAATAGGATACTGAAACATGTGAAGGTTTCAGGTATAGGGATCTCTAGTCATGTGTTGTGAGTTATGATAGGCTGAACATGTGGTTAAGGCATGGTTCTGGAATCTGTGAAGGCTTGCAGTTGCACAGTCTAGTGTTAATCTTGAATGTGTTGATATGGAAAATGAGTGGGGGTGTCCTCATGAAAAGCTGGATGGGGTTCCAGTTGATGACACATGATTGATTGCCAGGTGGTAGCACCTGATGGCAATGATGTAAGCATGAGGCTCGAGGACGGTGATGTAAAGCCTTGTTGATTGCCATGTATGCCACTAACATGAGAGTTTGGCAAGTTCCGGTGGCTAGACCGGGCGAATTTTGAGAAAGAGATCTAAGATTATGGAAGGTGGTTGGTTAGAGCAGAAATATGCCACTCAAAGGAGTGTTGCTCTGAAACGAGGATTTAAGATGGTAGTGTTGAAATATGACCTGGGTAGAACTAGAGATGTTCACCCAAGAAAAGTTGAGTAAGAGGCAACAACACTGGATGAACTTCCTAATGCACTACAACTCTGACATGGTCGATCACCCAGGAAAAAGCCAGCGTGATGGCGAGTGCCCGAGTAGGAGGGTGAGTCCTACGACATTGTGTGGAAGTGTGAATTCCACAGTTGGGGTAAGGGTGATCTCTTGTGAAGCGGAGTTTGAATCGAAGTGAAAGTCGAAGATTGCAAATGTAGTGCTTAGAGGAAGGTCGTGTTGGTTGTGAGTCGGGAATTCGGCTATAGCTAATCGAGTTGATTAGATGGAAGTTGAGGGCGATTTTGAGATGTCGCCAATGGGTGATGAGAGCTCGAATGAGTGGATTAGGAGACGAGATTAGTTCCCAAGAATGGTGTTTAGGTGATGAGATCACCTGATAGCTATGATTGATATAGGTAAGGAATGCCCTGTTACATGGGTAATTGGCAGAAATTAACCTCGTGAGTAAAGGTTAATAGTTGTGAAAGAGAATAGCTAATAGGCTGTTGTGGCATTAGAGCCAATGTGGTTGCTCACCAAATGATGTGAGCTGATGGAGGTAAAAGGTATCGGAAGAATTCAGGAGAAGCTAGAATTTCTCGAGGATTAGTAAGCTATTCGAGGAATAGCGAAGTGTGAAGGAAAGGCTAATCCAAGCTTGGGGTCGTGCGAGTTAAGGCAACCTATGGGAGTTAAGATGCAATGACCTTGGAAGGAAACTCGTTACTGTTAAGGTATTATCCTTGTCAAGGAGGACAAGGAGAATCGTTATGCATGGTTAGGTCCGATGTCTATTGCGAAAGGGGAATGAACCAAATGTGAAATAGTCGTAGAGTTCTGCGCCTCTAGAGGATGAGGCTATATCAGGAAATTGTGAAATTCAAAAGGTCCCAATGGAATTGTCGCTGGGTAAATAAACTTGGCTAGAAGACCGTTTCAAGGGTGGTGGTGTAACCATGATAGCATGTTGCAGTATGGGACCAAAGACACGAGTCATCCTACAGGTGCGATGCAATAAGTGATTGTGCAAATGGTAAAGAGTCGGTCACTTGTGCCACGCACGGTGGGTGATGACAAAGGCTGATTGATAGTTCCACGCCCTTGAGTGCAATGGTAGGATCACTGACTTGCGGTAGGGTCTAACAGCCAGAGTAAGACCCAGCATGGGACATGATTGTGGAAAGCTGAATTTGGGTGTTTGCCCAACGAAGAATTTCTAGGAGCGGTTAAGTATCGCTTGTTGGGAAAGAGTGCAGGCTAATAAGAAAGACCCGAGTGTCTTTAGGGTTTATGCCAAGAATTCCTAGTAGGGAGAAAGTTGTGGCCCGAGCATGGCTAAGCTCGAGGTAAGAATGTAATGGAGCGTACATTGCCAAGCTCGAGGTAACTTGAGTAGTATGCGTTATGATTGAAATGTGAAATTGCCTAGTTCGATGTATGGGCATGTTAGTTATGCGTTATAGTATGTGAAGACTAGTTGGTTAAGGTAGTGGACCATGTGATGACTGGTCGAGTTTGGAAGAATGAGCCAAATAGTTGCTTCCCATGTAGTACTAACATGGTTAGTTGATCGGTAATGTGAGTTGCCACGAGGATTGACTTAAGCCATGGTTGTATATGATTAACGATGTAATGCCAGGGTGAAATGAGTGTCAGTGTGTTTGGTGGACACTGGAAGTGGCACTTCTGTAGTTGATCAGTGATTAAGACGTTGCCGTGTTTGATCGACGTAAAAATCGTGGTCGTGTATGGATCGACTAGGGAAACATTGCCCCAGTGATTGGCGTAAAATCGTCGTCGACTGATCAGTGATGTAGTGTAGTCGAGTTTGATTGGCATTATCGTATTGTGGCTTCAGTGTTGGTTTTGGTTTGATTGATGAGGAAAATGGGAAGCTAACTGCCTATTGATGCTTGTGGAGGCAGTTGAAATCCATTAAGAGGATAGACATCGTAGCTATAATCATGTACCGTGACCAGCGGTTAGCTGTGGGACTTGGCAGTAGGCTAAGATGGCACTAGTTGATGAATGTCCTCGTGAGTTAGAGGATCAGTAGCCTAAGCAGAACCTCGGGGCAGAGTTAGTCTAGGAAGATGCAAGAAATAGCTAAGTCGTGGGATTCTCGAGTAGGGGAATTCAAAAGAAGCTCGGGAATGTGATTATATCGAGTAGAAAAGTATGAAGAAGCGAATTTCGAGGACGAAATTCTTTTAAGGGGGGTAGAATGTAATACCCCGTGTTACTGATATAAAGAAGTGAAAAAGGAAGTGAGTAAATTTCCAAAGAATGCCCTTGAGAATGTGAAGGATTATTAAGAATAGTGGTGCCCTTAGAGAGGGACATTTTGGTAATTTGGATAGTAAAGTCCAATCAAGGGTATTTTGGTAGTTTTGAAAAAAAAAATAATAATTCCTTGGGGAACTAAGCAAGTTTGTGAATTATCTCCCATTTGGTATTTATGAGGAGAATAAATGGGGAATAAAAATTCACAAGGGGCATTTTAGTAATTTCAGAGAAAAATTCCATAAAGGAATTAATTATGAGAAAAAGGAGAAATTAATTATGGGTGCGAAAATAATTAATTTTTCCTAAATTGGTGTATTTATATGGTAGTGCCACATGGATGGATGAGAATAAAGTTTGGAAGCCAAGAATGGTGTCTTGGAGTGACACTTGGCAAGTGGTGGTCCAAGTTAAATGAAGAATTAAATAAATGTAAAAGAAATGATATTAGTCATTCTAGCATTTAATGAAGGCAATGATGATGTTGCTTAAAAAGAAAATGCAAATGGAAAAGAAAATAGTCATGCATTAATGGTTGGAAAATGGTGGCATTTAATTAATTCATTATGGAAATGAATTATGTCTTTCAAGTGATGGCATGAAATTAGTCCCCTTAAAAATAAATGAGAAAAATAGCTATTTTCGCATGGAAGACTTGATTCCAAGGGTAGAGATTAAGTCTTGAAAGTCTAATGGTTAAGATGATTCAAGAGAAGTGGCATGGATTGCCACATGTAAAGGGATTTGAATGGTTGAGATCTAGTCTTCAAAAGTAAAAGAAATCTAATGGTGGAGATTAAAGAAGACAAGAGCACATGGATTGTGCTAGTTTGGAAGGTGGGGATTTATTCTCATAAAGTGAAGGAAGATCCAAGGGTTAGGATCTAACCTTGAAGTTGTTAGAGATAAAAGGGTATTTGGAAGATGCTAAGTCTTCCATTTTTTCATTTTGAATGGATTGCAAATGAAGAAAGAGAAAGGAAGAAGAAGAAGAAGAAGAAGAAGAAGCGAGGAATGAGAAGAAGCCTAGAGAAGGTTTGGAAAAAATGGACGAGTGGCCATGGAAGCTTGATGGAGCTTGAAGAACCTTGAAGGAAGCTAAGAAAAAAAAAATAAAGGTAAGGGAAGGCCCCATGGGATGGTGGCCTTACATGGTTGTAAGTATGTTTATAAACTTTTCATGTTGTATTAAGCATGCTCTTCATGTACATAATAGCTATGGCCATAGGGATTGTTAAGATACATGGTGGAAAGGGGTAGGTTAAGGCTTCAAACCTTGAAAGGTTGTGAGAGCATGGAAGACCTAACTACATTTGCATGCACATGCCATTACATGATTTATGTTTATGTTCATACTTATTGCATAAGCACCCTTATTGAGCTTAATAGCTCATGAGGTTTTTACCCTCACATGTAGGTTGTCAAGGCATGAGAAAGAGCAAGGAAAAATGGGAAAGCTTATGGATGAATGAGAAGTTTCAAGGATGTGTTGTAATGGCTCGATAAAGCCTTAAGCTATATGTATTTTCATTTGTGTTATACGTTGTATTAAGCATCAAGAGAGTGTATAAGCTTCATTTATGGGAAAAAGTTGAAGTTGGGGTGTATATTTATTGATTTTTAATTCTGAAATTTTTGAATAAATTTGGCCTAACATAGAACCCAAAGTGTGAGACTTAAAGGAAAGATGTATTTTTGCCTAGTGTGAAAGGCATCTAGTTAGATAAATTTTTGAGGGTTTTTGGAGGCCAAATTTTGGAATTGGGAGACATATATTTCAGAAATGAGATCTGGAGAGTTTGGAAAAAAAAAAGAAAATTTAAGGGGTGTCGAGGCAGCAGCCTGCTGCGCGCGGCTGAACACGCGCGTGCGTTGGGGCGTGTGCAGCCGGCGCCCTGGGGCGTGTGCAGCCGCGCCCAGGCGCGCGGCCAGTGGCTGGCCAGCGTGGCCAACGGGCTGTCGGGTCTTGTCCAGGGTCCCGGCGCGTCGCCAGGCCCTGCTTGTCTTCCCGGGTCAAGATTGGAGCCTTCGGGATGTTTCCGGCCTTCGGGTGATAGTTTCGAAAAATTGAGATTTTTGGCCAAATTTCGGCGAGGGCCTTCGGATTTTAAAACAGAAGCCAGTGGCATTCAAGAATAGTCAGTCAAGAAAAATGATGTAAATTTTTCAAAAAAAAAAAAAAAGAGGTAGTTTAAACCCAAAATTTTTCGATGGATTTGTTCGGGGGAAGGAGATGGATTTTCGAGTGGGCCGACTGTATGGATTCCCTATGAATCGAGGCCTGGGGTTTGTGAAGCCAAAAATCGAGACCCTAAAGCGTTTTTTCGAAATAAGAGAAATTTCGTTAATTTTTGCTAAATGGTTATAAGTCTCGAGTGTTCGTGCGAGATGCCAGCGTAGTTATTTGTTTGGATCTTGGGCAAGTCATCCTTGGCTCGTGGTGGTTCCGAGCTAGAGAAGGATGACGCTCACTTGGGATTTCGGATTTGATCTGCTGTGATCTATTCAATTTTGATGTCCAAATCCTTGAGTTGAGTGAAGGGCAGGGCGAAGCCTAGTACCCACCTGGGGCGTTTCTCGATGAAATATAGCCTAACCCTTCATTAAAGGCAACAATGGGTGGATAATCCGCTCGATTATCCCTGGTAACACTCGTAAGTGGGAGCGGGTCGTTACAGTCAGGCCCTAGTGACTTCTTGTTGAGCTTTCCCAGATAAACAAATTTTAATTATTGTATTCAAGAAACAACATAACATAAAATTGAAATTAATGGTCGCCCATTTATTAAAAAAAATTATAATATTCTTCTACCTAGACAACACTAATTGGGTCTTAATATTTTATTTAAAAAAATTATTTAACATAATAACTGTCGAGTTGAGTAAACTTTAGTGGTCACATATTTAAAACATCTGAATCTAGAACCTCATTCAAAGAATTAGTTAACATTTAACTATTACAATCATCACACCATTAGGAAGTTTAAGACTCCTATGATCACAACATTAAAGTCTAAATAACATAGGTTCTAAGTATGATAAAGTATAAGGTGGCATTAGTTCATGTGATCCACATTAATTATATGTATGAACCAAGAATTCCTCTCATCAAGTTTCTTATCATTTCATCATGAACTACAAAGAGGTTGTTTCTTAGGCTTTTACACTTTCCACAACAGGTTGATGGTCCTACCTTATCTTACTCTTTTCTCTCAGAACCTCAAATCATTACCTAACATAACCTTACCTAACAGCCCAAATCTTTGGCACTTTACTATCTTTGTCATCATCACAATGTGTTGCTTCAACCATGGATGAGCTAGTCTCACCCTATCCACCATGACCATGTTGCTTTAAGCTAACACTTTACTATCTAGGTCCAAGTCTGTCACCATGCAACATCACACCTATAGTAGTTGCTATTGTACTAAAGTTATTTCGTTCCTTTAACGCGAGTAAATAAGGTTACACCACTATCACTTTTGTAATTTGATTGTTAGGTGTAATTTTCATATACCTCTTATATCAACACATCTTTTCTAACTAGAATTCTTACTAAATTTTTGAGGAAAAATCGAATCTTTGTTATACAACTAGTCAAATCTAGTTCACCAAATATAGCTGAACATTCAAAATATCAGCATATGTAATAATCAACAAAGGAGCTTCTTTCTGAAAGAAATTGGAGGTCTTCTAGGAAGGAGACTCCGAAAGAATGAGACTTCGGTACTGCAGCTTGGCTGACGGCTTTCAGAGAGAGTCTGCAATGTCTCTCTAAAAGGAAAAGGGTGACATTCGAAAAGAATCTAGACTTCTTTCGAAAGGGTGATCAGGTAACTATGAAGAGGGCTGGGATCCCCCCGAGAAGGGTGACGTCCTTTCGGAAAGAACTGAAAACAGACGAAGGCTCACAGGGGATTTCCACCCGCGAAGACCCTCCGATACTTAAATCAGTTATGAAAAGAATAAAGTGTTATGGAAAGAAATGTGGGTTAGAATTTCAAAAGAAACTTAAAATATTCAATGTAATAGGGTTTACCCACGATTTGAGCCTTCCTTATGAGTATTGTAGCTTGGCATTTATAGGGCTCGAATCTCGAGAATTATCGTGGGGACACGTGTTAATGGATTCGGAAAGACACGTGTGGATTCCAAATCATTCCTTTAAGAAAGGAAGGCATCCTTTTCGAAAGGAGTTATTTTCGAAAGGATTCTTTTGGAAAGAACTCATTCCTTTCGATAAGCGTCTTCCAAAAGCATCATTTTTTATCATTATTATACCCTTTTCTCTTATTACGAGTATTATTTTTCTTTCCAATCTTGGGGGTACAACACCATTGTCTGTTCCAAATTCATAATAGTCCAAATTAAAATTAATAATAAATCTACTCACTACTATAAACTATTATTAATTTTGAATAGAATTATTGTAAATTTGTGTATGCCACATCAATTTACTTGAATTATTTATTAAACTTATTTATGAGTATAACATTTCTCTTTTTGATAGCATGGAACCTTAGATCTTGGTTGCTTGTTCTCCAATTTGTGTTTTATCTGTTCAAATCAGTATTTTCATTTTGTTCTTTTTATAAGTGGTTGTCTTGCTCTATTATGGTAATCATTTTAATTGAATTTTACCTTTTTTCAAAAAACTATATTAACTTTTGGTAACTATAATATATATGATGTAAATATAAAAATATATATTCACAGGGAAGGTGTTGTGATTTCAGAAAAACAAGCACCACATGTGCTTTCCCTCAATTTTATGAGAAATTAGTGCGTTTATCTCTTTTCAATAATATTTATTTTTGTTTTTTTAAATGAAATGTTGTGTTCCAATGTGAGTGTAAGTGTGTGCCAGTGTGTGTCAGAGGGCTGAATCCCACGTCGCTGGTGCAAGGGGATTTCCAAGAGAATAAAAACCCCTCCCTTGCATTGGGGGTTAGCCCTAAGGGGCATCCAGATTTTGCGAGTGGGTGAGCCCTTACCCACACACGCGCATCGCCATTACCATCATTTGGTCGGTCAATCTGGTGCAGTAAAAATAAAATATATTTTTGCAACAAATTTATTTAATAATTTTATTTTTTTTTATTTTAATCCAAATAGCTTTCCGAATTTTTCTCCAACTGGTTTGCTGATTTTTTGTAGTGGGTGAGATTTTTGGTGCCTAATTTTTTGGTTTGGAGAGCGAAAATCATATATCCACGTTGCGTCTTCTATGTGCGAGTTCTTTCGTCCCCATCCAAACACCCAGAAAGCAAAAATTATATATCCATGTTCGAGTTCTAACAGATCTAACTGTGGTTGTTGTTCATCCAGAACGATCGTTGTATCTTGCTGAAATGGTCATTACAGTCTGATCATAACCTGTGTAGGGCGAAATCTGTCTTCAGGATAGCGCTCCAGCATGCCTCGATCGCTGCTTCATCACTCTTGTTGTTCATCCGTTTCCAATTCGTTGCTTACTACCAAGATCTTGGTTTGCTATTGTTTATTGTAGTATTAGATTTTTTCTATTGTATTGTATCTCTTGCAGTATCAGTTTAGTCTTTCTATACATTTCAACATTCCTACTATATATATATATATACTTTCCAACAATTTGAAGACAAAATGATATGGCCTCTGTCAACGCCAACACCGCTGAAACTGCCATTATTCTTACTATTACTGCCACCACTAGTGTTCTTGTTCAACTGACTGTTGCCAAGGCAACCCTTCACGTTAAAAAACCACAGCAGTTCAATGGGGAAAACTTCAAAAGATGGCGACATAAAATGGTCTTCTACCTTCCTACTTTGAACCTGACACACATACTAAAAGAAGAGTGTCTAATCACCCTATAAGAGAACATCACTATAGAGACGCAGGTTAACAAGAAGGCTTGGTTGCATTCGAATTTCCTCTATTGTAACTATATCCTGAGTGGGCTAGTGAATTTACTATACAACCTGTATTGTAATGCTTACAAAATGACCAAGCAACAATGGGAAGCCTTGGATAAGAAGTACAAGCTAGATGATCTTGGCACTAAGAAATTAATCGTTGGAAGTTTTAAGACTTCAAGATGGTTGATAGCAAATTCCTAGTCAACTAGATAGAGGAATTGCAAATTATCACTAGTGATTTGCATAGTAAGAGAATGATCATTAATGAACCATTCCAAGTGGATGTTGTGATTGAGAAGTTGCCACCTTCGTGGAAGGACTTCAAGAATTATCTCAACCATAAGCAAAAGGAGTTGTCTGTGGAAGATCTAGCTGTTAGATTCCACATAGAAGAGGACAACAGGAAGGGTGATAAAGTCCCTCACAAGTTTGAAGCTAGAGCCAACATAGTTGAAGCATTAAGGCCTCAACACTAGAAGCAACCGGCTAAGAAGAAGAACGTAAATCTGGATCTGAGGAAGAATGTTATCAACAAGCGTATCTAGGGCAACTGTTGGGTGTATGGAAAGATGGGCCATAAAGATGTTGATTGCCGACACAAGAAAAGACAAAGCTCCAACAACAACCAACACAACAACAAGCCCAATCAGGCTAATGTCGTGGAAAATAACAATTTTGTTGCAATTGTCTCTGAAGTCTGCATGGTTTCAGACAAGAAAGGCTGGTAGGTCAATACTGGTGCTACTAGGAACATTTGTGGGGACAAGTCTTTGTTCGTCACGTGTGAGAAGTTGGATAGCATGAAAAGTTGTATATGGGAAATGCTTCAGCTTATATTATGAAAGGGAAAGGAAAGGTTAAACTGGACTAGACATTTGGGAAAATACTAACCCTCAATAATGTATGGCATGTCCCTGAGATTTGAAGAAATCTAGTTTCTGGAACCCTACTAAACAAAAATGGGTTCAAGTTGGTTTTTGAGTCAGATAAGTTTATTCTGACTAAAGAGGATATGTATGTGGGAAAGGGTTATCTTCTTGATGGATTGTTCAAACTTAATGTTTTAGCTCAAGTTCCTAAAAATAATAATAAGAACAAGTTTTCTGCTTATATTGTTAAGTTGTGTGATGTTTGACATTCTACATTAAGGCATGTGAATTATCGTTCATTACAAAGAATGGTAAATTTAGGACTATTGCCTAACTTTAGCATTGATAATAGACATAAATGTGAAATTTGTGTTGAATCAAAGTTTATTAGAAAGCCATTTCCATCTGTGGAAAGAAATAGTGAATTACTTGATTTAATTCACAGTGATATTTGTGACATGAAAAGTATTCTCACAAGAGGTGGGAAAAGATATCTCGTCACACTTATTGATGATTGTAGTAAATATTGCTATATTACCTGCTACATAGTAAAGATGAGACCTTAGATGTATTTAAAACATATAAGACAAAAGTTGAAAATTAACTTAAAAGGAAAGTGAAGGTGTTAAGATTAGATAGATATAGTGAATATGAATCATTGTCTCTTTTTAAGTTTCGTGAAGTCCATGGTATAATCCATCAAATCACAACACCTTATACACCACAACAAAATGGTGTAATTGAAAGGAAAAATCGAACCTTGAAGGATATGGTTAATTGTATGTTAAATAGTTTGGGGTTATCCCACAATTTGTGGGTGGAAGCTTTTCTTATCGCAAATTTAATATTGAATAGAATTCTACATAAGAAGATTGACAAGTCTCTTTATGAAGTCTGGAATGGGAAGCAAACCCTTTTACAAAATCCTGAAAGTGTAGGGGTGTATTACAAATTAAAGTGCAAGGTCTTTTACCAAAAAGGACTAAACTTAGATCTAAGACTATTGATTGTGTTTTTATTGGCTATGTCTTGTATAGTGCCTCCTATAGGTTCCTTGTGGTAAATCAGAAATTCTTGAAGGGTTTTGACAGATTTGACTATTCGTGATTGTAGTTTAGCCAGAACAATCGTTGCATCCTGCTGAGGTGGTCACTGCAATCTGCTCATAACCTGTGTAGGGTGAAATTTGTCTTTAGAATAATGCTCCAGCGTGCCTCGATCGCTGCTTCGTCACTCTTGTTGTTCGTCCGTTTCCAATTTGTTGCTTACTACCAAGATCTTGGCTTGCTGTTGTCTATTACAGTATTAGTTATTTTTGTTGTATTAGATTTTTTCTATTATATTGTATCTCCTGGGTTTTAGTTTAGTCTTACTGTACATTTCAATATTCTTGCTATATACATATATTTTCCAACATGAAATGTAGGACGAGACTACAAGCGACTTTGTCAAAACTCAGTACAAATGTCCCACCATCATGCAACCCATCTATCATTAAGTTCCAATTAGGGACCTCTTCTAGTAAAATGATCAATTTTTCAAGTAAAATTCATTCATTTATGACATTGAATAATCTGAACTAGTTGTTTTTATGGGTTTGGGTAGATCCAAGAATGAAACTAAGTTAATATAATTGAGTCATTTTGGTTAAGATCTTTTCAAACTGGCGAATTTTTTTTTATTTTAACTGTATAATGTACAACATCGAGTTAATCATTGAATCAAAAAACTCCACTCAACTAATATCAGGTTTTCTTCCTAAAATTCTCTATCTTCCTAAGAACGGGGTGAGATGATCATGGAATCAAATCTATTTGTTTTACCCTAGTGGTTGGTTGTTATTTATTTATTTATTCAAAATTCATGCTAAAATAACTTTTTGTAGATATATATTCACATTTTGTTAACCAACTCATCACTTCACATTATCTGGATCCAAAAAAACCAGTCAAGATATGATATAGTGGTCATATCATTGTACACTACAACAAAAACGGGTTTTAACGACGGGAAAATCAGTGGTTGAAAGTTGATTTTCGGTCGTTAAAAAGTTTTAACGACGGGAATTTTCCTGTCGTCAATCGTCGTTATTGCTTCCGAGGATAAAGGTCTTTAACGACGGGAATGATAAACCCGTCGTTAATTGTATTAGCGACCGTATGATTCCCGTCGTTAAAAATAATTATTAACTACAAATTTTAACTCAATAACGACAATATTTCCCGTCGTTAATAGTCTAAACAATTAGCGACCATATGATTCCCGTCGTTAAAAATAATTATTAACTACCAAATTATAACTCAATAACGACAATATTTCCCGTCGTTAATAGTCTAAACAATTAGCGACCGTATGATTTTTGTCGTTAAAAATAACTTTTTAGTTATCAAAACACAAACTAATAACGATAATATTTCCTCTCGTTAATAATGTGAACAATTAGCGACGGTATGATTCATATCGTTAAAAAATATTTTTTTAATTTTTTTAATTTTTTTAATAGTATGAAAATAATTGCTAGTCATCAATGACAAAAAATCCTGTTTTGATATAAACCACAAAACCTATATATTATTATCCATATCAAATTGAAATAAAACTCATAAATTTAAACATGTCATTTAAATAACACTAAAGTAATCATTATCCATTAGCATTTACACACCAAAAGTAATATATATATGTGTGTTAATTGCCAACAAATTACACCAAAAAATATGTTCAACTAAAAATAATACTTTGACAATTGTATATACTATTAAAAAATGTACACCAAAAAAGATATTCAACTAGAAGTAACACTTTAATAATCATATATACTATTCAAAAATGTACAACAAAACAATATATATAGTCATAAAACTGTTCATGGACTCCAAAGAAACAGTTGCTTCCTTTAGAGTCTTGTTGTCTCATTGACCTACAAAAATAAAAAAATATGAAATTAGAGTCAAAGAAGTGTTCATGTTTTCTTTATAAAATGTTAGAAATAGAATTAACAAAGCCCAAAACGTCTCTATCACAAACTACATAACATACAATCACTAAAATGTAGCAAAACATAGAAACCCTTAAATATAGAGTAGATTGAGAGGTAGATTAACAAAAACACCAAGCCTTAGTTCTATGGAATAGGGCCACCTATATGAATTCTAATTTATGAATTATCTTTATCCATAACCATATCTTCTGTAAGATCATTAGTCCTATGACCCAACATAAAATATTTGGAAGATGACAAGTATATCATCTTTTGCATTCATGGCTAATCTCACAAATCAAAAAGCCACTTTCTCTTCGTGCAACAACTTTCAAACATAAAATCTCCTTCCAACAATCCATGAATCCATATTGGAAGGATTCAGATCCTATATTTCAAAATTCTCTTATGTTTTTTTTTTCCAGCATTAGAAATCACTAAATCAGATCCTATATTAAAATTTTAAAGGCTTTTTAGATTTTATATAGATATACATGTATGAATCATGATTGATACATTAATTCTATCTCTACGAAGACTCAAAATCTGCTCATATGTTAGCTTCCCTAGCATCTATATAATAGCCTTTGTAAGAAAGCAGAGGAAACATCCAATAGCCACTAAGCATGGACATTCCAAAATAGATGCTATAAATGTATTCAACACGAATGCCCATGTGACATGCTAAATATGCGTTCTACAAACACAAGCTGACATTGTATATAAATATCAATTACACACTATAGTTATTGTTTTATATAAATAAGTGTTAATGGTATTGCTTGCGGCTTCTTCCAGCTTTAGTTTTAAGAATGCGTTCTAGACGAGTCGTTACATTTTAAATCTTGTCACTCACAGGATACATATAGTATTTAGCATTAAAAATTTTAAAAAATAGGTGATCACCCACCACCTGGAGGGA
Source organism: Diospyros kaki (assembly GCA_036245055.1). NCBI lineage: Eukaryota > Viridiplantae > Streptophyta > Magnoliopsida > Ericales > Ebenaceae > Diospyros > Diospyros kaki. The sequence goes on from BSEG01000009.1 coordinate 12,597,285, forward strand.
GTGATTAAATCCTATCACTCACAGGATACATATAATACTAAGCATTAATAATAAAAAATAATGGGTGATCACCCACCACCCGGAGGGAGTGATTAATTAAATCCTATCACTCACAGGATACATATAGTACTAAGCATTCAAAATTTAAAAAAATGGGTGATCACCCACCACCCGGAGGGAGTGATTAAATCCTATCACTCACAGGATACATATAGTACTAAGCATTCAAAATTTAAAAAAATGGGTGATCACCCACCACCCGGAGGGAGTGATTAAATCCTATCACTCACAGGATACATACCTCGAACTATGTTGGTATCACAAATAATTATCAACTCCATAACATAATGGTCTGAAAGTCTATCATCCAATTGCATCCAATTCCTATCCATCGTACAAATACAACAAAAATTGATAGTATTAGAGATAGATTAAATTACAGAGCACGAGAATATGGGATAAAAGCACTACCAGTATTCATGTACATATATATATACATATATATATATCAACCTAAAAGAAACAAAGCTCTTATATTAGTATTCTTTACATATATATTAATAATTCAAAAAAGTTAAAACTTTTGACACACGCATGGCATGACTCAAGTGTTATACAAACTTGGTATGATTAATACTAACTTGATTACTTAATCCATACCTAACTTGGTATGATCAATACTTAGTTGTTAACCTAAAGCTTAAAAACATGTGGGAATTTGATAGTTAGATGTTTTTGCTAGAAATTTTGGATTATTTATAATACTAGGGATAACCCGTGCCTGAAGGCACGATATAACTAAAAAAAAATCAAACATTGAATTTGAACGTGAAATAATCAGAGACTAAACTTGGATATGTACTAAATTGAAAATATAAGAAATAATGGTGAGATTGTTCATTTTTCAATCCTGTGAGTTTGCATTGGTGGTTAGTACACTATGGTGGCTACAAATATAAGAAATAGAGAGAAGTAACTAAACATGCAATTGAAAATATAGAAACTATTACCCACACAATCTTGCCTTAGCAAAATTATTTACCAATATGCATAAGAACGTAATAATATCAATCGTGTAAGCAAGTTAAAAAAAAATAGATAAATACACTCCGTATGCGACAAACAAAAAGGATTTGATAAGTACTAAATATTCAAATAAAAACTTGTAATAATTGGAGGAAGACTCAAAAGTACTAAGAACTTTAACATATTCAACTAAGTCTTTACCAACATATCTCAATCACAACACATATAGCAATGAACGAAGGTCTTGAAATACTTATTCACTTGCCCAACTCAAGTATTAAAGTCTTGAAATCCCTTGTACAAACTACTTAACCCAAAAATAAGAGCTATACATAACAAATGGACACAAAAAAAGTACCGCACTTTTCCATGGTTTGCTTTATTTTAATGTTGAGGTGTTGCACATATGGTATTATACAGAATATAGGGTTCACATGTATTCTAGGCAACCATGGGAAGATTATATACTTGCCTTGAAAATATGCCTTTTGTTCATTTGGTACACATAGGTAAGTAATGGTGTTAAACATATGCTTTATTATTTTTTCTCTTCGAGATCACTGAAAATGTATGCTTTATTATTTTTTCTCTATTAGTTAAGAGTGAAGCTGAAGACAAATCTTCATGGCCTTGAGACCTTGTGCATTCATTTACACTGAAATCAATTTCAGCCATAGGATCAAAAGACATTTTGAGACATTTTCAAAAACAGTCCTCCCTTATTATATAGATATTTATGGAAATATATTTATAGTATATACTATAAATATACTATAGTATATTTATAGTATATTCATCCAAATCATCAGGTTAATTTGTATAAGTTTCTGCAAATGGTTAAGGATGATCAAATTATTGGATCATGGTTATGGGATCTAAGACATTTTTAAATATTATTATAACAACAACAACAACATATCCAACATTTATCCCACTATCTTTATCCACATAATGGAATAATACTGAATTTGTGAATGTGGAAGACACAGAAAAGGGGGCATATTCCAAAAATGAATGAAACAAAAGATAGTGACACTAGAATAGAACACTCTGATCGAGCAGCAGAAGCACAGTCACAGAGAGAGAGAGAGAGAGATTTTTCCTCCTTTGTAGTCTTAATTCAGTTTTGTTTTAAGTTTGCAAGTCACAGCTTGTCGAGCAATACTGTATAGCTATGTATTAAATAATCGTATACATTATCACTTGCAGGCTGCAGCCATAAGTTACTTTGGTAAACAAAAGATGTATATTTATTACTTTTGGGTGTTGAATGATATTTAAATTTATCTACTGTATGAAATTTTCATGGTGATGAAAATGCTAGTTTATGTTAAATAGTGTTTAGCACAACACAATGATGAAAATGCTAGTTTATGATCATGGAGGATAATAAATAATTTATGCTAATAATTCAAGAAAACAATTAAGTTTATTAAACTCAGTTTAAAAAAATAATAATATACTGCATACCTATTTGTTTGCCATTTAACATCTTTGCAACCCTCTTGACAACACTTTCTTTGGAGAATTCAACCCACCTACATATGATTGCACATGATAATTTGGGGTGTATAAATATTATACCAGAACCAAAAAATCATGTTAAAATAAACTTTACAACTAATCTTTTGAAAGGTTGATGTGTTAATCATATGTTTGAATTTGATCTGATACAAAGAAGTTCTAATGCATATACTTTAACCAGTTAAGGAACTTACCCTTTCAAAAATTCTTGTCCTCGAAACCCACCAACCCTTTTACGATAAAGCTAAGCAGCAGGATCTGTACACAGTACATCCTTAAGTTGGTCAATACAAACAAGCTATAGCTACATCACTGGTTGGCTCAATAAAATAAAAAACACAAAACAAAGACTAGTGAAAAAATAAATGGTGAAGTGCTGCAAATTTACATCATTTGGTAAATTGGGAGTTGGGGAACCTGAGTACCTTTAGGTGTAAGATAAATTCTCTGAATTTCTCCATATTGAGAGAGAATCTGACATAGATTCAGAGGGATCCATGCGTGGAGGAATAAGTAGCAAATCCCACATTTTTCAGCTGCTGCAGCTTCCTTCGATAACAGTTTCTTTCTTTTCTTTTTCTCATCCATCCTTGCATCACTACTTTCCAAGTTTACTTCCTCTTTAAGTGTAGTTATGTTTGCCTCTTCTTCTATCTCAACCATTTCAGCTGTAGTAGCTTCCTGCAATAACAACTTCTTTATTTTCTTTTTCTTATATGTCCTCACATCACTAGGTTCCAGGTTTGCTTCCTCTTCAAGTGTGGTCCTGTTTGTCTCTTCTTCTATCTCAGCTCGGCAAGCTTGAAATGGCTGAGACAAACATAAATTTGCAATAACATGTTTATATATTCTATTTTCTCAAAAGCTCATTACTTATGTTGGAAAAGATAAAAACTCTAGTTTCTGACGTTACAAACTGCTACATTTTTATATCATTGCAAAGTTACAAGTTCCTACTGCATCTTTTGGAAGGATACCTTGGGATACCAATTTCAATTAAAATTAATATCCAAAAATAATCAACAAGTGGTGCCCATTTTGGGGGGGGGGGGGGCGTTATTGGACTGGCCAATAAATGATATACAAGTTACATCAGAACCATAAATCTTTCACAAAATAAAGTAACACAAGAAAGTTTTAATAGAGGATAAGACTCACTATAGACATGATACTGATAGGCATAGCTTACTAGGTGGCCAAAAATTTTCCAAACTTCAGAACATCAAAATTAGCACAAGGCAAACATAGCATAATAACCATAACTGGGAAATTCACCATTATATTAACTTATGCTTTAGTATGGGAAAAAAGCTAGTTAACTTATGCACATGACCCAGAGCTATCTTCTACACAGACTGTTCATTCTGCTTGGTGATACACATCAACGACATTATGATACCAAAGACAGTAACAATGGACTAACTTGGGAATCAATAAAAGGATGTCTTTTTCATTGAATACATATTTACATTACATCTACTCTCTCTCGAGCAACTAGTTAATATACCCTAAATTTCAAAATGTACACTGCCCATATACATCTCATGTTATATTATTACTACAAAATTTACACTCAATAAATTAATGCTGATAAACCCTAAAGCAAGGCCCCCTGTTAACATAATATATACACACAGAGCCTCTCTCGTGTATATATAATAACATTAATATATACACACAGAATATATATACACACAAAATATATATACACAGAATATATATATATACATATACCTTTCGGGCAGCGTAAGTAGAGCCCGATCAAGCTGGAGAAGGCGAAAGCGCGACGATAGGAGGCGGAGGCAGGGGAGGCAGCGGCAACGACAGGAGGCGGAGGCAGGGGAGTTAGCAGCGACAGTAGGAGGCGGAGGCAACGGAGGTAGCGGCGACGACAGGGGAAAAAACGGTGCTTCAGAGGCTATGATTTGGGGAATTAGGGATTTTTTTTGGGGGGGGGGGGAAGAGGAATTCTGTGGGATTTGCAGGGGAAAAGCGGGGCAAACTCCCACTAATATTTTGGTTTTTTTATTTTTTAAAATTATTTAATTATTAATTAATAAAATTAAAATAATTTATGAAAATAATATTAATAATTATTTGATTGATAAAAATAAAATATTTTAAGATTTATGATAACTGATAAAATGATTTAAATTATTGCATCAAATTAATAATTATTTAAAAATAAAATTATATTATAAATAAATCTAATAATTATAATAAATTAGTTTGATATATTGTATTATTTTTAATATTTTTATAATTTTTTAATATATTGTATTATCAATAAATAAGTAATACCTAATTATAATAGTTTAATAATTATATTTGTGTATTTATTGAAAAATATAATTATATTATAATTGTTTATATAAGTAGTAGTTAAATCTTATTAATTCTTTTTTATTATTTTATGGTTAGAGTTAAAAATGTTAGTTAATAACGACGGGAAAGTGGTTTTTTAACGACGAGTTATTTAACCCGTCGTTAAAATTTATCTTATAACGACGGGATTTCTATTTAGTCGTTAATAGTACTACATTAACGACCAAAATTAATGTTGTCGCTAATTTTTGGTCGTTAATGCCTGTTTTTGTTGTAGTGGTAGCAACTGAAAGCTAGTTTGCTGGTTTTAAATTCCATTTTAAGTCATGATTTTGGGTTTAGCTTTCTAAACCTGAACCAATCCAACCCACAAACATCTCTATTATGAGTGAGAAAGAAAAGATCAAATGGTTTAAAAACCTGCTCAAACCGCCAAATTGCATTCTTAGAAAGAAGTGGTCAGTTATGGTTTAATAATTTTGAAATTGCTTAAATTGGTTTGATTTTGGTTTTGGATTTCAGGTTTCAATAAACTATCAAACTTCTAAACCACCCACCCATATAAAATTAAGTTTTTAATGTTTTAATTTTCTATTTAGTCATAAAACTATGTATTTTAATTGATAGTCATTTAAAGTAACAAATTCACAAATTAATTTTTATTTAATGATTTGTAGCAAATTAAGGCTTTGAGACAATTAAATTCCTATCAACTTTTCTATGTCGATCACAATCATACCAATTAGTAAATTAGGTGGGTTATTTTAATTGACAACTCCAAGTTTTTCAAAGTTCTTTTATAATTTTAAAAACAAAAAACAAAAAATGTTATTGTTAATGTTGTTATGTTTCATCTTATTTTTCTTTGTTAATTGTCACTAATTGTGTTCCTTCCGGCCCAAAAGAGGATGATCAAATGGAGGTCTTGAGACAACAGTGATTCGCATGATAGGGGGTAGCACTTGCAAGCACTCCGACGCTCAAATAAGTAAAAGTTTTAAGTGGTAGAGTTTCTGTTGAATTGGAAAAGAACATACCTTGACTAATGACCCACTACAAAAAATTTGATTTTTTGCGACAGTTTTAAAAACAGCCGCAAAACATTGTATTTTGCGACAGTTTGCAAATCGTGGCAAAATACATTTTTTGTGGCCATTTTTTTAAAACATTTAATTTTACGGCGGTTTTCAAAAAACCGTCGCAAAATTTAGAAAATAATTAAATAATTAAAAAATAAAATTGAATTTGGTGGCGGTTTTTGAGAAACCGCCGCTAAATTTAAAAATAATTAAATAATTTAAAATAAAAATTAAATTAACATTTGTAGTGATTTTTTGAAACCGTCGCAAAATTCATTAAAATTTTGAACTTAGCGGCGGTTTTTGAGAAACCACACCTAAATTCAAAAATAATTAAAATTAAATTAACATTTGTGACGGTTTTTCAAAATCGCCGTTAAATTCAAAAATAATTAAATAATTCAAAATAAAAATTAAATTAATATTTACGACAGTTTTTTAAAATCGTCTCAAAATTTATTAAAAATTTGAATTTAGCGGCAGTTTTTGAGAAACTGTAGCTAAATTCAAAAATAATTAAATAATTTAAAATTAAAATTAAAAATTTAATTATTTTAAATAAAAGAAAAATAATTTAAAATTAAATTTTAATTCATTAAACATTTAAATTTTACTTAAGAAAATAATTCATTAAAAATTTTAATTTTACCTAAGAAAATAATTAAAAATTAAATTAATAAAAGGAAATATAAAATCTTAAAAAGAAATTTAAATTTTAATTTAAATTAATCACAAAATTAATTAAAATTTTCAATTTAAAAAAATAAAAATAAAAAGTTATTTAACAAAGTTTTAATATATAAAATTTTAACAATTTTAAAAAATATATAAAATCTTTTTTATTTTTAATCAATTAATTTATTTTTAATTTATTCCTTTATTCTTTTAAAAAATAATAAATTAATTAATGTTTTTTAATTTATATTAAAAACTATAAAATATAATTTTAGAAAATAATTATTGAATTAGTATATAATTTATATGGGCAAATATATAATAAGAAAACTTGGCAGATAAGACGGTTACGCGCGTGCACAGACATATGGGAGATCTCGTGTTCAAATCCAGGGAAGGGGAAGCTGAAAATTCAATTTCTAGTATCGCCACGTGGCACACAAGTCCAGGCGGGTGCGTGAGCCCGCGTTTTTAATTTTTGCTACAGTTCTAAGAACTGTCACAAAAATTAAAAATATTATTTGTTTTTTATTTTTTGTGACGGTTCTAAAAACCGTGGATAAAATTAAAAAAATTATTTTTTTTTTAATTTTAACGGCTGTTCAAAAACTGTCGCTGAATCACTAATTTTGCGGCAGTTAAAAATGTAATTTACGGCGGTTGCTGAAAACTGGTACGAAATGTTCCATGACGGCTGATTTAGCGACGGTTTCTCAAAACCACCACTAAATGCAAAAAAAACTGTCACTAAATACAAAAAACCTGCCGCTAAATGCCATTTTTTTTGTAGTGGCCGATTAACTTATATAGGAGAAAAGGGGGAGTCCCTTGCATGTCATCGGTTATTACAGGTGGATTAGGAATCGAGAATCTTAGGGTAGTTGAGGCATGTTGCAGGCACAAGGATCTTTGGCATAGTGATGAGTGGATGAGGGATGCTGTTGAACTAATGTTGATGGGATGGGTTCAAGGGGTCAAGCCTGGTACAGAGCAACGGGCTTATAATTGTTAGGTCAAGTCCAATGGAATTAATACTGTACAAGTTGTTATAGTTGAAACCACTCAAATTGCTAAGTTGTGGTTTTGATAGTTTCAGGTATATGATGGTTTTGTTATGTTTTAAAAGATAATCAAATTGTCAAGGGGCCGGCTTGGTTTGGTGAACACTTTGCAAACTACATTAATCATTACCATTACACACCCCCTAATCCCTAATTTAAAAATCTAATTCCGTTATTAGCCATCGAGGTGGTAGTCTAATGATAGGTTGAAATGTTGGTACGGTCAGTTCTCTCGAGTCGCAGTCCCCTTGATTCCTAGACATTCCCCCTAGAGCTTGCATATATGGTCCCTTGCCACAGTGATTCGGGTTTAAGTGATAAAAGGGAGGGACTAGCTAGTGAAACTACCATTAAAACTTGACAATGTATTGGTTGGAAGCCCTAGCAAAATTAGCCCAACCCTCAATGTTGCTCATACTTCCAATTTTATCCCAAACGTCCCTCGTACTCCCAACCTTACACTAAAAAACAGAAAGGTATTGAGTGCCAGTTTGCAATAGCCAGATGCCAATGGAGAGAGAGAAAGAAATTAAAGAAAGACCAAGTAGACTAAATGTGGATAGAGTCCACGGCCGTCTCTTTCAGGCGAGGACCCCACCAGGTCTGTTTTCCAGCAACTAGCTAGCAGTATATAGTTGTACCCATCCTTTTGCCACCTTCCTTCCTAAATTCATTCATTCATTCATTTGACTCTCTTGCAGTTGCAGCCATATTTCCTCCATCTAATTCCCTAATTCCCCCTCAAAATCAATCTTCTCCAAATCAAACCCTCATTTTGCAGATTCCCCTCTCCCACAAATCTATCTCGATCCTTTTCCCAGCTGTCACCATAACCACACACGATGTTCCCAAAGCGTGGCCACAGGTTCTTCAAATTCAGGACCCCCACTTTTGATCGTTTGTGTTGCTGATTTGCCTTATACAAGAAGACCAATCTCCTCCACAATCCCAAAGAGATTCCTTTTCCATTGGCCTACAGGGAAGATATTCATTCTCCCGATCCCGTCATACTTCCGCTTCCATCGATCGCCCTTGTCTGTGAAAAAGATATCTCTATCCGTATCCGCACCTACAGGCAGCCAAATGAGTCCTCAGGCCTACGAGTTGTCGCGCGAGGTTGTGAGCATGGCTTGGATTATGCTGAGGATCGATTACTCCAGGATTTTCTGGCTCCTCTTTGGCGTCTTCTCCAACGAAAACCACGAAGGAAAGCCTCGGATCATCTAGCATCTATCATCACTTTCTACATCTTCTCTTCTGCACCTTCATAGACAACTAATAATCTCTGTTATATTTACTACTTCATATTCAGTAAGTTTACCACTAAAGTCATAGTTGGTAGAGTTGGTGGGCTCGAAGTCTAGTTCAATCGAGTTCGAGTTCGAGTTCGAGGCTCCTGAGTATCAGGTGCTCCTCCATTTACTAGATCTCAAGGAGAGGGCTGATTAATTTTACATCAGACATGTACGAAACGCGGTTAGGGGAACCCATTGATGGAGCCAAGCTGCAGCTCGGATATGTTGAAGTGGACCCATCTGCCCGCTACGGACGTGTAAGTTCCAGATTTTACCATCGAAGTTGTAGCCTAGCAGTATTTAGTGGTATCATAGTAAGCCTGAAAGCCAGTATTTGAGTTTTGTGAGTCTGCGTTGCTTCTCACTTAACTCTCCACCAGTATAATCTTAGTTACAGAAAAAAAGAAACCCAGAGTTTTAGTATGAACACAAGAAATTTTCCAGATTCAATGTTCTAATTCTATATGTTTTGACAAATTAGTGAAGAGCAGACTTTGTATTGATCAGTAAAATAGTAGTGGGTGCTTTAGATGTGATAGTTCTCATTGTCTATAATGAATCCGAGATCTTGAGATTGAGTCTCGTAAACCTCATTTGTTCCCTTTTAAATCTCAAAAGGTATAATCGCAAAAAGTATGTGATGTTTACTGTGCATGCAGTTCAGAGAAGTTCTGGGCAAAGGGGCAACGAAAACAGTGTACAAGGCGTTTGACGAAGTGCTGGGAATGGAGGTGGCGTGGAACCAGGTGAAGCTAAACGAGGTGTTCCGGTCGCCGGAGGAACTGGAGCGCCTTTACTCGGAGGTGCACCTCTTGAAGAACCTTCACCATGAATCTGTAATACGATTCTACGCATCTTGGATAGACGTTGACCTCCGGACTTTCAACTTCATCACCGAGATGTTCACTTCTGGCACCCTCAGAGAGTAATTAATTAATTTCCAACCCTTTCAACTTACCATAAAAGAATTAAAAAATTAACCAAGATCTTGATTTTAACTAATATTTTTTTCTATTTATTAATTTGGTTGACTTTCTTCATCTCTATCTCTTGGTGCTTACATGTTGGGCTAATCGTTAGGTTGTTCTTGCATTTTTGTTCTATATTTAATGTCAACCTTCAATATTTTAGTTTTTATGTCAACTCATCAGGTTTGATATATATAATAATGCAATTATTTTGTTTGTGGGTAATGTTAATTATGGTGTTGAGAAGAATGCTTAACTATAACAAAATATATTTTATTTTTAAATAAGGTATATTTATTATTTTTTTTAATTCTTAAACAATTTTATTGATTGATTAATGTTTTAAAATATGATACATCTATCATCAGCTAACAGGATTATTTGATCCCATATATTTTTAAATAAGGTGTATTGATTGAATTGGCTACTGTATGAAAGCTGGAAATTTTAAATGAAAATATTAAAAGTTTAATGTTGATTATAAAAAGAGAAATAAAATAATATTTGATCCCATATATTTCCAAACATCATCTAACCAAACAATGAATAAAAAATGCTTCTTTTTTTTTGCTTAGGTAACGAATATATTATAAGAAATTTGAGTAGGTAAGAGTTTTTATTATTCCTTAATCTAACTGTAATATATATATATATATATATACTTGTAGCGTTGACCTGTCTCATGGAGTATATTTACCTTCTTTGATCTTATCCTTTTTCAAAGACTAGCATTAGACTCTACTTCATTAGATCTATGGTTGCAATCCCTTTAATAGGATTAGGTTTCAGTAACCCTCTAGAGGTAGATTGTTAGCTTTAATGTTTACATAGCAAATGAATAAACAAGTAATTTGAGTTATCTCTCTTAAAATATTCCAAATAATGTAGGTACAGACAGAGGTATAAGAGAGTCAACATTGGAGCTGTGAAGAATTGGGCACGCCAAATCTTAAGAGGTCTAGTTTATTTGCATGGCCATGACCCTCCAGTTATACATCGAGACCTCAAGTGTGACAATATCTTCATCAACGGCCATGTTGGGCAAGTCAAGATTGGTGACCTAGGCTTAGCAGCCATACTCCGTAGTGGCTCACATCACGCCCACAGCGTCATAGGGACCCCAGAATTTATGGCGCCAGAGCTTTATGAAGAAGATTACGACCAGCTTGTGGATGTATACTCATTTGGCATGTGTGTCCTAGAAATGCTCACCTCTGAGTACCCATATAGCGAGTGCTCCAATCCTGCTCAAATCTACAAGAAAGTCACTTCGGTAAGCTAATTGACTCCTTTCGCCTTAATTATTCTACGTTACTTGTATTTTGTTTTTAATATCTAAGCCTTCCTTTTAGTTGATAATAAATATATCATTACTGCTTTCCCGGGACTAGGGGAAGTTGCCGGAAGCATTCTATCGTATTGAAGATGATGAAGCCCGGCGCTTGGTGGCGAAATGCTTGGAGACGGCCTCAAAGAGGCCATCGGCGCAAGAGCTCTTGGAAGACCCGTTTCTTGCATCCGGCAAATTAGAGGAGTCTCTACTACTGCCCACCATGGCCAGGAGCCCTAGCGAACGTTCCGTTGTCGGTGCCGGAAAATTGGCAGATGAGCCCCTTTCACCGGCTAATTCAAGGAGTACAGACATGATTATCACGGGGACGATGGATCCAGAGGATGACACCATATTTCTCAGAGTGAAGATCACTCACAAGGATGGTAAACCTCCAAGTAATCCCACTTCATATATATATATATATATATATTTGTGTACATAAATATATATATCTGTACGTGCATTATATATAGTTGGCGTCTAGATATATATGTATGTGTGTGTATGTGTATACTTATATATATGTATGATTAATGGAGCAGGGCAAGTGAGAAACGTGTACTTCCCTTTTGACACTGTGAGCGACACTCCGGAGGGCGTGGCAATGGAGATGGTGAAGGAATTGGAGATCAGTGAGTGGGAGCCATTGGAGATTGCTGAGATGATTGATGAGGAGATCTCTGCTCTGGTTCCTGCTTGGAAGGAAGCATCCCATCATCATCAGCATATCTTCAATTATTACGACGAACATGAAGATGAAGAAGACGACGACGACAGAGCCCACGACCACCCTCTATTCTACTGTTTCTCTTCCCCTTCTTCGTCCCAAGCTTCTCCCCCCCAGCTTCGTTGTGCCAAGAATGCCTTTTCTGCCCATGATTGGATGCCAGGTATGTAAATTTCACAAATACCATGTCAATAACATTTTCAATAATATCTCTTATACATAATATATATAGATATTCTTTTTGAATGATTATTCAAATAACTTAACTATTTTTACTGTTGTTTTTCTTTTTCCTTTTAATAAATTGCATTCTTCCCTTCAATCTACAACCAAACAAAATGTCATTACAGTCTTAAGTTGTGTGTGCGTGTGTGTGTATTGTTCATAATTGATGGTTTGGCCTCAACTATATATTGATCACCATGCAGAGAATATGTTTCGCATTAACGATGATGCGAGTTCTCAAAGCTCTCTGAATTCCTACAACTACTCGCACTTGGTCTACTGGTCAGGCAATGATCATATTAATGACTTCGACATGATGAGTTCCAAAACCTGCGAATCCTACGTTACTGCAAAGTCGATGCACAATTCTACCAGATTCTGTCCGGAAGATCGAAGCAAAAGCCAAAATTTTCACAGCCAAACCAGTTCTGATCAGCGGCTGAAGATGCTAAGCCGCGCGAAATCTTTCCTGGACGTGCGAAGCCAATTGCTCCGCCGCTCGTTCGCGGAGCAGATAAGCAAGCGCCGCCTCTTCAAGACTGTTGGGTCGGTGGAGAACATCGGGTACAAGGATCCCGCCCAGTTCTCAGGCGGCAACATGCCGCTGTACTGCGAGTCTCCAACGAGGTCGCCCGGAAACCCTGCTGGACGACGAGGATTTGAATGGTGAAGAATAATATGTTGTGTGGCGTGTCTTTATGCATTATTTACGTTTCATACATGCATCTGTGTACATATACAACAGTGTCATTATGTAATATTGCTGCTCCTCTTTTGATTGACCTGCCATGTCTGAACTTTACCAGATTAATCCTAAAAAATGGGTGATTTTTTCCCTTGATGCACCCCCGAGTAAATCTTGATACGGATAGAGTCTATATAGACTCAAAACAACATTTGGTACAATCTATGCAAGACTTGCCTTCTAGTGTTACCTTCTAGCTAAATATTGCATTCCAACAATAAATTTGTCTTCTAAGTCATTGAACTAATTCAAATCCTGATATTCAATGTGAAATTTTAAGTGTTTTACCACTGCACCATATCCGTGGAAACAATATTGCTGCTTCTCTTTATTATTGATGTGTCATAAGCAAAAGTCTATTAAAAAATTAAAAAGTTTAAAAACTCAAAATAACTTTTTAACCTTAAAAGGTACAATTTTTTCCTAATTAAAGAGGGGGAGGAGTTGAGGTCCAAACAAAGTACAAACAAAATAACTCCAATCTCCAACAATCTCTCTGTGAGTTCTACAGAAAAAATAAATATTATCCATAAATATTATAATTTTCATTATTGTGGAGTGTCTTAGAAAAATCCAAACAATCCTAATTAGAAGTCATAAGAAGCGTCCCGCTATAAGTTTGGGGACCCCAAAGAGTCTCCTAAGACGATCAAGTCTTATACTCTACATAGCCTGAAGACTCCCTCACAGTTTTCCGAGCCCAACTCCCTGGTGGCGCTGAAGAATCTTCGGACCCACCCGAAGATACTCATCAGGGTACTTTTACCCCGAATATATCTCCTGGCCTTCCAGCCTCACCCAATGCATCATGTGAAGAGTTTGAAGACTCTCATTCGTGGACCCCCACCAAATGTCTATAAATACTCACATACTCCTAGGCAAATTAACGAATCCTTTTGGAACCTCGTTCAATTCACATTCTCTCTTTAAGACCTTAGACCCGAAGACTTAAACTCTAAACCACAGATAACTCATCGAGAGCTTACTCCCCCAAAGACCCATACCTCATACATCTACATTATGCATTCTACATACATCCACATTCTGCTACAAGACATCTGATACAAAAGTTAGTTCAAGATGGGGCAAATTAAGCTTTTTCACCCTTCTTGAAAAATAAACTTAAATAAAAGGAATTGAAATAAGAATTCTATAAATGAAATAACAAGAGGAGAACATAGGATGTAAAGTGGTTCAGGCTCAAATGCCTAGTCCACTACCTTGGTTCATAAACAAAGATTTTGCAAACACACTCACAAGTGTAATATATATTACCTTGTAGTTTTTTACAGGTTAACCCATACAGTTGGCATTTTACAAATAAATTCATCCACAACCACTGCCTTTTCACAGCATCAGGCGTAACCTTTACAAGTTGGATTTTTACAAATAGGCTAAGTTATTCACAACCACTATTTTTTAAAGGATCAGGCGTAATACTTACAAAAGTTTCACAAAAGATGTGAATGATTTCTTAAGAGAAAAATATGAATGAAATAATAAACACAAAAGTTTTTCTTTTAATAGAGAGAGCTACAAGATTTAGAATAAAGAACACTCTTTAAAGAAGTTCTCACAGAAAGATTTTAAAGAGAGACCTCATGAGAAGCAAGACAAGTTAAATAAGATAGTTGAAAGCTTTTTGGAGATTTGCTCTAGAGTTTTGTAATCAGTTCTTCTAACCTTCTCCATGCAGCACCATCTCCGATTTATAGATTTCTTACATTGAATGTTAGCTGACATGATAGAATTCAAAATATTGGAATGTTCAATTTGTCTAGCAACTGCTACTTTTGTCCCTATAGACATTAAACAACATTTATTAATGCATTCAAGAATGCCCATGTTGTTTGAAATGTATTAAATATACTGAAAAGTTAAAACTGACAAGCATTTAATGCATCCAACAACTATATTTTTCAAAGTCTGACAATGGTTACTCAACTAATATAGCATTTACTCGATTGGACTTTTCAAGTAATCGATTATCTATGGGGCTTACTTGAGTATAATCAATTCAATAGTCGACTAACTCAGAAGCCATAAAGACTATGCATTTCTTACTCGATTATTGGGCTAAACTTACTCGACTAATAGATGCATTTACTCGAGTACAAACATAATTTGATACTTGATTAACTTTAAGATTAAGGATTTAGCCAAAGACAAATCTTTCTTCACTCGACTAACACATAGATATTTGATTGACAAAATGCATTAGTCAATTGATAAGAAAGCTGATATTTTACTCTTGTGTTTGGTTTTGATAATGAAAAACAATGGATTTTGTATCTATTCCCTAAACCAAGTTATGAAAATATTTTTGGTTTTAAAAGTTTCAAATGAAAATCAATTTCAAACACTTTGCCAAAATGCAAATCATTTCTCTCAATATATCTTGATAGAGATTGGAAAAATAAAGTCTTGTGTCTCAAATGAATCTCCAAAAATGTTTCTCAAAATTGATTTTAAAATTTTGGAAAAAATAGAGCAAGATGTTTTAAAAAGCAAAAGGAAGTTGTTGACCAGTTTTTAGGAACTATCAACCGCCTTTGTCCCTGCTGTCAACTGGCCATCTTAGGTTGTTGATTATCCAAAATCTTGCTCTTGGTAATTTGCTATCGACTGCCAATGCATCATAAATTGTCAACTAATTTTCTATACTATTGATCGGTTTTCATAAAGTGTTGACCATTTTTCAAATTTTTGAATTAATTTGTCAATCGATTCTATGAATATGTTGGCTATTTTTGTCACAAAAACCTCCAACAGCTACTTCGTCAATTCATTAAATGTGCCCAAACTACCACTAACAACCATATTGTTGAAAGCTCTCGTCGACCTCTATAAATATATGGTTGGTGGACCATTTATTGGGTTAGAGAAATTCATTGCAAGCATTAAGTGTTCATATACTCTCTTATGCTCAAGTGTTGTAAAACTTTTCTCAAAGGCTTTGTTCTTTATTTGTATTTACCAAGTCTAGTCTTGTATTTATTTTTTTGAGAGATCTTGTAACTAAGAGATTTATCTCTTAAACTCTCAATTTTGTAAAATTTCTTGTAATTCCTAGCAAGTGTGCTAAAAGGGCCTACATTGATTGTAGAAGAATTGTATTTCCTAATTTTAGGGACTAGACAACTTACTTGTGATCAAGTAGGAGGCTATAGCAAAGTTTTAAAAATCTATAGTGAGGAGTTAAGAGAGTGAATTAAGCCATTTCGTTGAACCACTACAAATTGGTTGTGTTCCTCTATTATTTTTATTCTTTGTTTTATTTATTGTTCTAAGCATTTTCTCAAAATTGTAGTTATTCTCTCAAAATTTGCATTTTTTAAGCAAAAGGATTTAAGTCTCAAACAAATTTTAAAAATAATTAACCCAATTCATCTCTACTCTTGGATTGTGGTGCCATTGCTATACAATTATATCAAAAGCTATACTTGATTAAAGTGATGCTCAAAACTTTTGATATAAAATATACTCCATTTTCAGAAGGATTTACTCAAATACAAAATATTGATACTCGATTAAAAAAAAACTTCTTACTCAATTGATTTTGTGAAAAACATAAAGTTGTATAAAGCACTCAACTAACACATGTGTTTACTTGATTACAAAATGCATTAGTCGATTGAAAATAAGCTTAACTCGATTGAAAGTATGCTTAGATTTCATAGCTATAGAGATACTCAATTCTCTCAAAGGTTTACTCGAGTGGTGAAGGATCATTACTCGATTATAAAAGTACCACACTTGACTTAGTTTTAAGAAACATAACTTTACAAAAGTAAACTCGAGTAAGAACTTATAATAGTTGATTGAATCACTTTAATACTCAATTAAATCAAAAGCTATATTTAGTCAATTCTTTCATAAAGATTTTTTGCATACTCAACTAATACAAAACCATACTCGGTTATTTTGAAATATATATATATATATAAGCAAGAAATTCTCCAATTTAAAAATTTTTATAAAATATTTTGAAAATCATCAAAAAACTAAATTTACTAAAAATTTCATTTCTAAAAATTATTTTCTCAATAAATCAAAATACAAATTTTTCAAAAACATATATGTCTGACTTAGGCATTAGAGGGCTCGCGTGGAGAAGATCTCAACATGCCTTTTGACTGCCTGAAGACCAACCACAGGTGTAACACCCCGTTTTTCCAAAGCGGGCGTTAACTCAAAATTTCGAGGGTATTCTTTTTTTCAACAATCACACAGCATAAATTAAAACCCCGACAATCCCGATTTACCATCTCAGCATATTAACTTAAAGGAATAAGTTAAGACTAGTAATGTCATCACATCAGCGGAAATAGAATTGAAACCTCGAAAATACATAACCGAATTCACTTTATTCATAACATAAAAATCGTTTGACAAGACATTTCAAAACAAAATATATCGAGACTCATCTCTCAACAACAACTACTAACACCTCGAGCATAGACAACATATATGCTAACGATTACCAACTGTAACGCCCGTTTTTCCAGAACGTGCATTATCTCGAGATTTCGAGAATATTTTTTTTTTTAAACACCAAACACACAACATAAATTTCTCGATATATATAACCTCATCATAATCATTTCCCGACAATCTCGATTATACCTTCTCAGCATATCAAAATTTAAAACAATTAATAGACTAAGACAGGTATTGTCAGACATATCAGTAGAAGCAAGATCGAAACCTCAATGATATATAATCGACAAATTCCTTTTACAATTAAATAACCAAATCGATGTTTCACATGAAAATATCAAAATATTACATAACCTTTGAACATCGTAATCATAGAGAAAACCTACGAAAACTAAACATAGCAGCTACATCTCGACAACATCATTTCCCTTGGCACCATTGCTTTCACCTGGAACGTTTGAATGTTCTAGGGACATAGTTTAAAATTAGATGTTGAATCATCTAAGTGAGAGATCAAAAATATTTTCATGAATGTATGCAAAATTATATACAAAATCGATAAATCCTGACATGCCCTAACCTAAGAGAATCCCACATAGCACTTAGCTCTAATCGGGGAAAATGCAATCTCTCTAAAGGTGACACGATCACACCAACCCATTGGCAAACACAATCCTGCTTAAGAGGGACAACCTCGACATATGAACCTGAGAATCACCCCATTGTCATTGTTAAGCATTACACTCTTACTTAAAAGCATTCCAAAGCCCAACGCAATCCTAGCCCCAAGAGTATCACATTAGCACTATCCCCGGAATCAACAACACCTCGGTATTAATGCTATTGCTCAAAGGAACCTGGGGTGATGTCCACTCTCAGCCCCACCACTTGAGCCAACAACCGGGGTGGTGTGCACTCTCAGCCCCGCCACTTGAGTACCATAGGGTGAAGTTCGTCTCAGCGCCATCCCAAGTGGGTCACCTAGCATTAATCCTTGGTACGTATCCCGAATGTTGTCACTTAGAGGCCACGTCACAGGTTAACAACCCACATCCCACATGGACAACACATAACATGCCATTGCCAAAAATTATAACATGCATAACATAAAATCAATATTTTGTATGCAATTTACCGTATGAAATCCAATGCATGTGTAAATAATCGTTTGGACGAACCATCGCACGAAACCAACCGCTCATGATAAATCAAAAGCGATCAAAAGTAACAACATGATAAATCAAAAGTGATCAAAAGTGATCAAAAGCAACAAGAATATGCACAAGAATTGGATTGAACAACTCATAGTAAACCATTCACATGCCACAAACAAGTTTTTCGGTAGAATCACTCACCTTGGGCTAAATTCAAGATTTCTCGAAATGCGTGCTCGACCTCGATTCTCGTGCCAGGCGTACTATAGTTCAATCTCGAGCCTCAATGATACCCTAGACATCATATGCATTCAAAGGAAAATTAATATTTATTTTCTCAATTTTCTTCTAATTTCTGCCTATTTTTCTCTAAATAATCCCAAATAAATACATATTCAAGCATTTTTCTAAATTTTTGTCCACAAAAATTCATAAAAAAATATTTATAAGCCTCTGGAATTTTTCAGATTTTCTCCTATTTTCTCAAATTTCCATAATTACTTTTCCTTGAGAAAATTTATTTCTCCTAGATTTCCTTCGAATCTCCTCCATGAAAAATCACCAAAACTCCTAAAATAATTCCTTATCCTTTTGGAAGTTTTTCATAATTTTATAAAAATCCCTTATATTTATTTTCCATTTACCTTTCCTTTAAAATATCCAAAATAATTATCTCCTCAAGAAAGTTTCAAGATAAAAAATTCACCAAAATAAACTATTAATTTTTCTTGAATTTCTGGATATTTTTCCAGAATTTTATTTTCTTTAATTATATTTTTTCTCAAATTTTCTATATTTTAAGTATTTAAAAATTATAGAAAATGCTTCTGGTCATCTTCTTCGGCGACGGCACACCAAAAAATCGAAGCGACGACACCAGGCTTCTCCTCTTCCTTAGTCGATCCCAATGGTACTCCTCTTGGTCAGAAAAACCCACCGGAAGCCTTTCGATTTGGCCGAAAATAGCCCGTCCTAGCCACCTGCCACCGAACTCCGGCAAACCACATTAACATTCGATTCGAACTCCAATTGACATGAAACTTTCCAGATTAGCTGCCCATAGCCTCACGACGAAAAGCCCCTTATTAGATCATTCAATCGCTCACTCTACAACCCGATTTAAACATTCTCGCAATATGTATATATATATATAGGCGGCAGAATGTATATATGCGAAAACACCCCCTATACTACTCCAAAAACTCTCAAAATTTCCAGAATTGCTTCTCACAACCTAGAGAATAAAAGCCCCTTATCCCCAACCTCTAATTAGCTCCCAAATGTGAGAAATTCGAAGTAAGATGTTTGATGCAAACCCTTGATCAAAACTTAGCTATTTATAGCCAAATTCGTCTGTTTTTAGACCAATCAGAGGCCGTTGCTTCGCCCTTATGCGACCTTGGCCCATGCTCGGCCATGCCCTAAACAAAAACAGCTGTCCCATGGCCAAAATTGCCTTCCACGATTTGCCTCACGCTGCAAATCTAATTTTTTTTTTTTAACCATAACATTTTTTATTAAAAATAACTACAATCTATACCAGACATTCTCGGGGTGCTCGCCAATAATATATCATTTCTTTTAAATGTCTAAATTCCGAGGCCCTGCCTAACGACAATTTAGTTTTCAGCCCGAACTAAAGTTGTATCAAAAATTAACTCCGATCTGATTTATTTTGATAGTAAAAATCCTATCTCAGGAGGCTTAGCAATGACATATTATTTTCCTTTGAAATCTCAGCGTTGGGACATTCCCTGCAGTCGATTCGGCGGTTTATTTTACTATCAAATCCATTTTTCGGTATTTTAAACTCATCCAAATTATGTGGTAACCTTATACGAATACGGGGTATTACACCAACGAAATCAACGGCTACATCTCGAGAACCCCTTTTCCTTTAGCGCCACTGCTTTTATCTGGAATGTTTGAATATTTCAGGGACATAGTCCAAATTAGATGATGAATCATTTAAGCGAGAGTTCAAACACATTTTCATGAATATATGTAGACTATGAATAAAACCAACAATCTCGACATATGTCCCAGCCCAAGAGAATCCCACATAGCACTTAACCCTAATCGGGGAAAATACAATCTCTCTAAAGACAATACAACCACATTAACACATTGGCATAACACAATCCTGCTTAAAAGGGACAATCTCAACGCATGAACCTGGGTATCACCCCTATATCATGTTAGGAATTATGCTCCCACTCAAAAGCATTTCAATCTCAACACAACCCTGACCACAAGATGATCAACACTATCCCCGGAACCTACGTCCACCTAGGAAATAATGCTACTTCTCAAAGGCACCTAGGGTGGTGTCCACTCTTAGCCCTGCCACTTGAGCCAACAACCGGGGTGGTGTCTACTCTCAGCCCCACCACTTGAGTACCGTAGGGTAGTCTGTCTCAGCTCCGTTCCAAGTGGGTCACATAGCATTAATCCTTAGCACCCATTCCGAGTGTTATCACTCGAGTGCCACACACAGGTTGACAACACGCATCTCACATGGATAACACAAATATGCCAATACCATATACCATGATTTGATGCATCATATATAAAACAATATTTTAGTGTACATAGTTTATCACACAAAACTCAATGCACATGTATAAACATTTTTGGGACGAACCTCCTACATGAAAACAACTTTCCATAGGTTAAACCATTCACATGCAACAAAACCATTTCCATGAAATCATAACACGATTAGATAGAACAAATACCAAGATTTTAGGGTAAGAACCCTCACCTCGAACTTATCTCAGACACCTAGATTCTTGGGTCGACCTTAATTTTTGTGATAGTCCTCAAATAATCGTACTAATGCTCAACCTCAAGCCTCAATGATCCTTGACATCGTATTTATTTAAAAGTATATCAATATCTATTTTTCATAATTTTTCTCATAATTTTCCCCTTATTTTCTTCCCATTTTCTCTTTGAAAACTCCAAAATAAATACCTCTTCAAGGTTTTTCTCAAATTTTTCTCCATCATAAATCATAATTTATTTTTCTCAAAAAAATAAAAAAATTTAGAAATTACCTGACCCCTCACTCGCTGGCGCGTGGGCTGCGCGTGTGAAGTCATCCATGTGACTCACACACGTCTTATTCTCCGACGAGCTCCTTGCCGGCCGACGATCGAAATCTTTCCTTGATCACACCACCAGGTAGCCTTCTCCAATTTGATCACAAATGTACCCTTAGGTGTCCAAAACAACCACAGAAAGGCCTCCAAATCGAGAAAAATCAGTCCGCTTCCAGCCAGCACGCGCGACTTTTCGGCCAAGCTCGAAACATCTTCAAACCATGATGAAACTTCACGAAATTCTCCAGAATTGGCCCTCAACATATGGGGAACAAAAGCCCTTATCCTCGACTCTTGATTTTCTCTCAAATGCGAGAAATTTGAAGTTTAATTTTGATGCATTTGACCACTTTGAAACACCCATATTTATACGCATTTTTTGAGCCAAAGCAAGCTATGCTCAGTCAAATCCAAGCCTCTATCATCATTAAAACCATTTACTGGCCTCAAATAGCGATGATTCAATACGCACACCCCTTCCCCAATTTTTCAGTGATTGCAGCTATGCCTCGCCGTTTTCTATCAAATCACGGCCATGTTTGGCCATTCTCGATCCATACCTAATCTCAATAAACTCTCCACGTTGTGGGGGCCATTCTTGTACCTCTAGATGACCCTAAGGACGTCAGCCGAAGGCTGGTTAGAGATGGAAGTGGGCAACGGTAGCCATGGCTGTGTTTCCTTCTTCTTATTTTTGTTATTTACACTTTGACCCCCTTAATTTTTGAAATCTCTTTTAGGCCTTTCCACGAAACCTATTGATTTCTAAAAATTTCACAATGCCCCTTAAAATTTCCTATTTCACATTATGCTCTCCAAGTTTTGTTTTACCACTTTTCGGCCAAAATTCAAAAAATTATACTTAGGCCCGAAACTTATGAAAAATTACGCTTGATTGAAAACTCGATTGTTTCATGCCAAACCTTCTTTGAGGTTGTTCCTTATGCAAAATTTAACTCATTTTGAGGTTCCATTGTCTTTTTGGAAGCCTCTTATGATGATTTAGTTTTTCAGCCTAAATTGCAGTTATATCGAAATAGTCTCGGATTTGGTTTCTTTCGGTGTCATAAATTCTGCCTCAAGACGCTTGTCGATGTCTTACCATTTTCTTTAAACATCTAAATTTTGAGGCACTCTGTAATACCCGAGAAAATTCTTGAGGATATAAATGGCATATTATGAAGGGTACAAATGTTATTTTCGAAAGAATGAGACTATAGGGTACACTAACACAATTTTAAGCGACCGAATCGACCAAAGGGAGTACCCCAGATCTTAAATGCTTAAGGAAAATGGAACAGTATAGATGAGTGAATCAAGATGTGATTTTAAGAATCAAAAGAAGTTGGATCGGGAATAATTTTCGGTACAGCTGTCGGTCGGGATGAGAAAACTGAATCGAAGTAGGGAACACCCAGAAAGTCAACGGAGCATGCTAAGGACTAATATTTTATGTGTACAACAACCTTTGAGCGAATTCGGGTTGAAACGAAGGGATTTAGGGTCAAAATGATCAATCGGGCTTAAGTGTAATTTTTTAAATTTGCCCGAAGGAAGTCAAAAAGATAGTTTTTCAAAAATTTTGAGGATGAAATGAAGAGTACAAAACTTGTGGGCCTTAGTGGTATAGTTGGATAGTTCAGGGATGCTTTGGAAAAGGCCAAAATGACATTGAAAGAAACAAGGAGGTGGAAGTGTAATAAATTAAACCTATAGTGTGAACACAGCAAGGAGAAATCGGTCATTGCCTTCCACCACACGTGGCTTCCGTTTTTGGTGATGGGACGACTGAGAAAGAGCTAGGGGAGGTTGTATACGGCGTGGGCTAGCTTGGGGGCCAAGCCTTGGCCGGGTGGCCAAAATTTTGCTATAAATAGCTAGGGTTTGGTCGAAACTTTACACAAAAATTACTCACGTTTGGGGGTGAATCAAAGGTAAGTGATAGAGGGCTTTTAGTCTTGAGGCTTCAAGGATCAAATCTGGAGCTTTTGGAAACGTTTGGGTTGTGTTTGGCGGCCGTTTGAAGCTTAGCTAGAAACACGAGGCGGACCGCCTAGGACCGCCTGCAAATGCCCGTTTGGGGCATTTCCCGATGGTGTTTTAGTCAAAAACTGGTGTCGTTGTGATCAACTCATCCAGGGCTTGAAGGGGTGTCATTGGTTTGGCCATCGGAGGAGTTGTTGGCGGCCAGAAGCAAGGAAGAAGACTAGCGCGTGTCTGTATGCGCCAACTTTCACGTGCAAGGCGCGTGAGGCTGCTTGAGAAGGGGTAATCTCAGTATTTTGCTTTCTATATTTTTCTTGAATTATTTTAGGAATTATTGTGTTGAAAATTTTGGTAAAATGTTTGAGTAAATAATTATTTTGGAATTATCATGGTGAAAATTAAGAGAAAAATAGAGAAAATTGTGAAAAATTGAGGAAAAATAGATTTTGATGCTCTTTTAAATAAACATGATGTTTAGGGATTTTCGTGGCTTGAGGTTGATTATAAGTTCGAGTGTTTGCGATTTGGCATGCAAATCGAGGTTATGCACGTGGATTGAGGCATTCTGAATAAACGATCAAGGTAAGTGTTCTACCGAAAAATTTGGTTTTAACTCGTGAGTGGTTCTCCCCCAAAACTTGCTTAGTGTGGGTGTTTCTACCCTAAAACTTGGTATTTGTGTTACCAAAATGTGTTGTGGTTTTATGCAAACTGGTTTTGTTACATGCAAACGGTAACCGGTAACGGTTGGTTTTATGAAAGAGGTTCATCCCTAAACGTTTTGTACTTGTGCATTGCATTTTATCAAATATTATTTATATGATGCATTGAATTGTGAAATGTGGCCTTGTCATGCGTTTTGTGATTGTTCATATGGAATGTCAGCCTAAAATGTTGTCTGGATAGTGTAGCTATAATTCTCCAAGGGTGTTACAGAAAAATAGGGGTATCTTGTGCTGGTGTACATGCCGGGATAGCCGCCTTGGTTTTTGTGTCGGGCTATTTGGTCAGGAAAGTTGCACTAGGATGACTGGGTGGTCCATATGAGATTTGAGTTGGGACTGGGTAGTGGTTTCTGGATGCTTAGATTAGGAACGTAGTTTCCGACGTAAATGTGGTGAGCCAGGTTCCTACATTGATGTGACCCTCATGGGCTGAGAGTTGATAATGATTGTTCCTGAGATGTTGGGGAGATGCGTTGACCTTGCGCCTTTTGAGCTAGAATCGCGTCGTGTCGATATGTCGGTATGGTGGCATGACCTTTAGAGTCTCTTTTCCCGTGGTAGGGTTAAGCACTGTGGGATTCTGTTGGGCTAGGGCTTGTCGGGTTGTGTCGGTTTATTTCATATCTTGCATTCATTCATGAAAATGTATTTTTGAACTCTTACTTAGATGATTCATCATCTAAAATGGACTATGTCCTTGGAATATTCAAACGTTCCAGGTGAAGACAGCGGTGGGAAGGGAAAGAGAATTGCCAAGGAGTGACGGTGATTAGTGGATAGATTATAATATGTCGTTTTCAATTATGTTGTTTATGTTATAAATAAAATGGTTTCATTATGTCTATTGAGGTTTCAATCTATGTTCTGCATTTGAGGCGATTTATCGGTCTTAGTTTATTAATGATTTTATGTTGATATACTGAGAAGGTGTAATGGGATCTTCGGGGAACGGTTTTGTGTTGAGTTTCCATTGGGAAAAAATATATCCCTGAAATCTTACATTACCTAATGTCCTGGGAGAGCGAGATGTTACACACTCCCTACTGCTGATTTATTTTACTATCAAACCTACTTTTCAGTATTTTAAACTCCTCTAAATTACGTGGCACCCTTATGCCAATATGGGGTATTACAACAAGTTTCCCCAAAAGACTCTTCGGCACCATCCTATCCTTGGTCCCCCAAAGACTACCTCGGGGTCGATGACCCCTGGAGACCAATCCAAGTCCTTAAAGCTCAGAAGCCTCAGCTCTCCTAGATAATGGATCAAGCTTATACCCTATTGATTCCCTAACAGCATCCCACACCTCATTGTCATACCGATGGGCTCTGCTTTGGCTATTCCCAAGACAAACAAATTTAATTGTTGTAGTCTAACAATAACTCTAACAGATCTCGGAAAGCTAGGATAAACGTTATCTATAAGAATCTAAAGCCTAGTAAACCTCAACATATTAGTATAATCATTATCTAGAAGAATCCTAGTTTTAGGGGTTTGGGAAAACTCCATGGTTCTCTATAAATAAATGAACCCTCATTTCAAAATATGTGCATCTTAGATACTAGTTTCAATATATCCTTTAAGTCTTCAAGGTATGATTTAAGTATCAAAGTATTTACATGGGAACTTTCCTACGCCCTCTAATTGTATTTCTTTCAGAGTCCAAGCAACTTGATAATGATTTTCCAATCAATAAATCTATTGTTGTGTTCAAGCAACAACAATTAGTGTTTTCTATGAAAAGCGTTCTACACTTAGAGTTGGGTATAGTTCTACACGATCTCAAGTAGTGGCTACCAAACACAATGAAGAAAGTATTGATGTTAATAACTGTTGTTGCAGGAATACAACAATTAAAATTTATATGTCTAGGAACCTCAGCAAACATTCGATAGACCCCACGAGAAGGAAAAGCCAGGAGCCACCAGAAGAGATTGGTAGCTAGGGCTAGACTTATTGTCTAGGGAAGCAAAAGGATGAAGTATTGAAGGAGCAGGAAGGATGAGCACCAGAGAGGCAGGGATGCTTAATTAGCGATTAATTTTGCAAAATTTGTTACAATTATACCCCTATTTTAATTTCAAAATTAGGTTTAATTAAATATTTTATATGAAAAATGGAGGTCAAGTTAATATCGAGAGCATATTCAAAGATTTTAAAAAATATATAATAATAATATAAAAATAAATATAATATATAATATATATATATAAATATATACATATATATTCAATACATATATGTGCCATGCTATATAAATATATATATATATACTATGATACAATTACATGCGTAATACATATATATAATATATAATATAATAACATATATTCATGGATGCAACATGCGTGGACTTGGAGGCTCATCAAAGTCCAAAGCAAAGGAAGGCCTAGATGTGCAATTAAAGACCCAACCATTAATTGTTTAAGTGTCAGCCGCAGCCTAATTCATGATCAATTAAAGCCCAAATGCTTGGAGAAAGCCCAGCCTAGCTCACGGAACAGGCACACAGCAGCTTCCGCATGCAGTCCCAGCCTTGTCATTAGATTGAAATTGGAAGGGCATTTTAGCAAAGGGCATGAGATATATATAGATATGCACTGTAATATAGAAACACAAAAACCCCCATCGGCCATTTTCATTCCAAAATGAGGGGGACAACAATACAGAGAGGCTGAGGCACTGGGATTAATTCTCAGCACATAGAGGAGAGTAAGGTTGTGCGTGAGATTGAGTGAGAGAGATACAGTGAGCGCACAATAAGGGATTTTGTAATAGCCATATTGCAAAGTGTCAAGTAAGTTCAAGGAATTGAAAATCAGTTTGAGAATTTAGTTAAGTAATTGCCGAATCGATGGAAGGGAGTACCCTATACCGTAAATATCTAAGGAGAAAGGTATGTCATTGACAAATGTCTTGAGACATGATTTGTGACACTTAAAGAAATCAGAACAGATATAATTTCTCGATTCGACTAATTTTAGCTTGGAAAACTGAATGATCGTAAGGGATGTAATACTCGAGAATTTTAGATTTAAATACTTGAGGAAATAGGATATTTTAAGGGATTGTGAATGTTTGGAGACCAAAGTTTAATTTCTGAGGCAGAGACAAAATCATAATTTTGAA
The DNA here is from genome assembly GCA_036245055.1 of Diospyros kaki. Taxonomy (NCBI): domain Eukaryota; kingdom Viridiplantae; phylum Streptophyta; class Magnoliopsida; order Ericales; family Ebenaceae; genus Diospyros; species Diospyros kaki. The sequence goes on from BSEG01000009.1 coordinate 12,624,807, forward strand.
GGTTCGGGTAAAAGTGTAATTTACCTAAAAATCAAGGATATTAGTGTAATTAATCTATTCTTCAGGGAATAAAATGCAATTAAAAATTAGCTCGAGGACCATGTTGAAAAAGATTTAAGTGCAATTATCCAAAAGTTTGGGCCAAAGTGTAATTCTTGAAACCTTTTTACTAAAGGCATTTGCAAGATTCAGGAACAGCCTCATAATGACTTTAGAGATAAAGATGAAGTCTCATGATGACGTTAGAGATAAGAGGAACCCTTATGATAGCATTAGAAATAAGATAAAGGCTCATGATGACTTTAAGGATAAGATTTGGATAAGATTTGATTGGATAAGATTTTGTTGGATATGATTTGATTTGGATAACAATGATTGCATAAAATCTTAGAAGATTTGGAATGATTACAAAAAATCTTAGAAGATTTGAAATGATTACAGAAAATCTTAGAAGATTTAGAATGATTGCAAAAAATCTTAGAAGATTTGGAATGATTGGAAAAGATTTTGAAAGATTTGAAATGATTACAGAATATGTATTTCTTGGTGGCTAAGTTTCCAACCCTAAGAATAGGGGGTTCATGGCCAACGGTTTCTCATTCGAAATTGTGATAAACTTGTGCTAGACAAGAGTGTTTCAGGTTTAGTGGATAGAGGGCTTTTAAAGCATACGCGAGACATCACACGCGTAGAGCACTTGGGAAGCACGTGAGGGCATGTAATGAGGTGGTTTGGTCAAAATACTTGAGGAGTTACACGAAAATCGAGGTTGGGCACAAGATTCAAGGTGTTCTGAGTTTCGTTCGAGGTGAGTGTTTTACCGCAAAACTTGGTTTTAACTTGTGAGTAGTTTACCCAAAACTTGATTTATTATGGGTGCTTCTACCCTAAAACCTTGGTGTTTGTTCTATCTAAACGTGTTGTAATTTCATACAAAATGGTTTTGTTGCATGCAAACGGTAACTGGTGACGGTTGGTTTATGAGGGAGGTTTATCCCTAAATGTTTTGAACTTGTGCATTACATTTTATAAAATGTTGTTTATATGATGCATTGAATTGTGAAATGTGGCATTGTCTTGCATTTATGTGTTCGTATGAAATGTCAGCCTAAGATGTTGTCTCGATAGTGTAGCCATAATTCTCTAAGGACGTGACGGAATAATAGGTGTATCTTATGTTGATGTGCATGCCAGGATAACTGCTTTGGTTTCTGTGCCAGGTCATTTGGTCAGGGAAGTTGCACTAGGATGATTAGGTGGTCCATACTGTGTTGTTCATGTGGGATGTCAGCCTAGGATGTTGTCTGGATAGTGTAGCCATAATTCTCCAAGGGTGTGACAAAATAATAGGGGTATCTTGTGTTGGTGAGTATGCCGGGATAGTTGCCTTGGTTTCCGTGCCAAGCCGTTTAGTCAGGGAAGTTGCACTAGGATGACTAGGTGGTCCATGTGAAATTTTGGAGTTGGGATTGTGTGGTGGTTCATGGATACTAAGAGTGGGAACGTAATCTCCGGCGTAAATGTGGTGAGCTGGGTTCTTGAGTTTTTGTGACCTTCCTAGATTGAGAGTTGGTAACGATTATTCCCGAGATGTTGGAGAGATGTGTTGACTTGCCTCTCTTAAGCTAGAATTGCATCGTGTCGATGTGTCGGTATGGTGGCATAGCTTTGAAAGAGATTACTCTTTTCCCATGGTAGGGTTAAGCGCTGTAGGATTCTCTTGGGCTAGGGCTTGCCAGGTTGTGTTGGTTTATTTCATGTCTTGCATTCATTGATGAAAAATGTGTTTTTGAATTCTCACTTAGATGATTCATCATCTAATATGGACTTTGTCCCTAGAATATTCAAATGTTCCAGGTGAAGGTAGCAGTGCGAAGAGAAAGGGAATTACCGAGGAGTGACGACGATTAGTGGATAGTTTACTTTATGTTATTTTCAATTATGTAGTTAATTTTGATGACATCATGTAAACGTTGGTTTGACTTTATAATATGAATAAAGTGGTTTCGATTGTGTCTATTGAGATTTCGATCTAGCTTCCGCATTTGAGATGATTTACCTATCTTACTTTATTGATGGTTCATAGTTGATATACTGAGAAGGCATAACGGGATCTTTGGGGAACGGTTTTGTGTTGAGTTTCCGTTGATTGAAAAAAAAAAAATATCTCTGGAATCTTTCATTACCTAATGCTCCGGAGAAACGGGGTGTTACAGGTTTAAATTTAACACACAGTACTTTCATTTTCTATTTAGATTAATCTTTGTTCTTTCATTTTCAGTGATTAATTTCTGTATTAAGATTACTATTTTATTTTACTTTCAACAACCTTAAATTCAGCCAAGTTTAATTCTGTAACATCCCACATCGAGCGATAGAAAGGATCGGAACAACTTACCTTGATGGGCCTACGTGAATTTCATAGGGACTACCCATCTTTGATCTTCCCCAGCTCAATCACGCTTAACCTGGGAGTTCCTTACCTACATTCAGTTCAAAAGGTATCCAACTGGTGTTGTTTCCTTCCTTACTTATCCTCGATATACACTATCCTTCTCTAGGCTCTTGGAGTATTACATTCTCCCCCCTTGAGCACATGACGTCCTCGTCATGCGACCTTACAACTGATCTCAAATCTTCTCTTTTTTGGGGGGTTGCCATCCTAGAAGCCTACTAGAAGTTGCTCTTTATACAGGCCCTCGCGCCCCGGCGCCACTTCCCGCCCTCATCGGATGGCCTTCACTAAGGGTCGGCTCTGATACAACTTGTAACATCCCACATTGAGTGATAGGAAGGACCGGAACAACTTACGCTGATGGGTCTACGTGAACTTTCCAGGGGTCACCCATCCTTAAGCTTCCCCAGCTCAAGCACACTTAACCTGGGAGTTCCTTGCCTACATTCAGTCCAAAAGGTATCCAACTGGTGTTGTTTCCTTTCTTACTTATTCTTGATATATACTACCCTTCTCTAAGCTCTTGGGGTATTACAAATTCTGTCTCTACATTGATTCATGTTAATTTACTGTAATTAATTTTTGCTCTTTAAATTTTGTCTTTTAATTTCTGTAATTTAATTTCTGTCATTTAGATTTATGCCATTTAATTTTTGTTATTTAAATTCAATAATTTATATTTCTGCCATTTAGATTTTTGTCATTTAATTTCTATTAGTTAATTTTTAAATGGAGGCGTGTGGCTAAATAAATCTTGGGCAGAGACAAGGATAGTGTTTGATGTCATGAATAGCCCAAGTAAGCCGAACTTCATTGCTTAGTTGAGGTTTTGAAATTTGATAAAGAATTTTTGTCAAAATATTTGGATTTGGATTGGGGTATATGCCTAACACGGAACCCTCGTCCCAAGTATGTGGGTTGTCCAAATTGGTAATACCGTCATACCATACCCAACTCTAAGTGTAATATAGTTGCATTTTGGTTTATGATGGTTGCTTAAGTTAGATCTTCTCATGCCATGTATGAAGGATGCTAGAAATAGGACCATCATCATCCCAAAATGTAATCAATAGCAAAATTCTGTAATCTAATTTTCAAATTCGATGATACTATGATTTTATGCTTGCTTGGGGAATGAATGGATCGGCATTGAAATTATCTTGTCCCAAGATGTTTTATTTTCAGTGTTAATTCACTATTTCAATTTTCCCTACATTAAACCACACTACTTCACAATTTACTTTCATGCACTATCTTTACCTTTCTTTTGATCCATTCCTATCACAGACCAAAGTATCCTCAAACTTAGTCAAATTAAGACCATATATTCTAGCTATGATACCAACCGTAATGCCTCGTTTCTAAATATTACAACGTTGCTAATACATATTAATATTATATGTGAACGTTATGGAAATCCCTATCAACAAAAGTAAATGATCGAACCTAAAAAGCCAAATAGCTAGGATTTCCACTAAATATTTTAGAACAAATATGAAACACAACCATCAAAAATTAAGGAAATAAAGATAGACCCAAACTTTGCAGTAGCTTTTGTTTATACAACATCAGTAGTACAACGCTTAAGATATATTTATACAAGGCTTGAGATATGTACATAACAAATATTAGAGAAATCTAACTGAACTTCAACCACCTCTTTGTCTTTCCCTTTACTTGTCTCTGGGGTACTTGGGATGTTTGAATATGCCAATGTAAGATATGAAATATCTTAGTGAGGGTTCAGAATAAAATTTCGTGTGTCCAAATGCAACATGTAGTATGAAATCTCCACCTATGGCAGCCATGCCAGGATGTTGTAATCATCCTTGCTACTCATCGTGGCCAAACTCCCAGCCCCACTGCACGAGCACGTTGTAATATCCAAAACTTATGGGTTACTTTTAAAATAAGAATAAAGAAAGAAATACAAAGTTTTAAAGGAATCGGTATCAGAATAGCCCGAGAAAATGACCAAATCATCCAGAAGGAATAACCAGGAGCTTAAATACCTAAGGAAATAGGTATGACCCTAACGAACACCTTGAGATATGATTTATGACATTAAAATAAATTGGATCAGAAACAGTTTTTGGTACAACTTCGGATTAGGTTGAAATACTGAATTGTCATAAGAGGCTTCCGAAAAGACAATGAAACCTTCAAAGAAGTCAAATATTACATAAGGAACAACCCTTAAGTGGTCTCGGGATGGAACAAGGGTGTTTCGATATCAAAGCGTGATTCTAGGACAAAGTATAATTTTTAAAATTTTCAGAGAGAGATCGAAACGACATTATTTATGAAACTTTGGGGGTTAAATGAGAAGTTTAGAACGTGAGGGTCTCAATAGAAATTTTGGAATACCCAGGGGCTTTGTGAAAAGGGCCAAAATGCATTTCAAATGTTGAGAGGGGTGAAAGTTCAAATTTCAAAAAAATTGGGTAGCCATGGCCGACCAAGCTTTCGACACCCATTCCATCACCACTTTTGGCCACGGGAAAAACAAGCAAAAGGGATAGGGGGCCTCAAGGCTTGGCCTGAACCGATCTATGGCCGACAAAAAGAAGCAAAATGGCTGGAATTACAGTCAAAAGTTGGCCACTGTAAATTGGGTTTTAGGGCCATTTTCGATGGTTTTTGGACTGACCTAGGGCAAGAGAGGACCTTAGTGACCTTGGATTCCATAGGGAGGGTCGTTTAGAGGCTCGAGTTTGGGTATAAAAGAAGCTCGGAGTGGCCAAAAATTTTCAAAATTGGAGTTTGAAATCGAGCACGTTAGAGGGAAAATCAAGTAATAAGGATAAGGGGCTTTTAATCCCCAATGGTAGTAGAGCATTTCTGAAAATTTTGGAGGTTCTTCGTGTAGGTTTGATGGGGTTTCGAGGGATCGCCCGAAAGTGAGGCAGGTTGGTTCGACTGAGGCTGTAAACCCCGGATTAGGGTATCTCCGATCGTCATTTTGAGCTTCAAGATAGTGCATTGGGATCGACTTAAAGATAGCTTCAAGGCCGTGTGGCTAGTTTCATTGCTGGTGATCGATAACGCCGGAGAAGATGACCGGCGCGTGAGTTACACAGGCCAGTCATCACGCACAACCACTTGCCTTAGCGTGTGCAGGTGCATGGCCTATCAGGTAAATTCAATTTTTTTCAATATTTTTTTAATTTTATTTTAGAAATTATTGTGAAAAAATATTTGAGAAAATATTTAAGTAGGTATTTATTTTGGAATATTAATGAAGAAAAATTAGAAAAAAATAGAAATAAATTGAGGAAAAATAGGGTTTAATATTTATTTGAATAAATATGATGAATATGGTGCTTTGTGGGTCAAATTGAGTGATTGTGTGACTTTCAAGGCTTAACATGCAAATTGAGACAATACACGCTTTTTGAGGTAGTTTGAATCTTAGGTTAAAAGGTTAGTGGTTCTCCCTAAAAGCTTGTATATGATATGATTGCTTATATTATGCATGATACTAATGAAAGTTATGATCATTTTGTCATATTTTCTCATATATTATTGCATGCAAAGTCATAATTTTGACATAGCATGATAATATTAGCATATTGATACTAGTGCATGGGATTGAGATGTCACCCTGATGGTGTAGTCGTAATTCCTCAAGGGCAATTGATGGAACAACGTTAGAATTATCTTAAAAGCAGGTTAGGATTCTGACTTGGGTTCCATGCCGGGCTGGTGGATCAGGAAAGTTAAACTAGGGCATATGTTTATTCACGTTACTACATCATGCATTTATGTAACTATTATTTCAACCCTCACTTAGAAGATTCATCTTCTAATGTTGGATATATGTCCCTAAAATATTCCACATTCCAGACAAGACGGGCAGCGGGAAGGGCAAAGGTGTGGTTGAAGCATGATAGTGATAGAAGTTTTTGTGGGCCCTATGCAGGTGTAAGTACCAGTCATTTCAGTTAATTATCTTATGTGGTTTTAATGGTTACTGTGATGATGTGTTGGGTAAACAATATGTATGAACCCTTGTATGTTATGGTTTTTAAGGTTCTGATCTTGTTTCCGCTTATGATTATGTATTTCATTTCCTTAGTTCTAATTTTGGGAATATTATTATTATATGAATGTGTTGAGGATTTTAGCTTGATTCATGTATATATATATAAAAAAAATCCTAGCATATAATACAACGCCCTGAAGAGGCTAGGGCGTTACACACGTGATCGCTCCCTGATCACACATGATGACCTATATCAACTAGTCACAAGTGTCGTGGTGCATGATAAATGAAAACATGTTTTTCCAAGGAAACACATGATATGCAAGCATGAAACCACACAAAATGAAACTACAAATGGCCAAGATGAAGCAAGTTATATGCAGGAACGACCCATCTTGTTGTATAACCTGTAGTAGTATTGTTCACACTTGTCGGGACTTGTTTTTTTTGCAATAAACATGAATTTTGTAAAGCAAGTACCCCATTTTTTTTAATAAAACCCTTTATTTTATTTCCCTTTATTTTTTAGTATTTTTACCAGAATTTTTGGACTTACCCTGCTCCATCGAAAGGTGCTTCATGTGCCTTTTCACGCAACCTGATCTAATACACATGTCGATTGTCTTCTTTGGCTACAGTGAGGTGAACTCTGCAAGCCTTCGATTTTTTGGATGTTTCTCCCTTATTTCAACTCCATTTCACTCCCCCTTTATTCCTACACCTTCTTTTCTCTCTCCTATACCTGAATATAGGCTCAAACCAACCTGTTCTGGCCATTTTCTAGCAGCTTCAACCCGATTTATGAGAAAGCTCGAAAATCCGGTGAAACCTTGTTTCTCCCTTGTTTCTTCACCAAATTCACTCTTTTTTTCTTCCAAATATTCTCCTCACTCTCAAGAACTTATTTCTCACCTCAAATCCCCTCAAACCAACCTAGTTTTGCCTCAATTTCCCTTAATTTGCTTCAAGCTTTTATTCTATGCCAATTTATAGAGTTTTTCGGCCAATCCCTTTTCACCACTTGTTATGCCACCTAAGGGATTCATTTATGAGGCTTCATCATGACTTCCAATGGTAAGTTTAGCCGATTCATTCCTCCAAAGCGTTCGTTGTGGGTTTTCAAAAATTAAACTTTGGCCCAGAACTTTATACCTTTACACTTAGACCCCTGTATTTTGTAGGGCCTTGGTTATTCTTGAACCTCCTTATTTTGATCCCAAAATTCCCTTAGGAAGAGGCTTCTTGCATTATTTATCGACACCTGAGAAGGTTTCCAATACTTTTGGTAAATTACTTTTTCTACTAATTTTTTTAAGAAATTACACTTTTACCCTTGAACCTTATGATCCCTTGGAAACATCCTATTTCCTCAAATATATGAGTTTGATAAAATCTCGGGTATTACACTTGGGGCTCAATTGGTCTCGATAGATCGACATCATCACCCCTATAATACCCAAAAATTTTGTAAATAAGTTTTTTGGTGGAAATATGAAATTTCGTGGAAATGGATATCAAAATACCTTGAATAGGTGATCAAATCAATTGCAGGGAGTACCCTGGAGCTCAAGTGTCTAAGGAAAATCTTATGTGGTTGACGAGCGTCTCGAGACAGGATTTATGGCATTGAAACAAATCAGGATAGAGACAATTTTTGATACAACTGAGTTACAACCTAAAAGATCAAATGATGCAAAGGGACTTTCAAGAAGTCAATGGAACACTGAGAAGGTTCATATTTTGCATAAGGAACAACCCTTAAATGGTTTCAAGATTTTTGTTATGCCATAGAATTCTTGAGCATCCACCTAAGGGTATTTCGGTCATCAGGCACCTAGGGGTATTTTGGTCATTAGGCCTAGGCGGGCGAATCCCCAAAGTGGTCCCAAGTCGTAACACGTTTCTTAAAGAAAAATCGTGGTCAAATAGTGAAGAAATTATCTAAATCGAAGAACAAATGAGCAATATAGAATTTAAAGGGGCAAAACCATAATTAAGCAAAGTTGGAGGACCCTATATAAAAGGGTCAAAGGCTGGCCAAAAAAGGAAGGGGGGAAGCTATAATTCATGGTCCATCTCTCTTGCATGCGCTCTCTCTTTTTTTCTCGCTCTCTACCGATCTCTCTCATAGAGAGATTTTCCTCTCTCGGAGAGGAACTTTCTCTCTCGGCAATCTCTCTCGAAGAGTCTTTAGGTCTCGTTCTCTCGTGGTAGTCTTCCGGAAAGCCACTCATTGCAGCAAGCACCTTTCATGGTGCCTCTCAGTGTTTCCCCACAACAAGCACCTACTATAGAGCCCTCAAGCACCTCCGAGAGGTCTCTCTGCAACCTCTCAGCAAAGCCCCACATTATCTTATCTCCACAGCCCTCTCAGTGGCCCTCGATAATGGCAACAACTCTCTCAGAGAGAGCTACATTCTCTCGACAAGGGTCGAGCTTCTGAGAGCAACCGTGGCAGGTCTGTCCTTTCATAACTCTTCCCCACAGGAAGCTATCGCTCGAGAAGGCTCCTTCCCGAGATTGAGAGCTCCTACGAGCCCCAACCGAAGCCTCTCTGTGAGGCGTCTTCCCAAGAGGTCTCTTGGGAAGGCTCCCTTTGAGGTCTTCTGGGAAGACCCACTTCCAACAACTCTCCATCTCCCTTTCTCTCTCTCTCTCTCTCTCTGTAAGAATATATATGTGTGTGTGTGTATATATATATAGGCGACATATATGAGCATTGTGGTTGGGCAGAGCATATACATACATATATCTATCTATATGAATAGTATATAGGCTTATGTATGAACGTGGCAACCAAGTAATTAAGCCTATGGTCTATTATATGGTGGAATGGCATGGATGTTATTATGATGCACCCTTAGACCCCCATATGTCCTAATGTATGTCACACTACGTGTTGTAACAGTATAGTGGTCAACCTTCTCTGGCCGGGTAAGGTACGACTAGCTTATGTTCAATGATAGTGTTGTCTATTACTCTTCTCTCATATCGGTACTAACTTAAGCATCGGAGGGCATACACGGGTGAGGAATCCCCACATGTCTTCTAACTGGTTCTTGTGAGTGCAGATATGCCTCAAGCACTCAGGGGGTCAATCCTGAGCTGTATCGAAGGTTCCCTTAGAGGTCCGTCTACGACCCCGGTCAAGACATCAAGGACCGAACCTACCCGACACCTATCTCCACCATCAGGCTCCTACCAGCTGTCAACCTTGCTCTACCTCGGCTCTAGTTTTCCCTCTTTACAAATTTCTATTGTTATAGTTTTCTGGCTACAATAATTGGCGTTGTATGTGGGAAACAGACAAGAACTAAAATCTACGAGGGCGATAGTCAAGTCTACCAAGCGTCAGATATCAATTGGGTAATGCAAGAAGAACCAACACACCCTGTCTAAGGGGGGCCGGAGGGCTTGCTCGTCGATTGAGTTCCCTAGTATGAAACTATCATAGATCGCGTATGGGCTTCCAGAAACCTTTAATGGCCTTAAGACGAAGTCCTCCAGTGATCGCGATGATCCCATAGTCATTGATCGGGCATTAGCAACTGTTTTTCTCAACAAACACGGAGAATTGAGGAAAGACCACAATATGTTTAGAGCATAACGAGATTGTTAGATGGAGCTCATCTACATTGCAAGCAAGAGAATCATGATCATTTCTTTTTAACCATCATTACCTATACTAGCACATTGAGGGTCTTCAAGAAACCCAAGCCAATGTCATTTGAGTGTTCCCCTACTAGCATGTTGCTAAGGACGAGATACTCGAGAAGCTCGAGAGGGCATGAAAAATCATCAGCTAAAGAAGGACATGTCAAAGATACGACTCCAAGAAGGAATATGGAGTCGACTTAAGGTCCGCAACGTATAATTTTTAGTTGCTAGACCACCATGGGAAACCCAGTATAGAACCTTTGAAGGGAGGAGCTCGCGTCACCCTTAAGAGGTATGAAGAAGTGATTCGACTCTATGAGCAGACCCTCGTTTAGGCCAAAAAGAATTTCTCTATGACAGTTGGTGATAACAATAAAGTTGATTATGGACCCAAATATGATAAGTCCGCCATAGGGTTGTGGTGATGGCGTTTGATATCAAAGCCCTACCTCCAGTTGGGAAGGCCTAATGTGGTTCAAGATTTTTTGAAGAAGCAAAAGCTATCGAGATCCCTTGAGGCAAAGTATGGAAGCAGTAATGAGGAGTCGTCGATTCTATTTACTGTAACGAGTCCGAACTTTTATGCCACCAAGATAAAGGGAACAAAGCTTTTCATTATAAAAGACATAAAGAGGCGATGAAACATTATAGTGCGGTTGCATCGACCGATGTTAAGTTTCAGCCCTTCGTAACTATCTTCCCTTGCAAGTATGCTGCTACATATCAAGCTCCGAACCAAAGTGTTGGTACCATCGCAGACTGCAGCCTAGCCATAGCTCTCGACAGAAGTCCCGAAGGAAGTTTCTAAAAGAGCTACTTTACTTGAGCAGTATTCTAACCACTTTAAGGGCGCTACTACAGAAGCTCCCAACCTATGGGTAGACATGAAAAACTCGCTCTTGGCCAGTGATTTTCCTATAAATTTAATCACCAAGGCCAACAGACGCTTCGAGCAATGGAGACTTCGAGTATTCTCAACCCTTTGAGTACCTTGAGTCTAAGCAACAAGAAATGGATAAGAGATATCTGAGGCATGCCACGAGCAAAGAAAAATCAAATTGAGCATGGAGAGCAACCACTTTGGTATGGCCATGGTGATAAAGGTGATTGAAATAAGGAAAACCAGGGAAAGGATGATGCGTCGGACGATCCCAAGAAAAGAGCAGTGGAACTACTCGGGAATGAGCCCGTGCAATCTCGACAGGCGAAAGTGTGGTATGGAAATCCATGACAGAGAAGTATCCCTACATGCTCACCAACTCCCTTCCTCACAAACATGCTTGCCCAAGACAACAAACATGCTACACATATGAAGATATGGAATCCTCGTAGTGAGAAAAGAAAGAGACAGGTCTAAGCTGAAAAGATAAGTTACTCGAAGCCAGCCGTGGAAGAGGAGGCTGCTGAGACACCCAATCAAATCTTCTTCGAAGGAATAAGAGCAATTTGTTGACGCCTCAGGATTGCTCCTTCACCGTTCCCACTGAAATCATCAAGGGTCTTGTAGACTAAATCCCACCAAGGAGGTGATCTTCGCAATGATGAAGTTCACCCTCGAGCATTCCAAGAGCGAGACTTGGTGTTTTGAAAAATGGCTATCATGAACGCATTAGGAAAGAAAGAAGAAAAGTTTTGGTTGACCCAAGAAAGGCCTTACAGAGTCATGAAGTACCAGGACCTGACACGTGCGTGTTACAGACGTTGCTAAGAGCGGCGACGAACAAAATGTTAAGGGTAGTACATCTCGAGGGATATCTCCCAATTTTGGGACGAATTGTATTTTCCTTTTAAAGTTTTCATACACTGTAACATTTTCAAAATGAATAAGATAATATACCCCTTTTGTATTCCTGGGGATGATGGTAATCTTATAAGCCGAACCACATAAATCTCCTGTGCAGCATGCATATATGTATATATGTATAGCTATTATGAAATGTGATGTAGGAACTATCGCAAGAAATCAGGATGGGTAGTGATACTCCCAAACTCAACGGAGGCATATTAGTTATGGTAAGGAAAAGTTCAAGTCTTGAAAGGTTTGGCCTGACCAATGGTAATCTGGAATCTCGGGTACGCTCCCATGCTATGCCTGCAGGCTAACTTAGATCCCTTGCCTGAGTCCGGTGCTAAGCACGCGGGCTAACCTTGACTCCTTGGTGGATTTGGTAATCTGGAATCTCGGGTACGCTCCCAGCAAACTTGGAACAACCGGTGGTAATTCAGTGGGTAGTGATAGGTCTAACCTAGATCCTTTGCATCAGATAAGCCCAAAAAGGGCCCAATAGGGCTACAGGCAACCTTCCGAAACAGGCCTACTCAGTTATGATCTGGTGCGATGGCCCAGTCCTTCTTATACTCTCGGACAAGTTCTGACGCCATGCCCGCAGGCTAACCAGGATCCCTTGCGTGAGTTTGGTGCTAGGCATGCATGCCAACCTTAACTCCTTGGTTGATCTGGTGCTAAGCCTCCTGGCAAACTCGAAACATCTGATAGAAGTTCGACATGGGACCTTGGATCAAACCCAGATCCTTTGTGATGGACATGTTTGGGAAGGAAAATCAAGTAATGAAGATACGAGTATTCTCTTGTCGCAAACGTAAGCAGGGCATGCCGAACCGCCGAAACAAAATATCGAAGCGGCTATCCCCTCCAGCACATACGCATGTCTTTAATATTCCCAACAAGGAATTCTTGATGTGAAAGTAAAGGAGGTACACCTAACCCCATAAATTATTCCATGGATAATACTCTTTGTGTTAGCTATAAGATCTAGTGTAGGTGTCACGACCTAAGCACAACGCTGGAAAATGATAGAGCTACCTGGTATAACGGTAATAGGCTAGCAAAGGTAAAGGTAAGCCCACATCCTAAGAGGTCCAGTTCGATGAATTGTAATCTAGTGCTAAGACCCCGGACTCACCTGAATTCCCAAATGTGTTCTGACGCCATGTCTGCAGACTAACCTGAACCCTGACTCCTTGGTAGATCCATCGTGAAGCCTCCCAACAAACTTGAAACGTCCAATGGTAATTCAAAGAAAGGTCCTGGGTCAAAACTAAATTCCCTGTGTAGAACAAATTCGAAGGAGTGACGTGGAAGAAATGGGCACAGCCCTACCTTCTCAGACAAGCTCGCCTAGTGGTGATCTAGCGCAATAGCCTCGAACCTTCCTGGATTCCCAGACGCATTCTGATGCTATGCTTGCAGGCTAACCTAGATCTCTTACGTGAGTCCGGTGCTAAGATTATGAGTTAACCTTGACTCCTCGATAAATCTGGTTAAGGCCTCCCGGCAAACTTGGAACATCCGGTGGAAATTCAGTAATAAGTCTGGAGCCAAACACAGACCCTCTATGGCAGACAATTTTGAGAAAAGAATGAAGAAATGTCAAGTGCATATAAGGATTTAGTGTCTGGCCTAAATTTTTGAATGTGTTCCGATGCCATGCCCGCAGGCTAACCTGGATCGCTTGCGTGAGTCCAGTGCTAAGCTTACGAGCTAACCTTGACTCCTTAGCAGATCCGGTGCTAAGCCTGCCAAAAAATTGGGAACAATCGATTGGAATTCAACGACAGACCCCATGTCAAACCTAGATCCCTTATGGTAGGCAAGCCTGGGAAAAGACGGAATGAAGAGACTTGACGAAGATATAGAGTAAAGATCATCAGGTAATGATTAATCCAAATGACAAGTAACGTACTTAACGTGTCCGAGCGACTATGACAAGCATTGAAGGAGCACAGTGATGACCCAATGTTGCTACACAAGTCGAGCATGGACATCATGTTCAAACTAAAGACGTAGACCCCGATCCGTATCCCTTATGGTGAGTAGATCCCAAGCTCAGGTTGCGATTGTAAACGGGAGAAGCTAGAAAGCTTACCTCGATCCTTGGCAAGAATGCGACTATCAATGCTCAACAACATACCATTCAGAGACAATTTAGCGGATAATCTAAATAGAAAAGTAATCCGAGTGACAAAATAGGCATCGAATGTCAGGGGTCTTTCTAAAAAATCGGCACTAGGTCGCTTCTAGGACAAACATGATTTGCTTGGCTCTAGGAGGCTAGGCCCGTGCTAACTTTACACTGATCTCTGCCTAGCTTGTGGCTTTAACTCAGGTGGCCCGATGTGAGTAATTTTTCCTTAGAACTACTCGGTGGTGAGAATGATCGCATACCTAGCCTAAAAACCAGTTTGATAAATGGTTTGACCCTAGGGGTCCATATGCTTAAAACCTATCTAGACATTCGAGCTAGAAATGGCCACATCACTGTTCCCTCTAATAGCCCAACGAATGGCTAAGGGACAGTAAGGGTAGCATGGGCAACTTTGCCCCAGTTAATCATTGCTATCCTGCCGTGCCGAGCCTCTAGGTTCTGATGGTATGGAATTATTTGGAGCCCACTGTCCATCAAGTCTTAAGCATTCAATTTAGAGGCTAGTGTGACCAACTTCTATTTTCTCCATTTAGGAGCCTAACTTTCAATGCATCGAATGTTGAAGCCACAACCATTGTGTTGTATGATCAGTCATCAGCTAAATTCGACAAACAACCTCCTCTCCCTGATGGGAAATCGTGTCTCAAGAAGCCTTACAAAATGTTGCAAGGAGGTGAGATCACAGAACCAATCGAAGAGACATTCCACAAGGCAGCAAAGTAAATCCAGAGCCAGCTTCTCAGTGTTTTAGAGTTGACGAATTTTCGTGACCACGATACCATGGCTAGAGTTGCCAAATCAGTTTTTAGGGCTTTGGATGGCTTAGTTGTTGATTATCAACTCTTCAAACGATGAGTAATAGAATATGTCCGCACTGCAGCAGCGCTCGTAAAGGCTAAACTATCTACCCAATAAGATAACTCCATGTAGTAGCTTGTTGACAGATGCAATTGCTACAAACAACACTTGGAAAATGTTTCTCATCATCGTGCGAAGACTGTTACTACTCTAGAAGCTTCACCCAAGCACCATGAATCTCTCAGAAAAGAGGCTACCTAGTTCAAGGCCATGCTGCGCTTCATTGAGGAGAAGTTATTATCCTACGAGGCTAGTCATGTGGAAATCTTAAATCGCTTAGAGAGAGTTAACGAAGAGAAGATGAAATGTCAACAAAGATTGCAAGTGGTAGCCATGGAAATGGAAGACAACATTTCAAATGACAAACACAGTTAGTGGATGTAAGGGAGCATGGGAAAGCATTACCAGGACTGTAAGCCTCTATATTTGTTTAACTCGAGAAAGTGAAAAAATATGACACCTCAAAGACAAATTGGTAAACCTGCCAAAGAAGCAAATGGAGAGAATGTAAGAATGGTGAGTGAAGGCAGGTTTGATCTAAAACGTGAACCTAAAAACTCTTTTTGAGGATAATGGTCTTGTCCTAAGTAAGAGCTTCGAAAGCTCGTATAGTGACGTTAGAGGACCAGAAGATAACAGCTCTCTAAAGAGAGATGGAATAGAGAATTGATCTAATGTGGAAATATATTCCGAGATGTCTTTGGGAAAGAGAAGAAAAGATAGGGACTACTGGTCTTCAATGCAAGATAAAATGGAATGTCGTTATGGCATAGATGGTCGTTGTGGAGAAGGCATAGGAATCAACTGCCCAAGGAACTGGTTTAAATCAGGGAGAATGGATGAAGATGGATAGCCATATCTCACCAATTGTTATGACAGAATACTAAGGGAATCCTTGGGATAGGGTAAGCAGGGCCACTGATAATGGCGGGGGAGAGAAACGTTCTCGGCATAATGATTTTAGGAGTCTAGAAAATCAAGCTCAAATGAGTGATAATCTAAGGCATTAGTGAGAGTCGTCATGGGCAAATGCATCATCTCGGGATATGACCTGTTGAGCCATTTTGATCCTAGAGAAATCTGTCTTAGCTCAAGCCTAAGTCTAGATATGGAAAAACCACTGGCGTAATCTTCAGTGCCCGAAAACCATTGTCTAAAGAGCATCCTAGTGCCCTTGAGCACTCAAAATCCAATCTATCTCAGTTTATATCCTGGGCCACAACCAAAATCCTATTTCCAGCTTGTAAGCCATTGGGCTATTTTCTTAGCACTGCATTTCTAATATGGCCCGAGTTTCTTCTAATCCCCTCTTACCGTGCCTTAGAGGTGTGTTAGTATCCTTCCCTTGAGAGGATGATTCCTTATTTTAGGTGCCTCAAGTTTTGCCTTCGTATCTTTCGCCACCTACACAGCATAGTGGGTTGTGCCTTTATATGGTTGTCGATCATTTCCTTAGTAAATGATCTATTTTAGTGTCGGCGCGAGGCTGTGAATAGTAAGAGAGTAGTTTAGTCCATCAAGGCAGGTGGACGCAAGAATGGCATTAGTCTTTCCTTTGACTTAACAGACAAAGCAAAGACTTGGGGGCTGTTGTTATGCCACAGAATTCTCGAGCATCCACTTAGGGGTATTTCGATCATCAGGCACCTAGGGGTATTTTGGTCAATTAGGCTTAGGCAGGTGAATCCCAAAAGTGGTCTCAAGCTGGAGCACGTTTCTTAAAGGAAAATCGTGGTCGAACGGCGAAGAAATTATCTAAATTGGAGAACAAATTAGCAATATAAAATTTAAAGGGGCAAAACCATAATTAAGCAAAGTTGGAGGACCCTATATAGAGGGGTCAAAGGCTGGCCAAAAAAGGGGGGAAGCCACTGTTCATGGTCCATCTCTCTCTCTCACGCTTTCTCTCTTTTTCTCGCTCTCTGTCGATCTCTCTCCAAGAGAGATTTTCCTCTCTCGAAGAGGACCTCTTTCTCTCAGCAATCTCTCTCGAAGGGGCTTTAAGCCTCTTCGAGAGGTCTCCTTCTCTTGTGGTAGTCTTTCAGAAAGCCACTCACCGCAGTAAGCACCTAGCATGGTGCCTCTTGGTGTTGCCCCACAGCAAGCTCTCGCTATGGAGCCCTCAAGCACCTCGGAGAGGTCTTTCCGCAGCCTTTCACCAAAGCCCCACACCATCTTCTCTCCGCAGCCCTCTCGGTGGCCCACGGTAATGGCAGCAGCTCTCTCAGAGAGAGTTGCATTCTCTCGATAGGGGACGAGCTCCCGAGAGCAACCATGGAAGGTCTCTCATTCTGTGACTCCTCCCCGTAGTAAGCCATCACTTGAGAAGGCTCTTTCCCGAGCCCGAGACCTCCCGCAAACCCCAGCTCAAGCCTCTTCGCGAGGCATCTTCCCGAGAGGTCTCTCAGGAAGGCTCCCTCTGAGGTTTTCTGGGAAGACCCGCTTCCAATAACTCTCCATCTCCCTTTCTCTCTCTGTGTGTAAGAATATATATATATATATATATATATATGTGTGTGTGTGTGTATATATAGGCGGTATATATGAGCGTTTTGGCTGGGCGGAGCATATACATACATATATCTATCTATATGAATAGTATATAGGCTTATGTATGAACATAGAAGCCAAGTGATTAAGCCCATGGTCTGTGATATGGTGGAATGGCATGCATGTTATTATGATGCGCCCTCAGATCCCCATATCTCCTAATGTATGTCACACTACATGTTGTATATAATGTTTATATTATCCCACAAGTGGTATGTTTATAGAATGTAATGTAATATGATGGCATCCACATATTGCGATATCTCCCTTAGGGAAGCAGTGATCAAGTAAGAGCCACCTCGAGACCTCTCTCACCAAGCCCGGAGCTATGCCTGGATAGGTCCCTTATGGGTAGAGACCCTGCTTCGGCAGCCCACCATGAGGCCCACCTTCTCCCGGAGGACCCCCTAGGCAGTCCGGCTCTTAGGGAGGGATTCTTCTTAAGCCTGTCTGAATGCTACTAAGGTGCAGGTCCATCCCCTTGTTCCGTGTAACAGTACCATGGTCAACCCTCTCTGATCGGGTAAGGCACGACTAGCTTATGTTCAATAATAGTGTTGTTTATTACTCTTATCTCCTATCGGTACTGACTTAAGCATCGGAGGTCATACGTAGTTGAGAAATGCCCACGTGCCTTGTAACTGGTTCTTGTGACCACAGATATGCCTTAAGCACTCAGGGGGTCAATCCTAAGCAGTATCAAAGGTTCCCTTAAAGATCTGTCTACGACCCCATTTAAGACATCGAGGACCAAAGCTACCCCACGCCTATATCCACCATCAGGCTCTTGCCAACTGTCAACCTTGCTCTGCCTCGGCTCCAGCTTTCCCTCTTTACAAATTTCTATTGTTGTAGTTTTCTAGCTACAACAGAGATGCTAGAAAAAGGTTTGCTAGCAAAATTAGTTATTTTTTATTCCAGTTGAAAAAGGGTTGAAAATGTTTTTTTTCCAAATTAGTTGGGTTAATTGTGAAGTATGAGGTTTGGGGGCTCACATGGTAAAATCTCAAAGTTAAAGGACTTGAGGAAGAGGGCCAAAATGCAAAAGAAATAATCAGAGGGGTAAAATTATAATTTTTGAAACTTGCTGCTAGTAGCATGGCCAACCTGCCGCAGCACGTGCAGTGCAAATCTAACGATGGGATAGCCAGATTTTCCCAGGGTATGGCCAAGCATGGGCCTAGGAAGCTTGTGGGTAACGCAATGACCGGTCATTAGCTAAGGAATGGCCAATTTTTGCCTCAAATAGCAAAGGTTTTGGCTGAGACTTAGCACAAAAATTGCTCGAGTTTGAGAGGGTTTTAGAAGGATTGGTTAGAAGGCTTTTGTTCCTTGTGTCAAGAGGAGAAATTCTAGAAAGTTTGGTGAGGTTTCGTGTTGATTTAAAGCTATTTCGAGGGGTGGCCAAAAATTCGATAGGACATCAGAATTAGACCTCAAACCGATCGATTAAAGGCCTTCAGGTGGTGTTTTCAGGCTAAGAAGTATGCCATTATGATCGACTTGAAGGGTCTTCATGTTGGTGCAAAAAGATCGGTGATCGAAGCATCGTTGCATATAAAAGAAAGGTAGAAGAAGATCGGTGCGTGTGTTACATGTGCAGTTCCTTACGAGCAGGGTGCATGGGTGGCGCATGAGGGCGTGTGAGTGAGAGGTATTTTTAGGAACTTTTTTTATGATTTGTAGAAAAATATTTTATGAATTATGGTGGAGAAAAATTTGGGAAAAACCTTGAGGAGATATTTATTTTGGAATTATTGAGGGAAAAATAGGAGGAAAATAAAGAGAAATTATGAGAAAATTATGGAAAAATAGATGTTGATATTCTTTTGAATAAATATGATGTCAGAGATTGTTGAGCCTCGAGGTTGAGTAATAGTAAGATTATTTGAGGCTTGGCATGAAAATCGAGGTTTGCACGAGTTTTGGAGTGTTCTGAGTTTCGCTTAAGGTGAGTGTTCGCCCCTATAACTCAGTTTATGGTGAGTAGTTCTACTTAAAACATGGTTTATTTTTGGTGGTTTGACCCTATACTTGATTTGTCTTATACAAATGGTTTGACCTACGATAGGTTGGTTTCATGTGGGAGGTTTGTCTAAAATATTTCATACATGTGCATTGAATTTTGTGCATTAAAATACATGTATTGAAATGTTGATTTTATATGATCCATGTTATGTGTTGCGGCATTAGTATGTTTATGTGTTGTCCATGTGGGATGTGGGATGTCAACTTGGGATGTAGCCCTTAAGTGATAGCACTAGGGATGCGTGCCAAGGAGTAATGCCCACTTGTGGGCAGGGTTGAGAGTAGACACCACCCTAGCATGTTCACAAGTGGAGGGGTTGAGAGTGGACACCACCCGTGATCTGGCTTAAGTGACGGGGCTGAGAGTGGAGATCACCTCAGGTTCCTTTGAGCGATAGTATTATATCTGAGGTAGACATTGATCCTAGGAATAGTGCTGATGTGACCCTTTTAGAGCCAAGGTTGTGTTGAGATCCAGAATGCTTTTGAGTGGGAACGTACATTTGACATGATAATGGGATGATACCTAGGTTCATGCATTGATGTTGCCTTTCTTAAGTAGGATTGTGTTATGCCAATGTGTCGATGAGATTGTTATTTTCCTGTGATATGGGTTAAGCGCTGTATGGGATTCTCTTGGGCTGGGATATCGAGATATGTCAGTTTATTCATGGTCTTGCATATTTCATGAAAATGTTTTGAACTCTCGCTTAGATGATTCAACATCTAATTTGGACTATGTCCCTGGAATATTCAAACGTTCTAGGTGAAAGCCACGGCACCAGGGGGAAAGAGGTTATCAAGATGTAGCCATTGATTACATAGGTGATCCTTAGTATATCTTTTGACTATGTCGGAGGTGTTTAGTCGTTGCTGAGAGATAAGTCTCTATGTATTTTGTTTTGAAAATATCATGTCAAACGATGATACAACTTTTATATTATGAATAAAGGAATTACGGTTATGTATCATTGGAGATTTCGATCTTGCTTCTGCATTTATGATGATATCACTTGTCTTACCTTATTGATTATTAAGTTTGATATGTTGAGAAGGTAGGATTGAGATTGTCAGGAAATGATTTATGTTGGGTGTATGTTAGAAAAAAAAGAATATTCCCAAAATCCCGAGTTAACACACACTTGGGAAAACAGGGTGTTACAATTGGTATCAAAGCGAACTAGCAAAAACCCTGATTGGAGACTCAGGGGTACTATTAGGAATTGAGAATGATTGAGTCATGGATGGTTAGTCTGATGTGACTTAACCTAGCTATCAAGTTAGGTTTGTGAATAAGTGATATGAATCATCGAGCTTCAAGTGTAAGAATGATTTGGTATAAATCGACGATCCTAGGGAAAGGGTCCAAAATAAGAAACCTAGCATGGTTCGATAAGTGTTTTTGGGAATAGAATTCGAGGATTCTAAAGATTAATTTTGATGATAGGAATATAATAATTGACTAATGAGAAGATTTTTATCACAATCTTTTCTTTTTAGATGGTGGGTACTCGAAGAAACATGAATATACAATGTAAGGAACACAGTAGTAGCAGTCATCGTGGTCACTATGCGAATCACGCCATGAGCGATGGACGATAAGAAGAGGGATCAGGTCCTAGTGAGAATAGACTTGATCGAATGGAAAGAATTGTAGAAAACGTGCTAACCTGTGTAGCAAGAAACGAGCCGCTAAGGCATACCCCCCATGTACTAGATCAATATCACCGGCAAAGACCCCCGATGTTCAAAGGAAGGGTGGAAGATGATCCTAGTGTGGCTGAGTACTGGATGGAGCAAACCAAGATGCTGCTTCAACTTCTGCAATGCATTGATGAGGAGAAGGTCAACTACACTACTTTCATGCTAGAGGAAGAAGTTGGGCGATGGTGGCAATCGACTCAGCTGGCCTTGCAAAGGACACCCAAGCAAGCAGAGCATGATCCAAGGCTGAGACAAGCTCATCCAGTAACCTAGAAAGCATTCAAGGAAGCTTTTAACGCTAAGTATTTTCCTCAAAGTTGGAGAGGGAAGAGAAGACTTAGGAATTTATGAAATTGAGGCAAACAGAAGAAATGACAATATCTCAGTACGATGTCAAGTTTACCCAACTGATTAGGTACATGCCTATGTACAAAGCCGGCAAGTGGCAAAAGGCACAGAAATTTGTGGGTGAACTAAAAATAGATCTACAGAAAGCTCTTAGCACGTGTGTTGTTGACACTTACAACGAGGCACTAGATAAGGCTCTAACCAGTGAGACAAATCTACTGCGTGTAGATTGATAAGATCAGATGAAAAGAAAAGAGATTCAAAAGACATGGAGCATAAGTCGACAGGGAAAAATTCCAAAGATGGAAAACTATGTCCTCAAGGGGATATTATGTGTTATGCATGCGGCGAAAAAGGACATAAGAAAATAGAATTCCCCAAGAATAAAAAGAAACCTATGACCGGGAATCGAATGGAGACTACATGTTCCTCGTGCAATCAACCTGGTCATTACGTGAGTGAATGCCCGAAAAGACAAAAGATAGAGCAACCTGGGAAGGTAAATAAGACACAAGGACCTCGCACCGGATGAGTTTTTTACTTGACAAGAGATGTGACAACTCATTCCCATCTATGGGCACCACTAGTGAATTACTCACACATTAAGCCATTACTAAAAAGATGGACTATGTTTCAACGAGAAACACCCTAGGTAGGGACTAGGGTTCGTCCTTCTCTTCGCTCCACTCGAGGAATCAGTCCCAAATAATTAAAGAAAATTTAGTAGAATGGAACTCTAAACTCGAGTGAACTTCACCTTTCTTTAGCTCACCTCACAACAAGCCAAAGGTGACCTAGGACAAAATAACATATTACAAATTTGTTGAGTATTGGGGATTTATGGGAAATTCATTTCGATTCTTACCCAATTTGAAGCTTGGCTCCACCAAACTAAAGCCACAACAACAAGAAATCTGCATAATCACCAATACACTATGCTAATTATAATCAACTAGATACCATCTAGCACCCAACAACATATACATTCAACACACGAGAATATATATGATCAGCATATTTTGCACTCTTATTTAGTTGTCCAAACTTAGCATTTAAGTATTCAATGAACATGATTGCTACTCATTTTGGGCTTAATTTTGTCAATATAGGTACACATTACATGCAAAGCGGACATGGAGCAAAAAGAGTGATTTTGGTGCATGATGGGAGTTGAAATAAAGCTTGAAAGCATGGTCGGGTATCGATTGAGAGCAAAAGAGTATCAAGAGCAAAAAGTGGAAAATGATAAAGCAAGAGGCAAAAGAAGAAAGCTCAAGGTCTTATAATGGAATGCATACCGCTGTAGGGCTGTTGTACAAATTAGTTTCTGGAGCTCACGGTCTTACAGTGGAATGCATACCGCTGTAAGACCGATTTAGGAATTGCTATCTGGAGCTCATAGGTCTGCAGCAACAAGCATACCGCGGTAGGACCGTGGTAGGGTTCAAAGCTTCATGAAAATGTCGTTTTAAGTCCATTTCAATCCAAATCAAAGAGGGATAGACTCCTTCTTGGTGCATGACTTTGATAACCTAAAGAGGACTATATAAAGAATTATTCTTGAGAGATTTGAGAGTTTTTTAGAGGAAGGAGAAGTGGATGAAAGATTGAAGACTTTACTATTGAGTTGTATTTTTCTTTTCTTTCTCAATTCTTTGCTATGGATTCCAACTCTTTCTTTTTCTTTTGATTGCAAGAATGCATTGCTAAGTGTTTATAACTAGGGTGAATGATGAAACCTTGACTTTTAATGGTTTGATTTAAAGTTATTTGGTTTGCTATTTCCTTATCCATTTGGCTTGATTGTTTGTTATGTTCATAATGTTGTTTTGATGCTTGATCACCATTGGAATATTTTTGTGATTTGTATTTCTTTTGAGAGATTCAATATGGATTAGACATGGTAGCAAACAACGTAGGGTCCTATAATAGGTAGAGATACCATTATGCCCTATGAAATCATTTAGTGATGATCTCCGTGATTGAATGCATGTTTATATGTTTGAAGGTTGACTAGAGATAGTTAATCTCATATATATACATAGAACTGAATGACCAACAAGAGAGACTTTTGGTTGTAATTTGATCATCGATTTTCAATCTAAGATAATGAATAACAAGACCCGAGTAATGAATAATTGAATCATAGAAGGCCGACAGTGGATTCACAAACCCTAGTGCCTTAACTTTGAGAGTTTTTGCATCAAAGAAATTATTTTGTTTGCATCTTTTATTAGTAAATTAGTTTTCATTATAGTTGAAGTCTTTGTTAATGTTTGTGTTAGGTTAAGATTAAATCAATTAGAGTAAAAGTCAGAAGTTAGTCCTCGTGGGTACTATACTCTATTCATTACTGTATTACTTGTCACGATCTGTCCACTTGCGAGATAGAATTAGGCAAACAATATACATGATAATATGCAAGATACAAAGCTTGAGTAACAACGCTAGTCACTACTTCATCATCACTGCTTGCATTTGAACTTACAATATCTACAACACGAGGTAAAACCTCATGAGTCATAATGACTCAGTAAGGGTGCAAATGAATGTAAATAAGATAATATATGAGATGCAATGACAAGTAAGTATGCATGACTAGCAAGGTATCACTACCCTTCGATCCCACTTGTTTGAGGCAATAACCTTCCAAATTACCCCTAGCATGCATCTAGTCTCTCCCATGGCCATAGGACTCCACTAGACCACTTATAGAACATGTACAACATGCAACGACACACAACATATATTTATCGATTTTACCAGACATTCGCAATGCTGCCCACCCTTGGGGTCATCCCTTACCTGGCTCAAAACCTCTTCTCCCAAGAGCAAGAACGTCAGACTGAACTTCGAACTCTTCTAGAATCACTGCCTTCTCAGTAGAACCTAGATACCATCACACAAAATCCCCATTATATCAAAAATTAAACCAAGGCCTATGTTTTTTCCATACCTCGCAAAAACCCACCCATCAAAAATTTCCAAACAACCCCAACCTAAGGTATAATCCAACCAACACTTATTCTACATTATCTCACATAATGTAAATAACTTGAAAAATATTAATTCAATTATCTTTACCCATTTGGAGGTGAAATCTGACTAAACGTCGACACCAGCATCATCTCCTTAGCTGCCACCTCACGCCCAAATTTCATTTTTGAGCCTCTAGCATGCTTTTCAAGCCCCAAATTAATTTCCAAATTTTTTTCAATTTTCCTATAATTGTTTTGGCATTTTTTTTCCTATTTTATTTCTTTTTATTTCCTTTTTATTTTTTTTTCTTCCCCTTCTTCTTTCATTCTTCATGCACAACAAACCTACACACGACCACCGTCGACCACTGTCGCCTGAGCCTCTGCCAGCCATTGCTGCAGCCATTGCCTCCATCATTAACCACGCTCAACTACAACACAAATGTCGACTGGTTGCTGCTACCACCATAGCGGCTGGCTTCCCCCTCATACATGTTGCATGTGCGCTGCTCACCCATACTTCAGCGCCCAGCCATAGATGCCCTTGGTTGCCTTGCCGCGATCACCCTCGACTGCCTCCCTAGCTATTGTAGCTCCACCAACCACTATTGCAAACCACAGCAGCCACTGCAACTCCACCTATTACTACCTCAGGCCACCGTAACAGCTATGGCCGCCTTTGCTGTTTCAGCCTCCGTTGTTGCCGATCGGTGCCCTCGGTCACCATTTTCAACCATCCATCTCTCTTTCTCTTGATGCCTCTTCTCTCTTCTCTAATCTACCTTCAAGCTTTCTTGGTCATTACTCTCAAATGAGAGAACAATCAAATAAAAATAAAATCACTGTAGAATGCTTGGCCTCCAAGCACGCAAGTACACTTGTATATATATAATTGCACAATAAACCCTTCAATTTCTCATTAATTCCACTTAGGAATTTTATTAATTACACTTGAACCCTTCAAGCCTTAATTGATAATCATCAAGCCACGTAAAATCTTGATTTCTCCAAAATTAATAACCGAGAATTACTCAAAAAGACCAATTTCGTCCCTACGCCTACATAAGACCTTTATTCCATCAAAAAATACTTCAGGGTTGCCTCAGTCACAAAATCAGACCACCCTTAGGGTCCTATTGACTTCTCAGATGTCCCTTACAACCATTTGGTTCTGTCAACTATTCAGGCTTATATAGAAACTTTTTCAAAAACTATTCCCAATTCGATTGCTTTTAACATCATTAGCCTTGACTCAAGACGCTAGCTATAATACCCCATATTTTCGTGAAGATGCCACGTATTTTAAGTGAGTTTAAAATATCAAAAAATATGCTTGAAATGGCAACAAGTGATCGAATCGATCGTAGGGAGTGCCCTAGAGCTTAGATACCTAAGGATAAAGGTATATTTTTAACGAGTGTCTCGAGGTAAGAGTTATGACATTGAAAGAAATAAAATAAGAGACGGTTTTCGGTTAAACTAAGTTAAAGCCTAAAAAGAATGAATGATAGTAAGGGCTTCCCGAAAATCGTACATATCGAGTAATTTTGAGTTATTAATTTTGAGATTTTAAGTATCTTAATAAATTTGATGTTTGAGTGTGTAATTGTAATTAGAGAATTATCCAAATGAAAAAAGGATGAAATTATAAGCTCATGTTGTAAAATATTAAAGTTGAGGACTTGAAATAAGGGCCAAAATGTCATTTGGAAGGAGTTGGGGAATTAGCTTGGATTTCAAAAATTAAATCCATTATAGTTTTGGATTTATAAAGCCATTCAAATATATCTTTGAGTCTTTGGAGTCCATGGCTTAAATTGTGGCAAGTGGCATAATATGATTGGTTTAAGAAATCTACAAATAGGCACCATGGGTTGTTCTCAAATCATTCAAGAGAGTTTTTAGGAGTGAGGCACCCTAAATGGAGAAGCTTGATCTAGAGATAGGGAGGAAGTTCTGCAAGAAGGCGGGACGAAAACGGCGGTGAACAAGCCTCGTCGGAGTTGCGAGTCTTAGCTGGAATTCATCGAAATCAGTCAGAAAAAAAAACGAGGTAAGTCTCTTTTTTGATAATCTTGTAGAGGGGGAAGAGAGGGTCGCTTAGGTTCAAACGAGGGTCAAATAGGAGTTAAAATGAGCAAGTTATGGCCAAAATACGAAAACTGGACAAAGCTGTCTGAAATCTGCTGTGCAGCGCGTGAGTTACACGCGCTGGAAGTGGCTGCGTGTGAAGGCATGTGGCCAACATTCTCTGGGCACGTGAGATGTCCTTTTTCCATGAAATTTTCCAATTATGCCCCTACTTTAATGCCCTTCAACCCTATATAAAAATATTTGAGGTTAGATTTATCAAAACGCTTGTTTTCTACATAAACCTAGGTTGTTTGCAGTAAAATCATACCGTCCAAGAGATAAACCAACAAGGTGAGACTCCTATACTCCAAATCCTATTTTTTATTCTCCTATGAGAGACTTCTATTGCATGAGACGTGTTTTTT
This sequence comes from Diospyros kaki, assembly GCA_036245055.1. Taxonomy (NCBI): domain Eukaryota; kingdom Viridiplantae; phylum Streptophyta; class Magnoliopsida; order Ericales; family Ebenaceae; genus Diospyros; species Diospyros kaki. The sequence continues at coordinate 12,651,815 of BSEG01000009.1, forward strand.
GAAGTTCTTCTATGTAAACTTTTGTTGTTCTCTTACGTGAAATCATGTTGCATATTTAAACTATATTTTTCTGAAAAATATATGTTGTTGGCTTTTTAATTGTTGCATTTATAAAATTCGTGTGGCCATACTATTGCACTTATTTGTTGTTGGCCAAGGGCAAAAGTCGGATATCTCCCGAGAGGCGTTATGCTTACGCCATCGAGAAAGCTCTCGTGGGGAAGACCGTAAATCTAAGGAACAATGAATGTGGTGCTTGCACGACTTCTATGAGGTTGGGCCGAAGTGACATGGTTAGGGACCTACCAAGAGGCGCTATGTGTGCGCCATTGAGAAAGCTCTCATCAGAGGAGGCCGACGTGTTCACGAGGCACTTCAGAGTAGTTCTCGTTGTCTTCTCATACATTTTATATCTGATCATGCATCGATATAAACTATTTTTGGAGTTTCTCACTAGAAGATTCATCTTCTAATTGGACTATGTCCCTGGAATATTCAAATATTTCAGGTTCGACGAGCGGCTCTAAGGGAAAGGAGGTAGCTAAAGAATAAGCTTAAATTACTGCCTGTAGCATGTTTAGCGTATTTTTGTTTATGTGCGATTCTATGTAATTTTGGATATGTTTAAGATGTTCAGTTATCACTTGCTAGAGATGATGTCCATGTAATACATTTTGTAAACATGTTGAATAATTTTATGATAAATAAAGCAATATGATTGTGAACCATATCAAGTTCGATCTAGCTTCTATATTTGAAATTTTAACGCCTGTCTTAGCTATTCGATTATTGGGTTTGTTAACCTGAGAAGGTAAAAATTAGGGTTTTTGGGATATTGTGTGATGTATGATAGCTATTGTGGTATGAAAAATTTTTATATTCCTGAAATCCTAAGTTATAACAAGCTCAAGAAATTTGGGGTGTTACACTCGCCAACCTCGTGCCCTCTTTTTTGGACATCCAAGTCCCGGGGCATTCCCTGCCGTCAATTTGGCAATTTTTATTAATTAATTTCTCGAAACTAACTTTTTGGGCTCTCTAGACCACTCAAGATCCTTTAAAAATAACTGAAAATCTTATATTTTCTAACACCATGTAATACCGAGTATTACAAGAGAAGACAAAGAGACCCACCAAATAATGACTAAAGGTATGTTAATTTTAAATTCAAATAAAATTTTGATGCATTTGTGGTCATGGCATATGCATTAGCTTAGGAATATACTTGGAAATTGGGTTTAGGGTTAAGGATTAAGGCTTAAGGTTTAGCACACCAGAAACCAAGACATTAAGAGAATATGTATCTCATTAAGAAGACAAAAAATTTTGGAGTTAGAATCAAGCATGCTTTGAAAATGATATAGATCATTTTAAGTATGTTTGTAACCACCTTTGAATAGCTACAACGAGAAATTATGTGAAAAACACGTCATACCTGGTAAGCTTGGATGTGTGATAAATGCAAATTAGGATAATTGATGTGTAGTTGAGGTATTCAGGTGACAATATTATCGACAGATGATGGTAGTATCTACCAACTTAAGGAAAACCCAATGGCTATACTTAGGTTCAGGTAGAATCTTTTGAAGTGAGGTAATAAGCCGAGTGTTACCTTAGTTGCTTGGTTAGTCAGGTGAAACTTTTTAGGACAAAATTTCTTTAAAAATGGGAGAATGTAATACCTAGAAATTTTGTGAATAAGTGTTTTGCTGGAAATATTAAATTTTATAGAAATAGATATCAAAATACCCTGAATAGGAGACCGAATCAACTACAAAGAGTACCCCAGAGCTGAGATGTCTAAGAAAAATATTATGTGGTTGACGAGCATCTCGAGACAAGATTTATGACATTGAAAGAAATCAGGACGGAGATAGTTTTCGATACAACTAAGTTGCAGCCTGAAAGACCGAATGATGGTAAGGGACTTCTAAGAAGTCAATGTAACACTAAGAATGTTCATATTTTTCATAAGAAACGACTTTTAAGTGGTTTCGAGATGAAATAAAAGGTTTTGTGAACAAAACATGCATTCGGGCTGAAGTGTAATTTCTTATTTTAGTTGAAAAAGAGTTGAAAATGTTATTTTTCCAAATTCGTTGGGTCAATTGTGAAGTATGAGGTTTGGGAGTTCACGTGGTAAAATCTCAAAGTTTTAGGACTTGAGGAAGAGGGCTAAAATGCAAAATAAATAATCAGATGGGCAAAAGTGTAATTTTTGAAAATTGCTGCTAGCAGCATGGTCGACCTACCACCGTACGTAGAGCCCAAATCTGGCTATGGGACAGTCGGATCTTGTCAAGGTATGCCAAGCATGGGCCTAGGAAGCTTGTGGGAAATGCAATGGCAGGTGATTGGCCGAGGAATGTTCGATTTTTGCCTACAAATAACAAGGGTTTTGGCATAGATTTAGCATACAAATTTCTCAAGTTTGAGAGTGTTTCGAAAGGATTGGTCAGAGAGCTTTGGTTCTTTATGTCAAAAGGAGAAATTCTAGAAAGTTTGGTGAGGTTTCGTGTTGATTTAAAGTTGTTTCGAGGGGTGGCCGAAAAATCATGAGGACACCGGAGTTGGGCCTATAATCAGTCAATTGGAGGCCTTTCAATGGTGTTTTCAGGCCAAGAAGCATGCCATCGTGATCGACTTGAAGGGACCTTCATGTTGGTGCAAAAAGATCAGTGATCAGAGCATCGTTGGAGACGAAAGAAAGGTAGAAGACGGTTGGCACGTGCAACGGGCAAGGCACGTGGGTCATGCGTAAAGGTGTGTGAGTGAGAGGTATTTTCTAAAATTTTTTTTATTATTTATTGAAATTTTTTTATGAATTATGGTGGAGAAAAATTTTGAAAAAACTTTGAGGAGATATTTATTTTGGAATTATTGAGGGAAAAATATGAGGAAAATAAGGAGAAACTATGGAAAAATAGATGTTGGTATTCTTTTGAATAAATATGTAATACCCCAAGAGCGCAGAAAAAGATAGTATATATCGAGGATAATTAAAAAAGGAAACAACACTAACTTGATAACTTTTGGACTGAATGTAGGCAAAGAAGTCCTAGGTTAAGTGTGCTTGAGCTGGGTAGCTCAAGGATGGTGACCCCCTGGGAAGTTCATGTAGGCTCATCAGGATAAGTTGTTATGATCCTTCCTATCGCTTGATGCGGGATGTTATGAAATATGATATCCACGGATCGTTAAAGCTCGAGATTGAGTAATAGTAAGATTATTTGAGGCTTTGCACGAAAATTGAGATTGGCACTAGTTTCGAGGTGTTTTGAGTTTCTCTTAAGGTGAGTGTTCGCCCCTATAACTCGGTTTATGGTGAGTAGTTCTACTTAAAACTTGGTTTATTTTGGGTGGCTCAACCCTATACTTGATTTGTTTTATACAAACAGTTTGACATATGATAGGTTGGTTTCATATGGGATGTTCGTCCCAAAATGTTTCATACATATGCATTGAATTTTATGCATTAAAATACATGCATTAAAATGTTGATTTTATATGATGCATATTATGTGTTGCGGTATTGGCATATTTATGTGTTGTCCATGTGAGATGTGAGATGTCAACTTGGGATGTAGCCCTTGAGTAATAGCACTAGGGATGCGTGCCAATGAGTAATGCCCACTTGTAGTAAGAGTTGACAATGGACACCACCCCAGCGTGTTTACAAGTGGCGAGGCTAAAAGTGAACACCACCCTGGATTTTGCTCAAGTGGTGGGGCTCCACCCCAGGTTCCTTTGAGTGATAGCATTATTTCTCAGGTGGACGTTGATCCCAGGGATAGTGCTAATGTGACCCTCCCTTGGCCAAGGCTGTGTTGAGTTCCAAAATGTTTTTAAGTGGGAACGTATGCTTGACATGATAATGGGGTGATACCCAAGTTTATGCATTAATGTTGCCCTTCTTAAGTAAGATTGTATTATGCTAATGTGTCGATGTGATTATGTTGCCTTTAGAGAGATTGCTCTTTTCTCGTGGTATGAGTTAAGTGCTATATGGGATTCTCTTGGGTTGGGACATGTCGGGATATGTTAGTTTATTCATGGTCTTGCATATTTCATGAAAATGTTTTAAACTCTCACTTAGATGATTCAGCATCTAATTTTGACTATGTCCCTAGAATATTCAAACGTTTCAAGTGAAAGCAGTGGCACCAAGGGGAAAGAGGTTATTGAGATGTAGCCGTTGATTACATAGGTGATCCTTAGTATATCTTTCGACTATGTCTGAGGTGTTTAGTCGCTGCTAAGAGATGAGTCTCTATGTATTTTTTTATTTTTTTTAAATATCATGTCAAACAATGGTATGGTTTCTATATTATGAATAAAAGAATTACGATTATGTATCATTGGAGGATTCAATCTTGCTTCCGCATTTATGATGATATCACCTATCTTAGCTTATTAATTATTAAGTTTGATATGCTTAGAATGTAGGATTGGTATTGTCGGGAAATGATTTATGTTAAGTGTATGTTGGAAAAAAAAAATTTTCAAAATCCCGGGTTAACGCACACTTGGAAAAGGTGGGGTGTTACAGCCCCCTTCAACAACCATCCACCCAACTGCTATGAGGTGCTTGTTGACTGTTAATTCAAACAAGAGCGCTGGACTTCCTTGGGTTAGTTAAGTAATCTCTTCTTGGTGTTCCGTCACTAGTGAATTTATGTCTAATCACTCACACTTTGTGCTCTTTATCTCTTCAATGTGCCAATATCGCGACAACCTGCAACATTTTAGGGGCGACGTAACCACCAACCACCTAGTCTGAAAATCATCTAATTTATGAGGATTGCCCTTAAACAACCTAAACTTAATATGCATCCTTTGGAGGACACAAATTCTTTCTCCTCCTTTATGGTTCAGACGTGGTAAAAGCAGTGTAACAGAAAGGTAGTCAGTTCTACCTCGCACTCCTTGCACAAGGAAAAAAATGCCACTAGCATGGCCCATCCATTTGGATGTAACTAGCCCGACACTAGCATCTCTTCTTCCAAATATTGCATCCCAAAAGGGTGCATCAGAATCCTGATGAGCCTAAAATGCAATGGCAAGTGCACTAGTTGATCAAGTAATAAAATGAATGAGTAAACTATCGTTCTCACGGGGACTGTCGAAACAAGAATCAAAATGGAGCAATCCTATTCTTTATCTAAAAAAATCGAATTAGAGACAATATCAACTAACTACAAAATAAAGTAAGAAGAATACGACGTATCAAAAATAGCAAAATAAAGAACAATCGGATGGATTAAAACAGAGAGATAAGATAGCTAAGTAATTCGATTCACCTATGAGAATATTGTAATCCTTACCAAATAAGTTAATTAGATGGATTTTACTTAGATGTGACGACGAAATTTCATAACTTATTTATTATTCTTTGGTTCGGGTATAACAAAACTATCGCTAATCACTAATTCTACACTTGGTCCATGTAAAATCAATTAATTAATGATGCATTAGGTTTTGTGAAATTCACTAACTCAAACCACTAATTCAAGAAAATTCAAGTTACCGCAGAGATGAATATTCATACTTGGTTCGTTTCAATATGCAATCTAAGTTATGTGATATGCAAAGCTTAACATCGAATTACTTGGTCTGTATCATCTATGTTCATAAAATCATTTAACAGGAGATCAGGCTGTCAAAGCAGTAATAGTCATATCACATAATCACATGAAATAAACATCAATCAAATTAACCAACAATAGTATCAATCACAACATTGTCTCGCGGCTATCTCGTTACCTTAGCTAATAAGAAATTCAACCAACCATGATAACAAAAATTATCATAATTAAACTCCAGAAAAATATTATTAAAATCCATGAATTAATTCATGAACAAAAAAATTAACAATCAAAAAATTAATTCAAAATTCTTCTCTAGAATTAGTGATTTTCATGGCTACTTTGCTTTTTCGTGCGGCTGCAATTAATCTCCTCACTATGCGACTGCAATTAATCTGCAATCTTCCTCTGTGCGTTGCCTCCCAGATCACTTAAGTCCCTATGTGCTTGCTCTGCTCCTTAATTTCCTTATGTCCTTGTCGTTGCCTTCAATTCCTTCTTACGCCATCGCAATTCATCAGTTCTCCCAAAATCTCTTAATATTATTATTATTATTATTATTATTATTATTATTATATATATCTATATATCAATTCCACACAGACAGCCCACACAAAGCCCATGTTCACATTAGTTCTATGACACCCGTAATCTTAAAAGCATGATTAATAATAATAATATCCATATGAAATTCAAAGTTTAGCGTAGACGAAAACTTGAGAAACAAAACTTTAATAAACTTAAGTAAAGTTTCAAACATAATAAGATTCAGAGTATCTTTCATGTAAATAAAAAGTTTGGTACTGAAAACATGGCTTCAATAGAAGAAAGAGAGACTTAGCGAATATAATCGCATCCATACTGGGAAATCCGGACTTAAATGAGACTTGTTTTTTTTTTTTTCATAAACTTATATAAGGTTTAAGGACATACGGTGTAGCAATAGTATACATCTATCATAAGAGTGTAATATTGAAAATCTTTCTAATACAAGAAGAGAGAAACATCATTTCGACTATTAAAAATTATCTTCAAATAGCTACTAGATTTACATAAATCCTTTTAAAAGAGCCACCATGTTCCACGTTCGTTCTCCAGTCTCCTCATTCATAATCACCTGGGGGAAAAATATGGGATGAGATTCTTGCGAGTCTCAGTAAGTTCAAGAGAACCATCATATGTATTTAAACAAGTCATGACATAACATAACATAACATAACATATCATATGGAGACACGAGAGGTTCCACCAACTTGCAGGGGTAAGAACCCTCGCGCGTAGCGCTACCGAGCTCCGGTTCCAAAACTTGCGTGAACATAACATAACATAACATGAGGGACCACATAACATAGTTCATAGTCATGCTTAAACATCATAAATAGTTCATAATATACTTACCTTAATTTGGTTGATGAGATTTGAACGTTAAAGGCTTCACCTTTACAAAAAGCTCGAAGCACTCCCGTTTAGCATGAATTTATCCCAACTTAGAATGAGGAAACCCTTAGCCATGAGCCCTATTTATAAGCTTGGAAACTTGGCCACCAAGTAAGTCACAATCATTTCAAATCTTTTCTAAATCTTTCAAGATATTCCAATCATTTCAAATCTTCTAAAATATTCTCTAATCATTCCAAATCTTCTAAGATATTCTGTAATCATTCCAAATCTTCTTAGATTTTCTGTAATCATTCTTATCTAAATCAAATCTTATCCAAATAAGATCTTATCAAATCTTATCCAAATCAAATCAAATCTTATCCTTAAAGTCATCATGAGGCTTAACCTTTATCTCTAAAGTCATCATGAACCTTTATCTTATCTCTAAAGTCATCATGAGCCTTCATCTTATTTCTAACGTCATCATGAGGCTTCATCATTATCTCTAAAATCATTTATGAGGCTTTTCTTGAATCTCCAATATGCCCTTCGTAAAAAGATTTCAAGAATTACACTTTGGCCCAAACTTTTCAGGTAATTTCACTTAGACCTTTTTCAACTTATTCCCTAGACCAATTTTTAATTGCATTTTAGTCCCCGAAAAAAGGACTAATTACGCTAATGCCCCTAATCTTTAGGTAAATTGCACTTTTACCCCAACCTCAAAAATTACGATTTTGCCCCTGACTCAAAAACTGAACTTCTCTTTAAAGACCTTTATAACCCTTTGAAATATCCTAAAACGTTCTCTTTAAAATTCTGAAAAAATATCGTTTCGATATCCCTCTGTCAATTTCGAAAAACTGCACTTACGTCCGAATCTTCGTTTTAGCTACAAACCCTTTTGTTTCTTCAAAAAACTACTGAAGGGTTACTCTATATGCCAAATATGAACTTCCTCGCGGTTCCATTGACTTCCCGAATGCCCCGTACGATAATTCGGTATTTCAGCCTAAATCACAATTGCCTTTTTAGCTGTACCGGGAACCGTTCCTGATCCAACTTCTTTTGATGCCTAAAATCATAACTCGTATTACTTGTCGATACTATACCATTTTCCTTGGCTATCTAGGGTCCAGGGTACTCTCTCTGACTAATTCGATCGTCCAAAGTTGCGTTAGTGTACCCTATGGTCTTATTTTCCACAAAGTCCATTTATGCCTTTCACTAAATACCGTTTATATCCTCAAATCATTCCTAGGTATTACATTATATTTCAGTTTAAAAATCTTGGGCATTACAAGTTCACTTAATAAATTAATATGTAATAATATAAATAATATAATATATAATATAAAATATAATATTTAATATATTATTAATTATATTATAATAATAATTATTTATAATCTTTATTTCTATTTCTATTATAATATTAATTTTGAAATTAACTTTATAATTTTTTTATTTTTATTTTTATTTTTTTAACCCAAACACTAAGTAGTATTCCTTAAAATAACAAGAAATACTAAAAATTAAATATATGTAAAGAAAACTCAAAACACTAGACAATTCTAAGTAAAAACATATATAAAATACTAAAAACACTACTTAGTTATGACCAATAAATGTGAATAAATTCCCACATCAAATCCTAAGTCTCGCTTTCAAGCTATCCAAATAAATTGCTACCCCGCCTCCTTAAATAGTAGTCATAACCTCCTTGGCTTTCGGACCCTTTGGTTTCCACAATTGAGGAATGTGGTACGCCTACGCACAACCATCAGCTATTTTGCCTTTTAGAACTGTGGGCTGTATCTGCTAAGGGGAAATGGTAATTTTAGTAGGAGGTTGTGAAGAATCCATTTTACTTAAAAGAGTTTGTTTTTTCAAAGCAAGGATTCTTATAAAAACTCTGAATCTCCAGGAGTCAGGATTAGCAAAAAGTCTCCAGGACAATTCGAAGAGTCTTCGGGTTCTCTGGATAACTTTGGCTCTTCATGGGAGAAATGTGGCCCATCAGGAACCACTACATATTTATAGTCCAAGTCCTCGAAAGTCTAAGACTTGCTAGAAATCCCCTTGGAGACTTTCCCCCAGTGACTCATATGTGGTACCCACATTTTTTACTCTTTCCTTCACCATTCAGCTCAAGGTAAGGGTGGGGAGCTATTGTTGTGGGCTGCCCTAGAAAATTCCAAAAATCCTAAGAAGTGTCCCACTAAGTCTTAAGACCCCATATAGTCTCCCAGGACGAGAGTCCCTAGGATGGTCAAGCCTTGCACCTTGCATAGCCCGAAGACTCCCTTAGAGTCATCCAAACCAAAGTTACTCGGTGGCCCCAAAGACTCTTTTGGTCCACCCGGAGACACTCATCGAGGCACTTTCACAACGAAGATATCTCTAGGCTCTCTAACCTTACCCGATGTATCATCCTGAAGAGTCTGGAAACTCTCATCTGTGGAACCCACCAAATGTCTATAAATACCCATTTACTTCCAGTCAAACATATATTTTTCCTAACAACACTTGACTCACACACTCTCTCTAGGACCCAGGACCTAGAGACTTAAGACTTCAAACTCTAAGATTCTAATCTATAGATAACTCTTCGAGTGCCTACTTACCCAAAGACACACACCACTTACCTCATACACACATACTCTACTTACACTTACATTCTACTTCAAGACAACAGTGTCTGACTTAGGCATTGGAGAGCCAACATGGAGAAGATCCCCACGTGCCTTTTTAAAGACCTATGTGTCTGCAAACTCATCCGAGATAGCAATCCCAAAAGACAAGATGAAGGTTCCCCCCAGAGACTCTTTGAGACCCTCCTTTCCTTGGTCCCCCAAGGAAGATGACCTTAAAAACCCTAAAGACCCCATCTAGGTGCTTAAAACTCCAAGCCCCCCGAGGTAGCTGATCAAGCTCAAACCTAGTTAACTCCTTGAACGGCATCCTGAATGTCTCTCTCTTACGGAGGGGCTCTATTTTGGTTGATCCCAAGATAAATAAATTTAATTATTGTAGTTAGGAAACAACATTAGTCTCACATTCTAAAACTATTTGTCATTATTGTGGACATTTCATAAACAAATGTTTTATAAGAAACTATCCCACTAAATTTAAGCAAATATGGGTTCCAAATGAAACTTTCAATGCTAACAATGGTGAATCCAAAATGATTTGGGCACCAAAATCTTGTGGATAGTTAAATTTTGTAGGTACGCTTGACATCCAAATAAAGTTACATAGTCAAATCATTAAATGATGAATCAAGCAAGAAGGAAAGAGTGAACTGAAGAAGAAAATCACCCTCAAATGAAGTATCATTGATTACCGGAACCAAGAGTAAGAAAATTTTAAAATTCAACCTTGGTGGTATATCTCTATCCCACAACTCTCCATGTTTATGATAATTTTGATGATTTTTTATGATTTTTGAATTATGGGCTTATATTTTATGATTTTTCTTACAAATATATTTCTAAAAGTTTTAATAATATTGGTGGGACTTAGCAGAAGTTTGATTATACCAAATTTATCGAACCTAACCAATTGAACTTGTTGATTAGGTTCAGTTATTTACTTTCCTTTCTTGGTTTGGTTAGTTTTTTTTAGAAAATCAATTATCAATTCAGTTTTTGCACAAGGTTGGTGCATTTTTTGTTTTATTTTTAGAGCTTTATGTGGGTTGGATTGAGTGGCTCAATGCTTTATTTATAATTATATCACGTTTTTCTTCATTTTAGTAGTTCAAGCTCTGAGAGTTATGTCATACTTTGTTCTTTTCAGAGGCATCTAATGCTAGGATTGATCTCGCAAATCATTAAGGTAAGATTCTAGCAGCTATGTATCCAAACCTTTCATAGATATACAGTTCTTGTCTAGTGCTGAGATTAACCCAATTTAAGTGTTTGGTTCTTTAGCTTTTACCTTACTTTCTTGGGACTAATTTTTCCAATAATTTTGTAACAGGCTAATATACAGTTCTTGTCTTAAAACGGCTTCAACATCATCATCTTGCAATGTAAGTACTATGTGATAACATTGATCATTGCATACAAACATAATGCATAACAAATATGTTTTTTATTAGCTTAGAAAGTATGCATAGCAAATATGTTCTCCTTGTTTTTTATTAGCTTAACAAATATGCTTTTAAGATTGGATATCATGCATCTACTATCAAGCTTTAATCCAAATCGTGGAAGTGCTAAAGTTTGGATATCATGCATCTATTATCAAGCTTCTTATCTAAATATCCCACCGCCTAAGTTTCAGTGCCCTATATCTCAACATTTACATAAAGTGCTATAGTTATAGAAAAATAAGTTGTTTCAATCTCTCTGGGAACTGTGTGATACAACTTGTTGCCTACAAAGATCCTAGGTTTAACACCCGCACTTTCTTTTTGTTCTTTTCACTCAAATTATCTGACATTTTAGGCTCCAGGACAAATATTGAAGTTGTTTACAGAACCACAAACAACCCCTTAATTTTTCTTTTTAATCACAAGCCTATAACTTATACTATCTAGATATGAACTTGTCATTCTCTAAGACACAAATCAAATGACAACAAAGGATGAATTACATATTCTTGATGGTGTACTATATTGACAATAATTGGACATTGAAGAAAAAAATCTTAAACTTTTGTCCAATATCTACTCATAAAGGTGATGTCATTGCTATGACAATTGATAAACGTCTCATGGGATGAAAACTCGATAGAGTTTTTACATTGAAAGTGGATAATGCTAGTTCAAATGATGTTTTGTGGGTAACTTCAAGAAAAAGAAATGGCAAATTGGGATGCTAGCATTATGAATGGCCATTATTTGTATATGAGGTGTGTGACTCACATAATAAATATAGTTGTACAATATGGGTTGAAAGATCTAAATGAATTGATAACGAGAGATAGGAATGCAGTGAGATATATTAGACAATCCCCAGTAAGAATGAGAAAATTCAAAGAATGTGTTGAATTGGAAAAAATAGACTGTAAGGGTTTGTTGTCGTTGGACATTGCAACTAGATGGAACTCTACCTACTCGATGTTAAAGACTACTCAAAAGTTTGAGAGGGCTTTTGAGAGATTTGATGAGGAAGATCCTTGTTTTAAGATTGATCTTGGTACGAGCAATTGGAATAATAAGTTGCAAGAAGTTTTTACTACTAATGGGAGACCCAAGCCAGAGGATTGGACAAAGGGTAGAATGTTTGTTACATTGTTGCAATAGTTTTTTGAGGTAACTTTTCAAGCATCGAGTTTATCATATGTCACCTTCAACACATTTTTCCACGAGATTAGTATCATTTATTGTCTCTTATAAGAGTGGCAAGAGTGTGACCATTTTGAGTGGAGTGAAATGGCAGAAAAATGAAAGAAATGTTTGATAAATATTGGGGAGATTCGAACAAAAAAAATCACCTAATTTATATTGTTGTGGTGTTTGATCTTAGGCACACGTTAAAGTTTATGGAGTATGCACTTAAAGAAATGTATCTGAGTGAGAAAGGAGTTGGTGCAGTTTTGTCATTAAAAAATGCAATGTATGCATTGTATAAAGAATATAAGAAAAAGTTGGCACCTTGAGGTAAAGTAGAAGAGCCATCTAAAGTGTCTACTCCAACTGTTGTGGAGAATTTTGAGAAGGAAAAATCTAGAAGAACAAAGCTGCTTATTTTTTGTTTCAAAAAGCATAAATCTGCCAATGGTAGTAGTTCTACTAATGTGCATTCTAAATTGGGTCAGTATTTTAGTGAAATGTTCAAGGAGGAAAATGATGACTTTAACATTTTGAATTAGTGGAAAGCTAATTATTATCGATTTCCTATTTTATCATCTAAGGCTCATGATGTGTTAGCAATTACAGTTTTTAGTGTTGCATCCATGTTTACCTTCAGCACTGGAGGTTGAGTACTTGATCTATTTAGGAGTTCTGTATATCCTAAAGTTGTTGAAAATTTGATTTATACGCAAGATTGGATTCAATCATCTACCACCCCAATGAATGTTGAAGAAGATTTGGATCATATTAAACAACTTGAAAAAGGTAAACTCAGTTTTACTCTTTTTAATTTTTTTTTAAATTTTAGTTAAATACTTGTTACTTCGAAATTAATTAATTAATTTTGCGTATTGACTTTAGACTTAGCAAAAAATACCGTAAACAACCTCGCACCTATGGAAATTTAGATTTTTAAAGATCTCATGCATTTGTAAGTGTTGTTGCTCAAATACAACAATTAAAATTTCTAAAGAAGGATGGGATAGTCGTGGATGCCGTAGATTCCGAGATGTGAACAAAGCGCCCCTCGAAAGGCTATCGAAGCTTGCCGTAGAGGATTCCAAAGGTGACACTGATGGGACTTGCAAATCTGGGACGTCTTCAATCTTTCGAAGCTGCCCTGATCTATCTTCCGAAGATGCCCTGATCTGTCTTCCGAAGCTGCCCTGATCTGTCTTCCGAAGCTACCCTGATCTGTCTTCCGAAGCTGCCCTGATCTGTCTTTCGAAGCTACCTTGGACGGTGTAACACCTCGCCCTATACAGGCGTGTTACTATAAGGAAATTCCCGGGGATTCTTTTTTTTTTTTGTTTATTTCTCACCAAGTCTGATACTCGTGGCGCCTGTGAGCACAATCTTCACATGCAGATGAAAACCCCGAGAGTTCCAGTCTTGCTCGTTAAGTTAAAAATAACATAATTTCAACCGAACGAGATAATACAGACACAACGGAATACTTAATTAATCAAAATGACGTGGCCTACCACGTGTTACACAAGTTGTTTCCTATCAACATACATATAACAATAATACCAAAAGTTTACATCACCGACGTACAAACGTTCATACATATAATAAAATAGGTTACTATGCTACCAAATGATACAATGACTATCACATATACACCATTGGCTCCCCGGCCTCGTCCTTGGCCTCGCAGCTGTCCCTAACTGGAACGTTGAATGTTCCAGGGGCATAACCCAGGTTAGATGAATAAACATCTAAGTGAAGGCACGAAACAGATTATGAAATGTAGTGAATGATATGTGAGCATGGCATACTAATCGACAACATGTATGACACGTCCAACTTGAGAATTTTCCTGACAAGCTTAATCCCCGGGTGCCCTACCGTGTCACTCGGTTACCAGTCTCGGATGCCCTACCGTGTCACCCGATCACCAATACCGGCCCCGGATGCCCTACCGTGTCACCCGATCGCCAGGACTAACCATGTCCCATTCCCAAGAAGACCCCGACCGCCCCATATGAACCCAATGAAGTAATGAAATTAGACTTTAAATGATATAAAAATGCACACGCCATGCACTAACGTTTTGAAGTAAATCAATTTATGCAATGTAGCGAAAGTCAACACCATGATCTTGAGTATAAAACTTGTAAAATAGACTAAGTCTAGGAGGGTATAATAGCTCACTAGAACTCACCAAATGCGTTTTTAAATACTTAAAAGACGAGGATAAGCTAGAATCAAGCCACTCACCTCAATTCGGAAAAGTCTGGATTTCGCCTCGAAAAACGTGCCACACCTCGAAAATTGTGTAAATCCTCTTCCAATGACCCAAATGACTCCTATTTCATCATTTAACACCTTTGGAATCAACATTCTATTTTTCCCTAATTTTCTCTATTTTTATTTAATTTTTAAACATCTATACCTTCGGAAATTCATAAAAAATACCAAACATCTTTTTTTTTTTAAATTTTCTTCCATGATAATTCCTAAAATAATTCAACAAAAATTCTGAAATTAAAAACACTCAAAAACCCTACCTCACGCGCCCTCACGCGCCACCCCTATGCCCTGCGAGTGGGATTCACGCGCCGCCGCACAGTCTTCTTCTCCGGTTGTCTTCTCCGATTCCGGCGACGTCCAATGCCCTAAATTCCTATGGGGGCTTGTAGATCTCTTCAAGGCGACCTCAATGGTGCCTTTTTTCGTCGGAAACTGTGGCCGGAAGTGGGATTAAAAGCGAGTTGCAGGTCGCGGCGGCCGATTTTCTGATTTTCCGGCCAAGCTTCGAAACCCTCCAAAATCTATACCAAACGATCCAAAACTCTCCAGAATTGATCCTTGGATCACTAAGAACAAAAGCCCCTTATCCCTCAAGTTCGATTCAAGCAAAAACTCGACAATTTTGAACGATTTTTGATTTTGAACCCTCGGCCGAACACCCCCTTTTATAGTCGATTTTTGCTCAATTATTCACCCGATCTTGCTCGTCCTCATCCCTTTAGCCCAAATCTAGCTTCTAAATAGATCAAATAGCACTAAATCATGAGATTTGGTCCTTAAAAGTTTCGGCCGAATCGGCGGTCACTTCCCCATTAAATCCGATCGTTTCGAAACTATTTCCGGCCAATAGCAAGCCTTAACAGCTTCATCATCACCTGAAGCTACTCTAGCCACCTCCAGGCGACCTTCCCGACGCCTCCAGAGGTGGCTGCCGGCGGCCATGTGCGGCCGGTCGGTTTCACACAATGCAATTTTTCAAAAATTGCATTTTTTCCCCTATTTTCTTAATTTGACATTTTTGGTCCTTTCCTTTGAGTCCC
The DNA here is from genome assembly GCA_036245055.1 of Diospyros kaki. NCBI lineage: Eukaryota > Viridiplantae > Streptophyta > Magnoliopsida > Ericales > Ebenaceae > Diospyros > Diospyros kaki. The sequence goes on from BSEG01000009.1 coordinate 12,667,381, forward strand.
TGATCTTTCTAAATATACCATAATGACCCTCAAGTTCTATATTTTCCATTTCCTTTTGGAATTTCTGAAAAACTCGTTGATTCGACCTCCCACTGACATTTTGCAAAAACTACACTTTTGCCCGAACTCTCTTAATTGCGTGCTTTTGACCTCAAACCTATGAAAATCCCTAATTTTATCAAATATCATCTAGTTGTGCCATTTTTCCTTAATTGGCTTGTCTTAACTTGGTCATTCGTCCTTCGCTTAAGTTTCAAATATTGCATTTTAGCCCGAAACTTTGCTAAATATCGTTTTGACCCATATCTTCGAAAATTCTCTTATTATTTAATACCGGGTATTACATCTTCCCCCTCTAAAAAGAAATTTCGTCCTCGAAATTACTAATTTACAATATCAAAATAAATGTGGAAAAGAAATCTTCATTTCTTCTTCGCGTTCCCAAGTTGCTTCTTCTTCGTCATGATTGCCCTATAATACCTTTACTAAGGGAATAACCTTGTTTCTTAAGACTTGATCCCTTTGATCTAGGATTTGAACTGGTTCCTCAGGGTACGTTAGATCATTTCATATCTCAATGGTCTCATTCCGAAGTACCTGCGTAGGGTCTGGCTCATGTTTCCGTAGTTGAGACACATGAAACACGTTGTGGATGTTTGACAATACCACAGGCAAAGCTAATCTGTAAGCCACTAGTCCAATCTTCTCCAAAATTTCATAGGGTCCTATGTATCTTGGGCTTAATTTCCCTTTTCTTTTTCCTCGAATCACAGATTTAAATGGAGAGACTTTCAAGTATACCTTGTCACCGACCAAAAATTCCAGGTTTCGCCTTCGTCGATCAGCGTACGATTTCTGACGACTTTGACTTGTCCTCATTTTCTCCTGTATTTGCTTAATCTTCTCGGTAGTAGTCTGAACAATCTCAGGTCCAATTAATCCGACTTCTCCAGTTTCTACCCAGCAGAGTGGTGTTCTGCATTTTCGCCCATATAATGCCTCGTAAGGAGCCATTCCAATGCTGCTGTGGTGCCCGTTGTTGTAGGCAAATTCTACCAACGGTAGATGTTTCTCCCAACTTCCTGATAATTCCAAAATGCATGCCCTCAACATGTCTTCGAGTGTCTGAATTGTTCGCTCGGACTGTCCGTCAGTCTGAGGGTGATAAGCTGTACTAAGCTTTAATTGTGTTCCCATACACTTGTGGAAACTTTCCCAAAATCTTGACGTAAATCGTGGGTCTCGATCTGACACTATACTTGCAGGAATTCCATGTAATCGTACTATTTCCTCAATGTACAGCTGAGCCAAAGCATGAGTTGGTTGCCCTATCTTAATAGGTAAGAAATGTGCCGACTTGGTCAGTCGATCCACTATTACCCAAATAGCATCGTTTCCTTTGGGACTTCGAGGTAAATTGGTCACAAAATCCATAGTGACGTGGTCCCATTTCCACTCGGGAATCTCCAATGGTTGTAGCTTCCCTCCCGGTCGTTGATGCTCAATTTTGATACGTTGACAGGTATCGCATTGTGCCACGTACCGTGCCACGTCCTTTTTCATTCCTGGCCACCAATAAATTTCCCTAAGATCCTTATACATTTTGGTGGATCCTGGATGTATTGTGTATCTTGCCCGATGAGCTTCTCCTAAAATAACTTGTCTTAAACCTTGATCCCTTGGCACGTATGTTCTTCCTTGAAATCGGAGTATACCATCACGGTAATTGAATTCAGGTGCTTTAACTTGATCGTTCTCGTCTAACCACTGACTTCTTCTTGTGTCTGATTGTAGAGCTAATCTGATTTGACTTATCACATCAGGTTGAATTGTCAGATTTGCCAAATATCCCTTGATTGGTTTAGGCTTAACACCTACTGTCAGGTGGCTAAATTCCTCGATCATCATGTTAGCCACAATCTCAGAGCTTCTTCGGCTAAGAGCGTCTGCAACTATGTTTGCTTTCCCTGGATGATAGGAAATGGTACAATCGTAATCGTTTAAGTACTCCATCCATCTTCTTTGTCTCATGTTTAATTCCTTCTGAGAAAATATGTACTTCAAACTCTTATGATCCGTAAAAATCTCAAATTGCACCCCGTAGAGATAATGTCTTCACAACTTCAAAGCATATATGATAGCTGCTAATTCCAAGTCATGTGTTGGGTAGTTCTGCTCGTGTCTTTTCAATTGCCGAGACCCGTAAGCAATTACTTTCTCATCTTGCATTAAGAGACACCCCAACCCTATCCCAGAAGCATCACTATACACCACAAACTTTCCTGACTCAGTTGGCATTGCTAAAATCGGTGCCGTAGTCAATCGTGCCTTAAGTTCTTGAAAACTTTGCTCACATTTATCACTCCATTCAAATTTCACTTCTTTCTGCGTCAGTCGAGTAAGTGGAGCAGATATCTTTGAAAATCCTTCTACAAATCTTCTGTAGTACCCAGCTAGTCCAAGAAAACTTCGGATTTCCCCAATGGTCTTAGGTGCTTGCCACTTTTGAACTGCTTCTATCTTTGCTGGATCGACAGCTATACCTTCTGCAGAAATTATATGTCCAAGAAATGCCACTTGAGTAAGCCAAAATTCACACTTCGAGAATTTGGCGTACAACTTATGGTCCTTTAAAGTCTGCAAGACTATCCTTAAATGTTCTTCATGATCAATCTCACTTGTAGAGTATATCAAAATATCATCTATGAACACTATCACGAACTTGTCTAGGTAAGGCCTAAAAGTTCGGTTCATTAAATCCATAAATGCAGCAGGTGCATTGGTCAATCCAAACGGCATCACTAGATATTCGTAGTGACCATACCGTGACCGAAATGCAGTCTTGGGTACATCTTCTGGTTTGATCTTCATTTGATAGTACCCTGACCGAAGATCTATCTTAGAAAATACTCTAGCTCCTTGAAGTTGGTCAAACAATTCCTCAATCCTAGGCAAAGGGTACTTATTCTTTATGGTTACCTTGTTTAACTGTCGGTAGTCAGTACACATACGTAAGGTACCATCTTTCTTTTTCACGAACAATATCGGAGCTCCCCAGGGCGACACACTTGGTCTGACAAATCCTTTGTCGGTCAAGTCTTGTAGTTGCTCCTTCAATTCCTTCATCTCAGCAGGGGCCATATTGTACGGAGGTATGGATATTGGCTGTGTATTTGGTACAAGATCTATCGAAAATTCGATTTCTCTTAGAGGAGGTAATCCTGGTAATTCCTCGGGAAACACCTCAGGATACTCATTCACAACCCTCACTGACTCCAATTCGAGACTTTTCTTTCCTGATTCGGGTTTGGATGACTGTAGCGTATGCAAAGTAATGCCATTTTCTCTCTTAATCTTCCTACTTTGACCTTGGAACACAGTCCACTCTCCGTTAGGCTTGGGTATGCTTACAGTCTTACTCTTACAATCTATTTTGGCCTCATGAAGTGATAGGAAATCCATTCCGATAATTATGTCGAAATCTTGAATGTCTAACACCACGAAATCAATCTTGAAGTCTTCTGATCCCATACTAAAAATACACTCGCGGCACCCTACCGCAGTTCTTAAAGTTGAACCCATAGGAGTGGCTATTACCATTTGATAACCCAATTCCCTAGGTTCTAATTGTAAACTTTCTACTGATTCATGCGACACGAATGAATGCGTAGCACCTGGATCTATTAAAGCATGAACTGGAATATTCAAGAAGAACAGTGTACCTTCAATAACTGCAGGATCGGCCTCGGCATCCTCACAAGTCAGATTGTACACTCGGCCTGGACGAACATTTTGTGTACTTCCACTCTGTGGTTCCATCTTCTGTCTTTTTGAGCAATCGCGCGAAATATGCCCTGGTTGACCACAGTTGAAACACACTACTTTTCCCTGATATCCAACCTGGGGCGTTGCTTTGTTCTTTGGGCAGTTTCTTCCGATGTGGCCTTCTTCGCCGCATCCGTAACATTTTATAACACATCGTTTTCCAAAGTGTTTCTTCTTACACCGAGGGCACTTCCCATCGCCCTTTGGTTGAGTCATCGTATTGCCTGAGTTACCACTCTTACTTCCTTCCTCTGTCTTGATGATCTTAGCTCGTGTCAGATTTCTTTCTATGGTCAAAGCTCGGTGCAATGCTTCTTTGTAAGTTTCAATGTCCCATCCACTCAGAACTTGCTGGAGATGTCCTTGTAATCCTGAAACAAACTTTTGTGCTTTCTGACTCTCGTCAGTCTCGTACATGGGCACGTACTTAATCAGTTGGATAAACCGATTATCATATTGATTCACATTCATCTCATCCGTCTGCTTAAGCCTCATAAATTCCCAGATTCTTTCTTCCTTCCAACTCTTAGAAAAGTACTTGGCGTTAAATTCTTCCTTGAATACCGCCCAAGTATACATTGGTGCATCCTCGCTTTCAGCTTCACGTTCCTGTTGAGACCTTATCAATGAACGCTCGGTAGACTGCCACCATCGACCTGCTTCTTCCTCCAGTGTGTAGGTTGCACATCTTACCTTCTCCTCTTCACTACATTGGAGATGTTGAAGTAGTTTCTCGGTCTGTTCTAGCCAGTACTCGGCTGCGCTAGGATCATCGCCAGTCCTTCCTCTGAACACAGGGGATCTCAAATGTCGGTACCTCTCTAATGCCGTGGTCGTGTGTCGAGTAGGCTCCTCTCGACTCACGTAAGTCAGCATATTTTCCAAAAATCGCTCCATTCGCTCAAACCGGTCTTCACTGGAGCTTGATTCTCCAACATACCTTCGATTTCCTCCTGAGTGATTTCTGTGATCACCCATATCTTCAGGATTATTTTCTTCTCTTCTCCCGCTTTCAGCATGGGCTGCATTTCGAAGTCTTCGTGTATTCACCATCTGAAGTGAATCACGGAAATAAATTATGCACAAGACAAAATTGTTTCTATACAAAGGGACAGTTTTATTTCTTTATATTATCCCATAAACAGAACAACTTAGTACTACTGAAAAAGAAATAGACATAACATCTTAGTATATTTTATATCTACATATCCCTTCCTTCTTCAGTCACTTCGTCGGCCTTGCTCAGTAGTTCTTTGGCCTCCAGATCCAGGACTCTTTGTGGTCCCCATCACTGTCGGATGCCACCGAGGGTCCTTCGTCGTCATCTTGGACTTCCTGAGTCTCCTCATCTGATTCCTCGTCAGAGCTAATATCTATGACCTCATTTGCGAGATTTGCAGCAATCTCTGCTTGTTCCTCCTCATCCATAACGTCTCCAAGTAGGTCTTGATGCTCGTTCCTCATTCTTGCACAAAATTCACGTAGAGTGTCATCCTCCCAGTCTTGCCACAACCACTGTGCAAAAGTTTTCCATTCTCCCTCAAACTGATCAATAAGGAAGCCAATCTGAAACTCTGATAAATCTACCAACTGTCGATAGCTGGGGGGCACATCATCTATGATTTCTTCCATTGCAAGCAGAAATACATTCATGTCCTCATCCTGCGGGTTTCCTCGAGCTTCAATCCTATTTGCCCAGTGTGACAGCAGTACTTGGTCCACCATTTTCTACTAACATTACACAAAGATTTTCTCAAAAACCTCAAACAAGTGTTTCCTAAAGTTTTCATATGTTACCTAAAATCCTTATTCCTATTCTAAGTTAACAAATCTAACCATGCTAAGTTCAATAACCTAGCCTAACCATCCTAGGGTTTTAACCTAGGGCTCTGATACCAATTGTAACACCCCGCCCTATACAGGCGTGTTACTATAAGGAAATTCCCGGGGATTCTTTTTTTTTTTTGTTTATTTCTCACCAAGTCTGATACTCGTGGCGCCTGTGAGCACAATCTTCACATGCAGATGAAAACCCCGAGAGTTCCAGTCTTGCTCGTTAAGTTAAAAATAACATAATTTCAACCGAACGAGATAATACAGACACAACGGAATACTTAATTAATCAAAATGACGTGGCCTACCACGTGTTACACAAGTTGTTTCCTATCAACATACATATAACAATAATACCAAAAGTTTACATCACCGACGTACAAACGTTCATACATATAATAAAATAGGTTACTATGCTACCAAATGATACAATGACTATCACATATACACCATTGGCTCCCCGGCCTCGTCCTTGGCCTCGCAGCTGTCCCTAACTGGAACGTTGAATGTTCTAGGGGCATAACCCAGGTTAGATGAATAAACATCTAAGTGAAGGCACGAAACAGATTATGAAATGTAGTGAATGATATGTGAGCATGGCATACTAATCGACAACATGTATGACACGTCCAACTTGAGAATTTTCCTGACAAGCTTAATCCCCGGGTGCCCTACCGTGTCACCCGATCACCAATACCGGCCCCGGATGCCCTACCGTGTCACCCGATCGCCAGGACTAACCATGTCCCATTCCCAAGAAGACCCCGACCGCCCCATATGAACCCAATGAAGTAATGAAATTAGACTTTAAATGATATAAAAATGCACACGCCATGCACTAACGTTTTGAAGTAAATCAATTTATGCAATGTAGCGAAAGTCAACACCATGATCTTGAGTATAAAACTTGTAAAATAGACTAAGTCTAGGAGGGTATAATAGCTCACTAGAACTCACCAAATGCGTTTTTAAACACTTAAAAGACGAGGATAAGCTAGAATCAAGCCACTCACCTCAATTCGGAAAAGTCCGAATTTCGCCTCGAAAAATGTGCCACACCTCGAAAATTGTGTAAATCCTCTTCCAATGACCCAAATGACTCCTATTTCATCATTTAACACCTTTGGAATCAACATTCTATTTTTCCATAATTTTCTCTATTTTTATTTAATTTTTAAACATCTATACCTTCGGAAATTCATAAAAAATACCAAACATCTTTTTTTTTTAAATTTTCTTCCATGATAATTCCTAAAATAATTCAACAAAAATTCTGAAATTAAAAACACTCAAAAACCCTACCTCACGCGCCCTCACGCGCCACCCCTATGCCCTGCGAGTGGGATTCACGCGCCGCCGCACAGTCTTCTTCTCCGGTTGTCTTCTCCGATTCCGGCGACGTCCAATGCCCTAAATTCCTAAGGGGGCTTGTAGATCTCTTCAAGGCGACCTCAATGGTGCCTTTTTTCGTCGGAAACAGTGGCCGAAAGTGGGATTAAAAGCGAGTTACAGGTCGCGGCGGCCGATTTTCTGATTTTCCGGCCAAGCTTCGAAACCCTCCAAAATCTATACCAAACAATCCAAAACTCTCCAGAATTGATCCTTGGATCACTAAGAACAAAAGCCCCTTATCCCTCAAGCTCGATTCAAGCAAAAACTCGACAATTTTGAACGATTTTTGATTTTGAACCCTCGGCCGAACACCCCCTTTTATAGTCGATTTTTGCTCAATTATTCACCCGATCTTGCTCGTCCTCATCCCTTTAGCCCAAATCTAGCCTCTAAATAGATCAAATAGCACTAAATCATGAGATTTGGTCCTTAAAAGTTTCGATCGAATCGGCGGTCACTTCCGCCATTAAATCCGATCGTTTCGAAGCTATTTTCGGCCAATAGCAAGCCTTAACAGCTTCATCATCACCTGAAGCTACTCTAGCCACCTCCAGGCGACCTTCCCGATGCCTCCAGAGGCAGCTGCCGGCGGCCATGTGCGGCCAGTCGGTTTCACACAATGCAATTTTTCAAAAATTGCATTTTTGCCCCTATTTTCTTAATTTGACATTTTTGGTCCTTTCCTTTGAGTCCCTGATCTTTCTAAATATACCATAATGACCCTCAAGTTCTATATTTTCCATTTCCTTTTGGAATTTCTGAAAAACTCGTTGATTCGACCTCCCACTGACATTTTGCAAAAACTGCACTTTTGCCCGAACTCTCCTAATTGCATGCTTTTGACCTCAAACCTATGAAAATCCCTAATTTTATCAAATATCATCTAGTTGTGCCATTTTTCCTTAATTGGCTTGTCTTAACTTGGTCATTCGTCCTTCGCTTAAGTTTCGAATATTGCATTTTGGCCCGAAACTTTGCTAAATATCGTTTTGACCCATATCTTCGAAAATTCTCTTATTATTTAATACCGGGTATTACAGACGGTCTTCCGAAGCTATCTTGGATGGTCTTCCGAAGGTGTCATTGTCTGTCTTCCTAAGGTCTGTGTTTTGGGCTTCCGAAGATACCTAAGTTCACTATCAGAAAAAGTTGGTCAAAAGGTTCGTGGGTTCTCTCCCACGAAGACCCTCCGATGCTCAAATCAGTATGGAAAGGAGGTAATGGAACGGAAGATACTCTTCGGAAGGAAATATGGTGAGAGAAAAATACCAGTGTCTAGATCCCCGTTTTGGTGTTGAACTTCTCCTTTTATAGGCTCGCAGAACAGTATTGGATAGACTTCGGAAGTCCCTTTCGGAAGACGGACTTCCGAAGGTATCTTCGGTAGCATGACTTCCGAAGATATCTTCGGTAGCATAACTTTCGAAGATCTCTTCGGAAGCCGCATTCGGTTGGCCTCTCTGCCGGAGCATCTTTACTTTAACGAATCTTGGGGCACGACAATTCTCCCCCACTCTTTATTTTGTTTTATCAATATAAAGAGTATTTTTCTCTAAATAATTTGCACCTGGTTTCGGAAGACATCTTTCGAATTAGCTTTCCGAAGTTAGCTTCCGAAGTCGGGTGAACTTTTCGGCTTCCGCTTGCTTCCTATAAATAGGCTCCACCAGTTCCGCGCCTCTTTCACATACTGCTCTAGAAATGCTCCCGTTTTTTCTTTCCGAAGACTTTTTCCTTCTGAAGATCAAAACCATTCTTTCTGCTCTTCCGAAGGTAACCATCCCTTCCGAAGATCCCTCTTCCGAAGATCTACCTAAGGATTCACCGCTTCCGTAGGTAATAGTTCGTTCTTGCGAATTAAACGAAGTCTTACACAAAACTACTTCGCAAGCTACAACCCTTCCGAAACTTCAGATCAGAACAATTCCGCTTTAACTCTTCCGAAGATAAGCGTCTTCCGAAGTTTAGGCATCTTCCGAAGATAATTATCTTCCGAAGATAGACTTCCAAAGATAATCCTTTCCTAAGCCAAACTCCTTTCCGAAAACTTCCTTGAACTCATCTTTTGTTAGCTCTTTCAACCTCTTTCCTAATCTGTTATGGCCAGTGGGAAGATTTATCACCACGACGTTGATTCCCATGGGATCGAGCACTTCTTCTTAAAGGGTAAACGTTCTCAGATGGACGAGAGCGACGTGGCCCTTATCTGCCTAAATCACCGTATCCTTAGGAACTATCTCACTAGGCTCCCTCGCCCTGAGGAGAATTGTGCTGTAGATGTAGAAGAGGGGTGGATGAGTGTGCACGAGGCCAGCTTCCGTTTAGGCTTCCATCTTCCCCTCCATAATTTTGGCCTTAGGTTTCTTCGTCTTAGCGGACTAGCTTCGGGCCAGCTACACCCTAACGGCTGGGCCCAATTAGTTGGCTTTTTTGTCGTCTATCGTGAGAATGACATAAATCCTACGGTCGATTTCCTCTACTGCCTTTTTCTCTTATGTCTGGTTAAGGAACGTTTCCATATGTACACCCTACAGCAGATCAAGGACGAGACTCTTTTTTCTGAGTCTCCTCCTCGTGAGGCTTCATTTGACACTCGATGGTTTTTAGTTCAACCTCCGAACAGGGTGTGGAATGCTCCTCGTGAGTGGCGCACTAACCCGGAGAGGGTAGGAAAACCTGTACTGAGCGCACCCCTGTCTGTGCTTAGAGAGAGATACAAGGATAGCCGCCGCGTTATAACTAGGGGTGGCCCTAAACATCTCCTTAACCTCTTGTCTGTGGACAGATTGACAAGGGTGGGCTGGATTCCGGAGCGTGGCAAATCATCTCGTCGCAGGGTGCCCAGGGCCTTATATCCCAACCCTCCAGTCGACCCAACTCCTGATGTCACGGCGAGAGGGGGAGATGCCCTTCTCCAGGAGCAACCCTCTCCTGAGGGTGGGGACCCCCTAGCTGCTTTGCTATTTTCAAAGGTTATTTTGTGGTGTCTAACTGTGTTATGTCTTCCTTTTGCAGCCATGCAACATCTGATGCGATCGACTAACCAGGAGACGACCCCTAGGACTTTACAAGCCAGGACGTCTCCTGCGTTTAATCCCCATGATGGGACTCCTGCCCCTGACTCGCACAACATTGAACGAGATGAGGGGGTGGGAGAAACATTGGCTCCCCCGCGCCCTCGACATAGGAGGAGGAAAAGGAGCCGTCGCCAAGAAGTGGAAGTAGAACCCGCGACTTTCCAACCTGCCGATGACTTCCAGGCTCACAATTCACCTGCAGAGCCTACGGGCCTCCCTGCTTTTTCTCCGCTTGTGATGGACATGTCGGCGGCCGCGAGTGGGGCTCCTCACCATACCCCGCATGAGCCGACCGGGCGCAGGGCAGGTCCAGAGGGCGAGGTTACCTCTCGATTTGATCAGGCCGCTGTTGATGCCATTCATGACAGGGGTCGAGATTTCTATCATCGTGCCGTGCTCAATCCTCAACGTGGCGATCGTCGAACGTTGCATATGGAAAGAGGATCAACCTCCAGAGGACTGGCCCCTATCTTGCCTGCATTGCCCGATCCCCAGCAAGGGGCCATTCGATTGGATGATAATTACTAGGTACGCGGGGAACAATTTAATATGCAACCAGGAGTCCTGGATACAGATATAATTGATATGCCTGGAGTTGCGGCCCACCTTCTCTACTCTTCCATTCTTCCTCGTGACGAGGGTCGATATTTTTTTAATTCCCCACAGGATATGGATGAGTTTGAGCGTTATCTTGCGATCGTAAGTTTTCTTTCCTTTTTGTGTTTTTCTCTTCTTTTTCGCTTGCCTAGCTTACCCTTGCACGCCTCTTTCTCGCAGGGTGCTCAGGGTGCCGTGGTGACTAACGCGATGAACCGCGCTCGGCTGGCTCGTCAAGAGGCACAAATTTATGAATTAACACAGAAGTCCTTCCAATGGAAAGAGGACGAGCAGCTTCTGAATATGCGGATCCGTCACTTGGAGTCTGACAAAATCGGGCTCGAAGCCCAACTTCACAATCTCTCCCTAAGTTGTCAGGCAGCCGAAGACAATGCTCGTAAGTGGGAAGAAGCACTAGAGGTTCGCAACCGGGCTTATGAAGAGAAGGTGTCTTTTCTGGCGGAGGCCCAAGGTGAGGTTTCTCGTCTGAAAGGAGATTTAGCTGGTGCCGAAGAATGGGTGGCCCACGCTCAACTAGAGATGGAGAGGATGCGCGGGGACAGGCAGCGAGAGGTTGATGAAGCGGCGAGAGAGGCAGTGAGGCAGTACCGTCTTTCCAAGGATTGCTTCCATCGTAAGGATAAGTACGCCAGCTGCTTTTCGAAGTTTGGCTTCTACCTCTGCCACAATTTTATGGAGAGCAGGCACCCCGAGGATTACTTTTCGGACGTGACTTTCGATAATGCCATGTCCGCCGGCACGCCCCCCGACTGGAGGAAGTATGAGCCAAATGATATCGGGCCTGATGAATGCGTAAGGCGAGCATTAGAGGATGACCTCAGTAATTTGCAGGGTCCATGGAGCCCATACGTCCTGGATCTTGAGGAGGGTGAAGTGGGCGCCAACTCATTTAGCACTGCGCAGATGATTGAGAGAGAGCTGGAAAAGGACGCGTCCGCCGATGCCTTCCAAAGCTTGCCTCCTGAAGAGGGTTCGGGCCCTGCGAACCGCCTTCCTCCCGAAGACTAGTGTAGGCTTTTTGACTTGTCTTATGCTTTTTGTTTGACCATGTAGAACACTAGTTTTCCTTCAGAGCGTTCTTTTTATAATTTCCGGCGTTTTGCTTGGGATGTATCATATTTTATCCAAGTTTTAGAGAATGGAATGTTTTGGTGATCGCTTCAGCATGGTTTATGTAATTGTCTTATTTACATTTATATATAATCTCTCGGTCATATTATTTTCATTTGTTTGTTGGATATGTGACTTGCACTCGTATTTTAATTTATCCGTCTTAGTGATTCAATTTTTCTCTTCTTCGCTGCTCTTCATCCCCGAGAAACTCGGGGTAGGCCCATCCCTGATGTGATTACGAGAGTCGTGTAGCAGTTACCAAGTTTCTGACTTTATCAAAATTGGGGTTCATTGGGCCACCATGAATGTTTTTGAGTGGTGGCTTGCCACTTGGAAGTCGGGGCTAGGGATCTTACGCCAAACTTGTTTCGAGCTTCCTCTTTTGCCGGGAGACCTAGGCGCCAGATCAGCCTGAAGAGTTGGGTCTAGCTAAAAAGCATTGCACCGAACTCAATCGAGGGATCTAGGTGAGTCTGCGGGCGTAGATGTCGGGGCAACCGATGATCCCGAGCAGTGGCTTTCCCTTTCTTGCTCGCCTCTTTCGAGGTTCGGTCTATCATAAGGGATCTGGGTTTGGTCGATGATCCAGCCCGAGATTCTTTCTAAGAGTCCAAACTTGCCGGGAGACCTAGGCGCCAGATCGACCTGAGGAGTTGGGTCTAGCTTGAAAGCATTGCACCGAACTCAATCGAGGGATCTAGGTGAGTCTGCAGGCATAGGTATCGGAGCCTTCTGATGATCTCGAGTTGGTCTTAAGCCATAGGCACCAGATTGCAATTTGACGACCGAGCCTCGTGCGATGGGGATGTTTTTCAACTTACCTTATAGCAGCTTCGTGATCTTCCGGCTCTTCTAGGAGTTGATTCGTGCCCGTTGCATCCTGGGCTCGTTAACTAGCCCAATTCGGGATTCCCTCAGGGTGTCTGAGTTTGTCGGGAGACCTAAGCGCCAAATCGACCTGAGGAGTTAGGTCTAGCTTGAAAGCATTGCACCAAACTCAATCGAGGGATCTAGGTGAGTCTGCGGGCACAACCATCGGAGCATCCGATGATCTCGAATTGGTTTCAGGTCATGGGAGCCTGATCTCTACTGGGTCATCCTAATATCGTTAGTGACCCCAGCCGAGCTGCGGTACCTGCATCCTACTTTAGCATACACGCAAATACTTTAGACACGAGATCATACGTGGTTCGGCTTATAGTTTTGCCTACTCCACGGGAATACATGGGGGTACTCTTTTATTTATGGGGGGACTTATTACATGAGAAAATTAAAAAGATTAGAGAGGACTTGGTTTCTCAGTGGAGCCAAGTAGCGTATCTGGTTGCACATGTGTCTCCCTGTCCTCGGCTTCGCATCCTCCCTGGTTCGTCTCGGCTGTTAGTGTGGTGAAGTATCTTTTAAGGTGCATTGTGTTCCAGGTTTTGCCCATCATCTCTCCTTGCAATGTCTGCAGCACACAAGTGTTGGGTCCCAGCATCTTTTGTACCTTGTAGGGCCCCTCCCAATTTGGTTTGAGCTTTCCTTCTTCCCTATGAGCATTTGTGATCACTATTTTCCTGAGCACCAAATCTCCTTCTTGGAACATTCGGGGTCGAACCTTTGCATTATAATAGCCGGCGATTCTCCTCTGATACGCTGCCAGCTGTACTGCCGCTTTCTCCCTCAACTCATCTATCGTATCCAGGTTTTCCCTCAAGCTGTCTGGATTATCCTCCTCATTGAAAGCCATAACTCGAGGCGAAATGAGGTCTGTCTCCACCGGAATTAGGGCATCTGTTCCATATACCAAGCTGAAAGGTGTTTCCCCTGTAGATACGCGACTGGTTGTGCGATAAGCCCCCAGAATACTAGGAAGTTCATCAGCCCATCTGCCTTTAACTCGTTCTAACTGGGTTTTTAGTCCGTGTAAGATAGTCTTGTTGCTCGCCTCTGCCTGGCCATTGGCTTGTAGATATGATACGGACGCCATCCTTAAGCTGATTCCCCACCTCTGACAGAAGGCCCTAAAAGCCTCTGAATCAAATTATGTTCCATGATCCGTGTTGAGAATCCAGGGTATACCGAAGCGACAGATTATATCTTTCCACACCATCCCTTCCACTCGTTTCTCAGTTATGGTCGCTAGGGGTTCGGCTTCGACCCATTTTGTGAAGTAGTCAATGGCCACCAATAGAAACTTTCTTTGGGCTGTCGCCATAGGAAACGGGCCTAAAATGTCCAATCCCCATTGTGCAAACGGTATTGGTTGGAATATCGGTCTTAGAGATGAAGGGGGTAGTACTGTTAGTGGAGCGTGCTTCTGGCATTTGTCACATGTTCGCACTTTTCGAGCTGCATCTTGTTTTAAGGTGGGCCAAAAGAAACCAGCTCGCAAGATCTTTCTAACCAACGCTCTGGCGCCAAGATGCTCACCGCAGTCTCCCTCATGAACTTCTTCCAGCGCCTGTCCTGCTTCTAGCGCTCCCAAGCATTTGAGCAATGGCAAAGAGTACCCTTTCTTGTATAAATCTTGGCCAATGATTGTAAAGTGGGCCGCATAGGTCTTCAATCTCTTAACCTCTGAGGGGGTGGCTGGAAGTTCTTGATCAAGTAGGTATTTCAGTATTGGTGTTCTCCAGTCGTCTACTATATCAATGTAGTGGACACCCCCATTACCTTCTTCTGTACTTGGTCGTTGCAGGACCTCCATATGGATTAATCGTCCCGGAGTGTCTCGAGCCGAGGCCAACTTGGATAATGTGTCCGCGTGCTGGTTGGAGGACCTGTTAATCTGAATGAGTTCAAAACGTTCAAACCTATGAGAGAGCTCCTTCACTTTTTGTAGATAGCGAGCCAAAACCTGTTCCCTTACTTCAAAAGTGCCTTGAAACTGTTGTACTACTAACTGCGAATCGCTGTGGGCGATCAGGCTCTTTACCTCCAGCTTTTCTGCCAATCTCATCCCAGCTAGCAATGTTTCATACTCGGCTGTGTTGTTTGAGCTGGGGAAGATGAAGCATAAAGAGTATTCTAACACCTCTTCCTCGGGGGAGATCAATACCACCCCCGCCCCGCTTCCCCTGGCATTCGATGCTCCATCTACGAACAACATCCACGTCTTTGTGCGAACTTCTATTTCTGACAAATGAGTGCACTCCATTATGAAGTCTGTCAACGCCTGCCCCTTTATCGCTTTTCTAGGTTCGAAGCAGATATCGTATTCACTGAGTTCGACTGCCCATTTAGTTAATCTTCCTGAACATTCTGGTTTCTGTAAAATCTGTCTCAATGGCTGATCTGTTAACACTGTAACTGCGTGTGCCTGAAAGTAGGGTCTTAATTTTCTCGCTGCCGTTACCAGTGCCAAAGCCACCTTCTCGGCATGAGGATATCGCACTTCTGCTCCCTGTAACACTTTACTCACGTAGAACACCGGGTTGTCGACCTGGCTGATTTGTCTGACAAGGACAGCACTTACCGCCTGATAGCCAATCCCAAGATACAGGTACAACCTCTCCCTAGCTTCTGGTCGCGTCAATAAAGGGATCTCCTTGAGATATGCTTTTAACTCGTGGAAGGCCTTCTCGCACTCAAGAGTCCATTGGAAATTCTTACCTCCTTTTAAAGCCTGGCAGAAAGGGAGGCTGCGTTCGGCCTGCTTTGAGAGAAAACGACCCAATGCTATCAGACGACCATTCAATCTCTGAACCTCTTTTACTGTGGTGGGAGACTGCATGTCAATTATTGCCTGCACCTTTTCAGGGTTAGCTTCTATCCCCCTGTGAGTAATCAGATATCCCAAAAACTTTCCCGACTTTACTCTGAATGTACACTTATCTGGATTCAGGCACATGTTATTCTTTCTAAATATTGCGAAAACCTTCTCAAGTTGGCTGGCGTGCGACTCTCCTTGTTTGCTCTTCACTATCATGTCATCTACGTAGGCTTCCATCACCCCCTAGTAAATCTTTGAATATTTTGTTGACCATCCTTTGATACGTTGCCCTCGCATTTTTCAAGCCGAAAGGCATCATCTGATAACAATACATCCCCTTTTCTGTTATAAAAGCCATTTTTTCGGCGTTAGGCGGATACATGCTGATCTGGTGATAACCTGAGAATGCGTCCAAGAAACTCAATACTGCATACCCGGCTATATCATCAACTAGTCTGTCTATTCGCGGGAGTGGATAGGAGTCTTTCGGGCACGCCTTATTCAAATTAGTGAAATCAATGCACATTCGCCATTTTCCGTTGGCCTTTGGCACCATCACGACATTGGCCAGCCATTCGGGGTACTGCACCTCCCTAATGAATCCTACCTTCAAGAGTTTATCTACTTCCTCTTCCATATGCCTCAGCCTGTCTGGGGCGACGTGTCTTTTTTTCTGCTTGACTGGTCGAGCTTCTGCACGCACATTCAGGTGATGGGATATGATTTTTAGACTGATTCCGGGCATGTCAGCGGGCGTCCAGGCGTATATGTCTGCATAAGAGCGTAGACATTCGACGATCTCTTTTTTCTCCTGACTCTCCAACTGGCTTCCCAAGCGTACCTGTCGACGTTCATCATCAGGGTCTAGGGGGACGGTTTCAATTGGTTCCACCGGCTGAGGTTTGCTGGCCTTAAGGGTTTGCTCGCCAATCAGCAAGGTCTCCTCAGTCATCGCTTTTCCCTTACTCGTGACACCCCTAGTGGAGCTCACATAGCATACTCTGGCCTGTTTTTGATTACCCCTCACCTGCCCTACTCCCTGCGGAGTAGGAAATTTCATCAGCAAATATCCCGGAGATATGGCAGCTCTCATAGCATTGATGAGTGAACGCCCCAAGATTACATTGTAGGCCAAGGAGAAAGTTCTAACTACCATAAAGCTTACTTGCCGGGTAACCACCTTAGGATAGTCTCCGAGTGTAATAGGCAACTGAACCGACCCAACCACTGGCACTGCTTCCCCCGTGAAGCTATACAGGGGGGAAGTGACTGTCTTCAATCGATCATGGGCGATGTGCATCTTCTCAAAACAATTCCAGTACAAAAGGTTTACAGAGCTTCCACTGTCCACCAGTATTCTTTCAATCGGGTGTTTGGCAATAATAGCAGAAATAACCAAGGGGTCATCATGGGGGAGCAGCACACTCCCCTGATCTTCGGGTGAGAAAATAAGGGGATCTTCGCCTTCTTGAATCTTCTCCACCGAATGAACGTATAGTGCCTGGCGCGCATATGCCTTCCTAGAAGAGGATGAATCTCCTGTTAAATTTTCCCCTCCTGAAATTACGTGTATTCTCTCCATAGTAGGCTCATTTCTGCCTTCTTTTGTGCTAGGGCCTGATTCCTCCCTTCTTTGACTGTTTTTCTCCCCTTCCTTCTGCCGGGACGGCTGGTTTTCTCTTCTGCCTTGTACTTCATTCCTCTGACGCGGGGGCCTTCCCTGATTACTTCTTTTTGGGTCCTCTCTCTGGCCTTGCTAACTTTTTGGCTTGTCCAGTATGAATCGGTCTAGTTTCCCTTCTCTGATTAGCTGCTCAATTTGGTTCTGCAGTTCTCGGCACTGCTTTGTGGCATGTCCCGTGGTTTCGTGAAACTTACAAAAAGAATCTGTGTTTCTACCCATTGGCTGGTTAGAGTGCGGAGGGAAGTTGATGAGCCCTGTATGCGCAATGGATGAAAGGACAGTGGCCTTGGGCTCAGTAAGGGGGGTGAAGCTCTGGAACTGCATCTTCGGGGGCTCTTCTCTTCTCTGCGCCTTCACTGATCTGTCTGACCCAACGTCATTTGGCCTTCCTCTCCTTTTACCTTTCCATGCTTCCAGGATTTCCATTTGGACAATAAATTGCTCAGCTCGAGTGAACAGTTTGGCCATTGAGTTCGGCTCAGAAAACGCTAGGGACCTTCTGAGCGGGGCGTAGGCGGTTCCATTAAGCAAAGCAGATGCGGCCAGACCTACCGGGAGATCCTTTACCTCTTGTGTTGCGACCCTGAACCTCTCGACATATTGCTTTAGAGATTCATTTGGCCTTTGCTGCAATCTCATTAAGTACATGGCACTCTTCTTCTTTGGAGCGTAGGCAGAAAATGCCTCCAGAAATTCTTTCTTCAATTGTTCGAATGATCGGATGTGCCCTGCGGGTAATTCAATAAACCACTGTTGCGCTTGCCCAGCTAGTGAGAGGGGGAAAGCTTTACATCTGGTGACTTCATTCCATCCATGCAATACGGCCATTGCGACGAAGTGTTGCAAGTGTCTCTCGGGGTCTTCCTTCCCCGAATATAATGGGAGTTGGGGCAGTTTGAACCCAGGCTGCACTGGCTGTCTTTGGAGCTCTTCAGACAGTGGGAATCCTTTCGCTGATGTTTCTACGGGTGTTGCCACGATTTGCTTTTGTTCCAACACTTCTTCTATGAGGCGCTTAACGTCAGATGCCTTAAGAGTTGCTCTATCTGCTTCATTTCTATCGGGAGATTGGATGCAAAGGGCCCTTGAGTGGGTGCTTTCCGCCATCTCCTCGTACATGGGGGCTTTCCCTAGCCTCCTATCATGATTATCTCCTGGGTTTTCTGCTGACGGGACTCGATCATTAATTTTGGGGTTTCCAATCCTGATCCCTTGATGTGGTACTCTGGGAGGGTCCTCATGGGATCTCCAATGTCTTCTCTCTCCGATTTTCCCTGTTTGGGGAATGTGGATGTCAGGCATCAATTCTTGCAGCAGAGCAGTAACCCCTTGCAACTTTCTTGTATTCTCCTCATTACTTGCTTTGAGATCGTTATTCTGGCTCTTCAACTCCTCAAAATTTTTTCGTAACTGTTCATAATCCGATAATAGGACAGTGGGTGGTGCCATTCCAGAAGGTTCTGGAGGTACTAGGATCACTGCAGGGCTTCTTCTCGGAATTGAGGATTGCCCCAGGGAGTGTTGGTCTTGATTTACTTGCATTATGGGTGGGGTTTGTCTCCCTTGTCTTATCACTTGCCTCCCTGCCCCAATAGCATATACCTCCCCTTGTTCAGAATGCTCCATACCACCCAACCCTGCAGTCTGACAGCCTTCCAGTGTCGGTATGTTACCTGAACGCATGTCATTGTCCAGGTGATCTCCTATAAGTCTGTGCACATTAGGTAGTGTCTGGATGGGGTCCCCTGTCCGACTACGAGTGTTCCTTCGATTTTGGTTAGGCGGGTTGGCCAGACCAGTTGACTTTGTCCCTCTCGGCATTTTGTAGTGAAATAAGCTTTTTATCCAGATTCCCACAAACGGTGCCAAATTGTTGTTGCTCAAATACAACAATTAAAATTTCTAAAGAAGGATGGGATAGTCGTGGATGCCGTAGATTCCGAGATGTGAACAAAGCGCCCCTCGAAGGGCTATCGAAGCTTATCGTAGAGGATTCCAAAGGTGGCACTGATGGGACTTGCAAATCCGGGACGTCTTCAATCTTCCGAAGCTGCCCTGATCTGTCTTCCGAAGCTGCCCTGATCTGTCTTCCAAAGCTGCCCTGATCTGTCTTCCGAAGCTACCCTGATCTGTCTTCCGAAGCTGCCCTGATCTGTCTTCCGAAGCTACCTTGGACGGTCTTCTGAAGCTATCTTAGATGGTCTTCCGAAGCTATCTTGGATGGTCTTCCGAAGGTGTCATTGTCTGTCTTCCAAAGGTCTGTGTTTTGGGCTTCCGAAGATACCTAAGTTCACTGTCAGAAAAAGTTGGTCAAAAGGTTCATGGGTTCTCTCCCACGAAAACCCTCCGATGCTCAAATCAGTATGGAAAGGAGGTAATGGAACGGAAGATACTCTTCGGAAGGAAATATGGTGAGAGAAAAATACCAGTGTCTAGATCCCCGTTTTGGTGTTGAACTTCTCCTTTTATAGGCTCGCAAAACAGTATTGGATAGACTTCGGAAGTCCCTTTCGAAAGACGGACTTCCGAAGGTATCTTCGGTAGCATGACTTCCGAAGATATCTTCGGTAGCATAACTTCCGAAGATCTCTTCGGAAGCCGCATTCGGTTGGCCTCTCTACCGGAGCATCTTTACTTTCACGAATCTTGGGGCACGACAGTAAGTATATGTTTTTTTGCTATATTGTTGTTTACGTTTTAAATTATGTTATTGAGTTAATGGTTGTTGTGTTATTTTGTTTGGGCAGTTCTAATAGCAAATTTGGCACGCCTAGGATATGAGGAGAAAAACATGTACATGGCTTCATATGATTTGAGAATCTCATTTCAAAGTACTGAGGTATTTTCAGAACGCCAATTTTTATCCTAAAATTGTTATTCTATTACTGATGTTGTCTTAGTAGTTCAAAGGATCACATTGCTTCTTTATAGTGTTACTTTGTGTTTGATGATTGTTGTCTTTATGTAGGTTTTCAAGGCTGCCACTCATTGGGTGGGTGGGGAAATAGGTTCTGGAATGGGCCCCTTGTTGATCTCCAAAATCAGGGAGGAATACTGAACAGATTCTGGAATAGGTTCAGCCACTCACATTGCCTCTTTGAGGTTGGATATTTTCTGTAATAGATGTTGCCATAATGTTTTGGGAGTTGCTGAATGTTTTACTATTCAATATTTTTTGTAATAGATATTATATTACCTAACGCCAACATGCTCACTAGGATGATATGGGTTGTTAGATTTACATTCTTTTGATGGATGTGCATTTTTGTAGACAGTATGGGGTATATTTCCTAGTTGGTTTGTGCTGACTGTCAGTTAGGCCTGTTCTTTTGAACAGTCTGTGGAAATTTGGTGATTTTATTGGTCCTTCAGGTGTGTTTTCTCATGCTTATTAGAAATATCTCATCCTTGGTCTTTTGTGCAATTGCTAGTTGTATGTGAAATTCAAAATTGTTAAATGAAATATGTCTTGTTGTATAGATTTTCTTTTTTTGAAACCTTCAAGCAATAAAGTGACATGCATTTTTTAATGGAAATGAATTGTTAGTTTTTTTAGAGTTTATGCCTCATTATTGCCCCCAAAGTACTGTACTCAAACTTTATAGAGGACTTCATATCACAGAACTGGACACATTTAAACTAATCAACAGCAATTTGTCAGTTATATAATGTATAGCTGAGGAACACTCTTCACCCATTCAATTGGAAAAGTAATTATTGTAGCTTTTTCTTCTGGTTTTGCAAGTGTTTTCTCAATTTATTCTTTACAGTGATAAGTGATTAAATTATTATGGTCCATGGATTGGTTTAATTTTTGAGAGTTCCACTTGATGGAAGGTCTAAGGCAATCCTTTTCTTTTTTCTAATTTTTTAGAGTTCCACTTGATGGCAGGTCCAAGTAATTACTAATTAGTAGTTGTGTTTTGGTCTAGACAATTCTTTTCTTTTTTCTAGTTTTATTTTGTTCAGTTAGTCAGTTAATTCTATTTTTTTAGATTATTTATATTACTTTAGTTTTTAATTTGGTTTCTACGGTTTATTTCGATCATCGGTTCAATTACCACGATGTAAATTCAGTTAGTTCAATTATTTCAGGTGACTCGATCGATCCGGTTCGATTATTTCAGTTAGTGATTTTCGATAGGTTCGATAACTGAACCGACCTTTTGCAGACCCCTACATATTGGTTTCTCAAATTAAGAGGGGGAGGTATATTGTCAAAATTGTTTTCAAATCTTTAATATATGTATTGATTAAGGTTAAATTTTTTATATGTCATTAATGTTGGTCCCTTAAGACATGGCACTCAAGAGGGGGTGAATTGAATGTTTAATTTTTTTTTTATTTTTAATAAATATTATTAATTAATTATTTTTTTAAGAATATATAAATTATTTTTTTTAATTAAATTCTTGTTATTTAATTTTAAACAAATTAAGATTTTATAACTATATATATGTGAGTTTGATATTAATAAATTACAAGCCACAAGATATAGGAAAAATAAATAAATGAAACACAAGATAATTTATAGTGGTTTAGTATTTTCACACACACCTACTCCACTCTCTCAATGTCTCAATCGCCCTTGAGGTTACACTAATCTCACCAAGGTTTCCACACTAACTCACCTTGAAAACTAGATATATTTCTGAATTACAACAAATTCTAGGAAAACCACCAACATAAAAATTTTCTCCCTGGTTTACTTTGAAAACTAAAGTCATCTAAATTTTAACGGTTCTAGGAAATCTATACAATTCACAATAATAATTTAATTGTTACGAATAATTTGTCCACACTTGAACACAAATAAGTAATTAAGAACAAATTATACAAGATAATAATTTTTAAATAAATAAATTTATAACTTCAAATTGAATGGAGTAGATCAAATGTAAATAGTCCAGACATTATAACAGGCCAGCAATGTTGGATGTAAATAGGCCAGACATCAAACATTAGGTTTATTTAATGGTGCAAGGCTCATTATTACTCAATTAAGAAAATGGTCTGTTGAAGCAAAAATTATTTCAAGCACACATGTTGGACAGAAGGTTACCGTTCCACGTATAATTATGTCTCCAAATGAATCTCTATGGCCTTTAAAATTGAAAAGGAGACAACTTCGTCTTGCAATATGTTTTTCTATGACCATCAATAAGAGCCAAGGACAGTCCCTCAATAGAGTTGGCATATTCTTGCCTAAATAAGTCTTCACACATGGGTAATTATATGTTGCAATGTCTCGAGTCACTACAAAAAAAAAGGGTTTAATGATTGTCAATGCTGAGGCGAATATAGAAAATCCAACATTGCTGAAAAACATAGTATACAAAGAAATCTTTGCAAATATGAAAGAAAACTACTCAAATCGAACACCAGATATTACAAATTTATTTGTTTAATAAAAAACACAATTGTTTAAATAGTTTACTTTCATAAGAGACACTACAATATTTGACACAATCAGATTGCAAGGAGTATGTCTCATTGTATGATGCACAATAATCTTATTAATTTTTTTAGGTTAATTTTGTGTAAGAGAGAGCAACTTAGAAAATATGGCCTCCAAGTTTAATACTAGAAGAGATTTAGGATTGACTTGAAGGGTTTGATGTAATTCTTTTCTTTATTTATTAAACTCAATTTTCTTAATAAAAAAACTTATTTACAAAATTTTTAATTAAAAAAATTATAGAATTTCTAGCGTCACTTAAAAATTTTAAATATTTCATAACCAAAAATAAAGGACAAAGTGGACTTGGATCAGGACAATGAAGATGAAGATGAACAACAAAACAAAAACAAAAAGAGAAAATTAAGCTACTCAGATTAGATATATCATATAAGATAGAATATTATAATTTTTATGATAAATATTTTGTAATTTACTGACATGTGACTTCAAATTTAGTTTAATTACAAGTTTTATTAAGTATTTTTAAAAAACATACTGAACTACATACTCTTCCATTATAAATCATTATCTAAAATTTTTGTTAGTCATTATTACTTAAACTTTTAAGTTTTCATGATGAAAAACCTATGTGTGGTTGGGATGTTAGATAAAAGAGCAATAGTAATATCTTAGCAGTGATGGTTTGTAAATAGGCCAGACATTATAACAATTGTATTATTTGTATGGGTCCAAATATATAAACATGTGACGATTACACCCATAGGTTACATATAATATTCTAAAATTTGGAGATAAATAATAATTATTAAAATCGGTGTTTGAAGTCATTATTGAATATATAGAAATTTAAGAGAAAGTATTTATTTATGTTGTTTTGAAGAAATAGGAAATTAAGGTAATTAATTATTTTATTTGAGAAAAAATTTATGAAAATAAGGAAAGATTAAAGTAAATTAAATTGGGAGATTTCTAGAAATTTTGGGGTGAAAGTGAAATAAATGGAAATTAAAACTAAGGGTGTATGTGGGATTTCCAGAAGTTCTGGGGTGCTGGTGTAATTTCGGGAAACTAGGCTAGGGGTTGGTTTAAAATTATTTGGAGGTGTATAAGTATTGAGGGGTGGTCACGAGATCAAACCCGCATGGGCATGCGCAAGGCTGGGGGTTTTGCCTATTTTATTCGACTAGGGGAGGGCCGAAACGACGTTATTTTGGCCCAAGGCAGTGGTAGTGTGCACGGCTGTTGGCCACGCCACATGACGCGCGCTAGTACGCCCTCGCTGTTGCTCCCACGTGTCTGTGATTTTCAAAATTTTAAGGCCAAATTGGCCATGCGTTTTGGCTGAATTTTTGCTGCTATTTAAAGCTTCAATTAAAGCTAAATTGGAGGAAGAAACATAGAGCAAAATGGAGAACAAACGGGCGCAGAGATAGAGTGAAGAAGGGAGAAAATTCAAAAAAAAAATTAATTTTATTCCATGCAATTGAAGATCTGAAGGGCAAGGTAAGTTAATCAGCTTGCATTAAACATTTTCTACGGATTAAATCTTATTTTTAGGTTGTATTTTGGTTTATTTTAGTGTTATTATTATTTTGCAATGCATGGGAATTTAGGGCAAAAAATCTACGAAATAAGGTAAGCCCTCTTTACTTTCTAATTTTTAGTGACCTCTTATACCCGTAATAGCCTCGATTTTATACCGATTTAACCATATTATTTGGAGATACGCATATAGGCCTTGTATCGAAGCTTAGTGTGATTAGTAAAAATTACTAATTTGTGCAGCGGCAAAGCAAGGAGATGGAAATCTACAATTAAAAGGCAAGCTCTAAACCCTCTCTGTAAACCCTACAACTTTTGTGTAAGTCCCCGTTGTTTCTTGTATTTTACCCCTATCTCTTACTCCAATTCGGCTCCTAGCATTATTTATTGAGTAATTATTCATTTGGATCATTTAAATTAAATCCGGGACTTCAAGAATTTTAGTTGTTGGGAACCTACGGGGGTTTGTACCGCCCCCATTTCTTTCGAAATGATGTTGAATCCAACTTGGGGACTAGGTTCCTAGGGTACGGGTTTATTTATGTATTTCTCGGGTGTGGGTCGGCTAAGGCTATCAAGCAGTGGGGCAAGGGTCGACTGTTTGGTGACGTAGGGGTAGACTATCGTATGGCCCTAAAGTGGACCATCGGGTGGACACTCCTAGTCACTAACCATTGATCGGTGTCGGACACTACTGACTAACTCTTCCATTATGTGTTTTACTGCATGATTCGATATGTTGTATTATTGTTTATGATTTGTTATGCACATGGATACGGGATGCATGTTGGGGTATTCATTTATTGA
This sequence comes from Diospyros kaki, assembly GCA_036245055.1. Classification (NCBI taxonomy): domain Eukaryota; kingdom Viridiplantae; phylum Streptophyta; class Magnoliopsida; order Ericales; family Ebenaceae; genus Diospyros; species Diospyros kaki. The sequence continues at coordinate 12,692,391 of BSEG01000009.1, forward strand.
GTATGCTTGGACACGTACATTTTTGCATGGTTAGATTGCATCTGGCATGGGCATATGCATCACGTGTGGTTTACTATGTGGGCAGAGCATGGCCTGATGCCTCCATATGGGTGCCAATGTATCACGTTGATGCTCATTACGCTATTGTATTTTTATGTGCATTGCATGGTTACTATATGTTTAGAAGTCTCAGATGGGAGGATTGTTTCGAGAGAGCCTATGGCTCAGCTATTCTACAACTCGAGTGTAAGGAGGATCGATGCGAGCATTCAGGTGATGGGAGAACCGACCCGGGACGGCGTGCACAGGTTTGTTGGAGGTATTTGTTACCTTTTAGGGAAGCGGCAGGTTGGTATGGGACTTGGGTGCCGTGTGTCTTGTGTGGGCCCTAAGGACTGATACTTGCTTTTATTTACGCTTTTATACTATGCTGGTTATCTCATGACTTGTGTGTGCTTAGGTCCTGGTGTTCTGGGGAGAGCTTATTGGATATGTTTGGCCTTCAGCCTTCCTTTCTTTATGCTTGCTGAGTTTCTCGAGTCACTTTGTTTTCCATCATTCTAGGTAGTAATAGTGTGGGTCAAGGGCAAGGGAGTCAGCATCTAGCGGCAGAGTTGGTATGATGTACAGGTAGTTTCATCAATCCCCAGTTAGCCTTAGTTGAATCTGATGTTTGAGTAGGAATTACTCTATTATTTGTTACTGTGCCAGGTCATTCCTCGCGTCTCATGTATATCGGCACAGGAGTCTGTTTGCATTTAATTATCATGTGACCGTTGCGCTAACGGAGTACCCATAGTGCATGCATGTGTATAGCTTAGATTCTACTGTTTTAATTCTTGTGTATGTATGCCAGGGTAGTTTCTGTCTTGTGTTTCATTCTTTCTCCTTCCATAGGTGCTCCCGTTTGGGTAGTCTGGGTGTTGAGATATCTAGGCGGGGCCTACATTACATATTAATACAATCCGCATCTCTTTTGGAATTTCTACCTAAAATCAAAATGTTCAATTCAATTAACAGATTACCTACAGTGTTAGGTTTCGTATCTTATTGTTATCTTTTGTAATTGCCTAAGTGCTCATAATGAGAAACAAAAATATATAGTATTTCTTATTATTTATGATATTTTCAATTTCTTACCATTCAAATACAATTTATTATATTTTCAATTTCTCACCATCCAAACTTAATAAACCTTTAAACTTCAACTTTTATCAACAAAAGCTATGTCAATAGTCACACCTTCATTATACACATCCACTTCCTATGAAAACATTGAATGGTGCATAACTAAAATAACAATGGTACTATACTAAAAATTAATCACAAAAAAAACACATAATTATAACTGTACTAGGTTCATTTTATGTCTATTAAAGCATTTTTTCAATTGAAAGTATACTATTTATTTTTACAAATCCAATTCAAATCTTACAAAAAAAAAAATGAACAGATCATGATGAGAAAAATGGAGGGTCAACTAATAATGACCCAATCAGATCAGTCAATCTAGTCAGTTGTGTTGGAATTGGATGAATACTAATTCCTTTTTGACGAGGATTCTTGTTGTAAGTATTTTACCTATTTCCTATATAATTTAGGATTGGGTTAGTTTTCTTATTTCAACTTGTAGTTGGATTAGGTTAGTTTTATTATTTCAACTTGTAGTTGGATTTGGTTACTTTTGTTTTTTCTATTTCTATTTGGATTTGGGTAACTAAAATCCATTAGATTTAGGATTTAGTTTATGACTAAGTTTAGGATTTTTATTAGTTTTCAAGTAGAATTAAGATTTAATTATTTTTGCCTATTTAAAGGTTTTTCCATTGTAAACAAAGGAGGAAAAGAAGATTATGAATTGAATTTGAAAGATTTTTCTTTTTCTATCTTATTTTTTAATGAACAAAATTTTGAACTTATCAAATGAGTGATTTCTTTGTGGCATTCAAGACCTTGAACTTATCAAAGATCTGGGTAGTCTTTGTGGTGTTCAATAACACAATTCTTGGTTCTTATTTCCGCATATCAACAGGTCTAGATTTTAATATAATCTAGGTTCTTGGTTCGTGAATCAACAAGTCGAGAATTCTTTGTCTTATATTCGATTTTGGCTTTTCTGGGGTTCGTTTCAATCTTTTGTGGGTCCCTTTGGCTTCGTTTCATCGCAAGTTCACATCAAATCATCCAACTACAATACTGAAATTTAAAAAATATATATATATTGTACAAAATAATATCAAACAATAAGAATAAAACAACATAAAATATTTCACACTAATCTACAAAGTTAACAAAATTTAAAATATATTCCAAGAAAAAATTTATTCCAAAAAAAAAATTAAAAATTAATACTAACAATATTTACAAAAAATATAACCTATACATTATTATCTATTTATAAGAAAACCCACGCAGCGTGAAATAACGCTTAGTTAATATAAATGGGCAAGCAATAGAAGAGGAACGACAAAATTGGAGATTAAATTGGAAGTGGCGTATAGAAGAGGAGCAATTGAAGAATTGATTTTGGAATTGGAAGGAGAAGTATGGCCCAAGACATACACAAGCACAACATGAACCAAAAGACAAAGAATAACCGCAAAAATAGACATGTACATAATGGTCCTTGGGGCCCACAATGAAGACACTAGCACCCAAGTCTCTAACAAACCTGTCGTTACCATGAACTGGCAAATGTAGATACTCTATGCTCCAATGCAGAATCCAAAGCTTCCCTAGGACAATTCCTTCACTCGTGAAGCACGTATGCAAATCCTTGCATCTAATTAGGTCTTCCCTCGAGCCCTTCTCGAGCTAATCTAAAATCAAGTCTTTCCTAGGATTTCCCCTGAGTTAGTCTAAAAAAAACAAGTCAAGGCTTCCTCGAGTCGATACTCTCATCACCCGACCCAACACGGTACTCCTACCTGGCATGAAAGTAACAATAGCAATAATAATAACTGCGCATAATAGAACCATGCAATGCACAAATAAGAATGTAATGGCATAGTAAGCATAAAGGTGATACAAGGCCCTTATAAGCTAGGCATCAAGCTATGCTTTGCCCACATAGTAAAACACACTCAATACAGTGCTCGTGCAAGACACACCCTAGACACACTAAGATGCCCGTGCTCAAGCACTCACAGGATATGACCCCCCTTAAATGATGCAATTCCCAAATCCTGACACACACTATCAATGTTAGACTGTAATTAAATAAATATTAAATTCACACACAAGAAACCCATGATCCACAATCATCACACACACTCAATAGCATCCCAGAATTTTAGAAATAAATAATAATAATTAATTTCGATATTTGAGGTAAATATTGAATACTTGTGGGATTAAGGGGAAATATTATTTCATTTTGTTTTAAGGAAATAGGTAAGTATTTAGTATAATCGGGGTATAAGTGTAATTATTAAGAAGAGAGTGAGTGACGATCTTGGAAACTTTGAGGGCTAAAGTGCAATTTTTGGAAAGGGCTATGAAGTCCCCTTAAATTTAGTTGGAGGCATATATTAAATGAAGGAGGTAGTTGGAGCAGGCGGTCGTATGCGAGAAAGTTTGGCTGGAGGTCACGGGTTCGAGCAGGCGGAGACACGCGCGGGAGATTAGAAATTGGCTGGATTTTTTCCAACATAAGGGCACCCAAAATGGCACCATTTTGAGGAGGTCGTGTGACAACCATTGGAGGCGCCACATGGCACACGCTGGGCCGCCCATTCATCTTGGCTGCTAAACTTCCTCCATTTTACTGTTTATAAGGCCAATTTCAACAATTTTGGTGGTCAAATTCCATCTTCAAGTAGCAAACAAAGTTGGTGAATGAAAGAAAGGTAGAGAGAAAAACAAATTAGCGCAAGCAATGGCTCGAGAAGGAGAAATTGGGAAGAAAAATTGAGGAAAATTACACAGCAAGGGTTTGAAATAGCCAAGTAAGTGGGTAAAATTATTAGAAGCTTGGAACGATTAAATTATGAATTTCACACGGTTAGATTTAATCTTTTTGGGCTATAATCTCATTATTTTCTAAAAAAAAAATTTTACTTTGCAGCGAGAATGCAGGAAAGATTGAAATCGACCATTTAAAGGCAAGTTCCAAACCTTCATTTTGTGCTTTTTAATCCCTACACAAGTCCCTTCCATTTTTCATATTTTATTCCTTCCCTTAGCCCGATTCAGTGTCGAATGTTAAACTTGTAAGTTGTTGGTTGAATTGTTGACTGTGGTTTTAAGTTAAATAAATGACCCTCTGCGATATTTCTTTCTTACCATCTCAGGGCTTTGTGTAGCCCCATTTCCTTGGTAATGATGCCGCACCTAGTTGGGTTAGGTTCCAAATGGGTCTCTTGTATGTGAATTTAACTTTTATTTAATTACAATCTAATGTTGACAGTGTGTGTTGAGATTTGGGAATTGCATCAATGTGGGGCAATATCCTGTGAATGATTGAGCACGGGCATCGTAGGGTGCTAGGGTCTGTCTTGCATGAGCATTACATTGAATGTGTATTACTATGTGGGCGAAGCATGGCTTGATGTTTGGCTTAGGGGGGCCTTGTATCACGTGTATGCTTACTATGCCATTGAATTCTTATTTGTGCATTACATGGTCCTATTATGTGCGGTTATTATTACTACTATTATTACTTTCATGCTAGGTTAGAGTACCGTGACAAGCCAGGTGACGGGAGTACCGACCTGGGGGAGCTTTGGCTCGGTTTCCAGACTAGCTCGAGGGAAGCCCAAGGGAAGACTTGATTGTAAACTAGCTCAAGAAGGGCCTGAGGAAAGACCTGATTGGACATGAGGATCTGAGTATGTGATTCACGGGCAGAGAAACCGACCTGCTGGGGAAGCTTAGGATTCAGTGCTGGAGCATAGGCTATTTATGCTTGCCAGTTCATGGTAGTAGTAAGTTTGTTAGGAACTTGGGTTCTCATGTCTTTTATGTGGGCTCCAAGGACCATTATGTGCATGTCTATTCATTTTTTTGTTATGTGGTTTATGTTGTGGATGCTTGTGTCTTAGGCACGGGGTGTACAGTTTATACGAGTTATGTTATTCTCCCAAAGCCTTTCTAGCCTTCATTTCTTGTATATACTTGTTGAGTCTTGTGACTCACCCTTATTTTACGATCATTCCAGGCAAAGGTAAAGCCAAGGTCGTGGGAGAGGCTGGCAGCTTGTAAGCTAGCTGGGTAGTACAGTGTACAGGGCAATCCTAACCATTCGAGTCCCATGGCGTCTAGAGTCTTTGGGAGTGCCAGGGGTTGTTTTGTTTCTCTTTTTGTGCCATCTTGGTTTGGAATTTTTGTATATAAACAATGTAACCACTGTGATAGTGGGTGGCTATGTATGTATGCAGATGTTTTGTAGTTTTGTTTCGTTGTATTAGGCTTCATTTGTGCGTTCAGTATAGATGTTTTATTTAGGTTTGCTTCTATACCACTACATGACAATCTTCTCACGGATCTTCTATGCTAGTGGGAGCTCCGAGAGGTGGGTCATTACACATTTACCCATCTAGAACCTAATGCAACCAGATGGAACATCATTCCCAAGGAAATGGGGTGATACAAAGCCCCGTGACGAACATAAATAAATATTGCAGAAGATCTTGTATTTAACTTAAACCATCGTCAACAAGACACTAACACTCACAAGTTTAATATTGAAATCAAATCAAGGTAAGGGATGAAATAAAATATGTAAAATGGCAGGGACTTGCATAGGGATTAAAAAGCATGGAGAGAAGGTTTGGAACTTGCCTTTAAGTGGCTGATTCTTGTCTTTCTAGAACTCCTACTGTAAAATATTATGTTTACAACGAGTAATGAGACTATGGCCAAAATTAATTAAATCTAACCGTATAAAATTCCTAATTTAGCCATACTGAGCTTCTAATAATTTTTCCCACTTACCTGGCAGTCTTAAACTCCAAATAAACCAAATTTTCCTCCAATTTCTCCTATTTTCATTGTTGATCATGCTTCTTCTTCTTCCAATTTCTTCCTTTGTTTCATGCCTTTTATGGTTCCTTGTCTCTCTGAGAGGGTTCTCTCACAGATGGATCTCTCGGGAAGGATCCTCTTGGAGAATGAAGTTGTTGATAGGACTCTCGAAGAGATCCCCGGAAGAGTCTCTCTCTGAGAGGATACTTTCTCTTTTGGAGATGCTCCTCAGAGAAGCCTCTTCGAGAGGCCAATGACATAGTTGCATAAGTCCTAATCAATCATTGAGATGTGGACTTCTATAAAAGGCAAGACACAACACGATTGATATCTGGTAACCTATTTCGATTCTCTCAAACCTTTCTTTCTGAAGTCCATACCTTTCTTTCCATGACTTTTTTTCTCCCTGTATATTGACTTGATCATCGGAGGGTCTTCGTGGGAGATTCCTCTCGCAAGCCTTCTAACCCTTGTCTCGTGTTACAATCCTTTTGGAAGTCAAGCAGCAGGTCGTCAGTCCTTCTAAGAGACCATTTGTTCTCTCTGAGGCCCTCGAAGCACCTTCTCGAAAGAGGCATCTTTCCTTTCTAGAAGCCAATCTATTCCTCTCCGAGAGGTGTAACAAACCCTGTAACGACCCGTTAGTGGGTATAGAGTTTTATTTGAATTATGATTTTCTATGTGTGATAAATTAGCCTCAAGAATTAGATGCTATAAATATTGTGAAGTGCTTAATTTAAGGGATTGGGCTTTTAAAGAAAACTTAGATTGAAACCATTTGTTTTGGGTTGTGTTTTATTTAAGAATGAGGTTGAGAAGCCCTTGGGCCTAAGAATATATATTGGGGCCTTTGTGTTGGGCTAATGAAATGGGCATTGGGCCCATGAGCATAAAGATTTGTGTATTTTAATTAATCAAAATGAATGAATTATGAAAAGTCTAATGAGGGCTTGATGTTGTTCATTGTGTGTGTGAAAAGTAAGGGTGAAATGGGAATTTCATAAATGGGTATTATTATAAATGAATTTATGAGTATTATGGAGTAAAAAGGAAAATGAAAACGAAAAGAAAAAGAGGTAAAAAACCAAAATAGGTTTAATGAGTTGTGGTGTGTGTGTAAAGGAGAGGGGTAAAGTGGTAATTTATCCAAGGGCATGGTTGGAAAGTTGATGGGCAGCCATCCCTCCCCCATGCTTCTTTCTTTTCCATGTCTCTTCTTTCTTTCCTTCCCTCCTCTCCCGATCGACCATTTTCTTCTTCTTCTTCTTCTTCTTCTTCTTCTTCTTCTTCTTCTTCTTCCATTTTCAATCTCCATTGAAGCTTCAAAGGTGGACGTTGCAGCTGGTTGTTCTTCTCTTTGGACCAAGCATCATTAGGGCAAGTTCTTTTTGAATTTCTTTTTGGTTATGCAAGTTTATCCCCTATTTCTTTTACATGGAAAATTCCCTTTCCTCCTTGTTTCTTTAACGCAAGTTCTTCTTCTAAATAAAGGTTCTATTATTTCCTTCCATTTCGGTGTGAGATTTGTTCCTTTTATTTCATCTCAATGCAAGTTCATGGTACTTTTCCTCGTTAATGCAAGTTTGGTTCTTCTTTCTCCTCTTGGGTCAAGTTGATTTCCTTCTTGGTTCCTTGGCCTTCGAATCTTCTATTTTCTTAGAAGATCTAATCGTGAGCCTATATTGATTGGTGGATTTCTTTCTCATTTCTTCAAACCTTGGTGTTTTATCATTGCTGGGTCTTTTTGCGAGTTGTCGTTAGGGTCTAGCTCACCCTAAAGTCTCAAAGGAATGACACTTGATTAATTAGGAATGTTAGAGAAGCAAGGTTTGGTGTATCTTGCTTGGGATGTTGAGTTTTGTGGGTTATCGTTGTTATTTTTAAGTTTCAGGCCTCTGTTAGTCGACCAAGTATTTCTATCGGTTGACCAAGTATATGTTTTGTTCTCTATTAGTCAACCAAGTATTTCTCTTGATCGACCAAGTGTTTTAGTCGGTCAACCAAGTGGGTAATTTAGCTTCTGTTAGTCGACCAAGTGTTTCAGTCGATCGACAAAGTGTTTAGTCGGTTGACCAAGTGGGCTATTAGTCGACCAAGTGGGTAATTTAGCTTCTGCTAGTTGACCAAGTGTTTCAGTCGATCGACCAAGTGTTTTAGTCGGTTGACCAAGTGAGCTGTTAGTCGACTAAGTGTTTTTACTGGGTCGACCAAGTCCCTATTTAGTCGACTAAGTCTTCTTCATCGGTTGACTAAGTCCCTAGTCAGTTAACTAACTCTTTCATTCGGTCAACCAACAGAATACATTGATTCTTTCTTTTTGGTCCGATTCTTTTCTAATGCTTGTAATTCTTCCCTAAAGCTCTTGTGATGTTTTAGTTGGCTTCAAAAATCATCTCGTGGATATGTAAGTGTTTCAAAAATGGGGAAGTTAATTAATGGTGGGAATTAAAAATGAAAATCATGAGTTTTTAATGGTGAATTCATGTAATCAATTTGTTTGACCTTGAGAAATAGTATGAAAATGAATCCCAATGAATAATGCTAAATCACGTGGTGAAAATATCATTAGCTCATGTGAGGATATAATCTTGAAATGTCTAAGTGTGCATGATGATCAAGATAAGAACATTTCTAATAATGAAGCATGTCAATATGTTTACTTGAAAACCTTCATGAGCATTGCATGGTATTATTTATGGTATGGAAATGAATCTCAATGAATGATGCCAAATCATGTGATGAAAATATCATTGGCTCATGTGAGGATATAATCTTGAAATGTCTAAGTGCGCATGATGATTATGAGGAGAACATTGCTAATAATGTAGCATCTCTGATATGTTTACTTGAAACCTACATGAGCATTACATGATATTATTATTTGCGCACTTATTATTTTGTGCAGCGGTTATGTATCGCGGGGTGAGAAAAGGATATCTTAAAAAGCGCCTGATGCGGGTAAGGTGGCCATAAACCCGGTAGACGATGCTCAAGCCAAATGAATGGCTAAATGATTTTTACATGTATATGTATGCATGCATGTGAATGAAAGGCCTTGAGGGCCGATGTGCTGCATAGAAATTATATATTCATGATGCATGAAATGCATAATGACAATGGTATGGGATTGATCATAATGATTGAGAAATGGAATGATGCATGAAATGCATAATGACAATGGCATGGAAATGATCATAATGATTGAGAAACGGAATGATGCATGAAATGCATAATGATAATGGCATGGGAATGATCATAATGATTGAGAAATGAAATGATACATGAAATGCATAATGACAATGGCATGGGAATGATAATAATAATGGGATCTAATGGGAAATGCTACTCGTACTTGAGAAGTCGGGTCTATTCCACTTTGGTTTATCCATGCCTTGACTCTATTGCTCTAATTGTTGTAATATATATACTTGCTGAGTCTTGTGGCTTACCTTGTTTATTCCTGTCATTCCAAGTAAGGAAAAGTTATTGTTGAGGGCGAGTCCAACAAGGCTAGAGCCCGGGTTTAGTTGTGTACAGGGATGTCCCAGCCTCAAGTTCCATGGTGTAATGTTGAGGGCAGGAAGTAGAGGGTTTAATTAGTTGTTAGAACCTTAGTGCTATTTTATTTGAAAAATGTATGAGCGGTAAGCCCAAGATGATAATGTAAAGAGTGTGTAATATTTATTTTGAGCTCTTACTGATAGTGAGCAAATGTGGAGATATTTTATTTTGGCTCCTGATGATCAGTGAGCAAGTAAAAAAACAAAAATGATGATAAATCCAAGTTATTATTTCTGTATCCATTTTGTGACGACCTTCTTTCGGATTTCCTATGCTAGCGAGATGATCCGGGAGAGGGCTACTACAAACCCCCTCTAAGAGCCATTCACAGAACCGGGCACAAGCTAGTCTAATCCTTTCGAGGAGCCCAGCTCTCTTCGAGAGACAAATCCCTCCACGAGCTATCATTCCCTCTGGGGAACCGGACCATTCGAGAGTTGTTCTTCTCTTCGAGAGATTAGCTCTCTCCGAGTGACTTCCTCTCTCCGAGAGATCCTTGTCCATAACTTTTCTCGCCCTTTCTTTGGTCCTTTCTCTTAGAAAGCACTCTCCCTAACAGAGCTCTTTTGGTGTCCATACTTTCGGACACAAACACCCCGTATAGCTTCAAACAATGGTTTCCCTCACTCAAAATAAGTTTATATTGTTGTATTTGGGCAACAACACCTTCCTTTTACCAAAATCCCACTGAAAAATTGAGTTTAAATAGGTAAAAAGAATGGTGGTTCAGCAGAGGCCACATGGTAGCCAGCGACTATCCACCACTTTATCAAAACGGCATCATTTTTGGAGTCTATAAGCTGAAAAATTCTAGCAAAATTCCTCCGCACCCATAACCTCCTCAATTAATATTATGCACATTTTATTGTAAAGAAATTCCACCCTAGTTTCTAAAAGTTACACTTAGATCCCACATTTCTCGAAAATTATCACCTTCACCCCCCTTAATAATACCCTAATTTTACCAAATACTTACCCATTTCCTTAAAACAATCTAAATTAATATTTTCCCTTAAAGCCATAATTATTCAGTAATTACCTCAATTTCCCAATTCACTACTTGACATTCCTTTTCATAGAATTACAAATTGACTTGCCATGTCATCATTTTTCAGTAATATCCCAGTGACCCTAAATGTCAAGTCCCAAAATCCAGAGGCTATGACTTAAAAATTTAAATAAAAACATTCCCAAATTCTCTTTAATTTTATATATATATATATATATACAACAGAAACATAATATATATCAAATTCATTTAATACATCCACTAGGGTTTAATTCTCCAAATTACATAAAAGGTGCACTGATGTGTGATTTATGCACAATTAATTCGGACAAGTGTACCCTAATCAAATATGCATATAGTGATAAAAAGAATGTCGATCCCACGAGAACTAGATCACAATACCAAAACAATTTTAATTAGCCTAAGTTGAACTAATGTAGCATGTTGTTGCCAAAATACAACAATTAAAATTTCTAGGAGTGGGACTTTTGTGGATGTCGTCGACCCTTAGATGCAAACAAGGGACGTTTCCAGAGGTGGTTGAACAAGGCTTCCGAAGGGTTATGAGCTAGGCTTCTGAAGGTGGCTTCCGAAGGTGTGGAACTTGGCTTCCGAATGCGGCTTCCGTAGGTCTTGAACTTTGCTTCTAAAAGTGTCTTCCGAATGTGTTGAACTTGGCTTCCGAATGTCCCGAAAATGGCTTCCGAAAGATTCTTCCGAAGATGTTGAACTTGGCTTCAGAAGGTCAAGAAGATGGCTTTCGAAAGAACTGTAAGAGAATGGTTAGAAGGCTCGTGGGGCTTTCTTCCCACGAAGACCCTCTGATGCTTAAGTCAATGTAGAAGGAAAATATATATGAAAGGAAACTAAGATTTTCGGAAGGAATAGTAGTGAGAGAAATACCAGTGTCCAGAGCATTTTATAGGTTAAACCTGGCCTTTTATAGAGGTCAAGAATAGAGAACACGTGGTCCTCTGGACGGAAGCCTTCAAAGGGATCTTCCGAAGCATCATTGACACTTCTGATCTTCGGAAGCTCTCTTCGGAAGTCATCTTCCGAAGGATCCTTCCGAAGGGTCCTTCCCCAGCTGCTTCTGATCTTCTCCGTGATACTTCAACTTCTGGTTTCCGATTATTGGGGCACAACAATTATCCCCCACTCTTTATTTTGGTTCAACAGAGTAAAGAGTGTTTTTCTAAGTAAATCGCACCAAGAATCAGAACTATGGGCTTGTTTCTGAAGCCCTCTTTCGAAAATGCCTGACGAGCGCTTGGGCTTCCGCTGGTTGGCTATAAATAGGGCCCACCGCTTCGAGAACTTCTTCATGGCTGCACTAATTAAAGGACTCTCTCATACACTCTCGTGGATTCCTTCCAAAGAAAACTCCCTTCTGAAGAGAACTCACTTCCGAAGCGTGGCTTAGCCGCCTTTCTTTCTAAAAGAATCCCTCTGTTAGGTAATGATTGTTCTACCCTTCCGAAGCATCCGTCAGTCCCTACCCTTTCGAAGCAAAATTCTTCCGTGCAGGACCTTTCGAAGCGGAAACCCTTCTGAAGCATAATCCCTTCCGAAGCAAATACCCTTCCGAAGAAAATACCTTTCCGAAGTAAACACCCTTCCAAAGCCAATGCCCTTCCAAAGGGATCTCGAATAAATTAGCTTTAAACAGATTTTTCTGGCCTCCTTTTCTGATTTCGGCCATTTTCCTTCCTACTATAGCCATCGGGAAAATATATCATCACGATGTCGATTCCCATGGGGTCGAGCACTTCTTTTTAAAGGGTAAACATTCTCGTATGGATGAAAACGACGTGGCCCTTACCGCTAAAAATCACCATATCCCTAGGGAGTACCGCACTAGGCTTCCTTGCCCTGGGGAAAATTGTGCAGTCAATGTAGAAGAGGGGTGGATGAGCGTTCATGAGCCTAGCTTTCATTTAGGTTTTCATCTCCCTCTCCATAACTTTGGCCTTAAGTTTCTTTGCCTTAGCGGGACAGCTCTAGGCCAATTATATCCCAATGGTTGGGCCCAATTAGCTGGTTTTTTTGTCATTTGTCACGAGAATGACATAGACCCTACTGTGGACTTCCTTTACTGCCTCTTCCTATTGCGTCTAGTTAAGGAGCGTTTCCACATGTACACCTTACAACGGATCCGGGGTGATCCTCTCTTTTCTGAGTCTCCTCCTCGAGAAGCTTTGTTCGATTCCCAGTGATTTTTGGTTCAACCACTGAATGGGGTGTGGAATGCCCCTCGCGAATAGTGTACCAACCCAGAGAGAGTGGGAAAACCAATATTGAGTGCACCCCTCTCCGAACTTAAGGAGAGATACAAGGATAGTCGTCGCGTTATTACTCGGGGTGGCCCTAAGCATCTCCTCGACCTCTTGACCGTGGATAGATTAACAAGGGTGGCTGGATTCCGGAGCGTAGCTAATCATCTCATCACAGGTTACCCAGGGCATTGCGTCCAAAGCCTCCAGTTGCCCCAACGCTTGTTGCCACAGCGAGAGGAAGAAATGTCCCACTCCAGGAGCAGCCTTCTCCTGAGGGTGTGAATCCCCTAGTTGTTTTTGATCCTTCCTTACTTTGATCTTTGCCCTCAAATTATTTTTATGGCATCTAATCGAATCGTGTCTTTTTTTTTTTTTTTTTTGCAACCATGCATCACCTAATGAGATCTGTTAACCAATGGGTCACCCCTAGAGTGCACCGTCTGAAGTGCTACCTACAATCGATCCCCAAGATGGTACCCTTTTCCTAAATGCTCTCAATACTGAACAAAGCGAGGGGCTAGGACAGACCTGGGCTCCCCTGTGCCGACATCGATGGAGGAAGAGGAGTCATCGCCAAGAAGCGGAGGCTAATCCTGCAACGTTTCAGCCTGCTAATGATCCCCAGGCTTACAACTCGCTAGCAGAGCCTACCCCTAGTGTTCCTGGATTTTCCCCGTTGGAGATGGATACATCTATGGCCATGAGCGGGGCTCCCCACCAATAGCATGAGCCGGTAAGGCATGGAGGGGGTCCAGAAGGCGAGGTTACCTCTCGATTTGACCAGGCTGTCGTTGATGCGGTCCACGCGAGCAATCGAGGCTTGTATCGTCGCGCCGTGATCAATCCTCAACGCGGCGATTGTAGGACATTACACATGGAGAAGGGGTCAACATCCAGGTTATTAGCCCCAATCTTGCCTTCATTGTTTGATCCCCACCAGGGACAATACGGTTGGATGCCGATTATTGGGTCTATGGGGAACAATTCGACATGCAACCCAGGGTTCTTGGCACGGACACCATTGATATGCCCGGGGTTAGGGCCTGCCTTCTTTATTCTTCCATCCTCCCTCGCGACGAAAGTCGATACTTTCGTAATTCTCCGCAGGATATGGATGAGTTTGAACATCATCTCGCGATTGTAAGCTTCCTTACCTTTTCGCATTTTTTCTTTTTCATTTATCTTATTATACGTCTCTCATTACCCTCTTATACCCTTTTTCGCAGGGCGCTCAGGGGGCCGTAGTGGCCAACGCTATGAATCGTGCTCGACTGGCCCGCCAGGAGGCACAAATTTATGACTTGACACAAAAGTTCTTCCAATGGAAAGAGGACGAGCAAGTCCTAAACATAACAATCCGCCACCTAGAGTCGGATAAGACCAGTCTTGAAGCCCGACTCCATAACCTTTCCATAAGTCGCCAGGCGGCCGAGGACAATGCTCGCAAATGGGAAGAGGCGCTGGAGGCCCGCAACCAGGCTTATAAAGAGAAGGTATCCTTTCTGGCGGAGACCCAATGGGAGGTGTCTCGTTTGAAAGCGGACTTAGTTTGTGCCGAGGAACGGGCTACTCATGCTCAGGAAGAGATGGAAACAATGCGTGAGAACAGGCAACAAGAAATTAACGAAGCAACGACAGAAGTTGTGAAGCAATACAGCCTTTCAAGGGATTGCTTTCATCGCAAAGATAGTTACGCCAGCTGCTTTTCGAAGTTTAGCTTTTATCTCTATCGTAATTTCATGGAGACTAGGTACCTGGGGGATTCCTTCTCGGAGGTAACTTTTGACAATGCCATGTTTGTCGGTACCCCTCCCGACTGGAGAAAGTATGAGCCAAACGATCCTGGGCCTGAGGAATGTATAAGGCAAGCATTGGAGGATGACCTCAACAATTTGCAGGGTCCATGGAGCCCTTATGTCTTGGAGCTCGAGGAGGGCGAAGTAGGTGCTGGCTCGTTTAACACTGCCCAAATGATCGAGAGAGATGTGGAAATGGATATTGTCACTAATGCTTCCCAAGGTTTGCCTCTTGGAGAGGGTTCGGGCCACGTGAATCGTCCTCCAACCGAAGATTAGTGTAGGCTTTATACTTTAATTTGTGTTATTAACCAACTGTATGGAACGACTATTTTACTAGTTTTGCCTCAAAGTACTCTTCTTAGAATTTCTGACGCATTTCCTTGGTTGTGGCATCTTGTTTCATCAGCCTTAGGTGAATGTAATTTTTGACAATCATTTCAACGTGTCTCATGTAATTGTCTTATTTATATCATTACACAATGCAATTAAGTTTTCTTCCTTTATTTACTTGTTGGTTATGCGACTTGCGCTCATACTTCTTCAAGCTTCAATTTATCTGCCTCGGTAGTTCAGTTTTCCTCCTCTTCAAGGCTCTTCATCCCCAAGAAACTCAGGATAGGCCTCGCACTCCTGACGTGATTACGAGACTCGTGTAGCAGTCATCGAGCTCCCAACTTTATCAAAATTGGGGATAATCGAGTCGTCGCAAACGTTTCTGGGAGGAGTCTTCATTTGCCATATGGAAGCTGGATTATGCTAAGGATCCAACGTCGGATTCACCTCGGGCGCCCTATTTTGCTAGGAGACCTAGGCGCCAGATCAACTTGAGGAGTTAGGTCTAGCTTAAAAGCATTGCAACGAACTCAATTGAGGGATCTAGGTGAGTCTACGGGCATAGGCGTCGGGGTAGCCGATGATCCCGAGCGGTGTCTTTCACCTTCTTGTCCATCTCTTTTGAGGTTCAGTCTATCATAGGGGATCTGGGTTTGGCCAATGATCCAGTCCAAGATTCTCTCTAAGAGTCCGAACTCGCCGGGAGACCTAGGCGCCAGATCGACCTGAGGAGTTGGGTCTAGCTTAAAAGCATTACACCGAACTCAATCGAGGGATCTAGGTGAGTCTGCGGGCATAGGTGTCGAAGCATCCGATGATCCCGAGCTGGTCTTAGGTCATAGGCACCAGATTGCAACTTGACGACTTGAGCCTCGTGCGGTGTGGACGTCTTTCGACTTACCTTATAGAAGCTTCACTATCTTCTGGCTCTCCTGAGAATCAGTCTGTGCCTGGTGTATCCAAGTTCAATAGCCAGTTCGGCTCGGGATTCCCTTAGGGTGTCCGAGCTTGCCAGGAGACCTAGGCCCCAGATCAACCTGAGAAGTTGGGTCTAGCTTAAAAGCATTGCACCAAACCCAATCGAGGGATCTAGGTGAGTCTGTGGGCATAAGCGTCGAGGCAGTCGATGATCCCAAGCTTGCTTGTGGTTATATGTGCCTGATTTCTACTGAGTCACCCTAATCTCATTAGGGACCCTGGTCAAGCTACTGTACCTGCGTCCTGCTTTATCATACATGCAAATGCTCAAGACACGAGATCTTACATGGTTCGGCTCGGCTTATAGTTTTGCCTACTCCACAGGAATACATGGGGGTACTCTTTTATTTATAAGGGAACTATTACACAAGAAAATTAAAAGATTAAAGAGAACTTGGATTCTCAATGGAGCCAGGTAGCGCCTCTTGTAGCAAACGCATCTCCATGCCCTCGGCTTCGAATCCTCCATGGCCAGTCTCGATTGTCAGGGCAGTAAAGTATCTTTTGAGGTGCATTGTGTTCCAGGTCTTGCTCATCATCTCTCCTTGCAATGCCTACAGTACGCAAGTGTTGGGCCCCAGCATCTTTCATATCTTGTAGGGCCCCTCCCAATTTGGCTTGAGTTTTCCTTCTTCCCGATGGGCGTTTGTGATTACTGTTTTCCTGAGCACCAAATCTCCTTCCTGGAACATTCGAGGTCGGACCTTCGCATTATAATAGCTGGCAATTCTCCTCTGATACGCTGCCAACTGTATAGCTGCTTTCTCCCTCAGTTCATCTATCAGATACAGGTTTTCCCTCAAATTGTCTGAATTATCCTCCTCATTGAAAACCATAACCTGAGGCGAAGTGAGGTCTGTCTCTACCAAAATTAGGGCATTTGTCCCATATACCAAGCTGAAGGACGTTTCTCCCGTAGACACACGACTGGTTGTGCGATAGGCCTACAAAATGCTAGGAAGTTCATCGACCCATCTGCCTTTAGCTCGCTCTAATCGGGTCTTCAACCCGGTAGGATAGTTTTATTGCTTGCCTCTGCCTACCCGTTGGACTATGGATACGATACGGACGCCATCCTCAAGCTGATCCCCCACCTCTGGCAAAAGGCCCTAAAAGCCTCCGAATCAAATTGTGTTCCATGATCCGTATTGAGAATTCAGGGTATACCGAAGTGACAGATTATATCCTTCCACACCATCCCTTCTACTCGTTTCTCGGTTATGGTTGCTAGAGGTTCGACTTCGACCCACTTTGTGAAGTAATCCATGGCCACCAATAGGAATTTTCTTTGTGTTGTCGCCATAGGAAACGGACCTACAATGCCTAACCCCCATTGTGCAAATGGCAATGGTTGGAATATCGGTTGGATAGAAACATTGTCAGAGGGGCGTGTTTTTGGCATTTATCACATGTTCGCACTTTTCGAGCTGCGTCTTGTTTCAAGGTGGGCCAAAAGAAACCGGCTCGCAGGATCTTTCTAGCCAATGCTCTGGCACTGAGGTGCTCACCGCAGTCTCCCTCATGAACTTTTTCTAGAGCTTGTTCTGCTTCTCGGGTCCCCAAGCATTTGAGCAATGGCAAGGAATACCCTTTCTTGTATAGCTCTTGGCCAATGACCGTAAAACGAGCCGCATTGGTCTTCAGCCTCTTAGCCTTCGAGGGTGTGACTGGAAGCTCTTGATTAAGCAGGTATTTTAGTATTGGCATTCTCCAGTCGTCAACCATATCAATGCAGTGAACGCCTCCATCATCTTCCTCTACACTTGGTCGTTGTAGGACCTCCATGTGGATTAATCGTCCTGGGGTGTCCCAAGCAGAGGCCAACTTAGATAATGGGTCAATGTGCTGGTTGAAGGACCTGTTGATCTGAATGAGTTCAAAGCGTTCAAATCTATGAGAGAGCTCCTTCACTTTCTGTAGATAACGGGCCAAAATCTGTTCCCTTACTTCAAAAGTGCCTTGGAATTGTTGTACTACCAATTGCGAATCGTTGTGGGCGGTCAGGATCTTTACCTCCAATTTTTCTGCCAATCTCATTCCAGCTAGCAATGCTTCATACTCAGCTATATTGTTTGAGTTGGGGAAGATGAAGCGTAAGGAATACTCTAACACCTCTTCCTCGGGGGAGATTAATACCACTCCTGCCCAGCTTTCTTTGGCATTTGATGCTCCATCCACGAACAACATCCACGTTTTTATGCGAACTTCTTCTACCGCTAGCAAATGAGTGCATTCCATTATGAAGTTTGCCAATGCCTACCCCTTTATTGCCTTTCTAGGTTCAAAACAGATATCGTATTCACTAAGTTCAACTGCCCACTTGGTTAGCCTTCCTGAACACTCTGGTTTCTGTAGAATCTGTCTTAACGGCTGATCTGTTAACACTGTCACAGCGTGGGCTTGAAAGTAGGGTCTCAATTTTCTTGCTGCCATTACCAGTGCCAAGGCTATCCTTTCAGCGTAGGGGTACAGCGTCTCTGCTCCCTGTAATACTTTGCTCACATAGTAAATCGGGTTGTCAATCTGGCCGAGTTGTCTGACGAGGATGAAACTTACCGCCTGATAGCCGACTCCAAGATACCGGTATAACTTTTCTCCAACTTCTGGTCGTGTCAATAGGGGAATCTCCTTGAGGTATGATTTTAATTCTTGCAAGGCCTTCTCGCACTCAGGAGTCCACTGAAAACTCTTGCCTCCTTTTAAAGCCTTGCAGAAAGGAAGGCTGCGCTCAGCCTGCTTCGAGAGAAATCAGCCCAATGCTGTCAGACAGCCATTCAATCTCTGAACTTCTTTTACTGTGGTGGGACACTGCATGTCAATTATCGCTTGCACCTTTTCAGGGTTAGCTTCTATCCCCTTGTGAGTAATCATATATCCCAAGAATTTTCCCGACTTTACTCCAAATGTACACTTGTCCGGATTCAAGCACATGTTATTCTTTCTAAATATTGTGAAAACTTCTCAAGTTGGCTGGCGTGTGACTCACCTTGTTTTCCCTTCACTATCATTTCATCTACATATGCTTCCATCACCCCCCTAGTAGGTCTTTGAATATTTTTTTTGACCATCCTTTGATATGTGGCCCCCGCATTTTTTAAGCCGAAAGGCATCACCTAGTAACAATACGTCCATTTTTCTATTATAAAAGTTATTTTCTCGGCGTCGGGTGGATACATACTGATCTGGTGGTAACCTGAGAATGCATCCAAGAAGCTCAATATAGCATATCCAAAGGTATCATCAACTAGTCTGTCTATTCGAGGGAGCGGGTAGGAATCTTTCAGGTAGCCTTGTTCAAATTGGTGAAATCAATGCACATTCGCCATTTCCCGTTTGCCTTAGCTACCATCACTACATTTGCCAGCCATTCGGGGTATTGAACCTCCCTAATGAATCCTGCTTCCAAGAGCTTATCCACTTCTCTTTCCATATGTCTCAGTCTCTCTAGGGCAACATGTCCTTTTTTCTACTTGACTGGTCGAGCTTCTGGATGGACATTCAGGCGATGGGATATGATTTCGGGGCATATTCCGAGCATGTCAGCAGGTGTCCAGGCAAATATGTCTACATAAGTGCATAGACATTTGATGATACCCTCTTTCTCCTGACTCTCTAGTTGGCTTCCCAAACGTACCTTCCAGCTTTCGTCACCAAGGTTCAGAGGGACAGCTTCAAGCGGTTCCACCGACTAAGGCTTGCTGGCCTCAAGAGTTTGCTCGTCAATCAATAAGGTCTCTTCAGTCATTGCTTTTCCTTTTTTTGTGGCACCTCGTGTGGAGCTCACATAACATACCCTAGCTTGTTTTTTATTACCCCTCACCTGCCCAACCCCCTACGGAGTAGGGAATTTCATTAGCAAGTACCCCAAAGATATGGCAGCTCTCATAGCATTAATGAGAAAATGTCCCAGGATCATATTGTAGGCCGTGGAGAAAGTCCTGACTACCATAAAGTTCACTTGTTGGGTAATCACTTGAGGGTAGTCTCCGAGTGTAATAGCCAACTGAACCGATCCAACCACTGGCACCACTTCTCCCGTGAAGCTATACAGGGGGGAAGTGACTATCTTCAATCGATCATGGGCGATGTGCATATTTTCGAAGCAATTCCAGTACAAGCGGTTTACAGAGCTTCCACTATCTACCAGTATTCTTTCAATCGGGTGCTTGGCAATGATAGCGGAGATAACCAAAGGGTCATCGTGGGGGAGCAACACACTCCCTTGATCTTTAGGTGCAAAAATAAGGGGGTCTTCGTCTTCTTGAATCTTCTCCACTGAATTAACGTACAGTGCTTGGCGTGCATATACCTTTCTGGAATAGGAGGAATCTCTCGCCAAATTTTTCCCTCCTGAGATTACATCTATTCTCTCCATAACAAGTTCATTTCTGCCTTCTTCTACACCAGGTCTTGCTTTCTCCCTCATTTGATCATTTTTCTCTTTTTGTCGGGGCGGCTGGTTTTCTCTTCTGCCTAGTACATCATTCCTCGGACGTGGGGACCTTCCCTGATTATCTCTTCTGAGGTCCTCTCTCCTACCTTGTTAATTTCTTGGCTTATCCAGTATGAATCGATCTAGCTTCCCTTCTCTGATTAGCTGTTTAATTTGGATTCGTAGTTCCCAACACTACTCTATGGCATGCCCTGGGGATTCGTGAAATTTGCAGAAAGAATCCATGTTTATACCCATTGGCTGGCTGGAGTACGGGGGAAAGTTGATGAATCCAGTATGTTTGATGGAAGAAAGGATAACGACCCTTGGCTCAGTAAGGGGTGTGAAGCTCCGAAATTGCATCTTCGGGGGCTCTTCTCTTCTCTGTACCTTCACTGACCTGTCTGACCCAACGTCGTTCGGCCTTCCTCTTCTTTTACCTTCCCATGCTTCCAAGATTTCCATTTGGACAATAAACTACTCAGCTTGAGAGAACAGTTCAGCTATTGAGTTCGACTCGAAAAATGTTAGGGATCTCTTGAGTGGGGCGTAGGTGGTTCCATTAAGCAAGGCAGATGCAACCAAGCCTGCCGGGAGGTCCCTTACCTCTTGCGTTGCAGCCCTAAACCTCTCGACATATTGCTTTAGAGATTCATTTGGCCTCTGTTGCAAGCTCATCAAGTACATGGCACTCTTTTTCTTAGGGACGTAGGCAGAGAATGCCTCCAAAAATTCTTTCTTCAACTGTTCAAACGATTGGATGTGTCCGGCGGGTAACTCAATAAACCACTGTTGAGCTTATCCCGCCAGTGAGAGAGGGAAAGCCTTGCATCTGGTGACCTCATTCCACCCATGTAATACGGCCATTGCGACAAAGTGTTGCAGGTGCCTCTCGGGGTCTTCCTTACCCGAATATACTGGGAGTTGTGGCAGCTTGAACCCTAGTTGTATTGGTTTCCTTTGGAGTTCTTCAGATAGTGGGAATCCTTTCGTGGACATTTCCACTGGCATTGCCACAATTTGCTTCTGTTCCAATACTTCTTCTATGAGGAGCTTGACGTCGGACGCCTTAAGAGTTTCTTTCTCTGCTTCGTTCCTATCGGGGGACTGGACACAAAGAGCCCTTGAGTGGGTGCTTTCTGCCATCTCCTCATATATGGGGGCTTTCCCCGGCCTCCTATCATGGTTACCTCCTGGGTTCTCTATTGACGGGACTCGATCATTAAACCTGGGGTTCCAGATTCTGATCCCTCGATGTGGCACCCTCGGAGGGTTGTCCTGGGATCTCCAATGTCCTTTCGCACCCGTTTGTCTTGCTTGGGGAATGTGGATGTCTGGCATCAATTCTTGCAACAAAGCAGTAACCCCTTGCAATTTTCTCATATTCTCCTCATTACTTGTTTTGAGATCGTTATTCTGGTTCTTCAACTCCTCAAAATTCTTCTGTAGCTATTCATAATCTGATAATAAGACCGTGGGTGGTACAATCCCAAAAGGTTCTGGAGGAACTAAAGTCATTGCAGGGTTTCTCCTTGGAATTGAGGATTGCCCTAGGGAGTGTTGGTTTTGATTTGTTTGCATTACGGGTGGGGTTCATCTCCCTTGCCTTACAACTTGTCTCTCTAACCCGATGGCATGTACCTCTCCTTATTCTAAATGCTCCATACCACCCAATCCAGTAGTCTCGCGGCCTTCCAACGTCAGTATATTACCCGAGCACACGTCGTTGTCCAGGTGATCTTCCAAAAGTCCATGCACATTAGAAAGCATATGGATGGGGTCCCCTGTCCGGCTACGAGTGCTCATTCGGGTTTGGTTAGGCAGGTTTGCCAAACCAGTTGACTTTATCCCTCTTGGCATCTTATAGTGAAATGAGCTTTTTATCCAGTTCCCATAGACGGCGCCAAATTGTTGTTGCTAAAATACAACAATTAAAATTTCTAGGAGTGGGACATTTGTGGATGTCGTCGACCCTTAGATGCAAATAAGGGACGTTTCCAGAGGTGGTTGAACAAGGCTTCCGAAGGTGGCTTCTGAAGGTGTTGAACTTGGCTTCCGAAGGATATAAACTAGGCTTCCGAAGGCGGCTTCCATAGGTCTTGAACTTTGCTTCCGAATGTGTTGAACTTGGCTTTCGAATGTCTCGAAAATGGCTTCCGAAAGATTCTTCCAACGATGTTGAACTTGGCTTCTGAAGATCAAGAAGATGGCTTCCGAAAGAACTGTAAGAGAATGGTTAGAAGGCACGTGGGGCTTTCTTCCCACGAAGACCCTTCGACACTTAAGTCAATGCGGAAGGAAAATATATATGAAAGGAAACTAAGATTTTCGGAAGGAATAGTAGTGAGAGAAATACCAGTGTCCAGAGCATTTTATGGGTTAAACCTGGCCTTTTATAGAGGTCGAGAATAGAGAACACGTGGTCCTCCGGATGGAAGCTTCTGAAGCTCTCTTCGGAAGTCATCTTCCGAAGGGTCCTTCCCCAGCCACTTCTGATCTTCTCCACGATACTTCGACTTCTGGCTTCTGATTATTGGGGCACAACAATGCACAATTAATTCAAACAAGTGTACCCTAATCAAATATGCATATAGTGATAAAAGAGAGTGTCGATCCCACAAGAACTATATCATAATACCAAAACAATTTTAATTAGCCTAAGTTGAACTAAATAATTAATTAGATAAATAAAAAAATAAATAGAAAACTAAATTATTTATAAGAAAAACTAATTAATGAATGCACTAGAGTTTAGATTTCATTTAATCTGGGTCATGTAATTATTTATTCAACTTGATTCAAAATCAAAAATACCCTCACAATATTTTATAATTATTTGTATGTGGTGGTGGATTTTCCTCAATTAATTAATAAACTTTATCAAGTCATATTAATTCTTTATTAATTTAATTTCACTATCAGATTTCTGAACATATATCAACGAAATAAATAAGTATTAAGTTCTTTGGAAACCTCTAATTTCGAAAGGGGATTTGACTCACTAAGCTTTCTCGATTCCCACACATGTGCTAATCATCTTTCGATCTCATAGTCAAATATGTGATTTATATTGTCTATGGATTTAATTTATAACAATCCTTTAGTCAATCATGCATAAATCATTAAATCATTAAAAAGTGGCCAATCTTTTAAAGCAGTAAACGCAACAATATAAATTCCTCACGCAAATAATAATCGGATTTTGAATCAAACTAAACAAATAATCACATAATCCCAAAATTAAAATCTATCCAAACCCTAGTTAAAATAAATTAACAAGACATTATTAAAAAAAATAAAAAATAAATAAATAAAGAAAAAGAGAGGCTCTCTACCCAAATCTAAATCAGATCTGGGTCACAATTGCTGCTTTCAATTCTTCTTTGTTCGCGGCTTCAATTTCTTTCATATAATTGTGCGCTTATTTTTCTTCAATTTCTTCTTCTGTGCGCCCAACTCTCCAGAACTTCAATTCCTCCTCACTGTGCGCTGTCTCCCATCTATTCCATATATTATTTAATAATATATATATATATATATTTAAATATGCACATGGCATTCACACCATTTATTTAGTATAGCATATAATAGGTATATATAAATATTATAATTTATAATATAATATAATATATATTTTATTTTTAATAAATATTTAATCAATTATAATATAATATATAATATATAGATAAAATACTATAATATATATTTAATTCTTAATAAATAAATATTTTTTAATTATATTGTAATATTAAATTAATATAATATTAACTTTACTAATTACTTTATAATATCTTCTTTTTTCTTTCTTTTAATTTTAAATCTTCGAAATAATATCCTTTGCTGAGTTCCTACAAAAAGAGATTCAAATAATATAAAATCTATATAAACATACATTTATATAGGAAAAATAACATAAGGTTAAGATAAAAAATAG
This sequence comes from Diospyros kaki, assembly GCA_036245055.1. Lineage (NCBI taxonomy): Eukaryota > Viridiplantae > Streptophyta > Magnoliopsida > Ericales > Ebenaceae > Diospyros > Diospyros kaki. Next base: position 12,716,677 of record BSEG01000009.1, read on the forward strand.
ATAAAAATATGTAAATAGTTAAGCTCTATGAAATACCCCCACACTTAACATTTTGCTTGTCCTCAAGTAAAGTAGAGAATAAATACAAAATAAACATTTCATTTTCATGCTAAGCCAAAATTAAGAATTCCAATAACATATCAACGCATAATTAATCACAAAATTAGTTATCATCCATATTATCATATCAACTCTAAATCCAAAAGTATTAATTGAAAGAATTAGTTATGCAAAATTATCACTTTTGATGCCATGCATACTTCAAAATTAATTCATGAAATATTGCAACTAACACAATTAAATCATGCAATAGTTTTCTTGCAATCACTTCTCTCCACTACTACAAACATAAAGAGTAACAGGGATGATTTTTTTTTTTTTGAATCAATCTTTCCTATGCATTACTTAGCTTTTGATATGAATGTCAACATTTTGTAATGAAAACACCCAATTATTCTCCTAAATAATTGCTTAGAATGCATTTGCATACTCATATTTTGAACTACCATTTGACGTGAAGGATGATGCAGGAGTACACTGTCAACCCCCAATTACTACTAAGCAGCTCAAAACATAGGAGTAGATAAATAGCAATAATAATTTTTTTTTTTTTTTTTGCTCTTTGTTTTTTCTTTTTTTCTTTTTTCATCATTCCATTTTACTTCAACTCTGTTTAGGCTTAGTTTAGAGAAATAATCACAATATTATTCTCACATAATCAATCATGCATAATCACAAAATCTCATGAATTTTGTAAAGAACTATATATTTCAACAATCATGATAATCTGGCATAATTAATTCTTTTTTCTTAACACTGTTAAACCTAGAATCAATAATCAAATAGAATAGTTCCCAATTTTGAATTAACTATGCATTGGACCAAAGTTAATATAAGAAACATGAAATCGGCCTAGACAAGAAAATAAAACATTTTTCTAAAGAAAATCATCATTCATTCACATAAATTTCTTCCTTTTTTTTTTTTGCAATAAAAAAAATTGAGAATTTTTGAATTTCCCACCCCCACACTTAAATTAAACATTGCCCTCAATGTTTATAAATAAGAAAAGAGGAAAAGAAAAGCAATAATCTCCTGATGTAGGCCTTGTTGAAATGGTTGAAAATTGATGGCCTTATTCTTTTGAAGCAGAGGGGTCGGATTTCTTTATTCAACATGTCCTAAAAAGAAGAAAAAAAAATGAAATAAGAAATCAATCCAAAAATAATCTAAACAATAAGAGAAATAAAAAGAAAAAATAAATAATATTTCGAATGGGTTGCCTCCCATCAAGCGCTTCTTTATAGTCATTAGCTTGACTAGGTTTCCTTCCTTACGCGGCCTGGGCGCCAGGTGCCCGCCTCTGGCCGTGCCGAGTGGGTGGCTATGTGCCACCCACCCCTCCTCTCTTCCTGCCACGTGGCAGCGTTTGGGAGGCCCCCTAGCAGCTAATTTCTTTCTTCTTCCCCCAACCAAATTTCCTCCTTCTAGCGCCTATAAATATCGGTGTTTCACCGATGTTAACGCTTTATAATTTTTAACGTACAGAAACTCTACCGTGTGTATACGCGAGGTATAAAAATGTTTTAAATTTATTTAATAGTGTTAATTATAAATTAACGACATGTTTAGTTAAATTATTTAGCAATGTATCGGTGATAATTAAAATTAATTATGCATTTAATTAAATTATTTTATTTTATAAATTGTTTAGGAATTGGGACGTGAAACCGACACGAAGCAAGTGATTAACCCGTGGTAAGGTTTAATATGGTTTCCGTGTAAATTTATTATGGCATGGCCTGTATTAGATTATGGGAAAAGTGACTAGGCATGGGGCTATAGATTTAGGCCGTGTGAGTCTCAAGATGGGGTCCTAAGTGAAATCAGTGGGGCCACCAAAATCCGGATCAGGGTGAGGTGGATAGCCCTACATGCATGATACACTTCACATTATTCTATGATTATCATGCATTTTAATTTACTGCAACTCATATTACCATTATTGGGTCCTTGGACTCACCCCTATATTTTTCCCACTGACCCAACAGGTGGCTCGAGTTCTGAGAAGGGAAAGGCGATGCTGGCAGAGGAGCCGCTAGTTGGTAGTGACTGTTGATAGTAAGGGTGTGGGCTATCTCTTATGTTAATAATGTAATATATCTACTGTGTGTTATTCATGGGCGACGGTTATGGTTAAGTTAGAAATGAACTGGGGCCAAGTTAAGGTTCTCGCTATGAGTAAACCCAGTGGGTGTAGGGAACTTGTACTAGCCGGCTACGGCCGGCACCTGAGTCATGTTTAAATATATTTGGTGGTTGGGATAATTTATTATGCATGTTGGTATTTGTTTATTTGGAATTGGAATTATATTCCAAGGACCTAATCAGGTACGGGACTCAGGTGAGTTTCCGCAGCCGACGTATTTTACTCCCGAGCTTCTTGTCCGGTTGAAGGCGACGAAGCCTGGACCCCACCCAAGGCGCCCATATTATTTTAATACTTTGTGTTGGCAAGGGCATAGTCATCATTCGATGCAGGCCCAGATTATAATGCGTGTCATGGTGGCACTCGTTAGTGAGGCCGGGGCGTCACAAGGTGGTATCAGAGCGGGGTTTGTGATCGGCATGATGTGTTGATTAGAGCCAAAAATAAAAAAACTAGAGACACCAAAATGTGGATGATGGGGTTTAGAATGCACAGTTGGGATGGGGTAGGTTGTAATTGGAGTTGAAATACTCCCCTGGATAGGCATGGTTTATATCGTGGGCTTGCTTAGGAATTGTGTTTCCCAGGATAGCGAGCAGAGAGATGTGTGAATCCCTAAATCTAGGCCTCGTAGGGGGGAGAAACTTATGCTGGTTATCGATCTGACCCTCGATTTTATGTGCAGATAATAGAAAACCATCATGAATTTTGGTGAGGCAAGCCCTAGCATGCTGGGTCCAGACCCGAACCTTCCACTCATGGATCTGTTATGGTGGCAGTGGGAGCAGGAATTGCCCTGATGGGAGGTAGTCAACATTTCAGCGAGGGAATTATAAGCTTCCTATGTAGAGTAAATCAGGTGTTCCGAAATACCATATGTGCAGAGTTGTGGGGTCTGTCAGAGAAGCAGGTGTTATTCGCAAGAAAGCATATGAATGACATCTGGAGAGAGCGTATGGAGGCCTTGATGTGGGATATGACCCTACGATTCAATTATGGTAATTTTATTCGCGCGATTGAGAGCCAGGCTATGGGCTGGGAACCATGCGTTGAGCCTAACGATCCGGCGGGAATTGGAGTATTTCCCACTGCACTTCCATCGGAGGCTATGATGTGGGGAGCTATAGAGACTGTGGAGGCATTACCCCTGGATCCCTTTTCTAGTGTATCGAGCAATGGGGATCTATCACAGTTGGCTGATGAAGCGACCTCTCGAGCTGTGGGAGATGCTACGAGCGTTACTTAGGGGGTGACGTCAAACTAGATTTTGGGGAATAGATGGTTAGGATACCATCAATTTTGTGTATGGTATTAAAAATACGGATGGGGTGCTAATGTAAAACACGAGTAATTGGCTTGGTTAGCGATGTATTAGTCTAATTAAAGGTGTGTTAATAGATTGTACATTTCTATGCTTGTAAGAAATAGACTTTAATTCCTTTTGAGATTAATAAACCTTCGTTGTTGCATTTTGTTGATATGTGTTTAATGGGAAATGGTTGTGGTGTGCAGATGGCACCAGTGACACGAGCAACTGTCCGTAATTTCCAGTCAGGAAATGCTAGCCAAGAGGCTGTAAGGAGGGGGCCCGAGTGTTCTGAAGAGGTTCAGAGTCATTTAATGGGGCAAAGACTAGGTGGTGGTCGCCAAGTGGATACTAAAGCGGCCAACTGGCTGAAAGCATTTATGGATTTGCACCCTCCAACGTTCAAAGCACAACTAGAGGTAGACCCAAGTATAGTGGAGTATTGGGCCGAAGATGTTTATCAGTTGTTGGAATATATGGAATGTCCTAAAGACCAGTGGATAAGATGTGCCACCTTTGTATTAATTGAACAAGCTAGGGTTTGGTGGCGATCAATAGCTGAGATGCTAAGAGAGCAGAATGCTCGGTTGGCAACAGCTAAGGAGCAAGCACAACCAATAAGTGGGGAATAGTTTAAGGAAGCATTTAACGAGAAGTATTATCCTCATGATTGGCAGATTTAGAAGAAACAAGATTTCATGGAACTCAAGCAACAGTCTCACCTAACGGTATCACAGTATGAAGATGAATTTGTGAAATTGTTCAAATATATCCTAACTTATATATTGTTAGAGGTTGATAAGATGGAGCGATTTATCCAAGGGTTACATCCAGAGGTACGTTGGGGGATGAGCTATGTTAAGGCTCATACTTTTCGTGAAGCCGTGACTAAGGCTGTGAATATTGAAAAAAGATTAATGAATTATGGGGAGATGACACGAGCAAAGAAACCGTCCGGTGCGGGGCCAAAGAAGTTTGTGCCAAAGCAAGGATATCGATTTACTCGCCCGAGGGTAGGTAAATTTAAGGAGTTAAAAGCATGCCCCAAATGTCATAAACCTCATCAATGGAGTCTTCCCTACGGAATTCCCAGAGCTGCCAAAGAGTGCTATCATTGTGGTGAGATGGGACATATTGTCAAAAACTGTCTGAAATGGTTGGAGACAAACACTGTGAAGACAGACCCGCCAGCTGTAGGGGTCCAGAGGAAATCGATAGTATGTTTTAATTGCAATACACCAGGGCACATAGCTTCCTGGTGCCCCCAACATGGAAGGATTGGACCGACGAGATCAATCGGAGAAGGAGCATGAGCAGTAACTGGGAGGGTGTTCAATCTGACCAAAGTGGACGCAGCGGCAAATTTGAAAGTGATTGAAGGTACACTCCTTGTTCAAGATGTACGTATGCATGCATTGATAGATTCAAGAGTCACCCACTCATTCATATCACATGCCACGGTAGAGTGTGCGAAACTAAGCACCAAAGAGTCTACTGTACCTATGAGTGTGCAAACCCCAATGGGAACTTGGTTTTGTTAGCAACGGATGGTGCTGGAGTGTCCAATTACTATAGGAGAAACCATATTTCTGGTGGACCTGAACTTGTTGGAGATCCAAGATTTCGATATTATACTAGGGATGGATTTCCTGTCCCAAAACCAAGCTTAGCTAGACTGTGGGAAACGAGCATTCAGACTAATTGGTCCTGATAAACAGATCGTAAGATTTGTCAGTACCCAAGTAGAGAAACCCTTGAAGATTGTATCTGCATTTAAAGTTCAAAAAAGTCTGGAAAAATGGGCCTTAGGGTACGCGATGCAAGTGGTGACTAATGAAAAACCACAGAGAAAATGTGGGGATGTGGAAGTAGTAAGGGAGTACCTGGACGTATTCCTAGAGGATTTACTGAGCTTACCACCTAATTGAGAAATTGAATTCACCATTGACTTACCTCCTGAAGCTTAATCTCGATCGATATCTATCCCTCCATATAGATTGGCCTCGGCAGAGCTGCGAGAGCTTAAGGTTCAATTGCAAGATTTGCTAGATAAGGGATTTATTCGCCCCAGTATATCGCCCTAGGGTGCACCTGTATTGTTTGTATAAAAGAAAGACGGTAGTCTGAGAATGTGCATTGACTATTGTGCTCTAAATAAGGTTACAATAAAGAATAAGTACCCTTTGCCCCGGATTGATGACCTATTTGATCAATTACAAAGAGCTCGGATTTTCTCTAAAATTGATTTGCAGTCAAGGTACTATCAACTGAGGATAAAAGAAGAGGATATTCTCAAAACAGCGTTTCGGTCATAGTATGGCCATTATGAATATCTGGTAATGCCATTCGGTTTAACCAATGTACCAACAGTTTTTATGGATCTTATGAATCAGACATTTCAACCTTATTTAGATAAATTTATAATTGTATTTATTGACAATATATTGGTATACTCGTCCGATGAGGAGGCTCATCGGGAGCACTTGAGGATTACTTTGTCAACACTGAGGGAGCATAAGCTCTACGCCAAGTTTAGCAAATGTGATTTCTGGTTGAAGGAAGTTGCTTTCTTGGGGCACGTAATTTCAGGACAAGGTATATCTATAGACCCTGCCAAGGTGGAGGCAGTAAAAGAGTGGCCACAACCTACTACTGTTTCTGAGATTAGAAGTTTCCTTGGCCTGGTAGGATATTACCATAAATTTGTTGAGAAATTTTCAAATATTGCAGCCCTGTTAACCCAATTGACCCGGAAAGGAACTAGGTTTTTCTGGGATGAATCTTGTAAAAAAGCTTTCCAGGAGCTCAAGTGTAGGGTGACCGAAGCACCAATATTGGCTATACCTGAAGGGTCTGAAGGATATGAGGTGTACATCGATGCCTCGGGAATAGGGCTGGGGTGCGTGTTGATGCAGCATAGTAAGGTTATTGCTTATGGGTCTAGATAACCGAGCCCCCATGAAAAGAATTACCTGGTGCATGACTTGGAACTGGCAACCATAGTACATGCCTTAAAGTTGTGGCGGTATTACTTGTACGGAGAAAAGTTCGTTATATATGTGGACCATCAGAGTTTGAAGCATATATTCTCTGAACGAGATTTGAATCTCCGACAACATCGGTAGATGGAGCTCTTAAAAGATTATGACTGTACCATCTAGTATCGCCCAGGACGAGCAAATGTGGTAGCAGATGCATTGAGCTAGAAAGGCATTGTGTCAGGGGTGTGTCTAGCTATCCATTTACATGCTCTAACTGAAGAGTTTGCAAACATGACTCTCAAGGCAGAACCACAAGGCGACACAAAGATTGTAGCACAGATGCGGTTACAAGTTGATCTATGGGATAAGATTAAACTGGCTACGACTCAAAAAGGGGATTTAGAACAGTGGATAGATGAGAATGGGCTACCTAAACAACCAGAATTTGAGTATCGTAATGGAATACTCCGAATGAATGGGCGGGTGTATGTGCCAGCCTTGGGGAAGCTATAATAGGAGATTATGAATGAAGCACATCAAACACCTTATACAGTACACCTTGGAGCTACCAAGATGTATCGTGATCTTCGAGAAGTGTATTAGTGGCCAGGGATGAAAAGAGATGTGGCAGAGTTTGTAAGAAAATGCGACACCTGTCGATGGGTAAAAGCCGAACATCAAAAACCATCGGGCAGCTTGCAACCCTTAGAGATCTCGAAATGGAAGTGGGAACATGTGACAACCGATTTCATCATGGGTTTACCCCGGACCCTAAGGAAGGCGGATGCTATATGGGTTATTGTGGACCAACTAACAAAGTCAGCGCATTTCCTACCTATAAGAAGCACTATGGGTGCTGAACAACTTGCCCAACTCTATATCCAAGAAATAATATAGAGTTCGCTTGCACAGAGTTCCTGTAAGCATTGTATCGAACAGGGATAGTCGATTCATGTCAAACTTTTGGAAAGCTGTGCAAGAAGAACTTGGGACCCAGTTGAATTTTAGCACAACCTATCACCCTCAGACAGACGGTCAAACTGAACGAGTCAATTAAATTTTGGAAGATATGCTTCAAGTGTGTGTGTAAGATTTTGGAGGCAATTGGGATGAATATCTAAGTTTGGTGGAATTTTCCTATAATAACAGTTATCAGGCGAGCATAGGAATGGCACCATATGAAGCACTGTATAGACGACGGTGTCGATCACTGGTGTGCTGGCTTGAAGTAGGGGAGCAACAGATTACCCGAACAGATCTTGTCGAGAAAGCAACACAGCAGATAGAGATAGTCCATAAGAACATGAAAACGACCCAAGACCGACAGAAAAAGTATGCAGATCGTCAAACCCGACCTTTGGATTTTACGGAAGGAGATCTAGTGTACCTTCGGGCTACCCCAATACGCCCAGCATTTAGACATCAATGAAGGGGAAAATTGGGACCTCAGTATTTGGGACTGTATCGAATCAAGGATTGAGTTGGACCACTTGCTTACCGTCTAGAGTTGTTAGAGGCATTAACCGGACTGCATGACGTATTTCATGTTTCCCAATTACGGAAGCACATATATAATCCGGACATGGAAGTGAGCGCTGAGGATGTTGAACTTCAACCTGATATGACATTTAAAGTGCAACCTGTACGAGTACTGGAACGCCAGGACTACCAATTGAGACGTAAAACCCTACCTATGGTAAAGGTATAGTGGAGTCAACATTCGGAGCAGGAAGTGACCTGGGAAATGGAAGAAGAAATGCGTGAGAAATATCCTTACCTGTTTGATAATAACAATTAATATTAAGGATCTATGTTTAATGAAATAAAGTATACAAAATTTTGAGGACGAAATTTCATAAGGAGGGGAGACTGTAACACCCCAGCTAGTGCGCCAGGCGGCACCCATACTAACGGCAAGGCAGCGCGCAGCCATGCGGCCAGAGTGTCAGGCGCGCGCCTCTGGCTGTGCCACTTGGGTGGCCATGCGCCACCCACCCCTCCTCCCTTGCTGCCACGTGGCAGCATTTGGAAGGCCCCCTGGCAGCTAATTTCTTTCTTCTTCCCCCCAACCAAATTTCCTCCTTCTGGCGCCTATAAATATCAGTGTTTCACCGCTGTTAACGCTCTGTAATTTTTAACATACAGAAACTCTACTATGTGTATACGCAAGGTATAAAAATGTTTTAAATTTATTTAATAGTGCTAATTATAAATTAATGACATGTTTAGTTAAATTATTTAGCAATGTATTGGTGATAATTAAAATTAATTGCGCATTTAATTAAATTATTTTATTTTATAAATTGTTTAGGAATTGGGACATGAAACCAGCACGAAGCAAGTGATTAATGCGTGGTAAGGTTTAATATGGTTTGCATGTAAATTTATTATGGCATGGCTTGTATTAGATTATGGGAGAAGTGACTAGGCATGGGGCTATAGATTTAGGTCGTATGAGTCTCGAGTAGGGTCCTAAATGAAATCAGTAGGACCACCAAAATCTAGATCAAGGTGAGGTGGACAGGCTTGCATGCATGATACACTTCACATTATTCTATGATTGTCATGCATTTTAATTTACTGCAACTCATGTTACCCTTACTGAGTCCCCAAACTCACCCCTATATTTTTCCCACTAACCCAACAAGTGGCTCGGGTTTCGAGAAGTGAAAGGTGATGCTGGCAGAGGAGCTGCCAGTTGGCAGTGATCGTTGATAGTAAGGGTGTGGGCGAGCTTCTATGTTAATAATGTAATATATCTACTGTGTGTTAATTATTGGTGACGACTGTGGTTAAGTTAGAAATAAACTGGGACCAAGTTAAGGTTCTCGCTATGAGTAAAACTCAGTGGGTGTAGGGAACTTGTACCAGCCGGCTACGGCCTGCACCTGAGTCATATTTAAATATGTTTGGTGGTTGGGATAATTTATTATGCATGTTGGTATTTGTTTATTTGGAATTGGAATTATATTCCAAGGGCCTAATTAGGTACAGGACTCGGGTGAGTTTCTGCTGCCGACGCATTTTACATCCGAGTTTCTCATCCGGTCGAAAGCAATAAAGCCTGAACCCCTCCCAAGGTGCCCATATTATTTTAATACTTTGTGTTGGCAAGGGCATAGTCGTCTTTCAGTGCGGGCCCAGATTGTAATGCGTGTCATGGTGGCACCCATTAGTGGGGTCGGGGCGTCACACGGAGGCTTGAATCTTCCATTAAAACTTTGTTAGCGCCAATTGATGCACTTATTCCTTGAATGCTAGCAACTCTCAATCCAATCCCTTTCTTTTGCTCCCTGAACACCTTTGTCAACTTTTCCTTTTCATGACTTGGTGGCTTGGCTTTTGAAGAAAAAGAAAGATCTAAAGGCAACAACTTGTCCCTTTTAGATGGACAACATTTTTTTTTTTTTTCAAACAACCCATGGTCACGACCTTGTTCTTGGCATTTAAAAGTTATTCCTACTCATCAAAAGAGTTAGCAATGCAATTTTCTATAGGCTCATCTAATCTCTCTACCAAATCATCAATACCATCTATCCGTAAGACTTCACGTTCATTGTCATTAGAATATTTTGTAGCCTTAAACACATTGAAAATAATTTTCTCATCATAAATTCTAAGGCTAAGTGTTCCTTCTTGGACATCAATTAAAGCTCTCCCTGTGGCAAGAAAATGTCTCCTTAAAATTAGGGGTATATCATAATCTTCTTCCATGTCCAGAACAATGAAATCAACAGGAAAAATAAATTTATCTACTTTTATCAACACATCTTCCACTACTCTCCTTAGATATTTGATACTTCTATCAACCAATTGAAGAGAAATAGTGGTGGGTGTTGGTTCTTTTAATCCAAGTTTTCTGAAAATAGAAAAAGACATCAAATTAATACTTGCACTAAGGTCATATAAAACTTTATCAAACTTAATTTCACCAATAGTGTAAGGAATAGAAAAGCTCCCTGAATCTTTGAGTTTTGGAGGTAATTTATTTTGTAGAATTGCTAAGCATTCTTCATTAAGTTTTACCATCTCAAATTCCTCCAACTTTCTTCTGTTTGCAATTATGTTTTTCAAAAATTTAGCATAACTTGGCCTCTGTGATATAACATCAAGGAGAGGGATGTTAATGTGCAACATTTTAAACACCTCTAAAAATTTAGCAAATTTGTTATCCAAGTTAGCCTTCAAAAATATTTTAGGAAAAGGAAGAGGCGGTTTGTAGGATTTTAAATTAAGTGAAGAAGAACTTCCCTTTTTCTCCGTTGATAACTCACGATCCTCTTCTTTACCTTTAAGCTCTTGGCTTTATTTCTCTTTTGAATGCTCTTCATCTTTTTCTTTACTTTCCAATTCTTTTCCACTTCTCAAAGTGATGGTGTTGCGGAATATCTCTTCAAAACAGATTAGGTTAGTGCGATATGTTGAATCAAATATAGATCAGAACTGAAATGTAAAGTAAAACACAATACAAACTCTGATTTCAAACGTTCAAGGCTCGGATCTGAGAGACCAGTTACCCCTCTTGGTAATGCCAACGAATAGGAACCACAAGCCACTATCGAAGCCCTCAAACCAAAGCCCAGAAAAGCCCCAACCCTTCTCGGCCAAACCAGCTAGGTAAACCCTCTCTCGCTCAATCGAAGACAACCACGCACACAGCAGTAAATCGGTGGTAAGAACAGCAAGATCAAGGTACAAAGCAAGGAGATCGACTTACCCCAAAGAGAGAACCCAGATCTGGATATATAGGCATTTCCCATGATATCCAAGAGGCTGCCTTTCACACAAAAGGAAAGGCAGCTGAAACCATCAAAGGAAACAGAACTCACAGAAGGCAAGATAGTCTTCATCGCTATCGAAGGAACAAGGATTGAAGTGATGAAGCAATCGACCAAGATAGGAAACACGAGGGAGAGAGAGAGAGAGAGGAAAACTAGGGCTCGGCCGAACCAAAAAAAGGCAATCAGATGCGCCAACAGAAGAGCCAAGAGGCTCTTATATATGTGGGCTTCAAGAGGAGATGGGCTGGCTTAAGTGGGCTTCGGTCACCATTTGAGCAAATGGGCTGAAGCCCATTTTTCCTCTAAAATGGAGATTGGGTTTGTGGCCCGTCTCCTAAAATGGGCTGCCAAAAGAGGATGGTAATTGGTCTTGGGTCCTTCAATCCCGGGCCGAAGCCTATGAGGACCCGTCCGAAAAATTCGTCATTGCCTTGGGTCTTATTAGGGAACAAAAAACAACAAATCTCCACCTTGTTTCCTAATAAGACCAGCAAACATAAAACAGCAAAATAACATACAGCATAAAGCATAATCAGTAGGTAAAAGAAATACCTTACCATTTTCACGTAACTTTACCAATGCTTAGAAGTTCTAGGCACCTTTTGAATTTTTCAGCAGTAAGCACCTTTGTTCCCATATCAGAGGGGTTAAAATCTGAGTGCACTTTTTCAAGTCTGATAATATCTTGAGATATAATATCACGAATAAAATGCAATCTTATATCAATGTGTTTAGTGCGTTAGTGAAAAACAGGGTTTTTACACAAGTGTATAGCTGACTGACTATCAGAAAAAACAGTAACATTTTCTGTTAAAACACACAGTTCATTAAGCAAACCTTTAAGCCACAATGCTTCTTTAATTGCTTCTGTAGCAGCTATATATTCAGATTCAGTAGTGGATAAAGCAACAATGTGTTGGAGTTGAGACTTCCAACTAATGCATGAATTACATAAAGTAAAAACATAAGATGATGTTGATTTTCTATTGTCTCTATCACCTGCATAATCTGAATCTGTAAACCCCATTAAACTCATTTTATCTGAATGATGTTTATACACTAAACCTACATTAGAAGTACCCCTCAAATACCTAAGCAACCATTTCAAAGCTTCCCAGTGGACAGAGTCCTGGGTTTGTCATAAATCTACTTAATGTGCTAACTGCATGGGCTAAGTCTGGTCTAGTACACACCATGAGGTACATAACCGATCCTATTGCATTTGAATAAGGGACTTTACTCATGTACTCCTCTTCTTCTTTGTTAGCTGGAGATTTTTCTTTTGACAGTGTGAAATGGGCTCCTAAAGGTAAAGTAACTGATTTGCTTTCATGCATGCTGAATCTTTTTAAAATTTTTAACACATATGAAGTTTGATGCAAGAATAACATGGAATTTGACCTATCTCTTATAATTTCCATACCTAGGATTCTTTTAGCTATACCTAGGTCTTTCATGTCAAATTCTCCACCTAAAGCAGATTTTATGTTATTTATTCTTTTAACATCAGGGCCAATAAGAAGCATGTCATCAACATAAAGTAAAAGAAATACACAGTCATCTTTATTTTTATGCTAAAAATAAAGGCAATGATCAAAATCACTTCTTTTAAAACCAATTGATTTAACAAATGAATCAAAACGTTTATACCATTGCCTAGGAGATTGCTTTAAACCATATAAAGATTTTTTCAAGAAACACACAAAATCTGGTTTTGCCTTATCTTCAAAACCTTTGGGTTGAGACATATAGATTTTTTCATCTAAGTCACCATGCAAAAAAGTAATTTTAACATCAAGTTGTTCAAGTTCCCAGTCAAAATAAGCAACAAAAGCCAGCATGACTCGAACGGTGGTATACTTAACAACTGGTGAAAAAATCTCATTGTAATCTATCCCTTCCTTTTGTGTGAAACCTTTGGCTACTAACCTAGCCTTAAATCTTATGGGTTCTTTTTCACTTGTACCTTCTTTAACCTTAAATATCCACTTGCATCCTACAATTGATTTATCTTTTGGTCTAGGTACTAGATCCCATGTATGGTTTTTATTTAAAGAACTCATCTCCTCTCCCATTGCTTCTTTCCAGTTTTTAGAATATTCACTTCTAATTGCCTCTTCATATGTTTTTGGCTCTTTATCGGCTAGATCTTGATAACTAGCAAAAGCTAAATCAAAATCAGATTCTAGCCTTTGAGGAATCCTATGAGATCTCCTCTCCCTATCTCGGGCTAGTTGGTAATTAGATAGAGGTGGCTGTTCTATAGGGGGCTGATCTTCTATTATCTCATCTTCCTCATTTTCTTCAACCTGGTTTTGTATCTCCACCTCACTTGAGGTGGTGGGAATGTTGGTGCTAATATTCCTAGACTCTTCTAGGGAATCCTCACCCTCATTATCTTGTTGATTGTTACTGTTTAATTGTAAACAAGGCATTTCAGCTTCATTAAATGTGACATTTCTACTTATAATTATTTTTACCCCCTTTTGACTTCTATCCCAAAGTCTATAACCCTTTACCCCTTCAGGATATCCTAAGAAAACACATTTTCTTGATCTAGGTTCCAATTTGCCTTCATTCTGATGAGAATAGGCAGCACATCCAAAGGTTCTAAGGGTTGAGTAATCTGCACATTTTCCATACCATTTCTCATAAGGAGTGTCACCATTTAATGTGGCTGATGGGGTTAAGTTAACCAAGTAACAAGCAGTCATCACTGCTTCACCCCAAAAAGATTTAGGTATATTAGAACTAATCATCATACACCTAACCTTATCTAGGAGAGTTCTATTCATCCTTTCAGCCACCCCATTTTGCTGTGGGGTGTAAGGAACAGTTCTATGCCTTGTTATACCACATTCTTTACACAAATCATCGAAGTCCTTGTTACAAAACTCTAGGCCATTATCAGTTCTTAGATACTTTATTGTCTTGCCTGTTTGATTTTCTATTTGAGTTTTCCAAGTTTTGAAACTTTTAAAGGTTTCTGTTTTGTCTTTTAAAAGAAAGACCCACACTCTCCTAGAAAAATCATCTATCATAGACAAAAAATATCTATTCCCACCAAAAGTGGGATTTGTTGCTGGTCCCCATAAATCTGAATGGATATATTCTAGAACCCTTGAGGCTCTATGCACATTTGAAGAAAAGGATAATCTATGTTGTTTGCCTAACACACAATGGTCACAAAAGGGAATATCGGACACACAATCCTTACCAAACACTCCCTTATTATTTAAGAACTTAAGTCCTTTAATACTAACATGAGCTAACCTGTTGTGCCATTTTTGAGTGACATCAGAATTGATTGAATCAAGATGAGAGCCTGAGCTACTCATTACCTCAGCAGTTAAGGCATATATCCCATTTCTTCTAACTCCCTTACACACCATCATTGCCCCTTTAAACATTTTAATCATTTCATTTTCTATTTTTCCTGTAAATCCATTCTTTTCTAATTCTCCTACTGAAATTAAATTTCTAGCCATTTCAGGGATGAATCTAACATCTCTCAATTTTAGGACATATCCAGATTCTAGCTTAAGTGTGATGTCTCCAATCCCTACAACCTTATAGGCTATATTGCTACAAACTATGGCATGGCCACCTACGGATTCACGCATATTTTCAAACCAATGTCTTTGGGATGTGACATGGAATGATGCACCTGAGTCAAGAATCCATTCTTGCCCATGTGCCCCAAGAGTAGCATTAATTTCAGCAATGTCATAATCTATAAGCATATAAACTTCACTAGGGTCAAAAGAGGTTATTGAATTTGCTTCTTCTTGATCCTTTAATTTTTCTTTTTGCTTATTTTTCTCAGCATAACAATCTTTAATATAATGACCAGTTTTACCACAACCAAAACACTTACCCTTCCCCTTTCCTTTGGTCTTAGACTTAGACCTACTTCTACCTTTCTTTTTACCACCTCCCTCATGTCCCCTAGTTTGAGACCTACCTCTCATCAAGTGGACCTCTCCATGTCTTTTCTCACTTTTTAACTCCATATCTTTGCTCCTAAGGGAATCTATGACTATTTCAGGTGTCAAGGTATCTCTACCATACTTAATGGCATTTTTAACTTCCTTATATGCATCTGGAATTGCATTTAAAAGAATTATAGCTTTGTATTCTTCAGTTACCTTTTCACCACAATTAGTTATATCTTGTACCAGCTTATTAAAGATATCTAAATTGTCATCAAGATCCCTAGAGGAGTCTATCTTAAAACTGAAAAAACTTTCAAGCAAGAAAAGTTTGTTGGGTGTGGATTTTTTCACAAAGAGTTTTTCCAATTTTTCCCATAACTCTTTTGTAGAATCAAGTTTTCCTACCTTTCTTAAAACAGAATCAGAAAAATGTAATATGATAGAAGTATAGGCTAATTCATCAGCCTCAGTTTTCTGTTCAGCAGTATAGGATTCAGGGTATTTGCCATCTAGGGCTTTAGAAACTTTTTGTTGTACCAAAATTCCCCTCATTTTTTGTTGCCAAATTGAGAAATCCCCTTTTCCATTGAAAACCCCTAATTCAAAATGATGTGCAGACATGTTCACACAAAAGAATATGCTTAACACACACAAGCTAAATATTTCTAGGGTTTTAAAGTTCAACCTACCAAATAAGAACAACTTAAGGCAGATTTCACATACAGCACAATAGCAATACTTAACCGTATCAAAACAGGTTATGCTAGTACAAGATAAAATCACAGATAACCCTAAGTCTAGCAACAAGCAATGGAACAGACTTACCGAGATCCGAGTGGATCTCGGTAATGGAACAGATAACCCTAAGTGAGCAGCCACGCGCTGCTCCGAGTGGATCCCCGCGACTGACTGAGTCCGGATCTGGGGTCTTTGCAACCCACCTTACAACCTGCAAGGGTCAATCGAACAAACCGAGATCAGATCTGAAATGGAACAGACTTACTGAGATCGGATCTGAAAACGATAGGGCTTTTCAGATCTGATTCGAACAAGGCACTATCCAGGAGCCACACAAGGCTCTGATACCATTTGTTGCGGAATATCTCTTCAAAACAGATTAGGTTAGTGCAATATGTTGAATCAAATATAGATCAAAACTGAAATGTAAAGTAAAACACAATACAAACTCTGATTTCAAAGGCTCGGATCTAAGAGACCAGTTACCCCTCTTGGTAACGCCAACGAATAGGAACCACAAGCCACTATCGAAGCCCTCAAACCAAAGCCCAGAAAAGCCCCAACCCTTCTCGGCCAAACCAGCTAGGTAAACCCTCTCTCGCTCAATCGAAGACAACCACGCACACAGCAGTAAATCGGTGGTAAGAACAGCAAGATCAAGGTACAAAGCAAGGAGATCGACTTACCCCAAAGAGAGAACCCAGATCTGGATATATAGGCATTTCTCGCGACATCCAAGAGGCTGCCTTTCACACAAAAGGAAAGGCGGCTGAAACCATCAAAGGAAACAGAACTCACAGAAGGCAAGATAGTCTTCATCGCTATCGAAGGAACAAGGATTGAAGCGATGAAGCAATCGGCCAAGATAGGAAACACGAGGGAGAGAGAGAGAGAGAGAGGAAAACTAGGGCTCGACCGAACCAAAAAAAGGCAATCAGATGGGCCAACAGAAGAGCCAAGAGGCTCTTATATATGTGGGCTTCAAGAGGAGATGGGCTGGCTTAAGTGGGCTTCGGTCACCATTTGAGCAAATGGGCTGAAGCCCATTTTTCCTCTAAAATGGAGATTGGGTTTGTGGCCCGTCTCCTAAAATGGGCTGCCAAAAGAGGATGGTAATTGGTCTTGGGTCCTTCAATCCCGGGCCGAAACCTATGAGGACCCGTCCGAAAAATTCGTCATTGCCTTGGGTCTTATTAGGGAACAAAAAACAACAGATGGCTTTTACATGCTCCCTTGGATTCTTCTCAATATTGCTAGGCAACCCTCCTTGTGGTCTTTCTGAAATTGCTTGGGCAAGTTGTCCAATTTGAGTTTCCAAGCTTTGCATTCTTGCCTCTGTACTATTGATAAACTTTGCCATCATATCTTCCAAATTCGGCTTCTTCTCCTATGGAATTTGATGTTGTTGTTGTTAAAAGCTGGGGGGCACTCTTTGTTGATTATTACTCCAAGAAAGATTAGGATGACTTCTCGCCCACAAAGCTCACAAGAAAGAAAATGAGAAGAAGAAGAAGCATTCATAGCTGAAACCCCCAAATTACCTAAATTCTTATTTAATTCAGCAATGTGAACAGATAAAGCAGTGATAGAATCAACATTATAAATTCCAACTCCCTTTTTATTTGCTCTCTCATTGTCTCATTGATAACTGTTGACTGCCATCTCTTCCAAAAGTTCATATGCTTCCTCGAGAGTTTTCCTCATAAGGGTACCACCTGCAGTTGCATCTAACATCGAACAAGAATATTGATTAATGTCACTATAAAAAGTTTGCACTTGCATCCAAATAGGTAGACCATGGTGAGGACATTTCCTAAGCAATTCCTTAAATCTCTCCCACGACTCATATAAGGATTCATTACCAAATTGTGAAAAAGTTGTTATGTTATTCCTTAATTTAGCCGTTTTAACAGGTGAAAAATATTTAGATAAAAACTTTTGTGCCAAATCATTCCATGTAATAATAAAACCTACTGGAAGAGAATTAAGCCATTCTTTTGCTCTATCTCTCAAGGAAAAGGGAAACAACTTAAGTCAAACTGCATCCTCACTAACTCCATTATGCCTAAAAGTATCACATATTTCAAGAAAATTAGCAATATAAGAGTTAGGATCATTATTAGGGCTAGAAAATTGTACACTCATCTGGATCATATGAATAATTGGAAGCTTGATCTCGAAGTTGTTGGTTTGCACATTGGGCCTCCTAATACTTGATGTAGTGCCATCCAGAGTAGGTGTAGCATATGAGCTCAATGTCTTTGGATTATTTTGAGTCAATTGTTCTTGCTCCATCTTGTTCTTTTTCTCCTTCTTTTGCTTTTTCAAAGTTTTTTCAATTTCTTGATCAAAGGGTATCAATTCTCCACCACTAGTGCATGTCATGCACCATTAAAACCTACAAAGAAAAAGAAAAATACTAAAATTAAATTAAAATTACAAATCCTAAAAGAAAACAAAAAGATGTTTAATCTAAAGTTAAATTATGTAGTTTTAATATGCAATAAACTAGTCCTTGGCAACGACATCACAAACTTGATGTGATTTATACACAATTAATTCGGGTAAGTGTACCCTAGTCAAATATGCATATAGTGATAAAAAAATAGTGTCGATCTCACGAGAACTAGATCACAATACCAAAACAATTTTAATTAGCCTAAGTTGAACTAATTAATTAATTAGATAAATAAAAAATAAATAGAAAACTGAATTTTTTATGAGAAAAATTAATTAATGAATGCACTAGGGTTTAGATTTCATTTAATCTGAGTTATGTAATTATTTATTCAACTCGATTCAAAACCAAAAATACCCTTACAATATTTTATAATTATTTGCATGTGATGGTGGATTTTCCTCAATTAATTAATAACCTTTCTCAAATCATATTAATCATTTATTAATTCAATTTCACTATCAGATTTTTGAACAGATATCAACGAAATAAATAAACATTAAATTCTTTGAAAACCTCTAATCTTAGAAGGAAATTTGACTCACTAAGCTTTCTCGATTTCCACACGTGTTAATCATCTTTTGATCCCATAGTAAAATATGTTATTTATATTGCCTATGGATCTAAATTATAACAATCATTTAGTCAGTCATACGTAAATCATTAAATTATTAAAAAATGACTAAGTATTAAACATAACAATATAAATTCTTCACACAAATAATAATCAGATTTTGAATCAAACTAAACAAATAATCACATAATCTCATAATTAAAATCCATCCAAACCCTAGTTAAAATAAATTAACTAGATATTATTAAAATAAAAATAAAACAAAAATTAAATAAAGAAAAAGAGAGGCTCCTTGCCCAAATCTGAATCATAATTGCTGCTTTCAATTCTTCTTTGTCTGCGGTTTCAATTTCTTTCACGTCACCGTGCACCTATGTCTCTTCAATTTTTTCGTCCGTGCGTCCCAGCTCTCCAAATCTTCAATTCCTCCTCACTGTGCGTAGTCTCCCTCCATTCCATATATTATTATATATATATATATGTGTGTGTGTGTGTCCTGGGCCGCCCTAGCCCACAGTGCTCTCCAATTTCACGCCACTCTCATGACTTATTTAATAATATATAGCCCACAGTGCTCTCCAATTTCACGCCACTCCCATGACTTATTTAATAATATATATATATATTTAAATATGCACATGACATTCATGCCATTTATTTAATATAGCATATAATAGGTGTATATAAATATTATAATTTAATATATAATATAATATATAATTTATTTTTAATAAATGTTTAATTAATTATAATATAGATAAAATACTATAATATGTATTTAATTATTAATAAATAAATATTTTTTAATTATATTGTAATATTAAATTAATATAACATTAACTTTACACATTACTTTTTAATATCTTCTTTTTTCTTTCTTTTTATTTCCAAATCTTCAAAATAATATCCTTTACTAAGTTCCTATAAAAAGAAATTAAAATAATATAAAATCTATATAAACACACATTTATGTAAGAAAAATAACATAAGGTTAAGATAAAAAATAGATAAAAATATGTAAACAATTAAGCTTTATCGTGCACTTTAGATCTAACAAAAACATAATAGATATTCCTCTGTACCTAAAAAGCAAAAACTTCCAAAGATCTTTACAATCAGGATTGTCTCTGTACACATATCTACCCTAAAAATGATCAACACCACTAGAAATACCCTTGAACTTTGTCTTTCCCCTTAACCTGGAATGATGATAAAACAAGGTGAGTCACAAGGCTCAGCAAGTATATGAAAATAATAAAAAATGGATACGAGTGGACTTTTCCAAAACATCATGCATATCATGTTATATATTGAACACACACGTCATTCCCATATACATAAACGACCTACAATCCATGTCATATCACACACCATGCCATACGATCATATATCACAATACCAAGCCATAATCATAAATGCATAGATGCATATATATGGTCCTTGGGGCCCATAAAAGATGCACACATTGGCACCCAAGGCCTATATACAAACCTGTCAGCAACTAAAGACAAGCTACCATATCAATAACATGAGTCCAAGGCTCTCATATCACATCCACCAGTATCATATCCATCTTCATCATTATCATGTGTTGAAGCACTCAAAATCACATCACACACGAGCCCTTGGCTGGCATATCAAGATCTTATATCACATATTAACAGAAGTCGTACTTCTTTCTTATCATTTATCCACAACCTCTCCATACAATGCAACACATAAAAAATGCAATGGCTCTTGCAACATTAACATGATGACAAGGGCCCCATAAGCCAAGCATCAGGCCATGCTACGCTCATATAATAATTCACACATGTAAATGCTCTACATGCATATGCTCACCTATCATACACAAGTCAGCACTCAACTAGCCAACTGTGTTATGCCAATGCTCACGCTTCCAACACATACAAAACATAACCCCTAATAAATGCAACCCATGATCCAACATCATCATACGAAACAATATAACAACATAGTGAAATGCAACATAACCATAAGCAAAATCACACGACCAACCCAATATCAACATCTGGAACCTATCCCCTTAGGGTAAAACATCATTTCACAAAGAAATGTAGGGAGGAACAAACCCTACTTTGCTAATAAATAAAAATGCAACAAGAAATGCTCAATGAGACTCCCTCAATTCTCTAAGGAATTTGTTAAGAAAAGAACAAACACATAGCCTATTACTAAACCATACTCAAATCATACCCCAAGAAATTTATTTATTTCTCAAAAATCAGAGCAAGGCAGACTACCCGAAATAGGAAAATTCTAGATTCTAGGTAAGGATTGGCAGGGCTACTACAAGCTTGAAACATACCCAAATGATCCAATAATGATACCAAAACAAAGCTTAAGGAGTCTAGTTTATGAAGCAAAAAGAGGATTTCAATTTGGATATCTTTACAAAAAGTTATATTCCAAAAACCAAGACATGGTCTGATTATGAAAAAATAGAGATTTCTAGATTCAAGCATGAACTTCATAGGGCTCCTAAAAACTCAAAAATTGGCCAAATGATTCAATTCTTATACCAAAATTAATCTTATTAAGTCTATTTTACAACTTAAAAAGCGGATCTCAAATCGGATATAACCACAAAAAGTTATGCCTAAAAGAGTACAACATACGCAAGCTAATGAACAAAAACGGTCAACAAATAGGGAAGCATCTCCCGACCAACAGAGATTATTTTGCAAAAACAGTCAATAGATCAAGGCAAACTATTGATCGACAGAGGCTTGGAACACATACGATGAATGAGAAACCATAATTTTAGCAAGATACAACCAAATTCTTACCTAAATCAAAACTCTAACCAATAAAAACAATAATTCTTAAGGATTATAGGGTGAAATAAACCCTACTTGAAGATTTCAACAAATCTTAACACGAATCAAGAAAAATCCATAGGATGAGAAGAAGAAGGATGAGAGACCCACAACACCAAAATAAATCTCAAGAACAAATCTCAAAGAAGAGAAAGAACCATTAACCATCCACCGAAGAAAAGGATCTTGATGTATTCAAATGAGAAGCAACAAAATATATCTTGCATTAGAATAAAAAAGAATAAGAGCTTGCATATAAATGGAGAAGAGAAGAGCACTTGCATCCAAAACTAGAGAAATATGAAGCTTGCCTCTTAAATGTAAAAGAAATGAAGAAGAACTTGCCTTGATGATGGAATCCCAAAGAAGAAGCAATTTGCTAGAAGTTAAAACCCTCACCTCTTGAAGCTCCAATCAAGAAGAAGATGGAAGAAGAAGAAGAAGAAGAAGAAGAAGAGAAGCAATCGGGAGAGGGAGAGAAGAAAATAAGAAGAAGAAGAAGAAAAGAAAAGAAGTCATGGAAGAGGAGAGGGAGAGGAGTGGCTTGTACGCCACCTCCAACTACTCCCCAATCTTCTTTTTTCCCATTTTGTGCCTCCCCTTAATCAATATTACCCACATATCCCCACATGAGATTTTTTGACTTTTCAAACTTCTTTTTCTTTTGAATGTTCAACCCTCTCACAACTCTCCTTTCTAACTTTTCAACCATTTTAAACTTTGATTATTCAACCCTTATGGCTTAGATTAATCCACTCACACATCCTCATGTCTTGAATTTTCTACACACACCCACACACATAATCTTCTCTTTTCATTGCCTTTGACTTTTCCACATATAGAGAATTTCTATTTTTATCACATTGATCAAGTTATAACAAAATATATCAATATATGACACATACCAAAACTAATGACCAATAATCTAAACCCACTAACGAGTCGTTACACTAAAAATCACCTTAAATACCGAAACTAATGATTATCATTTATCTCTAAAATACTGGGACGTTACATATACTTGCTAGGTTTTAAGCGATCATGTATCGCCCCCTTGCATTGGTTACTACCTCTCATCGTTGCATATTCTATTTCTACCATTTTTATCTCTCACTCACTCCACCTACATGTCTATATTTTCTTCTTTTTTCTAGGCCCATCTCACATTCTCAAATCCTCTCACCGTCGCATATTCCATTTCTACCATTTTTATCTCTCGCTCACTCCCCCTACATGTCTATATTTTCTTCTTTTTCCTAGGCCCATCTCACATTCTCAAATTCTTTCTCTCTCTCTCTCTCTCTCTCTTGTTGTTATGTTTTTTATATTATTTTGATGATGAAAAATTTCATTGTATTTCATTTATGAAAAATGTTTTCATAGCCTTTGATTTTCAAATGTATAAACATATTAGCTTGAAAATTGAAATTTATATATCCTTAAAAGTTCAAAATAGCCTAAGGATGTTAATGTTTTCTAACCATTTTGTCATGCCATATATAATTCATTTTTGGCAAATATTTTATTTTGGAAATTATCACTTTGCCAATCAATAAATATGTGTATGAATTATGTCTAAGTTGTTTTTCAAAAAATCATACACTTTTTTTAAATGATGAAGGCAAAACTGTTCACTTCTTTATGTAAAATGTTGACTGATTTATGCCTTTGTCTTATGGGCTATCTTAAAAGTAAAAAACTATTGACTTGATGTTTTAAAATGTCGACCATTTTAAGCCTAAGAGATAAAACAGTTGATAGTCTTTAAGAACTATCAACAAACATTTTTCAAACTCTCAATTGTTTGTTTCTAAGTTCAAAAACAATTAATAGTAACCATAAAATGTCAACCTTTCTTTAAAACGATCGACTTTATGCCTAAAATTGTCAATCGTTTATCTAATCAAGTCGACTTCTTTTTGATAATGTCAAAAGTTCTTGAAATCCAATTTGAAATTTCAAATGTTTCAAAAGAAACAGTCAACCAATTTTATCATTTATCGATAGTTTTGTCTTCTGATAAATTAAAACAACTTGTTTTATAGGCATTAAATGCTCCCAATGGCTCCATCAATGGTTCATTTAATTCAAACTCAGGAAAAAACTATAAATACAGCCCAAGGAAACACTGGAGAAGGTTAATGAAATAGTGCAAGCATCAAGGCATATCTTTCTTCTTCAACTGCTCATTGGGTTTAAATTTTGCTATCAAGAGGCTACATATATCAATTGTATGATCTTGTTTTAGCCTTCTTTTGTATATTTGAGAGACATTGTAACTAGAAGATTTGTCTCAGATCATCTCTTTTGTATCAAGTGTCATATATTTTCTAGTAGTATTGCTAGAAGTCCTACTTTGTATAAGTAAGAGATTGTAATTTACCTAACTAGTTGCTAGAGAGACTACTTGAGTTAAAGTATGAGATTTTAGTGGATTTGAAAATCTTTTGTAAGGAGTTAAGGTAATAGAATAGGTAGGTTGTACCGAACTACTATAAATCTCTTGTATTGATTTTCATTCTTATTTTAAATTTTTCAAGGTTTGCAAATACCATTTTACACTTACTGTTCTATTGCACTATAACCTCATTTCAAACAATGAAAAACTTCAATTTTCAAGTAAACTTTTATAACATCCAATTCACTCCCTCTTGGTGTGTGGTGACATACTTGTGCAAGCCCAACATCTCTCTCACTCTTTCTCTAGGACACCATATTTGTCTTAATCCTTTTATTTCCCATTTTCCCAATTTTCTTTGGTGTCACGAATGACTTTGTCTTTCAATAGAAATTGATCTTGACCTATGCTTCATGGTTCTTGGATTTCTTTGTTGTTTGGGTGTTTTTTTCACTTTTCAAATCACAATGATTTATTTGGTCTTTTGGTTGCATAGTTAAATCAATTTGAGTTTGTTCAATCAATTATATTGAATGAGTGAAAGAGAGAGAAAATGGTTGACTGAGAATTTTGCAATGCAACCCCTTGGCATTGGGGTCGGTCTACAAATCCCAGTGACGATGACCAAGTGCAATTGTATAGTTGATATATGCGAATGTATATTTCTATATTTTATAATTAAAAATGTATTTCATAATTAAAATATTAGGAGAAAAAAGAGATATATATCATAGAGTGACGAGCTCATCATCTCGTTAGTAGTTTTTATGCCATGTTATTAGTTTAACGGTGGACATTAATAGATAGTAATGGCATTATACAACTGAAACTTAATTGAAAGTTCAACATACGAATTAAAAAGGTGTTCTAAAATTGAATTTTCTTTATTAATTTATCCTCAACTTTCAGAATAATATAAATGAACTAAATTTGTCAAGATCTAAATAAGCTAACACGGGCGCACAAAGTCGTGGCCTATTAGCTCAGTTGGTTAGAGCGTCGTGCTAATAACGCGAAGGTCGCAGGTTCGAGACCTGCATGGGCCAAAAACAAAACCCTTTTGGCTGGGTCTCGTCGCTTGCGCGGGGACGAAGGCATTGCGTTAGTGTTGCCTCCCTCCCCCTGCCCTTGTCCGTATCCAAAATTGATCTTCCTTAATTATTTATATAAATAAATTGGTGCATAGAAAAATAAACAGATTACATTTTAATAGAAATATATTTTATAACACCATCTGAAAAGTGATTATTATTTCTTGATTAAAATGTGAAAAGTGATTTAACAAAGCATTTTTAGTCAAAATAATTTTTTTTTTATCGAAATTCAAGCTTATAACTTTGATAATTGTTGTGTCATAAGTAAAGTCCAAGGGCTTACAATGATATTTTGAGTTAAAAGGCATAAAGTTTTCACATATGAGGGGTCCCACATAAACGTGTAAACAAAATAACTTCGACATTCAAAAAAATTTTCGAAAAAAAAAATTAATTATCCATAAAAAAATATAATTCTAAAAACTTTTTAAAATATTGAGATAAACATTATTCTTAAGAAATTTCATCCTCAAAAAAGGGTAAGATAAATATCATCTATAAAAGATAGATGTTATCTATAATAATTATAGTCTCAACTAAACTAGAATTAATCAAGATAAACATTATCTACAAGAATTTTAATTTTGTTACACTTTAGATCATTCGGTATTAGTTTATAAATAAGCAAACACTCATTCCTAAAAAGGTAAGACAACGTCTCTGACACTAGTTTCAATACAATTTATTTCATCATATTCAGTGTATGACTTAAGCATCAGATTATTTCTACAAGAACCTTCTCACACCCTCTGATTGCTTTTTATTTTTGTAGATTCTGGCAAGTTGATGATGACATTTCTAATCAACTAAATTAATTATTACATTCATGCAACAACAATAATAAATTATACAAAATATTTTAATTTTTTTTCTCTTTCCTATCTAGCATAATTTATATTTTATATTCTTTTAACCTTAACATTCTCCAGATAATCTGTGACGGACTTTATTAAGAAAAGAGAGGACAATCTCCAATCCAAAGCATACACCATTCATCCCTTTTAACCCATTGGATTATGTAACTTCGGGCCATTTGAGAGAGTTGCCATATAATATTTCAAATTTTTTAAAGGGTTTAAGAGTAATTTTAACTTGGACTATAGATGAAATTATCAAAAGATTAGAGGATTAAATATATTTTTTTACAATTATCGGTATCAAATCGACTGTAGAGAATCCTTCGGAGTGTAAATGTCTAAGAAAAATGATATGGTCTCGATGAACATTCCGAAGTAGGATTTATGATATTAAAAGAAATCAGAATCAAGATAGTTTTTGGTACAGGTTTGATTCAGGCTAAAAAATAGAATCATCGTAGGGGACTTCTGGGAAGTCAACGGAAGCTTAAGGGGGCTCCGATTTTTCGTAACAATCAACCCTGAAGTAGTTTTGAGATGAAACAAAGGTCCGGTGAGGGCGCATGGGAGAAATCGTCCTTATCAAGTAAGTTATGAATTATTAATTTTGAATTTTTGGTATCGTAATGCAAATTAATTTGGCGTTTGAGGGTATATTTGTAATTAAGGAATTGCACAGATGAAATAAAGATAAAATTGGAGTTTAATTGTGTAATTTCCTATATATATTAATGTAATATATATAGTGTGTGTGTGTGTATAATGTGTCCACGCGTACTGCAATTTCATAACCAGGCCTCTACTTCATGGCCGAGATTTGCGCAAGTTTGGGAAGGAATTGTCAACAAGATTTGAGGAGGAAATTTGTAAGAAGTATGGAGTAGGAGATTTGGGAAGATTGGATAATAAATGTGATGTGTAATAATATATATGTATGTATATGTATGGAGTGGTGGCCAAAGAAATTGGGGTTATAAATTGGATGGGATTTGGGAAAAAGAAATAGAGAGTGAGCAGTCGAAAGCTTAGAAGAGAGAAATGGGGATCAAGAGAGTGAGATAGAGAGCCGATCGAAAGTGGCCTAGAATGGTTGAAATTGGCCATGGCAGCAGCAACAAAGCTGTTGTGGGGTAGCTATAGCCACGGCAGCAAGCTTGAGCAAGCAGGGCAGCCGTTAGCCGAGGTGGGCAGCAGTAGTGGCGACGACGGGCGGCGGCCGATGGGCGTGTGCGTGGTTTGTGGAGCAGCTACGGGCGATGGGCGTGGTGGAAGCTGTTGTGTGTGCATGAAGCAGGGAAGGAGAAGAAGAAGAGAGAAAGAAGAAAGGAAGAAAAAAGAAAAAGAAGAAAGAAAAGAAAAGGAAAAAAAATAAGAAAAGAAAATAAAAGAAAGGAAAATAGGAAAAGTGAAGAAAAATAGGGAAAATAGGGGAAAAGTCGCCAAAATATCAGAAAATTCTAAAAATTAATTTAGAACTAAGAGAGCATGCTTGAGGTTAAGAAATTGTTCGGGCGTGCATTTCGAGGCCAAGACACGCATATTGAGAAAGCCTGATGGGCTAAGTTAAGGATATGTTGAGGTTCCGAATTAAGTTCATTAGAAGTCTGGCACAAGAATTGAGATATTTTGAGATATGTTAAAGGTAAGTGGTTCCACCCTAAACCCGATTTATGTAAATGATTTTATCATATTGTTATGCCTTGATATGAATATATTATGTAGATTGCATTTATATGCTATGATGAAATGTGTAATGTACAAGATGATATTATTGAACATGCATTTGCATAAGGGTTTGAGAGTACAGCCAAGACCACTGTTCTTTCAAGGGTGCACCTATACACCTCAGCATGTTGCAGGAAGCTGTAAAAATGGGGAGTAGCATTAAGGTATGGTCGGCTCAAATCGAAATGAAAAGAAAAATGACATTTTGCATCCATGCAAGAAATATGTTTATTGTTCCCTTACTCAGATTATTCATCATTTAACTTGGGTTTTACCCTTGGAATATTTAAACATTCCAGATAAAGATTGTAGTAGAAACGAGGATGAATGAGGCATGAAATGGCACTTAGCAAAGTGTGTGATGATTTGAATGTATGTTATATAGTTCATGTATTTAAGTTCTGCTACTTTGAATTCTGAACGTTTTGAAAAATGATGATGCATAACCTTATTAATGGTTAATATTAAAGTTAATATTCGATTTTACCTTCCACATTTCATGTTTATGATAATTCTCATTCGAGATAAATGAAAATTTTGGGATAGATATAAAGAATGATATGGTTTGCGTTAGATTTAAAAGAAAAAAAAATTATTATCCCAGAATTGTCCTAAATTATAACACGTCTGAGAAAGTGGGGTGTTACATGCCAAATTATAGTTTTTATTTTTATTTTTTGTTAAAAATAATAAAAATTGAGCATATTGTTCATTAAAGTTGTTCATTTTTTAAATTTTAAAAATAAAAATTAAACATGTTGTTTGATGTAAAAAAAAAGTCATTGTAAAGATAACTAATAAATCAAATAATAGACAATAATTGAATATTGTTGTTTTATGGGTAGAGAGTAGAGATGTCAAATGGTTTAAGTTGAATCTAGCGACTCTTCTCTTATCACTTCACAATATTAATTCTACTAACAACTATCTTAGAAATTAGAACATGAGTAGTTTGCAACTATCCTAGGACGAAAAAAAAAATGATTTAGATATGCAAAGAATATTTATTTTAATTTATAGTGAAATTTATTTCAAAATTACAAAAATATATCATTCTTTAAAAAATAATAAAATAAGGTCCATTTGTTAAATTGACCAAACTTGTCAAGTAACAAGTTAGTTTGAGTCAGACTAAGTCAACACGTTTGACATCGAGCAAATCAATGGTGATTGTTGTCAAGTATTAATGTGAGTGTGTGACACCCGTAACTTACTTACATGCTTAATAATAATAATATTTGTATGAACTTCAAGGTTTAGCGCAGAAAAACTTGAGAAACAAGATTTTTATAAACTTAAGTAAAGTTTCAAAACCTAATAAAATTCAAAGCAGGTTTAGTGTATGTATAAAGTTTGACATGAAAAACATGATTTCAACAGAAGAAAAAAAGACTTCGCGAATATGCTTTATAGCAATAACATCCATATAGAGAAATTAGGAACTTAAAACTAAATTCAAACTTTTTTTAAATCAAATAAATTTTCAAGACATGCTTTATGATTTACATATAGAAAAAGATCAGAGTTCAACTCTAAAAACTTTGTTTCAAAATGAAACTAAAACTTAAATTCTTGAAAGTTCCTTTTTAACGAGCTACCACGCTCCACGTCCACGCCCCAATCTCCTCATTCATGATCATCTGGGGGGAAAAAAACATAATGGGTAAGATTACGCAAATCTCAGTAAGTACAAGAGAACTATCAAACGTATTTAAACATGATGTGACATGAACTTGAAACATGAACACATAACATAAGGGGACACGATAGGTTCTACCAACTTGTAGAGGTAAGAACCTCCATGCATAGCACTACTAAACCCCGGTCTTGTAACTTGCTTGAAACATAACATGAGGGGCCACATAAACATTATTTATGAGCGTGCTTAAATATCGTAGATAGTTCATAGTGTACTTACCTCAAATTGGTTGGAAAGGACCTAAATTTTCCAGCGAGGCTATTTTGCTCTTGTTTCTACACCAAATTTGCTCCTTCCTTTTGCAGAATTTTCCCATTACTCTCTACCACAAGATCTTTTTTTCTGATTCTCTCAACCTTGCCTAAATTCTTCTTAAACTTATGAACTACCTTAAGGCCTATTTATAGACTTTTTTGGCCAATCATGTTTTACCACATGTCCCATCATCATGAGGCCTCATTATTACCTTCCATGTGTGGCCAATAAATGCTTGCCCCATGTCCTTAAAGATAAGGTTTGGAGACTTTACCAAACTTGGAGGCTAAGTAAGCTTTTTCTAGCCAATCACGTGAAGCCACCTCAAGGGATCATTATGAACCATCATGTGACCTTATCTTATCTTCTAAGTGGCCAATGGTTTCTTTTCATGTGTCCTTGAGAATACGATTTAGAAACTTTGGAGACTAAACAAACTTGAAGGCTAAGCAAAATACTTGGACTTAGACTTCAAAAATGATCCAAAGTTAGATTTGAAATCCATTTAACATCCAAAGCTATATTTAATAACATTTGAAATTCGTAATCATGACTCTCAAATGGTTTAGTTGGCTTAGTTCATTACTCTAATGATCCAGTCGCGAAGTTTCAAAAACTACACCGTGGCCTGAACTTTTTGTGTAATTGCACTTAGACCCCTTGCAACTTGGGCCCTGGACCATTTTTTAATTGCATTTTAGCCTCCCAAAAAAGGATAAATTACGCGAATCCTCGAGATTTTAGGTGAATTACATTTTTACCCCAAACTTCAATATTTACGATTTTACCCCTATCTCAAAAACTGAATTTTTATCTCAAGACTTCCACAATCCCTTGAAATGTCTTATTTCTGCAAATATCCGAATATAAAAATCTCGAGTATTACATCACATTTTAGTTTACAAATCTCGGGTGTTACAGAGTGACACTGAGAAATGAAATAAAAAAAGAAATAAACACAAGTTTTTTGTTTGTCCAAAATTTTGAAAACAAAAAGTAGATAATTAAACATTTTTTTTTGTTTATAAAATTTAAAAAAAATTAAAAATTAAAAACAAGAATGCAATTAAATAGACCCTTGGAAACCAAAATAGAACACAACTAATATAGGTAAGAATCAGCATAGGAGCAATAAAGAACATAGGTATTGTTATCAAAATATAACAATTGAAATTTGTGACGTGGGATTAGATGTATAGTGTTTGTCTGGCTTTAGGAGGCAAGAAATGGCCCCAGGTGGAATAGGCTATCGGGAAGAAGAAACTACTCTAGGTGGACAACTCATAGGGGGAAAGAACGTGCTCTAGGTGGATGGCTCACCAGGAGAAAGGAACGTGTTCTGGGTGGATGACTCACTGTGAGGAAAGAACGTGCTCCAGGTGGATGACTCATCAGGACGAAAGAATGTGCTCTGAATGGATGGCTCATCGGGAGGAAAGAATATGCACAGGGTGGACACCT
Organism: Diospyros kaki; assembly: GCA_036245055.1. Classification (NCBI taxonomy): domain Eukaryota; kingdom Viridiplantae; phylum Streptophyta; class Magnoliopsida; order Ericales; family Ebenaceae; genus Diospyros; species Diospyros kaki. The sequence continues at coordinate 12,747,988 of BSEG01000009.1, forward strand.
CATTGAGAAGAAGGAACGTGCTCTAGGTGGAATGCTCACTGGGAAGAAAAACTAGCTTCGAGTAGACTACTCACTGGGAGGAAAGAATGTGATCTGAGGGGACGCTTGCTCTTTTCAAGTGAACTGTAACAAGAACAAGGGTTAGAAGACACGCAAGGATCTCTCATCGACATAGATCCTCTGATACTTAAGTCAGTAACAAATGAAAACAAATGCTCTGGAAGGATTACAAAGTCCCTCCGGGTGGAATATGTGTGGGGTAAGTCTTGTAGATAAGTAATATGATTGAGTCAGGTTTTACCAAAAGTGGAAGATCCTTTCTTTTGCCAAGTGATTGGGTATTTATAGGTGTAGTTCCAAAGAAATTCGGATGGGCCACGTGTCGTGCCAGGATGTCTACAACTTTCGAATGAACTAGTGCAAAATCCCACCCGGAGGAAACCCTATGGGTGAAGGTCAGCCTTACTCTAGGTGGAAATTCATTCCACCTGGAAGAAATGCCTACTCTTCTCTCAGCCAGTGAAAATGCTTTCCACCTGGAAGAATTACCTTGCTTCAGGTGGAAATGCATTCCACTTTTCACGCGAAGGAAATGCTTTTTCTTCTTACTTTGGGTAGAAATGCGTTCCACCTAGGCAACCAAGGTGAGAATTTTTTCCACCAGGAAGAATTGGCATAACAATTGCTTCCTACTCTTCTATTTGACCCTTGGGTGAAATGGAAGAGTAATTTTTTGGAACTTTTTTTCTATGCCTATGCACCATATCCTTTTTATACATTGCTCTTAGAGGAAAAAATTCTTTTGGCGACTTTTTGTCTTATGGGTGGGCTTCGCCTATATATAGCGATTTTTATGGTGGTCATTTTCACATTTTCACCCTTCGTTAATTGCGCTTGTACCGGTTTTCCACCAGAACAAATTCTCTTACTATCGAAATAAATTCTCTTCTCTCGGAACACGCTCTTTGACACCCAGAATAGGTTGCTTGCCATAACTGACATCCTCTTTTTTACTTCTCTTTTTCAAAGGCTTAGTGTAATTGGCTCTCATCCCGGAGGGAAAAAAAATTATTCCACCCAGAGGAAAACTTTTCCACCCGAAAGAAAGTTATTTCCACCCAAGAGGCTTTCTCCTCCCCAAGGAATGCTCATAGAGTCCTTTTTAAGTTGATTTCCCTATCTTTTTTCTACTTTCTTTCTTAGACTATGGTTAGCGACAAGGTTTATCTCACTGCCAAAACCCTTGATGGTAGGTTATATACAATATATCTAGGAAGTAACTCCAAGCTTGAAAAGGAACGAGTTGGACACCTCTCAAGGAATTACAACATCCCTCCCACCTATCAAGCTAGGGCAGCACATTCAAGTGAGACATGCATAGTAGTAGTTGATGAAGGGTGGTTCGCAGTTCATGAAGCGAGTCTGAGGAATGGTTTACGTTTCCTGCTTCACCCTTTCGACCTAGAGCTCCTTCAGAGAAATCAATTGGCTGCTTAGCTCCACCCTAATGGCTAGGCCCAGTTGGTGGGCCTTCTTTGTCATGTGCTAGGAGAAAGATGTGGTGCCCACTTTTGAGTTGTTCCACTACTTCTTTCATCTGCATGTGGTAGAGGGGTGAGATCACTTCTTCACTCTTCAGAAGACGCTACCTAAGGAACATCTCTTCATCGACTTACCACCAAAGTTGATCATTTCGAGTTGAGGTGGTTTGTTGTGAAGCCACCACATGAGACATGGGCCTCCTAATGCGATTAGTGCTCAGATGACAAGATAGTGGCAAAGCCCAACATAGCTAAACAGCCAAAGAAGCTTCATGAGAAACATTGAGCCTCAATAGCTCAACTCATGCGTCGACATCCAATAAGCCTTATGGACCTTCTCATCAAGGACTGGTTGAAGAGGACTAGCTAGGTTATCCATACAAAAGATCCATCGAGCCACGAGGGACCGTCTGCACCTCCTCTACAACCCCTAACTCTTCCTACAACACGTGTTCCTATAGAGGGAGAGGCCATCCCCTCACGAGAGCAAGTGCCTCATGAGGGTTTGGCTTCCTGCCCGCACACATTTTTCGACTTTTGGTTTCAGCTTACTCAACCTTTTGTCTTCCTTCTATCTTTTATGTTTCTGCCAAGTTATAATCGCATATTTTCTCCTTTTTGCAGACTTGAGGTGATTTGTGCAGTCAATACAGATGAGGGTCGCAAAGGATGTTGCAGCAACTCCACCTTTTCCACCACTAAAAACACAAGAAATCCCACCTTCTCCACCTAAATATCCTCTACTTGAGATTTCAGTGTCGAGGACAGAGAGGGAGAGACAAACGGGGGACTATGAAGGAGAAAAAGGATAAGGCACGAGGGGGAGGGTTCATTGGCACCTCCTTCCCTAATCATTACTGAAGTGCCCCAACCTATCTTGCTGGTATGACAAACGCCTTCTCAAGGCTTGATAGGGGTTGGCTGCGATGCTATCCCAAAGCCAGCCAGGGAGCTTTTGGTGATTTTGGAGATTAAAGTCACCTCTAGACTTAACCAAGAGGCGATTGATACCATTCACGCTAGTGGTCACAACCAATTTTGCCAACCCATTGTCATTAGTGAGCTTACAGATGTGTCTTAAAGATGAAACAGGGCTTTCGCTTTAGCTTCACTTTTCCCTAAGCAAGGGGAGAATGTTCGCTATTACCCAAGTCTGCTTGACACTGACATAGTGGACATGTCAGTGTTGGGGCCTAGCTAATGTACTCAGCTATACTCTCCTAAGATCTCCCCCATGATAAGGTGTGGTATTTCTGGAATCCGATCCATAACATGGACAAATTTGAGCACCACCCTATTATTGTAAGTGTTTCTTCTATTTTTTTAATTTTTTAGCTGGGCTTTCCTTTGCTTTCTTGGATATTAACTGTTCTCTCATTCTATGCATATAACAAGGTACCCATGGTGCACCATCGTGGCCAATGCCATGAAGTATGACTGCTTGTCTCGGGCCAAGGCTGATGTTGCGCGCTAGAGGGACCAAGTGTGGAGGTGGCACAAAGACGAATAGATGTATAACAGCCAGATCCACAATTTAAGGGCTGAGGTGGCGAATTTACGATCCCAACTACAACTCCTGTCGGTGAAGAGCAGTGCATTAAAGGCAAATACCAGAGATGGAAGGAGGCTTCTGAGTATAAAAAATCCTACGAAGAAATAAAGTTGCTCTTCGTGAGGAGAATCTACAGTTGGGTAAGGGGTTAGCCGGTGCCTAGGAGTAGGAAGTACAGGTCCGCTAAAAGCTAGCCCAGGTTCGAGATGATAGGTAGAGGGAGATCAAGGAGGAATGCAAGAAGGGCGTCAGAGACTATCGCCTTTTCGAAGACTACTTCAAGAGCAAGAATGCATACGCTAATGGCTTCATCAAGTTTGGGTCTTATCTTGGCCACAACTTGGATTCCAAGCATCCTATAGAGTTGTTTCCCGAGATAGTCTTCTCGAAGGCTACTTCTTTCATTCCTTCTGATTGGTTGATATATGACCTAAACCCTCGAGATCTTGAGGAGTATTTGAATGCGACACTAACAGATGACTTGGCTCACCTTTTTCGGCCATGGAGTCCCTACGTGCCCGATCGTGGTGAGCCCTTTGGGGTTATTGATGCTCTTTGGGAAATCGAGGATACCTTAGCTAAGCCACATAGTGAAGCTCCCAAGAATGCTACCCCATCAACCTGGGTCAAGTCTCGGATGCTCATGTAGACCTTTCCTCATAGTCAACGGACTAGCATCATTTTTGTACTTTATTTTTCATTTTTTGAATATTCATCTATTGTGTAACTTGATACGATATTTCAAATTCCTTCATTGGTATGTCTCAATTTGGTCTAGGTGTATGTGTGTGTTTGGGATAGATGAATGTGTTTCTTTTTAATGAATTATCTTTCCAATGCTTGTCATGGATGCTAATGTTTCACATGTGAGTTGCATAATGAATAAGTTAAATGACACCTGTCACTTTCTATGGATGATCCACTCATCAATTAAAGATAAGAAATAGTCGTATCGCTTTTATTCTCACTTTATTCGATCCTATCATTAAAGGGTTAGAATAAAGTAAACAATCAAGTATTAATACCTTAACATAGTTGGGGCTTTTCGTATAGTGTTCTCTAGATAAGCCCGGGACTTGCTATCAATGGGTGCATTTAGAACTTTGACCTGATTCCCCACGACAATTTTTAGTTTCACCTCAAGTCTGCCTACCATAGAGAATCCGAGTTTGTCTAAAGGTCTATCATTGGACTGTGGCCTGGGATCCAAGTTTGCTAAGAGGTTTAGCACTAGATCATCGCAAGGAATCCAAGTTAGTTCGAGGGCTTAGCACCAAATTATGATAAGGGATCCAAGTAATGCCTCAAGGCATGGCACTAAATCATTGCAGAGGTCCAAATGGGCCTAAAGGCCTAGCACTGGATTACTACAAGGTGTGGCAGAAATAGGTTTCAATTTCGAAATTTGGTCACCTCAGAGAATCTAGGTTGGCCTGAGGGCTTCGTGCCATATTACGACCAGGTGTCTAGGTTTATCAAGACACTTATCACCAGATCTTCACAAGGTGTCCAGGTTAGCCTAAAGGCTTGGTGCCGAACTATAATGAGGGATCTAGGTTCGTCTTGTGACATGGTGCTAAATCACAATAGTGAATCTAGGTTGGTCCAAAGGCTTGGTGCCAAATTGCCACAAGGTGATTTCCCTCCGGGGGTTAAGTCAAATGGTTTCCAAGTTCGTTGGTTTTATCGATTGTTGGTCTTCATGGTTTGTTAGTCTTACAAATTTCCAGGCTTACAAAGGGCATTGTTTATAATGTGTTGCATTTGTTCATTTATTATTATTCTTGTTTAGCAGGGTTAGTTGGATCACAGCTTTTTTGAGTTGGCGTGAGGCATGCTACCTGCACGAGAGACATGCACACTAACTCACATACACCATTAGTCACCTTACACGAATCATTTTATGTGGTTTGGCTTATCTTTCGCCTACATCCATGGGAATACAAGGGGTGCATATATTTTATTTCATGGAGGATAGTACATTAAAGATAAAAATTACAATTCAAGGAAGAGCACAGAAATATTTCTTTAAATATGTTGTGTTCCATGTCTTGCCTAGCATTTCCTCCTATAGCTTCTGTAGTATGCATGTGTTTAGACCTAGCATTTGTTGAATTTTATAGGGCCTTTCCCAATTCAGCTTGAGTTTTCCTCCTTTTCTAAGGTCCCCCTTTTTATAGTGGCCTATGACGAACCCTTACATTATAATAGTTAAAGACTCTCCTTTGGTATGTTGCTAACTAAACAAATGCTTTGTCCCTCAGTTCTTCAATTAGGTTCAGATTCTCACATAGCTTACTAGAATTATATTCTTCATGAAAGGCCATTACCTTTGAAGATTAGAGATCCACCTCAACATGAATAAGAGCTTCGGTCCCGTACACCAGATTGAACGAGGTTTCACCTATAGACACCCGGTTGGTTGTTTGGTAGACCCATAAAATGCGCAGTAACTCATCAACCCATGTGTATTTAGCCTTTTCCAGTCAGGTTTTCAAACCATGGAATATGGTCTTGTTGTTAGCCTTAACTTGCCCATTTGCTTGCAAGTATGCCACAGATGCCATCTTGAAGTTGATCCCCTATCACTAACTAAACGCACGAAATGCCTCCGAATCAAACTGTGTGCATGTTATGTGATTTATGCACAATTTATTCAGACAAGTGTATCATAATTAAATATGCATACAGTGATAAAAAGAATGTTGATCCTACAAAGACTAAATCACAATACCAAATCATTTTTAACTTAACCTAAGTTGAACTAATTAATTAATTAAATAAATAAAAAGAAAAAAAATGAACAAGATCAAATTAAGGCAAAAATAAATTCTTTTATGAGAAAAAAAAACTAATAAATGAATGCAATTAGGTTTTAGATTTCATTTAATCTAGGTTATATTATTGACTATTTAATCCAATTCAAAACCAAAAATATCCTTACAGTATTTTAAAATTATTTGCATGTGATGGTGGATTTCCCTTAATTAATTAATAAACTTTCTCAAAGCATATTAATTCTTTATTAATTCAATTCTACCATTAAATTTCTAAGCAAACATCAAAAGAACAAATAAGCATTAAGTTCTTTGAAAACCTTTAGTCTCGGAAAGAGATTTGACTCACTAAGTTTCTTCAATTCCCACACATGAGTTAATCATCATTCGATATCATAGTCTAACATGTGATTTATATTGCCTATGGATCTAATTTATAAAAATTTTTTAGTCAGTTATGCATAAATTATCAATCATTAAAAGATGGTTAATCTTTTAAAGCATTAAACACAACAATATAAATTTCTCATGCAAATAATAATTAGTTTTGAATCAAACTAAACAAATAATAACATAACCCCAAAATTAAAATCCATCCAAACCTTGACTAAAACAATTTAGCTAGATATAATTAAAATTGTTGTGTCATTGACAAAACCCTATTAAAAGTCCAAAAGCTCAAAATATCTATTTAGGCTAAAATACGTAAATTTTCCTATAACTCGAGGGAGGGGTCCTACAATGCACAAACTAAATAACTTTGATATTCAAAAATCCCTTTGAATATTCCAAGAAAAGAATAAACAATTATCCATAAAAAAATTTAATTGTAGAAGGATTTCGAAATATTGGGATAAATATCATCCATAAGAATGTTAATTCTAATGGGTTCCAAAATGTCAAAATCTTAATCCTAACGGGTTTCACAATGCAAAGATAGACGTTATCTACAATAATCCTAATCCTGGATTACTTAAGATTACTCCATATACCTCTATAAATAAACATACACTAATTCCTGAAAAGGTACATATTTGATATTGATTTTAATACAATGTTTATCATTTTCAGTGTCTAACTTAAACATCAGAGTGTTTGCATGAGGACCTCTCTACACCATTTGATTGTTTCTTTTCTTATAGATTTAGGCGGGTTGACGATTATGTTTTCAATACTCAAATGTCTTATATCATTGACTAATTAAGGCTCTGTTCTATTTATTATTTTCAGGCCGTTTTCAATTTTCTAAAATAGTGAAAACGTGTTTACTTTCATATTTTCAAAAATGCATTTTTGAATACAAGAAAAACTTTTGTAAAGAAAACTCAAAACAACAAAAATTCGTTTTGGTTGTTTTCATCACAAACACGCTCAAAATTCTCAAAATATAGAAATGATACAAACAAAAATAACGTGTTTTTTATTAGTGTTGTGTACCCTGATGTTAGATTTGGATAACATCTAGCGGGCTTGTTTTAATACATTAATTGTATTTTGGTATAAATTAATAAAAGCCAAGGTTTTCTTCATTTATATTTTCCCCAATCAATTATATGAATGAGTTCCTAGATTTTCTATGTGAGAATCTTATTCTCAAAGTGTTGCGACTATGTGACAGAATTCTCTAGTAATAAAATATCTTAAACTATTCTTAATCCTTAGATTCTTTCGATGAGGACTCCAGTTAATTGAGTATGGACTAGCACATGGGCTACTATCTCATTCATTATGGGGATACTAATGGGAGAATGGTGTGTCACGCGCCATATGACATGAGATATCGCTAGTAAACCTGTGGGTGGTCGTTGAGGAACGATCAGCTGAATGTGATGTCAATGACTGACCACATGGCTTGGTGGATAATGGTCATGTCATTCGGTTGCGATGGTGTGTTAATCCTTAGACTTGAACCCACATGGTTGTTTTGTGTATTGGTATATGGGATTTGCTAGTGAATTAAACCATCCAATTAGGAGGTGAGAACTTTTATCTATGTGGTTCCATATTACTGGTAGATAGAGACAGGTGTTGGTAATAGGATCCATCACCCTAGTCAGTATTTGATGGGGTGAACGTCCTATGTGATGTACTATTAATATGACGGGATAATCCCTGCCCAGGGCAGATTGAAAGTTAGGAAAGGTGTTTCATGAGGTGTCATCTAGTCACATTAATGAGGTCCAACACATAGTTACTGAATTTGTGAGTTTGTCACTCTATGACTCTCGCTCAGTCGGGACGTTGGGTGATGAAAGGATTATAGCACACATTAATTGTCAACTATAATAGGTTCACTTGAAGTGAGACTTCACTGCCACCTATATTGTGTTGAACTACTGCTAGGCACTTTTCAAGAACTCTCAAAACGTCGTTGGGATTTGGAGAAATTCCGGTGATGGGGGAAGAAGTTAACTGATACTGAAAAGGGTTTTGGTATTAACATCGTGTGCCCGAAATATCTCAAGAATTGATTGGTCAAATGTTGACCCTTGGCCCCTCTTGCCTATGGTGCATAATGAATAGTACATAGTGCATAGTAAAATTTCATAGTAACATTGAATTATTGAAATAATAATTGGGAAGCGGGGTGGTTGAACAAATTTCAAATGAAATTCAATTTGGGGAGAGGGAAGAAAATGGAAGGGGAGATTTATTTAATGGGCCTCTGGCTCTCTCTCTTTCTCTGATTTTCTCACTCAATTCTCCTTTTCTTCTTCTTCTTCTTCTTCTTCTTCTTCTTCTTCTTTCTTCTTCCTTTAAAATATCATAAAAATTATACTTGTAATTGTTACACTTATAATTTTGAGACACAGGCACCAATGATACATAGATCCTCTATGTCTAGCATAGGAAGAAGTGACCAAAATAGTACCTTATTGCCTATTAGGTGTGGACCGACTAGGATCACTACATCTTGAGGTGGACTCTGTCTCAATACAAAAATCGGTTCTATATTTCATCCCTTTATCGAGCAGTAGGTATGTATTTATTTATGTATTCAATTGTTGAATATGCGTGTTGCTTAAGTACCCAAGTTATGTATGACATGTATATTATATTTCATTATGTGTATCTAATATACGGTAAAAATTTTATTTTTGCATATACTGTCGTACTAGTCATTCCCTTCAGTGGTATCAAAGGCTTAACTTGGTATTTAATGAATATACGTGGATGTATGTGTCACATATTGCATTTAATCGGCGTGTTAGTTTCAGCAGCCGTACAACATATTCTAATTGCTTCGTTTTTATGGTTGTGTGATAATTTGCATTAGACATTAATACTAGTATTTAGATATGTTTGTTTGGATGTCAGATTGTGTTATTTGACATATGCAAGATAAATATTTTCAAAAATTGTTTTGAAACAACAGAAATGAATGTATCTATAGGATGAGCATGGGCTTGGTATGTATGAATGAATGAATGTTACAGGGCTTTATTTGATTTAATTCAAATATGTAATAATTAATTCATTCGAGCATGTACTGAGGCATAAGCCTCATGTAACTTCTTTTAGTCTTTATTTTACAAAAGTTGTAAATTAAAAACGGTGTTAAGGAGTTGATTACAGCATAAGCGGTGAAGCAGCAGTCCATCAAAGAGTTGATGTGAGGCATGGTTTAAATCCAAAAGACTTGGGTTTATTCTTTGTGCAAGCCTATGGCCATCTTGATTTAATTTAACATTTATTATTTATTTTATTTATGCAATAGTTGTGTGATTGAATGAATAATAGAATCTGACGAGACCTTAAAATGAGGAAGTCCAATTTTTTTTTCATAAAATTAATATTAGATCAAATGGTAAATCTGATTTATCGTGGCTTCCCACTGTCGTAGGAGTTCATCAGTATGATTTGGTGTATCCAAAAAATTGTAAATGTGAAAGTGCATTTCATGAAAGATTGTTTGATTTCTCCTATTTAACTATGAGATGGGGCAATGTTCAACGAGCCTTACCCAATCAAGTAACTAAAATGTGAGGAAGGGTGATGTTCAACTTATTACACTTAGCTAGATAGTGAGTGAAATCTAACTAGTCCATTAGGCAAAAAAAAAAAAAACTATAAATATGAGGTTTATGATGGGTTAGAAGTCAAAGGTCGAGCTCCATATATGATATGGTGACAAGTATTGCCTACTTAATTATGAAACTACTTCAAGTAACTAAAATATGAGGGGTATTCTTATGAAAGAGAACTTAACCACCCGCTATTGGATTTTGTATAAGGATCACGTTTTCTACCTGAAAAGTGCAAGATTCGAAAAATTAGTGGGAGTACTCATTTAATAAAGTCTTTAAATTAAGTGGAGTTTTACAAAAATACAAGTTAATATATCTATTTATATTTTGCATATAAAAATGGCAGGTTTAAATTCGTAAACTCATATTCTAGAAACCAATAAGCTCATTGGCCCTAATTTTTTTGACTAGTTTTGGAGTATAAAAATTGTGCTCATTATGGAAAATGATATAAATATATAATAATGACACCAAAACCTAAAAAAGGGGTGAATTGGATAAATTAAAAATAAAAATCAATGAGCAATGGTTAAGGAAAATATGAAAATCAAAAATAACTACAAGAGACAATGATTTATAGTGGTTCGAGTTTCCAAACCTAGTCTACTACCTTAGTTCCCACCAGAATTTTGAAATCAATCCACTAAAAAACTCCTACTTAAACCAAGTAGGTCCTCTAGTCTATGACTAGGAAGATTACAAGGCTTCCACTCAAATGGGCCCTCTAGCTTACGTTAGGTAAATTCAAGATAATGAATAAGAGAAGCTAAGAGTGAATACTCTTAGTTACAAGTTCTTTCTACAAACAACTTGAGACTTGAAATGAATGAACTCAATTAAGTATAAAGCCTCAATATAATAGTAAATGAGAGAACAAAAAAATTAAGCACAATTGAAAGATTTAATGCACGGTCGTTGAGCAATCAATGATCTAAAGAATCGCCTTCAATGCTCTTCAATACCATATATATAGTTGTTGGTGGATACTTCCAAAAATTGAACCATTAGGGTAGTTAGGCGAGCATTAAATGCTCCAAAAACTAGTAGTTATAATTTTCTGTGAAATAAACCGTCGACAGACTCAAAGAGGTTAGTCGACTAATTATATGAACAAAAATTACACATAGTCGACAAAACCAGAAACATAGTGACAGAAAACCAAACAACTTCACTGATAGTTAACAACCACCCTTACATAGTCGACAGATCAAAAATATGAAGAAAACTTCTTCTAAAATACACACTGATAGTCGAAAGATCAAATTATTCTATCAACGAAACCATGAGGATAGTTGACAGATCAAAACATAGTCAACAAATGCAAGGCATAGTTGATAGATGCATGGAATATAGTCGACAAATGAAGCACTTAGTCGATTATTCTTTTAGAAAAACTTAACACTTAGATGATAACATGAAAAAGAATACTTGATTGATATAACTGGGATTCCAAACATAAAATTCTTAATCACTGAACTCTCTTAACTTTATTTCTTTTGAAAGCAAGTTGAGATTATTAAAATGATATTGATTTTGAATTTAAACACTTAATTTTATTTCTTTAGATTTCAAGATTGATTTTTATATATTGAAAAACTTTGTGTCATTATCAAAACTCTTTCAATACTCAAGAGTAAAATATTAGAAAAGATAGATGACACTTTGTCCTATATACCACCTACTGATATTCCTCTAATTGTGATTGAGGAAGAGATTATCACTTGGGAGATTTTCAAAGAACATGACATTAGAGCTCGTAACTATATTTTCGCATCGATGTCCAATGATTTGTAGCGTTAGTTTGAGCATTTTATAAATGCTACGAGCATGATGCAACATCTCAATGACCTTTTTGGCAAGTATAGACAGACAGTATAGTATGACATATCGAAGAAGCTATTTCAGACCCGAATGCTTGAGGTTTCAGATGTTGGAGACCATGTCATCAACATGATCAATATGATTGGTCAGCTAAATGCCTTGGAATTACCAATTAACACTCTTCTTCGGACTGATCTTATCTTGCAATCGTTGTCGAATTATTTCTCCTTCTTTGTTACTTATTTTTATATGAATAAGATTTACTGTTCTCCCCCCGAGTTATCAAATATGTTAATAACTGCCCAGTCATAAATGAAAGGAAATGGTAGAGAATGAGTTCTCATTATTGCCTCGTCTTTTTTCAGAAGAAACCTAAATCTAGGAAGAAGAAAAGAAATGTTCTCCGAGCCAATAGGGGTAGTGGTCAAATAGTGACAAAGGGTAAGAAGATTTAGGACAAAGGTAATTGTTACTTTTGTGGACAAAAGGGACACTAGAAGAGGAACTGTCCAGACTATCTAAGGAGCTTTAAGGAAAAGCACTCAGAGGGTCCAGGTATTTGTCCTTTTATGTGTGTTATTGAGATTGATCTTTCGATTGGTTGATACCCTGCTTCTTGAATTGTGGATTATGACGCTACTTCTCATATTTGTTTGTCTGCGCAGGATCTCAGTCAATCAAAGTAGGGCACTTGGGAAGTGCGAAGTGGTTTTGCAGGTTGGTAATGGGGTAAGCGTTGCTGCATTAGTCATAGGGACTACTTTTGTATCTTTACCTTTTGGACATGTACTGGTTTTATATGATTGTTTACATATACTGAATGTGATTTGGAATGTTGTTTCAATTCCATAGCTTGTAAGTCACGGTTATACATTTTCTTTTACATGTAATAAATGTTTGATTATCTTTAATAACATGTGTGTGGGCAAAGCTGTGATGATAAACGATCTATATTTTCTGGAAACACATGCATGTGAATATAGTTAGCAAATAGTTTCCAGACATAATACCACGTTAAAAGATAAGCATTCTTGAGATAATCAAATTAATCCCAAACAGTTGTTGCATCTTAGGCTAGGTCTCATCAACGAGAATAGGCTTATGAAGTTGGCTCATCAGGGTCTTATATGTGATTTGTGTGTTGAACCCAAGCCAACTTGTGAGTCATGTATTCTTGAGAAAATGACTAAGTCTTCTTTTGTTAGACAAGGGGAAACGACTACTAAATTGTTAGAATTGGTACATTCAGATATATATGGGCCCATAAATGTCATAATTCAGGGTGGTTATATTTACTTTATAACTTTTACTAATGATTTATCACGGTATGATTATGTGTACTTAGTGAAGTACAAGTTTGACGTACTTGAAAAATTTAAAGAATTTAAGGCTAAAATAGAAAATTAAACAGAAAAGAGTATCAAGATTCTTTGATTAAATCAAGGAAGTGAATATTTGAGTACGGAGTTTATTGATTATCTTAAGTCTTGTGATATAATTTCACAATTGACTCCTTACACACCACAGTTGAATGGTGTGGTTGAATGTAGGAATCGAGCCCTATTGAACATGGTTCATTCTATGTTAAGTTATACGGATTTGCGTATTTCACTATGGGGTTATGCTATTCTTACTGCGATTTATTTGATAAATCAAGTACCAACTAAATTTGTTTCAATCACACCATATGAAATATGGGTTGGGAAAACCTCGAGTCTTAAGCATGTTAGGATTTGGGGTTGCCCAGTTTATGCAAAGAGGTTGAGAATAAAGAAGTTGGATCATAGATTTGAGAAATATCGTTTTGTGAGATATTCTAAAGATAGTTTAGGGTATTATATGAATTTTTTGCTTAACCCAAGAATTGTGGTTACCAGACATGTTATCTTCTTGGAAGAAGAGTTTATCTAGGAAAGTGGCATGGGAAAGAAAATATATATAGTAGAAAAGGAGTCTTCTATTCCACAAATACCTAATCGGATTATTGATCAAGGCGAATCAAGTCAGAGAGTTCATCCGCAGGTTCCCCATAGGTTTAGTAGAGTGCCCCATCCTCCAGATCAATGGTATGGTTTATCGATGGAGGAGATATATGAATTGTTGTTGTATAGGGATAGTGACAATTTGGTTAACCCTATCACCTATGAAGAGGCGATATCTGATATCGATGCCTCGAAATGACAAATAGCTATGGAACCTGAGATGATTCTATGTACTCCAACCAGGTATAGGTCTTGGTAGATTTACCTGAATGAATTGTCCCTATCGGGTGTAAATGGATCTTCAAGAGAAAGATCAGTCTAGATGGATAGATTTCTACCTACAAAGCTCTGTTGGTGGCAAAGGGTTATCGTCAGCGTCAAGGAATTAACTATGACAAGACTTTCTCACCTATTGCAATGCTGAAATCCATTAGGATGATGTTAGCTATCACTGCTTACTATAACTATGAGATTTGGCATATGGACGTCAAGACGGCTTTTCTGAATGAATTTCTTGAAGAAGAGATCTATATGGAACAGTCAAGTGGATTTCAGTTCGCAGATCCTCGTCAAGTGTGTTTGCTGAAGAAATCAATATATGGTCTGAAGCTAGCATCGAGGAGTTGGAACATCCGTTTTGATCATAAGATCAAAGGGTTTGGTTTCTTGAGAAATTCGGATGAACCATGTGCATATAAGAAGGCTAGTGGGAGCAACATTGTGTTCCTAGTCTTGAATGTGAATGATATTTTAATTATGGGTAATAATATGGACATGATGATGTCCACGAAAGCCCGGTTATCTACAGTATTCTCCATGAAGAATCTAAGAGATGCCATATGTTCCTTCCTGACCAAAGGGAGCGGCCGGAGACAAGATCGCAATGATAGGGAGTGGGCTCAGACGACGGGTCCATCCGGGGGGCGAATGGCACCTGTAAGTACTCCGACGCTCGAGTAAGTAAGAGAGTAAAGAAATAACGGTGTATCAGTAGGTCAGAGGGCAGACACATACCTTGGCTCGTAAGAGAGTTGGCTCATATAGAAGGAGGAGATGTTCTCATGCATGGATGCGTCATGCATTTGCAGGTGTTAGGACTCAATATCTGGTGCCTGTGGAGGTTCCCAGGTGGTAGCATGGTGTCGACGGGACTCTCATTAATGTGGATGGGATCCGTCATTAATGAGGATAGGATCTAGGGCAGGCGCGTGTTAATGAGGATAGGATCTGGGGCAGGTGCGTGGATATCAAGTAGAGGCTACAATGATGTTGCAGGCTGGCGCAAGGCTAGGATGGGGCTGAGAGGTGGGCTGAGATTGGACCATGAGAGATGGGCTAGATTAGGCCAATATGTGGGTTGAGATTGGGCTATGAGGGATGAGCCAAATTGAGTTGAGAGGGAGGGGCCAGATTGGGTCCGGACAATCCACCACCTATATTTTGGGAATTAGACTTTATAAAAATAAAGTCAAGAAATTGATAAGTCTCTCCCAAAACTTGTACATAGAGAAGATGCTAAAGAGCTTTAGCATGTTGAATTCCAAAAGGAGTAGTAGCTTGTCCGGGTTGAAGTTCATCTCTCTAAGGAGATGTCCCTTAATACTCCTAAAAAGAGGGATCATATGAGTAAGGTACCTTATGCTTCAGCAGTTGAGAGTTTTATGTATGCAATGATATATATAAGATTGGATATTGCATACGCTATGAGTGTTATAAGCTGATTTCAGTCCCATCCTCGTGAAAGTCACTATATCGCAATTAAGCATACTTTGAAATACTTATGAAGGACTAAAGATATGCTACTGATATATGGAGGAGGTGATTTTCATGAGGATGGATTCACTGATTCGAATTTTCAATCGCATGTTGATGATTGTAAATCAACGTCTGGTTTTGTATATCTCTTGAATAGTGGTGTTGTGAGCTGAAAAAGTTTTAAGCAGGCAATCATAGTGGATTCAACCACTGAAGCTGAGTATGTTGCGGTATTTGATGCTGCTAAGGAAACTGTTTAGATTTGGAAGTTTCTTTCAGAGGTTGATATGGTTTCGGCCATTTTGCCATCAGTACCTTTGTATTGTAACAACAATGGAGCTATCGTGCAAGTGAAAGAACCTAGGTCTCAATAGAAATCTAAACACATTGAGCGCCAATTTAATTTGATTCGAGAGATTATAGCACGTGGGATGTGCAGCTGCAGAGAATAGATTTAGCGGATAATATTACCGACCCACTCACTAAGGCGATGACTCAATCACAGCTGGATGAGCATCTTGAGAAGATGGGTATCCGATTCCTGCCAACGGTGTAGCACTAAATGTACATGTGATGTAAATTAACATTAGTGTAAGTGGGAGATTGTTAGTGTTGTGTGCCCTGATGCTAGATTTGAATGACATATAGCAAGCTCGTTTTAATGTATTAATTGTATTTTTGTATAAATTAATGAAATGTAATGTTTTCTTCATTCATATTTTCTCCAATCAATTATATGAATGAGTCCCAAGATTTTTTGTATAAGAATCTTATTCTCAAAGTGTTGAGATTATGTGATACGATTATCTAGTAATAGAATATCTTAAACTATTTCTAGTCTTTAGATTATTTGGATGGGGACTCTGATTAATTGAGTATGGACTAGCACATGGGTTACTATCTCATTCAGTATGGGGATATTGATGGGAGAATGGTGTGTCACACGCTATATGACATGAGATGTCGCTAGAAAACCCGTGGATAGTCGTTGGGGAACGATCAACTGAATGTGACACCAATGACTGACCATATGGTTTAGTGGATAATGGTCATGCCATTAGGTTGCAATGGTGTGTTGATCCTTAGACTTAAACCGGGACGGTTGTTTTGTGTATTGGTGTGCGAGATTTGCTAATGAGCCGAACCATCCAATTGGGAGGTGGGAACATTCATCTATGTGGTTTCGTATTACTAGTATATGGAGTCAAAAATTGGGAATATGATTTGTTGCCCTTGTTGATATTTAATGGGGTGAACGTCTTATGTAATTTACTATTAATATGACGGGATAGTCTTTAGTCATGGCAGATTGAAAATCAAGAAATGTGTTTCATGAGATGCCATTTAATCACATTAATGAGGTCTGACACATAGTTACTGAGTTTATGAGTTTGTCACTCCATGACTCTCGCTCAGTCAGGATGTTAGGTGATAAAAGGATTATAACACACAATAATCGTCAATTGCAATAGTTTCACTTGAAGCGAGACTTCATTGCCACCTAAACTATCTTGAACTGCTACTAGGTGCTTCTCAGGAACTCTTGGAATGTTATCGGGATTTGAAGAAGTTCTGGTGATGGGTCAAGGGGTTGACCGATACCAAAAAGGGTTTCGGTATTATCTGATTGTTAGTAGGTAGTGAACCTAGAAAATCACACACCATATAATGTTGCGTTTGATATCAACATCGTGTGCTAGAAATATCTCAGGAATTGATTGGTCAAATGTTGACCCTTGACTCCTCTTACGTATAGCGTATAGTAAAATTGCATAGTAATATTAAATTATTGAAACAATAATTGGGGGGGTGGTTGCGTGGATTTCAAATGAAATTCAATTTGGGGAAGGGGAGGAAGAAAAGGGAAGAGGGAGGTTTTTTTAATAGGTCTCTGGCTCTCTCTCTCTCTGATTTTTTCACGCAGTTCTCTTCTTCTTCTAAAATATTATTATATAAATTATACGTGTAATTATTGCGCGTATAATTTTGAGACACGGACACTAATAATACGTCGATTTTCTGTGTCTAATATAGGAAAAGATGATCGAAGCGGTACCTTACTACATACTAGGTATGAACCGACTAGGACCATCATATATTGAGGTGGACTTTGTCTCAATACAAAAACCGATTATGTATTTCATCCCCTCATCCAGCAGTAAATATGCATTTATTTATGTATTCAATTATTGAATATATGTGTTGTTTAAATACCTAAGTTATGTATGGTGTAAAAATTTTTTTTTTGTCCATACTGTCGTATTAGTGATTTCCTTCATTTTCAATAATTTTAAAATAGACAATCAAAATATAAAATTAAAAATAAATTTAAAATTCAAAACAAAAAATTAAAACATGAAAAACCAACTCCTCAGTGTTTTCCTTGAATGATTAAGCAAGTTTGGCTTATTAAAGGGTTTTATGAGCAATCATCACTCCAGATTGTAACATCAAAATCGAACTAAGTTGTATCATAAAATAAAACTAAAAATTTAAAATCATATGAGACCACTAATGATAGTATTTATTCAATTACTTGGAAGCACTCCCCTTATAGAAATAAATAAACACATTAACTACCAAAATGGTAGACTAGTAGGTGAAATAACATTATTTGCCTTCAAAAGTTGAATGTTCAATTATTTTTGAGAGTACCCTCCCTCGATTTTTTTTTGGCTTGATAGCGTTTCAACTCAACTTTACAATTCACGAGGAGTTTGAGCATATTATTATATTGTCAAAGAAATCCTCGCAAGGACTTGACTTTTACTTGCGAGTAATTGATGGTCAAGCGTATGAAGTAGACACACGACACACTTCCACACACCCCCCGCCAACAATCTCAATATGTATAGATTTTCAATAACTATCAAACAGGGACAAGGTGACACTGACAAAAGAATTAAACCTATACCATCCAACCGTCCTGGATGAAAGATGAAAAGTCCTACGCCAACCTAGGAAAGATCAACGGTGAGGATCTCCGGAAGACATACTATACTCCTCGATAACACAGCTAAATTGCAGAGGAGAAACAAACAAGCAATTGAAGACTGAAAAATCAAACGCCCCTTGTGGGACAATACAGCAGCACCGTAGTCCAGCAGCGGTAAAGATTGTAGGCTCAGTACGCAGTGATACAAACAGGATTTGACCATGAAAATCTTCTTCCGTGGATTCCAGATCTAGGGATTGCGAATTTGGGCGTCGTCAATGATCGAATATTCAACTCTGTTCTTGTTTGTCTGAGTTCGATAACCCTAGCAGCGGTCAAACTGGGCGTTGGATTTGAATTGGTGTGTTTCTGGAATCAAATTGGGGTTTGAGAGGCGGATGATATGGAGGAGAATGCGGCAGCGTTGCATACGGCGATCAATTCGGTGCAGGCGCTGGGAAGGGGGTTTGACGTGAATTTTGATACTAGGTTACTGTACTGTAAGGGCGTGGGAGGGTCTAGGGTTGTTGAAATTGACCATGAGTACACCAGGGATCTGTGTTTGTATGACAATTTGGTTGTTCCTAATGTTTCGAGGGACATCAAGAATTCTCTGGAGCCTGGTGGTCGTGATAGTTCTGGAGTTTGCAGTTATTCTGAGGTATTCTGTTAATTCTTTCTGTCTAAATGTTGGTTCGTTCATTTCTTCCTCTGTTGGTTCTTGAAGTCTTTAGTTCTTTGATAGGAATTCCTTCTTTGTCTTGATTTTCTGCAATTATTTATGCGTGTATGTGTATATGCGAGGGAAGGGAAGATTTTACTGCACAAAGCTCGAAAGGGCCTGTGGCTATTGCATAGCTGGATTTTCAAAATGGTGCACTCTAAATGCTGGATTCCCTTAAAGCAGGACTAGGAGTGAGAGCAATTGGTTACTGGTTCATAGAAGTGGGGAAGTTCTTCTAGGTAGAAATATGGAACATTTATGGGATATGATCATAAGAGTATATCATGCCAGATGTTTGTCTAAAAAAAAAAAAATACACTCCAACAAATTTTTTGCTGTAATAAACTCAACAAGTATGCAAACTACTGCATAAATTCACAAAGGTGGAGCTGAATGGCACTATTGGGGTGAGTAGAATTCAAGACCTTAAGCACCAACTTAGTTGAAATGCCTGCTTCAAGTTTGGAAAAAGCTTAGTTCGGTCGAGCTGATTTTATGAGAGCCAATTTCTTGTGGCACAATGGAAATGAAATCTTGGAATTGTTCCTATTGTTGGATAGCTTGCCTATTCTTTCAGTTCAATAAATCTTTACTATATTATTTAGTTATCTAATCGGCTAATTCAAATAAAAGTAAACTAATAATTGTAATATGAAACATGGATTTTTTATTTAAGAAATCTTTTGGGAAAACCATAAAAGAAAAAATCATAGGGCTTGATCCATAAAGTTATTTACTATTAAGAATTGAATATTCAAGAACAACATCAAAACTTACCTTAGCTGGAGTCTCTCTTCATCTTTAGTGCTGAATGTTGTGTAGTTCTTTAATGAACAGATTCACAGCCTTATGTGTTGGGGCTTTGGATATGATTTTCTTGTGATTGTTTGAGTGTTGAATCCCTCACCACCTTTGGAATCATTAGAACCTGAGGTGAAATTACTAACGTTCAACTTATCAATCCAGAAGAATAAGAACTTAAAAGACTCAAATCTTGGTAGTTTCAGCATATCTCATTCCTTGTGTTTCTAAGATTTATAGAATGGGTCCTAGAACCCAATATACAAAACACAAAAGTAATCCTGATTGCTCAAATCAATATCATTGATCAATGTAAATAATCAAAAGCTACCTTCAATTACAATCCAGAAGAACTATTTGTAGACAACTAATAGATAAAATCTACTCTAACTAGGATTCCTTAATCCAAACTAATTAGGACTCTACTAACTAAAGGGAACAAAAAGATATTAAAAGAAATCAATAGAAATTAGGAAACAAACTAAAATAGGAAAGATACTAAATAAATAAAATAAACAATACTAATTCCTAAAATTTACTATTTTGTCCCACATCAGGCCTTCAACTATATATTCATAGTGGAAGCATAGAAACTTAGGGCCTATTTGATTGCAACCATGGAATTTACATAGAAAGAAAATGAGTTCTAGGCAATTCAATTGCCTAGAACTTATTTACATGGAAATTATGGAATAGAAGTGTTTGATTGAATTTTATTTTCTATGTAATTTTCTCCCCCAAAACCCATCCCGTCTTCTCCCTGCCTTCTCCCCTCTCTCTCTCTCTCTCACCCTCTCTCTCTCCCCTGCCTCCCTAACCCAGTTCTTCGCCCTGCCATTCTCCATCGCCGCCATCGCTGGAGAATGGAGAGATCCAGCAACACCATACCATGCTGCCCTGTTTTCTCTCATCGCCGCCATCGCTACCTTCTCCCATCGCCGCCATCGCTGGAGCAAGCATCGCCGCCATCGCTGCCTTCTCCCATCGCTGGAGCAAGCATCGCCGCCATCGTTGCCTTCTCCCAACAGGACCTAGAAAATAAGAAAGCGCCAGAGGAAGAAGATGAGGTCGATGAGGCGTTCGTCGACTGGATTTTTGACTCCAAGGAAGTGCTGCCATGGAAGGACCAACTCATTTTCACTCTCTCTCTCTCCCCCTCCCAAACCCAGTTCTTCTCTCTGCCTCCCCCCATAGCCACCAGCGCTGGTTGCAGCGGCCATCGTCGCCGCTGCCATCTTCGTTGCCCATCGTCGATGGCCGATCTTCACTAGCCATGGCTGCCATCATCGACCGCCTTTCCCCTCTTCCTCGCGACCGAGCTTCTCCTCTTCTTCTCCTTCGCGCTTCAGCTTTTCTTCTTCTTCTTCTCGACCGAGCTTCTCCTCTTCTTCTCCTTCGCGCTTCAGCTTTTCTTCTTCTTCTTCCCTGGAATTTCTTTTCCCAGCCCCCCCCCCCTAAGAATTGATTTTCCAGCAAAAGTGAGAATTGGGGGTCACGTGATCAAAAATGAGAATTGAAATTACCTAGAAAATATTGCTAATCAAACACCACTAAAACTAAAATTTACATGGAAAATAGTCATTTTCCATGGAAAATATGGCCAATCAAACAGGCCCTTATTTATCTTTCAAAAGGAAATTCAGTCAATTGTAATGAGGATTGTTTGTTGGCTAAATTTTGAACAAAACAAAAAGGGCATTCCAAAAGTCTTTGAGATAAAACAAAAATCTGCATTCTAGATGCCAAATCTTTCAAGATCACCTTTAAAGTCTTGATGTAATCTAAATAAACATTCCTTTGACTACAAAAATAGAAAAGTTGAATTTGTATTTTGTTCTCAAATTGCTAACCCTGAAATTATAACAAAAAATATTAAAGTTGTGCAAATGATATAGCTCGAATCAGAATACATTACAATGTTGATACAAGAAATAGGTGAGTTTTGTAAGACCTTATAACTTTTGGTTCTGATTTATATCTGTTGAACTTTATCAGGCTAATTTGGTCTTCTAGTCTCCTTGTTAAGTACTAGAAAGGGAGCAGAAGGAGAGAAGGCTGTTTCTTAAATTGCACATTTACTTATTAGAAATGGGAATAGAATAAGTTTGGGCATTTCATCTTACAAAATTTTCATTGCTATAGGAGAACTGCCATTCATACTAGTAAGAGTGAGGAAGAGCATCATTTATTTCTAGGTTGCTCCTATGTGATTAGAAGGTTACAGGTTCATGTTGTGGAAGCAACCCTTTTTGCAAAGTAAGGGTAAGATTGCATATAGAGAGGACCCTTCCTTGACCCTCACGAAGCAGCCTCATGCACTCTCCTTTTTAACCAAATACATTCTGGGTTCTTGCTATAGTTTTAGGCCCAGGGTATTCAGAAACTTGAGAAATACTAGAATATGAAAGTTGCTTCCTCTATGGATTTAATATGGACCAAGCCTTTTGTTGTTAGTTTGTAAATTTGCTACCTCTAAAGATGTTATTTATTTTTTTGATTGCTAGTTGTGCTAACATGATGTTCACTTTGAATAACTACAGATGGTGGAATACTTCAATAAAAAGGCTGGACTGTCAGGAGATGTGCCTCTTGGTAGCTTCAATGCTGCTTTCAGCTATACTGGTTCTAAGTATATTGATGCTGCAGCCACAAAGACCCTTTCAATGGATGGTTTTTACATTCCACTTGCTAAGGTGCAGCTCATAAAATCCCCACTTGTTTTGCAAGAAAATGTTAAGCGAGCAGTCCCAACATCTTGGGATCCACCCTCCTTAGCAAGGTATATTTTAGTTACTAAGGAAAGGTGGTGTTGCAACTTGATTCTGTTGCTCTTTTCTGAATGATAACATTTTTTTTTCCCTTTCCAATTGTTTCTTTGACAGCTTTATTGAGAACTTTGGAACACATGTTATTGCATCCATAACTGTTGGTGGTAAGGACATGATTTATGTTAAACAGCACCCGACATCCCCAATGTCAACCATAGAGATAAAAAATTATGTTCAGGACATTGGAAATCATAGGTTCTCCAACACTGACAATCTTACGAGATCAGGTCTATTGAAATACAAGGAGAAGGCTAGTTCATTTTTCCTATTTCTTCTGAAAATTGACATTTTATTCTTAATTTGTCTCTCCTTAAGTTTCCCTGACTTTTGGTTTCTCTTTTTTGCTTCCTTGTTTTCCTCAAATCTATTTTGCAGGGTGTTGACCCGTCTTTATTTAACAGCCAAGGGATATATCCTCAACCTGCTAGTGCGCCTTATCTTAGTGGGAATGGTAAAGAAGTATGTGTCTTTATCATGAATTTCCCTCTGGTGTTTAATCCTTTGAGTTCCAAATATTTATACAAATATGGTGATAAAGGAAGAAGAATTCTTACTTGAACTCTCTGTCTTGTTTAGGTTACATGATCTGCAATCTTCATATTAAATTCATTAAATCAACTAAGCTCAATGCTACAAAGCTTTGCAGCTAGTATTTGTGGGTAGCTGTTTCGAACCTTTGTTCACCATTGCATGCAGCCAAGTTCCATTAAGTTTAAACCACATCCCACCATGTTTTTCTCTTATTATCTCAACTCCACTAAAGAGCAGTGTTCACTGCCCCCGCCCCCCCAAACAACAACAAAAGCTAAAATTCGAGGTGCAACTAATAGGTTGGCTATTAATTGGAGTATCACAAATAATATAATTCTGTGGGGATATATGCATTAAAATATAGGAATATCGTATTCTTGTTATTGTTCAAAGGTATGCAATGGGTATATATATATATGTTGAAGAAAGATAAGATGAAAGAAACAGAATTTTCAACTTGCTGTGTTTGAATAGAAGTCGAAAGCTGATGAGATGATAAGGAATGTTTGAAACTAAAGAGATGAGAAGATGAGAGGATAAAATGGTTCCATAAAATAGGATAAAACTATCCCTTAAGTTTAAATTCTACCCTATCTATCTGTAACGTGTTTGAACTTGTATTTTGTACTCTATCCCATATTTTAGGAGCAGCTGTGGCTAAGCTCTTGCATGTATATCCGTTCTAAACTCAATACAAAGTGAGAAAACAAGTTGATTTGTTAGTCTCCAATCCTACCTAAGTTATTTCTACTTAGGTTATTCAGTTTGTTCATGATATCAGAGCCACTGATCTTGTGGCTGAATACCTTATCCTTCCCGTTCAACAAACTGTAGTAATGGCTAGCAATCCATCAGCTATTGAAAACTCAACCATTGGTCCTACACCCACCAGAACCACACAAGTTCTACCTGCTCCAATCTCTTTGGACAGCCACACCATTCAAATTACACAACATAAGTTGAATGGGACTAATTTATGAGAATGGTCTCAATTAGTCTTGTTGGTTATCAAAGGAAAAGGAAAAGTGGGCTATCTTATCGGTGCCACTCCTATGCCAGATACTGAAGCAGCAACCTATGAAGTTTGGGATGCCAAGAATTCGATTGTTATGGCATGGCTTATTAATTCTATGGAGCCAAAGATTGGTAGAATTTATCTTTTCTATAAGACAACTAAGGAGATTTGGGAGGCAGTGCAAGCACTCTATTCTGATATGGAGAACACTGCTTGATCCTTTGAAATCCGGTCAACCATTTGGACAACCAGACAAGGTAATCACTCAGTCATTGAATGCTATAACATTTTGACTGAGGAAGGAGATGGACTTGTTTTACGAAATTAGATGGGAGTGCATCGAAGATGGAGCCAAGTACAATAAAATGGTGGAGAAAGAACTAGTGTTTTGACTTTCTCCATGGACTCAATTTTGACCTAGATGAGGTTCAAGGGAGATTACTGGGAACTAAACCATTTCCATCTATCTGGGAGGCATTTGCAGAGGTAAGGCGAGAAGAAAGCCACAAGAATGTAATGTTGAGTTCTTCCTTTACCAATGAAAATAGCACCCAAAATTCAGCCCTTGCCACTTCTAAATTGAAACCAACACCACTACATGGTTAATCTCAAGGAGACAAGCAGTGGTGTGATCACTATCATAAGCCTTCTCATACAAAAGACACTTGCTGGAAACTCCATGGCAAACTAGCAAACTGGAAGGCCAAAAATTAGAGGAAAATTACTTAGACAGCCTATGCAGTGGATTCTGAAGAAGGGAGAACAACTAACCTAACCTTGACAATGGATCAACTGGAAATCCTATAGCAGGTATTAAATCAGATGAAAATCACAAAAACATTTGATTCAGCATAATCTCTTAAACCAACAGTGTCACTTGCCAAACAAGGTACATCACATCAGTGTTTGCTCTTAAAAATCTTACTACAGATGTTTGGATGTAGATACAGGAACTTTAGATCATTTGACAGGTTCGTTACATATATTGTCAACTTATAAGAAGTGTGATAGGGATGTAACTGTTTCAATGGCTGATGGGACAATATGCTTTGCTAAAGGGGAAGGATCAGTTTATATAGCAGGCTTGCACCTAAGATTTGTAGTATATGTGCCTAATTTGAAATGCAACCTATTGTCCATCAGTAAGCTAACAAAGGATGTGAATTGTATGGTGACATTCCTTCCATCTCATTGTGTTTTTCAGGACCTAACTTCGGGGAAGATGATTGATAGTGTTGAGGGAAGGAAATGTCTTTACTATGTTTTGGGAGTAGTATGTACTTCGATTGCATCTAGGTTACATAACATATTCTCTTTTTCTATTGTCTCAGATTTTGATATACAGCTACGACACAAATGATTAGGACATCCTAGTTTTAGCTATATGAAAATATTGTATCCTCACTTGTTTATCAATAAAGGGAGTGATTCTTTCCAATGTGAATAGTGTACCCTTGCTAAACAAACTAAAGTATCTCATCTTATTCGTTCTTACAAAACCTCCAGACCATTTTATTTGGTTCATAGTGACATATGGCATTACCCAAAGGGAATCGGTAACAATCAGATAGACAGGGCAACAAATGCAAAGGGACCGTCGGATATTTTTGAAAAAGAAGTTCATGTAGAGGAAAATTCCAGCAAACACAAAGAAAAAAGAGTTGCTGGATTATTTGCATGTAATTAGAAGATTCTGATTGAAGCTTCAGCCAATATTAAGGAAGTTGGTGATGTAAATGAAGCGAACAAGTCAATAGAAACTTAGAATTCCGAAGATGAAAGAAGATTAGATGAGGAGATTGGTGTAGACCACACTTTATAAGAATAAGAAGTTGATGATCCTGGTGATGAATAACCTACACACCAGATTGGAGATGAGAACTACTATGAAGATGGCTTTCATGCATCTGATAGACCGGGTAGGGGTATTGTTTCATCAAATAATCTAGCTGTAAATCATGTTAGGGAAGAAGATCAAGATAGAGGCCAGGTGTCAGTCATTGAGAAATTGTGGGCAGGAATTGAAGTTGTAGCAGCTCCTAATTCTAATGCTCACAGACAGCCTTGGTCTAAGTATCTAAGGCAATCCTATAAATTTCCATTGCTGAATTTCTAGAATGTTGCTAATATTTTTGTAGCAGAGCATGGCTGTGGGGTGAATGGGGATACAATAACTGCAACTATGGTTGTAGATTTGCTCCCTTTACTTGTATTGGACGGTAATGAAGTACTAATGGAAGTCACGAACATGGATAGTCCTTCTGTTGGACTCCAAGGTTCAGCTACTAACTATGTGTTTAGAAGTGGCTGATCATGTCCATAGATTGGAGTCCAACTTTGATTGGATAGCTATTACCGAGGGAGGTTGTATTGGGCTTGAACTCGATGAAGTTTTATGGAAGTTTTGGGTCAACTCAGGCTTGGAATTGATATTGGAAACCTAAGAATGAAGATGAAGAGGCTTAGAAGGAGAAAGAAGGAAAGAGGAATGAAACAAATTGAGAGAGCTGGTATTGGGTAAGAGCAATGACCAACTGTTGAAGTTCTTGGGGATAAGAACTTTCTCAAGGAGGGGGGAATTGTCATGACCTCAAGGATCCCCAAGGATAGAGTAGGAATATAATAGTATTTAGTTTACATGCATTACCATATTTTGTAATTTTATTTCTTTTTTCTGTTATAAATATTTGTTTTGGCTATAGGCAGTTATAGTCGCTGTTGCAACTACACGAGTACATGCGCAATGCTGTGAGGTTATATAAGCCACTGCTAGAGAGGATGGAAAGACATGTTGTTGAATGGTAATTGAATATTCTCATTTATTTCTCTACATTTCTCTCTAATCTCCGTCTCGTTTCTCTCTGCTACTCTCCCTCTTTCTACTAATTTCTTCCCCCTTCTTCAATTCTTCAATTCTGATTTCTTCCCCAATTCATATCACAACCCTAACTAACCCTACGAATGTGACAGGTGGTTGGCAACAAGTGGATGTTTATCGTTAAATACAAATCAGATGGGGGTCTTGACAGGTACAAGGCTAGATTAGTAGCCCAAGGATTTACCCAAACTCAAAATTAGACTATGAGGAGGCATTTGCTCTAGTTGCTAAATTGAACTCTATATGTGTCTTGCTCTCACTTGCAGCTAATCTGCAATGGGAATTACACTAACTTGATATTAAGAATGCATTTCTAAATGGTGATCTAGAAGAAGAGATCTACATGAGAATTCCTCCGGGTTTTGAGGCTGAAGGCAAAAAAGGAAAGGTTTGCAAGCTTAAGAAGTCTCTATGTAGACTTAAACAATCTCCTAGAGCTTGGTTCAAAGGGTTCGGTACTACTTTGAGCCTGCTAGGGTACAATCAAGGACAGATTGATCATACATTGTTCACCAAACATGCAACAGATGGTAGGAAAACTGGTCTAATTGTTTATGTGGATGGTATTATTATCACTGGAGATAACACTCAAGAAATAAAGGCGCTTAAAGAGCAGTTATGGAAAGTTTTTGAAGTAAGAGACGTAGGATAGTTGAGATATTTTCTAAGGATGGAAGTGGCTAGAAGTAAAAAAGGTATTTTCATCTCTCAGAGGAAATACACACTGGATTTATTGAGGGAGATAGGTAAACTTGCTTGTAAACTTACTAGCATACCCTTGGAGCCAGACTAGAAGTATAAAGAAGGAGATGGAGCAGTGTCCGATAGACAGAGGGAGATACCAACGGTTAGTGGGCAAATTAATCTACCTATAGTAAGCCAATTTATGTATTTACCCACTAGCAAACACCTTAATATTGTGTTAGGGTCTTGGCTTGATAGGGTAATTCTCCTCATGTGAGGGGAATTAGGGTTGGATTTGAGGGGAGAGAGAGAAAGAGAGGGGGAAACGAGAGGAAGAGAGTAACAAAGAGAAATTGGGAGGGAGAGAGACTGAAAGATTGTCGAAACATTCATCAGTACCTTTTTATTGAGAGGGAAAGCCCTTTTATATAGGCCCATCCTCCTTGACAGTTATTTCCAACAATTGGTAGTTATTTCAACCATCCCCAATTGTTTAACCTCCCAGCTACAACCTATTGCTACAACTGTACAACTGTAGCTAACAACCTATTGTTATTTGTTACAACTATCAGCTATAGTTACAACTTCCCCATACAATTGTTTAAACCCTCTAACCACTAGTAGGGTCCTGACAATCACCCCTCGATTTAGAACTTTCTTGTCCTCAAGAAAGCAAGAAGAGCCTGGTTGAGTGCGGAAACTAGTGCAATAAGTTGGGGAGGTACTCCCAAGTATTATTGTCAGGGTGTAGATGCATCCACTGCACTAACACTTGGGTAATAGGAGCACCATGCCGGTAGGTCACTCTCCTATCTAATATCTAGTCGGTTCTGGCTAAGGAAGAGATTCAGAACCAAAGTCGGGCAAAATAGAAGAAGCCGGTTGTGTGCCTACCGGTTTCTTGAGCAGCAAGACATGAAAAACTGGATGAATTTGGGAGTCGTGTAGTAGCTGTAGCTGAAAGGCAACGTGTTAGGCCTTGGATCGGAGGCTCAAACAACTCGATAATTAGAGTAGCTGTAGGAATTTGAATTGAGTGAGAGAGAGAATTAGAATTAGAGGGAGAAATTGAGAGAGATTGGAGGGAAAAGAATTTGAGAGGGAAAGAATTATGTCCAATTCATTCATAATTCCCATCCTCGGCGCCTGCTACCTTTCATAGGTTGGCTTTGGTTATAATTGTTCAAGTACAAGCGGCCCATAGCCATAACTGCAAAGTACTACAATAGTTTATTACATGCATTCACCTAATTACAGCTTTACCCCCGCCTACTAATTACAATCATACCCTTTGTCCGCCTTTGGGTTGTGACACAACGGTTCCGAACTTGGCTAAAATTTGAAAAGGTCCAAAGAACCTAGGGCTCAACTTGGTTATTGGACTATTAGTGAGCGCTCGCTGGTGAGTATGCCGTAATTTCAAATAAACCAAATCTCCAACAAAAAACTCTTGCTCACTGCATCGACAATAGCAAATTACTTTATCTGATGCTGCACGGAAGCCAACTCCCTCTGAAGGATCTGCAACACCTCCTGTTACTGCTGTAGGAATTCATCAACCGCAACTATTGACGATGAGGACATAGTGGTAGACAAATAGGAGGGCTTGTAGCCATATAAGGCCTGAAACGAGGACATCTTAATAGAGGTGTGATAACACGAATTATACCACCATTGTGTTAAAAAAAGCCATCTATGCCACTGACGGGGATGGGCTAGACAAAGGTAGCGCAAATAATTCTTAAGACACTAGTTTACCCTCTCCGTTTGGCCATCCATTTCTAGATGGTGGGCGATGGTCATATGCAAGCGAACTCCCAATGACTTAAACAATTCCTGCCACATAAGACTAGAAAAAATCTTGTCTCAGTCTGAGACAATAGTCCTTGGCACCCCATGCAAGTTGATGATCTGATCCAAAAATATTCGAGCCACTTCTTGAACCGTAATGGGATGGGAGAGCCCTATAAAGTGGGCAAATTTAGTAAATCGATCTATAATCGTCATCACACAATTTTTACCTTCCAATCGTGGTAATCCTCCTACAAAATCCATGGACAAGCAACTCCATGCTTGCTTTGGACACTCCAGGGGTTGTAACAAACTGGGGGTTGCCACTGATTCATGCTTACAACATTGGCACACATCGCATGACAGGACATAGTCCTGTACTATCCTCTTAAGACCAGGCCAATAGAATAGTTGCTTGACCTTGTGGTAGGTGCTTTGAATCCCTGAATGTCCCCCTACCAGTGAGCCATGTAAGGCCTGTAAAATTTTGGACTTAAGTTGATTACAGCACCCAATCATGATTCACCCATGAAATCTCATCAACCCACTAGAAATAGAATATCCAGGCTTACTAGATGGGTCAAGCAATAACTGCTCTTGGAACTCCTTAGTTCACCTAGCTAAAGAATAGCTCTCTGTTTTCTCCTGCATCCAATTAGAAATGATGGTAGTTATGGCCGCCATTGATCCTTCCTCAAAACAACAAGACAACGCATCCACGACTGCAATTTTTTTGCCCCGTCTGTATTGAACAGTATAATCAAGCCCCGTCAGCTTACTCATGCCCTTCTGTTGCAGCTGAGTCTATAACTTTTGCTGTAAAAGGAACTTTAAACTCTCATGATAAATAATGTTGCCATTTCTCAACTGTTATCAAAACAGCTAGCAACTCCTTGTTGTAGATGCTTAACCCCGCATGTTTTGGGCCCAAAGCTTGACTTAGAAAGGCTATAGGTCGGCCCCTTTGCATAAGAACAGCTCCGACTCCAACACTACTTGCATCCATTTCCAATACAAAGGGTTGACTGAAATTGGGTAAGGCCAAAATAGGAACCTCACTCATTGCTTTTTTTAGCTGCTGAAATGCCTGCTCCGCTTGTGAATTCCACTGGAAATTATCTTTTTTTAGCAGCTCCGTTAGTGGCTTACTTATGATCCCATAATTGCGCACAAAGTGTCGATAATATCCCGTCAACCCCAAGAACCGACGCACTACCTTAATTATTGTAAGCTTAGGCCAGTTTTGCATAGCTGTCACTTTGTTTGGGTTTGTACTTACCCCTTGGGCAGAGATGATGTGACCCAAATACTCCACTGTTAGACAAAAGCACATTTCGACTTTTTCACATTGTCACGAAATGACCGTTATTTATTTCCATTGCATTTTTAAATTCTAGCATTGTTATTTGATAGTAGCGGGTAGATCTAGAATCGCTGCCATTTTGGGAAATGTTAGGCGTTAGCTGAATGAGGTGGTGATCGGCTGGCTAGGTAGAAGACAAAAAGGAATATAGTTTGTTAGAGGATTGTATCAGGACGGGCCCACCCTGACAGAGGAATATCCTCTCAATCGGCCTATAAATCTGTACCTCTCCATCGTGAGAAGGCATGATGAATATTACCAGAATCTGATTTCCTTTCCTATCATTCTCTCTCTCTCTTTCTACCCTCTACCCTCTACTCTCTATTCTCTAACTCTACTTCCCCAATCCCTTGTAGAATTCTCACTTGCGGAAGGAGCAAATCCTCCCTCAAGAGCGGGGTTGTGACACACATATAATTGGTTAAACCTGAGGATCTCAAATGTAGTCCGGAGATGGTTGAGATGTTGGTCAAAGGATGGGTTGTAAATCAGTATGTCATCGAAAAAAAACCAGAACGAATTTGCGGAGATAAGGCTCAAAAATCTGGTTCATTAAAGATTGGAAAGTGGCAGGGGCATTTGTTAAACCAAAAGTCATAACATTGAACTCATAGTGCCCATGGTGTGTCCGAAATGTAGTTTTGTGGCTGTCTTCGGGTTTCATACGGCTTTGGTGGTAACTAGACCGCAAGTCTAGTTTTGAAAAAACGGCTGCATGTTTGAGTTCATCTAGGAGGTCTTCTATTATGGGTATAGGGAATATGTCTTTAATGGTTACTGAATTCAATTGATGGTAGTCAATACAAAAACACCACGGACCGTCTTTCTTTTTAACAAGAAGGATGGGAGAAGCAAATGGGCTATGACTAGGCTAGATAATAGACTACTGTAACATTTCCTTAACAAGATTTTCTTTTTCAGTCTTTTTCTTGGGTGGATATCTATTAGAACGGATATTGACGGGTTCCGAATTAGGTTTAAGAGGTAGAGCATGGTCAAATGCATGTTTAGGACGTAGGGATGAGGGTTCGACAAATAGATTTTTAAATTCTTCCAACAAATTATGTAAAGAGTCAGATTCATGTACTTGCCATAGTGGTTGACTTGGGCTACTAACCATCACTGATAGTTGGCCACCTTGCATTGTGGCACCTCCTCCTCCTCCGCAGCTTGTAATGAAAACAAGTGTGCCACCAATTGATTCTTGATTTCAGCATTTTTCCCAGCCCTTTTCCTGTGATGATTTTGCATGTCCCACTGTCTAAACTTCCACTCAAAGTCATTGCCCTTCCATCCTTTGTGATAGTCACCTCCTGCTTTTTGAAATCAAAGCTGATGGGACCAATTGACTCCCAACACCACATCACATCCTCCCATCCTTAATAACCTTAAGTCTGTCAAGAATATCTCTCCTTGCATTTCCCAACGGAAATTTATACAGGCTAATTTGCTTACTATCTTTTCTCCATTCACCACTGTTACTGTTAACGACTATACATAGTGGTTGTGCATCCCAATTTCTTTGTCCTTTTTTTATCCAGGAAGCTATGAGTGCTTTCACTATTGATCAAGATCATCAACCTTTGATTCCTCGCCCTTCCTTCCACTTTAATCGTTTTGCTGTTCACCAATCCCCTTAATGCATGTAGGGAGATCTACCCATCCCCTTCTTAGCCTCCATAACCTCTTCCTTTTCTTTCACTTTCTCAACTGTTAGTACTTCTTCCTCTCCTTCCAACATCAACAATTGTTTTATGCATTGGAGGCCTGGTACATATCTTTCTTTGCATTTATAGCATAGACCAGCTGACCGGCTTGCCTTCGCTACTCCATGGTCCCCGATTTTCCCCCCCAACGATTGTTTTCCCCCAGCCATTAGCGGCACCATGTTGTTATTCACCATTGGGCCTACCTTCACTACCTCCTTAACACCCTCATGGTTGAAAGTCACCGGGTTACTCCAAAAGGAAAATTTTTGTTTCCTTATCAGGGCCTCTACCATCATTTCTTGCAGCCGAGCACCTTCCGCTGCATCTCCTGACCGTTTTCGGCCTTTGCATCTTCACTGCTGGCCTTAATTTGTCATTCAACCCATTTATGAAACTTGAAATGAAGTAGGCTTCACTTGATCTCGGATTTAACGTGCGCATCACTGACTTCAGTTCCTTGAATTTCTCCTGGAATTGCTACACTGTTTCCACTTGCTTCAGCTTGTTAAATTCTTCTACAACATCCACCAAATTTCGGTCCCCAAATATTGTATAGAAATCTGCCACAAACTGTGACCAACTGTTGCCTTCTTGTGACTCGTACCAATTTTGAAACCAAGAATCGACAATGTCATTCAAGTAGGTTGTTGTCAAAGTTATCTTCTGCTCTTTCGAGGTTTGATAAAGGACGAATAGTTTCTCACACCTCCAAACCCACCATCGTGGGTTATGCCCTTCAAACATTGGCATGTCCAGTTTGGGCATAGGAAATTGAGGAGGGTATGAGATTGATGGTGCGACTGACCTCCGACAGCCTTCTTAGCTGTTCGCTACTTCCTCCGCCGCCATGGTTGGCACGATTGATCTCCTATAGCTTGCTCGACCATCCACGACTTCCTCCGCTACCATGGTTTCTGCCTCCAAGTCTACGGTTTTCGCTGTTCTTGGCCTCGTTCCATGCTTGGACAAGACCAGTTTCAAGCATTCTCTTGGAGGGAAATCGAGCGATAACTGTACTTGGTTCCACCACATGAACATGAGCAGAAGCTCTACAATTGGTTCCTTACTTCCCAAATCTGGTCGAAAACCTCCTCCTGCCTGTGCGCCATTGTGTGATCCATCTTGTGCTCAATTGTTTGTTCCATCTTCCGTCCGATCACGTTTTCGACGGCTGCAATCTTGCTATGAATGTCCACTATCACCGTACTAACTTGCTGAATCTGCAGCTTCATTGCCCTGAACGGAATCGTTGACTGGTCCAAGGCTCGAGCTCTGATACCAAATTATCAGGGTCTCGGCCTGACAGGGTAATTCTCCTCATGTGAGGGGAATTAAGGTTGGATTTGAGGAGAGGAAGAGAGAAAGAGAGGAAGAGAGTAACAGAGAGAAATTGGGAGAGAGAGAGAGACTGAAAGATTGCCAAAATATTCATCAGTGCCCTTTTATTGAGAGGGAAAGCCCCTTTATATAGGCCCATCCTCCTTGACAATTCTTCCCAACAATCGGTAGTTATTTCAACCATCCCCAACTGTTTAACCTCTCAGCTATAGCCTATTGCTACAATTGTAGCTAACAACCTATTGTTATTTGTTACAACTATCAGCTACAGTTACAACTTCCCCATACAATTGTTTAAACCCTCTAACCATCCTTAACCACCCGTAGGGTCCTGGCATGCTGCTTGTCAAATTTTCAGATATCTTAATGGTACACCTGGGAGAGGGCTGCCATTCATAAAGAATGAGGGCAGAGGAATAATGGGATTTGTGGATACTGATTGGATTGGATCTATTGAGGATAGTAAGTCTACATTAGGTTATTATTCTAAGGTATGGGAAAATCTTGTTACATGAAGAAGTAAGAAGCAAAATGTGGTTGCTCGAAATAGTGTAGAAGCAGAGTATCGAGTTATTACTCAAGGTGTGTGTGAAATTCTTTGGCTTTGCTTGTGTCGAATGAGCAAGAGGTGTTAAAAGAAATTAAAGCAAAAATAGGAAAACTCGTTCGACTAGTATACTGCCACCTTCAATACTGATTTTGATATTTCGTTAATTTGAGGTTGTAATTCGGTTCAACAAAACTATAGTCTTCTGGGGAGGTCTTGCATGTGTCGGTTCAAGTCAAAACAGACTACAACTTCAGGTTTAAAGAGAAGAGGTGTGCGATTTGGGGTCAAACTATCATTTCCAAAAAAATTGTGGGCTTGGTTGCAATGAGCTAAAATTAGGGGTTTAAATTGAAATACAATTTAACCCTAGGGGCTTCAGTGAAATTGCATGTAAATGTTGTAAATTCTTGAAAGATTCAAGTGTTAGTTCAACTTCTAGAAACTAGTGGGTCGAGGGTTAAATTGTTAAAGATTAGGAATCTTGAGAATATTTTGAATGAGTTGAGGTGTTGATGTAAATACGTGAAATGTGGGATCACGATAGCCAATTGGAAATATGTTGGATCTTGGTATTAACGTCTCATAGATTGGGACCATAGGATCCTTCAATAAAAGGCTAAACCTACTTGGGCGAGATAGATACAAAGTTGAGACCTAATTCATCAGTATTGACATATATGTTATGTGCTATTTCACAAGATCACCACGACAAAGGAACATGAATCAATAAAGAACTCACAACATATACAACATATCCAGCCTTTATCCCACTATGTGGGGTCGGCTACATGAATTCTAGACTTTCATGTATTTCTATCGTTTGTCATATCTTCATTTAGATCCATATACTTCATATCGAACTTTAATGTCTCTCCCAAAGTCTTCTTGGGTCTACCTCTACCTCTTTTTGTGACTAATTGTTCCATTTCATCAACTCTCCTCACAGGAGCGTCTCTTAGTCTCCTTCTCACATGACCAAACCATCTTAGTCTAGTCTCTCTCATCTTCTCCTCGATTGGCACTACTCCTACCTTATTACGAATAACTTCATTTCTAATTTTATCCTTTCTTGTATGTTCGCACATCCATCTTAACATCCTCATCTCCGCTACACTCGTCTTTTGCTCATGCTGGTATTTGACTGTCTAACATTCTGAGCCATACAGCAAA
This sequence comes from Diospyros kaki, assembly GCA_036245055.1. NCBI lineage: Eukaryota > Viridiplantae > Streptophyta > Magnoliopsida > Ericales > Ebenaceae > Diospyros > Diospyros kaki. The sequence goes on from BSEG01000009.1 coordinate 12,783,761, forward strand.
ACTGGTCTTATAGCTCTCCTATAAAATTTTTCTTTCAATTTTAATGGGATTTTACCATCACATAACATTCCCGATGCATTTCTCCATTTTAGCCAACCTGCCTTAATTCTATGTGCGACATCTTCGTGAATTTCTCCATCTTTTTGAATCACTGATCCCAAATATCGAAACTGGTCTTTTCTTTGTAAGATTTGGTCTTCTAATTTTATTATAACATCATCTACTCTTGCATTTTTACTAAATTTGCATTCCATATATTCTGTTTTCTTTCTACTTAATTTAAATCCCTTAGATTCTAAATTGTTTCTCCACAACTCAAGCTTAGTGTTCACTCCTTCTTTTGTTTCATCCACCAACACTATGTCGTCTGCAAATAGCATACACCATAGCACATCTGTCTGAATATCTTTAGTGAGTTCATCCATTACTAAGGCAAATAAGTATGGACTTAGTGCAGAACCTTGATGCAGTCCTATTGTAGTTGTAAATGGTTCAGTATCCCCTCCGCATGTTCTGACCCTTGTCTCTACACCATGATACATGTCCTTAAGGGCTTGTATATAGGCTATTTTGACTCATTTCTTCTCTAAAACCCTCCATAATACTTCTCTAGGGACCCTATCATAGGCCTTTTCTAGATCTATAAATACCATATGTAGGTCCTTCTGATGATTCCGATACCTTTCCATTAGACACCTCAGTAAATATATAGCTTCCATTGTTGACCTGCCAGGCATGAAACCAAACTGATTTTCTGACACATTTGTTTCTTTTCTAAGTCTCTGCTCTATTACTCTCTCCCAGAGTTTCATGGTATGACTCATTAACTTAATTCCTCTATAATTTTCACAGTTTTGAACATCTCCTTTGTTCTTGTATATAGGAACCAAAGTACTCTTCCTCCACTCATCTGGCATCTTTTTTGATTTAAGGATCGCGTTAAATAGTTGCGTTAGCCAGGAGATGCCCTCTTCTCCCATGCATTTCCATGCTTCTATTGGTATATTATCTGGTCCCACTGCCTTATGATTTTTCATCTTTTTTAAAGCTTGCCTTATTTCATTTGAACTTATGCGTCGATAGAATGTGTAGCTCACATTCCCTTCGGAGTTACTAAGATGTCCCAACCTAACTCTTGTGTCACCACCATCATTGAATAATTTTGTGAAATACTCCTTCCATCTCTCCTTAATCGCTCCCTCATTTACTAAAACATTTTGATTGTCATCTTTTATGCATTTCACTTGATTTAAATCCCGTATTTTTCTTTCTCTTGCTTTAGCTAATTTATATATATCCCTTTCTCCATCTTTTGTATCAAGTCGTTTATATAGATTCTCATATGCTTTTGACCTTGCTTCACTAACAGCTTTTTTTGCTGCCTTTTTTGCTTCTTTATAATTTTTTTGATTTTCTTCATTGTTGCATTGATAAACCGCCTTATAGCAAGTTTTCTTATTTTTAATTTTCAATTGTACATCTTCATTCCACCACTAAGACTCCTTAAGGTTAGGGGCTCTACCATTTGTCTCTCCAAAGACTACCTTTGCCGTGCTTCTCAGAGCATTAGCCATTTCTTTCCACATTTGGTTTGTCTGTCTTTCTCCATTCCATTCCCTTCTACCCCTTAATTTTTCTTTGAAAATTAGTTGTTTCTCCCCTTTTAAATTCCACCACCTGATTCTTAGATTTTGTTTTATGTGATTTTTTCTCTTCCAATTTCTTACTTGGACGTCAAGTACTAGAAGTCTATGTTGAGTAGTCAAACACTCTCCCGGTATTACCTTACAATCCCTACAACATAACCGATCCTCTTGTCTCATGAGGAAGTAATCTATTTGGGTGCTTGAGATGATATTTTTATATGTGATTAAGTGCTCGTCCCGTTTTTTGAACCTCGTATTGGTTATAATGAGCCCATATGCCATAGACAAATAACGACTATCCACGTTGATGTGGTGCATTACATGTGCATTGAACTATTTTGACATGGATTTGTTGTGTTTGCATAAATATTGGGTTCATGGACATCTAGGGTGATGATCTAGGGTGTTGGCTTTTGTGGCCTTGATTATGGGAACTCTAAGATTGTGCTTTTATAAGAAGTCCTAGTGTTGAGTGGAGGGAACTAGTTGTTCAATGTAGTTTGGAATTTTCATCCAAGGAAAAAGGTTGGAAGTTTGACAACCAGTTTCAGGTAAGGCGCTTGCCAGATCGGTTGGGTCTTGTGCTTGAACGAAAATATTTTCCATGTCACTGGTGCATTCATGTTGCACATCCTCTGCACCTGTGTACTTATGGTATGCCTTGCTGAGCTAAATGGACTCGTGTCTCTTTCTCGATTTTCTACTCTTCTCTTGAATAACGAATCAAAGGACATCGAAGGGAAAAGAGATGCTTGTTGACTAATTTGGTAGGTTAGTTCGTGGACATTGTTGAGTTTCAGCAAGGCAAATGAAAGTACCAATTTACATATTGTATGCCAACAGGTTCAAATGTGTGATGTGCATGCTTAGGGAAAAGTAAGAAACATAATGTAGTAGCTAGATCTAGTGCAGAGGCAGAGTATCGGGCTATCGCTAATGCAACTTGTGAGCTCATCTGGCTTAAACAACTCCTGCAGGAACTCAAGTTTTGTGAAGTGTCTCCTATAAAGCTTTTTTGTGAAAATCAGGCTGCCTTACACATTGTTTCGAATCCAGTGTTCCATGAGCAGACTAAGTATATTGAAATCGACTGTCATTTTGTTAGAGAAAAACTGGTTAAAAGTGTTATTGTTACAGAGTTTGTTAACTCCAATGATCAACTTGCAGATGTCTTCACTATGTTTTTTTAAAGGGTGCTTAAGTGGAATATATTTGTAACAAGCTTGGTGCATATGATATCTATGCTCCAGCTTGATGGGGAGTGTTAGAATTATTAATATATATTATAATTATTATATGTGTATTTTATTTGTAATTAGATTAAGCCCATAGGTTTAAGGCCCATCATCTTAATTATAAATAACAAGTTAAGAGAGGTTAGTCTCTTAGGTTTTTTCTCTCCTAATTATTTTCTCACAATAACAATATGCAAGTGGTGTCTCCCACTACATGAAGCTCCTCACTTTGCGTGATGTCACGTACCTAGGCTTTTATTGAGAGTTTGGATGGGAAATTGGAAGAATCCAAGGGAGAATTAGACAGAAATGGAGGGAGAAAACATAATATAACAAGAGAGAGATTGAGGAAATTGAGGGAGAATGGAATCGATGTCAGATCTTGGATCTGATAGGAGGATTTCTCAATTATTTGAGAGGGAATTAGATAGGAAAATGAGAGGGAAGGGGGTAAGAATTAGAGAATTGAGGGGGAAATTCGAGAGAAAAAGAAAGAGGGAGAGAGAGAGATTGGGGGGGGGGGGAATTTGAATTGCTTCTCTATACCTCTCGTGCTTTGAAATGGCTGGGCCAATTACCTTTATATTGCCCTCAGCTATAAATTGGTGCCAGAAACGATCACCAATCTCTATCACTATAGTACAACTTGCAAATCTAGAACATTCCTCCAGCTATGCTAATTACCTTTTTTTTTGTAAAGACCTAATAGCTTAAGTACGTGCCAACTTTTCCCCCCTTTAGCAATTTCTTGTTCTCAAGAAATTTGTAATAGGCTGGCAGAGCTAGGAAACTGCCTCAGGAGATCTGGTAAATAGTCTCAAGTGTTGGAGGGAAGACCATTTGAGCAGCACTTGGGTGATGGGGGCTCTTTGGTTGTAGATAATCTATTTATTTATAATAGCAATTGGTGTCACCGAGTCTACTTCCTCCTCGAGATTTGGTGGAAGGGCTGGGCTGGCCATTTGTGTTCCAACAACTTTCTTGAGTTGGGAGATGTGGAATACTGGGTATATTTGAGATCCCTCCGGTAACTGTAAACGCTAGGCCACTAGTCTTATTCTTGCAAGAATTGGGAAGGGCCCATAAAACTTGGGACTCAACTTAGACACTGGCTAGCAAGTTAGGGCCTTGAGATGTGGGTGGCTCAATTTCAAGTACACTTTCTCTCCTTTTGAGAATTCCCTTTCACTACACCTCTTATTTTCCATCTGTGTCATCAAGTTTTGTGCCTTCTCCAATTTAGTCTTCAATAATTGTAGGATATCTTGTCTTTGTTGCGTATATGCCCCAACTGTTGGGTTTCTTAGATCCAAACGCAGCGGAAATTTAAAAAATTATTTGGATCAACCAAACTCTTTGGCTAATCTTGAAACTCAAAATGAATGAATTTAGTTTGCAAATATACAATCTCTTAAAAATGAAGAACATATAACGAAAATCAAACCCTTTGGTTGTTCGATATAGAATGGATAAATCTTTGTGCCACGAGGTCTTACCCACCCTTTATAAGTAATCCACACCAAAGAGAAGCTTTAATTGATGTCGATGAGCACGCCCCTTCGATCTCCCCATGCAAGATCTAATCCAACACTTGGGAATATGGCTGATTTTTCTCAAAAAACCATTTTCTCTCTCTAGAAAACCAAAGGGATGAGACAAAAATGGAGAGTAGTACTAAACTCAAATCCTAGTGAAACTAGTGATTTATGGAAAACTCAAGCATGTTTTTGGACATGTTGGGCCAAGGCCCAGCCCATTTTGTGGGTTTTCACCTTGTTTTACTTTTTACTCATTTTGTTAACATCCCGTGGACTTTTTCGCGAGTGCTAGCTCGCCGAAAAAATCCACGAATTCTTTCGAGCCCCAAAAACATTTTTCGGCCTCACTAAATTTTCATGAAACTCCTATTTGTTTGTGTATAAGCTTATAGGTTCACTATGAAGATGGCAAAGGACAATTTATAGAATCTTACTCCTAATAAAACTCTTTGATTATGATCCTTAATTTATTTTATCTCATGACAAAAAATTATTATCTTGCCCTTATACCAAGATTGACGTCTAGCAACGTATCATGGCCTCCATATCATAATGAAATGCAAATGACACTTCTAATGAACCTTTTTGTGACGAGTTACAGTGCTATTCGATCCCTCTATTATTTTGCCCCGGAATAGTCTCTAGAAGTATGGTAAAATGTCAAATTTCTAATAACCAACACTATGTGTACGAATATTAAGTCCACAACTCATATAGCCAAATTAATAACTCCTATTAATTCTCAACTATCTGCGGCCAATGACTCATTGAGTTGTGACTTCATCATTCACATAGGAGGACATATACCTTTTAAATCTTACTAAGGTCGATAGATTTCATCTTGCGTACTCATCTACCTTCGTATGATTCGGATTATACTCAATAACCACCCTATTAGGGACCCATCTTACTGGACTCCGTACAATGGTATCAAAGCATGACACTCCTCATACAAGATAACTGTGATACCTCAGGAACAGAGATTACTAGCACCTGTTGTCACATAGAACTCCCAATTGACATTTAATAAGAATTACCATTTGAGTGTTCTCAAGTTATAGGTCATTCAGTGAATTCATTCACCAATGAGTACCTACACACTTACATTAGTGTCACCACACAAGTAGTCAATGAGATCAACTACCCTCCTTATGAGCATGCATAATGTGTACCAATCTTAATGGTTACTATAGAGGCCCCTACTCTATAGTCCTATGATCAGGAATAGTTTAAGAATGAAGCATCAGTCATTCGATCTCATTAGTATGTTCTCATCATAACTCGATTGACATTGCTACACTCTTTGGGATTCAACTAAATAGTAAAATGCAAAGATGAATGTATTGACACGTATTAAAAGAGAAATACTGATATTGATCAAAATATGTTTAAGATTAATTATAAATGTAGCTAACTCACAACTCTTATGATTGGCTCCCAGATTACAACTCTATCACCAACAATTGCCACCGTGGGTTGCTCCCCAGTAGCCGGTAGGAGGGCTGGTTTGTATCCATATAAAGCTTCAAATGGGGTCATTTTAATCAAACTGTGGTGACTTGAATTGTACCACCACTGAGCCATTGATAACCACTTGTGCCACCCCTTTGGTTGTAGAAAACAAAGACATCTTAGGTATGATTCTAAGCACTGATTGATCCTTTGATTGCCCATCCGTCTTTGGGTGGTAGACAGTGGACATGTGTAACTTAGTGCCCATAGATCGTAGTAATTCCCTCCAAAACGGGTTGGTGAACACCTTATCTCTATTAGCTACTATGGATTGTGGAACCCCATGCAACTTTACCACATTATCCAAGAAAATTTTATCAACTTCCTGAGCTGTAGGGGTGACATAAGCCAAGGAAATGACTAAATTTCGTAAATCGATCAACCACCACCAAAATGCAATCTCTACCCTCAGATCTTGGTAACCCCTCTACAAAATCCATAGTCACATTAGTCCATGCTTTCTCTCAAATGGCTAAGGGTTGCAGTAGGCCTGGTTAAGCCATTATCTCATGTTTACATTGGTACAGATATCACAATTCATCACGTACTCCATCACATACTTCCTTAGCTGCAAACAATAGAAAATTTGCTTTACCTTCCTATAAGTATTCTGTATACCAGAGTGTTCTCCCAATGGTGATCCATGTAATGATTGAAGAATCCTGTCCTTTAATGCCTCATGCTTACCAATTTTCAGCCTAACTTTATATCTTATCAACCCATTGACTAAAGTATAGTTTAGCCTGCTATTATTGTCAATGCTTAGCTGCTCTAATAATTCCTTTGCCCACTCCCCCTTTTGATAACTCTCTGTCACTTCTTGAAACCAATTTAGGAGTATTGCTGTGATTGTTGCTGTCATACCCTCCTCTTGGCAGTGAGACAGTGCGTCTGCTGCCACATTGTCCTTGCCTCTCCTTAAATGTATCACATAATCTAACCCCATTAATTTGGCCATCTCTTTCTTTTGTAAGTGTGTATGTAGCCTCTGTTGTAACATAAATTTGAGGCTTTCGTGATCTATTTTGATAATGAATTGCCCTCCCTCTAAGTAGTACCTCCACTTATCCAAAGCTATTAGAACTGTCAATAGCTCCTTATCATAGATGCTAAGCCCTTGGTGTCTTGGGGCTAGAGCCTGATTGAGAAAAGCCAATAGCCTGCCCTCCTGTGATAGAATTGCCCCTATCCTTGTATTGCTAGCGTCGGTCTCTAGCATGAAATGCTTGCTAAAATTTGGCAATCCAAGCATGGGTACCTCACTCATTGCTGCCTTAAGATGTTCAAACGCATCATTTGCCTTTTGATCCCATTTGAACCTATCTTTCTTCAGCTGTTTTGTTAACGGTTTGTTGATTAGCCCATAATTCTTCACAAAATTTCTGTAATAGTTGTGAGCCCCAAAAACCCCCCTTAGTGCCTTGATGCTAGTGGGCTTTGACTGATTAATCGGGCTGGTGCTTAGGGGGCTGATTAGGGCAAATTCACGCTAACCACCTAAGTTGATTTTTAGAACACTGACATCTATTGTTAGCTCTTGCAAAGAGGCCCCCTCTACTACCTCCTGAACAGTCTTTGGTTTCAACATCTTTATTGTTGATCTCAGCTCATCACTCAACCCCCCCCCCCCTCCCCAAAGCTTGATACAAAATACTCCTCTGTCATATAAGGATTTTGGCTCAACATAAGGGATTTCAATTCTTCAAATTTCAGTTGATATTCTTGTACTGTTCTCTCCTGTCTCAATCTGTTAAATTCCTCCACTATGTCCATCATGCCTTGTTCCCCGAACCTTCCACACAACCCCTTGGTAAAATCATCCCAATTATACATATCCTTAACCCTAGACCATCCTTGGAACCACACATCTCCAACATCATTGAGATAGGCTGATGCTAGGGCCACTCTTTAGTTCTCAACTACCTGGTGGATACTACATAATTTCTCACATCGCCTTATGCACCTTCGAGGTTTCTGTCCCTCAAATACCGGTAATTCCAGTTTCGGTACTAGAAAGCTGGTTTGATGTGGAAGAGTCCGAGTCTCCTATTTCTTTTCCACCATATTTTCTTCCACCGTAGCCGGGTCTCAAATTCTGAGGATTTGGCATTTTGGTTATTGGTTCCAATTCCAGGTAGTATTGGTTCTAACCTATCTTTAGGAGTGAAATCATGTAAAAATCTTACTTGATTTTGGTTGGAAAACATAAGCATGAATTGCTGCAATTGATCGCACAACAGATTGCCTTGCTCTTGCATCTCCTTCCGTATGTGATCATGCATATCCCTACGTAATCTCTCTACAACTACCTCCAACTTCCAATCTACCATTGATTCGATCTTCTCTTCCATGGATCCCCGTCGGTTCTATATTTCCACCACCATTGCTGACACTTGTTGCAACTATGTCTACAACTGTTTCATTCGGGTATCGTCGGCCATGGTGTTTGATTGCTCCAAAGATTGCCGACTAAGATCTTACTCTGATACTAGAATTTCTAATCTTGGATCTTACTGGAGGATTTCTCAAGTATTTGAGAGGGAATTAGACAGGAAAATGAGAGAGAAGGGGGTAAGAATTAGAGAATTGAGGGGAAAATTTGAGAGAGAGAATTGAGGAGGGAATTTGAATTGCGTCTATATACTTCTCGTGCTTTGAAATGGCTAGGTCAGTTCCCTTTATACTGCCCTCAACTACAGATTGGCACCAAAAACGGTTGCCAATCTCTATCACACTAGTACAACTTGCATTACTAGAATATTCCTTTAACTATGCTTATTCCCTTTATTTTGTAAAGGCCTAATAGCCTAAGTGCATGACAATTGAGAGAGAATTCTAGGGAGAAATGACTAAATTTAGGTATCAATTCCAATATAATAATTCTTTAACTACTATAGCCTATTTATAGTCCATCTTTCCTTTCAGTTAGTAGAACAATTGAAAGGTACAACAATTTTAAGCAGCAAGTACAACCATGACTAATACAACATGTGAAAATTCCCCCCTCCTTGAGAGGTTTCTTGATCCCAAGAAACTTCAACACTTGGCCACTATTCCTCATCCCATCCTTGCTTGCTCTTCTTTTTTTCCTTCCTCTCCTTCCATATATAATAGCTGTTTTCTACACTGATGGCCTGGGTAAATCTTTCTCCACAGTGGTATCACATCCCTAACTATCTCTTTTGTTCCACTGAAAGAGATTTGGTGGAATTAGGGTTAGTATAAACCCTATGTTGCAGATTTCCTTGGTTCATTCCTGGGGGTTGCATTCCAAGGATTGCCTTCCAATTGCAGACTGTTTGCAAGTGAAGGAAAATGCCAACTATTGGAGTATCAATGCAGGGTTTAACTAGTTTTCAAAAATATTTTCCGAAAACACAAGCAACAGAATTAAACATCAAAACACTTTGCATGACCCGTTTCCAATGTTCATATGCAATACAAGACAAAAGCATTCCATAGGGGGTTTAGTAAATATACCTCACAGTAATTTGAAGGCCGATGAAGAGGTTGGAAACCACTAATGGGAGCAACACCTTGCTCCCGAACAGCTCTCAAACGAATCCTTTGGTTAGACCGAACCAACCCCTAAAAAACAGGGGGGCCTAGTTAGTCCACACTTCTAAGGATGGATGAATCCCTCAACTTATTCTATGTGGTAGCCAGAGAGAGTGAGGGAGATTAGGTTGAAAATGGGTTAAAATATAGAGGTTCTCTCAACACTCAATAGTCTCACTATTGAATGGGAATAGCTACTCTAGCAATGAGAACAAGGAGCAATGGAGAAAAGGGGCTAGGGCTCTGGAGAATGAAGAAGAAAACGAACAAGGTCAAGAGAAAACATTGCAACAATTGCATGGTATTAGCTCTGTCTCATTCTTCTTCCTTTTGGTTTATATATGGAACACATAAACCCTAGATGCCCAACGATCTACCATTCCAAAGGAATTGTCAACCGTTTGGCTCGACTGGTCAACAACCTTCAAGGGCTGTCAATTGTTTTTCCTACCATTCGACCAAGTTTACATAAATTGCATCTAGACCCGCCATTAACACTTAATGACCCTTTCACCATAGTTATCAAAGGCGCGCCTAGGGGCAAGGCACCTTAAGGCGCCAGTTTGGCGCCTCGCCTGGGCCAAGGTGAGGCGGTTTTGGCGAGGCCCTCGCCTCGTGCGCCTAGGCGCTGGGGCACTAGGCGCGCCTCATGAAACTGCTTTTAATTTAAAATTTGGGCAACTCAATTCCTCCCCTCTTCTTGGTTCCAGTATGTATACATTACAACCTACAACTTATTTACATTTCTTTAGTTTAAGTAAATGTTCACATTTTCTTTTATTTATATTTTATCTTCCATTTACTTTAATATATAAATGTAAATAAGAAAGTACCTCCCATTTGGATTCAATAAAAATATCTAAAAAATCAAAATCCATAACAATAAGAAAATAGAATTTTGGTTTTAGTGCAAACTCAGGATTTAGCGATTTTACCACCCCCAAAATACATACCTACTATTTCTTGAAAAATTCATTAAAAATCATTTTAACAACAATGAATATTAGCTATCAAAATACCGGGAGATAATTTTTCAAAATGAAAACATTTTCTTATGTCTCCTTATAATGTGCTAATCTTCCAGACTTAGAAAAATAACATTTTTCAAAATGAAAACATTTTCTTGATTGTGGACTTATAGTGTTTATTGATTGTGGAGACTACTAAAGCTTGTTCAAAATGTCCTCTATTAGTAAAATAAGAGATTGGAGAGTACATGCAAAAGAAGAAAAATAACAGGGATGAGCAAAATATGACACCGAAAGATGATGATTTTCAATTTGGTGAAGGGTATGATGATGATGATGATTAAAACTTCTTTATTGATTGTGGACTTGTAGCGTTTATATGTTTGTTTAGAACTTTGCATGATGATTGGTACTTGTTTGAGTTTGAGACTTTAAGTTTGAACTTTGATGATGTTTATAGTTTAGAAATTGCATGATGAATTAATCAACTTTGATGTTGTTAGTTTAGTATTTGAAGATAATGAATCATTAATGATATGCATGTGTTATTATTGATAATTTGATAGTTTTTATTGATTTTACAAGATTTTGAGTTTTTTTTGTAAAAGGTGCGCCTCGCTTCGCAAAGGCGCGCCTTGCCTCGTGCGCCTTGCGCCTCAGGCTCCAGGACCTTTTGCGCCTCGCTGCGCTTCTCGCCTTTCAGAACTATGCCTTTCACCATCCCATGATGAAATTAAGGCCCCCGTTAGCTCTTAACGACATGCCTGTCAACTCTTGACATTTGCTCCTTATTAATTTGATCATTGAACTCGATCCGTTAACTCTTAATGGTGACGTCATTAACTCTTAATGACGATTTCATCTTTAATCCCTTAGTTAACCACCACACTCGGATATGCATGTGACCTTATAGGTTCACTACTAAGTAGCAATTAAGACACGTTAAATTCTGTGATGTCGACCAAACATTTTGGTCTACAACGAAGATCTCTCTATCTCTCTGATGTACCTCGAAAGACCCTGATTAACAACTAGCATATGTCAGGGTGATCCTAACAGCAATGAAGTCTTACTTCAGAATAGAACCTATTTGAGCTTTCGATTCTCATGTACTATAATCCCTTCATCGATTATTATCTCGATCAAGTGAGAGTCATGGACTAATCAAACTCACTAATTCGATGACTATGCCAAAATCAATGTGGTGAGATTGAGATGACACATCGGAACTTCTTCCGATATTAGAACACTTTCCAATCAAGTGTACTTTAGCCAGGGGTTTTTTCAATCAAGAACCACCACTGATTGCATAGGATATTCACTTCACGTTGGAAGTCGATGGATCTCATTAGCAATCACCTGCCTCCATATGCCACTGCACAAGGACCACATAGTGCATCTCCACCCGGTAACCGGATGGTTCTTAGTAACGACAAATCCCTGACACCGACGTATGAGGCAACTGTGTTGCCTCTGATCTAGGGACCAGTAACACAATCGAAACTTGTAATAGATCATAGATCCTCTCAGCCATGTGATTTATTATGTCTGTCACATTTTGTAGATGTTTCACTAGCATTTATTCACATTTATACTATATTCATCTCATGGATTATGGTATGCGACTCACTATCCTTTATCATTAACATCTTATACTAATCAAATGTAGTATCTCATGTGCCAATCCGTACTTGACTAATCATAGTCCTCTTCTGAGAAGTCTTAAAGACTGAGAATTATCATTAAGATATCCTTAATACAAAGGTTTTTAGGCACACATTCTTAACGCTTAAAAATAAGACATTTAATAGGAAATCTAGGAACTCATTCATATATAATGATTGGAGAATTATGAATGAAGATATGATCTTAAAATATGAAAATATATTTTATTATATATACAAGAATTTCATCATTAATCCCATTATTACAATTGCTAAATGCCATTTAAATGTAGCATTAGGGCACCAACACTAACAACATAATGAATCTCGGTTAGGAGCTGGTGCTTTCTAGAGATTGCTTCCCATGCTAATTCTTGTAGCCTAACTTTCTTAGCTGCTTGCTTGGCCCTAGCAGGCTGCTTCAGTGTTGGCCTCAGCTCCTCCTTGTGGCCACTGACAAAGCTAGATACAAAGTAGGCCTCATTCAAAGTTAGATGATAAATGATCATCAATGACTTTAATTCTTCAAATTTGACCAAATAGTCCATGACAGAGCCTTCTTGTTGAACTCTTTGACCACATCTGTCATCAACCTCTCGCCAAATCTGTCGCAAAAATCATCTTCAAATTTTTGCCAATGAAAATTATTCCTCAGCCTACTCCATCCTTGAAACCAGGCGTCAGCAATACCATTAAGATATGCTGCTGCCAAATTTACCTTTTGATTCTCAGCCACCTGTTAATAATTGAATAACCTTTTTATTACCTTCAAAAACTGGAATATCTAACCTCGGCATGGGAGTGCAATGGTGACTGGGATTAGGGTATCTACCTTGAATTTCTGGCTCAGCTACATTTTGTACCTCAGTTTCCTGTAGAACAGGAGGAGTGGGTGGCAGAATTCCTTCCTGTAGAACTGGAGCTGCCTCTGCTCTTGAGGGAAAATCCTCAGGTAATCTGTTCTGAAGCAGTGTAGATAGCATCCTCGTCATCCCTGCCAATCTCTGGTCTAATTTTCTGTCAATTTACTGCACAGTTCTTTCCAAATTTTGCACAGTTTCTCTGGTCGCTGCATTCTCCTCTCTGCAAAGACACACCTCCTCCTGAGTCTGCTCAAAACTTTGCTCCAAAACTTCCAGCCTTGCCTCGAACCGCTTCATCCTTGTTCCTTCTACTTCAAAGAATTTGTTTCTGATCTACTTCCAAATACTGTCTATGAGCAGCAGTCACTTGTGATTGCCTAGATCTTGTTCTGCTTCACCTCAAAATCGAAATTCAGTATTCTGAATCTGCCTCAATCACTGCTTCTAGGAGTCACCTGTCACCAGTCAGCAACCTGCGTACAATTTCCGATCGAAATGAACTGCTAGGTGATAGATCTGCTTTCGCCTTCAATTCGGGACCTTGAACAATTGGAGCAGGAGAAGTTGAAGGCCATGGAACTGCTCTGTTGCAGCCTCCTGAGGATTTGACTCGGATAGCACCTCTCAAATCGCTTGTTGCTACCATTTCCTGTACTCGCCTTCAAATCCAAGCCTACATTATCAGACAAGAATCAACTTGATACCACCTCTGTCACAGTCGGATTTGAGAAATCAGTAGCCTAACAGTCGCCTCTAGCTCAGCTCCCTAAATCGCCTCTGGTGACTCGATTGGTTCCAAGAATTGTGTCATGTACCTAGGAGTATAGGAGGGTCAATGCTGTAATAGGAATAAAATAAAGGGGTAATGTAGTAATAGGCTTATTAGGTGATATTGTAGCAATTACTTAGAAGCATGGGGGTGGTTATGCAATTTGATATGCCTATATAAGGGGCTATTGTAATCAGATGGAGACATTTGGATTTTGATATTGAATACTCTCATTTCCTCTCTTAATTCTCTCTCTCTCTCACGTCTATTTCTTCTAATCTTCCCCCTCAATTCTTCTGTTTCAGTTCTATCCTCCCTCCTTACTGTTTTTCTCTTCCCTAAATCTCTCCTAAATTCCTATCACAACCCTAACCAAACCCTAGGGTTGTGACAATTGGTATCAGAGCCAATCTTTCCTTGGCTATGAATCCATTAAATCGTTAGCATTCAGTTCCGACGGAAGAGGCCGCGATTACGAGAAGTGTAGTGCGACTTTAGGTGATTAACAAGCTAAAGACGAGGCTGGATCCAAGTCGCTGCTTGTGCTGGAGGCAGTCTTGCGGTTGCAAATTTCGATTTTCTTGAAGCGGATGGTGATTAGGTGATGGAAAAGGAGCAGTAGAAGAAGAACACGTCGGCTGGTTGCTGTGTTTGATCATGTAGATAGCAAGAAGGAAGACGGCCTTCATCACGTAAACGAATCTGATCGGCCATAGGTGTGGTCGGTGATTGGGCTGCTAGGCGAGCCAAGATATCAAACTTCCGAGCAATCCTTGGCCTTCGTCCTCTTCCGCTGGTGCAAGTCCAGCAAGTGGTGGAGTCAAGACTATTGAATTCGGAATTGAAGTCGGATCTGGAAGGTGAAGTCGAGCGAAGCGAACTCGGATTTGGAAACCAAAGTCGAGCGAAGCAACTTCGTCTCGGATTGGAAGACGTGTGAAGAGGAAGCCACCAGTTGCTGTTCACAGATCAAATCCTGAAGGCGAAGCAGGGTGGCAGCTTGGCGCTGTGAATTCCGCTGCGCCTTGTCTTAAAGTTGAAGGCGTGTGAAAGCGGATCTGATTGGTGCTTGGCGACGTGCTGCTCACATTGATCGGAAAGAGATTCCAATCTCGTTAGGTGAAGTATCTGACTGGAACGCGGTGGTGTGCTGCCGTGTGATTGGAAGGCAATTCTAACGGGGTTTGCAGCGATAGGAGGTCAGGTGTGGTTGATTGAGGCGAACTGGAGTCTGCAATTCAATGGCTGATTAGAGGTATTGATTCGGAAGAACTGGACGGATATCCTTGAGCAAGGTGAGAAGGAAGGTGCGGCCACTACATGTGACTGTGGCTGTGTTGTTCCAAAGCAATTGGATCTAGGTCACTGCATGTGACCGTGTTGTGAATGAAGGCGAGCTTGGAAGCTGTCTAGAGGTTGCTGAAGTAGAGGCAGTGTTAGATCAGATTGATATACAGATCATTTCCGAAGCAATTTGGATAGCGGAGGATCGGAATTTCCAGATATGTACGACTATCCTTGAAGCTGTCATAGGAGATTTTTGAAGAAGCTGTAGCTGGGGCAATCCATTTAGGAGGAGTAAAACAGATGAACTTCCAGAGCCGATCCAATTAATTGAGGTCCATCGCTGATTCAATTACTCGGAATTGAATCGGATTTGGAGGCAAAGCAGTGCACATAGGAAACAAATGGGGTCTCTATGGAAGCAAAAGAAGGCTGCATTCTCAGTTGAAGGCAGACATTATGGGGAGCTTATCCAGAAGCCTCAAGCATGGGAGCAAGGGGTTGAGAAGGAGATCAGCCCATTGGACAAGGGAGTAAGCAGTGGAATACAGGATGCAAGCAAGGAATTTGGTCTTATGATACGTGAGCAGTTGCAAGAGTTCGCAATGATACTAACTAAGAAGTATCATTACAACTTCCCTGTTGAATACTTTGATGATTATAGAGGAAGTTTTAATAAGGAGGAGTTCCTTGGAATCAAGTGTTCTAATGAGAAGTCAAGGAGGCAAGAAGCTGATGAATCAGCCAGTGTTCTAAAAGACGCTAGGCGCTAGTCGGGCGGCAAGCTGCCGCCTAGAAAATTTAATATATATATATTTTTTTTACATTTTTTTCTTAATATATTATTTTCTTCCCACCCCAGCCCCCACCCCCTCAAATTTCCCTCAAATTTCAGCGCAACTCCCACCCCTCAAATTTCAGCGCTTCAGCGGACTCCCTCCCCCAACCAAATTTCACAGCGCTCTCTCTCTCTCTCTCTCTCTCTCATACCTGCCTCCTCCGAGCACGTCGCTGCCCTCGCCATTGCCAATCGGACCGTCTGCCTCCTTCGAGCACATCGCTGCCCCCTGCCATTGCCAATCGGACCGTCTGCCTCCTTCGATCAAATCGTTGCCGACAGCGACTCTGCAACTACAAGAGGACGAGAGAGGCGACGGCGACGGCGATTCAGCAATAGACTGTCGGTGGCTGAGGCTGTGCGCGCGAGAGAGAAATATTAACCGAGGGAAAGGGGTAACGGCCTAACGGGTAAGGAACCAAAACCCTAATCAATTGATACCAGGCACTTCACGCGGCCCAGGCGCTTCACGCGGCCTAGGCGGCCGATTTGGCCGCCTTGGCGTCCGCCTTGGCCAGACGGTTCACGCGGCTAGGCGTCCGCCTTGGCCGCCTAGGCGCCGCCCGGTACCAATTAGCCGGGCTGGCGCCTAAGGTGGCCGACTTGGCCTTATTCGCGACGGCCAGGGGCCGCCTAGTGCCTGGGCTCCGCCTAGGCGGCCGCCTAGGCCGCGTTTTTGTTCACTGGAATCAGCCATGAAAGAGGAATCAAGTGTTCTAATGAGAAGTCAAGGAGGCAGGAAGTTGATGAATCAGCCATGAAAGAGGAAGGGGATGTTATGAAAATTGCTGATTTCCAGCCAGGTGACAGGATTTTCAGCAATAGCAACAATTATGGGGGTCTAGATCAAGGTGTGTGGTCCAAAGAAGGATTAAAGGAACATATTGGTTCCTTTAGAGAAGAAGAAATGATGGAGACAACCAACCAGAAAACAGAAATGGCTAGGGGTAACAAGGAATCGAGGGGCTTGGTGATAAATTTAGCTGCAGTGATTGAGAATTTGGAAGAAGGAATAAGGCCTTCAAACTCGCCTATCAACAGACTGGAGGAGGACATTGGGAAACCATAATGCAAGGATATTATCGCTGCCATTCCAGGAGGAGTAAGCCATATTGTAGAGGCATCATCTGATATTGCTGAAAAAGAAGTGCATATAAGGGAAAATTTCAGCAACCAAGAGGGAAAAGGAGTGGTTGTAAATCATTTTGGGAAAGAAGATCAGTGTGGAGGCTATGTGGCAGCCCCTAAGGAAGCATTAGCTAGGATTGAAGTTGCAGCAGATCCTAGATCTCATGTGCAAGGACAGACCTGGACTGACTATCCAAGGCAAGTCAACAAATCCTCACTGCTGCATTCTCAGGTAGTTGCTGAAATTTTTGCAGAAGAGCATGGCTGTAGGATGAATGGAAATACAAAAACTGCAGCTATGGGTATGAGTTTGCCCTGCTTACTGGTATGGGGCAGTGATAAACTACCAAAAAAAATCAGGGACACAGCTATTTCTTCCTCTAGACTCCAAATTTCAGTTGTTCTCTTTGACCAATGGAGAGTGATTGATTTTGGTTGTGTTCTATTTGAGATGGACATAAGAACTACTGCAGTGACTGTCATTTTTGTTTCAATTGAGGAGTACCCAAGCACGAAGAAGAAGAAGCCTAGAAGGAGAAAGTGGGAAAAAGAGATTAAACAGAAAATGAAAGTGGGCATTGGATGAGAAAGTGAAGTGGCTCAACGATAATAAGTTTCTTGGGGACAAGAAACATTTTTAGGCGGGGGGAATTGTCATGTACCTAGGAGTATAGGAGGGTCAATGCTGTAATAGGAATAAAATAAAGGGGTAATGTAGTAATAGGCTTATTAGGTGATATTGTAGCAATTAGTTAGAAGCATGGGGGTGGTTATGCAATTTGATATGCCTATATAAGGGGCTATTGTAATCAGATGGAGACATCTGGATTTTGATATTGAATACTCTCATTTCCTCTCTTAATTTTCTCTCTCGCTCACGTCTATTTCTTCTAATCTTCCCCCTCAATTCTTCTGTTTCAGTTCTATCCTCCCTCCTTACTGTTTTTCTCTTCCCTAAATTTCTCCTAAATTCCTATCACAACCCTAACCAAACCCTAGGGTTGTGACAAATTGCTTGCTCGGTTATGATTTGCCCCTACTAACTTAAAGTCGACTTGGAATTCGCTGGTAGGAAATTAACAGCTGAGGAATGATCTACTCTGAGACTAAATGTCATGTACCTAGGGTTTGGATGGGAAATTGGAAGAATTCAAGGGAGAATTAGATGGAAATGGAGGGAGAAACCTGAAAACACACACACACAGAATTCTAGGGAGAAATGACTAAATTTAATTATCAATTCCAATTCTTTAACTATTATAGCCTATTTATCGAGTGTCTATGCTTTCAGTTAGTAGAACAACTGAAAGTTACAACAGGTAAAACAACAAGTACAACCATGACTAATACAACATGTAGAATACTATGACTAATCTACCCTTGGGGTTGTGACACAAGAGTTGAGAGAGTCGTTTTTGTACAAAACCTTATCTTTGCTTTACAAAGAGGCTATTTCTGTAGTTTGAGCTTGTGACCTAGTCACAAGAAAGAAGTAGTGTTATCATTTCTACCAAGACCCACCCTTCCATTAAAAATATGCACATCCAAGGATAAAATTTATCACTTACAATAACAAGAAGAGGTTGAGGAATCAGGTTATTTGTAAAAAAGTTGGAGTGACTCTTTTTAAAGATAAGATGTGTGAAATGCGATTAAGATAATTTGTTCATATGAAAAGAAGACCAATAGAAGCTTTTGTGAAGAAAGTGAATGAATTGGAACAAATATTTAGTAAAAGAGGTAGAGGAAAACCAAAAAGAACTTGGTGGGAGATTCCTAGATATTATATGAGTTAGAAAGGCCTTACAGAAACTAAGGCCTCGGATAGGAGTGATTAGGGAGATAGAATTCATTTAGCCAGCCCCACATAATGTGTTAAGGCTTGATATATTGTTGTATAAGAAAAACAAAGAGAGGGCAGCCTTGTTAGGAGTAGTAAGGTTGCTCTTCTATAACTGGAAGGTCACAGGCTCAAGTTGAATTAGTTTCTTTGCAGAACAAGACTAAGGTCGTGTACAAAAACCATCCTCTTTCAACACTCTCAAAGCTGACATCCTTCTTTTATAAGAAAACAAAAGTAGATATATAGATTTTTTTTTTCTTTTGTCGGGTGAATTGATCCTGTAAAAGTGTTAATGGTATTTAGATGAGTGGTAGGGAGGAATTTATGTATTGTCAGTATCCTGAATCCATATGAATTCTTGTCTGAGGATTGTAAACTTTCTGTATGCTGTTTGCTGAATTATGCCTAAGTCATGACTTTAAAATATGTTTATTTTGTTCTGGCGCAGGATGTTACAGTCATTTTTAGACGGAGGGGTGGTGATGATCTGGAACAAAGCCATACTCATTGGGCAAGAACTGTTCGGTCCTCCCCAGATGTTATTGAGATGTCTTTCTTTCCCATCACCCTTCTTCTTGAAGGGGTGTCTGGAAAGGAGCACTTGGCTCGCGCTATAGGTCTATATCTTGAATGTAAGGCATCTTAATTTTCATTTATATCTGGGTTGAAAAGATCTGGCATTCTTTTCCTTTATATGCACTCACAGCAACAATGAAAATAACCATGACTATGATTGTTTTGAATAACTGTGGCAGATAAGCCTCAGATCGAAGAGTTGAGATATTTCCTAGAGTTTCAGGTCCCTCGGATATGGGCCCCAGTGCAGGACAAGTTTCCTGGCCACCAAAGGAAGGAACCTGTTTGCCCATCTTTGCAGTTTAGCATGATGGGTCAAAAGCTTTACGTCAGCCAAGAGCAAGTATGTTTTGTGTGCATGTACAACTTGAAATTTAGATTTAGGCATACCTTTTGCCCCTGGATGTTTAAATGTGATAGATGAACTTCATCATTTTTTACTTTCACGTGGACATAAGACCAAAAGAATAAATAAATAATAAAAGAATAAAAAATAAAAATTATGACTTAGCTTGGTCAAGAGCATGTTTCGTGTTCATGTCAATTTGAAAATTTGATTCGGTATGATTTGTTATAGAATGTTTGGACTTTATGATTCTTTTTATGTGGACATAAGATCAGATGAACAATAAATAAATAATAAGTAATCAAAAAGAATAATAAATGAATATATACTGTCTTTGCCCCCTCTTCCTTTCTGAGGAATGAATATATATATATATATATATATATATCATATGAGATACAGGGACTTTCTCCATTTCCCTTTCAGGACAAGAAGATGATGTTCCAGAATGATAAACTATGTAGTTATGATGTATCTGGGGAGTTTGTGAATTTCAAACATATATCATGTTTCATCTTTGTCAGTATCGTAGAATCTGAAATCTGTTATGCTGCCCCGCTGCCACAAGAAAGCAAAGGCTTTTTTTTTATTTATTTTTATTTTTTTTTATTTTTTGCTGGGTAGAAAGCAAAGGCTTTGATTCTTAACTTGTCCCTTTATGCTGTGAATGCATGATGGATGGCGGGATTATGTAGATCTCATACTTCATTAGTAAAAGGGCTTTTTTGTGGTGAGGGGTGTTCCTTTGAGGAATATCATCTTCCATACTAGCCAAGACTACTTTTACTCTCTTTATAATTGGAAATTGACTCTGTAGGATATCCCAACATGGGAATGCTTGGTTATTTGTTACCTTGAAATTCAGATTATGATATCAGAGCTCTAAATATTGAGAGTCAAAGAAACCATTATAGTTTTTTTCTGTAAATGAACCATTATAGGTTAAATAATACAAGACTGCTGAATTCTTGTTTGCTTATCAACTTGTATCAATTTTAATGCAGGTTTCTGTTGGACGCAAACCTGTTACTGGCTTGCGTTTATGTCTTGAAGGATCTAAGCAGAACCGGCTAGGTATTCATCTTCAACACTTGGCATTACTTCCAAAGATCCTCCAACCATGCTGGGACACCCATGTGGCAATTGGTGCTCCAAAGTGGCAGGGCCCTGAAGAGCAAGATAGCCGATGGTTTGAGCCAGTGAAATGGAAGAAGTTCTCTCATGTGAGCACTGCACCCATCGAAAGTCCTTCAACCTTCATAGGTGATCCCTCCGGCGTGTACATTGTAACTGGAGCTCAACTTGGAGTGTGGGATTTTGGTTCAAGAAATGTCTTGTACATGAAACTTCTGTTTTCCAGGCTACCAGGGTGCACGATCAGGAGATCATTATGGGACCATTCCCCAAATGACAAGTTGAGGAAAGCTATCACAGCTGGAAGTAACACCAGTGATTCAAGTTCAGGATCAGGGGAAGCCATGGCAGGCAACAGGTTGGCAAAGTGTGTTGATGTCTCGGAGATGAGCATGGGACCAGAAGATCCTCCAGGTCATTGGTTGGTTACCGGAGGAAAGCTTGGGGTCGAAAAGGGGAAAATTGTTCTGAGAGTGAAATACTCCCTGCTAAATTATTGATTTTATGGCCAGGAATTTGTGATGCGCAGGACCGACCTTCATCAGCTACGGTGCCCTTATTTTGGTTTGTCCAAGGGATTCATGTTCATCGTGCTTGTGAATTCTTGCAGTTTGATGAACTGGGTTGGAATTAGACGGGATTATGCTCCAAGATGGTGTGAAATGCCCGGAGTTCTTTCCGATTTTGCTTGCAAAGTCTGTTTTCTAGGAGACGTGAGTCTGTAGAAAAATGCCCTATTAATTGTCCACCTCCCTTCAAATGTAATGTACATATCTATTAGATCTTTTTTCTATCTTCTTACGTTCTCTTTTAGAAGTTTTTGGGGGATTCAAATCAGCTTGATCTGAGCTTGAAGATAATAATGCATATATGATCGGGTAGGAGTCCTAGCACTAGTTCATGGACTTCCAGTTTCCAGTACCATGTTTAATCTTTCGGAAGAATGGTTTATTACCTTATAAAGGGGTGGGCATCCTCTACTGTCAGGGATCAATGCTCTATATATGGAGAGATGAGCTTTTCGTTACTTGATTGACTATACTTATTATGTGTGATTTCTAGACTGTTGTGTGCATTAAGAAAGTAAAAACAACTAGCTTTTCATCCAATGCAAACCAAATGTCTAATTTATTTCACCCAATGTTTTATTTTCCGAAGTAGGGATTTACATCATAGCATTACATTTATACCACTCGGCTCTTACACTACTGCAAATTAGTCCCAACAAGAAGTGGGTTTTCCTAGAATTGAGCTCCTTCAAAGGTCTGTCCAAATTCCCAATTGGGTGGCACCACATTGTAGCTGGTGACTGTTCTGCCATTGCTTGCTGTAACCCTGAAGGAGAGGCTTCGGCCATTGAGATAAGAGTTGCTCTGCCAATTTTGGCCCCAATTCCTCGTCATGGGTTGCCACTTGGAATTAGACCCCTTGATGGACACTGCATGGACGTCACCTGCTCCTCCTACATTTGTTATCAGCACTAAGTTGAAGTAAGAATGCCCATTTATGGTGAACTTCATTCCACCTTTCTTTAGGCATGGTACCCTGCCCCAAACCCACCCAATTGTCAGCAACTGAAACAAATCATATATAGTAAGAAATAATCAACAAATCTTGTACTGAAAATCATGAAAACAAATCATATATACTAAAAAAAAAAATTAATTGGTTCAATCTCTTGTGATTTGAGCCATTTTTAAGGAATTTTTATATGTTAATACTTTTAGTATTTAGACACTTTCTGTTTTGAAGTAAAATATTTTATTTTATAAAATTTAGAAGAAATTATCTTTTTCCTAACTCATTTTTCACCTTTTGACAACAAAAAAAAAAACTAAAAAAATAATATTATATTACTTCTAAACAAATAGAAGCTTAATGTCTAAAGTCTTTACTTTTCCTTTAAAGTCTGGGCTCCCACAAAGCAAATAGAATAGCTGCAAATATAGCACGCGTTTGAACTCTATGTAAGATATATCTCTCTTTCTATCTATCTATAGAGAGAGAGATATTTCACCTTCTGTAAGCGACGGGAACAATTCCAGCTCGATACTGAGCAATCTTGAGGAAGGAAGGCTGCGCCAAGTCGAAGTGTTGGCGAGGGGGGTTGCACCAGCCGCCGTTGTCGTTGGACAGCGCGTAGTTGGGCGGGCAGAAGTTGGTTGCAGTGACTGTAATGGCATTGCCAAGGCACCACTTGGAGTCGTCTTTGCATCGCAGCTGATAGCAAGCTCCGCAGCTCAAGCCGTTGTTGAAGAGCGCCGTGCTCAGGGCAGCCGTGCTCGTCCCGTACCCCTGGCTGTATAAGTTCCCGTACCCGCATGCTCCTCCTGCACCCATCGCTTAACTTTAACACAATCTAAATATCTATCTATCTATCTATATATATATATATATATATATATATATGTCATCACTTATGTGAGCCTGATGAGACGAGAGATCTACTTCCTAGCTAGGTCAATTTTGTCACCATTAATCGAGTTTAAGGGTGAAAATGATTAACAACGTTGTCAAAAAAACTTAACAGATGAGTCTTGTTAGTGTAATGGATGGATGGTTGGATAGATAGTCTTTTTCATTGATACCCAAAGATCTGCTAGTCTAATAACCTCGGGGTGACGTGAGAGTTAAGTCTGGTCTCATTTTAATTAACAAAATATCTCTCTCCCCCCTGTATTAGAAGATTGAAACCAGAAAGAGATCAGATGAAAGTGTTCAACTACTAACCCATGGTGCCGGAAGCATCGGCGCCACCATAGAATGTGGCGTAGGCGCTTTGCCAGGCGCCGGAGAATGCAGAGGCTCCGCCGTGGAGACATAAGCTGAAAAGAAGGAAGAGAAATGGGTGCATGTGGTGGATTAAACTTGTGGCCATTTTTATGATATTATGTGCCACCTACTGCGTTTTGCCAATGCGAATGCGAGAGCTAAGGAGTGAGTGAGAGGGTGTTCGTCAAATGGATGCCCATATATATATATATATATATATACACACACGCACCATATATAATAGAGATATTCATGAATTGATGAATATTTTTTAATCACAATGTTATTTGGTTTTTATAAAATAATTTAAATGGGCAGTCTTAATTATAATGTCTAATATTAAAAAAAAATTAGTTTAACTCTTAAAATGGTTGATGGTAGGTATTATGTATGTGTAATAAAAATTGAAAATTTAAAATAAATGTTTTACGTTTAAGAAGTGGTATTGGAGGTTACAATTCAATTAGTCTTTCAACTTTTAAGGCGGCAAGTTTTATATGAATAATGTAAGTGGTTAAAGGGCTCTTGTTTAATTGTGACAATTTACTTGTTTATTATATTTTAATTTTTTTAATAAAAATTCAATTACCAAAGTGAAGTTTACTTTATACAATAGAACATAAAATAATTCATATCTAAACTTTATATAATCGACCCCATATGATCAAATCAAAATAATGACTCTACTTATAGACAAAAATAATGATATTTAGTCAAATTATGAGTATGGTTTTGGTCAAAGGAAAAAGGAAGGAGAAGCACAGAAGATTGTCACGTGTTGGGAAGGAAGGGACTTAGTGAAATCATATGCAGACAGAAGCGAAAATCTTTGCACGGTTGGTTGTGGGGTCCACTCACGCGTGTGGCCCTCAACGGTCTTCTCCCCCCTTCTGCCTGTGCCTTTCATAATTGAGCGCCGGCTGACCAATTCAAAGGCCGGCCGGCCTCACATATAAGCACACAAAATTCATTTGAATCATAAAAATAAGAAAATAGAAAAAGCATTTACTTTTAATGATTTTCATGTAACTTATTAGAACTAATAATGTGGATCAATGTGATTTTAACCTCATTTGAGTAATACTAAAATATATTGAGACAATGTATTGATTTTTCAAAGTTTATTTAATTATTTATATATTTAAAGCGCTTAAAATATTTTTTAATTTATAAAAATTTAAAAATTTCCTTTCAAACACTTATTTAGATTATTTCAATATAATTTAATAGCTTTAATGCTATTTAATGAAAAATGCTCTCTTTAACTGATTTTTATATCAAGTTTTTATTATTTAATTTTATAAAATTATATCAACTATAAATAGAGGAACTGTTGGCTCATTTAAAGATCTTAGAAGAATTCATTGTTCAACTATCAAGTGATCAAGAACTTTTATTCTGCTTAAATTTGTATTATCTCATTTTCATTGGTAAGGTTTTTTTTGTATTCATTGTTTTATCATTTCAAAGCCTTGTATTTTTATTGAGAGAACTTGTAACTAAGAGGTAAAACTCTTAGAATCTCTCTTTCAAATTTGTATTGAATTTTCTAACAACCTCCTACATTGCGTGTAGGAGGTTGTAATACCTAGTTTTTGAACTAAAGAACCTATTTGGTTCAAATAGAGGGTTTAGTGGATTCATTTCAAAATCCTTAATTAGGAGTTAAGGTAGTGGACTCTTGGTTAAGTCGAACCACTATAATTCTTGGTGTTCTTGTGTGCTTGTGCTCTTTAATTTCTTTTTATTTTCAAGCATCCATCCATTTCTCATTTGTTTCACACATTAATCTTTCATTAAAAAAGATTTCATATTTCTCAAGTTTTGCAAGCCATTATAAAAATTAACCCAATTCACCCTCTCTTAGTGTGTGCCATAGCACTTTTTTTCTGTCAGTAAAAGTATTAGAAATTCGTTATGCTTGCAATGAAAACTTAAATTGGAAAGATTTAAAGACATTTATATATACAATGAAAAGAGGAGCAATCTTGCATGATGATAATTGAAGTTAAATGAAAAATCATTTTATGGTAGGAGAAAAACAATACATTAAAGATATAAATCAAACCACATGAACACAACATTTTTAAGTGGTTCAGCCAATAAGCCTAGTCCACTACCTTAGCTCTTTACTAAGGATTTTGAAAACATCCACTAATGGATTTTAGCTTTTAGGGATCAACTATAACCCATAAATAATTTTTACAGATTCAACTTGTCACAGCCTAGGCAGGCACCTTCAAAAGGTTGATCCTAGCCTAGACCTCATGCCCAAGATCCCCTCTTGCACCCCTCTTGCACACGCCAACATGCTTGGTAGCTCGATCCACTACAGTGCCCCCAGACGTTACTTTGATACCATACTATCACAGCTTAGGCAACCATCCTCAAAAGGTTGATGCCTAGCCCAGACCTCATGCCCAAGATCCCCCCTAGCACACGCCAACATGCTAGGTCGCCTGGTCTATTGTAGTGTCCTGAAAGATTACTCTGATACCATACTGTCACAGCCTAGGAAACCACCTTCCAAAGGTTGCTACCTAGCCAACATATATAAGCCCAGCATCCACCAACTAGCGGATCGATGTGGGATTCCCAGCACAAGCCTATAGTAATACATACCAAGTGCGGGCACTGCACTCCTGAGTGGGGGAGAGACATGTATTACTATAGGCGTGTGCTGGGAATCCCACATTGGTCCTCTAGTTGGTGGATGTTGGGCTTATATATGTTGGCTAGATAGCAACCTTTGGAAAGTGGTTTCCTAGGCTATTATAGTTGGTATCAGAGCAACCTCTGGGGGCACTGCAGTGGATCGAACACGTTGGCATGTGCTAGAAGGGGTTTTGGGCTTTCATATGCTGGTTAGGAAGCAACCTTTTAAAGATGGGTTGCATAGGCTGTTATACAACTAAAACCTCCATTTTTAATAGGCTAAGTAGAAACCCCAGCTTTTACAGGATCAGCTATAACCTTTACATGTTGGCTTTTTCACATCTAAGCTCAGCCACAACCACTACCTTTTAAAGATGAGGCTTAACCTCTTACAAGTTTCACAATAATTGTGAAAAGATTTCTCAAGAGAAAAATATAAAATAATACAATGATTTCAAACATTCTCTTGAACAAAAGAGAGTTATAAGAATATGAATGAATAAAGCACTCAACGGTCTTATATCTAGTATCTAGTTTAAGAATATCTGCATGAACACTTTACTAGATAATGGCTTGAAGTGAAGAAAGGATGATCATGAAGGACTAATCACTCAAGTAGTGACCATTGGCTCAAAAATGAATTCATCTTTTGTTGTGTCTAGATTTAGATTGGCTCTACTTTGTTCAAACATCAACCTAGGCTAACTTGACAACTTTATTAGCCAACATTGATCTCTTATAGCACTTGGTCTTTTATAGAAGCTTGAGACTTGGGATTTGCCTTGATAGCTGCACATACTCACTGCTGCACACACAACGCATAAATATATTTATCATTCTTTTATAAGAGAACATATTTAGACTTCATATAAAGCTCTAACGGTCAAAACCGTCCCTTTTTTCTTCTCTAAGTAATGACTATATTTTTCAAAATCTAACACAAATTACTCAACTAACTTATGAGGTTACTCGACTAACATAGTGCTCACTCAATTGGACTTTTCAGGTAATCGATTATATATAAGGCTTACTTGAGTATGATAAATTCAATACTCGATTAACTTAGAAGCCACAGAGACTATGTATTTCTTAGTTGATTACTAGGCTAAGTTTACTCGACTAACAGATACATTTACTTGAGTACAAACATTTGATAGTCGATTAGCTTCAAAACCAGAAACTTAGCTAGAAAATCAACCTTTCTTTACTCGACTAATATGATTGTTCACTCGAGTATAAAATCATGTTAGTTGATTATCAAGAAGACTTTAATTGATTAATTTTGAGAAAAAGGAGAGTTGTATAAATCACTCGACTAACTTATATATTTACTCGATTGCAAAATACATTAGTCGATTGAAAGAAATCTTTATTTGATTAAAAATATGCTCAGATTTCATAGCTATAGATATACTCGATTTTTCTCAAAGGCTTACTCGAGTGTGAAGGATCATTACTTGATTATAAAAGTACCATACTCGACTTCGTTTTAAGAAACATAGCTTTGCAAAAATAAACTCAAGTAAATAATAGTCAATTGAATCACTTCAGTACTTGATTATTTTGAAAACATACTTAGCAATTACTCGATTGGATCAATAGCTATACATAGCCAATTTTTCATAAAGATTTTCAGCATTCTCGACTAATACGAAACCATACTCAGCTATTTTGAAAGAGAAATGAATATAAGCATGATGTTCTCCAATTTAAAAGAATTTATAAAATGGTTTGAAAATCATCAATAAACTAAATTTACTGAAAATATATTTTTTAAAAATTATTTTCTCCATAAATCAAAATACAAATTTCTCAACAAAACATATTACTGTTAGACTTGAGTAATGCTTCCACATAGTTTGAGCTCTTAAGATATTATCCAACCTTAAACTTTCTCTAAATATCATGAGGTCCACATGACACACATGCATTATGGTCCACATGACACACATGCATTATGGATATTAGAATATCCCTTGAAAGCCTAGAACAACATATTAATAGTTGAAATAGCCTTAACACATTAAGGTTCTCAACCTCAACGCATCAAAACAATAAAGCCCAACTCATTGGAGATGAGAGCATAGATAGAACAAATAGAGAAACCTATCAATACAAAGCACATTAACAAATAAGGTATAAAAACAATCTTAACATATCTTAACATTTATTCAAGAAATATGAGAATTAATCATATGAGAATATTAAAGTTTTGGCATAAAACAACCATCATAAAAAAATTCATAACAGAAAACTCAACACATTTCTTTAAGATCGCAAAGGTTTTCAAAATTAGTTACTTTCTCTAACAAAGTACTTTTACAAAAAGAGTTTCATGCAAATCAATCAATTTCTTATGAAAATCCATTGCATGAAAACTCTGTTTTAAAAGAAAAATTTGAAAGAAACAGAAATAGAAAACATATTTCTTGAAGAAACAAAGTAATAATTCCTTTCATAAGAAATGCCACTATTGGTGTAAATTAAGCCACATTGCATACAATTGTCCTCAAATAGGAGATCTCTTTGTGGACCTAAAATATGTGGTCTCCCAAAGACATTAAACTATATAGTGATATCATACTAACCTCAAGGACCCAAAAGGAAATGGGTACCAAAATGTCATTCCAAAAGGTTTATATATGCAGAATTCAAAAGGACTATTTTGAAATGAAAGAAAAGAAGAGGCTATCAGACTCTGAGAAGAAAGATTACCAAAGATATTCAAAGGAGGAACGTACATCATTCCACGATGCCTTGCAAGGAATATCCAGTGGAATCACATTCAAGAAAGGCAAGGAAATGGAGATGCATACCAACATTATGTAAAGGTAGAGTACTGTTGAGGTACATTCACCTATATATTGTCATATTATTTTATTTAAAATTGATATACAATAGCATATGCTAATTGGCTTTTCATTTTTATGATGCTTAAAATTTATGCCATTAGTAAGAATGTTATGATCTCTAGATTTCATAATGTTATTCTTAGATAAAACAAATGAGAAATCTAGTTTTTGATCATGAAATATCTAATGCTAATTGGGTGCTTTACATTTTTGGTATCTCTAAATATTGTGCCATTAGCAAAAATGCAATGATTTCTCACTATTTCTTTTAAAGTGTACATTCTCTTAACAAATGAGAAATCAAGAATAATTTTCAATTATATTCTTATACACTTGTGCTACTCCCATAAAAGTATTAACTTGTGGAATATATTGAGGAGGAGCATTCAAAAGATTTTTTTCAAAATCACAAAATGATTTTCATTATCAAATTGTTTGCATATGATTTATATTTATTCATTCTTTTTAGATCTTAGGTAATTAAGTGAAATTAGATAAATTACTCTTATTGATAGATGTAACAAAGTTAATTGAGTAATATGAATCATTACTCTACTAACCATCTTAATTGAGTGGTTGTTGAAAATCAACAAACACTTACATATTACTTGAATATAATAGGAAGATTAATCAACTAATCTGGTAGGTGCAATGAGCTAGTCATTAGTTATATATCTTGGTTGATGTCTTATTGAGACTACTCTTAGGAAAGTTGATGCTCACTCAATTTCTTAAAAATCATGGAAATGAGAAGTACTTCTGAAAGAAGTACATAAGAAAAATCATGGAAATGAGAAGTACTTCTGAAAGAAGTACATAAGAAATCAAGTTATATATGAAATAAGTTTAGCTTAACTAAAATTTAAAGAAAACTTACTAGGATAGGTAAAATAATATCAATCAAGACATGGGATGAAGCATTAAAAATGGAATTTTTAAACTCACCCATGATTACTCAAGTTAGCCTAGACATTAATCCAGTAATAAAATGTAAAAGGCAAAATCTTAGGGTATTACTTGAGTAAGACTAAAAGCTAATTGAGTAATACATCATTACTTGTGTGACTTGGAAGGTTAATCAAGTAATCTGAATAGAAACATAAAGAAATTACTCAAATAAAACTTATTATAATTGTGATCTAGAATTTAAATTTGATTGTGATTATGACTTTAAATTTGACTGTGATTAGGACGTCAAATTTGATTGTGATTGGGGTGTATCTATAATTGAACATTTATCTTCTTCGAGACTTATCAAGATTTATCTTCTTCGTCACTCATCTTTTGATTAGAATATGGATTTGTTTAAATCCTTTCTTGTACACATCTATTGATGAGTGGTAGATCTATAAATAGGTATCCAATATCATAGAATTATTGTAACTATATCACTATTATTGTATTTGTTGTACTACCTACGGAAAAATGGAATTTTCTAAAGCAAAAATGGTATTGAAACTTCTGACAATGTGCTCAAAGCCGCACAAAGGAGAGGGTCTTGCAGTGTAAGGCTTTGCAGACACAGCCTCGCAGCGAAAGGCCTTAAGGCAAGGTGGCTCGCGACAAAGGGCCTTGTGACAAGAAGGCCTTGTGGCAATGGCAGGCCTCGCAGTAAGAGGAACTCACGGTAACAAATGGCTTGCGATAATGGCAGGGTCACAACAAGGAGTCCTCGTGGCAAAGGGCCTTGTGGCAATGACAGGCCTCACGGCAAAGGCCACTTGCAGAAACAAATGGCTTGCGACAATGGCAGGCTATAATACCTGAGATTTTTCATAATCGAATATGATGTAATGCCTGAGACTATTAGGTTCCGATACTTGAGGAAATAGGTCCTTTCAAGGGATTATTGAAGCCTGAGACAAAAGTTTATTTTCTAAGCCAGGGGCAAAGTCGTAATTATTGAAGTTCGGGTAAAAGTGCAATTGACTAAAAGTCTTGGGAATTAGTATAAAAAATATGAATTTCAAAATATCTTTGGATTTCAAACTTCAATCAAATGTAGATTTGGATTCCAAATTACATTTCAATATAACTTTGGATTCCAAATATTATTTCAATCTAGCTTGGGACAAGTGGCACAAAGTGATTAGTTGCAATTTGGAAGGTAATTATGAGTCATGATGAGGGTGCTTGGGTGGCAAGACAAGTGGTGCAATTTGATTGGATGCATATGGATAGAAATGATTATATGAGACACATGGCACCATTTGATAAGAACACATGGATAGAAATGATTATATAGGACACATGGAAGTCATGATGAGTTCTAAATAATTACGGTGATACATGGCAGGTTATGATTTGATGGGAAAGTTTATAAATAGGGCCTTTGAAAGATTTAAGCAATCGATGAGGAGTTTCGGCCAAACCTTTGTGGATTTGAGAGGTTTCTAGTAAGGATTATTTTCTTAAGAGGGGAAGATTCTGCAAGAAAAATGAGGGAAATCGGCGAAGAAAGGAAGAAGAACAATAGGTTCGTTGGAAAGCGGATAACTGCTATAAAACACTCACAACCATTGGAAAAATCAAAAGGTAAGTCCAGTTTCTTAGCATAATCTTGTAGAGCACTAAAATAGGAGCATGTAGGAAAAAATGAGGGTCAAATTGGAGCTAAAACGATGGAGTTATAGCCGAAATATGGAAACAGCGCAAGGCTGGCAAAAAATAAGGGCGGCACGTGCAGTACACGCACCGAAGAAGGGCTGCGCGTGAGGCTCCTTCTCCTGGCATGTGAAGGCGCATGAAAGCTCCTTTTCCCCTAAAATTTCATAGCTTTAACCATTTTTTAATTCCCTACAACTCTATATAAAAATATTTTGAGTTTATGACACGAAAATTCTGTAACTGCAATAAAACCGAGGCCGATACCCTATAAATGGTAACTCCGAAAGGTAAACAGTCAAGGTGAGTGGTTCTTATGCATGCTCCTTGCTTCCTCTTGATCACTTTTGGGTTCATTGTGGATGGTTTGTTGCTTACGTCTTATGTTTCCTTTATTTCGAGCATATCCTTTCTACTTTATATCATCAGGTTTTAACACGATGGCTTTCGTGCGTATAACTTGTGGCTTGTATATCATATTCCTTCTGCTTTGTCATATATCGTGTCATTTTGGTGACTGTGGCTAGTTGGTGGCTTGTCATGTGTTAACTACCACTGGGACTTGTGTAAGGGGACTGACCATATGGGCTTGTGTAAGGGGGCTATCTCGAGCTTGTGTAAGGGGGCTGAGGGGTTCATATATGGCAAGTAAGAAAGATACCTCATGCTTGTGTAAGGGGGCCGAGAGGTTCGGACATGGAAACATCCTGGCATGGCTATCTCGTGCTTGTGTAAGAGGGCCGAGGGGTTCATGACATGTCAAGTAAGCAAGCATTATAGTTTGGGCTATCTCGTGCCTGTGTAAGGGGGCTGAGAAGGTAGAACAAGGTCATGTTCTAGTACGGCTACTATAGGAGAGGTTTCATGATCTTGGGGAGATTTCATACTTGATTTTGCATATTTCATGGCATATTGTGTATTGCTTTTGCATGCATGAACTTTCCTTTTCTTATACCACCCACTTAGATGTAACAATCTAACTTGGGTGTTTCATACCCCTGGGATATTCAACGTCCCATGTATCACAGCGTGTCAGGTACCTGGAGATAAGCAAGAGAAAAGGGCTATGAGGAGGCCAAAGTTTAGTTTAACTTCCTGTTACTCATGTACTATGGATCTTATGTAACCTTTGGGTTTGTTTGGAGAGTTGTGTATCATAGTTGTATAAACAAGGGTTACATAAGGCTTGGATTACTTATTATGTTGTTAAAGTTGTAAGTCGTAACGCCCCACTTTTTAGATATATAATGAAGCTAGATACAAGCTAGTATCTCACAATGGTGTTATGGAAATTGTTACCAACGGAAGCGAAGGATCGAACCTGATAGCTAGCTAAAGTTAGATAAAAAGGATTTCCAATAATAAAACCTCTAATGTGAGTACACCGCAATACGTGAATTTCAAAATTCATCAAATATCCCTTACCACAATCACAGTACATAATAATCATGACTTACAACTTTAACAACATAATAAGTAATCAAAGCCTTACGTAACCCCTGTTTATAAAACTATGATACATAACTCTCGAAACAAACCCAAAGATATAGTACATGAGTAACAGGAAGTTAAACTAAACTTCAGCCTCCTCGTAGCCCTTTTCTCCTACTTATCTCCAGGTACCTGACACGCTGAGATACCTAGGACGTTGAATATCCTAGGGGTATGAAACACCCAAGTTAAATTGTTATATCTAAGTGGGTGGTATAAGAAAAGGAAATTTCATGCATGCAAAAGCAATACACAATATGCCATGAAATATGCAAAATCAAGTATGAAATCTCCCCAAGATCATGAAATCTCTCCTATAGTAGCTGTACTAGAAGATGGCCATGTTCAACCTTCTTAGCCCCCTTACACGGCCATGAGATAACCCGAACTGCAATGCTTGCTTACTTGCCATGTCATGAACCCGTCGGGCCTCTTACACAAGCACGAGATAGCCATGCCAAGATGTTGCCATGTCTGAACCTCTCAACCCCCTTACACAAACACGAGGTATCCTCCTTACTTGCCATATATGAACCCCTCTGCCCTCTTACACAAGCTCGAGATAGCCCTCTTACACAAGCCCATATGGTCAGCCCCCTTACACAAGTCCCCGTGGTAGTTCACACACGACAAGCCACTAACTAGCCACAGTCACCAAAATGACACGATATATGATAAAGCAGAAGGAATATGATATACAAGCCACAAGCTATACGTACGAAAGCCATCGTGTTCAAACCTAATGATATAAAGTAGAAAGGATATGCTCGAAATAAAGGAAACATAAGACGTAAGCAACAAACCATCCACAATGAACCCAAGAGTGTAATACTCGAAAATTTGTAAGCTATTTTCATTAATTAAATGAAACATTTTCTCCATTTTCTTTAAGTTCTCGAAGACTCGGGAATTTGTGAGATTCAAGGATCTTTAGGGGACTTAAATGCAATGGACTTCAAAGTTTATTTAAACCTAACTTTGGATTCCAAAACTTATCAAAAGTGGCTATGGATTTCAAACCCAAATTAAATTCAATTAAGGGACACATGTCACCATTTAGATAGAGACACATGGATAAAAATGATTACATGGACACATGTCACCATTAGGATGGAGACACATGAGTAGAAATGATTACATGGACACATGTCACTATTTGGATGAAGATACATGGGTAGAAATGATTATAAGGACACGTGGCACAATTTGGATGGAAAATCAAAAGTAATGATTAAGCACCAATCTCGAGGGACACGTGGCGCTGTAAGATGGAAGCAATGATGATGGCTCATATCTCGAGGGACACATGGCATAGTAGGAAGAAAGTAATGATGATAGCTCATATCTCGAGGACACGTGGCGTCATAGGATGAAAGTAATCATTATGGCTCAAATCTCCATGACACGTGGCGAAAATCCATTCATTGAAGGGTTTAAAATGTCATTATTAGGCCCATATCTCAAGGGCCACTTGTCACCATGGGAAGAAAGCAATAATTATGGTGCAAATCTCAAGTGCCAAGTGTCACCATCTTAGAAACCCAAGTGTCTCAATCTTATGGATTTAAGGGCTCTATATAAACATGCTTTGGGTTGGGTTTTTGGCCACTAAATTTAGGGGGTAAGTTTCTTATAAAAGAGGGGAAACTCTACTGGAAAGAAGGGAAGGAAACTCTGCTTGAGTAGGAGCCGAAAGTAAGCCGCCGGAAGATACGAGGCTGCCTCAAAATCCATGTAAACAGTTACCAAATCTGCTAGGTAAGTTCTATTTCTTTTTGTAATCGCATACAGTATCGAAAGAGGAGTCCGTAGGTTCAAACGGCACTCGAATCGGAGTTAAAATGAGAGAGTTATGGCCATTTTAATTTTCGAGGTCCGAAGTCCGTCTGGCGAGTGCGCCACACGCGCCCAGCAAGGCTACTCGTTCAGGCGCGTGGCAGCCCATTTTGGACGCACGTGTGGGCGCGTGAGAGTCCTTCTTAGCTTGAAATTTTTCATGCAATCTCCTATTTTTATTGGCTACTTACCTATCTGAAAATATTTTATGTTTGGCTACAAAAAGGTCTCGGTTTTTATAGAACAATTCACTTGGAGCGACGTTTGGCCTTAAATTTGTGCAACCGAGAAGTGAGAAGCTACGATAAGTGGTTTCCGCATTCTTGTTATTTCTTCTTGATTATCCTTAGTCTTATTTGTGTGGGGTTAGTGGCTTATATCTCATGTTTCCTTGTTTCTGAACATTTCTTTCCTATTTTGCATGCATCTCGAAATTTATGGTTGTGGTTGTGGCTAAACATGATTACTCTCGCACATAGCTTGTGGTTCGCACATTATATTTTCCTTGGTGGTGCACCATGCCTACTGGTGGGGCCGTACCTTGTTGATATTCCTTGGTTTGTCCACCGTGCCTACAGCTGAGGTCATGCCTTGTTGATATTCCTTGGTTTGTGCACCGTGCCTACGGGTGGGGTCGTGCCTAGTTGATATTCCTTAGTTTGTGCATATTCCTTCTGCTTTGTCATACATCATGTCATGGTTGGTGTCTTACATCTCATATTTTATTTCTTTGAGCATATCTTGGCCATTTCATACCATGTCGGGGTTTGTATTGGTGGTTAGTTGATGGGACTAGAATTTGAACACGATGACTTGGCAGCTTGTAAGTGAAACGTCACGATGATCTGGGAGCAATCCCATGCCCAGAGGTGGGGTCGTGCCTAGAGGTGAGGCTGAGGGATTGGACCACGATCACGTGTCTGGAGGTGTGACTTAGCCTAGAGGTGAGGCTGAGATGTTTCACACAAGTGCAGACGGGTATAGTGGTGGCTCGCAATCCCGTGCCCAGAGGTGGGGCTGTGCCTAGAGGTGAGGCTGAGGGATTGGACTACGACCACGTGCCCAGAGGTGGGGCTTAGCCTAGAGGTGAGGCTGAGATGTTTGGTATGATGACAGGTCGAGGAAATGGTAATAAAAGAGGATTCTTGTTGTTCTTTGTACTCATTTGCTTATACACAAACTGTTTCTTTTCTTGAATTACCCGCTAAGATGTCTCTTATCTCACATATGCATTCATGTACCTTCTTCCTTATGCCACTCACTTAGATGTAACAATCTAACTCGGGTGTTTCATACCCCTGGGATATTTAACGTCCTAGGTATATTAATCGTGCTAGGTACCCAAAGATAAGCATGAGAAAGAAAAAAGGGCTACAAGGAGGCCAAAGTTTATTTTAACTTTTTGTTACTCATGTTCTATGGTTCTTATGAAATCTTTGGGTATGTTTTGAGAGTTGTGTATCGCAGTTGTATAAATAGGGGTTACGTAAGGCTTGGATATACTCATTATGCTATTAAAGTTGTAAATTGTGATTACTATGTGCTATGATTGTGGCAAGAGTTAGTTGATGATTTTTGGAAGTCATGCATTATGATGTACTCATATTAGAGGTTTTATTATTGGAAATCCTTTTTATCTAGCTTTAGCTAACTATCAGGTTCGATCCGTCGCTTCTGTTGGTAAGGATTTCCATAATGCCCTTGTGGATATTAGCTTGTAATTAGCTTCAACTTATAATTAAAGAGTGAGGCATTACAAAGAGTGATCAAGAAAAAGCAAGGATAATGCACAAGAACCACTCACCTTGACTGTTTACCTTTCGAAGTTACTGTTTATTGGGTATCGGCTCGGTTTTGCTGCAGTTATAGAATTTTCGTGTTATAAACTCAAAATATTTTTATATAGAGTTGTAGGGAATTAAAAGAGGGTTAAAGTTATGAACTTTCAGCAGAAAAGGAGATTTCACCCTCCCTCACGCGCTGGTAGAAGGGGCCTCACGTGCAGCCCTTCTCCGACGTGTGTACTGCACGCGTCGCCCTTATTTTTGGCCAACCTTGCAATGTTTCCGTATTTTGGTGATAACTCCATCTTTTTAACTCTGACTCAATCCTCGTTTTTTACTACTTGTTCCTCTTTCAGTGATCTACAAGATTATGCTGAGAAACCAGACTTACCTTTTGATTTTTCCAGCAGTTGTGGGCATTTTTTTGCAGTTGTCCATTTTCTGACGAACCTCTTGTTCTCCTTCGTTTCTTCGCTGATTTCCCCCATTTTTCTTGCAGAATCTCCCCTTCTTACTTAAGAAAAGAATCCTCACTAGAAACCTCTCAAATCCATAAAGGTTTGGTTCAAACTCCTCATCGATTGCTCAAATCTTTCAAAGGCCCTATTTATAAACTTTCCCAACAAATCATAACCTGTCATGTGTCACCGTAATTATTTGGGACTCATGTTGACTTCCATGTGTTCCCATCCAAATGGTTCCATGTGCCATATATAATCATTTCTATCCATGTGTTCTTATCAAATGGTGCTATGTGTCCTATATAATCATTTCTATCCATGTGCATCCAATCAAATTGCACCACTTGTCTTGCCAACCAAGCACCCTCATCATGACTCATAATTACCTTCCAAATTGCAACTAATCACTCTGTGCCACTTATCGAAAGCTAGATTGAAATAATATTTAGAATCCAAAGTTATATTGAAATGTAATTTGGAATCCAAAGTTACATTTGATTGAAGTTTGAAATCCAAAGATATTTTGAAGTTCATATCTTTTATACTAATTCCCTAAAATTTTAGTCAATTGCACTTTTACCCAAACTTCAATAATTATGACTTTGCCCCTAGCTTAGAAAATAAACTTTTGTCTCAGGCTTCAATAATCCCTTGAAATGACCTATTTCTTCAAGTATTGGAACCTAATAGTCTCAAGCATTACATCATATTCGATTCTGAAAAATATTAGGTATTACATAGGCTCGCGGCAAGGCCAGGCCTTACGGTAACACATGGCCTTGCGGTAAAAAGGCCTCACGGCAACTAAGGGCTTGTGGCAATGGCAAGCTCGTAACAACATGGCCTCGCGGCAAGGCCAGGCTTCGCGACATGACGAGGGCTCGCAGTAAGGTCGGGTCTCGCGACAAGCCTTCTTATCGTTGGATGACTGACACGTGTCGACATCTGATCCCCTCGTGATGCGCTCTATAAATACCCAACTACAGGAAATTGAAAGGGGCTTCTGAATTTGGTAAAATTTCGACACATTGACTACATTTTTACTGTTTTTGTGAACAAGTATTTTCTTTCAGTACTGACTTAAGCATTAGAGGGTCGTCGCGGGCGAGGATTCTCCCGAGCCTTCTAACCCATTCTAGAGTATTAATAGGGCAATATCCTTGTGGCAAGATCCTTGCGGTGAAATTCTTGTGTTGAGATCCTTATGGCAAGATCCTTGTGGCAAGATCCTTATGGCAAGATCCTTGTAGCGAAGTCCTTGTGGCGAGATCCTTACGACGAAGTCCTTGTGGCGAGATCCTTGTGGTGAGAGTCTTGTGGTGAACCTCTTTGAGGCAAGCATCCTTGTGGTGAACTTCCTTGCAGCAACCTTACTTCACTAGACACCGAGCTCAAGTAGATCCCACGTCATAAAATTTAATTGTTGTATTTTTAGCAACAACAATTTGGCATCATCTGTGGGAAAACAAACAAAAAACCAAATTTTGAATTGTTACTAATGGCCAACACGAGAAGTAATCGCGGAACTCGCTCTCAGGGTGGGGAGTCTCACCCACCCTTGCGGGATAGCCAGCGTCCGACAGGAGCACGTTTGCCTCCATAAGGCTCTCATCAACAAAGGAGTACGCAACCAGCTCCCTTGGATCCTTAACATTAGATGGAGGACCAACTGCTACCCCTAGGCTTCCCTCATCCATTTGAGATTAATCAGCATAGGCATCTCGAACAACCAAGCACTTCACAGCAGGCTCCTCCCACAGTTCCTTAGGAAGCTTATGAAGCTCTACGATAATAGCATACGCAAGGAATGCTGGCATTACGAGACATGGTGGTGATCCTCCAAAGTATGAATCCTCATATAACGTTACTTGTAACACTGGCAAGATTTGTGCTAGAAATCGCTCCACGAAGGACGACCCAGCCAAGAGGTGACAAACTTAGTTCCTATAGAGAAGCTACACCCAACACTCAGTCTCGATCCTCTCCACACCAGGGAAATCAGTAAAAGGCTCTACCACCAGGACGAGCACGAGAATCGAGTTATCAAAGAGGCAAGTAAAGTCCCACCCCAAGGAATACAGAAGTAATATCCACATCGTGATGAATATACGGGACGCTATAAAAAGGGTGGTAGAAGAAGTGCTAGAACAGAAGAAGTTGGTCCCAGTTGTGAAGGAGCAATCAAGAAGGAAGTCCCCCTTTACCAAAAATATATTGGAAAAATCACTACTGAGGAAATTCAAAATGCCTTAGGTTCCCCTTATGATGACGAGGGTGATCCTGATGATCACATCCAGAACTACGAATCTCTAATGATGCTCCATGGGGGAGATGACAAGATTATGTGTCCGGCATTTTCATTAACCTTGTCAGGACATGCTCGAACTTGGTTCAACAGTCTATCAGAAGCATCCATCTCCTCATTTGAGCAATTGTGAACAGCATTCATCAAAGCCTTCATAATTAACAATCGAAAAGAAAGAATGTGACGCATCTCCTCAGTATCCGATAGGGGGCAAAGAGACCCTTCGCCAATTTGTGGACAGATTCTACAATGCTATATTGGAAATTCGTGAGTTGCCAATGGAAATGGCGGTATCAACAATGTTACAAGAAACACGTCTGACTTCCCTACAGGAGTCACTATCTCTAAACCCTCCAAACTCCTTGGTAGATGTGTTCGTCAGGGCAAATAAATACATACTCCATGCAAAGATCATGCAAACTATAAGGATAGATAAGGATAGAGAGTGAAAGAGAAAAGAGGGAGACACTGACAAGGACCCTATGTTAGAGTTATGCCCCATAAGCCAATTATATTTACATGTAATTGATCATATTTTTCATTATGACTCTTTATCTTCAATCAATTATTATTGCAAGACATTATGTTTTTATTTGTCATTGTTGGTTGTCGTTATCATTGAAATCCATACTTGACAAAGTCCATATATCAAATAGGCTCATGGAATATAGTCGTACATAGAGATGATGATCATGAAACATATTCCTTATAAGCCTTGATCTTAAATATTCCTAGTCATAGAGTTATTAGGATTGGACACTAATAACTCGGATAGACTAGCATATATGATGCATGCTTAATTAAGAGAATGTCTTGTTGCATGGACATCGGTGTGTGGACACTAGTGCATATACGTGGGTGCTTATTATAAGAATAAGTACACTGAACTGACCCACTACAGAATTCCTAATGGTAATTATTTATTGTCGAATTGGAATTTTTATGTTGCAATACTACAGATTGGTCCTTAGACTTGAGACATCATGGTAGTCTTATATTTGACTGGTTATGCTTTGGTTCTTTTTGGATTCTAATGGAGTCATTAACAAATTATCATTGGGTGTAACCTTATCACATATGAAGGCTTGTGAATGTCGAAATATGATTCATCACTTATCGATAAGATGAGAAGATGTCCTATGTATTCCGATGATTTCATGACTGAGAAAATCCTTGGCCAAGGTGAGGTGGAAATCAAAAGGTGTTTTGATTTCACTGAACAAGTCATAAATCTGGAATGGATACATAGTTATTGAATGATTAGGGTTTAGGGTTTAGGGTTTCATTATAAAACCATACCCTAAATTCAATCGAGACATAGATTGATGAAAGGATTTTACTGCATGGTAATTGGAATTGAAAAGGTCCGTGTTTTTTCATCGTTGGCTAGGTATTCATGGCAAGTTGCTAGGCGTTAAGCATGATATGAAGGGTTTTAGAATTAATATGATTATTTCTAACACTATTAATTAAAGAGTTTAATTAAGAAGCCCATGAGATGTGTTAATTAAAAGAGCCCATTAATTTAATTAAACTAATAAGTTGGGCCTTGAAATAGCCCAATAGAATCGGTCCTACATCTAGCTTAATGGTGGATCTAAGGGGTCACACACATAGGTCGAGCCTGTTTCATAATTTAAAAGAGAGATTCGGCCCAATATGATTAAGGGCCGGGCCTAAATTGTTTAGGGGTTTTCCAAGGCACAATTAGGGTTTTTAACTCTATAAATATGCCACTTATGAAGCTGAAAAAGATGTAGAAAATTCGGATATCTCATTGGAGGTGGCTAGGGTTGCTAGCATTACTTGAGGCGTTTGTGGAAAAGGTCAATCATGTGGACCGACTTGGAGGAGTTCATGCTTGCGACTCTACGGATCGAACAAGGCAGAATCAAAGCCACGCGGTCGGCTGGTTTCCTAACACCCTAGACAATGGCAAGAGAAGTTTAAAAGGCCAGATGTAGCCACGCACCAATTTAATCATTACGCTTGACTCCTCCAACTAAGATCAGCCATACTAGCAGCCACAGAAGGGACGAGGCAGATCAAGCTCCCAAAAAGAGTTAATTGGCCAATTAAGAGGAAGCAAAACGAATACTACCAATATCATTGACTGCTACGCTACCCTGCACATTTATTTATCAAAACTACAACCAAATTTATCATACGTTAATCCTTTTATTAAAGCAGGTGTAGGGCGATTATACTCGCCAGTGTGCGAGTGTGCGTGTAGTACAATTTTAAATTTATATTTCAGTGAGTCCGAGTCGATTCACAGGGAGATTATTTATGAATGAAAATGAAGATCACACAATATTTGATTTTAGGAGGTAATTAAGAAGATCTAAAGACAATAATTAAAGTTAAACTAACACTAAATTTAAGTAGCTTGGGTCAAGACAATTTCAGTGTCAAAACCAATTAATTCCCAATTTGATAGAAAAGATCAACAATATTCATCTGAATTAAGTTTTACAGCTCTGTTAGTAAATTTAGTTCAAGATAATGATAATTCTTGTTTAAGCAATATCCATACATGGCATGGAAATTCTAAGTTAAGCCATTACCATAAATTGAACTATATTCCACAGGCAGAATTTATAGATATAGATTAATCATTTAGGCTTGGGTATGAAAACATTTCCAGATCTAGCAATCTCCATACGTGGCATGAAAATTCTAAGTTAGGCTTATGCTCCAATCCAAACTTAAAGATACACTATACGCACAATGCTCAAATTGAATTAGATTAATATTACATATTTTAAGCGCAGCTTTCTTTGGGAATCATTGGCGTTGGACACTGTCCTTGCCTTAACCCAAGAATGGATTTAGCTACTCATCTTCATTTTAAAATAAATTGGCAGGAATTTAAATGACGAGAATTAAAAGACAGTATTTAAAAGACTATTTTTTAACTGACCATATAGGCGGTATATAATGAAAAGACAATAATTGAAAGACTATTTTAACCGACCATATAGGCGGTATATAATTGAAAGACAATAATTGAAAGACTATTTTTTAACCGACCATATAGGTGGTATATAATGAAAAGACAATAATTGAAAGACTATTTTTTAACCGACCATATAGGCGGTATATAATGAAAAGACAATATGAATAACATAATACAACTATATGGAAACAAAGGTTAAAGATTTAAGAGAAAAATTCTAAGAACAAAACTATATAGAAACTAAAGTTGAAAATTTGAGAGAGAAATCTTAAGATCACAACTATACTTTCATTATAAGAAAATCCAATCCTTACAAATGCACCCTAAGTGCTCTATTTATAGGCTAGAAAATGTAATGGAAACTATTCAATTATATAATTTAATAATACAAAATATCTAATTAATGATGTAAGCGATGATGTAATTCCAACTCATGATGTAAGTGATGATGTCACTCCAACCCATGATGTAAGCAATGATGTCACTCCAACCCATGATGTAAGCGATGATGTCACTCCAACCCATGATGTAAGCAATGATGTCACTCCAACCCATGATGTAAGCAATGATGTCACTCCAACCCATGATATAAGCGATGATGTCATCAATTTGTGGGACTTGGGCTTTTTATATTTTTGGGCTTGGGCCTTCCT
The DNA here is from genome assembly GCA_036245055.1 of Diospyros kaki. NCBI lineage: Eukaryota > Viridiplantae > Streptophyta > Magnoliopsida > Ericales > Ebenaceae > Diospyros > Diospyros kaki. The sequence continues at coordinate 12,827,035 of BSEG01000009.1, forward strand.
TGTGTTGGGCTTGAGCTTGGGCTTGGGCCTTCCTTGTGTTGGGCTTGGGCCCTCATTGTGTTGGGCTTGGGTCTTCCTTGTGTTGGGCTTGAGCTTGGGCTTGGAATCCATATATTATATATATTATATTATATATATTTTTATATTTTATATATATTTTTATATTAATATTTTTAAACTTGCATGCAATCACAAAATGCATAATAATATTCAATTTAAACCATTTTAAGATCAAAATAAGAGTGAAATTATAATAAAAATTTTACAAAATTGACCTCTAATCAATCATCAAGCTCATGGCCATGCCACCGACCTATGCTGGGAGTTAAAAGACAAAATTGAGAAGCTCATTTGAGAAGGGCACTTGCAGAGATATGTGCGAGAAGATAAGCAAAATGATAGGGAACTGTCGAGAAAGGCTCGAAAGACAAGAAACACGTAACCATGGTCAGCAAGAGAAAAGGAGAGACCATGTGCAAAATCCCCTGGATAATGAACCAACACAACAAGCCATACATGTCATCTCAAGTGGTGAAACTTTAGCTGGAGATAGCTCTTCTTCCCAGAAGGCCTATGCCCGCCTAGCCTACCAAGTCAACTATGGGGGCAAGATTAAGGAAAATGAAGACGCCATTACCTTCATGTCAGATGACTAGGGAAATGTAACTCTCCCACATGATGATCCGATGGTAATTTCAGTTGTCATCGCCAAGCATTCCATCGGGAAAGTCCTAATAGACAGTGGTAGTTTTGTCAGCCTAATCTATTGGAATTGCTTCGAGCAGATGAGTATTGCCCATAACGAACTCAAACAAGTTTCCACACCCTTATAAAGCTTCATGGGAGAAACAGTTCTAGTAGTGAGGTCGATTCGATTGCCAATCACAATGGGCTCTAGACCTCAGAACGTAACACGGCAGGCTAACTTCATGGTAGTCGAAACCACCTCATCTGCATACAATGTGATCCTGGGTCGCCCCCTACACAATGACATTAGGGCCATAGTCTCCTCCTACTATTTATTAATGAAGTTTCCTACTCCTTTGGACATAGGACAAGTTCGAGGAGACTAGTGATAGGCACACATTTGCTACGTCTCGTGCAAAAATGGAGAAAAGAACGAAGAGACTTCCACCATTGCCAAACCAACCGCACAAGATTGATTGAAACACTTTAAAAAATTGTAATGTTTCTTTCATTTTGAGTAGCATGCTTTAAATTTACACATCAATGTAAGCCCCCAGCAAGATTATGGACCTAGGCATGTGAAATTGAGCCGTGTTAAAAAAAAAAAAAAAAAAGATGCTTATACTCTTTAACGTAATACATCACTACTTTCTATGCATTCTCTATTATATTTTTGAAGCCTAGGAACAATCCCTTCGTTGAAACGATTGGCCCATTGTCCTGCCTAACTGCCTGGCAAAGGAGTTTGCACAATCATTCCCTCAAAAATTATTGGCCTGTTATCCCACCTAACGGCCCACTAATGTGGTTCGCACAATCCCTTCATCTAAACGATTGGCCTGTTGTCCTGCCTAACAGCTCAGCAAAGCAGTTCACACAATCCCTTCGTCCAAACGATTGGCCCATTATCCCACATAACGGCTAGACAACATGATTCGCACAATTGCTCCCTCAAAAATGATTGGACCGTTGTCCCGCCTAACGGCCCGGCAACGTGGTTCGCATAATCGCTCCTTGAAAAACAATTAGCCTATTGTCCTGCCTAACGGCCTAATAATGCGGTTCGCACAATCCCTTCGTCGATACGATTAGCCCATTATCCTACCTATCAGCCCGACAATAGGGTTCACACAATCTCTTTGTCAACACAAAAAGAAGAGTGGGGGGAAATTATTGTACCATCTACAGGAAAATGGAATTTTCTAAAGCAAAAATGGTATCGAAGCTTCCGGCAGTGTGCTCGAAGCCGCATAAAGGAGAGGGCCTTGCGGCCAAAGCCTCACAACGAAAGGCCTTAAGGCAAGGCTGCTCGCAGCAAGGTGGCTTGCGACAAAGAAGCCTTGCAGCAATGGCAGGCCTCGCGGCAAGGGGTACTTGCGGCAAGAAGGCCTCCTGGAAAAGTCGGGCCTCATGGCAACAAATGGCTTGCGGTAAGGGCCACTCGCAGCAAGAAGGCCTCACGACAACAAATGGTTTGCGGATGCTCGCGGCAAGGCACTCTGGCGGCAATGGTAGGCTCGTGGCAACAAGCAAGAAGGCCTCATGACAACAAATGGTTTGCGAAGGCTCGTGGCAAGGCACTCTGGCGACAATGGTAGGCTCGTGGCAACAAGGCCTCGTGGCAAGGCCGGGCCTTGCGGTAATGAAGGGCTTGTGGTAATGGCAGGCTCACAGCAACATGGCCTCACTACAAGGCTGGGCTTCGCGGCACAGCAGGGGCTCACAACAAGGTCGGGCCTCGCAGGGAGCCCTCTAGTCGCTAAATGACTGACACGTGTTGACACCTGATCCCCTCATAATGCGCACTCTATAAATACCCAGCTACAGGATATTGAAAGGGGCTTCTGAATTCTATAAAATTTTGGCACATTGACTACATTTTTTCTGTTTTTGTGAACAATTATCTTCATTCGATACTAACTTAGGCATCAGGGGGTCGTTGCGGGCGAGGATTCCCACGAGGCTTCTAACCCATTTTGGAGAATCAATAGGGCAATATCCTTGTGGCAAGATCCTTGTGGTGAGAGTCTTGTGGTGAGCCTCCTTAAGGCAAGCATCCTTGTGGCGAACTTCCTTGCGGCAACCTTACTTTACTAGACACCGAGCTCAAGTAGATCCCACGTCACAAAATTTAATTGTTGTATTGTTAGCAACAACACTACCAATATCAACTTAATGATATTTTGTTCTTTATGCCTGTAATTTTTCCTAATTTGGGCTTTCCACATTAAATTTTGTATTCGTTTCTGTGGTTGATGGTTTGATTGTGATTTGTTTTCGATCAAAAATCATAACAAATTGGTATGAGAGCCGTTAGATCAAACCATCAACTGTTGGCAGATTTCAACCGTTGGATCTGCAACTTCTGCACCATATTGTTTAGCTAGGGTTCTTGGCTACCCAGCTATTACCACCGCTAACGCCGCTATTAGCGATTGCCGATATTTTCATCGCCATAGTTAGTCGCCACCACCTCTGTCACCGTCGATAGTTGTCACCGACGATAATATCTGCCATAGCTCTGCCAGCCCATGCTATGTTGTCGTCAGCCTTTTTCGTCTTCTTGGCCGACTTGATCGCCATTAGACACCATGCACAGGTACGTGACCGACTATCTATTTTTATCCCATCATCGGCCTCACCATTGTTGTCGATCGATAACCCCTTAGCTTTGCCTTTCCTAATAACTCTTTTCACCATCCATTTTTTGTCATATGTAGTTGCCTTGCATGCGACTGTCTACTAGCTGTCACGACCACTTAACATTTCTGATCTACACTACCTCCCTATCTTCTACATTGACGGCCTTTCCTATGCCCTTTTATCTCTTGCCCTCTGTCGTTGTGGTTATCAGTCGCTAAGCCACCGCTTTCAAGTCACCATTATCGTCGACCCTCCGTCATTAACACGGTCCAGACCTAACTCGCCAAGACCCCATCCGCTTCAGATCTTACCCAGTAGACTAGATTCGATCCGTCAAAACTATCTATCCTAGATTTGCCCAGACTTGCTTTCTAGACCCAGTAGTCTGGTCTATTTTCTATTAAGGTTTTATTTGTCAATTTTTTTGGCATTATTTGGGGTTTTTTGATTTTCGTAATGACTACTTTAAAATATGATATTCCATTATTGAATCGAAATATTATATTTTCATTATGACAAGTTAAGATGCGTGTAAATTTGGCATAGATGGATTTAGATGATGGTGGAGTCATTAAGGTGGATTTACAATATGGAGTCATTAAAGTCAATAAAGATATGTTGAGGATGATTTTGTTGCCTATGCTCTGAATGTGGCTAAAGATATCCACTATAGTAGCGTTGTGTGAATTTGGTTGGAATTCATCAAGAAGATTAATTCTCCATGATTTTGTTAGAAAAAAGAATTATAAATAATTTCATATTTGGATTTCGTGTCAAGATGAAACTTGTTATAATTATCACCCGAAATTCAAATTTGACTATGATGAGGACTTCAAATTTGACTGCGATTATGATGTTAAATTTAATTGTGATTGGGGTACATCTACAGTTGAAGATTTATCTTCTTCGAGGCTCATCAAGATTTATCTTCTTTGTGGATCATCTTCTTATTAGAATATGGATTTGTTTAAATCCTTTTTTATATACATTTATTGGTGAGTGATAGATCTATAAATATGTACCCAATACCCTGAAATTATTATAGCTATATCACTATTATTGTACCAATATCAGCTTAGTGATATTTTGTTCTTTTTGCCCGTAGTTTTTTCTAATTTGGGTTTTTCACGTTAAATTTTGTATTCATTTGCGTTGTTGATGGTTTGATTGTAGTTTATTTTCGATCCAAAATCATAACAAAACTCTTATTACGTTAGTAAAGGATTTAGAATTATTCAAGTAATAGAAGAAAATAATCAAGTAAAAGAAGAACCACTTGAGTAAAATATTTATCATTTGAGTATTTTTCAAAATAGAAATAGGCTGGAAAAACCTTTATTTATTATTCGACTATAGTCGAGTAATCTAATTGTTACTCAATTAATAGAAGGATTAGTAGATCAATCTCCAAGAACTGAGAGTTAGTTGATTTTCAGATAATTATTACTCGAGTAATAAAGAGAATTAGTCAACCAATGTACGTCATTACGTGAATAACCTCTAAATTGTACTCTATTAATAAACAACATTAATCAAGTAATCAAAATATTACTTGAATTGTGGCGACCCCACTCTCGGAGATCCCATGACCAATGAATCTAAGAGGGAGTGCCAAAAGAATGGATACATAATAAAACTCAAATAAAAACATTCACAAACATTTCCTATTTCCACAGAAACCATAAACATTTTCTTACATCATCATTCAGATACAACTCATTAGAAATACATCTAAGCCCATAATACAAATTAAACTAATTGCTTTTTCACTTAACACCATCCCCAAAAATCTTTTAGTCGGGAGAGCTCTATACACATATATACCCAAGGGATCACGCACCACTAGTCTCTCCCTTATCTATAGTTTTTCCCTTACTTAGAATGATGCAAAGTAAGAATGAGACACAAGGCCCAACAAGCATAATGTGGAATGGACATGGAGCAATAGAAACAACTCAATATAAGACTATGAGGCAATATGAGTCAACAATAGATAAAATCACCAACGAGAATTAATGTAACACAACACCATTAACATCATCACATGCATCGATGCCATCCACCCTCATCCTATGCACAAATGAATAGGGTATGCATATCTTTGAAACCACATAAATTCTTATAAACATAACAATCAATCTAAGGTTTTAAACACATCATATACCACAAGCTCTTTGGGGTCCATTAACTCAACCCAAGGCCTATGCTCACATACAACATACGATCCTTGGGGCCCATTAGCTTAACCCAATGTCTTGGTACACATATAACATGTAACAATTCATTTATTCATGATTTAATGGATATTTGTGGATTTAAGGGGGGAATGTTAATTTATTTTGTTTTAAAAAAAATAGGCAAGTATCTAGTAGAAATCAGGGTGTAAGTGGTATTATTAATGTGGGGTGTGAGTGTTAATTTATAGAAATTTTGGGGTCTAGGTGTAATTTCTAAAAATCAGTTGTAGAGTCTCTTTAAAATTAAAAGTCTGCATATATTAAGTGAGAAGGCTTGTGGAACAGGCGGTACACGCGCGTGAGGAGGCTGTTGGCAGTCACAAGTTTGAGGCTGGGCATGCGCACGACTGGAGGAAAAAGTCGAGAATTTTTTCAGCCAAAACGACGTTGTTTCGGGGGAAGTGGCAGTGCTGTTGGTTGCCATGCGGCCAACTTCTAGCCACTTATTTTTGTGGCTTTATGCCACAATTTTCAGTAAAAATTGGCAGTATGTAGAAGGAAAATTGGGGAAGAAGCAGCATGAGCAACAATGAAAAATAGGAGAAATCAAGAAGAAAGTGGGAAAAATTTATGCAATTGAAGTTTTTCTGTACAATTAGATTTAATTTTTAAAATGTGATATTATTTTTGGTAAAAAATATTATTTTGTAGCATGTGAGCAGAACAATTGGAATCTTCTATAAAAGGCAAGTTCTTTTCATTTTACGTGTTTTATTCCCTCTCTTACTCCGATTTGGCTCCAAGTCCTATTTTTGTGGATGCGCTTTGTTCCTCTTTTATAAATCCATGGGGTTGGTTCCTTTGGTTGTGGATTTGAGTTAAATAAGAGATTTCTTGGGATTTTTATTTCTAAACTATTGTCAAAATACAACAATTAAAATTTATAGTACAGGAGAGCTAGAGCCGAGGCAGAGCAAGGTGGACAGCTGGCAGGAGTCTGTCGGTGGAGATGAGCGTTGGGCAACTCTAGTCCACGATATCCTAGTCGAGGTCGTAGATAAACCTCTGAAGGCACCTTTGGTAGTAAATTGCTCCATCAGACAGTGACCTCCCAGGTGCTCATGGCGTAGCTGTTCTCACAAGAACAGGTTAAGAGGCACGCGGGGATTCCTCACCCGTGTATGCCTTCTGATGCTTAAGTCAGTACAAGTAGGAAAGCATGATAAACAGATAAAGAACACCATGACTAAATATAAAATGGTCATACCTGGACCGACCAAAGATAATCAACCATGGTCATATTACGAGGGACCATGGGTGTGCCTGCAAGTTAGTAGCATGCGGACGGGCTTAAGAGGAATCCTTCCCGGAGGGTCGGTCAACCTAGGGGGCCTTCCTAGAGGGCTACTGAAGCAGGGTCTTGGCCCCTAAGGGACCTGCTGAGGCACAGCTCTAGGCTAGGTGAAGATGTCACTAGACGTTGCTCGCTTAATCATACGTATTATTTATGAAATATGAATAGTGTATTGCATTAGTACGCTGCAAGGTATCATGCAATATGTATGTAGTCAAGTGGCCTGTCTTGGGTGCTTCCTACGATGCACGACATACGTATATGCAGGTTAAGTGTTTATCATGGGAAATTATAATGGAAATTCATGGGGGAACCAAGTCATGGAGGTGGGGCCCGCTGTGACTTAAGAGACATGTCTTACCATTTAAGTGCCTTAGTATATTGTAAACCCATCCCAACCCATAAAGCCATCTCTCTGGCCACCACACGAGTATGCATATCATACATACATATATATATATACGCTATATGTTACACACAGAGAGAGAAACAGAGGGAGAGAGAGAGAGAGAGAGAGAGCTGGGAATTAGTCTTCTTGAAAGGCCTTAGAGAGCACCTCGCCAAGAGGCCTCAGGAAGAAACTTCCCGAGAGACCAAAGGAAGGAGGTCTCTCTAAGAGACATGGCCAAGAGAAGGGGCTGGCTTTCCTAGAGAAGTGGCCGCCGAGAGAGAAAGATGCTCCTTGGGTCCTCACCGAGAGGAAGCTGGAACACGACCGCCAAGAAGAAGGTTACTACCTAGAGAGACCGTCGTGCTTCCAAGAAGAAGATGATCTCATGGAAGGACTTGCAAGCCTTGCCGAGAGCTTGGAACCTACCTCTGAGGGAAGTGCTACTGCCAGCCGAGAGGCTTGCGAGCCTTACCGAGAAAGCTAGGCTTTCCGAGAGGAAAGCCGCCAAGAGCAGGGAGTCCAGAGGCTTCCGCCACTTTCCTAGAGGAAGGATCCACCCCGAGAGAGGAAAATCTCTCTCGGAGAGGTCTTGGCAGGGAGCTCCAGAAGATGCCAAATGATGCCCCCAATTCTGCCCATTTCCCTTTTTTCTTTTATACCCATCCTTGCCTTAGACTACCTTACCCCTCCAACTATGCCTATTACCACATTGTCACTATTCATGCTTCTTTGACTATTCACTCACGATTTCTTCTTGGAAAACGTGTCCCAACTCAATACCACTTTTGAGATTCGCCCGCCTAGGTCTATTGACCAAAATACCCTTAGGCATCTAATGACCAAAATACCCTTAGGTGGATGCTCGGGAATTCTATGGTACACAATGTTCTAAAAGGCACTAGGCACTAGTCGGGACCAGGTTGGGGCCTACCGCCTAGGCGGGGCCTAGGAAAACTACTTTTTTTAAAAAAAAAAACTTTGTGATGTAATTTGATGTTATTTTCAATTAAATCAAAGTTGAAAAGCATCAATAATGCAACATAAACCAATAATGCAACAATAATGGAATAACAAGTGAAATATGGAATTAAGCATGAGAACACAAATTGTTGTAGATCAATTCTAGGTTCAATAAGACAAAAGCAACAATAATACAATATAAACCATACTTGAAGAATCTAAGTATCTAAGTATCTAATTGGACTTCTTCCTCTCCATATTCTTCCAAAACACGATCTTCATCAGACTCAAAATCAAATTCATTGAGCTCTTGCTCATCATCTTCTTCTTCTTCTTATTGAAAATCATCTTCATGAATCTCTCTCATCCTGGAACTTCTTTGAGGTTGAAGCATCTCGTCTACTCCAGATGTTTCACCAACCATTTCCCAAGTGAGTCTCGTACCAAGCTTAACTTCTTCATCATCTCCTCCTTTAACGATCCATCCTTGTGCATTACTAGCATCACTAGTAAGTAGCACATCAACATTCCTTTCCTTTTCCCTCTTTTGCTTATTCATCAATTTCGCATTAAATTGGACAAAGACTAAATTATTCAATCAATTCACATCCAGTCTATTTCTTTTCTTCGTATGTATCTACATAAATAAAATAAAAGCAATATCAATATAAATGATAGGGATAATGAAATTAAAGTATTAAAAACGTTTTAAAGTATACACTAACCCTTTCAAAAGTGCTCCAATTTCTTTCACAACCAGACGAACTACTGGTTAACGAGAGGATCCTTCTCGCTATTCGTTACCAGTTTGGAGTGTGATTTCCATAAGTTGTCCACCATTTAACTACACAAGTCAAACAAGTATAAAGTAAATAAACTTATACACAATAGAAACTAAGAAAAGGATTAAATAAATTTCTGGATTATAATTGTCATCATTTTTTGCACACCCTTGAGTTGCCCACGATTTTTCAAAAGTTCTTTCTTTATGAGTACATTTTGGAAACTCAATATTTACAACATGACCTTGCAATTCACCATCAGCATCATAAAGTATCTCCACACAGTTAAAAAATCCATGCATGACTTCATGATCAAGTTGTATATCCATATCCTTAAAAAAGTAATAGGGATTCAAAAAGTAAGCTGCAAAATGTAGTGGACTATCTAGCTTATCTTTCACCCTTGCTTCAATAATCTCTATAATAGGTTGATAGTTCTTCTCAATATTATTTAGGGCCTCCTTAATAACTTCCTTTACATGCTTAATCTCTCCATATAAAAATCCCATAAAAGGCTTTTTATCTGCATCAACAATTCGAAGCACCTTCTCCAAAGGTGCAAAAACCTTAAGGCATAAATTCACACCATTTCAAAAAGTAATGCTCATCACAGTAGCATATGTTGCTTTCCCTTTAACAGTCTTTGACCATTTGCACTCTCATTCAGAGCCAGTAAACATTGTCCTCATTTGAGCTTTTTTCTCCATCAAACTCTACAAAGTAAGGAAAGAAGAAGCAAGTCTAGTGACTCCCGGTCTCACAATATCCCTCTTCTTTGTAAATGATCTCATTAAGGACAAGGTCTTATGGTGTCCATAAATGAAGATTGTCAAACTCTTGGCCTTATCAATGACTTTTTTTAAACTTCAGTAGTTTTCCTATACTTTCAAGTATCAAATTGATAGTGTGAGTAGCACATGATGTCCAAAAGATATTTGGCCTCTTCAACTTCAATAATTTTGTCGCTCCCATATTGTTGGCAGTATTGTCTGTTATTACTTGGATGACATTTTGTGGGCCAACGTGCTCAACGCACTTGTCCACATACTCAAAAATGAGTTCACTTGTATGTGCTTTGTCTGAAAACTCTCTGGAAGATAAAAAAATAGTACCTGCATTAGAATTAACACATAGGTTCATGATGCTCCTATTTTTTCTGTCTGTCCAAACATTTGTCACAATGGAGCACCCATTTCGTGCCCACTATTCTTCATGCTTCTTCAGTAATTCTTTAGTTCTATCCACTTCTCCCTTTAACAATGGTTCTCTCAACTGGTATTGACTAGGAGATTTGAAGCCCGGTCCAAATTGACCAACCGCCTCAACAAACAATTTGAAGCTGTGATGATCTATAACATTGAAAGGAATACTAGCTTCGTACACCCATCCAGCACAATACTCACGAACAATCTGTGTTCTTTCTTTAAAAAGTGCTTCATTGATATTTTGCTACCTTTTCGTCATTCCCCCAGTCAAACAAGTTTCAAGACTAATGGAGGTTGCAAACTTATCCATAGGGCCAAGAGTATGGGGCGCTTTTTTGCTACCTAATTCTTGTAATTCATCTTCATCATCCCCCCTTCAAAAATATTAACAGAAGATCTCATCAAATCTTCCTCTTTTTTCTTATTCTTCTTCTTACTCTTTTCCTTGGTAATAGCATTCTTGGATTTGGCTTTATCATCCGAAGAAGATTTTGGACATGCATAAACATTTTCAGAAATGTGGCCTATGTGTTCTTTTATTCTGTAAACTCCACCAGACATAACTTTACCACACAACTTACATTTAACTTTATCCATATTCTTCGGACCAATTAATATTCCATACTCCCATCTGATATTATTGGACTTCCTTTTAAGAACTGAAGCTGTATCAAACGATGCTCTCATACTCCAAGTCCCATTTGACATTTTTAATTTAATCGAAGAAACTTGAAATAGAAACCTATATATAACCAATAACCTCACTTAATATTCAAAATAACAATAAAATATCATGCCATAACTGCAAAATAACTACAAAATAATCAAATTAAAACAATAAAATAGCAAAATAATTTTTGTTTTATAATATAATGAAAAAAGAAGTTATTTTCAGCAAAATAACCAATAACTTCATATAATTTTATGTTTTCAATCTTCTTCATAATGTAAAAACACATATATTATATATAGTTCATAATAGAAACTAAATAGTAAATATATATCTAATATATAAATAGAAAAGAAAAAAAAAACAAAAACAGAAACACGTTGAGGCGATAGCGTAAGAAGAAGAATAAGAGAGAAATAGGGGGTTACGCGATAGAGATGGAGGTTGCACGAAGATAGAGCTTGACAGTGAGGATGCGGCGGCAATGATGAAATTGAAGCAACGAGGAGGATGCAGTGTTGAAGACTTGAAGCAGCCAGAAGATGAGGTACCAACGGGCAAGCAGCGTTGAGGCAGCAGTAGTGACCTTGGGGTGAGAGGAGTATGAGAGGAGGAGACAGCTGAGAGTGAGAGGAGTATGAGAGAGAGCATTTAGGGTTTTAAAAATGAAAAAATCACTGATATTTAAAGCAAGAAATTAGGCGACCCAGGCGACGCGGGCTGACTAGGCATCGCCTGGGCTGCTTAGGCGCCCAAGCCAGCCGATTAATCGGGCCGGCACCTAGGAGGCCCGACTAGAGCATATTCACCTCGGCCAGCGACCGCCTAAGCCGATTTTTCAAACACTGATGGTACAACATAAATGCTTATGGGGTTTGTATTGCCCCTATTCCTTGGGAATGACGCCAAACCAATTTGAGACTAGATTTCTAGAGGATTGGAGAGGTTTGGTTGTGGTTATGGATTCTCGTAGGTGTGAGCCATTGTAATAGGGTGTAGGAGCTATCGACTAATAAGGTAGAGTGTCAACTGTTTGGTGACGTTGGAGTGAACTATCGACCGACCCGAGGAAGGCCATCGACCCATTGCTCTTAGTCACGGACTATCGACTGGTGCCTGGACACTGTTGACCGGTTCTTCCATTATGTGTTATACTGCATGGCATTGTAATGCATGGGACTAGGCTTACATCATTGGGGAAACATAAGCTATGAATGCGTGGACACTTGCATCTTAGAATGACTAGGTGCACAAGCATTGCATTGGATGTGTATTCCTATGTGGGCAAAGCATGGCCTGGCTTATGAGGGCCAATATATCACGTTGATGCTTACTACACCATTGCATCTATCATTTGTTGCATTGCATGATTATGTTATATAATGTGGCATGGAGTTGGCCCTCGATAGCTATGAGTGGAGCTCAACTCCGAGTAGCTATGACTCAGGAACTCCGGTATGTGGTTGTGACATGCGGGCCTTGGGCTCTTATGGATTATGGTAGCCAATTCATGGCTACAGTATGTTTGTATGTTGGGACTTGGGTGCTAGGTTGTGCATTTTTTTAGGGCCCCAAGGACCGTTATGTGCACTGGTATATTTATGTTGAGAATTGAATATATTGGTGCATGGTATGGTGTGACATTTTAATTTACAACACGGGATTTTGTGGGTTGTATCCAGTGTGAGATATATCACCAACTTTATTGTTATTCTTCTACTTGCTTGCTGAGTCTTGTGACTCACCCTTGCTTTACATCATTCCAGGTAAAGGGAAGGCAAAGGCCGAGGGTAAGGGCAGTAGCATTGAGTGGATGTGTAGTCGGTTGTACAGCGCCGTCCCAGCCATCAGTCTTGGGGGAGGTTTTTGTGTTTCAGGGGTACAGGAGGTTGCTAGCTATGTCTTTAGTGTCTTGATCTTTGTACCCAAGTTTTTATTAGGGGGTGCGCCTTGTGTTTACCACCCTATATCTTCCAGGTTTGTATATATCCATATACTATGTTTCTGTTGTGTTAAGTGTATTACTTCTTTTGCATGTCGCTTGGCAAGGATTTTTGGCATCTTTTCTCTCTCTTTTTAGACTGCCACCTGGGGCTCGCGGGCCTCTAGGATCTTCGGGCAGGGGTTCTCACATAACATATGGTCCTTGAGGCCCATCTATAGCTCAGCCCAAGGCCATTAAATACATACTCCAAACCATCATTCAAAACATGAAAAATTTACACTTTCAAAACATGCTTATGCATATGCTATGCACTTGTGCATACACCACTATGACCATACTCATAACAATCTCTTAGCTTATGCTTTCACATGATCACACATGAACCCAGTGACAAGCCCATGAATGTATGCACTTACCCTCAAGAACAAGCAATCATAATGAGTACTCAAAAGATAAACATCGAAAAAACCAAAACTCATGCAAGAGTGAAACAAACCATCTTTGATGTTCCAAAAGATTTAACAAGAATCAAGAGAGAGTTATAGACCAATCTACATAGGCAACATGCAAGAACCCTTTTACCAAAAACAAGGGTTTTTCCCTTAATAATCTCAAAGATTCAAGGATCCAGGGGTTTTAGAACTGAGAAAGGGTTAGAACTTGCATTCGAAAGGAATAAGATGTTAGAACTTGCAACGAAAAAGATATAATTACCTTTCTCAGAAGATTTCAAATCACTGTCGTACGCGTCAAAAGTCTACTAGCGAAACATGATAAGACAGCAGTATAAAGCGTGAGAATTAAACCAACTTCATCTAATTTTCTGATATTTTTCACTTAGCTTGCTCTTAGCCCTTATTGTCGTTTTTCTTCTACGTTCTTACTAGTCTTCCTTTCCTTCAATATTTCTCCTTGGGTTCACGACTTCTCCTTCAAATTTCTCCCTTAGCTTTATTAATTTTTTCCCTGACCTACACCCTATTTATTCTCCAATTTCCTTCAATTGTAATCAATCATAACCCAGCTCAACTTACTGTAAATTTTTCAGCCACAATTCTATTTAATTTACTAATCCAGAAGCCATCATTTTGCAGCCCACCCAAATCAAAGCATCATTTCAATTCCCTTAGCTTCACATGGCTAAAACTACATTGAGAAACTGAAGAATCAAGGTTTTGGCGGACAACAACAAGGTGGGTTCAATCGTTGACACGTGGTGCTACAAGCAACTAGATGGGCTCCAAGTGGCGTCCCCAAAATGATTCTGTTTTGGGCCTTCCCTTGTTAGAAAACTCTAAGAATTTTCCACCAGTGCATGCCTACCCTTGGAGTTGAACCCGCAACCTCTAGGCACCAAACATCCTTCCTCGCTCAAGCATGTTGTAACACCCAAGAAATTCTTGAGGTCTTAAGGGTAATTTCTATTGGGGTTGTAAGTGAAATTTTTAGAAAATTTGGGGGCAATAATGTAATTTTTATAATTTTGAGTGACTGAATCAACTAAAGGGAGTGCTCTAGAACCTAGATGTCAAAGAAAAATGATATGACATTTAGGAGCATTTCAAGATGTGATTTATGGCATCAAAAGAAATCAGATCAGGAACAGTTTTCGGTACAGCTGTAACTCAGGCTGAAGAACCGAATCTGATATTTTACTCTTGTGTTTAGTTTTGATGATGAAAAATTTCAAATGATTTTTATTCTCTCTCAATCAAAGCATATGGTTTGGAAACAAAAATCAATTTCAAAGTGCTTTGTTAAAATGATCTATGATCTTTTATATTAGTTGGAGATTAGCATAAAAAAGTTTTAAGATCTAAAAAGAATCTCCTTGAAATCGTTGGTCAAAATAATTCTAAGGCAAAAGACCAACTAGAACATGTTTTTGAAAGTGTGTTCATTTTAGAAAACTATCTCTTGGTAATGAAATGGTTTTGATAAATGTCTATATGAATGGTTTTGAGAAATGACTATATGAAAATCAATTTCTACTATGTGGATTATATGAATGAGAAAATGCATTTTTAGTATATAAGTCTAAAAGCAAGATATGAAATCCTTTTGAAGAAATATTGAGTATGGTTGAAAGAATAATTTGCTTCAAATTATACTTTTGATAATCTCAACTTGCTTTAAAGATAATCAAAATGAGTTTTTAAAGAATTGAATAAGGATGTATTGAAAATTCAAGTTTTTCTAAAGAATAGTCGACTATCAGATTCATTCTGTTGACTATGCTTCAAAATAGTCGACTATTTTTTATGTTTTGTCGACTATTTAAGTATCTATCGACTATTTTAGCATCTGTCGACTATCGAGTAAAAATAGTCGACTATGCCTTCTGATCTGTCCACTATTTTTGTTCATAAGTTTCAAAAAAATTTTCATATTTCAGCATCTGTCGACTATTGGAATGTGTCTGTCGACTATTGGATTTTTGTGTTATAAAATAGTCGACTATTCGTTTTGTCTGTCGACTATTTCTTGCTTTACATATAAAAATAGTCAACTATGTATTTCTTCTGTCGACTATTTCTTTTTGCAGAAAGTTCCAACGGTTATTTTTTCAAATCCCAACGGCTCCAAACGGCTATATTTCTCTTCAACTTCGTGGGACACTTATATATACATGTCATAGATGATCAAGAGAAGGCTAATGGACGGAAACGAGATGATCTAAATATTACAAAATATTTTGCTCGTGCTTACAGTGTACTCTGTGCTTTCATTGTTATATTTTTCTATGCAAGGCTTTGTTCTATCATTGTAAATCTATTCTTAAGCCTAGTTTTTATTGTGAGATAACTTGTAACTAAGAGTGTTAACTCTTAGCTTCTCTCTTTTATTTGTATCGTTGTTATTTTCCTAGCTTGTGTAGCTAGAGGGCCCATTTGAGTGGGAGGTTGTAATTCCTAGTCTCGGACTAGAGGACCTACTTGGTTTAAGTAGGGGGTTTTAGTGGATGGTTTGAAAAATCCTTAGTGAGGAGCAAAGGTAGTGGATTAGGCTTGGGTTAAGCCGAACCACTATAAATCTTTGTCTTGTGCACTCTATTTTCATTTGTTCTGTTAGCATTTTTATTCTTACTTATTTCACTTAATCATTCATAAGGTTTCAGATTTATTTTTCATTAAATGAGAGTGTTTCCTTTTCTCAAAAGAATTTTTTTTAAAATAACCAATTCACCCCCCTCTTGGTGTGTGCCATAGAACCTACTGTTCTAACAATTGGTATCAGAGCCTAACTCCTTATTTCAAGGTTTAACAACCTGAGGAGAGATCCATGGCTCTTAAGGAAGGTTATCCTACTAATGTGGCACCTTATTTTGATGGATCTTATTATGATTTTTGGAGAAAAAGGATTTGTATTTACTTGCAATCTATTGATTTTAATTTGTGGTATATTGTAGAAAAAGGATTTGTTTCAAAACCAAAATCCGTTTGGAGTGAAGATGATAAAAACAGTTTTGTTTTAAATATCAAAGCTATGAAAATTTTGCATCAAGCTTTACTTGAAAATGTTTATGCAAAAATTTCTAAGTGCTCTAGTGCTAAATAGATATTAAGTACTCTTGATTCTTTATATCTTTCTAACAAATGTTGTGAGCAAGTTGATGAAAATTCACAGGTTGAAAATTCATTGAATCATCAACAAATAAAGGAGAAAGGAAGTTCTCGTGCCTCTAGTGAAGAAAGCTCAAACATGTGTTTCATGGTAAATGAAGAAGAGGAGGTGACCTCTACTTCTACTCTTGTTATTGATATTGATCATGAGTCTAGTTCTTCATATGCTTATAATGATGACAGTGAGAATGATTTTTCAAATGAAGAGTTATTGAATGCTTTGAATGATTTATATGAAAATTTTGAAAAGCTATGTTTGAAAAATAAAACTGTTCAAATGAAATTAGATTTATTGTCAAAAGAATTGGAAGCATTAAAATCTAAGAATGAATATTTGATTACTTCCAATAAAGAATTTTTAAAGGACAAAGTTTTGGAAGAGTTTGAATTGAAATCCTCGAACAGTGCATCAAATGAGATATCCATTTTAAAAGAGGAGATTTCAAATTCTTGTGATCATGAAATAGGTGTTCAAAATTTTATTAGTCAAAGAGCTAATGTCAAAAGCTCACATTCACACACCTCTCATGATATTAAATGTTTTTATTGTTGCAAGAAAGGCCACATTGCATTTTGTTGTCCTTTTAAAAGAAAATCTGTAGTGACCCTAGATAGGGTCTGGAATTTTCATTAAACCAATTTAGGAAAATGGTAAGTTTGAATCATTTTAGAATTTTAATTATAAAAAAAATATATTCATAATTATGATTTATGGAATTTTGTGACTTGGGTTTTGTGTTAGGCCAAAGTTGATAATCGGTTTGGGCTTTAGCTTTGGGATGAGTCCAATTGAGATAACCCAGCTAAAAAAAATAAAAAAAAAAAAAAAAAAAGAAATACGTACACCTGAGTTGGCTACGTTTAATGTAGAGCAGCAGTGGCCAGTGGCCATTTTATTTTAAGCAATAGTGGAATTTTACACTGAGGATAATATGCTTTTGAGGTCATCTGTCGCCACTTAGGAGTTAAAGTTGCTAAAGGTGAGTCTTGTGGACGGCAGATTATCGGATCTCACATGGCTATTTCAGATCAGGGGTTCTGCGTGTGTGAAGAAGGTCTGAATTATCATTATTCCTGAGTCTCTGTGCGAGGGTAGGAGCAGACGGAAGTTGTTACTTTCATTGAGGTAATCTTTTTCCTTCCATAGAGGTTTCAAACATCAAGTATAAGTCTTAAGCCGGTTCATCTATGTCATTCGTATAGGCTGACATATTCATATATCAGAGGTGTGTGCTGAGGCTTGAGTTTCAAGTGTATATCAGTAAGGCAAGTATCCTATCTATTATCTTCCTTTGATTTAATTAGAATGCTAATCATCCTTTCATAGCAAGTTCTTTCTCCTTCATTAATTCTTCAATGCAAGTTCAAGTTCCTATTATTCTTCTGTAAGTTTTACATACACATATATATATACGTATGCCCAGTTATTGTAATTGTATATTTATATTTATTCATAAATCAGTTCAAACCCAATTTTTGCACTCAAGAAGTTTATTCTCTTCAGTTGGGATTGATCTTCCAACAATTCTTTCAGAATGGTGTAGCCTATATAGGATTTGTGAAGTGTATATATATATATATGCGTATAAATTGTATGAACGTTTATGGGCAAGATGTTAAATTGTAGCCCAGATGATATATGAATGATAAAATTAATTAATTAAGAAGGATAAGTTGATTAGCTATATGAGCAATCTAATCAAAGAATTTATCATGAGATCCAGAAATTATGAAAAGTTCAAATCAGTGAAATTTTGCTCATTTATGTGAAAATTTATAGCAGACATTCGAATGGTTCTTCCAGCCATTTGAATGCCTCTATATATATCATTTGAATGTTTTTCCAGCCATTCGGATACTTTGTTGATAAATCAATTAATTTTAGTAATTTTCTATTCATAAACCATCAAAATTAATCAGGCATTCGAATGCAAAGCAAAAGGATTCGAATTGATTTGTCATTTTACTGTTCCTAAGCCTGCAAAATTGGAAGGCATTCGAATGCTATAGTGATAGCATTCGAATGAATTGGTTTAATTTGCTGAGTACTGTAGTGGCATTCGAATGCTATAGTGAAGGCATTCGAATGGCTTGTTTAATCTTGCAAAATTTGTGCTGAATACTGTAGCGGGCACTGTAGCACTCGGGTACTGTAGCATCCGAATGCTTGTAAAGCATTCGAATGCCTTGATTGGGATTCGAATGCTTGAATAGTATGTAGTAAGGGATTCGAATGCTTGAATAGTACTGTAGCAGATGGCACTGTAGCGAGTACTGTAGCATCCGAATGAGAAAAATTTTATTTAAAATATATTGTTATCTAAATACTTTTCTAAAAAATTTCTATATTAAAATGATAAAAATCTAATATTCAAATAAGATTATTATTTTGCCATCAAACCCATTTACTTGAGAATAATACCGAAAATTCTTTTTCTTTAACTTGCATTTTTAAATGTGAGTAATATTTAAATGATAGAAAATAATTTTGCCTCTTAATTAAATGTTATGATTTAAATACCCGTTCATAAAATTAAATTATGATAATTCTTGCTCTAGAAATTTACAATGCTCATATACATTAAATGTTTATCCTAATACAACACTCCATAGCCAATAAATTGAGTCTAATTTAATCGTGGCTATATAAGAGGTAGAATTTAATCAAGATAAATACGCCATGAGTATGTCCAAAAGAACAATCCATAGAATTTCCATATCCTTGAATTTTAAGAATTGATCATTTCATATACATGGCCCTGAATGATTTCCAATATTCCTTAGTTAATCCTGAATAAGCAATTCATAATGCATAGCATGATTTTGCTTGATACTTCAATGTAATTATATGTGCACCCATTATGTATGAGCATTGAGCACGTTATTATGTGGAGCACTTCATATTGTGTGCGAGCATTTATTTGTGCATATTGCACTGAGGAGATCCCATGAGCTCGAGTTTGAGTCCGACTATCGATAGTTAGGGGCGTGTACAGCCCTAGTGAGTTATTTTATTTTGCTCCCAGAGTTATGGAGCGGGGTTGATACCCGAGAGATATATACATGTGTTTATTGCTTACCTTGCAGGTTCCAGCATCACGCAGGTATGAGATTTATTTTAGGCCTTGTGCCAAGATGTGTTGCATTGAGATATGTGGGCCTTAGTGCCAGTATATGCATACCTGCATGAGTTATACATTTACATCTTATTTAATCTGCAAATCAGTCTAAAAGTTGAGCATATTCAATATATCCCTCAATAGAATATCTATATCTTTCGGTCTATGACTAATTGACCTTCTTTATCAAGGGAATCAATTATTTCTCTCTATTTAGAGATGAGTCGGTCGAGTTCGAGTTTGAGATTTTCCTTGATTCTGCATTATCGTTTCTTCATTGCTTATTACTTGTTGAGTCTTGTGACTCACCTTGCTTTCTTCACCATTCCAGGTTCTAGAGATAAAGCACCTGAGGTTGGTCCTAGCAGTAGCAGTGGGGGACGCTAGTTTGTCTGTGTACGTGGGGCCTACTCATGCCTTAAGATCTTGGTGGTTGTTTGGTTTTATTTTATAGATGACTTTTATTCCGTTTGTTGAGGGATATGTCTTTCAGTTGCTAGTATTGGCTGAGTTGTATGCTGAGCTTATAGACTCAGCGAGATTATGTTATTTATCGGTCATGAGAGTTTGATTTTGTTTCCTTTGGTATTATTATTTGTTTTAATTTTTATGAATATAATGTGGCACCACCTCTTCCCTTGGCCTTAAGGGGAAAGGGGGGGCTACAAAATCAACTAGTGGTCCTAATTTGAAATGGATTCCTAAGGGAACTAAGGTGTCTACTGTTTCCAATATTAAACCCCAAGGATCCAAGCAAGTTTTGATACCTAAAAACTCTCATTTTAAGAGGAATGTGCATAAGGATAAGAAGCAAACAATCATCATAAAAAGGAAACAAAAATCCTTTGCTTCACATCCTAGCTATTGGTATCAATTTAGAAACAAAGGCTTTGAAAGAAATAGTCCACATAGGTTTAAACAAATTTGGGTTCCTAAGGAAGAGCTCTATGCTAACGATGGTGATCCCAAGGTGGTTTGGGCACCAAAGGCTTGTGGATAGGTATTTGTGCAGGTTGCTTGACATCCAAATGGGACTCAAAGTAAAATTTGTATGGATGTATCAAGCATGAAAAGAAAAGGAGGATGAAGGAGAAAATCAACTCCATTAGATTCTCATTTTACCAACCAAGAGTAAGAGATATTTAAATTTCATCCTTGGTGGTATATTTCTTTCCCTAAACTCTCTGTTTATAAGTTTTGATGATCTTGAGTTATAAGTGTAGCTTTATGATTTTGTTGAAAACTTATATTGATTTCTAAAATTAAGAGAGAGTTATAGTGTTGTGATATATGCATTGATTAAGGGGGAGAATAACATTTGTTGATATGTGCTGAAAAATGTGTTTGTGGTAAATGGCCTTAAACATATCTTGATCATTGTTACCGATTATGTGATATGAATCATAATAAATGCATTGATGCTAATTCTTGTAAGGTTACATGTATAAAAACCAATGAGACAAATAGTATGTTTTAATGCCAATTTATGCGAAGTATTTTCTCTCAAAACAAAGGAAATAGAGATTATAAGAAACAGGATAGAAATTGTACATAAACTTATTCTCATCTAGTAGAAGAGAAATGCCTAGTGTCATTCATCTCCCATCTATTTATCTATGGCATAATGAGCTAAGTCATGCAAATATGAATATGCTTCTATAATCTATCCAAACATGATCTTGTTGAGAAATTGCCTAAAGCTTTAATATGAAAAATATTTGTGAGGCATGCATGAAAGGCTAACAAATAAGTATATCATTTAAGCCTTCAAATAAAATCTCAACCTCTAGGTCTCTAATCTCAATCTATTTAGATCTCATTGGACCTATGAGAACCCAAAAGCTTAAAGTGAAAAACATTATATCCGTGTCATTGTAGATGACTATTCTAGGTATCTTGGGAAATATGTCTTGTATCTAAAAGTGAAACATTTAGCTTATTTGAAATATTTTCAAAAGATAAAAGTATATGTATTTCAAAAAAATTAGAAGCAATCATGAGGAGAATTTTTGAAATGAACAATTCAAGCACTATTGTGATGAAAATGGTATTGATTATTTTTTTGGTGCTAGAACAAAATGAGGTAGTTGAAAAGAAAGATAGATCTTTACAATAAATGGCTAGAATTGTGCTATGTGATAAAATTCCTTTTTAGTCTAAGCCATTAACACCTCATGCTATACATTGAATAGGATTTCTATAAAGCCTATCTTAAAGAAAACCCCTATGAGTTATGTAGAGAAAGAAAACCAAATATTCTATATTTTCATGTTTTTGGTAGTACATGTTTTATCCTTAACAATGGTAAAAACTCTTTAGGAAAGATTTGATGTTTAGAGTGATGAAAGAATTTTCTTAAGATATTCTACTCAAAGTAAAGCATATAGAGTATTTAATAATATGACTCTAACAGTAGAAGAATCTATTTCAGTTATCCTTAATTATGTGAGTATTGAATTTCCAAAACCTATGAAAGGTGGTGATGAAGAATTAGGATAAAAATCTGAAAAATTCTCTTTAGATCAAAAGAAATCAAATCTATCAAAGGATAATATGCTAATATATCTTATGAAGAAGGAGAATCATCATTTTTAAGAGAAAATATGTGCAAGATAATGAGATCATAGAAGATCCTTTTAAAGAAATAAAGACTAGATCATTTATTTAGAATGAATGTAAATTTGCAACCTTCTTATCTCAAATAGAAATATCATAAACAAAAACTTCTATTTCAAAATCTTCATATCTATATTTCGAAACTTGTTTCTCTGCATTTCAAATCTAGGTTTATGACTTGCAAAAAGGGATTGTCTTTATACGGTTGATACCTCATCGTGCCATTTCAAGGTCTTGAGGTTTAACAAAGCCGTGGCCTTCACCGGTGACATTCCTTCATTTGAAAAAGATTTAAAAAAAAAATTATCATTATTCTTTTCAAATTTCCCACACTCTTATAGAAATTCTTATTTCCATTCTCAAACCAAATGGGTGTTTAGAGAAGGCTAGATTAGTATCATAAGAGTTTAGTCAAGAAAAAGGGGAAGATCATGATGAAACCTATGCTCCCATAGCAAGACTAGAATCCATAAGAATGTTGTTGGCATTGCATACCACAAATCCTTTAAGCTACATAAAGAATGTCAAGAGTGCATCTTTAAATGGTTATAAATGAGAAAATGTGTTGCTTTATTTCTCAAATAAAACCCAAAAATATTAAGGAAGCTCTAATGGATGAAAATTGGTTTATGGCTATGCAAGAAGGGCTAAATAAATTTGAAAGAAGTGGTGTATGCAAATTGGTTCCAAGACCTAAGGATCACTCAATCATAGTAACCAAAAGGGTCTTATAAACAAAATTAGAATTAAATCTAGATTAATAGCTAAAGGGTACAATCAAGAAAAATGAATCAAGTATAATGAGTCTTATGCCCTAGTAGCTAAGTTAGAAGCATTGAGAATATTATAGGCATGTGCATGTCATAAGAAGTTTAAGCTATTTCAAATGAATATTGAAAGTGCATTTTTGAATAGTTAAAAATGAGGAAGTATATGTAGATAAATTCTCTTGGTTTTGAGAATTCTCAATGAAAGGATCATATGTTCAAATTTTCAAAGGAAGTATATTGTTTAAAACAAGCTCCTATGTCATGGTATGGAAGTCCTAGCAAGTTTGTTCTAGAAGAAAACCTTAAAAGAGCTCAAATAGATATAACATTGCTTCTAAGCCTCATAACAAGGACATTTTATGAATCTACAAATGATTTATGCAGCATCTTCAAATAAATTCCTATGAATGGCTATGCATTTGATCTAGTGCTTTGATTGTTGAAATATGAGTGATTACTTTGAAAGATATAGATTGACTCTAATATGATCATGAGTATGCAATATGGTATGAAAAATTTTCAATATTTAGCATCTCATGAATAAGGTTTCTTTGATATATATATATATATATGACATGTGCTCAAAAATTATGTTTGATATTAATTATGTTATCTTAAGGGGGAGCTATCTCTAGTTGTTATAAAAGAAGCATTGAAAGAGTCTTGTGATTTGTGAAATCGTTTGAAATGTTTTTATTTAAAAATGATGTTTTTCAAACTATTGTTGGGGGAGAGATATGCATTGGGGGAGTTATATGTATCATTGCTTGGTAGAATTATCTCCAACTCATTTCTATTGAAAAAAAAAAAATTGGTCTAAGGGGGAGATTATTTCTTTTAAGATATACCTTTTTGATTTATGACAAAAAGGGGGAGAGATATATGTTGAAATTGATTTTAAGTTTTGTCATCATCAAAAAGGGGGAGATTGATATTTTACTCTTGTGTTTAGTTTTGATGATGAAAAATTTCAAATGATTTTTATTCTCTCTCAATCAAAGCATATGGTTTGGAAACAAAAATCAATTTCAAAGTGCTTTGTTAAAATGATCTATGATCTTTTATATTAGTTAGAGATTAGCATAAAAAAGTTTTAAGATCTAAAAAGAATCTCCTTGAAATCGTTGGTCAAAATAATTCTAAGGCAAAAGACCAACTAGAACATGTTTTTGAAAGTGTGTTCATTTTAGAAAACTATCTCTTGGTAATGAAATGGTTTTGATAAATGTCTATATGAATGGTTTTGAGAAATGACTATATGAAAATCAATTTCTACTATGTGGATTATATGAATGAGAAAATACATTTTTAGTATATAAGTCTTAAAGCAAGATATGAAATCCTTTTGAAGAAATATTGACTATGGTTGAAAGAATAATTTGCTTCAAATTATACTTTTGATAATCTCAACTTGCTTTAAAGATAATCAAAATGAGTTTTTAAAGAATCGAATAAGGATGTATTGAAAATTCAAGTTTTTCTAAAGAATAGTCGACTATTTTTTATTTTCTGTCGACTATTTAAGCATCTGTCGACTATCGAGTAAAAATAGTCGACTATGCCTTCTGATCTGTCGACTATTTTTGTTCATAAGTTTTAAAAATTTCTTCATATTTCAGCATCTGTCGACTATTGGAATGTGTCTGTCGACTATTGGATTTTTGTGTTATAAAATAGTCGACTATTCGTTTTGTCTGTCGACTATTTCTTGCTTTAGTTATAAAATAGTCGACTATTCGTTTTGTCTGTCGACTATTTCTTGCTTTACATATAAAAATAGTCAACTATGTATTTCTTCTGTCGACTATTTCTTTTTGTAAAAAGTTCCAACGGTTATTTTTTCAAATCCCAACGGCTCCAAACGGCTATATTTCTCTTCAACTTCGTGGGACACTTATATATACATGTCATAGATGATCAAGAGAAGGCTAATGGACGGAAACGAGATGATCTAAATATTACAAAATATTTTGCTCGTGCTTACAGTGTACTCTGTGCTTTCATTGTTATATTTTTCTATGCAAGGCTTTGTTCTATCATTGTAAATCTATTCTTAAGCCTTGTTTTCATTGTGAGAGAACTTGTAACTAAGAGTGTTAACTCTTAGCTTCTCTCTTTCATTTGTATCGTTGTTATTTTCCTAGCTTGTGTAGCTAGAGAGCCCATTTGAGTGGGAGGTTGTAATTCCTAGTCTCGGACTAGAGGACCTACTTGGTTTAAGTAGGGGGTTTTAGTGGATGGTTTGAAAAATCCTTAGTGAGGAGCTAAGGTAGTGGATTAGGCTTGGGTTAAGTCGAACCACTATAAATCTTTGTCTTGTGCACTCTATTTTCATTTGTTCTGTTAGCATTTTTATTCTTACTTATTTCACTTAATCATTCATAAGGTTTCAGATTTATTTTTCATCAAACGAGAGTGTTTCCTTTTCTCAAAAGAATTTTTTTTAAAATAACCAATTCACCCCCTCTTGGTGTGTGCCATAGAACCTACTGTTCTAACAGAATCGTCATAGGAGACTTCAGGGAACTCATCGGAACCTTTAAGAGACTTTGATTTTATAAGTAAAACAACGCTGAAGTGGTTTCGGGTTGAAACGGAAGGATTTACGATCAAATCATTCATTTAGGTCTAAGTATAATTTTCTAATTTTGCCTGAGGGAGGTCGAAAAGGTAATTTTTCTAAGTTTTCAAGGGTGAAATGAAGAGCCTAGAACTTGTGGGTCCTAGTAGCATTGTTGGATAAATCAGGGGCTTCAAGGAAAGGGCCAAAATGCAAAAGGAAATTGAGATGGGGTGAAAGTGTAATAAACAAAAGTTACAATGTGAACACTGCCATGGGCGATGGTTGTCCCATCGCCGATTTCGATCGAGAGAGGTTGTTTCTAGGCAAGGCGAGGCTGTCTAGGGCCAACAAGGCCTAAGCCGAGAATTAAAAGCTAAGCCTTAGTCGATGATTAGCCATGAGGTGGCCAGTTTTTGGCTATAAATATGGGTCGAAGGCTTCATGTTTTGGGCATCAAATTTGTCTATTTTTTTTAGTGTTTTTGAAAGAATTGATAGAAGGCTTTTGTTCTTGAGGCATAGAAGGTTGTTTCTGAAGTTTTTAGTGGGTTTTTGTGAGGTTTTAAAGGTGTTTCGAGAGCTTGGCTGAAAAATCGAACAGTCGCCGGAACCGGACCTATAACCAACTTTTTGGGGTATTTTTCGATGGTGTTTCGGGCCAAGGAGGGTACCCCTAAGATCGACTTAAGAAAGGCTTCAAGGGGGTGTGATCAAATCGGCCATCGGAGCAATCTCCGGCGATAGAAGCTAAAGAAGACAATTGGCGAGTGAGCTGCACACGCCATCCTTCACTTGTAGACACGCCCCAGGCACGTGAGAACGTGTGAGACTAAGGGTAATTTTGAAATTTCTTATGTTATTTTTCTAAAATTATTTTATGATTTATGATGGAGAAAATTTAAAAAAATACTTGAGGAAGTATTTATTTTGAAATTTTTTAGGGAAAAATAGGGAGAAAATAGGTGGAAATTATGAAGAAAATAAGAAAAATGGATTTTGATATTTCTTTGAATGAATAGGATGTCTAGGGTACATTAAGGCTCGAGATTGAGCAATAGTACGGTTGTTTGAGGCTTGGCATGACATTTGAGGTTGACATGTATATCGAGGCATTCTGAAATTGTTCGAGGTAAGTGTTCTTACTTAAAAACTTGGTTTATTGTGAGGGATTCTATCATAAATACTTGGTTTTGATTCTACCTAAACTTGATTTAATTACATGCAAAGGGTTTTGTTGCATGTGAATGGTTTTAACCTATGATGGTTCTTTTCATGTGGGAAGTTCGTCCCAAAGAGTTTTGTGAATGTGCATTGAATTGTGTGTATTAAATTATGTACATGGAAATGTTATTTTGCATCGAATCATGGCATGTGGCATTGGCATGCTTTTGTGTTGTCCATGTGGGATGTCAACCTGGGATGTTGTCCGGATAATGTAGCCGTAATTCCCCAAGTATTTGTTGGAACAACGTATAGCGATATTTCGTGTCGTGTGTGTGCATCGGGAT
The DNA here is from genome assembly GCA_036245055.1 of Diospyros kaki. Taxonomy (NCBI): domain Eukaryota; kingdom Viridiplantae; phylum Streptophyta; class Magnoliopsida; order Ericales; family Ebenaceae; genus Diospyros; species Diospyros kaki. The sequence goes on from BSEG01000009.1 coordinate 12,854,047, forward strand.
GAGTACCTAGGGTTCCGTACCGGGCTGGGTGGCCAAGGAAGTTACACTAAGATGACTAGTTGTGCATGTGGGACTGGGATGTCAACTTGTGACGTGGTACTTGAGTGATAGTACTAGGGAAGCGTGCCAAGAGAAAATGCTCACTTGTGATGGGGGCTGAAAGTGAACACCACTCTGGCGGTCGATAAGTGGTGAGATTGAGAGTGGACACCATTCCGGATTGGCTTAAGCGGCGGGGCTACGAGTGGATACCACCCTAGATGTCTTTAAGTGATAGCATTATTTCTAAGGTGGACGTGGATTCGCAGGGATAGTGTTGATTATCTTGTGGCCAGAGTTTGTGTTGACGTGATCCAATATGCTTTTGAGTGGAAACGTAATGCCTGACATGATAGTGGAGTGATACTCGAGTTCATGCATCAAGGTTATTGCTCTTAAACTAGGACTGTGTTATACCAATGTGTCGATGTAGTTGTGTTTCCTTTAGAGATATTGTATTTTCCTCAGTTAAGGTTAAGTGTTGTGTGGGATTCTCTTGGGCGGGGGACACATCAGGGATATGTCAGTTTTGTTTCATGTCTTGCATACATTCATGATATTGTTTTGAACTCTCATTTAGATGATTCAGCATCTTATTTTGGACTTTGTCCCTGAAATATTTAACGTTTCAGGTGAAAGCAGCGATGCCAAAGGAAAAGGAATTGCCGAGGAGTGACGGCGATTTGTAGGTGGTTCGTAGCATGACTTTTTTATTATGATGTATTTTATTTAAATGATGTCATGTTAAACGATTGTACGATATTTTGAATAAAATGGTTTCGGTTATATATCATTTGAGGTTTCGATCTACCTTTTGTATTTATGATGATATTACATATCTTAGGTTACTGATTTTAACTTTGATATATTGATAAAGTACAACGTGATTGTCGAGGAATGATTTATGTTATGTATTAGTGAAAAAAATATATATTTCCAAAATCATAAGTTATTTAAACACACAAGAAAAGCGAGACGTTACACGTGCCAATCTATAGACTTCCTTATTTATATATATGTGCATATTAATTTTAAGGAGATCCTGCTCCCACCATGGTTTGAACCTACAACCTACCACCTTGCTCTTGCGTAAGTAACCACCAAGTTGCCAAGTTCCTCAATTATATGATACACAACAATTAATTATATATTAATCCATCTCCCAATTTTTTTAAGAAATTCTACAAATTTCCAATCACTTATCCATTCAAAAATACAATTAATTTAATGTCCTCCATTAATTTCTTAAAATAAAAAATATTCAATAAATCATAAATAAACATATCGTTACACGAATAACACAAAAAGTATTAGTTGAGTAAACTATTGATTTTGATGGAATTCTATTTTTTAAAATACATGATTATTTTAAAATTCATCCATGATATTTTCATATAGAATCTGAGTCTTTCTTTTGCATACATCCTTGAAAAGAAGTTTTCAAGGGAAATTGCTTCTTTTTTTTTTTTTATTACTGGCTTCAAACTAGGACATTGTAATGAATTACCCTATTTCATTCATAAAATACAATGTTTCTTATTATCTTGATTTGATTTTAATTATTTAATTTTGATGATGTTTACATGAAATCTTTACCTTGAACTTGCAAAGAGTTTTATGCATTTATTGGGGAGGAGTTCCTGTAAGTATTTAGTTACTGTTTTACACTTGAAATTTTTGGATAAATTTAATTTACTTTCTCTTAAACTAACATTCGTTTCAATTTTTTAATTAAAAGAGCCAATATTTAGATTTTTTTTTTTCATTTTAAGAAAGATATGACATAAGTTTAAAAGACTTATTTTTTAAATAAAGATAATTAAGCATTTAGAAAAAAAAATTGAGAGGTTGCCACGTGGCAACATAGTATTTGACGAGAAAATACTTAAAAAGAGAAGACTGTTATGTGAGTACAAAAATCTTTTGAAGTGAAAGAACTTTAATATATTATATATATAGACATAAGTTATTTATGAATGATTAAGTAAAAGAAACATACTGTTTATCCTTCCATTACTCATTTAATACTGTATTAAGTGCCATGATATGCATTTTTAGCTAATTTACATTTTTAGTAAGTGTCATGATTTACAATTATATATATATAATATACATACTTGTATTATTGGCTAATTTATTATTATATTTAAATTTTCCAAATTATTACAACAAATTTGGCCAAAAACTTGAAAATATGAATACTTATTGCTTTATTTCTTTCTTTTCCTCCCTCCTTATCTTGATGGAATTATGCAATCCCATCACAATAGGGTTGTAACAATTCCTTAAATGTACCCAACCCTATACATTCTCAACTAATACACTTGCAACCAAGATAACTTCAATTTAACCGCTAAGAGTTCAATTCTTCCCTCGTCACTATGCTAGACTCAAATTGCACAAGTAATTGTATTTCTTTATATATTCCTTCTATTTCTTACCCCCCCCCCCCAAAAAAAAAAAAAAAAAAAAACTCCCCTTCTACAAAATTAATTAATTCATTCATAAATTTTAGAAGGCTCCTGATATTTTTTATAGTGCAACCACAAGCATCTAAATAACATTTAAGTAACTGAGCCTGGGCAATAGAACAGAGGTTGTCTGAGTCGATGATAAGCTAATTAAGAACGCCCCCCCATTAGGTGATAGTCCAATAGTTGGAAGCTCGAGAAGTCTTGAGTTCAAGACTCTTAATTTGGTACAGAAAAAGAATCATTGCTCTTTATTGGCTTGGCTGCCCATTTTGGGCAATGGCTAACTATGGTACGTTCTCCTTCCGTACAGGTTGTCTCAGCAATTACAATCACATATTATATCTATCATCCATTGGATCACAATTACAACCAAACCAAACCACGCACACAGTGTAACCATATGCATATTTAGAGGAGAAAAAGGTCCAAACACTATATGCAATGGCAGCATAGATGGAACAAAAACTGATTGCCAAAACATCAATTTCAGTCCAACCATATCATATGCTTCTCAGCCTTGTAATAATAGTTAAAAAGGATGAACACCATTCACATGACTATAGCCGAGAGGAAGCATCTTTTCCCAATGGCCCCCAAATTGGTAGCTTGCCATCCTCGGCCTTCCTCGTACCGTTCAACCTGCCATTTTATTTTATTGGGTACAAAAGGTCAGTTTGACAATATTTGTGTGTCTGCATAAAGCGGGTAAACACAAGAACACATACAGTTTCTAAAATGCTTTCCCCGTTGTCCACCCCTCCAATTGTGTATATTGATCCCCTAAAAACAGCAGTAGCAAAATATCCCCTGGCTTGGTTCATTGGCTCCTCAGTTATCCATGAACCAAGACGAGGGTCAAAAATTTCAACGTTTGGAACCATTGCAGTTCCATTGTAACCACCGATAGCATATCTGCAAAAAGGTGCGGCCATCATATAATTTCAACCCTGGGTATCAGCTTACTTTGGTTTTGGTGTTTTGCAACATAGTCTCGAAAAAATACAATTCCCCTTAGGTTATCTAAACAAAACTTGAAGATAATGACAACTTGGAATGAAAACATAAACATTTAGGGGCTGTTTGGTTGTGGAAAAAGCTCCAGGTCTCTGTTTACAGTAACTTTCATTTTCATTCACAAAAATGAAAACTTTAACATGTTTGATACCTTTGATTTCTTCTCAACTTTTTTATTTTTTTTTTTTTCCTCTCCCTTCTTCTACTGTTGGTGGAGTTGCTAACCCCTGGCTCTACTGGTGATCGTGTTCGATGACTCGACCTCTCTAGGAGTCACCAGTGACGGAAATAGTAGGGGAGGGGTTAGAAAGTGAAAACAAAATAAAAAAATAAAAAAAAAAAGAAGTGGAAAAGCCTTGTTTATTGCTTTCATTTTTCCCAAAAAAAATCAAAAATTTAAGTTTTTGTAAACAAAAATATGTAATTAAACATCTGTCCTATTTCTCTTTCAAAATAAACAAAAATAGGAAGCTCAAACTGAAAGCCTTACCAAACTGGCCCTTATTTTAGTAGGGTCCGAAATTTCTAAGAGCCAGTGTCACAATGCCATATTCAGTAAATAGCTGATGGGTGAAATGGTTGTCAATGTAAAGAGATTGACTTACATCTTTTCATTCAGAACTGCCAGTGAATGGCATGCCCTCTGTATGTTCATACTCCCAATTCTAATCCATGAATGTTCTCTGGGGTCAAACCTTTCAGCAGACCTGAATAAAAAAATGTCTTAAGACTGCTGATAACAAAATGCTACTGGAGAATGGTTCATTTGACAATAGCTACATATCTAAAGATTCAGTTTTTATCATTTTCCTCCACACAGTGATTGGAGATGCCAAGAAATTTTCTACCTAAATTAAAAAAATAAGTTAAATGAGCCCACAATCAAGATAAACTCCTCATTTCAGCAAGAGTGATATTCTAATACCTAGTCAACTAGGGTTAAACAGTGAAGAAGCTATATTGGCCTGTATCAGACTTAATAGTTTGCTTCAATAAATCTGAATCTCTGCACAATCTACACATGCTAAATCTGTTTTAACTACAAATGCAACATACATGGAAAAAAAAAAAAAAAACTACAAATACTGAACAAGAATTGATATGGAAGATATGGAAACTAGATGATGAGCAGCACTGATTTTTTTTGGGCCAAGGAACAGGACTGATAATTTTCACAAAGCCACTATATGGTACATGCACATTTTTGTCTGTCAATAGGACTGCATGCATACAAGTTCAATAGGATAAAGTGGGTTTGAGATCTTACTTTAGGTACATTCCATTGAAGCCACCAACTGCATATAGTGCACCATTAAGTTCTGCTGCAGCAAGAGCAAATCTCTGGAAAAACAACATAATAATTCCAGCAGCCTACAAGTTAAATTACTACTTAAAGCTTCACAACTTAAATGTAAAATTGCTACACCCAAAACATGCAGAAGGCAAACATAAAAAACAATGGTTGAATGACAAAATATCCTGGCACCTAGAGAAGGCTATTTTACTTGAAGTCATCGAGGACCAGTCCCAGCTCATCCTAATTGGGGCAGGATCAACACTATTTGATTGAATTTGAGACTGAGATTGGGAATTTCCTAAACCTTTAGGTGAGAATGAGGCCGGCTTGATATATGGATCCACAGCCCCAAAACATGCCTTGCCTTACCTTAGGCAGTACATAAAATTACAAATATACTCATTATATGTAATATCATTAGGGCTTCATTCAGATCTGATCTCTCCTCTCGGTCAATCACTTTACTCAGTCCTCTCCTATGTCAACAAATTTGAAAATCTAAGATCACTAAGTATAATTGTTCTCTAGTTATAGATCTGAGTTCTGTCCTTTCATTAAAAGATCTGAGTCTTGCTCAATCCTCTCCTTTCTGTATCTCACTTTTTCTTCCTCCTCTCCAGCTGACTGTGCAGAGACTTTCATCTTTTTTCTGACTCTCTAAAATTTGTCTCCTTCGCCTTCTCTTCCATGGCTTGCCAGATTAGTCATCCTCATATTGTCACCCTTTTTCTTCTTCTTACCAAACTATCAACTAATTTCTAGACACTGTCTTTCCTTTTTCTTCTCAGCTTGCCAGCTGATTGTCAACCTGTATATTTGCCTCCATTTTTTCTCTCCTTCTATATCTTTGGTTGCCTAGCTTGGGATCTATTGTAACACCCCACTTTTCTCGAGCGTGGCATTAATTTGGGATTTCAGTAATATTTTTTTTTTCAACATACACTCATCAAAAATCATTTCCAACAATCTCGTTCTACCTTATCAGCATATCAAACTTAATAATCAATAATTTAAAATAGGTAATCATCACATATGTGGAAGCAAGATCGAAACCTCAATGATACATGACCGTCAATCCCTTATTTATAACCAAGTAACTGTATCAATGTTCAACATGACATCATCAAAATAATATACATAATAACTAAATGTCTCGCACACAGTCAAAGACCTACTAAAGATCTAATATAGCGGCTACATCTCGATCACCTCTTTTCCCTTGACGTCGTTGCTTTCACATGGAACGTTTGAATATTTTAGGGACAAAATACAAATTAGATGTTGAATCATCTAAGTGAGAGTTCAAACCATCTTCATGAAATAAATGCAAGACCATGAACAAACTAAAATATCCCAACATGTCCCAATCCAAGAGAATCCTAACAGCGCTTAACCCATACCACAAAGAAAAAACAATCTCTCTAAAGGCAACACAACCACATCGACACATTAACATAACATAATCCTGCTTAAGAGGGGGCAACATCAACACATGAACCCGAGTATCACCCCACTATCATGTCAAGTATTATGTTCCCAATCAAAAGCATTTCGGATCTCAACACAACCCTGGTCATAAGAGGATCACACCAACACTATCCCCAAAATCAACGTTCACATTGACAACAATGCTATTTCTCAAAGGCATATCTGTGGTGTCCACCTCAGCCCCGTCACAAGTAGGTCACATAGTATTAATCCTTGGCACGCATCCCGAGTGCTATCACTCAACGCTTTACCCTAGGTTGACATCTCACATCCCATATGGACAACACATAAACATGCCAATGCCACTATCACATACCATGCATCATATAAAATCAACATTCCAATGCATGTATTTTCACACACAAAACTAAATGCACAGGCATAAAACTTTTTGGGATGAACCTCTCACATGAAAATAACCATTCAAAAGTTAAATCATTTGCATGGAATCAAATCAAGTATAGGGTCGAACCACCCACAATAAACTAAGTTTGAAGTAGAAACTCTCACCTTGAACGTAACTCAGATTATCTCGATTCTCCTGCCCAACCTCGATTTTCGTGCCAAGCCTCAATTAATCGTACTATTACTTAACCTTGAGGCTTAACGATCCCTAGACATCATATTCATTCAAATGAATATCAATATCTATTTTTTTCCATAATTTCCTCATAATTTTCCTCCATTTTCTTCCTATTTTTCCCTTAAAAATTCCAGAATAAATACCTGCTCAAACATTTTCTCAAATTTTCTTCCACCATAAATCATAAAATAATTTCTAGCAAATTTCTAACAAAAAATCCAAAAGAAAATACCTCAGCATGCGCTAGCCATGCGCCTGGCGCGTGAAGACCCACGCGTGTACTGCACGCGTCGGTTGTCTTCTCAGGCGAGCCCCTTGCTGCCGACAATCAAAAATTTTTCCCGATCACACCACCTTGTAGACCTTTTCAAGTCTGTCACGATGGTGCTTTCCTTTGCTCGAAACACCAACCGAAAGGCCCTCAATCGGTCGTTTAAAGCCTCGGCTCCGACGATCACTGCAACTTCCGACCAAGCTTTGAAACCCATTCAAACTCGCACCAAAATGCACTAAATGCTCCAAACATTCTCCCCATGCACCAAGGGACAAAAGCCCTTTATCCACACTCTCAAACACTCTCCAAAACGCAAGCAATTTGAAGCCCAAACTTATGGAAAACCCTCAGTTTTAAACTCTTATTTATAGGCGTTTCTGACCCTCTCTCCGATCAATCAGCAGCCAAAGTTTGATCACCAAGTTGCCTCAGCCATGATAGCCATATTCCTGGCACCCTACGGCCGTCCCATCATCGGAAAAGTGGACTTTCAATGGTGGTAGTGCGGCGGCCACTTCTTCTTGTGTTCACACAGCAATTTTGCAAATTACACTTCCACCCCCAAGCTTCTTCCAAATTCCATTTTGGCCCTCATTTCAAGTCCTTAAACTTTGATGTTTTACCATATGAACCCCTAAGTCCCATGTTTCTCAATTGGCGCAACAAATTTGAAAAAATATCATTTTCAACCCCTTTTCAACTAGAATAAAAAATTACACTTAGGCCCAAATATATGCAAGATCACGTTTTGGCCACGAATCCTTTTGTTTCATTCTGAAACCACTTCACGGTTGTTCCTTATACAAAATATGAACCTTCTTAGGGTTCCGTTGACTTCCTGAAAGTCTCTTACCATCATTCAATTTTTCAGTTTGAATCATAATTGTACCGAAAACTGTCTCCAATTTAATTACTTTCGATGTCACAAATCTCATCTTGAGACGCTCGTCCATGACATACCTTTTCCTTAGGTATTCACGTTTCGGGGTACTCCCTTCCATTCATTCGGTCATTAATTAACTAAATCCTCAAATCGATTTGCAGTTTCTTGAACTACGAAATACGGGGTGTTATATCTATAATCCTGGTGCTAATTACAGTTGCACTCATTTCTTTTTTTAAGTAATTATTTATTTTTTATTTATAAGATCTCATTAAGTTAGGTTTAAAGACAAAATTGGGACAACAATGAAGGTTTGCGGATATTTGATCCCTATTGGGGGTGAGGATGGGATTTGAATTTTCTACCTTGACAAAATGGGGAAATCAAGGTTCAAGTTGGAATTGGGGCATTAGAGTTAGCTATGGGTGAGTAACTGCCAGGGGCCAAACTACTCTACCTCTAATTAACCAAATATTTATGCGTAGGAATAAACCCAAGACTGAATAGGGTTATTTCTATTCCTATTTTTTATTAGAATAGGATTATTTCTATTCCTAATTTCAATCAATTTCTTATTACTTTTAGGAGTTTGTTTTCATGTTGGATTAGGAGATTGCAATTAGTTGCTATTTGTCTCTTAGTAGGAGTCTTTTAGGGTTTGATTATAAATATTCTCTTGTAGTTGATTAGAAAGCAATAAGAATAATTTTACAGCATACTTGGTGTGCAAGTGATCGAAGGGTTCTCTCTAACAAGTCCTAATTTCAACGTAGGTCGACAGGGACGAAAGTCTTTGAAGGGATTAGCTTTTGATCTAGCTAATCCCCCGTGGACTCAATCTGTTAACAAATTGATATCAGAACCAGCCATGGGCAACAATAGTTTCCGACAGGCTTTTGATGAATCCATGAAGCAGTACAGCGAGAATGTGCACAGGTGAGAAGAATACCAAGCGATTGATATAGCAAAATGGGAGCGAATGTCAACTCAGATATAGATAGTTATGTGCAACATGGACGCCATGAAGAGGAGTTCCACAGCGTTAGGTACAGGGGAGGCTAGTGTGCCTCGGCCAAGACAGCAACATCAAAAAATCACCAGGGGTGTTGGTGTAGGAGGAGGATTTGTGCCACAATATACTAAGTTGGATTTCCCTTGTTATAGTGGTGAGAAGGATCCCTTAACTTGGCTAAATTAGTGTGAGCACTTCTTCTGGCACTAACGGACTGTAGAAGAGGAAAAGAAGCCTTTGACCTGGAAGGAGAGGAACAGATTTGGTTCTTGAATTTTGAAGAGGAAGTTTCGACATTAATCTACGCAGAATTCAAGGAAAACAACAACAATCGATTCGGCCCCCTAGTTCAACGAAGCAGATTCAGAGAGCCATCCAAATTGAAACAAATAGGATAAATGGTGGACTATCAATGGAGATTTGAGCAATTGTTGGCTAGATTGGAGAAGATGACCAAATCACAAGAGGTTGAGATGTACGTCAGTGGTTTGCAAGGATCAATATGGATTGATGTAGAAGTACAACCACCTCAGAGCCTGGCAATGGCTATGTGATTGGCCAAAATTTATGAACAAAAGAATGGTGAGTCCAAACTGGTTATGGGGAATTTCCTAGAGAGACCACAACCTAGTAACCAGTTGACTGCACCAAGATCTACTACCCTTCCCAGGCAGAGGCTGACATGCGTAGAGATGGTAGAACACTGCGCCAAAGGCCTGTGTTTTAATTATGACAAGTTGTTCACATCAAACCACCATTGTAAGCGCTTTACAACAGTGGTTTTGCATTGAGCTGGTTGTGGAAGAGGACAACGAACCGAAGGAGGAAGTGGAGTTTTACCAGAGCATAACATATCATTACATGCAATTACAAGTGTGACAACTTCTCAAACTATGCAGGTCAAGGCTAAGGTAACAGGGATTCTAGTTCTAATTCTTATTGAGTCGGGCAGCACTAGTAGTTTTGTGTGTTCTACATTAGCAACACACTTGACAGCGTTCCTAGAGGGCAAATACAGATTTTCGATCATGGTGGCTAATGGCGAGCAATGAGCATCGGGTTGTCCAGACAGGTTGAATTTACAGTGGGATAACGGGCATTCAAGGCTGATTTGTTTGTTCTCCGTTTAGGAGGGTTTGATGTTGTTTTAGGGGTGAATTGGCTAAGTACGTTGGGCAAAATTGAATGGGATTTCATGCACATGACCATGGTGTTTCAACAAGGTGACTAGGTCATGTGGTTGCAAGGATTTGTTGATTCAGCTTAGGAGGGAGCAACTCGTTTCCATCCCATAAAATGTACAAAAGGCTATTATTATATTAATGGAAGATATTATGTGTGAATAGATAATGTTGAAATTGTATGTGCTTCCTTATTTGGTTGAATACAAAGAGCTCTTGCAGATAAGCTTCCAAGAAAAAGGGAAGCAAAAAGATGCACAAGAAACTTCAAGTAAATTGGTATTTATGTACCCCAAGATTTATAGGAATTACCTTCCGTACCATTGACGGTTTAGAAATCCAGTGTCCACCATCTATATCAAACATTTCTACATCAGCAAAGCTTTCAACCCCATCTCGACCACCAATTGCAAAAATTTGGTTATTTAGAGTAGCACCAGCTAAACTACCCTTTTTGACTTTCAATGATGGACGCACAGTCCACTGGTTATTGGCTGGATCATATGATTCAACTTCACAAAAAGAGCAAATATTGACAAAGTTAGCGATATAAATATTATGTACCACAGCCACCCACCCATCCATACACACAAACACACATACATAGAGCAAGAGAAGTGCAAGCTAATACCTGTGTCATGCCATGAGCTACCATCTCTACCACCAAATATCCAAAACTCATCTTTCAATATTGCAACAGCGGCATAAGAACGAACGAAGTTCATCGGCTTTAAAGGCTTTATCACATCATGCATTGGAGAGTAGGAATCCAATGTCGATAACCATGTAACACCATCATATCCTCCCATAAGAAATATCAAATCATCAATTGACTCTGTATTCATTTCATCAATTTTTGTCGTGAAAGGAAGTGACTTTGATTCCAAAATCGCACACTTTTTTTTGAGAGATTCAATTTCTTTATTTGCCTTAACCTGCGGAGGCCAATATGAAGCTTTTATGTTAGGACCGTGTATGAATAAGAATTTATGTAATGGAAAGAGGCGGCGAATCCTCTTATATATGAACAACCCATGTTTGATTCTTGAAATTAATGTATTTTTCTCATCAATAATAAATGATGGAAAGTAAACTAGACAAACACACTTGGTAGATCTTTTTGGGTTCGTGCCAAACTACTTGCATCCATGAATCTTATTATGCTATGTATGCGTACTTGCACCAACCAACTAGTGTTTTATCCACAAAAATTGGAACCCAACCAAATTTACCATGCCATGTCCATGGCACTTAACATAAATAGTCTAGACTCTCTCCAGGTCACAGGAATGAGAATAGAGTCTAATCTAATGTCTGTTATGCTGTGAAAAATAGTCCAGACTCTCTAGGTCTCAAGATTGCATTTCACCTAAAAAGCGAATGCAAATCACAAGAAAGGAGGCTCTAATAATGGCCAAATTTTCTTAAACCAATGGAAGGAATCACATGGTGGTCAATAGATTTTCCTAACTGCTAAAATTATGCATAACATTCAAAAATGATGATCCCATGATGTTCCACCAGGAGCTCCTTGAAAATGTAACTATTAAAGAACAAAGAACCATGCAAATGCAAATGCTTTTCTATTGGTTATCTATAGCAGCAGCTAAAATTGCAGAAATTTGACTTTTATCCAATGATTCAAAAACCAAACCAGATATTGAACCAGAAAAAGAGAGGGTCAAGTGTCAATGGCTGGACTAATCCCAATGTACCTTTATTAAATAAATAAATATATAATAAATAAAATACATATCATTTATAAATTACTTTTAAATTTTAGGTTTTCAATTATTTCAAAAAAATGATAGTTAAAAAATATTTTCATCTCTATTTTCTAAAAATAATAAAAATATTACCACTAATTTTAATATTATCATAAAAATAAAAGTTACTTTGACATTTAGATTTTTTCTATGACATAAATATTTATTATTTACTTTTTAGTTTCACATCTTTTTTTTTTGGGTGCTATTTTACATGTATTTTCAATTAGGATTGAGATGTGAATGAAACATCACATCACACAACTATGCAGTATCTTCTCTATGGGTGCTCCAGTTATCCCTATTGTTGATGCATTGAGACTTTCCTCAGTGTCATAGCAGATTTCATGGAGGGAATTAGCTGTCAATATACTTTTTTTTTTTATTTTGTTTAATGTTTTAGTCGATCAATTTATTTGTTGTACAAGCAAAATAGTTGGATAAAGTTAGGAATGTTGGTTGTTACTTTAAAATTAGTTACTTAAAAGTGGTGGAGACAATTATGGCCCTATTCTCTCTCATATAAATTTGTTGTATATAAGCATTTCAATGGAATAAAAACCGTGCATATTTTTTTTTGCAATTTTATGTTCTGCTATTTTTACTACAAATGGTATCAGAGACTTCTTGAGGGGCTGCGAGTATTTTACAAGAAATTTAAGAGAGTTGGTGAGCTGTTTGTTTTTTTCCAAATGGCCTCAAATAATTTTTCTACTCCAAGTCGTCCTGTTTTTACAGGAGAAAATTATCAACTTTGGGCTATCAAGATGAAAGCCTACTGTTGAAATGAAAAAACTGATAATTTGATAGTAAAGAACAGCCCACTCGAATAATCTTCCAGCTCATTCCAATAGCTGGCAGATTTACACGATTAGGCTGAGTGAATATAGAAAATTCTGCAGCATCTCCTTGATTCCAATTTCCTATTGCAGAAACATTCATTGTACAGATAATGTTTCTTTTTCTGTCATTTTCCCTTTTGTATAGTTTCCTTAGAAGCTCGTTGACACAACCGACCTCTTTTGGTCGGAGGTAGACTCTGCTACATGAGCAATAGCACGTTGCTTCAGTTGGTTTCTGGGGTTTCTAATCTGCAAGTTTCCCATAAAGGTGCCAGCAAGTCTCTTTGGTGTGGTAGGGCTTGCAGCAATGGTCACACCAAGATTCGTTCTCTTTCGGGCATTGTGGTCCGGAATGGTTGCTCACATCTCTTTGGTTTGTGACTAGGGCAGAACCTAGTTGGGTTGCTTCCCCCACTGGACTTAAATCCAACATCACTCTCCTTCGACTTTCTTCCCTTCTTACCATGGAAAATGCTTCTCTGAGCGAGGGCAATGGTTATCCCAAGAATACACCATCTGACTTCATCGAGTTCTTTGTTAAGCCCTTGAAGAAAATCAAAGACCCTTTCTTTCTCCAACATTTGGTTATACAGAATACCATCTTCAAAAAACTTTCATTTAATGGCATAGAATAAATCCATTTCTTGCCATAACTCATAAGATGTTGAAATATTCAATGACTGACCTATTTCCTTACCGAGTGCTACGGAGGGTAGATCAAATTTCAAAGCACTGAGCAAAGTTTTGGAGATTGGAATACATCTCTTAAACTGTTGCCCAAATCTCATGGGTTGTATTGTAAAACAGGTACGTCCTCCCAATCTTTGGATCCATGGAGTTGATCAGCCAAGCCATAAGGATGGAATTTTCAGCCTCCTATGTCTTGTATGTAGGATCAGTTACAGACCTGTAGCTGGAGTTTCGCCCATCAGGTAGTTCATCTTCCCTTTCCCTTTAATTACTAGAACAACCGACTGAAACCACTCACGAAAGTTCAACCTATTGAGTTTGCATTGGGTGATTTGAATGGAGGGATTAAAGTCAGTTATTTGCAGGCTTACGCCCAACGGAATAAATCTGGCTAAGATGATCGGATTAGGATTTGGGCTATGGTTGGATGAAGCTTCTACAAACTCCAAATTGGTTGGCGATGGAGGTATGTATGCTATGAGACCAAAACGGGTTTTCATCTAGAAATGGTTGGCGACAGTGGACAACTAGCCTGAACGACTAGGTTGCGATGGCAAGCTGGCAATGGCGGCGTCTAGCAACAGCGACGACAGCCTAGATTGATTTCAGAAGCAACAAAGACGGTTGCTTACGAATAGAGATTCGGCGTCGGTCGCTAGGCTTGGTTACACAAGCGACGATGACTGCTCTTTTAGTAATTTGGATCTTGTGTCGTCGACGATTGGGCTCCATTATAGCGGCGATGGTGACATTTGTTGTGATTTCCGTCGATGGTGGCAGGGCTCAGCTATGGCAACAACGATTGCTTTCGTTTAAGTCAACAGCAACTTGGGCTGATGCTGGGACCTAGACAACGGGGGGGACCGAAACCTGGATGGCAACTAGGGTTTACTGCCTAGCTCTAAACCATGAAATTTCTATATTTATTTCACGAATTGTATTCTCTAATAATTACAACCCATAGGGAAGAGAACAATATATAGGCTAAGGGAAGAACAACATTAAGAAAGTTGTAAAATCTCTAATCTATGAAACAATTTGAAAGAAGAATCAACCATGAAAAGGAAAAAAAGCAAAAGGAAATATTTAGAAATCCTTTGATACTACTGATCTTCCAACAGGAGGAATAGGCTTCAACATTATTTTCATCCTGCTCTCCTCTCTACAGACTTCTAAAAAAGCCTCCTGAATGCTTGATAGAGGTTTAGTACCTAGGATTCTCCCTCGCACTACATCTCGACTTTTGTTCAAACCTATAAGGAACTTGTATAATTTCTTTTTCTCAACAATATGTTTGTATTTGGTTGTATCTTCTAGACAAGTCCACTAAATATTATCATACTTGTCCAATTGTAGTTAGTACCTGTTTAATGAATTAAAATACTGGGTAACACTACACTCTCCCTGCCTCATATCATCAAGTATGCTCTCAATTTCAAATAACTTAGATGTATTTTCAACATGTGAATAAGCCTCCTTAGTAGCTTCCCATATATCATGAGCAGTATCATAAAGTAGAAAATTTTCACCAATCTCATTAGTCATAGAGTTAATAAGCCATGAAATTACCATGGTGTCCTCGGATTTCCACATCCGAAAGTTTGGAGCTATCTCCTGTGGTTGGCTTGTAACTCCCGTGAGATAGTCATCCTTCCCCTTTCCGCAAATGAAAATTATTACAGATTGGGACCATTATAGATAGTGTTGCCCGTTCAACTTGTGGCTGGTGATGGTAAAGATGTTATTATCTGCGGCTCTTGTGTTGATGGATGTACCAGGGACGATCTTCGAAGATAGGTTGGTTTTTCCAGCCACGTTGTGGTTTACAGGTGTGTAGGGTTTAGTTTAGGGATGGCTCTAATACCATGTAGAAATATTTGGGAAGAAGAACATAATTTCTTCACCATTTTGATCGATAGAGTACAAGCTTGACTTAGGAAACCAATAACAAATTAGGAAACCTAAAATGGGAATTACATCTTTACTAATTAGGAAACTTACAACTAAATAGAGAGAGATTTATTCTCTGCTCAAAAATAGGAAACACATTGACTTTACAAAATTTACAATATAAGGAAACTTAGCAAATAGGAAATAGAATAATTTACCCAACTAACAGGGCTAATTAATCAGTCACTCGTAATCTCCATAGGTCTTGTGACTTTTATATTGGTCTCTTGACTTTTTATTGGTCTCGTGACTTTTCGATTGAGTTTCCATAGATGATGCCAATTGTTGTAGCTAAGATAATACAATGAATTTTTAAGTGCAAGAGAGTGTCTCGATGAAGTAGCGAGTGACCCTTTGTCATGTGACTGAGTGACAAGACACCCAGTGACGAGAGACCTCCTTAGAAAGAAGCAAGTTAGGGGAGAAAGTAAAGTCACCCACAGACCCTCCGATGCTTAAGTCAGTCTCGTGCTCGAAGTAGAATAATAATTTCAATAGTCTAGTAAACGTACCTGAACAAGGAGGATGGCTCTCCTATTTATGGAAAGGGAGGAAATTGACAGGTGGAGGGAGACCAGCAATCTTCGGAAGGCATCTTGGAGGTAAGCTTTGACCAGCTCAACTATCTCTGCGTGTCACCCGCACATGGCAACACTCACCTCACTCACCCGCGCATGCAGTCGTGCAGATTCCACCCGACAGGGTCTCTTGCGCGGCATGGGACCACGTAGCAGGGTCTCCTATTGGGCACAAGGCTGCACGTCTCCTGGCCATGTGACCTACCTAGGTACTGCCGAGTGGCCCTCACTGGGCCAGCTTCCTTCCTTAGCCATCTAGCCCGTCCCAACATGCTTCATGATAGATTCGTCCAATGGGCAGTGGGCCCATTTTATCATATTTGGGCTTAGGCATAACAATAAGCATTTCAATGGAATAAAAACTATGCATATTTTTTTCTGCAATTTTATGTTTTCCTATTTTTTCTACAACTATTTCTCCATTTCTCTCTCCTCCCAACACGACTAAACCCAGCTTCGAGTTCAAGCTTCACCAAACCCAGCTGCAACTTCCATATCTATTGAGATTTTTCAAATTGTTGTAGAGCAACAATGGTGAAGCCTTATGGGTTGGTGAAGCTTGCAGCTATTGGATGTAAAAAGCAGAAAAACAACATAAAGAACTTCAGGCAAAAGGTTGCAGCTTGCAGGTGTTCTCCTTCTTTGTTGCCCCTGTGGCATTCTTGAAGAAGAATATCTTGGAGATAAACGTTGCAGCTGTTCTCCTTTCTGCCGTTTTTCCATTTTTTTTTCCTGAAACAAAGCGTTTTGGGTCTTAAATCTGGTATTTTGGACAAACACCAAACACTGAAGAAGATGACATGGCTTTTCCATTGAAAGCTGCTAGATCAGCTAGCAGTTCAACTAGTTCAACTCTACCGGCTCCCAGTTGAACCACTGGTCAATCCGCCAATCCTCACAACAACTGGCCGGTTCTTGACACTCCCAAGTTTTTACACAATAACTAAACCAGCTGCCAGCCCAGTTGCCAGTTCAACCGGTTGGCTCGGGTGGTCCACTCTGGTTTTGACAACATTGCTTTTATCTACAAGGAAGCCAAATGAAGTCCTTAAAAATTTAAAGTATGCCATTCTTAACTCAAAATCCGAGTTTGACAATTAATTACATAGTGAGGGAAATAAAAACAAAAATATATAGTTATTGAAGAAAACTAGAACATGGACATAATATAACTTATGGAACAAGTGTCAGAAACTTGAGCTAATTTGGGATGCAGAACAAGTGGTTAAGATAATACGTTTACAAAATTTAAGTTCCACAGACATGTCTAAGTTTGGAAAAGAAGGAAAGGATCACACCTAGTTTTGGTCAGCATGCTTCTTAAGCATCAATGTCAAGCACTTCCATAGTTGTCAAAGGTGCAACTAGTGTGTGACTAAGTGCTAAGGTGCACACACCTTTTGCTCCTTTGTAATAACCAGAAAAAATTAAAAGAAATTTGATAAAACAATAAAACACCAGATACTTTACAGGTATAAATTAAAAATAATGATGTATAAGTATTTTTATATATTTTTTTAAATGTGCACCTCGTACAAAAGGCTCCCACCTTTGCCTTGCGCCTAGGCTCCAAGCACTCGAGCGCCTAAGTGTGCCTTGAACCTTTGACAACTATGGGTACTTCATTGTGTCTTACCCATGTGTTTTGAATTATGTACCTTGCCGGACTACTAGCCACTGTCTTTTCTCCAATATCCTCAAAATACTTTCTCACTCCACTTTTCTTGACTTCATGTCACATGTAAATGCAAGTTAAACTTCCCTTGATTCTAACAAATTTGCCCTACTCGAATATGATGTTTTCCACCAACACTGGTGTTTCTCCCCCCACCCCCCAAATTTCCCATCAGTACAAACCAAAAACGAAAAGGATACAAGGGAGCAATAGAATAGTTCAAAATCTATGAATTAACAGGATATACCAGCTTATGCTCTAGGCAACTCAGCTTATCATTTTTCTCTTTGTTAAAACCATTCAATGCTTCCACTCCATGGATTAACTGCAAAAGTGAACAGTAATAAGAGAATACTTATAATGAAATAAAATATAACGGAAATGCTACTATGGGAAGTTAAGAATTAAGAGTTGTATAACAATGATATGAACAAGAACCTGAACTATGACAGAAGGATAATCAAATGAGTCAACAATGCTTTCTTCGTTCCTTTTTTCTGAATTTATCTGTGCCTCCGTGGTATCATTATGCCTTGGGTCCACATTACTTTCAGGAATGGCATCTTCAACACTTGCTGAAGGCAGGTCCAAGCACTCCTGATTAAGAGTTGATTCTTTTCGTTTCACATCTATAAGGGTCTCCTCTTTCTTCATCACTGGGTCATCTAAGAAACTTTTCAAATGTTTGTCATCAGGATCTAAGCATGTGGCAATATCTGAAGAGCCCAACCCAATGGAATAGTGCAGCTCTGGAAAATCAATCTTTAAGTCTGGTGGGTTCAAAGCTTCAATTTCTTTTCTCCTATCATTTGAGGGTACAGTTTGGAGTAGAGCTCTCCTTGTTGAATCCTCAGGAAAAAAAGTACTTGGGGCAATAGGCTGAGATGATAGCAAGGATATCAACTTACTTGTTTGAGCATGGTCTAGCTCAAACAAGAAATGGCGTTGATTGTGGTAGTTCTGACTAATTGCAGGCTTAAATTGTTCTTCAGACAGTGGATGGCACAGTAACCGGACATGAATTTGAACCTTGTCGTAGAAACAACGTATTAGTACAAATCCTTTGATGGATCATAATATAGCATTTTTTAAAACTGAACCGCAAAACTCATGCAACTAAAACACTGGAAGAGAATCTTGTACCTGAGCAGGATATTGAGTTCTCTCTTCACCATCTATGGTCCATGCATATGGATTAATATTCATTTGGCCTGGGCTAGCAGCCGCGAAGATTCCATGAAGTTGTCTATTGCTGTAGTTGAACAAAAACAACGGTTGGCCTGCATGAATGTTCTTTATGTACGAATAGTGTCCAGCTGGTAAGCCTGTTAAATTTTGAAACATGTACATTAGATTTTGCATGAAAAAGAGCAAGGAAATACAGAGAAATAACGTTCATCCTTTTTATGAAATGAATAAGCCACATCATCTCCTAGGACTCTTCAGCTTCTCAAGATTGTTGTTCTATCTTGCTTTAGCAATAATCATATTACTGAATGAAAAAATAAATTCATAAAAGAAAGAACAATACGATATACACTTGTAATAGAGGCACATCCCTGAACTAACCAAAACAAGGTAGAATTTAAAATTTAAGTGAACACGAGATAAAAAAATACCTAGTGCAAAAAGAAAAAAGAAAAGCACAAATAACAAATATAATTTGCAATTGCGTCATATAGATAACTGACCAAAGAGTTGTTTGGACAAACATTCTTTTATTGTGCTGTTAGTGCAGCCAAATATGACACCACCAAGGTGACTCTTCGCCAAACCTCTTTGTTTTACATGGCTTGTTGCCTGAGTTGGAGCAGGAGCTGCACTTCCACTAGGTCTGAAGTTCTTCGTTCTTCTACCTTTCCCCATCCTGTAATTCAAAAAATAGATGAAAACTATAATAAACCTGCAATTCAGTAAATTACTCATGATGCCATAGGAGCAAAATATGTAAATAAAATTTATGGAAATTATTAGAAGATACAGTTCTGTGACCTATGCTAGATTACCACCACCTTAACCCCATAGTCAAATAATAACTTATACTCCTTTAATCCCGTCTTTTTTTTTTTTTTAAATGTACTCCTATACTCTCTTTTAATTAACCATAAGGATAAAGAAGGAAAATTACAAAAGGCTACATTCACGCTGCACCATACTCTAGTTTTTTATTTCATGATGGTTTCACTTAAAAGTTTTTTTTTTTTTTTTTTATCTTTTTGTACATCTTCCAGTATCATCACCAATTCTACTCTTCATAGTTCATATGAGTCTTGAGCATGAATAAAACAAAAAATGTTAAGAAGCATCAAATATAGGGATAGTGATTGCACAAACATTCTGAATACAAATAAAACACGTGTAATGAAAATCTACAAGTCAAATCAAAATTCCCCAGACAGTTAAAAGGTGTGAACATATAAGATTTTAAGGAGTAAACATTATTTCTTATACCATACAAAGAAAGTATACAACATATCCAGCCGTTATCCCACTATGTGGGGTTGGCTACATGAATTCTAGACTTCTATGTGGGTTACATCCCAACAGATAGTTTGTCTAGAATTCATATTTGGATCCGACTAGGTTTTACGCTGGCTGTCGGCTACCTAACGCAACCCTCCTCCTTTATCCGGGCTTGGAACCGGCAGTGGATAATATCCCCTGGCGGAGTAATGATGAAATGAAGTTTGAACACCATCTTCACATGGAGAAATTTCATGAGATGGTGGTGAATGAAGATAATTGATATAGTTGTATTCCATAACTTACATACAAAGAAAGTATATTAATAAAAATAAAGTACATAAAATAAAGGATCAAAGTAATTTAACTGCCTATAATAGGATGGTATGATGTCAATTCATGATGTCAAAAACAGGGGTAGCAATTTAATTGTAGCATGTGCGTGAAGCTATAACGCCACATAACCATGTTTAATTTGAAACGAAATCAGTTTCCACCGAGTTATTGAGATTAAATTAAATCATTACCGTGATTAACTTACCTGCATGCTTTTTCATTATTTCCAATGCATGAAGAATTTGCAGTGCCTACAGATAGAATACTACAAAATTAAGCAGAAAATAAGCATTTCAACATACAACCTTCATCATATCCCAAAAAGAAGTCGTAATCTGTTTTTCTTCCCTGAAAAACAGCCCTAAAGAAATTAATAAAAACAAGAAGAAGACCGCTTTTGTCATCTTTTGCCATTAATAGCATGTCTTTACTTAAACGCCCAATTCATTCTTAATTGTGCCTATGAAACAACACCTTTGCCAACTCCTCTGTAAGTATTTATCATATCTGCGGACGTAAAGAAACAGATAAAATGCTGATCTGCATTATCTCATAACCCACACCACCACACGTACAAATAAAAAGTCACAAATACAGGCAACTGAACAGGCAAAACCCAAACACGACCATTGTTACTCCATCATATTCAAATAAAACCCTAGAAATAGGAAATCATCAAAACTAGACTCCGAAGCCCAAAATATAACAAGGCCATCAAAAGACCAAGTGAACTAAGAAAACAACCGTAAGTTTCATGTCACAATCCAATCATCAAAGCAAAACGGTGAAGACAGAAGAACTCCAAACCCAGAAAATATCTAAAAGCGCATCAACTGAGAAATGCAACAAGAAGCTGGTTATCTCAAAAAACAGTGAATCCGCTCTAGTACGATGCAAGCTCGATCGTATGACTAACATTGATAGGTGCATAGGAATATGTACAAGTGAATGATCATTATCCGTGTAAAGAGAGAAAATAATCGGATTGAGGGATGACGATCACGAACCCGAATTAGGCACTGAATATGGAAGCAAGCTTCCACAGAGAGAGAGAGGGAAACTGTAAGCGAAGCGCCGAATGAAACCGGGAAGTACAAAGAGAGGGAAAGTGTAAGCGAAGCGTCAAATGAAACCGGGAAGTACAAATAAATAAGGAGAAAATTGCATTTACCATCCCTCAAAGTTAAAAGTAGTATGAATTAATTATTTTATCTAAGTAGGTAACGAGTGACAAAGGATCCGCAATTTATGGGATCTCACAAATTGTGGACCCATAAGTCCATGTTTTCTGCCTTTGTTTTTTCTATCTTTTAGTTTGAATAATGGGAGGATTAGTGGGTTATTTTGTATATAAGATGTGGGAGGTTGATTGTGTAATGTGTGGAAATATTATTGTAACTTCCATATCATATGGTATCAGAGCTCAGTTTAGCCGCTATCAATCTGCTATTCTTCTGAAGGCGTTTGTTAAAATGAACAAGATAAGAGTTATCAAAATAAGTTTGGAATGCATTTCGGATCAAGATATGGAATGATCAAAATAAGACTAGAAAGCATTCCAAGATTTTTATCAGAGTGTTTGTTAAATTTTTTAGAATCCACTAATAATTGTATTTTTTCTTTTTATGTATTTTTTAATACATATAATAAGTACCAAGATAAGAGTTTTTTTATCAAAATATCTCTATTATTAAATTTATGATTAAAATACTATTTTATGATTAATATGAATTGTCAAAAAAATAAAAATAAAAAATAAAAATAATATTTTATTTTCTAAATTCATGTTCAAAAATAAATTTAACAAGAGTTGAAAAGTATAAATAATTATTATTAGAATTACAATAATTCCACCTAGATAATTAAAAATGGCCAAAAAATATTTTCATAATAGATAATCAAATATAAAATTAAATAAAATAATTTAAAAATTGGTGAAAGGAATTATATTAGTTAATAAAATATATATAGAGAGAGAGAGAAATTTAAATTTTAAAAATTGTCAAAACATATAACAATTTAAAAATGTATTAAATAATATTAATTATAAGACTTAAATAAATAAGTTTTTTTAATAAATTTAAATCTTTAAAATGCATTAAATGGCATTAACTATCCTACAATGGGCATATAAGTAATTGAATCTTATTTTGAAAGAGTTAGATAAATTTATCTGAGGGGGGAGGTTGGATAAATTTATCTTGATATGAGGAAATAAGAGATCACGTGAGGCTTTTTCGAAAATTGTCAGATAAACTTAACAAACATGTTGGAAAGACCAAACATCCGGAATGCTTCCCATATCTGACATTTTCTCCCTGTTATCTTGATTAACAAACACCCCCTAGTAGATAAGTCGGATGTTGTTGTCAAAAATGCCAGGAACAAAGAAGTTCTGGCGTTGCTGTCAAAACACTAGGAACAAAAAAGTCTCGCACGCCTGTCATTGTTCCGGCCTTGCGTAACCACCGTCACCTATTGTCGACCTTCATCATCTGTCGATCGTCGGCCTCGCCCAGCTTCACCATCGTCAACTTCGGCAGCCACTGTAGATCGCTAGCATTGCCGCCTTTGTTTACAACTCTTGTGATCGCCAAACATCACCACCATCGATCGGGCTTCCAAGACCACTTTGTCCATCGTCATCGCCGACCTCTTATTAGCCAACCCCCGAAGCCCAGCCGCCAAACTCCACCCTTCAGATCCGTTCGCCAACACTGTTTTTGCTTTGATCTCTCTCTTCAGTGCTCCAATCGCGAGGCCATCACCACTGTTAGACTCGTCTCTCTTAACTCATCCAAATCCTGGTGGTTTCGTCGCTATCGGCCACTACCTGGTGCCAAAAAAATAATCATCATTGCTTCAGCGAGCTTCTGTCGCTGTTCACTACTTCCATCTTGGTCCTCTTCTTCATTTTTTTATGGTAGTCAATCAAACCATCGGCCTTAGATCTAAACCTCAAACGTCAATCTAACCCATTGATTTTAGACCAACTGATCATCGTCGCCGACATGAATTCCAATAACCACCATTACCGATAAGATGACCACCTTCATTTCATCCACAGCGAAATCAACCAGGTTAGTTCAAATATTTGAACACCCATCGACAGGTGAATCAAGCTAGTCAACAACTTCTTAAGAATGGTTGATAGGTCTTGATGCAGAAACGGTCGACAACAAACTACAGAGAGCATACTTTGCAACCAGTCTACAGGTTGTCTCATATTTTTCAAAAATTTGCTTTGTTTTCTTCAACGATTTTAAGCTCGACTTTTGAAAAGTATTTTGGCCAATGTGTTTGAGACAAATTATGTTGTTTTTCCACTTTCCATTAAGAAAATGTGCCATAGAAATAAATTGTTTTAAATGTAAGTTTATTTTGATTTGAAATGGATTTTGTTTTCACAAGTTAGTTTGAAATTGATTTTGTTTTCATAACATATGGAATTTTGTAAATCATCAAAACCAAAACGTCAATCTCCCCCTTTTTGATTGTGCTGAAAACTTAATTCACGAAATTAATTTCAAATAATACCATTCTCCCTTTTTTTTCATAAATAAAAAAAAATACTTACAAACGATATGCTCCCCCTTAGGATAGGCTCCCCCTTAAGATGAAACTATGATGCACGTTGTTAAAGAATTTTAACCATTTTTATAAACACATAAGGCCAAAACGATAAACTGATAAGTGCAAGAACAAGAGTAACCACATCAATAATTGTAATATAACATTGTCATTCAATCCAAGAAAAATCAAACTACAAAGGCTGAAACGCCCCACTTTTCAAATACACAACGATGTTAAATATAAGCTAATATCACATATGGACATTATGGAAATCCTTACCAATGAAAGCAAAGGATCGAACCTGAATAGCTAGACAGCTAGGATTTCTCAACAACAAAACCTTTAGCACGAAAGTAAAGGACTCCCATACTTACGCATGCACATCATTGGACTCAAGTATCTGGATTTCAAACTATAGTGCAACACCTTCTAGCACGTATAATACATCAAACCCACTAATCTATAGTGTTGCATGGGTAACTTATATACATTCATTTGTAGTACAACACAGAACATCCATGGGATACCCACACACCCCTTACAAACTTTGAGTATTCTAGCTGCTATTTATAATACACCAATTGGATTACACAGGTATCTAACAATCAATCTCAAAGCTAATCGAGCGCCAACTCTTTACCCTTGCTAGAACTGGAACCTGGAGTACCTGACACATTTGATATACTTGGAATGTTGAATGTTCCAAGGGTATGAAACACTCAAGTTAGTTAATTACATCTAAGTGAGATGGTTCAAGAAAGAAGAGACATGCGTTCAAGCAAATGCAAAATTGCAATATGTCATGGAATCACCCTTGTCTCCATCATCCCTACCAGTCATCATGTTCAAACTCTAGCCCCACGCTCATGGGCACATGATTGTTTCCCATCACACGGACCCGATCACACATGATGACTTGTCATCATCCCTGTCAATCATCATGTCAGACTCTAACCCCACACTAATGGACATGATCACCATGATGACCCATTAACCAGCCACAAAATGCCGAGATGCGTGAAAAATGGAAAGAATATGCTCAGAACAAAGGAAACATGAGATATAAGCCACAAACCATACACAAATGAAACTAAGAATGATCAAGATAAAGAAAGAGACATGCAATAACCACTCACCTTGACTGTTTAACTTTCGGGTGTGATCACACTTGTTTGTTTAGGTTTTTTGCAGAAGACACGTATTTTTGTAAAACAAAACCCCAATATTTTTATAGAAACTTGTTCTACATAATTTATACTAATTTCCTAGAAATTTGCATGTAAAAATGAGGTCCCACGCGCCCCCAGAAGATCGACCACGCGCTTGTATGCACAGCATTCTCCGATGTGTGTACTGCACGCGCCACCGTTTTCTTTGGCGTGTGTACTGCACGCGCCACCATTTTTTTGACCATATCTCCCTCATTTTATCTCCAATTCGACCTCCGTTTTTTCTTACATGCTCATTTCTCTCCCCTCTACCGGAATATAAACTTTAATAGGACTTACCTCGTTGTTTTCTGATAGTTTCTTCCTAGATTTTGGTGAAACTTTAAAAACTTCGACGAAGCCCGTTTCTCCCTCGTTTCTCCATCGATTTCACTCATTCTTATTGCAGAATCTTCTCCTCTCTCTCAAGAACACAATCCTCACCTTGCATCTTCCCAACCCCAACTCAATTTTAGCTCGAACTTACTTGAATTGGCTTAGCATAAACTTTGGTCCTATTTATAGAAATCCCAAGCCAATCACATGTCGCCACCTCGGGGTCATTTCTAAGGTGTCATCATGACTTCCAAGTGGCCAATGGTTGTTTACCACAAGCCCCGCCACCTCATGCCTTGGTTTATTATGCCTCATCATTACTCCCAATAACCTATTATGCCGGTTCATTCCTTTAATGACCCAGTTATCGGTTTTCATCAATTATACCGTGGCCGGAAGTTTTGCACTATTATAGTTTGGCCTTTGTGTTATCGCACCTTGACCCGAACATTTCAAAGATTGCACTCCTGCCCTAAACTTTTTAGAAACTCCACTTTTAGCCGAATTTTAAAATTACACTTTTACCCCTCAAAAATATAAACTTTACAAAAATCTCAGGTATTACACTCTCCCTCCTTAAAAAATTTCATCCTCAAAATTTCATCTCATTCCTCAAAACTCACATATTGAGGTAACTCTATGGTGGATAACGTACCTGGCTTGGTGTGCCTTATCCAGTATGGTTTTCCTTAATTCGTTGGCTTTATGCAAATAAATTTGATTAGAAACTGAAGTATTCCATCCAAGAAATGAAATCCAAGTTATCAATCCATGACCTTACCCTTTGAGTCTTCTGGAGTAGCTTGTCGAATCTGTTCCAATAGACAAGAGTGAATCGTTAGGCCAACGATGTAAATAGACATTCCCTTAGAAATCACATCTACTATCAATAGGCTAAAAGCCTCCACCAGTCCCTATGCATAGGCCATCACATTAGCTATCAGAGTAGACTCATCCCTGCATGAGCCACCACATTGGCCTTCCTGGGTAGTACTGGATCACACAATCACAATCTTTCGAAAACTCCATCCATCATCGCTGCCTCATATCCAAATCTCTCTTTGAGGGAACATGTACCTCAAGCTTCCATGATCTGTGAAGACCTCGAATTTTCCCCACACAAGTAGTGCTGCCAAACTTCCAAGGCAAACCCAACTGCTACCAATTTCGAATCATGGGTGATAAAATGTGGCCCATAATTTTTCACTATCAAGATCCATACATTACTGTCACAAGGACACACCCTCAGCCCTGCTTTCTAAAAGCATTAGAATAGATCATGAATCCTCCTGTTCCACAAGGCATTGCTAAAATAGAAGTAG
The DNA here is from genome assembly GCA_036245055.1 of Diospyros kaki. Classification (NCBI taxonomy): domain Eukaryota; kingdom Viridiplantae; phylum Streptophyta; class Magnoliopsida; order Ericales; family Ebenaceae; genus Diospyros; species Diospyros kaki. The sequence continues at coordinate 12,881,031 of BSEG01000009.1, forward strand.
AGTTCAATTCTGTAATACCCGAGAATTTTCAAATGACTCAATAGTAATTTATCTTGGGTCAAAAATGAAATTTTCAGAAGCTTTGAGGATTTTAGCATAATTTCTCACAGATGTGAATGACCGAATCAACTGTAGGGAGTGCCCTAGAATCGAGATATCCAAGGAAATTAATATGGTACTTACAAGCATTTCGAGGCAAGATTTATGGCATCAAAAGAAGTCGAATCAGAGATAATTTTAGGTACAATTGTGTTTCAGGCCGAAAAATCAAATTATCGTACGAGACTTCTAAGAAGTCAACGGAACCCCAATGAGGTTCATATTTTGCATAAAAAGTAACCCTTAAGTGGTTTCGGGAGAAAACAAAAGGGTTTACAGTCAAAACATACATTCAGACCTAAGTGCAATTTCTTAATTTTGCCTGAGAGAGGTCGAAATGATGTTATTCTTGAATCATCAAGGATGAAATGAAAGGTTTAGAACTTGTGGGTCGTAATGGAATTGTTGAGAACCTCAGGGGCTTTAAGGAAAGGACCAAAGTGCAAATTGAAAAGGGGTTGGGGTCAAAGTGCAATTTTTGCAAGGCTTGCAGTGAGAACATTGCCATGGACGACTAACCACCTTGCCATGGTTGATCGCTGCTTTCGACCATTGGGGTCTTGAGGAAACTGGACGAGGATGCTCCAAGGTCGAGCCTAGGCCGACATGGGCCACAAAGGTGGCTGGATTTTCAAGTTTTCTGACTGTAATATTTGGCCAGAATTTTGAGCTCTATAATCCAAGTTTTGGGGGTAAGATGTTAGTGTGTCTGGGTTGATCTAGGGTAGGTAGAAGCCTTAGAGGTGTTGGTTTGGCCAACCATGAGCATTTGAAAGCTCGACGTTGCCTATAAATAGAGAGTTTTAGAGGCTGAAAGGAATGGAAAATTAATCTCGAAAATCTGAGAGCTTGAGAGAGAATTGAAGGAAATGGATAAGGGGCTTTTAGTCCCCATACCCAGAGGGTCATTTCTGGAAAATTTGAGTAAGTTTCATCGAGATTTGAGGGTGATTCGAGGCTTAGCCGAAAAATTGAGTTTTGCTGGAATCTGGGTTTGACCAATCAAAAAATGGCTCTGATCAAGCGGTTTGAAGCTATAATCTTGTAGAGGATGAATAAAGAAAGGCGTAGATTCAAACAGGAGGCGAAATGGGGCTCAAACAAAGGAGAAAAGTTAAAAAAAAAAAAATAGAGTTGGTCGTGGCTACCATCGATCTGAACGAGGAAGAAGACTAGCACATGCAGTGCACGCGCCAGCCAGCCTCTGCACATGGAGGTGCATAGCAAAGCTTGAGGAGGTGCGTGAGGGCGCATCCGGGGCAAAAAAAATAGAGAAAAAATATGGAAAAAAAAAAGAAAAATAAGATGAAGAGGTTTGTGCAAAAATATTTGGTGCTTACCTTTTAGGTTTCTTGGATTTCGTGCCAAACTAGCCTAGATAAGCGTGTAGTCAAAGCATCAAGTGAGTGGTTTTCCCCAAAAGCTTATATATGTTATGATGTGCCTATGTTGAGCATGATAGTCATGAAAATGGCTAAGTTATATGTATTATATCAGCATCTTGTCATATCTATGCATGTGTTGTTACATCGATAGTCGTGATATTTCATTCGTCATGATATTATTGGTATATCAATACTTGTGTTGGGATGGGATGTCGACCTGATAGTGTAGCCGAAATTTCCCAAGGGCAATTGATAGAACAACGTTAGGTGTACCCCGTAACCAGGTCGGGATTACTGCCTAGGGTTCCATGCCGGGCATTGGTTGCCAAGGAAGTTACATTAGAGCATATGTTTGTTCATGTTATTACATCATGCATTCATGTATCTGTTTTAAACACTCACTAGAAGATTCATCTTCTAATTGGGTTATGCCCCTGGAACATTCAAGGGGAGAGTTCTGTACACGTATCTACCCAAGGGATCACACACCACTAGTCTCGCCCTCATCTATAGTTTTTCCCTTACTTGGAATGATGCAAACAAGAATGAGATACAAGACTCAACAAGCATAATATGGAATAAACATGGAGCAATAGAAATAACTCAATATAAGACCACGAGGAAATATGAGTCAACAATAGATAAAATCACCATTAGGAATTAATGTAACATAATAGCATTAACATCATCACATGCTGTAACACCCCCGTCTTCTATAATCAAGGGACTCATAAACACATCTGGGGTGTTAAGGGAATCCTGATATACGGAAGCTAGGATCAAACCTGAAGTGGTAGGATTCCTACTATTTTTATATATGAATCAAGTATAACACTTATAATACAACCACAAAATAGAAGTCTGATACATACTTTAATCTAAATAACCCAGCTGTCATTCATATTACAACATATAGCTTGCACACAGAATTGAAACCTAAAATACAAGGTCTAAACATCTACCACCTTATTGCTTTTCCCAAACTCGAGCTCGGGGTACCTGGAAAGTTAGACTTACTTGTGACGTCGAATATCCCAGGAGTATGAATACTCAAGTTAGATAGCTATATCTAAGTGAGGTGGTTCGTGAAGTAAAGAAATAAATGCATGACGGTGCCAAAAATAAATGAAATGCTATGCAGTTTCTCCCTTCTGTGGAAGCCCATGCCAGGGTGTTGCAATCACCCCTGCGCTGACACGTCCATTACACCAAACCATTTCACGGTCCCTGACCATACATGTCAGCCCCTCCAAGCTTGCCACAGCCTCAAATGCAACGAAACATAATGAACATAAGGAAAATATGCATGAAACATAAGGAAGAGTGAAATGCAACCACAAACCTCACACAAATGTAAGAAAATGTGATCAATATGTACCAAATAAATGCATAAAGCACTCACCGAAGCTTCCCACTTCTTAGTTGCACAAATTCACGGCCGAACGTCGCTCCAAGTGGACTGTTCTATAAAAACCGAGACCTTTTTGTATCCAAACCTAAAATATTTTTAGATACGTAAGTAGCCACTAAAAGTAGGAGTTTGCATGAAAAATTTCAAGCCAAGAAGGTCTCTCACACATCCACACACGCGACCACAAGGGCTGCCACGCGCTTGGACGCGCAGCTCTGTTGGGCGCGTGCGGCGCACGCGCCTGACGGATTTTCAACCCCAAAAATTAAAACGGGCATAACTCTCTCATTTTAACTCCGATTCGAGTGCCGTTTGAACCTACGGACTCGTCTCTCGACCCTCTACGTGATTACAGAAAAAAATGAGCTTACCTTTCAGTTTTAGTTACTGTTTTGCACGGATTTCAAGGAGGCTCGTGCCTTCCAACGGCTTGCCTTCGGCTCCTACTCAGGCAGGGTTTCCTTCCCTTCTTTCCAGCAGAGTTTCCCGTCCTTTATAAGAAACTTAACTCCTTAATTTGGTGGACAAAAACCCAACCCAAATCATTCTTATATAGTTCCCTTAAAGCCATAGGATTGAGACACTTGGCTTTCTAAGATGGTGACACTTGGCACTTGGGATTTGCTCCCTAATTATTGCTTTCTTCCCATGGTGACAAGTGGCTCTTGAGATATGAGCCTCATCATGACATTCTAAACCCTTTAACCAATGGATTTTCGCCACATGTTATGGAGATTTGGGCCATAATGATTGCTTTCATCCTACGGCGCCACGTGTCCTCGAGATATGAGCTTTCATCATTACTTTCTTCCTACCATGACATGTGTCCCTCGAGATGTGAGCCTTCATCATTGCTTCCATCATACGGCGCCATGTGTCCCTCGAGATTGGTATTTAATCATTACTTTTGATTTTCCATCCAAATTGCGCCATGTGTCCATGTAATCATTTCTACCCATGTGTCTCCATCCATATGGTGACATGTGTCCACGTAATAATTCCTATCCATGTGTCTCCATCCAAATGGTGACATGTGTCCCTTAATTGAATTTAATTTGGGTTTGAAATCCATAGCCACTTTTGATATCTTTTTGGAATCCAAAGTTAGGTTTAAATAAATTTTGAAGTCCATTGCCCTTAAGTCTCCTAAAGATCCTTGAATCTCATAAATTCCTGAGTCTTCGAGAACCTAAAGAAAATCGAGAAATCGTTTCATTTATTAAATAGATATAGCTTACAAGTTTTCGGGTATTACACATGCACCCATGCCATGCACCTTCATCTTATGAACAAATGAATAAGGTATGCATATCTTTGAAACCACATAAATTCTTATAAACATAACAATCAATCCAAGGTCTTAAACATATCATATACCACGAGGTCTTAAACATACAACATATGACCCTTGGGGCCCATTAGCTCAACCCAACGTCTTGGTACACATATAACATGTAACGACCTGCTTATTCATGATCTAATGAATATTTATGGATTTAAGGGGGAATGTTAATTTATTTTGTTTTAAAAAAAATGGGCAAGTATTAGGTAAAAATCAGGGTATAAGTGGTATTATTAATGTGAGGTGTGAGTGTTGTTTTTAGAAATTTTGGGGTTTAGGTGTAATTTCTAAAAATCAGTTGTGGAGTCTCTTTAAAATTAAAAGAGTGCATATATTTTGTGAGGAGGCTTGTGAAGGAAGAAAGACACGTGCGCGAGGAGGCTGCTGGCAGTTGCGGGTTCAAGGCTAGGCATGCGAGTAACTAGAGGAAAAAGGCTGGAATTTTTTCAACCAAAACAACATTGTTTCAGGAGAGGTGGGGGTGTTGTTGGCTGCCACGCTGTCAGCTTCCAGCCACTTATTTTTGTGGCTTTTATGCCACTATTTCCATCATAAATCGAAGGTAAGTAGAAGGTAATTGAAAAAGGAAAATTAAGGAAGAAGTAGCACAAGTAGCAGCGAAAAATAGGAGAATTCAAGAAGAAAGTGGGAAAATTTTATGCAACTAGAGTTTAAGGAAGCCATGTAAGTGGGAAAAATATTTATTAGGAATTTTGTACGATTAGATTTAATTTTTAAAATGCGATCTTATTATTTTTGGTAAAAACATTATTTTGCAGTGTGTGAACAGAATAATTGGAATCTTTTATAAAAGGCACGTTCTCTTCGCTTTGTGTGTTTTACTCCCTCTCTTACTCTAATTTGGTTCCAAGTTTTATTTTTGTGGGTGCGCTGTGTTCCTCTTTTATAAATCCATGGGGTTGGTTCCTTTGGTTGTGGATTTGAGTTAAATAAGAGATTTCTTGGAATTTTTATTTTTGAACACTTATGGGGTTTGGATCGCCCCTATTCCTTGGGAATGATGCCGAACCAATTTAAGACTAGGTTCTTAGAGGATTGGAGGGGTTTGGTTGTGGTTATGGATTCCTATAAGTGTAAGCCATTGTAATAGGGTGCAGGAGTTATCGATTGATAAGGTAGAGTGTCAACCATTTGGTGATGCTAGAGCGAACTGTCAATCGGTCCAAGGAAGGTCATTTATTGGTTGCTCTTAGCCACGAACTGTCGACTGACTCTGCCATTATATGTTATACTACATGGCATTGTAGTGCATGGGATTAGGTTTGCATCATTGAGGGAAACATAAGCTATGAATGCTTGGACACATACATCTTAGAAAGACTAGGTGCACAAGCATTGCATTGGGTGTGTATTCCTATGTGGGTGAAGCATGCCCTGATGCTTGGCTTATGGGGGCCAATGTATCACTTTGATGCTTACTATGCCATTGCATCTTTCATTTGTTACATTACCGGGTTATGTTATGATGTGGCATGGAGTTGGCCCTCGATAGCTATGAGTGGAGCCCGGCTTCGAGTAGCTATGACTCGGGAACTTCGGTATGTGGTTGTGATATGCGAACCTTGGGCTCTTGTGAATTATACTAGCCAGTTCATGGATGCAACACGTTTGTATGTTGGGACTTGGGTGTTAGGTTGTGCATTTTTTTATGTGGGCCTCAAGGATCGTTATGTGCATTGGTATATTTATGTTGAGAACTAGATATCTTGGTGCATGGTATGGTGTGACATTTTAATTTACAACACGACATTTTGTGGGTCGTATCTAGTGTGAGAGATCTATCCCCAGCTTTATTGTTATTCTTCTACTTGCTTGTTGAGTCTTGTGACTCACCCTTGCTTTACATCATTCCAAGTAAAGGAAAGGCGAAGGCCAAGGGTGAGGGAAGCAGCGTTTGAGTGGATGTATAGTCGGTTGTACAGGGTAGTCCCAGCCATCGGTCTTGGGGGAGGTTTTTGTGGTTCAGGGGTACAAGAGGTTGCTAGCTACATCTTTGGTGTCATGGTCTTTGTACCCAAGTTTTTTGTTAGGGGGTGTGCCTTGTGTTTACCACCCCTGTATCTTCCAATTTTGTATATATGCATATAATATGTTTATGTTGTGTTAGTGTATTATTTCTTTTGCATGTCGCTTGCCAGGAATTTTGAGTGTCTTTTCTCTCTTTTAAGACTTCCACCTAGGGCTCGTAGGCCTGTAGGATCTCCGAGCAAGGGTCCTCACATAACATATGGTCCTTGAGGCCTATCTATAGCTCAACCCAAGGCCATTAAATACATGCTCCAAACAATCATTCAAAACATGAAACATTTACACCTTTCAAAACATGCTTATGCATATGCTATGCACTTGTGCATGCACCACTATGATCATACTCATAACAATCTCTTAGCTTTGCTTTCACATAATCACACATGAACCCATTAACATGCCTATGAATGTATGCACTTACCCTCAAGAACAAGCAATCATAATGAGGACTCAAAAGATAAACACCGAAGAAACCAAAACTCATGCAAGTCACAACAACTCTTGCATGATCTCAACCCTAACAAGAAAAACACAATTCCTTGGAAAATATAGGGTGAAACAAACCTTATTTGAAGTTCCAAAAGATTTTAACAAGATTTAACAATAATTAAGGGAGACTTACAAACCAGTCTACATAGGCAACATGCAAGAACCCTTTTACCAAAAACAGGGGTTTTTCCCTTAATAATCTCAAAGATCCAAGGATCCAAGGGTTTTAGAACTGAGAAAAGGGTTAGAACTTGCAATTGAAAGGAATAAGATGTAAGAACTTGCAAGGAAAAAGATATAAGAACTTGCCTTTCTCAGAAGATTTCAAATCATCGTCATACGCTTCAGAAGTCTACTAGAAAAATAAAATAAGATAGTAGTATAAGCGTGAGAATAAACCAACTTCATTTAATTTTCTGATATTTTTCACTTAGCTTCCTCTTAGCCCTTATTGTCATTTTCCTTCTACGTTCTCACTGGTCTTCCTTTCCCTCAATATTTCTCCTTGAGTTCACGACTTCTTCTTCAAATTTCTCCCATGGATTCATTGATTTTTCCCTTAACTTACACTCAATTTGTAGCATCCCAAAATTTTGGAGACATAGTAATTGATTCCGGTATTTGAAGTCATTATGGAATATTTGAGGATTTAAGAGAAAATATTAATTTATGTTATTTTGAAGGTATAGGTAATTAAGGCAATAAATTATTTTATTTCAGAGTATTTATAGAAATAATAAAGGAATAAAATGAATTAAATTTCTAAAAATTTTGGGTTGCAAGTGAAATAAAGGAAAAATGAAGTGTAGGGGGTGTAAGTGCTGGTTTTCAAAAGTTTTGGGGTACTGGTGTAAATTCTAGAAATTGGGCTAGGGTCACCTTAAGAGTAATTGCACGCACTATATGGTTGAAGGCCAGTGCTAGCGCGGGTGATCGTGTGTAAAGGAGGTGAAGGTGAGGTCGCGGGCTCGATTCTACATGGGGGAGCGCAAGGCTTGGGATTTTGCTGATTTTATTCAATCAGGAGAGGGTCGAAATGACATCGTTTTGGCCCTAAAGCAGTGGCTTCCCAGCGCGGCTTAGCAGCTACCACATGATGCGCTGGGCCATTCTTTTTGCCTAGGCCAAGCAACGTCTGTGGTGTCTATTTAAGGCCAATTTAGCCATTTCAGAAGCCCAATTCGAGCAGGGTTCACGCAAGAAACAGAGGGGAGAAAGGGAGGGCTTGAGTATAAGCTATTAATGGAGAAAAATGGGAGAAATTAAGGGGAATCAGACAATTCTTGGGGTTATTTGGTATTTAAAATGGCCAGGTACGTGAGTAAAATTATTAGAAGTATCGTCTGTGAAAATTATACATTTTTCATGGGTAGATTATTTATTTCACGTGGTTAAATTTAAGTATTTCAAAACCGTGATTTTAATATTTGTTGCAACACGTTTTACTTTGCAGCGGGAGCACAGAAGAGGCAATAATCAGTCGTTTAAAGGCAAGCTTCTAACCCTTTCCTTACGTTCTTAAGTTCCTACACGAGTCTTCATTATTTTTCATATTTACTTCATTCCTTACCGTGACTCGATTCCACACATTAATAATGTAAATCTGCATGGTAACGATCCTATGATTTAGGTGTTATTGTTAGGTTTATTGTTGACGGTATAAGTTAAGTAAATGATGTATTGGTGTTGTTGATTTCATCTACCATGGGACTTTGTATCACTTTACTTCCTTTGAGAATGATGCTGAACCTGTTGGGGCTAGGTTCTTAGAAGGGCTAGTGTTTTTCCACGAGAATCGAGAGCAAGAAAATTGAGAATCTTTAAGGATTTTTAAGGAAAAAATAAAAAGGATTGTTGGGCCAAGCCTTGTGGCCGCCTTTGCGACAATATGTTGCAATAAATCATGGTAGTGTGCTGCAAGGCCTTTGCTATAGGCCTGAGCTGAAAGGCCTTACAGTAGTGTGTTGCGAGGCCCTTGTGGCCGCTCTTGCGGTATTGCTGCAAGATGACTTGTGGTAGTGTGCCACAACTTGCTGCAAAGGCCTTTCAGTAAATGCCTCGCAGCAATCAAAAAGACCCCTCGACGAGGCCAAGAATCCATTCAACAAGTGCCAAGTGTCAGCACCAAACACCCTTGAGAATCACGCCCTATAAATATCTAGCTATAGGACAATGAAGGGACTTTCGATTTTGATAAATTTTTGACACATTGATCGCATTTTTACTATTTTTGTGAATAGTTATCTGGAGTCAGTACTGACTTAGGCATCGAAGGGTCGTCGTGGGCAAGGATTCTCGCTAGCCTTCTAATCCATTTCTGAGTATCAACAGGGTCATATCCTTGCGGCAAAATCTTTTTGGCAAGGTAAGTCCTTAAGGCAAGATCCTCACGGCGAAGGTAAATCCTTATGGCAAGGAAGATTCTTGTGGCGAAAATACATCCTTGCGGCAAGAGTCTTAAGGCAAAGGAGCTTGTGGTGAAATCCTTGCTTTGGGACAGATCCTTGTGGCAAAATCCTTGCGGTAAAATCCTTGCGGCAAAAGTCTCACAACAAATGAGCTTGTGGTGAAATCCTTATGGTGGGACAGATCCTTGTGGCAAAATCCTTGCGGCAAGAGTCTTAAGGAAAATGAGCTTGTGGTGAAATCCTTATGGTGGGACAGATCCTTGTGGAAAAATCCTTGCGGCAAGAGTCTTAAGGAAAATGAGCTTGTGGATCCTTGCGGCAAGATAGATCCTTGTGGCAAGAGTCTTAAGGCAAAGGAGCTTGAGACAAGATCCTTGTGGCAAACACTAGTGTGGAGAGCATCCTTGTGGCAAACTCCCTTGAGGCAACCTCTCTTACGATAACCTTACTTCACCTAACACTGAGCTTGAGTGGACCCGCATCATAAATTTTAATTGTTGTATTTTTGGTAACAACAATTTGGGAACTTTTGTGGGAAACGCAACTAAAAGCCAATCTTAACACAAGATGCCAAGAGGGACAAGATCAACCAGTTTGACAAACCAGCCTAACCCTAACCGATGGAGTGCTCGTACTAGGAAAGGAGATCCTAGCTAGGTATACCCTATGGTACCTAGACTTTTGGAAGATCATCTAGATAATGAGGTGAGCTCGGGAAACATTCTAATGCTCGAAGACAATCATACTACGGGACTGGGGGGTATGGAGCACTCGGAACAAGGGGACGTACACACTGTCGGATGGGGGAGACAAGCGGTAAGGCAAGGAAGATAGGTCCCACCCCCAATACCATCAAATCAGGCATAACACTCCCTGGGATAGCCCTCGATTCCTCGAAGGAACCCAACGGCGACTTCAATACTTCTAGGACCCTTTGCGGTAGCTCTACCCACAGTCCCACTATCGGATTATGAACAACTACAGAAGAATTTTGAAGAGCTGAAGCACTAGAATGATGAGCTCATGACGAACAACGAAGAGAGCATTAAAAGACTACAAAGGATTACTACTCTTTTGCATGAATTGATGCCGGACATCCACATTCCCCACATGGGATAAACAGGTGAGGGGCGAGAACATTGGAGATCTCAAGATAACCTTTCGAGGGCCCCAAGATGAGGGATAAGAATTGGGACTCTCAGGCCTAATGACTGATCGAGACTGTTGAACCTCGATGATTGTACAAAAATATTTCAGATCTGCAGCAAGGGTGCGACCCCAAAGTCGTCTCTCAAAGGAACCTCAATACAAATATGTCATGACAAGAACTGAATGAGGGGATTTTTTTTTTTTTGATGAAAAAGAAGGTTTGAAGATTGAGTAAAAATATAAAAATGAAACTGTCTATGGATCCAAATGCAACCAGTTACAAATCTTTCCCTTAAACCAGGTTTTCATCATCCCTTCTTATAGATTAGATCTAGCCGAGTTTCAACACCCAAAATCTGCATAAATAAATCCCCAACAACCGTCTAGAGATCAAATCAAAGCTGATATAAAAATCAAAGAAAACCTCCTTCAATCATTCTACCAATTTTAATCTTCATTCACACAGATTCCAGAACCTATTACCCATAACCATCATACCAAGTTATTTGTTTCTGCTTCTTTCCTTCGTGTGTTGTATCAACTGACTATAACATTAAAGCTGCAATATAGAAAAGAGAAATCCACCCCGTATATGTTCATACAACCGTCTTGAACATGCACTAGAATAAGAGGAAAAGAAGTAGAGAAAACTTAAAACAAATATAATTGAAATTCAAACTGGATTTCGTAGAAACTTTCGGGATTCAAACCATGGAATAAGTTCGAATTTGCAACTGATTACAAGTGTTTAGCCCTCCATGGAGAAGAAAACAGAGAAAAAATGGCTACTGTTCATGATATAAAAATTAAAAATCAATAAAATAATAATTAATGATCCTCCCCTAATGGCCTCTTAATGTGCTTAAATAGAGCTTAGGGAGGAAACCCTAGGTTACCAAAACTTCACAGCTGATTTAGAATAGGATAACGTGTGTTTTGGGCTTTGGCCCCTTCATAAACATTGTAAATCAGGAAGAGTAGATGAATTTGGGCTTTTTAATCACTTGATTTGGATATCGGACGCCCAAGTTATGACCTTTTAAAGATTCAACATCTGTGCAGCTTTCCTAATTTGACCCAACTTTTCGGCCCCAACTTTGAAGCGATGTTTGGAAGCCCAAACAAACTCGGATTTGGACAAACCATACCATTCCAAAAAGCCCAAGAAGCCCTATACAATATCTCTGAAGATATAATTCATGTTCTGGGATTATAACTTGGCCAAAAATTTGAAAGAAGCACAGAAGGTCAAATTTGTCAGCACACTTTTGCTTCTTTGTCTCCAATCTCCTTGTTTCCCTTCTTGCCATCAAAATTCCTCTTGACCCAGGAAGCCCAAATCTGTCCAAAATAAAATAAAATAGTGTGAAGCTCAATTCCTATAAAATAAAATAAAACAAAATCAAGATGAATAAAATGACACAACTAACGTGCAAAAAGACTAAATATGAGGGCTAAATAATATGAAAATATGCGCTCTATCAAATTCCCCCACACTTAGACTTTTGCACTCCTGGGCAAAACACTAGACTCTATGATTCAAAACCAAAGATGTGGAATGGTGCAAAGTTACATGCGAGGCAAGTCTTCAAGAATTCAGCATTCAAATATCATCTCTCCTAAACTTCCAAGAAAACAAGTAGTATGGCAATTCATTCAATAGGACAAATCAAAAGAAGCAGTCTCTCACAGGACAAGTGTATGCTCTCAAATCTCTCAAGAGGTGGTGGTAACTATTTCGCTCAAATTCACCCAATCACAATTCCACTACCATAAGCTTGTTTATCTTCTCAATCTCCACTATCCATGTCACATGCATACCACAAATCAAAAGGACTTTATTCAAGGGTTGTAATGTGGGGAAGAAAGAAATGGAAAGACAACAATGAAGGAAAACATGCCTTAGATCGAGAAAACACTTCATGCAACTCCAAGATCAAGAGATAGAATTTCCAAGCATAGACATTATGAAAAACTTTGCATCTTTATTTGGTTCAGTGCGTTTTACGCTCCGTCTCAACTTTTCTTTCTTCTTTTTCTCATCATTTCTTTTTTTTTTTATTATTTTTTTTCGCAGATGCAAATGGCCTTTGGCCTTATGACTTGCTTGATGAATTCAATCTCTCTCTCTAGAATGCATTTAATGTCTTTTTCCTAAAATTGGAAGGCTCAAAAGGAAAAAGAAAAAAATATGAAGGGTAAAAAGAATGGCTCAAAGGGGCAAGCAAAAGGAAAACAATGGTTTTTTTTTTTTTTTTTTTAATTGGGTTAACCAAATGGCCGAATGGGTTTGAAAGAAAAGAATGCCTTAATCATATTTGGGTCGTGCATGAACAAATATAGCCTCAACCAAGAATCAAAACAAGTTCTAAAGTGGAGATCATGACAGGTGAATGCACACACAAGAAAAACAATAGGCTCAAAATCCTCACGGTTGTAGACTACCCAATCAATCTATCAAATCAAACTCATTGCCAAGTCACTTGAAATCAAGGAAGATAAGATTGAAGTTCTAATCATGCTGGGTTCTTTTAAACTTAATTGCTTAACTTGCATTTCCACGCAAAACAGACTCAACTAGACCCAAGGAAAAAGAAATATGAAAAGATAAAGAAAATGCTGCTAAAATAAGAATGTTGCCCCTCCCACACTTAGACTTTACATTGCCCTCAATGTAAACATGCAATTCCAATCAAGAATAGGACAAGTAAATGTAAAAGATTAGGGAGAGAGAAACAACCTGATTTTGTCAATTGTAGGCGGCGTTGAGGAGATGCAGCTCCTCCACAGTATGCTCCTGAAAGCTCTCGTAGAATGGCTTAAGTCGCTGCCCGTTCATTGTGAATTGCTTTGCATTAGACTCGTCCTTGATTGCAACTGCACCAAAGGGAAAAACATGAGTAACTATGAAAGGACCAGTCCAACGGGAACGTAACTTACCGGGCATCAACTTGAGACGGGAATTGTATAGCAGAACTTTATGGCTGACTTGAAACTCCTTCCTCATGATTAGCTTGTCATGTGCAACCTTTGTTTTTACCTTGTAGATCCTTGAGTTCTCATATGCTTCTAGTCGAATCTCTTCAAGTTCCTGGAGTTGGAGCTTCCTTTGGGACCCTGCTTGACTGATGTCCATATTGCATTGCTTCACCGCCCAATATGCCTTATGCTCCACTTCCACCGGCAAGTGACACGCTTTTCCAAAAACCAACCTGTAGGGGGACATGCCGATGGGGGTTTTGTAGGCGGTGCGGTTGGCCTATAATGCATCCTTCAATCTCTTGGACCAATCCTTCCTATTGGGCTGGACTGTCTTCTCCAAGATGTGCTTGATCTCTCTGTTGGACACTTCAGCCTGCCCATTGATCTGTGGATGATATTATGTCGCCATTTTATGCAAGACTCCGTACTTCTGAAGGAGGGTCGCCATTTTCCGATTGCAGAAATGAGAGCCTTGATCACTGATGAACACTCGGGGAATGCCAAACCTGCAAAATATGTGAGAACGAACAAAATCTGCAACCACAGAAGCATCATCAGTCCTGGTGGCTTTAGCTTCCACCCATTTAGACACATAATCAACAACAACAAGAATGTACACAAAGCCAAATGACACAGGAAATGGACCCATGAAGTCAATGCCCCAAACATCAAAGATTTCACAAAACAATAAGGGTTGTTGAGGCATTTCATTCCTACGTGATATAGTGCCTGTGTGTTAGCAACGTGTACAATTCTTACAGAACTCATATGAATCCTTAAAGAGTGAAGGCCAATATAATAAAGAATCTAGGACTTTCCTAGCTATACGTTGGGGACCAAAGTGACCACCACATGCAAGTGTGTGACAAAATTTTAAGACAGAAGCAAACTCATGGTTAGGCACACATCTCCTAATGACCTGGTCACTACACATGCGCCACAGATATGGATCATCCCACACATAGTACCTAGCCTGACTCTTAAATTTATTTAGTTGTTTCTTCTTAAGATATGCAGGTAATTCGGAAGCAACTAAATAGTTTACCAAATCAGCATACCAAGACTCAGCACCATGAATGTGGTAGAGTAACTCATCTGGAAAATCATCTCTGATGGGTTGGGAGTCCATGACAGATGGATCTGAGGTGGAAGGAATGCGACTGAGGTGGTCGGCTACCAAGTTCTCTACTCCACTTCTATCCTTGATCTCAATGTCAAATTCTTGGAGCAAGAGCATCCACCTTATCAAATGAGGTTTGGCATCAGGCTTCTTCAAGAGGTACCTAAGAGCTGCATGGTCAGAAAAGACAATAACTTTAGAACCAAGTAAATAGGATCTAAATTTATCCAATACAAAAATAATAGACAAGAGCTCTTTTTCCGTAGTGGTATAATTAGCCTGTCCTGCATCTAGTTTACACGAAGCGTAGGCTATGACATGGGATTTCTTCTCTACACGCTGGGAAAGGACGACACCCACTGCAAAGTTGGAGGCGTCGCACATCAACTCGAAGGGTAACTCCCAGTTGGGTGGCTGTATGATGGGTAGAGAAATCAATCTGCTCTTCAGTTCCTCAAATGCCCGCTTGCAGGGCTCATCGAAGTGGAAATTCACATCTTTCTGGAGTAGGTGGGAAAGTGGAAGTGCAACCTTGCTGAAATCTTTGATGAACTTTCAGTAGAATCCTGCATGTCCGAGGAAGGAACGCACCTCTTGTATAGAGGTGGGGTAAGGCAAAGAAGCAATAACATTAACCTTAGACCGATCCACTTCTATACCCTTCTTAGACAGAACATGCCCTAAAACAATTTCTTGTTCTACCATGAAATGACATTTTTCAAAATTTAAAACAAGGTTCTTTTCAATGCACCTCTCTAGGACTCTACCCAAGCTAACCAAGCAATCATCAAAAGATGAGCCATAAACTGAAAAATCATCCATGAACACTTCCATGCAATCCTCTAGAAAATCTGAAAATATACTTACCATGCATCGCTGAAAGCTACTTGGAGCATTACATAGACCGAAAGGCATCATCCTATACGCGAAAGTGCCAAAGGGGCAGGTGAAGGTGGTCTTCTCCTGATCCTCTGGGGATATGCAAATCTGGAAGTAACCAAAAAAGCCGTCAAGGAAACAATAATGTGACTTACCAGCCAACCTCTCCAACATCTAATCAATGAATGGGAGGGGAAAATGATCCTTTCTGGTTGCTTGGTTCAGCTTCTATAATCAATGCAGACTCTCCAGCTGTTCTGCACTCTTATGGGGATAAGCTCATTCTGCTCATTTGGGACCACCGTGATGCCCATCTTTTTTGGAACAACCTGCACGGGACTCACCCACTTGCTGCCAGAAATAGGGTAAATAATACCGGCTGCAAGTAATTTACTTACCTCCTATTTTACCACATCAAGAATGTTGGGGTTGAGTCTTCTTTGCGGCTGTCTTACAGGTTTGGCTCTTTCTTCTAGGAGGATACGGTGCATGCAAATAGATGGGTTGATCCCGATTATGTCTACTAGAGTCCAACCTATGGCCTACTTGTTCCTCTTCAGCACATCCAATAACCTTTTCTCTTGGTCAGGCTGTAAGTTATTGGCGATGATGACTGGCATCTTCTCGCCATCCTCCAAGAAGGCATACTTGAGATGCTCGGGCAAAGGCTTGCACTCAAGGGATGGTGGCAGCTGCAATAAAGGGACTAACCTGCTTGCCTTTATCTCAAGGGTACTGTCTACCTATTTAACATGGTTAGCAGAAACACTATCCTCCCCATGAGAGGTATAAGAATCAGATTGTGCATGCTCAATATGAAAATCAGAATCATGGCTATTCAAAAATTCATCAATTTCTAAGCATGCCACACATTGACTACTTCCATCACTACAGTCAGGACAAAGAATAATGTATGGGAATTCATGAAAAGTGGGACATTCATCAATCAAATCACAAGACTTAGTGCATGCTTCATCAACCAACAATTGAATCAAGTTAACTTGCAAGGTGGAATGATCTTCAGAGGGACATTTCATGGCCTCAAGTATGTTAAAATGAATGGTGCTACCAGCAAATTCCATGGAAAGTGTACCCTCATGCACATTGATGATAGTCCTTGCAGTTTTCAAAAATAGCCTACCTAATATAAGAGGTTCATGCTCATGCAAATTGTCATCTTCCATATTTAAAACATAAAAATCAGCAGGGAAGATACAATCCTTAACCTTAACCAGGACATCCTTTAAGACTCCATAGGGGTAGGTTGTGCTTCTATTAGCTAGCTAGACAACCACTCCTGTTGGCTTCAAAGGACCACACTGCAATGAAGCATAGATAGAGTTAGGCATAACATTAATGGATGCACCTAAATCTAGTAAAGCATTGCTAAATTGCATGTCTCCTATAGTGCAAGGAATGGAAAACGTCCCTAGATCTTTGCATTTTGCTAGCATGGCAGGTTGGATAAGGGCAGAGACATTTCTTCCAAGGTTGACTTATTCGTTCCCTCTTAATCTCCTTTTGTGCGTACACAAATCTTTGAGAAATTTTGCATACTTGGGGATCTGTCTGATGGCTTTAAGGAGGGGTATATTGACTTGCATTTTCTGGAATGTCTCCAGAATCTCTTTATCTAATTCGACCTCTGCTCTTTTCTTTTTTTGTGTTGCTCGATGTGGAAATGGCAGGGGCTGGTTGTTGGAAGACTCTCCTTGTTCTTGATAGCTAGAGTTGGGCTGCTTGGCTTCTTGGATTGAGGAGGGCTGCTGCTCATTGCTACCCTCTACATGTTGCTTCATGTTTGATGATGGTGGAGGGGTTGGGATGATCACTTCTTTCCCACTTCGAAGCATGATGGCACTAACATTACCCCTCGGATTGGCAACTGGTTGTGAAGGAAGCTGCCCCGAACCTTGACTCCTTAACTCATTGATGTTTGTTGCTAGTTGGCCTATTTGGGTCTCCAAATTTTGAATTGTGGTTTCTGTTTTTTTGCTGGAATTGGAGTGTATTGGTTGCTAGTTGCTTAACAAGATCATCCAAAGTAGGTTCTGACTTGGGTAATGGTGGTGCTTGTTGCATGACTTGGTTCGGCCTTGGTGGGGCATGGTTGCTGGAACTTGGACCTTGAGGATGATTTAATCTTTGTGGCTGCTGAAATTGTTGCTGCTGCAAGTTTTGATTCTGGTATGGATGCTGCTGGAATGACTGGTTTGAAGACCCTCCATATCTGAAATTTGGGTGATCCCTCCATCCTGGATTATAGGTGACTGAGTAGGGATCATACTTGTGTTGTTGTTGTGGTTGATGATGTTGCTGGAATGGTCTACCAGGAAAGATTCCAGCACATGACTCTGTGTTTTCTTGCAGTTGGGGGCATTGGTCGGTGGCATGTGAAGGTAAGGAGCAAATTCCACATACCTGCTGAGGTTGCTTTCTCTCTAATGCCAACTGCCTGACCATGGAAGCTAATTCCTCAAGCTTGTTTTCTATCCTCTGCTGGTCCATAGTGGCAGCTGCACTAATTTCATTGGTGGCCTTTTCAGGGGTGTTCATCCGAGTGCCGAACTGTTGCGCATTTTGGGCCATCTTTGATATGAGCTCTTTGGCAGCAGCTGGGGTCTTTTCTGCCAGGGCTCCTCCACTCGCAGCATCTACCAAGTACCTGTCCATTGGGAGTAAGCCTTCATAAAGATATTGAACGAGGAGTTGGTCACTTATCTGGTGGTGTGGACAGCTTGAGCAGAGCTTCTTGAATCTCTCCCAGTACTCATGTAGAGTCTCACCACTCATCTGCCCTATACCACAAATTTCCTTCCTTATTGATGCTGTTCTGGAGGCTGGAAAGAATTTTTCCAGGAAGATCCATTTCAATGCATCCCAGCTGGTAATGGCAGCTGGTGGCAGGTACTACAACCAGTCCTTGGCTGATCCATTAAGTGAGAATGGGAAGGCTCTCAGCTTGATTTGCTCTTCATCTACTCCTTGTGGTCGCATGGTTGAGCAAACAACATGAAACTCTTTCAGATGCTTGCGTGGATCCTCTCCTGCAAGACCATGAAACTTGGGCAACAAATGGATCAGTCCAGATTTCAATTCAAAATTTGCATCTAGCTGGGGGTATTGGATGCACAAAGGTTGGTAATGCACATCAGGTGCGGCCAGCTCTCTAATTGTTCTCTCATCCAAATGACCATGATTTTCATTTCCATTGTTTCCATTATTTCCATTCCCATTATTTCTATTACCATTATCAGCCATATTGATGAATTCTGGAATAGGTTCGGATGAAGTATTAGAAACACTATTAGGGTCAATCCTATCTCAAGACTTAAGCTCTCTAGCTTGCCTTCTAAGAGTGTTCTCTAATTCAAGATCCAAATAAAGTAATTTTTCCTTAGTGGACCTGGTCATGCACTAAAGATCAGCAAGAACAAAAATAAAACAAAAACACACAAGGAAAAATCACATAAACACACCAAAAATACACAAAATGGCCTAAAAAGTGGTCTAAACGTTGGAATTTGGCCAAAAAACAGTCCCACACCCCCATTCCTTTGGACACCAAACATCAGGGCATTCTGAGATAGTCGTTGGCGGTGAACAGTGCTGGTTATGGCAAAAAACAGAAAACAAGAAAACCGAAAAGAAAAACACAAAGAATGAACAAAGAAAACAGAAAAGAATCAAAAACGAAATAAAAGATCAGAGAAACAAAAGAAGAAAACACAAAGAACAGAAAGGAAATCGAAAACAGAACAGGAAGAACAAAGAACAGAACAAAAAAAAGAATGACAGAAAACAGAAAACCAAGAAGGAAGCAACAAAGAATGAAAGAGAACAATAAAGAAACAAAAGAACAGAAAACAAATCTTTTTATGGCAGAACAAATTGACGGTTCCCCGGCAACGGCGCCAAAAATCTGATCGATGAATGGGAGGGGAAAATGATCGAGGAAGATAAGATTGAAGCCATCAGACAAATCCCCAAGTATGCAAAATTTCTCAAAGATTTGTGTACGCACAAGAGGAGATTAAGAGGGAACGAACAAGTCAACCTTGGAAGAAATGTCTCTGCCCTTATCCAACCTGCCATGCCAGCAAAATGCAAAGATCCAGCGACGTTTTCCATTCCTTGCACTATAGGAGACATGCAATTTAGCAATGCTTTACTAGATTTAGGTGCATCCATTAATGTTATGCCTAACTCTATCTATGCTTCATTGCAGTGTGGTCCTTTGAAGCCAACAGGAGTGGTTGTCCAGCTAGCTAATAGAAGCACAGCCTACCCCTCTGGAGTCTTAGAGGATGTCTTGGTTAAGGTTAAGGATTGTATCTTCTCTGCTGATTTTTATGTTTTAAATATGGAAGATGACAATTTGCATGAGCATGCACCTCTTATATTAGGTAGGCCATTTTTGAAAACTGCAAGGACTATCATCAATGTGCATGAGGGTACACTTTCCATGGAATTTGCTGGTAGCACCATTCATTTTAACATACTTGAGGCCATGAAATGTCCCTCTGAAGATCATTCCACCTTGCAAGTTAACTTGATTCAATTATTGGTTGATGAAGCATGCACTAAGTAGCAGCATTTTCTTTATCTTTTCATATTTCTTTTTCCTTGGGTTTAGTTGAGTCTGTTTTGCGTGGAAATGCAAGTTAAGCAATTAAGTCTAAAAGAACCCAGCATGATTAGAACTTCAATCTTATCTTCCTTGATTTCAAGTGACTTGGCAATGAGTTTGATTTGATAGATTGATTGGGTAGTCTACAACCGTGAGGATTTTGAGCCTATTGTTTTTCTTGTGTGTGCATTCACCTGTCATGATCTCCACTCTAGAACTTGTTTTGATTCTTGGTTGAGGCTATATTTGTTCATGCACGACCCAAATATGATTAAGGCATTCTTTTCTTTCAAACCCATTCGGCCATTTGGTTAACCCAATTAAAAAAAAGAAAAACCATTGTTTTCCCTTTGCTTGCCCATTTGAGCCATTCTTTTTACCCTTCATATTTTTTTCTTTTCCCTTTTGAGCCTTCCAATCTTAGGAAAAAGACATTAAATGCATTCTAGAGAAAGAGATTGAATTCATCAAGCAAGTCATAAGGCCAAAGGCCATTTGCATCTACGAAAAAAATAAAAAAAAATAAAAAAGAAAGAAATGATGAGAAAAAGAAGAAAGCAAAGTTGAGACGGAGCGTAAAACGCACTGAACCAAATAAAGATGCAAAGTTTTTCATAATGTCTATGCTTGGAAATTCTATCTCTTGATCTTGGAGTTGCATGGAGTTGGAAATTCATCTACTCTTCCTGATTTACAATTTTTATGAAGGGGCTAAAGCCCAGAACGCACGTTATCCTATTCTAAATCAACTGTGAAGTTTCGGTAACCTAGGGTTTCCTCCCTAAGCTCTATTTAAGCACATTAAGAGGCCATTAGGGGAGGATCATTAATTATTATTTTATTGATTTTTACTTTCTGTCTCATGAACAGTAGCCATTTTTTCTCTGTTTTCTTCTTCATGGAGGGCTAAACACTTGTAATCAGTTGCAAATCCGAACTTATTCCATGGTTTGAATCCCGAAAGTTTCTACGAAATCCAGTTTGAATTTCAATTATATTTGTTTTAAGTTTTCTCTACTTCTTTTTCGCTTATTCTAGTGCATGTTCAAGACGGTTGTATGAACATATACGGGGTGGATTTCTCTTTTCTATATTGCAGCTTTAATGTTATAGTTGGTTGATACAACACACGAAGGAAAGAAGCAGAAACAAATAACTTGGTATGATGGTTATGGGTACTAGGTTCTGGAATCTGTGTGAATGAAGATTAAAATTGGTAGACTGATTGAAGGAGGTTTTCTTTGATTTTTATATCAGCTTTGATTTGATCTCTAGACGGTTGTTGGAGATTTATTTATGCAGATTTTGGGTGTTGAAACTCGGCTAGATCTAATCTATAAGAAGGGATGATGAAAACCTGGTTTAAGGGAACGATTTGTAACTGGTTGCGTTTGGATCCATAGACAGTTTCATTTTTATATTTTTACTCAATCTTCATACCCTCTTTTTCATCAAAAAAAAAAAAAACCCCCTCATTCAGTTCTTGTCATGACAGATTTGTATTGAGGTTCCTTTGAGAGAAAACTTTGGGGTCGCACCCTTGCTGCAGATCCGAAATATTTTTTATAATCATCGAGGTTCGACAGTCTCGATCAGATTTTTGGCGCCGTTGCCGGGGAACCGTCACTGTTAGGGTCAATCCTATCCCAAGACTTAAGCTCTCTAGCTTACCTTCTAAGAGTGTTCTCTAATTCAAGATCCAAATCAAGTAATTTTTCCTTAGAGGACCTGGTCATGCACTAAAGATCAGCAAAAACAAAAATAAAACAAAAACACACAAGGAAAAATCACATAAACACACCAAAAATACACAAAATGGCCTAAAAAGTGGTCTAAACATTGGAATTTGGCCAAAAAACGGTCTCCCCACTGCATAGCAGTGATTATTTCTCCCCACACCCCCATTCCTTTGGACACCAGAAATCAGGGCATTCTGAGGTAGTCGTTGGCGGTGAACAGTGTTAGTTATGGCAAAAAACAGAAAACAAGAAAATCGAAAAGAAAAGCACAAAGAATGAATAAAGAAGACAGAAAAGAATCAACAACGAAATAAAAAACCAGAGAAACAAAAGAAGAAAACACAAAGAACAAAAAGGAAATCGAAAATAGAACAGGAAGAACAAAGAACAGAACAAAAAAAAGAATGACAGAAAACAAAAAACAGAAAACCGAGAAGGAAGCAACAAAGAATGAAAGAGAACAATAAAGAAACAAAAGAACAGAAAACAAATCTTGTTATGGTCAAACAGATTGACGGTTCCCCGACAACGGCGCCAAAAATCTGATCGAGACTGTCGAACCTCGATGATTGTAAAAAAATATTTTGGATCTGCAGCAAGGGTGCGACCCCAAAGTCGTCTCTCAAAGGAACCTCAATACAAATATGTCATGACAAGAACTGAATGAGGGGGTTTTTTTTTTTGATGAAAAAGAAGGTATTATGATTCAGTAAAAATATAAAAATGAAACTGTCTATGGATCCAAACGCAACCAGTTACAAATCTTTCCCTTAAACCAGGTTTTCATCATCCCTTCTTATAGATTAGATCTACTCGAGTTTCAACACCCAAAATCTGTATAAATAAATCCCCAACAACCGTCTAGAGATCAAATCAAAGCTGATATAAAAATCAAAGAAAACCTCCTTCAATCAGTCTACCAATTTTAATCTTCATTCACACAGATTCCAGAACCTAGTACCCATAACCATCATACCAAGTTATTTGTTTCTGCTTCTTTCCTTCGTGTGTTGTATCAACCGACTATAACATTAAAGCTGCAATATAGAAAAGAGAAATCCACCCCGTATATGTTCATACAACCATCTTGAACATGCACTAGAATAAGCGGAAAAGAAGTAGAGAAAACTTAAAACAAATATAATTGAAATTCAAACCGGATTTCGTAGAAGCTTTCGGGATTCAAACCATGGAATAAGTTCAGATTTGCAACTGATTACAAGTGTTTAGCCCTCCATGAAGAAGAAAATAGAGAAAAAACGGCTACTGTTCATGACACAGAAAGTAAAAATCAATAAAATAATAATTAATGATCCTCCCCTAATGGCCTCTTAATGTGCTTAAATAGAGCTTAGGGAGGAAACCCTAGGTTACCGAAACTTCACAGCTGATTTATAATAGGATAGCGTGCGTTCTAGGCTTCGGACCCTTCATAAAAATTGTAAATTAGGAAGAGTAGATGAATTTGAGATTTTTAATTATTTGATTTGGATATCGGACACCCAAGTTATGGCCTTTTAAAGATTTAGCGTCTGTGCAGCTTTCCTAATTTGACCCAACTTTTCGGCCCCAAATTTGAAGCGATGTTTGGAAGCCCAAAAGAACTCGGATTTGGACAAACCATATCATTCCAGAAATCCCAAGAAGTCTTCTACAATATCTATGAAGACATCATTCACGTTCTGGGATTATAACTTGGCCAAAAATTTGAAAGAAGCACAGAAGGTCAAATTTGTTAGCACACTCTTGCTTCTTTGTCTCCAATCTCCTTGTTTCCCTTCTTGCCATCAAAATTCCTCTTGACCCAGGAAGCCCAAATCTGTCCAAAATAAAATAAAATAGTGTGAATCTCAATTCCTATAAAATAAAATAAAACAAAATCAAGATGAATAAAATGACACAACTAACGTGCAAAAAGACTAAATATGAGGGCTAAATAATATGAAAATATACGCTCTATCAATGACCCAGTCCTAGAAATGATAAACCAGAGGGGAAATTATGACAGGAGGCCAGGGAAAACCCTTATTTATGAAGAGACAGCAGAAAACACCCACTCAAGAGCTCTTTGCGTCCCGTCTCCTTGTAAGAACGAAGTAGAAAAAGAAACGCTCAAGGCGTCTGACATCAAATGCCTCATAGAGGAAGTGTTAGAGTAGAAGCAAGTTGTGATGACGCCAAGAGAAACGCCCATGAAGGGGAACTCCAAAGGCAACCAGTGCAACCAGGGTTCAAGCTGGCGTAGCTTTCTATGTTCTTGGGAAATGAGGACCCCGTGAAACACATACAACACTTCGTCACAATGGCTGTGTTACATGGGTGGAATGAGGCCACCAAGTGCAGGGTTTTCCCACTCTTCCTGGCAGGATAGACTCAACAGTGATTTACTAAATTACTAGCTAGAGATATCCGATCATTCGAACAACTGAATAAAGAATTTATGGAGGTGTTCTCTACCTATGTCTTGAAAAAGAAGAGTGCCATGTATTTGATGAGCTTGTAACAAAGGCCCAATGAATCCCTGAAGCAATACATTGAGTGGTTTAGAGCTATAATGTAGGAGCTAAGAGATCTCCTAGTCTGTTTGGCAGCATCAGCCTTGCTTAATGGAACCACATATGCCTCGCTCAGAAGATCCCTAGCGTTTTTCTAGCCGGATTCAATAACTGAATTGATTGCCTGAGCAGAACATTTCATCGTCCAAATGGAAATTCTAGAAGCATGGGAAGGAAAAAGAAGAGGATGGACGAATAACGCTGATCAGACAGAGCAGTAAATATACAAAGAAGAGAAGAGCCCCAAAGATGTAATTTCGGAGCTTCACTCCTCTCACCGAGCCAAGAGCCGCTATCCTTTCCTCCATTGCACACACAGGGCTCATTAACTTTCCCCCACATTCTAACCAGTTGATTGGAAGGAACATGGACTCTTTCTGTAAATTTCACAAGTCCCTAGGACATACTACAGAACAGTGTCAGGAGCTACAGAACCAGATTGAACAGCTAATCAGGGATGGGAAGCTTGATTGATTCATATTGGATAAGCCAAAAAACTAACAAGATAGGGGAGAAGGGCCTAGGAGAGATAATCATATGAGGCCCCCTCATCTAAGGAATGATGCTCCAAACAAAAGGGGAAACCAACCGTCCCGACAGAGAGAAGGAGAGAGAAACAATCAGAGGAGGGAAGAAGCAAGGCCAAGCACAGGAGAAAATGACAATGAGCCTATTATGGAAAGGATACACGTAATCTTAGGAGGAGAAAATTTGGCTGGTAATTCCTCTTCTGCTAGAAAGGCATATGTGCGTTAGGAGCTTCATGTGGACTCGGTGACAAAGGTTCAAGAAGACGAAGATCCCATTATTTTCACACCTGAAGACCAAGGGGATGTGCTGCTTTGGCACGATGATTCTTTGGTTATCTCTGTCATTATTGCCAAGCACCCCATTGAAAGAATACTGGTGGATAGTAGTGATTGATGTTCTACCCTTGTAGTTAGTTTTGATGATGAAAAATAATACCTTGTTTTATCCTTAAGTCATGAGTCAAGTCTATGGTTTTCAACAAAAATCAATTTCAAATGCTTTGTTAAAATGAAAACCAAATGATTTATGTTCTTATACATGGAGATTTGCCCAAACATGTATTATGATGAAATCTCCTAAAATGATTTTCAAATTAGTTTTGAAGTCGTTAGTCAACATAGAGCTAAAACTGGTCTAAGGCAAAAGACCAACTAGAACATAAATGTGTTTAATAAAAAAAAAAATCAATCTTAAATATGAAAAATCATTTATGTTTATCTCACCTTTCAAAATAAGCTTTTCATATTTTGAAACATGCATGAAAGGTTTTGATTCGAAATTCAAATGTCTGAAAAATCCTTTAGTTCATGCATCATGTTTCGAAACTCCATTTGGTAAGGTTTCAATATTTTTGTAAGTCTGAAAGGTTAGCACCTTATAAGGAGACATATAAGAAAATGATTTCATTTTGGAAAACTATCTCCCAGTATTTTCATATCTTCTATCCATTAGTGCTAAAACGATTTTTAACGAATTTTTCAAAAAACAAAAAGTGTATATCTTGGAGGTGGTAAAATCGCAAAATCCTAAGTTTGTACTAAAACCCAAATTCTACTTTCTTATTCTTATGGATTTTAATTTTTTAGATATTTTTATTGAATCCAAATGGAGGGTACTTTCTTATTTACATTTATGTATTAAAGTAAATGGAAGGTAAAATATAAATAAACTAAAATGGGGACATTTACTTAAACTAAAGAAATGTAAATAAGTTGTAGTGTATGCATGTCCTGAAGGATGGCTTCATCTGTCAACAGATACCTCATCATCTGTCGACCAGCCTCTTATTTTTAGACCATCTATCAATCGATGCTCTTGCATCTATTGACCGGCAGAATGCGTGCACAAGGAACTGTCGACCGGCTCAGATGATCTGTCGACCGGATTTTGAATTCTTGCTAATCTGTTGACCGATGCCTTGCATCTGTCGACCGTTTGTGTCGCAGAAACCCCCAACAGCTAGTTTTTCCACTCACCTAAAGTGGCTTTCCCACTACCAACGGCAAGATTCGTGCATAGGCTCTCAAGGGACTATAAATACAAGTCAAATGGGTGATTCAAATCAACCAATAGGATTGATTTCAAGCTTACAAGTGTTCATTCTTTTAAGAGGTTAATTGTTTCATTTGTGCTTCATTTTTCTCTCTAAAAGGCTTTGATTATCATTTGTATTATTTTGTTCAAGCCTTGTATTTATATTGAGAGATCTTGTAACTAAGAGTGTCTACTCTTAGATCCTCTTCTTTTGCATTATTCTTGTGTTTCCTAGCAAGATAGCTAGAGGGCTTGCTTGTTTAAGCAAGAGGTTGTAATTGCCTAGCTTGTCGCTAGAGGGCCTATCCGGAGAGATAGGAGGTTTTTAGTAGATTGATTGAAAAATCCTTAGTGAGGAGCTAAGGTGGTGGATTAGGCTTGGTTTAAGCTGAACCACTATATATCGTTGTGTCTCTTATTTGCTTGTGCTCTTTATTTCATTTATTGTTCCAAGCATTTCATTAATCCTCACTTTCACTAAATTCTTATTTTTCATCAAAAGGATTTTCAACTTCAATCAAATTTTTAAAACAACCCAATTCACCCCCCTCTTGGTGTTGGTGCCATTGCTATTCAAATCTAACGAGTGGAAACTCTATCAAACTGTTATACTGGAATTGATTTGAAAATATGCATATTTCCCATGACCAACTAAGGACAATCACTTTCCTTCTATATACCTTCACGAGAGAAGTGGTACCAGTGGTTGGATCGGTTCAGGTACCCATTACACTCGGGGAGCACCCCCAAGTGATCACTTGGCAGGTTAATTTCATGGTAGTCAAGGCTTTCTCCCCTGCCTACAATGTGATCTTGGGACGTTCCCTCATTAATGCTATAAGAGCCGTTATTTCCCCAGGGTACTTGTTGATGAAATTTCCCACATCATAGGGGGTAGGCCAGGTAAGAGGAAATAAAAAATACGCCAGGGTATGTTATGTGAGCTCCACAAAAGGTGCTAAAGGGAAGGAAAAAACAGTGACTGGAGAGACTTTAATGATCAGTTAGTAGACTCTTGAGGCTAACAAGCCTCAGCCAGTACAAACGCTTGAAGCAATCCCTCTAAACCTCGATGATAGTAACAGACAAGTGCGTGTGGGGAGCCAATTAGAGGGTTTGAAAAAAGATGAGGTAATCAGATGTCTATGGTCCTATGCGGACATATTCGCTTGGATGTCGGTCGATATGCTTGGGATTAAACTGGAGATCATATTTCACCGAATGAATGTCCATCTGGAGGCCCAGCCAGTCAAGCAGAAGAAAAGACACATCGCCCCAGAGAGATTGAGGTACCTGGAAGAAAAAGTAGATAAACTCCTTGAAGCGGGATTCATTAGGGAGGTCCAATACCCCGAGTGGCTACCAAATGTTGTGATGGTACCTAAGGCCAATGGGAAACAACGAGTATGCATCGATTTTACCAACCTGAACAAGGCTTGCCCAAAAGACTCCTATTGCCTCCAGCAAATAGACAGCCTAGTGGATGACACCTTCGGATAAGCTATGTTGTGATATTTTACTCTTGGAAAATAAAGAAGTTTTGATAATGACTATATGAAAATCAATCTTTAAATCTATACTTTAAATATGAATTAGTTTGAAAGCAAAGTTTATAAAAATCAATCTTGAATTCTAGAAGGAGTAAGGTTGAGTGTGTTTGAATTCAAAATCAATATCTTTTTTATAATCTCAACTTGTTTCCAAAAGAAACAAAGTTAGGAAATGTCAAGTGTTCAAATTTTTTATATGGATAGTCGACTATGTGTATAAGTGTTGTCGACTATGGGTTATGATCTGTCGACTATGCTTGCATGTTTTGTTGACTGTGTATGGCCTCTATCGACTATAATGAATGGTCTGTCGATTATGAATTTTGTTCTGTCGACTATGTTTGTGCATGATGTTTGAAAATTTCTTCATATTTTGAATGTGTCGACTATGTGAATGTATCTGTCGACTATCAGTAGATTTTGTTGGACATCTGTCGACTATGCCTTCTTTCTTGTTTGTCGACTATGCTTAGTTTTATTTGAAAATATAGTCGACTAACCTATTTTATTTGTCGACAATTTGTTTCTTAGAATCATGTAATGGCTAGTTTTTAGCGCATTTAATGCTCGCCCAACCACCACAACAGTCGGCTTTTTGGATTTATCTACCATCAACTATAAATATGGGTTGGGAGAATCGATTGTTGGCTGTTGGAAACATTTAAGATCTTCAACTACCGAGCATTCAAGTTTTCATCCAGCATTGAATTTTTTTTTCTCTTTGTATTTAATTTTTTGAGGCTTTGTATCTACACTGTTCCATTCATTTTAAGCCTCGATTCTTCATTTAGAGAGAGCTTGTAACTAAGAGTTATACTCTTAGATTCTCATTTTCACGATTTCTGTAATTTTCCTAGCGTAAGTTAGAGGGCCCATTAGATTGGGAGGGTTGTACAATTCCCAGTCACGGACTAGAGGACCTACTCATGTTAAGTAGGGGGTTGATAGTGAAGTTACTTTAAAATCCTTAATGGGTAGCTAAGGTAGTGGACTAGGCTTGGAAAGTAGAACCACTATAAATCCGTGTCTTCTGTGCTTTCTATTTTTATTTGTTCCTGTTTGCATTTTTGTCCCTACTTATTTTGTTCATTCATTCATAAGATTTCAAAATTATTTTTCATAAAACGAGATTGTCTTTACACGTTTGATACCTCATCATGCCATTTCAAGGTCTTGAGGTTTAACGAATCCGTGGTCTTAATAGATGACATCTTTGTTTCTCAAGAGAGATTTTAATTATACCAATTCACCCCCTCTTGGTGTGTGCCATATCATTTCAATTCTATCAATTGGTATCAGAGCCTAGTTCCCGTTGTTTTCAATTATGTCTAATAACCTAGGGTCAAGATCCACACAATGGCATACTTTGCTAGTTCCTCTCATCATGAAAGACAGAGCACTTCACGTCCACCTTGTTTTGATGGTACTAACTACAAAAGCAATTAACACATTGATTTGTGCACTATGCCTTGAGGAATTCAAACGGATATTGTAATACCCTTGATGAGTCATGATAAAATTATCGATCAAGGGAATAATGGTATATGAAAATTTCCATAATTTTCCTTGAATTAAAGAAAAGGCACATAATATATAGGATGCCTTAAGAGGGGCAAAACGGTAATTTGGAGTTCTGTCCCATAAAAGGGTAAATTATTTTTGGAGAAATTATTTATATTGGAGAATTGATATTGGGAGAATTTAATTCTTGTTTAAATGCATGGATAATTAGAAATTAAATGGAAGCCAAGTAGGTTAGATTGGTGACACTTGGCAAGATCTCATGGAATGAGATTTAATTTAATTTGGGAATAATAAATTAGTTTGATTAAGTGTAAGTGGGACACTTGGCATGATCTTGTGAAGCAAGAGTGGGATTTAAAGAAATTCAAAAAGAAAAGGAATTTAGTCTCTCAAGCATTAAATGAGAGTCATTATGGAGAGAATTAAAGAAATTCTTTATTAAATGGAAATTAGTCATGCATTTATGTGGGAAAATGGTGGATTTAGTAAATGCCAAATAAAAAGGAATTATGTCTTTCAAGAGCAATTTAAATTAAATCAAAAAGAAAAGATATTAGTCTCCATTAAATGCTTAAAATTTTATGGGATTTAAATTAAATGAAAAATGGAGAAAATAGTCAATCTTGAAATTAGTCATTATTTCTTAATTTTGAAAATTGGAGAATTATGGGAAATGTAGCCTTGATCCTATGGTGGTGATTGAGTCTTGAAATTTGAAGAAATCCAATGGTTGGGATTTAAGCCTACCAATGGCATGGATTGCCACATGGGTAGGATAATTTCAAGAAGAAAGATAAGGGAGGGTGAGGATTTAACCTCCAAAGAAAATCAAGGGATGAGATTTAAAGAGATTAGGTCTCTTGGATTGTGTTTCTCTAGAGAGTAGAGATGAGTTCCCTTAAAATCAAAGGCTAAGATTGAGTTTAGGAGAAGCACAAGGATTGTGCTTGTATTTGAGGGTTGAGATTGAGTTTCTTGAATTAAAGAAAAACCAATGGCTAAGATGTAATCTTGAGTTTTGGCATGGATTGAGTAGGAAATCTCTATAAATAGGGAGTTGAGATTTTAGTTCAAGGTTTTCCCACATGTTAAGAGAAAGAAAGTAAGAAGAAGATTAGGAGAAGGCAGAAGAAAGGCAAGCAAGAGGTAAGCCTTCTTTCCCTCTCAAGAAATAGCTTTTGATTTTGTATGCGAGCTAAGGTTGCATTCTTTCTTCTAAGGTGGCTTGAACCAAAGAGAGAGTCTTAGCAAGTGAGGGCTTGAAGCTTCAAGGGATAAAGAGGTAAGGGATAACCCCAAGTGGTGGGGTTTTGCTTACACTTGTACTTGTTTTGAATGAGTTGCATGTAATGGTCATATTGCATGTTTTGTGTTCTAGTAGACCTATGGCCATATGTAGGACTAGTGATGAGGGAGGGGTTGGTTGGTGCCTTAACCTAAGTGGTTATGAGGGCATGGAGGACTACCCATTATATGCATTGCATTTGCATTACATGTTTATTTCTCATGTTACATTTACATTTACATAGCACCCCTACTGAGCATTGGCTCATAAGGTCCTTTGACCTCTATGTAGGTGGGGAATCATCTAAAGGAAAAAGAGTTTTGGAAGGTTGAAGGTAATGGAGCAAGGGAAATGCATGTGAAGTTGATGTATTTTGTGGATTTAGTGGATGATGTTGTATTTATTTTGTTAAATATGTATGAATGCTTAATGTGGATGAATAGTGGCAAACTTGGATGTTTTGGAAGGTATTTAATGTATCTAAGTGTTCTGGAAATTTTGGGTTTAAAAAGAAAAAAAAATATTTTTTTTGGTGGTAGGTCAGACTGGAGAGGTCGGGCACGCTGCCTATGTGGTAGCGCGTGCTCGCGCGGGGCCAGCCTGTGGCCCGCGCGCTGGGGGCTACTGCACGCCCCTGCTGCTGCTGTTGAATTTTTTTTTATATTTTATTTCTTTCTTCTGTTTATTTAATAAAATATGCTATTTTGGGATTTTATGAAACAAAAGCATGTTTAAATAATTAAATAAATGAGTATTTAAGCCTCCAAATTAATTATTAAATTAATATAAATTTTGAGGCAATTGTGGAAAAATTCCTATATTTTGGAAAATAAATAGTGGAGTATTTTCCTTAAATTTTGAAAAATGGATGAGGATGCTTGAGGTTTGAATTTCAAAAATTAATTTCCTAAGGGTTGGAAATTTGAGGTATTTTGAAATAGATAAAAGAAAAATCAATGGAGATTTGATAAGGAGAATTTTATTAAATTTTTCCAAAGAAATATTAATCCAAATATTTTCTAAGGGAATCGGAGGTGAGATAAATGGGTTAATAGTTGGGGCAAAGAAAATTTATTTTCTTATAATTAAGGCCTTATGCCATAATTTATATGAAGCAAGTGAGTTAGCTTATTTTGTCGAATTATGGGAAGTCATCCTTAGCTCTTTATTAAGAGTTTGAGAAGGGGTGACACTTTGCGAGGTTTCGGGTTTTATTGTCGTGGGGTCGTTTCGATATTTCTCAGATCTTTGAGTGGAGCGAAGGGAGGGCAAAGCCTAGTTCCCACCTAGGTCGTTTCTCATTAAAACGTAGTTGTCTCTTCATCTTTTCCCTAGCATGTGAATAGTAAGCTGGCTATTCGTGAGTAACACCTATAGGTGGGAGCGGGGCGCTACAGATATCAATATGCAAGACAGCTAAAGAAATTTGGGATAAACTAGAGGTAACTCATGAAGGTACAAACCAGGTAAAAGACACAAAAATAAATATTCTAGTTCATGACTATGAGTTATTTACTATGAAAAAACATGAATCTATTAAAGACATGTACACTAGATTTAATGATATTGTTTCAACCTTAGAGTCTGTAGGAAAAACTTTTACAAATGGTGAAAAGGTTAGGAAAATTCTAAGAAGTCTACCTAGATCATGGGATCCTAAAGTCACTGCTATTAGTGAGGCAAAAGTTTTAGACAAACTTGAATTTGATAATCCACTAGGATCACTAATGACTCATGAAATCATGATGAAACAAAGTGATAATGCAGAACCAAAGAAAGACAAGAATGTAGCTTTTAAAGTTGAAAATGAGGAAAAAGACTCTCAAGATAGTGATGATGATGAGTTTGCTCTACTAGCTAGGAGATTTAGAAGATTTATGAAAAAGGGAAGATTTAATCAAAAATGAAGTTTTAAGAAGGATAAAGATCAAAGTGAAACTAACCCCTCTAATGAGATTCGATGCTTTGAGTGTAGAAAGTTAGGTCATGTGAGAAATGACCGCCCTCAGCTGAAAAAGAAGGATCGTAAGGACAGAAAAATGAAGAAGAAGGCTCTAGTTGCATGGGGTGAGAAGGAGCTCTCATCAAGTGATGAATCACAAGATGATGAAGTTGCCAACATTTGCTTTATGGCCAATATTGAAGATGAGGTAACTTCTCAGCATCCTACTTTAATCTCTGATTTTACATTTGAAGAACTTCATGATGCATTCAATGACTTGCTAAGTGAATGTGAGCATATGAATGAGAAAAACATTGATTTAAAGAGGAAATTGAGTTCACTAGAAAATGAGATAAATGGCTTGAAAACTGAAAAAGGATATTTGTAAGATGAAAGAAACAGACTGAGTATTGATAATGAAAGTCTCTTAAAGAAAATAAAGACATGAAGGAATCCTCAGAAAAATTAGTTGAAGGCAAAAAGAAACTAGAAATAATTCTTGGAGCTCAAAGAAATTTTAGAGATAAACAAAGAATTGGATTTGATCCATTCCATGCAAACTCCAGTAAAACAATTTTTGTAAAAGCTTCAAACCAAAAGTTTATTCAAAGAAAACCATTCTTCAAACCAAAATTTTCAAAAAAAAAAAAGCATTAGATATCACTACTGTGGAAGAAATGGTCATTCTATTAATAAATGTTTTATAAGAAATTTACCTCAAAAATTCAAACAAGTTTGGATACCTAAAGATGTAGTATCTCCTAACAAGAATGGACCCAAGATGATGTAGGTACCAAAGGGAACAATTTGAATGATTCTTTGTGTAGGCTGCGTTGATTTCAAATGATTCAAAGAGCAAGTGGTTCCTTGATAGTGGGTGCTCAAGGCACATGATGGGAGATCAAGATCTTCTCAACAACATCATCTTCAAGGAGGGAGGTAATGTATTCTACGGTGATAACTCCCAAGGTAAGATTATAGGTATGGGTTCTTTCTCTTTTGAACATCTTGTTTTGGATAATGTGTTTCTTGTTGATGGTTTAAAGCATAATTTAATAAGCATAAGTCAATTATGTGATATGAACTATGAAGTTCATTTTGATGCTAATTCCTGTAAGGTAATTTGTCCAAAAATGAAGGAAATAAAGCTAAAAGGAAAAATAATAGGAAATGTTTATCTTACTTTTCTAGGATCATCTAAGATAGAAAAGTGTTTAGTTGCAAATTCTTATCAAAACACTTGGTTGTGGCATAATAGGCTAGGGCATGCTAGTATGAACTTAATCAACAAGTTAGTTAAGCATGACCTTATTAATGGATTGCCAAAGCTTAAGTTTGAAAGAGATCATATTTGTGGCACATGCATGAAAGGTAAGCAAATTAGTATATCATTCAAACCAACTAATGAAGTATCAACATTAAGACCTCTAACACTGCTTCACCTGGATTTGTTTGGCCCAATGAGAATTTTAAGTTTAGGAGGTAAACAATATGTTTTTGTAATAGTAGATGATTATTCTAGGTTCACATGGGTAATCTTTCTTGCTTCTAAGAATGAAACTTTTAGATCTTTTGAAATATTAAGTAAAAGAGTTCAAAGAGAAAAAGGGTTTTGTATTTCAAAGATAAGAAATGATCATGGAGGAGAATTTAAAAATGAATCTTTCAAGATATTTTGTGAAGAAAATGGAATAGATCATAACTTCTCTTGTGTTAGGACTCCCCAACAAAATGGTGTAGTAGAAAGAAAGAATAGATCCTTACAAGAAATGGCAAGAACAATGCTTTGTGATAAAAATCTTCCTAAATATTTTTGGGCAAAGGCTATTCATACTGCTTGTCACATTCTAAATAGAGTTTCAATAAGACCAATATTGAAAAAGACTCCCAATGAATTATTCAAAGGAAGAAAACCTAAGTCATTTTCATGTTTTTAGTAGCACTTGCTATATTCTCAATAATGGAAAAGAATCTCTAGGTAAATTTGATGCCAAAAGTGATGAAGGTATATTTTTAGGTTATTCATCTCAAATTAAAGGTTATAGAGTATTCAACAAAAGAACCCTAATAGTAGAAGAAACAATTCAAGTAATAGTTGACGATGTAAGCATTGAAGTTCCAAAACCTAGAGAAGATGGTGAAAATGAAGTAACCCAAAATCTTGAAAGACTTTAATAGAGCAAAATGAATCAAATAATCAAGACAGTAATCCTTTTGAAGGAGAACAAGAGCATCAAGTAGAAAAAGAACCAACATTTCTAAGAGAAAGGAAATACATCAAAGAAAATGAAATCATAGGAGATCCATCCAAAGGCAATAGAACTAGATCATCAATTAGAAATGAATGCCAATATGCTACCTTCTTGTCTCAAGTAGAGCCTAAGAATATCAAATAAGCTTTAGAAGATGAAAATTGGATTATTGCCATGCAAGAAGAATTAAATCAATTTGAAAGAAGTGGAGTTTGGAAACTAGTGCCAAGACCAAAAGATTATCCAGTTATAGTCACAAAATGGGTATTTAGAAATTAGATGGATGAAAATGGTGTAGTGACTAGAAGCAAAGCAAGGCTAGTGGCTCAAGGTTACAGCTAAGAAAAGGGTATTGGCTATGATGAAACTTATGCTCCTGTTGCTATATTAGAAGCCATAAGGATGTTATTAGCATTTGCTTGCTACAAAAACTTCAAGTTATATCAAATGGATGTTAAGAGTGCTTTCTTAAATGGGTATAATAATGAAGAAGTTTATATAGAACAACCCCCTGGCTTTGAAAATCAAAAGTACGAAGACCATGTGTTCAAATTGTCTAAAGCTTTATATGGTCTAAAATAAGCCCCTAGAGTATGGTATGAAAGGCTTAGTAAATTTCTCTTAGATAAAGGATTTAAAAGAGGACAAATAGATACAATCTTATTTATAAGAAGCCATGATAAGGATATTCTATTAGTTCAAATCTATGTGGATGACATCATATTTGGATCCACAAATAAATCTCTATGTGATCAATTTACAAATCTTATGCAAGGAGAATTTGAGATGAGCATGATGGGTGAACTAAAGTATTTTCTAGGATTACAAATAAAACAAGAGAATGAGGGAATTTTCATTTCTCAACAAAACTACATAAGAGACCTTCTCAAGAGGTTTGATGTTCAAGATTGTAAACCTATGGTTACACCTATGAGTAGTTCTCAAAGCTTAGATAAAGATGAATTAGGGAAGGCTATAGATAAGAAGCTTTATAGAAGTATGATTGGCTCTTTGCTTTATTTAACAGCCAGCAGACCTGACATTATGTTTAGTGTGTGTTTGTGTGCTAGGTTCCAATCTAATCCTAAAGAATCACACTTAAAAGCAGTTAAAAGGATCTTGAGATACCTAAAAGGAACTACAAATCTAGAACTATTTTATGCAAAATCAAACAACTTTGATCTAATAGCATACACTAATGTAGATTATGATGGATGTAAAATAAATAGAAAAAGTACAAGTGGTTCATGTCAATTCCTAGGAAATTGCTTAGTATCATGGTCAAGTAGGAAGCAAAATACAGTAGCCCTATCATCTACTAAGGTTGACTATGTTACAGCTAGAAATTGTTGTGCTCAAATACTATGGATGAAATATCAGGTAGAAGATTATGGCATAAGACTTCAAAACATTCCAATAAAATGTGACAATACCAGTGCTTAGCTCTAACAAGAAATCCAGTGTTTCATGCAAGAACTAAACACATAGAAGTAAAACATCACTTCATTAGAGATCATGTTCAAAAAGGAGACATAAATCTTGAATTCATAGATACTAATCATCAAATAGCAGATATCTTTACAAAGCCCCTTGATAGAGAAAAGTTTGAATATTTTAGGAGTGAGCTGGTGTTAATTATATCATAACTAACTATGTGTTATTTAGATTGTTGACTTGTTATTATATATTTGAGATAAGGCTAAGCTTTTAAATCTGTCAAATAAATGAAATAATCTATTAACAGAATGCATTTCGGCTAAAATTTATAGGTGATGATCGGCATGTCTTTGTTAATTAATCTCTTTTTATTCTTCAAGTATAGTTGACATAAATCATGTTCTTATCAACTAAGGTGTCATGAGGTTGTCAAGATAGTCGACAGAAGGCCCAACCCTAGTCGACTATGCGCTCTATTTAAATTAAATCAATAGACAACAACATCGTGTCTGTCGACTATTCCTTCGATTTTCAATATAATAGTCGATTATGCCCCTCGAGTCTGTCGACTATCCCTTCGATTTTCAATTTAATGGTCAACTATGCCCCTCGAGTTTGTCGACTATTGGGGGTTGTCTATTTAAAGAACGAACGACCATTCATTCTCATTTTAAACCCTAACTTCTTTTGTGGCCGAATTGTTCTCTCCCTCTCTCTCTGTAAGTGCCGAACTCTTTTCTCTCACTTTCCTTTGCATCCTCGGTCGCATCTTTCTCTCTACCTTACTTGTTTTCTCGACTATATCTCACAGCCCCTCTTGCTCTCTCTCGATTGCATCTTTTTCCATCTCTCTCAATGGCACGAACAAAGAACTCGGGCAAGGACAAAGGAAAAGGAAAGGGAAAGGAACCGGCCTCTTCAAGCCATCCACCATCTCAACCAAGGCCTCAAATCTAGTTTTTCAACTCTGAGGGTCACAAGAAAAGTATTCCATTCACTTTGAATCTCGAGAAGTCCTAGAAGGTTGTTACTTGGACATTACTTTTCTAGATTCCATTGGTTTTCCTTATATTCAAACGTTTAAGGACTTTGGCTGGTGCAATTTCTTAACGATTCATCAATGCATATATGATGATGTTGTTAGTGTTTTTTACTCAAAAGCAGACAATACCTATCATAAGAGAAAGTCGGATAACAAGTTTAACACCAATATTGGGGATTCTCACATAGAAGTTACTTTGACTTTGATTCACAATCGTTTTGGAATTCCTTTAGATGGTGAGGATTATGCCTCTTAGACCTAAGACTATATTCAAGCTAGTAAAGAAGTCATAGGAGATGACTCTATTACATCTAAAATCACTAATACAACAAGTATGGAATTTAATACTAGAATTCTTCATCTTATTTGTTGTCAGATGATCTACCCTAGGAGTGGCAGTTTTTCTCTTGTTACTAGACTTGATTTGTGGCTACTTCAATGTATTAAGGCTAAGAGAAGGCCAAATCTATGTCTATTGATGATCAACTTGATGATAGAATCTTTCTCAACAACGACTAGGTCACTTCTCTATGGCATGGCAATCAATGAATTATTAGATAGTTTAGTGGGCCACATGGAAAGTGCTAGGAAAGTCTATCTTAGCTCCTCTCAGCATATTAACGATAAGACAGCCATTATAATTGGCTATGCAAGTAAGGATGGGGAATGGATCAAGGTTGATAAGCCAGAAAATCTTAGGAAAAAGAAAATATCAGAAGGACCATCTTCATCTCAAACTGAGTCTCGCAATGAGTTAGTAGTTTAAGGGATGGCAAATTTAAAATTAGATATATCAAGGGTTGAAGCAAGTTTGTCAGAGTTTAGAGAAGAGGTCAGATCAGATGTGCAGAGTCTCCATAGGCAGCAAAAAGATCTTTCATCTCAGATGGGACGCCTCATACAGATGTTATCTTCTCAATACCTTCCT
Organism: Diospyros kaki; assembly: GCA_036245055.1. NCBI lineage: Eukaryota > Viridiplantae > Streptophyta > Magnoliopsida > Ericales > Ebenaceae > Diospyros > Diospyros kaki. The sequence continues at coordinate 12,919,292 of BSEG01000009.1, forward strand.
CGTGTTGCATCTCCATCAATACCATCAGTTTCTTCTCCTTCATCAGCTCAGTCTTCTCCTTCGTCCATCTCTCCTGATGTTTAGATGATGCCCTCATCATACATTTCACTTTATTTTTGATATATGTATGCTTATCTTGGCAGTCTTGAATATTATTTTTATCATGTGTTTTGTTGAACAACACTATCTCTCTATGGATGAATGTTTAAGTATTAACATTTTACTCTTGTTAACGAATGTTTGAATCTAACTGCATGCTTCAATAGTTGAATGATCTCTATGAGGTGCTTAGTTTAAGGGGGAGCCTCAGTGTGTTCCAAAAAAGGGGGAGTTTGGATCTTTTTGATTTTGACAAAAAGGGGAAGATAAAAATGAATGAATTGATTTTCATATTTGTTTTGTCATCATCAAAAAGGGGGAGATTGATATTTTACTCTTGAAAAATAAAGAAGTTTTGATAATGACTATATGAAAATCAATCTTTAAATCTATACTTTAAATATGAATTAGTTTGAAAGCAAAGTTTATGAAAATCAATCTTGAATTCTAGAAGGAGTAAGGTTGAGTGTGTTTGACTTCAAAATGAATATCTTTTTGATAATCTCAACTTGCTTTCAAAATAAACAAAGTTAGGAAATGTCAAGTGTTCAAATTTTTGATATGGATAGTCGACTATGTGTATAAGTGCTGTCGACTATGCCTGTGGATAGTCGACTATGGGTTACGAATAGTCAACTATGCCTGAGAATAATTGACTATGCTTGCATGTTTTTTCGACTATGTATGGCCTCTATCGACTATGAATTTTGTTATGTCGACTATGTGTGTGCATGATGTTTGAAATTTTCTTCATATTTTGAATGTGTCGACTATGTGAATGTATCTGTCGACTATCAGTAAATTTTGTTGGACATCTGTCAACTATGCCTTCTTTCTTGTTTGTCGACTATGTTTAGTTTTGTTTGAAAATATAGTCGACTAACCTATTTTGTCTGTCGACAGTTTGTTTCTCAGAATCATGTACTGGCTAGTTTTTGGCGCATTTAATGCTCTCCCAACCACCACAACGGTCGGATTTTTGGATTTATCTACCATCAATTATAAATATGGGTTGGGAGAATCGATTGTTGGCTGTTGGAAACATTTAAGAACTTTAACTACCGAGCATTCAAGTTTTCATCGGGCATTGAATTTTTTTTTCTCTCTGTATTTAATATTTTGAGGCTTTGTATCTACACTGTTTCATTCATTTTAAGCCTCGATTCTTCATTTAGAGAGAGCTTGTAACTAAGAGTTATACTCTTAGATTCTCATTCTCATGATTTCTGTAATTTTCCTAGCGTAAGCTAGAGGGCCCATTAGATTGGGAGGGTTGTACAATTCCCAGTCACGGACTAGAGGACCTACTCGTGTTAAGTAGGGGGTTGATAGTGAAGTTACTTCAAAATCCTTAGTGGTTAGCTAAGGTAGTGGACTAGGCTTGGAAAGCAGAACCACTATAAATCTGTGTCTTCTGTGCTTTCTATTTTTATTTGTTCTTGTTTGTATTTTTGTCCCTACTTATTTTGTTCATTCATTCATAAGATTTCAAATTTATTTTTCACAAAATGAAATTGTCTTTACACAATTGATACCTGATCGTGCCATTTCAAGGTCTTAAGGTTTAATGAATCTGTGGTTTTAATAGACGACATCTCTGTTTCTCAAACGAAATTTTAATTATACTAATTCACCTCCCTCTTGGTGTCTGCCATATCATTTCAATTCTATCATGTTGAGCTTCTTGGATGCATTCTCGGGTTACCAGTAAATCAATATGTATCCACCTGATGCTGAGAAAACGACCTTCATCACAGAAAATGGGACGAACTACTACCAGGTGATGCCTTTTGGCTTAAAGAACGCAGGGGCCACGTATCAGAGGATGGTCAACAAGGTATTCAAAGACTTCCTTGGGGAGGTAATGGAGGCTTATGTGGATGACATGATAGTAAAAAAGAAAACAAGGCAAGTTGCACGCCAAACAACTTGAAAAAGTCTTTATTGTGTTTAGAAAGAATAATATGTGCTTGAATCCTGACAAGTGTGCATTCGGGCTGAAATCAGGAAAATTCTTGGGATACATAATTATCCATAGGGGGATAGAGACTAACCCGAAAAAGGTGCAAGTAGTAATCGACATGCAATCCCCTTCCTCAGTAAAGGAGGTTCAGAGGTTGACGGGTCACCTGACGGCCTTGGGTAGATTCCTCTCGAAATATGCTGAACGCAACCTTCCCTTCTTCAAGGCCCTAAAGGGGGGTAGAAATTTTTAATGGACTCCTGAGTATGAAAAGGCATTTCAAGAATTGAAAGAATACTTAAAGAAGATTTCCCTGTTAACTTGACCAAAAATCGGGGAAAAGCTATGTCTATATTTGGGAATCAGTCATCACGCAATAAATGCAGTCCTTGTGAGACAAGGGGAGCAGGCTGATACGCCAGTCTATTACGTAAGCAAAGTGTTACAAGGGTCCGAATCACGATACCCTTACACTAAAAAAGTAGCTCTGGCATTGGTGACAACAACAAGGAAATTGAGACCCTATTTCCAAGCACATGCTATAACAATATTGACAGATCAACCCTTAAAGCAGGTCTTGCAAAAGCCTGAATGCTTGGGGAGGCTAACCAAATGGGCTATCAAACTCAGTGAGTATGATATCAGCTTCAAGCCAAGAAAGCTGATAAAAGGGTAAGCATTGGCAGATTTCATAGTCGAGTGCACTCACCCGCCTACAATGGAAGAAGCCCGCGATAACAGATGGATGTTGTTTGTCGATGGGACCTCAAATGCCAAAAGGAATGGGGTAGGAGTAGTGTTGATTTCCCTTAAACAGGAGATCTTGGAGTACTCACTTCGCTTCACCTTCCCCAGTACAAATAACGTAGAAGAATATGAGGCCTTGCTGGCTGGAATGAAGTTGGCAGAAAAATTAGAAGTAAAAAGCTTGACAACCCATAGTGATTCTAAGTTAGTGGTACAATAGTTCCAAGGTACTTATGAAGTAAGGGAGCTGGCATTGGCCCACTATCTACAGAAGGTGAAAGAGCTCGCCCATAGGTTTGGGCATTTTGAACTAATTCAAATTAATAGGTATCTCAATCAGCATGTGGACGTACTGTCAAAATTAGCCTCTACCCGAGACACTCCCAGACGCCTAATTCGCATGGAAGTTCTCCAATAGCCTAGGGTAGGAGAAGAAGATGATACGGTGTATTGCGTTATGAGGGTCGAAGATTGGAGAAGCCTGATACTAAAATATTTGCTCGGTCAAGAACTTCCAGAAACCCTCGCGAAACTAGGAGATTAAAAACCAGCGCGACTCATTTCACTGTAATCTGTCATGAACTTTACAAAAGAGGACACTCCATACTGCTACTAAAATGTCTAGGGCCCAGGGAAGCACAACAGGCCTTGGAAGAAGTGCATGAAGAAGACTGTGGTGAGCAGCTTGGGGGAAGGGCATTGGCCGAAAAGATCTTGTGAGCCGATTTCTTTTGGCCCACACTAAGGTAAAATGCGGCCAGGAAGGTTTGAACCTGTGACAAGTGCCAGAAACATGCTCCTTTGACGATAAAACCTCTTGCCCCTATCCAACTGATATTCCAACCTCTACTATTTGCATAATGGGGTCTAGACATACTGGGGCCATTCCCAATAACATCTGTTCAAAGAAAATTCTTGTTGGTAGCTACAGATTATTTAATGAAGTGGGTAGAAGTTGAACCTTTGGCAACCATCGCTGAAAAGAAAGTGGAGGGGATGGTGTGGAAGTACATTATTTGTCGTTTCAGTGTGCCCTGTATACTCAATACAGATCATGGAACACAATTTGACTAAGATTCTTTCAGAGCTTTTTGTCATCGATGGGGGATCAGTCTGAGAATGGCGTCTATGGCATACCCATAGGTAAACGGACAAGCCGAAGCAAGTAACAAGACCATACTACATGACCTAAAGACCTGATTGAAGAAGGCAAAAGGCAGATGGACCAATGAGCTCCCGAGCATCTTGTGGGCATACCGCACGACCAGTCGAGTACCCACCAGGGAAACACCTTTCAGCTTGGCATATGGGACGGATGCACTCATCCTTGTGGAAGTAGATCTTGGCTCGGCCTGGGTCATGGCCTTCAGGGAAGAGAATAATTCGGATTGTCTAAGGAAGAATTCAGACTTGCTAGACGAATTAAGGGAAAAAGTAGCAGTGCAGTTGGCTGCTTATCAGAGGAGAGTCTCCAGCTATTACAATGAGAAGGTTTGCCCTCACAAACTTGAAAGAGATTTGGTACTTAGAAAGACGGTCATCACCAACGCTCTCAGGGAAGAAGGGAAACTAAGGCCTAATTGGGAAGGGCCCTATAGAATCCAAAAAATGTTGGGACCCAACACGTGCATACTACAAATGCTACAAGGCGAGGCAATGGGAAAAACTTGGAACACCATGCACCTCAAGAGATATTTCCCAGCTTTACCAGTCATGAACTCCAGTGGAAGGGACGAAGCACGAGACGCAGGGCTGAGCTTGTCACCAGAGGCGTTACTCGATTCTGCCGAGGGTTGAGATTCTCTTTAATTTTTCATTATAATTATATCCCCCAATGAATAAAAGAATATACCCCCTGTATTCCCGTGGAGTAAGCAAAACTATAAGCCGAACCACGTAAAATCTCCATGCGCAGATTGTTTATATATGTCATGGAATGTGATGCAGATATGATGGCTCAAGCACCACCCGCTCCTGAAGGTTAAGTCGCCTAGTGGCAATTTGATGTTGATGACCACGGGCTAACCCGGGATCGCTAGAACATCAGACACCTATGCCCGCAAGCTCACCCGGATCCCTCGTTTGAGTTTAACGCTATGCCTTTTGGTTAGATCTGACTCCCTTGTTGATCTGGAGCCTAGGCTTCCCTGCAAACTCAAATATCTGGTAAGAATCCCGCGCCAAACCACTGGCCAAACCCAAATTCCCTGAGGTAGACCGACCCTAGGAAGGTACGAGAAAAGATAAAATGACCATATGATAGTTCTGACATGATTCCGCTTCTAGAAGTTAAGTCGCCCAGTTGCAATCTGGTGTCGATGACCATGAGCTGGCCCAAGATCACTAGAAGATCCAATAGCTATGCCTGCAGGCTCACCCAAATCCCTCATTTGAGTTCGGCGCTATGCCTTTTGGCTAGATTCGACTTCCTAGTTGATCTAGTGCCTAGGCCTCTCGACAAACTCGAATATCTAGTAGGAATCCCTCGCTAGACCACTGGCTAAAACCAGATTCCCTGAGGTAGACCAACCCTGAAAAACGGACATGGAGGACACAACGAGCAGTGTGCCATGATCCGTCTTGGGATCACCGGATGCTCCGAAGCCTATGCCCACAGGCTCACCTAGATCCCTTAGTTCAGTCTGGTGCTATGCCTTGAAAGCTAGACTCGACTCCTCGGTTGATCCAGTGCCTAGGCCTCCCAGCAAACTAGGATGCCCGGAAGGAATCCTGCAGTGGACCCTCTCCCTGAGGACTTGGTCGCCTAGAGATAATCTGGTGCCTATGACCCCAGACTAACATAGGATCTTCAGATATTCCGACACCTATACCCGCAGGCTCACTTGGATCCCTTAATCAAGTCCGGTCTATTACCCCAAGCTAGACCTGACTCCTTAGTTGATTCGGCGCTTAGGCCTCCTGGCAAACTCGGATGCCTGACGAGAATCCCGTGTTAGACCCGGGGCCAAACCTAGATTGCCTATGGCAAATAAGCCTGTAAAAAGAAGTAAGGAGCCTCCGAGAAGGTTCTCCACCTAAAAAACACATGTTTGCCCATAAGATGCCTCAAGAAGGCTTTGCGATGAGGCACCCCCCTCTTGAATTGGAATATCAGGGAAACCTGGGGTCACAATGCGTATCCCATAATTTAAGCCAGGGACACAACACCCATCCTTAATTCTCATAATGAATGGTTCTTGAACATGAGGCATGAGAGAGAACAAGATACCTCCCACCACAAAAATGGTTAAAGAAAAATTTAAACTTAAAGCACCATGGCCTCGCAACATGCAGGTTGAATGTTCGTGCTTAAATGATTAACCCAGATAGAAGGATAACAGGCACATTCAACATAGGCAAGTAAACACGTGCAAAAGATATTGAAAAAAAAAGTAGTCACAACATACGTATAAGCATGACGTGCAAGAAAGTCTTAACTTTCATACATAGAGATGATGGTTCGAAAGCCCAACATCCATCAAAAAGGGCTACCATCTTACATAAACAAAATAGAAAAATCTACGTAAGCAAAAACACTTGACTGTAATTTGACAAAATGAAATGAAACACGTGGCCTAATCGTCTCTGTGAGGAGGAAGGTGCTCCAACTCTGGAGGAAGTGGACTCAATGGGGTGCCATAGGGTTCGTCCAACCCCTGTCTAAGTGCTTGAATGGCCTCGATAATCCCAGAAGAATCCTCTAGATCAGGTACATAAGGGCTCCACGGTCCAGACAGGTTGGTCAGGTCATCTGCTAAGGCTACCCTTATATATTCATCAGGGTCACATGAGTCGGGCTCATATTTTCGCCAATCAGGAGGATCAACAAGTGAAGTTGTCTTCGAAAACACCATTTCAGGAAATGACTCTCCAGGACGCCTGGACTCCAGGATGCTACGACCAAGGTAAAAACCTAGCTTAGAGAAGCAATTGGCGTAGGCTTCCTTTTGTTGAAAGCAATCATTAGAGAGTCGATACTCTTTTATAGTTTCTCACACGGCCTTATCAATCTCTCGATGTCTGCTTTCACCGAGATTGGCTATCTCCTAACGAGCCTATGCCACCTGATCCTTGGAGTCAGCAAGAGACCTCCGGAGTTGGACATTCTTCTCCCGAGCGATGAAAAATGAAGATGCCATCTCTTCGTATGCTTGGCTCTGCCCCTCGAATTTTTCTTTCCATTTTGGGCATCAGATTCTACTAATTGGTATCTTATGGTAAGGCCCTGAAGTTGAGTTTGGAGGCCTTCGACCCGCATATGAAGGCTCGAACTCTCAGACTCCAAGTGTCAAACTTTCATATTCAATACTTGCTCTTCCTCCTTCCATCGCTAGAACTTATCCATCCATTGAGCGATCTCTGCCTCAGCACTAGCAATATGCGTCCAATTCATTGCGTTCGTCACCACAACACCTTGAGCACCCTGCCAAAAAAAAAAAACATTAAACAAACAATTTTCAGAAGACTGTCAACGAAATAATAGACCCAAAGCTAAAAAAAAAAAAAAAAAAAAACAAAACAAAACAAAACACTCATAATCTCCAGGTGGCGCTCAAAATCGTCCATGTCATCAAGAGGGTTCCGAAAATAACGATCCTCGTCTCAGGGAAGAATGGTGGAATACAACAAATGTGCCCCGACACCACGCATGTTTATGGTATCCATGTCTGAAACCCCCAGATGCACTGCAAAATCCTCGCCTCACACCCATCGGCTCTCTCCGAGATTGATGGGGCCATCAAAGGGTGGAAGGAGCTCGACAAATCTGGGCTCCAAACCTCTAAGGCATAACCTCCCCTCGTTATGAAGAACTCAATGCTCACAACATTTTGGGTTGACTACGCCTCTACAGAATCACCGACGACTAGCAACGTGGGCCAAATTGATGGTCGGTTGATCTAGGAAAAAAGTAACTTCAACCCCTTGATTGCTAGGAACCCTAGGAGTTGCATCGCCATGGCCGACATACCCCATCCCACCACGGGCCTCACTCATGGTAATCGAATGAAATTCTTCAGGAAAGCTGCAAGGCTGAAGGGGATTTATAGTAGGTGGAGGAACTAACGGGGCACTTTCAGGGAGTTCTGAGAAAGTAGGTGTGACACCCGCAACTTAAAACATGCTTAAGAATAATAATATTCATATCAATTTCAAGGTTTAGCGCAGACAAGAAACTTGAGAAACAAAACTTTTGCGAACTTAAGTAAAGTTTCAAACATAATAGAATTCAAAGCATGTTTTGCGTAAATATAACGTTTGATATTGAAAACATGGCTTCAATAGAAGAAAGAAAAACTTAGCAAATATGCTTTGTAACAATAGTATCCATATTGAGAAATCCAACCTTAAATTGAGACCGGCCTTTTCATAAACTTATATAAGCTTTAAGGACATATGATGTAGCAATAGTGTACATATATCGTAAGAGCTTAATATTGAAAATCTTTCTAAAACAAAAAGAGAGAAACAAGATTCAATTATTGAAAATTCTTTTCCTTTTTTTAAGAGCCACCACACTCCACGTCCATGTCCTGATCTCCTCATTCATGATTACTTTGGGGGGGGGGAACATAAGGGGTGAGATTACGCAAATCTCAGAAAGTACAAGAGAACTATCCAACGTATTTAAACATGACATGACATGAACTTGAAACATGAACGTATAACATGAGGGGACACGATAGGTTCTACCAACTTGCAGGGGTAAGAACCTCCGTGCGTAGCGCTACTAAACCTCGGTCCCGTAACTTGCGTGAACATAAACATAACATGAGGGACCACATAACATGATTCATGAGCATGCTTAAACATCATAAATAGTTCATAATGTACTTACCTCAACTTGGTTGGATAAGATCTAAATGTTTAAGGCTTCACATCTTACGGGGTTTGCCTTTCTCGCTATTTTTTTGGCAGAGTTTTCCTCCTCCTTTGGCAATGTTTCCTCTCTCAAAATCTCCTCCTTTCTCTCTCGTTTGGTGCCCAAAATCATTCCCCAAAGCCTTATATTAATAGGTAATTTCGACAAATCCAATCGCGCCACGTATCGCGTTGGGATAAGAACTCATCATGAGATTTGCAATGTTAAGCCACGTATACATAGAGATTTGTGCATTCACATGGAGATTTGTGCTTCATCATTACACCCCTCATCATTACACCCCTAAGATTAAGCCACGTATTCATAGAGATTTGTGCATTCACATGGAAATTTATGCTCATCATTACACCCCTAAGATATTATAAGCTTCCAACCAATCCAATTGGTGCCATGTGTCCTATATAATCATTCCTATCCATGTGTTCTTATCAAATGATGTCATGTGTCCCATATAATCATTTCTATCCATGTGTTCTTATCAAATGGTGCCATGTGTCCCATATAATCAATGAGACCTCATTATTTCTTTCCATGTGTGGCTAATAGTTTGAGACCAAGTGTCCCAACTTGGAGGCTAAGAAATCTTGGTGGCTACGAAAAGACTTGGACTTGGATTCAAAATGATTCAAAGTTATATTTGAAATTCAAGCTATATTTAATAAGATTTGTGCCACGTCGTTGTTGATCTTATCCTCAAACGCCTAATAGGATGTTTCCACCTCACAAGGACACTTGGATGGTGTTGATTGGCTAATCCTTGATATTTTTGGCTAGTTTACCAATATTACACTTTGGCCTAAACTTTTTGGGTAATTACGCTTAGACCCTTGTAAGTTGGTCCCCGGCCATCTTTTAATTACACTTGGGTCCCTGGAGAAATAATTTATTACGTTAATACCCCAGGGTTTTAGTAAGTCACACTTATGCCTAAGTTTTTAAAAAAATTTCACTTTTACCTGGACTTAATAATTACAATTTTGCCATTAGTTCAAAACTAAATTTTTGTCTTAGGACTTTCGTAACCCCTTGAAAATGTCTCATTTTGTCATATATCTGAACTTAAAGATCCATGGTATATATCACAATTTAAAGTTCTTGAATATTACATATTTGAGCAGAGAAAGAAAATAAATAAAAATCTCGAGTGTTACATCCTCCCCCTCTTAAAATATATTTCATCCTCGAAATTACCTTCAGTTGGGCTCATCAAATAGTTGGGGGCATTTGGATCGCATCATCCTCGTGCTCCCAAGTTGCTTCTTTGACTGAATGATGTTGCCATAACACCTTGACTAACAGTATCTCTTTATTGCGAAGTTTTCGTACTTCTTGAGCTATAATGTGTATTGGTGCCTCTTCATATTTTAGATCATGTTGGATACCCAATGGTTGATGTTTGATTACATGAGCTGGGTCAGGGACATATTTCCTAAGCATTGATATGTGGAAAACATCGCGTACTGCCGAAAGTTCTGGTGGTAAGGCCAGCTGGTAAGCAACATTCCCAACCCGCTTCAAGATCTCAAATGGGCCTATATATCGAGGTCTGAGCTTTCCTTTCTTCCCAAACCGTAGGACTCCCTTTATGGGCATAATCTTTAAGAATACCTTATCACCTATGGTAAACTCCAAATCCTTTCTTCTTTTATCCGCATAGCTTTTCTGTCTATCTTGAGCCTTTTTCATACTAATCTTGATTCTCTCGATGGCCTGAACTGTTTGTTCCACAATCTCTGGACTTAGAATCTTTCGCTCACCAATTTCATTCCAATGAATAGGTGATCTATACTTCCTTCCATATAATGCCTCATAGGATGCCATGCCAATAGATGCATAATAACTATTATTGTACGCGAATTCAATTAATGGTAGATGTTTCTCCCAATGTCCACCAAACTCTAGAGTACAAATACGAAGCATATCCTCTAAAGTTTGTATTGTCCTTTCAGATTGTCCATTTGTCTGAGGATGAAAAGTTGTACTAAAACTCAATTTGGTTCCCATGGCTCTATGTAAGCTCTTCCAAAAGTTTGATGTGAACCTCGGGTCCCTATCCGATACAATGGAAACTAGATCACTATGTCGTCTCATTATTTCCTTAACATACAACTGGGTAAGCTGATCCATTATCAAACTTGTAACTTTGATTCAACAAATCTCCCAAATTGTAAAATAATTAGACAACTGGATAGTCCTGAAATGTTCATAACTAGTCAATAAGACCAAAGCACCTTAATCATAAATTACCCGACTTTTGATTACCAGTCTACCAAATATCTACATATCTATTTAATGCCCATATGTAAACCAAATGCCTATTTTCCTTAGGCACATATGAGAAATTTGCGATGCCAACACTCCTACTCAAATAATTTCTTGAATCCCAAAATTTCCTATAGACAATATCTTTCTAGCATCGTTTTATGCTCTTATGATCCTCAAATTTACAAAGGGTCTTCATGACCTTGGTTCCATACATTCCCTAAATTCCAAAGTTCTCGTAAAATAATTTGACTTATAGAATAATCTATCGAAATCCTTAAGACCTAGATCCATCAAGTTTTTGTAAAATATCTGTTAATAAAGATTCCAAATTTCCCAAAAATTCTTTGTAAAGAAAGTTGATAATTAGATAATCTCCTTAGCACCCAATAACCTTTATAAGAATAAAACATTTGTACAAAAGGGTTCTAACTTCCTCCAACAATTCAATTAGTTTCCCTAAAATTTATCAAATAACCACATACTCACTTGCATATTTGCAAATAGCTTCTTTTCCTTCAAGATCCCTAAAACAATCCTCAAATGTTTTCATGCTCATATTTACTTTGAGAGTACATTAAGATATCATCAATAAAGACAATGACAAACTGATCTCATGCGTCCTCCATTTTTCTTTTCTAGGACAACACTCAATCAGATTGTGCATCCTTACCCTGACTATTCATAAGACTTCAGATTTCTTTACCACATTCCAATCTCATTCAATTTCTAAACTTATCATCCATAAGATGGAACCTCATGCTCTTATTTCCATCCTCACAAGTGCTATGATCTGTTAACCAAATCTTTTATCATTAATTAGAATTCCAATACCAACTGGAATTCATCTAGGATTATTAAAAGTCCATCTAGTTTCATTTTCACATTCTGGATTTACACTAGGCCATGTACTTGTATTCTCTTATAGACTTATGCCACAGCCATATGCTCAGTCCATTACAAACTGGTTTAGAGGTTCCGCAATCCTTACATGTTTCCGATTGACTTTCAGCTTGACACTTACTTTATGGGTCATTCTTCCAATCAATCCTATTTCTCTTCCTTGGATCTATTAAGATCAACTTCAAAGTGTTAAGATCTAATCACTATATCATGTCTCAAGATATCTCTTTACAAGCTTAACAAGTTAGCAAATCCTACCTTATTGTTCAATGCCTTAGAACTTGAGCCGAGACCTTTATGATCATCCCATGGTCCAAGATAATCATCGAGCTAATTTGTTTCCATTACATGGTTTATAAAAGACTTGCCACCCATACAGGCCTTTGTGTGCATAACTTTGACCTGGCTGCAACACACCTTGTTAACTCTTTTTCTTATGAGTTCAAACATTCCTTTTTTGTAAGGATCCATTGCTATGTTCCAATGTCCTATCCTCTTTATTGGGTATTGACCCCTATTTGATATTTTGCCAACCTAAGTTGTCTCATTATTTCTCAATTCAAAATCTCTAGGTTAGTTAACTGAGATGTCAAGTAGCTAGCTTGGATCATTATCCTTAGTTAGGCGATTCTTAGTCTTTCAATCTTCTTAACCTTTATCCTAAGTCTACTTGCATCTTTTCTTTGTGGTCCTCAACCATCATAGTTGTGGGTACCTTGTGTTCTTATCATTGCCACCACTAGTACTTTGACCAAATTCCTTGTATCCACCAAATTTATTCTTAGTCACCAAATGTCTGATCATTTTGGTACTAGGGTGACCATCATATCACCTTACACCTTTGGTCTCTTCATTATGTGACATCATTATCCAACAAAAATCCTGTGACCTTAGAAGTCCTGCTCAACCTTAAATATTAGGATAAGGGTTTGATCTATCCATTACTCCATGAGTGGTACCTTAACCTATAGTCCTTTTACTTATATCCTTAACCCATTCATTCGAAATTCGGGCTCCTTTAGATTCCAACTCAACCGGCTAGGGATTTTTCCATTTCATACTCATGCTTGTGCTTTAGACCTTGTTTTTATTCTTAAACCGACTAGGGTAAGTCTTAGATATAATCATCTCCTAAAGTTAGGAGCTAATTCCTACCTTTAGCTCTCTATCTCACTTCTCAGGTTAGTCGAGTCCTAAGGATACTTTTTCGTTCATCTTAAATACACAAGCCTTATCTCATTACTTCAACTTGAGGGGTAATTTTATATTTCCAACCATACGTAGCTAATCTCCTGACATAGGGATGTTCCATTGATCCCTCCTTAGCTGTGTCTTAGGCTTATCACGACTTATGTTATAGCTTAGTTTCATGCCCTTAAGTCTTAAGGAATACTTATCTTTGAAACACTTATTATCCTTAATTCCACAATTAGATGCCCATACCTGATTCCCTAGTTCTTCTTGGCCTCTACCCACATCCTCATAAGTACTTCCAAATTGCCTCCGTCTAAAAAAAACTCTATTTTCTTGAGATCATTTTCCAAACCTACGAGAAATCCTCTGACTAGGGAGGTTTTTCGCGAATTACTATGATTCATTAGTCCATCGTTTCGTCTACCAATATGTATAACACGTAACTAAAGAGCTTCCAAGTAAGGAGGGGGGTCACGTGGACCACTTAAGTCCCAAGCTCACCTTAGATAGTTTAGGTCTTTGTGACAAAGCTCTTAGCACGATCACACATATCAATAAACTCAACAATAGATTCGTGTTTAATTATGATTCATTATGCATGCTCTTTTTGATGGACTTGATTCCTACTTGTTTTCGTTCTAGTAAGCCTTTCCCAAACAAGTATTTCTGCTATAATCATGAACTCTTGAGTTTGAAGCAACATTACTAGTGAAAAATGCATACTAATTAATGGCATATAAGAATCATATCTCTCACATACTTATACCAACCTGAGCTTCATATGTGTTCATGCATATAACAACATATGCTCATGAATATAGCTTGAGAGAATAACAACATAGTTAAGGGGGATATGGCTTGCATGCGCATACATGTTTCGAAATGTCTATCAATAAGGTTTCAACGGTTGAATGGTTGCTAAGTTTATATGTTGTATTTCAAAACCTATTTGAAAACTAAGCATTTGTTTCAAAACCTATATAGTATGTTTTGAAACCTTTGTTGTAACACCCCAGATTTTCAAAATAAAAAAAAAAGGTAATACCTAAGGTTATTAGGTTCTAATACTTGAGGAAATAGGCCCTTTCAAGGAATTGAGTAAGCCTTAGGGAAAAATTCAATTTCTGAACCAGTGGCAAAATCGTAAATACTGAAGTTTGGGTAAAAATATAATTTACCTAAAATCTTGGGGTGCTAAGTGTAATTTATCCATTTTTTTTGGACCAAAAAGTGCAATTAAAAATGACCCAGGGACCAAGTTGCAAGGGCCTAAGTGCAAATTATCCGAAAAGTTTGGGTCAATATGTAGTTCTTGAAACTTAAAAATATCATCCATGGGCAAATCATGAATGGCCAAGTGTCCCCCTTAGGTGTCACAATTGGATTGGTTGAAATCTTATAATTATGGGTGTAATGATTATGGGTGTAAAGATGAGCATAGTGTGAGCACTCAAAACAATGGAGTTTTGGATTCCAAACTCTATTAAATTCAATTAAGAGACGAGAGGTGCATTTGGGTTGGATGCACATGGGAGAAATGTTGAAGCCTTATCTTTAATGACACATAGCAATCAACCATTGGGTTACTTAGAAGTTAAGTTAAGGTCACATGATGGCTCATAATGACCCTTTGAGGTGGCATTGCATGATTGGCTAAGGAAAAGCTTACATAGCTTCCAAGTTTGCAAAAGTCTCCAAACATTATCTCAAAGGACATGTGACAAGCATTCATTGGCCACTTGGAGATAGGATTTGAAGTGTAATGATGAGAAATGTGGAAAATGCAATTAACCATGTGGGATGTAGTTATTAATTAAATGTGTAATGATGGGAAACGTAGAAAATGAATTAAACCATATGGGATGTAATGATAGGAATATTGGAAACTCAAATTAAACATGTGAAGGTTCAAAATATCAGGGACAAGTGGCAAACTTTGGTTGGATGCACATGGATGGAATGATGACGCGACACGTGGCGCGATTTGGTTTGCTGAAGTTTCCTATAAATAAGGGCTTTGGGGTTATTCATTTTGGGCACCAAGAAAGGAGGAAAAGGAAGGGAGTTTGAGAGAACAAATGCTACCAAAAAGAAGGGAGAAAGTCGATGGAGAATAAGCCTTGACAGAATTTTTGGGTCTTTCTCGAAGTTCGTGCCAAGCAATAAGAAAAACTACGAGAAAACTCATTTTGCTCGTTGTAAACTGTGCTTCCTAAGGTAACCGATCAAGGTGAGTGATTCCTACATATTTTGTGGAATTTTGAGCATTTGTTGCTTCACTTGTGTGTTGGCTTGCACATCATGCCTTTGTGGCTTACATGTCATATTTTCCCTTGTTTATGCATATTCCTTCTGTTTTGTCATATATCATGTTCGTATTGGTGACTATGGCTAGTTGTTCGGACATCATGGAAGACCTCGTGCTCTGGTGATGGGCCAAGAGTGATTATGACGACCGCGGAGATGATTGCAACACCTTGTCATTACTACCATAGGGGTGGATTTCATAATGACATTATTGCATTTGCACGCATGTACTTAACTTTTCTGAGTCACTCACTTAGATGTATATCTAACTTGGGTTGATGCCCCTGGAACGTTCCACGTTCCAGGTATTTTGGAAGTGTCAAGTGTTTCAGGTACCAGTTCGAGCGTGAGCAAGGAGATGATCCTTGGCTAGTTTTGGGGTTTTTTTTTGAGTTATTACGTACCTATGTAATTGTACCACAATGATGTATTGTAATAGCAACTAGGGTATTCAAGGTTGTAAGAGGTGTGCATATGTGGGTGTCCTACAACTATACCTACGGCTTATGTGTTGAGTCATTTTTAGAGTATTCATGAGCATTTCTTGCACTTGTAAAGGAAATACAGTGGAAACCCCATTTATTTAGCTTTGGTTAAGTTTTCGGGTTCGATCCAACGCTTTCGTTGGTAAGGGTTTCCATAATGCCCGTGGTAATGTTAGCTTATATTTTACATCGTTGTGTATTTGGAAAAGTGGGGCGTTACATCTGTCATCTATGTCAATAAAGCATTTAAAAACTTTGTTTAACATATTTTGAAATATGTTTTTGAAGTATGTTTCGAAACCTTCATAGCATGTTTCGAAACATCTGACTCTGTCTGTAGAATATTTGAAAAATTGACATGCTTTTGCACTTTAATCCAAAAGCTATTTTAAAAGTCACATTTTGACTTAATCTCCATACTTTAATGTTTTAATTTCAAATATTTTGTAAGTGGAGAATAAAACAAAATCATTTTGTTTTAAAAGCAATTGTCTCTTACTCAGTCTATCTCCCAGTGCATATCCAGCTATGAAGGCTGGATGTTTCGAAACATGATATGTATGTTTCAAAATCTCTATGTAAAAATGTGTTTTTTTGAAACCTATAATGTGTGTTTCGAAACCTACTTTATCATTTTGTCTTTAACAGTTATAATTAGCCAAAATTCTATTTGTTGATATATATATATATATATATATCAATTCTTTGAAGACAAGAAGCATCTCTTACAAGCATACACAAGTATACACACCTACAAGAGATATTGCTACATACACAAGCACAAGTGAACAAAACTCTTTCAATAAGCTCTCAAAGAAGATCCTTTCAATTAATCCTTGGTGTGCATTGTAGTATGAAAAGAAGAAGCAAACTGAAACCGAAGCTCTCATTCTTTCAAGCTCTCTTTAATCCATACCAATAGGTTTGTAACAACTAGTTGGTAAGGTATTTCATTACATTCAAACTGTTAAGTTGTAAAAGATAAATTTTTATTTATCTTGTTGTAAGGTTTGAATTGAGCCCGTAAAAACTCATTGTGTAAGGTTTTAGGGTGAACCATGGTAAAACCCTTGGTGTAAGACCCTATTTCGGCATAAGGTTGCTACGTAATTTAGGCAAGTTTAGAATACTAAAAAATGGGTTTGATAGCAAAATAGATGTAACGCCCCACTTTTTCAAATACATAATGATATCAAATATAAGCTAACATCACCTATGGGTGTTATAGAAACCCTTACCAACGGAAGCATTTGGATAGAACCTGAATCCTTAATGTAAGCTAAATAAAGGGGTTTCCACTAGATTCCTTTATATGTACAGGAAATGCATACAACTTTCAATAAACCCAAAAGACACAACTTACTACTTATAGGTACAAATGTAGGACGCCCCCACACACACACACACCTCTTACAACCCTGAGTATTCTGGCTACTATTCACAATACATCATTTGGGGTACATAATAAATCAAAAAAGAACCATAACAAATCAAAAAGAACCCAAAGCTGGCAAAGCTCCACCTCTTTTCCCACGCTTTGAACTAAAACCTGTAACATCTGATACTTCTAATAAAGCTGGGACGTTGAATGTCCCAGGGGTATGAAACACCCGAGTTAGATAATAACATCTAAGTGAGTGACTCAGAAAAGGAAAATACATGCGTGCAAATGTAATAATGTCATTATGCAATCCACTCCTATGGTAACAATGACAGGGTGTTGTAATCACCCCCGCGGTCATCATAGTCACCCCTTGGCTCACCACAAAAGCACGAGTTCTTCCATGATGGCCCAACAACTAGCCGCAGTCACCAACATGAACATGATATATGACAAAGCAGAAGGAATATGCATAATCAAGGGAAAATATGACATGTAAACCACCAAGGCATGATATGCAATCCATCATGCACACACAAATGAAACAACAAATGCTCAAAGTATCACAAAACATGCAGGAATCACTCACCTTGATCGTTTCCCTTCGATAGCACTGTTTATAGCCCAGTTTCAAGTGCTAGGGTTGTTTCTGCAAAAATCACAGATTTTAGTGAACCAAACCTTAAATATTTTTACATAGGGTTGTAGGTAATTAAAATAGGAGAACAACAGTAAAAATTTTAGGCCAAAAGGAGCTGGACACACCCTCACGTGCCCCCGGAAGGTTGGCCATGCGCCACCTCCTCCCTTGTTATGATTCTACAACCTAAAATTAAAAATGCTATAACTTGCTCATTTTTGCTCCAATTCGCTCTCTGTTTGAACTTCCTAAATCCTCTTTTTATGTTATACGATCCTATGGAAAGAAATTTGACTTACCTCTTTGATTTTCTCACTATTTTTGCTGCTTTCCGATGAGGTATTTTTATCTTCCCTTCTTTGCTTTTTCTTTGGATTTCTTTCTTTCCTTATTTTCTTTCTTACACTTTAGATTCACGTGGCCGCTCCTCCTCTCCTTTATATAGCTTCTCAAATCCCAAATCTTCAAGATATCTCTTAGCCCCCAAGTTACTCGTTTTCTACCCTAGCAATCATTACCATCTTTGAAATTTTCCTCCTTTGATTCTATCTTTCAAAGCAAGCCACCACTCCTTCCAATCCAAAGCCTCCAAATTCACCCCCATGTGGCCTTTAGGATAAGCACTATTATCTTCTTCCTTTGCAAGCCAATCCTAGTCTTCCAAGTTATGTCATCGTAGACTTTTAGGATGAAATTAATCATTACCATCATTCTTCCTATTCAAGCTTCTCCTTTCTTCCAATCCCAAACCTCCAAATCTTATCTTCACATGGCTTCTAAGGTAAGAACCCATCATGACCCTTATCTCTTCCTTTCCAAGCTAACCTTATTCTTCCAAGCTAAGTCACCTTAAGACTTTTGGGTAAAATTCATTATTACAACTTCCAAACTTAATATCAAATTCTGGGGTATTACAATAGATCGCCAAATCGACTGCAGGGAATGCCCCAGAGTGTAATTGGCTATGGAAAATGATATAATCTTGATGTGCATTCTTTATGGAATTAAAAGAAATCAGAATTGAGATGGTTTTCGGTATAGCTAAGTTGCAACTATGATTTAGGATGAAAAATTGAATTGTCATAGGGGACTTCCGGGAAGTCAACAGAACCCTGAAGAGGCTCTGGTTTTTTGTAAGGATCAACCCTTTGGTGGTTATGGGATGAATCAAGGGCCCGGTGAGGACACTGGGGTGAAATCGGTATTTATTGAGTAAATGTCAATTATTAATTTTGGAGATTGGGTGGTTTGATGGTATTAAATGAAAGCATTAAAGGATGTATTTGCAATTTAAGGAATTCCCAAAGTGTAATTAAGATTAATTATGAGGATTAAAAGTGTCATTTCCTATAATTATATTAGTGTAAATATATATAAAATATATATATGTATTATATATATGTACGCGTGAAGGGCAGGGGGGAAGCTCCAGGTTGATGTCTGCGTGCATGGAGGAGGCAGAATTGCAGCATGTTGGTTTGGGGTTCTTCATTTGAGAGCTTTGGGCAGAGGTTGTCGAGAAGGAAGAATGGTGGCTAAGGAACGATTCTCTATAAATAGAGAAGGGAATCGAAGAAGATTAGGAGAAGAATGGAAAAGAAATGGCAGCAAGTTGGCCGAGAATGAGAGAACAAGAAAATATGTGAGAGAAGGGAGAGATCAAAGAAGAGATGAGAGAGTTTGCGAGAGAGAGAGAGACCGATCGGTGGCGGTCCAAAGCAGCAAGCTGCCATAGCCGCAAGTTTCAAGCGAGTAGTGGATTAGTTAGTGAGCAGAGTAGCTGCGGCGATGTCCAACAGGGCTCACGGTGGTCGCAGCGAGCAGCAACCGAGGCAGAGGTGGCCAGCCAATGGCCAGCGGAGGCTAGCAACGGTTGGTGACGTTGCTGTGCATGTGGAATTGCAGAGGCACGCGGGGAAGAAAAAGAAGAAGACAAAAAGAAAAACAAAAGAAAAGAAAAGAAAATAAATGGAGAAAAATCCTGAAAATGTGTGAAAAATCCTAGAAAATTTGGAAGTGGAGATTTATTAATATTTCAGAGATTTTGGCGAGAAAACTGTTTGGGTACGAGTTTCGAGGTCATGCACGAAAATTGAGGTGGTGCACAAAAAATTGATATGGTGTGCAAGAATTGAAGTAGTGTGTGAGAATCGAGGTCGGGCACAAGAATCAAGGCAAGGCACGATAATCGAGGTCGATCACGTATTTCAAGGTCGGGGCACGCATACTGAGAAAGTCTGAGGGCTAAGTTAAGGTAAGTAAAATTTCTTAGAAAATTCTAGAAAATTAGGAAAGTTATTTTACGAATTTTCATAGAGAAATATTTAGTATGGATTTATTGAGGAAAATAGAAAGAAATAGAGGAAAGTTATAAGAAAATTAGGAAAAATGGAATATTGATATTATTAAATTAATATGATGGCCAGGGTATGTTGAGGTTCTGATTTGGGTACGTTAGAAACCTAACACGAGAATCAAGATGCTATGAGATGCGTATGAGGTAAGTGCATAGTTGTTAAAGGCGCGCCTAGGCGCAAGGCTCTAGTTCAGTGCCTCGCTTAGGCCAAGGCAAGGTGATTTTAGTTAGGCGCTCGCCTTGCACAATGAGGCACCGAGGTGAGAGGCGCACCTAGGCACGCCTCATGAAACTTAGGTATGAAACCTAGGTTTTAATTAAAACCTAGGCAACTCAATTCCTCCCCTCTTCTCAGTTCCAACATGTATACATTACAACATATTTATATTTCTTTAGTTTAAGTAAAGAAATATAAATAAGAAAGTAAATAAGAAAGTACCCTCCATTTGGATTCAATAAAAATATCTAAAAAATCAAAATCCATAACAATAAGAAAATAAAATTTTGGTTTTAGTACAAACTCAGGATTTAACGATTTTACCACCCCAAAATACATATGTACTATTTCTTGAAAAATTCATTAAAAATCATTTTAATAATAATGAATATTAGCTATCAAAATACCGAGAGATAGTTTTTAAAAATGAAAATATTTTCTTATATGTCTCCTTATAATGAGCTAATCTTCCAGACTTAGAAAAATAGGATTTTTTAAAATGAAAACATTTTCTTGATTGTGGACTTGTAGTGTTTATTGATTGTGGAGAGTACTAAAGCTTATCCAAAATGTCTTTCATCAATAAAACAAGAGATTGGAGAGTACATGCAAAAGAAGAAGAATAACAGGGATGAGTGAAATATGGCACCCTTAGATGATGATTTTCAATTTGGTGAAGGGTATGATAAGGAGGAGGAGGAGCTGCCTTAAAGTAGGAAAAAACCCAATGTATTAAACAAAATCGATCACAATCGGGTTCAACTTCAGCTTCGACTTCAAAGCAACAACTAACTCAGGTGATTGAAGATGAGGAGGAAAGTGATATAGAGACCGAAGATGATGAAGACCTGGAAGAGGGAGAAGAATTGGGAGAGGAAGAAAAAGATGAAGGGGTGATTGAAGGGGATGATAAAGATATTGACCTTGATGTTGATGATCTCCTTGATGATGATTGATTAAAACTTCTTTATTGATTATGGACTTGTAGTGTTTATATGTTTGTTTAGAACTTTGCATGTTGATTGGTACTTGTTTGAGTTTGAGACTTTAAATTTGAACTTTGATGATGTTTCTAGTTTAGAATTTGCATGATGAATGAATCAAATTTGATGATGTTAGTTTAGAATTTGAAGATAATGAAACATTAATGATATGCATGTGTTATTATTGATAATTTGATAGTTTTTTTATGATTTTACAAGATTTTGAGTTTTTTTTCTAAAAGGTGCATCTCGTTTCACAAAGGCATGCCTCGCCTCGTGCGCCTCGAGCCTCAGGCTCCAGGACCCTTTGCGCCTCGCGCCTTTCAGAACTATGGGTAAGTGGTGCTTCCCAAACTGGATTTAGTTTTATGAAAAATTGTTGGTTTGAAAGTGGTTCAACCTAAAAACCTGATTTTATGTGAACGATTTTATCATGTTGTCATATCTTGATGTGATTATGTCATATAGATTGTATTTACTTGTATTGATAATGAAATGTGCATATATTCACAATAATATTATTGATCATGCATCGCATAAGGGTTTGGGATTATGGACTGGCGCCGCTGCTCTACCAATGGTGCACCCATACATCTCGGCCCGGGAAGGGGGCTGTAAAAATGGGGAGCAGTAGTTGGGTGCAGTTGACTCAAATCGAAAACGAATAAGGACATTTTGCATTTTGCATACATGCATGAAAATGATTTTGTGCCCTTACTTAGATGATTCATCATCTAACTTAAGCTTCGCCCCTGGAATATTCAAACATTCCAGATGAAGATTGTGGTAAGAACGAGGATGAATGAGGCATGAAATGGCACTTAACAAAGTGCATGATGAATGAATGATGAGATGAATGAACGTTATGTAGCCCATGTATTTAAGTTCTGCTACTTTGAAATCTGAACGTTTTGATGAACAACGATGTATAACCTGATGGTTATTGATGATGTATAACCCCAATTAGGGTTAATGTTAGTTGAGGACTTATGTTATGTTTTAAGTTATTGATGAATAAGCCTTGTATTGGGAATTAAGTTCGAGAAACGGTGAGGTGAAGATTTGATTTATGATTTATGTTAAAGTAAAATGTCAGGTTCAATTCTAGCTTCTGCATTTGATGTATATGATGATTCTCTTTCGAGATATATGAATGAAAATTTTGGGATGGATATGAAGAATGATGTGGTTTAGCAATTAGTTTGAAGAAAAAAAATTTATTGTCCCAGAATTGTCTCAAGTTATGACGCGCCCGAAAAAGCGGGGCGTTACACTTGGTGTGGTTGATCACTAGTGAAAGTGATTGTGTTTAAAAATCCTTCAAGTGAGTAACCTTGAAGGTAGTGGAGTAAGCGAATGCCAAACCACTATAAATTTCATGTGCAATTTGCTTTACTATTTTACTTGCTTATTCTCATTGTTCATGCTTTCAAAAGAATCGTTTTCAAAAGTTAAAAGTTTCAAAATAAGCAAAACAGAGAGGAAAGTTTCGAAACATACTTAACAGAAATGTTTATTTCAAAATATACTTCCTCATGTTTCAAAACATAGTGTCCTGCATACTATAAGTCTTTAAACTATCAAAAATTTACCCAAATCCCAAGTCACCCCCCTTCTTGGGATATATTTGCCATTACATAGAACTAAAACAACAGGGTGGCTTCAGTCGTTGACACGTGGCACTACAAGCTACTACATATGGGCTCCAAGTGACGTACCCAAAACGATGTCGTTTTGGGCCTCCCCTTGCTAGAAAACTCCAAGAATTTTCCACTAGTGCACACTTACCCTTGGAGTCGAACCAGCAACCTCTAAGCGCACAACATCCTTTCTCGCGCACGCGTGCCGATCTACAGGCTTCCTCATTTATATATATGAACATATTAATTTTAAGGAGATCCTACTTCGAGTTTTAGAAAAAATATAAATATACAACACTTGCTCCTAAGGATGGAAATTGCAACCAAAATCATGGGGAACCAAACCGAAATTGAACCGGTCAAAGCGGTTAAAAATCATTTGACTAGGTAATGGTTTGGTTTGGGGAAAAACTGAACATTATTCCAATGGGTATGGTCTAGTTATGGTTTTCACTAAATCCAAAACAAAACCCAAATCGAAACCGAACCAAATGTGTTGGTAATCGAAACAAACCGAACCGAATATACATATATATAATATACATTTATTTATTTAATATATTATATATACACATAATATATATATTGACTAAAACATTTTTTTACAAGTATTTTAACTAATAAATTATAAATATATAAAATATTTAACATTTATAAAGTAATTAACAAATAAAAATACAATCTAATCTTAAATTATTTTATTTTTATCAATCAAATAATTATATCAAAGAAGTTTGAAGTTAATTTGTAACTTTATGCAAGAAGAAGGTAACTTTATTAGAGTTTGTCTTTGTTTGTTGTGAAGTTATCAAAAATTTTTATGAATGATATTTGTAAGAGTTTGTCTTTGTTTGTTGGTATGGATCAAACTAAAAAAATCATAGTTAAAATCGAAACCGAATGGTTTGGTTATGGTTTTTAATTTTTAAAATCAATAGGTAATGATTTAGTTTGGGTTTTAGTAGTTTAAGTTTGATTTGATTATGGTTTTGACAAAAACCAAAATAAACCGAACCATTGCCAACCCTATCTGCTCCCACCATGTTTTAAACCTGCAACCAGCCACCTTGCTCTTGGATAAGTAACCACCAAGCCACCAATTTTCACAATTATATGATGGGCAACAATTAATTATATATTAATCCATCTCCTAGTTTTCCAAATTACACTTAAACCCAAAAAATTTCATAAACTTCAAATCACTTTTCCATTCAAAAATACAATAAATTTAATGTTCTCCATTAAATTTCTCAAAGTCACAAATATTCAATAAATCATAAATAAACAAGTCGTTACACGAATAACACAAAAAATATTAGGTGAGTGACCTATTGATTTTGATGGAACTCTATTTTTTACAATACATGATTATTTTAAAATTCACCCATGATATTTTCATATACAATCTAGTCTTTCTTTTGCATACATCATTGAAAAGAAGTTTTCAAGAAAATATTGTGCTAAGTTTTCAAAAATAAGAGTTTCAAATCTGAAAAATAATTGAATTACATATTATGTTATGTTTTGATATTCACCTAAAAAGAGAATAAGATAATCTTTGAAAGATCTATATGATTATTTTTGGAAATGTTTATTTCAAAGAAAGTAAAATGTGAATATCATTTTGAAAAGGAGGAAAAAAAAGAGCACATTTTGAAAAATACCTGTGAATCCCTCTGCTATGAGTATTAGATATTCAAAAAGGGGAAAGAGCGTTATATGTATTCCTCCATAGGAAAAAGGATTTTTTTATTTTTTAAATACATGTAAACTTCCCATGTTTGAAATGAGTTTTTGCAAAGGAATTAATTGATCTTCAAAATTTTGAAAAAGTATTCTTCATGAAATTCCCTTTGATCTACTGTACAAATATCTATCTGCAAAATTGTATATATATATTTTTATTACTGGCTTCAAACCTGCCTCGCTTCTAGGACATTGTAATGAATTACTTTATTTCATTCATAAAATACAAGTATTTAGTTACTATTTTTTATTTAAAATTTTTAAATAAATTTAATTCACCATCTCTTAAACTAACATTCGTTTCAATTTTCTAATAAGAGCCAAAATTTAGATTTTTTTTTTCATTTTAAGAAAGATGTGATATAAGTTTAAAAGATTTATTTTTTAAATAAAGATAATTAAGCATTTAGAGAAAAATTTTAGATTGCCATGTGGCAACTTAGTATTTGACGAGAAAAGATTTAAAAAAGAGAAGACTGTTATGTGACTATAAAAATCTTTTGAAGTGAAAGAAATTGAATATATTATATATATACACAGATTATTTATGAATGATTAAATAAGAGAAAGATACTGTTTATCCTTCAATGATATGCATTTTTAGCTAATTTACATTTTGACGTAGCGGAAGCTTTTTAAAACCCATTGATTCACTCATGAATATCGATTTATAAGACTCAATCAATGAGTCGTTGAGTCTAACGAATATCGAAAAATTTAAAAAAATTATAGAAAAAAAATTTACAAAATTTTTTTTAGAATTCTAAAATCAACCCCTAAAAACATCCTATAAACATATTATTTATAGGCTACAATGATTAGAAAATTAAAAAACATCCCAAAACCCTAAAATCCAAATCTTATTAAAAAAGGCAATATTGAATTTTTATTACAAGATCAAAGTTAAATGAAAATAAATAAAATTCCCTAAAACGGCATATTAAAATTTACTCTCTAATGTAAATTATTCTCAAATTAATTATTTCTTAAAATAACAAAAATACTAATTTCAAGTCCTAAATGAAAAAATTTACCCAAAAAAACACGGATCTCACCGACTTTGCTAGTGACTTTAAATCCTTAGTTCAACTCTCTTGAAATTAGCCTTCAAAATCACCAAAATCCCACCTTTTATAAAATGTTAAAACCATCTCATCCACATCACATTTTTAGTAAGTGTCATGATTTACAATTAAATATATATATTATACATATTTGTACTATTAGCTAATTTATTATTATATTTAAATTTTCAGAATTATTACAACAAATTTGGCCAAAAACTTTAAAATATGAATGCTTATTCTTAATTTCCTTTCCCTCCCTCCATATCTTGATGAAATTTTACAATCCCATCCCGATAGAGTTGTAGCAATTCCTTAAATGTACCCGACCCTATACATTCTCAACTAATACACTTGCAACCAAAATAACTTCCATTTAACTGCCAAGAGTTCAATTCTTCCCTCGTCACTACGTCAGAGTCAAATTGTATAGACAATTGTATTTCTTTATATGTTTCGTCTATATCTTACCTCATCCCCCAAAAACAAGAAAAAAACAAAAAAAACAAAACTCCCCTCCAAGAAAATTAATTAATTAATTCATAGATTTTAGAAGGCTAATTAAGAACGCACCCCCCCCCCCCCCAATTGGGTGATAGTCCAATAGTTGGAAGCTCGAGAAGTCTTGTGTTCAAGA
Source organism: Diospyros kaki (assembly GCA_036245055.1). Classification (NCBI taxonomy): domain Eukaryota; kingdom Viridiplantae; phylum Streptophyta; class Magnoliopsida; order Ericales; family Ebenaceae; genus Diospyros; species Diospyros kaki. Next base: position 12,945,797 of record BSEG01000009.1, read on the forward strand.
CCCCTAATTTGGTACAGAAAGAATCATTGCCCTTTATTGGCTTGGCTGCCCGTTTTGGGCAATGGCTGACTATGGTACGTTCTCCTTCCATACAAGGCGTCGCAACAATTACAATCACATTATATTTATCATCCACCGGATCACAATTACAACCAAACCACAACATAACCAAACCACACACTGTGACATATATGCACATTCGGAGGAGAAAAAGGTCCAAAAACTATATGCAATGGTAGCATAGATGGAACAAAAACTGATTGCCAAAACATCAATTTCAGTCCTACCATATCATATGGTTCTTAGCCCCGTAATAATAGTCAAAAAGGATGAACACCATTCACATGACGATAGCCGAGAGGAAGCATCTTTTCCCAATGGCCCCCAAATTGGTAGCTTGCCATCCTCGGCCTTCCTCGTATCGTTCAACCTGCCATTTTATTTTATTGGGTACGAAAGGTCAGTTTGACAATATTTGTGTGTCTGCATAAGCGGGTAAACACAAGAACACATACAGTTTCTAAAATGCTTTCCCCGTTGTCCACCCCTCCAATTGCGTATATTGATCCCCTAAAAACAGCAGTAGCAAAATATCCCCTGGCTTGGTTCATTGGCTCCTCAGTTATCCATGAACCAAGACGAGGGTCAAAAATTTCAACGCTTGGAACCATTGCAGCTCCATCGTAACCACCGATAGCATATCTGCAAAAAGGTGCGGCCATCATATATTTCAACTCTGGGTATCAGCTTACTTTGGTTTTGGTTTTTTGCAACATAATCTCAACAAAATACAATTCCCCTTAGGTTATCTAAACAAAACTTGAAGATAGTGACAACTTGGAATGAAAACATAAACATTTAGGGGCTGTTTAATTGTGGAAACAGCTCCAGATCTCTGTTTACAGTAGCTTTCATTTTCATCTACAAAAAAGAGAAGTTAACATGTTTGATACCTTTGATTTCTTTTCAACCTTTTTGATTTTTTTTTTCCTTTCCCTTCTACTGTTGGTGGAGTTGCTAACCTCTGGCTCTACTGGTGATCTTGTTCGATGACTCGACCTCTAGGAGTCACCAGTGATGGGAATAGTAGGGGAGGGGTTAGAAAGTGAAAAAAAAATAAAAAAAAAAGTGGAAAAGCCTTGATTATTGCTTTCATTTTTCCCAAAAAATTCAAAAATTTAAGTTTTTGTAAACAAAAATATGTAATTAAACATCGTGTCCTATTTCTCTTTCAAAATAAACAAAAATAGGAAGGTCAAACTCAAAGCCTTACCAAACTGGCCCTTATTTTAGTAGAGTCCGAAATTTCTAAGAGCCAGTGTCACAATGCCATATTCAGTAAATAACTGATGGGTGAAATGGTTGTCAATGTAAAGAGATTGACTTACATCTTTTCATTCAGAACTGCCAGTGAATGGCATGCCCTCTGTATGTTCATACTCCCAATTCTAATCCACGAATGTTCTCTTGGGTCAAACCTTTCAGCAGACCTGAATAAAAAAAATATCTTAAGACTGCTGATAACAAGATGCTACTGGAGAGATAGAGATGGTTCATTTGACAATAGCTACATATCTAAAGATTCAGTTTTTATCATTTTCCTCCACATGAGAGATTGGAGATACCAAGAAACTTTCTACCTAAATTGAAAAAATAAGTAAAATAGCCCACAATCAAGATAAACTCCTCATTTCAGCAAGAGTGATATTCTAATACCTAGTCAAGTAGGGTTAAACAGCGAAGAAGCTTTATTGACCTGTATCAGACTTAATAGTTCCTTCAATAAATCTGAATCTCTGCAGAATCTACACGTGCTAAATCTGTTTTAACTACAAATGCAACATATATGAAAAAAAAAACTACAAATACTGAACAAGAATTGATATGGAAGATATGGAAACTAGATGATGAACAGCACTCAGATTTTTTTTTGGCCAAGGAACAGGACTGATAATTTTCACAAAGCCACTATGTGGTACATGCACATTTTTGTCTGTCAATAGGACTGCATGCATACAGGTTCAATAGGATAAAGTGGGTTTGACATCTTACTTTAGGTACATTCCATCGAAGCCACCAACTGCATATAGTGCACCATTAAGTTCTGCTGCAGCAAGAGCAAATCTCTGGAAAAACAACATAATAATTCCAGCAGCCTACAAGTTAAATTACTACTTAAATCTTCACAACTTAATGCAAAATTGCTACACCCAAAACATGCAGAAGGAAAACATAAAAAACAATGTTTGAATGACAAGATCTGCTGGCACCAAGAGAAGGCAATTTTACTTGAAGTCATTGAGGACCAGTCCCAGCTCATCCTAATTGGGGCAGGATCAACACTATTTGATTGAATTTGGGACTGAGATTGGGAATTTCCTAAACCTTTAGGTGAGAATGAGCTGGCTTGATATATGAATCCACAGCCCCAAAACATACCTTGCTTTACCTTAGGCAGTACATAAAATTACAAATATACTCATTATATGTAATATCATTAGGGCTTCATTCAGATCTGATCTCTCCTCTCGGTCAATCGCTTTACTCACTCCTCTCCTATGTCAACAAATTTGAAAATCTAAGATCACTAAGTATAATTGTTCTCTAGTTATAGATCTGAGTTCTGTCCTTTCATTAAAAGATCTGAGTCTTGGTCAATCCTTTCCTTTCTGTATCTCACTTTTTCTTCCTCCTCTCCAGCTGACTGTGCAGAGACTTTCATCTTTTTTCTGACTCTCAACGTTGTCTCCTTCACCTTCTCTTCCATGGCTTGCCAGATTAGTCATCGTCATATTGTCACCCTTTTTCTTCTTCTCACCAAACTATCGACTAATTTCTAGACACTTGTCTTTTTCTTCTCAGCTTGCCAGCTGATTGTCAACCTGTATATTTGCCTCCATTTTTGCTCTCCTCCTATATCTTTGGTTGCCTAGCTTGGGATCTATAATCCTGGTGCTAATTCCAGTTGCGCTCATTTCTTTTTTTAAGTAATTATTTATTTTTTATTTATAAGATTTCATTAAATTAGGTTTAAATACAAAATTGGGACAACAATGAAGGTTTGTGGATATTTGATCCCTATTGGCGGTGAGGATGGGATTTGAATTTTTTACCTTGACAAAATGGGGAAATCAAGGTTCAAGTTGGAATTGGGGCATTAGAGTTGGGTATGGGTGAGTAACTGCTAGGGGTGAAACTACTTGACCTCCAATTAACCAAATTTATAAGCGTAGGAATAAACCCAATACTGAATAGGGTTATTACTATTCCTACTTTTTATTAGAATAGGATTATTTCTATTCCTAATTTTAGTCAGTTCCTTATTACTTTTAGGAGTCTGTTTTCCTGTTGGATTAGGAGACTGCAGTTAGTTGCTATTTGTCTCCTAGTGGGAGTCTTTTAGGGTTTGATTATAAATATTCTCTTGTAGTTGATTAGAAGGCAATAAGAATAATTTTACAGCATATTTAGTGTGCAAGAGATTGAAGAGTTCTCTCTAACAAGTCCTAATTTCAACGTAGGTCAGCAGGGACGGAAGTCTCTTAAGGGATTAGCTTTTAATCTAGCTAATCCCCCATGGACTCAATCTGTTAACAAATTGATATCAGAGCCAGCCATGGGCACAACAGTTTCCGACAGGCTTTTGATGAATTCATGAAGCAGTACAGCGAGAATGTGCAGAGGTGAGGAGAATACCAGGCGTTGATATAGCAGAATGGGACCGAATGTCAACTCAGATATAAATACTTATGTGCAACATGGACGCCATGAAGAGGAGTTCCACAGCGTCAGATACAGGGGAGGCTAGTGTGCCTCAGCCAAGACAGCAACATCAAGAAATCGCCAGGGGTGTTGGTATAGGAGGAGGATTTGTGCCACGATATACTAAGTTGGATTTCCCTTGTTATAGTGGCGAGAAGGATCCCTTACCTTGGCTAAATCGGTGTAAGCACTTCTTCTGGCACCAGCGGACTGCAGAAGAGGAAAAGGAGGGCCTAGCAGCCTTTCACCTGGAAGGAGAGGAACAGATTTGGTTCTTGAATTTTGAAGAGGAAGCTTTGACCAGTGTTATTAAAGGCGCGCGCCTAGGCGCGCCTTGATACCAAGCGCAAGCCTGGTGCCTAGAACCGAACTAGGCGTACGACATCTGCCCAAGTGCGCCTGGGTGCATCCAGGCCCTCAGGCACAGCCTTGGCACGCGCTTAGGCATGCCAAGGCTGCGCCTGGTTTGTTTTAATTGAATTTCAGTTTAATTTAATTTAATTTTAGTATTTCTTGCTATATTTAATCAAATTTAATCCTAATTCAAATTAAACCTAAATAAAAGAAAGCAAGATATTCTGAAAAGCTGAATTCAAAGAGACTTATGATAGAAGAAATCTCAAAAGTCAAGTTTGCAGCTGTCCTCTCCTCTCCCTTCTTGGCTATTCTCGACTATCCTCTCCACGGCAGTCACGACACAGCTCCAAGACAACCAGAACTCCTCCCCCTTCTTGGCTTTCCTCTCCCTCTTTAAACGGACGGCTGCAACGGCACAGCCCTCCCTTCTCGCTCGGCTCTCCTCTCCCTATTCAAACAAATAGGACCGGCTGCACAACCACCCTTCTTGGCTCTCCTCTCCCTCTTCAAACGGACAACACCCATCTCGGCTTTTCTTGCTCTCTTCAAACGGACAACACAGCTTCACAACTTATCTCCCTTCTCGACTCTCCTTTCTCTTCTTCAAACGGACAGCATAGCTACAGCCTACTGCATCATCTACCTTCTCAGCTCTCCTTGCCCTTCTTCAAACGGCTCTCCTCTCCCTTCTTCAACGGTTTCCAGGGATGTTCATTGTTGTCTCCTCTCTTTATTTTTTTTTCTAGTTTTGAGTTACAAGTTTCAACAAAAAAGGCAGCAAGCCAGCTGCCAGCAACTGTTGATTTCTTATTGTTGTTGGATATTTGTTTGTTCTTGGAGGAGTTATTTTATTACTCCTAACAGTTTATTAGTATTCTATAAATAGAATAGTGGTCAGCAACTCTTAGTAGCATGAGTTGCATGGCTCCAATGACCCTTAAGCCAGCTGCCAGCAACTATTGATTTCTTATTGTTGTTGGATATTTGTTTGTTCTTGGAGGAGTTATTTTATTACTCCTAACAGTTTATTACTATTCTATAAATAAAATAGTGGTCAGCAGCTCTTACTAGCATGAGTTGCATGGCTCCAATGACCCTTAGGCCTTAGCAATTATGCCAGTTCAATACTGTTCATAAATAGAACAGTGGTCAACTGCATCAGCACTCAGCCCCATGAGCTGCATAGCTGCAATGACAAATGACCCTTTGCGGTATTTTTTTTTTTTTCTTAAGATGGTCTTCAGAGTGGTATTGTTTTTGACATGTTGTGAATCTTCCAGGAATCAAAAATTTAAAATGTCATCCAACACTATTGATCCTAATCCTGATAGTAGCTCTGCTGGTAGAAGAAAAGATCCAGCATGGAAATATCATAGTTTGGTAAATCCCAAAGACCTTAACACTTTCAAATGTAATTTTTGTGGGAAATTAACTAAAAGAGGTGTATACCGAGCCAAACAATACCTTGCTGGAGGTTATAGGAATGTTGAAATTTGTTCAAAATGTCCTCTTCATGTTAGAGACGAAATTATAGAGTTTATGTCAAAGAAGAAAGGGAAGAATGACTTTGATGATATGCCAGATTTTGATGATATAGACGCACTAGGAGATGATGTCGATGAAATGGACATAGGGGCCTTCCAAAACCGTGGTAAAAGGCCTATGCAAGGACAAGCATCATCTATGCAACAAAAAAAACAAAGGCAATAGCAAAAAGGGCCTCTTGATTTGTTTTTATCTGCTAAACCTAAAGTGAGTAATCAAAAGGATGCAAAAAGAAAGCAAACTACAATAGAAAATCATGTCAACAAAGAGTTGAGAGAGAATGCATGTGTTTGGTTCAGTAGATGGATGTATGAAGCTGGTATACCATTTAATGCAGTCAATTACCCTAGTTTTAAGCCAATGATGGAGACTGTTGGGCGAGCTGGTCCGGGAATGAAACCCCCAAATTTTCATGAGGTTAGAGTACCTTATCTTAAGAAGGAGGTGGAACACACAAAAGAAATTATGAAGAGTCATAGGGAGGAATGGGCAAGATATGGATGTACAATCATGTGTGATGGTTGGAAAGATAAGCGAGATAGGTCTTTGCTCAACTTTTTGGTAAATAGTCCAAAAATGAGTGTGTTTATTGAATCTATTGATACATCTTCCTATGCTAAAGATGGAATGAAACTTTACCAATTGCTTGACTGATTTGTGGAGGTGATAGGAGAAGCAAATGTTGTTCAAGTTGTAACTGATAATGTTTCGGCTAATGTTCTAGCTGGTATGTTTTACTTTTACTAATTTATTTTTTTCTTTTTAACTTTTATTGAAATTAAGGATGATTTTTTTCCTTGAATTAATGTCTTGCAGGAGAGTTCTTAATGACTAAGCACAAGAATTTGTATTGGACGCCGTGTGCTGCCTATTGTTTGGACTTGATGTTGGAGGACATTTTTAAAATTCCTAGACTTAAGAGCACATTTCAGAAGGCATGTTCAGTCAATGGGTACCTATATAGCTCTGCACAAGTATTAAATATGATGAGATCATTTACACAAAAAAGAGAGATGCTAAGACCTGAAAAAACAAGGTTTGCCACAGCTTTCCTCACCCTTTCAAGATTTCATAAACAAAAAGCTAATTTGAGGAAGATGTTCACTTCAGAAGAGTAGACTAACTCTAGATTTGCAAAGGAAACACGAGGTAAGCAAACAGCTCAAACAGTGCTCCAGGAATCATTTTGGAAAAATATTCTTTTTACTCTCAAGGTGTCTGGGCCTCTTGTCAAGGTGCTTAGAGTGGTGGATAATGAGGACAAACCTGCTATGCCTTATATTTATGAGGCTATGGATAGGGCAAAATAAGCCATTGCAAAATCTTTTGATGACGAGAGCAAATACGAGAAAATATTTGAAATCATTGATGAGAGATGGAATGTTCAGTTGCATCGTCCTTTACATGCAACTGGATATTATTTGAATCCCGCATTTTTTTACTCAAATGAAAGTATTAGAGAAGACAACGAGGTTATTGAAGGGTTGTATGCTTGCATAGAGAGGTTGGTTCCCACTGCAGAAGTGCAAGACAAACTTTCGAAGGAGTTGAGCTTTTATAAGAATTTTGAAGGGTTATTTGGCAAACAAATATGTATTAGAGGAAGGAATCAATTATCACCAGGTAACACGGTTTTCTAAATTATCTAATTTAGATTAGATCAATAATCTATATTTTTAATTGCTAATTTGTATGTGTTTTTCTCAGTTGAATGGTGGTCTCAATTTGGTACTGGAACCCCTAATTTGCAAAAGTTTGCCATGAAGATTTGTAGTCTCACTTGTAGCTCTTCAAGTTGTGAAAGAAATTGGAGTATCTTTGAACATGTAAGCATTTTAATCTTATTAGTAATATTAAGTATTAACTAGATGATTTCTTATATCTTTTAACTTACTCTAATTCTAATTTAATTATTATGACAGCTTCATAACAAAAAGAGAAATCGATTGGAGCAACAACGTCTTAATGATTTGGTATTTGTGAAGTATAATAGAGCTTTGAGACGTCACTTCAATTTACGTAAATCAATAGATCCCATTTCCTTGGATGAAATTGATGAAAGTAATGAGTGGTTGCGTGGGACAATTGACCAACTTGATGATTCAAATAATGAACTTGTACATGAGGGCGATGATTTAACATGGGCTGATGTTTCTAGAGCTTCTGGTGTTGAAAAAGCTCACTATGCAACTAAATCAAATGCTCCAACTCTAAATTTGACAAAGAGTAGAAGAAGGGCTACTACTTCAAATGCTCCAATTAAACCTGATGAAGATGAAGAGGACGAGAGATATGATGTGGAAGAAGAGGATATTGGAGATGATGTTTCTGATGATGGGAATATGGAAATGTTAGATCTTGATGTTGACAACGAGGATGATTTTTAGATTATCTAATCTTAATTAGGATTTAAGATCTATAAACCTCTTTTGAATTTAATCTAATTTTAGTTAAAGACTTTTCTTACAAATATTAACTTCTGTGATACTTATATATTTTGGTTGCTAAAATATGTTTGGATTTATTGTGCTGGAATTCACAGGTATGTAACTTGTTTTAATATTTATTTCTCTTAGTAGTTAGCATATGTTAAATTTTTTATTTTTTTTATAACATGCTTGATAAAATATTATTAGAAGTTAAGACTTATTTTATGCATTTTTCTTTAACTAGGACATATATATATTTTTTATTTTTTTATTAATTTGCGCCACGTTCCACTAAGCTCGCGCCTCACCTTGCGCCTCAGGCTCCAAGACCCTTGTGCGCCTTAGTGCGCCTTTAATAACACTAGCTTTGACATTAACCTACACAGAATTCAAGGAAAACTGCCACGACGGATTCGGCCCCCCAGTTCAACGAAGCAGATTCAGAGAGCTATCCAAATTGAAACAAATAGGGTTGACGGCGGACTATCAACGAAGATTTGAGCAATTGTTGGCTAGATCGGAGAAGATGACCAAATCACAAGAGGTTGGAATGTACATCAGTGGTTTGCAAGGATCAATATGGATTGATGTAGAAGTACAACCACCTCAGAGCCTGGCAATGGCTATGTGATTGGCCAGAACTTGTGAACAAAAGAATGGTGAGTCCAAACTGGTTATGGGGCGTTTCCCAGGGAGACCACAACCCAGTAACCAGTTGACTGCACCAAGATCTACTACCCTTCCCAGGCAGAGGCTGACACGTGTAGAGATGGTAGAACACTGCGCCAAAGGCCTGTGTTTTAATTATGACAAGTTGTTCACATCAAACCACAATTGTAAGCAGTTTACAACAATGGTTTGCATTGAGCTGGTTGTGGATGAGGACAACGAACCGGAGGAGGAAGTGGAGTTTTTACCTGAGCATGCCATATCATTACATGCAATTACAAGTGTGACAAATTCTCAAACTAAGCAGGTCAAGGCTAAGGTAACAGGGATTCTAGTTCTAATTCTGATTGAGTCGGGCAACACTAATAGTTTTGTGAGTCCTACATTAGCAGCACACTTGACAACGTTTCTAGAGGGCAAACAGGGATTTTCGGTCATTGTGGCTAATGGTGAGCAAGGAGCACCGGGTTGTCCCGACAGGTTGAGTTTACAGTGGGTTAACGGGCATTCAAGGCTGATTTGTTTGTTCTCCGTTTAGGAGGGTTTGATGTTGTTTTAGGGGTGGATTGGCCGAGTATGCTGGGCAAAATTGAATGGGATTTCATGCACATGACCGTGGTGTTTCAACAAGGTGACCAGGTCATGTGGTTGCAAGGATTTGTTGATTCAGCTTGGGAGGGAGCAACTTGTTTCCATCCCATAAAATGTACAAAAGGCAATTATTATATTAATGGAAGATATTATGTGTGAATAGATAATCCAGAAATTGTATGTGCTTCCTTATTTGGTTGAATACAAAGTGCTCCTGCAGAGATTAGCTTCCAAGAAAAAGGGAAGCAAAAAGATGCACAAGAAACTTCAAGTAAATTGGTATTTATGTACCCCAAGATTTATAGGAATTACCTTTTGTACCATTGATGGTTTAGAAATCCAATGTCCACCATCTATATCAAACATTTCTACATCAGCAAAGCTTTCAACCCCATCTCCACCACCAATTGCAAAAATTTGGTTATTTAGAGTAGCACCAGCTAAACTACCCTTTTTGACTTTCAATGATGGACGCACAGTCCACTGGTTATTGGCTGGATCATATGATTCAACTTCACAAAAAGAGCAAATATTGACAAAGTTAGTGATAAAAATATTATGTACCACAGCCACCCACCCATCCATACACACAAACACACATGCATAGAGCAAGAGGAGTGCAAGTTAATACCTGTGTCATGCCACGAGCTACCATCTCTACCACCAAATATGTAAAACTCATCTTTCAATATTGCAACAGCGGCATAAGAACGAACGAAGTTCATCGGCTTTAAAGGCTTTATCACATCATGCATTGGAAAGTAGGAACCCAATGTTGATAACCATGTAAAACCATCATATCCACCCATAAGAAATATTAAATCATCAATTGACTCCGTATTCATTTCATCAATCTTTGTCGTGAAAGGAAGTGATTTTGATTCCAAAATCACACACTTTTTTTTGAGAGATTCAATTTCTTTCTCCGCCTTAACCTGCAGAGGCCAATACAAAGTTTTTATGTTAGGACCGCATACGAATAAGAATTTATGTTATGGAAGGAGGAGGTGAATCCTCTTATATATGAAAGGCTCATGTTTGATTCTTGAAATTAATGTATTTTTCTTATCAATAATAAATGATGGAAAGTAAACTAGACAAACACACTTAGTAGATCTTTTTGGGTCCGTGCCAAACTACTTGCATCCATGAATCTTATTCTCCTATGTGCACTTGCACCAACCAATTGATGTTTTATCCACATAAATAAATTGGAACCCAACCAAATTTACCCCGCCATGTCCATGGCACTCTACATAAATAGTCTAGACTCTCTCTAGGTCACAGGAATGAGAATAGAGTCTAATCTGATGTCTGTTATGCTATGTAAAAAATAGTCCAGACTCTCTCTAGGTCACAAGATTGCATTTCACCTAAAAAGAGATTGCAAATCACAAGAAAGGAGGCTCTGATAATGGCCAAATTTTCTTAAACCAATCGAAGGAATCACATGGTGGTCAATAGATTTTCCAAACTGCTAAAATTATGCATAACATTCAAAAATGATGATCCCATGGTGTTCCACCAGGAGCTCCTTGAAAATGCAACTACTAAAGAACAAAGAACCAAGCAAATGCAAATCCTTTTCTATTGGTTATCTATAGCAGCAGCTAAAATTCAAGGAAATTTGACTTTTATCCAATGATTAAAAAACCAAACCAGATATTGAACCAGAAAAAGGAGAGGGTCAAGTGTCAATGGCTGGACTAACCGCAATGTACCTTTATTAAATGAATAAATATATAATAAATAAAATACATATCATTTATAAATTACTTGTTAATTCTAGGTTTTCAATTATTTCAAAAAAATGATAGTTAAAAAATATTTTCATATCTCTATTCTCTAAAAATAATAAAAATATTACCACTAATTTTAATATTATCATAAAAATAAAAGTTACTTTGATATTTAGATTTTTTCTATGACATAAATATTTATTTTTTACTGTTTAGTTTCACATCTTTTTTTGGGTGCTATTTTACATGAATTTTCAATTAGGATTGAGATGCGAATGAAACATCACATCACACAACTATGCAGTATCTTCTCCATGGGAGCTCCAGTTATCCCTGTTGTTGATGCATTGAGACTTAGTGTCATAGCAGAATTCATGGAGGGAATTAGCTGTCAATATACTTTTTTTTTTTAATTTTGTTTAATGTTTTACTCAATCAATTTATTTGTTGTACAAGCAAATTAGTTGCTTAAAATTAGGAATGTTGGTTGTTACTTTAAAATTAGTTGCTTAAAAGTGGTGGAGATAATTATGGCCCTATTCTCTCTCATATAAATTTGTTGTATATAAGCATTTCAATGGAATAAAAACCATGCATATTTTTTCTACCAAAATCAAAATCAAAATCAGAACCAAAATCAAAATCAAAAACAAAATCAAATTCAAAGCCAAGGCCAAAAACAAAACCAAATCCAAAGTCAAGGACAAAAACAAAATCATAGATTAAGGATTGGGTCATGGAACATAGGAACATTAACAGGCAAAGCTATGGAAGTGGTGGATGTGATGATTAGGAGAAAAATTAATATTATGTGCCTTCAAGAGACGAGATGGGTAGGGAAAAAAGCAAAAACTTTATCAGAAGCTGGATATAAACTATGGTACACAGGAACTGATCGAGCGAAAAATAGAGTGGGAATTATTATGGATAAAAGCTTAATAGATGAGGTAGTAGATGTAAAGAGAATAGGGGATAGGATTATTATGGTGAAGATTAGTCTAGGAAGAATAACTATGAATATCTTTAGTACATATGCACCACAAGCGGGGTTAGGTGATGAGATAAAAGCAAAATTCTGGGAGGACCTAGAGGGACTCATACAAATGATACCAAGAGGAGAGAGAGTGATTATAGGAGGTGACTTAAATGGGCACGTGGGTAGAGACGGAAACGGATATAGAGAGGTACATGGAGGGTATGGATTTGGGGAAATTAATAATGAGGGTAAATCTATCCTAGATTTTGCTATGGCATATGGGCTCATTATAACCAATACGAGGTTCAAAAAACGGGACGAACATTTAATCACATATAAAAATATCACCTCAAGCACCCAAATAGATTACTTCCTCATGAGACAAGAGGATTGGTTATGTTGTAGGGATTGTAAGGTAATACCGGGAGAGTGTTTGACTACTCAACATAGACTTCTAGTACTTGACGTCCAAGTAAGAAATTGGAAGAGAAAAAATCACATAAAACAAAATCCAAGAATCAGGTGGTGGAATTTAAAAGGGGAGAAACAACTAATCTTCAAAGAAAAATTAAGGGGTAGAAGGGAATGGAATGGAGAAAGACAGACAAACCAAATGTGGAAAGAAATGGCTAATGCTCTGAGAAGCACGGCAAAGGTAGTCCTTGGAGAGACAAATGGTAGAGCCCCTAACCTTAAGGAGTCTTGGTGGTGGAATGAAGATGTACAATTGAAAATTAAAAATAAGAAAACTTGTTATAAGGCGGTATATCAATGCAACAATGAAGAAAATCAAAAAAATTATAAAGAAACAAAAAAGGCAGCAAAAAGAGCTGTTAGTAAAGCAAGGTCAAAAGCATATGAGAATCTATATAAACGACTTGATACAAAAGATGGAGAAAGGGATATATATAAATTAGCTAAAGCAAGAGAAAGAAAAACACGGGATTTAAATCAAGTGAAATGCATAAAAGATGACAATCAAAATGTTTTAGTAAATGAGGGAGCGATTAAGGAGAGATGGAAGGAGTATTTCACAAAATTATTCAATGATAGTGGTGACACAAGAGTTAGGTTGGGACATCTTAATAACTCCGAAGGGAATGTGAGCTACACATTCTATCGACGCATAAGTTCAAATGAAATAAGGCAAGCTTTAAAAAAGATGAAAAATCATAAGGCAGTGGGACCAGATAATATACCAATAGAAGCATGGAAATGCATGGGAGAAGAGGGCATCTCCTGGCTAACGCAACTATTTAACACGATCCTTAAATCAAAAAAGATGCCAGATGAGTGGAGGAATAGTACTTTGGTTCCTATATACAAGAACAAAGGAGATGTTCAAAACTGTGAAAATTATAGAGGAATTAAGTTAATGAGTCATACCATGAAACTCTGGGAGAGAGTAATAGAGCAGAGGCTTAGAAAAGAAACAAATGTGTCAGAAAATCAGTTTGGTTTCATGCCTGGCAGGTCAACAATGGAAGCTATATATTTACTGAGGCGTCTAATGGAAAGGTATCGGGATCATCAGAAGGACCTACATATGGTGTTTATAGATCTAGAAAAGGCCTATGATAGGGTCCCTAGAGAAATATTATGGAGGGTTTTAGAGAAGAAAGGAGTTAAAATAGCCTATATACAAGCCCTTAAGGACATGTATCATGGTGTAGAGACAAGGGTCAGAACATACAGAGGGGATACTGAACCATTTACAACCACAATAGGACTGCATCAAGGTTCTGCACTAAGTCCCTACTTATTTGCCTTAGTAATGGATGAACTCACTAAAGATATTCAGACAGATGTGCCATGGTGTATGCTATTTGCAGACGACATAGTGTTGGTGGATGAAACAAAAGAAGGAGTGAACACTAAGCTTGAGTTGTGGAGAAACAATTTAGAATCTAAGGGATTTAAATTAAGTAGAAAGAAAACAGAATATATGGAATGCAAATTTAGTAAAAATGCAAGAGTGGATGATGTTATAATAAAATTAGAAGACCAAATCTTACAAAGAAAAGACCATTTTCGATATTTGGGATCAGTGATTCAAAAAGATGGAGAAATTCACGAGGATGTCGCACATAGAATTAAGGCAGGTTGGCTAAAATGGAGAAATGCATCGGGAGTGTTATGTGATGATAAAATCCCATTAAAATTGAAAGGAAAATTTTATAGGAGAGCTATAAGACCAGTCTTGTTGTATGGCTCAGAATGTTGGGCAGTCAAATACCAGCATGAGCAAAAGACGAGTGTAGCGGAGATGAGGATGTTAAGATGGATGTGCGGACATATAAGAAATGATAAAATTAGAAATGAAGTTATTCGTAATAAGGTAGGAGTAGTGCCAATCGAGGAGAAGATGAGAGAGACTAGACTAAGATGGTTTGGTCATGTGAGAAGGAGACTAAGAGACACTCCTGTGAGGAGAGTTGATGAAATGGAACAATTAGTCACAAAAAGAGGTAGAGGTAGACCCAAGAAGACTTTGGGAGAGACATTAAAGTTCGATATGAAATATATGGATCTAAATGAAGATATGACAAACGATAGAAATACATGGAAGTCTAGAATTCATGTAGCCGACCCCACATAGTGGGATAAAGGCTGGATATGTTGTTGTTGTTGTTGGTATCAGAGACTTCTTCTTGAGGGGCTGAGTGTTTTACAAGAAATTTAAGAGTTGGTGAGCTGTTTTTTTTTTTTTTTTTTTCAAATGTCCTCAAATCATTTTTCTACTCTTAAGTCCTCCTGTTTTTACAGGAGAAAATTATCAACTTTGGGCTATCAAGATGAAAGCCTACTGTTGAAATGAAAAAACTGATGATTTGATAGTAAAGAACAGCCCACTCGAATAATCTGCCAGCTCATTCCAATAGCTGGCAGATTTACATGATTAGGTTGAGTGAATATAGAAAATTCTGCACAAGCTCCTTGATTCCAATTTCCTATTGCAGAAACATTCATTGTACAGATAATGTTTCTTTTTCTGTCATTTTCCCTTTTGTATAGTTTCCTTAGAAGCTCGTTGACTTTGTAGTTAATTTTTTTTTATAGAGGTTCTGGGATTAACTTTAAAATCCCTTTGTAAAGTTATTCTGAAGTTGAGAAAGAAAGAATTAGAAATAAGCTAGGTTCTGTTCAACTTCTGTAGAACCCTAGCTGTTATTTCTCTCCTTCCCTTCTCCGTTTTCTGTTCTATTCTCTAGTTTCTATTCTCCAAAACCATGTTATAAATTTGTTCGATTCAACTAGCCTTCCCAATAGGATCATCGAAACTCCATCTGCACCAACTGGATGTATTTCTGAAGCCCACTTGTGATCCATTAAGTTTAATGGAGACAACTTCTTGCGTTGGTCCAGTCTGTTAGGATGTATATCAGAGGGCAAGGCAAAATCAGTTACCTGACAGGAGACATCAAGGAACCGGACCCAAACGACAGCACGTATGCAGCCTGGGATACCAAAAATTACATGATTATGACTTGGCTGGTCAACTCTATGGAAGAAGATATTCAAGCTAATTATCTGTGCTACTCAATAGCAAAAGAACTCTAGGATAATGTGACCTAGATGTACTTTGATCTTGGCAATCAATCCCAAGTATATGAACTCACTTTATAACTTGGTGAGATTACTCAAGGGGACAGTGTCACTAAGTATTTTCATTCTTTGAAAAGGTTGTCGCAAGATCTTGATCTTTTTAATGATTACGAATGGAAGTCAGTTGAGGACTGCAACCATTATAAAAGGATGGTTGATACTAATCGTGTTTTCAAATTCCTTGCTGGATTAAATGCTGAGTATGATGAGGCTAGGGGGAGGATTATTGGGAGATCACCTCTTCCTACCATCAATGAGGTGTTGTTTACAGAAGTCCGCAAGGAAGAAAGTCGTCGACATGTTATGTTAGGTAAGAAAACAAGTGCAGGTCACACAGTGGACCACTCAGCACTTATTGGATCTAAGGCAAATGTCAAACAGAAAAACACCTCAAATCAACGTCGGGATGGTGGTAGACCTCAGATATTGTGTGATTTTTGCAACAAACCACATCATACACGTGAAACCTGCTGGAAACTGCATGGAAAACTGGCGACTGGGAAGAACAATAAGCTGCGTGATAGGGCCTATCATGCCCGCCCCCCCCCCCTCAACAAATGAATTCACAGCAAGCTGTTTCAGTAAAGAGCAGTGTGGTATTGGGTATTCCTAGAGGATCTTTGGCACATACAGGTAGTAATTGACGGAATTTATGGATCATGAACGTAGCGGAAAATTAAAAATTTTCAACCATAAATTCTTTTAGGATCTCTCCAAGGGAATAGAATACGAAGGAGAGGGCAAAGGATTACCTCTTGAAGCACAAATTCAAAACCAATGCTTGAAGAAGGTGATCAAAAAGCCGTCCAAGTGTTTGGCCTCTAACAGTATCCACACGAGCAAGCAACACCAAGAACCTCCAAGGGGCAGTTTCCTAAGGCTTGAGGAGTGCTAGCTCAAAAGCGGTAGCGTGGGAGCTCTCTCACATACACGTCACATGGCATCTTCATTTAACTGTTAAACCGTTGAATGAAAAGGACCACTTAGGGTAATTTATAAACCTTGGGTGCAAAACCCTAATTAAAGGGGGTTTGGGCCGCATGGTCATTGTCAACGATGAAGGAGCTGATCTTGTCCTTATTCTCGAACAAGATCAAATCAACATTGATTGGCACTTATTGTTATTTGTTTCCTAAAACAAAAATATATCTTCTAGAAGATAGATTGCTGTATCTTTCTATTATCTGTTGTATTCTAAAATTGTATAGGTTTCCAAAATCAGATTTGGAAACTTTCTTGTTTTGTTTCTTAGGAACTTCCTAATTTAGTAGGAAGTCTTGTATATATTTTTTTGATCTACCCCTTCAAAGGGGAATAAGATTGAAAGCCTTTTTTCCCACGTCTTTCTTAACATGGTATCAGACCCATAGTATTATAGTCATTGTTTTTTAGGGACCATCGCGGCCTTCGTCAATCTTTTTACAAGATAATATCTCTAATACCCAAAACCCTATACCAAAGTTGGTTGATTCCAGCAATACAACGGAAATTCCATTTGCCAGAACCAATAGTGAGGGCACAGGGGGAGAATTACAGAACCTTCAAGTAGCTTACCAATTGAATGATAAGAAGTACTTGAAGTGGTCCCAACTGATCTGCACGTTCCTAAAGGGAAAAGGGAAGCTAAGCCATCTGTGAGATAATAATTATGAGAAAAAGTCTAAAAGATTAGCCTCTCTTACCTTGTTATTTATAATAAGCATAATGGGCCTTAAACGTATGGACTTAATCTAATTACAAAAATAAACACACATATAATAACTATAATATATACTAATAATTCTAACACTCCTTCTCAAACTGAAGCAAAGATGTCAAGTGCATACTTCCTCTGAGAAATTGAGATACCATCTTCTGATTAAGCAACTTCAATACCCAAGAAATATCGAAGTCAGCCTAGGTCTTTGGCCTGAAAGTGTTAATATAGATGTTCTTTCAGCTTCTGTATTCCAACCTGATCACTCTATGTGATAACAATGTCATCTACATAAACAACAAGATAGATACATAAGGAAGAAGAATGCCGATAAAAAACTGAATGATCAGCCTCATTTCGAGTGAAAGCAAAGGCTTAAACCACAGTGTTGAACCTGCCAAATCACGCCCGTGGAGATTGTTTCAGACCATAGAGAGACTTCTTGAATTTGCAAACTACATTAGACTCCCCCTGAGCAACAAAATCAGATGGTTGCTCCATATATATCTTGTTGAAATATTCAAAGATAATATCTTAATCTATGATTGAGATAATTCTCACTCTTTCCTATATTCTAGGAGGAGATAGAATCTTATCTACTCCTCTAAAAATTAGGAGATTAGTTTTATCCATGTTGCTGTATTTTTTAATACTTTTGTTTTGAATTTAAATTCCTAGATTTTAGGATCTCTTGTTTATTTAAACTCCTCATGGAGTATTCAAGATTGATTTGAAGTACGGTTTCTTTCAACCTTTCAATCTATGATCCATTCTCGCTACTTCTTTGCTATTTTTATCATGGTATCAGAGCCTTCATTCTACTCTTAGATCTCTGCCGAAGCCTTCATTGCACTCGGTTTTTTCTTCCTTCCAGTCAGCGTTTCACACACCTTGTGTTCATTCCGAGGCCTTTATTGCCTTCTCTTGATTCCTTAATCACCCAAGATGTCAGCAAGCTCGGATATTAATCCTAGTATTGCTACTGGAGAATCAGAACTGGATTCAATCACCGATATACATGGAGGTGCGGTCAACTTCTCTGGAACCAGCAGTGGAGAATTGCTTGGAATGCATGTTTCCTATAGATTGGACGGTAGAAATTACCTCCAATGGGCGCAGTTTGTTCGAACATTTCTCAAAGGGCGAGGAAAGCTAGGACACCTCACTGCCTCACCGCCGAAGACCACTAATCCAGCTTTTCCGACTTGGGATATTGAGGATTCTCTTATCATGTCATGGTTGTGGAATGCCATGCAACCCGAAGTTAGTAAGAATTATATGTTCCTAGATTCGGCTAAAGCCATTTGGGACACCATTAAGCAGAGGTATTCCAAGGTACAAGATGTATCGGTAATCTTTGATATCAAAACAAAGATTAATAGCACTCAACAAGCATCTCTAACAGTGACAGAGTATTTTAACAAGATGAATGGCCTTTGGTTAGAGCTAGATCAATATCAGGAGATAAAGATGATATGCAGCGATGATGCAACCACTCTTAGTTGGATTATTGAAAGAGATAGGATTGTTGGATTTCTTGCTGGGTTAAATGCTGAATTTGATCAAGTAAGGATTCAAATCCTTGGTAGGGAGAAGCTACCCTCCCTGAATGAGGTCTTCGCTGTGGTAAGAAGTGAAGAAAACCGAAGGGGAGTTATACTCAGTGACGGAGGGACAGAAGGATCAGCTATGACTGCCACAAAGAAGAATGGAACAAGGTTTAAGATGGGAAAAACAGAGGCAAACAAGAATCGTGAAGGGCTTTGGTGTAGTTTTTGCAACAAGCCTAGGCATACTCGAGATTATTGCTTCAAACTTCATGGTAAGGAGGCTGTGTTGAAAAAGATGGGTGGTTTTAAAAATATGACAGCATCAAAGCAGGCCTACATATCATCCAAGGAAAATAAAGGAGGAGGAACAATCAGTAAGGCAGAATCAGCCCCAAGTACTGAGACTGCACAACTTGATGGTGAGGAAATTAACAAACTTAAGGCTCTTCTTAAGACTATCAATGATGGAAACTGCACTGTCGCCCAACAAGGTAATTATGTACATGCAGTATCTCTTAATGCCTTTAAAACTGATAGGAATGACATTTGGATCTTAGATTCAGGAGCCACTGATCACATGACCCCTAATCCATTGTTTTTTGACACTTATGAGCCTGTTGTTACTTCCAAACGAATTACCATTGCTAATGGAACTTTGGTTTCCATTAAGGGTCAAGGGACAGTCACCCTCAGCCCAAGTATTACCCTTAAACAGGTCCTACATGTGCCCAATTTATCTACCAATCTTGTGTCCATTCATAAACTCACTGATGATCTAAATTGCTGTGCCAATTTTTCTCCTAATGTGTGTAAATTTCAGGCCTTGAAGACCGGGAAGATGATTGGTGCAGCTAGGGAATAGCATGAGCTGTACTATCTGGAAAAAAAGAGAGGCTATCCTTTGATTGAAAACCGATCCTTTAAGGCTGCTGGATTCTCCCAGTTTACTTCTGATTCTGCTGCTCATGTTTGGCTGCAACATCACCGACTTGGTCACCCTCCGTTTCCTCTTCTAAAAACCATGTTTCCTTCCTTATTTCAGTCTCTAGATCTTAGTAAATTTCAGTGTGAGGTATGTGCTATTTCCAAGCATCATCGAGTGTCCTATCCATCTAGCAATAAAAGGTCATCTAAACCTTTCTTTTTGGTTCATTCCGATCTATGAGGACCCTCTAAAATACCAAATTGTTCGGGGGCCCGATGGTTTATTTCATTCATTGATGATTGTACTCGAATGACTTGGATTTTCTTATTAAAAGATAACGCTGCAGTGAGCACCATTTTGCCATATTTTTGTAAGCTAACCTCCACACAATTCAATTGTACAATTCAAAAATTTCGAACTGATAATGCAAAGGATTATGTTAATAATCACTTGCACCAATTCTTTCAATAAGAAGGGATAATTCATGAAACTTCGTGTGTCCACACTCCAAAACAAAATGGAGTTGCGGAACGGAAGATGAGACACCTTCTGAATGTTGCTCGAAGTCTCCTCCATCATCATAAAGTGCCTAAAAATTTTTGGGGGGAAGCTACTCTTACAGCAGCCTATTTAATCAATCGAATACCCTCAAAAACCTTAGAAAATCAAACTTCATTCCAGCTCCTTTCTACTTATTTTCCAGACCTCAATCTACATTCTCCTCTTCCACTAAAGGTCTTTGGGTGTGTTTCTTTTGTTCATATTCTCAAACAAAATAAAGACAAACTTGATCCTAGAGCCTTAAAGTGTGTTTTTCTAGGATATTCTCCTACCTAAAAAGGATACAAATGTTATCATCCCACTACAAAGAAATTTTACATTTCCAAGGAGGTTACATTTGTTGAAACCCAACCTTTCTTTCCTTCACATCAAACTGGTCGACAGGGGGAGTGTTTAGATGGTGATCAAACTATTGGGGTTGGGGAAAATGTCTTTCAAGCTCTATCTCGGCTTCCTCTCTCTCCCTCATCTCAGCAAAGTAACAACAGTGAGCATCCAGCCAGCCAACCGCCCTCAGGTCCCAGCCAACAGCCTTCAGGTCAGTTCAAAGGATCTCCCTATGTTTTCAAAAGAAGAAGCCAGCCTACTCTGGACTCCCAGCAAGCACCATTATTTGATCCTAGTCAAGGTAAGGAATTTATACAACCCTCTATTGCAAAAAATGACTCTCAGTCCTCAATTTCAGACTGCTCTAATCCTCCTAACCCAAGTTATGATGATTTAGATCTGCCTATTGCTGTTAGGAAGGGTGTTAGAAGCTGTACCCAACATCCCTTAACTAACTTCTTATCCTACCATCGGCTGTCACACAAACACAAAGGATTCCTAACATCTTTGGATTCAATTGTCATTCCTAATTCAGTAGAAGAGGCCTTAAGAGATCAAAATTGGAAGCAAGCCATGATGGAAGAAATGAGATCCTTGAAGAAAAATCAGACTTGGGAAATAATAACAAAACCACAAGGAGTTGTGCCAATAGGCTGTAAATGGGTATTCAATGTAAAATACAAAGCTGATGAAATTTTGGACAAAGGATATACCCAATCCTATGGCATAGACTATTTTGAAACGTTTGCACCAGTGGCTAAGATGACAACAGTAAGAATTCTAATCTCTTTGGCAGCATTTTTTGGATGGAAACTACAACAATTTGATGTTAAGAACGCCTTCTTACATGGAGACCTAGAAGATGAAGTTTTCATGGAATTGCCTCCGGGATTTCAAAAAATAGAAAAAGGAAAAGTGTGCAAACTCAAGAAAGCTCTCTATGGACTCAAACAATCCCCAAGGGCTTGGTTTGGTAGGTTCTCTAAAGCCATGAAGACTATGGGATACAATCAAAGCCGAGGTGATCATACTCTCTTCATGAAACATTCAAGGGAAGGAAAGATTACAGCCTTAGTATATGTAGATGACATAATTGTGATAGGAGATGATGAGGAGGAGCAAATGCTGCTAAAAGGAAACCTAGCTCACGAATTTGAAATCAAGGATCTTGGTATTCTCAGATATTTCCTAGGCATTGAAGTGGCCTACTCTAAGGATGGTATATTTCTATCTCAACGTAAATATGTTCTGGATTTACTTACTGAAACAGGGCTTACAGGAGGCAAAGGATCCAGTGTCCCAGTAGAACCTAATGGAAAACTATGGCAGAATCTTGACAGTCAACCAATTGACAAAGAAAGATATCAAAGGCTAGTGGGCCGGTTGATATATCTCTCACATACTAGACCTGATATTACATTTGCTGTCAGTCTTGTGAGTCAATTTATGCATAACCCTACTGAGGAACATATGCAAGCTGTAAGGAAAATACTTGGATATCTCAAGACTAATCCAGGCAGGGGCCTATTGTTCAGAAAAGGAAAGGAATTGGATATTAAAGGCTTTACAGATGCTGATTATACAGGATCTATCAATGATAGAAGATCAACTACAGGATATTGTGTATTCTTAGGTGAGAATCTAGTGTCCTGGCGAAGTAAGAAACAGAGATTGTGGCTAGATCAAGTGCAGAATCAGAATTTAGGGCTATGGCCCTTGGGATATGTGAATTGTTATGGCTAAAAATTATCCTAGAAGACTTGAAGATAAAAACTCGAGGAGCAATTGAGTTGTCTTGTGATAACAAATCCGCTATAAGTATTGCTCACAACCCAGTTCAGCATGACAGGACAAAGCACATTGAAATAGACCGACACTTTATCAAAGAAAAATTGGATGCAAGAATAATCAATATTCCCCATGTTTCATCTGAGGAACAGGTAGCTGATATATTCACAAAAGGTTTGGCAGCAAAGAGGTTTGAGAATCTAATATGCAAGCCTAGGATGATAAATATCCATTCCCCAACTTGAGGGAGAGTGTTGAAATATTCAAAGATAATATCTTAATCTATAATTGAGATAATTCTCACTCTTTCCTATATTCTAGGAGGAGATAGAATCTTATCTACTCCTCTAAAAATTAGGAGATTAGTTTTATCCATGTTACTGTATTTTTTAATACTTTTGTTTTGAATTTAAATTCCTAGATTTTAGGATCTCTTGTTTATTTAAACTCCTCATGGAGTATTCAAGATTGATTTGAAGAAGTACGGTTTCTTTCAACCTTTCAATCTATGATTCATTCTCACTACTTCTTTGCTATTTTTATCATATCTCTTCTTGCAAATCACCATGAAGAAATGCATTTTTAATATCAAGCTGATAGAGTGGCCAATGACACACAGCAGCCAAAGAGAGAAAGAGGCGAACAGAGGCCATTTTCGAAACAGGAGAGAAAGTATCGTTGTAATCCAGCCCATAAATCTGTATAAAGCCCTTGGCAACCAAGCGGGTCTTAAGACGTTCCACCTGGCCATCAGGACCCACTTTGGGAGTGAATACCCAACAGCAACGAATGGGAGTCTTTCCTAGTGGTAAAGACACCAAATCCCAAGTACCATTTGAATATAAGGCGTTAATCTCATCTAACATAGCTTGGCGCCAACCAGGATGGGACAGAGCTTCACCTGTGGTTTTAGGAATGGAAACAGAGGAAAGGCTCGAAACAAATGCACTATAAAAAGGAGACAAACGGTCATAGCATAAAAAGTTATAAATAGGATGGGGATTACAAGTAGACCATGTACCTTTGTGAAGAACAACAGGGAGATTGTCGAGCTCAAGATCCGGGGCAGGAGGGACCACAGATGGAGAGAGCGAGTCAGGAGAGTCTTGGGGCTGGAGGAATGCTAGTGCCGGTAGCGGGATGAGGATGACGGTGATATGTAAGAAGTGGAGGAGCTGTTATAGGTGGACCAGAAAACGGTAGGGTAGATGCCACAGAGGAGACAGACAAACCCGAGGAGAATAGCCGAAGAAAAGAAAAAAGAACAAGCAAAACCTAGTGAAGACTGTGAATCAGGCTGAGCAACCGAAAAAAAAGACTGATGTTCAAAGAATGTGACATCAGCAGATAAAAAAAAGTGATGTAGCTCATAAGAATAACACTTATAGCCTTTTTGCAACCGGGAATAACCGAGGAAGATACATTTGAGAGATTTTGCAGCAAACTTATCATGTCCAGGTGAAAAAGAATGCACAAAACAAATACATCCAAAAACACAAAGAGGAACAGAATAAAATGGTTGTGTAGGGAACAGAAGGGAATGAGGAATTTGCTCATGTAACGCTGAAGATGGCGTGCAATTGATTAGATAACATGCGTTAGAACAGCATCGCCCCAAAATTTGGTAGGAAGATTGGCATGTAAAAGGAATGTCCGTGTAGTCTCAATAAGATGGCGATTCTTACGCTCAGCAACCCCATTTTGTTGAGGTGTGTAAGGACAAGAAGATTGATGCAGAATGCCATTAGCAGTCATGAAGGTAATAAATGGAGAAGAAAAATGCTCAGGGGCATTATCACTACGGAAGGCACGTATAGAAACTCAAAACTATGTTTTTATTTCAACAATAAATGTTTGAAAAATAGAAAATAACTCGGACTGACTCTTCATAAGAAACAGCCAAATGCAACGGGAAAAGTCATCAATGAAAGTAACAAATATGAAAAATCAAGAGTAGAATTGATGCGACTGGGCCCCCATACATCAGAGTGCACAAGGGAAAAGAGAGCTCAGCCCTATTATTGACTCGACGAGAAAAAGAATGACGAGCGTGTTTACCACGCTGACACGACTCACAATTAAACATGGACAATGACGACAAACTAAGAACTAATGTCTTTAGTTTGGAGAGGTTGGGATGACCGAGACTATAATGGAGAAGATCTGGGGAAGCGACACTGGTGCAAGCAACCGGTGAACTAGGCATAGCAAAATGATAGTGACCTTGTGACTCACGCCCGACGCCAATCGTCCGCCCTGTACCCTGGTCCTGAACACAAACAGAGGTATGAGTAAAGATAATAGAACAGTTAAGGGTTTTGGTAAATTAGCTAACTGAAATCAAATTAAAAGGACTATCAGAAACATATAAAATAGAATTTAATGAGAAAGACAAGGTGGGTGTTATTTGACCGATCCCTTTAACTGCAATTTTGGTGCCATCAGCAAGGGTAACAATAGGTAAGGTATCAGAATAGGTAAGTGAGAAGAAAAGAAGTTCATTACCACACATATGGTCAGTGGCGCCAGAATCTATAATCCAAGGACTAATAGATGAGCTTTGAGCAACACAAGCAACAAGATTACCAGGATGAGACGGTTGGGTAGCCTGAAACTTCAAGAAGGTATCATACTCAGCTGCAAACATAGGTACCAATTGCGAACCTGGTGGAGATTGAGCAAGATTAGGATCGCTTTAAAATACATGAGCTGCACTGGTAGATGATACAACTAGAGCAGCTGGCCGACCATGTTTCTTCCAGCATTTGTCCTCAAGATGACCCAATTTCTTACAAAAAGTACACTGTGGACGTAAGCGATTATTATTGCGTCCTCTATTTCCTCTTACAGTTGAAGCTTAAGATACAAGAGTTGAAGATTCGACTGGAGGAACAACATGAGAAGAAGAGGACATACCATGTGCACCTATCATATTCAACAACCTTTTGAAAGAGCCATTCATGGTAGGGCTAGCAGAGTTGGTCAAGATTTGATGCCTAATGGAATCAAACTCTGGTTTCAGACCGAAGAGAGCAATAACCATAAAAAACTTCTCTCGTTAAGCAATCTGTTCGGTGCGGGTCATAGAGAGAAGAAGAAGAGCATCAAATTCTTGCATGAGAGCCCGAACCTGCCCCAGATAAGATTCCATGGACGACTCTTGCTTGAGATTCTTGATATTAGAAACCATAGTGTACAAACGTTGGATCTCGTTTGTATAACACTCTTTAGCTTCCTTCCACACATCAATACAAGTTTCAAAGGGGTGAAAGAGCTGTATGATGGAAGGATCAATAGACTGCTATAGGAGGCTACATAACTGGGCATCAACTTGTTCCCATCTAGCCCGATTCGCTTCTAGCACACTTTCAACCTTTGTGGTAAGATGATCCGCTTGGCCTTGCCCTTTGAACCACATTTTGACAGAGGCTACCCATGAGAGATAATTGGCCGATCCTATCAACTCGACAGTGGTAATATTGGTTGTCCCAAGATTGGAGACAGTAAAGGATTGAGAGGCGACAAGGGCAACAAGTACCGAAGCGGGAATAGCATCGGCAGAAATAGCGTCACTGAAATCAGACATGCGAGGGTTTTAACACTAGAAGTGGCTTGAGGAGTCGCCGACGATCAGATCTAGAGAAGCCGGAAAAAAGTGGCTGGCGAACGCGCTGTCACGCGCCGGCGCATGGAGACAGAGGCAGCAATCTGCGGCGGCGTGTGGGGGTGTGTGGGTGGTCCGGCGACGACGAGTCTTCGGCGGTCGGCCAATCTAGGGGCGGCGAACCTAATGGTGGTGGCGATGTGGGGTTTTGGTGGCCGGACAGTGGGGTTTTGGTATTGGGCAATGATGGTTAAGGTTTGACGGCTAGGGTTTCTAAATGCTGGAAAAAAATACACAGTGAGGCTAGAGTTTTTTTCTCACCGGTGGCTCTGATACCATATGAGATAATAATTATGAGAAAAAACCTAAGAGACTAGCCTCTCTTAACTTGTTATTTATAATAAGCATAATAGGCCTTAAACCTATGGACTTAATCTAATTACAAAAATAAAACACATATAATAACTATAATAAATACTAATAATTCTAACACCATCTATTGGGAACTGGTCCTAAGGAGGGAGATCCTGCGTTTGCAGCATGGGATGAGGAGGATTCCCTAGTGATATCTTGGCTATGGAACTCCATGGTTCGAGAGATCAGCGATACGGTAATGTTCTTGACAACAACCAAGAACATTTGGGAGGCAATAAAGCTTACCTGCTCCAAGGTTCATGATGTAGCATAGATCTAAGAGATTAGGACGAAAGTGTCAGCCACCAAGCAAGGTACAAGGTCCATTACAAAGTATGCAAACATGTTACAGACCCTATGGCAAGAATTGGACAATTACCAATGCTTGAGGATGAAATGTATTGAGGAAGCTGCACCACATAAAAGGTTTGTGGAGAAGAAGAGGACGCATAACTTCCTAGTCAGCCTCAACATGGAATTTGATGCAGTAAGGGTACAAATCCTCGCTAAGGAGGGTTTATCTTCCTTGAATGAAGTTATTTCTATAGTTCGTGCAGAAGAAGGAGAGTTATGCTAAAAACTTTCCTGATGGAAAGCTCTGCCCTAGTGTCTTTGAAAGCTCATAATCAGAGCAAAGGGCCTAGAGAAGAGAAGAAAGCTGTGAACAGGAACTCTCTATGGTGTACCTACTATAAAAAGCCTAGGCACACCATAGAGAAATGTTGGAAGCTCCAGGGAAGACCACCCAAAGAAAGACTATCAAGGAGCCAATGGCAAGGACAGATGTAAATGGCCAGTAGCCACCAAAAACTAGAACAGAAGGATTCAAAACAAAGAAAAATTGAGGAATATTTTGGGATCCCTCGACAAGAAGGCTGTGAAAGATACCTACTCTCTTGCTCTCACAAATATTTCTTTTCCTTCTTTTTCTCTACATGCTTTAGAAATTGTTCACCAAAATTCTTGGGTCCTAGACTCTGGAGCTTCAAATCACATGACCCCTTTTCCAAAATTTTTCATCACCTATAGCCCTTGTTCTAGCTCCAAAAAGATTACAATGGCAGATGGCTCATTAACCACTGTTGCTAGCCAAGGAGATTGTTCTTCTTAATGAACATCTCACCCTAAAAAATGTTCTTCATGTTCCTAAATTATTTACCAACCTCATCTCTATCCAAAAACTCATTTTGGACACTAATAACAGTGTTGTTTTCCATTCAAATCTCTATGAGATACAGGAACAGGGCATGAAGAAGATGATTGGGCTTACTAGGGCTAAGGTTGGACTTTACTACCTTGAGGAACCAGGTGAGCAGGACAAAAAGGAGAAAATTCCTCTCATGTCATACCTGGCTCAGTCCAACAAAGACCAATTGTGGTTGCACCATTATCGACTTAGTCATCCTTCTTTCCTAACTCTTAGGGTGACGTTTCCAGATTTACCTAAGGATCTAAACATTAGAAATTTCCATTGTGTAGTATGTGAGTTTGCAAAATACAAAAGAGTATTTTTTCTTCCATCTAATAAAAGAACTAAACTTCCTTTCTCTTTAATCTACAGTGATGTTTGGGGCCCATCAATTGTCACCAATATTTATGGGGCACGATGGTTTGTTATTTTTGTGGATGATTGCACTAGGGTAGTATGGTTATATCTGTAGAAAACAAAATCTGAGGTAGGCAATGTTTTTCTTATATTCTATAACATGATTAAGAATCAATTTGGGATAAAAATAAAAAGGTTAAGGTTTGATAATGCCAAAGATTTTTTCAGCCAATCACTATCTATTTTCTTTCAACAAAATGGCATCATTCATGAGTCTTCTTGCCCTTACACTCCTCAACAGAATGGAGTGGCCAAGAGAAAGAATGGCCACCTCCTAGCTGTTATCAGAGCTCTTCTATTCCACCATAATGTTCCTAAACATTATTGGGAAGAAGCAGTTTTAATAGCTACCTTCCTTATCAACAAGCTGCCCTCACAATCACCAAAGACTCCTCGACCATTGCAGGTGTATTCCAGGAGAAAAAGGCTAGACTCTGCTCCTATGCAAGCCTCAGCATCCAAGGCAAGCCCTAATCCTACTACAGACGGTGTTGGTCCATAGCCCATGCCCCAACAACTACTTCATGGGACTACCTGTTTGTGAGGCCTAAGGAGAATGTTGCACTCACAATGTGGATAGGGATAAAGAGTTGCGCCTCTGCTAACAACTTAACCTTTTGGCACAGTGGTAAGCACTTAGTCCTGAAATTTCCTAGTGGGGTCCAACTGGTATCAGAGCAAGTCGCAGGTTCGAGTCTCCTCCAGGGCAATTCTGGGGGAGTAATTTGGGGGGGGGGGATTTTGGTGATCCATAGCCCATGGCCCAGAGTAGTTCCGTGAGGGAAGGGGGGCGCATGGTCTATAGCCCATGCCCCAGCAACTGCTTCGTGGGACTGGGCCTAGGGAGAAGGTTACACCCATAGTATGGATAGGGATAAAGAGTTGCGCCTCTGCTAATAGCTCAAGCTTTTGGCATGATAGTAAGCGCTCAATTCTGAAGTTTCCTGGTGGGGTCCAACAGACAACACTAATAATTTAGTCGATCCTTTTAACAAATCACTAGGTAATTCCTTTGTTGATCCTTTAATACTGATGGGATTCAAGACAGTAGATAGGATTCCAATGAATTAGGATAGTCACTGCTGGTATTTCAACTCCAAATTACAAGGAAAAATGTAAACAAAGAACAAGAATGGGCATTCGAGAGGCCCAAATCTCTCCTGCAATTCTACTCAAAATTCTTCACCCTTTCTCTCTCTTCTAATCCCTATTTATAGGTTGTTATCCCCCCTCCATAACCGCATGCGGTTATGCACATGCTAGTTTGTGTAGTTCCCACTCTACCCTTGGTGCACATGCTGGCTCTTACGCCATCCAACTGTGTCACCATCCTGCCTTTGATTCTTGTAGCGCCTTTGGTAGGTCCGTAGCATCGGAGGCCTAACATTATTCCCCTCCCCAACTTTATCCAAGCTAGAACCCTTCACCCCTTTCCTTTCTAGACAATTTATCCAGGCTAGAAGCCTTCAAGGTTATGAGGGTTGAGCTATCTGTAGGAGAAGCATCAAGCATCACTCATCTCCATCCTTCCTCTACATGCATAATGGAGATTGCCTCATTTAGAGAGGGCAGATCTTCCTTTCCAAGGATCTGGACTCTTACTACATCAAACTTCAAGTTTAGACATGCAAGAAAGTCATAAGTTCTTCCTTTTTCAACAAACCTTTTTTGTATACTTGCATCTTCACTGCATTTCATTTGAATGCATTGGTAGTGATCTAACTCTTGCCATAATGTCTGATACTCAGTGATGGATCGAGAGCCTTGCTTAGTGGCTGCTATTTTGGTCATGATATCATAAATTTGAGCAGTATCATGTACTTTGGAGTAGGTGAGCTTCACAACATCCCAAATCTCCTTAGCAGTCTGTCATGGTCCTAGGGTTTAGCCTAGGACTAGAATGGAAATCAGAAGGATCCGATATAGTGAAGGTCAAGAACATAATGTATAGAACGGAAGTTGAAGAAGAATGGGGGGAGAAATTAGAGAGAATTGAGGGAGAATGGAAGAAGAATGAGAGAGAGAGAGATTAGAGAGAAATCTTGGGAGAGAAATTGGAATTTCTATTATCATTCAACATGAGAATCCCATCCATTTTACAACAGCCTTATATAGGCATATTTGTCTCCTAACAGCCTTGTACATGCAGCCATGTGCTCCTAACTAATTGCTAAAATATCCAAAACAAACTATTCTATCCTATTACAATAATACCCTTTTATTGCGCATAGGATCATGACAATTCCCCCCTCCTTAAGAGAGTTCTTGTCCCCAAGAACTTGCAATAAGTAGCCATGGCTCTTCATCCAATTCCAGCCTTCTCTATCTGGTTCATCCTTCTTTCATTCTTCCTCCTTTTAGGTCTCTTCTTCTTCATTTTTAGGTTCTCAATTGAAACAAAAATGATAATCATTGCAAACAAGGTTGCATCTTCCTCCAAAGAGTAACATACTATTTCCCTTGCGTTTGCAATAGCTACCAAATTAAGGTTGCTAGTACTCATAGTCTGGGGATCCAATATAATGCCAAAACCTGTCAATGTGTCCACATCAAATGCCTTTAATGAAATTAGCCGCTCCTTGTCGCAAGTAGCAGTTGAAATCTACAACCCTACAGCCTTCAAATGTCAATCATTTCGAAACTCTAACCAACCCACATATGTTCCCCTTTCTCATCATCTTCAAAATTGGCAACAATACGGTGGCATTATTTAGGATCAGCAAGTCTTCCTTCTGCTGGTGCTGTCTTCCTCTTATCGTTTGATAAAGAACCCTCCACGTTATCTAATCCTTCAGTCCATGCATTAGATGCCAAGGGTAACAAGTTGGCCTTGGTCTTGTTGGTCACTTGATCAAATACTTCGTAGCTTTCCTCTTGCAACCTTTTGGTAATTGCCCTTTGATGTATTAATTCTTCTTCTATCTTGTCAATCTTAGTCGGATTATTTTTTTCCAACTCCAAAAACTCCTGGCTGCCTTCTGTTATCTCTATCATCCAGGTAACTGCATCATTCAGCTCTAGTTTTGGCCTTTCATGAGTATCATTTGAAACATTCTCATCAGGAACTTCATTTCCAAAGGAACCAGTGTGTTCCTTTAATTCTCCTTTTGCATCTGTTGTCCTATCCACCTGATTGTTAGCAATTCTCTTTGGATAATGCCAGTCATCCTTCTTGTTATTGTTGCCTCCATCGGAATGCTTCTTTTTCTGCCCAAAGTCTAGAGTAGGAAGTGAATCGGTCATTCGTAATCTTGTCTCCTCCTTCGACTGCTCCACTCCAAGGAATTCCTCTATGTTAAAACTTCCGTGATAATCATCAAAGAATTCCACCAGAAAGTTGTAATGATACTTCTTAATAAGTATCATTGCAAACTCTTGCAGCTTCTTGCGTATCATAAGGCCAAATTCCTAGCTCGTATCATGTACCCCGCTGCTTGCTCTCTTGTCCCATTGGTTGATCCCATTCTCAAACTTCTTTTCCCCTGTTTGTTGCTTGTGGCCAATTGAAAATGCAGAACTCTTCTGCTACAGTTGAGGCTCCACTTGTTTCATGTGTGCACTGCTTCCCATGGCTGACATCTCCTAAATATTACACTTCGAAGACCAAGGAGGAGGAGTTCTATACATTCTTCTATTTTGCTTGTTATAACAATTCCTATACTCGCCTCATGCACGTCAATAGCCGAGGCACCCTCTCTTCTTTGTTGTTCCCTTATGAACCAAGTTAACCGAAATTCACAGCTGAAATCTACCTCTTACTTCCCTTTACTCATTGCCTAAAGCACCAACAATCAACGGGTAGGATAAGTTGGAAGAATCCGCTTCTCAAACAGAATCCACCACTGATTTTTTTTCCACAGCTTCCCCCTTTTGGTACTGCTTACTGATTTATAATTGGCTCCTCCAAATTTACCTCCAATATTAATTGACTCCAATGCAATTGCTACAATTTTCCGAATTCAGGCCAGAAGTCACCGCACCCACTATCTAGTTCAATGGCAGTTACTTGTCTTGCTTTTACTTTCAATTTAGACCGCCTTACACACAGCTTCCAAAGTCACCAAAGCCTTGCCCATGAATCCGTTTCTATAAACGCCTATTACCTGTGTTCAACTTCCACTCTTCCTCCACAATTTAAATCGAGACTCCTATTTTGAGAATTAATCACGTTGGAAAGTAATAGCCTAGAATCAGTCAGAACTCACCTGGCTAGATCTTTGTCACATTCCACCAATCATCATCTGTCTGGGTCAGAATCGTTTCTGGAAGTTGCCTTCAAATTCTACCTTAATCACTGCTAAAAGGCTTCCTGATTCTCACCAAAACCGTCTCTGACGGATCAATGAAGATTCTCTAGAGTTCGATTCATAGCCTCACGCCAAGAGTCATGGTCATATCTCACCTCTTAGTAGTCGCCTCCAAATCACCAACGAAAATCAATGCTCGTTGTTAACCGTGACTAAGGAATTCCACCAAGGATCAGTTGCAACATCCTACCTTGCTCGTTTTCAATGTCGAACAAGTGACCAGCGTCTTAGCCGGAGGCCACTCCTCCTATGTCTCCTTCAAATCCTAGTCGACCTCACCTTCTCATGCATCGGAATCAGTTACTACTTCAGATCTAACATGCGATTGCCTTGATTCAACAATTACTTCCAAACTTGCTTCCTTACTCACCGAAATCTCAACTTAGCTGCCAAAGACCCCCCTGGCTTGCTCACTTCAAATCGGATCGATCATCAAACACTATTGAATTCTAAACTCCAGCCGAGGAAGACCGTTCTATGATGCCTTTCGATTGGGTCCGTGAGGTGATCAGAAATCACTTAACCTTGCTTCTCCCTCAACCCTTCCTCGTTTGACAAGGGTTATTCACTGAATCCATTTGAACTAGTTGCGGTAGCCTTCTTCACCCCTGTCGTCAACTCCAGCGAAGCTCCCGCAACCTGTCTTCCGCTTCAATTGCACGCGCCTAGGCTGTCAGCTTCACCCTCCGATGGACTCACGCCTTGTCGGGACGTCTGCTACAGTCGCCGACACCCAGTGGTCCACTTAACTCTCCGACGAACTGCCACTTCTCACGAACGACGTCCGTTCGCGTCACCCCACCGTCTGCTTCTCACGAACGACTGTTGTCCACTTCTCTGGCATGCTCGCCGGTCGACCCAACTCCGTCCGACTGCAAGACTGTCAACTCTGGTCGAAATCACCTTCTGACCCAAGTGAGCAACACACCGCCGAGCCTTAGTCAAATTCGCCTTCAAATCAGAGTCGCAACAGAAACACAGCCAAGGATAGTACTGCTCTGATACCAATTTGTCATGGTCCTAGGGTTCAGCCTAGGACTAGAATGGAAATCGAAATAATCCAATATAGTGAAGGTCAAGAACAGAATGTATAGAACGGAAGTTGAAGAAGAATGGGGGGAGAAATTAGAGAGAATTGAGGGAGAATGGCAGAAGAACGAGAGAGAGAGAGAGAGATTGGAGAGAAATCTTGGGAGAGAAATTGGAATTTTTATTATCATTCAACATAAGAATCCCATCCATTTTACAGCAACTTTATATAGACATATTTGTCTCCTAACAGCCTTACACATGCAACCATGTGTTCCTAACTAATTGCTAAAATATCCAAAACAAACTATTCTACCCTATTACAATAATATCCCTTTATTGCTCATAGGGTCATGACACAATCTTAAGAAACATAACTGTCACTAATCTCTGGTAACATGGAGTTCCAAAGCTAGGACATGACCAAAGAGTCCTCTTCATCTCAGGTTGCATGCGCACAATCATCCTCCCTAGGCCCAGTTCCAAGTAGGTGACTCAGCTTCCCTTTACCTTTCAAAAATGTTCGAATCAACTGAGACCACTTCAAGTAATTCCTTCCATTCATCTTGTAGGCCACCTAGATGTTCTATAGCTCCCCTCCCCCCCCCCCAAAGGTTGTGCCATTACCTCCAACAAAAAGGAACCTCGATTGTGCTAGTGGGGTCAGTTGAATCCGTCATGGTTGTGGGTTTTTTGGTAACTATGTAATAAGATTGAATATCAATAAAGGCCACAATAATCGGAAGCCACAAAGAACGGAGACAGACTTCCTAAGGCTCCAATACCACGTCAAAAGTGGTCAAATATTCAATCTAATTCCCCTCGTAGGGTTGTATGAATATATATACAAAATGTTCTACCACAATAGGTAGTTTTCTAATCTAGATTTGGAAATACATACAATCTAGGATACAACTATAACATCTAATCTAGATATGATCTCCTTAGGGATTTAGCATAGAAATATAGAAAATAGATCAAGCATATCAATCCCAAAATATGGACAAGAGATCTCAGTAGTTTCTACCCAACTCCAACTTTCTCATATCCTTACATAGGGAAAGAACAAGTTTCCAAGGATAGAAATCAGGAAGTTCCATGTCAACCAATACTGTATCACAAACAGGGGGAGAAAATCTACATCTGAATCTTGAGCTTTAGGTTTATACAAGGAAAAAAACTCAACAAAATACTACAAGTTTGCCTATCCCTCAAGCACAAAATCAATCACAATTCTCGAATGAAGATACAAATTCTAATTCCAATCCTACTATTGATTCATTACCTTCCTCTAGTGAATTATCGAGTTCTAAATCTTGTGATTTAAATATTCCTATAACTCGTTGAAAAGGAGTCCGATCATGTACATATCATCCTATTGCCAAACACTAGTCATATAACAAATTGTCCCCCAATTATGGAGCATTTACCTCTAGGATTTCTAATCTATTTGGCCCAAAGACTATAGATGGAAATTAGCAATGTTGGAAGAAAAGAATGCCTTAAAGAAGAGTGGCACATGGGAAATAGTTAACCTGCCCAAAGACAAGAAAGCAATGGGTGCAAGTGGGTTTTTATTGTTAAATGTAAGGCTGATGGGAGTGTTGAACGCAACAAAGCACGACTTGTGGTGTAAGGCTTTACACAACTCTATAGGATAGATTATTAGGAGACCTTTGCTCTTGCGACAAAAATAAATTCTATCCGAATACTGTTGTCCTTAGCTATAAACCTCAATTATCCCTTACACCAATTAGATATCAAAAATGCATTTTTAAATGGGGATTTGGAGGAAGAAGTCTTCTTGGATCTTCCCCTAGGTTTCGGAGGCAAACTTGGAAAAGAAAAGGTTTGTAAGTTGAAAAAGTCATTATATGGTCTTAAATAGTCCCCTAGAGCCTGGTTAGAATGTTTTGGGAGAGTAGTAAAGAGCCACGGGCATGTCCAAAATCAGGTTGATCATACACTATTTTACAAACACTCAAAGGAGGTAAAGTAGTTATTTTAATTGTGTATGTTGATGATATAATAATAATAGGTGATGACACTGCATAAATGGAAAAGTTAAAAAAAAAAAAAAAACTTGTTGAAGTCTTTGAGATCAAGGATTTAGGAGTATTGAAGTATTTCCTTGGGATGAAATTTGCTAGGTCCAAATGAGGTACCTTTATTATTCAGGAGGAAAAACAGAGGAAGAAACAGAACTTTTTGAGGTTAAGCAACTGTTGGGATGAGCTGGTCTACTCTGGAGGTCCTTTTTATTAAGGAGATAAAATCCCAAGCATGCTTCAGCACTGTTAATCGTCCTCCCCAAATCCAAATCCTACAATTCACACAGATTGTTTGAGAACTTGGCAACACAATTGTGATCATTGGCAAGTTTACTGATTAATAATAGATTGTAGTCCAAGCTAGGAACCAAGAGAACAAAATTTAGTGCAAGTTCCTTAGAGAGAGCTATAGAACCTGTCCCTACTACTCTCAATAGGGATCCACCTACAATCTTGACCGTCTAGTTCTCATAACAAGGATCAAATTTAGTCAATAACTTAGTGTCTCCAATCATATGGTATGAGGCTCTTGAATCAACAATCCATACATTTGATAATTCACGTTTGACATTAAAAGCACTTAGTAAATTACCTTTATGTGTTATGGATCCAAAGGCAACCACTGTAGGTTGAGTGGTTTGTAACCGGTCAAACATCTTTTTCAGCAATTCAATCTGTTCCTTACTAAAAAGATTTGATTCTGAGACTATAGTAGGCTCCTCCATAGATGATGCATAACCTCGACTTTTTCTCCCATGAGTAGGCTTCCAATCAACTAGTTTACCGTGAATCTCCCAGTAGGTGTCCCTTATGTGACCCGTTTTATGGTAGTGATCACACCCAGACAACCATTTTTTCTATTTATTTTGTTGTTGATTCCCCCGAGTAGTTAGGACTGAAGTTTCTAGATTTTGAGGTGAAATTTCTATATTTATTTCAAGGATTGTATTCTTTGATAATTACAACCCATAGGGAAGAGAACAATATATAGGCTAAGGGAAGAACAAAATTAAGAAAGCTACAAAATTTATAATCTAGGAAACAATTGGAAAGAAGAATCAACTTGAAAAGGAAACAATACAAAAGGAAATATTCAAAAATCCTTTTCGATGAGTTTGATACTGTCGATCTTCCAATACTCCCCCTCAAACTAGTGAATAGATGTCTATCATTCCCAACTTACTAACATTTACTTCAAAGTCTAGCTTTGATAGGGCTTTTGTAAGGAGATCAACTTCCTATCACTTTGTTGGAATGTAGTGCAAGGTGAATGTCCCACTGTCAATCTCTAATTTGACAAAGTTTCTGTCAATCCTCACGAGCTTCATCATGTCGTGTTGAATAAGATTATGGACTATGTTGATGGCAAATTTACTATCACTATACAGTTTCATAGGCTCTTCCATTGGAATAGATAGATCTGGTAGCAACCGACTAATCCAGATTAGTTCACACACCCCTTAAGCGATTACCTGTATTCAGCCTCGGCACTAATTCTTGTAATTGCTATTTGTTTCTTATTTCTCCAAGTCACCACATTTCCCCAAACTCTTGTGCAATACCAGTAGTGGATTTCGTGTTTTCAACTAAACCTGTCTAGTCTACATCGGCGTAGCATTCAACACCTTGTCAGTCATTTTTCCTAAATTGTAAACCCTTTCCTAAAGTGCCCTTTAGGTAGTGAAGAATCGGATTCATTGCTTCAAAATGTCTCTTTGTAGGAGCATGCATGAATTGACTCACCACATTGACACTATAAGCAATATCAAGTTTGGTTAGAGATAGTAAATCAATTCCCCCACAAGACGTTGGTATCTGTCTCTTTCAACTGGTGGATCATCTTCGGTAATTTTATGCTTCCAATTTCAATCTAGGGGGGTCCCTGCAAGTTTGCATCCCAATTTCCCTATCTCTTTCAATAGATTCAATGTGTACTTCTTTTGGGAAATAAAGATGCCCTTTTTACTCCTAGCAATTTCCATCCCAAGAAAGTATTATAAGTGCCCGAGATCTTTTACTTTGAATTCTACCTACAACTAATTTTTGAGCCTGATGATTTCTTATGTGTCATCCCCAGTAATTACCATATCATCTACATAGACGATAAGAATGGTCAATTTCTCATTTTTAAACCTTTTTACAAAGAGAGCACAATCTGTTTGAGTCTGAGTGTGTTAACTAAATTGCTTCATAGTTGTACTCAATCGAGTCAACCATACTCTAGGAGATTGCTTCAATCCATACAAGGACTTCCTCAATTTACACACCATGCCTACTCCATCCTCTTCAAACCTAGAAGGGAGTCTCATATATACCTCTTCTTCCAAGTTTCCATTCAGAAATGCATTCTATACATCCATCTGGTGTAAATCCCAATCTAAATTGGCAACAAGAGGGATAATGACTAATAGAATTCAACTTGGAAACATAAGCAAATGTTTCCTCGTAATCTGTATCATAGGACCCCTGAACAACCAGTCTTGCCTTGTATCTGTCTATATTTCCATCAGCATTCAGTTTTGTGGTAAAGATCCACTTACATCCCACGGCCTTCTTCTTCCCATCGAGAAGTGGAACAATATCCTAAGTCTTGTTCTCATTTAGAGCTGTCATTTCCTCCATTACAGCTGCCTTCCACTTCTGATCCTGAAGGGCTTCATGAACATTGTTAGGAATCTTTACATGGTCTAGTCTTGAAGTGAATACCCTAAATTTCAGAAAGAGCTTAGAGTAAGTAAGATAGCTAGATATGGGATATTGAGTACAAGACCTTACTCCTTTTCTTAGGTTAATAGGCATGTAAAGATCATCAACTATACACTTACCTTCTCCAACCTGTATGTTTTCCACTAGATTTGACTCCAGGTCCAGTGGTATGCTTTGCTGAGTAACTCATGGTCTCCTAGAATAGACTAATAACTCTCTTAAGATGATTTTCCAACTTCTCCCCCTTGACCAATCACTATTCTGGGATTAGTTTCAAATTGTTGGACAGAGAGGTAGTGGTATATGGGATTAGGCAGCGAAAGAGAAATTGGAAGGGAGATAGATGAATCCCAATGATGATCTTCGGCTAAGTTCTCCCTCTGAAGAGAAGCATTGGGGAAGAAGGGTTGATTTTCCAGAAATGTAGTATCGTAGGAAATGTAGAGTTGTCTAGAATTAGGACAGTAGCACTTGTACCCTTTTTGAGTGGGAGAGTAGCCAAGGAAGATGCATTTATAAGTCACAGAATCAAGTTTACCACGAGTAGGACTGGGATTATGAACAAATACACCCAAATATTTTAGGTGGAAAGGAATCCAGGAGACGAACTGAAGGAAACTCTTGGCTTAAACAACGGAGAGGAGGTAGAAATTGAAGAGTTTTGGAAGGAATACGATTGATAAGATAAGTAGCAGTGAGCACAGCTTCCCCACAAAAATGGTTTGGAATATTAGTAGTGAACAAAAGCTCTGATGAAGAATGTCATGTTCAATAAGGTAGGCATTTAATTCATGGGTGAAGTACTCCTTCCCATTGTCATAATGGAGAATCTGAATAGATGACTGAAATAAATTGGTAGCAAGTTTATGGGATTGCTTGAAAATGGTGTTGGTTTCAGATTTTTCTTTCAGGAGATAAGTCTAGCACACACAGGTATGGTCATCTATTAAGGTAATGAACCAGCAAGCTACAATAATGTTTGGCACACGAGTTGGCCCCCAAATGTCACTATGAATGAGATGAAAGGGTTTGGAGGCATGGCAAGAGTGGGTTGGATAATGTTTGCGAGATTGTTTAGCAAAAATACAGTGGCCACAAGTGAAAGATGAAACATCTTTATTAAGAAATAAATCTAGGTACAAATTCTTCAAATAAGTAAAGTTTGGATAACCAAGACGATTATGCCAAAGGAAAACATTAAAATCAAAAACACTGGATAAAGAGAGTTTCTTGAATGGACTCGATCATGAAGGAGAAGTGGTGAAATAGTAAAGGCTATTTTGTTCCTCAGCATTGTCAATCATTATCCCCGTAGACAAATCCTAAAATTCACAATGAGTAGGAAAAAAAGTTACTGCACTATTTTGATCCTTACTAAGCTTGTTGGTAGAAATGAGATTATATTGTAAATTTGGGACAGGAATGACAGATTCAAGCTTTAGCCCAAACAATTTCAGATTTCCAATACCAGCAACAATCGAAGAGCTTCCATCAGCCACAGTAATTTTTACATCCCCATCACACAAACGATATGAAGAGAAAAAAGTGGATAACCTAGTCATGTGGTCAAAAGCCCCTGATTCAACAATCCATTCACTGCTAGAGACCTGTTTTGACAAAAACGATGACTGAGAGTTACCTTTTGGTGTGACATTGCCAGCAGAAGTGGTAGGAGCAAGAGATTCAAATCACTGTGATAGCAGGTTCTTTAAGATTTCTCTTCGCTCATCAATGAACGAGGCTACAACCGGCCTCTTTTGGTCTGAGGTAGACTTTGCTACATGAGCAATAGCATGTTGCTTTAGCTAGTTTTGGGGATTTCTAATATGCAAGTTTCCCATGAAGGTGCTAACAGGTCTCTTTGGTGTGGTAGGGCTTGTGGCAGTGATCACACCAAGATTTGTTCTCTCTCAGGCCTTGTGATCAAGAATGGTTGCTCACATCTCTTTGGTTTGTGACTAGGGAGGGCTTGTGGCAGTGGTCACACCAAGATTCGTTCTCTTTCGAGCCTTGTGTTCAGGAATGGTTGCTCACATCTCTTTGGTTTGTGACTAGGGCAGAACGTAGTTGGGTCCCCCCCCCCCCCAACTTAAATCCAAGATCACTCTCCTTCGACTTTCTTCTCTTCTTACCATGGAAAATACTTCTTTGAGTGAGGGCAATGGTTTTATCGCAAGAATACACCCTCTAACTTTATCGAGTTCTTTGTTAAGCCCCTGAAGAAAATCAAGCACCCTTTCTTTCTCCAACATTTGGTTATACAGAATACCATCTTCGAAACACTTCCATTTAATGACATAGAATAAATCCATTTCTTGCCATAACTCATTAAGATGTTAAAATATTCAATGACTTACCTATTTCCTTACCGAGCACTACGAAGGGTAGATCAAATTTCGAAGCACTGAGCAGAGTTTTGGAGATCAGAATACATCTCTTAAACCGTTGTCCAAATCTCGTGGGTTGTATTGTAAAATAGGTACGTCCTCCCGATCTTTGAATCCACGGAGTTGATCAGCAAAGCCATTGTTAGTGTTGTGTGCCCTGATGCTAGATTTGGATGACATCTGATGGACTTGTTTTAATGCATTAATTGTATTTTTGTATAAATTTATAAAAGACAAGGTTTTCTTTATTCCTATTTTCTCCAATCATTTATATGAATGAGTCCCTAAATCTTTTGTGTGAGAATCTTATTCTAAAGGTGTTGAGATTGCGTAACAAAATTCTCTGATAATAGAATATCT
Organism: Diospyros kaki; assembly: GCA_036245055.1. Lineage (NCBI taxonomy): Eukaryota > Viridiplantae > Streptophyta > Magnoliopsida > Ericales > Ebenaceae > Diospyros > Diospyros kaki. The sequence goes on from BSEG01000009.1 coordinate 12,986,782, forward strand.
TAAACTATTCTTAATCCTTAGATTATTTAGATGGGGACTCTGATTAATTAAGTATAGACTAGCACAGGGGTTACTATCTCGTTCAGTATGATATACTAATGAGAAGATGATGTGTCACGCGTCATATGATATGAGATGTTATTAGTAAATCTGTGAGTGGTCGTTGGGAACGATCAGTCAAATGTGACACCAATGACTGATCACATGGCATGGTGAATAATGGTCATGTCATCAAGTTGCGATGGTGTGTTGATCTTTAGACTTGAACCGGTACAATTGTTTTGTGTATTGGTGTGCAGAATTTACTAATGAACCGAACCATCCAATTGGGAGGTGAGAACGTTCATCTATGTGATTTCGTATTACTAGTGTATGAAGACAAGTGTTGGGAATAGAATATGTCACCCTTGTCGGTATTTGATGGGGTGAACGTCATATGTGATCTGTGAGAAAAAAAAGAAAAATCTAAGAGATTATATTCTTTTAACTTGTTATTTATAATAGGCATAATGGCCTTAAACATCTATGGGCTTAACCTAATTACAAATGAAATACACATATAATTCTAATAATTATACTAATAATTCTAACACTCCCCTTCAAGCTGGAGCATAGATATCATATGCACCAAGTTTGTTACAAATATATTCCACTCGAGGATCCTTTAGAGATTTGGTGAAGACATCTTCAAGTTAATAATTGGAGTTAACAAACTCTATAACAATAACACCTTCAACTAGCTTTTCTCTAATAAAGTGACAGTCAATTTCAATATGCTTAATCCGCTCATGAAACATTGGATTGAAAGCAATGTGTAAGGCAGTCTGATTATTACAAACGAACTTCATAAGAGACACTTCACAAAACTTGAGTTCCTGCGAAAATTGTTTAAGCCAAATGAGCTCACAAGTTGCTTAACCATAGCCCAATACTCTGCATTTGCACTAGATCTAGCTAGTACATTTTGTTTCTTACTTTTCCAATAAACCAGATTTCCTCCCACAGGAACACAATGCTCAGAAATTGACCGACGATCAAAAGGAAATCATGCCCAATTTGCATCTGCATAACAAATATCTATGTGTCCCTTGTCCTCATAAAGTAGCCATTTACCTGGCGCTCTTTTGATATATCTAAGAATCCAAATAACAGCATCACAGTGAAAATCACATAAAGAACCGAGGAACTGACTAACTACACTCACAGCAAAAGCAATGTTGGGACGAGTGACTATGAGATAGTTCAACTTATCTACCAGTCTCCTATATCTTCCAGGATCTGAATAAAGCTCCCCCTGTCCCGGCAAAAGTCGGACATTCGGATCCATTGGGGTGTCAACTGATTTGTAGTTCACCATACCAGTTTCTTCTAAGATGTCAAGGAGATACTTCCTCTAAGAAATTGAGATACCCTCTCCTGACTGAGCAACTTCAATACCCAAGAAATATCGAAGTCGGCCTAGGTGTTTGGTCTGAAAGTGCTGAAGTAGATATTTCTTCAGCTTCTATATTCCAACCTGATCACTCCCTGTGATAACAATGTCATCTATATAAATAACAAAGTAGATACATAAGGAAGAAGAATGACGATAGAAAACCGAATGATCAGCTTCACTTCAAGTGAAACCAAAGGCTTGAACCACAATGTTGAACCTGCCAAACCACAGCTGTGGAGATTGTTTTAGATCATAGAGAGACTTCTTAAGTTTGCAGACTACATTAGACTCCCTCTGAGCAACAAAACCAAGTGGTTGCTCCATATATACCTCTTCCTACAAATCACCATGAAGAAAGGCATTTTTAATATCGAGCTGATAGAGTGGCCAATGGCGCGTGACAATCAGAGAGAGAAAGAGACGACTAGAGGCCATTTTCGCCAAAAAGAAAGAAGGTATCACTGTAATCTAGCCCATAGATCTGTGTAAAGCCTTTGGCAACCAAGCGGGCCTTAAGACGTTCCACCTTACCATCAGGACCCATTCTGGGAGTAAATACCCATCAGCAACCAATGGGAGTCTTTCTTAGTGGTAAAGGCACCAAATCCCAAGTACCATTCAAATGTAAGGCATTAATCTCATCTAACATAGCCTGGCATCAACCGGGATGGGATAGAGCTTCACGTGGGGTTTTAGGAATAGAAACAGAGGAATGACTCAAAACAAAGGCACTATAAGAAGGATACAAACGGTTATAGCATAAAAAGTTATAAATAGGATGGGAATTACGAGTAGACCGTGTACCTTTGTGAAGAGCAACGGGGAGATTGTCAGGCTCAGGATACGGAGCAGGAGGGACCACAGACGGAGAGAGCGAGTCAGGAGAGTCTTGGGGCTGGAGGAATGCTGGCGTCGGTGATATGTAAAAAGTGGAGGAGCCGTGGAAGGTGAACCGGAAAATGGTAGGGTTGGCACCACTGTGGGTGCCACAGAGGAGATAGACGAACCTGATGAGGATAATGAAAGAAAAGAAAAATGAAGGGGCAAAACTTGATAAAAACTCTGTGAATTAGGTTGAGCAACCAAAAAGAAAGATTGTTGTTCAAAGAATGTGACATTAGCAAACAAAAGATAACAGTTCAGCTCATGAGAATAACACTTATAGCCTTTCTACAACCAGGAATAACTGAGGAAGATACACTTAAGAGATTTTGTAGCAAGCTTATCCTGTCCAAGCAAAAAAGAATGCACAAAACAAATACAGCCAAAAACACGAAGAGGAACAGAATAAAGCGATTGTGTAGGGAACAAAAGGGAATGAGGAATTTGGTCCTACAACGCTGAAGATAGTATGCGATTGATTAAATAACAAGCAGTTAGAACAGCATCGCCCCAAAATTTGGTGGGAAGATTGGCATGTAAAATGAGCGTTTGTGTAGTCTCAATAAGATGGCAATTCTTACGCTCAGCAACCCCATTTTGTTGAGGTGTGTAAGGACAAGAAGATTGATGCAGGATGACATTAACGGTCATAAAGGTAGTAAATTGAGAAGAAAAATACTCAAAAGCATTATCACTACATAAGGCACGTATAGAAACTCCAAACTGTGTTTTTATTTCAACAATAAATGTCTAAAAGATAAAAAATAGCTCGGACTGACTCTTCATAAGAAATAACCAAGTGCGACGAGAAAAGTCATCAATGAAAGTAACGAAATATGAAAAACCAAGAGTAAAATTGACGCAACTAGGCCCCCATACATCAGAGTGCATAAGGGAAAAGAGAGCCTCAGCCTTATTATGGACTCGACGAGAAAAAGAATTATGAGCATGTTTATCATGCTGACACGACTCACAATTAAACATGGACAGTGACGACAAACTAGGAACTAATTTCTTCAATTTGGAGAGGCTAGGATGATCGAGACGATAGTAGAGAAGATCTGGAGAAGCGGCACTAGTGCAAGCTACTGACGAACTAGGCACAGCAAGATGATAGTGACCCTGTGACTCACGTCCGACGCCAATAATCTGCCCCATACTCTGGTCCTGAACACAAACAGAGGTAAGAGTAAAAATAACAGAACAATTAAGGATTTTAGTGAGTTGGCTAACTGAAATCAAATTAAAAGGACAATCAGGAACATACAAAATAGAATTTAATGAGAAAGACAACGTGGGTGTGATTTGGCCGATCCTTTTAACTGCAATTTTGGTACCATCAATCAAGGTAACAGTAGGCAAGGTATGAGAATAAGTGAGGAGAAAAAAAGTTCATTACCACACATATGGTCAATGGTGTCAAAATCTATAATCTAAGGACTAATAGATGAGCCTTGAGCAACACAAACAACGGGATTACCAGGATGAGACTGCTGGGTGGCCTGGAACTTCAGGAAGGCATCATACTCAGCTGCAGACATAGGTACCAATTGCGAACCTGGTGGAGATTGAGCAGGACTAGAATCGCTCTGAAATACATGAGCTGCACTGGTGGATGATGCAAGTAGAGCAGCTAGCCGACCATGTTTCTTCCAACATTTGTCCTCAAGATGACTCAGTTTCTTACAAAAGGTACATTATGGACGTGGGCGACCATTATTGCGTCCTCTAGGTCCTCCTATGATGGAAGCTTGAGACACGAGCTGAAGATTCAGTTGGAAGAACAACATGAGAAGAAGAGGACATACCATGCGCACCTGTCATATTCAACAACCGTTTAAAAGAGTCCTTCATGGTAGGACTAGCGGAACTAGTTAAGATTTGATACCTGATAGCGTCAAATTCTGGTTTCAAGCCGGAGAGAACAATAATCATAAAAAAACTTCTCTCATTGAGCAATCTGTTCGGTACGGGTTGTAATAAGAGAAAGAAGAGCATCAAATTCTTGCATGAGGGCCCGAACCTACCCCATATAAGATTCCATGGATTCTTCCTTGAGATTCTTGATATTAGAGACGACAATGTACAAACGTTGGATGTCGTTTGTATAACACTCTTCAGCTTCCTTCCACACATCAACACAAGTTTCAAAGGGGTGAAAAAGCTACATGATGGACGGATCAATAGACTGCCATAGGAGACTACATAACTGGGCATCAACTTGTTCCGATCTAACCCGATTAGCTTCTAGCACACTTTCAGTCTTTATGGTAAGATAATCTGCTTAGCCTTGCCCTTTGAACCAAATTTTGACAAAGGCTGCCCATGAGAGATAATTAGCAGACCGTATCAACTTGACAATGGTAATATTGGTCGTCCCAAAATTGGAGACAGTCAGTGTTCTAAAAGGCGCTAGGTGCTAGTTGGGCGGCAAACTGGCGCCCAGCGCCTAGGCGAGGACTAGGCGACACCTAGAAAATTTAATTTTTTTTACTTTTTTATTTTTTTTCTTAATATATTCTGTCACTCCCCCACGGGCAAATTTTCTCTCTCACTCCCCCACCCCACCCCCCGTCCCCCAAATTTCAACACTCTCTCTCTCTCTAACCTGCCTCCTTTGATCTCAGCGATGGTCACCTGCCTGTTTCGATCACATCGCTGCCCCCTGTTCGTTGTGCTACCACAGGTAAGCCCAAAGGCCATTCTCGTCCCTGTCAAGCGATGGCAGAGGCGACAATGACAACGAGATCTAATAGAGGTGACGGCGACTCTGCAATACACAATCGATGGCGGTGCGCACGAGAGAGAAAGGGAAATCGACGAGAGAGAAGGGGTAACGGGTAAGGGGAAACAAAAACCCTAATAAATTTATACTAAATCGATTCATACGGCCTAGGCGACCGATTAGGCCATAATCGGCCAGGCGGTTCACGCGGCTAGGCGTCCGCCTTAGCCGCCTAGGCGCCGCCCGGTTAGCCGAGCCAGCGCCTAAGGGGGTCAATTTGGCCACAATCGCAGCGGCCAGCAGCCGCTTAGCGCCTCGGGGCCGCCTAGGCCGCGTTTTAGTTCACTAGAGGCAGTAAAGGATTGAGAGGCAGTAGGGACAATGGCAGAAACCAGAATGGGAGTAGCACCAGCAGAAACCGCGTCATTGAGATCAAACATGGCGAGGACTTTGACACTGAAGTAGCTTTAGGGGTTGTCAGAGATTAGATCTGGAGAAGCTGGAGAAAAACGATCAACGGAAGCGCCATCATGCGCCAGCGCGTGGAGGCAGAGGCAGCGTGTGGGGGCGCGTGGGTGGTTCGATAGCAGCGATTCTTTGGCGATCGGCCAATCTGGTGGCGGTGGTGTTATCAAGTGATGGCCAGACAATGGGGTTCTGGCATGGGCAGTGACGGTAATGGTAACGGCTAGGGTTTAACGATCGCTAGAAAAAGATACACAGCGACAGCTAGGGTTTTTTTTCTCACTGCTGGCTCTGATACCATATAAGAAAATAATTATGAGAGATTAACCTCTCTTAACTTGTTATTTATAATAGGCATAACAAGCCTTAAACATCTATGGGCTTAACCTAATTACAAATAAAATATACATATAATAATTACAATTATACTAATAATTCTAACATGATCTACTATTGATGTGACGGGACAGTCCCTAACCAAGGCAGATTGAAAGTCAGGAAAGGTGTTTCTTGAGGTGTCATCTAGTCACATTAATGAAGTCTAATACATAATTACTAAGTTTGTGAGTTTGTCACTTCATAGCTCTCACTCAATCGGGACGTTAGATGATGGAAGGATTATAACTTACAGTAATCGTCAACTGTAATAGGTTCACTTAAAGTGAGACTTCATTGCTACCTATATTGTCTTGAACCGCTGCTAGGCGCTATTCAAGAACTCTCCGAACGTCGTTGGGATTTGAAAAAATTCCGGTGATGGGTTAAGGGATTGACTGATACCGAAAAGGGTTTCGGTGTTCTCTGATTGCTAGCGGGTAGTAAACCTAAAAAGTCAAAACATCATATAGTGTTGCATTTGGAATTGACATTGTGTACCCTAAATGTCTCTGAAATTTGATTGATCAAAAGTTAACCATTCCCCCCCCCAATAGTACATAATACATAGTTGAAATGCATAGTGCATAGTGTGAAAATGATTATTGATTGTATAGTAAGAGGCGGCGGAAGCATAGTGCATAATGAAAGTGCATAATGAAATTGGTTGATTGAATTGAAATTATTGGAGGTGGGGGAGGGCTGCAGATTTCAAAAGAGATTGAATTGGGAGAAGAAGAAAAAGGGAGGGGAAGAAAAAAGAAATAAATAAAGGGGCAAAGGCTCTGCCCCCCTCTCTCTTCTCTCTCACTCTCGATTATGCTTCCTTTCTTCTTCCTTTGAAAACATCATAGAAATTGTATGTGCAATTGTTACGCGTATAATTTTGAGACACAAACACCGATGATACGTAGATCATCTGTGTCTAACACAGGAAGAGGTAACCAAAACGATACCCTACTGCATATTAGGTGTAGATCGACTAGGACTACCACACCTTGAGGTGGACTCTCTCTCAATACAAAAACCGATTATGTATTTCATCCTTTCATCGGACAACAAGTATGAGATTTATTTATGTATTCAATTGTTGAATATGCGTATTGCTTAAATACCACAAGCTATGTATGGCGTGTATATTATATTTCACTGTGTGTATTTGATATACGGTAAAAATGTTATTTTTTCCTATACAGCTGTACTAGTAATTCCCTTCAGCCTTAAGGATGGAATTTTCAGCCTCCCATGTCTTGTATGTAGGATCAGTTGCAGGTGGAGTTAGAGTTTCGCCCGTCAAGTACCTCATCTTCCCCTTCCCTTTAATTACTAGAAGAATCGACTAAAACCATTCACGAAAGTTCAACCAATTGAGTTTGCATTGGGTGATTTTAATGGAGGGATTAAAGTCAGTTGTTTGCAGGCTTAGGCCCAACGGAATAAATCTAGCTAGGATGATCGAATTAGGATTTAGGCTATGGTTTCGATGAAGCTCCTGCAAACTCAAAATTGGTTAGCGATGGAGGTATGTCGGCCATGAGACCAAAACAGGTTTTCATTCGGCAATGGTTGGCGACAGTGGACAGTTGGCCTGAACGACTAAGTTGCAACAACGGGCTGGCAATGGTGGCGTCTAACAATGACAACGATAACCTAGATCGATTTCAGAAGCAACAAAGACAGTTGCCTCGGAATCGACATTTGGCGTCGATAGCGACTAGGCTTGGTTGCACGAGCAATGATGACTGCTCTTTTAGTAATTTGGATCTTGCATCGTCAACGATTGGGCTCAATTATAGCAGTGATGGTGACAGTTGTTGTGATTTCTGTCGATGGTGGCAAGGCTCGGCTGTGGCAACGACGGTTGCTTTGGTTTGAGTCAACAACGGCTTGAGCTAATGCTGGGACCTAGATGACAAGGGGGACCAAAACCAAGAGGGCGGCTAGGGTTTACTGCCTAGCTCTGATAGCATGAAATTTCTATATTTATTTCACAGATTGTATTCTCCAATAATTACAACCCATAAGGAAAAGAACGATATATAAGCTAAGGGAAGAACAACATTAAGAAAGCTGTAAAATCTCTAATCTAGGAAACAATTTGAAAGAAGAATCAACTATGAAAAGGAAAAAAAGCAAAAGGAAATATTTGAAAATCCTTTCCGATTTGAGTTTGATACTACTGATCTTCCAACAGGAGGAACAGGCCTCGACATTATTTTCATCCTACTCTCCTCTCTACAGACTTCTAATATAGCCTCTTGAATGCTTGATAAAGGTCTACTACCTAGGATTCTCCCTCGCACTCCATCTAGGCTTTAGTTTAAACCTGTAAGGAACTTGTATAATTTCTTTTTCTCAACAATATATTTGTATTTGGCTGCATCTTTTGGACAAGTCCACTTAATTTATCATACTTGTCCAATTGCAGTCAGTACCTTTTTAATGAATTAAAATACTGGGTAACACTAGACTCTCCTTGCCTCAAATCATCAAGTATGCTCTCAATTTCAAATAACTCAAATGTATTTTCAACATGTGAATAAGCCTCCTTCACAGCTTCTCATATATCATGAGCAGTATCATAAAGTAAAAAAATTTCACCAATCTCATTAGTCAGAGTTAATAAGCCATGAAATTACCATGTTGTTCTCGGATTTCCACATCCGAAAGTTTGGATCTACCTCCTATGGTTGGCTTGTAACTCCCATGAGATAGTTATTCTTCCCCTTTCCGCAAATGAACATTATTACAAATTGGGACCATTGTAGATAGTTTTGCCCATTCAACTTGTGGCTAGTGATGGTAAAGATATTATTATCTTCAGCTCTTGTGTTGATGGATGTACCAAGTAGAATCTCCGAAGATAGGTTGGTTTTTCCAACCACACTATGGTTTACAGGTGTGTAGGGTTTAGTTTAAGGATGGCTCTGATACCATGTAGAAATATTTGGGAGAAGAACATAATTTCTTCATCATTTTGATCCATAGAGTACAATCTTGACTTAGGAAACCTATAACAAATTAGGAAACCCAAAATGGGAATTACATCTTTACTAATTAGGAAACTTACAGCTAAATAAAGAGAGATTTATTCTCTGCTCAAAAATAGGAAACACATTGGCTTTATAGACTTTACAGTATAAGGAAACTTAGCAAATAAGAAACAGAATAATTTAGCCAGCTAATAGGGATAATTAATCAGTCACTCATAATCTCCACAGGTCTCGTGACTTTTCGATTGAGTTTCCACAAACGATGCCAATTGTTGTAGCAAATATACAATAATGAATTTTTAAGTGCAGAAGAGTGTCTCGATGAAGTAGTGAGTGACCCTTTGTCACGTGACCTAGTGACGAGACACCCGATGACGAGACACCTGCTTAGAAAGAAGCAAGTTAGGAGAGCGAGTGAAGTCACCCACAAACCCTCCGATACTTAAGTCAGTCTCGTGCTCGAAGTAGAATTATAATTTCAACGGTAGTAAACGTACCTGAATAAGGAGGATGGCTCTCCTATTTATAGAGAGGGAGGAAATTGATAGGTGGAGGGAGACCTGCAATCTTCGGGGGGCATCTTAGAGGTAAGCTTTAACCAGCTCAACTATCTTTGAGTGTCACCTGCACATGGCAGCACTCACCTCGCTCACCCATGGTAGCACTCACCTACGCATACAATTGTGCAGCTCCTGCCCGACAGGGTCTCTTGCGTGGCACAGGACATCGTAGCAGGGTCTCCCACTCGACACGGGGCTGCACAGCTCCTAGCCATGCGACCTACCTGGCTACTACCGAGTGGCCCTCACTCGGCCAACTTCCTTCCTTAGCCATCTAGCCCATCCCAACTTGCTTCATGATAGATTCGTCCAATGGGTTGTGGGCCCATTTTATCATACTTGGGCTTAGGCATAACAATAAGCATTTCAATGGAATAAAAACTATGCATATTTTTTTCTGCAATTTTATGTTTTGCTATTTTTTCTACACCTATTTCTCCATTTCTCTCTCCTCCCAACACCACTAAACCCAGCTTCGAGTTCAAGCTTCACCAAACCCAGCTGCAACCTCCATATCTATTGAGATTTTTCAAATTGTTGTAGAGCAACAATGGTGAAGCCTTATGGGTTGGTGAAGCTTGCAGCTATTGGATGTAAAAAGAAGAAAAACAACATAAAGAACTTCAGGCAAAAGGTTGCAGCTTGCAGGTGTTCTCCTTCTTTGTTGCCCCCGTAGCATTCTTGAAGAAGAATATCGTGGAGATAAACGTTGCAGCTGTTCTACTTTCTGCCGTTTTTCCATTTTTTTTCCTGAAACAAAGTGTTTTGGGTTTTAAATCTGGTATTTTGGACAAACAACAAACACTGAAGAAGATGACAAGGCATTTCCATTGAAAGCTGCCAGATTAGCTAGCAGTTCAACCAGTTCAACCACTGGTCAATCCGCCAATCCTCACAACAACTGGCCAGTTCTTGACACTGCCAGTTTTTTACTCAATAACTAAGCCAGCTGCCAGCCCAGTTGCCAGTTCAACCGGTTGGCTCGGGTGGTCCACTCTGGTTTTGACAACATTGCTTTTATCTACAAGGAAGCCAAATGAAGTCCTTAAAAATTTAAAGTATGCCATTCTTAACTCAAAATCTAAGTTTGACAATTAATTACATAGTGAGGGAAATAAAAACAAAAATATATAGTTATTGAAGAAAACTAGAACATGGACATAATATAACTTATGGAACAAGTGTCAGAAACTTGAGCTAATTTGGTATGCAGAACAAGTGCTTAAGATAATACCTTTACAAAAATTAAGTTCCACAGACATGTCTAAGTTTGGAAAAGAAGGAAAGGATCACTTCTAGTTTTGGTCAGCATGCTTCTTAAGCATCAATGTCAGGTACTCCCATAGTTGTCAAAGACGCAACTAGTGTGTGCCTAAGTGCTAAGGTGCACACACCTTTTGCTCCTTTGTAATAACCAGAAAAAATTAAAAGAAATTTGATAAAACAATAAAACACCAAATAATTTAGTTAAATGGTGTTGGTTATATATTATTTATGAGTTCATAAGTTTGCATTTATCTCTTTATAGGTATAAATTAAAAATAATGATGTATAAGAATTTTTATATATTTTTTTAAATGTGCACCTCGTCCAAAAGGCTCCCACCTTTGCCTTGCGCCTAGGCTCCAAGCACTCTGGTGCCTATGTGTGCCTTAAACCTTTGACAACTATAGGTACTTCATTGTGTCTTACCCATGTGTTTTGAATTATGTACCTTGCTGGACTACTAGCCATTGTCTTTTCTCCAATATCCTCAAAATACTTTCTCACTCCACTTTTCTTGATTTCATGTCACATGTAAATGCAAGTTAAACTTCCCTTGATTCTAAAAAATTTGCCGTACTCGAATATGATGTTTTCCACCAACATTCTGGTGTTTCTCCCCCACCCCCCCGGCCCCCACCCCCTAAATTTGCCATCAGTACAAACCAAAAACGAAAAGGATATGAGGGAGCAATAGAATAGTTCAAAATCTATGAATTAACAGGATATACCAGCTTATGCTCTAGGCAACTCAGCTTATCATTTTTCTCTTTGTTAAGACCCTTCAATGCTTCCACTCCTTGCATTAACTGCAAAAGTGAACAGTAATAAGAGAATACTTATAATGAAATAAAATATAACGGAGATGCTACTATGGGAAGTTAAGACTTAAGAGTTGTATAACAATGATATGAACAAGTACCTGAGTTATGACAGAAGGATAATCAAATGAGTCAACGATGCTTTCTTCGTTCTTTTTTTCTGAATTTATCTGTGCCTCCATGGTATCATTATGCCTTGGGTCCACATTATCTACAGGAGTGGCATCTTCAACACTAGTTAAAGGCAGGTCCAAGCACTCCTGATTAAGAGTTGATTCTTTTTGTTTCACATCTATAAGGGTCTCCGCTTTCTTCGTCACTGGGTCATCTAAGAAATTTTTCAAATGTTTGTCATCAGCATCTAAGCATGTGGCAATATCTGAAGAGCCCAACCCAATGGAATAGTGCAGCTCAGGAAAATCAATCTTTAAGTCTGGTGGGTTCAAAGCTTCAATATCTTTTCTCCTATCATTTGAGGGTACAGTTTGGAGTAGAGCTCTCCTTGTTGAATCCTCAGGAAAAAAAGTACTTGGGGCAATAGGCTGAGATGATAGCAAGGATATCAACTTACTTGTTTGAGCATGGTCTAGCTCAAACAAGAAATGGCGTTCATTGTAGTAGTTCTGACTAATTGCAGGCTTAAATTGTTCTTCAGACAGTGGATGGCACAGTAACCGGACACGAATTTGAACCTTGTCATAGAAACAACATATTAGTACAAATCCTTTGATGGATCATAATATAGCATTTTTGAAAACAGAACCACAAAACTCATGCAACCAAAACACTGGAAGAGAATCTTATACCTGAGCAGGATATTGAGTTCTCTCTTCACCATCTATGGTCCATGCATATGGATTAATATTCATTTGGCCTGAACTAGCAGCCGCGAAGATTCCATGAAGTTGTCTATCGCTGTAGTTGAACAAAAACAACGGTTGGCCTGCATGAATGTTCTTTATGTACGAATAGTGTCCAGCTGGTAAGCCTGTTAAATTTTGAAACATTTACATTAGATTTTGCATGAAAAAGAGCAAGCAAATACAGAGAAATAAGGTTCATCCTTTTTATGAAATGAATAAGCCACATCATCTCCTAGGACTCTTCAGCTTCTCAGGATTGTTGTTCTATCTTGCTTTAGCAATAATCATATTACTGAATGAAAAAATAAATTCATAAAAGAAAGAACAATACGATATACACCTGTAATAGAGGCACACCCCTGAACTAACCAAATCATGGTAGAATTTAAAATTTAAGTGAATGTGAGATAAAAAATACCTAGTGCAAAAAGATAAAAGAAAAGCACAAATAACAAATATAATTTGCAATTGCATCATATAGATAACTGACCAAAGAGTTGTTTGGAAAAACATTCTTTTATTGTGCTGTTAGTGCAGCCAAATATGACACCACCAAGGTGACTCTTCACCAAACCTCTTTGTTTTACATGGCTTGTTGCCTGAGTTGGAGCAGGAGCTGCACTTCCACTAGGTATGAAGTTCTTCGTTCTTCTCCCTTTCCCCATCCTGTAATCCAAATAATAAATGAAAACTATAATACACCTGCAATTCAGTAAACTACTCATGCCATAGGAGCAAAATATGTAAATAAATTTAGGGAAATTATTAGAAGATACAGTTCTGTGAACTATGCTAGATTACCACCACGTTAACCCCATAGTCAAATAATAACTTATACTCCTTTAATCCCTTCTTTTTTTCTTTTTCTTTTTTCTGAAAAATGTACTCCTATACTCTCTTTTAATTGACCATAAGGATAAAGAAGGAAAATTACAAAAGGCTACATTCACTCTGCACCGTACTCTAGTTTTTTATTTCATGATGGTTTCCCTTAAAAGTTTTTTTAATCTTTTTCTACATCTTCCAGTATCATCACCAATTCTACTCTTCATAGTTCATATGAGTCTTGAGCATGAACAAAACAAAAAATGTCATGAAGCATCAAATATAGGGATAGTGATTAACCTCATTGCTTTGGTCTATAGCGAGGACGAGTCACTTACCACATCTTGCAGTCAAGTTGCGGAGAAGTTTGTAAGGTTCTACGAGAATCTGTTGGGAATAGAAGTCCCTTGTGAGCTGATTGACCCAGATATCCTAAGCTTGGGGCCTAGAGTCCCGTTTGATCAGGCATCCAGTCTAATCAGATGCATCAACAACCAAGAGATAAAAGATGCCCTTTTCAGCACAGGGGAGGACAAGGCCCTGGGGCCAGGTGCCTTTTCTTCTTGCTTTTTCAAAAGGGCTTGGCACATTGTGGGGGATCAGTTATGTCAAGCAATCCAAGAATTCTTTTCAACAGGCAAGCTGCTCAAGCAAATCAATCACTCTACCCTAATTATGATACCTAAGTCTAACCATGCATCCTCGGTTGGGGATTATCGGCCCATTGCTTGCTGCAATGTTATTTATAAAGTGATTTCAAAGGTGTTGGCTTCTAGATTGACCCCCTTCCTCGGCTCCATAATTGATCAAGCCCAGTCAGCCTTAAGGGCGTAGCATGGCGAAAAATGTGCATCTTGCACAGGAGCTATTGAGGAAATATGCTAGGAAGAGGGTCTCGCCAAGGTGTCTCATCAAAATGGATCTCTGAAAAGCATATGACTCGGTTAGCTGGAGTTTCCTTGGGCAAGTTTTAGACGGGCTAGGTTTCCCCCTTTTATTTGTTCGATGGATGCAGGAGTATATCTCGACACCCTCATATTCTATTTGTATTAATGGCAACATGGCTAGTTTTTTTAAAGGTAAGAGAGGCCTGAGTCAAGGAGACCCTTTATCCCCATTCTTGTTTGTGATTTGCCTTGGGTATTTCAGTAGAGGCCTTAAAGTTGTTACGGTGGATTCAGAGTTCAACTACCACCCCAAATGTAGCAGCTTGGGACTACTAACTCATTTGGCTTTTGTCGATGATCTAATGTTATTGGCCAGAGGAGACTTTACTTCCGTCAAAATTATTATGGATTACCTCAAGGATTTTGGAGCTAAATCGGGTCTTAATGCCAACACCCTTAAATCTAGTATTTTTGCAGTGGGTATCGGAGCTCAGAAGCTTCAAGAGATTTGTGCAATGACAAATTTTTCCACTAGGATTATGCCCTTTAGGTATCTTGGTATTCCATTGGCAACAACAACCAAGCTAAGGGTCATTCATTATGATCTGCTTGTGGACAAGATCACAGAGAGTATTAAAGCTTGGAGCGCATCATCCCTTTCATATGCAGGCCGTCTAGAGCTCATCAGAGCAGTCCTTCAAGGGGTTGCTTGCTTTTGGCTTGCCATCCTTCCAATTCCAACCGTTGTCATTGACAAGGTTCGCAAGCTATGCAGGTCATTTCTCTGGAATTCCAAATTCGCGTTTGTCCCATGGAGGGATATTTGTCTTCTGAGGAGTGAAGGAGGGTTGGGTCTAAAAGACTTAAAGTGCTGGAACATGGCCCTCCTTGCGAAAGTCCTTTGGAACGTACATCAGAAGAAAAGCACCCTTTGGGTGAGGTGGATCCACCATGAATTTTTATCCTCCGTATCTATATAGGAGAGGCCCACCCATAAAGAGGACTCTCCCTTGCTCAAGAAGCTCTTATCTATTAGAGACTCCCTTTACCAAGGTCAAGGCTCGAAGGCAGTAGCTACCAACCTTCTTGCGACATGGGTCTGTGGATCATGCATCAATGTTCATGCAGCTTACAAGTTCTTTCGACCTAAAAGACAGAAGAAAGCGTGGGCCAAAGTTGTTTGGAACCCCTGCCTCATTCCCAAGCATGCATTCATGCTATGGCTGTGTGCCAAATCCAGCATCCTAACTAGGAACAAGCTGGTTTATGTAGAGATTGACCGAACATGCCCACTGTGCAAAGCAATGGAAGAGTCATGCCATCACCTCTATTTTCAATGCCCATTAAGTGCAGCCATTTGGAGACACATAAGGGAGTGGCTTGGCATCACAAGATCTATGTCCTCGATCGCTAGCACGCTGAAATGGATTAAGGAGGAGACCCGTGGTACCTCTTGGCAAAGTAAGGCAAAGAAGATAGCCCTGGCCAGCACTATTTATCAGGTTTGGGCTGCGAGGAACCTTTTTATTTTTGAAAATGTAAGTCCCCAAAGGGAGTGTATCATTAGGAGGATTAAAACCTTTGTATACAATGCAATGTTTACCTTGTATCCTCATGTTTTAGCCCAATATGAGGCTCTAGCCTTGGGGCACTAGTTTTGGCTTGCCCATTGTATTTCCCTGGGTATGCCCAGTGGTCTCTTGTACATTTTTTGATCTATACTACTTACCTTTTGATAAAAAAAAAACACATGTAATGAAAATCTACAAGTCAAATCAAAATTCTCCAGACAGTTAAAAGGTGTGAACATATAAAATTTTAAGAGTAAACATCATTTCTTATACCATACAAAGAAAGTATATTAATACAAATAAAGTACATAAAATAAAGGACCAAAGTAATTTAACTGCCTATAATAGGATGGTATGATGTCAATTCATGATGTCAAAAACAGGGGTAGCAATTTAATTGTAGCATGAGCGTGAAGCTATAACGCCACATAACCATGTTTAATTTGAAACAAAATCAGTTTGCACCAACTTATTGAGATTAAATTAAATCATTACCGTGATTAACTTACCTGCATGCTTTTTCATTATTTCCAATGCATGAAGAATTTGCAGTGCCTACAGATGAATACTACCAAATTAAGCAGAAAATAAGCATTTCAACATACAACCTTCGTCATATCCCTAAAAGAAGTCGTAATCTGTTTTTCTTCCCTGAAAAACAGCCCTAAAGAAATTAATAAAAACAAGAAGAAGACCACTTTTGTCATCTTTTGCCATTAATAGCATGTCTTTACTTAAACGCCCAATTCATTCTTAATTGTGCCTATGAAACAACACCTTTGCCAACTCCTCTGTATGTATTTATCATATCTGCGGACGTAAAGAAACAGATAAAAATGCTGATCTGCATTACCTCACAACCCACACCACCACACGTACAAATAAAAAGTCACAAATACAGACAACTGAACAGGAAAAACCCAAACACAACCATTGTTACTCCATCATATTCAAATAAAACCCTAGAAATCGGAAATCATCAAAACTAGACTCCGAAGCCCAAAATATAACAAGGCCATCAAAAGACCAAGTGAACTGAGAAAACAACCGTAAGTTTCATGTCACAATCCAATCATCATAGCCAAACGGTGAAGACAGAAGAACTCCAAACCCAGAAAATATCTAAAAGCGTATCAACTGAGAAATGCAACGAGAAGCTGGTTATCTCACAAAACAGTGAATCCGTTCTAGTACGATGCAAGCTTGATCGTATAACTAACATTGATAGGTGCATAGGAATATGTACAAGTGAATGATCATTATCCGTGTAAAGAGGGAAAATAATCGGACTGAGGGATGGCGATCACGAACCCGGAATAGGCACTGAACATGGAAACAAGCTTCCAGAGAAGGAAACTGTAAGCGAAGCGCCGAATGAAACCGGGAAGTACAAATAAATAAAGAGAAAATTGCAATTACCATCCCTCAAGTTAAAATAGTATGAATTGCCCCCCCGCGGTCATCGTGCAGCGGGAAAGTAAAAAAAGATTACCGAGTTAGAACTTCGAATCTCATAATTCATTGACGTCTTAAATAGGCTGAGTACTTGTGGGACACTGTAAAAAGAGTGAAACGGTTAATAAATATTAAGGGGAGTGCAAATATATTAAAAGTTAGCTCATCTGTATTTAAATTTATTTAAAAAATATATTAAGAGAAAAAGTCACTAACTCTTGAAAATTAATCGAGCAAAATTTTGACACCTTAGGATAATTAAAAAAAAAAGTATGAATTAATTATTTTATCTCTAATATAGATTGCATAAGAATAGAAATAAAAAATAAATATAATATGAAACAAAAATAAGAAAATAATATTTTCTTAAAAAGTAGGTGGAAGAAAAATATAAAAGTATGTTTGTAAATATAATTTTTAATATTAAAAAATTATAAAAAATAATTATTTAATTAAACATAAATATATATTTTATTATCCAACAAACATAAACAGTTTTATTATCTACAAATTATGATTTAATAATTAAAAATAAATAATAATCCTAAACAAGGAAAATAATTAAAAATAATACAATTTATGAATTTTTTTTCACTTCATCGTCATTGTCTTTCTTGCATATATATCTATATATAGATACATTCATAAAATCACAACTAAATATATATAAAAACATTCATAGTCACAACTACATGTTCATATTCACAAAATATATATACATACATAATATATTCACAGTCTATCTGAGAAAGAATTAGGAATAAGAATATATATATATATATACAACAGAAAAGATGAATGGTTGTCAATCGTTGGTCGATAATCGTCAATCAAAGAGCTTGGAGTTGCAATCACTAGTTGAAAAGCTTGTAACAATAGAACCAAGATGAGATTGAAAAGACAGAATGATAGCAACGACGAACGAAACAATGGAACCACAACAAGATTGAGAAGTCGGAATGACACTGGCAACAACTATATAGGGAACTCAAAGAGTTTTTAGTTTTTCGCAAAATGAAGAAAGAATTATAATTTAGGGCTAAAAGTTTTCAATTAGAGAAGAAATTACTTCCATCTCTAATATAGTCATAGAATAATAGAAACACAATTGTTTTCGTCTATAACATGGTCACGGGGACAAGAAATCCATTTCCAATGCGTTTCTAACAACTTTTTAATATCACAAAAATTACCCCCAAATGTTTCTAAAATTTGGAAAATAGTCCAGAATTTTTTTTTTTTTTTTTTGTTTCTTAACATTTCAAGGTAGAAAACATTTCCGAATCCCCAAAACAATATTGTTTTGGTGTTTTCGTGCATCAAAGGCTCTAATTTCTTTTACTTCCCTTTTGCAAAATATGTTTTCTAATTATAAAATATGTAAAACTCACATAGAGTCACAAATGAGCTGAGTTATTCACGAGCAGCTCGATGTTTGGTTCAACAAAAGCTCATTTGAGTTTGTTCGTTAAGATAAACGTATTGTTTTGTTCTTTGTTTTAGTTTTGATAATGAAAAATGGTATTGCTTTAATAATTAAATTTTGTTTAAGTGATTTATTTCTTGGTACACCTATATGGTATTATACACACCTAAATGAAAATCAATTTCATTATAAAAATAAATTTCATCCAATGCTAGAATCAAAAAGCAATGTTTTTAAATGTAAAAACCAAGCTCTTGACCACCCATATGATATACAATCGACCACTTGAGGCGTTGCTATCGACTAGCTACCCAAGCTAGTCGACCGGACAAATGCAAGCAAATGCAATCGACCGCTACTACATGAAATCCGATCAACTGACTTCAACCCAATTGACTGTTTTTTCTATGTTTGTTAACTACTTCCTTAGGGTTTACTCTAACCGGTCGACCATTCATTAACTTTGTCAACCATTTTTGTCACAAATGTCTTTAACGGCTAGTTTTACAGATCCTTTATGACGACCAACGACTATTAAATTCAAGGATAGATGAAGCCTATAAACACCATCCTAATGGTGTATTGAGAGGATAAGAGAAACTATTGCAAGATTCAACTTTTACAATCTCATTCAAGTGTTTAAGTGTTTTTAAATTTTCTCTCAAAAGGCTTTATAAATCACTTTGTATCTATCGTTCAAGCCTTTGTGTTTAATTTTGAGAGACAATTGCAGCTGAGATATTCATCTCTCAGATCATCTCTTATTGTAAAAATTATTGTATATTATCTAGCAAAGTTGCTAGAAGGCTTACTTTTATAAGTAGCAAGTTGTATTCCTAATTGTAATACTAGAGGGCCTATTTGGGATCAAGTAAGAGGTTTTAGTAGATGTTTTAAAATCATTTGTGAGGAGATAAGGTAGTGAATTAGACCATTTGAGCTAAATCACTATAAATTGGTTGTGTGATTTTCACATTTATCTTTCATTTCATTGATATTCTTAAGCATTATTCTCAATCATCAACGTTTTAGCACTAAAATCTCATCAATTGTTTAAAATTCTTTAAGCTTAATCAAAATTTTAAAATCACCCAATTCAAGCCTCGCTTGGGTATGTGGTGCCATTACATACACAAATCTAATAATTGGTATCAAAGCAGATATCCTTATTTTCAAGGTTTAACAACCTACAGAAGATCCACAAATAACACACTTTTTTGAATCCATGCAAGCTAAGGGCCAAAGCATTTCCCAACCTCATCTTTTTGATGGTACAAATTATGGGTATTGGAAGAAAATAATTTTGTGTTTTCTTCTGCAAAATACTAACATGTTACATATTATAATGGAAGGAGTTTCCCTACCGAAATTTGATCAAATCAAGAACTAGATCTGTAATACTCAAAAATTTCCTTGAAGACTTAAGTGTAATTTTTGTGGGCTCAAGTGTAATTTATCTTGGGGCGTAAGTAAAATTTTTCGAAGCTTTAGGGTTAAAGTGTAATTTCTTAGAGTTGTGAGTAACTGAATCAACTACAAGAAATGGCTTTGAACTTAGATATCAAAGGAAAATGATATGAAATTGACGAGCATCTCGAGATAAGATTTATGATGATAAAAGCAATAAGAACAGGAAAAGTTGTTGGTACAAATACCACTTGAAAAATCTAATAATCGAAAAATGGTTGAAATTGACTTTCGAGAAAACGACAAAACCCTAAGGGGGCTCCGGTTTTATGTAAGGATCAACCTAGAGATGGTTTGGGAATAAAACAAAGGTCCTGTGAGAACATCGGGGTAAAAACGTACTTATCAAGTAACTTTGAGTTATTAATTTTGAATTTTAAGTATCTCAATGAATATGAATTCAATGTTCAAGGGTATAGTTATAATAAAAAAATATCCAAATGAAATGAAAAAGAAATTTTAGGGTTTAATATGTAATTTTTCTTATTAATATATTATATTATATAATATAATATATAGATATAATATATATATGTGAGTGCGCGCACGTGCGATGGCCAAGGTTGTTTCAAGGCCAAGAATGTTGAAGGAAGTATAATATATAGATGTAATATATAATATGCATGCATAATGGCCAAGGCAGTGAGGAGGTGGAGAGACTATAAATTCAAGTGGAAGTGGAAAGAATTGGAAAAAGATGGAAGAAAGCAAATGATGGCCATGGCTGTGTGCGCACGGTGGTTTAGACAGCGATAGGAGTAACGACGACCATTACGATGGTGGCCGTAGTGGCGTGCGGCGGTGGTCTAGTAAGGGCGTGGATGGTTGGTGGTGGTGTGTGGAAGTGGCGGGTGGTGGTGTGTGCAGCTTGGCAGTGCGTGCGCTAGAAGAAAGAGGAAAGAAGAAGAAGAAAAGAAAAGAAAAAGAATAAAAAATGAAAAAAATAGAGAAAGATTTTGAAAAATTTTGAAAATTAATTTGGGGCTAAAGGAGCATGCCTGAGGCTAGAAAATTATCCAAACAAACATTTTGAGGTTGTGATACGCAAATCAAGGAGACTTTAAAGGCTGAGTCAAGGTGAGTGATTTTTTTTCAAAAAAAATATACATCTTATCATATCTGTACATGTTTTGTTGCATCAATGATTGTGACATTTCATTTGGCATGATATTGTTGGCATATCGATATTTGTGTTAGGGTGGGATGTTGCCCTAGTAGTATAGTCATATTTTCCTAAGGGTGTTTGCCAGATACTGCAGATGTCTCTCGTGCCGGGGATTAATTCTCCCTACAGATGATTGCCAGGATGACTGTCTAGGGTTCCGTGTCGGGTCTAGAATGCCGATGAAAGCTACGCTAGAGTGTATGTTTATTCATGTCCATAAATCATATATTCATGAAATTTATTTTAACCCTCACTTAAAAGATTTATCTTTTAACTTGAACTTTATCCCTAAAATATTCCACATTCCAGGTGAATTGAGCAATACGAAGGGAAAAATAATGACTAAAGCGTAGGTTAGTTTCAATTCCTAATGTTCCTTATGTCTAAAGTAGTTTTATATGTTATTACACTTATTAGATATTGTAGTTTATTGGTTATTGAGAGCAGTAGTGCACAATTGTGCTTGTATGAAATTATAATATCCTTTAGGTTTCGATTCTAGTTTTCGCAAGCGTTTATGTTACCTTTTCTTAGCTTTTATTTGGAATGTTGAATATATTTATCGGGATTGTATATTGAAGAATTTGTGATGAAAAGAAAATCTTGAGAATAACAACACATTAGAAAGGGAGGTCGTTACAAGATCAATGAAAAAAGAAGATCAACGTGCAAAATCGCCAAAAAAATATGGGATAAATTAGAGTAAATGCATGAAAACACAAAATAAGTAAAAGAAATCAAAATTAATTTATTCATTCATAATTATGAGTTGTTTACTATAAAAGAAAATGAAAGCATAAAAGAGATGTTCGCTAAATTCAATTGTTGGTGTTAATGCCCTTAATACTAGATTTAGATGACGTTTAGTATAAATAATGTGCCTAATGATATAATCTTGGAATTATTACCCTTGCGTAGTTTTCAGTTACTCATGTCATCGATTTCAGTAGAGAAGATAAATCGCAGGTAAAGACTTTACCTCACTCTGCAAGGTAAGAAGTCGAACCAATGATCTACTAGTGCGAATCTCATCTTATCATGGCTCAACAACTTGACCTGTACTCTAGGAGCCAAAGATATAATCTTACTTATTATCTAAATGGTCATATTTTCATTTATAACTCTCTATCGCATCTTTATAAATGAGTTTTTAGATTTTTTGATAGAGGTCCTATAGTATACAGTAATAAAAAACCTTAATAGATTTACAAGAAGTTTAAACTTCATTGCAATTAGAATCATTTTGAATATTGGTTAAAAAATATTCAAAATCTTTTAGGGTGTTTTAGAAATTTGAAGAGATCTTCTTAATGGGTTGACAGATTTGATTGACATCAAAAGTTGATATATCTTGATTACTATATAGTTATAAATCTAAAAAATTACACCTTAAATAGGTATTATGGTAAATTAGTGAATCTAAACTAGTTGACTATTCTTCATTCAGAGATAATGATATTTTAATTAGATATTAATTATGAATATTATTTTGGAGGTATAATTAATTTTTGTATAATATTTTATATATAATAGTTATGTATATTATATTATATTAGAAAAATTAATAATTGATGAGAATTTAATTAATTAATAAATTAAGTTAAAAATTATCAATTGAATTGACAATTGAAAAGCGATGGAAGTGACGCGGGGGAGCAGGCGGGCGGAGACGTAATAATGCGCTTCGGGAGAAGGGAAGGCTGGAGATTGAAATTGAAATGAGGAGATTCCTGCCCTCTTATCCATATATATATATATATATTATATGATATGTTGTATAATATATGATTGGAAAACAAAAGAAAAGTGGTAGCTGACCAGCAACGGGCAGTGCGTCCCCCCATTTTCTGGAGTGCGCTAGGCGCATCTCTCTCTCTCACTCTCCGCTCTCCACTCTGCAGCGTGAGATGCAGCCCCTGGTTTTTCCGTCCAGCGCCTTAGTCTCCTTCCTTTGCTCTGTCCGCCTGATTAATCCACCGAGAATACATATATATGGGATAGATACTGTAGCAGCAAGGCGCACAAGGCTTCCCCTCTTTCTCTGGATAATATATATTAGATATATATTTGAAGGAAGAATCAATGCACCGACGATAGTGGAGCGGTTCGAGTCTTCTCCTCAAAGAATTGGAATTTTTGGTGGGAAGAGGAAAATCGATTACAAAGAGTTGCAGCCATGAACGCTCCAAAAACAAATAAAAACTCATGTCCAAAAATATTAATAACCAAGAGAATGAACAATGAGGTGCGGATGAATGTGTTTGTTGTGGCCGTTATAAAAGACTAACGCAGATAGCCGTGTAAGAATTTATATTTTCGTGAGATTGTCACGAAATTTAAATAAGTTTAGAATATTAAAAAATTAGTTTGATAGTAATTATAAGTATCGAATCAACTGTAAAGAATATCTCGAAGTAGATTTGTCTAAGAAAAATGATATGATTTTGATTAGTGTTCTGAGATAAGATTTATGGTATCAAAAGAAATTGGATCGGAAACGATTTTTGATACAGTTAAAATGCAGCTGTCATTTAGGATACAAAATCGAATCGTTATAGGGGACTTTTAGGAAATCAACGAAAGCCTGAGGGGGCTCCAATTTTTTGTAATGAGCAACCCTTTAGTAGTTTCGAAATGAAACAATAGCTCAGTGAGGATACTGGGGCAAAATTGTCCTTATTGAGTAAGTCGTGAGAAATTAATTTTGAGTTTTCGGTATCGTAATGCCAATTAATTTGGCGTTTAAGGGTATACTTGCAATTAGGGAATTGCATAGATGAAATAGAGATAAAATTGGAGTTTAAATATGAAAATTTTCTATTATTAATGTAATATACAATTATATATATATATATATATGCGAGTGGTGAGGCCAGCTTCTCTAAAGCTTTAATGACTAGATTTTGGCTACAAATTAGAGAGATTTTGGCAACATGAATTGAGGAAAAAATCTCTAAGAGACATGGAGTAGGTAGAGCAGGATGATTTGAGGGACTAAGCAATTAAATGTGACGTGCAATATATATATATATATACATCCGTGCGCGCGTGTGTGTGAATGACAGCTTCTATGAAACTTCATTTTGCTGTAAGTTGAATTATTCAATTGCTAGAGTGATGGCCAAGGCACTTAGAGCCTATAAATAGATGGAGAATTGAGAGCAATTGAAGAAGGGAGGAAGAAGCATGAGAGAAAGAGGAAGAGATGACTCGGGCAACGGCAATGGCAGTCGTAGCAGCCGCGAACAGCGGCTGGGCGGCGCGCAATCGGAGCAACATGACCAACAGGAGGCCGGTGAGGGCATAGGCAGCGGCTAATAAGGTCGCGATGGCCAGTGGTGGCAGTGGGCGCAAAGGAAGGCAGGCAAAGTGGCGGCTGGGCATGGCACGTAGGGGCTGTTCGTGCAAGAAGGAAGAAGGAAGGAGAAGAAGAAAAAGAAAAAGAAAAAAAAGGAAGAGAAGAAAAGAAAATAAATAGAAGAAAAATAGAAAAAAATAAAAAAAAATCCAATTTTTTTTTGAATTGTTTTAGTAATTTATTTGGGACTAGAGGAGCATGCTAATTCAAGTAAATTATTCGGACACATGTTTCGAGGATATGACACGCATACCGAGGAAGCCTGAGAGGCTAAGTTAAGCTAAGTAAAATTTTCTAAAAAATTTCAAAAATTATGGAATATTATTTTGTGAATTTTCATAGTAAAATATTTGAAAAATATTTAATTTAGATTTATTGATAAAAAATAGGAAGAAATAGAGAGAAAAATAAAGAAAATATAAGAAATTATGAAAAATAGATTTTAATACTTATTTAATCAAATATGGTGATTAGTATGCTTTGAGGTTTAAAGTTGAAGTGACTTATGCCAATTTTGAAGTTGGCACGCAAATGAATGCAATGCACGAATTTTAAGGCAAGACGCAAATATCGAGGTAGCTCGATAAGGTTGAAAAGGTAAGTGGTACTTCCCAATTGAATTTTGTTTTATGAAAAATGCTTGGTTTGTAAGTGGTTCAACCCAAAACCTGATTTTAAGTAAATGATTTTATCATGTTGCCATGCCTTGATATGAATATATCATGTAAATTGCATTTACATATATTGATGACGAAATATGCATATGTTCACGATGATATTATTGATCATGCATTGCATAAGGGTTTGGGATTATGTACTGGCACTGTTGTTCTATCAAGGGTGCACCCATATATCTCGGTTTGGTAAGGAGACTGTAAAAATGGGGAGCAACAGTTGGGTGCCGTCGATTCAAACCGAAATGATATGAAAAAGGACATTTTGCATTTTGCATTCATGCACAAAATATGTTTATTGTTCCCTTACTTAGATGATTCATCATCTAACTTGGGTTATATCCCTAGAACATTCAACGTTCCAGTTGAGACTTGCAGCTTAGGCAAAAAGGTGATTAAGATATGACGACACGGGGTGACGTGTCTGGTGGATTCAACATGTGGTTCTGGTATTTTATTTGTTCATGAAGATCCGGATATATTTCAGTTAAGTTGAGAAATGTTAATGTATATTTGAGGTATCATTTGATTACACCTAAGGTGTTTAGTTGTTACCTCGGGAATCGGGTCTCTATGTATTGAGGTTGTCAATGTATTAAGGCTGTTATAGATATGATGTTAAACTATGGTACGAATTCTTATGTTATGATTAAAGTGAATATATCATATCAGGTTTCGATTATCGCTTTTGCATTTGTAATGATATGTTGGGGGGTTTCTCTTTAAAATACGGTATTTGAGATTTAAGAAATGTATAAAGGGAAGAGAATGTGTATTTATAGGATGGGCCCCAGCATAGTGACGCTCTTTGGAAGGACGGGTCGTTACAAGTCGAATACTGCATCTCCAGCATAACAAGAGTTGTCGACAGCCGTGAGTGGGTAGTTGCTGGCGGCTCATGGCAGTCGTAGTTCGTTCTTCGACGGTACTAGCAACTGTAATGGTAAGAGTTGTCATTGGTATAACAGTTGGGATTTTCGATGAGTTTTTGGTAGTTGTCCAACAAGAGTTGCCGGTGGTGGCTTTACAACCATGACTCCTTTGCGATATCTCGCTTAAAGTCTATTGGATGGACAATCTTTTTTGGAGGAATTGTCCCAGTTCTCATTCATCTTTGTTGAGGTACTACGAGTCCAGCGGAGGGTTTTAGTGTAGCCTACAGATGGACTGATTTGGTCCCCTACACTTGTGGGGGTGGATTGGTCAGTCAAGGATAGGTACTAGAGCAGACGAGGAGTTGGATCGAGAAACAGGTTGGTGAGCTGGTACACTATGAGATCACGACATCTCAATTGAAAGATCGAGGAGTTCGGGTCAGACGCGTAACAAAAGTAACGACATGCTCTTTGAGCTTGAGGAATCATTTATCGTTTATTGCATTTCCATTATGTATGGTTATGTTTTATATGCATATGGTTGCTACTATTGTGTCATGTAAGAAATAATCCGCTTTCGCTATTTGTTTATTTGTATGAAGTTTTAAAAATTGGTTTGTTTTCTTGCATTTGTCGCTTGGTGTTAGCGTGCGCCTCCACTTGTTGGATGCATCCTCTTTCATCAATGACATTGCCAGTAGATTAGAGCCTTTAGGAAAGGTTTATACAAATGGTGAAAGCATAAGAAAAATTTTAAGAAGCCTTCCAAGGGCTTAGGTTCCTAAAGCAAAAGTAATTATGGAGGCTAAAGACTTAGACACTTTATCTTTTAATAATTTACTAGATTCTTTTGTAACGACCCTAGAGTAGGCCTAGATATTCTAATATTTAACATTAGTTTAATGACATTTTAAATGTGAGTCTAAGTATTTTAATACTTGATGATAAATCTCTTTGATGGCATAGAAATAATTTTAGATTTATATAATTTTATTTTGTGGTTCATGTAATCGTGAAAATAAGCATATGGATATAATTTTTAATAAATTGAGAAATAATGAAATGGGCATCAATTAATTAGTTAATGAGTCCATGGGTTTATCAGGTGGTCTATATAAGTGTTGGGTTGGGCTTGGGCCTAATGGTAAATGAATTTAAATTTCTATGTGAATAAGAAAAAGAAAATTGAAATAAGGATATATGTTAAATATCAAAAAAGCCCTAAAAAGCTTGTTTGTTATGAAAAAAAAAGAAAGGGCAAATCAGTCTTTGTCGGGGGGAGGGGGAATGTAGACCTGCAGCTGTTCTTCTGCAATCCTCCGTTTGCTTTTTGCCAGAACGTATCTCCCATTTCAGCGCCGTGTTTCTCTTTTTGTCTCTCCTTCATTATTCCATTCCTCTTCTCTTTCGCTTCTTACGCGTTCTTTTCTTCTTCTCCTTATTATTGCTCGTGTTCTTATCGTGTGCCTTCTTTGCCATTGAAGTGAAGAGAGAGCTCTTTAGCTGATAAACAAATTCTTGAGATCATTTCCACATTCTAGGCAAGTTTCTTTCCTCATTCTCCCTTTAATATCCTGCAAATTTCCTTGTATCTTATCTCATTTTTGTGCAAGGTCCTTGTCCGCGTTCTCTTTTAATATTCTACAAATTCATTGTGTCTTAATTCATTCTTGAGTGAGTCTCCCTGATTAGCCTTTTTATTTTAGTCTCTCTGTTGGATTATACATGTATATGTATATATATGTCTGTTGTTATAAACGATTCCTCTCTTCTGTTGTATCTTTAGATTTTTTTTACTTGATTCTTGTGGTCTCCTTGAAGTCTCGAATGGGGCTTGATACACCCAAAATCCTTTTGGGAATGGTATATTTTTCAGATTAATGGAGATACAAGGCCTTGCTTGTCTCTGTATTTCAAGACGCAACATTTCTCTCTCTCTCATATATATATATATAAACATATACACACTTTGAATCGAATAACATTATGCATACCCTTCTGCTGACTCGAATAATCCTCAAATATAACACCCCCTTGATTCGAATAGCCTTGTCTTGTGCCTTTGCTTCGAATAGCCCTCCAGTGATTCGAATAACCATTATATGTATAACCCTTGATTTGGATAAGCATTATATGTATACTCCCCCTGATTCGAATCACCCCTCATAAGTATTTAAATGCTGATTCGAATCACCCTCACCCTTAATAACCTATAGGCCTGATTCGAACCACACGGATATTTATATATGTAAACTCAAGCCATTCAAATCCCCATGCTTTGATTCGAATCACTTCTATAAATAAGCCCCTGATTCGAATCACCCTGTGCATATGCAAACACACCATTTAAATCACATGTACTTTAATATAGACAACCCATTCGAATCACTTTTATATAGATTCACATGCAATTCGAATTAGCCATATACCATCCGAATCATACATAAATATACACTCACATAAAAACGCATATTCTGATCAGATTTAACATCTTTTTCAAATTTTGGTCATAACTCTCTCGTCTGAGCCCCGATTAATATGATTCAAGATTCTATAGAACGAAAAGAGAAATATCTATAAGTTTTATGTTTTGAGTTTTGTGATATTTTGGTTACATCATAGTAAAAATTGGGCTTCAATGGGATATGTACACATTAGAAATTCAAGCAATCCAAATCACATACTAGCTATTCGAATCACCCTATTCATATATATGCAAACCCATCTGAATTGCCCATGAAATGATTCGAATCACTCCCTTATATGCACCCAAATCCATTCAAATCAGCCGTGTGACCTATTCGAACCACCTATGTATAATTGCATATGCAATTTGATCACCTATATACATATAAATGCAATATTGCAGCAGTCAGACCACTTGGTGTTCTTTGACCCATAACTTTTTATTCCCATTTCTGAATTGAGATCTGTTTGTTGGGATGTAATCTAGACATCCTAAGATTTGTTTTGATATATTACCCACATTATTTGGCTTCATATTGAGTCCATAATGGCCTCATCAATCCTGGAAAAAAATATGAAATTTTATTATTTTGAATTCGGCATTGTAGTAGTTTTTGAAGGATAACTTTTGGTGGATAATTCTTATTGTGAATCCGTTTGATATTCCCGAAACTTGAGTTCTTGAACTTAAATTTCAAAATTTTGTTTGGGGCAATTGATCAAATATCGAACCCGAATCAGTCCTTTGAAATCACCCTAAAACAAATCTAAAATTTAACGAATCGTTGATATGGAATTCTTTTTGGGTTGCCATTCTTTCTTATGATTGAGCCATGAGCATAAATGTAAGTAATTGTATACTGGCACCAATTTAATGAATTCAAGGAAATCATAAGATGGGGAAAAAAAGCATATTAAATCTATGATACTCCTCAAATGTTGAATCAAGCTTTAACCTTAAATAATATCTCCCAAAATTATCTCTGTGCTATGATTTACATCTTGAATGTGGTAAATGTTAGGAAGTAAGATATGTTGAATTATCTGATGATGCTAAAATACCTGGTATGGGTAAATGGTGTTAAAAGTATGAATATTGAGGAACAAGAATTTAAATGCATGTGGTTAGCAAATGCATACATGATGCATACATGTACATGTTACATATATATATATATATCTTACGCACCTATTATTTTGCGCGGAGGGAAAGGGTACCCTAGAACACCTGGCGCGGGACGAGGTGGCTATAGCTCGACAGGTTGGTTTCATATTTATTGTGAGGTTTTATGGAACTTATGTACTTTTGCATGCATCGATTTATGGCTTGTGAGCTGGGAAAATTGATATTGATAATGAAATGATGCACTATTGCATGTATTGATTAATGGTTTGCGAGCCTATGAGAATTGATAATGATGTTAAAATTTTATGCATATTTGCATAGTGATACATGGTGACATGATATATTAAGTTGAATTGATAAATTCATGAATTATGAATCTTGTATATAATTGTGGAGTTCTTGATTACTTTTCTTGGTGTTATTGTGTTCTTGGATCTTATATGTCGTTTATTGTTTCTCGAACTTGCTGAGCCTTGTGGTTCACTTGATCTTCTTTGCCATTCTAAGTAAAGGAAATATTGTTATTGGGGGCGAGTCCAATAGGACTGCAGCCAAGGATAGTGGTGTACGGAGACGCGTCCTAACTTTAAAGATCCTAATTAGTGATTCAGTGAGGATTATAGTAGTGAGGATTTGTTATGTTATTGGCATTTGAGCCTCATATTATTTTGTATGGCCATCGAGCTTAGAGTCATGAGATATTAAAAATGTAATTAAATCTTATTTAAAGTTTCGCTGCTAGAAATGTAATGAGTTGTTATTTGAGTTTAATTTTGTTCTATATCATCTCTGTAACGACTCTCTTTCGAGTATCCTATGCTAAGCGGGAATATTCAGAAGCGAGCCTTATATCTTTAATGACACATGAAATTATGCTAAAAAGAGATGAAGGGGGAGATTCAAAGAAAGTAAAAAATGTAGCTTTCAAGGTTGAAAAAGTATCACATGATATTGATGATGCATTATCTTGTTAGCTAAAAAGTTTAATAGATTTTTGAAAAAAATGAAAGATTTAATCAAAGGAAGAATCTTAAAAAGGATAAAGAACAAAATGATAATGCTACTAATGATGTTCGATGTTTTGAGTGTAAAAAATTAGGTTACATTAGGACTAATGTCCTTTGTTAAAGAAGAATGAAAGGAAAGGAAAGAAGAAAGCTCTTGCGACATGGAGAGATGAGGATTCATCCTCAAGTGATGAATCGCAAGTTGAAGAGGTGGCCAACCTAGGTCTTATAGCCAAGGAGGAAGATGAGGTAACATCTTGCTATTCCACTCATTCAATTTCCAAATTTACTTTTGATGAATTGCATGATACTTTCAATGAATTGATGGGTGAATTTGAAAAAAACTATTTTGAAAAATAATTTTCTAAAGAAGAAAATGAAATCACTAGAAGAGGAGGTTAATTCTCTCAAAAAGGAAAAAGAGTCATGGCTTGATAAAAAGAAAGCTTTTGTTGAGAAATTTGATATTTTGATTATATGAGAAAATTAGTAAATTCAGTTAAAGAAAGATTAAAGAACGATGACTAAAACAATTAGTAATAATATGAAAAGTTCTTGAGAATGTCAAAGTTTTAATCGAGTAATTTATTCAAATCATCTCAAGATAATTGAGTAATAAGCTTAAGGTAATTGAGTATATAAAAGGCTTAAGTAGTTTTTTCAAGCTTCGGTTAATCTAGTAAGAAGATTGCATAATCGAGCAAATGGTCTGTTATTTTTAAAAAATAAACGATTTCATATGTAGGCTTAGTTGAGTAATGATGAAGTCTACTCGACTAAATAAGTCTTTGTACTCAAGTATATAATACATCTTTTTGTTGGGTTAAAAAATAATTGAGTGATAGATTTCTTAATTGAGTAATGACTAAGTCATACGCGAGTAAATTATTTTTGTAATCGAGTAATTGTCGCTTAGTATTCAAGTAAATTGCCTTTGTAATCGAGTAAATAGTAGTTAGAATTTTTGGACCTTTTTACTCTATGAGTAACATATGTAATCGAGTAATGTATTCTTTAAACTCGAGTAGATTCTTCTTGTAATCAAGTAAACATGGGTTGAAAATAAGCCAAATTTGTAGATTTAAAGTTTAATCGAGAAAAAATCTTTGTACTCGAGTAAGGATGTTTTTTAATCGAGTAAATACTACTTTGTAATCAGGTAGATAAAGAATTTTTCTATTGCTCAAATACAATTGAGTAAGAGTATCTTTGCACTCAAATAAACATCAAAAGTAATCAATTACAAAATGTTTATAGTCGAGTAAAGATCAAATTTAATCGAATAATTTCTAGTTTGCACTCAGGTAACATGTGACAAATTTTGAAAATTATAACCGTTATAGCTCATTAAATGTAGTATGTCTTTATTTTTTGCTGCATTAAATGATCTTCAGATAACATGTACATATTTTATGAATTTCTAACTGATTGTTTGAGTATTGTAGAGATAAAAAGTGATAGTTGTGACATAAAACCAACATTCCAATTGTTTATGTCAAGTCAGCAGCTGCATTTAATACCATAAGCCTATAAATAGAAGAATGAGCGTGAAGAAAAAGTTTACATTAATACAATATACAAACAACACACTATTTTCTAAGCTGAATTCTAAAAGGCGACCTAGAAAGCATGCCAAAATCACCAACTAAAGGTGGATATATGCAAGGGTTTTGCACAAAAAACATTTTCATAGAAGAAAATAAGCACAACAGAAGCATAAAGCAAATAAGACAACGGATCAAAAAACACCTTGCAAGACTCGATATGTATCATCCACATGCTATCAAAGATAAAACCATGCCATAGGGGGGGTTTTATTAGTATACCTTTTTAGTGGATGCTAATGTCGAAACGGATGTCGGTTGTCCCAAAGGATGTTTCTCCTTTTTGCCTTTCGGATGAGCTCCCACCAACAAACCATTACCTTAGGTGACCACACCGCCTTCTCATGTGTGGAGGACCTAGTTAGTCCATGCCTGAGACGCCTTCGGGACCCTCTTGCAAAGCCGTGATACGACCTTCTTGAAAAAGGTGATCCAAAACTCTACCGTGATTTCCTTTTGGTTACACCTTGGATATCCACAACCCGATTTATTCGGAGAACAAGAAGGGGTGTTGCACTAGCTAACCTCTTGAAGCAAGAACAAGGAAATGGTAGCAGTAACAACAATGGAGGACAAGAAGAAGCAACAAGCAAAAATGGGAGAGAAGAAGAAGAAGAGAGAGTAAGGGGGAGGGGCCAACTCAAAAATATATCCTTCTCTACCCTCATCTATTTTCAAAAACCCTTAATCAACTTCCCTTGCACGCCTCTACCATTGTCCTATGCTCCCTATCATGCAAATCATCAGTGCATTAAATGCACTAAAAAGACAATGCAGTGGATGTTTGGTCGATCGAACTACATGGTTCAGTCAATCGAAGTCGATTAGAACCTTGCAGTTCAAGTTCAGTTAACCGAACATGAAGTTTCGGTCGATAGAAGTTGCTTCCATTTCTGAAACTAACGTTCGAATTTCGATCTACCAACCTGAAAGGTCTAGTCGACCGAAGCAGCCCCATCCTCTTACTTCATCTAACTTGCATACTGACCCTGCTATTAATAAGTAATAGCCTTTGCACTATTCAATAATGCAAACAAGGTCCCTGTTAAACAATAGTAGCCTTCCATAAACCATAGATCAATGTGTCTAACACATTCAAGCAACCAACTTCACTAATCAACTTTGACGAGGAACACACTAAGAGAAATGGATCACTAATCCGGACATTACTAAGTATGCGTGTGACTTTTTAGGTTCACAACTATGTAGTAATCAAGACATGCCAATTCCTTGATGTCGGTAGATCCCCACCGACCTATTAAAAGGATTTCTCTAAGTACTTAGAGCACCTCGAAAGATCCTGAGTATCCTCTGTTGTTGTACTTTTTGTACATCAGTTTTAATGATGAAAAACATCTATTGGTTTAACCCCTAAGTCATGAGTCAAGTATATGGTTTTCAACATATATCAATTTCAATATCAAGTATCACTTTGTGAAAATGAAAATCAAATAAATTTCAAGTATCAAGATTTCAAAACCTTGTTTTGACTAAGTCTGGAAGATTAAAACCTTATAAGGAGACATATAAGAAAATGTTTTCATTTTGGAAAACAATCTCTCAGTATTTCAATAGCTAACATTCATTGACATTGAAACGATTTTTAATGAATTTTTCATTAAATAGAAAGTATATATTTTGGAGGTGGTAAAATTACAAAATCCTAAATTTGTGTTAGAACCCAAATTCTACTTTCTTACAGTTATGGATTTTGATTTTCTAGATATTTTTATTGAATCCAAATTGGGGGGTACTTTGTTATTTTCATTTATGTATTAAAGTAAATGGAAGGTAAAATATAAATAAAAGAAATATAAATATGCTGTGATGTAAACATGCTGTAGATTGTGCTTTCAAGCAAATCATTTTGAAATCTGTCATGTTTCTATGCACGTTTTGAAACCCCTTTGAAAAGTTTTTCAATGATTTCTGTATATGCTATTTCGAAATATCTTTGCAATGCATGTATTTTCAAACCAGGTTTTGAACTATGTTTTGAAACCTATATGTTATGTTTCGAAACTTATATTTCATGTTTCGAAACCTATTTGAGTTTAAGCAGCATTTTCAAAACCAATGATAAGTATGTTTCGAAACCCATGATAAGTATGTTTTGAAACCTAAGTTTCTGTTAAGCAGAGCAGTTTAAAAATCCGAGACACATTTGTTTTGAATCAAGTTTTTGAAGTATGTTTTGAAACCTCCATTCTATGTTTCGAAACCTCTGACATTCTGTCAGTAGATTATTTAAAACCAAGATGATTTTGCTTTTCATTTCTGTATTTATCAAAATGCTTCTCTATCATTTGTTTAATGCATTCTCCATGCTAATGAGATTCAAATTCAAATTTAAAAGTGGAGACCATTATTTAATCCTAATGCCCATAAGATTCTTTAGAATCTGTCTCCCATTATATGTTGTCTCGAAGTGCTTGTCCACTTGTAAAAAGCTGTATGTTTCGAAGCCTGTTGTCTATGTTTCAAAACCTTAGTGTATTTCTATGATGTTTCGAAACTTATTAAGTATGTTTCGAAACTTACTTTTTGGTCTTGTCTCTAACGACTATAAAATGGTTAGATTTCTATCTCTTGATATAAATAGTTGGTATTTGAAGATCAGAAGTGATTGATGAAGTAAGAACAAGACACAACAAGAGACACATACTCAAACACAAGTGAGCTAAATCCTTCTTGACAAAGCTTTCAAAGAAGATCCATTCATTCATACCTAGATGTCTATTGTGGTGTGAAAAAGGAGAAGCAAGCTGAAATCCAAAGTCTCATCCTTCCAACTCTCCTCACCTCAAGTTAAGAGGTTTATTCAACCATTTGGTAAGACATTTATTGCTCATTGGGTTGTCAAAAGATAAAAAATTATTTATGTTGTAAGGTTTGAGTTTAGCTTAAAACTCATTGTGGTGTAAAGGTTTGAGTTGAACCTAAAACTCATTGTGTTAAAGGTTCGAGTTTAGCCTTAAAACTCATTTGGTGTAAGGTTTGAGTTAAGCCCGTAAAAACTCACTTGGTGTTGGGTTTGAGTTGAGCCCGTAAAAACTCATTGTGTAAGGTTTTAGGGTGAACTGCGGTAAAACCCTTGTTGTGGTTGGTCACTAGTAAAAGTGATTGGTATTGAAAATCCTTCAAGTAGGTAAGCTTGAAGATAGTGGATTAGGAGGGATGCCGAGCCACTATATATCTTGTGTGCAAATGTTCTTTAACTTTCGCTCATCATTATGGCCTATTGCACATGCTTTCATAAGTTTTATTATCAAAGTTTAAAACAAAGTTTTTCTTGAGCTTAATCGTATACATACATACAAACATATCTTTAATATACAACACCTTTGGCATACTCTTAATTACATAAATCATCTTTTCCAGAGGTCGTTATTTTGAACTACAAGGTAAAAGATTTCGAATCAAGCAAAACATTAAAGTAGATTTCAAAACATACATTTCATATTTCAAAACTTGCAAAACAGAAATGTTTATTTCGAAACACATAGAGTAGGTTTCGAAATCTACTAGAACAGAAAGTTTTATTTCAAAACATAACCCCTATATTTTGAAACCATGTTTTTTGCCATTAATCAAAGTTTTAAATTATCAAAAATTTATACAAATCCCAATTCACCCCCTCTTGGGATATATTTTCCATCATTAGGAACCAACATCCTCTAGCTAGGACTGAGGACGATCCTAATGGTAATATAGTCTAACTTCATATGAACCTATTAAGCCTCCTCGATTACCATGTATTATAGTCCTTCCATTAACCGAGTGAGAGTCATGGACTGATTAAACTCACATGACTCGATAACTGGGTATCATCTAAATAGATGTGATTGAGGTAGCATGTCAGAGTCAATTCGACATTGGAACTCTTTTCAATCTCCTGCTCACCCTGGCTAGGGAGTTTCCAATCACCACTAACACAAATCATGTAGGACGTATGACTCTATCCTATGAAGGTTAATAGATCCCATTAGTGAACATCTGTCTCCACACACCGCTGCATAGAGAGCATTCCAGCCACTTACACCGGATAGTTCTGCTCAATGGTAAATCCCTGACATTAGTGCACAAGATACTATGTTACCTCTGGTCTAAGGATCAAATATGATAGATTGATATCTTACTCTTGTGATTATGGTTTTGATGATGAAAAATATTTCAAGCATAGTATTCTAAACATATCAAAATCAATTTCATTTTAATTCTTAGTTTATGAATATCAACATTAAATTCAAAGCATATGTGATTTATTGAATTCTTTAGTTCATGTCTATCAAAATGAATTTCCAAGAAATAATCATTTCTATTCAAAAGAAATCATCTTTGGAAGCATTCTAGCCTATTTGTCGATAACATTGGAAATATGCTTGAAACTATTGACAATCCTCTAGCATTCTGTTGACAGTCAGAAAGCATGTTTTGATAATGTCTTGAAACTGTTGACAATTTGGCAAGCATCTGTCGACAACTTATGTGTATCTGTCGACTAAATCTTTGTTTTTAAATTAAAATTGTTGACTAACCCTTATTTTTTGTCAATAGTTTGTCACAAAATCTCATAACGGCTAGTTTTTGGATCATTTAATGCACACCAACTACCAAGCAACAGTCTGATTTTTGGAAGCATCCACCATCAACTATAAATAGGTGGTTGAAGGATCATTCAAACTTTCTTAGATCATTCAATACTCAACTACCAAGTGTTCAAAACGTTACTGAGCTTTAAATTCTATGTTCTCTCGTATTAAATTGTAAAGGCTGTGCTTTTTCTTATGTTTATCTTCATTCAAGCTTTGTATTTTAATTGAGAGAACTTGTAACTAAGAGGTCAAACTCTTATAACTTTCTTTTTACTGTTGTGTTAATTTTTTCAACCTTGTAGAACTTGAGGGCCTATCTATTTGATAGGAGGTTATATTTTCCTAGTCTTTGGACTAGAGGACCTACTTGGTTTAAGCAGGGGTCTTAATGAGTTGAGTTTAAAATCTTTAGTGAGGAGTTAAGGTAGTGGACTAGGTTTGGATAAGTCGAACCACTAAAAATCTTAGTGTTTTTGTGTGCTTGTGTTATTTAATTTCCTTTATAACACCTGTCTATTCTTCACTTGTTTCTCATATTAATCTTTCATTAGAAAATATTTTACATTATTTAAAGTTTTGAAAGTTAATTTTTAAAAATAACCAATTCACCCCCTCTTGGTGTGTGCCCTATGTAACACCCTAAATTTTCCCCGCGTATTATAACTTAGGATTTCAGGAATTTCTTTTTTTTTCTTCACACTACAACCACTGATATACATACAATTCCCAAAAATCCTATTTTCACATTCTCAGCTTATCAAACCCGAAAATCATATAGCTAAGACAGGTGATATCATTACGAATGCGGAAGCTAGATTGAACCTAATATGGTACATAACCATAACGATTTATTTATCATATGAGAAATCGTTCAAGACGTTTACAAAACGTATTACATAGATATCATCTCTCAAAAGTGAAGCAAATGTTTCAAACATAACCGAAAGCATACTAAGGTTCGCATAGGTTTCGTACATAATTTAAGATATGCTAAACATGCTACACATGGCGAAATGAGCTTATTGTTCAACTATCGCATTTCTTTTAGAGCCGCTTGTCGAATCTAGAACGTTTGAATATTCTAGGGACACAGTCAAATTAGAAGATGAATCTTCTAGTGAGAGATCCAAAACAGTTTATATAAATACATGAACAGGTATAAAACGTATGAGGAAACAATGACAACTACTCCAAGTGTAATACCTCATATTTTCGTAATATTGCTACGTATTTTAAGTGAGTTTAAAATATCGAAAATGTTGGAAATGTATGCCCTAAAGACACGTTTTGTTTAATTTATGGTAATGATGTTTCTTTTAGTCAGTTTATGGCACATATATTATTTGCATTTAATTGTTGGAAAAATGTCCATGCTATTAAGTAAGTGATTCATGTGATGGGTCATTCTTCACAGTTAGGCATGAATCATGGGTACTTAATAAGCAAGAAAATATTACTCTTGATCTTTTGATAGAATTGGGCATTCTATCATGATAAGATCATTGTGCAATAGATCCTAATGGAGGATGGCTTGCCTTAGCTAGTAAACAATCCGTTTACTCTAATTGTACAAGCGCATTTGGAATGCGTAGAGTGGACCTGTGATAGAAGCTAATGACAAAGTACTAATTATCATGGAGCTAGTCTATCACTGCTACTACGTGGACGAGTACTCTAATACTTGAGTATTAGTTGGTGGTCTAGTGAATCTAGAGCTATATTCTTAGATTCACTGTAGGTGAGGTCTATCAAAGATCAATAACCTTGTGAGTTGGGAGTATGGTTTCTAATTAGCTAAGACAGACTAATACAAGATAGTTTCTGTGATTCACCCCCTTGTGATTGTCCAAGAATAATCAAATAATCCAGGGCCCTGGGAACGTGACTTAAGAGTGTGTGCTTCTGGGTAACTCCCAGTGATAAGCAAGTACATTCGAGTAGTCACAGATTATTGGACTAGTGATCTAAGGATGGTAGAAATCATTTAGAGAGGTGTTAGTACATTATTCCTTTCTAAATGATGGGCGTTACGCAGAGGGGTATTTTCGTCATTATACTAGTAGGTCAAAGACATTGCACATGCAAAATTATTCGTGGGGTCAGTGTTACCATATAGTGATAGTTGGAACACTTAGAATGACAAAATATAGCTACTGGGTAGCAGGGGTATTTTGGTCATTTTAGTAGCCATGAATAAATTTGTCTTTTGGTCCCCGGGGTAGCTCGATATAACTCATGTATTATTTAATACATTTGGCTTGTTGGGTGAATTACATTGAGAGAGAATTATTTTATTCAGAATGACCCATAATTAATTGGGCTAGAATAAAATAATAGTTCATTGATTTTTTAATTAATTAATTGGGCTAACCCAAATTAGAAAATTAATTAAATGAACTTGGCCCACTAGGGTTTGGCCCACTAGGGTTTTATCCCTAGGGTTCTCCCTCTATATAATCTCTCCTTGGTTGTTTTTCACAAAAGGTTTTTTGCTTTTCTTCACCAAAAGAGAGGCCAAGAGTTCTTGAGTCATACCTTGGAAGATCAAGAGAACATTCAAGTTCTGATGCGAAGGAGCCGAAGGATTGCAGGACAGCCGTCATCTCCACCATGCGAAGAAGCTCCCGCCCTTCCTCCTTCTGTCGCTTCATTCCGTCCGGTGATCCGAAGGAAAAATAAGTTTCCTAGATTCTAATCAATACGAGGAAAGTTTTTTTTTAAAAAAAAAATAAAAAAAAACGCTTCCGTTGCATGCTATGTATCCTCAGGATGGTCCTTCAGAAAAAGTGGCTTGATAGCAAAATAAATCACCGAATCAATGGAAGGGAGTACCCTAGGATGTAAATATTTGAGGAAATAGGACATTTCAAAGGGTTACGAAGGTCTTGAGGGAGAAGCTCAGTTTCTAAGTGAGGGGCAAAATCATAAATATTGAAGTTAAGGTAAAAGTGTAATTTACCTAAAAATCAGGGATATTAGCATAATTAATCCTTTCTGTAGGGGCATAAGTGCAATTAAAAAATGGCTTGGGGACCAAGTTGAAAAGGGTCTAAGTGTAATTACTCGAAAAATTTGAGCCAAAATGTTGTTCTTGGAACTTTAAGACTAGATCAATAAGGTAACGAATTGAACTAGCTAACCATTGAGAGTCATGATTGCGGATTCCAAACTTATTCCAATATAGTTAAGTTATGATTGTGGATCTCAAATAACATTCCATTCCACCTTTGGATCATTTTGAAATCCAAGCCTTTGTTTTTGCTTAGCCTCCAAGTTTGGGACATGTGGCAAGCACTCATTTGGCCACTTGGAGATAGGAGATGAAACCTCATAATGACTTTAAGGATAAAATTTGATTTGAATAAGATTTGGTAATATTTGATATGATTACTACATAATCCTAGCACTATAAATAGCATGTTCATGGCTAAGGGTTTTTTCATTCAAAGTTATGATGAATTTGTGCTGGATAAGAGTGATTCGAGCTCAGTGGATAGAGGACTTTTGTTCGTAGAAAAGAAGAAGCACTTAGGCAGCTTGTAAGGAGCTGGTTTGGTTAAAAGACTCGAGGATTTGCATGAATTTTGAGGAATCTTGAATTAAGTTCAAGGTGAGACTCCGATACTCAAACTTTTATTTTTGTGTAAAGCTCCTACTATATGAAACGTATTGTGTAACGTTCCTGTACACAAAATCTTATTATTCTCTTATGTGAAATTATGTTGCATATATGAAATGTGTTTCCTTGGAAAATATATGCCGTTAGTTTTCAACTGTTGCATTTATAAAATTTGTGTGGTCATACTGTTGTACCTATCTGTTGTTGTTCGAGGGCAAAAATGGGGATATCCCTCGAGAGGTGCTATACGTGCATCGTCGATAAAGCTCTCGTGGGGAAAAATCGTGAGTCTATGGGACAACGGATGCGGTGTTTGCATGAGTTCTATTAGGTCGGGCCAATGTGACATGGTTAGGGACCTCCCGAGAAGCGCTGTGCATGCGCCATTGAGAAAGCTCTCGTTGGAGGAGGCTAACATATTCACGAGGCACTTCGAAATAGTCCTCGTTGTTTCCTCATACGTTTTATACCTGTTCATGTATCAATATAAATTGTTTTGGAGTTCTCATTAGAAGGTTCATCTTCTAATTGGACTATGTCTTTGGAATATTTAAACATTCTAAGTTCGACAAATAACTCTAAGGGAAAAGAGATAGCTGAAGAATAAGCTCGTTTTGCTGTTTGTAGTATGTTTTAGCATATCTTTAAGTATGTATGAGAAATTCAGTTGATGCAAACCTTAGTATATTTTGGTTATGCTTGAGAAGATCGATTATTGCTTCCGAGAGATGATATCCATGTAATTTATTTTGTAGACATCTTGAATAGTTTCTTATATGATAAATAAAGCAATATGGTTGTGTACCATATTAGGTTTGATCTAGTTTTCGTATTCGTAATTATATCACCTATCTTAACTATTTGTTTATTGGGCTTTCTAGGCTGTGAAAGTGAGATTGAGATTTTTAGGAATCATATGTTGTGTATTAGTGGATGTGGTGTGAAAAAAAAAAAAGAAATTCTTGAAATCCTAAGTTATAATACGCTCGAAAAATTTAGGGTGTTACACAACGTGCCTTGTGAATAAGTTAGTCTCCTCCAATGACGCATGCATAGCGTCTCTCGGGAGGTCCCTAACCATGTCACATTGGCTAAACCTTATAGAACTCATGTAAACACCATATCCTTTATCCCTTAGACTCACGGTCTTCCCCACCAGAGCTTTCTCGATGGTGCGCACATAGCTCCTCTCGGAAGATATCCAGATTTTTGCCTTCAGGCAACAACAGATAGGTATAACAATATGTCTATACAAATTTTATAAATGCAACAGTTGAAAGCCAACAACATATATTTTCAGGAAAACACATTACATATATGCAATATGATTTCATGCAAGAGAACAACAGGAGTTTGTATACATGAATTTTACAAAACACGCTTCATGCAATAGAAGTCTAACATAAGAGAAGAAAAAATTCTTGAATGTTTATCTCTGAAAGTTACGGTTTCACAACAAACGGTTTAGGTTTCTGCAGAAAATACGAGTTTCGGTAAAGCTAACCTCCAATATTTTTACATTGGGTTGAAGGGCATTTAATGAGGAGTAAAGCTGGAAAATTTCAAGGCAAGAGGGCCCCACACCCGCCCTGGGAAGCTGGCCTACGCGCCTTCACGTGCAACCCCTTCCCGGTGCGTGTATTACTTGTGACGCCCTTATATTTCGAACAAATTCGTCTCCTTTTGGTTTTTGGGCCATAACTCCCTTGTTTTATCTCCGATTTGACTCCCGTTTGAACTTATGAGTCCATGTCTTCCCTCTATACAAGAATATAAAAAAAAAAAAAAAAATC
Source organism: Diospyros kaki (assembly GCA_036245055.1). Classification (NCBI taxonomy): domain Eukaryota; kingdom Viridiplantae; phylum Streptophyta; class Magnoliopsida; order Ericales; family Ebenaceae; genus Diospyros; species Diospyros kaki. The sequence goes on from BSEG01000009.1 coordinate 13,029,077, forward strand.
AAACTTACTTTACTGTTTTTCTAACTATTTGGGATGAACTTTGATGAAGACCCAAAACTCTGGCAAGGCCTGTTCTCCTTTGCTTCTCATTCGATTCCTTCCATTCTTTTTGTAGAATTTCCTCCCCTCTCTCAAGAATAAGATCCTCAGCATAGAATCCCTTAGTCCTCAAACTCACTTAGAATGGTTTGTGAACAACCCCATGGCCTTATTTATAGATTTTTTGGGCCAATCACGCGTCGCCATTTGTCCCTAAGCTTTGGACTCCAAAGTGATCCAAAACTAGAATGGATTGTTGTTTAAACTCCAAAATGATTTAAAACTATATTGGTATGAGTTTTGAAATCCAAAGTAATTCAAAGCTGTATTGGAATAAATTTTGAAATCTAAGTGATTTATTTACGATAATACCATAAGCTTCTTCGAAATGCCATTTGGGCTTTATTTCAAGACCTAAACTTTGATATTTTACCACTTGAACCCCTAAGTCTCATGCTTCTCAATTGGCCCAACAAATTTGAAAAAAATATCATTTTCAACCATTTTTGATCGCAATAAAAAATTACACTTAGGCCCTAAATGAGTGTTTCAATCGAAAACCCTTTTGTTTAATCCCGAAACCACTTACGAGTTGTTTCTTATGCAAAATATGAACCTCATCAGGGTCCCGTTGGCTTCTCAGAAGTCCCTATGATCATTCGGCCTTTCAAGCTTACTCACAGCTATCCTAAAAATAGTCTATGATTAGATTTTTCGACGTTATAAATCTCGCCTTGAGACACTTGTTAATGAGATACATTTTCCCTTAGGTATCTAAGCTCCATGGAACTCCCTGTTATTGATTTGGCGATTTATTTTGTTATCAAGCTAATTTTTTGGTATTTTAAACTCACTTAAATTATGTGACAACCTCACAAAAATATAGGTTATTACACCCTATCACTTCATTTCTATTAATTGGTATCAGAGCAGGTTCCCACTATTTTTATTTAGGTTTAATCATCTAGGGTCAAGATCCACACAATGGCACACTTTGTTAGCTCTTCTCATCATGAAGGTCAAACCACTATATATCCACCTATTTTGATGGCACTAAAGGGGCGTTTGGTACGGGAGAAGTTTTTAAATTCATGGGATTCATGATTCTTAGGAATGCTCTTGAAAATCTTTGATTCCCAGGATTTATATAATTCTATGTTTGGTTAGATTTAAATATTCTCAAGAATGTTGAGTATTCTTTTATGAGAGTCTTACATTCCTACGTTTGGTTTAAAAGTAACATTCTTGGGAATTTATGTTCTTTTTTCAAAATTACCCTTATTTAATTTTTTATTTAAAAATGATAAATTTTTTCTACTATATAAAATATTGGGACCCATAATATCTTTAGGAAGTTAAAAAAATATTATTTTTTTACACATTATGTATATATATACATACATAATATATATGTTTGTCTGAATATCTACTTTAATATATATAATATTTTATAATAAATAATATAAATATATTATAATATATTTTTATATTTAATATATAATATATAAATATATATACATATACGTATATATAATATTTTTAATATAAATATATTACATATATATAATATATTTGTATGGAGTTATAAAAGGGTAAGGGGTGTTTTAGTCTTTTTATTTGTTAAAAACATTCCCAAGTCCATGGGAAACTTAGATTCCCAACCCCCCCTTGGAAATCTTTTTGTGGGAAAGTTACTTAAAAATCATTCTTGGGAATCCTATTTTCCAAAATTCTTTTTATAAAAAAATTGTACTAAACATGGGAATACAGATTCCCAATTTAACATTCTTAGGAATCTTAAAATTTCTTCTGTACCAAATACCCCCTAACTTTAATTATTGGAAGGCAAGAATGCATATCTATCTTATGTAGGACACAAGCCTTATGTAAGTTGTTAAGAAAGGATTTACCTTGGTCGATATGGAAAAAATGGTTAGCAGAAGAAAGAATGAATATGGAGACAAACGCAAAGGCGATGAACACCTTCATTTGTGCACTTTTCCCTGAGGAGTTCAACTGGATATCAACATGCAAGACAATCAAAGAGATTTGGGACAAACTAAAGGTAACTCATGGAGGTACAAACTAGGTAAAAGAAACTAAAATTAATTTACTTATTCATGAATATGAGTTATTTTCAATGAAAGAAAATGAATCTATAAAAGATATGTGTACTAGATTTAATGATATTGTTTTTGCTTTAGAAGCTCTAGGAAAAACGTATACTAATGGAGAAAAGGTTCGAAAATTTTTAAGAAGTTTGCCTATGTCATGGGATCCAAAAGTCACAACCATAACGGAGGCTAAAGATCCAGATAAACTTGAGTTTGATAATCTATTAAAATCATTAATTACTCATGAAATTATGATGAAAATAAATGATGTCGTTGAAACAAAGAAAGATAAAAATGTGGTATTCAAGGTTGAAAATGAGGATAAAGATTCACAAGATAGTGAAGATGATGAATTTGCATTGCTTGTTAGAAAATTTATGCAAAAGGGAAGATTTAGTCAAAGAAGAAACTTTAGGAAAGAAAATGATAAAAAAGAAGATAACCCCTCTAATATGATTCTATGCTTTGAGTGTAAAAAACTAGGTCATATGAGGAATGAATGTCCTCAATTGAAAAAGAAGGATTACAAGGAAAAGAAGTTGAAGAAGAAGGCTCTAGCCGTATGGAGTGAAGGAGAATTATCATCAAGTGATGAATCACAAGATGATGAAGTTGCCAATATTTGCTTCATGGCTAATCTTGAAGATGAGGTAACTTCTCAACTCTCTAATTCAGTTTCAGATTTTACATTTGAAGAACTTCATGATGCATTAAATGATTTATTAAGAGAATGTGAACAAATGAATATGAAAAACAATTACTTGAGAAAGAAAATGAGCTTGATAGAAAGTGAGATTAAAATCTTGAAAACTGAAAAAGAAACTTTAGCAAATGAAAGAAATGTTTTAGTTGATGAAAAAGAAAATCTACTTAAGGAAAACAAAGATATGAAAGAATCTTTAGAAAAACTAGTTGAAGGCAAAAAGAAGTTGGAAATGATCTTAGGTCCTCAAAAGAATTTTGGTGATAAACAAGGAATTGGATTTGATCCATTCCATTCAAGTTCAAGCAAAATAGTTTTTATAAAAACTTCTAATAAAAAATTCATTCAAAAGAAATCATTTCATAAACCAAAATTTTCAAATGGAAGGGTTTCATGTCATTATTGTGGTAGAATTGAACACTCAATTAACAAGTGCTTTATAAAGAACAATCCTCATAAATTCAAACAAATTTGGGTTCTAAAGAATGTAGTGTCTACTAACATAAATGGACCAAAAAAGGTTTGGGTACCAAAGGGAGCAACTTGAAGTGTTCCTTTTGTAGGTTGCATTAGCTATTCTTTGCTCAAGGAGAAAATAGTTCCTTGATAGTGGGTGCTCTTATATTTTACTCTTTTAAGAAGTGTTTTCATAATGACAAGTTTTATGCCAAAAGAAAAGTACTTGCTCCTACGTGTCTCAAAAAATCAATTTAAATGATTTCATATGGTATTTACTATGTAGTTTCAAGAAGTGTTTTGTTTCAAATGAAATTCATATATCAAGTCTTAAAGTATCAAAGAGTTTTTCAAAAGAGCATAAATTGTCTTTCAAGAAAGCTTTAAATCATGTTTTAGGAGATTGGAAAAACAAAGCATTATTATTCAAATTATTCTCCAAACCTAAGAAATGATGAATCAAACATTATCAAAGAAACATGAGTCTTCATAAGAATCAAATTAAAAGAAGTATATTAAAAAATATAGTATTTTCCAAAGTTGTCATCAAAGTGCATTTTTTTTGCTAAGGATCTGTCGATTAATAGTGTTTTTATATTTTGTTTTTGTCGGTAGAAAACATTGTTTTTGTCGACTAACAGTATGTCTTGTTTTCAAATTATTTTCATTCTGTCAACTAAGGTCTTGACTCTGTCAACTAACTTGTGTTACTGTCGACTAAGCCCATTGCTTTGTCGACTAAGCCTATTGCTTTGTTGACTAACAAAATGTTTTTATCAAAACTGTTGACCAGTGGTTCTCATCTGTCGACTATGTTTCAAATTTGTATTGTATATTTGTCGACTAACCAAATTTTCTGTCGATAGTTTGTTTCTTTGAAACATATAACGACTAGTTTTTGGCGCATTAAATGCTTGCCCAACCACTCCAACAGTTCGATTTTTGGAAGTATCCTCCAACAATATATATATGTTATTGAAGAGCATTGAAGGCTTTTCTTTTAGATTATTGATTGCTCAACGACCGTGCATTAAATCCTTCAATTGCGCTTTAATTTTCTGTTCTCTCATTTACTATTGTATTGAGGCTTTATACTTCATCGATTTTATTCATTTCAAGTCTCAAGATTATTTGTAGAGAGAACTTGTAACTAAGAGTATTCAGTCTTAGATTCTCTTATTCATTTTCTTGTATTTTCCTAGTGTAACCTAGAGGACCCATTTGAGTGGGAGACTTGTAATCTTCCTAGTAGCGGACTAGAGGACCTACTTGGATCAAGTAGAGTTTTTTTTTTAGTGGATTGATTTCAAAATCCTTGATGAAAAATAAGGTAGTGGACTGGGTTTGAAAGCCGAACCACTAAAAATCATTGTCTCTTGTGGTTATTTTTTATTTTTGTATTTTCCTTAAACATTGCTCATTGATTATTATTTTAAATTCATCAAGCATCATTATTGATCAAGATTTTATTAAGTAAAATCAAATTTTTAATTTACCCAATTCACCTCCTCTTAAGTTTTGGTGCCATTGCTATACGTTTATATCATGCTCAAGGCACATGATGGGAAATAGAGAGCTATCTTCAAAGGAGGTAATGTACACTATGGGGACAACTCTCAAGGTAAGATTGTAGCTATGGGTTTTATTCAATTTGAAAATTTCATTTTGGAAAATGTGATTTTAGTAGATGTTCTAAAGGATAATTTAATTAGTATTAGTCAACTTTGTGACATGGATTGTAAAGTATGTTTTGATGCTAATTCATATGATGTTATATGTTCAAAATCTAAAGAAGTTAAATTGAAAGGTAAAAGGATAGGCAATGTCTATATTACATACCAAGAGTCTTCTATATCTAATCAAGAAAATTGTCTAGTATCTAATACTCTCCAAAACACATGGTTATGGTATAATAGATTAGCACATGCTAGTATGACCTTAATTCATAAGCTTGTTAAGCATGATCTTGTAAATGGATTACCTAAATTGAAATATGAAAGAGATCATATGTGTAGTGCTCGTATGAAAGGTAGGAAAATAAGTGTATCATTTAAGCAAACTAATGAAGTATTCACATCTAGGCCACTAATGCTTCTTCATATGGATCTATTTGGACCAATGAGAACTTTAAGCTTAGGAAGAAAACAATGTGTTGGTTATTGTAGATGACTACTCTAGGTTCACATGGGTAATTTTTCTAGCATCTAAAAATGAAACTTTTACGTCATTTGAAATATTTTGCAAAAAGGTACAAAAGGAAAAAGGATTTTGTATTTCCAAAATTAGAAGTGATCATGGTGGAGAATTTGAAAATGAATCTTTCAAAAGATTTTGTGAGGATAATGGCATAGATCACACTTTTTCATGTGCAAGAACTCCCCAACAAAATGGGGTGGTAGAAAGGAAAAATTGATCTTTACAAGAAATGGCTAAAACTATGTTTTGTGATAAGAATCTTCTAAAATATTTTTGGGCGAATGTTGTAAATACTGCATGTCATGTTCTTAATAGAGTTTCCACAAGGCCTATTCTGAAGAAAATCCCCTATGAACTATATAAAGGTAGAAAACCAAATGTTAGTCATTTTCATATTTTTGGTAGTACTTGTTATATCATAAACAATGGCAAAGACTGCTTAGGAAAATTTGATGCCAAGAGTGATGAAGGTACATTCTTAAGTTATTCTTCTCAAAGTAAAGGATATAGGGTATTCAATAAACGAACACTTGTTGTGGAAGAAACAATTCAAGTAATAATTGATGATATTAGCGTTGATGTTCCAAAACCTAAAGATGACTTTGAAAATGATCTTAATCAAAATTTTGAAAAATTATCTTTGAATCAAGAAGAACCTAACACTTTAGAAGAGAATCCCTTAAATAAGGAAGAAGATGAATATCATGAAGAAAAAGAATCAACTTTTCCAAGAGAAAGAAATTATGTAAAAGGAAATGAGATCTTAGGAGGTCTATCTAAGGGAATTAGAACTAGATTATCCATGAGAAATGAATGTTAATATGCTTCCTTCTTATCTCAAATCGAACCTAAAAATGTTAAGGAAGTCTTAGAAGATGAAAATTGGCTTATGGTAATGCAAGAAGAGTTAAATCAATTTGAAATATCTAATGTATGGAAATTAGTTCCAAAGCCTAAAGATCATCCAACTATTGAAACAAAATGGGTATTTAGTAATAAAATAGATGAAAATGGTATTATCATAAGAAATAAGACTAGGCTAGTGGCTCAAGGAGAAGAAGGTATAGACTATGATGAAATATATGCCCCCGTTGCTAAACTAGAAGCTATAAAGATGTTAGCTTTTGCATGTTACAAAGATTTCAAACTTTATCAAATGGAAGTTAAAAGTGCTTTCTTAAATGGATAAATAAATTAAGAGGTGTATGTTGAGCAACCCCCTGGCTTTGAAAATCCAAAATATGAAGACTATGTTTTTTCCAAGAGTGCTCCAATTCTCTAATCCTTCAAGCTCTCTCACCTCCAACTCCTCCAATTTTTCAGCATTCCTTCTCTATTTATACTCATTTATATCCTACCTCCATGTTTTCCTCTCCATATTTCATGCCACTCATGTCCACTCAAAAGTTTAGGTCCCATACTCAATACAAAATAATCTCTCAAAATATCAAAGAATTACAATTTAGTGATTTTTGTAAGAAATGGGCTTAATTTAATTAAACTTTTGGGCTAGGCTTCTTAGGTCCAATTGGGCCTAATTCTTCATGAAATAGGCAGCCCAAATAACCCTTAAAAGGCCTCTTAATCCATCTACAAATCAGCCCAACTTGGAGAAAATGGAATTCAAAATTCATAGGTAATGCTGAATTTTTGACAGTTTTGACCTTTTGTCACTCTAACAGCTATAATTTTTTGTAGAAAATTTGGATTTACGCACCGTTTGAAGCATAGAAAAGTAGACATATAGAGATCTCACATATATTTTTTCCAAAATTTTTTGACATTCCAATTGGTACAGATTTTATTTTTAATTAGACCATTGAGTAGCGAAAATCCATAACTTTTGCTCTTCTTTCTCACTTTTCCTTTAAATCCTATCAACATGATAAATTACCTAAATTTAATATAGAAAACATATATAAGCATAAGAACTAAGCATAAAATCAAGTAAGAATGGTATAGAAAATATGTAAAAAATATTAGTATATGAAATACCCCAAACTTGAATTTCTGCTTGTCCTCAAGCAAAAGAAACACAAATGAAAACTTAAACAAAAAATAAAGAGACTTTATTTTATTTAGATTTTTTAAAGGTTTGCCTCAAAGATATCAGCAAATTTATGACTTAAAGAAAATTCTAAATATTACAATAATTTATATTTAAATCATAAATCAATTTATCTTCACAAAGAAATTTTTGGAGTGTGTGTGTATAGCCAATTGTAAATTATTGATGCATTTCAGATGAGTTTATGAAAATAAGTAGCTAGAAAATGACCTCTAGATAGAAAGAATTCAAACTCCATAGGCATACTTTTCATTCCTCTCTCCACTAATGTAGAACAATGCACATTTAAGGATCAATAGGTCTTTATTGGCTTATAATGCTAAGGTTAGGGTGGGGGTTAACAAGAAAAGATACGAATTGCAAAGAAAAAGAAAAAGTTGATGATTTTTTTTTTTTATACTAACCCAAGAGAATCACTCAAAGCTCGTAAAACACTACCACAATTTAATCATATGATGCGTTGTATCCACATGAACAGCAAATTGTTATTTTTTCAATATATGTTTTTTCTTTTTTTTTTTGTTTTTTTTTTCATTGATATTTTTTTCTTTTTTTCTCTTTTTTTTGACTTTTTTTTTTACTATATGCAATCACAATAGAAATAGGAAATGATCACAAAATATCTGCTATTCTTTCACATTTTTTTTCTATTTTCACCGTTCCCCTCAAACTTATTTTTCATTATGTATGTGGGAATGGTAGCTTTCAACTCTGTTTCATTAATTTCAATACCCTTAAACTTATAGCACTTATACTCATGTCTTCTCTCTTTCTCTCATTTTTTTTTTCCACTAACAATTCCTTTTGAAGGGTAGGTTTGGTGTTTAGGCTATAAAAGGTAGGTTAATGTGGTTTACTAAAGAAAAAGGCTCAAATATATACAAGGCTCAAAGGGGTAACTAGGGATAAATACAAAATACATGGTAAGTTTAAAGGCTATTAATTTTGATCCAAAGAATGCTTAAGATTTCGCCTCGAGAGGTAATTAAGCAAGTTTTAGAGTTTGTTGAGATCTATTTAAAGTTACAAAATTTACATAAACCTTCTCTAAGTAGCAAAACAACTCATTACTTAAGGTTATGTGCTCAAATTGTTCCAAAAAATCCAAATGAACAATAAACAAACTCAATCTTTAAGTATAAATTATTATAATGTAGAGGATTTTCCAAAAGTCATAATTTATTTCAATCAAGTTTTATCATAGGCTCTTCAATCATCCAAACAAACAAGCCTCAAAACAAAACAAATATTTTTTTTTACACAATTTTTGATTTTTTTAAGCCATTTTTTTTTAAATTTTCCATCTACCCCCAAACTTAAACTCAATATTGTCCTTAATATTACAAGAGAAATAAAAGATATAAAAAGAAAAAATACTCTCCTGGTTTTATTGCAGTCTTGAAGGAACATGAGTGGTGCTTCAATGCTTCGTTCATTGATGTTCCTACAAAACATAAAAAACCAAATTAAAGAACACATATGAGATTAACAATTGGGGTGATAAAATAAAATAAAATGCAGCAAATGAAAAATAAATGTGGGTTGCCTCCAAAAAGCGTTTGTTTATAGTCTTTAGCTAGACTTGGCAACATGTTGCATTAATCAAGTTTAATGGAAGCTTTGTGTTGCTCAAAACCTCCATTCACGTAAGGCTTCAACTTTTGACCATTAACTTTGAAAGTTCTATCTTCACTTTGTAGCTCCACTGCACCATATGGAAAAATCTTGGTAATGGTAAATGGGCCAGACCATCGAGAGCGAGGCTTTCTTAGAAACAATCAAAGTCGAGAGTTGCAAAGAAGTACTTGTTGCCCTTCTTGAAATTCTCGCCTCACAATATTTTTATCATGCCATTCTTTGGTTTTTTCTTTGTAAATACAGGCATTTTCATATGCATTAAGGCAGAATTCATCCATTTCATTCAATTGCAACAATCTCTTTTCACCCGCAGCTTTCATATCCAAATTCAGCAGCTTCATTGCCTAGTAAGCTCTATACTCTAGTTCCACCGGTAAATGACAAGCCTTACCATAGACTAAACGATATGGGAACATTTCAATTGGTGTTTTGAATGTTGTCCTATATGCCCATAATGCATCATCTAGTTTTTTAGACCAATCTCGCCTTGAAGAATTCACTACTGTTTCCAATATTCGTTTGATTTCTCTATTGAAATTTCCACTTGACTCCTCGTTTAAGGATGATAAGGAGTTCCTACACAATGAGTGACACCATATTTTATTAGTAGACAATCAAGATAATGGTTATAGAAATGCTTACCTCCATCACTAATGAGTGCCCTTAGGATGCCAAAGTGAGTGAAAATATTCTTTCACAGAAAATTGAGTACACTTTTAGCATCATTGGATGGAAGTGCCACTGCCTTAACCCATTTAGATACATAATCCACAGCCACAAGAATATATTGATTTGAAAAAGATGGTGAAATTGGTCTCATGAAATCTATTCCCCATACATCAAACAACTCTACTTCTAAAATATTATTTAATGACATTTCATTTTTACATGAAATATTACAAGTTCTTTGACACCTATCACATGCATTAACAAAGTTTTGAGCATCTTTAAATAATGAAGGCCAATAAAATTCACATTGAAGTACCTTAGCAGCTGTTTTTGAAAAGCCTAGATGTCTACCACATTCTCGAGAGTGACAATGATTTAAAATACTTTCAATCTCATTTTCAGGAATAGATCTCCCAATAAGATGATCTGAACAATATTTATACAAATATGGATCCTCCCAAAAGTAATATTTAATATCAGAAAAGAATTTATTCCTTTGTTGATAAGATAAATGGAAAGGAACAATATTACATGCCAAATAATTCACAAAGTCAGCATACCAGGGAGTATTGGAAGTGTGGATTGCTAATAATTGTTCATCGGGGAAATATCCATTGATAGGAAATGCATATTTCAGTCTAGATAGATAGTCTGCTACCAGATTTTTAGTTCCTTTCTTGTCTTTTATTTCTAAATCAAATTCTTGCAACAAAAGAATCCAACGAATAAGTCTTAGTTTTGCTTTCTTTTTTGCAAGAAGATATTTTATAGTTGAATGGTCTGTATATACTATTGTTTTTTACCCAATAAGATATGATCAAAATTTATCAAAGGCAAAAACAATAGCTAAAAGTTCTTTTTTTGTGGTAGCATAATTTAGCTGTGTATCATTTAATATGCGACTGGCATAATAAATAACATGAAACTTTTTATCTTTTCGTTGTCCCAACACTGCTCATACTGCATAGTCACTTGCATCACACATCAGTTCGAAGGGAAGACTCCAATCAGGTGACATTATAATGGGAGCTGAAATTAGCACATTCTTCAACCTGTCAAAAGCACATAAGCACTCATCAATAAATTTAAAAGGTGTATCCTTCATTAATAAATTACAAAGAGGCTTAGTGATTTTAGAAAAGTCTTTGATGAATCTTCTATAGAATCCAGCATGTCCCAAAAAACTCTTCACTCATTTGATAGAGGTAGGTGGAGGTAATTCCTCAATGATCTCAATTTTTGCTTTATCTACTTCAGTTCCTCTTGCTGAAATTTTATGTCCTAAGACTATTCCTTCTTGTACCATGAAATGACATTTTTTCCAGTTTAGCACCAAATGCAAAACTAAAGAAATATTAGCTAAACAATTATCAAAAGAAGAACCAAACATAGAGAAATCATCCATGAAGACTTCTATAAATTTTTCCACCATATCAGAAAAGATAGCCATCATGCATCGTTATAAGGTTGTGGGTGCATTACACAATCCAAATGGCATTCTTTGATAAGCAAAGGTTCCATATGGACATGTAAATGTGGTTTTCTCTTAATCTTTGGGTGTAATAGGAATTTGATTGTATCCCGAGTATCCATCTAAAAAGCAATAATAAGCATTACCTGCAAGTCTCTCAAGCATTTGGTCAATAAATGGTAGAGAAAAATGATCTTTATGAGTGACAATATTTAATTTGCGATAATTAATACACATACGCCAACCTGTTACTATTCTTGTAGGAATGAGTTCATTTTTGTCATTAGTTATTACTGTCATTCCTCTTTTCTTGGGTACAACTTGCACATGACTTACCCAATTGCTATCAGATATGGGATAAATGATACCAGCATCAAGCAATTTTAAAATTCCAGCCCTTACCACTTCTTTCATGTTTGGATTCAAACAGCATTGGTGCTCAATAGTGGGTTTATGATTTTCCTCCATTAAAATTTTATGCATACATAAAGAAAGGCTAATTCCTTTGATATCAGCAATAGACCATCCTAAAGCTGTAACGTGTCTTCTTAATATATGCAATAATTTTCCTTCCTCTTTATTATTCAATGATGCAGAAATAATTACAGGAAGTGTGGAGGATTCCCCTAAAAATGCGTACCTTAAGTGTGATGGTAGTTGCTTGAGATCAAACTTTGGGGGTTGCTCGATGGATGATACTGATGGGGTTGATCCTTTTCCAAGCTCTTCAAAAATGGTTCTTCTTGATGAACATGATTGGATGACTCTTGTAGATGACTCTGGTGGATCCAATTCTAACAATGTTGCTAATGGTCAATCCAAAAACTGCACATCTTTTCTTAAAGGATCTTTAGGATTTTCATAAATTTCAGCAACACATTCATCAATAATATCAACCTTAAAGCATACATAATTTTCTAAAGGATATTTAGAACTTTGAAAAACATTAAAAATTACCTCATCTTCCCCAACTCTCAAAGTTAGTTTACTTTGTCACACATCAATCAACGCTCTTCTAGTACCAAGGAAAGGACGACCAAGAATGAGAGGTACCTCTCTATCTTCCTCCATATCAAGTACAATAAAATCTACTGGAAAGATGAAATTTTCCACTTTGATAAGAACATCTTCAATGACTCCTAGTGGATATTTCACAGATCTATCTGCCAATTGTAAAGAAACAGTTGTAGGCTTTACTTCACCTAAGCCCAATTTCCTGAAAACAGAGAAAGGCATTAAGTTAATACTTGCACCAAGATCACATAGAGCTTTATTAAATTCAGAATTCTCAATATTGCAAGGTATAGTAAAACTCCATAGATATTTTAACTTTGGAGGTAATTTGTTGTGAATTATAGCATTGCACTCCTTAGTCAACATTATTGTTTCATGGTCATCTAACCTCTTCTTCTTGCATATAATTTGTTTCAAAAACTTGGCATAGCTTGGCATTTGAGCTAATGCTTTTGCAAAAGGAATATTAATGTGAAGCTTTTTAAATACATCAAGAAATTTCAAGAAATTCTTATCTTCATTGTGTTGGCGGAGTCTTTGTGGAAAAGGAATTGGAGGAGCATAAGGTTTGACTGGCTCTCGCTTGTATTCCTCTTGTTTCTTTTCTTCTTCATTGTGTGATTTTTCTTGAGGCTAAGGCGCTGTCTTGGTTGAATTTTCTTCCATGCCTTTTTGTTGTTGCCCCTCTAGCTGTTTACCACTTCTAAGAGTGATGGCTTTCACATGCTCTTTAGGATTTGTTTCAGTGTTGCTTGGTAGTGCACCTTGTGACCTTGTTGCCAATATGTTAGCCAATTGCCCCATTTGTACTTCCAAATTCCTTATAGCAGCTTGTTGATTTTGGAAGTTTATTTTTATCTCTGTCATGAACTCCGTAGTGGCCTTAGTGAGTGTTGCCACCAAATCTTCTAAGGATGTCTTTTTTTCTTGAGGCTGAAATCCAGGTGGAGGTACCCTTACATTATTTTGATTATTACTCCATGAGAAATTTGGGTGATTTCTCCACCTTGGATTGTAATTGTTGGAGTAAGGATTGTTTTGTTGTCGATTGGAATTTAAAATATAGTGAGCTTGCTCTGCACTTGATGTTGCAAAAGGATTGCCAGCTTGACATTCGCTTGTAACATGTTGCCCAGCACACAATTCACAAACTTGCATAATAGAATGAACAACATTAATACTCAACTGATCTAGTCTTTTATAAATAGAGTCTACCTTAGCATTTGAAGCAGTAAATGCTTCAATTTCATGTATCCCAGCTGATCTCTTTGACATAGTTCTTTTTGAAGGCCATTGATTATTATTTGCAACCATTTCTTCTATAAATCATAAGCCTCATAAGTGGATTTGCTCATCAAAGCTCCTCTAGCTGCTACATCAATGGTGATCCTTATCGGATGGCTTAATCCGCTATAAAATTTTTGGACTAATAACCATTTAGGAAGCCCGTGATGTGGACACCTTCTCAACAAGTCTTTAAATCTTTCCCAAGCTTCATACAAAGTTTCCATATCGGCTTGGTTGAAGGTTGTGATGTCATTCCTCATCTTTGCAGTTTTTGCTTGTGGGAAAAATTTAGCTAGGAATTTGCTAGCTAATTCTTCCTAAGTAGTGATGGTACCTGTAGGGAGTGATGTTAGCCAATTCTCTGCTTTATCCCTTAAAGAAAAAGGAAATAACGTTAATCTAATGCCATAATCAGATACGCCATTGTGTTTGAATGTGTCACATATTTCCAAGAAATTTTCAATGTGAACATTTGGATCATCACTGATAATCCACAAAATTGGGCAGAAGTTTGGATCATTTGAATTATTGCTGGCTTGATTTCAAAATTGTTGGCTTGAACGGTTGGTCTTATAATGCTTGAATTTGTGCCATTTATTAATGGAACACCATATTTCCTCAATGTTCTATTCACTGCTTTGTTGTTCATAGTTGCTTGTTGTTCTACTACTCTTCTTTCTCTCCTTAACCCATGAATATTGCGTTCAATTTCAGGGTCAAATGGAGCAAGCTCAAAACTTCTAACACGTCGCATACACAATTAAAGCACAACACTTGGTTTAACAAAAATATAGAAAATAATCACACGTAAGTAATAAGAAGTGAAACAAAAAATTAAATTGAAATCAAATAAAATGGAAGGCAAGAAATAATAATAAAAAAAAATTAAATACCAATGTATAAATTAAAAATTTTAAACGTAATATAAGAAATAAAATAAAATAAAATACAACTAGAATATTTAATTTTAGTAAATAGTGTAGCTAAATTTAAATAATAGTTTTGGATCAAAATGCAATATAATAATAATAATAATAATAACAATAAAACTTGAGCAGAACACAATAACCCAATAATAATAATTAAAATAGAATTATATGCAACCTGTGCAACGTCACAAGGATATAGAATAAATATAGTAACTAAAAGACAAACAACTAGAATAACTTAGATGGCTGTAGTGTGTAATTGTTAACTATGAGGTTTTAGGTTCAAGTTTTCTCTCCAATAATCTCTAAATTGTTTTTTCCACACTTTATTTTAATAAACAAACAAAGTATAATATAATATTAACTATTATAATGACAAAAGAAAAAATTGCAACTAATAGTAAATAAAATAGCTTAACAAAATAAAATAAAAAAATAGATATATTTTTTTTTTTACATTTTTTTTACCTATTATGTGTTATGGTGGGGAAAAGTAAGTGTGCCAATTTCAGTAAGCATACTTGATGGTAGCCAAGATGATGGAGTGGGTTGCTATAATTTTACTTCATAAATATATATATAATTTTTTTTATTTTTTAAAAATAAAATATATAACAATAAAAATGGAAGATGAAATACACAAAACAAAATTATAATAGTAAATTAACTAGAATGAGAATTGAAAAATGGAATCTAAATAGTAACTAATGAAACAAGAAATACTAAAAATACAACATATATACTAACACATACACAAAAGATAAAATATGCAAAATCAAAAGAAAAATTAATACAGAATAAAATAGGTTTAAATTAAAAAATGAGTTATTTGATAGTGATATTATCAACTACTGATCCCCGGTAATGGCGCTAAAAACTTGATGGCGATTTTTCGTAAGTGTACGGATCGCACAAGTAATAGAGTAGTGAGTAGATTATCGTTTCCACGAGTATCGGGTAATAATTACTAAAATTATATTAAATCAAATGTTATTTAAACAATTGATTAAGGGGAATTAATTTAATAAAAGAAATTAATAACACACAAAGTAAATATGGAGAGTTTCAAGATTTCGAGAGCACTAGGGTATTTCAATTTCACTTAATTAATCTAATTTAACTTAAATAGTTGATAATTCAAATTTAATTATTCATGCAATGATAATTAACCACACAAGTCAAATTTTTACTTCCGTTCCAATTATATTCTTGTAGTGTTTATTATCTAGATCAAATTATGGATTTTTTCTTCTGGTCTAAATCTATATCAACATATCAATCAAATATTGGCCAAGTATTTGATAACATTAAGCATAATAATAAACACTTGCATGAATAAAGAAAATCAATCCATAAAAATCAAATTATCATAATTAGACTACATCAAAACACCCTAGTTATAGAGTTTAGTTCATATTACAAATGATGTAATTCATAACAAAACAAATGAATATAAATATAGAATTTAAAGAAAATGGAAGAAAAGAATAAAACTCTTTTGATGTGTAGGATTTCATTCTTAAAAAATGTTGTCACCAATTCTTGAAGAAATCTTCCACCAAGAGTGCTCAAATTCTCCAATCTTTTAAGCTCTCTCACCTCCAACTCCTCCAATTTTTCAACATTCTTTCTCTATTTATACTCTTTTATTTCTTCTTTTCCTTAATTTTCTCCTTAAAATATGGGATATCATACCTCCATGTTTTCCTCTCCATATTTCATGCCACCCATGTCCACTCAAAAGTTTAGGTCCCATACTCAATACAAAATAATCCTTCAAAATATCAAAGAATTATAATTTAAGGATTTTTGTAAGATATGGGCTTAATTTAATTAAACTTTTAGGCTAGACTTCTTAGGTCCAATTGGGCTTAATTCTTCATGAAATAGGTAGCCCAAATAACCCTTAAAAGGCCTTGTAATCCATCTACAAATCAGCCCAACTTAAAGAAAATGGAATTCAAAATTCGTAGGTAATGCTAAATTTTTAACAGCTTTGACCTTCTGTCACTCCAACAGCTATAAGTTTCTATAGAAAATTTAGATTTACGCATCGTTTGAAGCATAGAAAAGTAGACATATAGCGCTTTCACATATATTTTTTTCAAATTTTTTTGACATTTCAATTGGTATAGATTTTATTTTTAATCGGACCTTTGAGTAGCGAAAATCCATAACTTTTGCTCTTCATTCTCATTTTTCCTTCAAATCCTATAAACATGATAAATTACCTAAAATTAATATAGAAAACATATATAAGCATAAGAATTAAACATAAAATCAAGTAAGAATGGTATAGAAAATATGTAGAAAATATTAGTATATCAGTAACACCCCACTTTCTCCAACGTGTTATATCTTAGGATAATTTTGGAATAATAAATTTTTTTTTCTTCAAAACTAATGCTAAACCATATTATTCCTTATATCTATCTCAAAATTTTCATACATTTATCTCAGAAGAGAGTCATCATAAACATCAAATGCAAAAGTTAAGAATTGAACCTAATATTACAATCACCATAGTTCAGATAATACATCATTGTCTTTCAAAATGTTCAGAATGTTAAGTAGCAGAAACTTAAATACATCAATTTCAATATCTTAATCATAGATCATCGTGCACTTGGTAAGTGCTGTCACATGCATTTTCTTTACCTGCTTCTGCTATAACAACATCTAGAATTTTTGAATATTTCACGGGCAAAGTCCAGGTTAGATGATGAATCATCTAAGGGTATAAAAATCATATTTCATGTATGTATGCAAAATGTAAAATGTCATCATTCCTTTTTAGTTTGAGTTGACCGCACCCAACTTCTGCTCCCCATATTTACAGCCTCCTTACCAAGCCGAGGTGTATGGGTGCACTCTTGGTAGAGCAGTGGTGCCAGTCCATAATCTGAAACCCTATGCAATGCATGACCAATAATAACATCGTGTACATATGCACATTTCATCATAACATGTAAATGCAATCTACATGACATATTCACATCAAGGCATGACAACATGATAAAACTATTTACATAAAATCGAATTTTGGGGTCGAACCACTTACTTTCTCAAACTTATCGAGTTATCTTGATATTTGCGTCTTGCCTTGAAATATGTGTCAACCTAAAAAAAGTGCGAATCTCCAAATCCTATAGCCAAATATTCTTTAGATCAATAAATATTCCACCAAATCAACATTTCGAATTTTTCCTATATTTGTCCCTATTTTTCTAATTTTCTTATTTTTCTCTAAAATAATTTAAATTAAATACTTCCACAACATTTTTCTCCAATTTTCCTATGCAAAAATTCATAAGATCACATTCCTGCCTTTATGAAATTTTTTCAGAATTTTTCTCTAATTTATATTATTTTTTCTATTTTCCCTAAACCTTATTTCTCTTAAAATAACAACTCCTCAATATTTTTTTTCCCAATTTTTCTTCACAATAACTCGTAAAAATCTTATTCCTATTTTATTGAATTTTTTCAATTTTTTTTTCATTTTTCTTTCTTTTTTTTTTCTTTTTTCTTTTCTAGAATTCCTTACCTCACACGCCTAGCACATGCGTGCAACCCACGCGTCTTCTCTAGCAAGCGTACTCACTGTTGGCGACTTGCAACGCCTCGTTTTCTCTTGATTTCTTCTTCCTTCCTAATCTCCTCAACTTGCCAAACATGATGGCATGCCTTATACCTCGAAATGACTGGCCAAGCACCCCCAAATGTCTGATTACAGCCTCGACTTCGGTGACTTGGCCAATTTTTCGGTGACCCTCGAAACCCCTCCAAATCACTTCAAAAACCCATGAAATTTTTCAGAAATGATCATTGCACCCTTTGGAATAAAAGCCCTCTAACCATTCCTCTCAATTCTTCCTAAAACCATCGATTTAGAAGCCCAATTTTTTTTTTACAAAACTCGGCCATAACCTGGTTATTTATAGTCGTTCCTAGTAGATTCTTCAACCAATCAAGTCGCCCCACGTCACCAGACCTACTCCTAGGGTCATGATGGCCAGCCCACTTCCCAAATCGGTGATGGGACGCCAAATGGATTGTAGCCGACCCCTTTCTCGATTTTCTTGCATGTTTTCATGTCCAAATTACAGTTTGGTCCTTCCCCTTTCACCTCCTATCACTTTGGCCATTTTCCCTCAAGTCCTTAGGTTTTTTGAAAATTTTTCCTTAGCCCCTTGACTATGAAAGATTACACTTTACCCCAAAATAATTACACTTAAACCCCAAATTTGTATTTAATCACTAATCCTTTTGTTTTTTCCCCGAAACCATTTAAAGGGTTGCTTCTCACATAAAATCGGAGCCCTTCAGGCTTCCATTGACTTCCCGGAAGTCTCTTAAGATAATTCAATTTTTTCAACTCGAAGCTCAACTGTATAAAAAATTGTTTCTGATTTGGTTTCTTTCAATGTAAAAAAGCCTACTTTAAATCACTTGCCATAGATATGCCTTTCTTTTTGGGTGTTTATATCCCAGGTATTTCCCTCCATCGATTCAGCTGACCAAAGTTGACAATTTGTCACTAAATCTTTAAATATGACTATTCTAACATTATGAAATAACGAAATATGTTATATATATATATTATATTCATTTCAAATATAAAGTCTTGTATTTTCCCCTCCTTACAAAAATTTCATCCTCAAAATTTGTTCATTCTACATCCATTCTAACTACTGACTCTTCGAACAAAAATGGAAAGTTACTTCTCATATCCACTTCTCGTTCCCATGTTAACTCCGCGCTTACAGGATTTCACCACAACACTTGAACAAGTGGAATTTACTTGTTCCTTAGAACTTGATCCCTTCGATCTAGAATTTTAACTGGTCTTTCGAGATAGGAAAGATTCTCTTGCACTTCGATGGCTTCTGTTGGCATTACTTGAGATGGATCTAGCTCATGCTTCCGGAGCTGTGACACGTGGAACACATCGTGCAAATTGGATAGAGTCATGGGCAAAGCGAGTCGATAAGCAACAGGCCTGATTCTTTCTATAACGTCGTATGACCCTATATATCCAAGACTCAATTTACCTTTCTTGTAGCTCCGAGTTGTCATCCTTAGAGGAGATAACTCTAAGTACACTTTCTCGCCAACTTGAAACTCTAAATCTCTTTGCTTGACGTCAGCATAAGACTTTTGATGACTTTGAGCCTATTTGATTCGGTCTGTTATGGTCTTTATCTTTTCAGTAGTTATCTAAACTATCTTAGGATTTAATACTTGTCATTCTCCAACTTCAGTCCAACATACTGGGGATCTACACTTGCGTCCATATAATGCTTCATAGGGAGCCATACCAATACTACTGTGATGGTTATTATTATAGGCGAACTCTACTAACGACATGTGCTCTTCCCAACTTTTTGAAAAATCTAGAGCACATACTCTCAACATATCTTCTAAGGTTTGTATGGTCCTTTTTGATTGACCATCCGTTTCGGGATGATAGGCCGTACTTAGCCTAAGCAGAGTGCCTAAGCACTTTTGCAAACCACCCCAAAACCTTGAAGTGAACCTTGGATCACGGTCTGACTGAGACAATGCTTACTGGTACACCATGTAATCTAACAATTTTGTTGACATACTATTGGGCAAGCTTATTTATAGATTGACTTACCTTTATAGCCAAAAAAATGAGCAGACTTGGTTAATTTTTCAACAATCACCATATGGTATCATTTCCCCTAGGGCTTTTTGGTAACCTTGTTATGAAATCCATGGTAATATGTTCCATTTCCATTCTAGAATTTCTACTGATTGCAAACTTCTGCTTGGTCTTTAATGCTCGATTTTTATCCTTTGACATGTATTTGATGTGTGATTTATGCACAATTAATTCGGGTAAGTATACCCTAGTCAAATATGCATATAGTGGTGACAAGAGTGTCTGTAACTCCCTGCTTTTTCGAGCATTAAATAACTTAGGAATTTCGAGAATAATTTTTTTTTAATATAACCCATTTCTCGACAATCCCGTTTTACCTTCCCAGCATACTAAACAAGAATCAATAAGCTAAGACATGTAATCATCATAAATGCAGAAGTAATAATCGAAACTTGATATGGTACATTCACTTTATAACATAACATAAGAATCTGTATCATTACATCATATCTTCAAAAGCCTTAAAACATAAATACATGGAGACACATTTCCCGAGATAACATCTAACACCCTAAGTGCAATCAAATGATACCTCAATATACATAGCCAGTTCACGACTCATCTAAAAACATATATGGCTAGACAAATTACCAGAACCACCTGTTGAATCTGTCGGATACGTCTCCCCATGCCATCATATCTCAACCTGCTCCTTGCCTAAACTGCAAGTCTCAACTGAAATATTGAATGTTCCAGGAGCATAACCCATTAGAAGATGAAACTTCTAGTGAAGGTCCAAAAACATATATATGAATGCAAAATGCAATAACATGAGCAATAGTGTAACTTTCCTAACCCAATGGCCCAGCACAGAATCCTAGGCAAATCCCAAACTTCTGCAGGATAAGCCTAACGTTATTCCATCATCGCCCTTGGGGAATTATGGCTACACTTTGGGGGCGACATCCCATTCTCATGCACAAATATCAATATGACAATAATATCGTGCCATGCAAATATCACGACTTTTCATGCAATATGACAAAATGATTCTAACATTCGTAAATATCATGCATCTATAATAATCATATTATAAATATAAGTTATTAGGAGAAAATTACTCATCTTTGCCTGAAAATTAAGACACCTCGAAAAGCGAGAATCGCCTCGATACGCGTGCCATACCTCGATTTTTGTGCCAACTCTCGAAAGTTGCACCAATCACTTTTCCTCGAGCACATAAATCATGAAAAACATATTTAATCACTAAATATCCCAATATTCCATTTTCTTTCTATTTTCCTTCATTTTTCTTCTTTTTTCCTTCTAAAAATCCCAATAAATACCATCGAAACTATTTTCTCTAATCTATCTTCACAACAATTCATAAAATCCTATGAACTTCAAAGGAAAAATAATGAACTTACCAGGATGTTGCGTTTTCATGTAAAATGAGGCTGTTTGGTGTGAAAATCGAGATATTAGGAAGGCAAACCTCAAAACTTTTTACACGAATCTCGATAAAACATTTTTCTCAATTGTTGAAAATTTTTTGCAGAATTTTTGGATTGCCCACGTGGCCGCACGCTCCCACACACACTAGGGTGAGTGGTAGCGCGTGAAGGACCGCGCGTGTCGGCCACACGCCAGTCATCTTTTCCGGCGACGGCCTTGTCAGCATTATGGGATCTCTCCACTAGCTTCTTCCCCTTCTTCATTCGATCCATTTGGCATGCTTTAGGGGCTGGAAGGAGCTTGGGAAAGGCCTTAACGGACTGGCCAAAGCTTCGACTTGGCCGTTCGCTTCCAACTTCGACGAAGCCCGAGTACCCTCTCAAACCATAACCAAAACACTTATAACTCTCCATAATTCAACCTCAGGGCATGAGAAACAAAAGCCCCTTGTTTTGGAGCTTCAATTCGTTCGATTTCGAGGCTGATTTGAAGCCTCCATCCTTCCCATTTTTTGCCTTCACGAACGCTTATTTATAGGAAAAATCGAGCTTCCAAAAGCTCTTGCTCGGCCAACCCATTGCCTTAGGAGCATTTAACCACCCTAGATCGACCTGAAATCACCCTCACCCAACCGCAAAAGCGAGTGGCAGGTGTGCGACAAATTGGCCAACTTTTGATCATTTTTCTTTTACTTTTCTGGCCAACCCAGTGGCCGTTGTTGGCTAAGGCTTTTATCAAAAGGCATCCCCAAGAAATCCTCATGGGTTTCCTATGGCTGATTTCTGTGATTGGAAGGTTCATCGGCCATGGATGCTTTGGAGTTTCTTAAAATTGCACTTAACCCCTCAAACTTTGGCTTTCTCACTTTGGCCCATTTTTACAAAGCTCCTCAACTTTTCATAATTGTATTTAAGACCCTCAAGTCCTAAAACATCCATTTCATTTCCGAAGATTTCTAAAAAATATCATTTCGACTTCCCTCTCGCAATTTCGAAAAATTGTAATTAGGCCCGAATGTTTGTTTTGGCTGTAAACCCTTTCATTTCTTCCTGAAATCGCTGAAGGGTTGTTTCTTATGAAAAATCGAAGCCCTCTCAAGCTTCGATTGACTTCCTGAAAGTCGTCTATAACAATTCAGTTTTACAGCCTAAATGACAACTGCATTTTAGTTGTATCGAAAATCATTTCTGATCTCATTTCTTTTGATGCCATAAACCATGCCTCGAAATACTCATCATGGTCATATCATTTTCTTTTAGCATCTCGGCTCCAGGGCACTCCCTGCAGTCAATTCGGTCAATTTTTTAGGCTTTTCAGATACTAATCTTCCCCAATTTTTTTTTTCTAATAAAATACTTATTTTCAAATAATCCTAATTTCTTGGGTATTACAATGTCGATCCCACGAGAACTAGATCATAATACCAAAATAATTTTAATTTAGCCTAAGTTGAACTAATTAATTAATCGGATGAATAAAAATAAAAATAAAAATAAATGAAAACTGAATTCTTTGTGAGAAAAATTAATTAATGAATGCACTAGGGTTTATATTTCATTTAATCTAGGTTATGTAATTATCTATTCAATCCGATTCAAAACAAAAAATACTCTTACAATATTTTTTAATTATTTGCATGTGATGATGGATTTCCTTCAATTAATTAATAAGTTTTCTCAAGTCATATTAATCATTTATTAATTCAATTTCACTGTCAGATTTCTGAGTAGATATCAACAAAATAAATAAGCATTAAGTTCTTTGGAAACCTCTAATCGCGGACGGGGATTTGACTCACTAAACTTCCTTGATTCCCACACATGAGCTAATCATCTTTCGATCTCATAGTCAATGACGTGATTTATATTGCCTATGGATCTAATTTATAACAATCTTTTAGTTAGTCATGCATAAATCATTAAATCATTAAAAGGTGGCCAATCTTTTAAAACATTAAGCACAATAATATAAAATTCTCACACAAATAATAATCGAGTTTTGAATCAAACTAAACAAATAACCACATAATCTCAAAATTAAAATCCATCTAATCCTTAGTTAAAATAAATTAACTAGACATTACTAAAATAAAAATAAAACAAAAATTAAATGAAGAAAATGAGAGGCTCCCTGCCCAATCTGAATCAGATATAGGTCACAATTGCTGGCTTCAATTCTTTTCTATCCGCGACTTCAATTCCTTCCTCGTCACTGTGCGCCTTCTTCTCTTCAATTTCTTTCTCTGTGCGCTTCCTTTTCTTCAATTCCTTCGCTGTATGTAGTCTAGTGCCTTTTTCCATTCCTTGGCCTCCCTTTTCACATATTATTATATATATATATATGTATGACATGGGCCGCCTAGCCAAGTCCAATTCATGCCATTGCCATTTAATAAATAAATATATATAATAGTTATCTTATTATAATATAATATATATAAATAATATAAGATAAAATATAATATATATATAAATATTATAATTTAATATATAATATAATAAAATATATATGATATTTAATATACTATTAAATATAATAACTTTAATTATATTATAATATTAATTATTTAAAATATTCATTTATTTATTTTATATTATAATATTAATTTTGATATTAATTTTAAAAATAACTTTATAATATATATTTTTTTCTTTTTACGTCCAAATCTTCCAATTTATTTTCTTTGCTGATTCCTACAAAACAAGATTAAAATATTATAAAATCCATATAAACACACATTTTAGCACAAGGTTAAGATAAAAATTAGATAAAAATATGTAAATAATTAAGCTCTATCAAATATCCCCACACTTAACCTTTTACTTATCCTGAAGTAGAGAAAAGAAAGAATTAAAAAATAAAAATTTCATTTTCATGCTAGGCCAAAATCAAGAATTCTAACAATATATCAACGCATAATTAATCTCAAAATTAGTTATCCTCCATACTATCATTTCAACTCTAAATCCAAAAGCATTAATTGAAAGAATTTGTCATTCAAAATCATCAGTTTTGATGCTATGCATACTTCAAAATTAATTCATAAAACATTGCAACTAACACAATTAAATCATGTAATAGTTTTCTTGTAATAATTTCTCTTCACTACTACAAACATAAGGAATAACAGGGATGATTTTTTTTTAATCATTCTTTTTTAAGCATTACTTGGCTTTTGACGCGAATGTCGACATTTTGTGATGAAGACACTGGGTTACTTCCCTAAATAATTGCTTAGAATGCATTTGTATACTCATGTTTTAAACTACCGTTTGACGTGAAGGATGATGCAAGAGTATATTGTCAACCCCCAGTTACTACTAAGCAACTCAAAATATAGGAGTAGATAAATAGCAATAACAATTTTTTTTTTGTTTTGCTCTTTTTTTTTTTTTTTTTCATCATCCCATTTTACTTCAACTCTGTTTAGGCCTAGTTTCGAGAAATAATCACAATATTATTCTCACATAATTAATCATGCATAATCACTAAATCTCATGAATTTTATCAAGAAGCATATATTTCAACAATCATGATAATCCAACATAATTAATTCTTTTTCCTTAACACTGTTAAACTTAGAATCAATAATCAAATAGAACAATTCCCAATTTTGAATTAACTATGCATAGAACCAAAGTATATAGGAAACATGAAATCGGCCTAAACATGAAAATAAAACATTTTTCTAAAGAAAATCATCATTCATGCACATTATATATTTCTTCTTCTTCTTTTTTTTTTTGGCAATAAAAAAAATTTGAGAATTATTGAATTTCCAACCCCCACACTTAAATTAAACATTGTCCCCATTGTTTAAAAATTAGAAAAGAGGAAAAGAAAAGCAATACTCTCCTGATGTAGACCTTCTTGAAATGCTTGAAGATTTTGAAACTTATTGTTTGGAATTTGAAGGGCTGGATTCGGCGTTCAACAAGTCCTACAAAAAAAAAAAAATGAAATAAGAAAGCAATCCAAGGCATTCTAAAATTGAAGAAAAATAAAAAGAAAGAAAAATGGTATTTCCAATGGGTTGCCTCTCATTAAGCGCTTCTTTATAGTTATTACCTTGACTAAGTTGTCATTCTCAAGGATCCTTCAAGTGAGTGGTGGATTTGGAGAAAGATATATGTCCACTATCGACATAAGGCTTCAATCATTGCCCATTAATTTTGAAAGTT
Source organism: Diospyros kaki (assembly GCA_036245055.1). Taxonomy (NCBI): domain Eukaryota; kingdom Viridiplantae; phylum Streptophyta; class Magnoliopsida; order Ericales; family Ebenaceae; genus Diospyros; species Diospyros kaki. The sequence continues at coordinate 13,054,926 of BSEG01000009.1, forward strand.
CCCTTAGTTTCATGAGAGACTTCAATTGCACCATAAGGGAAAACTTGAGTTACTGTGTATGGACCACTCTATCTTGACCTTAGCTTGCTTGGAAAAAACTTCAATCTAGAATTATGGAGAAGAACCTTCTCTCAAACTTTGAACTCTTTCTTTTTAATCTGAGCATCATGCCATGCCTTGGTGCTTTCTTAATAAAGCCTAGAATTTTCATAAGCTTCATGCCACCATTCTTCAAGCTCATTCAATGTCATCTTTCATGGTGCACCTGCGGCTTGCAAATCAAAGTTAAGCAATTTGATAGCCCAATATGCTTTATGTTCTAATTCAACAGGAAGGTGACAAGTTTTACCAAAAACTAGTCAATAAGGAGACATTCTAATAGGTGTTTTGAAAGCTGTCATGTAAGCCCAAAGTGCATCATCTAATTTTAAAGTCCAATCCTTTCTAGACAAGCTCACAGTCTTTTCCAAAATATTTTTCAATTCCCTATATGAAATTTCCACTTGTCCACTAGTTTGAGGATGATAAGGGGTACCCATCTTATAGGTAACACCATATTTAGCTAATAAATTTTCAAATTGTTTATTGCAAAAATGTGTACCTTTATCACTAACGATAGCTCTAGGAGTACCAAATCTAGTGAAAATATTTTTCTTCAAAAATTTTATGACAACCCTTGCATCATTAGTGGGACATGCACTGGTTTCCATCCATTTACTCACATAATCAACGGCAACAAGTATATACTAATTATTGAAAGATTTGGGAAAAGGACCCATGAAATCAATGTCCTAAACATAAAAAATATCACAAATAAGAATATTGTTGAGGGTTATCTCATTTTTCCTTGAGATATTAACTGTCCGTTGGCATCGATCACAAGCACTTACATAGGCATAAGCGTCCTTAAATAAGGTAGGCTAATAAAAGCCACTTTGCAAAACCTTGGCTGCTGTCTTAGAAGGTCCATGATGTCCACCCATTTCTTTGTCATGACAAAAACTGAGTATGCTATGCATTTCCTCCTGTGGTGCACATCTCCTCACCATGCCATCTCCACAAATCTTGTATAGGTATGGTTCTTCCCAAAGATAGTACCTTACATCTGATAAAAACTTATTCTTTTGATGAAATGACATGTCAGGGGCCAACTCATTACCTACAAGAAAATTAGCAAAATTAGCATACCAAGGTTCATCATTATCTCGCACAAAGCATAATTTTTCATCAAGGAATTCATTATGCAAAGATTGTTTAGCCATGTTTTCCACATGCTCCCCATATAATCTTGACAAGTGATCAGCCACCAAGTTTTCAATGCCTTTCTTATCCTTAATTTCTAGGTTAAATTCTTGTAGCAATAAAATCCATCTTAACAACCTAGGTTAAACATCTTTTTAAGCAAGTAAATACTTTAATACAGAATGGTCAGTATAGACAATTACTTTAGACAATATCAAATAAGGTTTAAATTTTTCAATAGCAAATATTACAGCAAGTAGTTCCTTTTCAGTTGTTGAATAATTTTTTTGTGCATCATTCATAGTTCTACTTGCGTAATAAATGGTATGAAATTTCTTATCTATTCTTAGTCCTAAAACTGCACCTAAAGTATCATCACTTTCATCACACATGATTTCAAAATGCAAATTCCACATGAGGGCTGAAATGATGGAGCTTGGATCAATTTCTCTTTCAAACAATTAAATGCATGTATATAATTATCAGTGATTTGAAAAGGTGCATCTTTTACTAGAAGATTAGTTAAAGGCTTGGTAATTTTAGAGAAGTACTTAATGAATCTCCCATAAAAACCTACATGTCCCAAAAAACCTCTAACTTTTTTTATGGATTTAGGAAGAGGAAGTTTTTCAATTAATTCAATTTTAGCTGGATCCACTTCAATGCCTTTAGATGACACTTTGTGGCCCAAAACAATCCCTTCTCTAACCATAAAGTGACACTTTTCCCAATTAAGAACAAGGTTAGATTCCTCACATCTTTTGAGCACTAAAGACAAATTATGCAAGCATGCATCGAATGAAGATCCAAAAATAGAGAAATCATCCATAAAAATTTCCATAAAATCATCAATGAAGTCTGAAAAGAGAGAGATCATGCACATTTGAAATGTTGCAGGAACATTACACAAACCAAAGGGCATTCTCCTAAATTTAAATGTTCCATATGGGCATGTAAAAGTAGTTTTCTCTTGGTCTTTAAGAGCAATAGGAATTTGGTGATAACCAGAACAACCATCGAGAAAACAATAAAATTCTTGGCCCGCAAGTTTTTCAATCATTTGATCAATGAAGGGGAGGGAAAAGTGATATTTTCTAGTAACATCATTTAATTTCCTATAATCAATACACACTCTCCATCCCGTTACTGTTCTTGTGGGAATTAATTCATTATTTTCATTTTTCACCACAGTGATCCCACCCTTTTTAGGCATAATTTGCACAGGACTTACCTAAGAAGAATCAGAGATAGGAAAGATAATACCTGAATCAAGCCATTTTATCACCTCTTTCTTTACTACCTCTTGCATATTAGGATTTAACCTCCTTTGGGGTTGCACCATAGGCTTGAATCCTTCTTCCATCAAGATTTTGTGCATGCAAATTGATGGACTTATTCCATGAATATCAGCAATGCTCCATCCAAATGCCTATTTGTGCTCCATAAGCACCCTTATCAACTTTTCTTCAACAAGACCTATCAAAGAAGAAGAAATGATCACATGTAAGGTAGATGAATCCCCCAGATAAACATATTTTAAATGAGAAGAAAGAGGTTTAAGTTCAAGAATAGGAGGCTTCTCAATTGATGGTCTGGCTTTCAAAAAAGAGGAAGAGGAAACATCCAAAGGTAGCAATTTGTCTCTTTTGGATGGATTGAATTTTTGCTTTTCTCCCAAATAGCCCACGGCTTCCTTGTGTTGTTCATATAAAATTTGATCCTTTACATCAAGAGAGTTAGCAATGCAATTTTCTATGGGGTTATCTAACCTAAATGCATGAAATTTCCTATCCACCAAATCATCAATGCAATCTATCCTTAAGACTTCATTTTCATTTCCATTTGAATATTTCAAAACCTTAAAGACATCAAACACAACTTCTTCATCATTAATTCTAAGGCTAAGTTTTCCTTATTGGATATCAATTAAAGATCTCCTGGTGGCGAGAAAAGGTCTCCCTAAAATTAGGGGCATATCATGATCGTCTTCCATGTCTAGAACAATAAAGTCAACAAGAAAAATAAATTTATCTACTTTTACCAAAACATCCTCCACTACTCCCTTTGGATATTTGATACTTCTATCATCCAACTGAAGAGAAACAATGGTGGGTGTTGGTTCTTTTAATCCAAGTTTCTGAAAATAGAAAAGGGCATCAAATTAATACTTGTACCGAGGTCACATAAAGCCTTATCAAAATTAATTTCACCAATAGTGCAAGGAATAGAAAAGCTTCCTGGATCCTTAAGTTTTGGAGGCAATTTATTTTGTAGAATTGCAGAGCATTCTTCATTAAGTTTTACCATCTCAAATTCCTCCAACTTTCTTTTGTTTGCAATTATGTCTTTAAAAAATTTGGCATAACTTGGCATCTGCGAAATAGCATTAAGAAGAGGGATGTTAATATGCAACTTTTTAAACACTTCTAAAAATTTAGCAAATTGTTTATCCAAGTTAGCTTTTAGAAATCTTTTAGGAAAAGGAAGAGGAGGTTTGTATGATTTTAAATTAAGTGAAGAAGAACTCCTATTTTTCTCCGTTGATAAATCACGATCCTCTTCTTTGGTTTTAAGCTCTTGGCTTTCTTCCTCTTTTGTATGCTCTTCATCTTTTTCTTTACTTCCCAATTCTTTTCCACTTTGCAAAGTGATGGCTTTTACATGCTTCCTTGGATTCTTTTCAGTATTGCTAGGCAAGCCTCCTTATGGTCTTTCTGAAATTGTTTGACCAAGTTGTCCAATTTGAGTTTCCAAGCTTTGCATTCTTGCTTCTGTACTATTGATAAACTTTGCCATCATATCTTCCAAATTCAATTTCTTCTCCTATAGAATTTGATGTTGTTGTTGAAAGCCGGGGGGCACTCCTTGTTGATTATTTCTCCAAGAAAGATTAGGATGGCTCCTCCATCCTGGATTGTAAGTGTTGGAGTATGGATTAAAATTTGACTTGTTGCCACCATAAGAAATAAAATTAGCTTGTTCAGAAGAACCAAAAGAAAAAGGATTTCCTACTTGACAATCTACACTAGCATGTTCCCCTCGCCCACAAAGCTCACAAGAAAGAAAATAGGAAGAAGAAGAAGAAGCATTCATAGCTGAAACCCCCAAATTACCCAAATTCTTATTTAATTCAGCAATTTGAACAGACAAAGTAGTGATGGAATCAACATTATAAATTCCAACTCCCTTTTTATTTGCTCTCTCATTATCCTATTGATAACTGTTGGCTGCCATCTCCTCCAAAAGTTCATATGCTTCCTCGGGAGTTTTCCTTGTAAGGGTACCACCTGCAGTTGCGTCTAACATCGAATGAGAAGATTGATTAATGCCACTATAAAAAGTTTGCACTTGCATCCAAATAGGTAGACCATGGTGAGGACATTTCCTAAACATTTCTTTAAATCTCTCCCATGACTCATATAATGATTCATTACCAAATTGTGAAAAAGTTATTATGTCATTCCTTAATTTAGCCGTTTTAGAAGGTGGAAAAATATTTAGATAAAAATTTTTGTGCCAAATCATTCTATGTAGTAATAGAACCTGTAGGAAGAGAATTAAGCCATTCTTTTGCTCTATCTTTCAAGGAAAAGGGAAACAACCTAAGTCGAACTGCATCCTCACTAACTCCATTAGCCTAAAGTTATCACATATTTCAAGAAAATTAGCTATATGAGAGTTAGGATCATCATTAGGGCTAGAAAATTGTACACTCATCTAGATCATCTGAATAATTGGAGACTTGATCTTGAAGTTGTTTGCTTGCATAGTAGGCCTCTTAATGCTTGATGTAGTGCCATCCAGAGTAGGTGTAGCATATGAGCTCAATGTCCTTGGATTATTTTGAGTTTGTTGTTCTTGCTCCATTGTAACGCCCCGGTCCCACTCGCGGGTGTTACCAACGATAATCTCCTGGATTCCTCGCCCCAAAGCCCGAATTTGAAGGGTAGACTATGTTTCATGACGAAATGCCCTAGGTGGGAGCTAGGCTTCGTCTGACCCTTCGCTTACCCAGGATCCATAAACACCCTAGGACCTCGCGAGTTTCTTATGAACGAAGAAATAACCCGCTACACCGCCCAAGGGCTTCAGGATGCTTCTTAACACCGGGCTAGACTAAGGGGAAACTCATACTCAGAAAATCCTCCAATTTTCCAACATTTCAACACTCATTTAGGGGAATTTTATAGTTTTTTCTATAGCCCAAAATCTCCCAAAGTTGGGCCCTATTATTCCCCTAATTTTAGAATTTTCCCTTTTTTTTTCCCTTCCCGCGCGGGCCCCACGGCCGGCTGGGCCCTCCCTGGGCCCGACCGCGCGCTGCCTGGGGCGGCCGCGCGTGCGCGCGCACCCCCTGCTGCTGCCCCGGCCTGCCTGCTCCAGAAAAATCCAGCAACCTCCCTTTTTGAATTTTCTAATTTTCCAACACCCCAAAAATGCCCAAATTCTCCAGATTTTCATTTCCGTATATACACATCAAAATGTACCCTTTGGGCTTAAAGAAACCCTTACACAAGGCATATACAAATTAGGCAAAAAAATTACACTATTTGAAAAAATATACAAAATTCTTCATACTCAAGCCCCTTTCTCTTGCCAAACCCTTCCATAGCATGCTTCAATACCTACAAGAGGTCAAAATAAACCTCATGAGCTCCAAGAGCTCAGTAAGGGTGCGATGACATAAAGTATGAAAATTAACAATATAGATGCCAATGCCATATGCAAGTGCCTAGGGTTCCAATACCTCAACCATTAAGGTTAAAGGCTTCAACATACCCACCCCAACACACAACGTCATGGCCATGAGTCTCATACACACAAGCATATGCAAAGCAAGCACAAAAATGTTAAGATGCATACAAGAGTCTTGCTAGCCACCATCCACTTGGGGCTTTTCCCTTACCTCAATACTCCATGGATCTTCAAGTTTCCAACAACTTCAAGCCTCCAAAATCACTTCCCTTAATTTCCTCAAACTCCTTCATGAAAAACAAGCCTAGGATCATAAAGAGATCCTTTAAAAATGAGAAATACAAGAAGATTATATAACCTTTACCTCTAGGCTTCTTGGACTTCTTCTTCTTCTTCTCCTTTTTCTTCTTCTTTCTCTCTTCTTCTTTCACTTGAATGGGAGAACTCTCCCATCCCTATACCTCTCTCATATATATATATCTTACACCTTTCTCCCAACCTCCAAGGTTTAATATGAACCTTTGGATCTCTCTTGAAATGGGAGAATTAATCCCCACCTCTCATTAAAATCCTTATTCTTCCATTTACATAACACACCACATATATATGTATGCATATATATCTTGAAAGTCAAGCCTCCCAACACCATCATCACACTCTTTAATGGCTTGAGTGACTAAAATCACATAATATCTCTTTAAATTAATCCCTCATTTTCACTCATAAATGCTTGACCATTTTCTTTTCTTTTTGCATTTTTCTTTTAGGCAACATAATGATTGCCCTTAATAAATGCTTGAAATACCACTTTACTTTCCTTTTTGAATTATCTTAATTCACTTTATCTTCTCCCAACATCCACATATATATGATTATGTATGGCTCCACCCTTGCACATACACATACATACATGATCTTTCTTCCCAAGACTATGCCAAGTGTCATCACCACAATCAAGGCTTAATGGCCAAGTCTTCCCTCTTTCAAGAATACATCTAGGCCATTGGATCATGTCTTCCATCTCAAGACACAATTTTTCTTTTCCAATTAATTTTCTTTTCTCTTCCAACATCATAAAGGCCTTCATTAATGGTGAGAGACATAAATATTTTCTTTTGGAATTAAAGAAAAGCCACCATCATTGCCTCATTAAATGCTTGAGTGACTAATAATCTTTTTCCTTTAAAATTTCTTTAATCACTCATATATTCTCAAAATATCTACACAATACACATGCCCATGGATACAATTATGCACAACCCTTTACACATGCACATATATACATGCATGTCTCCCATGACCAAAACCTTGTCAAAATCACCATTAAGACTCCCTTGCTTGATTTATTTACCAAAATTAATTTCTAACCTTTCACTTCAAGGTCAGATTCATCCCGGCACCTAGCTGGGACTTCTATCCATACCAGAGCCGCTTCCATCATGCTAGCCTCACAACACCTGACCACCATTCAGGCTCCAGCACTTTGTCAGAGGCTATCGACAAAACCTGCGGCCCATTCGGTATTTTTCGCTGTATTATAGCGATACCGAAAACTGTCTCCAGTCCAATTTCTCTTGACACCAAAAATCATATCTCGGGACGCTCACTCGTCCCATGCCTTTATTCCCGGTCATCCGAGTCCCGGGGCCTTCCCTATAGTCGATTCGGCCATTTTTTTATTGCTACCCCGCTGCTCACAACCACCCTTGGCTTCTCACACCATTCAAGGGCCTATCAAATGTAGCTAAAATTCTTACTCCCAGCACTAGGCAATACCCAAGGTCTATACCCAACCTCTTATCGGGTTTCACTGCCCAAATTACTAAAATACCCTTGCCTCGGTATTATGATACCGGCCTAAGCCCTTTCATCTCAAGGGCCTTCTTGGGCTTTCCTTTCCTTTTTCTAACATTGGTAACACGGGGTGTTACATCCATCTTGTTCTTTTTCTCATTCTTTTGCTTTTTTAGAGTTTTTTCAATTTCTTAATCAATGGGTATCAATTCTCCACCATTAGTCTGTGTCATACACCATGAAACCTACAAGGAAAAATAAAATACTAAAATTAAAAATAAAATTTCTAAAAGATGAAAAAAATAATAAATAATAAAATAAAATTAAATTGCAAATCCTAAAAGAAAACAAAAAGATGTTCAATCTAAGGCTAAATTATGTAGTTTAGATATGTAATAAACTAGTCCCCAGTAACGGCGCCAAAAACTTGATGTGTGATTTATGCACAATTAATTTGGACAAGTGTACCCTTGTCAAATATGCATATAGTGATGAAAAGAGTATCGATCCCATGAGAACTAGATCACAATACCAAAACAATTTTAATTTAGCCTAAGTTGAACTAATTAATTAAACGGATGAATAAAAATAAAAATAAAAATAAATGAAAAACTAAATTTTTTATGAGAGAAATTTATTAATGAATGCGCTAGGGTTTAGATTTCATTTAATTTGGATTATATAATTATCTATTCAACCCGATTCAAAACCAAAAATACTCTTACAATATTTTTTAATTATTTACAAGTGATGGTGGATTTCCCTCAATTAATTAATAAGCTTTTTCAAGTCATATTAATCCTTTACTAATTCAATTTCACTGTCAGATTTCTGAGTATATATCAACCAAATAAATAAGTATTAAGTTTTTTGAAAACCTCTAATCTCGAAAAAGGATTTGACTCACTAAACTTTCTTGATTCCCACACATGAGCTAATCATCTTTCGATCTCATAGTCAAGCATGTGATTTATATTGCCTATGGATCTAATTTATAACAATCCTTTAGTTAGTCATGCATAAATCATTAAATCATTAAAAGGTGACCAATCTTTTAAGGCATTAAGTACAACAATATAAAATCCTCATGCAAATAATAATCGGGTTTTGAATCAAACTAAACAAATAACCACATAATCCCAAAATTAAAATCCATCCAAACCCTAGTTAAAATAAATTAACTAGACATTACTAAAATAAAAATAAAACAAAAATTAAATAAAGAAAAGGAGAGGCTCCCTGCCTAATCTGAATTAGATCTAAGTCACAATTGCTGGCTTCAATTCTTCTCTGTCTGTGGCTTCAATTCCTTCCTCGTCACTGTGCGCCTTCTTCTCTTCAATTTCTTCTTCTGTGCGCGGCCTTCTCTTCAATTCCTTCGCTGTGCGCTGTCTAGTGCCTCTTTCTATTCCTTGGCCTCCCTTTTCACATATTATTATATATATATATATATATGTATGACATGGGCCGCCCTAGCCAAGTCCAATTCACGCTACTGTCGTTTAATATATATATATAATAGTTATCTTATTATAATATTATATATATAAATAATATAAGATATAATATAATATATATATAAATATTATAATTTAATATATAATATAAAATAATATATAAAATATTTAATATACTATTAAATATAATAACTTTAATTAGATTATAATATTAATTATTTAAAATATTCATTTATTTATTTTATATTACAATATTAATTTTGATATTAATTTTAAAATTAAATTTATAATATTTTTTTTCTTTTTATGTCCAAATATTTAAATTTATTTTCTTTGCTAGATTCCTACAAAACAAGATTAAAAGAATATAAAATCCATATAAACACATTTTATGTAAAAAAAATAGCACAAGGTTAAGATAAAAATTAGATAAAAATATGTAAATAATTAAGCCCTATCAATATCACACTGCCCAACGTATCTTGCAATTCTCTTTTTCATTCTAGGCCACCAATACACAGTCCTTAAGTCTCTGTACATCTTAGTACTTCTTGGGTGGATTGAATATCTAGATCGGTGGGCTTCTTTCAAAATTGTTTCTCTTAATTCCTTCATTCGAGGCGCATATATTCTTCCCTAAAATCGAGATATGCCGTCTCTTAATTTAAATTTTGAGGTCTTTACTTAGCCTTGTTCGTTAACCCATAATTCTACTCTGCGATCTTCAGGAAGAACTTGTTGTATCTGCTCTATCAATTTTGATTAGATGGTGAGATTGGTTAAGTAGGTTGAATTTCCTTTCGAAGTAGCTTCCATTGTCATCAGACTGAAAGCTTCAACTAACTTCCATTTGGATACCATCATTCCAGCCATACACACAAGTTCCTTTCTACTTAGGGCATCGGCTACCACGTTAGCTTTGCTGGGATGATACTAAATGACACAATCGTAATCCTTTAAGAATTCCATCCATTGATGTTGTCTCATGTTAAGATCTTTCTAGGAGAACACATACTGTAAACTCTTATGATCAGTGAAGATTTCAAACTTCTAGCCATACAAGTAGTATCTCCAAACTTTTAAGGCGAACACTGTAACAACTAATTCTAAATCGTGGGTTGGGTAATTTTATTCATGCCTTTTCAGTTGTCGAGACCCATATATAGGCGATTACTTTTTCATACTGCATTAGCACACATCCCAATCCATTCTTTATGGCGTCAGTGTACACCTTATAACCTCTGGTCCGATTTGGCATGGCTAAACCTGGAGTAGTTGTGAGTCTTTCTTTGAGCATCTGAAAGCTCCTTTCACATTGCTCGTTCCAATCAAACTTCACGCCCTTTTGCGTTAGCTTCGTAAGGGGCGAGGCTATATTCAAGAACCCCTTTATGAACTTTCTATAATGCCCAGCCAACCCTAGGAAACTCTTGATTTCGATAACGGTGCTGGGTTGGTTCCATTCTCTTACTGCCGATACCTTTGTTGGGTCAACGAATATTCCTTTAGCTGATATAACATGCCCTAATAAAGCCACTTAATTTAACCAAAATTCATACTTGGTAAACTTGGCATACAACTTGTGTTCCCTCAATGTTTGTAGTACAATTCTTAGGTAGTTTTCGTGTTCTTCCTCGGAAGATGAGTAAACCAAAATGTCGTCTATGAACACTATTACAAACTTGTCCAAATGTGGCTTAAAAACTTGGTTTATTGTATCTATGAATGTTCCTGGGGTGTTGGTTAATCCAAATGGCATGACTAGAAATTTGTAATGACCGTATCAAGATCGAAAAGCTGTCTTGGGTACATCTTCCGCTTTAATCCTCAATTGATAGTACCCCGATCTCAGGTCAATCTTTGAAAAGACTTTCGCACCTTGCAACTGGTCAAATAACTCCTCAATTCTTAGGAACGAGTATTTATTCTTGATGGTCACCTTATTCAACTGCCGATAATCTACGCACATTCTTAAACTTCCATATTTCTTCTTGACAAAAAGGATTGGCGCTCCCCAAGGTGACATACTGGGTCTAATGATTCCTTTATCCAACAATTCTTGAAGTTGGATCTTTAATTCCCTCAATTCTGCGTGAGCCATCTTATAGGGTGGTATGGAGATGGGGTTCGCCCCTAGCACAATTTCTATTGAAAACTCAACTTCTCACTGTGGGGGTAATCCTAGTAATTCCTTGGGAAACACATCTCCAAATTCTTTGATAATTAACACATCTCTTAGTTCTATTGGAGCTTCTATCTGTTCTTGAATGTGTGCTCAATACCCGTAAGCTCCCTTTCGTAACATTTTATCTGCCTTTAGGGCTGAGACCCATTTCTTTTCGTTTATTCTACCTTGTCTCTGAAATTTAATAATCGAGTCTCCATTCTTGAGATTGACTACCTTGGCCTTACAATGCACAATGGTATCATACTTGGTTAGGAAATCCATCCTTAGAATTATATCGAAATCTCGAAATTCAAGAAGAATTAAATCCACCAAGAACTCAGTTTCCCCTATCTGGATTTTCTTATTTCTATATCCTAATGAGGTTTCTAGAGACTTCCCCATAGGGGTTGCTACCATTATACGACAATTCAGATTTTCTGGTTCTTCCCCTAGTACTTTGGCTAATGCATGCGAAATGAATGAATGACTTGCTCCTGAGTCTATCAAGACATGTGTAGGAAAACCAGAGAAATTAAAAGTTTCTTGGGATTGGCAGGATACTACCAAATATTTATAGAGGGATTCTCTAAGATTGCGGCACCACCTACTAGATTAACTCAAAAAGGGGGTAAAGTTTGAGTGGAATGATAGATGTGAACAAGGTTTTCAAGAACTTAAACATAGACTTACAACTATACCAATCTTAGCAATGCACAGTGAAAATGGAGACTATGTGGTTTATAGCGATGCCTCGAAGTCTGGCTTAGGATGTGTTTTGATGCAAAAATGGCAGGGTGATCGCTTATGAGTCCTGACAATTGAAACGAAATGAGAAGAATTATCCAATTCATTGTTTAGAATTGACCGTAATAATCTTTGCTCTGAAGCTTTAGCGACATTATCTGTATGGAGTGAGATTTGGAATTTTCACAGATCATAAGAGTTTGAAGTATGTGTTATCACAAAAAAAGTTGAATGTGAGGCAACGTAGATGGATGGAATACTTGAAGGATTTTGACTATTCCATCCAGTACCATCCAGGTCAGGCCAGTATGGTGGCCACTGCATTGAGTAGAAAGGAACCTGCTATGATAGCAAGAATGATGACCATGGGATGGGAATTGGTGAAGGCATCTAGTCTAATGATAGTTGGAGTAACCCTTAAGGGAAACTCTATTTATGTTGCTAACCTCTCCATTTAACCTGATTTGATGAGACAAATACAACAAACCTTGCCCGAAGACTCTAGGGTTAAAAATTGGATCAATGACCAAGGTCAAGTTAAAGGACCTGAGTTCGAGATAAAAAATGGGACTTTTTGATTTCAAGGTTAAATATACGTTCCTAAAGTAAGTGATCTACAACAAACCATCCTAAAAGAAGCCCATAGAGTTGAGTATACTGTCCATCTAGGGAATAAAGCCCATAGAGCCATGTACCATGATTTGAAGACAATATATTAGTAGCCGAGAATAAGGAAAAGTATAGCTAGGTACGTAGCCCAATGTGATGTATGTCAAAGGGTCAGAATTGAGAATCAAAGGCCTGTTGGGGAGTTACAACCATTGGAAATTCTAGAATGAAAGTGAGAGCACATCTCGATGGATTTTAGGTTAGGACTACCTCGATGCCCCAGAGGGAACGACACAATTTGGGTCATTGTGGACAGGTTAACAAAGTCCGCACACTTTTTACCCACCCAGCTTGGGTAACCCGTGAATAAACTCGCCCAACAGTACCTCAATGAGATTGTCAGGTTACATGGGGTACCTATGAGTATCGTCTTTAATCGTGATCTAAGATTTATGTTAAAATTTTGGGAAGGTATGCAAAAAATATGGGTACTCAGATTCTACTCAGTACAACATACCACCCTCAGATGAATAACCAAACCAAAAGAACTATTTAAACTTTGGAAGATATGCTAAGAGCCTGTGTATTGGATTTTTCTGGAGCTAGGAAGAACACTTACCCTCAGTAGAGTTTGCCTATAATAATAGTTATCAGAATAGCATTGGCATGGCCCCGTACGAAGCTTTATATGGAAGAAAGTGCAGATCGCCCATATGTTGGACGGAAGTAGGGGAAAGACAATTATTGGGATCGGAGATAGTGCAAATAATGATTGAGAAAATAAGGATTATTCCCGAGAAAATCAAGGAATCCCAGAGCTGACAGAAATCATATGTTGACAACCGTCAAAGAAGCTTGGAATTTCAGGTGGGAGACAAGGTATACCTGAACGTATCCCCTTTTAGGATGACAGTGTGAGACACGAAGAAAGGAAAACCAAGCCCTTGTTATATGGGACCCTAGAATGTCATAGAAAGAATTGGGCCAATCGCCTACCGACTTGTATTGCCAATGGCATTGTCAAATCTCCACGACATATTCCACATATCCCAACTTCGTAAGCACGAACCAGATCCTTCTCAAGTAATGCCAGTAGAGACTATAGATGTATAGGGAGATCTTACATATCCTAGAATGCTAGTCCAAATTTTGGATCGCAAGGAAAAAGTCTTGAGAAACAAGATGATACCATTGGCAGTGCTTTGGAGAAGCCCAATAAGCGAGGAGATAACTTGGGAACGAGAGGACGAAATGAAAAACAATTTCCCATATTTGTTTGAGGAATTTGCCAATAAGATAAACTATAATTGAAATGAAATTTTGGGGACAAAATTTTTTTGTAAGGAGGGGAGAATGTAATACCCTGAAATTTTGTAAAATAATTAATTTCCAAACCTAAGGTGGACAAATCGATATTTTCTTAAATTTTTGGGAGTCAAAATGTTATAAAACTAAATATACCATGTGCATAATGTACAACATATATATATATATATAAAAGGCAACAGATCGCTGCAATGGCCGATAAGGCCTGGTGGTGGAGCCGATGACCGGCTAAGATTGCCTAGAGTAGGCCCAACACTAGGCCATCAAAGGCCCCAGGCATAGGGGACAAGGGGCATGACTGGAGATGGCTAAGAAATCGACAGGAGAAGGTGTGTCGACGAGCCAACCATCGTAGAAAAAACTAGGGGCGATTTAGTAGGTAAGAAGCGATTTTCAAGGGTTGTTAGGGTAAACTAGGATGTCCAATGGCTGAGGTAAGGTTTGGGGGCCAAGGATCGACCATTAATTGGCCGAAGAAGCGGTGCAATTCCCCTATAAATAGATGATTTTTGGCCAAAGGTTGGGGGCACTTGAAAATCGTGGTTTGAGGCATTATGGGCTCATGAGGATAAGGGGCTTTTCTTCCCCATTTAACGAAGAACTTTTCTAGAGATTTTGGGAGTGTTTGGAGCTGAAGCAACCAAGGAACGAGCAGTCATCGAAAAAGGCGCATGATAAGAATCATGGAGGGCTGACTAACAATGACACAATCAGATCAGTCAATCCAGTCAGTCGTGTCAGAATTGGATGAATACTAATTCATTTTTGACTAGAATTCTTGTTTAGCAAGTTATTTACATATTTCCTATGTAATTTAGAATTGAGTTAGTTTTATTATTCTAACTTGTAGTTGGATTAAGTTAGTTTTTTTAATTCCAACTTCTTGTTGGATTGGGTTACTTTTGTTATTTCTACTTTTATTTGGAGTGCGCATCAGTGCAACTCATTGGAGCTGAGAATTTATTTGGTCAAATCAAGGTTAGTTCAATCGTGTTTCAAGCTATAAGTTGCACCATTAGGTTCATAATGTCAAGATCTATAGACTGGGAGAAGAAATTACAAGATTTGGGGTTAGATCAATGGTCGGTCGACGAGAGGGCCACCAAAGAAGAAAAGGCGCATGCATTACACGCGTGAACAACACGCGCAGGTGCATGATGTAGTGCGTGCGAGCGCGTGTAGTAGGCTTTAATTTTGATTTTTTTTAGAATTTTTCCAAAATTATTTTACAAGTGATGGTGGAGAAAAAATTGGGAAAATATGTGTGGAGATATTTATTTTGAAATTATCAAGAGAAAAATAGAAAAAAGGAAGGAAAAAAATAAATAAATAGGGAAAGATAATAATACTTTCACTTGTGTGTAGGGAGTCATTAGAATCTGAAAAATTAGGGTCAATTCATTTTCTTGGGTTTAGTTAAGCCAAAATCAAGGTGAGGATTATTTTTAAAAATAATACGCAAATGTATTGTTTAACATATTGTTATGTGATGTGATGCCTCCTACATGTATAAATGCCTGCATATGATATATTGTAATAAATATGTACATAATTGATATTCCTTGGCATACACCGCATATGAAATGATGATATCGCTAATCTATCACGGATGTTTGAAGCACATCCTGCCTTTTGAAGTAGGGTCACATAAATGATAATTAGCATGTAAAGAAGATGTCAATTGCACTTGGCATATTATGCATGAAATTTTATAAAACCTCATTTAGATGATTCACCATCTAATTAAATTATGTCCCTAGAATATTCTCATGCTCTAGGTAATTCGAGCTAGGCAAAAAACAAGGGGACTATCAAAGAATGAGCTGGCAAATGTCAAATTTTTAAGTCTTATGTAAATTATGTTGATGTATACTTTGCCCTCATGGTTTGTATGATACTACGGTTTAATATTATTGGTGAAAATAAATGTATTGCTTATTCTCTTTTAAATGTGCAAGATTTAGGTTTCATTCCACTTCTTAGAAATATGTGATTAGTTAGGTTAGATATATTAGTAAAGTTTATATGTGCAAAAAAAAAAAAAAAAAAGTATACCCATTTCGGAGAAGAATAACACTTTGAGAAGAGAGGTGTTACAATTGGCATGTGTGCAAGCTATATATATATTGTGTGGCTGTTGGTTAGCGTGATAGAGGGACATCCTGACCAAGGGAGCTATGGCTCGAATTGCCACCTAACATGGACTAGGTGTGTGTGTGTGGGGAGGGGTGGATAATGGTCCACCATATATATTTTATGATTGTCGCCTAGCTAAGACTAAGTGTGCAGGGTGGATAACGATCCACCATATCTATAATATAAGCATATGGCATATCATTACTCATTGTGCATTGAAATATGGCACGGTTGAATGTGTGGCTAATGATGCTCTAATCATGGTGGGAGAACATTAGATGGCTTTTGTTCATAATGACACTAGAATTATTCCTCTTGGGGTGAGGGTTTAGGATGGGTGTTGATGATTGATTATATTGTTGCTATAGATTTTGACTCCATTCATTGCTCATATTTATTATTATATATACTTGCTGAGTCTTGTGGTTCATATTATTTTTCTAATGTCATTTAAAAGGGTGAGTCTAGAGGCTTGTGAGTCAGATTTAGCATGTGTACAGTGTCATACAGAGTCACCCTAAGCTAAAAGATCCTAGGGAGTATGTGATGGTGGGGCAGAAGGGGTGCTGTTATCTTTTGTAATTTTATCTAATTTTGGCTTCTAAATTGGTGATGTACAAAATGTAAAGGAATAGCAATTGATTTTGTGTAATGATGTGAGTTATATGATTTTAATAGTCTTTAAGAAATGTGAGATTGCAATATGGTTTAAATTATAAAACATATATCCATTAGTATAATAAGGAGTGGATACCATCCTTAAGAGTTAAGAATACGAGAGTTATGGATAATCCACAGTTTGTTATACTATAAACATGTTCTTGGCCGTAGAATTCCTAATCTGGATAATAGCAACTCCTAAAGGTCAGCACATCGTCTTCTTTCTTATTCAGTATGAGATACTGAAAGATAAGGTTGGTGAATCTCATGCCATTTTGTATGAGATATAAAAGGAAGATGAGTGGGTGCTCGTTACAAGAACGAGTTCACTGAACGAGACTGTTAACATTAAATCACATGGGTTATTTCTCACGGGTCAAAAATTTAATGTTAGCTGCGATTGTGCAATTAGTCCTTAGACCTGAGATGACATGGATATCTATGTATTGGTAGATTAGGATATTAACGATATTATGTGGTTGTTCTAATCAAGGATAATCATACGTATCTATGTGCCTGATTCAGTGATACCTGAGGTATGTGTGCATCAGACATGGAATCTATCATCTCGAGATTTATGAGGAAGATATCCTATGCGATCCAGTAATCACTTGACGATAAATCCTTGGCCAAGGTAATATGATGATGAAATTTGTTCCATAAGGGTTATGTCATAATTAGTTAAGATTGATTTTGGATTTGGTCATATGATAAGATTAAGAGATTCGACCTACTGACCATAATCTCATATCTTGTCGGGATATAGAATGATAGAAGGACTGTATTGCATGGTAACGTCGTGAAAGGTTCATAATACCCACTTCACAATAAATTGGGTAATCATGACATATTGTTAGATGTCACTCATGATTTACGAGAATTAATCATTGATTATTCTCGTTACCAATTTATTTGTGAACCTAGAAAGTCCCACCCAAAAGAAATCACTTTCAAAGAGAAAATAGATAAATTAGTAATTTTATAATTACTAATAATAGTGCATTTATTTATTGGATGAATAAAAATAATTATATTATGAATATAATTATTTAATCATTAATTGGGTTGGGCCTTTTGCTAGCACATTAGGCTTAGCCCAATAACACTATTGGATTCAAGTTAACTTAAATGGTTTAGGCTTGGCCCAATAACATTAAATGGAATGGGCTTGAGAAGTCCAACCCATTTAATGTATATATAAGCTCTCCATCTCTTCATTTACTTCACTTGATGTCTTCTTGAATCACTTGAAGGTTGAGAGAGTTTTGAAGAAGTGTTCTTGAATCCAAAGAGGTAATTTAGAAATTTTTATGAAAAATTTCTTTACTTATCATTCTTTTTGAAATTCTTGGATAGAAGTGATTTCGGGTGAACTGACTCAGTATCCTACACTTGGAGGATTAACAACGGGAAATCTAACAGTGAAATTGGATTTCATCAAAGAGGTAACCTTTCGTTTTTGATTTTAATTTGTTAAATCATAAATTCTGAAAAATTGGATACTTGTAAAATTAAATTTTAATTTAGCTGCGCATATGATAAGATCTATGTAATCCAACATCACTTATGCTAGCGATTGCTCCAAGAGGTGGGTCGTTACAGTTTGATATCAGAGCAATATTTAGGGAGGGGGAATGAGACTCTATACACATAGGATGTTGGATGGAGTTAGGGGTGTGGCTAGTAATTAAATGTGAAATTGTTTTGAAAACTGTATGTAATACCCCAGAACTTGATATAAAGCTTGGATGTTGTAATGAAAATTATAGTAGCAAAACGAATGGTATTTTGATTCAGGGCATTAACATAATAAAGGGAATGATTGTAATGATGAGTCCTTACCCTAAAGTCTTATGAAGTATTAATGAACTTACCCTAAAGTCTTATGACAGAATGATGAATTTTACCCTAAAAGTGTTAAGGTGGTTTAACTTGAAAGTTGTAATAATGAAATTTTACCCTAAAAGCCTTAAGGTGGCGTGACTTGGGAGACTAAGATTGGCTTGGAAAGGAAGAGATAATGGCCATAATGGGTTCTTATCCTAGAAGTCACGTGAAGATGGGATTTAAAGGCTTGGGATTGGAAGGAAATGAAAGCTTGACTTGAAAGATAGAATCAAAGGAAAAATTCAAGGATAGTAATGATGGCTTGGGAAGAAAATGGGTTGACTTAAAGGCTAAGGGATATCTTGAGATTTGGGGACTTGAGAGATTATATAAAGGGGAGGAGGAGAGACCCACATGAAGCTAAAATATAGCAAGAGAGCAATGCAACAAGGAGAAAAAAGAAATCAAAGAAGGCAAAGAAGAGGAAGGGTAAAGATACCTCATCGGAAAGTAGCAAAAACAGTGGAAAAATCAAAGAGATAAGTCAATTCTCTTTCCATCGGGACGTAGAACACGAAAAGGGGAGTCCGTAGGTTCAAACGGAGAGCGAATTGGAGCAAAAATGAGCAAGTTATAGCATTTTTAATTTTAGGTTATAAAATCCATAACAGGGAAGCAGGAGGCGCATGGCCATTCTTCTGGGGGCGCATATGACCTCCGTTTGACCTGAAATTTTCACCATAATTCTCTTATTTTAATTGTATACAACCCCATGTAAAAATATTTAAGGTTCGGTTCACTGAAATGCATGATTTCTGTATAAACAACCCCTAGTGCTCAAAATCGGGTTGTAAATAGCGCTATCGAAGGGAAAACGATCAAGATGAGTCGTTTTCGCATGCATCTTGCTTTTTCTTGATTATCCTTGATCTCATTTGTGTCGAGTTGGTGGCTTACATCTCATGTTTCCTTACTTTCAAGCATTTCTTTCCTATTTTGCTTGCATCAAGGAGTTTGTTGTTGTGGTTTATTGATGGGATTAAACATGACTACTCTTTCATGTAGCTTGTGGTTTGCATATCATATTTTTCTTGGTTTGTACACCGTGCCTACTTGATATTCCTTAGTTTGTACATATTTCTTCTGCTTTGTCTTCAACATGTTATTTGGTGATAGTTACTATTGGTGGTTCGGGAACTTGTATATGATGGTTGGTCGCTTGTTGGAGAAGTGTCACGATGATCGGGGGGCAATCCCATGCCTACAGGTGGGGCCGTGCCTAGAGGTGAGGCATGAGGGGTTGGACCACGATCACGTGCCTACAGGTGGGGCTTAGCCTACAGGTGGGGCTGAGACGTTTCACACAAGTGCTAGCAAGGATGATGGTGACTCAGGGAGACTTCCTGTTATATTGCATTTTGCTCTTGCATGCGCTGTTTCTTTCTTTCTTACCACTCACTTAGATGTAATATCTAACTTGGATGTTTTATACCCCTGGAACATTCAACGTTCCAGGTATATCAGAAGTGCCAGGTATTCCAGGTTTCAGTTCGAGCAAAGGCAAAGAAGTGGAGTTGGGCTAGCTTTGGGTTTTGTAGGTTGCTTCGGATTTTATTCCATTATGTACCCTTGTAGTCCAAATGATGTATTGTAAATAGCAGCTGGGATATTCAAGGTTGTAAGAGGTGTGTGCGGGTGTCCTATAGTTGTACCTACAGTGGTATGTTGTGTTTTGGCGTATTGGAAGCCATGCGCATTTTTTATGCTTGTAAAGGAAATCTAGTGGAAACCCCTTTATTTAGCTTTGGTTAAGCTTGTAGGTTCGATCCAATGCTTCCGTTGGTAAGGGTTTCCATAACACCTGTAAGTGATGTCGGTTTATATTTCGCATTGTTGCGTATTTTGGAAAGTGAGGCGTTACACTGTAGGCTGAATGTCTTGGTTAAATCCATGAGTGGAGTAAGGTAGTGTCCCTATCTAGTAGGTAGGATAGTAAATGGTGGCTTGGGACTATGATAGCATTGGAGTCAATATATACACACATATATGAACCAGATTTGAGGCTGCTTGGGAAGAGTCATGCATTATGAATAGTGATATGATTTTTGTTGTGTGTAGGTTGTGAAATACTTTGCATAGATTCCACAAGACCGAGTTCATATGTGCCATACCCAGATTCATAAGTGACCCCGATGTTGGATTTACTATGGTACCAATGGGAGTGGGAGCTACTTACTGTAAATGGAGGGAGGCAACGTGAAAGGGAACATGTTGTAAGTTGTTTACATAAGGTGGACTTGGTGGCACTATACATAAGAGCTTGTGGGGCCTCCCAGAAAAGCAAGTGTTATTTGTGAGGAAGTACATGGATGAAAGGTGAAGGCAACTCACCTAAATCCTAATGTAAGATATGACCCTTTGATTTCTTTATGAGCGGTTTGCTCATGTTGTGAAGCACAGGTTGAGATTTGGGACCTGAGTGACTCGGTTAGACTCTGAGCATCCTTAATAGAACTCCCTTCCGGAGCTATGGTGTGAATTCCTACCCGCTCGAGAGAGGAGTTAGCAGGACCCAGTTCCAGTGTTGGGGATAACGAGGAGATGGCGTACCTGGCAGATGAGGACACGTCCCGTGCTGAAAGGGACGAGGTAAGCACTACGTAATGAAGGTGCAATTGTACTAGAATAGGGGAGACTAAGTGATGTGAGAATTTATTCACACATTTATTGATCATAATTGAGTTATGTTTTTAGTATTTTATATGTGTTTTACCTAGAATTGTCTAGTATTTTGAGTTTTTTTTACATATATTTAATTTTTAGTATTTCTTGTTATTTTATAGGAATACTCTTTAGTGTTTGGATTAAAAAAAATAAAAAATAAAAATAAAAAAATAAAAAATTAGAAAGTTAATTTCAAAATTAATACTATAAATTAACATTACAATATAAATAAAAAAATAAATATTAAAAATAAATAATATTATAATATAATTAATAGTATATTAAATATTATATATTATATTATATTATTTATATATATATATATTATAAAGTGACATGAATGTGTGGATTAGGGTGGAGCTTGCACATGCATTTATACATATATATATAATATTGTGAAGGATTTAGGGGGGATGATTTCATGAGAATTGGAGAAGGCTGGGCAGCATAGAGACTTGAGGAAATTAAGGAGTAAAGGAGGCACGTAGGGACTTAAGGAGT
Source organism: Diospyros kaki (assembly GCA_036245055.1). Classification (NCBI taxonomy): domain Eukaryota; kingdom Viridiplantae; phylum Streptophyta; class Magnoliopsida; order Ericales; family Ebenaceae; genus Diospyros; species Diospyros kaki. The sequence continues at coordinate 13,076,808 of BSEG01000009.1, forward strand.
TAGGAGGATTTGGAGCGGTGGCTGTGGACTTGAGGCGCATAGTGAAATCACCAAGGCGCAAATCCAACATCCCTTCATGGAAATCACCAATTTTAGAGAATAATTCTGAATTAATTTCCTTGATTGTTAATTTTTCAGTTCTTGAATTAATTCTAGGATTTTAATTATGTTTTTTTGGAGTTTAATTATGATGATTTCTATTATCATGGTTGGCTGAATTTTTGTTAGCTAAGGTAACAAGATAGCAGCGAGACAATGTTGTGATTGATACTATTATTGATTAATTTGATTGATGTTTATTTCATGTGATTATGTGATATGGCTATTACTACTTTGACAACCTAATCACCTGTTAAATAATTTTATGAACATAGATGATACAGACCAAGTAATTCTATGTCAAGCTTTGCATATCACATAACTTAGATTGGATATTGGAACAGACCAAGTATGAATATTCATCTTTGTGGTAACTTGAATTTGCTTGAATTAGTGATTTGAGTTAGTGAATTTCAAAAAACTTAATGCATCGTTAATTAATTGATTTTACATGGACCAAGTGTAGAATTAGTGATTAGCGATAGTTTTGTTATACCCGGACCAAAGGATAATAAATAAGTTATGAAATTTCGTTGTCACATGTAAGTAAAATCCATCTAATTAACTCATTTGGTAATGATTACAATATTCTCGTAGGTGAATCGAATTCCTTAACTAATTTATCTCTTTGTTTTAACCTGTCCGATTGTTCTTTATTTTGCTATTTTCGATACGTCGTATTCTTCTTACTTTATTTTGTAGTTAGTTGATATTATCTATAATTTGATTTTTCTAGACAAAGAAAAAGATTGCTCCATTTTGGTACTTGTTTCAACAATCCTCCTGAGAACGATACTTTACTCATTCACTTTATTACTTGATCAACTGGTGCACTTGCCATTGCATTTTAGGCTAATCACTAGGGGATGCCAAGTTAGTGAAGGACCATCCACGAGGATCAAAGCATGCAACGGAAGCGATTTAAGCATAACAACTATCCTCGTAGTGATAAGAATCTAGAAGACTTACTTTTCCTACGGATTACCGGACGGAATGGAGCGACAGGAGGAGGAGGGGCGGCAGCTTCTTCGCGTGGTGGAGACGACGGCTGTCCTGCAATCCTTCGGCTCCTTCGCATCAGATCTCTTGATCTTCCAAGGTATGACTCGAACTCGTGGCCTCTCTTTGGTGAAGAAGAGAAAATCGAAATTAGGTTAAAAAACAACTAGAGAGAGAATATATATAGGGAGAACCCTAGGGTTAAAACCCTAGTGGGCCAAACCCTAGTGGGCCAAGTCCATTTAATTAATTTTCTAATTGGGTTAGCCCAATTAATTAATTAAAACCAATGAACTTATTATTTTATTCTAACCCAATTAATTATGGATCATTCTGAATAAAATAATTCTCTCTCAATGTAATTCACCCAGCAGGCCAAATGTATTAAAAAATACATGAGTTATATCGAGCTACCCTAGGGACCAAAAGACAAATCATTCATGGCTACTAAAATGACCAAAATATCCCTGCTACCTAGTAGCTATATTTTGTCATTCTAAGTGTTCCAACTATCACCATATGGTAACACTGACCCCACGAATAATTTTGCATGTGCAATGTCTTTGACCTACTAGTGTAATGACGAAAATACCCCTCTGTGTAACACCCATCATTTAGAAAGGAATAATGTACTAACACCTCTCTAAATGACTTCTACCATCCTTAGATCACTAGTCCAATAATCCGTGACTACTCGAATGTACTTGCTTATCACTGGGAGCTACCTAGAAGCACACACTCTTAAGTCACGTTCCCAGGGCCCTGGATTATTTGATTATTCTTGGACAATCACAAGGGGGTGAATCACAGAAACTATCTTGTATTAGTCTGTCTTAGCTAATTAGAAACCACACTCCCAACTCACAAGGTTATTGATCTTTGATAGACCTCACCTACAGTGAATCTAAGAATATAACTCTCGGTTCACTAGACCATCAACTAATACTCAAGCATTAGAGTACTCGTCCACGTAGTAGCAGTGATAGACTAGCTCCATGATAATCAGTACTTTGTCATTAGCTTCTATCACAGGTCCACTCTACGCATTCCAAATGCGCTTGTACAATTAGAGTAAATGGACTGTTTACTGGCTAAGGCAAGCCATCCTCCATTAGGATCTATTGCACAATGATCTTATCATGATAGAATGCCCAGTTCTATCAAAAGATTAAGAGTAATATTTTTTCTTGCTTATTAAGTACCCATGATTCATGCCTAACTGTGAAGAATGACCTATCACATGAATCACTTACTTAATAGCATGGACATTTTTCCAACAATTAAATGCAAATGATATATGTGCCATGAATTGACTAAAAGAAAACATCATTACCATAAATTAAATAAAACGTGTCTTCAGGGCATACATTTCCAACAGTTAGGTGATATGTGTTCCTTTTGTAAATATTCCCATGCAGTTGATGTCGTAAGTGTAAATGGTTGTTGTGTAATGTACATAAGTAGATGAATGAAATGAGCGTTCTATGTTAACTTGACCTAGGAAGATTTGTGGAATATTTGTTATGGACCGTCTCCCAATCTCGGCCCTTTGCTTCACAGATAAAGATCTCGAAGGAGTAGATCCGCACCCTGATGACCCCACGGTAATTTCGGTTATCGTCGCGAATTTTTTGATAAAGAAGGTTTTGGTGGAGCAGGGTAGCTTGGCTGACCTGTTATACCTGTCGACCCTGAGAAGAATGGGCATCTCCGAATGAAAGTTAGGACCCTTTGATGAAAACTTGATCGGCTAACCTCATTTGTGATGGCTCTGTTGGTTAAGGCCATCAATATCCAGTACCTAGTGGTGGATTGTCAGGTGCCGTACAACGCGCTCCTAGGTTGACCATCTCTCAAAGCTTTGTGTGCAGTAGTATCCACCTCCCATCTATCCATGAAGTTCCCAGTATCTAACACCGAGGTTGGGGTCGTCCACATTGGCAAAAAAGAGGCCCGATGATGTTACCATGACAACCTCAAAACTTGGGGTCCTGATCCTGATAAGGACCGGAAGAAAGCTAATGCCTTTGGTAACAACCGAGTAGTGAGCGTCGGCAGCCAAGACCCACAACACCATGTGCATATGGTCGAGCTAGACCCGTGGAGTGAGTTTTCGAACAGACGCTCGGAACAAATCGTCCATATAGGCTCGACGTTATCAAATGAGCTGAAGGAGAGGCTCATTAGCCTACTCCGATAAAACGCCAATCTCTTCACTTTGACCCCCACTGACATGCCTGGGATAGAGCCACTTGTCATCTTCCACAAGCTAGCACTAGATCCAAAGACCAGACCAGTTGCCCAGAGGAAAAAAAGACTAGGAGAAGAAAGATGGCACATGCAGCTGCTGAGGAAACAACCAAACTCCTAAAGGCTAGATTCATTAGAGAAGTCCCATACACAACATGGCTCGCCAATTTGGTCATGGTGAAAAAATCCCCAGGAAAGTGGAGAATGTGTGTCGACTTCACCGACCTAAACAAAGTGTGATGAAAGGATTTATACCTACTACCTAACATCGACCGCCTTGTGGATGCAGCCTCCAGGTACAGGTACTTAAGTTTCATGAATGCCTATTCTGGTTACAATCAGATCCAGATGCACCCTGAAGACAAAGAAAAAACAACATTCATCACGGAGAATGCCAACTTCTATTATCAGGTCATGCCATTTGGACTAAAAAATACAGGCGCAACATACCAGCGATTGATGAACAAAGTATTCGCTAAGCAGATCGACCGGAACATCAAAGTCTATGTAGATGACATGGTAGCCAAGATTTCAAAAGAACAGGACCACTGCTTGGACCTAACCAAAATCTTCGCGTAACTCCGGCAGCACAGCATGAGGCCTGACCTTGACAAATGCGCCTTCGGGGTGCAAGCCGGTAAGTTTCTGGGATTCATGCTAATCAATTGAGGAATTGAAGCTAACCCAAACAAATATGAAGCCATCCTCGCAATGTGTAGTCCTCCTAGCCTAAGGAGGTCCAACAGCTAACAAGCCGAATAATAGCTTTGTCCCGCTTCTTCCCGAAGTCGGTTGATCGAGAAAAGCCCTTCTTCCAATGCCTAAAAAAGTCAGTTGAGTTCCAGTAGACAGAAGAATGCGAAATTGCCATTCAGTAACTAAAAACCTTCCTAGCGGCCCCCTATCCTTTTGAGACCAGAGTCTAGTGAAGAACTCTCACTTTACCTCTCTGTCACTGCTAACGCTCTCAGTGCGGTACTAGTAAGGGAGGAAGGCAAAATACAGCGGCCAATATACTTCATAAGCAAAACTTTTCAAGGAGCTGAACTACGATACCAAAAGATAAAAAAACTAGTGCTTGCACTGGTGACGACGGCCCGAAAGCTCATGCCATATTTCTAAAGCCATCAGATCACGGTCTAGACTGATTAACCAATCCAACAAATACTCCAGAAGACGGAGCTTTCGGAAAGAATGATCGCATGGTGACTCGAGCTTTCCGAGTTCGACATACAATACCAGCCACGAAAGCACATCAAATCATAGGTATTCTCTGATTTCTGTGCCAAACTCTCTCTCCTTGGGTAAAACCCAGAACCCAACCCTTGGATACCATTTGTCGATGGAGCCTCTAACATAAAAGGAAGTGGGGTTGGGGTCATCCTAGAAGGACCCATCGGTCTGATTCTCAAACAATCACTTTGCTTAAACTTTAAGGCAACCAGCAACCAAGCAGAATATGAGGCCCTCATAGCCCATTTAAGCCTAGCAAAGGAAATCAAAGCATCCCGATTAATCATAAGAGCGACTCCCAACTGGTAACCAACCAAGTCAAGGACGAATTCCAGACAAAAGAACCATAGCTTGGTCGATACTTCCACAAGGTTAGAACCCTAGCTGAATCTTTCGACTATTTCCAAATTGAATATATCCCTAGGGAACAAAACGCGCGAACAGATCTACTCTCAAAGCTTGCCAGTACCAAGAAATCTGGAAACAACCAGTTGATCATACAGGCGGGCCTGGATTCGCCCATTGTCGATCTTCCCGACATACAAATAGTAAAAGTAGTGCTCAAATTTTGGGGAACCCCTATCATCCGATTCTTGCAAAACGGGACACTCTCTGCGGACGTCGAAGAAGCCAAAAGACTCAAAAGAACAGCTTGCTACTTCACCCTACTCGAGAACCAACTTTATCGAAGAGGTTACTTCGTGCCACTTCTCAAATGTGTCAATCTCGACCAATTCATTTGCATCATGACTGAGATACATGAAGGAGTATGTGGAGGCCTCCTCGGCGGGCTGTCCCTAACAGCGAAAATATTAAGAGCCGGATACTATTGGCCAATAATGCGGAACGACAGTCTGGCTTATGTGAAACATTGTGACAAGTGCCAAAGGTTTGCAAACACGCATCATTCCCCCTCGGAAGAGCTCCATAGCCTTGGCAGCCCTTGGCCGTTTTATAAATGGGGGATAAACATCCTCGGACCCTTTTCCAACTATTGCAGGACAACTTAAATTTATAGTATTAGCAATTGATTACTTCACAAAATGGATCGAGGCCAAGCCCCTGGCTACAATCACCACTGAAAGAATCCAAAAATTCATCTGGAAGAATATTGTTTGTCGATATGGTCTCCCTAGGGTGCTAAGCTCGGACAACGGTACTAATTCACCAATGGCAGACTCCAAGATTTTTACCAAGAACTCAGTATCTTCCAGGTCTTTACCTTAGTTGAGCACCCTCAGACCAATAACCAAGCTGAGGCCACCAACAAGGTCATACTGGCAGGACTAAAGAAATGACTAGACGGCCCGAAATGAGCTTGGCTAGACGAACTCCCCATAGTCTTGTGGTCATATCACACCACCACTCAAACCTCGACTAAGGAAACCCCTTTTCGACTCACTTACGGGTCAGAATCAATGATCCCTGTCGAGATTGAGGAACCTAGCCCCAAGTTATAGTACTTTCGGGAAGACACCAATAGGGAAGAACAGCGGGTCGACCTTGACCTCGTCTAGGAAATCCGAGACCAGGCCTAAATTCGTTAACAGGCTACCAAACAAAAAGCAGCTCGAAAATACAACAAAGGAGTTCGGCCTAAACGATTTCAAGAAGGAGACTTAGTCTTAAGGAAGATTGAAGGCCCAAGAAAACAACCCTCACAAGGGAAACTTGGTGCCAACTGGGAGGGCCCTTACTGAGTCACTAATGACCTCGGCACAGGGGCTTACCACTTAGTTGAGCTCTCAAGAAGGCCCTTGACCAGGTCATGAAACATAGCCAGCCTGCGGAAATATTACAACTGAACGACTATCTTCTTGTAAATCAATCAAAAAATATATACTCATTTATCACTTGTCAAAATCTTCATATGGGCCCAGACCCAAAGTTTCTTTTCTTATTGCAGGTCTTGAGTTACCTCGGTTTGCTACCTTTGGCCTTAAGTTACCTCGCCTATCTACAACAAAGTTTTGTATCAAACAAGTCCCGACAGACCTTGAGTTACCTCGGTCTGCTACCTTTGGCCTCGAGTTACCTCGACCTATCTACAACAAAGCTTTGTATCAAACAAGCCCCGGCGGACCTCGAGTTACCTCGGTCTGCTGCCTTTGGTCTCGAGTTATATCGGCCTATCTACAATAAAGCTTTGAATCAAACAAGTCCCGATGGACCTCGAGTTACCTCGGCCTATCCACAACAAAGCTTTGTATCAAACAAGCCCTTACGGACCTCGAGTTACCTCGGTCTGTTGCCTTTGGTATTGAGTTATCTCAGTCTATCTACAACAAAACTTTGTATAAAACAAGCCTCGGTGGACCTTGAGTTACCTCAGTCTGATGCCTTTGGCCTCGAGTTACCTCGGTCTATCTACAACAAAACTTTGTATCAAACAAGCTGTATTAAACAAGCCCCGGTAGACCTCAAGTTACCTCGTTCTGTTGCCTTTGGCCTCGAGTTACCTCGGCCTATCTACAACAAAGCTTTGTATCAAACAAGCCCCGACAGACCTCGAGTTATCTTATCCTATCTACAACAAAGTTTTGTATCAAAAAAGCCCCGACGGACCTTGAGTTACCTTGATCTACTGCCTTTGGCCTCGAGTTACCTCGGCCTATCTACAACAAAACTTTGTATCAAACAAGTCCCGACAAACCTCGACTTACCTCGGTGTGCAGCCTTTGGCATCGAGTTACCTTGGCCTATCTAAAAAAAAGCTTTGTATCAAACAAGCTCCGACTGACCTCGAGTTACCTCGGTCTGCTGCCTTATGCCTCGAGTTACCTCGGCCTGTCTACAACAAAACTTTGTATCAAACAAGTCCCGACGAACCTCGACTTACCTCGGTGTGCGGCCTTTGGCATCGAGTTACCTCGGCCTATCTAAAAAAAAGCTTTGTATCAAACAAGCTCCGACAGACCTCGAGTTACCTCGGTCTGCTGCCTTATGCCTCGAGTTACCTCGGCTTGTCTACAATAAAACTTTGTATCAAACAAGTCCCAACGGATCTTGAGTTACCTCAGCCTATCTAGAACAAAGCTTTGTATCAAACAAGTCCTGCAAACCTCGAGTTACCTTGATCTGCTGCCTTTGGCATCGAGCTACCTCGTCCTATCTACAACAAAGCTTTGTATCAAACAAGCCTCGACGGATCTTGAGTTACCTCGGTCTATTGCCTTTGGCCTCGAGTTACCTTGACCTATCTACAACAAAGCTTTGTATCAAACAAACCCTGATGGACATCGAGTTACCTCGGTCTGCTACCTTTGGCCTCGAGTTACCTCGGTCTATCTACAACAAAACTTTGTATCAAACAAGTCCCAATGGACCTTGAGTTACCTCAGCCTATCTACAACAAGCTTTGTATCAAACAATCTCTGGTGGAGCTCGGGTTACCTCAGTCTGCTGCCTTTGGTCTTGAGTTACCTTGGCCTATCTACAACAAAACTTTGTATCAAATAAGCCCCGGAAGACCTCGAGTTACCTCAATCTGCTACCTTTGGCCTCGAGTTAGCTCGGCTTATCAACAACAAAGCTTTGTATCAAAGAAGCCCAGGCGGACCTCGAGTTACCTCGGTCTGCTGCCTTTGGCCTCAAGTTACCTCAGTCTATCTACAACAAAGCTTTGTATCAAACAAGCCCTAGTAGATCCTGGATCATCTCAGTCTATTTCATGAAGTCACCTCGGCGCTTCCCTTTTTGTTACTTAAAGTAGCACAAAAACTTATTCAAGTAAAAGAAAATCGGAAGCTTCGTCGGTCTCGCTAAAGCCCACAACAGAATAGGCTGACACGACAATCCTAAAATCGTTTGATACTCATAGCGATTAAGTAACCAAACGTTGTAGCAAACAAAGCAAAGGAAAAGTACAAGGTAACCACATTCGGAAAAACTTTCATTTCATTACTCCATTTCATTACAAAGTATATCCACAATACAAAACTTTTATTACGTTTTCGATGGTTCACTTATAACAAAAATACAACCGAGCCAGTTCAGTATTCTATCCTTGCCGAATCCTAGCACAATAAGACCTACACAACTAATTAAGTTTTGGCACAACAAGGCTGACCTTGTTGTCAAATACTCATCTTCCGTAGAGCCCTTAGCAGCTTCCCAGCGAGGATCACCAGAAAATCGATGACAACATCATGGCTAACCTTGAGTAGATATCAATTGGAGCCCCCCCTCGCGAGCCACGTCTTAGTAATGCAAATCCACATAAGGGAAGGCATGCGCAAGGTCCTCCAAGTGAGGTCCAAGAAATGCGACAACACCAGCATAGCGGTTATGGGCCCCAGAGAGCCTGAAATTCTAGGGACGGTAGACTAGCAGAGGTGGCAGAGGGCGAACTCCTCAAGGCTAAGGAATAAGTCGACCCTCGTACTATGACCACCGCGAGCTACCAACCCATATACCGCGAACACCCCAAGCAATAAGTCATGACTAACTCCAACTGTCGGCGCATCACTTGAATCGACCACGTCATCGCCGAAAATAGTACCATACGTTGACAGAGCCTTCACTCGATTTGACATCACCAACCATCCGGCCCCAAGATATCTAGCTAAAAGGAGGACGCAAAAGTATTGAGTAGAGGGCACGCAGGAAGCAAAGGGAACAACCCCTTTTTATGGGCATAATAAAGAATATCGAGCGTCATCCACCCCACCTATGATAACGCCGCGCATTAATGCCCTGCATTCACTAGCAGGTGAGCCGCCGTTAAGATAGAGTCACGAGCCCAAGCAGTTAATACCCCGCCCTAGGAAACAGGCGCACCTCCTAGGGAAGCACCCCCAGAGAGTGACGTGTTCTGCACCACCAAGTGATTATTTCACCTTTTCTGGCCACGTGCCCCGATCCCATGTCGTACACGTTCTCGCAACACGACGCCCGATCCGTCACAATTTGGTCATTTTGGTGCTTCAATGTCCCGATCCCAGACCTATAATAACAATAAGAAAAAGCAAGGTGAAAGAGGTAAAAGGCAAGCCAAGCCATATGCGAAAATATCTCTTTTATTTAAATAACGCTAGGGTTATAATGTCGACAAGTTACATGCTAAAAAAATAAAAAGAAGTAAGACCTGCCCTAAGGACCAATGGCAGGTTTATCCAGCCGAGGTGAATCGAGAGCCCTGCTCTGCTGCCCAATATCTCCTTCTGATCGCTCAGCCTTGGCCGCCCCCTTGAGTCCCCTCCAAAGCTTCGTCATCGACGGTTGGATCCGACGAGGCTAGATCCACAAGTTGACCTCCCACTACCTCCTTAGAGGGGTCACACCAAGTAAAATGCACCCCCGAGCAAAGTAATGAGGCTTGCGCCAACTCTATGTCAAAACCCCCCAAATACTGCAGAAGAGCCTCCCTCATTGCAAAAGCCTCCAAGCGGGTAACCTCTTGGTGGGAAGCGTTTAGTTCCGCTTCTGACTCCTTAATCCTCTCATCCCGCTTGACCAACCTCTGCCGAACATCATCTCTTTGATCGGACACTCCTAGATATCCAAACGACACCCTCCCCACCTCCTCATCAGCCAAAGCAGCCTGCTCATAAAGGCTGCCAACATCTACCTTGGCCTTAGCCTTTCTTATTTTCAACTCCATAAATAAAAGGTGAGTGGCACTGGTAGCACGTAGTTGCAACATTTCCACCCATCGGTACAACCCCTCCTCCGATCGGCCTCCATGAGAAGCTGGTCCTAGAAAAATCTCCTTGGTCAAAAGGCATGGCTCTAAAGACTCCAGGAATCCTGCTCGGTGTCATCGCAACCCCACAAGCTTGGCCGCAGAGCACGTATCAGTAAGAGAGATGCTGACTTGTTATCCGCTTGATCTAAGCCCGGCAAGATTGCAACATTAGTTAATGGATTTGAACCAAAAGGGCTCGCAACGTAGATAATCGGCCTGGACCCGAAGAGCTAGGCATGTCAGCAGCTTGGTTTAGGGAGTCCGACGTGTTAGGAGCTTGACCGGAAGACCCTGGTTCGACAGCTACCCGATGTCTCTTCCATTGGAGGGGCACCTCCTCAACCTCAGGTGGGAAGGGAGTGTCGGCGGAAACTACGGCAATCGGACGGGCGCGAATGGGGCTCCTTAGCTGCATAGTACTGAAAAGCACTCCGGACGATATCCCGACGCCTTTTTCCATCGTACGCCTCACCACTTTTTTTGCCGTCAAACCCGACGGCTTTTCCCCTGAAACATAAAATCCCAATAAGAGCTGTCATTGAAATAGAGCAAAACCCAAATACGCAGTGAGAACATAGCCATATACTCGGCCAAGGCCTGAGGGTCCTCTCCCAGTTCTACTAGCTTTGCAGATTCTAGTTGGGGAGAAAGAATGAAGGCATTTGCCAGGGCTTGATGTTCAGGATCAAGACTCCCATACTCCACCTCTAAAAGGGGATTCAGTTCCAATTTCCAGAATAGGGGGTATTTCTCCTTGCCCTCCTCATCCAGGAAAAAACTAAGCTCTTCCTCGCTCAAGCCCACCTTGAAGAAACCATCCTTGAAATGATTGAAGGATGTGGTAAAGGCCTTCAACACCGATTTCCCCGTACGACTGGTCAAAGAAATCCAACCACGCCAATAAATTCCTTTCCAGTGATAGCAGTGGAAGAAGACCACCTTATAAGGGCCAAGGAACTCAGCCAATACCTCAAAGCCGCGGATGAAGCCCTAGTAGTTTAGATGCAGTTGCATCGGGGCGACGTTCATCGCCTCCAATACTAAATTCTGGAACTCAGTTAGAGGAAGCCGTAACCGTAACCTCGTGAATAGCACCTCGTACATATATAGGAACTCGAACTCCGGGGCTGAATGACAAACATGCTCGTCCCAACCACAAAGAAGGTAGACAAACTTTTCCCCCCTTCCTCTATCATTTTTCCCTCCTTCTTCACTCTAGGAAGTGACCTTTTGTAACACCCCCTCTCCTAGAACTGCTCGTGTAACACCCCCTCTCCTAAAACTGTCCGAGAAGAGGTGCTACGGAAAATAAAATATAAAACTGACTGATAAACTGAAATCTGATACCAATATGAATAACTCAATCAAATGAAATAAAACTCTGAGTCAACAAAATTGAAAACCATAAACACTGTCTAAGGGAAATCCCTCAACTAAAAAAAAAAATATTAAACTGATACTAAATTGTCAAATGCTCTAAACTAACAAACTGATAAAACTCCCAGACGTCTTTGGTCTTGAGCGACTCCACGTACACACACTACCGGACACTACTGCTAGGCCCCAGGTCTGGTACTCCCCCGCTAGGACCTGGAATGGTGAAGAGTATAAGGTGAGCTACAAAGCTCAGCAAGTGTAAAGCTGGAAAGAGATATTGAAGCTGAATCGAAGAATATCGACGCTGAAATAATTGAAATACTTGCTGAACTGATACTGGAGTAAAATACTTGATTTAATTGATGTTGATAAATAAATTTGATATAACTGGTTGCATTCATAAACATATAATGCACATAAACTAAAATAAAATGCAGGTATGCAATTTTGGCCCAAGGCCCACATAAACTGATATCACATACCTGACTAATCTGAACCTGCAAACAAAAAAAATTGTAAGCATATACTGTGGGTAAAATATACCCCTAGCTCCCTGGTCGACCACAGGCAAGCAAACTGGAGGGATCCCCGCGGACAAAGCCGTCTGGCGCGCAACATGCAATGCTATGCACATCAAGATGCTGGCACACAATATGTCGTGCTCCATATAAACTCATGTTGAATGTTCATACAAGGATGTATGCACGTAACTCACAAATAAATGCTGATCATGACATTTTAAATACTAGTCATGAAATAACTGTTGCTAAACTGATACTTGATGTATTTTAAAAATACATGATTTTATAAATTATGTTGAAACATAATTTATTTTAATTTATACTAATATTATTTTCAATAAAGGGAAGAAATACACTGTTTTTATTGAAAATAAAAGAATTTTAACTTGCTGGAATTTAATTTTGAAGTTCTGCTAGGGGTATCCGAAAATATGGAATTCTGGACAGATTTGATACTCTTTTGTATCTTGGCCATAACTCTCTCTTCTAAACTCCGATTGAGCTGATTCAAATTTTTGTGGAAAGAAAAGAGGAAGACCTACAACTTTTATGTTTTTAAGTTTCCGAGATTCGGGCTCCATCAAGGTCAAAATTGGCCCGTAAGAGAACAAAACTTTCTGGAATGCTGGGTGGACAGATTGATACCCTTTCATATTTTGGACAAAACTCTCTCTTTTAAACTCCGATTGATATGATTAAAATTGGTATGGAAAGAAAAGAGGAATACCTACAACTTTCATGTTTTGTGTTTTCCAAGATTCGGGCTCCATCAAGGTCAAAATCGGCCCACAAGATAACAAAAACGTTCTGAAATAAACTCGAAATCGTGAATGAAATTGCCAGAAATCGAAACTGATACTAATAGGGTATTTGGATGCTGGAATTTATCACCATTCGAAGAAATCTTGGGAAAAACAAGTCCCAATGAAGCAAGAATCATTATAATAGCAAATAAACAGATCAAAACTCGAAGAATCGATGATTCAACTCAATTGAAAAATCTGGTTTTCTGCCACTATATGCATATATATATATAAATATACATTCTGTTTTCTTTGCTTTCTCATTAAAAGGAATTGAAACAATTGTTTGCTATTAATCCAAGATCACATAAGAACTGATATATATATATATATATATCTAAACTGAATGAAGAAAGCTTGAGAATGGAATGGAAGAACTTGCCTTTTGATTTGATTAATCAACCAATGAAGACCAATGGATGAAACTTGAATGAACTCTAGGCTTCTTAAACTTCCTTTCTTTGTTCTTCACGGCCAAGATTTGAAGAATTTTCTTTTTGGCCAATTACATGCTATGCATATATATATATATACTAATAACAATAAACCTAATGGGCTAAAATAGGTTTAATTAATCCTAGGTGTAACACCCCAATTCCCGAAAGGCGTTACTGTAACGAAAGATTCCGGGGATAATTTTTTTTCAAATAAAAACCCATCACAAAAACCATTCCCCGAAGATCCCGTTACACCTTCTCAGTATATCAACTATGAACCATTAATAAACCAAGACAGGTTCACCAACACAAATGCGAAAGCTAGATCGAAACCTCAACAGGTCATAACCGAAACCACTTTATTTATATATAAAGTTACACCAACGTTTACATGACGTTTTCAAAGGTAAACAACATAACTGAAAAGACATAATGTAAACTATCCACTAATCGCCGTCACTCCTCGACGATCCCTTTCCCTTTTGCACCGCTGCCTTCACCTGGAACGTTTGAATATTCCAGGGACAAAGTCCAAATTAGATGATGAATCATCTAAGTGAGAGTTCAAAACACATTTTTCATGAATAATGCAAGACATGAAATAAACCAATACACCCGGTAAGCCCTAGCTCAAGAGAATTCCCACGCGCTTAACCCTACCACGGGAAAAGAGCAATCTCTCTAAAAGCTATGCCACCACACCGACTCGACGACACGACGCGATTCTAGCTTAAATGGGGCTGCCAACGCATCTCATCAGAATACGTACCCACCTTAAGCATCCAGGAACCACCATACAATTCCAACTCCAAAATTTCACATGGACCACCTAGTCGTCCTAGTGCAACTTCCCTGGCCAAACGGCCTGGCACGGAAATCAAGGCGGCTATCCTGACATGCACACCTAGCATCAGATACCCCTATTATTCCGTCACGCCCTTGGAGAATTACGGCTACACTATCCAGACAACATCCTAGGCTGACATCCCACATGAACAACACAGTATGGACCACCTAGTCGTCCTAGTGCAACTTCCCTGACCAAACGGTCTGGCACGGAAACCAAGGCGGCTATCCTGACATGCACACCAGCATCAGATACCCCTATTATTCCGTCACGCCCTTGGAGAATTATGGCTACACTATCCAGACAACATCCGAGGCTGACATTCCATACGTACACACAAAACGCAAGACAATGCCACATTTCACAATTCAATGCATCATATAAACAACAATTTATAAAATGCAATGCACAAGTTCAAAACGTTTTGGGACAAACCTCCCTCATGAATCCAACCGTCACCAGTTACCATTTCAATGCACAAAACCATTTTGTATGAAATCACCACATGTTCAGATAGAACAAGCACAATAAATCAAGTTTTGGGGACGAACACTCACAACTTAAAACCGAGTTTTCAGGTAGAACACTCACAAGAAAGCCAAATTTTGGTAGCAAACAACTCACCTTGAACGAAACTCAGAACACCTCAAATCTTGTGTCGAACCTCGACTTTTGTGCAACTCCTCAGGTCTTCTGATCAAACCACCTTCTTACACGCTCTTACGCGCTGCCCAAGTGCTCTGCGCGTGTGATGCTTCGCGTATGCTTAAAAAGCCCTCTATCCTCTAGACCCGAAGCACTCTTGTCTAGCACGAATTTCTCAAAATTTCGAATGAGAGAATCCTTAGCCTTGAGCCCTATTTATATGTTTAGGAAACTTAGCCACCAAGAAATGTATATTCTGCAATCATTTCAAATCTTTCAAAATCTTTTCCAATCATTCCAAATCTTTTGATATCTTTTGCAATCATTCCAAAATCTTCTAAGATTCTCTACAATTATTATAAATCTTCTATAATCATTCCAAATCTTCTAATATCTTTTGTAATCATTCCAAAATCTTTTAAGATTCTCTGCAATCATTGTAAATCTTTTATAATCATTCCAAATCTTCTAATATCTTTTGTAATCATTGTTATCCGAATTAAATCTTATCCAAATCAAATCTTTATCCAAATCAAATCATATCCAACAAAATCTTATCCAATCAAATCATAACCAATCTTGTCCAGATCTTATCCTTAAAGTCATCATAAGCCTTCATCTTATCTCTAATATCATCATGATACTTCATCCTTATCTCTTAAGTCATTTATGAAGCTTTTTCCTGAATCTCTCAAATGCCCCTAGTAAAAAGATTTCAGGAATTACACTTTGGTCCGAACTTTTGGATAATTGCACTTAGACCCTTTTTCACATGGTCCCCGGGCTAATTTTTAATTGCATTTTAGTCCCTGAAAAATGGACTAATTGCGCTAATGCCCCTAATTTTTAGGTAAATTACACTTTTACCCCAACCTCAAAAATTACAATTTTGCCCCCGGCTCAAAAACTAAACTTCTCTTTAAAGACCTTTATAACCCTTTGAAATATCCTAAAACACTCTCTTTAAAATTCCGAAAAAATATCGTTTCGATCTCCCTCTGTCAATTTCGAAAAACTGCACTTAGGCCCGAATCTTCGTTTTAGCTACAAACCCTTTTGTTTCTTCCAAAAACTACTGAAGGGTTACTCTATATGCCAAATATGAACTTCCTCGGGGTTCCATTGACTTCTCGGATGCCCCATACGATAATTTGGTATTTCAGCCTAAATCACAATTGCCTTTTTAGCTGTATCGGGAACCGTTCCCGATCCAACTTCTTTTGATGCCTAAAATCATAACTCGTATTACTTGTCGATACTATACCATTTTCCTTGGCTATCTAGGGTCCAGGATACTCCTTCCGACTAATTCGGTCGTCCAAAGCTGCGTTAGTGTATCCTAAAGTCTTATTTTCCACAAAGTCCATTTATGCCCTTCACTAAATACCGTTTATATCCTCAAATCATTCCTGGGTATTACACTAGGCCCACTAGACTTTATTTAAAACCTTTTCCTTACCTATTTAGGAGATTATTATTTAAATTATCTGATATTTGGATTTATTTAAATCTCATATATATCACTTAATTAAATAATTAAGCAATAATATAAAATAACTAATGCTAAAAAGCCAAATAAGCCCTTACTCTTAATTCTCTTTAAAAATAAAGGAATTAATTCTATTTATCACTATTTTTCAATTAAAAATCTCTATTGCCAAATTAAATTAATTAATTGGCAAATATGTATTAAACTAAAAGTTAACTAATTGCATTAATTAATCACTGAAATAAATTGTTAATCTAGGACGGGTCGTTACAATTTCTCCCCTCCTTAAAAGAATTTGGTCCTCCAAATTCACATCTGGCTACTCGAACAATGAGGGATAAAGACGTCTCATTTCTTCTTCTAATTCCCACGTCGCCTCTTCTGACGAGTGTCGCTGCCACTGCACTTTCACAAGAGGAATCGATTGGTTCCTCAGGATCTTCTCTTTATGCTCTAGAATACTGGTCGGCATCTCTTCATAAGATACGTCTTCTTGAACTTCAATAGTCTGAAAATCGATCACATGCTGAGGATCTGGCACATACTTCCTCAACATCGAAACATGGAACACATTGTGGACATGGGACAACTGAGGTGGCAAAGCTAACTCATATGCCAAAGTCCCTATCCGTCTCAAAATCTCAAATGGACCGATGTAACGGGGACTAAGCTTCCTTGTTACGCCAAATCTTCGGACACCCTTAATAGGCATGACTCTTAACCAAACATGGTCGCCCACCTCAAACTCGAGGTCTCGTCGTCGCTTATCTGCGTAGCTCTTCTGTCTGTCTTGTGCTGTCTTCATTCTTGCTTTGATCACTTGGATCTTTTCTGTCGTCTGTTCCACAATTTCAGGACCTAATAAAGCCCTATCTCCAATTTCTTCCCAACATATCGACGATCGACACGGTCGCCCATATAAAGCCTCGTATGGTGACATTCCAATACTTGTATGGAAACTATTATTGTAGGCAAATTCCACCAAAGGTAGGTGCTCATCCCAACTACCTTGGAAATCTAGAACACACGCTCTCAACATATCCTCGAGAGTTCTGATCGTCCTCTCTGACTGACCATCTGTCTACGGATGAAACGCTGTGCTGAACTTTAACTGAGATCCCAATGCCTCATGCAAAGCTCCCCAAAAATGAGAAGTAAATCGTGGATCTCTATCTGATACAATGCTGGATGGGACACCATGTAACTTCACGATCTCCTCAATATAAATTCTGGCAAATCTATTCAATTGATAAGTCTTCTTAATAGGTAGAAAATTGGCTGATTTAGTCAAACGATTAACAATCACCCATATAGCATCATAGCCTCTAGTAGTCCTGGGTAAACCCATCACAAAATCCATAGCAATATTATCCCACTTCCACTCTGGAATAGGTAATGGAAGTAATAAACCTGCGGGTTTCTGATGTTTCGCTTTAACTTGCTGGCATATTGAACACTGTGAAACATAATTGGCTACATCTTTCTTCATACCACTCCACCAATACTGACGCTTTAGGTCGTGGTACATCTTCGTAACACCAGGATGGATAGTATAACGACTCCTGTGTGCTTCATTTAAAATCTCTTGCTTAAGATGTCCATCATCCGGTATACAAATGCGTCCCTGAAACAAGAGTATACCATCACCCCGAAAAGTATATCCCAAGGGAGAAAATTTCTCGATATCTGCTAAGATCTGTGCCAACTTCACATCTTCCGATTACTGTGTCTTGAGTAATTCAAATAACTCAGGTTGTACTCTCATATAAGCACAACTCACAACTGATTTATCTTCTGGGGCTGAAATAGATAGAGCACTCAATTGCTCTAATAATTTCCATTCTTGAAGCATCATCGTAGCCATAGAAGCTCCTTGCCGACTCAAAGCATCGGCTACTACATTGGCCTTTCCTGGATGGTAGAGAATCTCACAGTCGAAGTCTTTAAATAACTCGACCCAACATCTCTGCCTCATGTTTAATTCTTTCTGGGATAGGAGGTAGTGTAAACTCTTATGATCTGTATAAATTTCAACTTTCTCACCATATAAATAGTGTCGCCATATTTTCAATGCAAATACTACTGCTGCCAACTCTAAATCATGAGTGAGGTAGTTCACTTCGTGTTTCTTCAATTGTCTTGAAGCATAAGCATTAACTCGACCCTCTTGCATCAATACGCAACCCAAACCTGAATGGGATGCATCACTGTAAATTGAGTATTTCTCTCCACTTCTTGGAATGGCTAAAACCGGTGCCGTAGTTAACTTTCGCTTCAATTCTTGGAAGGCACGTTCACACGCGTCATTCCATTCAAACTTCACTCCTTTTCTTGTTAGCTTAGTCATAGGGGTAGATAAACGAGCAAATCCCTCAATGAATCGCCTATAATATCCTGCAAGTCCTAGAAAACTTCGTATCTCTGTCACTGTCGTCGGCCTCGGCCAATCTATAACTGCTTTAGTCTTGGCTGGATCCACTGAAATTCCATTTCCAGAAACCACATGGCCTAGAAATCCAATCTGAGTAAGCCAAAACTCACACTTGCTGAACTTGGCGTATAGTTGCTCCTCTTTAAGCCTCTGCAAAACTAGTGTAAGATGCTCCATATGCTCCTCCGCATTAGGTGAGTATACTAGAATATCGTCAATGAAAACAATAATGAATCGATCTAGGTACTCACGTAGAACTCGATTCATTAAATCCATGAAAACAGCTGGGGCATTCGTCAACCCAAATGGCATCACCACGAACTCGTAGTGTCCATAGCGAGTCTTGAAAGCAGTTTTCTAAATATCCTCGTCTCTAACTCGCACTTGATGGTATCCCGATCTCAAATCTATCTTCGAGAATACCTCAGCTCCTCTCAACTGATCTAACAAGTCATCCACTCGAGGTAAGGGATACTTATTCTTCACTGTTACCTGGTTCAATTGGCGATAGTCAATACATAACCTCAAAGATCCATCTTTCTTTCTCACGAACAATACTGGTGTGCCCCACGGGGATGAACTGGGTCGGATAAAACCCTTTTCTATTAATTCTTCTAGTTGGGCCTTTAATTCCTTTAACTCATTAGGTGTCATCCGATATGGAGCCTTAAAGATAGGCTGTGTACCAGGTAATAACTCAATAGTAAACTCTGATCCTCTTCGAGGAGGTAATCCTAGTAGCTCATCAGGGAAAACTTCTTGGAAGTCTTGTACTATTGGTACCTCGGATAACTTCTTCTTGCTTCCTTCGTCAGTGGTCACAAAAGCTAGATAAGCTTCACATCCGTCACGTATCAATTTCTCGACTTTTATCACCGAGATCATAGGAATCATAGACATAGGCTTAACTCCTCTGTAAATAAGAACCGGTTGTTGAGGTAGTTCGAAGTCAATAATCTTTCACCGACAATCGACTCTTGCATAATGTCGTGATAACCAATCCATGCCAAGGATCAAATCGAAATCCTTAACATCGAGAATTACCAAATCTCCCACTAGCTTTTTATCATGAACCTCGATCTCACAATTCTCAAACATTTCTCTAGCTATCATAATCTTATCTCCTGGCGTAGACACAATCAAGTGATACGGCAAAGAAATCCGGGAATGGGGAACATAACATACTGTGCGCAGTGCAATAAAAGAATGTGTGGAACCAGTATCAAATAATGCACGCACATCATGGCCATATAAGGATAAAATACCTTGGATAGTCCCGTCGCCCTGCTTTGCCTCAGCTGTGGTAAGTGCATAAACTCTACCCTGCACCTGTCTATCTGCGGGCTGTGGCTGCTGAGCTACTGGTACTGCGGGTATAGGTGCTCCTGGCCCTCTAGCTGCTGGTGGCCTCTGATTCGCCTGCTGGCCTCTATTCTGAGGTAGTTGTGTACATCGGTTAGCTGTGTGTCCTTTCTGTCCGCACTTGAAGCACTTCACCTCCGGTGCGGGGAGTGCTGCTTGTTTCCTTGGGCAATCCTGCTTCTTGTGTCCTTCTTGCCCACACTTGTAACAAACGTTCTTCCCAGCTAGGCATGGTCCTCCGTGCTTCCTCCCACATTGACCACATTGTGGGCTATTTTCTATCTTCTTTGTTTGTTCCGCTGACCACTTCCTCTTCTTGTTGTTGGATGAGCCCTGAGTTGAATTGGCTCCCTTCTTAGCTGCTTGTGTCACCCTCCACTCATTGCGATCCCGCTCAATAGCATACACTCGCTGAACTACCGTGGCATAATCCACGCTCAAAGCTCCTCCAAAAGCATGTCGGATGTCTGCACGCAATCCTCTCTGGAACTTGGCTGCCTTCCTTGCTTCAGTGGACACCAATTCCGGAGCATAACGAGATAAGGCTGTAAACTCCGCCTCGTACTGAGCCACCGTGTTAGTACCTTGCACCAACTCAACGAACTCATAGACTTTCTGTTCCTTGACCCATGCCGGGTAATAAGCGTCATTGAACACCTGTTGAAACTCGACCCATGTGGGCTCACGATTACCAAACCTCTGACGGGCAGTCTCCCACCATCTCTCGGCGTCGCCTTTGAACATGAACGTGCTAAGTCGCACACGTCGGTCGTCCGTACAACCAATCGATCGAAGATGCTTCTCTATTGATAGCATCCAATTCTCCGCCGCTGCTGCATCTGTACCTCCATGGAATGCCGGTGGTCGAAACGCCATGAAGTCCTTCAATAATTGACTCCCAGTGTCTACCGCCACAATTGGAGCTGTTGAGGCGTCTAGCGGATCTCTTCCACTGCCTTCTGCTTCTTGTGGTACTTGTGGCTGTCTCGCCTGATTCGTCACAAGGGTATCGACTACCCTAATCAAACCTGCCAACATGCCTCGCATCTCGGCCATACCCTGTCGCAAGTCACTACCAAACTCCCCTGGTGAACCTGGTGTAGGAACTGGAACCTCGTCTGGCGTAGTAGCAGCCTGGCTACGTGTAAAGGGTCGTCATCTTCTATCACTCATCTTCCTGCATCACCACTTAGGGTTAGAATACTGCTAATTGGGCCAACATGTCTAATTAATGGACACAAGTCCTAACTCTACCCAACATCCTATGTGTGTACGGGAGACTTCTCAAAATACCGCTCTGATACCAATACTGTAACACCCCCTCTCTTAAAACTGCCTGAGAAGAGGTGCTACGGAAAATAAAATATAAAACTGACTGATAAACTGAAATCTGATACCAATATGAATAACTCAATCAAATGAAATAAAACTCTGAGTCAACAAAATTGAAAACCATAAACACTGTCTAAGGGAAATCCCTCAACTAAAAAAAAAAATATTAAACTGATACTAAATTGTCAAATGCTCTAAACTAACAAACTGATAAAACTCCCAGACGTATTTGGTCTTGAGCGACTCCACGTACACACACTACCGGACACTACTGCTAGGCCCCAGGTCTGGTACTCCCCCGCTAGGACCTGGAATGGTGAAGAGTACAAGGTGAGCTACAAAGCTCAGCAAGTGTAAAGCTGGAAAGAGATATTGAAGCTGAATCAAAGAATATCGACGCTGAAATAATTGAAATTCTTGCTGAACTGATACTGGAGTAAAATACTTGATTTAATTGATGCTGATAAATAAATCTGATATAACTGGTTGCATTCATAAACATGTAATGCACATAAACTAAAATAAAATGCAGGTATGCAACTTTGGCCCAAGGCCCACATAAACTGATATCACATACCTGACTAATCTGAACCTGCAAACAAAAAAAACTGTAAGCATATACTGTGGGTAAAATATACCCCTAGCTCCCTGGTCGACCACAGGCGAGCAAACTGGTGGGATCCCAACGGACAAAGCCGCCTGGTGCGCAACATGCAATGCTATGCACATCAAGATGCTGGCACACAATATGTCGTGCTCCATATAAACTCATGTTGAATGTTCATACAAGGATGTATGCACATAACTCACAAATAAATGCTGATCATGACATTTTAAATACTAGTCATGAAATAACTGTTGCTAAACTGATACTTGATGTATTTTAAAAATACCTGATTTTATAAATTATGTTGAAACATAATTTATTTTAATTTATACTAATATTATTTTCAATAAAGGGAAGAAATACACTGTTTTTATTGAAAATAAAAGAATTTTAACTTGCTGGAATTTAATTTTGAAGTTCTGCTAGGGGTATCCGAAAATATGGAATTCTGGACAGATTTGATACTCTTTTGTATCTTGGCCATAAATCTCTCTTCTAAACTCCGATTGAGCTGATTCAAAGAAAAGAGGAATACCTACAACTTTTATGTTTTTAAGTTTCCAAGATTCGGGCTCCATCAAGGTCAAAATTGGCCCGTAAGAGAACAAAACTTTCTGGAATGCTGGGTAGACAGATTGATACCCTTTCGTATTTTGGACAGAACTCTCTCTTTTGAACTCCGATTGATATGATTAAAATTGGTATGGAAAGAAAAGAGGAATACCTACAACTTTCATGTTTTGTGTTTTCCAAGATTCGGGCTCCATCAAGGTCAAAATTGGCCCACAAGATAACAAAAACGTTCTGAAATAAACTCGAAATCGTGAATGAAATTGCCAGAAATCGAAACTGATACTAATAGGGTATTTGGATGCTGGAATTTATCACCATTCGAAGAAATCTTGGGAAAAACAAGTCCCAATGAAGCAAGAATCATTATCATAGCAAATAAACAGATCAAAACTCGAAGAATCGATGATTCAACTCAATTGAAAAATCTGGTTTTCTGCCACTGTATGCATATATATATATATATAAATATACATTCTGTTTTCTTTGCTTTCTCATTAAAAGGAATTGAAACAATTGTTTGCTATTAATCCAAGATCACATAAGAACTGATATATATATATATATATATCTAAACTGAATGAAGAAAGCTTGAGAATGGAATGGAAGAACTTGCCTTTTGATTTGATTAATCAACCAATGAAGACCAATGGATGAAACTTGAATGAACTCTAGGCTTCTTCAATTTCCTTTCTTTGTTCTTCACGGCCAAGATTTGAAGAATTTTCTTTTTGGCCAATTACATGCTATGTATATATATATATATACTAATAACAATAAACCTAATGGGCTAAAATAGGTTTAATTAATCCTAGGCCCATTAGACTTTATTTAAAACCTTCTCCTAACTTATTTAGGAGATTATTATTTAAATTATTTGATATTTGGATTTATTTAAATCCCATATATATATCACTTAATTAAATAATTAAGCAATAATATAAAATAACTAATGCTAAAAAGCCAAATAAGCCCTTACTCTTAATTCTCTTTAAAAATAAAGGAATTAATTCTATTTATCACTATTTTTCAATTAAAAATCTTTATTGCCAAATTAAATTAATTAATTGGCAAATATGTATTAAACTAAAAGTTAACTAATTGCATTAATTAATCACTGAAATAAATTGTTAATCTAGGACGAGTCGTTACAGCTCGAGAAGAAGTGTTACGGGGAAAATAAAATAAAACTAACCGATAAACTGAAATTTGATACCATAACTGAACATCTCAATCAACTAGAGTAAAAACTTTGAGTCAATATAGACTGAAAAGTACAAACTCTGTCTAAGGGACAATCCCTCAACTGAAATATAAAATAAATCTAAACTGACAAAACACTATAAAACTCAACAGACTTCCAGACATCTTTTATCTTGAGCGGCTTCATGTACACACACTATAGACCACTGCTGCTAGGCCCCACATCTGGTACTCTCCTGTTAGAACCTGGAGGGGTGAAGAGTACAAGGTGAGCTAGCTACAAAGCTCAACAAGTAATAAGCTAGAAAGAATAATTGAAGCTGAATCAAAGAATATCAATACTGATAAATAACTCACTGAACTTGTACTGTATAATTACTGTCTGTTTGTATTAATAAAAATATAATGCACATAAACTGTAAATTAAATGCAAGTATGCAACTTTGGCTCATAGGCCCACATAATCTGATAATACATACCTGTCTGAACTGAAACCTGCATACATAAAAATTGTAAGCACATACTGTGGGCAAAGCCCCTAGCCCCCTGGATGCCACCAGGCGAGCAACTCATAAACTGAGCTAAAACTGAAACTGAAACTGATGAGATCCCCGCGGACAAGCCGCCTGGCGCACATAATGCAATGCAATGCTCACATAAATGCTAGCACATAATATGTAGTGCTCCATATAAAGTCATGCTCAATGCTCATACCAAAATGTATGCACATAATCTCACAAAATAATGCTGGTCATGTCATAATTAACTGTCAAACATGGTATATGATTTTTTTACCAACCATATTGAGATACAAAGATTCTGCAATTTCTAAGTATGGGCATGGTATACTGGATTTTGTCATATCTTGGTATAAAAATTCAATATTTGAATAATTGTATATTTATATTAAATTTAAGACTTACATTAAGAATTTATTGGAAGCCATTCAGATGTCATATGATACTATTTGGATGATTGAGGAAGCATAAGGAAGCAATTCGAATGAAACAACAGTCCATTTGAATCAAAAAAATGGACTACAGCAAGCTCATTCGAGTGGCAGAAACTCATTCGAATGACAGAGGCTCATTCGAATGATAGATGATATATAACAAAGGCTATTTGGATCTGATCAAGGACTCATTCGAATGACTCACAAATTCATTCGAATGAATTTTGACAACTTCCAACTTTTGAACTGACAAAAAGCGACTCATTCGAATGCAATAGTACCCTCATTCGAATGAATGAATGGGATACTCATGGGTCATTCGAATGACAGAGAGACTCATTCGAATGCTAGACTATACAAAGCAACAACTTATTCAAATCTTCAAGGGCTCATTCGAATGACGAGAAAACTCATTCGAATGATAGTCTCAAAACTTCAAAAACACATATGAATGATACAATAACACATGATTCATTCGAATGACTGATACATTAAAAGGGAAAAACTTACAATAACACTGAAAACTCATTCGGATGCCTCAAAACTCATTCGAATGACACAAGACCCATTCGAATGACTAGAATCTCATCAGAAATAAAACTCACGATAACAGAGACTACATCTTGAATTAGAACTTAACATTGCTACACCATTTTGAAAGAAATCTTGGGAGAACAATCCCAATTGACATGAACTAACTTAAGGATGAATTAGAGATCGTTTCTGAGGGCAAATGCTGAAAGATTTATGCACCAGTTATCAAACTCACTGGGTATGGATATAACTGCACATATACATACGCCTATAAACACAACTGATAAAGATCTGGGAACAAGAATGAAGAGTCCTGTTTAATCTGAGAACATATGCTAACATGATTTGGAGATCATATTTAAAAGAATTGCTACAAGAATCATGCATAACTTCTTCATGCACTCACTGTTATACACACACATATAGATATATATATATATACGTGCACTGTCTGTAACAACTAAAACTCAACAAAAGAGTTATTGAAAACTGAGATTTAACATTGATTCATGATCCCGTAAGAATGTTTTACAGGGATAGATGCTTGCTCAATGAAGCCTTTGATACTCTAATCTAAACACGCACATAGGAATATATAAACTGGCTGATAAACTGAGAATCAAAACGAGTCTTAAAAATTTTGAAAACGAACTGTCATGATCTTGTAATGAAAGGGATTTTAGGAAGAATACTTGCCTTTCAATCGCTCTGATTGGATCAACAAAGCTTGCAAACTATCCTTTACTAGACATTGATGCTGCTCCCAGACTTCTCTATTCTTCATGGCGTGAAGAAACTAAAGCTAATGGGCTATATATAGGTATAAAACCCTAGATCCCACTCCTTTTATAATTTGGATTTTCCTTCTCCTAATATAACTAGGAGACTTTAAACCAAAACCATCTCACTTATGGATTATCCCAATCCCTTAATCATAATAATTCTAATTCTTAATCAAAATAATTATAATTAATTATTTCAATTCTAATAACAACTTCTTAAATGACCAACATGTCCTTGCATTTAATTTCCACCAATTTAATGCCATTAAATGCTATTTAAATACTATTATCTCATTTAAAAATCACTAGTTTGCCACCTTGGCAAATTCTTTAACTCCACAATTAAAAAGAAATAAATGCTATTCTTTTCCTTCAAAATCTCTAGATTACCACAGTAAATAATTAATTGGAAAAATTGCTTAATCAAACACTTCAACAATTAATTAAATCATTCTTAAGTAAATACTGGGCCCTCTAATGGGTCGTTACACCTTTCCTCTCATCACAGCCAAAGACGAATCCATAAAGAACTTCAACGCGATCCAAACAACCTCCTCAAGTACCCAGTCATACGGACAAGCGGAGATTGAAGTAGAGATAGCCATCCACGAAGTTGACTAACCGGCTAGGCAGAGCAATCGAACGTCGGAGCAAGAATCTTGAGACAAAGGACGGGTTTGTGAATGAAGGTGAGGGACGTGCATGCACGGGGAAATGCATGCAAATAGTCATCACAAGAGGCACCGAATAGGCGACCAACGACAAACGAAACCCCGCCACGTGCCCCGCAATGAGCATTCTGAAGAATCTGCCTCACCTTAGATGGCGGGCCCTTTCGTGCCTTTAGACGGTGCCTTACACCCTCGAACAAGCACCTCAATTCTCAAAGCCCATGGACCCCCGCGCAATCAAACTAGGCCGCCAAAACCAAAAGCCCAAAGTCTTGGTGCCAAACCCCTTGAGGGAATGACAGCCCGACACACCCCATGAACCAAAACCACGGTCACAATAAGCTAACCAAGACATCAAAGTGACAAGAATCGGGTAAGGCACACACTAAGAGAAAGACAGGAACAAGTCATCCCGATAGGGAAAGAAGTGCGATTTGTTATTAACCAAGAAGTACTCAACAAGTTACAAGGCAAGCGTAAAAAATATACTCTACCACACAAAATTAAGGTTTAACCCGACTTCTCTCGAGAGGGCCAAAACCTAAAAGATCTAACTCCAGGAAAGCAGCTCGGACGTTGGATAGGGCCAGTTCATACCCGTCCCTTCTCGACCCCTTCGCTTCCATCTTCACCTTCGCCATCTTGGACTGAGTAACAACCACCTCAGCCCTTGCTCTCACCCTTGTCGCTGTTACCTCAGATTTGGCTAATGTCACCTCTGCCTCCCACTTCTTTAACTTCACCTCGGTAGCATCCAGTTGAAATTGAAGAACATCGACTGCGTGGCCAGCTTCATCAACCTACTCCTTCGCCTCAATGGTAGCCGTCTCCACGACCTTCTTAACCTCCCCACTTATCAACTCTCGAGCCTAGTGCAGCTCCTCTTCGTGGTTCACCTTCATCTAAGAGAAACGAGTTGCCACATCCACCTCGAGTAAGCGACAATCCACGACGAGTTGGAGCACCTGGTGCTCGATCTGATGAAACACGACCAGCGACCCAACACCTGGTAATCCTCTTTGATTTGATGACGGGTTGAGATAGGCGTCAATGAAAAGGTCACTTCGAAACTCTGGGTCCTGAAACGAGGCTAAGAAGCCATTCTCGACAAGATTCGAACCACCGGGTGATCGAGCTTCCCCATCAGGACCCTTCTGACGCTTTTTATGCCCGACCAGCTCCTCAAAAATCATAAGCTCCCCAGGGTTTGTGCTCGGAGTCATGGTCTCAGCAACCATAGCGGCAGGTTGTGTGAGGGGAGCAGCAGGTGCCGGCGCAACAAAAGCTTTTCCAGCTGCCTTCTTTACCAAAACGGAGCCTAACGCAGCCCTACCTCCCTCCTTGCGAAGCGTGTCCATCTCTTCCCTGGTATCTTTCTTATCATATGCGGAAGCCATTCGCCCTACAAAACACACAAGTACAAATAGCGATCGAATAAGCTATCACTTATAAGGTTCGCCAAAACCTCTGCAACTGTCTCCTTCTTCCTATTACTGAGAAAATGAGGAAACCCTGGCCCAAAGGGATCCTTATAAAGATCAGTAAAGAATATCTACGACACATCCCATAGATCTACCATCACTAAGTTGCCACCTGTCACATATCCAAGGGATTACTAGTTACAACCCAGATAGCACCCTTCCCCTTTTAGGAAAAGCGCCCTCGAATCCCAAAGCAAAGCAAGGCACAGGTCAATGCGTAGAGAAAACTACTCTGCTTACCTGACTCGGGTTGACCTCGAATGACTCCAAGACCGCCATTCAAGCAAAGCCAAAATCAGCTTGGTCGACTACCTCGGTCATACTTAATCCGACCCTCCAAAACTAGCACATATGACAAAAATTGCTTGGGCTTCCCTTTTTAGCTCGAATGCTAGTTACTAAAGCCTTTGACCTGAGGGGCTGTGGACCGTCCAAGCCCAATCTCGGCCCTTTCCTTAGGCCCAATCTTGGTCCTCCTTCTAGACCCAGCCTGGGCCTAATGCCAACCTGCCACGACATCATTGTGCCTCCCACTGGATACCCGCACGGCAGCCTCAGACCCTGTCCTCAATAATGGCGAATCTCATCGACATTAATGAGGGTCTCGCTGCCACCATGCTACCACCTGGGAACCTCCATAGGCGCCGGATAGCCAGTCCTATCACCTGCAAATGCACGACGCATGCATGTAGGAGGACATCTTTTCCTTCTATATCAACTCTCTTCAGAGCCAAGATATGTTCTGATCTCTGATCTACTGATACACTGCCTCTCCTTACTTTTTTACTCACTCGACCATTGGAATGTTTGTAGGTGCCAGCCGTCCCCCAGACTGACCTGTGGTCGAAGCCCTCGCCCTACCTCTGATCGCCCTCTTTTGGTCATGAAGGAACAATTATGTATACCTTTCGTATGTGTATGGAAGAGTAATTCGCGATATGTTCAAATTGGGAGTCGAATGTGTTACGATAGATTTGGGTTTAATAGAAGTTGAATTGTTGATGACTTACTAAGTGAATAGAACTAGGCACAGTAGTGTGCCAGGACCGACCGTTAATGAAGAGTGACTACAATTTGCAACACTTTGATAGTTAGTAGTTGTGTGGAAGAAACAAACGAGTTAGGGTATGTTATATGGAAAATTTTGCTTGTGCTAAGGGCTTGATTGGGAGGTGCCTAACCTTACCTTAAGATGTCTTTACTATGATATATATAGTCAATATTTTCTTGTGTGCAGAATCTGAGGCCATATGGGGTTCGGTTGAGGATGGGACGTAGTAGATGATTTAGTAAAAAGCTACAGGATGTAAACTTTAATGAGTTGAGGTCCATAACGATGATTAGGAAATTTAGAATCTGTAGGGTGTGTAAGTCATTATGCAATGATTTAGGGAAGAGTTATTCAAGTGTCAGCATCGACGATGATGATAATGTAAAGAAGAGTAAATTATGAATGAGATGGAATGAATAGAAAAGAATTTCGATAGCCTGAGGTTTGCTTAGCGTAAATAATAAGAGTGGTTCTAGGTAGGTAAAGCATTGAGCAAATATTTTTGTTAGTTGATGTTGTTGAGGTTAAGATGGAAATAGGGATTGAGATTTGATAAGTAAGTTACAAGTCCTTGGCTAAGATCCAAATAGTTGCCTAGGAAATTATCTCTTGTGAGTGAAGTTAAGAGGTGACAGTTGAGTTATTGTGCGAGTGAAGCTATGACTCGCAAAGGAAGGGAATGAATTGGAGATGATTAAGGGGAAGTTTACTTTAGTGGAAGCCCAAGTAGGATGTCATGATAAATCTTAAGGGTTAGAGAAAGGGAGGAAACCCTTATTACCTCTCTCAATAAAGTGACGAGACAGGAAAAGTGATGAAGTCGTGTCCAAATTCTTACAAAGCTACGAGTACAAAATTAGAGTATAAGGGGGAGCTACATTTACTTTTTGAATATGACAAAAATGGGGAGAATATACATACATATTTGGACCTTGAAATTGCTTTTGAAGTATATATTGACTTTGAAGAAATAGAAGTGGAAGATATGTTTTGTCATCATAAAAAAGAGGGAGATTGATAGATTGATATCTTACTCTAGTGATTATACTTTTGATGATGAAAAATATTTCAAGCATTGTATTCTAAACAAATCAAAATCAATTTCATTTTAATTCTTAGTTTATGAATATAAAGAATAAATTCAAAGCATATGTGATTTATTGGATCCTTTTGTTCATGTCTATCAAAATGAATTTCCAAGAAATAATCATTTCTATTCAAAAGAAATAATCTCTGGAAGCATTCTAGCCTATTTTTCTACAACATTGGAAATATGCTTGAAACTGTTGACAGTCCTCTAGCATTTTGTTGATAGTCAGAAAGCATGTTTTGATAATGCCTTGAAACTGTAGACATTTTGACAAGCATTTGTGAACAAATAGTATCGTTGCAAAGGCATCTGTCGACAGCTTATGTGTATCTGTCGACTAAGTCTTTGTTCTTAAATTAAAATTGTCGACTGACTGTCGACTAACCCTTATTTTCTATCGATAGTTAGTGTCACAGAATCTCGTAATAGCTAGTTTTTGGAGCATTTAATGCACGCCAACTACAGAGCAACGATCTGATTTTTGGAAGCATCCACCATCAACTATAAATAGTTGGTTGAAGGATTATTCAAGCTCTCTTAGATCATTCAATACTCAACTAGCATGTGTTCAAGACGTTATTGAGCTTTAAATTTTTTGTTCTCTCGTATTTAATTGTAAAGGCTGTGTTTCTCTTGTGTTTATCTTCATTCAAGCCTTGTATTTTAATTGAGAGAACTTGTAACTAAGAGGTCAAACTCTTAGAACTCTCTTTTTATTGTTGTGTTCATTTTTCCAAGCTTGTAGAGCTTGAGTGCCTATCTATTTAATAGGAGGTTGTATTTTCCTAGTCTTTGGAATAGATGATTTACGTGGTTTAAGTAGGGGTTTTAGTGGATTGAGTTTAAAATCCTTAGTGAGGAGGTGAGGTAGTGGACTAAGCTTGGAAAAGCTGAACCACTATAAATATTGGTGTTCTTATGTGCTTGTGTTATTTAATTTCCTTTTTAGCACCTATCCATTCCTCACTTGTTTCTGATATCAATCTTTCATAAGAAAATATTTTACATTGTTTAAACTTTTGAAAGTCAATTTTTAAAAATAACCAATTCACCCCCTCTTGGTGTGTGCCCTAACACTTCATTTCTATCAAGATACACAATCGAGAGCTAACGACATATCATTAATCCTTAAGCTATGTGATTTATCATAGATGTCACATTCAATGGATGTTCTCCAACACCTACTCACATGTCTACTATATGCATTTAAATGCAATGTGGCATGTGACTCATCACCCTATCCCATTAGCATCTCCATGCTAAACAATGGTAGTAGCCCATGTGCCAATCCACTAATTGACAAATCATAGTCCCATTCTGATTAGTCTAAGGATTGGAATACCTTTAAAAAAATCCTGAACTAGATATCCAAGTCACACAGTTTCAAACTGTTGAGAGTAAGAAGTCTACCAGAAAGTTTAGGGACTCATTCATAAATATGAGACAGAGATATATAAATGAAGGTATGACCCTTTTATTATCAAGAACTATTAGCAGTGCCACACATATGAATTGCATGAAAATCTAAATCTAACATGTAGGGGATTATCACTAACAAATTTTTCTTCTCTCAAGCTTTCACGTTCAATCTACTTGAGCTTTTTAAAGAGAGTGTACTATTTTTTTTTTATTCTATATCTCTCTATCTTTTAAGAAAAAATCCTAATTACTTGTATTATTTTTCTTTTCTGTTGAGAAATCCTTTTCATATTTTATTGTGAAATTTGTAAAGGTTAAGCCTTACCTTATAAAAGGCATTGGTTGTGGTTGAACCAAGTTTAAAAATCCATTGTGTAAAGGTTAGTAGTTTAGCCTACTCAAAAGCTACCAAAGTAAAATTGGTTTTCCAAAATCCTTGGTGAGGAGTTAAGTTAGTGGACTAGGTTTCTAAGGCTGAATCACTCTATATTGTGTGTGTTGCAATCTTAATTTACTTTTGATTTAAGTTTTTTTTAAGGGTGAAAAAGCTTAATTCACCCTCTCTTAAACTAACATTTTCTACAGCTTTAACAAATGAAGAGGAGAATCTTCAAAAACAAAATATAGATTTAAAGGATTCATTAGAAAATTAGTTGAAAGGAAAAGGAAATTAGAAATTATTCTAGGAAATCAAATGAACTTTGGTGAGAAACAAGGAATAGGTTTTGACCCTTTTCAAAACAAGAATAAAAAAGTAGTTTTTCAAAGAAATCATTTCAAAAAACTCATCAAAAACTCATTTCAAAGAAATCATTTCCAAAAAGTAGTTTTTCAAGAAGTAGGATTACATGTCACTAGTGTGGCAGGCATGGATATTCTATTAAAAAATGCTTCATAAGAAACAACCCGTCTAGGTTTAAGCAAATATGGGTACCTAAGGATGAATTGTATGCTAACAAAAATGGACTCAAGACGGTATGGGTACCAAAGGGAACAACTTGATTGCTTTTTTGACAGGGTTGTTGGTGTCAAATCATGTAAATAGCAAATGGTTATTTGATAGTGGATGCTCCAAGTACATGATGGGTGATAAACGGCTCTTTAACAACATCACCTACAAAAGTGGAGGTAACATCTATGTTGCACGGAAACACCTCATAGGTGCCATTTTCTCGTTTCGGAAACATTTCTTATTCCCGTTTCGGACCCTATTTATGCCTATTTTTTTTAGAAAAACGTCCGTTTTCACGTTTCCGTTTCCTATCAGAAACGTTTCCCATTTCCATTTCCGTGCAACATAGAGTAACATCATCTATGGAGACAACTCCAAGGGTAAAATCCATGGAGTAGGTACAATTTTTTCCCCAATTTATTAATTGAAAATGCTTTCTTTGTTGAAGGCCTAAAACATAATTTGCTTAGTATAAGCCAATTGTGTGATAAAGGTCATAATGTATGTTTTAATTCAAACATATGTGAAGCTGTTTGTGTAAAATCAAATGAATCCAAGTTAGTAGGAAATATGGTATGAAATGTTTATGTAGTATATTTAGATACTCCCTTATCAGACATTGAGAGATGCATAGTTGCTGCAATGTCTCAAAATTCTTAGTTATGGCATAACAGGTTAGGTCATGCTAGCATGAGCATTCTCACTAAACTCTCTAAAAAAGATCTCGTTAAAAGATTACCAAGTATAAAATTTGAAAAAGATCATATATGTGATACTTGTTGTAACACTCGAGATTTTTAGACTCAAATATAATATAATACCTAAGATTTTTTAGATTCAGATACTTGAGGAAATAGGACATTTCAAGGGATTGTGGAAGTTTTGAGGCAAAAGTTTAGTTTTTGAACTAGGGACAAAGTCATAATTATTAAGGTTCAGGTAAAAGTGTAATTTACCTAAAAATCAGGAGTATTAGAGTAATTAATCCTTTATCCATAGACTAAAATGCAATTAAAATTAGCCTGGGACCAAGTTGAAAAGGGTTTAAGTGCAATTACCTAAAAAGTTTGGGCCAAAGTGTAATTCTTGAAACTTCGCGACTGAGTCCTTAGGGTAACGAACTGGGCCAGCTAACCATTAGAAGTCATGATGAGACACACAAATTAAAGCATGAGGTGGTAGGGAAAACCTGTAAATGGCTGAAAAGGTGGGTATGTGAGTTTACATTTCATTTCAACTTTGGATTTAATTCAACATTAAATCCACCTTTGAATCACTTTGAAATCCAAGACTTACCCTCCAAGTTTGTGTAATACCCCGTATTACATGGTGTTGGAAAAGAATAATTTTTGATTATTTTGAAAGGACCTCGGGTGGTCCGGGAAGCCCAAAGGTCGATTTCAAGAAATTAATTAATAAAAATTACCGAATCAACGGCAGGGAATGCCTCGAGACTTGGATGTCTAGGGAATGGGGCATGAGATTGGTGAGTGTCTGGATGTGAGGTTAATGACGCTGGAAGTAGTCCGACCGAGAATAATTTTTGAAATAAATTCTGTATAAGCCCGAATGGGTGCTATTACCGAATGGTTGCAAAGGACCTCCGGGAAGCTGAGGGGACCCTAGGGGTGATTCGATTTTGCGAGTAAGGCAACCCTGAGATGTTTTAAGGTGGAATGAACGTTCCATGTCGGCGCATGGACGAAATCAACATTTTTAAGTAAAAGTTGATTATTAATTTGGGAAAATCAAGATTTTGAGTGGCTTAAGAGTAATTAAATAAAGGCTTGGAGGGTCCAAGTGCATTTAGCAAATTCCTTAAGTGGAATTAATGTCAAATTGAGGGGCTAATGTGTAAATTGTTTATATATATACATATATATTATGGGTGTGCGCGAAAGTGGGGAGGAAGCTTCATTCCTTTGAGATTTTGAAAACAAGGTAGAGAGAAAGAGAGAGAGTATACAGCTCAAGAGAGCAAGGCTGAGACCAGAGAGGGGAGAAATGAGAGATCGGGAAAGAGTTGGTGCGCGGTGGCCAATCGATGGTTAGCCAAAGTTGTGAGCAGCGACCTGTAGTGTGGTTACAGTGTGAAGTGGCCATGGCAGCAGCGCACAGGTCTATGCACGGGAGAAGCAAGCGATAACTCGAAGCCAAGAACAATGTCAGAGGAGGGCCAACGGCCAGTGACAGCAACGATGAAGCCAGAGGCAGCAGTGGCGGTTGTTGCAGGCAATGAGGCGGCTGTGATGGCGGCTCGTGGTGGAGGTGCCGGTGGTGGCCGACAGCGGTGGTCGGAGGCTAGGCCAAGCGGCGACCAGTGGGTGGTGCGCGCAAGGGTTGTGTGCGAGGAAGAAGACACGCAGGAGAAGGAAAAAGGGGGAGAAAAGAAAAAGAAAAAGAAATAAAAGAGAAGAAAAGAAAAAAATAAAGAAAAACTAGAAAAATAGGAAAAAAAATGGGAGAAAATTATGGAAATTATTTTGGGGCTTGAGGACTGTGCCAAAGGCTCAGAAATGCGATTTTGGGCATGATATGGCAGTCAAGGAGGCAACGCCGGTGTGAGCGATTGGCCAATTTTCTTTTCCAGATTGACTGAGGTAAATTTATAATTTATTTTCAAGTAATTTGCATTATGTGAGATGTTGTGGAATAGAGTAATGTGAGGTGATGGTTGGATTGTGCCCATGGTTGGGGTTGTTTGGAAGTTGTTGGTGGGTGGTTTTTGCGTTGTGTGGCAAAATCATAGGCCCTGGATTAATGCCTGATGTGGTTGGGGTTTATATGTTTGCATCTAAGTTCGACTGGGGAGGCGATGATCCTGGAAGAGATCGAGGTTCAAGCTGGAGTTCGTGCTGTGGTAGAGATGAGACTTTGAGCCAGGTAAAGGATGACCCCAAGGATTGGGGTCTTGCATGCATTTGTAAATGTTTTCTTATGAGTTGCATGAAGTGGTTAACACTTGCATGATACGAGTTCTAGTGTACCTATGGTCATATAGAGGACTAGTGTTGTGAGAAGGGTTGGTTGATGCCTTAACCTATGGAGGTTATGAGGGTATGGAAGACTACCCATTTTGCATTGCATTTTTGCATTACATGCTTTCTCATGCTTCATTTACTGAGTCTTTATGACTCATGAGGTTTACCTCATGTTGTATATGTTACAAGTCCAGATGCAAGCGGGGATAACGTAGGGAGGATGTAGTTGCGACCAACATTGTTGCCTAAGATGTGGTTGTTGTATATTCCCTGCATTTATATGTGGTTGTATGTATTCATGTGATTGAATGTAAATGTTTTTGATCGCTAGATGTATCTAATTGTTGTAATCATCATAGTATGGTAGGTAATTGGTGCGATTGTGTGATGGATATGGTTTTAATTGGTGGAGCTAAGATTCAGATCAAGGAAGGATCAAAAAGGTATGGTCCCATAAATTCCTAGTACTCGGTGAAGTTTGATGTGCTAGTTTTGTACTTGAGTCACCTTTGGCTTGTTGTGAGGTGAGCTGAAGAAAAGTGAAGCTCATTCGAGTTTTGGGTCCCATTTCACTGTGCTTCCTTTTATATTTTGGGATTGATTCCTCAAGTAGAGCGAAGGGAAGGACGAAGTCTAGTGCCCACCTAGGGTGTTTCCTATTGAAACATAGTCCAACCTTTCAGATGTTGGTTTGTCATGTAAGTAATGATTGATTATTTATCGGTAGCGCTAGTAGGTGGAAGCGGGTCATTACAATTTGCTTAGTCTCCAAGCTAGGGACATGTGAGCAGCACTCATCATGACTTTAGAGATAGGATAAAAGCTCATGATAACCTCACAAGGTGGCAACGAGTGATTGGCTATAGAAATTTGCTTAGCCTCCAAGTCTCTAAAATCTTATCCTTAAGGACCTGTGGCAAACTACTATTATATTTCTTGGAAGCAAAGATAAGGACTCATGATGATGCATAAAGACTCCCTTGAGGTGGCAGATAAGGCTCATGATGGCCCTTAAGGTGGCAACATATGATTGGCCAAAAAAATTTATAGATAGGCCATGGATGGGTTTGAACTAAAGTATTCTAATTTGGTTTAGTTTGGAATTTCAAATCTATGGCTATAAATACCCTTCTTCCTTCCATTTACTCTTCTAACTTTCTTCCTTGCTACAACCTAGATAATAAGGTGCAAGGGTTTTGTTAAGAGAAAAGCATTAAGATCTACTTTTTTTGTCCAACCTAGTTTGAAGATAAGTAGACTATGAACTATCTACGATATTTTAGTACTCTCATGAATCATGGTTATGTGGTCCCTCATGTTATATTTCAAGTAAGTTTCATGTTCTCAAGCAAGTTATGGGATCGGGGTTTAGTAGCGCTACACACAAAGGTTCTTACCCCTGTAAGTTGGTAGAACCTATCATGTCCCCTTATGTTATACGTTCATGTTATAAGTTCATGGCATGTTTGTTTAAATATGCCTGATGGTTCTCTTGTACTTACTGAGATTGGCATAATCTCACCCCTTATGTTTACCCCCCCAATTGATCACGAGTGAGGAGATCGGGTCGTGGACGTGGAGCGTGGTGGCTCGTTAAAAGGAATTTTCAAGAATTTAGAATATTGATTTCTGTCTTTTTCTTTAGAAAGATTCTTAGTATTGAACTCTTAGTTATATGTACACTATTGCTTTATTGTATGCCTTTAAAGCTTATACAAGTTTATGAAAATGTCGAGTCTCGTTTTAAGTTCCAGATTCCTCTATATGGATGCTATTGTTACAAAGCATATTTGCTAAGTCTTTCTTTCTTCTATTGAAACCATGTTTTCAATGTCAACCTTTATATTTACATGAAACATGCTTTGAATTTTATTATGTTTGAAACTTTACTTAAGTTTATAAAAGTATTGTTTTTTGCGCTAAACCTTGTAGTTCATATGAATATTATTAATATTAATCATGTTCTTAAGTTTCGGGTGTCTCATAGTAGTATTAGAGCGAACTTTTAAATTCCTGTAGACTCAATTGTTTTAAAAAAAAAAAATCTGAGTTTTTCTTTTTTTTGAAAGATTTGTAAGAAAATTCTTTTAAGGAAAATTGAAAGTCCACCACATTCAATCTCCAGGTAAGTCATAAGAATTGCTATGTTTATTGTTTATGGATACTATGTGATAGGTTTTAATTGTATATATATTTTTATCTATATTTTTATCTTAACCTTATGCTAATTTTTCTACATCAATGTGTGTTTATATAGATTTTACATTATTTTAATCTCTTTTTATAGGAACCCGGCAAAGGATATTAATTCAAAGATTTGGATGTAAAAAGAAAATAAAAAAAGATGTAAATTAATTTATAAAGTTAAAATAATATTATAAAGATATTATTATATTTAATTAATAATATAATATAATTATTTATTTATTTATTAATAATTAAATATATATACTACATTAAAAATTATATTATATTATTTATATATATTATACTATATTAGATATTATAGTATATTACTTATATATATGTATTATATATGATAATAAACTAACGTGAACGTGGAGTAGTGGGTGGCCATTATAATAATAATAATATTATAATTGAGGTTGAATTGCAATTGGACTTGAAGTCAAATGTGAGAAAGACTAGGGCGACCATGTTCACCTATATATATTATTATATTATGATTGAGTTGGGGAGATTGGAGGGGAAGGAATTGAGGCGGCCCAGCACGCGTACAATGGATGAATTAAGAGGGAGCTTCTGGACACGGTGCAGAGAGAAAAATTGGAGACTTCTTCTAGATAGTGGAAACGGCGGACACAACCAACAATTGAAATGGCGCACGGAGGAAAATAGAAAGATTGGAGTGGGCAGTGCCGCCTCACACATACACACGACCCAGATTTGGAACAGATCTAGACAGGGAGCATCCTCTTTTCTTCATTCAATTTTTTGTTTTTATTTTATCTTAATAATATCTAACTAATTTATTTTAACTAGGGTTTGGATGGATTTTAATTTTGGGATTACATGATTATTTGTTTAGTTTGATTCAAAACCCGATTATTATTTACATGAGGAATTTATATTGTTGCGTTTAATGCTTTAAAAGATTTGTCACCTTTTAATGATTTAATGATTTATGCATGACTGACTAAATGATTGTTATACATTAGATTCATAGGCAATATAAATCACATGCTTGACTATGAGATCGAAAGATGATTAGCTCATGTGTAGGAATCGAGGGAGCTTAGTGAGTCAAATCCCTTCTGAGATTAGAGGTTTCCAAAGAACTTAATGCTTATTTATTTCGTTGATATATGCTCAAAAATCTGACGATGAAATTGAATTAATAAAGGATTAATATGACTTGAGAAAGCTTATTAATTAATTGAGGGAAATCCACCATCACATGCAAATAATTATAAAATACTGTAAGAGTATTTTTGGTTTTGAATTGGAATTGAATAAATAATTACATAACCTAGATTAAATGAAATCTAAACCCTAGTGCACTCATTAATTAATTTTTCTCACTAAGAATCCAGTTTTTCCATTTATTTTTCTTTTTATTTATCAATTAATTAATTGGTTCAACTTAGGTTAATTTAGAATCGTTTTGGTACTGTGATCTAGTCCTATTGGGATCAACATCTTTTCATCACTATATGCATATTTGACTAGGGTACACTTGCCCAAATTAATTGTGTATAAATCACATATCACTATGCTCATCCAAGCCATGTCCCCCTTAACTATGTTGTTATTCTCTCAATATATTTATGAGCATATGTTAACGCTCACATTAGAATAAGTATGTGAGAGATATGATTCCTATTTGCCATTAATTAGTATGCATTTTTCTGCTATTGATATTGCTTCAACCCAAGAGTTCATGATTATAGCGGAAATATTTGTTTAGAAAGGGCTTATTAGAATGAAATCAATTAAGAATCAAGTCCATCAAGAAGCGCTTGCATAACGAATCATAGTAATTCACGAAAGACCTCCCTAGTCAGAGGATTTCTTGAAGGTTTGGAAAATGATCTCAAGAAAGCAGAGTTTTTGGAGACAAACTTAAACGAGGGCAATTTGGAAGTACTTATGAGGATGTGGGTAGAGGCCAAGAAGAACAAGGGAATCAAGTATGGGCATCAGATTGTGGAATTAAGGATAATAAACATTTCAAAGACAAGGATTCCTTAAGGCTAAGGGCGTGAAACTGAGCTATAACATAAGTCGTGATAAGCCTAAGACACAACTAAGGAGGGATTAGTGGAACATCTCTATGTGAAGAGATTAGCTAAGTATGTTTGGAAATATAGAATTACCCCTCAAATTGAAGTAATGAGATAAGACTTGTGCATTCAAGATAAACGAAATAGTATCCTTAAGACTTGACTAACCTCAGAAGTGAGATAAAGAGCTAAAGGTAGGAATTAGCTCATAACTTAAGAAGATGATTATATCTAAGGCTTGGAGTGACCCTAGTCAGTTTAAGAATAAAAACAAGGTCTAAAGCACAAGCATGAGTATGAAATGTAAAAATCCCTAGCCGGTCGAGTTGGGATCCAGATGAGCCCAAATTTAGAATGGATGGGTTAAGGATATAAGTAAAAGAACTATAGGCTAAGCTACCATTCATGGAGTAATGGATAGATCAGACCCTTGTTCTGATACTTAAGGTTGAGCAGGATGTCTAAGGTTACGAGATTTTTGTTGGATAATAATGTCACATAATGAGGAGACCAAAGGTGTAAGGTGATATGATATGATGGTCACCCTTGTACCAAAATGATTAGACATTTGGTGTCTAAGAATAAATTTAATGGATACAATGAATTTGGTCGAAGTACCAGTGGTGGCAATGACAAGAACACAAGGCACCCACAACTATGATGGTTGAGAAATACAAAGAAAAGATGTAAGTAGACTTAGGATAAAGGTTAAGAAGATTAAAAGACTAAGAATCACCTAATTGAGGATAATGATCCAAGCTTGCCACTTGATATCTCAGTCAACTAACCTAGAGATTTCGAATTGAGAAATAATGAGATAACTTAGGTGGGAAAAAGATCAAATAGAGGTCAATACCAAACGAAGAGGATAGGACATTGGAACAAGGCAATGAATCCTTACGAAAAGGAATGTTTGAACTCCTAAGAAAAATAGTTAACAAGGTGTGCGACAGCCAAGTCAAAGTTATGCAAACAAAGGCCTGTATGGGTGGCAAGTCTTTTATAAACCACGTAATGGAAACAAATTAGCTCGATGATTGTCGAGGATGATGGCATGATCATAAAGGTCTCGGCTCAAGTTCTAAGGCACCAAATAATAAGGTAGGATTTCGTAACTTGTTAAACTTGTAAAGCAATATGTTCAGACATGATATAGTGATTAGATCTTAACACATTGAAGTTAATCTTAATAGATCCAAGGAAGAGAAATAGGATTGATTGGAAGAATGACCCATAAAACAAGTGTTAAGCTGAAAGTCAATCATGAAATGAGATGTCAGAAACATGTAAGGATTGCAGAACCTCTAAACCAGTTTGTAATGGACTAAGCATATGGTTGTGTCATAAGTCTATAAGAGAATATGGGTACATGGCCTAGTGTAAATCCAGAATTTGAAAATGAAACTAGATGGACTTCTAATAATCCTAAATGAATTTCAGTTGATATTGCAATTCTAATTAACGATAAAAGATTTGGTTAACAGATCATAGCACCTGTGAGGGTGGCAATAAGAGCATGAGGCTCCATTGTATGCATGATAAGTTTAGAAATTGAATGAGATTAGATTGTGGGAAAGAAATTCGAAGTCTTATGAATAGTTAGGGCAATGATGCACAATCTGATTGAGTGTTTCCCTAGAAAAGAAAAATGAAGAACGCATGAGATCAATTTGTCATTTTCTTTATTGATGATATCTTGATGTACTCTCGAAGAGAAGATGAGCATGAAAAACATGTGAGGATTGTTTTAGGGAACTTGAAGAAAATAAGCTATTTGCGAAGTTCAAGAAGTGCAAATTTTGGTTGGAGCGGGTGGCATTCCTTGGGCATATAGTAACAGCTCAACGAATAGAAGTGGACCCCAATAAAGTTGAAGTAGTGTTGAATTGGTCAAGACCAACTAACGTAAGTGAGGTTCGCAGCTTTTTAGGCTTAGTTGGATACTATAGGAGGTTCATCGAAGGGTTCTCCAAATTGGCAGGGCCTTTGACGCAGCTAACTCGCAAAGGTACTAAGTTTGAATGGACGAAGTGTAATGCCCCACTTTTCCAAGTACGTAATAACTTGAAACATAAGAAGACATCACCTACGGGTGTTATGGAAACCCTTACCAACGGAAGCATTGGATCGAACCTAAAAGCTTAACCAAAGTTAAATGAAGAGATTTCCACTAGATTTTTCTTTACAAGTACAAGAAATGTATAAGACTCTCAATGCTCCAGAAAGACACAACTTATCACTGTAATACAACTGTAGGGCATCCTTATACTTATTACAAACTTGAATGCCCTAGCTGCTATTACAATACATCACTGTTGTATAATTACACGGGTACAAAATAAATCAAAGTCCTAAAGCTAGTGAAGCTCCACCTCTTTGCCCATGCTTTGAACTGGAACTTGAAACACCTGATACTTTTGATATACCTGGAACGTGGGGCATCAACCCAATTTAGATATTACATATATGTGAGTGAATCAGAAAAGGAAAGGCATGTGCGTGCAAATGCAATAATGCTATTATGAAATCCACCCTTGTGGTATCAATGCCAAGGTATTGCAATCACCCCAACGGTCATCATAGTCACTCCTTGGCTCACTGTAAGAGCATGAGTTCTTCCATGATGTCCCAACAACTAGCCAAAGTCACCAACACGAAGATGATATATGAAAAAGTAGAAGGAATATGCATAACCAAGGGAAAATATGACATGTAAGCCACAAATGCATGATATGCAAGCTAACATCCACACACAAGTGAAGCAACAAATTCTCAAAGTGTCACAAAACATGCAGGAATCACTCACCCTGACCAATTACCTTAGGAAGCACAGTTTACAATGAGCGAGATGGGTTTTCTTATAGTATTTCTTACTACATGGCATGAACTTCGAGAAAAACTCAAAAACTCTGTCGAGGCTCATTCTCCCTCGACTTTC
Source organism: Diospyros kaki (assembly GCA_036245055.1). NCBI lineage: Eukaryota > Viridiplantae > Streptophyta > Magnoliopsida > Ericales > Ebenaceae > Diospyros > Diospyros kaki. Next base: position 13,119,794 of record BSEG01000009.1, read on the forward strand.
TCCCTTTTTTCAGTAGCATTTCCTCTCTCAAACTCCCTTCCTTTTCCTCCTTACTTGGTGCCCAAAATGAATAACTCCAAAGCCATTATTTATAGGAAACTCTGGCTAACCAACTCATGCCACGTGTCACATCATCATGAGACTTCAAATCCTATCTCCTAAGTGGCCAATGAATGCTTGCCACATGTCCTTAGGGATAAGGTTTGGAGACTTTTACAAACTTAGAGACTAAGTAAGTTTTTTTTTGGCTAATCACGCGATGCCACCTCAGGGGGTCATTATGAGCAATCATGTGACCTTATCTTATCTTCTAAGTGGCCAATGGTTGATTGCCATGTGTCCTTAAGGATAAGGTTTAGAGACTTTGGAGGCTAAGTAATCTTGGAGGCTAAACAAAAGACTTAGAGAAGACTTGGGGAAGACTTGGACTTTAAGTAAAGACTTGGACTTGGACTTCAAAACAATCTAAAGCTACATTTGATTGAAGTTTGAAATCCAAACATATTTTAAAGAGATATTTTAAGGTTTCAACAAATGACGCTTTGCCCCAAACTTTTCACGTAACTACACTTAGACCCTTTGTAACTTGGTTCCTAGGCCATTTTTAATTGCACTTTTTGGTCTTTGAAAAATTGATAAATTACGCTAATACCCCAAGGTTTTAGATAAATTACACTTTTACCCAAACTTCAATATTTAATATTTTGCCACTAGTTTAGAAACTAAATTTTTCCCTCAAGGCTTCCAAAATTCCTTGAAATGACCAATTTCCTCAAGTATTTGAACTTGAAAATCTCGAGTACTACCTCAAATTTGAGTCTGGAAATCTCGGATATTACACAAAGAAATGTGAATCTAGTTTTGAAGAATTAAAGAAAAGGCTGGTCAACGCGCTAGTATTAACTATCCCTAAAGGGTCGAGAGGTTTTGTCATTTATAGTGATGCATCCAAACAAGGAATTGGGTGTATTGATGCAGAAAGGTAAGTAAGTTGGGGTGAAAAGCAAGTAAGTATTTGGTTATTTGCTAAATTTTGGGGAAACTAATTGAATTGTTGGAGGAAGTTAGAACCCTTTTGTACGAATGTTTTATTTGAAGTCTTGTAAAAGCTATTGGGTGCTAAGGAGATTATCTAATTATCAACTTTCTTTACAAAGAATTTTGGAATTCAAGAAATTAATTGAGTCAGAGTGTTAGCATCATAGATTTCTCATAAGAGTTTAAGGAAAATGGGCATTTGGTGTACATATACACAGTAGATAGATATGTAGATATTTGGTGAACCAGTAACCAAAATTTGGGTAATTTATGATTAAGGTGCTTTGGTCCTATTGACTGGTTATGAACATTTTGGGACTATCTGGTTGTCTAATTATTTTACAATTTGGGAGATTTATTGAATTGAAGTTACAAGTCTGATAATGGATCGGTTTCCAAAGCTATATGTTAAGGAAATAGTAAGACTGCACAGTGTTCTAATTTTCATAGGGACTCGAGGTTCATATCAAACTTTTGGAAAAGCTTACACAAAGACATGGGAACCAAATTAAGTTTTAGTATCTTTTCATCCTCAAACAGATGGGAAATCTGAAAGGACAATTCAGACTTTAGAGGATATGCTTCGTATTTGTGCCTTAGAGTTTGGTGAACATTGGGAGAAGCATCTATCATTAATTGAATTCACATATAACAACAGTTACCATGCTTCTATTGACATGGCACCCTATAAGGCGCTAGATGGAAGGAAGTGTAGCTCACTTGTTCATTGGAATGAAGTTGGCGAGCGAAAGATTTTGGGTCCAGAGATTGTGGAACAACTGTACAAGCCATTGAAAAGATCAAGGATAGTATGAAGAAGGCTCAAGATAGACATAAAAGCTTTGCTGATAAAAGGAGAAAGGATTTGGAGTTCTCCATCGATGATAAGGTATTCTTAAAAGTTACACCCATAAAAGGAGTTTTACAGTTTGGGAAGAAAGAAAGCGTAGACCTCGGTTTATAGGCCCATTTAGATCCTAAAGTGGGTTGGGAATGTTGCATATTAGCTAGCCTTACCACCAGAACTTTCAGCAGTACACGATGTTTTCCATGTATCGATGCTCCAAAGGTATGTCCCTGACCCAACCTACATATTAAAACATCAACCATTGGACATCCAACAGGACCTAACATATGAGGAGAAGGCACCATCATGTATTTGCAAAAACATCACAATAGAAAAATACCATTGGTCAAGGTATTATGGGAACATCATTTAGTCGAAGAAGCAACTTGGGAGTGTGAGGATGAGATGCGATCCAAATATCCCTAACTGTTTGATGACGAGAAGTAAGGTGAATTTTCGAGGATGAAAATTCTTTAGGAGGATAGATTGTAACACCTGAGATTTTTAGACTCAAACATGATGTAATACTCGAGATTATTAGATTCACATACTTGAGGAAATAGGACATTTCAAGGGATTGTGAAAGTCTTGAGGTAAAAGTTTAGTTTTTGAACCAGGGGAAAAATCGTAATTATTGAGGTTTAGGTAAAAGTGTAATTTAACTAAAAACTAGGGGTATTAGTGTAATTAATACTTTCTCCATGGACTAAAATGCAATTAAAATTGGCCCGGGGACCAAGTTGAAAAGGGTCTAAGTGCAATTACCTAAAAAGTTTGAGTCAAAGTGTAATTCTTGGAACTTCACGACTAGGTCATTAGGGTAACGAATTAGACTAGCTAACCATTAGAAGTCATGATGAGACACATAAATTAAAACATGAGGTGGCAGGGCAAAGGTGTAAATGGATGAGAATGCGCGTATGTGAGTTTACGCTTTAATTCAGCTTTGGATTTCAAACAACATTAAATCTACCTTTGAATCACTTTGGAATCTAAGACTTAGCCTCTAAGTTTACTTAGTCTCCAAGCTACGGACATGTGGCAAGCACTCATGATGACTTTAGAGATAAGATGAAAGCTTATGATGACCTTGCAAGGTGGCAATGCATGATTTGCTATAAATGTTTGCTTAGCCTCTAAGTCTCCAAAATCTAATCATTAAGGACGTGTGGCAAACAACCATTGGATTTCTTGGAGGCAAAGATAAGGCCTCGTGATGATGCATAATGACTCGCTTGAGGTGATAGATAAGACTCTTGATAACCCTTGAGATGGTAGATAAGACTCATGATGACTCTTGAGGTGGCAACATTGATTAACCAGAAAAGTTTATAGATAGGACAGGGTGGATTTGAACTAAAGTATTCCAATTTGGTTTAGCTTGGACTTTTAAATCCATGGCTATAAATACCCTTCTTCCTTCCATTTACTCTTCCAACTTTCTTCCTTACTACAACCTAAACAACAAGGTGCGAGGGTTTTGTTAAGAGAAAAGCATTAAGATTTACTTTTTTCGTCACACCAAGTTTGAAGGTAAGTACACTATAAACTATCTACGATGTTTCAACACGCTCATGAATCATGTTTATGTGGTCCCTCATGTGAAGTTTCAAGCATGTTTAATGTCCTCAAGCAAGTTACAGGATCGAGGTTTAGTAGCGCTACGCACGGAGGTTCTTACCTGTGCAAGTTGGTAGAACCTATCGTGTCCCTTATTGTAATGACCCGCTCCCACTTACGGGCGTCACCGGTAAACAATCGACTGGATTACTCTGAAGGACCATCACGAGGATACATAGCATGCAACGGAAGCGTTTTGTAAATAAAAAACCTTCCTCGTATTGATTAGAATCTAAGAAACTTACTTTTCCTTCGGATCATCAGACGGAATGAAGCGATAGGAGGAGGATGGGTGGGAGCTTCTTCGCGTGGTGGAGATGACGGCTGTCCTGCAATCCTTCGGCTCCTTCGCATCAGAACTTGAACGTTCTCTTGATCTTCCAAGGTATGACTCAAACTCGTGGCCTCTCTTTTGGTGAAGAAGAGTAAAAAAAACCCTAGGTGAAAAACAATCAATGAGAGAATATATAGAGGGTGAACCCTAGGGTTAAAACCCTAGTGGGCCAAGTTCATTTAATTAATTTTCTAATTGGGTTAGCCCAATTAATTAATTAAAAAACCAATGAACTATTATTTTATTCTAGCCCAATTAGTTATGGACCATTCTGAATAAAATAATTCTCTCTCAATGTAATTCACCCAACAAGCCAAATGTATTAAATAATACATGAGTTATATCGAGCTACCCCGAGGACCAAAAGACAAATTATTCATGGCTACTAAAATGACCAAAATATCCCTGCTACCCAGTAGCTATATTTTGTCATTCTAAGTGTTCCAACTATCACCATATGGTAACACTGACCCCACGAATAATTTTGCATGTGCAATGTCTTTGACCTACTAGTGTAATGACGAAAATACCCCTCTGCGTAACATCCATCATTTAGAAAGGAATAATGTACTAACACCTCTCTAAATGATTTCTACCATCCTTAGATCACTAGTCCAATAATCCATGACTACTCGAATGTACTTGCTTATCACTGGGAGCTACCCAGAAGCACACACTCTTAAGTCACGTTCCCAGGGCCCTGGCTTATTTGATTATTCTTGGACAATCACAAGGGGGTGAATCACAGAAACTATCTTGTATTAATCTGTCTTAGCTAATTAGAAACCATACTCCCAACTCACAAGGTTATTGATCTTTGATAGACCTCACCTACAATGAATCTAAGAATATAGCTCTAGGTTCACTAGACCACCAACTAATACTCAAGTATTAGAGTACTCGTCCACGTAGTAACAGTGATAGACTAGCTCCATGATAATTAGTACTTTGCCATTAGTTTCTATCACAGGTCCACTCTACGCATTCCAAATGCGCTTGTACAATTAGAGTAAACGGACTGTTTACTGGCTAAGGCAAACCATCCTCCATTAGGATCTATTGCACAATGATCTTATCATGATAGAATGCCCAGTTCTATCAAAAGATCAAGAGTAATATTTTCTTGCTTATTAAGTACCCATGATTCATGCCTAACTGTGAAGAACGACCCATCACATGAATCACATACTTAATAGCATGAAAACTTTTCCAACAATTAAATATAAATAATATATGTGCCATAAACTGACAAAAAGAAACATTATTACCATAAATGAAATAAAACGTGTCTTTAGGGCATACATTTCCAACATACTCACCCTACAAACCACGACTGAAGGGTTGGACTATGTTTCAACAGGAAACGCCTTAGGTGGGAACTAGGCTTCGTCCTTCCCTTCGCTCCACTCAGGAATCGGTCCCAACTCAATCAAGGAAACACAGCGGACTGAGACCCAAAACCCGAGTGAACTTCACCTCTCTTCAGCTCGCCCCATAGCAAGCCAGAGGTGACCTAAGCACAAAGCTAGCATACAAACACTTCGCTGAGTATTGGGGATTTATGAGAACGTACCTTGCTGATCTTTACTTGGTCTGAAACTCATCTGGGCCAACTAAGCCATATACAAAGAATAATCTCACAATCATTTATCACACTATGATGGTTGCAACAATTTAATACATCTAGTGCTCAATATCGCTTACACTCAATTACATGAATACGTATAAAAACAATTACAAGAAAATACACCACAACATATCTCAGGCAACAAAGTTAATTGCCACAACAGCCTCCCGACGCCATCCCTGCTTGCCTCTGGACTTGCAACATCTACACATGAGGTAAAACCTCATGAGTCACAAAGACTCAGTAAGGGTGCAATGCATGTAAATATGAATATAATCATGTTTATGTATGCCAAATGCATGCAAATGAGGCTAGGTCCACTCATCCTCACAACCCTCCAAGGTTTGAGGCATTAACCTATCAGCCCTTACAACACTAGTCCTTCTTATGGCCACAGGTCCACTAGGTCTCGCATCACGCAAGTGTTAACCACTACATGCAAATGCAACATAAAAACATTATCGAACACATTTACCAACTTGCAAGGCCACCTCCACATGGGACCATCCCTTACCTGGCTCGAAGCCTCAACTCTGCCTCGGCACGTACTCCAGCCTGAACCTCAAGTTCCCCTAGAATCACTGCCTTCACGGTCGAACCTAGAAGCAACCACACACAAAAACCCACTCACATCAGGCATTAATCCCAAGCCTATGATTTTGCCACACCACAACGCCACTCATCAACAAATTTTCGAACAACCCCAACCGAGGGTTTAAACCAATTAACACTTCACATTTTATCACTATCTCAAATAAGGGAAATTAACTCGAAAAGTAATTATAAATTTACCTCGACTAATCTGAAGGAGAAATCCAAAAATGCCTACTTTGATGATGCCTCCGAAGCCGCCACCTCGCACCTAAAATCCCGATTTCAAGCTTTTGACACGCTCCTCGTGTCTCAAATTAATTTCCAGACTTTTCCCCCATTTTTCTAAAATTTTTCAGGATTTTCTCCTATTCTTTTCAGATTTATTTTCTTTTCTTTCTTCCTCTTCTCTTCTTTTCTCCCGCGCAGCTACTGTTCATCAACTTCTTCTCCCTCTATCGTGCCTCCTTCTCTCGCTCACATTGCTCTCTCTGTCATGCCTCCTTTTTCAACTTTCGGCGTTTCTTTTTTTGACACTTGACGTTTCTTTTTCTTTATAGGGTAGTGCATCCTTTTCTTTATAGGACAGTGTGATTGCACTGCCCGAGAAAAGTGGTTGCCTTTGGCGTCAAGATTGTCTCCCTCTTTTCTTTATTTTATTTTTTTGTATATATATATTTTTATTATTTTTATTTTTTTTAAAAAAAAGTTTTATTTTATTATATATTTTTAATTTTTTTTTAGAATTTTTTTCTTTTCTTCCAGTTAAGGATCAAATGAGTGATTGCCCACCTAATCATATAATAACTTCTATTCATTACACCACTTTTAAAGTTATTTTCAAAATTATGTAAATTAATTTTTCTCATAAATACACATACATATTTTGAAAATATGTCATCCAGGGGTATTGGTTTTATTACATCAGAGTACGACACATCAATTCGCAGAAACAACTCACACATGTCTGGTTTAATTTGATCCCCAACAATACAGACTAGCCCAAAAGACATAAATTTAGGCTCAAGTTTGACTAGGCCCATGGTATCTTCACATTTCGGCTCTTGGATTTTATCCTCTTCTTTCTCCCAGGCTTCTTCTTTTCTCACATCATTTTGGCCCATTTTTTCTTCTATGATTGCTCGTACCATCCTAGGGTCATCAAGTCTCTTAATTGGCTCATCATTCCTAGGGATGGGTGTAGATTGGACCGACTCTTGACTTATGGGTGTATTGAATGACGATTCCTCCCCAAAACCTACAGAATTTTGATTAGGTTGGTTTGGAAGCTCGCCAGGTTCACTCACGCTCAAGGTCTGTGTAAACTCAGTCAATTGTTCTAAAATGTCACCTATGGCCCTAGTGGTTTGTTCTTGATGTTCGACCATTTGTGCATTAAAACTCATTTGACCTTGCATAAACTCCTGAAAGGTGTCCTCTAAAAATTTTTCATCCTGAGGTTGATAAGCATCAGATCTAACCCCTTGTTCTAACTCAAATTGGTGAGGTGGTGGAGGAAAAGGTTCATGAGATTGGAACACAAAGTCATTGTTCCAAGAATAATTCCAACGGTCATAGGAATTGGGGTAATCAGTGTAAAGATCTGGGTCATAGCCCGACATATAAGAATTCTCCCTCTGACTCTGGTTAAAAGAAAACTTCCCCTCACTGGGATCAGGATGACCAAATGTATTAGAAGTCACAGACATACTGAAATACTGAGACATAGAGAATATGAAAACGACAATTCAATGGCAGATAATGATGTTAATGAATCAATTAATGTTTCAATAATCATACCTGACCGTAGTCTCTTGCACTTTTTAGTAACTAAAAGTTATCTAAATAATTTTTTTTTATTATTATTTTTTATTAAATTTTTAATTATTTTTTAATTTATATTTTTTATTATTTTATTATTTTATTATTTTTTAGTTTTTCTTTTCAAATATATATTTCATATATATATTTTTGAAAATAATTTTTTTAATTATTATTTTTTTATTTTTTTTAAATAGTAAAACAACAACAAAATTCAACCAAATTTAATCTCCCCGGCAACGGCGCCAAAAACTGACTGCCACACTACCCTGCACATTAATTTATCAAAACTACAACTAAATTTATCATACGTTAATCCTTTTATTAAAGCAGGTGTAGGGCGATTATACTCGCCAGTGTGCGAGTGTGCGTGTAGTACAATTTTAAATTTATATTTCGGTGAGTCCGAGTCAATTCACAGGGAGATTATTTATGGATGAAAATGAAGATCACACAATATTTGATTTTAGGAGGTAATTAAGATGATCTAAAGACAATAATTAAAGCTCAACTAATACTGAATTTAAGTAGCTTGGGTCAAGATAATTTCAGTGTCAAAAACAATTAATTCCCAATTTGATAGAAAAGATCAGCAATATTCATCTGAATTAAGTTTTACAGCTCTGTTAGTAAATTTAGTTCAAGATAATGGTAATTCTTGTTTAAGCAATCTCCATACGTGGCATGAAAATTCTAGGTTAAGTAATTACCATAAATTGAATTATATTCCACAAACAGATTTTATAGATACAGATTAATCATTTAGACTTGGGTATGAAAACATTTCCAGATCTAGCAATCTCCATACATGGCATGAAAATTCTAAGTTAGGTTTATGCTCCAATCCAAACTTAAAGATACACTATACGCACACTGCTCAAATTGAATCAGATTAATATTACATATTTTAAGCGCAGCTTTCTTTGGGAATCATTGGCATTGGACACTGTCCTTGCCTTAACCCAAGAATAGATTTAGCTACTTGTCTTCATTTTAAAATAAATTAGCAAGAATTTAAATGACGGGAATTAAAAGACAATATTTAAAAGACTATTTTTTAACCAACCATATAGGCGGTATATAATTGAAAGACAATAATTGAAAGACTATTTTGAACCAACCATATAGGCGGTATATAATTGAAAGACAAAAATTGAAAGACTATTTTGAACCGACCATATAGGCGGTATATAATAAAAAGACAATATGAATAACATAATACAACTATATAGAAACTAAAGTTAAAAATTTAAGAGAGAAATCTAAATATCACAACTATACTTTCATTATAAGAAAATCCAATACTTACAAATGCACCCTAAGTGCTCTATTTATAGAGAAAATGTAATGGAAACTATTCAATTATATAATTTAATAATACAAAATATCTAATTAATTATGTAAGCGATGATGTCACTCCAACCCATGATGTAAGCAATGATGTCACCCATGATGTAAGCAATGATGTCAGCAATTTGTGGGACTTGGGCTTTCTTGGTGTTGGGCTTGAGCTTGGGCTTGGGCCTTCCTGATCTTGGGCTTGAGCTTGGGCTTGGGCCTTCCTTGTGTTGGGCTTAAGCTTGGGCTTGGGCCTTCTTTGTCTAGGGCTTGAGCTTGGGCTTAGGCCTTCTTTATCTTGGGCTTGAGCTTGGGCCTGGGCCTTCCTTGTGCTGGGCTTGAGCTTGGGCTTGGGCTTTCCTGATCTTGGGCTTCATAATATTATAATATTATATATTATATTTATATATATATATATATTTTTATATATTTTATATATATTTTTATATTAATATTTTTAAACTTGCATGCAATCACAAAATGCATAATAATATTCAATTTAAACCATTTTAAGATCAAAATAAGGGTGAAATTATAATAAAAATTTTACAAAATTGATCGCTAATCACACCCCCCAACTTAAACATTGCTAGTCCCATAGCAATTAGACTTTATACTGGCCAGATTTATTTGCAATAATCACATGAATATAAAAATGTTAAATTCGAAACGAAAATACATAGAACAGAACAAGCCATCTGTCATACAGTCGAATATTCTAAAAATCATGGAGGCAAAGAGGGAGCTTGAGAGCAATGGTCAAGAGCCAGAAGGGATAGATGAGTGATCAAGAGAGAGAGATCGGGAGATGAGATGGTAGCCGGAGGCGGCTAAAGCAGAATGCAACAACAAACCAAGGCCATGGCTGCGAGCTTGCAGCGGCTAGGCAACAATTAGTGGCAGCCTCGATCAGTTGGTAGCGGAGCAGGTGTAGCTGGCGGGTGTGATGGGGGTGCACAATGGTGGCAGAGCAGCTAGAGTTGTTGTTCATGGCAGGCAGGAGGCGGCCATGGAAGCACGAGGGAGCTGCGAGCAACAACCTAGTCGCGGTGGGGCCCGCAAGCGTTGCTCAGCCATCAGTCTCGATGCTAGCAGGCAGCGGCGGTCCGGCGAGCCCAGGCAGTGGCGGTCGTTGTTAGATTTGAATAGCTATGGCACCAACACCAAGAGGGGGGTGAATTGGGTTGTTTTAAAAAATTGATTGAACTTGAAAATCCTTTACATGAAAAATGTGATTTTAGTGAAAGTGAGGATTAATGAAATGCTTGAAACAATAAATGAAACAAATAGCACAAGCATATAAGAGACACAACAATATATAGTGGTTCGGCTTAAACCAAGCCTACTCCACTACCTTAGCTCCTCACTAAGGATTTTTCAACCAATCCACTAAAAACCTCCTATCTCTCTGGATAGGCCCTCTAGCAACAAGCTAGGAAATACAACCCCTTGCTTCAACAAGCAAGTCCTCTAGCACAACAAGCTAGGTATTCAACCCCTTGCTTCAATAAGCAAGTCCTCTAGCACAACAAGCTAGGAATCAAAATCCTCCTACAAGCAATGTAGTCTCTCTAGCAAAACAAGCTAGAAAAATTACAAAGAGATATAAGATTGGAGAGGATCTGAGAAACAATATTCTCAGTTACAAACTCTCTCAAATATAAATACAAGGCTTGATAATGAATTTAACAAAATGAATACAAAGCCTTGAAATGAGAAAGAATTTACCAATGAAGCACAACCATGATCTTGGCACTTGGGAGCTTGTAATGTAATCTCTTGGTTAGCTTGAATCATCCTTTTGACTTGTATTTATAGTCTCTTGAAAGCCCATGGATGAATCTTGCCGTTGGTAGTGGGAAAGCCACTTTGGGTGAGTGGAAAAACTAGCTGTTGGGGGTTTCTGCGACACAAACGGTCGACAGATGCAAGGCATCGGTCGACAGATTAGCAAGATTTTAAAATCCGATCGACAGATCAAGAGCAACGGTCGACAGATGCTTGTGCGAGCATTCTGCCGGTCGACAGATGCAAAGGCATCGGTCGATAGATGGTGCATACCATCGATGCAGACATTCTGTCGGTCGACAGATGCAAGAGCATCGGTCGACAGATGGTCTAAAAACCAAGAATCGGTCGACAGATGGTGAAACATCTGTTGACAGATGAAGCCATTTTTGAGGACAAACATACAGCACAGGTTATTTATATTTTACCTCCATTTACTTTAATACATAATTGTAAATAACGAAGTACCCCCCATTTAGATTCAATAAAAATACTTAGAAAATCAAAATCCAAATATATAAGAAAGTAGATTTTGGGTTTTAGTACAAACTTAGGATTTTGTGATTTTACCACCTCCAAGATATACGCTTTCCATTTCTTGAAAAATTCGTTAAAAATCGTTTTGACTCTAATGAATGATAGATATCAAATTACCGGGAGTTTGTTTTCTAAAAAAAAAACTCTTTCTTATACTTCTCCTTATAAGGTGCTAATCTCCCAAACTTAGCCAAATTTTGAAACGTCATCAAAACGAGTTTCAAGACATGATGCATGAACTAAAGGATTTTTCATACGATTAAATTTCAAGCTAAAACCTTTCATGCAAGCTTCAAAATATGAAAACTTATTTTGAAATATGAGATTAACATAAATGATTTTCATACTTAAGATTGGATTTTCATTAAGTACATTTATGTTCAAGTTGGTCTTTTGTCTTAAAACAATTTTAGCTCTATCTTGACCAACGACTTCAAAGCTATTTTGAAAATCATTTTAGGAGATTCTTTTAAGACTAAATACTTGACTTTCCAAATCTCCAACTAATATAGAAAATCATAAATCATTTTGGTTTTCATTTTAACAAAGTATTTGAAATTGATTTTGATTGAAAACCATAAACTTGACTCATGACTTGGGGATAAAATAAAGTATTGTTTTTCATCATCAAAAGTAAACACAAGGGTAGAACATCAGTCGTGTGTAGGTGATCAGGCGTGAAGAAGAAGATAGCCGGAGGTAGAAGAAGATAGAAAACAAATAAAAGAAAAGGAAAAATAAAAAAATAAAGAAAAATAAGGAAAAATGGAGAAAATAGGGGAAAATAGTTGAAAATTTTCAAAAAATCGAAGAAAAATTTTGGAAATTAATTTAGAACTCGAGGAGCGTGCCAGGAGCTCAAAAATAGGGTTTTGAGCTCAAGGTAGCATCCCATAAGGCGACGCCAGTGTGGGCGTTTGGCCGATTTTCTCCTCCAGATTTGATGATGTAAAATAATTAATATTTTTCTAATTATTTACATTATGTAAGATAAGGGGGAGTAATTATTTGTTGGATTAAACCCTATGTCGGAGTTGTTTCAAAATTGTTGATGTATGGTTTTGCGGTGTACGGCAAAGTTGAGGGCATTAGCTTAATGTTTGATGTTAATGGAGTTGGGTTTTGTGTGGTTACATCTAGGGTCGTCTAGGGAGGCGGTGGTCCTAGAAGAGTTTGAGGCTCGGGCTGGAGTTCGTGCCGAGACAAAGATGAAGCTTCGACCTAGGTAAGGGATGACCCCAATGGTGGCGGCCATGCAAATGTTTGGTAATATGGTTAAATATATGTTGTGTGCAGTGGTGTGGTGTGCATATTCTATAGGTAGTCTAGTGGAGTCCTATGGCCATGGGAGAGACTAGACGCATGCTAGGGATAATATGGGGGGTAAGTACCTCGAACAAGTAGGTTTGGAGAGCAGTGATGCCTCATCATTCATGCATATATATTTATCATTGCATTGCATATATTATCTCGTTTACATTCATTTGCACCCTTACTGAGTCATTGCGACTCATGAGGTTTTACCTCGTGTTGTAGATGTTTCGAGTCCAGATGCAAGCAGGGATTATATCGAGAGGTTGAAGTGGCGACTAGCGTTGTTGCTGCCTTATAAATTGTATTATCTCCTGTATGTATTTATGTGGTGATATATATATATATATCCTTGTGGGTGAATGTGTATGTTGTTGGGCGCTGGATGGTATCCGGTTTGTTGTAATTGGTATAATGTAGTATATAATTGTGTAGACTTCTAGTTGTTAGTGGCTTGTTTGGTGGAGCCAAGTTTTAGGATTAGGTAAGAATTAAAGAGGTACTTCCCATAAATCCCCAGTATTCAGTAGATATTTGATGTGCTAGTTTTGTGCCTGGGTTACCTTTGGTTGTTGGTGAGACGAGCTAAAGAAAGATGAAGCTCACTCGAGTCCCGGGTCCCATCTGTTGTGTTTCTTTTTATGTTTTGGGACCCACTCCTTTGGCTTATGGGTGAATGTGTTTCTTTGTATGTGTTTCTTTTTATGTTTTAGCTTGTTGTCCATGCTAAGGGACGTCAAGCCTAAAATTGTATAAAGGCCAAGGGAAGTGTTCTCTTAGGTGAAAGGCCTAAGGCGCATAGGGGCAAACCCCAGAGTAAGAAAGCCAAAAGGAAGAAAAGTTTTTCCATAACACCATCTGGAAGAGTCCAGAAGACTAAAACTCAAAAGGGTAAGGAGGATGCGATCTATCTCCATTATGATAAATCGGGAGGTGTAGAGTAAGAAAAGTTCTACTCAGGGCACTTTAGGTATTTATATTATTGGAATTAATCTACTTCTGATCAGTCCACATGGGTATTAGATACTAGATCTAATGCTCATATTTGCACTTTTGTGTATAGCCTTAGGAGTACGAAGAGATTAATAATAGGAAAAGTGTACCTATATGTGGGAAATGGATCAAAAGTTGTTCCATTAGTTGTAAAGATTTATTTATTGATATCGCCCACAAGGCTTGTATTGGAGTTACATAACTGTCACGACAATCCTAGTTTGACTTGAAATATAATTTCTAATTTTTATTTAAGAACAATAGTTGTTCATTTTATAAAAATTAGTTATTTTATGGTAAAACAACAATACGTAATGGTTTGTATGTCCTTGATGTTGATACTCCTATCAATAACATAAATATTATGCGACTTAAATCAGGTGATTTACATAGCACTTATTTATAGCATTGTCACCTTGGCCATATAAATGAGACTCGCATATCCAACTTGTACAGGAATGGATATCTTAGCACATTTGATTATGAATCATAAGGTGCTTGCGAATCTTGTTTTCTTGGAAAAATAACTAAGTCTCCTTTTAAAGTAAAAGGAGTGACGGCTACATAAGTGCTAGGGCTTGTGCACACTGATATGTGTGGGCCCATGTCCACCCAGGCTCGAAGTGGATATGTCTACTTCATAACCTTTACTGATGATAGATCATGTTTTGGATATGTGTATCTCATGAGACACAAATCTGAGGCTTTTGAAAAGTTCAAAGAATTCAGATTTGAAGTAGAGAAACAATTTGGGAAAATCATCAAAGTACTTCCATTAGATCGAGGTAGTGAATACTTGAACAGTGAGTTTCTAAATCATCTGAAGCAGAATGAGATTCTCTCACAATGGACTCCACCTAGAACACCAAAGATGAATGGTGTGTCTGAAATGAAGAATAGGACCTTGTTGGACATGGTCTGGTCCATGATGAGTTACACTGAACTCCCTATTTCATTTTAGGGATATGCACTCCTCACCGTAATCTTTGTTTTGAATAGGGTTCCTAAGTAAGTCAGTTACTCAGACCTCATATAAGATAAGGAAAGAAAAGAAGCCAAATTTGTCTTTCCTCAAGATTTGGGCTTGTGAAGCTTATGTCAAGCGTGTTGACAGTAATTAGCTAGAACCCAAATTGATGAGATGTCTGTTTATGGGATATCCAAAGGAAACAAATGGATATTACTTTTACCACCCATATGAACAAAAGGTGTTTTGTTACCAAGCATGTGATATTCCTTGAGAAGGAATTTTCAGATGTTGTGGTTAGTGGGAGGAATGTCGAGCTTGAAAAGATTCGAGGTGAATAACAAAAAAATATTCCCCTCCAAGAACCCGAGAAAGATGTGACACAAGATGTTGTGCCAATTCCCTAACCTTCTACACAAGAACCTCGTAGGTTGACGAGAGTTCATAACGAGCAAGAGAGATATAGATTTCTCATCCCATCACATGGAGATGTGCTTCTAGCTGTGAACAATGAGCCTACTACCTATGATGAGGCAATGTCTGACATTGACTTTGGGTTATAATAGATGGATGACAAAACAACTTTCCTTAAAGGAAACCTGGTCGAGGATGTGTATTTGACACAGCCTGACAGTTTTGTTACCCATGTACATACAAATACGATTTGCAAGTTGCAAAGGTCCATTTATGGACTTAAGCAAGCATCCCAGAGTTGGAATCAATGTTTTGATGAAAAGATCAAAAGGTTTGATTTTTCATAAAAGGGAAGTTGATTCTTGTGTTTACAAGAAGGTTAGTGGGAGCGCGGTTGTCATTTTTAGTCCTATATGTGGACTATATATTACTCAGAGAGAATAGTGTTCCCATATTGTAATTAGTTAAAAGATGGCTTTCAAAATATTTTCTCTATGAAGCATTTGGGAGAAGCAACCTATATTCTGGGAATAAGGATCTATAGACATAGATCCAGGAGGTTGCTCGCACTTTCCCAAAGCGCGTACATTGACAAGGTGCTAAAGAAGTTTAGCATGGAAGATTTTAGGAGAAGAAGTCTTCCCATGTCACGTGGAATACATCTCTCCAAGGCTATGTGTCCAAAGACACAAGATGAGAGAGATAGGATGAGTCGAGCACCATATGCCTTAGCTATTGGCTCGATCATGTATGTCATGTTATGTACGAGGCCTGATATCGCATAAGCTTTGAGCATATGTAGTGGATATCAGGCTGATCCAGGTGAGAAACACTGGATTGTTGTGAAAAACATCCTTCAGTACTTGTGAAGCACTAAAGAGATGTTTTTGCCATATGGAGAATGAGAGCTTATCGTGAAGGGGTTCACGGATGCCAGTTTCCAATCCAACCATGATAATTTTAAATCACGTACAGTCGGGATTAATATTCTACCTAAATGGCGGGGCCATGAGTTGGAAGAGTTCCAACAAGAGATAGTGGCAGATTCAACAACTGAAGTCAAATACATAATAGCCTTCGAAGCAACTAAGGAGGTTGTATGGATCCATAAGTTCATTGATGAACTTAAAGTAGTGTCCAGCATTGTTGATCAAATAATAGTTATTGGGACAACAATGGAGCCATCACGTAAGCGAAGGAACCACAGTCTCATCAATGGATCAAACTTGTATTATAGCATCACCATATGATAATGGAGATTATCAGCCGAAGTGACATATATAGAGAAAGTATCGACGGATGACAACGTCGCGGATCCCTTGACTAAAGCTCTATCCAAGGAGAAACAAGAAAGTCATGTTCGATCATCAGGTATAAGATACATGAATGATTGGCTCTAGTGCATGCGAGAGATTGTTAGTGTAGGTGCTCTAGACCCAATCAGATTGGGCATGTTGTACACTGACAATTATAATCATGTTTATTACTGAATAAGGAGTTATTTATTCTCACAAGAAATTGTTCTATTAGTTTCTTATTATTATTATTGTAATAACTGAATGAAACTAAATAGAATTTCATATGATGTATACTATGATTAATCTATAAAGATGTGAGTTGATGCATCACAGTTTCTAGACATCATTAAACGTCCTAAGTCGTAGCAATGTCAAGAATGGACATTGACAATTGCGGTAAGACTTGTATGTGCTATGTTTTTGCTATGTGATAGCAATGGGGGTCTCACACCCATAGGCATGGGGATGCCTAGACAAGTACATAGGTGACCAATGTTAGAGAACGTGTCACTGGACATGACTTTCCATGAGAATCCATTTTGATTATATGTTGATGGTATTCTCATATGAGATGGGTGTAACTAATCCTTGGACCTAAGGTTGTCACAGTCATCTCATAAGAAGATTGGTATAGTTTGACATCGTTTCAATGGGCCTAGACAAAGGCTGCACGTGGGCTATCGTTGGGCATATCGTGAGGCTTATGGAGATGGGTGCATAACCAAGATGGGACTCTCCAATCCCTTGATAGAGGATGATGTATCTAAGGCACCTTCGGTGGATATTCACTTTAAATCCATGGCCATGGTGAGAGAGATCAATAAGGAGTTATTGATTCACTTTCTATCAAGTAAAGATATTCGGATGACCGAAGAAAAACTCATGTGATCATAATCAAACAACACATTGCTAAACTTGAGATCACATAAGATACATTGACGAGAGGATCAAATTACACGGTAACCATGCTCGTGAAAGGTTATTTGTGGATTATGAATCCTTCTGAATAATTGGGTAAGCATGACGCCTTGCTAGAGGCCAATCTTGTTTTATGTGTTCATACCAACACATTGCCAACATATTCGAAAGCCTAATGAGTCATACCCAATAGGTACGGTCCCTGGCTTAAACCAGGAGAGCGGACGTATGGTTAAGTGGGACACTTTGGCAAGAAGTTATGCTGTCGTAGGTTCTTACGAAAAAAAAGCAAAGAGACGTAATGACGTCGATATGATGAGGGGTCATCATAAAGGAAAGAGTTTCCTAAAATGACAATTGATTAAATTAGGAAGAAGTTTTTATTTTAATAATTTTTTATTTATTGGAGTGGCAAATAGAAAATAAAATACCAGATTAGGAATCGTTATATCATAACATAAACACCATTTTAGGAATGTCTCATTCCCTTACTTACCTTCAATTGATACTATCTTAGCCACATGATAATCTTAGAAAATGCTCCAGCTTCTTACAACTACTCAACAATTCATTCACCCAAGGTGAGAATTCTTACTTTTTATAGCCACTCTACGCAAAGTACAATAATCTATACACATACTTGAACTCCCATATTTCTTTCTCATAATAACACTGGAGCACCCCAAGGGTACACTTGGGTGACTATAACCCTTATCTAACGAACCTTGCAATTTCACCATAAGCCCCTCCTACACTTTTATTTCACTATGGGAATTTATATATATATATATGACTTCCTTGGCTACTAATCCCATCTACAATTCATTCTACACATCTATCAACACATTAATTTTAGATCCCACGTGTTCTTCAAATCACTACAATTCACTGTTGAGAAATCCTACTTTAAGTCCATCACGTGTACACTATTATAATTACATACACTCTCATTAATTGCAATCAAATCATATTTAGCTAAGCAACCAATGACCTCAACCAATAGATTAATGATAATTTAGTCTCCCTATTAAGGATAATCCACTAAATCTTCCGAAAACATATTCAAGTATTTGTTTACTATCTCTACCTCTTTTACCCATTTCTGTGGCTTTTCACCAGCCATTAGCTATACCACATATCTATAGGCTCCAATATTTAACACTTTCGAGATCTTATTATCGACATAACCTTTAGCAATTGTCCCAACAGTGCACCACTATCTGTCACAACTCACCTATCAAAGAGCTAATTAGACTGATTGTCTTTTCCCCAATCCAACTGTACTTCATATTGGGACAAGAAATCCATCCCCAATTTTACATCAAAATACTAGATCCCCAATGGACTCAGGTTTATCAAAATGTAATTCCTCCTTTTGTGACTTGATGTCCTGACACATTACTTAATTCTTTTTCAAACATATCCAAAAGATTTTAAAACAAATATCCGTCGAGAACGTAGTTTTTTCCCCTACGATGACTTCACATTCTAACACCTTACTTATTTCCCTTTCATGCATTTACCAATGATTCATATAACATTGATCCATCAATCACGTTTATATTATTTTTTAACACAAAACTCTTGTTTCATTCCATTTCCATCCACATTATACATATTTTGTCCTTACACAATCACAAATACACAAATGACAACAACACTATTAGCTAGAGCAAATAAGTTCATGTTTCACCTATAGTACTACTTATTCTTCCCCTATACTAGTACAACATCTTCTTGCAATGCGACACTCGTTTCATCCCCTTCAGTGTGGATTGTTCCTTACATCTTAGGCGTCGCTAGTTCCTGATCCCCTAGCCTCTGCTCTCTATTCCGAGATGGTTATATACAACTTTTTGCTTTGTGGCCCTTTCGACCACACCAATAGAGAGTCACCTCCCTTGTAAGTGTTATGTCTTGGATTTGAGGACAATTCTTCTGGACATGTGCCGTTTGACCATAACAGTAGCAAACCCCTTTACCAAAACAACGTAGTCCTCTATGCTTCTTGCCACCAATATTACATGTCAGGATTCCCACTATATTTCTAGCTATATCAGCTTCCCATCTTCTTTTCTTATTATTGTTTTGACCCTGAAATACACCCATTCCTTTTATAGCTACTTTGCCACTATTGATTCTAGGTAAATTAGCTCCAATCCCTTGTTGAGCTTGGTTCTGCCTCAATTGATTAGCAGTGAGCATATCAACTATCTGAAAGTAAAGCAAGGTCGCTACGAGGCAAGCAGCGTAGTTCAAAAATTTTGAACCTTACCCCGATCCTGGCGATTGGATCAACGTCGAAATCAAATCATTCACAAACAAATAAATAAATCTAACCTTTAGATTATCGAGTCGTTTGCGGATTCGAGCCGTCCAAGCGTCTGGCCTTTAACTCGTGATACGAGGCACGCGTCCGTTGGCAAGGAGAGCGGAATAGGAGTGCTAGCTCATTTTCCTTTGCACGGCTTGTGTATGGACGGAAAAAGAACGCCCTCATTTCCTATTAATGCCAAAAGAAACAAGGAAGAGTGAGCGGCAATACATTTTTCAACTCATGAAAAATGACATAAAAAACCACTTATATTTTGGGCAACCCATAAAGGGATATTTATAGTGAAATATCCTAGGGTTTCTAAAACCCTAATGGATTGGGCTAGTCCATTAATTCTAATTTAATTAGAATCTTAAGTGGGCTTATTCTAATCCAACTAGAAATATAATTAAATTGTCCAATCCTTTTAAAAGTTTAAATATAATATTTTGGCCCAAATCTAATTCAAACTCAAATATAATATTTAATATTTAGCCCGAATCTAATTTGGTCCAAATATAATATTTAATATTTGGCCCAAATCCAATTTAGTCCAAATATAATATTTATTTTAATATTTGGCCCAAATCCAATTTAGTTCAAATATAATATTTAATATTTGACCCAAATCTAATTTAGTCCAAATATTAACTTAAGCCTAAATATATTTTATTTCCTATTTGCCACTCCAACAAATAGAAAAATTATTAAATTAGAAACTCCTTCCTAATTTAATCAATTGTCATTTTAGAAAACTCTTTCCATTATGACGACTCCTCGTCATATCGACGTCATTACGTCTATTTGTTCTTTTTCCGTGAGAACCTACGACGGCACAACTTCTTGCCGAAGTGTCCCACTTAACCATATGTCCACTCTCCTGGTTTAAGCCAGGGACCGTGCCTATTGCGTATGACTCATTAGGCTTCCGAATATATTGGCAATGTGTCGGTACAAACACATAAGACAAGATTGGCCTCTAGCAAGGCGTCATGCCTACCCAATTATTCAGAAGGATTCATAATCCGCAAATAACCTTTCACGAGCATGGTTACCGTATAATACGATCCTCTCGTCAATGTATCTTATGTGATCTCAAGTATGGCGATGTGTTACTTGATAACGATCACATGAGTTTTCTTCGGTCTTTCGGATATCTTCACTTAATTAGAAAGTGAATCAATAACTCCTTATTGATCTCTTTCACCATGACAATGGATTTAAAGTGAATATCCACCGAAGGCGCCTTAGATACATCATCCTCTATCAAGGGATAGACGAGTCTCATCTTGGCTATGCACTCATCTCCATAAGCCTCACGATATACCCAACTGTCGCCCACATGCAGCCTTTATCTAGGCCCATCGAAACGATGTCAAAGCATACCGGTCTTCTTATGAGATGACCGTGACAACCTCAGGTCTAAGGATTAGTTACACCCATCTCGTATGAGAATTCCATCGACATATAACCAAAATGGATTCTCATGGCGAGTCATGTCCAGTGACACGTTCTATAACATTGGTCACCTATGTACTTGTCTAGGCATCCCCATGCTTATGGGTGTGAGACCCCCATTGCTATCACATAGAAAAAACATAGCACATACAAGTCTTACTGCAATTGTTAATGTCCATTCTTGACATTGCTACAACTTGGGACGTTTGATGATGTCTAGAAACTGTGATGCATCATCTCACATCTTTATATATTAATTACAGTATACATCATATGGACTTCTATCTAGTTTCATTTGGTCATTACAATAATAACAAGAAACTAATAGAATGACTTCTTGTGAATTTGAATAACTCCTTATTCAAATAATAAACATGATTACAATTGTCAGTGTACAACATGCCCAATCTGATTGGGTCTAGGGCACCTACACTAACACTATCCACATTATTCTTGCCAAGGTTCCTCGCACATCTCAGCTACCTCCTGGCATAAATCCTCACTATATTCTCCCGGCCTTTCTGATGCAGGAGTAGGTTGACCACGACTTTAGCCTTGTGTCAGCGGTCGTCCTCGATGAACATTCATTTTTTGGCATGTCCAAAATATTTGGAATATTGGTTCTTACTTAAACTCACATCTAACTATGGGGCATAACCCTGACTCTACCTAACATTCCTACGTGTACAGAGACTCCTCTCATCCCAACCCTGCTTTGATACCAAACTGTGAGGATCCAAAATTTTCTCATTTTTTTTATACAAGCTCCGATACCAAACATTTAATCACAGCTATAATGCCTCAGCATTTTGGGAAAATAATAAATGGAAAGGAATGAGCGAGCTAAATCTATGTTGGTTTAAAGGTGGAAGTCAAACCAAGGGAAATTTAGAAAGTCAAAAATAGGGCAAAATGTATATATATTTATGTTATGGGATTTGTGGTATTTAGAAATATGAAATATTGGATTAAGGACTTTTAGGATTAATATATGAGAATTATGGCTTAAGCGTGTAATTATGTAAATAAATAAAAAAGGGAAAATGGAGAAAAGTATAAAAGGAAAGTGTGGCATGGTAAATATAGGGAATTGGGAGAGAAAGAGAGAGGACCATTGGTTTTGAGAAGGAAAAAGCTAGGGCTTCCAAATCTTCTTCATCTTCTTCTTTTACTTTGATCACCAAAGGTTCAAGAAGATTATGTTCAAGTGAGGAATTGTTTCATCAACTTACTCCTCTTCTCCAATTGGATTTCTCTTAGCTTAAAGGTGGTTTAAAGATTTCTTCTCTTGTGGTGGTTCTTTCAAGCAGAAATCAAAGGAAAAGCTTAATAAGGTAAGTTCTAATCTACCCATGATCTATTAAACTTATGAATCAAAGAGTCCTTAGGGTTTATTTATCAAAAACATTCCATTTTTGGAAAGAAGTGCCTAGGAGAGGTCCATGTAGAAAGGGTTGTAAATCTTTGTCAATCCTTGTCTATTCTTGTAAAAGTGTTTTAGAACTCAAAATAGGGCTTGTTCTACCCTATAATCCATTAGGAATGGTGTGTTAGTTGTTAAGATGTAGATCATGCAAGAATTTTGGTGTTTCTTGCATGCTTCAAGTGTCCCATTTTGAGCCAGAACATTCTGTTGGTCGACAGGTGCTTGGAAAGCTATCGACCGTTTGGCTCAACAGGGGTGAACTATCAATAGTTTTCACAAGGTTGTCGACAACTTTTGCCCAGAATGATGAAACTGTTGACCAATTGTAAGAGGTTGTCGACTGATTTTGCATTTGTCCCTTTACCAAATTCAAGTGTTTCCCAAGTGATCCCTCTTGCATTCACCTCTTGGATAGGTGTCTTTGGGTGATAGATATGCATTTTTAGGCTCACTAGTGGGCTAATCTTAGGACTATCCGGAGATGTGATATGAAAAGAATTTAATGTGCATGTCTTCCTTTATATATTGTATATGTTATAACACATGTATGTTGTGAGGATGGGGCATGGGTTGCATTCACTAGGGATCTACTTTGTATGTGTTAGGAGTGCGAGCATTGGCATGACACAGTTGGCCAGTTGAGTGCTGACTTGTGTATGATAGGAAAGCATATGCATGTAGAGCATTTTGTATGTGTGATTTACTACGTGGCTGTAGCATGGCCTGATGCTTGGTTTTATGGAGGCCTTGCCATCACGTTTGAGTTGTAAGGGCCATTGTATTTCTTATGTGTTGCATTGCATGGTGAGGGTGATAATGGTTGGGTTGTGGAAAAAGGAAGCGTAGCTTCCGTGATCTTGATCTTATACAAGCATTTGCTCGAGCTTGTGTTGAGAACTTCGAGTCATACTTCTGTTATGGTGTTGGGGGGGTTACAGTGGTTTCGATGTTAGTGGTTTTGATTTGGGAGCTTGTCTTATGATCTTGATATGCTAGCTAGTTTATGACAACTATAGTTTGTATAGAGGACCTTGGGCGCCATTGATTGTGTACCTTATGTGGGCCCCAAGGACCATATGTGTGCATTCTTTCATTTATTTCGTTGATTCAATATTATGATTCATGATGTGGCATGATGCATTGTGCATGATTTGAATTGATTGAGGTGTGGGTCTTGGATAAATCAGTTTCCAACTCTCTTGCTCTTTTCTTCTATATATATACTTGTTAGGCCTTATGGCTCATATTTATTTCTCACCATTCCAGGTACCAGCAGCAATAAGGACATGGATGGCCTGTGAGGGGTTGGTTGTTGGGTTAACAGTGTACAGAGCTTGCTCGAGCAAAAGACCCTAGGGTGTTGTTTTAGTTTTTGTAGAGGCTAGCTGATCTTTTGTGGCCTAGACCGATGGTTCCTTGTGTTTGGAGCCTAATGTACTGCAAGAAATGGCATGTATTTTATTTTGAATGTAAAAGATAATGTATGTAGAGAAATGGTGGTGGATGATTTCAATACGTGACAATGTAAAGTTGAGTGTTCTTGAAAGAGTTCTTATCTCTATTTTCCATCTTTTAATGTTCCCTTCTAAAGTCCTCGCCTATGGGGTCTCCAAGAGTGGGGTCGTTACAATAGTAGAGGCCAATATAAATATTTACATCACCATTTATTAAACATTTACATTAGGACTTAACTGCCCATACATCTCCAAATAAAAAGGGCAACAAAATCTAAATACAAAATTACCATCTTTTTATGCCCTCAACATAAACCCCACAGATCTTTTGCTTGGGATGGCTTTGTACATATAACTACCCTTCTAAGCTCAAGCTATACTGGCTCACCCTCATCCAAACTTCTCTCTTACTGGAATAATGCAAAACAAAAATATGAGTCACATGCCCCAGCAAGTATAATATACAATAAACAAGATCAATAGGCAATGAATCGGTAAGGGAATTATCCACGTACATTAACTACCCCCAATATGGTGCACCATAATAGCATATAACAAAAGGAGATTTACTCATTTTTATTTGACACATCGATGACATATTATTCCCCAACAAGTACCCATACCATGTTATACCACATCACACAAATTTATACCATGCTTTACTGAAAGTTAAGCAAGATCACTACCGGGCAAGTAGCGTAGTTCAAAAATTTTGAACCTTACCCCGATCCTAACGATTGGATCAACGTCGAAAACAAATCATTCACAAACAAATAAATAAATCTAACCTTCACATTATCGAGTCATTCGTGGATTCGAGCCGTCCAAGCATCCGGCCTCTAAATCGTGATACGCGGCACGCGTCCGTTGGCAAAGAGAGCAAAATAGGAGTGCTAGCTCCTTCTCCTTTGCGCAGCTTGTGTATGGACGAAAAAGAACGCCCTCGTTTCGTATTGATGCCAAAAGAAACGAGGAAGAGTGAGCAGCAATACATTTTTCAACTCTTGAAAAACGACACCAAAAAGCCCTACAATTTTGGGCAACCTATAAAGGGATATTTATAGAAAAATATCCTAGGGTTTCTAAAACCCTAATGGATTGAGCTAGCTCATTAATTCTAATTTAATTAGAATCTTAAGTGGGCTTATTCTAGTCCAACTAGAAATATAATTAAATGGCCCAAATCCTTTTATAGCTTTAAATAAAATATTTTGGTCCAAATCTAATTCAAGCCAAAATAAAATATTTAGTTCAAATCTAATTTGATCCAAATATAATATTTAATATTTGACCCAAATCCAATTTAGTCCAAATATAATATTTATTGTAATATTTGGCCCAAATCCAATTTAGTCCAAATATAATATTTAATTTAATATTTGGCTCAAATCAAATTTAGTCCAAATATTAACTTAAGCCCAAATATATTTTATTTCTTATTTGCCACTCCAACAAGTAGAAAATTATTAAATTAGAAACTCCTTTCTAATTTAATCAATTGTCATTTTAGGAAACTCTTTCCATTATGATGACTCCTCGTCATATCGACGTCATTACGTCTATTTGTTCTTTTTCCGTGAGAATCTACGACGGCACAACTTCTTACCAAAGTGTCTCACTTAACCATAAGTCCATTCTCCTGGTTTAAGCCAGGGGCTGTGCCTATTGTGTATGACTCATTAGGCTTCCGAATATGTTGGTAATATGTCGGTACGAACACATAAGACAAGATTGGCCTCTAGCAAGGCGTCATGCCTACCCAATTATTCAGAAGGATTCATAATCCACAAATAACATTTCACAAGCATAGTTACCGTGTAATACGATCCTCTCGTCAATGTATCTTATGTGATCTCAAGTATGGCGATGTGTTGCTTGATAACGATCACATGAGTTTTTCTTCGGCCATTCGGATATCTTCACTTAATAGAAAATGAATCAATAACTCCTTATTGATCTCTTTTACCATGGCCATGGATTTGAAGTGAATATCCACCGAAGGCGCCTTAGATACATCATCCTCCATCAAGGGATAGACAAGTCCCATCTTGGTTATACACCCATCTCCATTAGCCTCACGATTTTCCCAACAATCGCCCACGTGCAGCCTTTATCTAGGCCCATCGAAACGATATCAAAGCATACCGGTCTTCTTATGAGATGACCGTGACAACCTCAGGTCCAAGGATTAGTTACACCCATCTCATATGAGAATACCATCAACATATAACCAAAATGGATTCTCATGGCGAGTCATGTCCAGTGACACGTTCTCCAACATTGGTCACCTATGTACTTGTCTAAACATCCCCATGCCTATGGGTGTGAGACCCCCATTACTATCACATAGCAAAAACATATCACATACAAGTCTTATCGCAATTGTCAATGTCCATTCTTGACATTGCTACGACTTGGGACGTTTAATGATGTCTAGAAACTATGATGCATTATCTCACATCTTTATAGATTAATCACAGTATACATCATATGGACTTCTATCTAGTTTCATTCGATTATTACAATAATAACAAGAAACTAATAGAATGACTTCTTGTGAATTTAAACAATTCCTTATTCAAATAATAAACATGATTACAATTATCAGTGTACAACATGCTCAATCTAATTGGGTCTAGAGCACGTACACTAACATTAACATCACACAATCTCATGCCATGCCATATCTCATCATATACCCTGAGCCATGACTTATAACATCATGCAAATCTTGCACATTCTCAATTCCTCACATATGGCCCTTGGGGCTCAAACATAACATATTGACACCCAAGGCCTTAAAGTACATATAAAATATATCTTTGCCAATAAACCTTTTCATTGTGGACCAAGTCCCAAGATTTAACAATATAATAAGAATCCAACAAAACCCTATTGAGACTTTAAAGGAGGTTCATCAAAAATCCAACAAGACCCAAAAGATTTAACAATACAAGAGAAATAACCCATTTAACCAAAATAAGGGTTTTATAAGAATAACTCTAAAGGTGAAAGAATAAGGGATCTTAATTGAAGAGGGATTCAGATCTGGCAGAAGAAAGGAACAAGAAGCATAAAATCTTGCATTTGAAAGAGGAAGGGTTAGAGGACTTACATCCAAAATTAAAGAGATATGAAGCTTGCCTCTTAAATGGCAATTTCGATTTCTTTTGATACCATAAATTCTATATCGAGATGTTCGTCAATACCGTACCATTTTCCTTAGACATCTTGGCTCTAGGGCACTCCCTGTAGTCGATTCAGTCACTTTTTTTGGCCATTTAGATGCTAACCTTCCCTGAAATTCTATTTTCCTAATAAAACGCTTATTCTCAATTAACCCAAATTTCTCAGGTATTACAAAACCTATAAAACTTCCTATGATAATTTTGACACCCATGGGTAAGAGCATGAAGTCCTCAAAGATATTAGAAGGGAGCAAAATTAGTATAAGTAATGTTTGATTCCCAGTTGATCTAATTTTGCTGGAAATATATGACTTCGACTTAATCCTAAGAATGGACTTCCTGTCAAGATATGACGTTAATATAGATTGTATAAGAAAAATGATGACCATAAGGAAACCCAAGGAAGGGTGGGTCAAGTTTTGAGGGCAAGATGACCCCAAGGCTAGGAAAATGATCTCGTCCATGAAGGGAGCAAAATTGATAAGCCAGAGAGCTTATGGGTATATAGCCTACGCCCAGTTGAAGAGGAAAGAAGTACCGAAGCTTTGCGAGATGTGAGTCGTTCAAGAATATGAGGATGTGTTTCCAGAGGAGTTATTGGGACTGCCGCCGTCTCGAGAGATTGAGTTCTCAATCGAACTAATATCGATAACCCCACTAATATTGATTCCGCCATACCGAATGGCTCCGGCGAAAATGAAGAAATTAAAAAGTCAGCTTCAGGAGCTGACCGATAAAGGGTTCATCAAGCCAAGCACTTTTTTGTGGGGCGCGCTAGTGCTATTTGTAAAGAAGAAAGATAGAAGCTTGAGGATGTGCATTGACTACCGTCAACTGAATAAAGCCACGGTAAAGAATAAATATCCGTTTTCGAGGATAGATGAGTTGTTCAATCAGCTGCAATGACCAAAGGTATTCTTGAAGATTGATTTAAGATTCGGATACTATCAATTAAGAACAAAACTGGACGATGTCCCGAAAACGGCGTTTTGATCAAGGTATGGCCATTTTGAGTTCTTTGTAATGCCATTCGGGTTAACAAACGCTCCAGTAGTCTTTATGGACCTCATGAATAGGGTATTTAGACCCTACTTAGACCAATTCGTGATCGTATTCATAGATGACATTCTGGTGTATTCCCCGAATGAGAGCGAGCACTAGGAGCACTTGAGGATAGTGTTAAGAACTCACAGGGAGCACCAATTATATGCCAAGTTCTTAAAGTGCGAGTTTTGGCTATCCCAAGTTGCGTTCTTGGGTCACATAATCTATAACACCCCACTTCTCCGGAGCATTAGGTAACGTAAGATTTCGGGAATATTTTTTTTTTCCAAAACAGTCAACGAAAACTCAACATAAACCATTCCCAGAAGATTCTGTTACACCTTCTCAGTAATCAACTATGAACCATCAATAAACCAAGACAGGTTAATCAACTCAATGCGGAAGCTAGATCGAAACGTCAACAATCCATAATCGAACCCTCTTATTCATAATATAAGGTCATCCAACATTTACATATTGTCATCAAAATTAAAAACACAACTGAAACGACATAATGTAAACTATCCACCACTCGCCTTCAATCCTCAGCGATCCCTTTCCCTTTCGCACTACTGCCTTCACCTGGAACATTTGAATATTCCAGGGACAAAGTCCATATTAGAAGATGAATCATCTAAGTGAGAGTTCAAAAACATATTTTTCATGAATGAATGCAAGACATGAAATAAACTAGTACACCCGACAAGCCCTAGCCCAAGAGAATCCCTAGCACTTAACCCTACCATGAGAAAAGGGCAATCTCTCTAAAAGCTATGCCACCATACTGACTCGATGACACGACGCGATTCTAGCTTAAGAGGGGCATGCCAACGCATCTCACCAGATTACGCTCCCACTCTAAGCATCCAGGAATCACCATACAATCCCAACTTCAAAATTTCACATGAACCACCTAGTCGTTCTAGTGCAACTTCGCTGGCCAAACAGCCTGGCACGGAAACCAAGGTGGTTATCCCAGCATCTCACCAGCACAAGATACCCCTATCATTCCGTCTCGCCCTTGGAGAATTATGGCTACACTATCTAGACAATATCCTAGGCTAACATCTCACATGAATAACACAGTATGGACCACCTAGTCATCCTAGTGTAACTTTTCTGACCAAAGGGCCTAGCACGGAAACCAAGGCAGCTATCATGACATGCACACTAGCATCAGATACCCCTATTATTCCGTCACGCCCTTGGAGAATTATGGCTACACTATCCAGACAACATCTTAGGCTGACATTCCATACGTACACACAAAACTCAAGACAATGTCACATTTCACAATTTAATGCATCATATGAACAACAATTTATAAAATGCAATGCACGGGTACAAAACATTTAAGGATGAGCCTCCCTCATAAAACCAACCGTCACCGGTTATTGTTTGCTTGCAGCAAAACCATTTTGCATAAAACCACCATACATTTAGGTAACACAAGTACCAAGTTTTAGGGTAGAAACATCCACACTAAATAAGTTTTGGGGGCGAACACTCACCTCGACGTATTCGGATTGCCTCGATCCTTGTGCATTACCTCATTTTTTGTGTCAAAACAAATACTCGTACTTGTACTCAATCTCAAGCCACGACACTCCTAAAACACCATATTTAATTAAGAAACATTAAAATCCATTTTCCTCAAATTTTTCATAATTTCCTCTATTTTCTCTCATTTTTTCACCTCGATAATTCCAAAATAATTATCTCCTCAAACATTTTTCCCGATTTTTCCATATGATAAATCCTAAAATACATCAATAAGAATTATGGAAGAGAAATTATCGAAAAGCCCCTGTTCACACACTCTCGCGCGCTCGGTGCATGGGTGCGAGCGGTGTGTGACGCATGCAGCTCACGCGCCACCATCTTCACCAATTTTTTGATGTCGGCGACTGCTCCAATGGCCAAAACGATGACACCCTTTTGAAGCCCTTGATGTGTCGATCACAACGACACCAATTTTAGGTTGAACCACCACCGAAAAAGTCTCCAAAATGACTGTTGCAGGAGCGGCGAGGCGGACCATCTTGAGCTTTCTGGCGTAGCACGAACAACCTTCAAACGTGCTCCAACCTGCTCCAAATTCTCCAGAATTTCTCTCCTTGTTATAAGGATCAAAACCCCCTTATCAAATCTCCCAAAATCTTCCAAAAACACGACTGATTTGTTGCTAAAATTATCGAAACCCTCAACCCCTTTTATACAAAAAAAATTGACCTTCTTTTAGCCAATCACCAACCATGGCTTGGTCCCCAAGCCTCCTATCGTCGGATACCACCTCCCCCAGGTCGCCCTTGGCCGTCCCATCACCAAATTTGGCCTCCACGTGTAGCGATTTGCTGCAGCTAAATTCTATTTGCTGCGTTCACATCTCCATTTTCATTTAGTTGCACTTCAACCCCCCTGTTTCCTTCAATTTCATTTTGGCCCTTTGCATATCACCCCTAATCTTTCCAACACCACCATTAAGGCCCACAGATTTGTACTTCTCATTTCACCTTTGAAATTCCCAAAAATCCATCGTTTTGACCTCCCTCGACAAATTTAGAAAATTACACCTAGGCCCGATTAGTTGATTTGACCTTAAATCCATTCGTTTCAACCCAAAATCGCTTAAGGGTTACTCTACACGTAGAATACAGGTCCTCAACATGCTCTGTTGACTTTTTGGATGATTCCTACATCGATTCGATTTTCTCAGCCTAGTCGACAACTATACCGAAAACTATTCCCGATCCCATTTTTTTTTTTATTCCTAAAATCATAACTTGTATTATTCGTCCTTATTATACCATTTTCCTTAATCATCTAGGGTCCAAGGTACTCCCTCTGGTTGATTTGGTCTCTTAAAACATTGATAGTGTACCCTAAAGCCTCTTTTTTCCAAAAATTCCATTTATGCCCTTCATTAAATGCCATTTATAACTTCAAATAATTCCCGGGTATTACATAATCTCTACAGAAGGAATCTTGGTGGATCTGGACAAGATTGAGGTTGTTCAAAGATGGAAGCAGCTGACGGGCGTCAATAAGGTACGAAGCCTTTTAGGGTTAGCAGGCTACTATCGAAGATTCGTTGAGGGGTTTTCGAATATAGCTGCACCTATAACGAAGCTCGTTTGGAAAAAAGTCAAGTTCAAATGGTCTTTCAAATGTGAGGAAAGATTTTAAGAGCTCAAAAGCACACTAACCTCGACACTTGTCCTGATAATACCTAGTGGGGACGGTGGATATGTCATGTATACTGATGCTTCGAAGATAGGTCTGGGTTGCGTGCTAATGCAACATGGTCGAGTGATCGCGTATGGGTCACGACAATTGAAGAGGCACGAAGTGAACTACCCAACTCAGGATCTAGAGTTGGCAGTAGTGGTATACGCTCTGAAGCTATGGAGACATTATCTGTATGGTGAAACCTTTGAGGTGTTCACAGACCACAAAAGCCTGAAGTATGTGTTCCCGCAAAAGGAGTTAAACCTTAGGTAGTGACGATTGATGGAGTTTCTCAAGGACTACGATTGCACCATACGATATTACTCGGGGCATGCCAATGTGGTGGTTGACACCTTGAGTAGGAATGTTCCTATGGCCCAGTTGATGGCCCGTGAGTGGTAGATGTTAGAGGCTTTTAGCCAACTGGCGGTGAGTGTAGTACTGAAAGAATTGTCCATCCTTATTACTAGCATGGTGTAATACCCGAGAAATTCTAAAGGACTCAAGGGTAATTTATCTTGGGGCAAAAATGGAATTTAAGGATAAATTGAGGGTATAAGGGTAATTTATTACCGTATGGATGACTAAATCGACTGTCGGGAGTACCCTGGAGCCGAGATGCCAAAGGAAAATTATATGGCATTAATGAGCACCCCGAGATAGGATTTATGGTGCCGAAAGAAATGAAATCGGGAACAGTTTTCGGTACAGCTAAAAAGGCAGCTGCCAATTGGGCTGCAATACCGAATTTTCATAAACGACTTTTCGGAAGTCAACGAAAGCTTGAGGAGGCTTCGATTTTTCATGAGGAACAACTCTTCAGTGGTTTCAGGATGAAACAATAGGCCGGTGAGGACCCGGGGGTGAGATCGAGTTTATTGAGTAAACCCGAAGTTGTTAATTGTGAATTTAAAGCATCGTAATGCAAATTAATTGGCCATTAGAGGGTGTATATGCAATTTAAGAATTCCCTAAGTGCTATTATTATAATCCTCAAGTGTAAATAATTAGAAGTGGAGGGATTATATGTGTAAAGTGTATATTATATATATATGCATACATGCGCGAGCAGCAGGGATCAACTCTGTAATTTGTTCTCTTTTGGTCTGTGAAATTGGAAAAGAATGATGAAATTGGTTCCTGGTTCCCCACGTGAGAGCTTTGGGCAGAGATTGTCTAGAGTGATCGCCAAGGCTGTCGGGGGATGAAGTAGCACCCAAGCTTCCATTTGTATATATAGAAAGAGAGAGTGTGTGTGAGTAGAGGGAGGGAGTGAATTAAGAAGGCAGCTGTAGATTCAGCCATGGCCGAAAACAAAGAAGAGAGATTGCGTGAGAAAGAGACCGAGAGCTCGAGAGAAAGAGATCGAGAGCTCGAGGGAAGAGAGAGACCGAGAGAGCTTGAAGCTCGGGCATGGGAGCATGGCAGCCGCGGTAATGTCCAGCAAGCCATGGCAGCGAGAAGGTCCACGCGAGGCGAGCTGGAGCAGCCGCGATGGAGCTGGGCAACGAGCGACGGCACGAGGAGGCACTCGTAGAGCATACGAGCAGCCACGAAGAGGCGGCCAGAAACTTCGTCAATCGGCCATGGCGGACGAAAAGCAAGCCGACGCAAGCACCAGCAAGCTCGGGAAGAAGAAGCAGGGCAGGCAGCATTGCGGGCTTGGCTGATCGCGCAATGGGCCGCAAGGCAGCGAGGTAGCTCACGAGCGTGAACGAAGGAGACGTCGGGCGGAGCAGGCGCACGCGAGGCAGCCATGCGCCCTGTGCGTGTGTGCTCGGTGAAGAAGCCGCAAGTTGCAGGGGCTGCCGCGGTGAAGAAGAAGAAGAAGAAGAAGAAGAAGAAGAGAAAGGAAAAAGGAAAGGAAGAAAGAAGAAGAAGAAGAAGATGCAGACGCTGGTTCGTTGGAGCAGAGAAGGTGAAGAAGATGAGTGAATAGTGGGAGAGGAAAAAGAAAATAGAAAAGAACAGAAAAGAAGAAAAAAGAAAAGAAAAGGAAAGAAATAAGAAAAATAAGGAAAAATATGAGGAAGCTTCCGAAAAATTCTGGAAAAATAGGAAATGGTATTGTAATGATATTCCAGAGATTTTGGCATGAAAAATAGTTCGGGCATGTGAACCGCGGTGATGCACGTAAATCGAGACAGTGCACAAAAATTCAAATATTGCATAAAAATCGAGGTAAATGCACGAGAAGCATAGTAATGTGCAAGAATCAACGTAATGAGCGAGAATCGAGGATTTGCGCGACAATTGAGGTCGGCCACAGGTTTCGAGATCAGGGCACGCATACCAAGACAGCTTGAGAGGCTAAGTAAAGGTAAGAAAAATTTCTTAGAAAATTCCAATAAACTAGGAATATTATTTTATGAATCATGATACAGGAATATTCGAGGATATGCCTGAGAAATTATTTAGTTTTGGATTATTGAGGAATTATTTATTAAAGAATTATTAAGGAAAATATGAATTAAATGGAGTTTTGAGATATTTAGTAATTAAATATTATTTTTATGATTGAGGTAATCGAGATGATGAGATTGGTGCAACTTTTGAGAGTTGGCACGAAAATCGAGGAGAGCACGCATATCGAGGCAATGCACACTTTTCGAGAAAATACAAATTTATGTCAAAAGGTGAGTTGTCCTATCCTATTTATGATATGATTGTTTATATGCATGTTATTTATGAATGCAATGTTCATTTTGTCATATTGCATGGAAAGTCGTGATATTTACATTGCACGATATTATTGTCGTATTGATATTTGTGCATGGGGAAGGGATGTCGCCCCCAGAGTGTAGCCGTAATTCCCCAAGGGCATTGAAGGAATAACGTTTGGCTTAACCTGTAAAGATTCAGGATTTGTCGAGGATTCCTAGCCGGGCTTGTGAGCCAGGGAAGTTACACTAAGGGCAAATGTTTATTCATGTTATTGCATCATGCATCATGTATATGTTTTTGGACCCTTACTAGAAGTTTCATCTTCTAATGGGTTATGCCCCTGGAACATTCAACGTTCCAGTTGAGACTTGCAGTTAGGGCAAGGAACAGGTTGAGATATGACGACACGTGATGGCGTGGTCGATGGATTCAGCAGGAGATTCAAGTATTTTATTTATTCAGAATTGCTTATGTATGTTGAGGTATCATATGATTGCACCTAGGGTGTTAGATGTTATCTCGGGAGACATATTTCCATGTATTTTATATTTGAGGATATGATGTAATATATGGTACGAATTCTTTATGATATTTATATAAGTGAATTGTTTATGTACCATATCAGGTTTCGATTATCGCTTCCGTATTTTTGATGATATGCTGGGGGGTTTCCCTTTGAGATACAGTATTTATGTATGAGAAATGTATAAGGAAAAGGGATTATGTATGTATACGATGGACCCTAGCATAGTGACACGCCCCTCGATAGGGACGGGGTTTACACATGGTAGTTCAACTAGATTTGGTGAACGAAATACAAGAGGCGTATGTGGATGATAAACAGATACATCTATGGGTAGATGAGCACAACCAGCCTAAGAGATCCGACTTTGAAATGCATGAAGGAATACTCCAGTTTCGGGGGAGGATATATGTGCCAAATCTAAAGGACCAAAGGTAAAGGATTCTGAATGAAGCCCACAGAGCTCGTTACACAGTGCACCTAGGGACCATAAAAATGTATCGAGACCTTCGAGAAGTCTACTAGTGGTCGGGAATGAAAACGAGTGTGGCGAAGAAAGTAGCCCATTGCGACACGTGCCAAAGAGTGAAGATCGAGCACAGAGACCAATAGGGCTCATGCAACCATTGGACATCCCAAAGTGGAAATGGGAGCACATCACAATGGATTTCGTAACGGGGTTTCCTAGGAGTCAAAAAGGTAATGAAGCAATTTGGGTCATCGTGGACCGACTGACAAAGTCAGCGCACTTTTTTCCTATGCGAATGGAAAGGCCAGTTCGAAAGTTTGCGGAGCAATACATTGGAGAGATTATCAGACTTCATGGCACCCCAGTAAGTATAGTCTCTGATCGAGACCCGAGGTTTACCTCCAGATTTTTGGGAAGCCTTCAAGAGTGCATGGGGATGCAATTAAACCTCAGTACAGCTTATCACCCGTAGACCGATGGGCAGTCTAAAAGGACCATTCAAACACTGGAAGATATGTTAAGGTCCTGTGCCCTAGATTTTGAAGGTAACTAGGAAGATCACCTACCATTGATAGAGTTTGCAGATAACAACAACTACCACAGTAGTAGTGGGATGGCATCGTATGAGGCTCTATACGGAAGAAGGTGTTGATCGCCTATCTGTTGGACTGAGGTAGGAGAAAGAAAAATATTGGGACCCGAGATGGTGCATCAGATTATGGAGAAGATTTGACAAATCCAAGAAAGAATCTGAATCGCGCAGAGTCGACAAAAGTCTTATTCCGATAAGAGGAGGCAGGACTTGGAGTTTAAAGTGGGAGATCCTGTGTATCTAAAGGTATCACCCTAGCATCTGGCAACACCAGGAAAGCAGAAGGGTAAATTGAGACTTCGGTTTATAGGACCCTATCTAATCATAGGGCTAGTTGGACCTTTGGCTTATCATATAGAACTTTCTCTTAGTCTATCCAACATCCACAATGTTTTTCACGTGTCTCAACTTCAGAAGCATATGCGGACCCAACCCAAGAAGTTTGGGTCGAAATGATCGAACTAAGAGGCAACTTGACTTATCCAGAATCACCTGAACGGATCTTGGATCGTTGCGACCAAGCTTTGAGGAATAAAGTCATCCGTTGCAGAAGATTCAATGGAGAAATCACACCGAGGAAGAAGCTACATAGGAGCTCAAGGATACGATTAGGGAAAAATATCCCCAATTGTTTGAGGAAATAGAAATAGAATAGCCAATCTTTGTGGTTTTCTAAGAAATGTAACCAGTAATCATTGTGAAATAAAAAGATGTTTAGTGTGTTTATTTCGATGATATAAGCCAAGTTGATGAAAAACACAGCATGCCTAGTGGGCATTGTTCGTGTGATAAAACGAATTGGTGTGTTGACTAAAAAGAGATCAATGATAATGCACAACCAAAGTATGAAGATAATTGTTATTGCAAGTTGTTAGCCAAATGTCGGTATCTTAATTTGGTTAAAAATACAAAATTTTAAGGACGAAATTTCTTTAAGGGGGAGAGAATGTAATACCCAAAAACGTTGGGTTATTAAGAAACAAGTATTTTATTGGGAAAATGAAAATTCAGGGAAAATTAGTATCTAAATAGCCTGAAAAAGTTACCGAATCAGCTGCAGGGAGTACCTTGCGACTTAGATATCCGAGGAAATAGGGATACCTCAGACCCATGCCTTGAGACATGATTTTTAACGCCGAAAGAAATCAGATCAGAAACCATTTTTGATATAGTTTCGGATCAGACCAAAAAATTGATTCGTCATAGGAGACTTCCGAGGAGGTGACAAAGACTTGAGGGGGCTTCGAATTTCTTAGAAGATCAACCCTTAAGGGATTTTGGGTCAAATCGAGAGGATTTGCGGTCGAACTGATAAACCAAGCCTAAGTGTAATTTTTTGAAATTGGCCGTGGGATGTCAAAACATCATTATTTCCAAGCCCTCAGGGTATAGATGGAGATCTTGGATCTTTAGGGCTTTGTTAGAAATAAAGGAAAGTTCAAGGGCTTGAGAAAAAGGGGCAAAATGTAATAAGTCAAACTTTGGAGGGGTAAAAGTGCAAAATCCCCAAAGATGAAGCTGTCATTGTCAGTCGACCACTACTAGCCTCCAACCAGCAACTCTAACATCAAGGAACCCAAGGAGAGTGGTCGTGCACGCGTAGGGGACAATTCTGGACCTACAAAGGCCATGGGGAGTGGCCAATTTTTTGAAAAATATCCGGTCAGTTTTGGCCAAAATGTCAGAGACCTACAACTAGGATTTAGAGGTGTTTGTTGTCGCTTTTTGGCCGATCAAGGGGAATATTAGGCATTTGAGACATCGGTGTAGGCAAGCTTGTGGGTTTCGAGGGCCAAAATCGACTATAAATAGGCCTCGGATGACCGAGTGTTTCACAAGTTAGAAGCGAAAAATTGAAAGGGTTAAAGGTGGAATCGGGCATCCATAATTAGGGGCTTTTTATCCTTGGAGATAGTAGATCGATTCTGGAGATTTTGGTGAGCAAATGAGCCGGATCGAGTGAGTTTCGAAGCTCGCCAGAGGAGTGAGGTGGAGGAGTCGACCGAGGCTTTGAGCTTCTAGTTGAACCCCTTTCGACCATCCTTTTGAGTTATTTCAGGTACCTCTGTAATCGACTTGGCCTGTAGTTTAACGGGATGTAAAAATCTCAATTTGCCGGTGTACCAGTGCCAGAGAAGAAGACTGACGCGTGAAGTTTACGCACCAGTCTCACTCGCCCTAACACGCGCTGGCGCATGGGCCCATGGAATTTTCTATAAATTTTTTTAATATTTCTAGAAAATTATTTTAGGAATTATGGTGGAAAAATATTTGAGAAAACATTGATTTAGGTATTTATTATGGATTGTTAAAGAAAATAATTGGAGAAAATAGAGAAAAAAAAAGTCAAGAAAATCGTGGAAAATAGGCTTTATTGATTATTTAAATCAATACCTTGTCTAGGATACTTTGGGATTTGAGGTGAAGTAATTGGTGCAATTTTCAAAGTTTAGCACGTAATTCGAGACGTTTCACACTTTTCGAGAAAATTCAAGTTAGCATTTAAAGGTGAGTGGTTCTATCCAAATACTAGTTTTGTGAGTAGTTTTATCCTAAATCGGGTTTTGTGAGTAGTTTTATCCTAAACCTGGTTTTGCGAGTGGTTTCCCCCAAAAGCTTATGCATGTTATATCTTTCTATATTGAGCATGATGATTGATAAATCATATATAATTTATGCACATCTTGCCATATATGTACATATGTTGCATTGATAGTCATGATTTTCATATGGCATGATATTATTGACATATTGATACTTGTGTTAGGATGGGATGTCGCCCCGATAGTATAGTTGTAATTCTCTAAGGGCAATTGAGGGAACAACGTTAGGATTTTCCTGTCGAATGTGTCAGGATTCTACCTAGGGTTCCGTGTCAGGCTGGGGCTGGGCCTGAGAAGTTACACTAGGGCAACTGATTGTTAATGTCCATGCATTATGCATTCATTCATTTATACTTATTTTAACCCTTACTTAGAATATTCATCTTCTAATGTTGGAGTATGTCCTTTAAATATTCCACATTCCAGGCGATGCGAGCTGCCAAAAGGGCAAGGAGGTGATTGAGGCTTGAGCGAGATGGAAGTCTTTTGTAAGGCCGATGTAAGATTAGGCCCATTTATTTTCAGTTAATTATGTTGTATGGCTTTAAACTAATGTTGTAATATTATGGACGAGCAGTATGTATGAAATCGTTGTATTAAAATTTTTTAGGTTACTTAAGGTTTTGATCCTGCTTCTGCTTTATTTAAGTATTTCATTACCTTAATTCTGTTTTGGGAGTGTCAAACCTTATTCGGATATGCTTGAGGATTTTAGTATGTTTCGTTTAAAAAAAAAAAAAAAACCCTAGCATATGTTTATGATATTAACACCCTGGAGAGGTGAGGTGTTACATGCTGGCTATATGTATGTGTGCATATATAATATATATATATATAATTTCTTTATTTGATGTGTATAAATGGATATATGTATATGTATATGTGTGTATGTATAAAGTGAGGGTAAAAGGGGAAAAAAGAAAGATTAAGTGGGAGTAAATAGAGCTTGGCATGCAAGCCATCCCTTCTCTTCTTTTCTTCTTCTTCTTGCTTCATCTCCTATTCTCTGTTGCTCTCATTCTCTTCTTCTTCTTCCTAATTTGGTGTAGTGACCCGTTAAGGGACCCCAGGATTTTTTATTGATTTATTTATGGTGCTAGAATTTTATTTGATTTAATTTATGGATTTGGACTTTTGAGAATTTTAAATTATGGAAATAACATTAAATGGAATTTTGGGATTTTATGAAAATTATTATTTTTGAGGAAATTATGGAAAGAGTAACTAAGGGCAAATAAGAGAAATAATAATTGAGGAATTATTGGAGAATATTATTAGAGGATATCAATAATAATAATTGGAGGAATTAAAGGAGTTAATTAAGGATTATTTAGATGGGAAATAAAGTTAATGTTGAAGTGGGATTCTAAGGACGTAGGGTTTTAGAGGCCATATATATATATATAATTAGGCATGAAGCTTTCGTAATGCTTCTTGCGCTATTATGGACGTTCTTGGAAAACAGAGAATGGAGAATA
Source organism: Diospyros kaki (assembly GCA_036245055.1). Classification (NCBI taxonomy): domain Eukaryota; kingdom Viridiplantae; phylum Streptophyta; class Magnoliopsida; order Ericales; family Ebenaceae; genus Diospyros; species Diospyros kaki. The sequence continues at coordinate 13,159,677 of BSEG01000009.1, forward strand.
GAGAGATTAAGATAAGTAGAAACAGAGGCGAGATTGTGCAAAAGGTTTATACTGTAATGGTCTCAAGAGGCCAGTATCCTACCCCCTTTGGTTTTTTGCAAGTTCATATCCCTTGATTCGTGTAAGTTCTTGATCCCTTTTATTTGTATGATTTTTCTGGCTTTCCATACACAAGACTATTCAAGTTGATACGTTTCAGTTCTTCTCCTTCATTTAAATTCAGATAATGAATTTATTGGAGAGCTGGAATCGAGGCAAAACAAGGTGGATAGCTAGCAAGAGTCTACTAGTGGAGATGGGCGTTGGGTAGCTTTGGTCCATGACAGTGGCCTCCCTACCACTTGGGGCATAACTACGCTCACAAGAACAGGTTAGGAGGCACGCGAGGATTCTTCACCTGCATATGCCCGCTAATACTTAAGTCAGTACAAGTAGGAAAGAAGTGTAATAGATAAGTAAAGCACACTATCATTGAATATAGAACAGTCATACCTTTCCAGCAAGAGAGGGTCAATCTTAGTACAATTTCAAGTAACTGGGGATGGACTTGCACATTAGAAGCATTCGGATGGATTTAAGAGAAATCCCCCTTGGAGGGCCGGTTAACCTAGGGGGCTCTCTAGAAGAAGGTGAGCCTCACGACGGGCTGCCAAAGCAAGTTCTTGGCCTCTAACTGGCCTACTGGGCCAAATCCCTATTAGTGTAGGTGCTCTAGACCCAATCAAATTGGGCAAATTATACACTGACATTTGTAATCATATTTATTATTGAATAAAGAATTATTTATTCTATAAGAAGTCATTCTATTAGTTTCTTATTATTAATGTAATGATCGGAAGAAACTAGATAGAAGTCCATATGATGTATACTATGATTAATCTATAAAGATGTAAGATGATGCATCAAAGTTTCTCGACATCATTAAATGTCCCAAGTTGTAGCAATATCAAGAATAGACATTGACAATTACGATAAGACTTGTATGTGCTATGTTTTTACTATGTGATAGCAATGGGGTTTCACACCCATAGGCATGGGGATGCCTATACAAGTACATAAGTGACCAATGTTGGAGAATGTGTCACTGGATATGACTCGTCATGAGAATCCATTTTGGTTATATGTTGATGGTATTCTCATACGAGATGGGTGTAACTAATCCTTGGACCTGAGGTTATCACGGTCATCTCATAAGAAGACCGGTATGCTTTAACTTCGTTTCGATGGGCCTTGACAAAGGCTGCACGTGGGCGATCGTTGGGCATATTGTGAGGCTTATGGAGATGGGTGCATAATCAAGATGGGACTCATCTATCCCTTGATAGAGGATGATGTATCTAAGGCACCTTTGATGGATATTCACTTTAAATCCATGGTCATGGTGAAAGAGATCAATAAGGAGTTATTGATTCACTTTCTATTAAGTAAAGATATCCAGATGATCAAAGAAAAACTCATGTGATCATAATCAAGCAACACATTGCCATACTTGAGATCACATAAGATACATTGACGAAAGGATTGAATTACATGGTAACCATGCTCATGAAAGATTATTTGCAGATTATGAATCTTCTGAATAATTGGGTAGGCATGATGCCTTACTAGAGGCCAATCTTGTCTTATGTGTTCGTACCGACACATTGCCAATATATTCAAAAGCCTAATGAGTCATACGCAATAGGCACGATCCCTGGCTTAAACCAGGAGAGCGAACGTATGGTTAAGTGTGACACTTTGGCAAGAAGTTGTGTTGTCGTAGGTTCTCACGGGAAAAGAACAAATAGACGTAATGATGTCGATATGATGAGGGGTCATCATAAAGGAAAAGAGTTTCCTAAAATGACAATTGATTAAATTACAAAAGAGTTTCTAATTTAATAATTTGGGCTTAATTTAATACTTGGACTAAATAAAGTATTTGGGTCAAATATTAAATCAAATTAAATATTTGGGCTAAATTAGATTTGGGTCAAATATTAAATAATAAATATAATATTTGGGCTAAATTAGATTTGGGTCAAATATTAAATATTTGAGCTTGAATTAGATTTGGGCCAAATATTTTATAAATGGATTTGGGCCACTTTAATTTCTAGTTGGACTAGGATTAGCCCACTTAAGTTTCTAGTTAAACTACGATTAATGGGTTAGCCCAATTCATGTCCATTAGGGTTTAGGAAACCCTAGGAGATTGCTCCTCTATAAATAACCCTTTATCGGATGCCCAAATTAAGCTTTTATTTTATGGTTTTCAAGAGTTGAAATTCCATTCTTTTCCCGTCCATTCATAGGCCTTGTTAGGAGAAAGAGCTAGCACTCCAATTCTGCTCTCCTCGCCAACGGACGTGCGCCGCGTATCATAAGTTAGAGGCTGAACGCTTGGATGACTAGAATCCGCAAACGACTCGAAAATCTAAAGGTTAGATTTACTTTATTATGTATGTGATTGTTTGATTTCGACGTTGATCCAATCACCGGGATCAGGGTAAGGTTCAAATTTTTGAACTATGTTGCTTACCCCGTAGCAATATTACAATACCTATAACCCTAGGTTGGCAAAGGATGCCTCTAGACATAGTCTATTGAACTATAAACATGGTTCATGAGATATAACTAGGATGTTGCCTTGGAATTACGTATTGTGTATATGACCCATTAGTATACCATGGGTGCCTTCATGAGTGCATGACGTATGCATGTGCATAGTGGGTCCTTATCTCCGTAAATGATAGTGGAAAGCTATGGGAGATAAAGCCATCGAGGAGAGGCCCGTCCTACACATGGGAGACCTATTAGGCTATAAGAGCTCACTAGAATACTTGGCCTATGTGCATATGTACACAAACTCCTTGGTCATCACATAGGCATGCACACACATATATATACATATATATATATCTATATACTTTGCACACAGAGAGATAGAGATAGAGAGAGAGAGAGAGATCGGGAAGGCCTTTTCCCAAGAGATGCCGACCCAAGGCCTTTTTGAGAGAGAGATTGTCTCGAGGGGGGATGGCCAAAGCTAGCTGAGAGCTTACGAGAAGGGCATGGCGGAGAGGCTGCTGGTTGAGGGCTTGTCGTAGGGCCTAGTCGAGAGGTTGCGAAGAGCCCCTTGACTGATTCTGGCTGAGAGGCGCCATGGTGGGAGCTTGCTGCAGGGCGGCGCCGAGAGGCCTACAGCGGCGGGGGCTTTCCCAAAGGCTGTAGTTGAGGAAGGGAATCCTCTTCGAGAGGCCTTAAGCCTATCCGAGAAAGGCTACAAAGAGGCCTTGGGTCGGCATCTCTTGGGAAAGGAGGGAGAGAGCTTTAAGAAAATGCCCCCCCCCCAAATGCCTTTGTCTTCTTCTTCCTTTTATACCCCATTTTGCCTTGGACCCTTTTACCCCTCAAACGTAGCATATTCACTCTTTTGCCATTATCTTGGCTCTTTGGTTATTTGACCACGATTCCTTCTTGAGAAACATGTCCTTGCTCAAGACTACTTTTAGGATTCGCCCGCTTTGGGCTTATTGACTAAAATACCCCTAGGTGGACGCTTGTGAATTATATGGCATAACAATTGCCCCCCAGTCTTTGCTTTAACTATTAAGTCAAAAGGAAGACTAATGCCACTCTCGCGTCCACCTGCCTTGATGGACAAAATTACTCTCTTAGGATTCACAGCCTCGCACCGACACTAAAACGAGATCATTTACTAACGTAAGGCTTGACAGCCCTACAAAGAGACAACCTACTACGCCAAGTGGGCGGTGAAAGATACGATGGCGCAACTTGAGGTGTCTAAAATAAAGGATGACCGACTCGAGGGAAGGATACCGACGTGCCTCTAAGGCCCTAAAGGAGGGGCTTGAGGGAGCATGAGCCTTATTAATAAGGAGGCACCAGAAAACTAGCCCAAGGGCTTGGGAGTTAGAAAATGTTATGGTCACAATGAGGTTTTTGCCATAGGCGAGGATAAAAACATAGATAGATCAGATTTTGAGTGCTCAGGGGCATTAGAATCTTTAGAGAATGGCTTTCAGGCGTAAAGGAGCTTATGCTAGTGGTTTTGCTATATTTAGACTTGGGCTTTAGCTAAGCCAGATTTTGCTAGGATCGAAGATGAGAAATGATGCTGCCAACATAAAATCATTGTGCCAAGAGAGTTTCTCTTTCTTTCCATTATCAGTGGCTCTGCTTACCTTATCTAAGGGATTCCATTGGTATTCTATCATAACAATTGGTTAAATATGGTTGTCCATGTGTTATGCTCTGACCCTGTCGTTGTGTAAAAGTTGTCCATATTCAGCCATTTTTCCTAATTTAAACCAGTTCCCTAGGCAATTCATGTTAATGCCTTCTCCACAATGGTCATCTATGCTATAAACACATTCCATTTTATCTTGCATTGAAGACCAACAGTCATTGTCTCTTCTTCTCTTACCTAGAGACGTCCCATAACACATTTCCACATTAAACCCCTTCTCTATTCCATCTCTCTTCAAAAGGTTGTTATCCTCTAGTCTTTTGACATCACTATACGAGCTCCCAAAACTCTTAGCATTTATAATTGGGACAAGACCATCATCCTCAAAAAGAGTTTCTGACTTGCATCTCAGATCAAACCTACCTTTACCAATCGTTCTTACCTCCTTCCCAATTGCTTCTCTGGAAAGTCCACTAATTTGTCTTTAAGGTACCATATTTTCTAACCTTCTTGAGTTAAACAAATATAGAAGCTTACGGACCTGGTAATGCTTTCACAGGCTTCCTTAAATCTACTAACCGTGTTAGTAGAAAGACTAGATATGTAGAGACTAGATCGGTTGGTGCAATACCTTTGCCTTGGCAAGAGTACTATGCCATTCACTGGCTAAATCTTTCTTCTCACCCTGTTAGCTAGCGTTTCGCTTGTTAATCATAGAGTTAGTACCTGAAATTCTTAACTCAAGAAAACCAATGTAGTTTGACGTATACAGGCTTAAAAAATTGAAAGCCAAGGATGATAGAGCAAGTAAAGAAAAATTTCTTATGCACCTCGGATTAGACACCACTAGTTGATGTGTCAGGACAACGATGACTAATTAGGGCGAAGTTACCCATGCTACTCTTGTTGTCCCTCAGCCTTTCACCGGGCTACTATGGGGGATCATGGTGTGGCCATCTCTAACCTGAACCTCTCGATGGGTTTTAAGTATGTGGGACCCCCTAGAGCCAAACTGTTTGCTAAACTGGTTTTTAGGCTAGGTACGCCCTCGTTCTTATTCCTCGAATAGTTTTAAGGCGAAGTTGGTCACACCGGGCCACCCTAGTTAAAGCTAGGGGTTAAGCGGAGTTCAGGGTAAAGTTAGAGCACGAGCCTACCCCCTAGAGTCAAGCAAATCATTTCCATTCTAAAAGTTCCTAGTGCTAGCTTTAAAGAAATATCCTACACTCTTGCTGGGAGGCTTAGCACCAGATCGATCAAGGAGTCAAGGTTTAGCACAAGGGCTCAGCACCGAACTTAAGCGAGAGATCCAGGTTAGCCTATGGGCATTGCATTGGAACACATCTGAGAATTCAGGACATACACTTAATCCTTATATGCGCTTGGCATTTCTTCGTTCTCTTTTCTGACTTGTCTACCTCAGGAGTCTAGGTTCGGTCTGAGTTCAATGACTGGATGTCCACCGGATGTTCCAAGTTTGCCAGGAGTCTTGGCACCAGATCTACCAAGGATTTAAGGTTAGCTTGAGGGCTTTACACCGGACTCTGATAAGGGATCCAAGTTAGCCTGCGGGCATGCAATCGGAACGAGCCCGAGAATCCACATTGAACGTTAGGCCTTGTTGCCACTTTCCTCTTTTCATTTACTTCTCAGACTCGTCTACCATAGGGGATTTGTGTTTGACCTGAGGTTCGTTGTTGAATTTTCACCGGATGTTCCAAGCTTGCTAGGAGGTTTTGCACCAGATCGACCAAAGAGTCAAGGTTAGCTTATAGGCTTAGCACCAAACTCACGCAAGGAATCCAGGTTAGTCTGCGAGCATGGCATCAGAACACATCTGGGAATCCAAGAAGGTTTGAGGCTATGGCGTCAAATCATAGTTGGGTGGGCCTATTTGAGAAAGTCAGGCCAAGCCCCATTTCTTCCATGACACTCCTTTGAGTTCGTCTGACATAGGGAATCTAGGTTAGACCCGGAACCTGTCTTTGAATTGCCACTGATAGTTCCAAGTTTTCCAGGAGGCTTTACGCCGGATCGACCAAGGAGTTAAGGGTAGCTCATTTGCTGAGCATCGGGCTCACGCAAGGGATCTAGATTAGCCTGCAAGAATGGCATCATAACACATCTGGGAATTTAGGAGGGTCCAGGGTTTTAGTACCAGATTGCACTTTGTAAGGCTGGACCTTCTAGGATGTGGACTTACCGTTGCCTTTGTTAGCCCCATGTTGCCATACCCTGTGGCTCTGTCACTCTTCCGCATTGTATTCAATTCGTGACACCTATACTAGATCTTACAGCAAATACACAAGAATATTATCCATGAGACAATTTATATGGTTAGGTGTACCTTGCCCACTTTCACATCAAGAATTCCTCGTTGGGAATATATGAGCATGGATATTCATTAGAGTGGATAGTCGTATCCATATTTTCTTATGGTGGTTCGACATGCCTTGCTTACATCCACGACAAGAGAATACTTGTATCGATATCTTTTTTCGGCAGTTCGACATGCCTTGCCTACATCCGCGATAAGAGAATACTTGTATTGATATTTCGTTTTAGTAGTTCAGCACGCCTTGCCTGCGTCCACGATAAGAGAATACTTATATTGATATTTTGTTTCAGCAGTTCAGCACGCCTTGCCTACGTTCACAATAAGAGAATACTTGTATTAATATTTTGTATCGAATATTCGGCATGCCTTGCCTATGCCCGCAACAAGAGAATACTTGTACTGATATTTTGTTTCGACGGTTCAACATGCCTTGCCTACATTCGCGACAAGAGAATACTTGTATTGAAATTTTCTTTCTATGGTTTGGCATGCCTTACCTACGTTCACGACATGATAATACTTGTATTGATATTTTGTTTCAGCGATTCGACACACCTTGTCTACGTCCGTGATAAGAGAATATTTGTATTGACATTTTGTTTCAATGATTCTGCATGCCTTGCTTATATCTGCGATAAGAGAATACTTGTATTAATATTTTTTTTTCAGCCGTTTGGCACGCCTTGCCTACGTCCACAACAAGAGAATACTTGTATTGATATCTTATTTCGATGGTTTGGCATGCCTTGCCTATATCCACGACAAAAGAATACTTGTATTGATATTTTGTTTCGACAGTTCGACACTCCTTACCTACGTTCGTGATTAGAGAATACTTGTATTGATATTTAGTTTCGGCAGTTCGGCAAGCCTTTCCTACATCCGCGACAAGAGAATACTTGTATTGATATATTTTGTTTCGGCAGTTCAGCATGCCTTGCCTATGTTCGCAATAAGAGAATATTTGTATTGATATTTTGTTTCAACAGTTCGGCACGCCTTGCCTACGTCCGTGACAAGAGAATACTTGTATTGATATTTTGTTTTGGCGATTCAACATGCCTTGTCTACATCCGCGATAAGAGAATACTTGTATTAATATTTTTTTTCGGGGGTTCGACACACCTTGCCTACATTCACAACAAGAGAATACTTGTATTGACATTTTCTTTCGGTGATTCGGCAGGCCTTTTCTACGTCTACAACAAGAGAATACTTATATTGATATTTTGTTTCGACGATTTAGCATGCCTTGCCTACATCCGCGACAAGATATTACTTGTACTGATATTTTGCTTCGACAGTTCAGCATGCCTTGCCTACGTCCGCAATAAGATATTACTTGTATTAATATTTTGCTTCGATAGTTCGGCATGCCTTGCCTACATCCGCGATAAGAGAATACTTGTATTGACATTTTGTTTTGGTGGTTTGGCACACCTTGCCTACATCTGCGACAAGAGAATACCCTTATTGTTATTTTGTTTCGGCAGTTCGGCACACCTTGCATACGTCTGCGACAAGAGAATACTTGTATTAATGTTTTGTTTCGACAATTTGGCATGCCTTGCTTACGTCCGCGACAAGAGAATACTTGTATTGATATTTTGTTTTCTCGGTTTGGCACGCCTTGCCTATGTTCGCAACAAGATAATACTTGTATTAATATTTTTTTCTACAATTCGACATGCCTTACCTACATCCGCGATAAGAGCATACTTGTATTGATATTTTGTTTCGGCGGTTCAACACGCCTTGCCTATGTTCGCAACACTAGAATACTTGCATTGATATTTTGTTTTGACGGTTGGGCACGCCTTACCTATGTCCGCAACAAGAGAATATTGTATTGATATTTTGTTTCCATGGTTCGGCACTCCTTGCCTACGTCCGCGACAAGAGAATACTTGTATTGATATTTTGTTTCGACGGTTCAGCACTCGTTGCCTACGTCCATGACTTGAGAATACTTGCACCAACATTTTGCTTTTGCGGCCTCATCTTCATTTGGGCCCCTTTGGGGTTGTCCGTCGCAAGGGTTCTAAGTTAGACTCAGCATTACCCGATGAATTACTGCCGATCGTTCCAAGTTTGCTATGAGGCTTTACCCCAAATCCTCAAAGGAGTCAAGGTTAGCAACTTAGCTTAGCCCTAGACTCAAGCAAGGGATCCAAGTTAGCCTACGAGCATGGCATTGGAACACGTATAGGAATCCGAGGAGGTTCGTGGTCTTAACGCCAGATAGCCTTTCATCAGACCAAACCTTTTAGGACTTGAACTTTTCCTCACCTTAATGGATATGCCTCTACTGAGTTTGTAAGTATCATTATCCATCCTATCTTCTTGCCATAGTTCTTGTATCACATTTCACGATAGCTATATATATATATATGCATGATACACAGGGGATTTACAAGGTTCGACTTATAAGATCGCCTTCATCCATAGGAATACAAAGGGGTGTATTCTTTTATTCATTTTTGGAAGGTTGCAGTATATGAAAAAACTTAAAAAGGAAACACCAATCCTCAAAGTATTGGGAGGTACTCCTCGAGATGTACTGCCTTGACATTCTGCTCATTGTCCCTCCTAGCAATGTCTCTGATAGGAATGGCCGAGGAGAATCTTTTTGAATGCTTCATTTCTAATTTCCTCAAGCTAATTTATTTGAAGCTTCTCTTGAGGCATGCTTCAGTCAAATTTACTAGGAGGACTACTGGCCTAAAGTGAGTTTATCATGTTAACCCATAGATTGGGAGCTTCCATATATAGTAACATTCTTAAAGCGATTAAAATACTGTCTCGAGCAAATGAGCTCTTTTAGAAACTACCTTTGTGAATTTTATCGAGAGCTATGGCTAGGCTGTAATCTGTGATGGCATCAGCAATCTGGTTCGAAGCTTAACATGTAGCGGCACGGTTGCCAAGGTGAGTAGCTATAAGAGGTTGGGATTTAACATTGACTGATACAAGGGCGCTATAATGTTTCTCAACCTCTTCATGCCTTCCACACTGAGAGACTTCATTCCCTTTATTCTTGTGGTGCCAGAGTTCACAAAGAGTTCATGAATGGTTATAGCCAATGGAATTGATGTCCCCTTATTCACTGCTTCCATCCTTGGCTTCTGGAGATCTCAATAGCTCCAACTTCTCCAAAAAATCAAGAGCCACCTCAAGATTTTCCAATGTGAGGTAGGACTTGGACACTAGACGTCACCCCCATAGCCTTATAGATGATTCATTGTTCTTGGGTCCACAATCAACTTTGTTGTTATAACCAATTACCGTAGAAAAATTATTTTCGGCATAGACCAAGGTCCACTCACAGATTTGAATTATCTCTTCATACCTCTGAAGCATGAGACGAGCCCCTCCCTCCAAAGGTTCAATAATGGGTCATCCTCGATGCCCTAGTTATTGATGATCATACGCCACGGACTTTAAGTTGGCTTCTCACTCCTTCTTGGGGTCATATTCTCGACATATCCTATAATGGTTGATTGTCTTTCGTGTCTACTTGAGTTTCTCAACTATACCATCCTTAACTACATGCTTGTAAGGGAACACCATCCCCCAATGGGCCGGTCTAGGTAATGATGGTTTGGAAAAAGCAATCATGATTCTCTTGTTTGCAATGCAAATGAGTTCCCTCAACCATCCTGTTACGCTCTGAACGCATTGTGGTCTTTCCCTGATTCCTTGCATTTACTGAGCAAAACAGTTGCTAATGCTCGATCAAGGGCTATGGGGTGATCGCAGTCACTGGAGGACCCCATCTTAAGACCGCTTAAGGTTTTTGGAAGCCTGTACGCGAACTCTAATAGCTTCATACTGGGGAACCCAATAGGCGAGCAAGCCCTCCTTCCCGAGAGGCATTAGCTCAAGGCCTTTCCAAGAGAAAGGTCTCTCGAGAAGGCCTTTTCCCTAGAGATGCCAGCCTAAGGCCTTTCTAAGGGAGAGATTACTGCAAGGTGGGGATGGCCAAAGCTAGCCAAGAACTTGCATGAAGGGCATGGCGGAGGGGCTGCTGGTTGAGGGCTTGTCACGGGGCCTTGTCAAGAAATTACGGAGAGCCCCTTGATTGAGGCTGGCCGAGAGGCTCCATGGCGGGAGCTTGCTGCAGGGCAACGCCAAGACGCTCTATACCGAGAGGCCCATAGTGGTGAGGGCTTTCCGAAAGGCTACCACCTAGGGAGGGAATCCTTTCTGAGAGGCCTTGAGCCTTTTCGAGAGAGGCTGCCGAGAGAGGGAATCCTCTCTGAGAGAGGAAGATCTCTCTCAAATAGACCTTGCAAGGAGAAAGCTTCTAGAAAATGCCCCCCCATGCCTTTGTCTTCTTCTTCATTTTATACCTCCTTTTGCCTTGGACCCTTTTACCCCCTCAAACTTAGCATATTCACTTTTTTTCCATTATCTTGACTCTTTGGTTATTTGACCTTGGTTCTTCTTGGAAAACATGTCCCATCTCAGGACCACTTTTGGGATTCGCCCACTTTGGGCTTATGGCAAACCTTGTAGATCTCTTATCTGCTAAACTAAAATAGGAGATAGAGCCATGTTAGGACCAAAGATCATTGAGTAGATGACACAGAAGATTCAGTAAATTAAGGCCTGAATGAAGGAGACCCAAGACAGGAAAAAGAGCTATGCTAATAGATGACAACAAGATTTGAATTTTGTCATTAGGGATCATGTATTTCTGAAGGTGATGCCCACGCGAGTAGTGCGGAGATTTAGGATTTTTGACGAATTTAACCCTCGATTTGTGGGACCATTTGAAATATTAGAGTGGATTGGATCATTAGCCTAGTTGGCCAGTCTGCACAACATTTTTCACATCTTTATGCTTTGGAAGTATACACCAGACCCTCAACACATTATTGACTATCAAATTTTGGATGTTAAGGAGGATGTAACCTATACTAAACTACCTACCAGACCACAAGGAAAAAGTACTACAGAATCGATCCATTCCTTACGTGAAGGTACAATGGCAACTCCACGAACCAGATGAGGTAGTTCCTTCAATGTCGTCGACTGTTTCAATTTGGGTGCAACTTTCCAAGTTACCTAGTTGAGGCAATGCAAAGTGGGTAAGGCAATGGGGGTTCTTTTAGAAGGCTTTGATACGTGATGAGGCTTCCAATAACTCCTTAAAAGGGCTGAGGAAGCATTAAATTGAAGGCAAAGATTGTTTACTTGAGCAGTGGAAAGAAAGAAGAGAATAAAGAAAAAGGAAATGACGAGCAAGAAGAAGGTTGCAATCAGGCACTTCTAGCCCATTTCTTTCACTCTCAGGTTGTCTAAGGTAAGCTCCTCCTCCTTCTTACCTTCTCCATGGTTTGATTCTCCTACTTCCTAGTTATCTTTAGGTCTTTTGGGTTGTAAGCTCCTTTAAGGGGCAAGTTTGAAGTGTTTTTTCCACAAGCTTGAATAGGGTTTGGCTCTCCCTATGCTTCTTCATGGAATGATGCCTAACCAGGTTGGGATAGATTCCTAGTGGGTGTTGGGGTGTGGTGTGTGCAATTCGGGTGTGATTGTATGCAAGTTTCGTAACAACTTGCCCTTCCAAGGCATGCCACTATGTTGGGATTTTTTTTTTCCCTTTAATATATTCTCTCTTCCCACGATACCATCTCTTAATGCCTCAAATACCGTATTTAAAAATTCCTAACATATACATATTTAACATTCCCAATGATAAGCTAAGGAATGGTAAACTAATCATTTGTAGAAGTAGAATCAAAACTTAACGGAATATTGTAATTTCAAATGAAGGAAATCCATACAAAATCGTCCAATAACCACAATAATTGCAATATCTGGCAGACAAATTTAGCATAAAATAGCTGAAACATGACTTCCAACAAGATTCTCACAACTATCAACACAATCATATCTTAGCAATCTCTTTTCCCTTTTATCTGCTCGTCTCGCCTGGAATGTTGAATATCCTAGGGACAAAATCCAAATTAGAAGATGAAACTTCTAGGTGAGGGTTTAAAACAATTTTCATGAATGTATGATACATGGACATGAATAAACAGATACCCTAGTATAGCTTTCATCGGCATTCTAACACCTACATGGAACCCTAGGCAGTCATCCCGGCAAATACTTACGGCACGAGAAACTCTTGCGGTATCCAGCGAACTCCCTTGGGGAAATGCAGCTACACTACCAGGGCAACTTCCCACCCCATCATGTTTAACATGAAGAACACAAATATCAACATGCTAATAAAATCATGCCCAATGCAATATTACATTTACCGAGGCAATATAAAATGAATATGTATGACAAGATGCATATAAAACACATAAACTTGGCAAATCCTCACAATTTCATGCTTACTTAAGTAGGTAATATCACATATAAAGTTTCGTGGCAAACCACTCACCTTAATTCAACTTCTCAAACTTTTCTCAGTATGTGTGCCCTAACCTCAAAACTTGAACCTTGACAAATTTCCTGACCAAAATCTTCAGAAAACTAATAAAACATAATTTTCTAATTTTCTAAATTTTTTTCCGTATTTCCTATTTTCTTTATCTTTCTTTTCTTTTCTTTTCTCTTTCTTCTTCCCCCATTTTCTTCTTCCTCATTCCTCTTTCTTCTAGAGTACCAGCAGCTTGCATACACAGTTGCCTCCAGCTTGCTGCTTCACACGAACGCATGGTCGCCACTTTTACACAACAGCTTGCAACTGTTGCTTGTTGTTCCTACCATGGCTGCCGCTTCCTTTGCCAGCTTTACTTCTGATTTCACTCTTTTCTCTCTCAATTTCTTCTTCCACTTTGCCTATCCATCCTTTACCTCCATCTTCTTCCAAAATCTTTCCACTTCGACTTCAATTTATAGCCTCCTCCACGGCTAGTTTCTACAATTGCTTTTGCTACCATTTTCAATTCGATTACAACACCAATATATGTATTATATATTGTACAATATATTATTATATAGTATTATATTTGTTTGTTGCTTGGATGCCAAGTTCCTCTGCCTTTAGTCAAATCCAATTTTGCTTCCATCTTCTGCTTCACTACTTCTTGTTTCTTCTTTCACGCACATGTATATATATGATATATTATATTATACATATTATATTTATATATAATATAAATAGAAAAATTCCCCCCAATATTTTTCGTACTTCCATTTGGATTTCTTTAATTACTACTACACATTTAAACATTAAATTAATTTACATTAGTACGTTTAAAATCAAAAATTAATAACTCACACTTACTCGATAAGTATAGTTTCGTCTCTACACCTTCACAAGACCTTTGTTTTATCCTGAAACCATTTTAGGGTTGTTCCTTACGCAAAACCTAAACCTTCTCAGGATTTCATTAACTTTCTGAAAGTCCTTTTCAATCATTCAGTTTTTTCAGGCTATATCTTAGCTGCACCGAAAACTGTCCATGTTCTAATTGCTTTCATCATCATAAATTTTATCTCAAGATGTTCGTCAATCTCATATCCTTTTCTTAAATATCTAAATTTCAGGGCATTCCCTCCAGTTGATTTGGTCACTTATTAATTCAGTTCTTATACGGACTCTAGTTCTTTGAACCACTCAAGAGTTACTTGTAAAATCTTGTCATCTGAATCATTTCATCCCAAAAATTTCTAAAATACTTCCAGAATTAATTTCTTTTCATTTGGGGTATTATAGGTTTCTATGTGTTGGTTGCAGTGGCTTTTGACCGGTTTAGCTAAGCTACCGACCATTTGGATGCCTGCAGAAGGGAACTATCGACCGACTTGAGGAAGTTGTCGACCGTTTCTCCCACTGTCACAAGTTGTCGATCGATGGCTGGGAAACTGTCAATTGCCTTTGGTAATATCTATTATTCAGCATTGTATTATGGCATTAGGTTTTGGGTTTGCACTTTGGGTGGATCATATGATATGTGTGCTTGAGCACAGACATCGTAGGCTCACTAGAAGCACTAGCATCGCATCGGATGTGTATGCCTCCATGGGCGAAGCACGGGTTGATGCTTGGTTTTATAGGGGCCTTGTATCATGTTGATGCTTATTCCACCATTGCAATCTCTATGTGCTGCATTGCATGGTTACCGATGCGTAGGGTGGATTTATCTGTAGGGTATACCCACGAGCTTCAGCTCGAGATGACGTTATGCTAGCTTTAGCTCAAGAGGTTGTTATGCGAGAATTGGCTCAAGAGGATGTTATGCAAGTTTTAGCTCGAGATGATGGGTTTTGGGAGCTCCACTTCTTGGACATATATCAACCAATTCATGGTTGTGATAGGTTTGTATGCGGAACCTTGGGTGCTAGTATGAGTACCTTATGTAGGCTCCACGATTCGTTATATGTTCATTGACTCATTGCTGGTGAGTGTATGTTATAGAGCTTCATGGCATGGGTTGCATGTGATGTGTGGGTGATGTTTATCCCTAGCCTTGTATCCCTTTTATTCTTTTATGTTTACTAAGTTTTGTGACTCACTCTTGGTTCACATCATTCCAGGTGAGGGAAAGGCGAAGGCTGAGGACGAGTGTAGTGGTGTCTGACCTGGCAAGTAGATATGTGTGTATAGGGGCATCCTAGTCGACAAGTTCTGGGGGAGTTTTGTTGATCTTTGGTGCTGAAGGGTGTCTATTCCACCCCTTGTGATGCGTCTATATATGTTTTTGTGTTGGTAGGGGGTTATACCCTACTTTGCTACCTCCACTCCTTTTTGGGACAGTTTGTATGTATATGTGCACCATGCTTCCTTTATGCTAACTAGTTGCCCGTGTGGCCATATTGTTGTTGTGATCCTTTATTTGTTTTCCTCTACCTAAGACTCCAACTCAGCTTTCCTAGCTTTCAAGGTATCCAAGATGGGGTTCTCACATTGTCATTGTTGTTAAGCAAGCCTTTGCCTAAGATGTTGTTCAAATAATATCAAGTCAATCCTAACAGACACAACAAAGCTGAATTCAATTCTGGCCAATACTCATTACTTGAGTGATTAGTCCTTCATACTCATCTTCCTTCCCTTCAAGCCAATTATCTGATAATATTTTCATGTAGATATTTTTAAACTAGATATTAAATATAAGAGAGTTGAGTGTTTTATTTATTCATATTCTTATAACTCTTTTTTATTCAATAGAATGCTTGAAATCATTGTATTACCTTATATTTTTCTCTTGAGAGATCATTTCACAAATCTTTTGTGAAACTCTTTTAAATGTTATATCTGATCCTTTAAAAAATAGTGGTTGTGATTGAGTCTAGTTGTGAAAAAAGCCTCATATAAAGGTTACAACTACTCCTGTAAAATTTAAGGATCCTACTTAACTCGTTAAAAGTAGAGGTTATAATTAAACCTGTAAAAACTATGTATGGATTATAGTTGAGCCTTGAAAACTAAAATTCCTTAGTGGGTGTTTTCAAAATCTTTAGTAAGAAGTTAAGATAGTTCAACATGTTGGCTGAACCACTCAAAAATTATTGTATTTATGTGATTTGCTTCTTATGTCTTGATAGTATTACTATTAATCAGCCATGCAAATGTTTTCATATCTAATTTCATTTCCTTGTTTTAAAAGCACATCAATTTCAGTTTTCATTGCTCATATAATTTTTTTTTTCTTGCATGCATACATTTTCTCATGTGACTCAAAGGTTAAAGTTTAGAAAAACAAATAGGATCTTATTAGTATTAGCGTAACAATTTTCTTATTCATATATTCAAATGTTGTTTTTTATCTTTATCTAAATATTCTAAAACCTAAGACTGCATTCTTTTTACTTTTCAATTATTAGTTTTGAATTTTGAATTCATTTTTAATTTTCTATTTTAGTAGTCTGTTTTTAGAAAATTAAAAACGTGTTCTCTTTATCAATTTGAAAAACTATTTCTCAAAACAGAAAATTAGAAAACGTGTTCTCTTTGAAATTTTGAAAATAATTTTTTAATGATATTTTATTCAATAAATTTGATTATTTAGTAAATTAAAAATATTTAATATTAATATATTATTAAAAAATATATACATTTTAAAGTTAATATTTTTTTAATATTTTTTCATTACAATAATAAAATATGAATAAATAAATAAATAAATGTGTTTTGAATTTAAAATTTATCTTGAATGAAAATACTCAAAATAATTTTTTGTTATTTTAAGTTTTTTTATAAATATTTTTTTAATTTTATAAATATATTTTTAAAAATAACAAAGAGAAAGTATTTTTATTATTTTAAAAAATTAAAAATTAAAAATAATTTAAAAATAATAAAAACAAGACTAAACTATTTCTTATAGGACATCCTTTTATATATTATATAATATATTTTTATTTTATCTCTATCATCATTAACTAAATTTGTGTAAGTCGTTGTGACTTAAGTTGACGAAATTATAATCAAACTAAAAAATTTAATTTGGGTGGTTGAATGAAGGGGCGATTAGATTAGAGATGACTTAACTTGCTTTTATTTTCTTCTAACATGTCTTATCCTTAGATATTGTTTCTTTGGACATCATGAGTTTCTCTTCTTACAATGCATGTATGTTGTATTATCTCACTTTGGCAGGCAGGCAGGCTCACGCAATGTCAGTCAAATGTCATTATCATTAGTAGGGCAGTCTATTCCTCCTGCAAGACAAATAATTCATTCATTTTTGGAATTGTTTGTTTGTTTTGTTTTTTTCCTTCTGCACTCATCTTTTTGTGCTCAACAAGTCATTTTCTTTTCTTTTTCCAATGCGTCGTACTGCCTTTGTAATAATTAATAAACTAGGCTTACAAGATTTCTAAATCGAAATTTTATAAAAAAATATTATATTTAAATAATTAAATTTTATCATTATCATTTAACATATTATATTTTTTTTAAAATTAAATTTTATGATACAACTATCAAAACTTAAAAGATAATTTTTATTTTTTATATAAATTAAAATTATTTTATTTTTTAACTAAATACTATTAAACACACTCTATAAATAGACATGAATAGCATTCAAGATTATTGCTTCCCAACCCAAGAGCATGGCTCACTATATAAAATTTTAGAAAGAATATTAGAAATTAAATTCTTGTGATGATATTTATTTTATATGGATGTGTAAATTGAATGTTCTACTCTATTTATATATTGGTTGTGACTGCATCCGAATTTACTTAACGGACAAATTGGAGAAAGGCCACCCATCTCCAGAAACTCGAAACCTGAGTTATAAAAAAAAAATCATTCTTTCCCTTCTTACCTTTTGTTAATTAGAAGTAGATTTATATAAAAAAAACAGTTAATTGTAATTAATAAGGTTAGTACCCAATTGCAATTTCTTTTCTTTTCTTTTTTTCCTTTTTTTGAATTCAAATGCAATGGTGCAACTGCCTAAATTGCCTGACTGCTCCAATCTGTCCTCCTTCCTTCTTTGATTTCTTTTGTTAGTTGTGATAGTATTTGGCTTCCCATATATAGAGCTTCGAAAAAGTTTTTTGGGATGCTTTCAGAAACCTTTTAGCAATTCGATATATAGCCACATTTTCTTCTTTCTGTGATTCAATTTTGTTCAGTAGAAGCATGCTTTTTCATTCTATCCATCACCCACCACATGTTTCATACATTTACTCTTTTTGGCAATCATTGGGAAGACGCAATCTTTGGTTTTTTTTTTTTTTTTATTCCTTTTTATTAAGAACAAATTAAAAGATGGGATTAGGAGTGGGGGGTTTTATTACATGAGCAACATTCCCGTCGTCGCTCATTTTTACTCCTCAAGCAATCCACAGCCGAGGGTAGACTGAGGGGGGAAGGTATGCACTGCACCCAGGATCAGCCTCAATCTTTTCCTATGGATCTATCTTGCGAATTTGACCTATTTAGGAGGAGGGAGGTTGACATGACCTGTAAATCTAGGAACTAGTCGTCCCTTAGATCCATCTGGCAGACATGCACGATAGAGCAAACAAAGCCATCAGAGGGCCACGCAAACAATAGCCGTAACCTAATCAAACTTTTTGATATGTCCTGAAAAAGTAAACAGAGGAAGTGGATTATTAAAAATAAATAAAAAAATTGAAAAATAAAAATAATGCCACGTGGCAAAGCGAAAGCTCCCGCGGACATGGTCACGACTCGCCATGCAATCGCTATGACACCCCGCGCACCTAAGCGAATGCTCAATATTGAGCCAAATTGTTTTAATTAACCTATTATGTGTTATGATGATTAACAAGATATAATTTTAGTAAAATTATTTTTGATATATTTAAAATTTCTAATGAATTTTTGATATGTCTTAAGTATTACAGTATTTTATGTATCAAAATGAACCAAGTAATATTATTTTTCTAAGTCTGGAATATTAGCGCGCTATAAAGGAACATATGAGAAAATATTTTCTTTTTTAAAAACTAACTCCCGGTATTTTCATAACTAATATTCATTAGTATTAAAATAATTTTTAATAAATTTTTCAAAAATAAAAGTATGTATTTTGAAAGTGCTAAAATCGTCAAATCCGAAATTTGTTCTAAAATTAAAAATCTACTTTCTTATCTATATGGATTTTGATTTTTTAGATATTTTTATTGAATCCAAATATGAGATACTTTGTTATTTACATTTATGTATTAAAGTAAATAGAAAGTAAAATATCTTGTATTGTATACATGCTATATGGTTTATATCTTCAATATATTGCTATATGTATAAAATCTATTTTCTGTAAATCTGGTCTCAGAAGTCGACTCTTGTATATCTAGAGTTGACTCTTGCAAAGCTAGAGGCGACCCAGTCGAGAACAATTTTATGTTGAGTCGACCTAACAGCATTGATGTTTTTCGAAGAGTCGACTCTAGCATTAGAGAATTCGATTCTTGTATAATTAGAGTCGACTCCCACTTGAAATACGAGTAGACTCATGTTTTAAAGAAGTTGACTCTCGGGTCCAACGATCGAATTTTTTCTAGCCGTTACAGATCCGTTGGAAGCCCCATTATAAATATCAAAAAAGGATTTTTTGAGAAGACTGATGCTCTACCATTTCCTATCTTCCTAAAGTGCTCTCAAGTACTCAATCAAAGCAATCCAAAACTTAAGGAGCTTCAAAGATCTATCCATTGGAGCCCAAGGCAAAAGAAAAGAAGATATTCTCTCCAAGTGTGGTAACTTATATTTGTATTCATTATTGCCTTGTAATATTTGTTCTTGCATTCATATCCATATTAGTCCAAATGTATTGGACATAGGATTGTTCATTTGTATTATTTGTGAATTGTGAGTGGCCTCCTAGAGTTCAAGTAATCTAGGTGTAGTGTTTTGTTGTATTGGTTTCTGGGGTGAGATAAGGGAAAAACCTCAGTGTTGTGTAAAAGTTTCTTAAGTGAACTTGCTGGAAAATTTAGGTGTGGTTTTAGTAGAACCTCAAGTGTCGGGTTGACCTTGAGAGAGTGGAGTGTGTTGAAGACATCGAACCACTATATATTCTTACATTATTATTGTTGTTTGCATATTTATATTGCTATCACTCTCAAACAATATATATATTTATAACAAGTGTATTTTGTGTATATCAAAATCTCAAGAGTTTTTAAAAGGGAATAATTCGGTTAATTCACCCCTCTATTCTTGAGTGGTCATTGTGTGTGTTAAGGGACCAACACCTAAACCTACACAATTGCGCAACCCAGCATGCGCATGCCCGCTCGCTCGCGGCCAAGCGCCTGTGCATGCGCGCACAGCCTAACGCTCCCACTCACACCCGCACCTTCGCGTGACTCTCACCCGAGGGGTGCCCTCTACTACTCTTGGTGGCTCTACATGGCCCCTGACAGCCACGCACGCCCACGCCTACACCCAAGCCCGAGCCCCCGAGTGACCCTTGCTCGAGGGTCCCCCATGCCTACACCTCAGAGTGACTCTCACTTGGGGGTGCCATTGGCGCGCCCTTGTGCCCACACTTGTGATCCACGCATTATCACCCCCACAAGACCATATCAAAACTACTTCCGACTTACTTGTCAAGAAAATTAGGTCACCTGACACCTAATAGGCTCTTCCATCAATATAAATAGAGGGTTTCCCCCCTCCCAATTCGATATGAAATCTCTCACACTCACATCTCTTTCTTGCATTCGACTATTCTATATTTTTGAGAGATTAACTTAGGCATTGAAGGGTCTACGCGAGAATCCTTACCTGCGTCCCTAACCAATCTTTTTTGGATAAGTCATCCATTGCTATTGTTACTCTCAGGAGACTCATCTATCACTGTTGCTATTGTTGGTCCCTTAGGGTTTGGCCACTCAAGAGGGGGGTGAATTGAGTGCTTTTAAACTTTTATTAACTATTTAAAAATAAGGAAAATGTTATTACAAATCTCCCAAAATTAAGTTTATATAGATATATGTGAGATGATGAAGAGATAAATTACTAGCCACAAGATATATCAATGAAACACAAAATAAGGCACAAGACGATTTTTAAGTGGTTCGGTGTATTCCACACACCTACTCCACTCTCCCAAGATTTAACCATACTTGGGGTTCCATTATAAATCAAACAACAAGATTTTCTCCTTAGATCACCTTGGAAACTAAATCAATCCTAGATTACAATTGGTTCTAGGAGACCCAAGTTATCCACAACAATGTTTAGATTATTACAATACTTTGTCCACACTTGGACTCAAATGATTTAAACTATAAGAAGATTATACAAGGCAATAAGTAAATGAAAGATACAATAACCTCAAGATGGAGTATTTCATATATAACTTGAAAACTATCTCCTTTCTTTGCCTTGTGGCTCTTGAGAGATTGAGCAATGTAGCTTGAGAGCCTTTGTATGATTGGTTCACTTGATGAGAGAGATTGGGAGCTTTTAGAGCTTCTTTGAAATCAAATAAGTGCTAAACTTCTTAAGCAAAATGGTCTTGAAGCTTTTATAAACGAGTCTGGAGAATCTGTGCAATGTTCAAAAAATTTACCGTTGGACCCCGAGGAGTCGACTTTCCTTTCACAGGAGTCGACTTTCCTTTTAATTAGGAGTCGACTCTAGATGAACAAGAGTCGACTCTTCGAAAAATACCAATGCTGCTAGGTCGACTCTGCATAATCCTGCTCTCGGCTGGGTCGCCTTTCGCTATCTAAGAGTCGACTACAGCTTAAGAGGAGTCGACTCTTAATATACAAGAGTCGACTTCCAAAGCCAAAAAATTACATAAAATAAATTTATATATATAATAAATGCTTGAGACTTGACTTTAATAAAAACCATAATTTTAGAGTATATTGTGATTATTTTAAAAAATATAAAATAGTTTTCTTAGAAAAAAAATATGGACTACAAATTATACAACAATTATAAAATATTATTTTTGTTAATTTTCAAAACTTACTTAAAAATTAATTGGGACAAGTTGGCTCAACAGCTATCCTCGAAAGAGTCATCCATTGCTGTAATTTTATCTCGAGAAAGTCATCTATCACTCTTGATAGTCACCTATCGCTTAAATAATCCACGCGTGAGTCATCCTAACACAATTTTCTATATATAAATGTATTGTTATAAACGTCCACCAACACTTTCGAAAACAACAAATCAACTCATATGCTCTTAAACCCTGAATATACCATAGCGAGGGACCACCAAGTTTTATATGAAGACAACATTGAGAGTGAAAGAGCTCAAACTTAATACCTCTACGATGCCAATGACACATACAAGTGGTTAAAGTACCATACACTGATATATTTTTATGTTAGGAATGGCGTTTAATTTAAAAATATATATATATATTCCAAAAATCGCTCATAGTTAATAAAGCGGTGTTATATACCATGTTTATTTTCACTTTACAACACAATGAAATATAATACAACACAATGCAACAACTGAATCACAATACAACTCAATAATACCAAACATGGCATAATTTATCCCTTTGTAGGGTTGTAAAGATGGGATTCAAATTTAGCGGGCTTGTGGGGTTAGTCTGTGCTTAGGAGAGATTTAGTAATGAAATTTAGGGGTGCATAGGCTTAGTCTGTGTTTAGGAGAGATTTACTAATGAAATAAATTATAAATGGACAAAATGGAAATGAATTAGGAGTGTTAAAAGTGGAAATGAAGAAAATTAAATGGAAGATTAATTCTCTTTGTTTGGGAGAGGTTACCATGAAAAGTAATCGAATTTGATATAAATAATAAATAGATGAGTGAGAATGTTGGTGGATTAGGATAGAGCCGGCCCAACAGAGTTGAGGGCTTTAGGTGAAAGGATTTGTTGAAACATTTGAGTATTAATTTTTTTAATAAAAAAATAAATAATACACTTTTTTATATAAATATTTTATTATTTTATTAAAATAAAAAATAAATAAAATTCAATCAACTACAAAATATAATAATCTCTTAATGATAATAAATTTTCAACTAAAGTATAATATCTCAGAGATAAGAAAAAAAGTCGAACAATTTACAACAATAAACAAAGAAAAACAAAACTAATTTTTCTTGAAACTCTAACAAACTTGAGTAAAAAAACTATATATTCATTATTCTCTTATAAAAAAAAATAAAACAAAACATTAAACTGATAGTATTAAAAAGATAAAATTCACCAATAATGAACAACTTTTCATTCTATAATATATGTGGGTTTTATGGGATATTGGAATTTGGGAACACCATGGCAATGGTTAAAAATTAAAAAATGGTGAAGGGAAGTTAAAAAAAAATTATAATGTTTTTGTATTTAATTTTTTTAATAAAATATTAATTATTAAATATATATATACATAAATATTAAAAAAAATTTAAATTTGTGGCTTTGTAATTTTGGGGGCCTAATGCCATGGCATACATGGCTTAAGGGTTGGGTCGGCCCTAGATTAGGGTAAAGAGTGCCTTTTCGAACTCAAAACCAATTCTCAAACTCATTCTCGAATCTAAGTGCGTGTTTGATTGCACACATTTATCATAGAAAATATGTAATTATTACACATTTTCTATGAAAAGCAATCAAACACTTTTAACTTTTCTATGGAAAAAAATGTATGGTACAAGTATTTAAATTTTCTTTCCATAGAATTTATTTTCTAAAGAGGTGGGGTGGTTTTTGTTTTCTAGGCAATATTACCTAGAATTAAATTTTAGGTAATACAATCAAACACACTGTAATATCCCAAAATTTTGGAAACGATAATAAATATCAATTTCGATATTTGAGGCTCTAAGGTATCACGATAATAATAATAATAATAATAATAATAATAATAATAATAATAATAATAATAATAATAATAATAATAATAATAATATAATCATAATAATGATTAAGTGTAAATCAAATTAACTTAAATTAATTTAAATTAAATTAATATGTTAAATGAGTGGCTGTGCGCGAAGGCTTGGAGACAAAGTTTTGCACAGTGCCGTTCTCTAAAGATTAAAACAGACGAGAGAGAGAGAGAATGAGAGTTGGAGAGGGGGAGTGAGTAGAGAGTGAGAGATAGAGAAAAAGAGAAAGATCGAGGGAGATGGCTGGTTGTAGCGCGAGGAGGCAATGGCGACTACAAGCTGGTGCGGCTGTGGGCGGCCATGGAAGTTGGCCGAGTGAAGCTCGGCCATGGCAGCCGAGTGAAGCAGCGTGGTGGCAATTGCGAGAGGTGGAGTTGCAGCCCGATGATGGTGGCTGGGGTGCGGTCGATGGCGGTGTGTGCGTTGGTGAGGCTGGTGGCGGCCAGAAGCAAGCAAAGTTGCAGCCATGGCCGCGAGCTCCGCAACTGAGCGAGGAAGGAGCAACGTGAGCAGCAGCTCGCGGTCGTGGGTGGCGGGACCAGTAGCGAGGGCGACTGATGATGCCGCGGGTAGGAGGTGGCAGCAGCTGGTAGAGCTCAGCCACGGCAGGTGGCTGCTTGTGCATGCACAGAGGAGAAGATGCGGGAAGAAGAAGAAGAAAATGAGGAGAAAAGAAAATAAAAAGAAAGAAAAGAAAATAAAAGAAAAGAAAGGAAATATGGGGAAAATGAGGCGATTTCGAGATGGTCTTGGCATGAAAAGTGACCAGATACGTGGATAAAAATTTATTAGAAGTGTTCTATGTTTAAGAATTTTATTCAGCTAAATTAATTATATTACACGGTAGATTTATTTAATTAAAACCACGATTTTATTCATTGCCAACGAAAGTTTTACTTCACAGCGGGTGTGCAAGAAAAGTAAGGAACGGCCATGTAAAGGCAAGCTCTTAACTCTCTCCTCATGATCTTTAATTCCTGTGAAAGACCCCGTAATTTCTCGTATTTTATCCTCTCTCTTACTCTAATTCGGCACCTAGCATTAATCATTGAATTATTATTCATTTGTTTTGATTTAAATTAAATTCGAAACTTCTATAATTTAATTGTTGAAAGCCTATAGGAATTCAATTGTTGGGGACTAGGTTCCTAGACGTGCGGGATTATTTACGATTTTCTTGCGTTCATTTATGATTCTGATAAAGCTATCGAGTAGTAGGGCAGGGGTCAGCTGTTTGGTGACGTTGGGGTAGACTATTGTACGGCCCTAAAGTGGACCGTCGGGTGGACACTCCTAGTCACTGGCCGTAGACCGGTGCCGGACACTGCTGACTAGATTTGCCGGTATGTGATTTACTGCATGATTAGATACATTGTATTACTATTCATAATTTGATATGCACATGGGTATGAGATGCATGTTGGTATATTCATTTACTGAGTATGCTTGGACACGGACATTTTAGCATGATTAGGTTGCATCCAGCACAGACATATGCATCGCGTGTGGTTTACTATGTGGGCGGAGCATGGCCTGATGCCTGGATGTATGGGCATCAGTGTATCATGTTGATGCTCATTACGCCATTATATTTTTATGTGCATTGCATGGTTACTGGTAGATATTAGTTCTCGGACGGGAAGACTGTTCCGAGGGAGCCTATGGCTTGGGTGTCGGGAGTACCGACACGGACATAGGGGTGACGGGAGCACCGACCCGAGATCGCGCATGCAGATTTGTGGAGATATTTGTTGCCTTTCAGAGCAGTGGCATGTTGGTATGAGACTTGGGTGCCATGTGTCTTGTGTGGGCCCCAAAGACTGGTATGTGTTTTATTATGCTATACTATTGTGTTGTAGCGTCTTATGCCTTGTGTGTACCTGGAGATTTATTTTGGGGAGAGTTTTCTAGTTATGTTCAGCCTTCCGCCTTTCTTTTCTTTATGCTTGTTACGTCTTTCGACTCACTTTGCTTTCCATTATTCCAGGTAGTGCTAGCGTGGGTCCAAGCAAGGGAGATAGCATCTAACGACAGAGTCGGTATGGTGTATAGATAGTCCCGTCAATCCCTATCAACTCTGATGTCTAAGTAGGATCTACTCTATTATTTTTTACTGTACCATGTCATTTCTCGTGTCTCGTGTATGTTGGCACAAAAGTCTGTATTTATTTATTTATCTTGTGACCGCTGTGCTAGCAGGGTTACCCGTAGTGCATGCATGTATATAGTTTAGCTTCCGCTGTTTTCATTCTTGTGTATGCATGCCAGGACGGTTCTTGTTTTGTAGTTCATTCTTTCTCCTTCCGTAAGTGCTCCCATTCAGGTGGTTGAGATATTCAAGCGGGGGTGCTTACACACATCCTAAGGAATTGAATTTCATTTTTAGTGTTTGACACACTATATTTTCTATAGTACAACCATTAAAGTATGTTTTTGCCTATTTTTTATGAAAAATTTCATTTAGGGGAGAAATAATTTTTATTTTCTATGTAAGTTAAAAAATGCTTTCTTTTCTAGCTAAATGCTATCAAACACACTCTAAATGAAATGGGAAAATCAATTTTAACCCATTCTCATGAGATTTGAAGATTCCTATGGGAAGCTCATTTTTTGAATTATTTACTCAGAGTGTGTTTGATTGCATTATCTAGAATTTAATTTTAAGTAATGATTGCCTTAAAAACAAAAACCATCCTATCCCCTTGAAAAATGAATTCATGGAAAGAAATTTTAAATGCCTGTACTATATACATATTTTTTATAAAAAAAATTAAGAGTGTTTGATTATTTCTATAAAAAATATGTATAATAATTACATATAATTAAATATTTTTTATGATAAACGTATGCAATCAAACACACCCTTAAATCATATTAAATAGACCTTAAATCTACCCTATAACTATTCCAAATCTTATCCAAACATGTGATTAAAATCAAAACAATATTAAAATATCAACAATTTGTAATATTTAACTAAGATATTTATGATTAAGATTAAAACATAAAAAGAAGTAATATTGTAAATTTTAAATTTAAAATCATGGTAATTTTTTTATGTATTTCCATTATTTACAAACTTAATAATTTATTTATGAGTTCAAATACAAATAATAACTTAAAATGTTAATATACAAATAATATTTAATATATATATATATACATATTATATAGGTTTTGGTTTGGGTTTGGGGTGTGGACTGTGGAGTAACTAATATTTACAGTTTGGATTTTCTTTGAGCTTGAACACAAAGCCAAATTGATCAAGGAAAGCTCAATTTGATCGAGATGTGTTTGAGCAAATACAAACTGACGTCGCTATAGATGAGTCTATTTTTATCTAATATCTCTCTCTCTCTCTCTCTCTCTCTCTCTCTCTCTTTATTTATTTATTTTTTATTTTTTTATCAAAAGAGAAAGGTACAATAACTAAGTGTGACCATAGGATCTCTTTCTCATTAGAGAATATTGGATTTGAGCAATAGACACTGGGAAGGAGGTGAGGTCGTAATCTTAACCCCACTGCAATGCACCACTGAATCCACCATTTTTTTTGGCATCATGGGTCGAGGTATCTTCTTATAAATAAGATAAGTTAAAATTTGGAATTCTAAAGATGGGAAACATGAGAGAGCTCCTAGAATGAAATATCATCTTAATTGTATATATTTTTTAATTTAAAAAGTAATAAAAAAATACATTTAAAAACAATTAAAGAAAAATAATTCCATTCAATTTTATCCATTCCATTACTAACTTACCTTTTTTCCATCAAATTCTATTCCATTGGATGCAACAATTTTGAACCCTCCCAATAAATACAGACACAGAGCAAAATGAAAGTGAAAACGAAAATGAAAATGCCGGGACGAGGGTGTTTAGGGAAGAGGGCTGGCTGGCTGGCTGGCTGGCTTGGATTTCTTTACCAATAATCCCACTTTTTGAACTTTATATATTATTGTTATTATTATTTGAAGTGAGAGTATTAACCCATAATAATCAATGTTCAAACTAACATAAAATATCACTATTTTTGTGTTAAAAATAACATTTTCATATTTTTAATTTTGTTTTAAAGCACCGAACGAGTGGGTTTTCAAAATACTTCCTCCCCCACTTTACTCTCTCTCTCTCTCTCTCTCCCCCATCGATGCAACCTCGTGTCTGTCTGTCCTCTTTGAAGAAGCCTGCTTGCTTTTGATTTGAAATTTAACATTCAAACTCACCCCTCCAAGTCCAATCATGCATGTCACCTCTCTCTCCCTCTCTCTCTAACACAATTCCATCTCTCTCTCTCTCTCTCTCTCTCGTTGTCCTTTTTTCCTCTCCCTGCAACCGGGCTTCTTCAAGCAACCTATCTCCTGCATCTACTATCCAGCAATGGAGGAGGCATCGTCGCCCATGATCTCCATTAAGCATACTCTCCAGCTGCAAGACCACCAGGCAAAGCAGCCGCCCTCCTCCCCTTTCAAGAAAAGCAGCTTCGTCTCCTCTCTAATGGAGGCAGCCGCCCTCCGCTCTCCCTCCTTCCGGGAAGACTCCTACTTCGTCTCCCACCTCAAGTCCTCCGAGCGCAAGGCCCTGAAGCAGCTCAAAGACAAGCTCACGGCTACCGCGGCCACCGCTCCCGCCGACGTCTCCATGTGGGGCATCCCCCTTCTAGCCGCCGGAGACGACCGCGCCGACGTCGTTCTCCTCAAGTTCCTCCGCGCCAGAGACTTCCGGGCCTCCGACTCCCTCCACATGCTCCTAAACTGCCTATCTTGGCGCAGGGACTTCGAGGCCGACGCCATTCTCGATCAGGACCTGGGCTTCAAGGAGCTCGAAGGGGTGGTGGCTTATATGCACGGCTTCGACCGAGAAGGCCACCCCGTTTGCTACAACGATTACCGGGTTTTCAGAGACAAGGATCTGTTCGAGAGAGTGTTTGGAGACGACGAGAAGCTCCACAAGTTTCTGAGATGGAGAGTTCAGGTGCTCGAGAGGGGGATCAAGCTTCTGCATTTCAAACCTGGCGGGGTTAACTCCATTATTCAAGTCACCGATCTCAAAGACATGCCCAAGAGAGAGCTCAGAGTCGCCTCCAATCACATCCTCTCCCTCTTCCAGGATAATTACCCTGAAATGGTTGCTCGTAAGGTGAAGCATTTCATTCTGTTTCTATGTTAAAAGAAACTTTAATTGTTTCTTTGTGTTTGTTCTTCAATTTTTCGTCTTTATCATCTTGTTCGTGTTTTGATATGGTCATTGATCATTTTGTCACAAATTTGACGACCCCGATATAAAATGACATTTTTAAAATCCAACTATTTCAATGGGTAGAATTTGAAATGTAGGATTTTTGTGTTTTGATATATTCGGTTGCAGATATTCATCAATGTGCCCTGGTACTTCAGTCTGCTGTATTCAGTGTTCAGTCCTCTCCTGACCCAGAGAACTAAGAGCAAATTTGTGATATCAGAGGAAGGGAATGTTGCAGAGACCCTCTACAGGCGGGTGCAGTTTTCACCTATTTCTTTCCTTGCTTCATCCATTACTAAACATAGATACATTAATTTTACTTGTAATTCCAATTCCTATTATCCATTGATGCTTTTATTTTCCCTTGTGGAAATATCTTCATCAGTTGGTCATATGGTTGAGTTGATTGGAGTGGGTTTTGCTCTGCGAACAGGTTTATCAGGCCAGAGGACATTCCGGTCAAGTATGGTGGATTGAGTCGGCCCAATGATCTGCGGAACGGTCCGCCTAAACCGGCGTCCGAGTTCATCGTCAAAGGGGGAGAGAAAATGAACATTCAGATTGAGGGCGTGGAGGTTCGTTTCCTAATCCCCTAGAAGTTCCTTCCAAATTCAAACGCATGTATTGATGTTTGGATTTCAGTGAATTTGGCTTCGGTTTTTGTTGTTTTTGAAATCAATTAATCATTCCCCACAAGGGTATTCCAAATAGGCTGATTTTCTTGGCTTGGTTTGGTTCGGAATGAGAAATTAAATTCAACTTTTGAAACTAACAGGGTGGCTCGACAATTAGCTGGGAAATTGTGGTGGGAGGATGGGATTTAGAGTACAGCGCAGAGTTCGTGCCGGTGGCCGAGGGCAGCTACACCATCGCCGTGGAGAAACCCAGAAAGATGGCCGCCGCCGAGGAGGCGGTTCAGGACACATTCACCGCCGGTGAGACCGGAAAACTACTGCTTTCCGTCGACAACTCCGCCTCCCGGAAAAGAAAAGTGGCAGCCTACCGCTACACGGTACGGAAATCCACGGCCATATCTAATCAACTTGACTAGAGGAAAAAGAGGGAGGGTTGCGGTTGGTTGTGGTTTGCTCACGTTTTTCTTTCGCTTTCAATTCTTCAATCTGTAGGAGAATTCAATTCAATTGTTAGGGTTTGAATTGTGAACATCATCATGTGATTCTCCTCCCTAATGGAATGGCAGTACAGTAGCGTAGCGTAGCGTAGTGTGCATAAATGGTGGCATGATGTTGGGAAGTGGTGTGACTTTGCCAGAGCCAAGAAGAAATTATTTCACGTCTCTAGTAATATGAAAATAATTTTTTGGTGTTTCAAACTAATTGATTGTTACGTTGTTATAATTGTAAAAAAAAAATACCTTAAATGTATTTATGAATTTATTGGATTTAATAATAATTGATTGATCTGGAACAATATAAAATTTGATAGTGCCAAACTGATTACTCGTCCTTATTACTTAAACATGATTAATGGCAGTAGAAGCAGTTGGGAATTTGTGCTGTTCGGAGTTCTTTTACATGTTTTAATTTTGAGTTTATTTTTAATTTTGTGTTTTAAGTGTTTATTTTAAATTTTTTAAAAATGTGTTATTTTTGTTATTTTAAAAAATTATTTTTTAAAATAAAAAATAAAAAATATGTTTAGTTTGTAATTTTAAAAAATTAGTGTTTTTTGTTTTCTTTTTCTATTTCTAGCGTCTTGCACCTTTTCCATCGCTCGCGACTTCTGCTAGCTGGCGATTCATACCATTAGAGTTTATTATTAGAAATTTTGAAGTCAAGAAATTTTAAGTCGAGAGGGTTAATATATACAAAAATAATTAAATTTAATAGTTAAATTTTTATAAATTAAATTTTTAATTTTTAGTCAATACTTATATACGTATTGTCAGTTGTCACCAGTTATCATGGTCGATGGTTTTTATCGATAAGAGATAATCACTTGACACTCAAAGACTTATCGACTAACATATCTAAAAATTAACAAGATTCAATGACTAAATCTCATTAAATCTAATGGTGAGAGACGATTCTCTAGAAGAGAAATGATAGAACTAGCAAGATCCAATGGCAGTGGATGGTCGAGGTAACTTGCGGCGATGGCAGGTGAGGTCGACAGTGACAGACAAGGTTGATGGTGGCTTGTGGCGGTGGTGAAGATGACGAGGGGTTGTTGAGAGAAGAGATGAAACAAGAGAAAACCAGTAAGATCAAATGATAGAGGGGGCAGTCGATAGAGACTTTCGACAATGGTGAGTGAGGTCAATTGTGACTCATGGTAGTGATGAAGATGGCAAGTGTAGTCGGCCATTGAGGTGAGAGAGAGAAGAGAGAAGAGAGAAGAGATTTGCAAGATTAAGGGGTGTGGGTTGGGGAGGGGGGAGAAGACTAGCATTTTTCGTGTTTTTGTCTTTTTGAGTATGTTTTTATTAAAAATATAAAAATAATAAAATATTATTTTTAATTTTTTAAAATAATAAATTAAATATTTTTTTAATATTTTAAAAAATTTAAAATTCAAAATCAACTGAAAATAATAAAAAAATCGCAGCTTTAGTGATTGTCATAGCTAAGCGAAGCTTAGGATCATGCTTTTGAGACCCATTTCGTTTCAAAATCAACCCAATAATGGAAATGATGGGGGGGGGGGGGGCCGCCGGGGGGAATACGGTGGTCAGCAGCAGCTGTCTGTCTCGGGGCATGGGATGAGAGAGTGTAAGGGCGTCTCTCTCGCTCTCTCTCTTCTTCCTGCGTCATGTTTGGCCATGGGTGGGCGGCAGATAAAGAAAAGGACCTCTCTCTCTCTCTCTCTCTCTCTCTCTCTGCGCCTCGGCCTCTGGCTCTGCCTCTATGATGGGGTGAGGACTTGTCAAAATGTTTGATGTGATGATGCTTCGGATGAGATCCCCCCCCCCCCCCCCCCATGATTTTCCTTTTCCATTTCTGTTCACTTTCTCACGTTTCCCCTTCTTTTTTCACTGCTGTTCACTCCAATTCCAATTTTGTTTTTTATTTTTTATTATTTGCTTTTCTTTGATGCTCTTTTCCTTTGTGTTTATTTTTAATATATTTATTCCTATATAATTATGTTTATTCTTTATTTAAAAATTGGAAACAAAATTTGTGGCCCTAGTCTCGACCCTATTCGATAGGGAACATTAGGGGGTCTGTCTTTTGCGTATTTACAATATAAACCAAAAATATTGTGATAATTTTGGCTCTGTGACGTACCATAATAATAATAATAATAAATGCGATACAGTAGAAATATCTGTGACCATATTTAAGCTAAGTACTTTCAATCAATAATATAATCTACAAGTCAATCCATCCAGCCCCACCATGTACTACTCCACCTAATCTTCTCGTTTCTAGATGGTAAATTAATGGAGGTATCCAGCTGGGGCACCTCGATTACGGGCTAGAAAGCTAAGCCTGCAGACATGCTTGATTTATTTTTATATTTTTATAATTATATAATAAACATTATTAAATTCACTTAAAAAATTCTTTAATTTTATTTTAAATTTAAAAAAATTTTAAGTTTTGAATTGAAAAAGATAAACAAAAATATATGCAGATTAGTCACCACACTGACAAGCAAGTAGGAAGTTTAAACGTTTAATGCACTTGACAAAAGTACATGTAATTTTTATCTTTATTTAAACATATATAACTAAATATGAAGTAGATTTAAATATTTTCATTTTAAATAAGCGAGCTTTTTAAGTATGAACTTTTGCAATTAGTAAGTTTCCTTATTTTATTTTATTCTACATCGTATTTCGTACTTAGAATGCATGGCTTAAATTATAACATATAACATTTGAAATTTTGAAGTGAAAATAATTGTTTAAATATAAGAATTAAAATTTAAAACCAAATGGTATTTAAAAATAAAAAAAATATATAATAATAGTTTAAGAAAAGGGCAAGCCCATTTTGGTCAACTTGTCAAGCCCCCCCTTGGTCTGGCTCAGTTCAACTCAACCTGGGCCAGGGGGGGCTTACGGACCCCTTTAAGCAAATGGGCTGGGGTTGACCCACACAGGCTTGATGCTTAGAATTTTCTTACAAGGCTCGAGCATATTGGACCTTGGTCACCTTTAACTCAACAATACAAGCTTCGTGCTTCGAATTCCCATACATGACCTACCTAAGGGGTATCTAATCTCAATCACCTTCTTATCGATAACACCACCTTGACCCTTCAGTTTTCTTATTAGGCTCAAGT
The DNA here is from genome assembly GCA_036245055.1 of Diospyros kaki. NCBI lineage: Eukaryota > Viridiplantae > Streptophyta > Magnoliopsida > Ericales > Ebenaceae > Diospyros > Diospyros kaki. The sequence goes on from BSEG01000009.1 coordinate 13,192,983, forward strand.
GTCAAACCTCCGTCACTTCTGCCATAACATCTTTTTCAAACCCGAAATTTTGTACGAGGCCTCGGTGTAACAGATTTCATGAAATCTGCCTTTGTCTCTTTGAAACCTTCAAATTCTTTTCCGAGACCTTAGTAAAAAAACCTCCATCACCTCTCATTTCAAATTCTTTCAAATTCTTGCAGATAAGAATTTGAATTTTTATATAAGGCTCAAGTGTAAGAGACCTCAATTATTTTTGCCCCCCCCCCCCCCAAAATGAGAAATTGTGTATGAAATCAAAGGATAATAGACCTTTGTTGTTGTTAGAATAAAATAATTAAAATTTGCTTATTGTGGAAAAACTTAGTGAGTAGTCAAAAGAACACAAGGCACCTTTTGAGAGCCAAAAAATGAGCCGATCATTTAGGATGACCCAATTGGCTAGCCTGGGAAAGGCTCAATTCCTTGGAAGAGAGGGCCATAGAATTGGAGAAGTCGAGATTGCAAAGTGGTGGTAGGGGACTTTTCGTCTTTCGAGAGGGTTTACTAAACATAAAGTGGTTAGGGGGCACGTGGGAATTTCTCCTGTGCGAGCCCTTCAATGCTTAAGTTAAAAGAGGTCTTTATGCAACAAAAGATATAGAAATGTAGTACATGAAATGCAGTACATGAATGTTGCGTGGAGAAAGAGGTATGAAAAGGAAGAATGGTATTATGGCTAAGTTTTTAGTGTAGTGTTGCATCTGTGCTTGTTCCCAAACTAAGGAGTTCGGGGGGATATTTATAAATAGCATAAGGGATAGGGACATGTGACACGCACATTCTAGGGTAACGTTCCCTTTCCTGAGAAAGAGTGGTGTGTCTCCTCCATCCGTGATGTTGGCTCAAGGTTAAGTAGGGAAATGCCCGTGGGAGAATCCCCCCACCCCCCCGATGGGGAAGGACCCTCGAAGGGAGGTGGGAGTAGAACAAACTTAAAGAAAGTGCCAACACTTAGTGTATCATGCGGGTGGTTAGGTTGGTTTTCAAAACATTTTCAAAAACACATACAAAAGCAGTCGAAATAGGAAACAAAAATCGCATGCAAGACCCATTATAGACAACCATCTTTTTTTTTTTTTTTTCTCCCCTCCAAAATGTCTCCCTTCTCTCTCTACATTACTTGCTTTAAAAAGAGCATTAAATGGAGCTATAAAGTTGTAGCCGGAAGCAATAAGAGAATTCACACAATTTTGATTTTTGCTAACAAAAGCGGTCGGCAGTCATAGAAACCAGTGGACTGATTTAGGTCAATTCAGCACATAATGGTTGACAATTACAATAATCGATTGACCATTTCAAGTTGCATCAGCAAGGAATGGTCAACAGTTATAGTAACCGGTCGACTGTTTACCTTATCTCATGTCAGCTTCTTGTTAATTGCATTAAAACCTGCTATTAACTCTTAATAGCTCTTACATTAACTTTTAATGAAACTTGTTGTTCTACTTTTGTATACTTATTTTTGATGATGAAAAATAATATTTTATTTAATTCCTAAGTCATGAATCGTGGTTGTGGTTTTCAACATAAATCAATTTCAATATCAAGTATTACTTTGTGAGAATGAAAACCAAATGAATTTCAAGTATCGAGATTTCAAGGTCATATTTTTCTAAGTCTGGAAGGTTAGCACCTTATAAGGAGACATATATGAAAATGTTTTCTTTTTAGAAAACTAACTCCCGGTAATTCAATAGCTAATATTCATTAGTGATAAAATGATTTTTAATGAATTTTTCAAAAAATAGAAAGTGTATATCTTGGAGGTGGTAAAATCGCAAAATCCTAAGTTCCTACTAAAACTCAAATTCTACTTTCTTATTCTTATGGATTTTGATTTTTTAGATATTTTTATTGAATCCAAATGGGGGCTACTTTCTTATTTACATTTATGTATTAAAGTAAATGGAAGGTAAAATATAAATTAAACAAAATGAGGACATATGTTGTGATATTTTGTATCAATCAAGTGTGCTTCTTCATGTTATCTGTTAAGTTTTCAGATTTTTCAAATGGATAGTCGACCATGTTGTTCTGTGCTGTCGACTATGCTGGTTTGATTTGTCGACTATTTAAGGCTTCTGTTGACTATTTTTGCATCTGTCGATTATCATGTAAGGATAGTCGACTATGGCTTTTCTTCTGTCGACTATGTTTGTACATGAATTTCAAAATTTTTCTTGTATTTTTGATCTATCGACTATGTAAAAGGATCTGTCGACTATGAGAAGTTTTGGTTGAAAAATAGTCGACTATGCTTTCTTGTCTATCGACTATGTCTTAGTTTTATTTGAAGAAATAGTCAACTAACCTATTTGATCTGTCGACTATGTGTTTCACAGAAACTTACAACGGCTAGTTTTTCAATCTCCAACGGCTAGTTTCTTATTCTCCAACGGTTCAATAACGGCTAGTTTTGGGAAAGACTTTTGGGATGCTTATATATACATATCAAGGATATCAAGAGAAGGCAAATGGACGAGAATGAAATAATTTGAGCTTACTGTTACTCTTGTTCTGATTTACAGTGATTGTGCTTCAATTTTTTTCTCTCTTTAAGGCTTTGATTTTAACTTGTATTAATTCATTCAAGCCTTGTTTTCATTGTGAGAGAACTTGTAACTAAGAGTGCCAACTCTTAGCATCTCGTTTATATTTGTATCACTCTTATTTTCCTAACTTTGTGCTAGAGGACTTGCTCGTTGAAGCAAGTGGCTGTAATCCCTAGCTAATTGCTAGAGGGTTTGCTTGTATAAGCAAGAGGTTGTAATTCCTAGTCTTAGACTAGAGGACCTACTTGGTTTAAGTAGGGGGTTTTAGTGGATTGCTTGCAAAATCCTTAGTGAGGAGCTAAGGTAGTGGATTAGGCTTGGGTTAAGCCGAACTACTATAAATCCTTGTGTTTCTTGTGCTTGTGCCCTTTGATCTATTTATCTTTCCAAGCATTTCGTTTTTTCTCACTTGGTTCACATATTTATTTTTGTAAACTTACATCTGTCATTTTGTATGCTTCACGTTTTAAATCATTAAACCTCAACTTGTATTTAAAAGTTTTTCAAGTTAAATTAAGTTTTTAAAATATCCAATTCAGTCCCCCTCTTGGTATGTGCCACAGCACTTCCCAGTCTAACAAAACCAAGACCTCTCGTTAACTTTTAACATCATGCCCGTTACTTCTTAATGGTTTCTCTTACCTGTCAAATCTTAAAAGTATTGATCCCATTGTTAACTCCTTAAGAACATCCAACATTATTAACTACTCAATGATGATCATGAACACATAGCAACCAAACATCACTAATCCAATGCTAAGCCTATATGGTGTGTAACATTCTAGATTCTCAATTGAGTAACAATAAGGACACGTCAACTATTTTGTTGGTGTTAGTGTCTTAATGCTAGATTTAGATAACATCTAGTATAAGTGTTGGGACTAATGATATAATCTTGATTGTTATTTAAATAGTCATATCTTCATTCACAACTCTCCATTTATATATGAATAAGTCAATAGATATCCTGATGATCTTTATTCTTAAGTTGTTAAGAATATGTGACAAAGATCTATAACTTAGAATTTTTTAAAGGTAAGATTTCTTTGAAGGGGACTAAGATTAATCGATTATGGATCAGCACATGGACTCCTACCATTGATTAGCATGAGACACTATTGTGGGATGCCTTAAGAAATTCCTAAGATCTTAAGATCCCTGAAAATTTCTTAAGTATTTTGCATATCCCTCGATGACCTCGGAGAGTCTCCTGGGTAGTGTCCGTCGGAGTCCTCGAAGAGTCTCTGGGATGGTCGAGCCTCAACATTGCATAAGCTTGAAGACTCATCTAGAGTATTCCGGGTCCAATTCACTTGGTGGCTCCGAAGAGTTTTTGGACCCACCCGAAGGAAACTCATCGAGGCACTTTCACCCCAAAGACCCTCCAGGACCTTCGGCCTCACCCAATGAATCTCTCCGAAGAGTTTGAAGACTCTTGTCTGTGGAACCCACCAAGTGTTTATAAATACCTGTATGCTCCAAAGGTAAAGAGATCCTTTTGGTTGATTTTTTTCGGATTCCTCTAGGACCTTTTTAGATCTCCAGGACCTCTTAGAACATACTAAGACTAAAGAGCCTACATGACTCATCGAGAACCTACTCCCTCGAAGACCTACCTTGGACATACTATATATATTTTTTTATACTTGCATTTGCACCTCATTTTTCTGGACATTAGTGTTTGAATTAGGCATCAGAGGGTCCGCATAGGGAAGATCCTCATGTGCCTTTTAACTACCGTTGTATTGCAGATGCCCGAAGATAGTACCTTGAAAACCTAGAGAATAGTTCCCCAGAGGACCTCAAAGACCTTTTAGACCTTTTAGACCCACCTAGAGATAGTACTCTGGGACCTCAAAGCCTCACCTCCTTAGTCAAAATCCCAGTTCTCGTTGACCGCCATCAGTCCTCTAGATTTTCTCAAGGACTCTACTCTGGTTGTATAAATTTAATTGTTGTATTTAGAGAATGAAAATTTGGCATTGTCCGTGAGAAATGAACAAGAAGTCATCAATCTTGAGACAATTTGTGAATATTGATGTTGTTGCCAAAATACAACAATCAAGATTTATAACGTGGGAGGGGCTGTTGAATATCTGTGGATGACTCGGGTCAATGATATCTATAGAGGTATTGGCTCCAAAAGGTCAGATTCTGGGAGTTAGAAGTGTCCTCGGAGAGAAAGTCATGTTCCCAAAAGGATTGAGTCACTAGAAAGGATTGAGTCTCCCAAGAGGAATAAGGTACCCAAGACAATTGAGTCACTTGAGAGAGAATTGTATCTTCATAAATAAATTGACCTGAAAAGAAATGTGACTCTAGAGAGGATGGTCTCTCCGAAAAGGATATTTCTTTGGGTAGGGCTTGCTTCAAGCAAGTGGCTTCTGGGAAGAATTGAGGCGCTTCCAGGAAGGAGGTATTCAACTTCTAGGAAGAATTGGTTTCTTTCAGGAAGGGGGCATTCAGCTTCTGAGAAGAACTGGTTTCTTCCGGGAAGGATTTGAATGGCTTCGAAGAAGAACTGACTTCTTCTGGGAAGGATTGAGATGGCTTCTGGGAAGAACTGGTTTCTTTCGGGAAGGATTGAGATGGCTTCCAGGAAGAACTGATTTCTTCTGGGAAGGATTGGTTCTCTAACTGGCTTTCTTCGGATCACTACTAATACAACAAAATGTTAGAAGGCTTGCGGGGATCCCTAGCCCATGGGGATCCCTCGATGCTTAAGTCAGTACCAAAGGTAGATAATTGCACATCAGAAACAATAAGAATGCTATAAGTGCCCAGAATTTATCAAATATCGAAAAGTCTATTTCTGAGTCATGTAGCCGGGTATTTATAGGGTGTGAATCTCGAGGACCTTAAAGGGACATGTGTGCTACATCCCTAAGATTTTGGGGGCCATATGTCTTGCCTGGAGAGGATTTGTCCTTGGGAAAGATAACTAACCTAGAGAGAAGCCCTCTCCGGGGAAAATCAGAGTACCACGAGAGAAATGCTTCTCTGAAAAGAACTTTCTTTACTAGGAGAGAAACTCTCTCTGGAAAGAATTGCCTTACCCAGAGAGATTCTTTCTTTGGAGAGGATTTCTCTCTCGAGAGAATCCTTCTTCTTGGAGAAGCTTTTTATTCCTTCCCCAATTCCGAGTGGTACAACAATTGCCCCTCACTTTTCTTTTTACCCTTGAGTAAAATGAAAAAGTATGATTTCCTTAACTTGCTTTGTCACATTCTTGGGAAGAAACATCTTTCCTGAAAGAATTTACATTGATTGGGGAAATTGCCTTGCCCTGAGAGAATTGCATCGTCTGGGGAGAACATCTCTCTGGAAAGAACTCGTATTGATTGGAAAGAATCATCTCATTGAAAAGGATTTTACCGTGACTGTTTGCCTTTCGGAGAAAACTTGCCTATAAATACCAGGTTTTACAACGGTCTTTTTCACATTTTCACCCCTCGTAATTTCCATTTCACTCTAGAATTCTCTCCGTCTCTATTGCATCCAAAAGGATTTGCTTAACATAAGTAATTTTTCTTTTCTTTAATTTATTTGATGATCTCTTTCTACAAAGTTTTCTCTTCGGTGAAACCATCTTTCTCTCTGGAAGAAACATCATTCTTTCTGAAAAATAGTTTTTCTTTTGCTATAATTTTTCTTCTTCCAAAAAGACTTGTTCCCTTCCCAGAAAGACTTTTTCTCTATCTGGAGTAACATTTCTTCTTTCCTAAAGAACTATCTTGTCTCGGGGTAGGCTTTCCTTCTTTCCAGAAGAAGTTTTTTCTCTCCAGGAAGGCTCTTTGTCTCTCTAGAAAGGTTTTCCCTCTTTTCGGAAAGAATTCTTTTCTCTCTAGGACGGCTCTTTGTCTCTCCAAAAAGGTTTTTTCATCTTTTCAAAAAGAATTCTTTCCTTCTCTAAGAAGAATTTCTTCTTTTCAGAAGCTCATTTGAGCTTCTCCTTATTTTTTTTCTCAAGCCTTTGCCATTTCGATCATGGCAGGTGAGAAAGTTTATTTTCGTGCGTATGCCCCTGATAGTAGCTACCGTCGTTTCCTAATGGGCAAGTGCTCAATCTTTTCAGAAGACGAGGTGGCTTAGTTTCCCAAAACTATCACTTCTCTTCCTCTTATTGCGTGAGGGTGCCTAGTCATGATTAGAAATGCTCCGCAAGTGTTTACGAGGGGGAGATTGCGGTTCATGAAGTGAGCTTTTGCCTTGGGTTCTGTCTTCCTCTTTGCTCATTTGGTGTGGAATTTCTATGTAAGAGCAAAATTTCGCCAGCCCAGCTACATTCTAATGTTTTGGCCCAATTAGCGGGCTTTTTTATGCTGTGCTGGGAGAGGGAGGTGACCCGAATAGTGGAATTCTTCTTTTATTTTTTTTTATTTTCGACTGGGAAAGTCTCGTCACCATTTATATACTCTCCACAAAACACGTGTGAAGGACTGCTTGTTCATAGGCTCCATGCCTATATTTTGACTTCTGTTGGTTCATAGTGAACCCTCATGTGGAAGTATGGTTCGCACCTTGAAATTGGTGCATAGATTCCAATAGGGTGGCAAAGTTGAAACTCAACAAATCGGTTCATAAACTTCGGCAACAATTCAAAGATGCGTGGGCCTGGCTTTTGTGTAGAGGTCCAATGAACCTCTTGGACCTTCTTTTTGAGGATATGTTAGGAAGGGTTGGCTGGGTACTCCATGCGAGAGAACCACTGCGGCGTGAGGGGCCACCTAATTCACCTCAAGAACGGCCTTCTCCTAAGAGAGTTTGGATCCTCCTAACTGCACTTTTTTCTTTAATTTTCCTTTTCTCTTTAATTATTATCTTTTTTGTTTTTGTTACCCTTAACTCTATTTGAGTCTTTCTTTAAGTTTTAACTTCAGGGTATTTTCCTTGTATATATGAGGCAAATGATGCGTTCTTCATAGTAGAGGGTTGCTGAGGGTGCAACAAGAATTGCATCCCCACCATCCCTTACTAGCCAACCCGATCTCCTTCTTTCTTTACTTGAGCTTCTAGTACCTGAGCTAGAGGAGGGCGTAAGAGAGATAAGCAGGCCCTTCGCCATAGGGAAAAGAGCTAGCACTAACACTAAGAGGCCAGTCCATCTGCCCCTCCTCTAATTATGGATTTAAAGATCATGGAGCCAATCACGGACTAAGCACCTGCCCTCAACCCTATTCTAGTTCTAGTCGTGGAACCCACCCCTACGCTCAACTTATCGGGTAGACGAGTTCCCTCTGCTGCCTTGAGTTGAGCTGGACGTGGCGTAACCCCAAATTTTCTGAGTGCGCAAGAGGTCAAGGTCATATTGTGCTTGGATCAAACAACCATTGATGCTGCTCAAGTAAGTGGTTGGGGCCAATTTCGATGCAGAGTTATCAACCCCTAACAGGTAGAGCGTCATGTTCTTCATTTTGAGAAGTTTTTTTTTGTGCAAGTGGGATGACTCCTTGATTCCCCACGCCTCTTGCTCCTCACCAAGGTGCAATTAACTTGGGAGGCCACTGGCTTTGTGGTGAGGACTTTCATGTCCATTCAAGAGTCTTGGATACTGACACGGTGGACATGCTAGGCATCAGTGCACGTTTACTCTATTAAACCATTATTCCAACGATGAGACTTGGTAATTCTGGAATCCTCTAGAGGACATGGATGAATTCAAGCATTACTTAGCCATCTTAAGTTTCTTCCTATGTTTTCATTTTGAATTGACTCCCCTTTTAGAGTGCTAATTGTTTGTCCTACTATTCTTTTCTTTTGACAAGGTGCTCAGGGCACAGTGGCTACTAATGCCATGAACTGGGCACAACTGGCCCGCGTGGAGGCAAAGATTACGTAGTGGATGAATAAGTCTTGGAAGTGGAAAGTGGAGGGAGCAAGTCCTAAACATGAATATCAGGTGGTTAGAGTCGGGTAAGATTGAGCTCCAGACCTAATTTCAAGACCTCCAGTCCCAATTCTAGAACCTCACCATTAAGTACCAAGTGACCGGGTTTGACACTCAAAGGTGGAAGGAACAATTTGAGGGTCGAACCAAGGCACATGAGTAGATGGAGTCCTCATTCTCAGGTGCTCATGATGAGATTGTCTACTTGAGGGAGTCTCTGGCAGTTGCTGAGGAACAGCCTCTACTTCCTAAGCATCTAGAGCATTTTGCCCCTCCTTAGGCTGATTAGGACAATACACTACAAGAAACAAGATTTTTAGTGGAGGCCAAGACTGTCACTAAAAGCATAAAAACTCGTCACTAAAAGTTTTAGTGGCCGCCAAGTTGGTGGTCACAAGTTGTCACTAAAAACTCTGTCACAAATAGTATTAGTGGCAATTATTGGCTGGCCGTCACTAAAAATACCATTTAGTGGCAGTCGGATGTGACGGTCACAAAATTTTTTTAGTGACAACCACAGTTGTCTGCCACTAATGTCATTTTTTGTGACGGCCATGGCCATCACAAATAATGACTCTTTAGTGACGGCCATCGTTGTCACAGGTAATGAATTTTTTGTGACGGCTTTGTTGGTTGTCACAAATGGTAAGATTTTAGTGATAGTGTTGGCCGCCACAAAATGGACGTTTTTTAGTGACCACATTATATTGGTTGCCACAAAAAGTGTTTGACAGATACTTTTAGTGAGAGTCATGGCTGCCACAAAAAAAGACATTTTTAGTGACCACTTTTTATTGGCCGTCACAAAAAGTGATTTTTATAAAATTTTCTCACAACCCATTGCTTGTTTTTCTATATTTTAAACCATATTAATTTAATACATTGTATCCAAAATAAACACCATTCTAATCATCAAGAAACTTTAGAAAACAACTCTAGTCAATTAATAATTGACTAGCACTTTACATTTACATTGTCATCAAAAAAAGATATTTTGCAATTTACAATCACATTGTTATAAAAAAAAGACATCAAACAATTAAGTCTAGTCAATTGTTATTTCTAATCCTTCCTGCCCTAACATCTTCCATAAAAGCTTCAAAAATTGATTGCCTTTCTTTGACTTGGTCCAATTCTGTCGACAACGCTTCATTTTTCTCTTTCAAAAGTTGCATTTCATTTTTCAAACCATTATTATGTTGTCGCATTTGTTCTAGTTCTGTAACAAGCTCATGACGAGATGGAATCTTTCCAAGGACAGAAGAAGGAGTTGGTCTGAATCCATACCCACGAACACGTCCATGTCTTTCTCTTCCCATTACTTCAGAAAAAATTTCATTTTCATCAATAACTTGAGAAGGTTCTTCCTCAGCTCTTTGGGTTACTAAAGATTGAATTTTGTCCTGAAATTTGATAATAAATAAAATAGATATGTTATAACATAATACTAAAATATATATCACAATAACAATATAAACTGTTTAAAATAAAATTTACCACTATTTCTTTTGATGTGGAATCAACCATTGACCCATCTTTTTTCTTGTGAGTCACCTTGAACATTTCCTATGCAGACGGTTTGTGTCCTAATATTTCAGCCTATATTAAATAGACAAGTTAATCAACAAAAAAAAAAAAAATTATTAATGAGAAAGATGTATAAATGATTTAAATTATACCTGTTCAGCTCTAACTCGAGCAAAACTTCTGGTGCTTGTAGTTTTAGTCATTGTTTGCTTTGACCGATTAAACTTATTACGAGCACAAGAAACCTATATGTAAGACCAAATACAATAATCATGTTTTAAATAATTAAAGTAACTTGTGCATAAAAAAAAGTAAAGGGTATAGAATACCTGAAACTCATGTGAGCTCAACCAACTGACAAATTGTCTCCATTGTCCTTGGTCGATTGTTGTTGGAGCAAACTTAATTCGATCATCATCATTGTCATATGCATCATAATAGTCAGCTTTCAACTTATATCTATGGTTTGCAAAAGCCCTTCCCATCTTTCTAAAGATCCAATTTTTTCTTACTTCATTTTCATCAAATTCAAATTTCTCCTACACAAGTTAAAAGAAAAAGTTGTTTGAAACCTTATAAGTCATGAAGAACGATTTAATACAATATCATATAAGTATAATATAGAATAATTATTGATCTTACTAGTACATAAGAATACATTTTATTCTTATTCTCTTGTGGAACATCTTCCCAACGCTTGCAAGAAATTGGTGCATCTTCACATACTTTAACAATCTTGCCAATATGACTTGCAAACACATTAGCATTTGATCCAATGGCTTGACATAATTATTGAATTCCAATGGCAATTTTTGACCAGGAGCCAAAGATGTTAGTATTTTATTCTTTGTTTTCCCTCAACCTCTTTTTCTTGCATTAGATGATGATGATCCTATACAATAAATATATGATAAATAAAAGCTAATAATTATTTTATCATTTTACAGATGAGAAAACCAAACTATTAAAACATAGATAATTATTTCTTACCAGCGCAACTTTGTCTTGTAGATGGATCAAAATTAGGTGGTGTGACGAGAGTTTGTTCGTTGGTTTCAGCTATACCCTCCATTGGCTACAACATAGACTTATATATAGAAAGTGACTAAGGAAAAAGGAAACACTGAAATACACTAAGCTTTAGAAAAATAGAGGGAAAAAAAAAAAAGAAACATATCAAAACTAAGCAAGCAAGACATATACAATCAATCATCATCACTTAAAACTGGTTTTTGTTTCCTTCTTCCTCTAGCCTTTCTCTTTCCCTTAACTGAAGGATACATTCTTTTCCTTCATTGTCTTGATGTCCCTTCTTCAAATGCAATCTTTAGCGGAATGTCACTTCTATGGCATGAAAACTCACAGTCATTTAGATCCACATCTTGGGTTGAACATTGGCCAATGTTTGATAGATCATTTTGTTGAAATGGTTCATCACTAATGGCTTCATAGGCATCCATATCATAAAAGTTTCGAGGTTGTGATCGTTGAACAACATACCAATTAGGTTCCCCCATTTCCCTTACATAAAACACCTGTTCAGCTTGGCAAGCAAGTATAAATGGTTCATTAGTCTGCAATGATCTATCAAAATTTAAGGAAGTGAACCCGTAATTATCTGTCTTGATTCCTCTTCCTTTATTGCATACATCTCTCCAATCACACTTGAATAGTACTACTCGTAAACCACCAAGATATTGCAATTCGATAATATTCATTAACACGCCATAGTAATCCACATTACCAAGGGCTAGGTTACCATCTCTTGCAGTTGCAAAACTATTAGTTTCTCCTCTCACAAAAACTCCACTATTTTGAGTTTTCAATTCTTTCTCTCGATCTCGGGTGTGGAACCAAAAACCATTGACAATGTAGCCTTTGTATGATAATGCACTATGATTTGGCCCTCGAGCAAGTGATAACAAATGATTGGTGACTTTGTCATTTTCTGAATTATACATTTGTGTCACCTATCCATTTAAAGGGAAATGGGTTAAATAACAACATAGTTCAAATGGATGGCATTGAACATCTAACCACAAAACATTTAAATGATACATATTGGATCTTAATATACTTACTTGATGCTCAAACCAACTTGGAAATTCTCTATTGTGAATGTTTTCTACGTTTCTGGGATGGGAATGGGCTAGAGATTGGACCACCAATTGTTTATGTTCTCTATTTTAAATTACACACAAAAAGCAGTAAGAGAAATTTCATGGAAAAATAATTGTTATAAATTAATTGGTATAGAATATGTCAAAATTATCACTTACTCTATGAATGATTGGATTTCATCACAATTTTTTGTGAAAAGTTTCAAAAGGTACAGATACATGCCCAACTTCTTACTTCATGAAAGACTGGTGGTAAGGGCAAGGCATTGATCAACCACAACAATAAAATTAAAACCTCACGCAGATTGCAATAAGAATCTCATGATACAACAAGAAGTTGTTGTAAAGAGGAAGCATGGCATGTTTGGCTTATAATATTTAGTCAAAGCAGAAAAAAGGAAGGTTGCAATAAAAAAGAAATCACCACACAAAAGCACTGATCAATATAGTAACATTAAAAACCTCAGGCATATTGCACTAGAATATTATGGTACAACAAGAAATCACCGCACAAAAAAAAAATGATGAAAGAATTGAAAAGAAGAGATAAAAAAATGTAGTAGAATATTTTTGCTTACAACATTTGGCCAAAACAGAGAAAAGAAAGGTTGCAAGACACGAGAAACTACCACACCAAGGCATTGATCAGTCAACAACAACAAAAAACAAACGAAAATGGAGGGAGGGTTGCATTAAATAACCAACAACTAACATAAAAGTCGTTAAATCAAACACACATGAATTCCAGATAAATGAAGTAGTCATTAACAAGTCACAACAACAACAACAAAAAACCTCAGATATATTGCACTATGAATCTTAGAGTAAAATAAAAAGTTGTATGTAAAGAGAAATAATGAGGTGAAACAACTGAAAAGAGAAGGAAACAGTGATGCAATATTTTAGTGCACAACATTTAGCCATAACAAAAGAAAGAAAGGTAGCCAGAAAAATAAATAAATAAACTACCACACCAAGACATTGATCAATGGCAACAATAAGATTAAAACTCTGGCAGATTGCAACATGAATCTCATATTAGAATAAGAAATTGCTTGTAAATAGGAAAAATGACATGAAACAATTGAAAAGATGAGAAGGAAACAAAAGTTAAGTATTTTAGTTAACAATATTTTTCCCAAACAGAAAATGGAAACACTGTACGATTTAGATATTCAATAAATGGAAAACAAAAGATGAACACTGTATGATTTAGGTACTACTACAGGTATTCAGATACATCACTATATGCAAATTAGTAGTAGTATATAATTATAAAAATTGTACAAATATAATAATATTTTCAATAAATGGAAAACAAAAGATGAACAACTAAATCTGAAATAACATGGAAAAGCAAGGAAAGAAGAAAAAAGGAAGGTTGCAATAAAAAACTCAACACTAGGCAGAACATTTCCAGATGACTCGTGTTGACAATAAATCCCATATATTCTAAAATTTCTATCTCTTTTTTAATGGATAGACATTAGGAGCATAAAATCAGAATTAGAATGTGAACAAAATATGAATTAGAATGTAAGTCACAAGAAATATGAATTAGAATGTGAACGAATGGAAAATGAGAGGCCAAAAGAGACAAGTGATGATTGATTGGAGATTGAAAGGGATTTAGGATTAGATTAATCCAATAGGCGTGTCTATTGCAACAAAATCAGAGAGATACCAGCTGGAGCTAGAGGCCGCGATAGAGATGGAGACGTGGCGGCGTTAAGTCAGCGGAGGCGACAGTAGCAGTAGCAGCGATAGCATTGAGGCAGTAGAGGCGGGAGTAGCGATAGCGTTGAGGCTATGACAGAGTCGAAGCCGGAGATGGAGAAGGAAAAGGAAACAGAAATGGAGAAGGAGAGGGCTGCGGCAGTCAGACGGTGGAGGAGGAGTGGGGCGGAAGAGATGAGGGAGGGAGGGAGAGAGATGGAGGGAAATGAGTAAAGAGGCGCAGGAGAGAGATGATGATTTATTATTCATTTGTTTATATTAATTAAAGTGGCTTTAACTGACTGAAAATGCAAAATATTTGAACCGTGCATTTCAACTACTGCAAACATTGAAGCTAATAACCAATTAATGGGTAATTTTTTTTGTCTTCTCTCAACTGTAAATGTCTAAAAATAATTTAAATTTTATCTAGTTTATATTATTTTAGTTATTATCTATTTTAATTAAAACATATAATAAAATATATTTTTCTCTTTTCATACTGGTTCAATTTTATTATATTTATTAGAACAAATATAATAAAATATATTTTTTTGTTTTTATAAATTTATAATAGTAAAAAATATACTTTTTAAAAATATTGAAATAAAAACATACTTTGTTTTAATTATTAATTATATTTATATTTTAAGAATAGAAAATATATTTTTTAAGAATAAGTATATTATTAATTATTAATTATAAAAGCATATTGGAAGAAAAATGTTATTAAGAATGAAAATATTTTTTTATTAATTATTAATTATATTTTATATTGTAGATCACATTTTATATTAAAACATTGTTGTATTTTTTTTAATTAATAATTCACTTTTAGTGACTGCAAAATCTAACCGCCACAAATAAATATATATTACCATTAAAATTAGATAGAAACTTTTAGTGGCTGCCATATTTGGTTGTCATAAATAAGTATACTTTTAGTGGCCGTTAGCTTTAGTCGTCACAAATAATGTGCTTTTAGTTGCAAATTCATCTTTTGTGGCCCCCACTTGTGACTGTCACAAATACTCATCTTTTAGTGGCAAATCCGGCCCTCACAAATAAGTGTAAGGAGCCCACTACTTTTAGTGGCGGCCATTAGTGGCCGTCACAAAAAATATAAGCTAGTTCGCAACTCTCAGGCTTTTAGTGGCCGTCAGGTATGGCCGTCACAAATAATTCACCTTTTGTGGCCGCCATTTGTGGCTGTTACAAATAGTCATCTTTAGTGGCAACTCCGACCCTCACAAATAATTGTAAGGAGCCCTTTGCTTTTAGTGGCCGCCAGTGACGACCGTCACAAATAATGGTTTTGTTGGGGCACTTTTAGTGGCGGCCACTAGTGGCCGTCACAATTAATCTGATTTTAATGGCCACCAATTGTCAGCCCTCACTAATAAACTAACCTCTCAAACTTTTAGTAGCCGTCATACCTAGCTGTCACAAATAACTCACTTTTAGTGATCGCTAATGTTAGCCTTCACAAATAAGCATGCGGGTCCCACACTTTTAGTGGCCAACATGGTCAATTGTCACAATTATACAACCTTTAATGGCCATAAATGGTGACCGTCACAAATAAAGAGATTTTTAGTGGCCAATTTTTTCGGTCCCCACAAAATAGGTCTTTTCAGTGACACACATTCTTCGGCCGCCACTAATAATTGTATCTGTGACAAATATCTTCAGGCTGTCACTAAAAGTGGCCACTAAAAGCCAATTTTCTTGTAGTGATAGATGTATTTTTTTGACTTCTTAAACATGGAACTTTGGAAATGTTGCTTGTTGTTTTATACTTATATAGATTGTGTATGTGGATGATCTACTCTTTTTGCATGGTGGATGAATGCATATATATATTTTTTGGTGATTATAGTGTCATATTTTTTGACATGGAATGTATCAGTGTTGTGTGTTAGGGTAATTCCTTCTTTTCTTATATGCATGACCCACTTATTTATTTTTCGAGCCCATTATTTTTGTTACTTATTTATCCAACCTTGCCATGATTAAAGTTTCAGTAGAGCAGATAACTAAACACAAGTGCCAATGCCCTTGGTCTATCCCAGGATCACCCTCATGGTTGGCGCGGATCCTTTTAGGCAATGCTTGCTTTTCACATTTCTTGGTCGATGCTCATAGACCTTACCTCGGGTCTATTCACCACAGGGAATCTAGGTTAGCCATCAAACCCCTCATTGGAACATATGGCCTGGGCTTGTCGGGAGTCATGGCACTAAATCTTAACACAAAACCTAGGTTAGCTTTAGGGCTTAGCATTGGGTTACCACGAAGAATCCAAGTTTTTCTCGCAGCATAGCACCGGGCCGTTTAGGTGGTCTTATTCAGTCCAACCGAGTGCTTGGGTATGCAGAGAGACTTAGCACCGGATCAACGCACGAAGTCTAGGTTAGCCTAAGGGCTTGGCACTAGACTTCAACGAGGGATTTAGGTTAGTCTGAGGGCATGGTGTCGAATCATAATAGGGAATTCGGGTTAGCCAACCAGTTCAGGGGTAACTTATCTTTGTGTAGCCTCATCCTTCACTCCATCTTCTCAAGTTTGTTCACATCATAGAATCTAGGTTTGTCTAAAGGCCTTGCGCCGGATTTCTATCGGGTGTCCAAGTTCGCTTAGAGACTTGGCACTTGATCTACAAGGAGTCATGATTAGCTTGTGGGCTTAGCCTCAGACTTCAACAAGGGATTTGGGTTTGTCTCATGGCATAGCATCAGAACACAATAGGGAATCTGGGTTAATCCGTAGATGTAGTGCTAGATTATTACTGGGTGAATCTCACCTTGGGCATGGATTAGTAATATAACCCATTTGTAGACTATTCAGCTAACTTGTAGCCGCTTCATACATTTGAGCATAGCTTACGATACCTGCATAAAAATGCACAACCCTTAGGCACAAATAACCATATTGCACAAGATATTTTACATGGTTCGACTTATAGTTTGCCTACGTCCACTAGAATACATGGGGTGTGTCATTTTATTCTCGAGGGGAGTAATGTTACATGGAAAATTGTAAATTAAAAATTACAACTCAAATTGAGGCAAGACAATATTTCTTCAGGTGCATAGTATTCAATGTCTTGCCCAACATTTCCCCTTGCAAAGTCTGTAGCACACACGTGTTGGGTCCTAGCATCTTATGAATTTTGTAGGGTCTTTCCCAGTTGGTTCTGAGCTTCCCCTCATCCTTGAGTGTGTAACACCCAAGAATTTCATAAGATTTTTAAGTATAATTTATCTTGGATTGTAAGTAAAATCTTCAAAAGATCAGGGCTTTAGTGTAATTATCAGTACAGTTATGAGTGACTGAATCAACTATAGGGAATTCCCTAAAGCCTAGATATCTAAGGAAACTGATATGGTAGTAATGAGCATTTCGAGACAAGATTTATAGCATCGAAAGAAGTCAGATCAGAAACAGTTTTCGGTACAACTATGATTCAGGCTGAAAAATTGAATGGTCATAGGAGACATCCAAAAAATCAATGGAATTTTGAGAAGATTTTTATTTTGTAAGTAGAACAACCATGAGGTGGTTTCAGGTTGAAACAAAATGATTAACGATCAAATCGCATATTTGTGCCTAAATATAAATTTTTAATTTTGCCCGAGGAAGGTTGCAAAGATATTTTTTCTGAATTTTTTTGGGGTGAAATGAAGAGTTTAGAACTTTTGTGTCTTAATGGAATTATTGGGAAAACCAAGGGCTTCAAGGAAAGGGCTAAAATAGAATTGGAAGAAACTTGAGGGGTCAAAGTGTAATTTTTTAAAAGTAGGTGTGAAACTTGCAAGTCGGTGGCCGCCTTTCCCATCCTCGATTTTGGTGATGGGACTATTGAGGGTGTGCTTGAGGGAGGTTCTTTGTGGTTTAGGGAGCTTGAAGGCCAAGTCTTGGCTTTGATTGGCTGAGAGGTGGTTAGGTTTTGCTTATAAAAAGGGTCGAGGGTTTTCAAGTTTGAAGCATCAAATTTCTCAAGTTTTGGAGTGTTTTAGAGATGTTGGATAGATGGCTTTTGATCCTTGTGTCAAGAGGAGAAATTCTGGAGAGTTTGGTGAGATTTCATCAAGGGTGAATGCCATAGTGTAACCGAGGTTGGTGTTATCAATTATGGATAGATGGCATATCGATACTTGTGATGGGGTAGGGTGTTACCCTCGTAGTATAGCTACACTTTCCCAAACAGGTGTTGCCAGATACCACTGGAGTCTCCCGTGTAGGGGTTGGATTTCCCTAAGGGTGAATGCCTAGGTGACTGCCTAGGGTTCCGTGTCGAGGCTAGAATTCAGGTCAAAGCTACACTCGGGTGTTGTTTATTCATGTCCATGCATAATACATTCATGAAATTGTTTTAAACCCTCACTTAGAAAATACATTTTCTAACTTGGACTTTGTCCCTAGGATATTCAACGTCATAGGCAAGACGAACAAGCAAAAATGTAAAGGGGTTGCTAAAGTGTAATCGTGATGGTAATCATGTGATGGGTCCTATGCCGGGGCTAGAACAAGTTGTTTCAATTATTTTATGTTTAATATGTTGGTCAGAATTTGTAATATTATGGTTATTGATCGATTTTGTATGGATTTACTTCCTTTGAAGTTACAATATTCCGATAAGGTTTCGATTCCAGCTTTCACAAGTGTTTGGTTTACCATTCCTTAGCTTATCGTTTGGAATGTTAAACAGGTGTATGTTGGGGATTTTTAAATACAATGCTCGTTGTGGTGTATTTATGGAGATTGTGTATTGAGAAAATCATTTGTGATGAAAGAAAAAGAAAAATCCCAGTATAGTGACACGCCTTTGGAAGAGAGGGGTGTTACAAGAACCCTTTCCAATTTTCCTTCAATTTTGACTTCTCAACACAATAATTTATAATTCTCTTTTTACTTTGACTTTTCAACCACAATACACTTAACTCTCATTTGCTTAACTTTTCCATATCATTGGCAAATTTCTTACTTTGACTTTTCAACATACATATCATTTCCTTTTTACTAGAACTTTTCCAATGTCACCTATAACAACATATAAAATTTCTCAAAATCATTACTCCAGTAAAAACAAAATTCATTACACACAAGATTATCAACCAAACGACCTATACCCACTAACGTATCGTTACATTACAAGTGTTTGCTGTGAGCTTAATCCTTATTGCTTTATCCTTATTCTTTTAGGAACAAGTGTTTGCAAGATTTCTCAAAGACTTTCAAAGAATATATTGTTCAAATAATAAATGAGAAATCAAATTGTTATATTCCCAAGCCATAAAATTTATATCATTCTTTTAAAGGGGAAGCCTCTTGTTTTGTTTGCCTTCTATATATATAATTATATAATATTGTCTTATCTATAATTATAAATTAGTAAGTTGAGCCTTTCAAATTATATCTCCTATATTTAAATTTGTAAATTTAATTCGTCAACGTTATGTCTTGCCTTTTTAAATTTATGTTCATTTAGTTTACAATTATCAGTATATATCTTTTAATTTATTGATCTGGCAATTTAAATTATGCATTCAATTTAAAAGTGTTTGATTAACACATAAATTAATTATTTAATTTATTGTTAATGTCTCTTTTAAATTTTCATGTATTCCTGCTTGTAATACTGGGGAATCTCTTGAGGCTATAAATGGTATTTTATGAAGAGTATAAAAGGAATTATCAAAAGAATAAGGCTATAAGATACACTATCGTAGTCTTAAGTGACCGATATGACCAGAGGGAGTACCCCAGACCTTAGATAGCCAAGGAAAATGTAATGGGGTCCAAGGGTTTCAGCTGAGGGGTGGTTGATTTTTGGATATAAATAGGGTCCAAGGGTTTCAGAATTTTGGCATCAAATCGGTCACGTTTTCTTATGAATCGAAGTGAGTGGATAGAGGGCTTTTAATCCTTGCATCGAGAGGAAATGATCTGGAGCATTTGAGAGCGTTTGGAGGCTGTTCGAGCTTTGGCCTAAGACTCGAGGTGGTCTGCCTTCGCCAACCTGCAAGTGCCCTTTTGAGGGGTTTTCTGGTGTCCTTTCGACTGGCAACCAGTGCCGTTGTGATTGACTAGGAAAAGGCTTGAAGGGGGTACACTTAGATCAGCCATCAGAGACGTCGTCAGCTGGAAAGTTGAGGAAGAAGGTGGCACGTGGCTGTATGCACCACACACCATGCGCAGCCACGCGCTAAGCACGTGAGGGCGCTTGAGAAGTTGTATTTCAGTATTTTTCTTCCAGTATATTTCTTGAAATGTTTTAGGATTCATTGTGTGGAAAAATGGGGAAAAAAGTTTGAGCAAATAATTATTTTAGAATTATCGAGGTGAAAATTAGGAGAAAAATAGAGAAAATTATGCAAAATTGAGGAAAAATGGATTTTGATGCTCTTTAATTAAATATGGTGTTTAGGGAGTGTCGTGGCTCGAGATTGAGTATAAGCACGAGTGTTTGTGATTTGACGCGCAAATCGAGGTCATGCACGAGGATTGAGGCAATGCGAATACGTTCAGGTGAGTGGTTTAGTTCTAGTTTTATCCTTGTTTGGAAGTGTGTTGGTGTGTGTATTGGGTTCAAGTGAGTGGTTTTACCCTCCCGAGCTTAGGTTGCATGTGATTGAACCAGTTCAAGTGAGTGGTTAAACCCTCCAAAACTCGAGGTGTTATGAATATGTGTTTTACTTATATACTTATGACATCGTATGCATATTGAAGATGTGGTATATTACATCAACTATTTTTACTTGCAAAAGAGTCGGTGCATGGAGTGTGATTTTCATATCATCGGGGTATTGGTTTTCGTGTCGTTGTTATGTCCTTGGGGGACGAGATGCGGTCTTCTTGAGAATGGAACAAAGTTAATCCAGGTGAACGGGTGACACGGTAGGGCTCCCGAGGATTAAGTATGTCGCGGTATGGCCAACCCTAACGATGTATGGAATGGATTTTCACCAGAAGCTTGAGTATGTTAGGGAGATTTCTCAAGTTAGACGTGTTGTATGTCGTTGTTGTCTATATATGCCATGCTCGCGAGTCTTTCATGCATTCAGTAAACTGTTACATGCCATCACTTAGATGTTTTATCATCTAATCTAGGTTATGCCTCTAGAACATTCAACGTTCCAGCCAGGGACTGTTGGGAGGGTAAGGACGTGGCTAGTCGAGGGCCAATGGTGTTTAGAATGATAGTCGTTGTATCATTTTGAGGTGACAATATTTACCTTAGTATATGTATTTTGGTTTATGTATGAACGGTTGTATGATAATGTTGTTATCATTTGGTAGTTTTGTAACACGTATTTCAGTGTGGGAACACCTTGCATGGAACTCATGGTAAGCCATGACATTTTGATGTTATTTAATCCGCTGGGTTATAATATGTCTCGTTTAGTTTTTAAGATTATTGATCTTGTTAGTTAAATGAGCAAGACTAGGGTTCTCAAAATTTTTATCTGCATGTGAAGATTATTCTTGAAGCACCACGCGTGTTGAACTTGAAAAAAAAATATTCTCGGGAATTCCCTTATAGTGATGCGCCTGTGTAAGGTGAGGTATTACATTTGGTATCAGAACCCTAGGTTAAACCCTAGGATGGTTAGGCTAGGATGTTGAACTTAATATGGTTAGAATTGATGAATGAGAACTTAGAACAAGGTTATGGATTCTAAGAGACATTCAGAACATAGTTGAAAATGGGTATGGAGACTCTAGAAAGATGAGATTTGAGGTTTTTAACATGAATCTACTTTCAGTGACAAGAGGGGTTGAAGAAGTTCTGTTCACATCAGTTGGAAATGAGAGAGCTGAAGGACCATCCACGAGGATCAAAGCATGCAACGAAAGTGATTTAAGCAAAACAACTATCCTCGTAGTGATTAGAATCTAGAAGACTTACTTTTCCTACGGATTACC
Organism: Diospyros kaki; assembly: GCA_036245055.1. Lineage (NCBI taxonomy): Eukaryota > Viridiplantae > Streptophyta > Magnoliopsida > Ericales > Ebenaceae > Diospyros > Diospyros kaki. Next base: position 13,214,735 of record BSEG01000009.1, read on the forward strand.
GGACGGAATGGAGCGACAGGAGGAGGAGGGGTGGCAGCTTCTTCGCGCGGTGGAGACGACGGCTGTCCTGCAATCCTTCGGCTCCTTCGCATCAGATCTCTTGATCTTCCAAGGTATGACTCAAACTCGTGGCCTCTCTTTGGTGAAGAAGAGAAAATCGAAAATTAGGTTGAAAATCCAACAAAGAGAGAATATATATATATATAGGGAGAACCCTAGGGTTAAAACCCTAGTGGGCCAAGTCCAATTAATTAATTTTTCAATTGGGTTAGCCCAATTAATTAATTAAAATAATGAACTATTATTTTATTCTAGCCCGCCCTATTAATTATAGACCATTCTGAATAAAATAATTCTCTCAATGTAATTCACCCAACAAGCCAAATGTATTAAATAATACATGAGTTATATCGAGCTACCCCGGGGACCAAAAGACAAATTATTCGTGGCTACTAAAATGACCAAAATATCCCTGCTACCCAGTAGCTATATTTTGTCATTCTAACTGTTCCAACTATCACCATATGGTAACACTGACCCCACGAATAATTTTGTATGTGCGATGTCTTTGACCTACTAGTGTAATGACGAAAATACCCTTCTGTGTAACACCCATCATTTAGAAAGGAACAATGTACTAACACCTCTCTAAATGACTTCTACCATCCTTAGATCACTAGTCCAATAATCCGTGACTAGTCAAATGTACTTGCTTATCACTGGGAGCTACCCAGAAGCACACACTCTTAAGTCACGTTCCCAGGGCCCTGGACTATTTGATTATTTTTGGACAATCACAAGGGGGTGAATCACAGAAACTATCTTATGTTAGTCTGTCTTAGCTAATTAGAAACCATACTCCCAACTCACAAGGTTATTGATCTTTGATAGACCTCACCTATAGTGAATCTAAGAATATAGCTCTAGGTTCACTAGACCACCAACTAACACTCAAGTATTAGAGTACTCGTCCACGTAGTAGCAGTGATAGACTAGCTCCATGATAATCAGTGCTTTGTCATTAGCTTCTATCACAGGTCCACTCTACGCATTCCAAATGCGCTTGTACAATTAGAGTAAACGGACTGTTTACTGACTAAGGCAAGCCATCCTCCATTAGGATCTATTGCACAATGATCTTATCATGATAGAATGCCCAGTTCTATCAAAAGATCAAGAGTAATATTTTTCTTGCTTATTAAGTACCCATGATTCATGCCTAACTGTGAAGAACGACCCATCACATGAATCACTTACTTAATAGCATGGACACTTTTCCAATAATTAAATGCAAATAATATATGTGCCATAAACTGAATAAAAGAAAACATCATTACCATAAATTAAATAAAACGTGTCTTTAGGGCATACATTTCCAACAAGAGCCAGTAACGAGGGTCGTCGAAATGACATAGATATATGATTAACAGAATGTTAATATTTTGTGACTTTGGTACATCTTGAAGCATAGTATAATCTCTTGTGAAAAAATTTTAGTGACTCGTCTTAGTTACCTCCCGATTGGAATATGTTGATAGTGGTGATGTCATGCCCTGATAAGATAAGTAAAACAGTTGAGGTTACTAGGAGAACTCATCAAGGGACGTGGGAGAGTAAGAATGGCTTGCAGCTAATGTAAATCTTAAGGTTTAGTTAGATATCGAAGTGGAGACTTAAGAGGAACAGATTTAGTTAGAACCAATTAGTGGAAATTCCAAATAAAGACTTAGGGGAGAGAAACTGATGGATCTTAAAGATGAAACCCTACTTAGAGATTTGAGGTTTGTTAGTTAAAGTCTTTGAGGTTATTAATTGGAGAATACTAGACCTTGCTAGGAGATAGGACGTTGGGTTGGGAGTTAGCATCCAAAGATGTGGTTCAAATGTAAGGTTGGTTCGGTAACCATAACTGAGGATCCATGAGAATTAGGAACTGTAAATTGGAAATCATTAGTCAAAATCCCTTTTCGCTGAATGTGGGGATATCTAGTGGTTATTAAGAATGAGGGAGTTATGGATGGTTTGTCTGATATGACATAACCTAATGGTAAATCAGTTCTGTGAACGGATGATATGAAATCATCAAGATTCTAGGGTAAGAATGACTCGGTATAGATCGAGGATCCTAAGGAATGACCCGAAGTAAGAAACCCAGGAAGATTCAATAAGTGCTTTTGAGAATAGAATTTGAGGGTTTTAGGAATCCAAAATTGTTAATGGGGATATTGAGATAAAGGATCCATAATTGATGACAAAGAAAATAAGGAAAGATTACCTTAAGGAAACGACTCATAAGAACGAGTCATATGTGTTTGATTTCATATGTTATTCAAGGGTAAAGAGGGTCAAGGTGTAGCTTTAAGTCTTGTGGAAGTTTTGGGAAATGATAGAAGAAAGAGCTGTATCGAGGATATTAACCTAGGATCAGACTAGCAAAATGAATAAGAATTTATTGAGGATCAAATTCTTGTTTTGGGTATTTTAGAAGTTTTTCTTAGTGGTAATTGGTTTGCATAAAATGTTCTGAGTAGCAATGAAAATTTTCTCTTTAAGTGTGCTCCCAATTTATTCCCCTTATCAATGGTCACTACTAGCCAAAGAGGGAGCATCCATAAATTGGCTATAGTTAGGGTTGAGTTGCAATTGAAAGTTACTAGGACATCAAACGTGACATTCACATGTTTGGAGATTGGAATTTTTCCTTTAGATGGAAATTTGAAGGAATCTTTTAGCTTATAGAATGATAAACTAGAGATTTGTGATTTAAGACAAATCCTGGAGATTAGAAAGACTTTGGGATAAGAGAATTTCGAGTTTGACTTTGATGTTTCTAAGGAAAATTTACTCGTATTATATAAACTTAGAAATAAAATGATATTTCAACCTCAGAAGACGATTACATCTAAAGTTTGAAATGACGTTGATTTAGGAAGGTTCAAAAGTTGGAAGAATAAAGTTAACAAAGTGTGTGGTAGCTAAGTCAAGAATTATGCACACAAAGGGTCATAGGAATGACAAGTTTTTATAAACCATATAATTTAGCTCGATGACTGTCAAGGACCAAGGGGTAATCAGAAAAGTCCGGGTTTGAGTTTTAGGTCACCAAGCGAAGAGATAGGACCTGTTAAGCTCGATAAAGCTCGTAAAGATATCTTGAAACATGATTAGATGTTAACAAAGTTGAAGTTGATCCTAATAGATTCAAAAGAGAGAAATAGGATTGATGATCTATAAAGTGAGGTGTCAAGTTGAAAGTTGATTGCGAAATAAAATGTCGAACATATAAATGAGTGCGGAACTTCAAAAATTAGATTTGTGATAGATGGAGCATATGGTTGAGACATAAAGAGGATAATTTCCAAATATGATAATAGTGTTGGATAGACTTCTAATAAATTTTGGAAGAATTAATTATAGCACTTGTAAGGGTAGCAACAAGAACGTGAGGTTCCATGATAAGTTGGAAACTAAAGGAGATTAGATTGTAGAAGAAAATTCGAGGTACTGGGAATGGTTAGGACAAGGGGGCACCACACAATTAAGGGATATTTTTAGAAAAAAAAATTGAGAATCCAAGAGATCAGGGATTTGGACTAGTATTAATAGAACCACTATAGCTCTCGGAGATGGAACGGGGAATTCTAGTGTAACGATAACACCATTGGTGTTTGGCTTGTAACAACGGATTTGAGCTTAGGGACCAAGGCAGAGGACTGGTGGTTGGCTCGCGGTTTGGGGTGTGATACCCATGACTCAGAGCAACACAATGAATTATGGAGACAATCAAATGCCAAGGTTTGGGCGGCAACGTGGATGTTATATACAGATTAGAGTCCAAGTTCCAAGAGATCGGAGCATCGTGGTAGGATCCCTAATCATTATGAAGAGGTTAAAGGCTTGGGAGATGACCTAAGTTGGATAATTGCTATGTGGATTAAGATAGTCAAAAGAGAATCGAAACTCGAAAGAAAGAAATTTAATCTCGAGCGAAGAAATAGTGTTTAACAGACTATTACCAGAAATTTGCAGAAGGATTCTTCTAGGATAGTTGCATTCACAATAGAAACTCGTGAAGTTATGGTTACTAAGTATTGATGAGTGGGCTCAGGAACTTAGGAGTTGTGGTGAAAAAGAAATTGTGTTTATAGGTCGAGGTAGGTCTTACCCAGGAATGGTGTGAAAGTAAAGCAAGATCGCTACGGGGCAAGCAACGTAGTTCAAAATTTTTGAACCTTACCCCGATCCCGGCGATTGGATCAACGTTGAAATCAAAACAATCACAAACATAATAAAGTAAATCTAACCTTTAGATTTTAAGTCGTTTGCGGATTCAAGCCGTCCAAGTGTTCGGCCTCTAACTTGTGATACGCGGCGCGCGTCCGTTAGCAAGGAGAGCGGAATGGGTGTGCTAGCTCCTTCTCCTAACAAGGCTTATGAATGGACGGGAAAATAATCGATTTTCAACTCTTGAAAATCAACAAAATAAAAAGGCTTAATTTGGGCATCCCATACAGGGCTATTTATAAAGAAGCAACCTCCTAGGGTTTCCCAAACCCTAATAGATATGGATTGGGCTAGCTCATTAATCCTAGTCTAATTAAAGTGGCCCAAATCCATTTATAAAATATTTGGTCCAAATCTAATTCAAGTCCAAATATTTAATATTTGTCTTTCTTTAATATTTGACCCAAATCTAATTTAACCCAAATATTTAATTTAATTTAATATTTGGCCCAAATACTTTATCTAGCCCAAGTATTAAATTAAGCCCAAATTATTAAATTAGAAACTTCTTTCTAATTTAATCATTAAGTTAGAAACTACTTTCTAATTTAATCAATTGCTATTTTAGGAAACTTTTTCCTTTATAACGACCCCTCGTCATATCGACGTCATTACGTCTGTTTGTTCTTTTCCCGTGAGAACCTACGACAGCACAACTTCTTGCCGAAGTGTCCCACTTAACCATACGTCCGCTTTCCTGGTTTAAGCCAGGGACCGTGCCTATTGTGTATGACTCATTAGGCTCTCGAATATGTTGGCAATGTGTCGGTACGAACACATAAGTCAAGATTGGCCTCTAGCAAGGCATCATGCCTACCCAATTATTCAAAAGGATTCATAATCCGCAAATAACCTATCACGAGCATGGTTACCGTGTAATTCGATCCTCTCGTCAATGTATCCTATGTGATCTCAAGTTGGCAATGTGTTGTTTGATTATGATCACATAAGTCTTTCTTCGGTCATTCGGATATCTTCACTTAATAGAAAGTGAATCAATAGCTCCTTATTGATCTCTTTCACCATGGCCATGGATTTAAAGTGAATATCCACCGAAGGTGCCTTAGATACATCATCCTCTATCAAGGGATAGATGAGTCCCATCTTGGTTATACACCCATCTCCATAAGTCTCACGATATACCCAACGATCGCCCACGTGCAGCCTTTGTCTAGGCCCATCGAAATGATGTCAAAGCATATCGGTCTTCTTATGAGATGACCATGATATCCTCAGGTCCAAGGATTAGTTACACCCATCTCGTATGAGAATACCATCAACATATAATCAAAATGGATTCTCATGGCGAGTCATGTCCAGTGACATGGTCTCCAACATTGGTCACCTATGTACTTGTCTAGGCATCCCATGCCTATGGGTGTGAGACCCCCATTGCAATCACATAGCAAAAACATAGCACATACAAGTCTTACCGCAATTATCAATGTCCATTCTTGACATTGTTATGTCTTGGGACGTTTAATGATGTCTAGAAACTGTGATACATCATCTCACATCTTTATAGATTAATCACAGTATACATCATATGGATTTCTATGTAGTTTCATTTGGTTATTATAATAATAACAAGAAACTAATAGAATAACTTCTTGTGAATTTAAAAAAATCTTTATTTAAATAATAAACATGATTACAATTGTCAGTGTACAACATGCCCAATTTGATTGGGTCTAGAGCACCTACACAAACAATCTCCCACTTACACTAGAGCCAATCACTCATGTATCTTATACGTGATGATTGAACATGACTTTCATGTTTCTCCTGGGACAGAGCTTTAGTCAAGGGATCTACGACGTTGTCATCCGTCGTTACTTTCTCTATATATGTCACCTCAGCTGATAATCTCCATTATCATATGGTGATGTCGCAATACAAATTTGGTTTGTTGATGAGACCATGGTTCCTTCGCTTACGCGATGGCTCTATTGTTGTCCCAATAACTGTTATTGGATCAACAATGTTGGACACCACTTACGGATCCATACAACTTCCTTAGCTGCTTCGAAGGTTGTTATGTATTTGACTTCAGTTGTTGAATCTGCCACTATCTCTTATTTGAACTCTTCCAACTCATGGCCCTGCCATATAGGCAGAATATGAATTTTGACTATACGTGATTTAAAATTATCATGGTCGAATTGGAAACTAGCATCCATGAACCCCTTCATGGTATGCTCTCATTCTCCATGTGGCAAAAACATCTCTTTAGTGCTTCACAAGTACTTAAGAATTTTTTCACAGCAATCCAGTGCTTCTTACCTGGATCAGCTTGATATCTAGCACATATGCTCAAAGTATATGCGATATCAGGCCTCGTACATAACATGGCATACATGATCAAGCTAATAGCCAAGGGATATGGTGCTCGACTCATCCTATCTCTCTCATCTTGTGTCTTCAAACACAAAGCCTTAGAGAGATGTATTCCATGTGACATGGAAAGATTTCCCTCTTAGAATCTTTCATGCTAAACCTCTTTAGCACCTTGTTAATGTATGTGCTTTGGGAGAGTGCTAGCAACCTCCTGAATCTATCTCTATAGATCCTTATTCCCAGAATATAGGTTGCTTCTCCCAAATCCTTCGTGGAGAATATTTTGAAAGCCATATTTTAACTAATTGCATCATGGGAAGACCATTCCCTATGAGCAATATATTGTCCACATATAGGACTAAAAGGACCACCATGCTCCCACTAACCTTCTTCTAAACACAAGGATCAATTTCCCTTTTGTGAAAAATCAAACCTTTTGATCTTTTCATCAAAACATTGATTCTAACTTCGGGATGCTTGCATTAGTCCATAAATGGACCTTTGCAAGTAGCAAATCTTATTTGCATGTTTATGAGTAACAAAATCATCAGGCTGTGTCATATACACATCCTCGACCAAGTTTCCTTTAAGGAAAGCTGTTTTGTCATCCATCTGCCATATCCCAGAGTCAATGTCAAACATTGCCTCATCATAGGTAGTAGGCTCATCGTTCTTAGCTAGAAGCACATCTCCATGTGCCGAGATGAGAAATCCATATCTCTCTTGCTCGTGATGAACCCCCATCGACCTACGAGGTTCTTATGTAGAAGGTTGGGGAGTTGACACAACATCTTGTGTCTGATCTTTCTTGGGTTCCTGGAGGGGAATATTTTTTTTGTGGTTCGCCTCAAATCTATTCGAGCTTAACATTCCTCCCACTAGCCACAACATCTAAGAATTCCTTCTCAAGGAATACCACATGCTTGGCAACAAAACACCTTTTGTTCATTTGGGTGGTAAAAGTAATATCCATTTGGATATCCCACAAATAGACATCTCGTCGATTTGGGTTTTAACTTATTATTGTCAACACGTTTTACATAAATTTAACAACCCCAAATCTTAAGAAAAGATAAATTTGGCTTCTTTCCTTTCCATATCTAATATGGAGTCTGAGTAACTGATTTACTTGGAACCCTGTTCAAAACAAAGATCGCGGTGAGGAGTACGTATCCCCAAAATGAAATGAGGAGTTCAGTGCGACTCATTATGGACCAGACCATGTCCAACAAAGTCATATTCCTCTTTCAGACACACCATTCATCTCTGGTGTTCCAAGTGGAGTCCATTGTGAGAGAATCCCATTTTGCTTCAGATGATTTAGAAACTCACTGTTCAAGTATTCACCAACTCGATCTGATTGAAGTACTTTGATACTTTTCTCAGTTTGTTTCTCTACTTCAAATCTGAATTCTTTGAACTTTTCAAAAGTCTCAGATTTATGTCTCATAACCAAAACATGATCTATAATTAGTAAAGGTTATGAAGTAGATATATCCACCTCTAACTTGGGTGGACATGGGTCCACACACATCAATGTGCACAAACCCTAGCACTTATGTAGCCTCCCTTTACTTTAAAAAGAGACTTAGTCATCTTGTTAAGTAAACAAGATTCGCAAGCACCATATGATTCATAATCAAATGTGCTAAGATATCCAGCTCTATACAAGTTGGATGTGCGAGTCTCATTTATATGGCCAAGGTGACAATGCCATAAATAAGTGCTATTTAAATCACCTGATTTAAGTCGCTTAATATTTATGTTATTGATAGGAGTATCAACATCAAGGATATACAAACCATTACGTGTTGTTGCTTTACCATAAAACAACTCATTTTTATAAAACAAACAACTATTGTTCTTAAATAAAAATGAATATCCATCATTGTCAAACAAGAATTAGAAATTATATTCCTAGTCATACTAGGATTGTAGTAAGAGTTATGTAATTCCAATACAAGCCTTGTGGGCAATGTCAATAAATAGGTCCCTACAACTAATGGAACAACTTTTGATCCATTTGCCATGTGTAGGTACACTTCTCCTATTATTAATCTCCTCGTACTCCTAAACCCATACACAAAAGTGCAAATATGAGCACTAGATCTAATATCTAATACCCATGTGGACTGATTAGAAGTAGATAGATTAAATCCAATAACATAAATACCTGAAGTGTCTTGAGTAGAACTCTTCTTACTCTACACTTCTTGGTTTATCACAATGGAGATAGATTACATCCTCTTTTTCCTTCGGGTTTTAGTCTTTTGGACACTTCCAGATTGCGCTATGGAAGAACTTTTCTTCCTTTTAGCTTTCTTACTCTTGGGCTTGCCCCTGTGCGCCTTGGGCCCTCCAACTAAGAGAACACTTCCCTTGACCTATAATCAATTTTAGGTTTGGTCTCCCTAAGTATGGACAACCACTCTCCAAGAGTCTTTTCCATAGCCGTTAGGGAGGGAATGTAGCACCAAATCTAGGGTAAGTTTCGGCATCCATACCCAAGTTGAGCTCTAGCAACCTATTGATAAAACGTATCATCTCCATGACATGCTTCTCAATAGATGATCCTTGAGCCTAGCCATGAACTCATAGGCATCATAACTCTTATGATGCGACCTATGTTTTGGGGTTATGGTAGCTAAGACGATATATCAAGCGATGATCATATCACCCCTGTGCATCGTCCAGGCCTAATGTGCTATTATTTCTTTAACTGGTGGCTTTGTAAGAAGATAGCTCTCTATCGCATAAAGAATCTTATCATACGTGAGGACTATCCTCAAGATGATCTCTCAGTCATAGAAATTAGTCTGTTAAAGGTATTATTGCCCTCGAGTATCGATCTTATCGACATATTTCCAAACATTCTGGATTAACAACTGAATAGAGATATTATTATAATCATATTGAATTACGAAATCATAAATTGCAAGAAGTAACATTTTATGATTGCTCCCACTATTTTCTATGAGTTTGCCACCCTCAAGACATAACTCGAGAAATCCTGTTGGAAGATTTCCTAGCAGGCTAGGATCCCATCTCCCCTCGCACAACCTTGAGTGACTCAACAAATTGTGCCAGGATCGATTAGGTAGGTACTTGCTACAAATTACATCTCCATGCAACTCCTAGATTCATTGGGTTAACAACTCCTTGTCAAGCACATCTTATGTGACTCCCAATCTTTGCCTCTATACTTAGTAAGGCCTTGAGTGACTCAACAAACCCCACATTTCTAGTTAAGTCGGACCCATCATTCAGGGAAATCTCATGGCCCATGAAACATATGAATCATAGGTGACACATGACCTTGAGTGACTCAACAAATCAAGTGTCAGCTAGAATCCTAATGCATCATAATGATGGAAGGCAAGTTGGCTTAATATTAATGAGGGATTTATTATTTATTTATTTAGGTCTCATCACATGCAATTAATTAAATTAATAATGCATAATAAACTACTCAAACTGGTGTATGGTATGGATAACTACAGCTAGCCCCCTACCGGTGTATGGTATGGATAACTACAGCTAGCCCCCTTGAGCCATAGAAGGGAAGCTAGCGGGTCAAACCTAGGTGAAGAATCACATCTTGCTTCACAAGCACATTCTTCAAGCCTTCGTTGGTCTTCGAATCTTGTCTTCAATTTGGCTCCATCTCTTTCTCTTCATACAAACTACAACTATCACTACTCTATTCTATTCTACATACATTACATAGAATCAGAAACCTCGAGTTACATTCGGGGGGAGTGAGATGAGAAGAGAATGTACATCAGAGTATAAGAGAGGCATGACACGTAGGCCCTATTTCAAAAACTAAATTTACAAGCATTCATTCTCAACAATAAATAAATGGTCGACTCGATCCATACCATACACCCATGCAATCAATCCAATTGATTCATTCATAATTATGTTAATTAATTGTCGCATCTATTTCAAACTTAATGAAACGCTTTCAATAAATTGAAAATTTGTATAATTTTGGAAAAACAAAATTGTTTTAATTGTGTTGGGCTTGGGCTCCATCCATTAGTCTAACTAATAAGGCTCAACAGGCCTTGAATAACCAATGCTTGTCAAACATACACTAGCAGCCCAATAATTAATAAATAACCCAATTAACGGCTCTAGCCCATTTTTAATCATGGCCCATAGCTATCATACACTTATGGATTGGATAAAAATAATAAAAATAGTCAAACAATTTGGTCGGGCCCAACCTAAGGGAACGAAACGCATTGGGCCACCGAAGGATCGGCCCGGGTGCTTCACGTGAATCCCGAGAAAGGGTCAAACCGAAGCCTGAGGGAGCGGGAGGGGCCGGGAGGTGGCTGGGCAGCATGTCATACATGCTGCCAGCCCAAACAGCCCAAGTGGGGTGGCTGGGGGCGTGTTGTGCGCGCATGGGGCGCGCCTGGGCCGCGACTGCGCGGGCCACTGGGGAAAGGAGGGGCCGCGCGAGCGTGCCGCGTATCACAAGTTAGAGGCCAGACACTTGGATGGCTTGGCCTAATCGCTGGCATAGGCATGTGTTATGGAATTGATTAGAAAATGTGTATCCCGGACTAAGCGAGTGGTGGGACGATTATTTCTCGAATATGGCCTTTGGGAAGGATTTAACTCTGGGTATTGACTCGACTTTTAGTTTCTTGTGCTTATTAATATATACCCCAACAATTGTGAGCAATTGGCTCTGACTTAGTTGTCTTGAATCTTGCCTTTGGTGATATGAAAAGGTTGGAGCAATAGTAGGTATATCTTGGTACTCTTGAAAACATGAGTTAATCTATAAAATGGTACGAAGTTAACCTGACGATATGGTAAGTTATATGTTGGTAGGTAATCGAAAGTGTTTTTCTTCTTGAGAGACATGTTATGATTTGAGAAAGCATATGAATGAGTTGTTATAAAGGAAGACGTGGGTTTTCAGTTCCATTATGGAAATTTTATTTGGGTTGTGAGACAGTAGACTAAGATGTAAGAGCTATGCTAGGTGTTGTCGACGACCCAATGGAAATCAAAAATTATCCTGGAAGGGTTTCCACTTAAGGTAGTAGTGTCAGAATTAAATTGCCTAGTAGTGAACGAGTAAAATATGCTATTAGGATCGGGGATGATGTGGGTCTTGATTGACTGAATAGAGAGATTGTTTCTCACATGAGAAGGACATGAAAAGCATCGCTTAGTTGAGATAGAGCAATTGGCAGTTCTAGGGTGAGGTTCCACAATTAACATATGTGTTTAAGTGCTCGAGTTGGAAGTATGATTATGAAATGTTGGGGTTATGAGGAATAAGGAATTAAAATGAAACGAAGAGTAATGTGTTGAGACAATTTGGGTCATGATTGATGGATAGTGATTGAAAGAAGAATAGTAACATGCCAGGATGTCAGGTTACCATAAGAGAAATTGTGTTCTTGATAGGCCGAAATTGACAATTTGTGTGACCAGATGCAAGAGGCTGAGATGTTATTTCTAAATTTAATGTGCGATCAAGGTAGTCTCAATTGAGGGAAAGAAAATGAAACAATCCTAAAATGGTGTACAGATCATAATATAGAGAAGGTAAGCACTCGATGATGCCTTTGGGTTTAGCCAATACGTTAGAAACATTTATGAATCTTATGAATTGTGTATTTGGATCATGTTTTGATGGAAATATAAGTTATTATAGCTGGTGACCAAAAATCGTTAGTGATATATCTTCAGAATAGACTCATGAAATAAATTTCGGGATAAGAGTAGTCACTGGTAATGAACTACAATGGGATATTCTGGAAAATAAGAAACATGCTTGGTAAGCATGGATCATGCAAGGATGTGAGTAAGAATAAATCGCCAAGAATTAGGGATGATATATTTAGGACATTTCAATTGGGAGTCATTAGTAATAATAGTGAATCAATTATCACGGGCCAAATTTTGAGGACGAAATTTATTGAGGGGAGAATGTAATACCCAGGAATCTCTTGAGGCTATAAATGGTATTTTATGAAGGGTATAATAGGAATTATCAAAAGAATGATGCTATAAGATACATTATCGTAGTCTTAAGTGATCGAAATGACCAGAGGGAGTACCCCAGACCTTAGATAGCAAAGGAAAATGTAATGGTATCAACAAGTAATACGAGTTATGATTTTAGGTGATGAAAGAAGTTGGATCGGGAACAGTTTTTGGTATAGTTATCGACCGGGCTGAGAGAATTGAATCGATGTAGGAAACTTCCAAAGAGTCAACGAAAGGTGCTAAGGATCAATATTTTACATACAGAACAACCCTTGAGTGAATTCGGGGCTGAAACAAAGGGATTTGGGGTTAAAATGATCAGCCGGGCCAAAGTGTAATTTTCTAATTTTTCCTGAGGGAGGTCAAAAGGATACGTTTTTGGGAATTTCGAGGATGAAATGAGGTGTACTAAACTTGTGGGCCATAGTTGTATGGTTGGATAGTGTAGGGGTGCTATGGAAAGGGCAGAAATGAGATTTGAAGAAACATGGGGGGTGAAAGTGCAATTAAACCAAAGTTTGGGTGTGAACGCAAGGGAGGAATTCGGCCGCCACCTTCACCACACGTGGTCATTGTTTCAGGAGATGGGACAACCGAGGGAGGCTCAGGGGAGGCGGTATTCGGCGCTAGGAGACTTGTGGGCCAAGCCTTGGCCTTTAATTGGCCGAGGGGTGGCCGATTTTTGGGTATAAATAAGGGCTGAGGATTTCAAAATTTTGGCATCAAATCAGCCGCATTTGAGAGCGTTTGGAGGCTGTTCGAGCTTTGGCTAGAGACTCAAGGCAATCCGTCTCTGCCTGCTTACAATTACCTTTTAGGGGCATTTTTCGGTGTCCTTTCAGTCGGTAACCAGTGCCGTTGTGATTGACTAGGCAAAGGCTTGAAGGGGGTACCGTTAGATCAGCCATTGGAGACGTTGTCGGCGGCCGAAAAGTTGAGGAAGAAGGTGGCGCGTGGCTGCATGTGCCACACACCAAGCGCAGCCCGTGGGGGCGCGTGAGAAGGTGTATTTCTGGTATTTTTCTTCTAGTGTTTTTCTTGAAATATTTTAGGATTTATTGTGTGAAAAAATTAGGAAAAAAGTTTGAGAAAATAATTATTTTGGAATTATCGAGGTGAAAATTAAAAGAAATTATGAAAAAGTAAGGAAAAGTGGATTTTGATGCTCTTTAATTAAATATGGTGTTTAGGAAGTGTTGTGGCTCGAGATTGAGTATAAGCACAAGTTTTTTTTGATTTAGCACCCAAATTGAGATCGTGCACGAGGATCGAGGCAATTCGAATACGTTTAGGTGAGTAGTTTAGTTCCAGTCTTACCCTTGTTTGGAAGTGTGTTGGTGTGTGTGTAGTGGGTTCATGTGAGCGATTTTACTCTTCCGAGCTTAGGTTGCATGTGATTGAACCAATTCAAGTGAGCAGTTATACCCTCCAGAACTCGAGGTGTTATGCATATGCGTTTTACTTATGTACTTATGGCATCGTATGCATATTGAACATGTGGTATCTTGCATCAACTATTTTTACTTGCAAAAGAGTCAATGCATGGTGTGTGATTTTCATATCATTGGGGTATTGGTTTTCGTGTCGTTGTTATGTCGTTGGGGGACGGGGTGGGGTCTTCTTAAGAATGGGACATGGTTAATCCAGGTGAACAGGTGACACAATAGGGCACCCGAGGTTAAGTATGTAGCGGCAAGGTCAACCCCAATGGTGTGTGGAATGGATTTTCCACAGAAGGTTGAGTTTGTTAGGGAGATTTCTCAAGTTAGACGTGTTGCATATCGTTGTTGTCTGTATATGCCATGCTCGTGTGTCTTTCATGCATTCAATAAATTGTTACATGCCATCACTTAGATGTTTTATCATATAATCTTGGTTATGCCTTGGAACATTCAACATTCTAGCCAAAGACTGCTGCAAGGGCGATGACGTGGCCAGTCGATGGCCAATGGTGTTTAGAATGATAGTTGTTGTATCATTTTGAGGTGATAGTATTTACCTTAGTATATGTATTTTGGTTTATGTATGAACGGTTGTATGATAATGTTGTTAACATTTGGTAGCTTTGTAACACGTATTTCAGTGTGGGAACACCTTGTATGGAACTCGTGGTAGGCCACGACATTTTGATGTTATTTAATCCACTGGGTTATAATATGTCTCGTTTAGTTTTTAAGATTATTGATCTTGTTATTTAAACGAGCAAGACTGGGGTTCTCGGGATTTTTATCAGCATGTGAAGATTGTTCTTGAAGCACCGCACGTGTTGAACTTGAAAAAAAAAAAGATTCCCAGGAATTCCCTTATAGTGACGCCCTCGTGTAAGGCGGGGTGTTACACTACTTATTTATAAAGGTATTAGCTTCTGATAAGGGAAAATGTCCTCGGGTCCATAATTACTCTAATATCCTAGAATACAACCAATAGTAGCTGTGACACGTGTTCACTAAGGAGTCACTCAATTGAGGCCAGAAAGGACACGTGGCAAATACGCCTCAACACACCGGCTAACTTGTGACTCAACGAAGATTCTTCGAATTCCTCGAGATTAACCGTCGCTCTGAGAATCATAGAGATAAGGACTATCCCGAATCTCTCAGAAAGGATTACCATATCCATACCATTAGGATCATGATTCTGCAGGGGATGGGATGGGGATCTCGGTGATTCGAAAAGAGAATCCCTATCTTAACAAATGGATAAAAGTAAAACAACAGGGATGGGTAAAGGACTCCACTATTTTTTCTCTAACTTCTGAACTACATACTTGGAGCTTATGATAACCCAGTGATCTGACTTAAACGTCGGAGTGATCTCGGGGGAGCAAGTCCCTGACTTCATTGCAGGTACCTAGTCCAATACAAAGGAAGGTGATCGGCCACTGTATCATCAACTGGCACGCACCGTGGGGTCTAAGGTATTTTTCTTTCTGTCTCTCTAGTATGTTTTACCTCGATGTTCAGGTTCTCTCTCTGTCCTAAAGGCCATCAGAAGGCATCAATCTTAGGCTATTGGTGGCAACCTAGCCCTAGAGCCAAGTTAAAACAATCCCCCAAGGGGCCAGTAGGGGAGGAAGCATAGTCCGGATAATCTTCCTCCCCCGCCTGATCAAATCACGCTTTGGAGAATCAGGTCCAGTGCCTGACGAAGTTGCTCACCGACTTCCTAAACCACCAGTACTAGTAGGGCCATCATTCTCAAGTAGGGGGAAGGTAGGAGCCCCCGTTGGAGGAAGGATCTTGTCACGCGAGGCGGGCCCTCAAGGGCGGGGATAGGAAGACGGACAGGGGGAGGTCGAAGAATCTTCCAGCATGTCGCATGGCAACAACAGCAGGAAAGGAGGCTGTGTTAGTTAGAGAAGGAGATCGTGGCTTTAAAGCCAAAATAAGGAGAGTCTCAGGGGATGATGGTGAATCAGCCCCTAAGCCTGAAGATTATTTCTGTGGTGCCGCCTGAACGTCTTTGCATTCCAGCTGTTAAGCCTTATACGGGGAATACTGACCCAATGGATCACCTGGATCTTTTCACTTCCCATATGATGTTGCAAGATTTTTTTGACGCAATGTTCTGTAAAGTCTTCCTGGCATGACTGGAGGGGCATGGGCGCGCCTGGTACTCGAATCTGGCCCACCACTCAATAGCAAACTTCGCACAGCTTTGGAGTAGTTTTCTGGTGCACTTTGCGCTTCTTCAGAGGCATCGAAGATCTATTATGGCCCTCGTTAGCCTAAAGTAGAACCAGGGTGAATCCTTGAAGAATTTTGTCTTGCGGTTTAATATGAAAGCCTTGTGCATTGAGAACTTCAACCATAGTGTCGCAACGGTGGAATTCAATAATGCCCTAAGGCCCAGCCCATTCGCTTAATCATTGGCTAAAACTCCCTCGCTTACGTTGACGGATATCCTGGGCATGGCAACGAAGTATAGTAATGCTGAGGAGGTGATGCAGGAGAAAAGGGCCGAATACACTGAGAAGAAGGAGAAATAGAAGCATTCTAAAGAAAATAAGAATGAAGGTAGAAGGGAGGATCGAAATGAGAAGCGCTTCCCTCGATGGGAATCGGGCAGTTTCACTCCCCTAAATGCTCATAGGGTAGAGACCCTTGCCACTATTGAGGGAAAGGACTATTTGAAGATGCCACTGCCTATGCGGGCACCATTCAATAAAAGGAATCGGAATAAGTATTGTCGCTTCCACTGAGATCATGGACATGATATAGAGGAATTCCAAGAGCTCATCAATTGGGGTTTCCTCAAGAGTTTTGTGGCCAAGGAGGCAGATCCTTGAATGGGGCGAGAGTGACGGTTGCGAAGTCCTTACCCTAAGCAGGGCCGAGGTGAAGAGCGAGAATGCATTTGGAATTCACCCCGGAGGGAGAGACTGCTGCAATCAGGAGAAGATCATCCTTAGCCCCTAATGTTCCAAACGCTCACCGCAAGGGAGGTCCTGGGCGTGAAGGGTGAGGAAGATTCAGTGGGTAGCCGAACCGCGGGGGTGAATAGGTTAAGGAGAGGGGATACGATCTCCTTTTAGATAATGACCTCCCCTAGTATCCAAACCAAAACGATCCATTGGTAATAACAGCCGAGCTTGGAAAGTAGGAGCTTCAGCGGATCCTAGTAGATCCAGGTAATTCTTCTGAGATCTTGTACAGGCAAGCCTTCTTGGGCATGAGATACCGAATGGAGATGCTAAGATCGGCTTGTGTCCCCTTGGTTGGATTTGATGGGGAAGTAGTGTATTCAGATACAGTCATTCAGCTTTCGCTAATCTTGGGAAAGGGTTCCTGAACCTCTCAGGTCGTGCTAGATATCTTGGTGGCAGATGTGCCTGCAGCTTATAACATGATTTTAGGGAGACCGGGCCTCAATGCTCTTCAGGCTATTCTTAACACGCATCACATGATGATGAAGTTCCCCACAACCAATGGGGTAGGTGAGGTGCAAGAAGATTTGCATTCTGCTCGGGTATGTTACATGGCCTCCATAGGCATGGCAAGGAGTGGAGAGAGCCCACGAAGACAGATGAAGGAGAAGCCGCCATGGGGGGAAATTTCTGGTCATGAAAGGAACTCAGAAAAAGAAATAGAGGAGAGACCCCCACCATTCGTTAGTTTCCTATTGGAGGGGTCGGGAGATCTGAAGACGATAGAGCCCGTGGATAAGCTTGAGGAGGTACCTTTAAGGGAAGATGGCCCTGATCGTTGTATAAAGATAAGCACCAAGCTAAAAGACCCTCTGAGGGGTCAGATCTTAGCCCTCGTTCAACAGTACGCAGATGCCTTCGCATGGACAACCCAAGACATGCCCGAGGTCGATCTGGAGGTTATGACGCACAGGTTAGGAATACGTCCGGGTTTCCAACTTGTTAAGTAGAAGAAGCAAAGTTTTACCCCAGAAAGAGCCTTGAAGCAGAAGTGGAGAAGCTGATGGGGGCACAATACATTCAGAAGGTTGATTATCCTGAATGGTTAGCAAACGTAGTGTTGGTGCCCAAAAGAGAGGGCAAGTGAAGGCTTTGTATTGACTTCACTGATCTTAACAAGGATTTCCTGAAGGATAGCTACCCTCTTCCTCTGATAGATGCCCTAATTGACGGGATGACTGGCTGTTTATTAATGAGTTTTCTAGACTCTCTTCAGGGGTACCACCAGATTTCGCTACATCTTGAAGATCAGGAAAAGATGGCATTCATCACTAATAAAGCAACCTACTGTTATACAGTAATGCCATTCAAGTTGAAAAACATGGGGGCCACCTACCAGTGTCTGGTGAATAAGCTTTTTCAAAATCAACTGGGCTGAAAGTGGAAGCTTATGTAGATGACATGTTGGTGAAAGGCCTCATTGCCGAGCAACATCCTGTAGACTTGGAAGCATGCTTCCAAACTCTTCGTAAGTTTCATGTAAAACTTAATCTTGTCAAATGTGCTTTTGGATTTTCTATAGGAAAGTTCCTGGATTATATAGTTCATCATCGAGGAATTGAGGTGAACCCGATGAAGGCTAAAGCCATTCTGGACATGCCAGCCTCGAGAAACATTAAGTACAAAGCCTAACAGGGAGAATGATGACTTTAGGGAGATTCCTCTCTCGGTTGGCGGAAAAGGGTCTTCCTTTTTATAAAGTCTTATCGAAGGCAAAGAATTTTATCTGGGACAATGAATGTCAAGAAGCTTTCAACAAGCTGAAGGAACATCTGGCCTTGCCCTTAGTTCTTACCAAGCCTCAGCAAGGAGAACTGATGTATCTTTATTTGGTAATAGCCGAAGAGGACGTGAGTTTGGTGCTGGTCCGAGAAGAAGACAAAAGGTAGAGGCCTGTTTACTATGCCAGTAAGCGATTGACAGAGGCTGAAGTTCGGTATTCTCCCATGGAGAAGTTGGCCTTTGCCTTAGAAATCTCAGCGAGGAAACTTCAGCCTTATTTTCAAGCTCATACCATTATCGTGCTTACTAACCAACCTTTGAGGCGGGTGCTTAACAAACCAGAGTTCTTAGGAAGGATGTTGAAATGGGCGATAGAGCTCACGACTTTTAATATCAAGTACAAGCATCGATAGGCTATCAAGGCCTTGGGATTGACAGATTTTATCATCGAAGGGATTGGATCCCATGAAGCCTCAGAACAAGAATAAAGGCCATGGATGTTAGTCATGGATGGAAGCTCGACCTCGTGTGGTGGTAGAGTAAGGCTGATGATCAGATGCCCTGATGGGAAGACTTGGCTCTATGGCTTGCAGTTTGAGTTTTGAACATCTAATAATGAGGCTGAATATGAGGCCCTGTTGGCAGGTTTGAGACTGGCTGAGCAGTTAGGAGTGCAACGAATTGAAGTGAGTTCGGACTCCAATCTGGTCGTGCAACAAGTGAATGGGGAATACGAGGCTCGGGAAGGCCACATGGCAAAATATTTAACTATGGTCAAGGAGCTGATGACATGCTTCTAATCAATAAAGGTGGAATATGGTTCTTAGGCCCAGAATATAGAAGCGGATCTTTTGTCTCGATTCGCTTCGTCCTCATTCCCGACGAGCTCTCAAGAGATCCGAATTGAGTCTCTACCATAGAAAAGCATTGAGGAGTTAGCTGAACAACTGTGTGTTGATGTCGAGCCTAGTTGGGTGGATCCCTTACTCTTATACTTAAAGGAGGGAAAGTGTCCCAACGGTGACTTAGAACCTCGAGAAATTAAAAGAAAGGCCCGAAGTTTTGTAATAGTTGACGGGGCGCTTTATAAGAGGTCATTCTCGCAGCCCTTACTCAAGTGTATCCGACCTCTTAAAACAGATTACATTCTAAGGGAGATCCATGAAGGTATATGTGGAAGCCACATTGGGGCCGAACCCTTATCCAAAAGACACTTCAGCAAGGGTGTTATTAGCCAACGATGGCGAAGGATTTAGAGCAGTTGGTCAGAACTTGCGATAGATGCTAGCGAACCTCTAACTTGGTTCATGTTCTAGCTGTCACTTTAACTCATTTGCTCGTACCTTGCCTCTTTGCTCAATGGGGCTTTGACATCTTGGGTCCTTTCCCTCTGGTGACTGGCTAGGTTAAGTACATTATTGCCGCCATAGATTCTTTCACAAAGTGGGTTGAAGCAGAACCAATGGCCTCCATTACTGCTCAGCGAGTAAAGCAATTTCTATGGAGGAATGTGGTGTGTTGGTTCGAAATTCCTCACGTCCTAATTTCAAATAATGGCACTCGGTTCACTGACCGATCGGTATAAGAATGGTGCCAGGAGCTGAAGATATGATAACATTTCACTTCAGTGGCTCATTTGCAAGCTAATGGCCAGATTGAGCTTGTTAATCGGACCTTATTGCATGGTCAAAAGGCCCGCATAGAAAAAGCAGATGGGAGTTGGGTGGATGAGTTACAAAGTATTTTATGGTCTTACCAAACCACGGTGAAGGTATCTATAGGCGAGACTCCATTTAGCCTATGTTATGGTTCGGAAGCTTTGATCCCGGTTGAAATAGGTGTGCCAACCCTCAAAGTGGAACTTTTTATCCCAGAGTCTAATTAACAGAATCTAAGAGACAAATTAGATCTCCTTGATGAACTTCATGATCAGGTGAAGATTCGACAGGCAACGCACAATCAGCGTATTGAAAGGTACTATAATCGAAGGGTAACAGCTTAGAATTTCCTTTCTGGAGATTGGGTGTTACGGTGAGTAGACGTTCGAAGTACTCGAGAGGCGAACAAGTTAACACCTAATTGGGAGGGCCCCTTCAGAGTGGTGGAAACCCTTAGTCCTGGCACTTATAAACTCCAGATTGCAAAGGCTGTACCCATTACAAACACTTGAAATGTGCAAAATTTGAGAAAATTTTATTAGTAATGTTCTTTATTGATTATGTCTTTTGAAATACATCTATTTTTCTCTCCCAACAGTTAAAGCACCTCACAGCAAAAGATCCCAGGGGACCACCCCTGACAAAAAATAAGGCTAACCTCAAGGGGTTAAAACCTCGAGTATAGAAAAAGGATCAGATGTGATGCTTGGGGGACCTCAAACTCTCGACCAAAAGAAAAACGATTAGATATGATCCTTGGGGGGCCCCGAACCCCTGATAGGAAAGAACACCAAAGGATCAGATGTGATCCTCGGGAGGCCCCAAGCTTACCTCCGAAAGCAAAAAGAGAGAAAAAAGGGGGAAGAATCAAATCTGATCCTCGAAAGGCTTTTCCCCTAGTAAAGGGCATGGAAAATCCTCCAAGAGTAACAGGGGTTAGATGTAACCCCCACCCCAGTAACGGTCTCCTTCGAAGAGTTACGATCTATTTTAAAGAGTAATTAATTAAGAGGCGAAATGTCCAATCTTTGAGAGTGAAGGCGAAAATTTTGTAAGTTCTTGGGAAAGCAAGCAAACAAAGAAAGAAAAAGACGTTAAATGAAGAGGTAAAATTTTATTGAAATATTAAGTTCAAATACAAAGGCATCTATTCTAAAGAAGATTAATCTGTCGAGACATCGAAGGCGATGGAGTCCACGTCCAGGTTCGAGAAGTGCTCATTCGTAAGTTTCTTTATATGCTTGAATCCACCTTAAAGGACACCTTCTAACTCCGTAGCATAAGCCTTGGAGCTTCGAAAATCCTCGTGACCATTCTGGAAGGCCACACGGGCATCCTTGAGGATTTGATTGGAGCTTGGAGTTAGCTGTTTGAAGGTCTTCTTTGCACCGAGAGTAGGACTCCATTGCTTCTACCTGGCCCTTCTTGGTTTCTTTCAACTCCAAGGTGAGTTTCTTCACGTTCTCTTGAAGTAGGTCATTTGTGCCCTTCATAGTATCCAACTCTTCTTCGAGCTTGGAGTTGGCCTGATGAGCCTCTAGCATACTCTTCTGCGCCAACTCTAGATCTTCGTGAGCTTGAGCCTTAGCCTCGTTGGTAAGCTTTGCTTCCTCTTGTGCCAACTCAACTGACTTGTTGAGGATGTGCACGTTGTGCTCGAGATTTGCAAGCTTGGAAGAGAGGGCCTCAAGCCCTCGGAGCCTCTCAACTTTAGATTCCAAGGAAGCAATCCGGGCCTGGAATTATGATTCTCGCCGAGTGACCGAATCTTGAAAGGTCGAAAGGCTCTGGAAAACAACAACAAAATAAAGGTCAAGGCCTGTTTGTATGAAGAGAACTTGAGGGAAAAGCCAAGTGGTAAAGGTTACCCTTAGAATCTCGGCGCAGTAATTTGGTTCGTCCGTAGCCAACGAAGCACTGGAAATAGCCAAGGTCTTAACGGGGGCCTGGGCTACTTTAGGAATGGAGGTCGCCTCGATCGAAAAAGGAAATGGGGCAATCTTTACCCTTTGTCGCTTCGTCCTTTGGGCCAGAATCTCCTTAGTAGAAAGAACAAAAGCTTCCTTCAATGAAGCTCTCCCTATTAACCCTGAGTGCCCTTCCAAAGATAGGGACGTTAATATCCGCTTAAAAACAGAACGGATAGGAATTGTAATACCCGAGAATGATTTAAGGTCATAAATAATATTTGATGAAGGGCATAAATGGACTTTGTGGAAAATAAGACTATAGGGTACACTAACGCAACTTTGGATGATCGAATTAGTCAGAGGGAGTACCCTTGTAATACCCCACGTTGCAAAGTGTCAAGTAAGTTCAAGGAACTGAAAATCAATTTGAGAATTTAGTTAAGTAATTGTCAAATCGACCAGAGGGAGTACAATGGACCCTAGATTTTTAAGGGAAATAGTAATGTAATGACAAGTAATACAAGTTATGATTTTAGGCATCAAAAGAAGTTGGATCGGGAACGGTTCCCGGTTCAGCTAAAAAGGTAATTGTGATTTAGGCTGAAAATATCGAATTATCGTACGAGACATCCGGGAAGTCAATGGAACCCCGAGGAAGTTCATATTTGGTATATAGAGTAACCCTTCAGTAGTTTTTGGAAGAAACAAAAAGGTTTGTAGCCAAAACGAAGATTTGAGCCTAAGTGCAGTTTTTTTCGAAATTGACAAAGGGAGATCGAAACGATATTTTTTTGGAATTTTAAAGAGAATGTTTTAGGATATTTCAAAGGGTTATAAAGGTCTTTAAAGAGAAGTTCAGTTTTTGAGC
Organism: Diospyros kaki; assembly: GCA_036245055.1. Classification (NCBI taxonomy): domain Eukaryota; kingdom Viridiplantae; phylum Streptophyta; class Magnoliopsida; order Ericales; family Ebenaceae; genus Diospyros; species Diospyros kaki. Next base: position 13,237,961 of record BSEG01000009.1, read on the forward strand.
CAGGGGCAAAATTGTAATTTTTGAGGTTGGGGTAAAAATGTAATTTACCTAAAAATTAGGGGCATTAGCGCAATTAGTCCATTTTTCAGGGACTAAAATGCAATTAAAAATTAGTCCGGGGACCATGTTGAAAAGGGTCTAAGTGCAATTATCCAAAGGTTCGGGGCAAAGTGTAATTCTTGAAATCTTTTTACTAGGGGCATTTGGGAGATTCAAGAAAAAGCTTCATAAATGACTTTAGAGATAAGGATGACGTCTCATGATGACGTTAGAGATAAGATGAAGGCTCATGATGACTTTAAGGATAAGATTTGATTTGATTGGATAAGATAAGATTTGGATAAGATTTAGTTGGATAAGATTTTGTTGGATATGATTTGAATAAGATTTGATTTGGATAACAATGATTATATAAAATCTTAGAAGATTTAGAATGATTGTAGAATATCTTAGAAGATATGCAATGATTATATAATATCTTTGAAGATTTACAATGATTGTAGAAAATCTTAAAAGATTTTGGAATGATTACAAAATATATTAGAAGATTTTGGAATGATTATATAAAAGATATTAGAAAATTTGGAATAATTATAGAAGATTTACAATGATTGCAGAGAATCTTAGAAGATTTTGGAATGATTACAAAAGATATTAAAAGATTTGGAATGATTATAGAAAATCTTAGAAGATTTGGAATGATTGAAAAGATTTTGAAAGATTTGAAATGATTGCAGAATATATATTTCTTGGTGGCTAAGTTTCCTAAACCTATAAATAGGGGTTCATAACCAAAGGTTTCTCATTCGAAATTTTGAGAAGTTTGTGCTAGACAAGAGTGATTCGGGTTTAGTGGATAGAAGGCTTTTTAAGCATACGCGAAGCATCACACGCGCAGAGCACTTGGGCAGCACATGAAGACGTGTAAGGAAGTGGTCTGGTCAAAAGACTTGAGGAGTTTCACAAAAATTGAGGTTGGCCACAAGATTCGAGGTGTTCTGAGTTTCGTTCAAGGTGAGTGTTCTACCTGAAAACTTGGTTTTAAGATGTGAGTGTTCTACCCGAAAACTTGGTTTTAAGATGTGAGTTGTTCGCTACCAAACTTTGGCTTTCTTGTGAGTAGTTCTCCTTTAAAACTTGATTTATTGTGCTTGTTGTATTTGAACATGTGATTTCATGCAAAATGGTTTTGTGCATTGAAATGGTAACCGGTGACGGTTAGTTTTACAAGCGAGGTTCGTCCCTAAACGTTTTGAACTGTGCATTACATTTTATAAATGTTGTTTATATGATGCATTGAATTGTGAAGTGTGGCATTGTCTTGAGTTTTATGTGTACGTATGGAATGTCAGCCTCGGATGTTGTTTGGATAGTGTAGCCATAATTCTCCAAGGGCGTGATGGAATAATAGGGGTATCTGATGCTAGGTGTGCATGTCAGGATAGCCGCCATGATTTTCGTGCCAGACCGTTTGGTCAGGGAAGTTGCACTAGGACGACTAGGTGGTCCATACTGTGTTGTTCATGTGGGATGTCAGCCTAGGATGTTGTCTGGATAGTGTAGCCGTAATTCTCCAAGGGCGTGACGGAATAATAGGGGTATCTGATGCTGGTGGGCATGTCAGGATAGCCGCCTTGATTTCCGTGCCAGGCCGTTTGGCCAGGGAAGTTGCACTAGGATGACTAGGTGGTCCATGTGAAATTTTGGAGTTGGGATTGTATGGTAGTTCCTGGATGCTTAAGGTGGGAACGTATTCTGGTGAGATGCGTTAGCAGCCCCATTTAAGCTAGAATCGCGTCGTGTCGTCGTGTCGTCGAGTCGGTGTGGTGGCATAGCTTTTAGAGAGATTGCTCTTTTCCCGTGGTAGGGTTAAGCGCGTGAGAATTCTCTTGAGCTAGGGCTTACCGGGTATATTGGTTTATTTCATGTCTTGCATTATTCATGAAAAATGTGTTTTGAACTCTCACTTAGATGATTCATCATCTAATTTGGACTTTGTCCCTGGAATATTCAAACGTTCCAGGTGAAGGCAGCAGTGCAAAAGGGAAAGGGATCGTCGAGAAGTGACGGCGATTAGTGGATAGTTTACATTATGTCTTATCAGTTATGCTATTTACTTTTGAAAACGTCATGTAAACGTTGGTGCAACTTTGTATATAAATAAAGTGGTTTCGGTTATGATCTGTTAAGGTTTCGATCTAGCTTCCGCATTTGTGTTGGTGAACTTGTCTTGGTTTATTAATGGTTCATAGTTGATATACTGAGAAGGTGTAACAGGATCTTCGGGGAATGGTTTTTGTGATGGGTTTTTATTTGAAAAAAAATTTATCCTCGGAATCTTACGTTACAATAATGCCCTTTCGGGAAATAGGGTGTTACAACCCTGAACCCTAGATAGCCAAGGAAAATGGTATAGTATCGACAAGTAATACGAGTTATGATTTTAGGCATCAAAAGAAGTTGGATCTGGAACGGTTCTCGGTACAGCTAAAAAAGGCAATTGTACGGGGCATCCGAGAAGTCAATAGAACCCCGAGGAAGTTCATATTTGGCATATAGAGTAACCCTTCAGTAGTTTTTGGAAGAAACAAAAGGGTTTGTAGCTAAAACGAAGATTCGGGCCTAAGTGCAGTTTTTTTGAAATTGACAGAGAGAGATGGAAACGATATTTTTTCGAAATTTTAAAGAGAGTGTTTTAGGATATTTCAGCCAATATCAACGATGAATGTGCTCACTAAGGAGCCACTCCACTGATGTTATCCTACTTAAGCTCAGAGAGGACACGTGACAGATACGGCTCAACACATTGGCTAACTTGTGACTTAACGAAGATTCTCCAGATTCCTCGAGATCAACCGTCGCTCTGAGAATCATGGAGATAGGGACTATCCTGAACCTCTTGGAAACGATTACCATATCCATATTATTAGGATCATGACTTTGTGGGGGACGGGATGGGGATCCAAACGATTAGAAAAGAGAATCCCTATCCTGAAAAAAGGATAAAAGGAAAGTAATAGGGACTAGTAAAGGATTCCACTCTTTTTTCTCTAAGTTCTGAACTACATACTTGGAGCTTATGATAACCCAGTGATCTAACTTGAAAGTCGGAGTGATCCCAGGAGAGCAAGTCCCCGACTTCATTGTAGGTACCTAGTTCGAGACAGGGGAAGATGATCGGCCATCGCATCATCAGTTTCATTAAACAAATCTATCTTTGCTAAATTCAAGGTTAGATTCTAGGAAATTAGGAAGAGTAATATTTATTACTCAAATAGTGTTTAGAATGTGTGTTTGTCGAGGATATCTATAAACATCCATAAGTCACTCAATTATAATTAAAGTTGAGCAGCCTTGTAAACAGTTTTATGATTCAGAATTCATATAATTATTAGTTTATTCATCTTTAGTCTCCATTCTTCACTCATATGGATTCTTAGGTCTTAGAGAATCACGATGAGTCTAGGCTAGATCCTGTAAATAGATCTAGAATAGTTGTTTTAGAACTTAATATCTTTTAGGCATTAATTTTAAGTTAGCCTCAAAACTGCCAAACCTCTCAGGAAATCAAAATATATATATATAGGTAAGTGTGCTTCAGCCCAAAGGAAAATTATAGAAAAATTTGAGTATTTTAAGATCAGAACAAAATTAGACGTTATTGAAATTTGAAGAGAGAAAATAATTGTTTTTGCAGCATAGCTAATCTAGTAAAATTTGGTTTATGGTTATATATGCTAGGTCTTAAGTTGAATAGGAAAAATCCCCAATCGAGTGAAAATAGAATCAATAATCAAATAAAATAGTATGATCGATAGATTGCAAATCTCACTTGAGTAACTTGCCTAAGTCACTCAACTAATCAAAGGTCTCAATCGATTGCAATATTTAAATACTCGAGCATACTACTAATATTCAAAAAGTCACTTGAGTGAACTAAAAAATTAGTCGAGGAAAAGAATCTCATACTCATATAAGGAGCTCAAGCGCTAAGCCTGCCAAGTATAAATAAGACATCTAGTCGATTAAAACCCTACCTCTCATTCCTCTATCTCTTGAACTTCTACGTTCTGACTCTGGTTTCTAAGTAATCTCCTACTTTTAACATATCCATTCTCGTTTGTTTCATGGTCAATATCAACTTGTCCTAGTCTAGCATAATCCCGTTGTTTTTATTAAAACTCTTGTTCGAAACACATTGTATCAAGTTCGAGTTTTTTGAAATGGCTCCAAAAACGAATAGAAATCACTCTTATCTTCTTCCCACCATTCTTCATCATCTAAGAAGTCTATGTCTAGGCAATCATCAGACACATAACCTATTCTAATTAAAAACACTCACACTGCATCTCATTTTCCCTCACAATGCTTTAGAAACAAACGTCATGAAGCTCTGTTTTCAAAAGTTCTATCTAGAAGCTTTATACCAGGTAGAAATATCAATTGGGTTGAACTAGAATCCAAAAAATTTGGTAAAAATTTAAAAAAATGGTTTACTGATATAGGATGGTTCAAACTATCAACCTTAAATCTTCTAGTCTATCCTGATGCTCTAGTAGAATTCTACTCTAGCCTTCCCAAGTCTCTAGTATAAGACAAGCATGAAGAATATAGTTTAGACTTCCTTAGATTTAGATACAATGGGATTGAATAAGAGTTTTCAAGCGATGCACTAATAAATCTTTTAGACCTGAAACCATGTGAAAAAAAAAAAAAAAACATAAAAGACTTAAGAGTTTGATCACAATGAAATATGGTCAGTTATAATTGGAAAAAATGAACAGCTTATTCCCGACAAGCATTCTAGATCCAATGTCTTTAGAGATCCTAAACATTGGGTTCTACATCACTTCATATCCATATCAATTAATCCAAGAAGTACTTCCTTTCACTTTATCTCCTATTTAGATCTTGAACTTATCTAGTGCGCTATCAAAAACATTCAATTCAACCCAACCAGTTTCTTTTTCTCTCAAATGAATAACTCAGTGATTTACAAAAACAAAGGCAAGCTTTCATTCGGGATGCTAGTCACATTCATTCTTCAAAACACTCATGGTACCCTATTTGGCAAGTCTGTTCCCCACTTCCATTATGACTCTCACTCTATTCCAACTTTAAAATGAATGGGAATCTTTTGTGAAAATGAAATATGGAAAATGCCCTTGAAACAAGAACATCGAACTCAATCAGGAAATGCTCCACCCAGGCATAATGAAGGTCCTTCTCAACCTATTCCTCCCTCTCCGGCTCAGGCCTCTTCCTTTCATCCTCTCAATCCTTTAACTCCTAACCCATATCCTGAAGTAACCAATATGTCCTTGCATGACTTCATGATCCAATTATTAAATACCCTTCTCTCTGACCAAGGAGCATTAATAGATAGAGTGGCCAGAGTAGAAAAGAGACTAGGTAAGGTAAAAAGGAGTTTGCATAAACTTCAAAATGTTAAGCCAAAAGCCAAGAAGTCTTCCAGGACAAAAAGAAATAAATACAGGGTAGAGGAAGAACAAGGATCTAAAAAAAAGGGAAAGGAAAAGTTGTAAAAGATAAGGTGGAGCAGAAGAAAAAGAATAGAAATAGGATGAAGAACATATGTAACATCTAGGATTTTTGTTCCTAGCAAACTATATTTTTTGGAAATAGTGTAATTATGATACATTAAATGATAATTTAAATCACATTTATCTAAATACGTTATCAATTTAAACGCTAGTTAGGTTTAAAACTTTACACAACTTTTAACTAGAAATGCTTAAAAACCATCTTATAAAATGGTAAGCCAAACACCCTGGAAGACTCATAGAGACTAGCAAATGACCCTACATAAGCCAGTTGGAAGGAAGGTTGAATAAGAAATGAAGTTTGGAGCAAGTTTAATTTTTGACCAGAATGTGACGCGAATTAGGGGCTAAATTTAGGTGGGTTTTTTTCTCTCTCTCTTTTGCTATGATTTTCTATGGATAATCAGATTAGGAAAGATCCCAATTGATGGATAAAACCTTGCAAGTTCTGGTATCGCCAAGAGATAAGAAAATGGGGAAACGAAAAGGAAAAACACAAGCTACTTTTTTGAGTAGAAATATGGGCACCTAATTGGAGCATTTCTAGGTGAGTTTGGTTGCTTTAGTCTCTATCAATGAGTGTATTTTTATTTTATTTTATTTATCAAAATCAGGTCCCTAGAGGTTAGATTTGTGCTTGCATGTGACTGATTTGCTCGTGAAGAAAATTTATGTTTAACAAGTACTCGACCATGGGTGTGTAGTGTGATTTTATTAAAGTCTAGGGGCCTAACTGCAATTGATTTAATGTCAAAGTTCTGGTATGAGATAACGAAAGATAGTAATGTCTTGATGTGATTGCATGTGGATGTTTTGGGGTTTTGTAAACTTTTGGAATGTTTTAGGGGCTGTTGAATTTTTGATTCTGAAGTTTAATACAAAACATATGCATAAATATGAAAATACGTTGTTAATTAAGTAATAGTAATTATTAATTAATTAACATAATTTTTATTCAAGTAAAACTCAATTTTAATTGAATAATTATGTTTGAGAAAGTCAGTATTAAATATTATTAATCAAATAAGATAGTTTAGAATTTAAAAATTAATTAACTAACAACTAAACTCAATTGAGTAATAGTGTTTAATCAAGTAAGAAAATATCTTAGTTGAGTAATATGTATCTTATTCGGTTAAGTTATCCTTTTAATAGAGTAAGAATATAATACTTAAGAGATTAATCAATAAATCACTTGCATTATTTGAATAAGTGATGGAATAATCTTAATGTAGTAATCATAAAGTGAATCAACTAAATGATGTATTAGTCGAGTAACATATATTTTAATTAATTGAATAATAAATCTTGAGTAGAAAAACAATTATTTGTACTCGAACTTTTAATCAACCAATAAGTTTTTTTTAATCGAGCAACATCTACCTTAGTCGAGTAAAAAATATCTTAATGGAGTAGTAAATTTTGGTTATTTTTAAATTATTATTCTTAATCGAGTAACATCTTATTTAGTTGAGTAACATATATAATAGTTTAATCAAGTAATAATTATTGAACAAAATATTAAGTTTTTGTACTTGAATTATTAATCTACTAAGAGAAACTTTTAATCGAATAATGATATGCTTTAATTGAGTATCAAAATTCAAAATCAATTAATTGAGTAATATTTTAAAATTACAAGTGATTAAAATGGTAATTGACTAAAAGTTGCTTATACAAGCAATATCATTTTTAGCCAGTACGAAATCTCTTTAGAAGTGGGCTGTTTATATTTGATTTGGCCAGATTAGAGCTTCAATTTGTAAACCATTTCTCAGTATTCTGAAGTGGGAATAATGGAGGATCTCTAGCTGAGTTCCAGTGGATTCTTAACCTTGGGTTTCAGCAATTGGGTCCGAAATGCACTCTTGGGTTTTTGACCTAGTTTTAACCTTGCTCTAGAGTCTAGACATGGCCATCTTCACATCAAGATCCGGTTCTTAAATTAGTTTGTGTTGTTAAAACTGAACAAATTATCAGAAATGGAATTCTCATTTCTTTTTCTCCTAAAGATCAGCTTTCCTAGATTGACCCCAACTGCAACAGCCTCTGTGAAGCAGTGAGATTAGTTAGTCATTACAAGTTAGTAGTCACTCGGGCTTTTTCTTGTGATTTGAAGCAATATGAAAACTGTGATACATGCATTCTAGTTTTCGTTTCTGTTCTTCATCCCCCTAATCTCATTAAACCTGAGACCCCTTCTCCCTGTGTCTTCCTGCCAGCTCGTCTTACAGTCCTCTCCTCCAAGAGCTCAACGGCGATACCCATATCCTCTCACTTTCTGAACAAGAAACATCGAAATTTCGAATTTTCACAAGGCAATATATATAGGCTCTGGCGGATTAGCCAAAATTTGGGCTGAAACTAAAATCTGGACAGTTTGACGGAAGGACAGCAAAAACTCGACCTGATGAATCTCAATATCAAATCCAAATCATCCCAGAATGGTTAAGGTCTAATCACAGATGGCGTCAATTAAGTTGAATTATGAAGAGAGTTTAGTAAATTGAACTGTGTTAGAATGTTAAATAAGTAAAAATAGTACACAGTCATGAACACGCAACTTTAAAAAGGATAAAAAGGAAAGAATAAAACAATAATACATTATAACAAAATGATATAATTAATTAATCAATTTTATTAATATTATATTTTGTTTTTAAGGTGAAGAACATCAGACAAAAAAAAAAAAAAAAAGAAAAGAAAAAAACTTTGGAACCATCCAGGTGAACCTCGCAAAGAGGCAATACGTGGACACCAGAACTAGTGAAAAGGATAGAACGTGTCCTCCATGCAAGGTGTCTATGCATTATATTATATATCATATATAAAAGAAAAGAGTTTTCTGGATTGATCCATCTATCTGTGTATATATACTTATACCATTCTATCCGTGGATGGATGCGCACTTAATTGAAGTGAATTAAGAAGAGAGATCGATCGATCCCAATATAGATATAGATGGCACAGGCGACGTTTAGCCGAGAAGGCGAAGTGGTGAAGAGTTTCAAGCTGTTCAGTGGACACACCATCCCAGCCATTGGATTAGGCACCTGGAGGTCTGGTTCCCAGGCCAACACCGCCGTTTTCACTGCTATTGTCGATGTACAGTTCTTATCTCTTCTTAACAAATCTATCTACATCGCCTCGGCGATTCGATATCTATCTATCTATATATATATTAGGTTCTTCATATAACTATGGAGTTGTTATTAGTCATTCTGGACCTCTATGTCATCATTAATGTTTTGGCTTCCGTTTATTAATTTAATCTGTTTATTTGTATTAACCCGTTTACTTTTTATCATCAATTCACTTGGCCTCCACAACTACGTACCAGTATATATATGGTGATAACTACCCACTAATTAATGCTGATGCCAATAAGATTTAAGCATAAATATCTCATTCCAATGCATTTATACCATATGTCCAAATATGAAAGTACTTGAACTACTGCTGAAGATTACAAGCATATCAATATATAGATTGATTTATAATGGTGGTTATGTATACGTATGGCTGTGTATTTGTGCAGGCCGGGTACAGGCACGTGGATACAGCTTGGGAGTATGGAGTCCAAGAAGAGGTCCTTGAATACATATGCTCTCTAATTAATTATTAAACTTCCTAATAATTAATTTGTGGCCATCTTTAAAATTATTTCTGCAAATTTGGTAACTCTTGAAAGATTAATTGCATGCATGATAAGATGAATTGTGTTAAAAGGTTTACTGATCTCTCTTCAGGTGGGGAATGGGATCAAACAGGCCATCCATGCAGGAGTCGATAGGAAGCATCTTTTTATCACATCCAAACTATGGTTAGAATTAATTAGTACTACTTCTAATTAAAACCGCTGTAAGAAGCCTGATATATATATATATATATATAATTAATATATGTTTTGAAAGATTGGTGATGGTGAATGACTAAACGCATGTAGGTGCACTGATTTGTCGCCGGAGCGAGTTCGGCCGGCATTGATCAAAATCCTTAAAGAGCTGCAGCTTGATTACCTCGATCTCTATCTGGTTTAATTTGAAACTTTACCACTTTTGATTTCTTCTTTTTGGGTATTTAATTAATTATTAGTATAGAGATGGATCTGAGATGAAATTAACGTCTTTGAGTGATATGGATGGTTTTGGAATGCATACAGATTCATTGGCCGTTCCGCTTGAAGGATGGGGCCAGCAGGCCACCAAATGCTGGGGAAGTTTCGGAGTTGGACATGGAAGGGGTTTGGAGAGAACTGGAGAAGCTTGTGAAGGATAAGCTCGTCAGAGACATTGGGGTCAGCAATTACACCATAAGGAAGCTCAATAAGCTTCTGAGCTTCGCTCATACGAGGCCTTCTGTGTGTCAAGTACTGAGCTTCACTGAAATATTGAAATGCTCCTTTCATCTAGCTAATTATTTTTGTCGCCTGAACTCTTCAATTCAATTTAACACTTGCCTTCTACATGTATATGGTCCCAGATGGAGATGCATCCAGGATGGAGAAATGACAAAATGCTCGAGTTCTGCAAAAAGAATGGCATCCATGTTACTGTACGTAAGATCATACAAACAGAATCCCTTTTCTCTTGCTTGATGATGGTATTGGGGTCGGAATGGTTTTGGATTGTACGAATACGTACGAGATCTAAAACCAGTGACATACAAGAGTACTTAATACGATCTTAACATGCATGGATGATGAGTTTTCAGGCGTACTCGCCGTTGGGATCCGGGGATCTGATCCATCATCCAACGGTGGAGAGGATAGCAAAGAATCTGAACAAGAGCCCAGGGCAGGTTCTCATAAGATGGGCTATTCAGAGAGAAACCAGTGTGATTCCGAAATCAACCAACCCCGATAGGATCAAAGAGAATGCAAGTGTCTTCAGCTGGGAAATCCCTGCCAAAGACTTTAGGATCCTTTCCAGCCTGCCAGACCAGGTACTTACCTACCTACCTACGTTTCTTATTCATCTTCCTAATATTTTTATTATTTGTCAATTAATGTTGATCAATGAATGATTTGATTTGCAGAAACGAGTGCTGGATTGTCAAGATCTGTTTGTGAACCCGAGTGCCGGCCCGTTTAGGAGCGTGGCGGAGCTGTGGGACAATGAAGATTAATACAGAGAATATATATATATATATATGTATGTGTGTACGTACGTAGTCGCTTAATTACTTGTCAATTAATTTCAGTCTTTTCGTAATTACTCTCGTGACTTTGTTGTGAAACCAAAGTCACGAATTAGTTTGCTATGGCTATATATTGACTATCCGGAACATGCACATTGCACTTGTTTAATATATCAGCCGACTAGCCAAAATTTACACTTTTTATATAAGACTCTACCTTGGATTTTCTTGTTATAATACTTTCTAGGTTTTTGTTTGACAAATTAAAAATGTTATATGAAGCAAATTTGATTTCCTATCATATCTGAAACGACTTATATATTTGATGAAATTAATGATGTTTGATACAAAATAATGACCTCAACTTTTGAGTGTATGAGTCAATTCATACACCCACTCGATCTCCTACCTAAGTATTTTTTCTTAAAATAATTTATGAAATCAGTCAAGATGTTGAGGGCAATTTCTATCATTTTTATACTATAAAAGTCGGCATAAATTTATAATTTCAAAATGAAGAGCATTCAGCAAGTCACATGCGTATGTATATATAAACACAAATAGTATATACGTAGAATCTGCAGAATCAAATAGCAGGACATACATAAGAAGCCAAATAAACATAGTATTTCTGGTTTCAGATATTCCTGTTTTCTATACGAAATTTTTTCCTTTTCAATCTCACTTTGTTTACAAGCTGAGATTCGCACAAAGCTTTTAACACAAATACCAATTTGTCCTACGGATACAATCATATTAGCAGGAAAACCCCTCTTTTCTCTTTTAAGTACGTAATTTTACATGACAGTTTCAGCCAATCATCGTAACCATCCTTCGACTCAGCATTAATTAATATTAACTTCAAAAGAAAGATCGAAATTTGAATCATTGCGGACGTGCCGACACTTCGCAGTTTACGACGGTGTCAAGGCCATCGTGATCTGGCTTGGCGCCCATGGGGCTGGGACGAGGTGGACGCCCTGAGTACTTCTTCATGGGGCTGGGCTCTGAGGTTGGTTTGGTCACTACTGTGGGTTTGCTTTTGAAGAACAAGCATATCACTGCACAATCATCAATCTTCAGATTTGGGTACTTGTGTCTCCACGCTAGTATGGCGTACTCCACCAGTAGTCTCGCCACCGTCGATCTCTTCCTCGCCGATGCAACGATTTCTATCACCTCCTTGTTTGATAGCACGTCCCACACCTGTAACACAACCAAACCGCACGGGTTAGCTGATTTAGGTTGGTCTACCCAATCAGTTGATTGGGTCGGCATCAAAATCATTTTCCCTTATGTGTGGTGGGTTCGCGCTCGGGGAGATTCCAACTCTGATATAACATAAAAGGTGACAATAGCCTCTTACCACGAGGTGGGATCTTCAGGTCAAGTATCCCATTTGGATGTTTATATGCATGGCAATGTATAGATTAGGCTGTGATTTGAGTCTTACCCCATCGGTTGCGATGACCAAAAATTCATCTCTTTCGGTGAGCTTCCTGTAGGAAACTTCAGGGGTAGAGATGAGGCCAAAATCTTTGAGGCAAAAATCGCCGAAAGCCCTTGTCATGGCGAGGCCAGGGCAGTCTTCCTCAGGCATCCATATCCGGAACACCTCTGGCTCTTGCTCCATCGCAAACACCCTCCCTCTCTTACTCTTTATTCTGTCAGCTTCCTCTGAGTGCGTAATCAGTCACAGACACACACACATTAAAAAAATGTAACAAAGTACACAATTACTAAATGGATAAACCCAGTTAATTGCACGACATTAATTCAAGATCAAGACGCCTACTAATTAATTACCTTTGAGACTTGGTTTCATGTCGACTGTGAGTTGGACGGGAACAAGTTCGTCGCTATCATCTCTAGTGCAAAGAACTGCCCGTGAATCGCCCAAATTGGCAATGACCAAATGATCTCCCTGTTCCATACACACACACCAAATTAATTAATAAGTTGTTAATTAAAAACCTCGAACAAATCCTTAATATTGCAAAAATATATACTTACATACACAGGGAGAGAGAGAGAGAGAGAGAGAGGGGGGGGGGGGGAGAGACCTGTTTGAGTACAGATACTGAAGTTGTGCCGCTGCAGTAGGTATCAAAGCTGGCATCAGCACGAAGTTCTTGGTCGGTGTCATGGAAGGACTTGAGCAAGTTGGCCTTCCAGGAAGAAAAGATGGCATTATTATTAACTTGTGGCTGCTGGTTGAAGGAAGAACTCAACGTTGACGGCAACAAGTCTCGTATTTTTCTTGCCACTTTGTGACCCAATGGGCCGTGCCCATCAAACACCGCACAGAAGAACGTATCCTTGTCCCCGTTGAAGTTCTGGCCAAATTAGTTAAACAATATTTATGTGACAAATTGATGAAATGCTTAAATCGGAATTATATGGAGATCAAAGGGATCCAACATTGAAAATGGTTAAAAACAATAACAAGTACCCTGCAATAAAATTCTGCATGCAACCATATATAAGTCAATTAATCCTGCAAATGTGAATAATTGGGTTACCTATCCATGCAACCCTATTTCTTTTTCTCTTTTTCTTTTCTTGGCTACATCTGAAATTGCTTTGCATGCCAAGTAAAACAAATATTTAGGTCTATGGATTAATTAATTTTCATCGATCAATGATAAGTATCCATAGGCGTAGGTACCTCCCAAACGGTCATGGCGTCTTGATTAACCCCTTTCCTTCCTTGTTGGGAGAACATCGAAATATAGCGAGAAGATCCCTTCAAGCGGACATATGCCCCAGAAGAATGAACACTTGGGATGGCGTTATCATCCTCCATTTTAACCTCGATCATGGCCTTGTCATGGTGCTGCCCCTCCACCATGAGCCCTCGATCATACCTCTCATTCACGCTGCAGCATGCCCCCATTTCCACGGAAACCAAAGCCGATCGCCAGAAAATAATAGATTTTCCCGGAAAATGGAGCAGGAGGAAAAGGAGAGGGGAGTTTCTTGGGAATGGGGATCCCACGGGAGGAGTAGATGGCATGCAGGGGCAGGCAAAAGAAGCCAGTTCAAGGCTGTGCTTCCGATTTATGGCAACAAGACGCACGCCCACGCGCACAAAATTTGGGAATCGTTGGACTTTATGCATATTGGCAAATTAAGGACAGCCTTGGCTTACATGGTCCCGGCTGGATAACCAACGGCTGGCTTTATCTCTCTCTCTCCATCGTATCATCTCTCCTCTCACCACCTCAACCCCATTTTAGCTCAACAACCATTATCTTCCTTAAAAAAGTCTTTTGCCAAGGTTTACATTAAATTAATCTTTCTTTGCAGATTAAAAAAAAAAAATATACAATAGACACAGATACTAGTAACGCTAGCTATAATGGAGGCCAAGACATTTTCATTACGTTCTCCTTATCTGGTACCGGGAAGCGATAGGAGATTTAGAAAGAAACACAAATGCTACAAAGGGATGCTTACCACCTAACAAATCCACCTTAGGATACAAAGTATATAACTCACCACTCAATGGAATTCACAAAAAAAGATACAGAGTTTGAGTGATACTCTAATCCAAGCGATAAAATTTGAAATTTGATTCTTCAAAAACCTCATCCCACAAGAAGTCTTAGAGATATTTATAGGACTCTTTTTGGAATAATCCTCCAAGCATAGGCAAGTTTCAAGACCAATATCTTAATTTTCTAAGACGAGCAGCAGTTCCCTAGACAAAACTTAAATAGGAAGATTAACTTTGGAACATTTTACAATGCATGGGAACAACAAACTCATAGGAACTTCGAAGACTTATTCTTGGGTAAACTGAGCAGTTCTTAGTAACTTGGTCGTAACTTTCTCTAGATGACTCCAAACTGCATGAAACTTGTTTCATAACAAACCAGACTAAAGGGATTTTCAACTATATTAGAGCACGAATTCACCACAAAATCTCAGAGTAAACTGACCCTTGAAATTCTTCCAGGAAGATGAACTTATCCTTTGATTATTTCACTACAAGAAAACAGATGAATTTTTGGTTTGAGACGGATTTTAGTCCGTCGGTAAAATGCCCCTCGAAAAATTTGAGACGAATTTTGAGATGGAATTTTTCCGTCTCTAATTAAGACGGATTTCCAGACGGATTTTTCCGTCTCTAATTGAGACAGATTTTTAGGGGGAATTTTTTCGTCTCTATTTGAGACGGATTTTGAGACAGATTTTTCCATCTCTAATTGAGACTGATTTTCAGACAGAATTTTTCGTCTCTAATTGAGACGGATTTTCAGACGGATTTTGAGGTGAAATTTTTCTGTCTCTAATTGAGACTGATTTTCAGATGAATTTTTGAGACGAATTTTTTTCGTCTCAAAATTCAAACGAATTTAGGGACGGGTTTTAGACGAATATTAAGACAGATTTAGAGACGAAAATATTAGTCTCTAAATCTGTCTCAATTTTACTTGTTTTCCATCCTAATTCGTCCCAAAATTGAGACGGATTTTGAGACGGATATTTTCGTCTCTAAATCTGTCTTAATATTTGTCTGAAACCGTCTCTAAATTCGTCTGAATTTTGAGATGAAAAAAATCCGTCTCAAAAATCCGTTTGAAAATCAGTCTCAATTAGAGACGGAAAAATTCAGCCTCAAAATCTGTCTCAATTAGAGACGAAAAAATTCATCTCAAAATCCGTCTCAAATAGAGACAGAAAAATTCTTTCTGAAAATCTGTCTCAATTAAAGATGGAAAAGTCCTCTTGGAAATCCTTCTCAATTAGAGACGAAAAAATTTCGTCTAAAAAACCGTCTCAAATTTTTCGAGGGGCATTTTACCGACGGACCAAAATCCGTCTCAAACCGAAAATCCGTCTCAAAATGCAAGAGTTTTTCATAGCAAGCATCTATAACTCATATAATACACATGGTAAAAAATATTCATGTCTGCACTTGTGGGACATTTATTTCTAAACATTTTTATTCTCGAGACTTTAGGTTAAATACATATACTAAGAAAAACCTTTTCTAAACAATAATAGCAGAGTTAGACATGCATAAATGGATACTATAATTAAAAAAATACAAGGATATAGATAATAAAATATTTAAATAAAAGACATGAGTATTGTTTTATTGTGAATACGGATCAGTTTTTACCAAACTGCCTCCATATCATTCACTTGATTGTAAGCCATAGGTAATTTAAATTTAGACATTACTAAAGCAAACCATCAACCATAGATATACTAAAGAAACACATTACCTTAAACTCGGCATACCACATCTCCCTGACAGCAGGATCTGTCTTCTTCCAACTCGGGTATGGCCCCTCAAACTTACTTTGGATGATTCGGGAAATATCTCGTTTGCACAAATTATTATCAAACCTGTTAAAACACACATTAATTCGTAAAGTAATGTGTTAAAATGAAAATTTCTTTGTTTAAATTAAAATTGATTAGTAAGATAAGGGATACTTACGAAAAACTCAATGGACATATCATTGGACGATTATCAGGGGTGGCAGTGGACGTGGATGAACCCCCGACTTCAGTAGGCGTGGAAGAAGGCCCATCATAGTTGGGGTGGGGTGTCTGTGGGCTAGGGGAATCAAATCTCATATCAGTGGATGGAGATGAATGTCCCTCTACAAAAACATATAATTGTGAAGGATTTAACATGCAAAGTAATGAATAAGTTAAAGATAGGGTGTACCAATGTGGTCCTCCCCATCAGTGTCTCTGAACTGACGACGACACATAGATTGACCATATGATGATCTGTGTGCTATATTCTGCCATACAAGACAAAGAACAGTTAATAAGCATGTGATGAGAATTTTTAAATACTTTCAAAATAAAATATGATTTATCATGTACAAAACTGGTTTATATTTTATTTATGATCTCGTGTTTAAAATTGTGTTTTTGAACTAACAGAAATATTACAATTCAACATCTTATAAGAAAAAAACATCCCACAAAAATATTACAATTCAATATATGCAACATCATCAATTCTCAATGCATCAGATATTTCATAAAATCATAACAAAATTCATTTCATATATCTCAACAAGTCATTATACTATAATTTCATCGAACAAAAAATATCATTTTAGTGATATTATAACAAAAAATATATTAATAAGAGAAAAATAAAACTAGAACATGCAAATGAAGAAGCGACAGTAACATATCCTATGTAGACAATATATCCTCAGATAATGTTTAGTCCTCCAATTTCAATAACTTTATAAATAGTCCCAGTGCGTCACCCCTTCAACCAAAGCATTCCTTTTACATTTAACAAAAAATATTTTTTGATTATTTGACTACATAATTTGTGCGTATGTTTACTGCCACGAGTGGAGTGCTTGGAGCTCCTTCCCCCAGCGCGTGAGGGCGCGTGAAAGGCTCTCTTGGGCCTAAATTTTGCATACATGGTCCTTAAATTTTTCCCTAGCACCCCATATAAATATATCTTAGGTTTGAGTTTTGAAGTTATGTTATTTTTGCAGAAAAGCTTTCCCAAACCCTGTGAACAGTACCTTAGAGCTTCCGAACCAGCAAGGTGAGTGCTTCTTGCATCTTTATGATACATACCGAACATTTTGTCTTCACATGGGTAAGGGTGATTACTTGTATAAGCATGACTTTTCTTTAAACCAAGCATTTTCTCTTTCTTTGTCATGCATCACTTGGTGTGTGTGGCTAGCTGAAGTCAGGATCTCATGTTAGACTGGTGAAAAGTCATGAAGATGTGAGAACATGATTGATCAGTGGGGGTGATTGCAACACCTCGGCGTCACTACCACACAGGTGGTTTCATATCATCTTGCATATCTCATTTACATTCATGCTATCTCTTCTTGTTGCACTCACTTAGATATAACTATCTAACTTGGATGTCTCATACCCCTGGAACATTCAACGTTCCAGGTGGGTTAGTCGTGATAAGTGCCCCGGAATCAAGTCAGAGGAAAGGAAAAGAAGTGGTTCTTGGATAGTTAGCTTCTTTACGTTTTAATTGTAAAGCGTTGTACTGTGACTTTAGTGTGAGTTTTACTTTTTGTAAAAGGGAGCCTAAATAATCCCTAGATTTCCAAGTTGTATTATGGCTTTTTAGGTGGTTTTTATGTTAAAAGCATATAGTGGAAGCCTTAAATATCTAGCTTATAGTTTTTATAAAGCTTTCAGGTTCGATCCTTTGTTTCCGTTGGCAAAGGCTTCCATAAACGCCCTTTGATTACCATGTGGTTGCTAGCGTCATCATGCACCTTTGTATGTGTACCTTGGAAAAAGAAAAGTGGGGCGTTACAAGGGGTATCATGGACGGGGCCAAAATGAGATTGGATGAAATCAGGGGGTGGAAATGTAATAAACTAAAGTCTGGTAGTGTGAACACAAAGGGAAAATGGCCACCGCAAATCCACCTAACGTGGAGGCCGATCTCGGCAATGGGACGGCCGAGGAGGAGCTGGGGGAGGTCGTACACGACCGAGGAAAACTTGGTGGCTAAGCTCTGGCCGGCGATTGGTCAAAAAATGGCCGGATTTTGGCTATAAAAGGGCAAGGGTTTGGCCGAATCTTTACACACAAATTGCTCGCATTTTGGTGAGAATCGAAGGCAAGGGACAGAGGGCTTTTGGTCTCGAGGCATCAAGGATCATATCTGGAGCATTTGGGATCGAGTGGTGTTTGTTTAGTGGCTGTTCGAGCAAGGCTGGAAAAGCCGAGGCAGACTACATACCGCCGCCTACAACTGTCGATTTGGGGCACTTTTCGGTCTCCTTTCGGCCTGAAACTGGTACCATTGGAATCAATTCAGCAAGGGATTCAAGGGGGTGTTGTTGTTTTGGTCATCAGAGCCATCGTCAGCGGTCGAAAATTTGGGGAAGAAGGTAGCGCGTGGCTTGTAACACCCCGTCTCGCCAAGCGTGTCACTATAAGGGTATTCCCGAGATTTCTTTTTTTTTTTTCCTTTGAGCTCAACACGCGCGGCGTATCAAGAACAATCTTCACATGCAGATACAAACCCCGAGAACCCCAGCCTTGCCCGTTTAACTATCAAGATCAAATAATCTTAAACTAAACGAGACACGATACAATGCAGCGGATACATTAATATCAAAACACCGTAGTTCTTACATAGTATTTCCATAGCAAAATACATAATACAGATCAAATGATAACATTGCCAATATACAACTGTTTACTTATGACCTGTAATACATACTAAAGCCTCCAAACGTTACAACGACTAACAAACTAAGCACTATTGGCCCTTAACCGGCCACATCCTTGCCTCGCAGTAGTCCCTGGCTGGAACATCAAACGTTCCAGGGGCATAGCCCAGGTTAGATGATAAAACATCTAAGTGACGGTATGAAACAGTTTATACAATGCATGAGAGACACACGAGCATGGCATACTCAGACAAGCGACAACATGCGAGACACGTCTAACTCGAGAAATTTCCCTGACATACTTAATCCCTCGAATGCCCCATTGTGACACCCGTTCACCTGGTTTAACGTTAATCCCTCGAGTGCACCGTCGTGACACCCATTTATCTGGTTTAATATTTTTCCCTCGAATGCCCCAGTGTGACACCCATTCACCTGGATTAACATTGTCCAAATCTCAAGTAGACCCCAACCCGCCCCATACGGACACGGCGATGACACGAAAATCGACCCCAAATGATATGAAAATTTACACACCATGCACCAACATTTTTAAATAAAACAGTTAATGCAATGTATCACATGTTCAATAGGCAAACGTTGACACGATGATCATAAGTGAAAAGCCTTGTAAACAATCTAAGTTCAGGAAGGTATAACCGCTCACTAGAACCCACCACATGCACTCAAAAACACTTCCAAAACAAGGTAAAGCTAGAATCAAACCACTCACCTCGAACGTATTTGGATTCGCCTCGATCCTTGTGTAACGCCTCGATTTGTGTGCCAAATCCCAAATTCTTGAACTTATATGCAACCTCGAGCCACCACACTTCCTAAACACCATATTTAATTAAGAAAGCATTAAAATCTAGTTTCCTCAATTTTTTCATAATTTTCTCTATTTTCTCCCATTTTTCACCTCGATAATTCCAAAATAATTATTTCTTCAAACATTTTTCTCAATTTTTCCACATGATAATTCCTAAAATAATTAAAGGAAAATACTAGAAAAATAATTACCAAAATAGCCCCATTCACGCACTCTCACGCTCCTAGCGCGTGGGTGCGGGTGGTGTGTGGCCCGTGGCTGCATGCACCACCTTCTTCCTCAAATTTTTGGCCACCGTCGACGGCTCCGATTACAAAACCAAGACCACCCCCTTGAAGCCCTTGATCATTCGATCCCAACCGTACCATTCTCAGGCCGAAAGGCCACCGGAAAGAGGCCCAAACTGTTGGAAATGTATGCCATAAAGACACGTTTTATTTAATTTATGGTAATGATGTTTCTTTTAGTCAGTTTATGGCACATATATTATTTGCATTTAATTGTTGGAAAAGTGTCCATGCTATTAAGTAAGTGATTCATGTGATGGGTCGTTCTTCACAGTTAGGCATGAATCATGGGTACTTAATAAGCAAGAAAAATATTACTCTTGATCTTTTGATAGAACTGGGCATTCTATCATGATAAGATCATTGTGCAATAGATCCTAATGGAGGATGGCTTGCCTTAGCCAGTAAACAGTCCGTTTACTCTAATTGTACAAGCGCATTTGGAATGCGTAGAGTGGACCTGTGATAGAAGCTAATGACAAAGTACTAATTATCATGGAGCTAGTCTATCATTGCTACTACGTGGACGAGTACTTTAATACTTGAGTATTAGTTGGTGGTCTAGTGAACCTAGAGCTATATTCTTAGATTCACTGTAGGTGAGGTCTATCAAAGATCAATAACCTTATGAGTTGGGAGTATGGTTTCTAATTAGCTAAGACAGACTAATACAAGATAGTTTCTGTGATTCACCCCCTTGTGATTGTCCAAGAATAATCAAATAATCCAGGGCCCTGGGAACGTGACTTAAGAGTGTGTGCTTCTGAGTAGCTCCCAGTGATAAGCAAGTACATTCGAGTAGTCACGGATTATTGGACTAGTGATCTAAGGATGGTAGAAATCATTTAGAGAGGTGTTAGTACATTATTCCTTCCTAAATGATGGGTGTTACGCAGAGGGGTATTTTCGTCATTACACTAGTAGGTCAAAGACATTGCACATGCAAAATTATTCGTGGGGTTAGTGTTACCATATGGTGATAGTTGGAACACTTAGAATGACAAAATATAGCTACTGGGTAGTAGGGGTATTTTGGTCATTTTAGTAGCCATGAATAATTTGTCTTTTGGTCCTCAAGGTAGCTCGATATAACTCATGTATTATTTAATACATTTGGCTTGTTGGGTGAATTACATTGAGAGAGAATTATTTTATTCAGAATGGTCCATAATTAATTGGGCTAGAATAAAATAATAGTTTATTGGTTTTAATTAATTAATTGGGCTAACCCAATTAGAAAATTAATTAAATGGACTTGGCCCACTAGGGTTTGGCCCACTAGGGTTTTAACCCTAGGGTTCTCCCTATATATATTCTCTCTTTAGTTGTTTTTTAACCTAATTGTTTTTTACTCTTCTTCACCAAAAGAAAGGCCACGAGTTTGAGTCATACCTTGGAAGATCAAGAGAGCGTTCTAGATCTGATGCGAAGGAGCCGACGGATTGCAGGACAGCCGTCATCTCCACCACGCGAAGAAGCACCCGCGCCTCCTCCTCCTGTCGCTCCATTCCGTCCGGTGATCCGTAGGAAAAGTAAGTTTCCTAGATTCTAATCAATACGAGGAATGTTTTTATTTAAAAACGCTTCCGTTGCATGCTATGTTTCCTCGAGATGATCCTTCACAAATGGGCAGTTGCAGGCGGCCGAAGGCTGTCCGCCACCCTCGCTCGGCCAAGCTCCAAATAGCTTCAAATGTGCTCATTTCGATCCGAAATTCTCAAGAAAGAAAGCCCACCCACCAAAGAGAAAAACCCCTCTATCCAATCCCCTCGATTCACGCCAAAACACGGCCTATTTTAGTGCAAAGTTTCGGTCGAAACCCTTGCCCCTTTTATAGACGATTTTCGGCCATTTCTCCACCAATCAACGGCCAAGCCTTGGCCACCAAGCTTCCTGGCGCCGGATACTACCTGCCCCGAACCACCTTTGGTCGTCCCATCGCCTGAAATGGCCTCCACGTGCGGCGGAAGGCTGCGGCTGACTTTGCCTTGTGCGTTCACACTATGCAATTTTGCTAAATTGCACTTTAGCCCCCTACTTTCTTCTAATGTCATTTCAGCCCTTTTCCTTGTGCCCCTAAACTATCCAAACATACCACTAAGTCCCATAAGTTTAGTACATCTCATTTGACCCTCGAAACTCCTGAAAAATTACCGTTTTGACCTCCCTCGGGCAAATTTAGAAAATTACACTTAGGCCTGGCTCATCGATTTGACCTCAAATCCATTTGTTTCAATCCGAAATCACTTAAGGGTTGTTCTTTACATAGAATTTAGGTCCTTGACATGCTCCATTGACTTTCCAGACTACGTCGATTCAATTTTCTCAGCCCGGTCGACAGTTGCACCGAAAAATGTTCCCGATCCCACTTCTTTCATCACTAAAAATCATAATTCGAATCATTTGTCAATACTGTACAATTTTCTTTGGCTATCTATGGTCCGAGTTACTCCTTCCGACTGATTCGATTGTCTACAACTACGTTTGTGTGTCATATAGCCTTATTCTTTCGATAATTCTAGTTATACCCTTCATTAAATATCATTTATACTCTTAATAATTTCCCAGGTATTACATGGCTGCACATGCCACAGTCTACTCGCGCCCACGCGCTGAGCGCGTGAGGGCGCGTGACAAGGGAAAATTCGGTATTTCCTCTTCTAGTATTTTTCTTGATTTATTTTAGGATTTATCATGCTGGAAAATTTGGAAAGATGTTTGAGGAAATAATTATTTTTGAATTATTGAGGAGAAAATTGGGAGAAAATGGAGGAAATTATGGAAAAATTGAGGAAAATTGATTTTAATGCTTCCTTATTTACATATGGTGTTTAGGGAGTGCCTTGGCTCGAGGTTGAGTGTAAGTTCAAGTGTTTGTGATTTGGCATACAAATCAAGGTCGTGCACGAGGATCGAGAAGATCCAAATACGTCGAGGTGAGTGTTCTACCTGCGTACTTGGTTTTAACTCGTGAGTATTTTACCCAAAACTTGATTTACTGTGAGTGTTCTACCTACGTACTTAGTTTTAACTCGTGAGTAGTTTACCCAAAACTTGATTTACTGTGAGTGCTCTACTTGGAAATTTAGTTTTAAGTTATGAGTTGTTCACTACCTAAACTTGTTTTACTGTGGGTGTTTCTACCCTAAAAGCTTGGTGTTTGTTCTATTTGAACGTGTGGAGATTTCATGCAAAATGGTTTTGTGCATGCAAATGGTTAAACTTGCAATGGTTGGTTTTTATGAGGGAGGTTCGTCCCTAAACGTTTTGTACTTGTACATTGCATTCTATAAAATGTTGTTTATATGATGCATTTGAATTGTGAAATATGGCATTGTCTTGCATTTTGTGTGTACGTATGGAATGTCAGCCTAAGATGTTGTCTGGATAGTGTAGCCATAATTCTCTAAGGGCGTGACAGAATAATAGGGGTATCTAGTGCTGGTGTGCATGTCAGGATAGCTGCCTTGGTTTTCGTGCTAGGCCGTTTGGTCAGGGAAGTTGACTAGGATGACTAGGTGGTCCATATTGTGTTGTTCATGTGGGATGTCAGCCTAGGATGTTGTCTGGATAGTGTAGCCATAATTCTCCAAAGGCGTGACGGAATAATAGGGGTATCTTGTGCTAGTGAGTATGCCGGGATAGCAACCTTGGTTTTCGTACCAGGCCATTTGGCTAGGAAAGTTTCACTAGGATGACTAGGTGGTCCATGTGAAATTTTGGAGTTGGGATTGTGTGGTGGTTCCTGGATGCTTAGAGTGGGAACGTAATCTCCTACGTAAATGTGGTGAGCCGGGTTCCTACGTTAATGTGACCCTCCTGGGCTGGGAGTTGGTAACGATTATTCCCAAGATGTTGGAGAGATGCTTGACTTGCCCCTCTTAAGCTAGAATCGCGTCGTGTCGTCGTGTCATTGAGGTCAAGTATGGTGGCATCGCTTTTAGAGAGATTGCTCTTTTCCCGTGATAGGGTTAAGTGCTAGAGATTCTCTTGGGCTAGGGCTTGCCGGGTGTATTGGTTTATTTCATGTCTGCATTCATTCATGAAAAATGTGTTTTTGAACTCTCACGTAGATGATTCATCATCTAATATGGATTTTGTCCCTGAAATATTCAAACATTCCAGGTGAAGGCAGCGGTACGAAGGGAAAGGGAATTGCCGAGGAGTGACGGCGATTAGTTGATAGCTTATAATATGTCGCTTTCAATTATGTTGTTCATTTTGAGGACATGTTGTAAGTGTTGGTTTGACTTTATATTATGAATAAAGTGGTATCGATTATGTCTATTGAGGTTTCGATCTAGCTTCCACATTTGAGGTGATGTACCTGTCTTAGTTTATTGATGGTTCATAGTTGATATATTGAGAAGGTGTAACGGGATCTTCAGGGAACGGTTTTGTCTTGCGTTTCCGTTGATTGGAAAAAAAATATTCTCAGAATCTTGCGTTACCTAACGCTCCAGAGAAGCGGGGTGTTACATTATCCTTTTGTAGATAGAATTTCTTACGGATAATTGTGCATCCTTTTCCTCGAAGGATTTATATCTGTCGAAGTTTTCAAGTTCACGTATTGTGTGGGACTGTGAGCTAAGGCCAAGGTTGAGATCGTGGGTTGTTATGAGGCCTCTGGTCCCATTTCTAGGGTGTCACTATAATCCATAATTACAACCAAGGCCACTTATAATACCTAAAAATTTTGTGTTATTTTAGTGAATAAGTATTTTGGTGGAAATATGAAATTTCGTGGAAATTGATATCAAAATACCCTAAATAAGTGACCGAATCAACTGCAGCGAGTACCTTAGAGCTTAGATATCTAAGAACAAGGTTATGTGATCGACGAGCGTCTTGAGACAAGATTTATGGCATTGAAAGAAGTCAGGACGAAGATAGTTTTCGATACTACTAAGTTATAGCCTAAGAGACCGAATGATGGTAAGGGACTTTCGAGAAATTAACGGAACCCTGAGAAAGTTCATATTTTGCATAAGGAACAACCCTGAAGTGGTTTTAGGATGAAACAAAAGGATTTGTTGTCAAAACATGATCTTACATATGTTGGGGCCTAAGTGTAAATTATTAATTTTGGCCGAGGGTGGTCAAAATGATGTTTTTTCAGAATATTTGGGGATAACATGAGGAATTTTGAACTTATGGGGCTTAATAGAATTGTTGGATAACTCAGGGGTTCAAGGAAAAGGCTGAAATGCAATTGGGAAAAACTGAAGAGGCCAAAGTATAATTTTCAAAAGTCTGCAAGTGTGAAACTTGCAAAAGTTGGTGACCGCCGTTGGAAGTCAACTTTTTTGGCGATGGGATGGTCGTAAGGTCCCAAGGGTAGGTCCATCATGGTCTAGGGAACTTGGGGACAAAGCAATGGCCAATGATTGACCAAGGGATGGCCGGATTTTGCCTATAAATAGCGAAGGTTTTGGCCAAATATTGAGCATCAAATTTTTCGAGTTTGGGAGTATTTTTGAGAGATTGGTTAAAGGGATTTTGTTCCTCATGTTTTGGAGAGCTTTTCCATAGAGTTTGGGAGGTTTTGATGCTGGTTAAAGGGTGTTTTGAGCTTGGTCAGAAAATCAGGTAAGTCGTTAGAGCTGAGTCTTTAATCGGCCGTTTGGGACATCTCCGATTGCTGTTTCGGGCATCCAAGGGTGCCAATGTGACAGACTTGAGGAGTACTTAACTTTTGTACAAGAAATTCAGTGATCGGAGAAGATTTACAATCACTGGTAAATAGAGGGAGATCAAAGAAAATGATGTGCATGAGGTGTCAACGCGGATCCCACGCGCAGCACATGTGCCTAGCGCGTGAGGCGTGTGAAGCCTGTGGTAAGTTTGGAAGTTTTTTTTAATATTTTTGGAAAATTATTTCATGAGTATTGGTGGTGGAAAATTTGGAAAAATACTTGAGAATGTATTTATTTTGAAATTTTTGAGGAGAAAATAAGATAAAATTATGGAAAAAATAGATATTGATTTTCTTTGAATGAATATGATGTCTACGTATCGTTGAGACTTAAGTTAGGATAATAGTACCATTATTGAGGTCTGACACAAAAATTGAGGTTGCGCACGAGAAATGAGGTGTTTTAAGTTATGTTCAAGGTGAGTGGTTTCTCGAAACTTGATTTAGTTTCATGCAAATGATTTGGATATGTGAGAGTTTCTACTTCAAACTTGGTTTATTGTGGGTGGTTTAACCCTATACTTGATTTGGTTTCATGCAAATGATTTAACCAGTAAATGGTTGTTTTCATGTGGGAGGTTCGTCCCAAAATATTTTATACATGTGCATTGAATTTCGTGCATTAAAATACATACATTGAAATGTTGATTTTATATGATGCATGGTATGTGATAGCGACATTGACATGTTTATGTGTTGTCCATGTGGGATGTGGGATGTCAACTTGGGATGTAACCCTTGAGTGATAGTACTCGGGATGCGTGCCAAGGATTAATGTTATATGACCCACTTGTGATGAGGCTGAGGTGGACACCACCCTATGGTACTCAAGTGACGAGGTTGAGAGTGAACACCACCCTAGATGTTGGCTCAAGTGGCGGGGGTGAGAGTGGACACCACCCCAAGTATGCCTTTGAGAAAAAGCATTATTGCCAAGGTGAACGTTGATTTCGGGTATATTGCTTATGTGATCCTCTTGTGACTAGGGTTGTGTTGAGATTCAGAATGCTTTTGAGTGGGAACGTAATGCCTGACATAATAGTGGGGTGATACTCAGGTTCATGCATTGATGTTGCCTCTTTTGAGTAGGATTGTTTTATGCCATTATGTCAAATGTGGTTGTGTTGCTTTTAGAGAGACTCTCTTTCCCAATGGTATGGGTTAAGCGCAGTATGAGATTCTCTTAGGTTGGGACATGTTGGGATATGCCAGTTTGTTCATGGTCTTGCATTTATTCATAAAAATATTTTAAACTCTCACTTAGATGATTCAACATCTAATTTGGACTATGTCCCTGGAATATTCAAATGTTCTAGATGAAAGCAGTGGTGCCAAGAGAAAAGAGGTTATCAAGATGTAACCATTATTTACATTGGTGATCTATAGCATATATTTTGACTATGTTTGAGGTGTTTAGTTGTTGTTGCTGAGAGATGAGTCTCTATGTATTTTATTTTGAAGATGTCATGTCAAACGATGGTAGAACTTCTATATTATGAATAAAGGCTTTGCCGTTATGTATCATTTGAGGTTTCGATCTTGCTTTCGCATATGTGATGATATTACTTGTCTTAACTTATTGATTATTAAGTTTGATATACTGAGAAGGTAGAACGAGATTGTTGAGAATGATTTATGTTGAATGCATGTTAAAAAAAAATATTCTCGAAATCCCGGTTTAATCCCACACTTGGGAAAATCAAGGCGTTACACCACTGCCCGAATTTGAAGGTCGGCTATGCCCCTACATGTTTGAACGCCCTGGGTGGGATCTAGATTTTGCCACCTTCGCTTGTCGAGAACTCGAGTCCCAAAAGAAAATAGGCAGTGGAGGGCACTCGAAACTCGATCAGGTAACACGCTTGGGATCTTAGACCTGTTACAAAGGCATGATGAGATCATGGGAGCAAAACTTGCATAAAACCAACTATTTTCCAACAAATAGATAAAATCCCAATCTTATGCTTAGAACTCGTTCACCACACACAAATTTCTTACAAATCATAAATATAACTGTATAACTCATGTCCCAATTGAGAAAATAAACAATTATATAAAACCTCATTCCGTTGGCAGCTAGACTACTCGAAACAAGATGCCATCAAGACCCTTTATCAGCATCCATCGACGATGCATCCACCACCACTGCCTTTCCCTTGCTAACTTTTGAACTATTTGTAAGGTTAGCTATAGGGGGGTGAGTCCTAAGACTCAGTAAAGGCAACATGTAAAAATAGCAAATTATAGTTCATAACAAACATAGAAAAATATGAAGTGAATCATGCATGCAAGCCCGTCCACCTCATCCATCACGGATTCTTGGTGACCCCATATGATTTTCCCTGGACCCCAACATGAACTTTGTTTCATCCCCAAAATTCATAGCCTCATGCCTAGGCACTCCTCTATCATCATATGCAAGTCATAACAATACAATTTGCATAAAAATATATATATTAATCCTTATAGAATTAGTTTTTGATGCCTTGATAGCCCAATTTGACAAAAATGTTTCCAAAGCGTTGACATCGCTAATATCATGGCCCAAAATTCCTCTAACAAAAATTAAACATAATAAGACAAAAGAATTATTTAAAGAGATATATCATAACGCCCCATCTCAAACTAAGACATATGGTACAAAATAAATATAATACTTACATGGGTGTTATGGAAATCCCATAAAAATATAACTAGGATCGTAACCTGAAACATATAGGGACTTTCACCAAACATTTAGTTGTATACATTACCATCTTGTTTTGCTTTCTAATATTATTGTTGTTGCCAAAATACAACAATCTATTTATAATCGTGAGAGAATACAATTTATGGGTGGTTGATCACAAGAGTCTCGAGTGTAAAGTCTCAAGACCCTCAAGATCCCCGAGACTCCCAAGACTCTACACTCTTGAGACTCTTGTGATCAACCACCCACAAATTGTATTCTCCCACGATTATAAATAGATTGTTGTATTTTGGTAACAACAATTGGTGTCGTTTATGGGAAGAAGGACAAAAAGTCAATTTAAGATATGGCAAACACCCATGGACACCGACGAACTCTTTCTCAAGGTGTAGAAACACACCCACCTTTAAGGGACTCTCAATAATGGGGAGTGCATACACCCCCTCGGGACTCTCACCCACAGGGAACATCTTCACCTCTTCCAAACTCTCAGCCACAGGGAGGTGCTCAAATCTACAGTTGGGGTACCACCCAGCCCCACCTCCACTTAATTAACATCGGCTCATAGGCACACCCCACTGATTAAGCTAGCACTTCGCAATAGCCACCGTGTATGGTCTTGTGGGATGAATATGAAGCATGAAGATAGCAACATGTTGAAGGTATGCAAGCACTTCGGGACATAGTTGGGATACTCCAAAGCATGGTGCCTGGAGGGACACTGCCCTATACCTTAAGAAGATTTATGCCAGAACCTATGCAACCACATGAGTCTCAGCGTAATTTGGGAGCCGATTCCTATCGGGAAGCCACTTCCGACTCTCATTCTCGGTCTTCTCCTCGCTAGGAGAATAAGTCAAGATCACAACCACCAAGAAAGAATCCCCACACTGCCCCCAAAAGAAATGATAATCTGGGAATGGAGGACAGGGCGAGGAGCCCACAAATGAGGAGGTACCATGAAACTGTGGCTAGTACGGCAATGGGGGGAAGACAAGATAACCAAACGGCAGCAAGTTTATGAGATGATATGAAAATGGTGGTTGAAGAGGTACTTGAACGGAGGAAACTAATCCTGGCCGCAAAGGAACAACAGCGCAAAAAATTTCCCTTTACTGCGGATATATTTGAGAAGCCACTACCCAAGAAATTCAAGATGCCCCAGATCACCCCCTATTCTGGCAAGGATGATCCTTATGATCACATTCAAAACTACGAGTCGTTAATGCTATTGTACGGATGGGATGATGACATAATGTGCTAGGCCTTCTCCCTAACTCTATCGAGGCACGCCAAAACATGGTTTAACAGTTTACCTAAGGCCTTAATCTCTTCATTTGGGTAGCTTAGAAGAAAATTCATTAAGGCATTTGTGATTAATAGTCGGAGGAAAAAAGACTCTACATACCTATTTAGCATTCAGCAGGGGAATAAAGAAACTCTGCGACAGTTTGTGGACAGATTTCAGAATGCCACCCTCGAAGTTCACGATTTGTCGATCCAGGTGGCAGTGTCTGCCATGCTCCAGGGGACGCAACTAACCTCACTTTAGGAGTCGCTCTCTCTGGATCTCCTAGCGTCCCTAGCAAACTTGTTCATCAAAGAAAACAGGTATATCCTCCATACTGAGATCATGAGAAATGTGGGGGGGGGGAAATAAAGATAGGGAGCAAAAGAGAAATGAGCGCGAAAGGGAAGAAGACTCTGTTCGGCGACAACAGAGGGCTAGGAGAGTAGATGCACCTAGACCTCAGTTTAATCACTATACCAGGCTTCTGCAGTCAACTATACTCACAACGATAGAGAGGGCGGGTCTCCTCGAGTTGCCTCGAAGAGTTGATAGACCCATGGGAAAAAAAAATCAAGAAGAATATTGTAGGTACCACAGGATTCATGGGCATTCTACGGATCATTGCAGAGAATTGAAAAATCAAATTAAAATGCTCATTTGGGAAGGGCATCTGAAATGATATGTGTGGAATGAAGAAGAAGAAGGTAGGGAACCCCGATGAAGGGAAGATAGGTTTGAGGGGTAGGTGTAATGCCCCGTATTTTTAACATATTAAGAAGCTAAATACAACTATTACATGCTATATTCATCACTCAGGCATTATGGGAAATCCTTTGTCAGCAGAAGTAAGGATCAAACCTGAAATGCTAAAATAGCTAAGATTTCCATAATGTTACCTTAAATCAAGTCCATAGAAAAAACACACACACACGCATCTTCATAGTAGTTGTCCTGTCTCTTACAAATTCCAAACATACATCTCACACCCTTATAGAGTTATAAAAGCTTCATATATACACCCATACATCTTGTAATTTAAGTATCGTAGTCATTATTTACAATACAACACTTGTACTACAAATTCATATACAATGTCTCAAGAAAGCTTAAACTGAACGTCCACCACCTCCTTACCACTCACTCGAGCTTGCATTTGTAGTATCTGGCACGTCTGTTATACCTGGAACATTGAATGTTCCAAGGGTATGAGAAACTCAAGTTAGATAATTACACTTAAGTGAAGTGGTCCATGAAGAAGAATATATGTGTGCAAATGCAATATGCAGTATGAAACCTCCCCCTATGGTAGCAATGTCAGGGTGTTGCAATCACCCCCGTAGTCATCATGGTAACACATTGGCTTACCGCAAGAGCACGAGATCACCCATGATGTCCCGATAACTAGCCACAGTTACCAAAACGACACGATGTATGACAGAGTAGAAGGAATATGCATAAACCAAGGGAAATATGATATGCAAGCCACCAACTGCACACCAATGAACCCAAAAGTGACCAAGATGAAGTAAAACACATGCATGTCCACAGTTACCCAAATATTTTTTTTATTAGATTAAGGAGATTGAATAACGGGAGAATTCTGGAAAATTGCAGAGCCGAAGGGGGCCGCACGCGCGATACACGCACCGATCTTCTTCTTCTTCCCTACCAGTCGCCAGAATTTCGCTCCAGAAAATTAAAAATGCCATATCTCCCTTTTTTTAACTCTGATTCGACCCTTATCGAACCTATAGTCCCCTCTTTTCCCCCTCTACAGGAATATAACAAAAAACCAGACTTACCTTGGTGTTTTCTTGACTGTTTGGAACAAAATTTTATGGTGGCCCAAAAACTCCAGCGAGGCTGTTTCTCCCTCATTTCTTCATCGATTTCCCTCATTTTGGTAGAAGTTCCCTCTCTCTCTCTCTCTCTCTCCCTCTCTCTCTTTCTCTCTCTCAAGAACAAGATTATCTACAAAAATCTAAGCCAAAAGCTAATTTTTTGTGAGTTTCAAGCTTCCCCCCAAGCCTATTTATAAAAATCCCGAGTTAATCCTGTGTCGCCACGTGTCCTTCCACCTAGCACTATAATCATTACACCACCATTTGTCCTTGCCACCTCATGCCTTGGTTTGAGTGCCTTATCTCTATCTAACCGCCAGTTCGTTTAGTTCATTACTTTAACGGTCTAGCTTTGGAGTTTCAAGAATGACATCTTGGCCCAAACTTTTTTAGATAATTTCAGTTAGACCCCTAGCAACTGGGTCCTCGAACCATCCTAAAATTTCTTTTAGGCCCTTGAAGAAAAGGTTTATTAGGCTAATATGTAACACCCCAAATTTCTTGAGCGTGTTATAACTTAGGATTTCGGGAATATAAAATTTTTCATATCTCAATAACTGTCATACATCACATAATATCCCAAAAACCCTAATTTACACCTTCTCAGCTTAACAAACCCAATAATCGAATAGTTAAGACAGGCGTTAAAATCTCGAATGCGGAAGCTAGATCGAACCTGATATGGTTCATAACCATAAAACTTTATTTATCATAAAATTGTTCAAGACGTCTACAAAATATATTACATGGACATCATCAAGTGATAACTGAACATCTTAACATATCCAAAATTACATAGGTTCACACATAAACAAAATATGCTAATCATGCTACAGATAGCAAATTCTACTTATTCTTCAGCTACTTCCTTCCCTTAGAGCCGCTCGTTGAACCTGGAACGTTTGAATATTCCAGGGACGTAGTCCAATTAGAGGATGAATCTTCTAGTGAGAAACTCCAAAAAAAACAGTTTATATCGATGCATGATCAGGTATAAAATGTATGAGAAGACAACGAGAACTACTCCGAAGTGCCTTGTGAACACGTCAGCCTTCTCCAACGAGAGCTTTCTCAATGGCGCACGCATAGCTCCTCTCGGGAGGTCCCTAACCATGTCACTTCGGCCCAACTTCATAGAACTCATGCAAGCACTACATCCTTTGTTCCTTAGGCTCACGGTCTTCCCCACGAGAGCTTTCTCGATGGCACACACATAGCGCCTCTCGGGGGATATCCGACTTTTGCTCTCGGCCAACAACAAATACGTACAACAGTATGGCTACACGAATTTTATAAATGCAACAGTTAAAAAGCCAACAGCATATATTTTCAGGAAAATTCAGTTTATAGATGCAACATGATTTCACGTAAACGAATAATAAGAGTTTACGTATAAGAACTTCACGAAACTCGTGTCATGCAATAGAAGTCTCTCATAAGAGAAATAAAAATAGGATTTGGAGTATAGGAGTCTCACCTTGTTAGTTTATCTCTTCGAAGGTATAATTTCACAGCAAACAACCTAGGTTTCTGCAGAAAACATGCATTTCGATAAACCTAACCTTAAATATTTTTACATAGGGTTGAGGGGCATTAAAGTAGGGGCATAAATCAAAACTTTCATGGAAAAAGAACCCCTCACGTGCCCCAAGAAGTCTGGCCATGCGCCCTCACACGCAGCTATTATCCGGCGCGTGTATCTCACACGCTGCACAGCAGTCTCGGACTACTTCGCCTCGGGTTGGTATTTCGGCCATAACTTCCTCATTTTAACTTCGATTCGACCCCGTTTGAACCTACGCGACCCTCTCTTCCCCCTATACAAGATTATCAAAAAAAAAAAAATCAGACTTACCTCACTTTTTTTCTGACTGATTTTGGCGAATTCTGGCGAAGGATCGTAACTCCGACGAGGCTCGTTCTTCGCCGCTTTTTTCCTGCCACCTTGCCAAACTTCCTTCTCTCTCTCTAGAGCAAGCTTCTCCTCTTAGAGTGCCTCAACTCTCAAAGTTGTTTGGAATGATTTGAGAACAACCCATGGTGCCTTTTTATAGATTTCTCCAACCAATCACATTATGCCACTTGTCACAATCTTAGCCATAGACTCCAAAGACTCAAAGCCACAATTGAGTGGCTTTTAAAATCCATAGCTAAAATGAATTGAACTTTTGAAATCCAAGCTAAAATCCCAAACTTCTCCCAAATAACATTTTGGCCCTTATTTCAAGTCCTCGACTTTAATATTTTACCACATAGGCTCTTAATTTTATCCTTATTTCGTTTGGATAATTCTCTAATTACAATTGCACCCTCAAACATCAAATTTATCGAGATACTTAAAATCTCAAAATTAATAACTCAGAATTACTCAATATATACGATTTTTTGAAGCCCCTTACCATCATTCGAGTATTTTAGGCTACCACTTAGCTTAACCGAAAAACCGTCTCTAATTTAATTTCTTTCAACGCAATAACTCTCACCTTGAAACGCTCGTTAAAACTATACCTTTGTCCTTAGATATCTAAGCTCTAGGGCACTCCCTGCAACTGATTCGATCGCTTGTTGCCATTTCAAACATATTTTTTGGTATTTTAAACTCACTTAAAATACGCGGCAATTTCACAAAAATATAGGGTGTTATATAATACCCCAAGGGTGTTGGTAAATTACACTTTTAGCCAAGTTTTGATTAGTAGGATTTTGCCCCTGGCTTAGAAACTGAACTTTTGTCTCAAGGTTTCCACAATCCCTTGAAATGTTATATTTCCTCAAGTATCTGAATCTAAAAATATTGGGTATTACAGCAAGAAAGGCAAAACTAAAGACAACAAGAGAGGGGAAAGGATCACAGACAAGACCCCCCTCTAGATAATGAATCAATCCACCGAGCCATCCACGTTATTTCGGGCGGTGAAACTCTAGCTGGAGACTTTTCTGTACAGTATAGCTTCACTAGGGAAGCCGTCCTAGTAGCAGGGTCTATTCAGTTACCAATCATTGCGCTCGGACCCCCAAAGTGTGAGTCCACAGGCGAACTTTATGGTGGTTAGAGCACCTTTCGCAGCATACAACATGATCTTGGGCTAACCCTTGTGCAATGATATGACGGTTGCTACTTATTGATGAAGTTCCCTATGCTCGAAGGAGTGGGACAGGTTCGAGGGAATCAAGAGAAGGCACGCACTTGTTATGTGTCATCTACAAAAGGAAAAAGAACCGATGAGACTTTATCTATCGTCGAACGGGCCATACACAAGTCTTTGGCATGAGCGGTCGCCCACAAGCCCCAGCCAGTCAAAAATTTAGAAGTAATTCACTTGAGTGAGACTGATCCCAAAAAGTTGACATATGTCGGCTCACAGCTTCCAGAACTGATAAAGCAGGAGATTGTAAAATGTCTTCGAGAAAACTTGGATATCTTTGCTTGGGCACTAGATGACATGCTTGAGATCAGCCTAGACATGATGTGTCACCATCTGAATGCAGATCTCCAGTTTAAGCCTGTGCGACAGAAGAAGCGAAATATTACCCCAAATAGGTTGCCAATGCTAGAAGAGGAAATCGATAAATTTCTAAAGGCGGGATTCATTTGGGAAGTGTTGTATCCTAAATAGTTGGCAAACGTTGTTATGGTTAAAAAGCCCAATGAAAAGTGGCACGTGTGTGTGGATTTCTCTAACCTCAACAAGGCGTGTCCCAAAGATTCTTACCCACTGCCTCGGATTGATCGGCTAGTGGACGAAACATCAGGGTATCAACTATTGAGCTTCTTAGACGCATTCTCAGGATATCATCAGATAATGATGTCTCCACCAGATCAAGAGAAAACGTTATTTATTACAGAGAATAGGACATATTGTTACAAGGTCATGCCTTTTAAGCTCAAGAATGTCGAGGCACTTATCAGCGCATGGTGAATAAAGTCTTTAAGGAGACTTTTAAGCTCAAGAATGTCGAGACACTTATCAACGTATGGTGAATAAAGTCTTTAAGGAGTTGCTAGGTAACACGATGGAAGCGTATGTTGATGACATGATTGTGAAAAGTCAAGAGAAAGAATCACATGTGAAAAAGCTAACACAGGTGCTTGAAGTTTTCAGGCGATACAAAATGCAATTAAACCCAACAAAGTGTGCCTTTGGGGTACAATCTGGTAAATTCTTGGGGTTATGATCACACAAAGGGGGATCAAAGCAATCCCTGAAAAAATTCAAGCGATATTGGATATGGAGTCCTCAACATTAGTTAAGGACGTACAGTGGCTAACCGGCTAGGTGGCAGCTTTTAGTCGGTTCCCCTCTAAGTCAGCTGAGAGGGAACTCCTATTTTTTTAGACACTGAGGGCCGAGAAAACATTTGAATGGACTGAGCAATGTCAAAAGTCGTTTGAGGCACTAAAGGAGTATTTGAAAGAGGTTCCCCTGTTGACATGTCAAAAAACTGGGGAGACATTATATTTGTACTTGGGCGTAAGCGACAAAGCAATAAGTGTTGTATTGATTAGAAAAAAGGGACAGGCGGACCGGACAATATACTATGTCAGCAAAGTTTTATAAGGACTAGAGACACGTTACCCCTTCACTAAAAAGGTGGCGTTAGCCCTACTGAATGCCTCTAGAAAGTTGAGGCCATACTTTTAGGCTCATTCTATCATTGTATTGACAAATCAACCACTGCGAAGCATCTTGCTGAAGCCCAAATGTTCTGGTTGCCTCACCAAATGGTCTATTTAACTGAGCGATTATGATATACAGTATCAACCATGGCAAGCCAAAAAGGGACAAGCATTGACAGACTTTATTGTAGAGTGTACACCTTCTAGTGAGATAGAAGAAGATAAGCGGGAAGAATGACTACTGTTTCTGGACGGGGCATCTAGTTCACAGGGAAGTGGGGCTGGAAGAGTACTAATGCCGCCCAAGGGGGAAACACTAGAATACTCTCTACGGTTTTCTTTCCCAATCTCCAACAACGTGGCCGAATATGAGGCATTGATCACCAGGATGAAATTGGGGCAGAAGTTGGAGATAACACAGTTAATGGCCCACAGTGATTCCCAATTGATTGTTCAACAGTTTCATGGGCAATACGAGACCAGAAACCGGTAATGGCATGATACTTGCAGAAGGTGAAGAACATGGCATACATGTTTCAAAATTTTCAGTTGGTGCAAATTAACATATCACACAATGGACATGCTGACGCTTTGTCTAAGCTAGTGTTGACTAAAGAGACTACTGGTCGAGTAGTATTTGTTGAGGTGCTCCAACAACCTAGCATGAAGAAAATGAAGTAACATGTGTCGATACAGGAAGTGATTGGCGAACGCCCTTCTATCAATATTTGACTAGTGGCGAACTACCCAATGATCCACTAGAAGAAAGAAGACTAAAAATACGAGCTGCAAGGTTTACCATTAATGATGGGGTATTGTATAAGCGGGCCTTCACTATGCCACTTCTCAAATGTTTAGGCCCTCAGGAAGCCGAATACACTATGGCAAAAATTCATAGTGGGGTTTGTGGTGAGCATCTAGGAGCAAGAGCCCTAGCAGCTAAGGTTTTACATGCAGGTTTCTTTTGGCCCACGTTACGGTCGGATGCATTAAAGAAAGTTAAATCGTGTGATAAGTGTCAGCGGCACGCTTTAATCCAGTCTGCACCGATATCCCAGTTACAGCCTGTATTCCAACCCATACCATTTGCTCAGTGGGGTTTAGACATTTTGGGTCCATTCCCACAAGCATCGGGACAAAGGAAATTCTTACTCATAGCCACTGATTATTTCACCAAGTGGATTGAGGCCGAGGTATTGGCCACCATTACAGCCAGAAAATGGAAGCAATGATATGGAAAGATATCGTGTGTCAGTTTGGAGTTCTAAGAATTATCGTCACGGACCATGGGAAACAGTTTGATTGTGACTCATTCAGGAATTTTTGTGACAACTTAGGGATTCAACTACGATTCGCTTCAGTGGTATATCCTCAGGCTAATGGGCAGGTGGAGGTCAACAACTGTACTATATTACATAGCCTAAAAACTTGTCTTGAAGGAGCCAAGGGAACATGGGCTAATGAATTATCATCCATTTTGTGGTCTTACAAAACAACCAGTCGGATCGCTATCGGTGAAACTCTCTTCAATCTGGTTTATGGAACGAAAGCCCTGATTCCCATTGAAATTTCAGCTAAATCTCCTAGGCTAATGGCATACGAGGAAGGTAATGGCACTAGGAATTTCGAGTCGTTGAGTGAAAACTTAGATCTGATTGAGGAACAACGGGACCACGCTGCCATGAGGATGGCTATAACGACCCACTCCCACCTACGGGTATCACCGGTGAATAATCGACCGGATTACTCACACACCAAGCTAATAACTGAAGAGTTGGACTATGTTTCAACAAGAAATGCCCTAGGTGGACACTAGGCTTCGCCCTTCCCTTCGCTCCACTCGAGAAATAGGTCCTCCAAACAAACAAGGAAACATAGTGGAACAGGACCCGAAACCTGAGTACTGGGGATTTATGGGAACATACCTTTTCGATCCTTACTTGATCTGGAACTCAGCTCCACCAACTAAAGCCATATACCTCAATCAATCTCACAATCACCCATCACACTATGATGATCACAACAACTAGATACATCTAGCGCTCAACAATATTTACATTCAATCACGTGAATACATAGATGATAAATGCATAACATATAACTCGGGCAACTCCATTAGTCGCCATATCAGCCTCCCGACACCATCCTTACTTGCATCTGGACTTGCAACATCTACAACATGAGGTAAAGCCTCATGAGTCATAAAGACTCAGTAAGGGTGCAAATGCATAAGTAAATGAAGCATGAGAGAGCATGTAATCCAAAAAAATGCAATGCAAATGGGTAGTCTTCCATGCCCTCATAACCTCCATAGGTTAAGGCATCAACCAACCCTTCCCACACACTAGTCCTCCATATGGCCATAGGCACACTAGAACTCATATCATGCAAGTGTTAACCATTACATGCAACTCATAAGAAAAACATTTACGAATGCATGCAAGACCACCAACCTTGGTGTCATCATTTACCTGGCTCGAAGCCTCATTTGCCAAAAGCGAGAACGCCAGCCTGCTTCGAACTCTTCTAGGACCACCACCTCCTCGATAGAACCTAAACTCCACACAAAGCCCAACAACAACTGAAATTAAACCAGGGCCTATGTTTTTGCCATTCACTGCACACACAAAAAAAAAAAAAAAAAATGCTCCCATAAACCACTTTCAAACAATCCCAACCACGGGCATAATCCAACCATCCCTTCACATTACATTATCTCACATAATGTACATAACTAGAAAATAATTAGTTACATTACCTCATCAAATCTAGAGGAGAAAACAGGCCAAACGCTCACACTGGCGTTAACTCATGGGATGCCACCTTGTGTTCAAAACCCCATTTCCAAGCCTCTGGCATGCTTCCTGAGCCCTAAAATAATTTTTAGAATTTTCTCCCATTTTCTGGCATTTTCCCACT
This sequence comes from Diospyros kaki, assembly GCA_036245055.1. Taxonomy (NCBI): domain Eukaryota; kingdom Viridiplantae; phylum Streptophyta; class Magnoliopsida; order Ericales; family Ebenaceae; genus Diospyros; species Diospyros kaki. Next base: position 13,276,998 of record BSEG01000009.1, read on the forward strand.
TTTTTCTCCCTTTTTTCCTATTTTCCAGATTTCTTTTATTTTTATTTTCTTTTTCTTTTCTATTTTTTTTTCTCTTCTTCTCCTTCATCCTTCTTCCCCTCGCGCATTTTGCTCCTACGCATGGCTGCCCACAGGCAGGCCTTTGCCGACCCTTGCTGCTACCTGCGCCACCGTCGACCACTACTGACTACCCCGCAACCGCCACCAACAGCCACCACCATGGCAAGCCACGCCAGCTCAGCCTCCCACGCACAACCAGCCAGCTGCAACCACTGCAACAAGCCAACACCGGCCATCCCTATCACTGCAGGTTGCCTTGGCCTCCATTGGCCGCCTTGAGCACCACTGCGCGCCACCGCACACTAGCTCCATTGGCCTCCATCGCTGCCATCGACTGCTACTCCTAGCCTCTGCAAACGCCATGGGCGCTGCCTCGGCCTACTGCCGCTGCTGTTGGTTGCTGGTCCAGCGCCTCCGGTCGACCATCGATCGACCTTCTCTTCTCTTATGCAAACTTTCTTCTCTGATCTCTACTCTCGGTCAAGCTCTTTGTCTCTCGATCTCTCTTCTCCCTTTCTCTCTGCTTCGGCCAAGCTCTACAATAAGAGAACACATTTTGAATCCCAATGCTACTGCTCAAAACTTGGCCCCCAAGTTCTCTCATATATATATATATGTGCATATTACACATTTACCCCACTTCAATCACATTAGTTCCACTTGAAAATTTTTATAATTACACTTGGACCCTCCAAGGCTTAAATTAAATACCATCAAGCCACACAATAACTTGATTCCTCCAAAATTAATAACCGACATTTACTCGATAAAGGCCGATTTTGTCCCTGCGCTTGCACGAAACCTTTATTTCACCCAAAAATGCTTCAAGGTTGCCTCACTAACAAAACCGAACCACCCCTAGGGTCCCTTTTGCTTCCCGGAGGTCCCCTATGACCATTCGGTACCGTCAACAATTTGGGCTTATATAGAATTTATTCCAAAAATTTTTCCCGGTCTGATCGCTTGCAGCATCATTAGCCTCACCTTGAGAAATTCACCAATCACATGCCCTCTTCCCAAGACATCCAAGTCCCGGGGCATCTCCTGCTGTCAATTCGATAATTTTATTAATTAATTTCTCGAAACCAACTTCTTGGGCTTTCCGGACCACCCAAGGTCCTTCAAAATCACTAGAAATTATATATTTCCCATCACCATGTAATATCGGGTATTACATCTAACCCACGATATTTCCCTATTCCTATATCAAGAATATTCTAACATACCATTCAAACCATCGCAGGCCTCAACGCCTCAACCCAATCCCTAGGGCCCTCGGACCACATGTCCTACTTTCGAGGTCATCAAATCAACCTCACATTGAAATCTCGAAATCACAATCCAACTGTTCCCGACCCCAACTCAGCAGCTAGGACATTTCGAGATACATCCAAATTATACCAGATATCCTCGACTCAACACTCCAGCATTCGCTCACATCAAACCCTTAACCAACCATAAATAACATCACCAACACGCTAGCTTCCCTCCTCACATTGCTAGCTATGCTCTAATACCAACTGTAATGACCTGCTCCCACCTACGGGTATCACCGGTGAATAATCGACCGGATTACTCACACACCAAGTCAATAACTGAAGGGTTAGACTATGTTTAAACAAGAAATGCCCTGGTGGGCACTAGGCTTCACCCTTCCCTTCGCTCCACTCGAGGAATCGATCCCCCAAACAAACAAGGAAAGACATCGGAATGGGACCTGAAACCCGAGTAAGCTTCACCTTTCTTTAGCTCGCCTCACAACAAGCCAAAGGTGACCCAGGAAAATAACTAGCGCATCAAACATCCACTGAGTACTGAGGATTTATGGGAACATACCTTTTCGATCCTTACCTGATCCCAAACTCGGCTCCACCAACTAAAGCCATATACCTCAATTAATCTCACAATCACCCATCACACTATGATGATCACAACAACTAGATACATCTAGCGCTCAACAACATTTACATTCAATCACAAGAATACATAGATGATAAATGCATAACATACAACTCGGGCAACTCCACTACCCGCCACATTAGCCTCCTGACACCATCCCTCCTTGCATCTAGACTTGCAACATCTACAACATGAGGTAAAACCTCATAAGTCATAAAGACTCAGTAAGGGTGCAAATGCATAAGTAAATGAAGCATGAGAGAGCATGTAATGCAAAAATGCAATGCAAATGGGTAGTCTTCCATGCCCTCATAACCTCCATAGGTTAAGGCATCAACCAACCCTTCCCACACACTAGTCCTCCATATGGCCATAGGTACACTAGAACTCATATCATGCAAGTGTTAACCATTACATGCAACTCATAAGAAAAATTGTAACATCCCATATTTTTGTAAATCCCATAATTTTGGAGATAAATAATAGTTATTGATTTCGGTCATTATGGAATATTTGAGGAAATGGGCAATTAATTATTTTATTAGGGAATATTTTGGAAATTGAAGAGAATATCTCTTTTTCATTTTTTTTATGCAATTGGCTTTGGAAATTGAAGGAATATGAATAATGATCCTTGGAAATTGAACCCTTGGAAATTGAAAGAATATGAATGATGACTCTTGGAAATTGAACCCTTTAAAATTGAAGGAATATGAATGATGACCCTTAGAAATTGAACCCTTGGAAATTGAAGGAATAAGCATGATGATGTTTCTCCAAGCTTTGCAGAGAATAAATTGGGTGAAGTGTAATGAATTGAGTGCAAAATTGAGTATAAATAGAGAACATGGATGTAAAAGAATTGAAGGAGGAAGTGAAGGAAAAGCAGAGGAATTGGCTGTGAGTTTGAGGAGGAATTTTGGCATTAAGTGAGAGTGCAATAAAGACGAAAATCAGTCATTTAAAGGTAAGTTCTCTTCCTAGTTTTTGCAAGTTCTTCTTCCTCTTTGTTTCATTTTAGAGGCAAGATCTCAGTTTTCTTATTAAATTGTAAGTTCTTCTCCTATTTTACAAGTTTAGTTCCTCTTTTATCAAGTTATGTTTTAAATTACAAATTCTATTCTCTATCTCTTGTTATTGCAAGATCTTACCTCTTAATTTTCTAAATTGTAAGTCATTTTCTTATTTTACAAGTTATTTTCCCTTTTACTAGTAATTATTTCATGGTTCTCATTTATACCTATTGAGTCTCAAATAGGGTTTTGTATCACCCTATCTTTCTTTAGGAATGATGCTTTATTGAGGACATGCAAGGGTTTGATGTTGTCTTGCATGAATGTTGCCCTGTTGTGCTTATTGCTTTGTTAATCGCATATCAGTTATATATGAGAAGTTATTACAAATATGCATGTTATAATAATGCATGAAGCATGTGCATGAAAATGGTTTATAAAAATGTGTAAAGGCCTCATGATGCGCGCATCGAACAAGTCCGCAGGATATATCTGTAGAGAAAGTGTTGAGCTCAAAGTTGGACTTTGGTCCCAAGTTTATGTTATGGACTTCGGTCCCAAGTTTATGTTATGGACTTCGATCGCAAGTTTACGTTTTGGACTTTGGTCTCATGTTTATGGTTTTAAAAGATTGCATATGAGCATGGATGCATGTTTCATCATATTATCATGTGAAAGTACCTTAAATGGCATTCATAACTCTTTGCTTCTTGATACCCATGACTCTTATGCTCGCTTTCTTCCAGTTATACTTGCTGGGCCTTGTGGCTCATGTTTGCTTGCATCATTCAAGGTAAGGGTAAAGCTAAAGTAGAGGGCGAGCCAAGTGAATTTGGATCCATGGGGTAGCAGTGTGTACAAAGTCGTCTCAATCAAAGGTCCTTGGGGGTGTTTTGTGGTGTGTAATATTAAGTCATGCTTGTTTATGTTTTAGGTTGTACCCTGAGGGGATATGGTGGGTTTATGGACGCTGATGTGGTGTGTAATATTGAGTTACTTTTGTTTATGTGAGCATGTGAACACTATTGTGTTTGTCTATGAGTAAGAATGTATGAGTGTGGCTTCTGTTGTCAAGGAGGATGTGTAATGTTTTAATGGGTTTTGGCATTTTTGTTATCTTGTTGTGGGTCCCTAGTTAGGGGCGCCTACAAAAACATTTACGAATGCATGTAAGACCACCATCCTTGGGGTCATCCTTTACCTTGCTAAAAGCCTCATCTGCCAAAAGCTAGAACGCTAGCCTGCTTCAAACTCTTCTAGGACCACCGCCTCCTCGGTAAAACCTAGATGCCACACAAAACCCAACAACAACCGAAGTTAAACCAGAGCCTATGTTTTTGCCATTCACTGCAAAAAAAAAAAAAAAACCCTCCCATCAATTACTTTCAAACAACCCCAACCACAAGCATAATCCAACCATCCCTTCACATTACCTTATCTCACATAATGTACATAACTAGAAAATAATTAATTACTTTACCTCATCAGATCTGGAGGAGAAAACTGGCCAAATGCTCACACCGACGTTGGCTCATGGGATGCCACCTTGTGCTCAAAACCCCATTTCCGAGCCTCTTGCATGCTCCTTGAGCCCTAAAATAATTTCTAAAATTTTCTCCCATTTTTTTTCCCTTTTTTCCTACTTTCTAGATTTCTTTTATTTTTATTTCCTTTTTCTTTTCTATTTTTTTTTCTCTTCTTCTCCTTCCTCCTTCTTCCCAGCATGTGTTCTGCTCCTGCGTATGGTCGCCCACTACCAAGCCTCTGCCAACACTTGCTGCTGCCAACGCCACCGTCAGCCACTGCTGACTACCCCACAATCGCCACTGACGGCCACCACCGCAACGAGCCACGCTGGCTCAGCCTGCTGCCATCACCAGCCACCCCCATCGCTGTAGATCGTCTTGGCCTCCATTGTCCACCTCGAGCGCCACCGCACGCTAGCTCCGCCAGCCTCCATCGTTATCATCGACCGCTACTCCCAGCCTCTGCAACCATCGTGGTCGTTGCCTCAACCCACTGCCACTATCGCTACCGTTGGTTGCTAGTCCAGCGCCTCCGGTCGACCACTGATCGACCTTCTCTTCTCTCACGCAAACTATCTTCTCTGATCTCTACTCTCGGCCAAGCTCTCTGCCTCTCGATCTTTCTTTTCCCTTTCTCTCTGTTTCGGCCAAGTTCTCTAATGAGAGAACACATTTTGAATCCTAATGCTACTACTCAAAACTTAGCCCCCAAGTTCTCTCATATATATATATATGTGTATATTACACATTTACCCCACTTCAATCACATTATTCCTTTTAAAAATTTTTATAATTACACTTGGACCCTCCAAGGATTAAATTAAATACCATCAACCCACACAATAACTTGATTTCTCCAAAATTAATAACCGGCGTTTACTCGATAAAGGCCGATTTCGTTCTTGCGCTTGCACGGGACCTTTATTCCACCTGAAAATGCTTCAAGGTTGCCTCACTCACAAAACCAAACCACCCCTAGGGTCCTCTCAGTTTCCTAGAGGTCCCCTATGACCATTCGATACCGTCAACAATTCGGACTTATATAGAATTTATTCCGAAAAGTATTCTCGATTTGATCGCTTCCAGTGTCATTAGCCTTAGCTTGAGACGTTCACCAATCACATGCCCTCTTCCTTGGACATCCAAGTCCTAGGGCATTTCCTGCCGTCAATTCAATAATTTTATTAATTAATTTCTCAAAACCAACTTCTTGGGCTTTTCGGACCACCCAAAGTCCTTCAAAATCACTAGAAATTATATATTTTCCATCACCATGTAATATCGAGTATTACATCCAACCCCTCTTAAATGAGTTTCGTCCTCGAAATTCTCTCCACCTTTCTCTCCTGCCCAAGACAATCACGTCCTCAAGCTATTCTCAAATTCCCACACTCAAAAATCTAGTGGCTCAGCCATAGGTCACTTTTTTCCTCGGCCTATACCCAACTCGAGGTTTCACTTAGGCTACTGACCCTCCAACTCTTGAGGATATTTATCACTAATGCCACTTTGGCCTCCCGTCAAATCCCATAACTAGTCACTGGTTATGACACATGGCTACCACAATAATGTCCATCCTCTTGATGGATTTCAACTGCCTCTAAGCTTCACTTTGCAGTTTAGTTCCCATTTTCCACATCAAACCAAAATCAAACACGATAATGCCAATCAACTCGACAAGACTGCATCATTGATCAGTCAACAACGATTTTTACACCAATCACACACGACAATGTTTCCCTTGCCAATCACACATGGCCACGATTTTTACGCTGATCAAACACAACAACGTCTTAGCACTGATCAATCACAACATTGTCACTAGCTTGTAATGCCCATCAAGCACACTAACACCCATGCATCCATTGGCATTACAAGTGACATTGCAACAAGTGACATAGCTTGAGTCAATCCTCATGGCAACATCTCATTACCGATCACTCTCAAGTTGTACATGAACGTTGTATCTAATAAGTATCAGCAATAATATAAGCTCTAATTAGGAACGTGGACGTAGGCACATTTGGTTGAACCATGTAAGAAATTCTTATATGTTCATCACTTATGCTCTTATTTTGTTAGGTATATACTTACATGTTTCACTTGCAGAAAAGAAAGCCAAAATTCAAGCCCGTTGCCCCGCTCACGGCCCGGCAATGAGGAAAAAATAAGTTCAAGCTCGTTGCCCTGCTCATGGCCCAGCAATGAGGGAAAAATAAGTTTGAATCCATTGCCCCGCTTATAGTGTGGTAATGAGGAAAAAATAAACTCAAACCCCATTGTCCCGCTCCTAGCCTAACAATTAAGGGAAAAGCCCAAACTCATTGTCTAGAACATGTCCCCACAGTGGAAGATAAATCCAGACCCATCGTCCCGCTCATGGTCTGATAGTAAGGGTTAAGGGTATTCAAACTCAAGGTATGGATCTTATTAAACAAGATAATAAAAGAAGACGAATGCCAGGAACAAAACGACACTGAAAGTATAAATTTATTGCTAAAAGGAAAATAGAAAGTACTACATATATATAAAAAAAAAAGATAAAATCTATTCACAAGAGCGCGAGATCTTCGGGATGAGTGCCTAGCAAACCCAAAGGATGCGGTAGGAATCTCTGTAGGCGCCGTTGGAAGTTCCCCCTCTTCAGCCTTGACCATATCTCGCACACTTTCAGCAATCTCACCGGGAACCTCCTCAATCGCCCTGAGCTCTTGAAGAGCACCTACCGTCTCCTCCCTTTCAGGGTTAAAGGGGTACGTCTCCTACAGGCCTATTAGATTTTCCAAATCGTCCACTAAGTGAGAGTTCAAGTATGAAAAAGGACTCATGGTGACGTCTGGTTCATACTGACGCCAGTCCATGTGGGTAGACTCCTCAACCTCAGGAGTAAGAAGAAGTTCAGGAAAAGTTTCCCATGGGCGTTGGGATTCCAGATGGGTGCAAGCCATGTAAAAGCGTACTTCAAGAAGGCTGCGATGTACTTCCCCTTACTATCTTGGTAGTTGGTTGAAAGGCGATATTCCTTCACTGCTTCGGCCTGAATGGTGGCCCTCTCTGTCGATGAAATCTCATAGGCCTGCCTACGACTTATCTCTAGCTCAGCCAGGTGTAAGGAGTGTTCTTGCAAAAGTTCTTCATACGTTGCCCTCAGCCTGAGCTTCTCTTTCTCCAAAGCCTCTAGCCGGTCGCACAACTCCCGGATTTCCCCCTAGAGACTCGAGGTGCTGTTAGAGTTATGCCCCACAAGCCAATCATGTTTTATGTAATTGATCATACTTTGTATTGGCATTCTTTATTTTCAATCAATTACTGCAAGGCATTATATTTTTATCTGTCATTGATGGTTGTCATTATTATTTATTGCATTCCATGCTTGACAAAGTCCATAGATCAAATAGGCTCATGGAATATGGTCGTGCATAGAGATGACGATCATGAAACATATTCCTTACAAGCCTTGATCTTAAATGTTCCTAGTCATAGAGTTATTAGGATTGGACACTAATAACTCAGATAGACTAGCATGTATGATGCATGTTCAATCAAAAGAATGTCTTGTTTCATGGACATTGGTGTGAGGACACTAGTGCATATATGTGGGTGCTTATTATAAGAATAAGTACACTAACCTTACCCGCTACAGAATTCCTAATGGTAATTGTTTAATGTCGAATTGGAATTCCTGTGTTGTAATAATACAGATTGATCCTTAGACTTCAGACATCATGGTAGTCTTATATTTGACTGGTTACGCTTTGGTGGTTTTTGATTCTAATTGAGTCATTGACAAACTGTCACTAGGCGTGGCCTTATCGCATATGAAGGATTGTGAATGTCGAAATAGGATTCATCACTTATCGTCAATATGAGATGATGTCCTATGTATTTCGCTGATTTCATGACTGAGGAAATCCTTGGCCAAGGTGAGGTGGAAATCAAAAGGTGTTTTGATTTCACCTATTCAGTCATGAATCTGGAATGGATACATAGTTATTGAATGATTCGGGTTTTGTCATAAAACCATACCCTAAATTCAATCGGGACATAGATCGATGAAAGGATTTTACTGCACGGTAATTGCAATTGAAAAGGTTCGTGTTTTTCATCGTTGGCTAGGTATTCATAGCATGTTGCTAGACGTTAACCATGATATGTAGGGTTTTAGAATTAATTTGATTAATTCTAAAACTATTAATTAAAAGATTTTAATTAAGAAGCCCATGAGATGTGTTAATTAAGAAGCCCATTAGTTTAATTAAAGAGTTTAATTAATCTAATAAGTTGGGTCTTGAAATAGCCCAATAGAATTGGCCCTACATCTAGTCTAATGGTGGACCTAAGGGATCACACACTTAGATTTGCCCATTCCACAATTAAAAATGAGAGAGTCGGCCCAATGTTATTAGGGGTCGGGCCTAAAGTGTTAGGGTTTTTCCAAGGCACGATTAGGGTTCTAAACTCTATTTATATGCCGCTTAAGAAGCTGGAAAACAATAAGAAAATTTGGATTCTCTCAAAAGGCACCTAGGGTTGCTAGCACTTCTTGAGGCGTCCGTGGAAAGGGTCGATTGTGTGGATCGACTTGGAGGAGATCGCGTTTGCGACTCTACGGATCGAAATCAGGTAAAAACGAATCTCTACACAGTCATGGATTTCTTACAGGTGCCAACTATAGCCTCAGACAACTGAGCATGCATCCTCTCTAGTTCTACCTCTACGCTTCGCTTCCCTGTCTCCACCTGTCGCGTGTGACACTTTAGTTCTTGGAGTTCTTTATTCCAGGTAGATTGGTGATTTCTCCACTCTGACATCTGGGCCTCTAATTGCTCATGATATGCCCTGTCTCGTGCATTAGAGGCAATGATCCCATGAATCCCCTACATAAAGAAAATGGCTAGTCAGGGAGGCCGTCTAGAAACCCTTGTGCAAAAAGCGAAAGAGAAAATCGACTAACCTGCACCAGGTGCTGCTCGGCTTCGTCCCTAGCCTGGGCGTGGTTTCCACCAATAAAACGTCACTCATCTTGAGCGAGAATGGTGGAGTAGATAAGACGAGCACTGATCTTTGGTTCGAAAATAGAATCTATTTCTAGCACTCTAGGGGATACTTGAAAGTTCCATCCACTAAGCTTGGTATCATCCCCCAGAATCATCGTATGCCTCACTTAGCCTAGTAGGGGAAGGATAGGAGGTGATCTAACGCCCCACTTTTCAAATATATAATTAAGCTATATGAAGTTCATTATACGCTAATAACAACCTCGGGCGTTATTGAAAATCCTTTATGAATGGAAGCTAGGATCGAACCTGAGTAGCTAAATAGTTAGGATTTCCACTCAACAATATAAACATCGCATCTTTTGCTTGTTATTTGTAGTACAATTGTAGGACACACCCACATTCGTACATCCTCTTATTAAGTATCATATTTACAATACAACTCTTTGAATTAAAAGTTTGTACGGATAAATTAAGAAAACCAAAACTAAATGCTGCCACCTTCTTGCCTTTACTCAAACTGGATCCTAGGATACCTGTCACATCTGACCTACTTGGAACGTCTAATGTTCCAGGGGTATGAAACACTCGAGTTATATTGTTACATCTAAGTGAGTGGTACAAGGAAGGAAACTATGCATGTAAGAGCAATATGCAGTTATGCCAGGAAATATGCAGAAATAAGTACAAATCTCCCAAGATCATGTCAATATAAAACCTCCCATGTGGTAGCAAGGTCAGGGTGTTGCAATCACCCTTGCAATCATCATGATAGCTCTCCGCAAGAGCATGAGATCATGGCTCATTGCAAGAGCTCGAGAACCCCCATGATGTCCCACAATCATCATGGTTGCTCACCGCAAGAGCAAGAGACCCCCCATGATGTCCCAACAACTAGCCGCAAATACAAACATCAAGATGCGTATAAAATGGGCAAGATGTGTTTAAAGCAAGGAAAGATGAGATGTAAGCCACCAACGATGACATGTATGATAAAGAAGAAGGAATATGATATGCATGTTAGAGTTGTGCCCCACAAGTCAATCATGTTTTATGTAATTGATCATACTTTATATTGGGATTCTTTATTTTCAATCAATTATTACTGCAAAGCATTATGTTTTTATTTGTCATTGATGGTTGTCATTATTATTTATTGCATTCCATACTTGACAAAGTCCATAGATCAAATAGGCTCATGGAATATGGTCATGCATAGAGATGACGATCATGAAACATGTTCCTTACAAGCCTTGATCTTAAATGTTCCTAGTCATAGAGTTGTTAGGATTGGACACTAATAACTCGGATAGACTAGCACATATGATGCATGCTCAATCAGGAGAATGTCTTGTTTCATGGACATTAGTGTGAGGACACTAGTACATATATGTGGGTGCATACTATAAGAATAAGTACACTGAACTCACCCGCTACAGAATTCCTAATGGTAATTGTTTAATGTGGAATTGGAATTCCTGTGTTGCAATAGTGCAGATTGGTCCTTAGACTTGAGAAATCATGGTAGTCTTATATTTGACTAGTCACGCTTTGGTGCTTTTTTGGATTCTAATGGAGTCATTGACAAACTATCACTGGGCGTGGCTTTATCACTGACAGGGCTTAATTATATACATATTTTTATTTATTTTTTATCTTAATCTTGTGCTATTTTTTCTACATAAATGTGTGTTTATATGAATTTTACATTATTTTAATCTTGTTTTGTAGGAATCCAGCCAAGGAAATAAATTCGAAGACTTGGGCATAAAAAGAAAAAAATATATATATTATCAAGTTAATTTTATAATTAATATTATAAATTAAAAAATAAATAAATATTTTAAATAACTAATATTATAATACAATTAAAGTTATTATATTTAATAGTATATTAAATATTATATATATTATTTTATATATATTATATTTTATCTTATATTATTTATATATAATATTATAATAAGATAACTATTATATATATATATATATTAATTGGCAGTGGCGTGAATGCCATGTGCATGTTTATATATATATATATTATTAAACAAATAAAAGACAATGGCTTGAATTGGGCTTGGCTAGGGCGCCCATGTCATACATATATATATATATATATATATATATTAATATGTGAACAATGAGAGAGGGAGCCAGCAGCCGCGCACACGATTGAAAGGAATTGGAGATTAAAACAGAAGAGGCTTGGAACGGCGCACAGGAAGCAATTGGGAAGCCACGCACAGTGAGATTGAAGAAGAGAAGTAGTGGACACAAAAGGGGAAATTGAAGTCGCGAACAATACAAAGATTGGAGCCAGCAGCCGCGCCCAGATCTGTTTCAGATCTGGGACAGGGAGCCTCTCTGTTTCATTCATTTAATTTATGTTTTTATTTTTATGTTAATAATGTCTAGTTAATTTATTTTAACTAGGGTTTGGATGGATTTTAATTCTGGAATTATGTGAGTATTTGTTTGGTTCGATTCAAAACCCGATTATTATTTGCGTGAGGAATTTATATTGTTGTGTTTAATGCTTTAAAAGATTGACCACCTTTTAATGATTTAATGATTTATGCATGACTGACTAAAGGATTGTTATAAATTAGATCCGTAGGCAATATAAATCACATGTTTGACTATGAGATCGAAAGATAATTAGCTCATGTGTGGGAATCGAGGAAGCTTAGTGAGTCAAATCCCCTTCCGAGATTAGAGGTTTCCAAAGAACTTAATGCTTATTTATTTCATTGATATCTGCTCAGAAATCTGACAGTGAAATTGAATTAATAAAGGATTAATGTGACTTGAGAAAGCTTATTAATTAATTGAGGGAAATCCACCATCACATGCGAATAATTATAAAATACTGTAAATGTATTTGTGGTTTTGAATCGGGTTGAATAAATAATTACATAACCCAGATTAAATGAAATCTAAATCCTAGTGCACTAATTAATTAATTTTTTCTCACAAAGAATCTAGTTTTCCATTTATTTTTCTTTTTATTCATCAATTAATTAATTGGTTCAACTTAGGTTAATTTAGAATCGTTTTGGTATTGTGATCTAGTCCTCGTGGGATCGACATCTTTTCATCACTATATGCAGATTTGACTAGGGTGCATTTGCCTGAATTAATTGTGCATAAAATCACACATCAAGTTTTTGGCGCCGTTGCCGAGGACTAGTTTATTGCATATCAAAACTACATAAGTTAGCCTTAGATTGAAATTTTTTTTTTTTCTGTTTTCTTTTAGGTTTTGCAAGTTTAATTTAATTTTATTATTTATTATTATTATTTTCTTTCTTTTTTTCATCTTCTAGAAATTTTATTTTATTTTTTTTCTTTTTTAGTATTTTTCTTTTTCTTTGTAGGTTTCATGGTGCATGACACGGAGTAGTGGTGGAGAACTGATACCCATTGATCAAGAAATTGAAAAAACTTTGAAAAAACAAAAGGAGAAAAAGAACAAGATGGAGCAAGAACAAGCAACCCAAACTAATCCAAGGACATTGAGCTCATATACTACACCTACTCTGGATGGCACTACATCAAGCATTAGGAGGCCCAATGTGCAAGCAAACAACTTCGAGATCAAGCCTGCAATTATTCAAATGATCCAGATGAGTGTACAATTTTCTGGCCCTAATGATGATCCTAACTCTCATATTGCTAATTTTCTTGAAATATGTGATACTTTTAGGCATAATGGAGTTAGTGAGGATGCAGTTCGACTTAGGTTGTTTCCCTTTTCCTTGAAAGACAGAGCAAAAGAATGGCTTAATTCTCTTCTAGCAGGTTCTATTACTACATGGAATGATTTGGCACAAAAGTTTTTATCTAAATATTTTCCACCTTCTAAAACGGCTAAATTAAGGAATGACATAACAACTTTTTCACAATTTGGTAATGAATCCTTATATGAGTCGTGGGAGAGATTTAAAGAAATGCTTAGGAAATGTCCTCACCATGGTCTACCTGTTTGGATGCAAGTGCAAACTTTTTATAGTGGCATTAATTAATCTTCTCGTTCGATGTTAGATGCAACTGCAGGTGGTACCCTTATGAGGAAAACTCCTGAGGAAGCATATGAACTTTTGGAAGAGATGACAGCCAACAGTTATCAATGGGACAATGAAAGAGCAAATAAAAAGGGAGTTGGAATTTATAATGTTGATTCTATCACTGCTTTATCTGTTCAAATTGCTGAATTAAATAAGAATTTGGGTAATTTAGGGGTTTCAGCTATGAATGCTTCTTCTTCCCCCCATTTTCTTTCTTGTGAGCTTTGTGGGCGAGGGGGACATGCTAGTGTAGATTGTCAAGTAGGAAATTGTAACACCCCAGATTTTCAAAATCAAAAATGAGGTAATACCTGAGATTGTTAGGTTCTAATACTTGAGGAAATAGGTCCTTTCAAGGAATTGAGGAAGCCTTGAGGGAAAAATTCAGTTTCTGAACCAGTGGCAAAATTGTAAATACTGAAGTCGGGTAAGTGTAATTTACCTAAAATCTTGAGGTGCTAAGTGTAATTTATCTATTTTTTGGGGACCAAAAAGTGCAATTAAAAATAGCTCAGGGACCAAGTTGCAAGGGCCTAAGTCCAAATTATTCGAAAAGTTCGGGCCAATGTGTAGTTCTTGAAACCTTAAAAATATCATCCATGGGTAAATCATGAATGTCCAAGTGTCCCCCCTAGGTGTCACAATTGGATTGGTTGAAATCTTATAATTGTGGGTGTAATGATTCTAGGTGTAATGATTATGGGTGTAATGATGAGCATAGTGTGAACACTCAAAACAAATTGAGTTTTGGATTCCAAACTCTATTAAATTCAATTAAGAGACGAGATGTGCATTTGAGTTGGATGCACATGGGAGAAATGATGAAGCCTTATCTTTAATGACACATGGCAATCAACCATTGGGTTACTTGGAAGTTAAGTTAAGGTCACATGATGGCTCATAATGACACTTTGAGGTGGCATTGTATGATTGGTTAAGAAAAAGCTTACTTATCTTTTAAAGTTTGCAAAAGTCTCCAAACATTATCTCTAAGGACATGTGGCAAGCATTCATTGGCCACTTGGAGATAGGATTTGAAGTGTAATGATGAGAAATGTGAAAAATGAATTAAACCATGTGGGATGTAATGATGGGAATATTGAAAAATCAAATTAAACATGTGATGGCTCATATCTCAAGGGAGACTTGTCGTAAGGGCATGAAAATGCACAATTCTTTAGGGACACATGGCATATTTTAATTGGATGCTCAAAGGTGGAATGATGATGCGACACGTGGCGTGATTTGGTTCGCTGAAGTTCCCTATAAATAAGGGATTTGGGGTTATTCATTTGGCACCAAGAAAGGAGGAAAAAGAATGGAATTTGAGAGAGGAAATGCTAGCAAAAAGAAGGGAGAATAAGCCTTGATAGATTTTTTGAGTCTTTCTCGAAGTTCGTACCAATCAGTCAGAAAACCACGAGAAAACTATTCCCGCTTGTTGTAAACAGTGCTTTCTTTGGTAAATAGTCAAGGTGAGGGGTTCTTGTGCATGCTTCCTCTTAATCATTCTTGGTTTCATTTGTGAGTGGTTCATGTAACCATCCTTGGTTTCATTTGTGGATGGGTTCTGGCTTACGTCTTATGTTCCCTTTGTTTCGAGCATATCTTTCCTATCTTTGAACATATCATGGAGCTTGTGGTTGTGGTTTGTTGATGGGTCATTGTAGGAAATCGTGTCCGTGAAATAGGACTGGGTCGTGGCATGCATATTATTTTTTCCTTGGTTTATGCATATTCCTTCTGCTTTGTCTTACATCATGTTGTTTGATGACTGTGGCTTGTTGATGGTTTGTCATATGTGAACTACCACGGGGACCCGTGCAAGAGGGCTAACCACGTGGGCTCGCGTAATAGGGTTATCTCGTGCTTGTGTAAAAGGGTCGAGAGGTTCAGACATGGCAACACCCCAGCATTTGCTATCACAGGAGACCACCTCGTGCTTGTGTAAAAGGGCCGAGTGGGTCGATCATGGCTACGTTCTGGCATGTCCATCTCGTGCCTGTGTAAAGGGGCCAAGAGGTTCATGGCAGCACCATAGCATGGCTATCGTTGGGAAGATTTTGTGGCATATCTATATATTACACCTGCATGCACTATTTTCTTTCTTGTATCACTCACTTAGATATCATTATCTAACTCGGGTGTTTTATACCCCTGGAACATTCACCGTTCCAGGTATATGAGATGTACCAGGTGATACAGGTTCCAGTGCGAGTAAGGGCAAGGAGGTGGTGCTTGGCTAGCTTTTGGTTTTATTTCATTATGTACCCTTGTAACCAAGTGATGTATTGTAAATAGCAGCTGAGATACTCAAGGTTGTAAAGGGAGTGTGTGTGGGTGTCCTAAATTGTACCTGCTATGATGTGTTGTGTTTTTTGGAGTATTGGAAGTCGTGAGCATTTCTTGTACTTGTAAAGTAAATCTAGTGGAAACCCATTTATTTAGCTTTGGTTAAGCTTTCAGGTTCGATCCAACGCTTCCCTTGGTAAGGGTTTCCATAACGCCCGCGGTGATGTTAGCTTATATTTTACATTGTTGTATATTTCGAAAAGTGGGGCGTTACAGAAATCCTTTTTCTTCTGGTTCTTCTGAACAAGCTAATTTTATTTCCTATGGTGGCAACAGGTCAAATTTTAATCCTTACTCCAACACTTACAATCCAGGATGGAGGAGCCATCCTAATCTTTCTTGGAGTAATAATCAACAAAGAGTGCCCCCCGACTTTCAACAACAACAACATCAAATTCCACAGGAGAAGAAGCCAAATTTGGAAGATATGATGGCAAAATTTATCAATAGTACAGAAGCAAGAATGCAAAGCCGGGGGCCTTGCTCAGTTTTAGTATTTCGACCACAACTCCCTCGTTTTAGCTCCGATTAGATCTCTATTTTTTCCTACACATTCCTATTTCATCCCTCTACAAGATTATAAAGTTAGATTGGGCTTACCTAGTATATTTTTTGACTGTTCAGAATGATCTTCGAGGAAGGCCCAAAAACTCTGACTAGGCTCATTCTCCCTCGTTTCTCCACTGATTTTCTTCCTTCTTTTTATATAATTCTCCCCTCTTTCTCAAGAAAAAGACCTTACCCTTTTTTCCCTCAATTTAGCAAAGATTATCCTGAAAAAGTTTTGGAATGGTTGTGATCAACTTAGGCCCCTATTTATAGACTTTTCTAACCAACCACATGTCACCACCTAAAGGGTCATCATGAGTCTTATCCGCCACGTCAAGGGAGTCATCATGCATCATCATGAGGCCTTAAATTAGCTTCCAAGTAATCCAATGGTTGTTTTCCATGTGTCCTTAAGGATAATATTTTGGAGAGTTAGAGGCTAAGCAAACTTTTATGGCCAATCACGTGTTTCCACCTTGCGAGGTCATCATGAACCATCATGTGACCTTATCTTATCTTCCAAGTGGCCAATGAATGTTTGCCAGATGTCCCTAGTTTGGAGACTAAGCAAACTTGGAGGCTAAGTGTTGGACTCCAAAGTGATTCAAAGATGGATTTAAATGTTGTTTGAAATCCAAAGCTGAATTGAAATGTAAACTCATGTACGCACATTCTCAGCTATTTACACCTTTTCCCCTGCCTTAGAAACTCAACCTTTGACTCAAGGACCTATTTCCTCAAGTTTTAGAACCTAATAATCTTAGGTATTGCATCACATTTGAGTTTGAAAATATGGGGTATTACAGGTCCCAGCAACCTCTCACTGTTAAGGCAACAACGATCCTTTCTATTGGGGATCACAGGGCGTCAGCATTCCTCATCCATTCGAGCCATGTCTTCAGCAAATCGGGAGGATGAGCTTCATCCTCCCCCAAACTGGGAGCGTGAGAATGAGCATATGTGGTTTCTTCCAGTGATGAAATGCGACGATTGTAATACCCGGGAATGGTTTGAGGTTATAAATAATATTTAATGAAGGGCATAAATGGAATTTGCAGAAAAATAAGACTATAGGGTACACTAACGCAGCTTTGGACGATCGAATTAGTTGGAAGGAGTACCCCAGACCCTAGATAGCCAAAGAAAATGGTATAGTACCGACGTTGATTTAAATTATGATTTTTAGTGATGAAAGAAATTGGATCGGGAACAGTTTTTGGTACAGCTGTCGACTAAGCTAAGAAAATCGAATCGACGTAGGAGACGTCCGAAAAGACAACAGAACATGTCAATGATTAATATTTTATGTATAGAACAACCCTTAAGTGATTTTGGGTTAAATCGAATGGATTTAAGGTCAAATCGATCAGTCGGGCCTAAGTCTAATTTTCTAAATTTGCCTGAGGGAGGTCAAATCGATAATTTTTTGAAAGTTTCAAGGACAAAATAAATAGTACAAGACTTGAGGGTCTTAGTGGTATTGTTAGAATGTTTAGGGGCTTAAGGAAAAGGGCAGAAATGTCATTGCAAGAAATTAAGGGGTCAAAATGCAATTTAGGAAAAGTTGGCAATGTGAACGCAAAGGAGAAGTCGGCCGCCGCACTGCCATAGCACGTGGCCGCCGTTTCCGGAGATGGGACGGTCGAGGCTGGCTTGGGGGAGGTTCTATACGGCGTGAGGATGCTTGGTGGCCAAGCCTTGGCCACTGATTGGCCGGATTTTGGCCGAAAATTGGCTATAAAAGGGAAGGGTTTCAGTCGAGAATGAGGGCACAAATCGACCTTGTTTTTGGACGATTTTGGGAGCTTTGATGGAGGGCTTTTGGTCACGAGGCATCAAGGATCACTTTGGGTGCATTTTGAAGCATTTTGGAGTAAGTTTGAAGTGGTTTCGAAGCTTGGCCGAGGGTTAGAGGCGGACCGCCTAATCAGACCTACAACTCGATTTTTGGAGGGCTTTTCGGTGTTGTTTTGGCCTGATTTTTATGCCATTGTGATCGACATTAAGAGGGCTTCAAGGGGGTACTGGTTTTGTGGTCATCGGAGCAACCGTCGGTGACTGGCTCGAGGTTGAAGACGGTGACGCGTGAGCTGCACGCGCCAGCCTTACTTGTACCCACGCGCCAAGAGCGTGAAGGCGCGTGACAAGTGGCTTTTGGGTAATTTCAGTTCTTGAATTTTTATTTATTTATTTGAGGATTTATTGTGTTGAAATATTTTGGAAAGAGGATGAGGAAATAATTATTTTGAAATTACCGAGGTGAAAAATGGGAGAAAATAGAGGAAATTATGAAAAAATTGAGGAAAATGGATTTTAATGCTTCCTTAATTAATTATGGTGTTGAGGAAGTGTTTTGGTTCGAGGTTGACTGTAAATTCAAGTGTCTGTGATTTGGCACGCATAACGAGGTTGGGCATGAGGATCGAAGCGATCCGAATACGTCGAGGTGAGTGATTCTAACCCAAAAATTTGGTTTAAAGTTGTGAGTTGTTTGCTACAAAAACTTGATTTATTGTGCTTGTTCTATTTGAACATGTGGTGATTTCATGCAAAATGGTTTTGTGCATTGAAATGGTAACCGGTGACGGTTGGTTTTACGAGGGAGGTTCGTCCCTAAACGTTTTGAACTGTGCATTGCATTTTATAAATGTTGTTTATATGATGCATTGAATTGTGAAATGTGGCATTGTCTTGCGTTTTATGTGTATGTATGGAATGTCAGCCTCGGATGTTGTCTGGATAGTGTAGCCATAATTCTCCAAGGGCGTGACGGAATAATAGGGGTATCTGATGCTGGTGTGCATGTTAGGATAGCCCCCTTGGTTTTCGTGCCAGGTCGTTTGACCGGGGAAGTTACATTAGGATGACTAGGTGGTCCATACTATGTTGTTCATGTGGGATGTCAGCCTAGAATGTTGTCTGGATAATGTAGCTGTAATTCTCCAAGGGCGTGCCAGAATAATAGGGATTGTCTGGATAGGGATAGTGCAGCCTTGATTTCCGTGCCAGGCCATTTGGCCAGGGAAGTTGCACTAGGACGACTAGGTGGTCCATGTGAAATTTTGGAGTTGGGATTGTGTAGTGGTTCCTGGATGCTTAAGGTGGGAATGTATTCTGGTGAGATGCATTGGCAGCCCCATTTAAGCTAGAATCGTGTCGTGTCGTCGAGTTGGTATGGTAGCATAGCTTTTAGAGAGATTGCTCTTTTCCCATGGTAGGGTTAAGCGCTGGGGATTCTCTCGGGCTAGCGCTTACCGGGTGTATTGGTTTATTTCATGTCTTGCATTATTCATGAAAAATGTGTTTTGAACTCTCACTTAGATGATTCGTTATCTAATTTGGACTTTGTCCCTGGAATATTCAAACGTTCCAGGTGAAGGCAGCAGTGCAAAAGGAAAGGGAATTTCCGAGGAGTGACGGCGATTAGTTGATAGCTTGTAATACGTAGCTTTCAATAATGTTGTTTATTTTGAGGACGTCTTGTAAATGTTGGTTTGACTTTATATTATAAATAAAGTGATTTCGGTTATGGCCTGTTAAGGTTCCGATCTAGCTTCCGCATTTGTGTTGGTGAACCTATCTTGGTTTATTGATGGTTCATAGTTGATATACTGAGAAGGTGTAACGGGATCTTCGGGGATCGATTTTTAGTGATGGGTTTTTATTTGAAAAAAATTTATGTCCCTGGAATCTTACGTTACGTAATGCCCTCCCTGGAATTGGGGTGTTACAATTGGTATCCAAGCGAAGGTTTGAAATTTAAGAGACTCTGATTAGAGCAATGGTTATTCGAGGATTATAGATTTCGTTGGAAATTTAGAAACTATCGATTTGAGGTTAATAGTTGAAATCCTTACGTGGAGAAATGGGATAACTGGTAGTTATCGGGGATGGTCGAGTTAGAAATAATTCGGTTGGATCGAGGATCCTAGGGATATTGAACTTAGGATGGTTCGATAAGTGGGTTTGAGGATAGAGTTTAAGGATTTGGAAGATCGATTTTGGGAATAGGGATCGGACGAAGGTAAGGTTACCTCAAGGAAGCGATTCATGGGAACAAGTCAAGTGTGTTAGTTCAAATGTTGACTTAGAGAATGAAATGGCCGGGATATAGGATTGGATCCCGTAAAGGCTAATGGAGACTAGAAATTTTGGCTACTCATGAATTAGGATTTGGACAGGGTACCTTTGATGGTTGTGGGACCCGAAAGATCTCTTAGCAAGATAGAGATTATCTTTAAGTGAGATTTGCACTGATTAAGAAAGTGTTTTTCTTTTTCAGATGGTGAAAACTCGGAGAGTCATGGATCTCAGCGAGCAAGATGAAAGTGACGGTAGTAGCAGTCATCGCAGTCGCTCTGCGAATCATGTCACGAATGACGGACGACAAGAGGAGCGATCAGGTCCTAGCGAGAATAGACTTAATCGAATGGAAAGAATCTTAGAAGGCATGCTGACACATGTAACGAGGAATGAGCCACCGAGGCAAACAACTCATGTGTTGGATCAGTATCGCCTACAAAGACCCCTGGTGTACGCACAAGTTAAACTTGATCAGATGGATCATGAATTGAAGCTTAGCAGCAATGTACGCACGAGATAGCTAGAGAGAGCTCAACGTGAGTTTTGAATAGCTCATAGTAGCTTAAGCTAACTGACTCCAAGTCAACTCAAGGTAGCTGGACCCAGCTCGGGAGAGTGACACTAGCTGAGTGACGTGTCATCAAGTGAGGTGGTAGTGACATGTCATCAAGTGATGACATGGAAGCGTACATGAACCACTGGCAATTGACATGTGACTTTACCACGTGCTGACACATGGCAACACATAAGTCTCTCTCTCTCTTCCTTATGGATGAAAGGTCACCATGATGCGTGGTTACACTAAGTTTGTTATGGGTGGTTACTTGGAAGGTACCATTCACCCTTTCTCCAAAGACAAGTCCTTTGGGAAGGGGTGTCACTCAAATATAAATAGAGCACCACCCATTTCTTCGAAGGCATTAATTTGATAGATTTTTCTTTGTATATTACAAAGTAAATGGTAAGAGAAGAGGATTGAAGGATTACACAAGTATTCTTCTAGTGAGAAGAATAAGAGACTAGTAAGGAAGGCATATTAGGTTGTGAAAGTATTTTGGTTGTTGCTTCTTTAAGTTGGTAGTCAAATTGCCCTTGGTGTGGAGTTGTGTTTCTACATCAAATTGATCCTAGCTTTTAAGAGATAGAGTTATCTATCTTAGAGTTTTCAAAGTAAGATTTCTATTCCATTACTTTACCATAAGAACTCTTTCAGTGCTATCAGAGCAAGGTTTTGTGCCTTTTGCTCTCTCTTCTACCTTTCTTTTGTGTCATCTTATTTGGCCATGACTAAAGCAATATTATGAATTCATATTCTTACTTAATTGTTTTAGTTTTATGATACATGTTATTCTGTTACTATGATGTATCATATATATGTGGTTGTTTTTAAGATGAAAATCCATGCTTAAAGAAAGGTGACTCAAGAACGAGCTAAGCTGATCTTTTGTATCGGTAAGACTTGACTTGAGTCAATAGGCTGATTATCCTTGGTATTGATCTATAGTTGCGATAGATTATCATACTTTGAATCTAAGGCAAGTTGTGATTAACCCTTTAGTCAATAGATTGATTATTCTCGATATTGATCTACAATTATAACTGATTATCATACCTTGGATCTACAATAAGCTACTGTCATCGTAAATATTAAAAAAAATAAAGGTTGTATTATCATTCATAGATTATATTAAACACGCTAATCACATGCATGCATATGAGGTTTTGATTGTATGATAAAAGCATACTTTTGTATTGAGTGTGTATGTTATTTGATTGGTTGTTTAGTATAATGCTTTGAATGAAAAATTATGGACAAGTTGCTAATAGGTGCATGTGCATGTAGATGGCTAATGCTACTAAGAGCATAATTGTCGAGCTTAATAGAGATTTGAAGCTCGACAGTGACAATTATGCTATATGGCAACAAAAGGTTCAATTCATACTAACAAAGCAAGAAACCCCTGAAATGATCACCGAAACGGTAGATCCTGGTGATAAGGCAACGCCCCAACAAAAGATGGATTATGTCAATTTCAAAAAGAAAGATGGCAAGAATCACTTTGCTAAGTGCAATGACAAATGACAACATGGTGCATTTCGTCGTGCTTGAATCAACCAAAGCCATATGAGACAAGGCTAAAGAAAAGTTTGGAAGCATCTCTCTAGAGAGGCAGAGAGCACTAATTCTCAAATTTGAGAATTATATGAAAAAACATGATCATATAATGGGAACGCATCCACGAGAGTTGTCCAAAATGATCACTAGATTAAAGGCTGTGGGACATACTCTACCGGATGAACAACAAGTACAGGCTGTCATTCGTTCACTTCCTAATAGTGAGTGGCAATTAATAAAGATCAATTTGTGACACAATACTGAAATTAAGACCTTTGAGGATATTGCCCGTCATTTGCTATTAGAAGAATAAGTGATGGAAATTACAAATCCTAAAGCTTTTGTAGCTAAAGGTAATACTTCTAAAAAGAAGAAGTGGACCAAAGGTTTCAAGATAGGAAAAAGAATGAATGGAAAGTTGTCAGTAAAGAATGGAAAAGACAAGAAGGGAAAAGATCCAAAGAAAGGAAAGGATCCCAAGAAAATCAAGTGCTTCAGTTGCCAAAAGGGTCATTTTGCACGTAATTGCACTATATCAAAAGTACATTTACTCTTTTTACATTTAATGCATTAGTTACATCATGTACTTTCATGGTTGATTCTAACTCGAGATGGGTTCTAGATTCAGGAGCAACTAGTCACATCGTAAATGATCGTGAGTTGTTCATGCATTTCAAGAAGATTCCACCAAATACCAAATGGGTATATGTTGGAAATAATGCATGACTTGAAGTACAAGGAATTGGGATTTGTGAAATTTCGATAAATGATGGACATTGTCTCCATTTAGAAGTACTCTATGTATTACAGATTAAAATAAACTTGATTTCAGTATCTTATCTTTTGTATCTTTGTTTTGAATGAACATTTCATGGAAATAAAGTGGAACTATTTTCCAATAAGAAGTTTGTTGGTTCTGGTTTCTTACATGATGGTTTCTTTATTTTGAATTCTTCAAATGAAAATTCAAACATGCATTATCTTATATTTGAAAGGCAAGATGAATATTTATGGCATTCAAGATTAGGGCATGTAGGAGAATCAAGAATGAAGAGGTTAGCCAAGAAGACTTACTTGGTTCTTTGAGAAATGTATCTCTTTCTACATGTGCATATTGCCTTACTGGAAAGATGAGTAGGAAACCATTTGGGAAAGGGTCCCGAGTTCAGTTTCCATTACCTCTAGTACATTCTAACATATGTGGTCCCTTGAATGTGATATCTAGACAAGGGTTTAGATATTTCCTTACATTTACTGATGACTATACTCGCTATACACATGTGTACTTGTTAAGGTTTAAAGGTGAAGCAACAAGTTTCTTATTGGCATATGTGTAATTGGTTGAGAATCAACTTAATACTACGATCAAATGTCTAAGGACAGATCGTGAAGGTGAGCATATGGCTAATTTTTTTAAGGGGTTCTGTGAGCAAAAAGGAATAGAAAGGTAGCTTACTATTCCTAATACACCCCAACAAAATAGAGTGGTTGAAAGGAAGAATCACACTCTCTTAGACATGGTGAGATCTATGATGGCTCAAGCCAACTTAGATATGTCTTATTGGGGAGATGCATTGCTAACAACAACACATGTGCTCAATCGGATGCCCTCCAAATCAGTATCTTCTACTCCTTATGAATTATGGGCTAAAAGGAAGCCAAATTTGAGCAATCTAAGGCCTGGGGGCTGCGCAGCCCATGTCCATAACCCCAAATCTGAATTTAGAAAATTAGGACCAAAAGGAAAGAAATGTGCTTTCCTTAGATATTGTGAACACTCTAAAGGCTATGTGTTTTCTAATTTAGAGGAAGGGAGTAAAAGATCTCAATTTGATTCAAGGGATGTGATTTTCTTGGAAAATGAGTTTCCAAGAAAAGGGAATGTTAATGCAGGAGTTTCCTTTTATGAAATGTCTAAATCACAAGTTGATAATCACAATGTATCAACTATACATACACCACAATGAGTGTTTGGGAATGTGGGGTTGAGTGGGAGTGCTGAGGATCCAACTGAAGTTGGTCAAGATGCGACGAACAATGATAAAAACATTAATCAAGATATGCCCACACAAGAAAGTGATCAAATAGATCAACATCAAGAATTGGTCGAAGATTATCAACCTCCTGAACAACATGATGATGTTGTGTGTCATGAGCTTCCTCCTAGTGTGCGTAGGTCTTCGAGAATATTTAGACAGCCAAAGAAGTGGTGGATTCTAAATGATGAAGTGAACATAGTTTCACCTGAGGTGGATGATAAACCTCGCACTATTAAGGATGCACTTAGTAGTCTTGATTTAGATAAGTGGAAAACGGCTATGGGAGAATAACTAAATTCTATGAGGGATAACCATGTCTAGGACTTGGTTGATCTTCCATAAGGGAGGAAAGCAATTGGGAACAAATGGGTTTTTCGAATCAAGTGAAAAGCGAATGGTTCCATTGATAGGTACAAAGCACAATTGGTTGCCAAAGGGTACACACAGGTAGAAGGTGTTGATTATCAAGACACTTTTTAACCTATTGTCAAGTTTAAATTTGTTAGGGTAATACTTGCAATAGTAGCCCATATGGACTTGGAATTACATCAAATGGATGTGAAGACATCCTTCCTCAATAATGATTTGAGTAAAGAAATCTATATGACACAACCAATGGGTTATGTTGTTAAGGATCAAGAACAAAATGTATGTCACTTAATGAAATCGATATACGACCTGAAGCAAGCTTCTAAGCAGTGGTACCTAAAATTCCATCAATTAATTTTGAGTTATGGTTTCAAAATGATGGATGAAGATCATTGTGTATATGTCTTGCATTCCAAGGAAAAATTTGTGATCATGTCACTATATGTAGATGACATTCTATTAGCAAGTAATAACAAAGGGTTTTTGAAAGTCATCAAATTATGGTTATCATCAACCTTTGAAATGAAAGATATGGGAAAAGCTGCATATATCCTTGGAGTTCAAATTCTAAGGAACCGGGCTATAAATTTGCTAGCTCTGTCTCAAGAAACGTATATAGATAAGATTCTTGAATGCTTCCATATGAAAGATGCTAAACCAATGAATACCCTAACTGCCTATAATGCCAAAATTAGTGAGGCAATGTGTTCGCAAAACCCTCGAGAGAAACATGAAATGGAACAAGTTCCATATTCAAGTGTTATAGGGACCCTAATGTATGCCATGATATGTACACAACCTGATATAAGTTAAGTTGTTGGGTTATTAGCCAAGTATCAATCCAACCTTGGAAATCAGTATTGGAAGTGTATTAAAAGGATTTTTTGTTACCTCAAAGGTACAAAAGATTATTGTTTATGCTACTAAGGTGGTAGTTTACAAGTTATTAGATACACAGATGTTGATTGGGAAGGTGATAAGGATAGATGCAAATCTACATCGGGTTATATTTTTCTGTTGAACAATAGGGCTATCTCTTGGAGTAGCAAGAAGCAAACTTATACGACTTTGTACACCATGGAGGCTGAGTTTGTAGCCAATGTTGCTTCCATACAGGAAGCCATGTGGCTCGGTCTTTTTCCCATTTAAGCATAATGCCTTGCAAGGATGAGCCTATCACAATATGTTGTGATAGTCAAGCAGCTTTTGTAACATCCCGCATCGAGTGATAGGAAGGACCGGAACAACTTACCCTGATGGGCCTACGCCAACTTCCCAGGGGGTCACCCATCCCTGAGCTGCTCCAGCTCAAGCACGCTTAACCCCGGAGTTTCTTGCCTACATTCAGCCCAAAAGGTATCCAGCTAGTGTTGTTTCCTTCCTTACTTATCCTCGATGTATAGTACTCTTCTCTGGGCTCTTAGGGTATTACAGCTTTGGCTTATACAAAGGATCCAAAGTACTATGGGAAAACCAAGCACAATGAGATAAAATATAATTTTGTGAGAGATGCACTTGAGTCCAAGTAAGTTTGTTTGAAATATATACCTACGACAGCTATGGTAGCAGATCCTTTATCTGAGCCTATACCACCTGATTTATTTTCCCGTCATGTTCAATCAATGGGGCTACGTAGGATATGATTGTACTTCCTTGTAACATGCAAACCATATTGTATTCAAGGTTGTTTTATTAATGAAATGAGTAGATGTATTCTTTTCATTACAATTAGCATATTCCATAACACTTAAAGGATATGTCAAGTATAGGTTGAGGATTGGCTCTCTCACATGAGTAATCCGCCCTTAGTTTGTGAACCAAGGATGAGACTTACTCAAATACCAACACGATCATGAGATGCTTGTTCGAGGTAGTCACATTATTTTGTGGATGTGATCTTGAGTATGATAGTCACCTTGATCAGTTCTCTATGTTAGAACCTTAAGATGAGGTGATGTGTGACTCATCGAACATATATGTTTCCCACATATGTTGCTCAACCTATGAACTAAACCAAAATTCCTGAAGAAGTTCAGACAGAACATGTGTATTTTGGTTAGAGCCTGGACAATATTAATAGTTCAAATCTTGAATTACACCCTAAGTTGAATGAGACCATTTCTATTGAGTGGGAGTACAGTTGGTAGAATTCCACTGGACATGATTTAAGTGGGAGCATTTGGGTGGTTCTTGTAGTAAATCATTTAAGTGGCTTGTGATACCATGGCACATGTCTCATACCATGTGTGTACATTTAATATAGTGACCTCTGAGAAGTAACTAAGAGTGATCCCTATCTCTTATGTTGTGTGAGCTTCTCCTTTTTGTATGCCTTTAGTGATTATTGACTCCTATTTTGTGATTATGAGTTATTTATTTTGCTTTAATGGGTAACCTATGACAATGAGAACATGCAGTCTGTCAGTTTCTTTGTTAGGCAATTAAATAACTTGTAGTTGTAAGATAGTGAGTTCAAAAGGAAAGACTTCGTTTTAATACGTTGTTGCTTGTGTGTGAAATCGATCTGGATCATATGTTTCTCAGTGAAACAAGCCTCCGCTACATAGCGGTTTAAAGCATGAGTACTTGTTGTTTGGTACAGTTCATGGGTTTCAATTAGTTTCAACTCACAAAAGGGATTGAAAGTAGCCAAACATGCATATCAACAAGTCTTAGGTATCAGGTGAACTTAATGGTTATAACCATTAATGCTGATGACAATGGGAGTCATTTTAACGACTATCTATTCAGATAGGTATGTCACATCGATTTGAGAAAATCTACAATGTCTAACTTAACAGTTGCATAGTAAGAAAAACTCAACTTTCACCAAAGGGTTAAGGCCCATATGCCTTGTATGAGTCTGCATTTTCTTTTATGTGTTCTTGATGTGTTAGTGATGATTGGTTCAAGTTTACCATGTGTGAGTGAGAGCTATTGGAATTTGAGCGAATACTTGTGTACGCACAAGTTAAACTTGATCAGATGGATCATGAATTGAAACTTAGCAGCAATGTGCTCACGAGATAGCTAGAGAGAGCTTAACGTGAGTTTTGAATAGCTCACAATAGCTTAAGCTAACTCACTCTGGCTCACCCAACTCATTCTAGCTCAAGTTAACTTAAGGTAGCTGGACCTAGCTCGGGGGAGTTACACTAGGTGAGTGACATGTCATCAAGTAAGGTGGCAATCACATGTCATTAGGTGATGACATGGCAGCGTACATGGACCACTAGGAAATTGACATGTGACTTAACCACGTGCTAACACATGATAACAAAAAAGTCTCTCTCTCTCTCTTATGGATGAAAGGTCACCATGATGGGTGCTTACACCAAGGTCACTGTGCATCCTTTCACACCAAGGAAGGCATATTGGGTTGTAAAAGTATTTTGGTTGCTACTTCTTTAAGTTGGTAGTCAAATTGCCCTTGGTGTGGAGTTGTGTTTCTACATGAAATCAATCCTAGCATTTAAAAGGTAGAGTTATCTATCTTGGAGTTTTCAAAGTAAGATTTCTATCCCGCTACTTTACTATAAGAAATCTTTCAAAAACTATACTTGGCAAGCGTCATTATAGTTCCAAGACAGAGGGGTATCCCAACTGGGTGGGGGCTCTATCACCAGCCAGCGATCCTCAAACCGATTAATTTTGTTGGGCAGATTGGTAAACAATTCAAGGTCAAATATCTTTTGGAGGGTATAGAGTTGGCAGTCCTTGCTAGCTTTCTGCAGCCGGTAGAAACAACTGAAAAAGCATCAAGGAGGGGGTCACTTCCTGTTGATGACAAAGGATCGAAAAGCCCACCAATTAGACCCAGCCATTAGGGTGTAGCTGGGCTGGGATGATCCCGTAGTGATGTAACAAAATCATAGCGAAAGGTGGTAAAAGAAACCGAAGTCCCATTTCGAAAAAAGCGTAATGGATGCCTAGAGAGCCTTTATCCACTTGCGAAGGGTCAAGCTCATCAAGGCATGGATATCTCGCTATATATCCCAAGGGTGTAGCGTCATAAACTCTGTCGAAGTCCCCGAAACGAAGTCAGGAGCTAGTATCCTTGGGAATGTGCGCAGGGCTGGAGGCTGGTGCCAGTTTTCTGCTCGACATATGGAAAAGGCTTGAGAGATTACCTTACCTTAATGTAGAAGAAGTGAAGAAGTAAAGCTGGCCACAATGAACAACACCTACAATAAAAACAATATAAGAGCATCAATACAAGTGGAAAGGAGACGGGCCCTCAAAGGAAGTAAAGAAGATGACGGGGAGAAAGCATCGACACACCCACTCAGTCATTTGACCGAGTGGGTAGATATCCTAGGACCCTGAGACTCAAAAATGCGTCGAGACTTCAGAAATGCACCGAGACTCTAAAATTTGACAAGACCCGAGAGAATTTGAGTCTTGAAATCACCCACAACTAAAACAGTATCCAACGCAAATTAAGGAATTAGAGCCCTAGGCCCTATTTATAAGGGCTCAAGGAATAGAAGTTCACACCTAGATACAGAAAATCAAAAGCGACTGTACGCAAATGGCCTCCAAAATGCAAGAAAAGTATGGAAAAAAATACCCAAAATTTTACAGGGCTGAATACTCTTTCACTCGACTCCCTCGATTGAAAGAGTAGGGAGCAATTGATATGCCCTAGAAATTGCACCCATATCTGGCTAAGGAGCAGATCCAAGCATTGGGACAAAAATGGATTTAAACTGGGATGAAAAGGCGAGGGAGTGGCTTAAGACCTAGTGAGAGAAGACCTACTCAATCATATGACCGAATGGGTGTCACCCACTCGGTCAAATGACTGAGTGGGTAGGGGGTCTTCTCCCCCCACAAGCACTTGACTCACTCGGTCATATGACCGAGTGAGTAGAGGGTCTCATCCCTCTCTCTCTCTCCTACCCTCCAAAGCATGTAGAAACTAGGTCACTTGGTTAAATGACCAAGTGGGTGTCACTCACTCACGTCTTAACCCTTGGATGCACCATCACGACCGTAAAGTCTTTGATGGGCCCCAAAACTCTCGGGACGGTTGCGAAACTCTTGGATGGGCCCTGAGACCCTTGGGATGGGCCGCAAGACTCTTGGGATAGCCACCACGTGTCCCCCCTCTCCCTTCTCTATAAATAGGAGGCCTCACCTTCGACCTCAGGTACGCTCTCTTTGTCACTCTGAGTACATTTTCGCGCCCCCACTCTCGAGAACTGACTTAAGCATCGGAGGGTTTATGCAAGGACACCCACCCGTGCCCCTAACAGTGCATTTGTCTTATAGGTCTCTTGGTCATCAAGACTCTCCCGGTCACCAAGGGTCACTCGGTCATCAGAAAGCCTTTCGTCAAATCCAAAGAGGTCTCCCGCTCATCAGGTCTCTCGTTCAAAAGTTCACGAGAGTCTCAATACACTTTGGTAATGAGACTCTCAGCACCCTCAAGACCCTTAGGATCCCCGAGACTCTTGAGACTCTACACTCTAGAGAGTCTTGTGATCAACCACCCACAAATTGTATTCTCCCACAATTATAAATAGATTGTTGTATTTTGGTAACAACAATTATAGAAAAGTCTTTTCTTTTCTTTTCTTTTTTCCTTTTACAACATGATAACAAAGAGTTTAAAGTTAAGATATATCACTTGCAAAATTATTACAAAACCCATGGTACAACAGTATAACAAAACAACTAAACTTGCGTAACCTCTTTCCCTTCTCTTGAGCTTGAACTTGGGATTCCTGACACGTTTGATATACCTGAAACGTTCAATATTCCAGGAGTACGAAACACCTAAGTTAGATAATTACATCTAGGTGAGAGTTCAAAATTAGTTTCATGCATGTAAATGCAAAGATGCATGCTTCAGGTGGAAGTGACGCCAAGGTGTTGCAATCACCCTTGTTTGATACATCAAGTAACACAACCTCACACCACGACTAAGTGAAGTCTCTCCTCACCCATGATAATCACATCCAGTCACAAGCCACATGTAGTGATGTATGAAAATACTGAAAATGAACATGCTTACCAGCAAAAGGATGTGTTATGCGCATGAAACCACTATTAACATGCTCGATAATATGTCCAACATGTAGAAAATACTTTTTAGAAAACCACTCACCTTAGGGTTCACTTGAAAGTACTATTTACACACAAACCGAGGTTGTTTACTACATAAATCAAGATTTTTTTTGTAAAATAAGTACCCAAAATTTTTGCACCAATACCTAAATTTATATTTTAGGGATTTTTTGAGAATTTTTTCAGAATTTATAGACTTACCACGTGCCCCTAGAAGTTGCTTCACACGCGGTCACGTGTAGCTCCTATTGGCACATGTATTTCAATCACCATCTTCTTCTCCAGTGGCGTTCTGCGACAACTCAACCTACCTCTGGTATTTTGGCTATAACTCCCTCGTTTTAGCTCCAAATCACTCCTCGTTTGTTTCTATAGCTCCCAACTTCCCTTTCTTTCCAAATATGTGCTTAGATCTCACTTTCCACACCATTTTCCGATGACTCCAACCAAGTTTCTCACCCAAAATCGTAGAAACCACCTTTCTCCCTTGTTTCTCACCCAAAATGACCCTCGTTTTTTGTAGAATTTTCCCTTTCCCTAAAGGAAACCAACCCTCAATCTTAGCTCCCTTAACTCCCCACAAAATTCTCTTGAATTCACCCGCAAAATTCATGATTCCAATGCATGTATATGTAGGTGTTTATGGCCAATCACCTTCAAGCAACACTACAACAAAAACAGGTATTAACGACCAAAAATTAGCGACAACATTAGTTTTGGTCGTTAATGTAGTACTATTAACGACTAAATATAAATCCTGTCATTATAAGATAACTTTTAACAACAGGCAAAATAAGTCGTCGTTAATAAACCATTTTCCCGTCATTATTGACTAAAATTTTTAATTCTAACTATGAAATAATAAAAAAACAATTATTAAGATTTAAGTACTACTTATAATAATTAATTTATTATAATAATACAATATATCAAACTAATTAATTTATTATAATTATTAGATTTATAATATAATTATATTTTTAAATAAATATTAATTTGATACAATAATTTAAATTGTTTTATTACCATACTTTAGATTATTAATTCAAATTATTATTTTATTAGTTATCATAATCATAAATTATTTTATTGTTATCAATTAAATAATTAATAATTATTTTCATAAATTATTTTATTTTTATCAATTAAATAATTAATAATATTATTTGTATAAATTATTTGATTTTTATTTAACAAATAAATATTTAAAAAAGAAAAAAAATGTGGGCGGGAATACTCACGCCGTATCTCTCTCTCTCCCTCTCCCTTTCCCCTCATTCCCCAAATCATCAAATCCCTAAATCCTAACTCCCCCCTCTCTCTCTCTCTCTCAAGTACTCCGCTGTCGATCGATTGGCCGCTGCCTCCGCCTCCTATCGTCGCCGCTACTGCTGCTGCCTCCACCTCTGGTTGTCACCGCTGCCAAATCCACCTCCGCCTTCGCCGCCTCAAAGAAGGTATATGCATATATTTATATATTGTGTGTGTGTATATGTAGGCTGCGTGTATATATATTCTGTGTGTGTACATGTATTATGTGTGTATATATGTATTCTGCGTGTATATGTATTATGTGTGTATATATGTATATATGTATTATGCGTGTATGTATATGTATTATGTGTGTATGTATATATATTTATTTGATACTTTGATTCTTCGATTCGACTGATCGTGTGGCACTAAAGCTACATAATCTTGTATTATGTGTGTATGTATATATATTACAGTGATTGCATATGCTCGATCCTACTTCTTTCCTTCTTAATTTGACTATTTAGTTAAAAAACCAGAGCAAGTTTCTGAGTGTTAATTGTTACAACGTACTGTTATCAAACCAAAAGAAGAAAAAAGCAAGCCACAACATCTAATATTTTCCAAATCTAAAAGGGGAACATGAAGATAAAAATTTGTACTTCCATCACCTCTACCTTGACCCAGACGTCCTTGCTTTTCATTTTAGTAAGACAAAAATAGTCACTGGAAAGGATAATTTTGAATGTTAAAAAAAACATTTATTCGTAAAATGAGCAAGCGTCGTTACTCACCAATTAGGTTATATTAGGGAAGGTCAATTTATGACTTTTTATTGTTGTTCAACTAGTATATGAATTCCAGAATATCCTTAAACAATTAATGTCAATATTATTAATCTCTTTCTTCTTAAATTTGAGATTCTTAGGAGAACACTCTTATTATCCAAAACAGAAAAAAAGAGATAGAAAATAAAAAAAGTTGGTTTATTTGTGGATGTGGAGTCCTAGTTATCTTTTAGGGTTGAAAAATTGATGCTTTAATTAAAAAGCACATTTTTAATTTTAACTGGTGTAAGTAATTACTTTTTCAGTAGGCATTATTATGGGGGCGGGAGGGGTGTTACTGTTAGTCCATTAGGAGACATGAAATCACCCAAATGATTTGTTTCTTCTCCCAA
Organism: Diospyros kaki; assembly: GCA_036245055.1. NCBI lineage: Eukaryota > Viridiplantae > Streptophyta > Magnoliopsida > Ericales > Ebenaceae > Diospyros > Diospyros kaki. The sequence continues at coordinate 13,310,574 of BSEG01000009.1, forward strand.
GCCTAATCATGCTCCAATTTCAGAGCTCTCCACCTCAACAAATTTACAGTGATTGACTTTTGCAAGCTCAAAAAGTTAAGTTACATTATAATTTTCACACACACAAGCTTTTAATTGTTCAAGTAATAAGTTGGCCTAAACTTTTGTTTACTTGCTTTTAAAGTTTAGTTTTCTAAAAGTTCATACAAGTTTAAAGTCCAACTCTGATAATGAGAAGCTAAATTTTGTTATGAATAGACAACTTTATTTCTTAAGGCTTAGCTAAACGATATTATTCTTATATTGTTTAGGTGAAGTACAAGATTTTGTCATTCTTTTATGAGATAAATTCAGCATACATTGAGGTGCAAGTTTCATTTAGTTCTTATTTTGTTTGTTGTGCATTGGTGCAAGTTGCTTTTAATTCTTACTGCTGCCCTTATTTTGTTTGTTGTGAATTTGGTGTAATTATTAAATCATCCTTCATTTCTTGCAGTTATGTACCTGTAGTTTACAATCCTTCTTGGTATTAGTACCTTGATTTCTGAGTTTTCTTTCAATCTTCCAACAGGCACATAGTGCTTATCATGGTATTGGCATAGTCAAATTGATGGGGCGTAGTAATGGATTTATAGCCATGCATGCCGCGCTTGCTAGTGGACAAATTGATATATGTTTGATCCCAGAGGTACTTAATCAGGATATTTAATAAAATTTCTTTTACCTGAGCTTAGATATTTACTTGATGTTTGCATGCACTTCAGGTACCTTTTAATTTACATGGACCGCATGGTGTCTTAAGGCATCTAAAGTACCTAATTGAGACAAAGGGATCAGCTATTGTCTGTGTGGCAGAGGGAGATGGGCAGGTGAGTTATGTCTCAATTATTGGCTTCTAAGTCAAACTGTATCTGTTGCAGTCCCATGATCCCATCTATGTATGCCTTTTGTTATTACCTCATACTGGAACAAGTTTATGTAAAACAAGTGAATTTTCTATGTTTGATATATAAGTTGGCAAGTCCATTATGGCTTTTATATTTTCTTGACTAACATTGCAAAACTATTGGTTTTACTACCTTTTTAGTTGCTTTGACCTCCCTATTGTTCACTTGTAATAATAGGTTATTTTAATATAATTATAAAGTATATTATTGAGAACAACCTTTAAAAGAATTTTAGTAGCCAATTAATTAATTTTTGTTAATATATTTTATGTGAGAGGCAGAGCCTTGGATGCAACAGTATGGTTGCTCTGGGATCAAAAGGTCACAGGTCTAGGTCAAGGGTCTTGTATTTATATAGCCTTTGACATCCCCAGCAGACAACTAGCTATTGGAATTGATGAGCAGATGACAATTTTTCCTTTGCATTTTAAACTTTGGCTACATTTTGTAATCTATCAATTTCAAGTATTGTTTAAATATATTAATCCTTGGCTCATTATTTCTAAAAGCCATTTTTAAATATCATTCAGAGTAATTTAAGATTTAGTCATCATGTATTAAAGTTTTGTGTTGAAACATTTATCATCAAAACACTATCAAAATCAAACTAATAGAAGTAAGTGAGATTTTTGGCTTACTAGTTATCTTATGTGTTAAAGAAAATAGGAGAAGTATTGGTGCTCAAAAGCTTTTCTATGTTCATCTTTAATTTATTGAAGAAGTGTTGTAGGTAATTTATTTTAGTTGTATTTACTCACAATTACAGTTAGGGATATTTTTATTATTTTTTTTAATCACAAGTTTAAGTTCTTGTAAAATAAAGAGTTGGATTAGGTTGTTTTCTTCGTTAATATTTCCATTAAACACCCATAGTATGTTTTTTATTAAGATAATATGCTCTCAGCTTCTGCAAATGCAAATGACCACACTTAGGTACTGTAATAATTAATGTTTCTTTTTTACTTAAGTTTGAATCTAAGCTTCTTGGCTGTTTTTATCTTTATTTATATTGTTAGATTGTGTTACTATGGAAGGCATTTTAAATTTATAGTGCTCTGTCTCAACTGTTTAGGTTAGGGACAATTGCTTACTCTCAGCTTGTTGAATTCTATACATATACTTGCTTGAACTGTTATCTGCCAAAAGTTTTAACTTTTTTGAATTATAAATATATATGTAAAAAATACTAATATAAGAGCTTTGTTTCTTTTAGGTTGGTAGATATATATATATGTATATCAATACTGGTAGTGCTTTTATCCCATATTCTCGTGCTCTGTAATTTATTCTATCTCTAATACTATCAATTTTTGTTGTATCTAGTACGATGGATAGGAATTGGATGCAATTGGATGATAGATTTTCTTACCAGTATGTTAATGGAGTTGATAATTATTTGTGATACCAACATTGTTCAAGGTATGTATCCTGTGAGTGATAGGATTTAATCACTCCCTCCGGGTGGTGGGTGATCACCCTTTTTTTTTAAATTTGAATGCTTAGTATTATATGTATCCTGTGAGTGATAGGATTTAATCACTCCCTCCGGGTGGTGGGTGATCACCCATTATTTTTTATTATTAATGCTTAGTACTGTATGTATCCTATGAGTGATAGGATTTAATCACTCCCTTCGGGTGGTGGGTGATCATCCATTGTTTAAAATTTTTAATGCTTAATACTATATGTATCTTGTGAGTGATAAGATTTAATATGTAACGGCTCGTCTAGTGAGCCTTAGATGTTAATTATATTTTTATATAGTGTATTGTATGTGGGCTTGTTAGATGCCAAAAGTAAGTTATGGGTGAATAAAAGGTTAAATGGCGCAAAATACTACAATGTGTACACCACAGATGAGGAGAGAAATCAAGTGGGTCTAGGAGACATTGAGAGAGAGCAATGGAGAGATTTTGAGCATTGGTTGAGCTCACCCGAGTTTCAGGTATACTACACTTGAAGGGTGTTTGCTTTATTATATTTGTATTTATAATATAATCCACTTATAATTGATGTAATCCACTTATTATTGAAAAAAGTTTCAAATTCTTCTTCATAAATCCTAACACAAATTGTTGTCCAATGATTAATTATATTACATAGGGTATGTCTTTAATAAACAACTCATGCTCCATTCTTTTCTAAAATTTTGAGTTTTCGTAGAGATAGAATTAATGTATCAATCATGATTCATACATATATATCTATATAAAACCTAAAAATCCTTTAAAACTTTAATATAGGATTTGATTTAGTGATTTCTAATGCTATAAAAAAAAAGAAGAGAATTTTGAAATATAGGATCTGAATCCTTCCAATATGGATTCATGGATTGTCGGAAGGAGATTTTATGTTTGAAAGTTGTTGCATGAAGAGAAAGTGGCTTTTTGATTTGTGAGATTAGTCATGAATGCAAAAAATGATATACTTGCCATCTTCCAAATATTTTATGTTGGTTCATAGGACTAATGATCTTACAAAAGATATGGTCATGGATAAAGATAATTCACAAATTAGAATTCATATAGGTGGCTCCATTCCATAGAACTAAGGCTTGGTGTCTTTGTTAATCTACATCTCAATCTACTCTATATTTAAGGGTTTCTATGTTTTGGTACATTTTAGTGATTGTATGTTATGTAGTTTGTGATGGAGACGTTTTGAGCTTTGTTAATTCTATTTCTAACATTTTATAAAGAAGACATGAACACTTCTTTGACTCTAATTTCATATTTTATTTTTTTTTATAGGTCAATGAGACAATAAGACTCTAAAGGAAGCAATTGCTGTCTTGGAGTACATGAACAATTTTATGACTATATATAGTGCTTTGTTGTACATTAGTTTTGAATAGTATATATGATTGTTAAAGTGTTATTTTTAGGTGAATATCTTTTTTGGTGTGCATTTTTTAATAGTATATACAATTGTCAAAGTGTTATTTTTAGTTTAACATATTTTTTGGTGTAATTTGTTAGCAATTAACACTTATATATATACTACTTTTGGTGTATAAATGCTAATGGATAATAATTACTTTGTTGTTATTTGAATGACATGTTTAATTTTATAAGTGTTATTCCAATTTGATATAGATAATGATATATAGGTTTGGTGGTTTATATCAAAACAAGATGTTTTTGTCATTGATGACTAGCAATTATTTTCATACTATTAAAAAAATAAAAAAATATATTTTTAACGATAGGAATCATACCGTCGCTAATTGTTCACATTATTAACGAGAGGAAATATGGTCGTTATTGGTTTCTGTTTTGATAACTAAAAAGTGATTTTTAAAGACAGGAATCATACGGTCGCTAATTGTTTAGACTATTAACGACAGGAAATATTGTCGTTATTGGATTATAATTTGGTAGTTAATAATTATTTTTAACAACGGGAATCATACGGTCGCTAATACAATTAACGACGGGTTTATCATTCCCGTCGTTAAAGACTTTTATCCTCAGAGGCAATAACGATGACCGACGACAGGAAAATTCCCATCGTTATAACTTTTTAACGACCGGAAATCAACTTTCAACGACTGATTTTCCCGTCGTTAAAACCCGTTTTTCTTGTAGTGCAACTTGCATGCCACTTGTGCTTATAATGATTACCTTCGTAACTAGATTCCAACGGCTAGGTTATTGTTTTTGTTCCTCCAACACGCTAGTTACATGGTTTGGGCTTATTACGTATTTTCCCAAGACTTCAAATCTTTTACAGTTTTGACCCTTATACTTTGTGTAATCCCATTTTCTCAAAACTTCATTTTTAATCCACCAAAGATGTTTCAAAGTGATCCTTATGCCTTATATTCCCACTTGACCCCTTTTAAGAGAATTTGAAACCTTTCAAAAATTACATTTTCCCTTAGTTTCCTAAAAATTGCACTTAGGCTCAAACCCCAAATCATATTTCATCGAGTCTACAAACATTGTGTACCCTTTAAAATAAACAAATCTCAAATAAATTCAGGATATTACATTCAACCCTCCTTGAAGAAAATTTCGTCCTTGAAATTTATTCCATATTTTCTATTACATAAAAAAGATAAGGTTATTTCTCATGCATCTCTTATTCTCTATCCCATGTCGCTTCCTCAACGTCGTAACGTCTCCATAACACCTTTACTAGCGGTATTGCTTTATTCCTCAACACTAGAGTTGGAAAATGGGCCGGGCGGCCCGCCTCCAGCCTAGCCCAACCAAGCCTGGTATTGTAGCAAACTAGCTAGGTCAGCCCGAAGAATGCAAGTCGTGCCAAGCCAGTGCTTTGTATTCTGCGGCCCGGCCTGGCCCAGCAAATTTTTGATCACTTTGAATTTTCATAGTATCCAATAAGATTTTCAAGCATTTTCTAGGCTCCCATGATTCAACCCCACTTGAATTTGATGTGTGGAATAGGTAGGGAATCATGGCAATTTGAAATGGGGGAATCAAATTGAAATTTCAAATTAAGACGGTTGCAGGGAATTATTGCATATTGCAAACGTTCAAATGTTTGCGTCTATATATAAGCGATTGTTGAAGTTGTTCAATCACAAAAATTGCTTTCTCTATCTTACTCTTTTTCTTATACACTATTTTATAAGTTGTTCTGCTCTATTACTATCTTGTTAATTACTATACTTTCTAGTGTCTCAATATCTTTGATTGATTTTATTACTCTACATTTACAATCATATATTCCCTTCATCCCTTTCTCACAACTCACAGAAATGATCCTCGTAGTGTTTCTTCCATGGAGCCCCCATAAGTCAGTACGTCTTCTACAAACCCCCAACGGCCTTCTATGTTAGTGTAGGTACTCCAGACCCAATCAGATTGGGCAAATTGTACACTGACATTTGTAATCATATTTATTATTGAATAAAGAGTTATTTATTCTACAAGAAGTCGTTCTATTAGTTTCTTATTATTAATATAATGATCGGATGAAACTAGATAGAAGTCCATATGATGTATACTGTGATTAATCTATAAAGATGTGAGATGATACATCACAGTTTCTCGACATCATTAAATGTCCCAAGTTGTAGCAATGCCAAGAATGGACATTGACAATTGCGGTAAGACTTGTATGTGCTATGTTTTTGCTATGTGATAGCAATGGGGGTCTCACACCCATAGGCATAGGGATACCTAGACAAGTACATAGGTGACCAATGTTGGAAAACATGTCACTGGACATGACTCGCCATGAGAATCCATTTTGGTTATATGTTGATGGTACTCTCATACGAGATGGGTGTAACTAATCCTTGGACCTGAGGTTATCACGGTCATCTCATAAGAAGACCGGTATGCTTTGACTTCGTTTCGATGGGCCTAGACAAAGGCTGCACGTGGGCGATCGTTGGGCATATCGTGAGGCTTATGGAGATGGGTGCATAATCAAGATGGGACTCGTCTATCCCTTGATAGAGGATGATGTATCTAAGGCGCCTTTGGTGGATATTCACTTTAAATCCATGGCCATGGTGAAAGAGATCAATAAGGAATTATTGATTCACTTTTTATTAAGTGAAGATATCTGGATGACCAAAGAAAAACTCATGTGATCATAATCAAGCAACACATTGCTATACTTGAGATCACATAAGATACATTGACGAGAGGATCGAATTACATGGTAACCATGCTCGTGAAACGTTATTTGCGGATTATGAATCCTTCTAAACAATTGGGTAAGCATGATGCCTTGCTAGAGGCTAATCTTGTCTTATGTGTTCGTACCAACACATTACCATCATATTCGGAAGCCTAATGAGTCATACGCAATAGGCACGGTCCTTGGTTTAAACTATGAGAGCGGACGTATGGTTAAGTGGGATACTTTGGCAAGAAATTGTGCCGTCGTAGGTTCTCACGGGAAAAGAACAAATAGACGTAATGACGTCGATATGACGAGGGGTCGTCATAAAGGAAAAGAGTTTCCTAAAATGACAATTGATTAAATTTGAAAGAAGTTTCTAATTTAATAATTTGGGCTTAATTTAATACTTGGGCTAAATAAAGTATTTGGGCCAAATATTAAGTCAAATTAAAAATTTGGGCTAAATTAGATTTGGGTCAAATATTAAATATTAAATATTTGAGCATGAATTAGATTTGGGCTAAATATTTTATAAATGGATTAGCCTACTTAAGTTTCTAGTTGAACTAGGATTAATGGGCTAGCCCAATCCATGTCCATTAGGGTTTAGGAAACCCTAGGAGGTTGCTCCTCTATAAATAGCCCTTAATAGGATGCCCAAATTAAGCTTTTATTTTATGGTTTTCAAGAGTTGAAAATCCATTCTTTTCCCGTCCATTCAAAAGCCTTGTTAGGAGAAGGAGCTAGCACTCCCATTCCGCTCTCCTCGCCAACGGACGCGCGCCGCGTATCACAAGTTAAAGGTCGGACGCTTGGACGGCTTGAATTTGCAAATGAGTCGAAAATCTAAAGGTTAGATTTACTTTATTATGTATGTGATTGTTTGATTTCGACGTTGATCCAATCGTCGGGATCGGGGTAAGGTTCAAAATTTTGAACTACGCTGCTTGCCCCGTAGCGATCTTGTTTTAGTTTCATTCTATTCCATCCCTAATGGGACCACTTCCCCATGATTCTTTTACGATTAGAGTGGCAGTCAATGGGCATGGTCACACCCATCATTTACTGAATCAGAAACACAACCTCTCGAATCACAAGATCTTGATATGAAAATGTTTGTTAAGCCCCCATCTCTACCAATTGAGCAACCCTCACCAAATGAGGGTCAAACCTCCTCAAAACAACCAAATGAGGAGTCGTCTAGCTCACAACGCAACTCCAAGAGACAAAGAACTAGTAATGTCTTGTAGGTGTTCAAGATCATTAATATAGTCGGGAAGGGTCAAAGAGCTCTATGTAAATTTTGCAAAACAAAATACTCATTCCAACCAGGGTGGGACTAGACACTTGATGAGACATGCCTTGAAACATGATGATGGCGGCCTGGACGCAACGCAAACACAATTGTAACAAGGTAAGGATTTGATTTTTTGATATTATAAAGAACTTGATAAATCTAGCTTAGCAAAATTAATAATCAAAACTGAATCTTTTCTTTTATTTTGGGAAGATGTAATGTTTAAATGGTATTGTAAAAATGCATTACAACCTATAGCTAGGGGTTTTTCATGAAAGACTATAAAAAAAGAAGCAATGAGGTTATATCTAAAATATTTAGAACAATTGAGAAATACATTTAATTTTTTTAATGGAAGGGTGTCATTAACGTCAGATATTTGGTAAGATGTTATAATGAATAACCATTATATGTGTGTCACTATACATTGGATTGATGAAGAAATGGAAAATTCAAAAAAGAATAATTGGATACATAGAATTAGTATAACAACATAGAGGTAATTTAATTGCAAGTAAAATTCGAGAGACCAGTTATAATTACAATATTAGTGATAAAATAATGACAATCTCATTTCATATTGCGAGTAACAATGGCTCTGCCATTGAACAACTAAAACGTGAATTTCCATTAATTTTAGATGGACAACTATTTCACAATAGATGTGCATTCCATATTTTAAACTTATGTGTACAGGATAGTCTACAAGTATATAATGAGGCATTAGCTAAAATAAGGGGTGTTTCAGCTTTAATTTTAAGTAATGAATCCCATTTCCGAGAGTGGAAACAACTTGTTAATAGATTTAGCTTATCATATAGAAGATTTCCAACAGATGTTCAAATTGGGTGAAATTCAACTTATTTGTTATTACAAAAAATTAAACCATATAGACAACAACTTAAATTATTTTGGAATAGGGAAATGGTAGAAGCATGGCAATTAAGGGATAATGATTGGGAACAACTAAATGATATTATGTATATATTAAAAATATTTTCTAGTGCAACAAAAATATTTTCTGGTTGTAAATATCCTACCAAATATTTTATTCGTGAAATATTTCCTATTGTTAGTTGTTTTGCATAACATAGAGATTCAAATATATATGGACAATTTATAGCCCCCATGGAAAAACAATTTAGAAAATATTGGACTAATATACCACTATTATATCTTATGGCAGCTGTATTAGATCCCACACAAAAGTGGGAAGATGTTGAATATTTTTTGAAGTTTTACGAAGCAAATATGGGAGTTGACACGTAAGAAATAAAAAAAAAAGTTCAAAATTTAATTTTTAAAATGTATAATTTATATTAGTCCTGTTTTGGTAATAAAGCAAGTAGTGAAAATTCTTCTTCGTAAAGGAAGTCTAAGGGATTCTTAAAATGGGGGTACTCCACATACCTCAAATCGAAAAAACCAAAGGGTGGTCCACAAACATCTAGTAGGTTTAACGAACTTGAATTTTATTTAAATAATAAATCTTCATTTTTTGATGAACAAATTAATACATTTCATATTTTGTCATTGTGGCGTCAAAATCAACACACGTATCCGATGTTAGCCGCCATGGCTCGAGATCTACTAACCCCCCCCCCCCGGTGTCCACAGTGCCATCGGAGTCAGTTTTTTCTACAAGAAATAGGGTGCTTAACCCAAAGAGATCAAGGTTGCAACATACGACACTAGAAATGTGTATATGCTTTAAGGATTGGTTTGATGCTGAATTTGACGAACAAGGGATAGATTTGTATGATAAATGTAGCGAATCAGAACATAATGACAGTGCAGGGCCATCCACAGCACAGTTATCTTTCCTCTTAAAGGGAATACGCCCCGCAATTATTGGTTTGTGTTTTTTTATGTATTTTAATAGTCAATTGTTTTCTTGTACTTTAGATTTTATTATTTTTTCTTCAAACCATACTAACTTAAGCATTAGAATGCCCTCGAGAGCAATCCCGAGGGCAATTCTTTACAGGTACTTGTACCATTTGAAAGAATCAAGGAGGTTGGGCAACACTTAAAAATCAGTTTATTTTTTTAATGTCATTTAATAACCTATTATTCATTTGCATCTTAATATATGTTTGTTATTGAAACCATACTGACTTAAGGATTGGAGTTCCCTCGGGGGCAACCCTGAGGGTAGTTTTTTGCAAGCCGGCCATATTTTTAGTATATGAAGGAGTTGGGCGCCCTTCAAGGAGGGGGACATTGAAAAATATAAAATAGACAATTGCTTGTAATTATTTATAAACATATTTTAAAAACATGTTAAAAAAATTAAAAATCAATGGCCCACAGCCTGGCAGGTCCACGGCTTGGCCTAGCTCGCCTTGGCCTTTATATTAAGGGTCATAGGGCTGTGTCAATTCCCCAATTCCCACTACCCGGCCCGACCTACCTCCCTTACTGGCCAAATTCTGCCTGGCCCACTAAATGAGTGGGCCAAGCAGGAGGCGGGCAGAGCCGACTCAACCCACCCATTTGCCAACTCTACTCAACATTTGCTCCTTTCAATCCAGAATTTTGATAAGTTCTTCGATGTATGTTAAATAGTCTTGAAGTTCGATCATTTCTTCAGATACTCGATGAGACGAATTTGGTTCAAACTTCCTCAATTAGGATACATGAAAAACATTATGAATGTTGGATAATGTTGGGGGCAAGGCCAACCTATAAGCAACAGGTTCAATCCAATCCAGAATTTCATATGGCCTAATAACGTAGCGGAAGCCTTCTAATAACCCGTTGATTCACTCACGAATGCCGGGTTATAGGACTCAATTAATAATTCGTTGATTCTAAAGAATACCAAAAAATTGAAGAGAATTATGGAAAAAATTTCAACAGAAATTTTATTGATTATTCCGAAAGCAACTACAAAAACATCCTATAAACATAGTATTTATAGGTTACAACTCCCAATACGATTAGGAAATTAGAAAACACCCCAAAACCCTAAAACCCGAATCTTACCAAAAAAGGCAAAATTGAGTTTTTATTACAGGATCAAAATTAGATGGAAATAAAGAAAATCGCCCAAAACGACATATCAAAATTCACTTCCTAATGGGAGTTATTCCCAAATCAATTATTTCTTAAAATAGCAAAAACGCTAATTTCAAGACCTAAACAAAGGAATTTGCCCGAAAAAACATGGACACTTCAAACTTGCAAAAATTTATGAAACTTTCCTTGCATCAATTCTCCTCCCACCTTTCATAAAATGCTAAAGCCATCTCATCCACATCACCTAATGTACTGCAGGCTCAATTTTCCTCATTTCTTCCCCCTGGAGATCATTTGAAAAGGTGAAACCTTTAAGTATACCTTAACCCCCGTCCTAAATTTCAAATCTCTTCCTCAATTATCTGCATAGGATTTCTGTTTGCTTTGGGCTATTTTCATTCGTTCTTGAATCATCTTAATCTTCTCACTTGTCATTTTGCACCAATTCAGAGCCTAAGAGTTGTATTTCACCTACCTTCATCCAACAAAGTGGTGTTTTGCATTTCCTCCCATTGAGAGCTTCATAGGGTGCCATGCCAATGCTACTGTGATAACTGTTGTTATATGCAAACTCAACCAACGGCAAATGTTCTTTCCAATTTCTTGAAAAATCAATCACACAAGCTCATAACATATCTTCCAAAGTTTGAATTATCCTTTCTAATTGTCCATTTGTTTGGGGATGATAAGTAGTACTTAAGCACAATTGTGTTCTCAAACTTTGTTGCAAACTTCCCCAAAATAGAGAAGTGACTCTTGGGTCTCTGTCAGAGACTATGCTGGCAGGTGTCCCATGTAATCTAACTATCTCCTTAATGTAAAGTTAGCTTGCTTATCGGCTATCCTACTTTTATGGGCAAGAAATGAGCAGATTTAGTCAACATGTCTATTATTACCCATATGGCATCATTTTTAGTGGATCTTTTCGATAATCCCGTTACAAAATCCATGGTGATGTGCTCCCACTTCCACTAGAGAATTTCTAGCAGTTGGAGTTTCCCAACACGTTTCTGATGTTCGATTTTTATTCATTGGCCAGTATCACATTGGGTTACGTGTCGAGCAACACTCTTCTTTATTCCTGGCCACCAATACAAATCTCTAAAATCTTTATACATCTTGGTAGCTTCGGGGTAGATAGTATATTTAACCCAATGTGCTTCTTCCATGATTGTCTGCCTTAAATCCTTATCTCTGGGCACATAAACTTGGTTTTGGAATCGAAGTATCCCATCTGAGAAATAGAAATTAGGACTTTTGACTTGCCCTTGATCATTCACCTAGGATTTTATCCTTGAATCTTTCGAAGTGGCTTGCCGAATCTGTTCTAAAAGATGAGAGCGAATCATCAAGCTAGCGATGTAAAAAAACATTTATTTAGGCATTACATCCACTCTCAACTGGCTAAAAGCCTCTACTAGTTCCCATTCCCGAGTCATCAAACTATCCATCAAGACAGGCCCCTTCCTACTTAGTGCATCAGCTGCTACATTTGTTTTCCCAAGATGGTACTAGATCGTACAATCGTAATCCTTCAAAAATTTCATCCACCGTCGCTACCTCATATTCAAGTCTTTCTGAGAGAACAGATACTTCAAGCTTTTATGATTTGTGAAGACCTCAAATTTCTTACCATACAAATAGTGCCTCCAGAGTTTCAAGACAAGTACCACTGTTGCCAACTCCAAATCATGCATGGGATAATTTTGCTCATGTGGCTTTAACTGTTGAGATCTATATGCTATCACTTTCCGATGTTGCATAAGAACACATCCCAATCCACTTTTTGAAGCGTTAGTATAGATTGTGAATCCTCCTGATCCATTGGGCATTGTCAAGATAGGTTCAAAAGTCAATCTTCTTTTCAACTCATTAAAACTTTGCTCGCAGGCTTCACTCCATTCGAACTTGAGCTCCTTTTGGGTGAGTCATGTAAGTGGTATGGCTAGGCAAGAAAATCCTTCCACAAATTTCCTGTAGTAAGCTACTAGCCCCAAAAAGCTTTTAATTTCAGTTACCATTTTAGGCGACTTCCAATTCCTTATTACCTCAATTTTTACAACATCCATTGCTATTCCTTCTCCTGAAATGATGTGCCCTAAGAAAGCCACCTGTCTCATCCAAAATTCACATTTCAAAAATTTAGCATAAAGTTTGTGTTCCTAGAGAGTCCTCAAAACAATCCTTAAATGTTGTTCATGTTCCTCCTCACTCCTTGAGCAAATCAAGATATCATCAATAAACACAATCACAAATTGATCCAAGTAAGATTTAAATACTCTATTCTTTAAATCCATAAAAGCGGCGAGTGCATTAGTCAGTCCGAAAGACATCACCAAATACTCAGTGTCCATATTGTGATCTGAAAGCAATTTTTTGGGACATCTTCTACTTTAATCCTCAGTTGGTAATATCCTAATCTCAAGTCAATTTTTGAAAACACTCTAGCCCCTTGTAATTGATCAAATAATTCATCAATCCTTGGTAATAGATACTTATTCTTAATGGTTACTTCATTTAATTGATGGTAATCTATACACATCCTTAAACTGCCATCTTTCTTCTTTACAAATAACACTGGTGCTCCCCAATGTGACACACTTGGCTAAATTAAACCCTTATCTAAAAGGTCCTGAAGCTGACTTTTTAACTCCTTTAGCTTTGCTGGGGCCATCTTGTAAGGGGGTATAGATATGGGGTTCACTCCAAGTATAACCTCTATAGCAAATTCAATTTCCCAATGAGGAGGTAGTCCAGGTAAATCCTCAAGAAAAACATGAGGAAAATCCTTTACTATAAGCACGACACACAATTCCCATTTTTTATTTTCAAACTTCTCGACACAAGCTAAATATCCATAAGCGTCGTTTTCCAACATCCTAACGGCTTTGAGAGCGGTTACTTGTCTGATTTCCCCAATATTATTTTGACCCTGAAATTTCACCCAAGCCCCATATTCATCTTGTAAGTTTACTGTTTTTACCCGACAATCCACCCTGGCATTGCATTTAGATAAGAAATCCATTCCTATGATTAAATCAAAATCTTGAATGTCTAGGGATGTACCATTCACTGTTTCCTAGCGAAATCTTCCCATCCCTATAACCAGTGTAGGTTTTCATTCTTTGATTTAAAGGATTAGCTATCATCATAGGGAAACTAAGTTCTTCCAACTCCAATTTTAGAAAACGTGTCAATGCATGAGATATAAATGAATGTGTGGATCCAGGGTCTATCAACACTTGTATTGGAGTATTAAGAAAAACCATCGTACCTTAGATTACAGTTGGGTTGGCGCTCACATCTTCCTTTGTCAAGTTAAATACACGACCTTGATGAAATCCTTGGCTCCCTTTATTAGATCTTGGCTGGCTTGCTCCTTTCTGTTGTGGATAGTCCCTGGAGATATGGCAAGGTCATTGACAATTGTAGCACACTTATCCCTTTGGACATTCCCAAATCACGTGATCACTTGCCCCACAATTGTAACACTTTAGAGTCTTCATTCTGCATGGCCTTCCAGGATGTGATTTATGACATTTAGCACAGTTCCCCTTTTGCTTGAAATTCTTCCCTCGTACTCCCAAGTTAAACCCCGTACCAAGTTTCTTATCATCGGGCTTTCGAGATCCAAATCATAAGGAGTTCATTCTCTCGAGATTGCTTTCCACAGTTTGGGCCTGGAGAACCACTTCTACATACGAGCATGGCTCGATTAAGCTTAATGCCTACTAGGAATTTTTGGGCCTTTGCTCCCTCGTCCATGTCATAAATAGGCATGTATTTGATGAGCCGGGTGAAGCAATCCTCATATTGGGCTACTGTCATATGCTTAGTTTGCTTTAAATTCATAAATTCTCAATCTTTCACCATCTTTTTGCATAAAGGAAAATATTTTTTTTTAAATAACTCCTTAAAATATTCCCATCCAACATTTAGTGTACCTTGCTCCATAGGATCTCGTAGGGTTCTCTATATTGATTTCCACCATTGATCTCCCTCATCTCGAAGCATAAAGGTGGCATAACTCAGCTTTTCTTCCTCACCACATCCCAAGAAGTCAAAAATATTTTCCATTTGTTCCAGCCAGTACTTGAGCTCGCTAGGATCAATCCCAACCCTACCTCGGAATAAGGGCAGATTTAGCCTTTGAAGTTTATCAATGATATTTGGGCCCCGCAAGGCAGCCTGACTCACTGGTTGCAATCCTTTCATATAAGGCAACATGTTTTCCATGATCTATTCCATTCTGTTGATACGAGTTCCCTCCTCTGGTTGTCTTTCTTGAAAAATGGGTTCAGACCTGGTTTTAGACATCTCTTCTGGGGAAGTTCTTGATTCCACTTCTTGGTTTGTGCTTCGATAAGGATTTGGTGTGGCTGGTCCCAATCTTCGTGAGCGTCAGGTATGTACCATCTGAAATAAATATAATTTCGATAGTAAAATATTTGAGCAATGCATGCTCTAGTTTCCACACACTAAATGAGGTCGTGATACTCTTAGTCCTAAATTTTCTTTTGAATAATTAGAATACCTTACTATGTTTAGTATGATTCTCCTAAATCCCTAAGACTAAAGACCCTTAGAACTTTCATCTATATCAATACCTATGATCAAAAATCTTAATCCCCCTTATTGAGCCTCAAATCTTCTTATAGGATTATCTCCAATTTTCTTTCTTCTAATAAAAGGATTTATCAACCGATTTGTTCCATATATCCTCAAAATTCCATGGTAGTTCATGATGCCAACATATCCATTACAAAGCCATATAATCCATCAAACGATATCATCACATTCATAACTGTTCATGTTTTAATTGTCCTCTAAGAAAATTTGTTTCTCAAAAATTCTTAATAAAATATCTAACTCCAAAAGATATCTTAAATAAACCCCTTTGAGATATAATTATTTCTTAACCTTTTTAGTTATAAATCTTGTAAACCTCAAATCTTAAAATTTCCTAATATCTTTTAAATTTATTTTCTCCGATCACCACTTACTCATCTTTTACCCTTATTTTTGTCGTATCTAGCCACCTTTGCATGATTTCTATTTTCTTCAAATGACTCTGTGGTTGTCCTGATACTAAAATTCCAAAGATTAGTATCCTCAAGTGATATCCTAATACTAAAATTCCAAAGATTAGTATCCTTAAGTGATATTTAAACATCTCACACTATTATCTATTTACTCATACTTCTTTTGTACATAACTAGTACATACTTATATGGATCTATATATATTTACATCTCTATATACATATTTACATATTTTACAATCTCAAAGAAAATAAGAAACGAACTTCATTCTTCTTCGGACTCAAGGTATGGTGGTGGTGTAATGGCTCGTTTCTCGAGTTCATTTATAGGCTCAGGTATATCCATTGGTATCTCTCCTACTCCCATGTATGCTTAAGCTTCGCGCATCTGATTTGCAAAACCATTAAGGTCTCCAAACTATCCTTGAGCAAAAATTTGGTTTGCAACATCCTGCCACTCAGCTCCCAACATAGAAATCAAATACATAACTTGTAATTCAATCCTATAAGGAACATCATTTATGTAACACCCCTAAATTTCTCGCAATTTCTCTTTCAAACAAGCTCTGAAAATTACAACGTCCCCATCACCGAAGACCCTTCATTCGAGGTATTCGAGAAGGATCCGTAAAAAGATGGCACCTACACAAAACCCAAATAGAAGCATCATGCATATTCCTTGCTATTAACAACGGAAGCCATACTCATATATCATTACTCGTAGACATTTACACATTAGGGTTAACATACCCGCCATATCCCATCAAGGGTACAACCTAGACCATAAACAAAATATAACTTAGTATTACACATCTCAAAACACCCCCAAGGACCTTCCGATTGAGACAGCTTTGTACACACTTCTACCCTAGGGCTCCAACGTCACTTCAATCGCTCACTTTTTTTGCCTTACCCTTACCTGGAATGATGCAAACAAATATGAGCTACAAGGCTAAGCAAGTATAGCTAAAAGGAAGTGAGCATGGAATCATAAGTATCAAGAAACAAAAAGAATCATGAATAACATTTAAGGCACTCACGCCACACCTCATTACACCACTCTACATGATAAGAAGATGAAACATGCATTCGTGCTCTTATGCAATCTTTTAAAACCATAATCATGGGACCGAAGTCTATCTCTGAGCCAAAGCTCTCTCTGCGGATATATCCCATGGACCCTGTCTTTCGCGGGCATCATGAAGCCTTTAGACATTTTGAAACCTTTTCATGCACATGCTCCATGTGTTAGTTCCAAATGATGGAAAATATATCCCAAGAGGGGTGGTGAATTAGGATTAGGGTAAATTCTTTGATAGATTAAAGATCTATTGTTTGTGGAACACTATGTTTCAAAATATCAAGGAGTTTGTTTCGAAATCAACATTTCTGTTAAGTATATTTCGAAACCTAAATGAGTGTTTTGAAACCTTCATCTCTGTTTTGCTTATTTTGAAACTTTTAGCTTTTGAAAACGTTTCTTTTGAAAGCATGAACAATGAGGATAAGCAAGATAGTAACGCAATTGCACAAGAGATTTATAGTGGTTCGACACCCCGCCTAGTCCAGTACCTTAAAGCTTACCCACTTGAAGGATTTTCAAACACAATCACTTTCACTAGTGATCAACCACAACAAGGGTTTTATCACGGTTCACCCTATAACCTTGTACACAATGAGTTTTTATGGATCAACTCAAACCTTACACCACAATGAGTTTTACGGCTAAACTCAAAACCTTACAACCAATAATAAGATAAATAAAACTTATCTTTTATAACCCAACAGATTTAATGTAATGAAATACCTAACCAAATTGTTGTACAAACCTATTGGTATGAGGTGAGGAGAGCTTAGAAGGATGAGACGTCGGTTTCAGTTTGCTTCTCCTTTTCACACCATAATGCACATCAAGGATTGATTGAATGGATTTTCTTTGAGAGCTTGTTGAAAGGATTTTGTTCACTTGTGGTGTATGTAACAATGTCTCTTGTATGTGTGTTCTCATGTATATACTTGTAAGAGGTACTTCTTGTCTTCAAAGAACTGATATATACCAAGAAATAGAGTTTTGGCTAATTCTAACCTTTAGAGACAAGATGTTAAAGTAGGTTTTAAAACACACCTTATAGGTTTCAAAACAACACACTTTTACACTGAGGTTTCGAAACATACATAACATGTTTCGAAACATCCAGCTTTTACAGCTGGTAATGCACTTAGAGACAAAATGAGTAGAATACAATGCTTTAAACTCAAAATGATTTTATTTTATTCTCCATTTTCAAAATTTTGAAATTAAAACATCAGAATATGGTGATTAAGTCAAAAAAGAAAACTTTTAAATAGCTTTTGAATGTAAAGAAGTTAAAAGGCAAAAGCATGTCGATTTTTCAAATATTCTGCTGACAGAGTCAGATGTTTCGAAACATGCTATGAAGGTTTCAAAACATACTTCAAAAACATATTTCAAAAGATATGCAACATAGATTTTAAATGCTCTACTGACAGAAATGACAGAGGCTTCGAAACATACTATATAGGTTTCGAAACATATGCTTAGATTTCAAACAGGTTTCGAAATATAGCATATAAACTTAACAAACATTGAAACCTTATCAAAAGACAGTTCGAAACATGAATAGAAACATGGTAGAATGATGTTTCGAAACATGATGCATGAATTTTGAGTTTTTCAAATATTTGAACATTCGCGCCAAACACTATTCATGTATGTTTCGAAATATGAAAACTTTATTTTGAAATATGAGATTCACATAAAGATTTTTCATTCTAAGATAGGTTTTTCATCAAATACATTTTTTCATATATCAGAAAATATGATACAACACCATGCACCATCACAACCATGCATATTTGTAATGACTTCTCATGCATAACTTACTCACGACTACCCGTAACAACATTCCCAGGAGAGCAAAACCCATGCAAGGCAGCGTCAAACCCTTGCATGTCCTCAATAAAGTATCATTCCCAAAGGAAGATAGGGTGATACAAGACCCTATTTGAGATTCAATAGATATAAATGAGAATCATGATTACCAGAATAACCACATAAGCCATTTGCAAGGCAATCCTTCCACAATCAAGGGTTTACTTAACCCATTCTCAAGAAATCGAGGTATCATAAAAGCAAGAGCAATAGAGTGTTTAAGAGCTTGCAAGATAGAAGGAACATGAAAGAACTCGCAAGAAAAGAAGAACTCGCAAGAAAAGAAAAAAACTTGCCTTAGATATTTTCCTTTAACTCTCGTAATGTACCAGGGTCGCTAACGTCGTAGATGAACCTCTCCAAAATTAAGCTTGCCCATGACACTAAAGTTTTTCCATTTTTTTCCAAAATTCTCCCATTTACTCAAACCTTCACAACACATATATATAGGCCAAGAAGAAGGAATGTTGTATGAGCATCGTGGTAGCAAGAAGTTACCAATTCTTGTGGCAAAAAGAAGCTTGGGACCCGTGGCATGGTCTCCCAAAACGACGTCATTTTGGGTGTCCTTCTTGCTGAAAAATGTTGAATTTTCCTCTCAACCGCACACCTACCTTACCATTCCCCCTTGCGCGCATGTGCCATCTTGCCTACAAGTTCCCTCAATTAATATTGCGCATATTTTATATTTAAGGTGATTTGGCCACCAATTTCTGAAATTACACTTAACGTCAATATTTTCGAATAATTGCTAATACTTGCTCAATCAAAAATACCTTAATTTTAATTTCTTCCACCTAATACCTTACACACAAATTTACATTAATGCATAAATAAACGTGTTATTACAAATCCTCCCTCCCCCCCCCCACCTTAAAAGAATTTGGTCATCCAAATTCGTACCTAGTTATTCAAACAACTGAGGAAATGAACGTTTCATTTCTTCCTCTAACTCCCATGTGGCTTATTCCGGACTGTGATGTTGCCATTGGACCTTTACATAAGGAATAAATTGGTGTCTCAACACTTTCTCTTTTCATTCCAAAATAGCTACTGGCAGTTTGTTATATGACGCATCTTCCTTAACCCCAAGAGTTTGATAATCAATAATATGCTGAGGGTCTAGCATGTACTTTCGCAACATGGACACATGAAATACATTATGAACATTGGCTAGTATCAGAGGTAAGGGTAGCCAATTGGCTAAGGATCCTACCCATTCAATATCTTGAATGGTCCTACATATCAAGGACTGAGTTTTCCTGAGATCCCGAATCTCCACACGCCCTTCGCAGGCATTACCTTTAGCCATACATGATCCCCAACAGCAAACCTGAGATCACGATGTCGTCTATCAACATAACTTTTCTGCCTATCCTGGGCCACCTTCATTCGGGCCCTAATGAGTCAGATATTCTTAGACCTCGAGTAACCTCGATCTCACTCAAATCATGTCTTGCGTCAAACAAACCTCGAGTAACCTCGGTTTCATTCAAACCATGTCGTGTATCAAACAAGCATGGTTAAACCTCAAGTAACCTCAATCTCATTCAAACCATGCCTTGTATCAAACAAGCATGGTCAAACCCCAAGTAACCTCAGTCTCATTCAAATCACGCCTTGTATCAAACAAGCATGGGCAGACCACGAGTAACCTCAGTCTCATTCAAACCATGCCTTGCATCAAATAGATCTCGAGTAACCTCAGTCTTATTCAAGCAGGCATGGTCAAACCTCTAGTAACCTCGGTCTCATTCAAACCATGCCTTGCATCAAACGAACCTCAAGTAACCTCAGTCTCATTCAAACCATGCCTTGTATCAAGCAAACCTCAAGTAACCTCGATCTCATTCAAATCACGCCTTGTATCAAACAGGCCTGGTAACCTCGGTTCAACCGACATCTTGTACAAATCGCCCAAGTCTACCCTAGTGGGTAAACTTTCCTCAGAATACGAGTTCGGATAAATACTACAGCAAAAGAAGAATAGAGAAAACCAAAAGCTACGAGGTATTCGAAAAACCTTTCATTTCATTACAAGCTTTACATTTTTTATAATCAACCTACTACACTATGGAGATACAACCAAATAAAGCAACTATCAGCACAAACTAGCCCTCTATTCCATTGGTAGAGCCTCCCGCAAAATCTATTCCATGCTCTCTTTATTCCATTGGTAGAGCCTCCCATAAAATTAATTGGCAGGCACTAGCTACGTGCATCCATTTGGAAATCCTGTCATGTATCTTAGTTGGGAATATTAAGATGGATCAAACCAACTAGAAGTCTTCCTGGCTATGCTCTGGATGAAGGAGCTACCAAAAAAGTACATAGACAAGTAGTCCAAAAGGCCGAGAGACACGATGTGATAATAACTTCGGAAGTGAACTCAAAAAGTAGCGCAATGACCCATTCTAGTATTGCTCTTGCCCAAAATCACCCATTCTAGTATTGGTTTCACCCAAACACACTTAACTCTAGCTATAGGTAGCTTAGCTGCCTTTGCAACGCTACTAACGGAAGCATTGCCTTCGACTAGCAAGGCCTCAAGTCGAATCAACAACCTCATCCCTCAAACCCTAAGGCTTCCCATAAGGACAAAAACAACCAAGAGCGACTAAAATAGAACGCATAATGTGTGTAGAAGCAAGATGGAGTTCCCCTTTTTTTATAGGCATAATCAGGGACATCCAATGGCCCAGGGTCATCCGTCGTCACACCTGACGCGATCCTGCCACGTGTCTCGACATCAATGCCCTACATCCGGCGGTCGAAGAATCGCCATTGCAATCTAGCCACGTGCCACGATAATTAATACCCTGACAACGCATCCTAGGGAAACGGTGCACCCTACATTAGCAAACGTTGCTTCATCTTCATGAGTGCACGCTTCAGGCTCTTTGTCACTCACGCATCCCAACCATAATATCCAAACGGCCATCCTTGAACTCCTTGAAAGGACCAACTCAAGGTAAAAAGCCCAAACATGAGACAAGGCCATCTCATACCCTCCGACATACTGAATGGAGGCCTCTCCCGCTAGCCCTTCAGCTTTAGTCCATCCCGGCATACGGATCTCAGGTCTACCCCAACCTCATCCAGGTTCGATCGATCCACACCAATGTGCCTAGGTTAATCCCGATGTATAGGCCCGCCTCAGACAACCTGAACCATCTGCCCAAAAACGACTAACTCAAGTTAAACACGATACCTTAATCTTGGGTCTACCCCCAAGATACTGTGATAGTGTCAAGGTTATCAAAAAGACACACACTAAATCGACCTAAGGCATGCACAAGACCAACCTAGTGCTCAGAAGAAAAACAAAAGAAAACCGCTCAAGAAGCAAAGTACAAAGTACCCGGCATATCATGAAGTCTGTATGCAACCAAACAAAATGCACATAAACACGAGAAGATAAAAAATAATCTTTCATTATGAAGGAAAAACAAAGACCTATACTACTATAAAATGAAGAAGCTACAAAGGAGGGGGTCCGATAGCAGGATCGGTGGCGGCAGGATAGACAGGCACGGACACCTCGACCTCCGAGCTCCTTTCTCAACCTAATTCTCTCCGACCTCGTTCACCTCCACCAAGGTCTCTGGTTGATCATCTGCAACCGCAAACGAAAGCACCAGCTGACCATCCCTGACCTTTTTGAAGGGCCTGAAGCTTAAAAGGTCGTAGCCAGGGTAGAGAGCCCAGAAATGGGATAACGCCACCTCATATCCGGCTATGAACTACTTTGCAGTCTCCGTGATCAGTGCCACATGATCAGCCCGCACGTTATCAGCCTCCCCTTTTAACCAAGACACCTTCCGCCTTGCTTGCTCCTCAACAGATTGAGATTTGGCTAGTTCGACCTTCATAGATGCAAGATTAACCCTCACCACCACTAGCTTGCACTCTACCTTTAACTTTGCCTCTTCCACTGCCGCCGAGCTCACCTTCATTTCATTCTTCAGTTTTTCCAGCTCAACTTCAGACTATTTTTTTAGTTTTTCAAACGAGTGTTCTTTGTTCCTTGCAGCTTCAGCTTCTTACATCCATTGCTTTAGCCCTGCCATAGCCGCCTCCAATTTCTTTTGTGCTGCCTTTTTCCCCTCTTTCTTCTGCTTTACTGAATAGAGGCGAGTCTCCCCCTCTAGCATCCAAACTCTCGCAGCCAGTTGGAGCGCATGTGTCTCGAGAGCATGGAACATGTCAGACTGACCCAACGCCATAAACCTTGTCTGCTTCTCTAAACTGATCAATCGCTCATCTATCAAGTCTTCTGCCCAAAAGTCAGGATCCCCGAGTATTAGTGTAGATGCTCTAGAACCAATCAAATTGGGCATGTTGTACACTGACAATTACAATCATATTAATTATTGAATAAAGAGTTATTCAATTTCAGAAGAAGTCATTCTATTAATTTCGTGTTATTATTATAATAACTAGAAGAGACTAGATAGAAATCCATATGATGTGCACTGTGATTAATCTATAAAGATATGAGATGATGCATCATAGTTTGTAGACATCATTAAATGTCCCAAGTCGTAGAAATGTCAAGAATAGACATTGACAATTACGGTAAGACTTGTATGTGCTATGTTGTTGCTATGTGATAGCATTGGGAGTCACACACCCATAGGCATGGGGATGCCTAGACAAGTACATAGGTGACCAATGTCGGAGAACGTGTCACTGGACATGACTCGCTCTGAGAATCTATTTTGGTTATATGTTGATGGAATTCTCATACGAGATTGGTGTAACTAATCATTGGACTTGAGGTTGTCATGGTTATCTCATAAGAAGACTAGT
Source organism: Diospyros kaki (assembly GCA_036245055.1). Lineage (NCBI taxonomy): Eukaryota > Viridiplantae > Streptophyta > Magnoliopsida > Ericales > Ebenaceae > Diospyros > Diospyros kaki. The sequence goes on from BSEG01000009.1 coordinate 13,334,228, forward strand.
ATGCTTTGACATCGTTTCAATGAGCCTAGATAAAGGCTGCACGCGGGCGATCATTAGGCATATCGTGAGGCTTATGGAGATGGGTGCATAACCAAGATGGGACTCGTATATCCCTTGATAAAGAATAATGTATCTAAGGCGCCTTCAGTGGATATTCACTTTAAATCCATGGCCATGGTGAAAGAGATCAATAAGGAGTTATTGATTCACTTTCTATTGAGTGAGGATATCTGGAGGACCGAAGAAAACTCATGTAATTGTAATCAAGCCACACATCACCAGACTTGAGATCACAAAAGATACATTGACGAGATGATCAAATTACACGGTAATCATGCTCGTGAAAGGTTGTTTATAAAATATGAATCCTTCTGAATAATTGGATAGGCATGACGCCTTGCTAGAGGTCAATCTTGTCTTATGTGTTCATACCGACACATTGCCAACATATTCGAAAACCTAATGAGTCATACGCAATAAGTACGGTCCCTGGCTTAAACTAAGAGAGCAGACGTATGGTTAAGTGGGACATTTCGGTAAGAAGTTATGTTGTCGTAGATTCTCACGGAAAAAGAACAAATAGACGTAATGATGTCGATATGATGAGGAGTCATCATAAAGAAAAGAGTTTCCCAAAATAGCAATTGATTAAATTATAAAGGAGTTTCTAATTTAATAATTTTCTATTTGTTAGAGTGGCAAATAGGAAATAAAATATATTTGGGCTTAAGTTAATATTTGGACTAAATAAAGTATTTTAGCCAAATATTAAATTAAATTAATATTTGGTTTAAATTGAATTTGGGTAAAATATTATATTTGGGCTTAAATTAGATTTTGACTAAATATTTTATTTAAACTTATAATTGGATTTGGGCTACTTAATTAATTACTAGTTGAACTAGGATAAATGGGCCAACCCATATTCATTAGGGTTTAAGAAACCCTTAGAGGCCTTACTCCTCTATAAATACCCTTTTATGAGTTGCCCAAATAAAATGAATGGTTTTGTGATTTTTTAATAGTTAAAAAAAATTGTCATTCACTCTCTCCCGTTTCCTTTACGCATCAATTTGAAATGAGGAGGTTCTTTCCATCCATACACAAGCCGTGAAAAGGAGAAGGAGCTAGCACTCCCATTCCGCTCTCCACGCCAACGGACGCATGCCGTGTATCACGAATTAAAGGTCGAGCGCTTCGACAGCTCGGATGCAAACGACTCAAAAATCTAAAGGTTAGATTTATTTTATTTTGCATATGAATGGTTTGATTTCAACATTGATCTAATCGTCGGGATCAAGGTAAGGTTCAAAATTTTGAACTACGTTGCTTGCCCCGTAGCAATCTTACTTTACTTTCACTGAGGATGGATAAGCGCACCTCAAAGGGCACAATTAGACTAGGGCCTCCACCTGACTCCAACCTTTGTCGCTTTTTATGCCACGCCGACTTGATGGCAATAGTGGCCTCTTTAGAGTAGATGGAAGCCTTGGCAACAGTTGTAATTGGTTGCAAAGATGGCACGGCAATAAGAGATGATGGTGTAGGGGCCGAAGCCTTCTTTAAGGACGACAACACAAGGGCGAAGGATGGGGCAGATGTCTTTATAGCCATCACCTTGGAGGTCGCCAACTTAGACGCAGTGGGCTTCACCCCAACAGCCTTCTCAGCACCCTCCCTAGTAGAGGTCAGCCCGCCTTCTTGGCTGCTTTCTCTTCCACTTTCGTCTTTTCACAATGAGCCATCATCAGCTCATTACTCAGTAAGGGGGTCATTTTCCCTAAAACAAAGAAATACAAATGTAAGTAATACCTAAAGGAAAGTAAAGAAGCAAAATAGGCTACGGCCTTACGCATATAATCAGCCAGACCTTTCTTATCTCGGCCCAGTTGAATCAACTCCTTACACTCTAAAAACCTTGGGAAAGTCTCAAGTACATCCACCAGGCATCAATCCCCAAACAGTAGGCTCTCATATTTGGTCGGCCCAAAGAAGCTTAGATCCTTATTCCAATAGGGAGGATACCGTTTCTCACCTTAGTCATTAAGAAAGAACGGGAGCTCGTTCCTAGTAGATTTAACCTTAAAAAACCGTTCCTTAAAATGTTTGTACAACGTGTCAACCGCATTCAACAGCTTCCACCCCAAACGCTCGTACAATGACACCCAGCCACCCTTGCTGGCTCATTTGGGGTGAAAATAATAAAAGAAGGGCCCCATACTCGCATGACTACCGAGGAAAATCAACAATACCTCGAATGCACGAATGAATCCCCAACTATTAAAGGGAAGTTGAGTCGGTGCGACGTTTAGGTAGGCCAGAACCGAGCTCTCGAAGTTGGTAAGAAGAAGTTGAAGACCAAGGTGTGAGAAGAAGGTCTGGTACATAAACACACACCCAGCATCCGCCTCCGACCTCTACTCCATGAAGACTTGATCCTTCGGCTCACACGGGTAGCACTTGACCGGTCCTCCTTTCCAGTGGCTGAAGGGGTAATTTGTGATCAAAGCACATGAATCTTGTGTAGCATACCATAGATAAAAGCAACCTTGGACACATCTTCACTAACCCAATCATACTCGCCAATGCCGGGAAAAGTCCCAACACGCTTGGCCCTAAACTCTCTCACCCTGGTAGCTTTCCCAGCCATGGGCACACTACTTGCACTGTCCTCAGACAAATTGAGAAAAACGGAGGCGTCAGAACCTAGCTTCAGGCATTAGTTCCGAACCATGCCCTAAATCACCCTATCAAGGCCAAGCCAAAAGGGCCCCTGTGACTGTTTAGGCACCAAGCCCCATGCCGACAACCCGCCCACAGACAAACTCTTCCCCTCCAAACGCTTGCCGAACTCCACCATGATATTCTAGAAAGGTATAAAATGATAGATTAGAGAAGTACCTATTACGTGATCAAACGAAAAAAAGGTAGGCTGGAAGGAAAACCTGAAGGCGCAAGAAGGTCTTCAGACCGGGAACACGAAGCAACAAAGCAATGAGAGGAAATGCACGAATTAAAAAACCAAACAAGCAGAAAGAAGAAGGAAGAGGCAGGCAGTTACCTTTATAGTGCCCTCGTACAAAGCATCGGACGGACAAGAACCACCTGTCACGAACCACTGGCCAGGATCGTGCCACTTGTCACGCATTTGACACACAAGTAATGAGTTGACGCCTGCCTGTCCGCAACATCCCATCTCCCAAGCATGACATCTCGAACCCCGAGGCCACACATGTTGTGTGTCAGAACCTCGAAAAAAGTCACTCCCATCATTGAATACAAGCCTAGTCCTGGTAATCAAGTGTTCAGGCACTTCATTCAGCCTAAGCTCTACCTCGGACAACCTTCCCGGCCACACCATGTGGCCAAGATAGCCATCCCACCTCAGTCGTACCTACTGAGCTCACAGAAACCATGTAACACCCCGCTTTTCTCTTACCGGGCGTGTCACTATGCTGGGGCCCAAAATATGCGTAAATCATTTGTTTCTTTCTTTCTCGGTACATAACTTAAACCTTAAGTACCGAATTCCAAATAAAACCCCCAGCAAATCATTCACAATATGCAGAAGCGATAATCAAAACCTGATATGGTATATAATCAATTCACTTTATTTATAACATAAGAATTCGTACCATAGATAACATCATATCCTCAATATTGAAATACATAAATACATGGAGATTCCATAATGTTCTAACAAGGCTAATCATCAATAAAGCATCAGCTAAAACATATCCGAGTCAGCTTGCTGAATCCATAGGCCACGCCATCACGTGCCGTCATATCTCAACCTGCTCCTTGCCCTAACTGCAAGTCTCAACTGGAACGTTGAATGTTCCAGGGGCATAACCCATTAGAAGATGAAACTTCTAGTGAGGGTCCAAAACATATATATGAATACATGATGCGATAACATGAACAACATATGCCCTTAATGTAATTTTTCAGGCCCACCAGCCCGTCACGGAATCCTAGGTAAATCCCGAACCTCTATAAGATAAGCCTAACGTTATTCCATCATCGCCCTTGGGGAATTACGGCTACACTCCGGGGGCGACATCCAATTCCCATGCACAAATATCAATATGACAATAATATTGTGTAATGCAAATATCACGACCAATTTGAAGCTTAAAGTTATGAAATTTTCGACCTCCTTCAACGCCTATTTATAGGCATTTCCGAACCTTCAAACACTCTTGGTCGCCTTACCCATCACCTTAGGAGGCTAAACCTCCCCTAGATCGACCTTCAAGCAGCCTCAACCGACCACCATCATCACTTGCAGGCTTTGATAAAAACGACCCCATTTTTCGGCCGATTTTTCTTGAAATCCAGTCGCCCCTGTGGCCGTTGTCGGCCAAGCCTTCATCAAAAGTTGGTCCCTGGCCTTCCCTCGTGCCATCCCTGTGGCCAATTTCGGCCATGGCCGACCAGCCAAGTGCTGGTCATTGGCCAACTTTGAAAAATTGTATTTTGGCCCCTCAACTTTTGGTATTCTCATTTTGGCCCTTTTCCACTTAACCCCTTGACTTTTCATAATTGCATTTAAGACCCTCAAGTCCTAAAACGTCATTTTAACCCCTGAGGATTCTGAAAAAATATCGTTTCGGCCTCCCTCTAGTAATTTCAAAAAACTACACTTAGGCCCGAATATTTGTTTTGGCCTTAAACCTCTTCGTTTCTTCCTGAAACCACTGAAGGGTTGTTTCTTATGAAAAACCGAAGTCCCCTCAAGCTTCCGTTGACTTCCGGGAAGTCGTCTACAACAATTCGATATTGCAGCCTAATTGGCAGCTGCATTTTTGCTGTACCGAAAACTGTTCCCGATCCAATTTCTTTCGACACCATAAATCCTATCTCGGGGTGCTTGTTAATGCCACATCATTTTTCTTTGGCACCTCAGCTCCAGGGCAATCCCGGCAGTCGATTTGGTCAATTTTTTGGGCTATTCAGATACCAATTTTCTCTAAAATCCCATTTCTCTAATAAATTGCTTATTTTTAATTAACCCAAATTTCTCAGGTATTATAAACCACTTATCCCATATGTTGCCTATAGTCAGCCAAAGGGATAAATGTCCCGCATTTAGATTAATACCTCAGATAGCCGCCTAACTAACAAAGGCACCATCCTTCAACTGCGGCCCAAGCAAGTTCGGTCCAACCCCATTATTCAAAAAAGGCACGATGAAAGGCAAAATATGCAAAATGAGCATACAAAAATCCAAAGGCTGGCAAGATAACGGATTATAGTGTCAAACAAAGTATACTTTATTGTTAACTAAAGAATCATGTCGTAACCATTTGCACAAAGCTTCGCGCCAACCTACACTAGAATTATTACAAAGAGATCAAGAGTTAATGGGACCAGGAGCAGGCTCGACTACGAACACGTCGGCAAAAACAGCAAGGTCCGTAGGAACCCCTGGCGACTCTATCAGGGTCACATCTCGGTCAACCGGGACTAGGTCCGTGATCTGACCATTAACAGCCTCCTTGAAAGGGTCGCAGAGTGTGAGATTGGCCCTAGGATGGAGCACTCGGACTTGAGACAAGGCCGATGAGAAACCCTCGAGAAACTTATCCATGACCTCATCCTTCAGACACTCCACCACGATGGCCAGCTTTATTAATTTCTCCGCCTCTTCCCAGGCAGCAGCTTTAGCAATCTCCAACTCCTCCCGTAAGATGGTTTGTTGCCCCCAGGCTTGGTCTCATTGCTCCAATATGTAACAGCCTGCCTCCCGGAGCCCCTACCGCGGATAAAGGATCCGTGAGAGGGTCATTGTTTGAATGATATCGAACAAAAACACATACTAAAGCTCACACACAACTCTTTTAGTAATCAAAACTTTTTACATCCCATAACATTTCATAGTCGTCTTTACATACTCATTCACAACTTAAGCCCACCTGGGCTTACACAACATACATTCATCTCAAAAACATAAAACATTACTCTAACACAAGCACAATGACACCCAGGACCTAGTCTCGGGAGAACTCTACACTTGCTATCATCTGGATCCAATCGTGCTGAACGTACCTGGTATCTCAGATGATCCTTTTACCTGGAATGATGGAAAGCAAGGTGAGTCGTAAGACTCAGCAAGCTCATGAAAGAAAGGTGTTAGGTTAACGATAGACTCTTCCCTACATCCCATACAATTCATGTCAATGCAACGACACACCATGTCATGCTCATTACATGCCTTATCTCTAGATTAGAGATGGTAAATGGGTCGGGCAGCCCATGGGCCGGCCCAGCCCTGCCTGGCCTGGTACTGTAGCAAATGAGCCGGGCTGGGCCGGCCCGCCCACCAAAATGAGGGTCGTGCCAGGCCAGCGATATGTGGCCCGCAGCCCGGCCCGGCCCACCAACTGGCCAGTTAAAATGGCCCGGCCCGGCCCACCAAAAAATTAAAAAAAATATTTAAAAAATTATGTTTGCAATTAGTAATTATAAACATATTTTAAACATAATTTTATTATAATGTTTACTGTAATGTTTGTAAACATAATGTTTATTATGTTTGTAAACATAATTTTACTGTAACGTTTACTGTAATGTTTGTAAACATAATGTTTACTATAAACATTATGTTTGTAAAATTATGTTTACAGTAAACATAATTTTACAAACATAAAAATTATAAGTAAACATTGTTTACTTATAAACATATATTTAAAAAATATTAGTTACATTTGAGAAAAAAATAAAAAAAAATATTTAAAAAATTATGTTTAAAAAAATTAAAAATAAATAGTTCACGGGCTAGCCCAAACAGCCAGGCCCACTGGCCGGCCCGACCTGCTTTGGCCCATTTATTAAGGGCCACAAGGCCATGCCGGTCCCCATGCCGGTCCCCAATTTTCATTTCCCCGGCCCAGCCGATCCCTCTCGCGGGCCAAATTCGGCCCGGCCCACCAAATGGATAGGCCAAGCGAGATGCGGGCCGGGCTGGGCCGGGCCACCCATTTCCCATCTCTACTCTAGATGCACAAACATATAGTAAAATTCACATAAACGGTCCTTGAGGCCCACATCAAACACACACTGGCCAAGTCTAACATATAAACTTGTTAGCAACCCCGTATAGGCTACTTTATCATTATTCCATTGTGGGTCATATCCCACTTCCCATAATCGCTCGCACTGTGGGCTGTGCCCCACTTCCCATAATCACACACTGTGGGTTGTGCCCCACTTCCCATAATCACTCACACTGTGGGTCGTACCCCACTTCCATCGTGGGCCACTTCCACGGCATACGCTCCGTGGTGGGTGCCACGCATCCCTATCACTTATAGTCACACATCCTCACCATGCAATACAACAAATAGGAAATGCAATGGCTTTTGCAGCATAAGCGTGATGTCAAGGCCTCCATAAACCAAGCATCAGGCCATGCTACGCCCACATTGAAAAACACACATGCGAAATGCTCTAAATGCACTGGCTTACCTAGGGTACCCAAGTTGACTCTTAGACCAACTGGGTCATGCAAATGCTCACACATCCCATCACACACAAAGCATGTCCCACCAGTGAATGCAACCCAACCCCATGTAGCACACACATTATGATATGCACAAAGTCAATACAGGAATTTGGTAGTACCAGCTCTTCTGGTCCGTCTAGCGCTTATCGTAACAACTGATGACTGGCGCCCATACATCCAACCATCAATTGCCACGACCCACGGTCGACAGTCAGTGACTTTATACCCCATACCCTTAAGACACACTCTTAGATGACATTAACTTATCCGCACTACACTTAGCATTTCATAAGCATCCACCATAACTCTTCATGCTCCTAACAACACAGACACCGTTATGTCATTCACGTTCCCATCTCTTCTCATACATAGGACCCCATCTCTACATTCATAATAAATTATTAACATAACCCCATAACCATTTTCTAAGAACCTAACCCCAACGGGTTCGGCATCATTCCCAAAGAAAGCGGAGTGATACGATGCCCCGTGACGAACGGAATGAATAACATCAAGACATCACTTACTTCACTTATTTCATTACCAATAGCCCCATTAATCACATATAAGACATAGGATGGTTGCCACACGGATTTGCATTATTAATGCGTGGAACCGAGTCATGGTGAGGAAGGGATTAAAATATGAAAAATAACGGAGACTCTCGCAAGAAATGAAGAACATAAGGGAAGGGTTAGGAGCTTGGCTTTACTTGGCCGATTCTTGCTTTCTTTGCACTCCCGATACAAAGTAAAACATTCTACTGCGATTAATAAAATCATAGTTTAAATTAATTAAATCTAACTGCGTAATTCGCATAATATAACCGTGAAAAGCCTATAACTCAAGTATATAACACTTCTAACAATTTTATCCACTTACCAAGCTATTTTAAACGCAGAATAATTCTCAAAATCTCTTATTTTTCCCCAATTTCTTCCTCTTCTTCCTCCGTTTTTCTCCTCGCTTCCAGGACCGAAATGGCCTCAAAATTGTCAAATTTGGCTTAAAAACAAAGCAAAACGGAGGCTACTTGCTGGCCAAGGCGCATGGGTGGCCTACAACGCACCATGTGGCGCATTCCGCGCCTGCAGTGCGGCACCCCCCTTGCGGCAAAACGGCACCTGAGGCTAATTAAAATCAGCCATTTTTCCCCCAGCGCACGCCTGCTCCCCCTCGGTCTCGAACCCGCACCAGCCACCTGCACACGCGCACGCATGGTCGCTCGCGCCAGCAGCTCCCTCAATACTTATACCCCTCCAAATTATTTTAAACCAATCCCCAGCCTGGTTTCCTGAAATTACATTAGCACCCTAGACTTCCAAGACTGCCACTCACGTCCCCCACACTTCTTTTATTCTTATTCCACTTACACCCTAAATTTCCAGAAATTCACCCAAGTCATTTTATTTTAATATTTCCTTATTTCCATAAATACTCCCAAACAAAATAATTAATTACCTTAATTACCTATTTTCTCAAAACGATATAAACTATTATTTTCCTTAAATCCTCAAATACTGAAATTAATATTTATTATTTTTCTCCAAAATTCTGGGACATTACACAGTAACTTTTGGGCAGTGTTACCATGATGAGCGGCAAGGGCTTCAGCGTCTTTGACTCTTTTTTGGAGAGACTCCATGTCGACAACCACCATTTCCCTCTCCCACTCATTTGCATCCTTGCAGACTTCCCTAAACCTTTTTGACAGAGCCCGGGTCTCCACCTCCAGAGTCTGGCAAATGTTTGCAAGACGAAGACTTTGTGCCTCGACCCAACAACACAAGCTTTTGAGCCCTAAGACCATCTACCTTTCGCGATCGGCGGGAAGCGCAAGGTGCTCCTCGATGAAGTCACTAAGGAAAAACTCGCTGCTCTAGAGACTCCTGGGGTCAAATTCGGCATCATCGCATCCCCATAAAGTAAGTCCGGCGGGAGCCTAATCTGCACCCGATGATGGTTCGACCACATCCGACGACAGCCCGGCCACATCCAAAGGTTACTCAACCAAATGCAGTGATTGATTGGCAACGATAGACATTGGCTCCATAACAACAAATGGCAACTCGGTAACTTGGTTTGAAGTCCTCGAAAGCCCTAACGCTTCTTCCACAGCAATCGAACTCAGGGTCCTTGAAAGCTCTAGTGCCTCCTGATCAGTAATCGAACCTGAGGTCATCGGAGCTCCGATCGACTCCCCTCCAGCTAGCCTTTGTATATTTCATGGAACCAACGAGATCTCCTTTGCGCTAGGATGCTCCTCCTCCAACTCAAAGGCTGGAGTGTTTAGTGCAATCGATCTGGTAGAGGGCTGGGATGTGACCGTGCTCTCTGTTGGACGGCCTTTAGGCAGCCGAGCACTATTTCCCTTAGCAACCGTCTCGGTCTTTTTTAGACCCAATTTGGAAGTCAGATCAGCAATCCCCTTTGCCTGTACTCTTAGTTGAACCTCTTCTTTGGTCACCCTTGGAGCCGTGGTCCCTAAGACAATCAAGACGAATCGGCATGAGTAATAATAGGTGGAGACTAAGCAGGGCAAAGTAAGCCAAAAACACAAGGAACTTACGCATGTACTGTGTCAGTTTCTCTGGGTCATCCCTGAACTTGACAAGTTTAGCTGTTTTCAACTACGAGGAGAAAGTAAGGAGATCCACCAAGACTTGGCCTTCTAGACCCAAGCTCTTGTAGTTGATCTTTGACAAGATGGTCGGCTCATGCTGCCAAAACAAGGGGTACCTCGGATATCCGCTAGCCTCTAGGAAAAAGGGAAACTCCTTCTCTGCCAAAGCCACCTTGAAGAAGCCAGAATTGGTGTGCTTATACGTAGTATCATATAGCTTCAACCATCCCTTCCCCCGAAGACTATTTAAGGATGGCCAATCACCTTTGCCCGCTCCCTTCCACTGGAAGTGGTAGAAGAAAACTCCCAGGCTCGGCTTCAGGCTGAGGAAACTACAAAGCACCTAGAACACTCTGACAAAAGCCAGTTATTCGGATGCAGCTGGGTCGAAGCAATGTGTAGCATTGAAAGGACCGAACCCTGGAACTCGAACAAAGGAATCCGCAATAAAAAATGTGAGAAGAATGTCTTGTACATAAAGATGGATCACCCATCTGTCACTAAGTTCAATTCCATGTACACACGTTCTTCCTTTCCACAGTGTCGGCACACGAACAATCTATCTCCCTCTTTGGTGCCAGATATGGAGATTTGCCGCCTCATCTCAACTACATGGTTAGGAGTGTCGAACTTAGAAGCAATTTTGGATACTTCCTCGCTTACCCATTCATACGAAAGGGGATCGGAGGACGATTCAACCATAAGTATAAAACCAACATCAACCCCAGCAAATCCCACATGAGGTTTGTAACCCATCTGAGCAACTACAGTCCTAACAAATGAAGGAAAACGTGAAGAAGGAATAGGAGCGTTTTAAGGTGATTACTTAAAGGACGGAAGCCTGCAAATAGCAAAGGAAGAAATCAGGTCTAAAACGCTGCAACTCCTGGAGACGAAAGCTGTCAGAATGCAAAAGGAATCACAGAAGGCAGCCAAAAAGATACGAAAGGGTGGGAAAAAAGGCATGTTCATAGGAATTGCTGGAAGCATCCAACGACCGAAAACTATTCATCATCGAGACAACCCTCGGGATCATGCCACCTGCCCAACAATTAATGCGCTGAGGAAGCACCCGCATCGGGTAGTGGATCGACTGTCTTTTAAACATGCACCATTTTCCCAGATTCCAAGATATCGACAATCATGGACAGAACCACCTACCAAGCTCCCTGTAAATTTATGCGTCTTCAAGGTCGACCTCAAACCCTAATAGGGGGATACTCCCGAAAGCTCAACTCCATCATCAGCTTGACCGGGTGTGCCAAGCTTGAGAAGCTCCCGAATAACCAAGTCATAACGTCACCCCGGACACTCACCCGAGTATATCCAGACACCATCTCAGTCAAAACACCTCGACCCAAGGGATTATATCCCAACCTCATCTCAACAACAAACGGTTAAAACACAAACATCACCTGACTACACATCCTCAAGCTCGGATGCTCGCTTTACGAACATCCGACCTGGGAGGCTGTGGACCGTATTAGCCCAATTGAGCCCGACCTGATAAAGGCCCAAGATCCCCATCGGCCCACGGCCTAACCTTGACCCAACTTCAGCCTACAGCAACCATAATCACCAACGTGTATTGGAACTTCCACGCCCACTATGGATCTCATTCGCATTTATTGCAAGTTCCATCCACATTTATTGCTGGTCTCGTTGACACCACGCCTCCATTAGGGAGCCTTGCAGACGCTGGATATCAAAGTCCCATCACCCTGCAACACCCAATGCAAGCATGCATACAAGGGGACTCCCTCATTCTCTCCTCTATATAAACCAGCTTGATCACAGGCCAAGGTATGTTTTTCTCTGGCCCTACTGATATACTGTCAATTCCCATTCTCAGTTAAGCGTCGGAGTACTTACAGGTGCCAACTACCTCCCGCTGTTCAGACCACCAGAGTCCACTCAATTGCCTTAAGCCTATCGCCCGATCGCCTTAAGTTCACGTCTAACCTCTCCCTTTTGGGCCGAAAGGAACATAATCATAGAGACTTTACGTAATAGTTAGTGGAAGGACTATAGTGCACGTAAATCGAAGAGCCTTAATGGGTTCATCTAAAATTCAGATTTCATTGCCGTGAGAATCATCCTGAGTCCTGGGTAGAGGATACTCAGGATCTTTCAGAGTGCTATGGAGATCTGAAGAGACTCTTAATAGGTCGAAGTGTTCGACTGATATCAAGGAGTTGATGTGTCCTAATTGTTGCATGGCTGTGAACCTAGAAGGTCACACGCATACTAAGTAATGTATCGGATTAGTGAACCATTGTTGTTAGTGTGTTCCTCATCACTAAGAGTTAGTGATATTGATTGCAACTAAGAGTTAACTATATGGATCTATAGACATGGGAGACCACTAAGAGTTAGCGGGGCACACCGTTAAGAGTTAATGGAGGTCTTAGTTCCATAAAGAGTTAATGGAAAGGCTATTAAGAGTTAATAGTGGGCCAAAGTGAAAATGGACGAAGCTGGAGCGTTGCTGGCAAAGTCGGTCGACTGGTGCATGGAACGATCGACTGCTTCCGGTGGTTGACTAGGTGCTTCATGCGGTCGACTGATTTCATGTTGTTGACCGCTATTCGAAGTGGTTAACCACTTAAGGCGCTCGACCGTCTTCAGTTGACTAATGTGAAATGGTCGATCGCTTCAAGCAGTCGACTGGGAGCTTCACATGGTCTACCATTTGCCTCATAAATGCTCAGTCGCTTTGTTACAACAGAGCATTTATTGCTCTGATGCAATATGATTATAAGAGAAAAGGAGAAGAGAGATTTTGAGAGGGTTTTGAGGAGACTAATTTGAGTTGCTCCCTTCTCTTCTTCTTTCTCTCTCATTCTTGTGGCTACTTCATTGCCTTTGTTTTCTTCCTCCATTGCTAAGAGCTCACAGCCTCTTTTTTCCCCAGGTTGTTTGCTTTGCATCTTCAGTTCTTCATCTCTCATTTAGATCAATTATTGGATAGCCATCTTGCAACCAAAAAGGAACCCAAACAATTTTGATTCATTTTCATCAAGAGGGTCCTAGCACGGCTCCAGTAAAGGGTTCCGGACATCTTAGGTGTGGACCGACTAGGTCCTCCACACTTGAGGAGGCAAGCTGGTCACCGGCATTGCAGGTACATGGGAGAAATTCAGGCAACAAAGAAAAGGCACTTTTCAAAACAACTAGCATCAGCAAACGGCATCAAAAACTTCCATAGAAGTATACCAATAAAACCCCCCTATGAAATGGTTTTTTATTTTATGCATATGGATGATGAATACTGACTCTTGCAAAGTTATTATTGCATCCGTTGTATTCTATTTTGCTTGTGCTGTGCATGTTTATATTTGTGAAAATGTTTTGAAAAATCTAGAAGTCTTATATTGATCTACCAAGAGTTGGTATTTTGGCCGCATTTCCACGCCGCCTCATGTTTGACAGTGCTAAATTGTTTTATGCAACGAGTTGGCCTCATGTTTGACAGTGCTAAATTGTTTTATGCAACGAGTTGGATACGAGATAGATGACTGTTGTTGGCAGTTTGTTTTATATAGTGTATGTTGCTGTTGGTTTTTTGTTGTTACTGGTTGTGTCTTGTCTTGTGAGGGTTATAAACCCAATGCATAGAAGAAAATCATATCAGCTTGCAAGTGGAAGCCCTTTTTCAACCTACTCCAGAAAGAAACCAATCAGGCACATCTATGTTCAAACCCAGTCAATTTTGAAATTCAATGACGAAATAGATCAACATTTCGTTTGGAAACAACAATGTCTAAATTCAACCACTTCTGGTTTGTATGAGTGATGACTGGATGCTTGCATGCAAAACCGAGGGCAAGTCTTAAAACTGTTGCACAATTATTATGGTAGTTGGCATCCAACCATGCCATCTTGTGAATATAAAGGGGCTAAGGGGCCAACTGGGTTTATAATTTCAGAGCATTTATGCCATTGCTCCACATCCAGGTTGCACTGCCAATGCCCTACCAATCCAACTATCACTGCACTACTTCATTTCATAAAGCCTAAAATCGAATGGAGTTAGGATCGAACAACTCTTAAGCAGGTTTCTATTCGTCCTGGCAGCATGACGGTACAGCCAGTTGACCAAGATAAGCGACCCCGTTCATGGCCTTCTTTATTTGCTCTCTGTAGTTGAAAGAGCGGAACCATTGAGGAGTAAGTCCACCTAAATTCAGAAAATACTTAAAATGCAGTGAACCAACAGATGGTAGGATTCTGGAGGTACTGCTCATCTTCAAGCTCAAGCATGAATCATGATCAACCAAGCTCTTATGCAAGGCCCCACCCCTTGAACTTCTACGGCAATATTATTCCATGCTCCAGTAGCAAATGCTACCTTAGGGAAGATTGTTTCCTCATCACATCCTTTTTTTTTCATGTTTTTTATTTTAAATTGCGACAACTGTGGCTACTCAATGAACAAACCGAACAGGAATTATCTTTTTTTTTTTTTTAAGTACCCCTCCAGGACCACTCACTACTCAAACAATCTCTCCATATGCCAAGTTTTTCAACTAACCTGAACTGTGTCAATATCTTGATGCTAAAAGGACAAAATAAGCCACATGTTGATTACATGGGATGATTTTCACACATGAATTATAGTTGAGTCTGCTAAACAAAATGAAAATAGATAAACAGAAATATTATCATAAAAGGATCAACTATGACAACAGAGAAGGAACTGAACCGGCATGACAGGCATTAATCCCAAAAGCTTGGCCAAGAATATAATGGCCTCTCATGAGTGTCTTTCATCTCTGTTTGTGTATTAGCCACTAAATTAAAACAAGATACACTCAGTTACATGAAGATCCAAATAAACAATAGATATACAAGTCCAAGCAAGATACACTCAGTGAATTGGTTCTATACCAGCGAATCATCACTCTAGATATATATAGCCAAATAAACAATAGATATACAAGTCCACGAAGGTAAGTGCTTGCACTTTCTTGATGAAACATGCCAGGTACAGCTATGTATTTCAAGTGCAGTTACCTGATTCTAATGTCCACTGATACAAGCATATGAATAAATTTTGTCCTGTTTAAATCCTATTTATTTATTTTTTATAGTAAAATCTTGTTTGCAGATTAATTTATTGTGCACAGAATGAGAGTTTTATACACTTTTTTAAATAACAACAACAACAACAATCACTAGCCTTAATCCCATTAAATGGGGTTTTATATACTTTTATAAACAAAATAAAGAAAAAATGTTATTTGTGGTGGCTATCATTATAGAGTCCACGTCCAACTAACCTGTGGGGCATTTTCCACATTCTATCTCAATTGTCTAAATATCCAATGCAGTAATTCACAATTTCAGAAGAGCCCATGTAGCATGGACACCGGCACACTTTAATTCCAAACAAGAAGAAAAGGTTCATACTTCAGTTGTCAATTCTACTATCCTAGAGCAAGTAATTATTCTGTATAAGTTTATAACTGACATGCATAGGCAGCTGTATGAAAAAAAATCAAACTTTTATGATGCCTTTCGAGCATATTGAAAGAAAATAACATTCCAAGCAACTTTCTGTCTTTCTCGTCAAGAGCTAAAATAGAGGAACACCAATGCACATCTAAATCTGAAATATTGAGGATAGAGCAACACAACAGTGGCCAGGAAGCTGGAAGGTGTGAACATTTAAATCCATGCCAACATTCACCAAGTAAACCATGATAAAAGTACAAATAATAACGACACAAATCTTAAGAGCTGATTGGAGGGCATAAGCTGAAGTGAGATATTAATGAACGGTCTAACAGGTAGTACACAATGAGCTTGGATTACATGAAAATGGACTATGAAGAAAAAAAAAAACTAAAAAAATAAACGTGTTTGATGTAAATGGAAGAACATCCTATGTTGAAAACAGAAAGAAAAGAAAAAGTAAAGTTCCACAAGTATGTAATTGTTTGTACCAGTGTCACCACCATTGATGAACAAGAACTCCACTTTTTCTCAGAGAAGAAAACAGCTCCAAGCATTGCCCATAAGTTTTTTGATACTTAGCTGATCTCTCACCAGGGCAGCATCTCTGCCACCTATTATAGTGACATTCAAGAAAGATTTCATCAATCAAACAAATTGCTCCAGTCTTAAACAACCTTGGTATCAGGTCAAATTCAGTCCCTTCCACATCCATCTTCATCACCACAAAATCCTTCTCCGACACAATGCTCTTTAACCAATTTGCAAAGTCAAACCCCTGAATCTTATCAACGTCGCCTACAACAGCAGTTGATGATTGAACTGGTTTGATCCTACCCATTCCTCTCCCATTTTCTTTCTCCTCTTTTTCTCTACCCGGATCGTGATTAACCTCAAAGAACAATGTCTCATTCTTCACCCACGCTGCGTATGGCAACAATGTCACCCCTTTCTTCTGCCTATACTCCTCGTGAAAAGCTTTATCTGCCTCAATTGCAAAGATTTCAAAGGTCTTGTTCTGTTTCGGGTACTGTTTCTTGAACCAACTGGCAATGCTTGAGCCATAGCTACGAGCACCAACATCTACATACACGTATCTAGGCTTGAAGTTAATATCAACCATTGAAGGAAGGTACTTTATGTTCTTTATATTTCTCTTTAGAGTAATCCATGGTTTTAGTGGCTCTTCTTCTATCAGCCGCTCAGCATTCCGGACCAACTTTTGCTTATACCCCGGAACAGGGCACTTATTCAGGGATTTACCATCGGGTTTTGAGGCCCCATGGCGACGAATTTTGCGTTCTTTCATCATGACAATTTCACGAACACGTGGCGTGGCCGACGAAACAAAGCCGTCGACGTCACGGGACCGAACAAATTTACAGCAATTGAACAAATCAATAAACGAATTGAAACTATATGTATCGTTGGACGCCGTGTGGACGACGAGAAAGCCTTCGGGCTTAAGCGTCCTGGCTACCTCGGCAGCGAACTCCCCCGCCTTCGGCGACTTGTCGAGCCCGCCAACGCCGGAGAATATGAAGTCAAAAGTGTTGTCCTCAAACGGTTGGCGAATCGCCTTCCCTGAAATCACCAACGGCTTCGATGCCTTTTTGTAAATCCCGACGGAGTCGGACACGCCAATCTCTTTCAACGCGAAGACCTCCTCGCCGTTGGGCGTTTCGAGGCAGAGAGACTTGGATTTGGGCGAGAGAAAGCCCTCGGATATCAGATCCTGGAACACAGACGAGTAGAACTGCACGGACTTCCGGAAGCTCTTGGTGTTCCAGAGATCGCGAGGGTTGGGCTTGGCCGGAACGGCCTTGTTCGCGATGATGGCGGAGGAAGAGAGGCCGGAAGCGGTGGTGAAGAGATTGAAATTATCGGGGATGGAGAAGAAGCAGAAATTGCCAAGGTCGCAGGACTCACCTCGGATGGTGACGACGTAGGCGAATCGAGTGGCGATTATGAGAACACAGAACAAGAAGAGCCGCCCCACTATATTCCTCAGTAGCCCTGGCTTAGGCTCCATCATAGTCTTTCTTTGATGCATTTCTATGTACAACGTCTCACAAAAACTGAATCTGGGGGGAGAAACTCAAATATGTGGGGGGCGGGGGGTTAGCGTGAGCAGAAGCGGGCGGAGGTGTGATTAGCTCCGACGAGGGTGCGGTGGAGGGGCAATCGGGAATTGAGAAGGGCAAAACGGGAAGCCAACATGACTGGGAGTATGGCGGTGATCTGAAGGCGACACTCACTCTGGTTTTTCACTGCTATTGTTGCTCATCGGAATCCCCTTCTCTCTCTTTTTTTCCCGTCACCGGATTTAGCAAAAGGCGGAAAACGGTTAGGCCAGTGAGAGAGAGAGAGAGAGAATAACAACGGGGCTATGGGGGAAGACGAGGAGGATAGGCTGCGGCCACGCGGAGCCCACTGAAAGCGAATTGGTACAGGAAATTTACGTTGTTGCCCTTCAGTTTGGGATAAATAACGACGTTGCAACGGAAGCCGCAGGCAAATCATCTTTGCTTTTCTTGATCTTGTCAAATGTCCAGGCAATAATATATTCCGCAAATTCATAGTGCTTTCTTTTGTATTCCTTTAAAATTTAATTACCAAAATAACTACATTAATGGAAAAAATATTTAACTTTCACAATTTTTAACTTTAAGGTAATTTAGGGTTAAATGTATTTTGTTCATAATGTGTATTGATTGTTTTCTATTTTTAATTTTTAAATAATTTTATTAGTTGATAATAAATATATCTTATTTTAAATTATTTAATTAACTAATAAAATTATTCAAAAACTAAAATTAAGATATAATAAATACATCTTATCTGTAAATAAAATATATTTATTGTCTCTTAACTATTACTCTAAAGGCAATAGCTAACATTACTCTTAATTTTATTAGTTAGAATATTTAATTTTTAGTTTAACTTTAATTTTAGATTATCATTTACAACCATCACATTCTATTATTAAATACTCTTATGCCCAAATAATTGAGCTAAGTACGATGGATTGGGCCCACGATGCATGGGGTGAGCCTATCATGAGAGGAAGTGAAATAGGTCGAAAGGCTAAGGGCAAGAGTTAGTCGAGTGAGGCTCCCTTAGTACTTGAGTAGCTGAATGAGGTCCTTTAGCACTCAAAGAGTCAAGACACATGTAACCATGCCACAGATGGTAAGCAAAAACCCAAGTGGGACAAGCACAATGAGCAAGAGCAATAAGCAAGCGCAGCATGCATGCAGACAACAAGTGGGTACACAGTAGGGGCGAAAAAGGCCATGCGGCACCAAGAGACTTTGCAGCTATGCGTGCGACACCAATGCCATGCCATTACCCAATTGAGTGACATGCCCCAAAAATGAGTACCTTGTCACTACCTTGATTGAAAGACTTGCCCAAAATCGAGTGATGTGTGCCAATGCCTCAAATCATGCCGAAGCCAACAATCGAGAGACTCTCAAGTCTCTCGATTATAATTGAGAAGGCCACCATGCGAGACCCAGCAAGCCACGTGCAAAGGCATGACTGAGATCTAGCAAGCCATGCCAAGGCATGACCAAGCTCAACAACCAAGCTGTGTCAAGCCATGCGAAGCAAACCTGCCATACTCAAGTGATTGCCCAACCAAGTGCCTTGCCCCCTAGCTTACTAACCTGAGCCTAACCAAGTGACTTGGATGCCAAATAATCGAGTGAGTTAGGTGTCAAATAATTGAGTAACTTGGGTCACATAACTGAATGCCATCCAAAAGCTACGATTGAACTGGTCAAGATGACCCCCAATATGCCCTATCGAAGGAGGCAGGTCACATGCCACATGCCAATTCTTTGCTCCTCTATAACTAGAAGGGCCACTTTTTTACTCAAGTATGCTTACCATGATACTCAAAGCTCTTTTTTTCCTCTCAACTCATTCAGAGATTGATTTAAATATCAAAGAATCTGTGAATAACCTACTCCTAAATTGCTTCTTTCTCAACAAATCTCTCGTCACTTTGGGACTCTTTATTCGCTTTGTGACACTCTCGTCATTTTGGGACTCTCTTGTCACTCGATTCGGAAGACTCATACATAATTTGTTGAGTTACTTAGTTCAGAAGACTCGTACCCAACTTATTAGATCACCTGCATCTCACATATACTATAAATTTATTGTTATAATTGAGTAACAACTAATATTAATATAACAAGTTATGTTAAATGTTTTGATCAACAACATGACAAGTTTTTATCACCTAAAAACCTGATGAAATTCTAATTTCCTATTGGTAACCAAACTCTATTCCTTAATGCCACCTTCAATTACTTGCTAAAAACAACCATCGTCGTGGCTACTATTTTTTGTATTAAATCAAGATTTCACTGTTGGCTATAAAAGGTCACTGGTTGCCACTAATTTTTTAATACTTTTTTTCTTTTCATTTCTTTCTTTGGCCACATCAATGTCTAGTAAACCCTAATTGTGTTTCCATAATTGAAATTAAAGACTAAGTTTTAGTCTATTATTGAATAAAATTAAAATTTTGATTGAGATTCGTACTAGTATGTCATGGGTTTAACTTCTTGTCCTGCGTAGTAAAATAAAATCTCCACCTGCGATTTACTTCTTCTACTAAAATTAAGGACACGAGCGGTGGGAGACCACACAAGGGTTATAATCCCAAAATTAATATTTTAATTTAGAATGGAAATTAAACTAAAAATTCAGTATCTCTTTGGTAATCTAGCCATTATAAAAAGGGTAAACTATGTTGCATTTCTTGAATTTTGCTCCTCCCCCCACCTCATGAGTTTTAAAATTCATCTAGTTAGTTCTTAAAATTTTCAAAATTAGCACAACGTTCGCTCTATTATTAATAAAATTAAATAAATTGATGATACTCTCTCTAAATTTAAGGTCTTTAGGCTAGACACCTCTTGAATTTTTATTTTTCTCCAAATCAATTCTTGAACTTCCTTAAAATAGTCAAGACACTCTTTACATAAAAAATAATGTAATTAAATTAAATTAAGTTGAAATTATCCTAATATCTATTTGATTTAGTTAAATTATTAAGTCAAATTTAATATAAAATAATAAATAATAAAATTTGAAAATATCAACTATGGTTTGTTGAAATTTATAACCAATGGCTAGTTCCCCCTCTCTCTCGGTTCCCCGTCTCAGCTGTTGGCTCATTCAGTGCAGTCCTTTACGCCTCCAAGAGCCTCGCTGGCCTAATTAATACATTCCCTATTCCCTTGTAGGGAAAAAAGTTGTCCCTTTGCTATTTCTTCATCCTGCTCTTAGACTAGGTCTGGAATAATTTAAGAATTAATTATATAAATTTTAAAATTTAAAAGATATTTAAATTAAATAATTAAAATTGAAAGAATCAATGATACCTTTTGGTGAATCGTTCTACAGGGCCAGAGGAGGTGACCGACGCTGTTATCGATAGGGGGTAAAATAACGAAATTACCCCCGCTCACTTTACAAATTTGTAAAGTGAGCCATTGCCCTCCTCGCTTACCTCTCTCCTCTCATCTCCCTGTTCGCTCGCCGCTTCTCCTCTGCGTTCGCTTGTCGTTGCGCCTCGCTTCTGCCTTCACTGGTCGCCGCACCTCTCTGCCTCACCGACCGTCGCTGCATCTCGGCGACAGTCGACAAGGCGAGGCGATGGCAGTGAGGTGACGGAGGCGAGTGAAGGCAGAGGCGAGGCACGATGGCGAGCGAACGCAGAAAAGAGGCGACAGCCATGGGAGAGAAGGCAAGCAAGCAGAGAGATGAGAGGAGAGAGCAAAGCATAAAGATGAGAAAAGGGGATAATTTTATCTTTTTACCCTCTTCCTATAAACTTATCAGTAAGGCTGGCTCTCTAGCATTTTTTCCCTTTCGGTTTACAGTCTTGCAGTCTTGAAAAAAGAGGGGTCTAGGAAAGCGGTGGCATGTGGGCGGGAATGGGCCCCCACGCAGCAACCTTGTGTTGTGACGGAAGGGTGTCCTGATTCAACGGTATTAAAAGAATACAGGAGGGGTCCACGTAACTAAAACTTTGAGCCTGCTGGATTCAACGCCCCTTTTGATTTGATTTGATTTGATTTATTACTTTCTTTGTTTATCTCAATCGGTTGGCAGCTGAGATACGGTGGGTGGGACTCTGTGAATCCTCTTTCTTCCTTTCATCACGCCTCCCTTCCGTTCCCCTTGTCCCGCACGCCTCCCTCCTGAGTTATGAGAGCTTGGTTGGTTGGAATCATTGTAAAGCCAAATTAATCCTCTTTTTCTCTTAATTTAATTTTTAATTTTATTTAGAAAAATAAAAAATCTACACAGGATTATCTTATTGACAAACCTACGTAGAAGTGATTCTATTAAATAATTTAAGATAATGTTAATTCTTATTTAAAAATAATGGTCAAAATATAATAAATATATAAATTTTATTTTAAAATAGTATATTTCTTGAACTTTATTTTTACTTAAAAATATTAATAGATGATTAAATAAGTCGTGTTTTATTAACTAATAAAATTATTTTAAAACTAAAAAATAATACATAAAGAATAATGATTGATTTTTGCATCACACCTCTTTCTTTAATGACGCAAAAGATAAAATGTGATTAAAAATTGTTGTTAAAAAAATACAACAATAGAAACTTTTTTGGAGTGAGGAAATTGTTGTCTAAAGTCGAGTGAGATGTTGGTCTCCAAAAATACAACTGCTGAAAAGGCTCTCTTTGAGAGAAGGCTTTCCGAGAGAAGAAAGTTGTAGAAGGACTGAGAAAGTCTTGTGGATGGGGCTCATCAGAGAGGAAGTGTCTACAACTGGCTCGATGGCTGAATTCGGTAGACAGCTCTCAGAGGGGGTCTGAAATACCTCTTGGAGATTAATCAATTGATTTCCAAAAAGAGAAGGAGTCTCTTTCGGAAAGGTGTTTCAGGGACCTCGGAGAGAATAGAGGTTCTCTTGGAGGGACAATGATGACTTGGGCTCAGCTTCTGGAAGAACTGCAGCACGAGACAAATATCAAAAGACTTGCAGGAAAGATTTCTCGCAAAGACCATTCGATGGTCAAGTTAGTATGGGAAAAAGGGAAAGGCCGCAAAAGGAAATGTAAATGACTTCGGAAATGAAAGTTTGAGAGAATCGAGGTTTGGTTACCAGATGTTTCGATCTCGCCAATCGTGTTGTGCCTTGCCTTTTATAGGAGTCTAGGTCTCAATGATTGATTAGGACACATGTGCAACAGTCTTACTGGCCTCTTGGAGAGGCTTCTCTGAGAGATTTCCCGAGAGAGCTATTTCGCTTTTTCCTAAGAGAGAAGCCTTTTCGAGAGGAAGAGCCGAAAGAGCCTATCAGCAGTTACCGAAAAGTCTCCGCAACCTTCTCCCTGAGAGCTCTCTCTCTCAGATAACTCTCTCGACAAGGGCTCTCTCGAAGATAAGCAAGAGTACGACAAAAATAATTTAGCAACAACACAATTCTCAAACATACCTACCTGACCTTATTAGTCTCACACTTGTATGAGATTGTTTGTTCACGAATCCCCAGACTTGAATATATGATTTTTTTGGTGACATTAGTATCAGAAATTGAATTATAACTTTAAACTTATAAGATGATAATTTAAACTCCCTTATTACTTAATTATTAGATTAATTTTAAGGTAAATTACATTTAATGGAGGCCTTATATAGTTAAAAATATTTCTAAAACCTCCTTGGGAAAGACCCAAATCCCCAAAAATTTAAATACAATTCACCCTCACTCTAATTAACTCTTCATAAAAACAAGATAATAACAACAATGCAATGACAAGGATATATTTGTCATCAAATGGTGGGGGTGAGCTGAAAAGGTTAGGGGATGAGGAAGGGAATCAATGCCAATGATAAGGGATTAGAAAGGAGGGGACGGGAATATCAAATTAACAATCAAGGTAAGCGGGCCCTACCTGGACAGAATATTATTATTATTATTAGTAGTTGTTGGAGGGGACGGGAAACAAGTCATTAGGATTCATCACCTCCGTCTCCCCTTTGGATCTTTGTAACCGATCAATTTTGCACTATATTAGGCTGGCAGTGGAGCCAGCTTTGTGGATTTAATGGCAGTGTCTCCCAATCGATTCCACCAAAATTGTCGCTTTCCATTCCACTCCATTACGCTGTGCCTTTCTTTTGGTTTTCGGTGCTTCCCAATCAGCGTGGAGCCCCACGGACTACTTGCATGGGCAATTCCCTCGATTCTTTCTAAATTGTTTCCCAAAATTTTTGTAATTACATGAGTTAATTAAGAAAGACAAAGAAGTTACATGTAACTAAAAATGATATGAACGTAGCTCAAGAGACCCAATTTCGAAAGGCCAATAAAAAGATAGAGATCATAAACTCAAAAAAATTTCCGAGCAAAAAGACTCAAGTGACCCTCTTAGATGAAGGGCTTACATGGGACTCCCTCGGTAGACACACGAAAGAGGTTTCAAAAGACTCTCTTGGGAAGTCTCTCATGGGACATTTCTCCGACACTAATGCAAATCGTTACACTCAATATCTTTTGCCTAAGAGACCTTACGACTTGATATCAACCGTTTTTATAAATAAGAGATGACTTTTTCTCTCCAAGTATGTGAAAATGCTACACAAAACTCACTATATTCTCTTTTGATTTTCGTTGGTTCTAAGTTAAACATTAAAAAGTTTGCACAGAGAACACCCTATGCCCTCTAACTAGCTTTTTTTTTTTTTTTTTTTTTACAGAAACTCAATGGCTTGAAAGTGATTCCCTAATATCTAAATTTATTATTGTATCTATGCAACAACAATTGATATCATTTATAGGAAGCTGATTAAAAATCCCAACAAAAAACAAACGACATGCACAATATTTTAGATTGCTAAAAATCGACAGAGCAACGAGAAGCTTGATATTCTGTCTCCCAGACACTTCTAAAGACTGATAGAGGCTCTCCCGATGGGAGCTCCAGATACCTCTAGAACTAATGGAAAAATCATATGGTAGTGAGTGAAATTAAAAATTTTGGTGCATCAGACATACATAGTGGAAGCAAGATCATACACTAATCATATGCAAATTAGGTATTTAAGTAACACGATATTTCATTATATAAAATACAATAAATAGTATACCTGAAAGTCTAATGTCAAGTGGGTGTAGAAATCGTTTCTACATTAAGACCGAATTCTTCTCAAACTATGGAAGGCCTAATCCGTCCACACCTAACCAGCTTTTCAGTATCAACTTGTAGTCCTCGTTCTGTGGTACCCATATGACACTGAGTCACTCGCACCTGTTAGCCTCTCATAGACAATCCAAAATTTCTTGAGAGAAAGAACAAAAATGAAAAAAAGATGTAAAGACAGTCCAAAAAGATGAAACCAAACCTTTTTTTATGCCAATTCCTTTTTCTCCACATCTACTATTCTGATTTCTACTTCAAAGAGGGAATAAAGAATGGCCGCCATGTGCCCCCACAAACAGCTAAGAAAATGACACGTGTTAGCCATCAATCTGAGCTTAGGCTGTAGAAATGGTTGACTATTTCAATAAAGTTGTCGATCGTTTCCCAACACCTTGAAAAATCGGTTGACCGACTCCTTAAACTGTCAACTATTTCTCCCTATAAAAGGAAAGACAGTCGACTGTTTATAGAAGCAATCAACAATTTCGACCTGCATGCTGTATTGTCCCATATTTAGTTGCAATTGATTCATTAACTTTTAACGAACCACATCATAACACTTAATGACATATTCAAACCCATCATTAACTATTAATGATGTTAAGGACGCAATAGGTGCATAGTGTTAATACTGGATGCCACGCTATATGGTGTGTGACTTTATAAGCTCAATGTCTAATAATAATCAAATAACATTAAAACCCTTTTTGACGTCGACTGAATCCTTCGACCCGTCTCGAGAATCTATCCATATTCTTGTGATATTCTAAAAGTTCCCGGGAAATGGCTAGTAATAGCTTAGAACAATATAAGAGACAATGAAGTCTAACTTCAAGTAAGCCTATTATAATTGTCGATTATTGTGTAATACAATTCTTTCGTCACCCAATGTCTTGACCGAGCGAGAGTCATGGTATGATAAACTCAAAAACTCAGTAACTACGTGTTCAATCTCACCAACGTGACTAGATGACACCTCAGGAAATTCTTTCCTGATTAATCATACTGTCATGGCTAAGAACTTTCCCATCATATTAATAGTAGACTACACAAGACATTTTCCTCACTTTAATGAGAGTAACAGATCCTATCCATGAGCACCTGCCTCCATGCACCAACGATTCAAGACCACAAAAATGAACGTACCTATATCGCAATTGGATGATTTGACACATCAACAAATCTCGCACACCAATACACAAGAAAATTGTGTTAATTCAAGTCAAATGATCAATTACACAATCACAAATTGATGATAAGATTATTATCCACTATGTCATGTGATTGATTATTGGTGTCACATTTAGTACGTTGTTCTCCAACAAACACTCACGACTTAACTATTAGCATCACATATTATGCGGTATGTGAGTCACCACCTTTAACCATTAGTATCTCAACTAATTAAGGTAGTAAACTATGTGCTAGTCTGTAATCGATTAATTAAAGTCCCCATCTGAATAATCCAAGAACTAGGAACATTTAAGAAATCTCATTACCAGATAATCTTGTTACATATTTTTAACACTTTAAGAATAAGACTCTCAAACAGGAAATCCAGAGACTCATTCATTCAACAAACTATAGACGAATGAATGATGAAAACTTGTCTTTATAAAGATATACTAAGATACATCAAATGTATTTACACGCACTGTAATACCCCATTTCGGTATAAGGTTGTCATGTAATTTAATGAGTTTGAAATACTAAAAAATTGGCTTGATAGTAAAATAAGTCGCCAAATCAACGACAGGGAGTACCCCAGAGCATAAATATCTAAGGAAAAAATTATGACATTGACAAGCGTTTCGAGACAGGATTTATGATGACGAAAGAAATCAAATCGGAGACAATTTTAGGTACAACTATGATGCAGCCTAGGAAACCAAATCGTCATAAGGGACTTTCAGAAGTCAATGGAACCCCGATTAGGTTCATATTTAGCATAAAGAACAACGCTTAAGTGGTTTCGGGATGAAACAAAAGGGTTTGCGATTGAAACACGCATTTAGGGCCTAAGTGTAATTTTAAATTCTAGTTGAAAAGAGGGTGAAAATGATATTTTTTCCAAATTTGTTAGGCCAATTGAGAAGCATGAAAGTTAGGGATTCATTGGGTAAAATATCAAAGTCTAAGGATTTGAGGATGAGAGCCAAAATGCAAAAGGAAGTTGTAAGGGGACAAATGTGCAATTTTTGAAAATGTTGGAGCAGGTGGCCGGACTTGCCACCGCACGGGGAGGCCAAATCCGACAATGGGATGGCCATATTTTTCTAGTGCATGGACGAGCATGGGCCTAGGTTGCGTATGGATGAAGCAATGACCTGTGATTGACCGAAGAGAGGCTGAATTTTGCCTATAAATAGGTAAGGGTTTCAGCCAATTTGAGAGCATCAAATCGCTCAGATTTTGGGTTGTTTTTGAAGGATTGGATAGATGGCTTTTGTTCCTCGTGTCTTAGAGAGCAATACTGGAAAGTTTGGTGAGATTTCATCAAGGTTGGAGTGGGTTTTAAAGCTTGGCCAGAAATAACAGCAATCGTCGGAGTCGGAGGTTTAACTGCTCGATCGAGGGCCTTCTGGCGGTGCTTTCAGGCCAAGGAGGGTACCGCTAGGATTGACTGAAGGAGTACTTCAAGGTGGTGCAAGAAAATCGGGCATTAAAGCAATCGTCGGTGCTTGAAGTCGGAGAAGATGATCGGTGCGTAAGCTGTCTTTACTCGCAAAACGCGTGGGCAATTGGTACTTTTTGAATTTTTTAAGAATTTTTGAAAAATTATTTTATGATTTATGGTGAAGAAAAGTTTGGGAAAATATTAGAGAAGGTATTTATTTTGAAATTTTGGAGAGAAAATAGGGAGAAAATGAGGAGAAATTATGAAATAAATAGATGTTAATATTCTTTTAAATAAATATGATGTCTAGGGATTGTTGGGCCTCGAGGTTGAGCAAAAATACGGTTGTTTGAGTTTTGACACGAGAATTGAGGTCATACACGAGAATCAAGACATTCTGAGTACATTCGAGGTGAGTAGTTCAACCCAAAATTTGGTTTATTGTGAGTGTTTCAACCCTATACTTGATTTGTTTTATACAAATGATTTATCCTATGATAGGTTGTTTTCGTGTGGATGATTCATCAAAAGTGGTCATTTACATGTGCATTGAATTTAGTGCTTTAAATTATGTGAATGAAAATATTGGTTTTAAATGATGTATGTTGTGGTTATGGCATTGGCATATGTGTTGGACATGGGTAGTGTAATACCTGAGAACTTTGGGTAATTAAGAAATAGTATTTTATTAGAAAAATCAAATTTTGAGGAAAATAGGTATCAGAATAGCCCGACAAATTGATCGAATCGACTGCCGGGAGTACCCTGGAGCCGAGATGCCTAAAGAAAATGATATGAAAGTGTCGAGTAATTTAAGATATGATTTATGGCATCGAAAGAATTTGGGTCGGGAATAGTTTTCGATACAGCTAAAAATACAGCTTTAGGATAGGCTGTAAAACCGAATTATTGTAGGGGGCCTCCGGAAAGACAATGGAACCCCGAGGGTATTCATATTTGATGTGTAGAACAACCCTTCAGTGGTTTCAGGAAGAAACTAATGGATTTGGGGCTAAAACAGAGATTCGGGCCAAAATGCAATTTCTTAAAGTTTACCGAATTGGCCGGAGGGAGGTCAAGATGGCGAGTTTTTGGAATCTTCCAAGAAGGAAAGAATGTTTTTAGGACTTGAGGGATGTATTGGTAATATTAGAAAGTTCAGGGGCTTAGTGAAAAGTGGTCAAAGTGAAAATGCCAAAATTAGGGGGTGAAAGTGTAATATTTCAAAGTTGAGGAGGAAGCTTCCTGCCATGGCCGAGAGACCCATTCTGGTCGCCGACCAGCGCCTACCGACAATGGGGATTTGTGCCAAATGGGTCGGGGATGCCTTTAGGTCGGGTTTGGGTTGTCAATCGGGCATGTGGTGGTCGGAAATTGATGATTACCGACCAAACTTTCGGTCGGATTTTGGAAGCTCCAAAAGGATGTTTTGTGGTCGGATTTTGGCGAGATTAGGTCGATCCAGGGGCGGTAGGAACCTCATAGGGGTCGGTTTAAGCATCCTTGAGCGTTTGGAAGCTCGGGGTCGCCTATAAATAAGAGATGGCCGAATGCCTTCAAAAATTAAAAGCTTAGATCGGTGAGTTTGTAAACGAATTGAGAGAAATGGATAAAGGGCTTTTGTTTCCCATGTCTCAAGCTTCATTTCTGCCAAATTTGAGCCATTTTGGTTGAGAGTTGAGGGAGATCCGAAGCTTCGTCGGAAAAACGAGCTTCGCCGGAAAATCGTGTTTAGCAGTCAAAAAATGGCTCCAATCGTCCGATTTGAAGCCATGGTCTTGTAGAGGATGAAGAGAGGAAGCCATAGGTTCAAACGGGAGGTCAAACGGAGGTCGGATGAAGAAGTTATGGCAATTAAACGGAAGGCAGCGCAACCAGTCCGGCGAGCTGAAGGTTGAAGAAGACCGGCGCGTGGGGCACACGCGCCAGCTGGGACCCGCGAGTGGAGGCGCGTGGCCAGACTTTGGGAAGAGCGTGAGGGCGCGTCTAAGCTCAGAAAAATGTGAAAAAAATTGCTAAATTCTTCTAAATTCAAGTTCTAGCTCCTGTATAAAAAGAATTGAATTTGGAGTTCTCTAGGTCTCGTTTCTAGAACCAAAGTGCATCGTTTTGCGTGCAAACGCACCATCCGGGTAAGTCCAGTATTTTTCCCATGATGTTTATAGTTTATAATGATTTTTTGTGAAGAAGGATTTGAGAAAATAGCTTTGGAGGGATTTATTTGGATTTTTAGAGGCCAAAAATGGAAGAAAATAGAGAAAATGAGGAAATTATGAGAAAAATAGGTTTTTGATTATTATATGTTATTTAGGGTGCCTTGAGGATTAAAGTGATGTGATTGGTGCAAATTTTGAGATTGGCACGAAAATCGAGGTTGGGCACGCAAACCGAGGCGGTGTGCATTTTTCGAGGTATCCTGATATTTTGTCAAAGGTGAGTTTTCCTACTTGCATACAACTTTGTTTTGACTTGTGAGCTGTTCTAACCCTAAAAATTGTTTATTCCAAGTCATTCTCTTAAACTTGATTTAATCCATGCAAATGTTTTGCTGCATGTGAATGTTTTGTACCTGTTATGGTTGGTTTCATAGGGATTTGTCCCGAAATGGTTTATGCATGTGCATTGAATTTTTGTGATAAAATTATGTACATGAAATGTTGTTACACATGATCATTGGCATGTTTTTGGGTTGGGATGTCAACTTATGAGGTGGCACTTGAAGTGGTAGCACTAGGGAAACGTGCCAAGGGAAAAATACCCACTTGTGACGGGGGCTGCGAGTGGACACCACCCTTGCGAGTCGACAAGTGGCGGGGCTGCGAGTGTACACCACCTCGGACCGGCAAGAGGGGGCTGCGAGTGGACACCACCCCAGATTCCTTGCGCGGTAGTATTGTTTCCAAGGTGGACGTGGATAGTGTTGATCATCATTTGGCCAGGATTAAGTGTGACGTGTGCTCCGTAAGCTTCTGAGTGGGAACGTAATGATGACGGGGTGGTTCCCGGGTTCATGCATTGACGTTGCTTCCTCTTAAGCCAGGACTGTGTTGTGCCAATGAGTCGATGTTGTTGTGTTGCCTTTAGAGAGATTGCATTTTCCCCGGTTAGGGTTAAGTGCTTGGTGGGTTTCTCTTGGGTCGGGTTTTTGTCATGATATTATGTTGTTTCATATCTTGCATACATTCATGAAAACGTTTTGAACTCTCACTTTGATGATTCATCATCTTATGTTGGACTTTGGTCCCTGGAATATTCTAACGTTCCAGGTGGTAGCAGCTATTATAAAGGGAAAGGAATTGCCGAGGACTGACGGCAACTAGTAGATGGATAGTAGCATATGTTTTAGAATATATGTACTTCATTTTGATGATGTTAGATGATGATACAGTTTTGATGTTATATATAAAATGATTTCGGTTATGTATTACATCAGGTTTCGATCTAGCTTCCGCATTTGTATTGTGTAAAGATATTACCTGTCTTAGCTTGATGTTTTTAAGTTTGATATGCTGAGAAGGTAATTGGAATTGTCGGGGAAGTTATGGATTTAAGTGTTATGTGGTGAAATGTGCATGTCTAGGCTAGTTCTGGCTAAGGAAAGATTTGGTACTTAAGTGTGTCCGTTTGTGACCCACCTCTCTTTCCTGGGAACTTACCTGGTGCACTATTCACGAGCAGACACTTTTATTACATATTTATGAAAAAAAATATTTCTCCGAAATTCATGATGGTTTATTCCGCATATATTAACGCCCCTCGGTTGGAGCGGGGTGTTACAGTTGGTATCAGAGCTGAAGATTTAGGAGACTTAGGAAAAGTCTGATTTGGAGTTTTAAGTGACTCTAGTATAGTCGATATCAGAGTTGAAATTTATTTGGAAGTCTTAAGTGACTCTGATATAGTTGATATTAGAGCCTAACCCTATTTGGAGAATTAGGGGAATAATTGTTAGGAGATTTAAGTAGCTCGGTTTCAGTTGATACCGGAGCGAATGTTTATTGGAGACTTAGCAAAACCCTGTTTGGAGACTCAAGGGTACTAGTAGGATTTGAGAATGATCTAGTTGAGAATAATTTGGTATAGATCGAGGATCCTAGGGAATGAGAAAACTTAGGATATTTCGGTCAATGTTTGGAGAATAGAAATTGGAGATTTCGATGTTTGACTTTAATGATAGATAGTGAGATAAGAATCTCGAAATTGATGAAATTGGAATTGAGGTAAAGTTACCTCGAGAAAGTACATTGGGTTTATTTTCGATTTAAATGATGGTATGATCGAGGTATAGTCTTGAACTTCGTAAAAATTTTTGGAAATTAGAAATTTTGACGATAGGTTGCCCTTAAGACGGTCACGTAGAAGCCGAAAATCGTTAGCAAGGTTAAGGTTACCTTTAAGTGAGTTTAGCAATGATTAAGAAAGTTCTTTTTCAGATAGTGAATGCTCGGGAAGCATGTCACGATAGGTTTCATATCAGGATTGTTCGTGTGACTATTTTGGAGACTAGCTGAATTTGGAGTTACATTCGGAAGTTGTTTGTTAGAATTTCGTGTTAACCATTATTTTGCAGGAACTGGATATATTTGGAGATTTCGAGGATTCTAAGGATTTTTGGAATTTGGAACCAATGATTGCAGAATTGAGGTAAGTCTAGTTTACGAAATTTTTATATCAGTCTTGAGGATCTTTAGATATCATGATTAGGAAAGCTATCGAGTGATGTGAGCCGTTGGATCGTGAGATGATTTGCCAAAAGATTAGTGATGATTTGTGATTGAGGTATTTAAGTTTGTTCAATATTGGGAGTTGTTATCAGTAATTTGATTTATTGAGAGCAAAAATTTCGAGGACGAAATTTCCTAAGGGGGGGAGAATGTAATACCTGAGAACTTTGGGTAATTAAGAAATAGTATTTTATTAGAAAAATCAAATTTTGAGGAAAATAGGTATCAGAATAGCCCGACAAATTGATCGAATCGACTGCCGGGAGTACCCTGGAGCCGAGATGCCTAAAGAAAATGATATGAAAGTGTCGAGTAATTTAAGATATGATTTATGGCATCGAAAGAATTTGGGTCGGGAATAGTTTTCGATACAGCTAAAAATACAGCTTTAGGATAGGCTGTAAAACCGAATTATTGTAGGGGGCCTCCGGAAAGACAATGGAACCCCGAGGGTATTCATATTTGATGTGTAGAACAACCCTTCAGTGGTTTCAGGAAGAAACTAATGGATTTGGGGCTAAAACAGAGATTCGGGCCAAAATGCAATTTCTTAAAGTTTACCGAATTGGCCGGAGGGAGGTCAAGATGGCGAGTTTTTGGAATCTTCCAAGAAGGAAAGAATGTTTTTAGGACTTGAGGGATGTATTGGTAATATTAGAAAGTTCAGGGGCTTAGTGAAAAGTGGTCAAAGTGAAAATGCCAAAATTAGGGGGTGAAAGTGTAATATTTCAAAGTTGAGGAGGAAGCTTCCTGCCATGGCCGAGAGACCCATTCTGGTCGCCGACCAGCGCCTACCGACAATGGGGATTTGTGCCAAATGGGTCGGGGATGCCTTTAGGTCGGGTTTGGGTTGTCAATCGGGCATGTGGTGGTCGGAAATTGATGATTACCGACCAAACTTTCGGTCGGATTTTGGAAGCTCCAAAAGGATGTTTTGTGGTCGGATTTTGGCGAGATTAGGTCGATCCAGGGGCGGTAGGAACCTCATAGGGGTCGGTTTAAGCATCCTTGAGCGTTTGGAAGCTCGGGGTCGCCTATAAATAAGAGATGGCCGAATGCCTTCAAAAATTAAAAGCTTAGATCGGTGAGTTTGTAAACGAATTGAGAGAAATGGATAAAGGGCTTTTGTTTCCCATGTCTCAAGCTTCATTTCTGCCAAATTTGAGCCATTTTGGTTGAGAGTTGAGGGAGATCCGAAGCTTCGTCGGAAAAACGAGCTTCGCCGGAAAATCGTGTTTAGCAGTCAAAAAATGGCTCCAATCGTCCGATTTGAAGCCATGGTCTTGTAGAGGATGAAGAGAGGAAGCCATAGGTTCAAACGGGAGGTCAAACGGAGGTCGGATGAAGAAGTTATGGCAATTAAACGGAAGGCAGCGCAACCAGTCCGGCGAGCTGGAGGTTGAAGAAGACCGGCGCGTGGGGCACACGCGCCAGCTGGGACCCGCGAGTGGAGGCGCGTGGCCAGACTTTGGGAAGAGCGTGAGGGCGCGTCTAAGCTCAGAAAAATGTGAAAAAAATTGCTAAATTCTTCTAAATTCAAGTTCTAGCTCCTGTATAAAAAGAATTGAATTTGGAGTTCTCTAGGTCTCGTTTCTAGAACCAAAGTGCATCGTTTTGCGTGCAAACGCACCATCCGGGTAAGTCCAGTATTTTTCCCATGATGTTTATAGTTTATAATGATTTTTTGTGAAGAAGGATTTGAGAAAATAGCTTTGGAGGGATTTATTTGGATTTTTAGAGGCCAAAAATGGAAGAAAATAGAGAAAATGAGGAAATTATGAGAAAAATAGGTTTTTGATTATTATATGTTATTTAGGGTGCCTTGAGGATTAAAGTGATGTGATTGGTGCAAATTTTGAGATTGGCACGAAAATCGAGGTTGGGCACGCAAACCGAGGCGGTGTGCATTTTTCGAGGTATCCTGATATTTTGTCAAAGGTGAGTTTTCCTACTTGCATACAACTTTGTTTTGACTTGTGAGCTGTTCTAACCCTAAAAATTGTTTATTCCAAGTCATTCTCTTAAACTTGATTTAATCCATGCAAATGTTTTGCTGCATGTGAATGTTTTGTACCTGTTATGGTTGGTTTCATAGGGATTTGTCCCGAAATGGTTTATGCATGTGCATTGAATTTTTGTGATAAAATTATGTACATGAAATGTTGTTACACATGATCATTGGCATGTTTTTGGGTTGGGATGTCAACTTATGAGGTGGCACTTGAAGTGGTAGCACTAGGGAAACGTGCCAAGGGAAAAATACCCACTTGTGACGGGGGCTGCGAGTGGACACCACCCTTGCGAGTCGACAAGTGGCGGGGCTGCGAGTGTACACCACCTCGGACCGGCAAGAGGGGGCTGCGAGTGGACACCACCCCAGATTCCTTGCGCGGTAGTATTGTTTCCAAGGTGGACGTGGATAGTGTTGATCATCATTTGGCCAGGATTAAGTGTGACGTGTGCTCCGTAAGCTTCTGAGTGGGAACGTAATGATGACGGGGTGGTTCCCGGGTTCATGCATTGACGTTGCTTCCTCTTAAGCCAGGACTGTGTTGTGCCAATGAGTCGATGTTGTTGTGTTGCCTTTAGAGAGATTGCATTTTCCCCGGTTAGGGTTAAGTGCTTGGTGGGTTTCTCTTGGGTCGGGTTTTTGTCATGATATTATGTTGTTTCATATCTTGCATACATTCATGAAAACGTTTTGAACTCTCACTTTGATGATTCATCATCTTATGTTGGACTTTGGTCCCTGGAATATTCTAACGTTCCAGGTGGTAGCAGCTATTATAAAGGGAAAGGAATTGCCGAGGACTGACGGCAACTAGTAGATGGATAGTAGCATATGTTTTAGAATATATGTACTTCATTTTGATGATGTTAGATGATGATACAGTTTTGATGTTATATATAAAATGATTTCGGTTATGTATTACATCAGGTTTCGATCTAGCTTCCGCATTTGTATTGTGTAAAGATATTACCTGTCTTAGCTTGATGTTTTTAAGTTTGATATGCTGAGAAGGTAATTGGAATTGTCGGGGAAGTTATGGATTTAAGTGTTATGTGGTGAAATGTGCATGTCTAGGCTAGTTCTGGCTAAGGAAAGATTTGGTACTTAAGTGTGTCCGTTTGTGACCCACCTCTCTTTCCTGGGAACTTACCTGGTGCACTATTCACGAGCAGACACTTTTATTACATATTTATGAAAAAAAATATTTCTCCGAAATTCATGATGGTTTATTCCGCATATATTAACGCCCCTCGGTTGGAGCGGGGTGTTACAGGTAGTGTCTCTGGAATGCTTTTGAATGGATACATAATCTTTGATGTAATTGTGGTGAGCCAGGTTCCTGTGTTGATGTTGACCCTTCCGTATTGGGAGTAGTAACGATTGTTCCTGAGATGTCAGAGAGATGCGTTGATGTTGCCTTTCTTAAGCTAGGATTGTGTTATGCCAATGTGTCGATGTGGTTGTGTTGCCCTCAGAGAGATTGTTTTTTTCCCAAGGTACGAGTTAAGCATTGTGTGAGATTCTCTTGGGCTGGGACATGTCGGGATATGTGCGTTTGTTTCATGGTCTTGCATATAATCATGAAAATGTTTTAAACTCTCACTTAGATCATTCAACATCTAATTTGGACTATGTTCCTAGAATATTCAAATGTTCCAAATGAAAGCAGTGGCGCTAAAGGAAAAAAGGTTATCGAGATGTAGCCGTCGTTTACGTTGGTAATCTTTAGCGTATATTTTGTCTATATTTGAGGTGTTTAGTAGTTGTTGTGGAGAAATAAGTCTCGATGTGTTTTGTTTATGTCTTGTCAAAAAATGGTATGATTCCATACGTTATGAACAAAGTGAATTGGGTTGTGTATAATTTTGAGGTTTTGATCTTGCTTCTGCTGATGTGATGATATTACTTATCTGAGCTTATTTCTTTAAGTTGATATATTGAGATGGTAGATCGGGATTATCGGGGTTTAATTTACGTTGAGTGTATGTTGAGAAAAAAAAAATCTCCGAAATCTTGAGTTAACGCATGCTTGGGAAGAACGGGGCACGGGGCGTTACAAGCATGCTAGAAATCATCTAAATCTAACATTAGAGCACAACACTAACAATCTCCCACTTACACTAATGCTAATTTATATCAAATGTAAACTACTACATTAATACATCATCATCAGTAGGTATCGAATACCCATTTTCTCAAGATGACGATCAAATTGTGACTGAGTCATAGCCTTAGTAAGTGGGTCAGCTATATTATCTACTGAAAGAATTTTTTGCAACTGCATGTCTCCATGTGCTATAATCTCTCGAACAAGGTGAAATCAATGTTCAATATGTTTGGCCTTGTGATAAGACCGTGATTCCTTAGCCTGTGTAATTGTAATGACCCAGAATTTTTCGGATCTTTATTTACAACTAGCTAATAACCCAAATGCATGGGCTGAAAATTTGCCCCATTATTATACAATAGCGGAAGCAAATTAAATATAAATATGCAAGTAAGTTGAGTAAATTAAGCGAATAAATCTGTATGGTTGAAATTTAATTTAGGGTGTGATTTTACTAACTTTTGTTGATATGTGGTCGGGGTATTGCCAAATGGAAGTATGATAGGAACACGAGATAGTCTTAAGGTAATGGTTGGATTATGATATTATAATAAGGAAGGAAAATAACACCAGCTGGATACCTTTTGGGTTGAATGTAGGCAAAGCACTCCGGGGTTAAGCGTGCTTGAGCTAGGGAACCTTAGGGATGGGTGACCCCCTGGAAAGTTTGCGTAGGCCCATCATGGTAAGTTGTTCCAGTCTTTCCTATCGCTCGATGGGGGATGTTACAGTAATAGTTTCATTGTTGTTGCAATATAAAGATATCGATGACTGAATGGACAAAACCACCTCGAGTTCAAAAACAAAATTCTCTATCCAAATAGCTTTTACAGCATTACATGCCGCCACATATTCGGCTTCAATAATGGAATTTGCAATGATCTCCTACTTGAAACATTTCCAGCTCATCGCTCCACCATTCAAGAGAAAAATAAATCCTGATATTGATTTAAGATCATTAATTTCAGATTGAAAATCCGAATCTGTATACCCATCAATATGGATATCACCATCTCCATAGACCAATAACATATATTTAGTTCATCTCAAGTATTTCAAGATATGTTTAATTGCGATCCAATGACACTCATCATGATTTGATTGATATCTGTTGGTAACACTTACCGCAAAAGCAATATCAAGCCTTGTACATATCATTGCATGCATAAGCCTCTCAATCGTCAAAGCATCAGATACCTTATTCATATAATCTCTCTCTTTAGGAGTGTTTGGGGACATACATTTAGAGAGATAAATCCCAGGTCTGACAGGCAAAAGACATTTCTTGGAATTCAGCATGTTAAACTGCTTTAGCATTTTCTCTATCCATATCCCCAAAATATAGTTAGTGTCTCCCAAATATTTCATGGAGAATACTTTGAACAATCAGGCTTTATTACACAACACCATGTCCACACTATTACCCAAAATTAATATACCATCCACATATAAGACAAAGAACGTAATGGCACTCCTACTAGTCTTTTTATATACATATGGTTCATCCAGATTTTTCATGTAACCAAACAAATGTTCTAACTCCTCAAAGCCTACTGAAGACCATAAATAGATCTTCTAAGCTGACACACCTTATTAGAATCAGTAGATTCAAAACTATGCGATTGTTCCATACAGATATCTTCTTCAAGATATCTATTTAGGAACACAGTTTTAACATCAATTTGTCAAATATTATAATAATAGTGTACAAGAATAGTTATCTTGATGGACTTTAGCATCACAATTGGTGAAAAAGTTTTGTCATAGTCAACTCATTTCCTCTAATGATATCCTTTAGCTACCAAGCGTGCCTTATATGTTTGTACCTTCCCATCAGCACTGATGTTTCTCTTGAAGATCCATTTACAGTTTATAAGAACAATTCCTTCAGTCGAATCAACCAATGTCTAGACATGATTAGAGTACATAGACTTTATTTCAAATTCCATAGTTATCTATCAATTCGAATAATCAATATCAAATATCACCTCCTCATAAGTGATAGGATCAACCAATTGATCACTATCCCCATACAAGAACAATTCTTATATCTCCTCCATAGTTAGTCCATACCAACATTTTGGAGGATGAGATACTCAACTCAATCTATGAGAAACATTTGAATTGATAGCTCGACTAATCTCACCGTGCTGAATAATCTAATTAGGTATTTGTGGATTTGAAGACTCGTATTCTAAATTTATTTTCTTATCCATACCACCTTCTTAAATGAACATTTCCTCTAAAAAGATTATATGTTTAGCGATCACAACCCTTGGATCGTTTGAAAAAATATACATAATACCCTAAACTATCTTTAGGATATTCCAAAAAACATCATTTATTGAATTTAGGTTCTAACTTATTTGTTTTTAACCTTTTAACATATATTGGACAACGCCAAATCCTAACATGTTTAAGACTCGATGGTCTTCCAACCTATATATTATATGGTGTGGTTGCAATATATTTAGTTGGTACTCGATTTAATAAATAAATCGCTGTAATTAAGAATGACATAACCCTAAAACATAATTGGCAAATTCGTGTAACTAACCATAGAATACACCATGTCCAATAGGGTTTGATTTCTATATTCTGCCATATCATTAAGTTATTTCTGCCATATCATTAAGTTATGGTGTATATATGGAGGGGTTAGTTGTGAAACAATATCACATTCTTTGAAATAATTAACAAATTCAGTACTCAAATATTTACTAACTCAATCTGATTGAAAAATCTTAATACTTTTTCTTGTTTGGTTTTCTACTTCCTCTTAGAATTTCTTGAACTTTTCAAAAACTTCAAACTTATATTTCATTAAGTACACGTAACCATACCTAAAGAAATCATCGATAAATGTTACAAAGTAGGCATACCAGCTTGAACCATAACATTTATGGACTCACATACATTAGTATATACTAACCCCAATAACTTAGTGGCCATCTCTCATTGTCCAACAAAATGAGACTTAGTCATTTTATCAAGAATATAAGACTCACAAGTCTAGGTTCCGAATCTGTCGACATTCAGAATTAGTCGACCGTAATTCGTTGGCCCGCACTGGTGTGACGAAAATCGAGAGGGAGAAAAATGGGTTATCTGGTCCAGTTTGTTGTCCCGCCGACCGGCCCCTACAAGGTACTCCAGTGCTCAAGTTAGTTAATGAATGAGTAAAATTGCAGAGTATTGGTAACTTGGCAGGGAAAAGCATACCTGGGGCTCTTAAAAGAGCTGACTGATATATAGGAGAAGATGTCCTCTTCGTTTGCATCATGCTTTTGCAGGTGATGAGACTGAATATCAACGCCGACGGGCGTTCCCAAATGACAACATGGTGTTGATAGGACCTTTATTAATGTGGATGTAGATGGGCACGTAGATACCCAGTAGAGGCTGCAATGACGTTGCTGTAGGCTGGTATAAGTCTAGGATGGGACCGGCATGGGCTAAGAGATGGACCGAGAGAAAGGGGCCAGATTGGGCCTGGACGGTCCAGTCAGAATGATACCTAGCCCGTGACTGTTCTCTGGTTATTTCGTGGCCCTCTTGCATATGTGAGTTGAATGGTTGGCCAGCGAGCTGAACGTGTTGCTGGGAGCTCGCTCGGGGTCCCACGGTCTGCGAGCTTTATGTGTTGCTGGGAGCTCGCATGATTCCGCGGTTTGAGCTCGAAGTGGGCGACGTGCGACCTCGTCCTGGCGAGCTCGGCCTTGGGCCCATTGGATTTCAAGAGATTGGACCAGTCTACTAGGTCGAGTCCAGACCTCTTCATGCGAGCATAAAATATATATAACAGAATCCAAATTGTTTATCAAACCACATTGATATTCTATTATTATTGATATGACCTAATCTTAGGTGTCACAATTGTATATGATTAATGTTATTATCTCAAAAACTTTTCTCTTTTACTGTAGTATTAATAATAACTTTTTGTATTTGTCCATTATCATGTGTTTTGAGAAAATAATAAAGAACTCCAGTTATGATCAAGTAATTAAATATATGTGCTAAAAACAATAAAGTATTCAATTAAAACGTGGGTTCAATTAGTTCAATCAAATGAGTGTAGACGCGTGACAGTTACGTTCATTAATTTCTGATGCATCCATCCATCCCAGCATATATGATATATATGCGTGCATGTGTGTGTACTATATATGGGGTGACAAGAAACGAAGAAAACACTTATTTGGTCCATTCATAGAAATTAAGTTGGTCATTTCCACGCCCACCTAGACTTGTGACATTTTAACAATCAATTTGATATAATTTGATGTGACAATTAATACAAATGATTAATTATTTATTAATAATTACTCATATTTACACAACTATGTACACAATCTGTTAACACAGAATGCATTCAAGTTAATAGTAAATGGGTTTAGGTTAAAAGAAGTGTTCCTTCTTGAGACGACTGGAGGCGAACCTACAATGATGAGAGAGGGGTTTCGGCGTGATCGATTTGGTGGGGGATAACTGACACTTGCAAACACTCCGATACTCGAATGAGTATAGAAGTACAAAGTGATAGAATATCAGTGAGTCAGAAAGAAGAACATACATTGACTTTGAAAAGAACTGACTCATATAGGAGGAAGGAAAGTCCTCTTGCATGTATGCGTCATGTATTTGCAGGTGATGAAACTGAGTATTCGACGCCAAAAATTTTCAAGTGATAATATGGTGTTGATGTGACTCTTATTAATATGAATGTGATCCATCATTAATGGAGATGAGATTTGTCATAAAAGAGGATAGGATTTGAGCGGGCATGCGAATACCTAGTATGGGACCACAATGATGCTGTCATATGCTGGTGTCAGGGTCAAGCCGAGATTGGGCCATACGAGATGAACCGATATTTGGCAGTGAGAGATGGGACGGAATTGGGCCATGAGAACTAGATCAAGTTTGGGCAGGGACAGTCCAAGAAGTTGACGAGATATTAATTGAATTTTAATTATTTTTTTTATTATATGTACTCATAATTCAAATCAATTAAACACGACGCGTGAACATAAATTGTGACCCACCCTCACGAAAGAGGGCGTAGATGCCAGCCCCTCCTAGCAGGACAGCCCGCATTTCCAGTTAGGGAGGGTGGTGGAAAGGTCCGAATGGGGCAGGAAAGAAACTGCTGGATTGCGTTTGGTGGGCCCCCCAATCCCCGGCCGAAATGGCTTTCTTTTGGTTTTTCTTTTTTGTTGGATAAGGAGACAGGAGCGGAGAGACAAAAGGTGACCCACCATGCTAATAGCTGCCATGCCATGCCAGGCTGGTATAACAGCGACCTCAACACTTGCATGCATGTGACCACCCATAATTCTAACGGCTACTCCTACACGTTTCCGTTTGCATCCCCCTAGCCCCTAGTTTCCACGTCATCTACACCTTCCTTTCGTCAATTTCACTTTCCTTTTTATATTAACAATGGCCGCCCGTTATTATATTATTTTTTTATTTTTTAAATGTGTATTGAATAAATTTATTTTAATATTTTTTATTTTTAATAAATAAAAGTGTGTATATATTTATATATATGTATAAAGAAATCGTTGCTAGCAATTTGGCGCGCCTTGGCTGCAAGCTCTGGTCCTATAGTTCAGCCCCATTGACATAGGCAGGGGGCATTTTGATTCTGAGGGTAAATTTAAATATAAAAAATATAAATTTAAAAATAAAATAATATTAATAATATTAAAAAATATATTTTTTTATAATTATTATTTATGACTTTTTATATTTAGATAACGTTTCATAATGATTTGATTATCAATTTGATTAAATATGTCATTTTAATGATCATTTTATATTTGGATAATGCTTCATAATGACCTGATTATTAATTTTATTAAATATATCATTTTTAACATACATAAATAAGCTATTATTTATCTATTAGTCTCCAATCTTATCACACAATTGATTATTTATAATGTTCATTGCAAAAAATACTATTTCAACTATAACAGTAACAATCAAAATAGTTAATGTCAAAGTTATAAGCTTGTAAAATAATAAATACACTATATTTTTTTTCATCATAACCAATTTTTTTGTAAGTTTATTGAGTCTCATAATTCTTCAAACTCTTTTTTAAAAGACAGGTTATGAAAAGTTTTTGAGTATTTAGTTTATTAATATAAAATATTATTTTTTTTAAATGCTTAAAAGTAAAAAAAATTCCGACCCATGTGGATCTGCCTTTGGACATAGGGGACTTGTTTGGGCCCAAAAGGTTGGCTCATGGAATTAGTTCATTGTACTTTCCTCTCTCCTCACTTTGTTCTTTAAGAAGGCAGCTTCTGTGTGTCAATCTCTGTCACTGGTACTTTTACTCTGGAGATCTGTTGGTAATTAAAAAAAAAAAAACAGTTGGTATTAGAAAGACTAGAATGATAAAATGATTGTAATAAATTCAAATTATGAACCCGATTGGTCCACCCATAATGGCTCTCAATTTTGATTAAGATCCATATCCAGAACCAAATATGCATCCACTATGTGTAGTTGCACCAAGAAAATTGCATCTTTGGAGTTGAGGCCACTTCCCCCAAGTGTGGAGGAAGTGGGCAAATGGACCGAGAAGCACGTGTGGGTAGGCCAGTGTATATACGAAATATATATAATTAGGGACAAATCCAAGAATTTAGGTTGGGGGCTGAAATTTAAAAAGTTAATGTAATAAAATTTTTATGTAACCAAAAAATCAATATAATAAATTTTTATTAAAATTGTGCTCGACGAGATTTTTGAAATAAATTCATTAAACTTGTGCTAAATTGATTTTGCTCATTATGAATTGAAATACTTTCACTAGTGTGATGATATCTCTTTTTGAAAAAGAAAACAATGCTTTTTCTTTCTTCATGGAAGGTTGTTTCATCCTAAATTCTAAGATACACAAATAAAAAATAGCACAATTCAATAATCGAACAATTAAAATATTTAACTCAAAATTTGAGACAAATGCAAGTCCAATCAACAACTGTATTTCTAGAGTTTAAACAAGAGAAGGCAAAAGTATGGTAGATTCAAATATTCAATTTAAATATTCAATAACATATTCACAATAATAAATTCCAGGCTTCTAATAACAAATTCCAGGCGTCCAACCACGCTAATTCCTAAGTTCCTAACTAAATGCAGTAATCAAATAGGCAAGCAGACACAAAGTTAGCAGAAAATCACTTAAAACTTGCTAAAAAAAGGCATCGATTTCATTTCAACAACAAATCAAGCATAAACAAGGAAAAAAATATGGGCGAAAAATAGAAAAAATATCTAGATTCAGCTGTCAAGAATAAGAAGAGAAAACATACTTGGGCTCAAATGAAGCAAATCTAGAACTTTTTTTTTTGGGGGAGGGGGGTAAAATGAAGACCTAAATCAAAGGCAGGACAGTGAGCAAGAGGACGAAGCTGACTGGTCGAGCGAGAGTAAGAGAGAGGCAGTTAGGCAAAGAGCGAGGGAGAGAGGCAGCGAGGGCGAGCGAGAGTGAGAGTAAGAGAAAGGCAACGAGAGCTGGAGGGTAAGCGAGAGCAAGAGAGGCAGAGAGTGAGGGTGAGAGGCAGCAAGGGTGAGCGAGAGCAAGAGAGGCCGAGCTCGAGCGAGAGTAAGAAAGAGCCAGCGAGGGCGAGGGCGAGCGAGAGCAAGAGAGAGGTAGAAAGTAAGGGCAAACACGAGCGAATGAGTAAGAGAAGAGGAGGCAGAGAGCGAGAGGCAGCGAAGGTGAGCCATGAGCGAGAACGAGGTCGAGAGAGGAAGGAGAAGAGAAGGGTTTGTAGGCAACTGGGTTGGGCTGGGCTGGGAAGGGAAAAATTAGGGTGGGTTGGACTAAGTTTGGGTTGGGTTAATACTAAATAATCAAAAAATGTACTCTACAAATTTAATTTTTGTTGTGGGCTACCCTGGGCTGAAGCCCAGGGCAGCTCACACATAGATTCGCCCCTGTATATGATGGAAATGGTTGCTAAGAAATTACAGAAGAAAAGCAGAAACCTGTGCTCGTGTGTTTTCCAACTTGTGTAGAAGGAAACAAACTTTCAAAACACATTCTTTGTGTAAGTGTGGTTTTTAGGCTATGAGTTACAAACAATTTTCATTTTTGTGATTTCATTTTCAAATCAGTAATTCAACCAAGGATCCAGTTTCTATTAAGTCTTACTTCAATTGTTTATGATTTTCATATACCATGATCATGCAATTTTCCCAGAATCAGTGCAAGAAGGTTGTTTCTTGGTTGATTACAGTGTATATGTGTGTCAAGTAATGCATATATACATGAATGCGATGTACATATGTGCAAAATATGATTGAATGCGTATGTACATAAAAGGTTAAGTATGTATGTG
Source organism: Diospyros kaki (assembly GCA_036245055.1). NCBI lineage: Eukaryota > Viridiplantae > Streptophyta > Magnoliopsida > Ericales > Ebenaceae > Diospyros > Diospyros kaki. The sequence goes on from BSEG01000009.1 coordinate 13,378,848, forward strand.
TATGAAAGAAAAATATATATTTTCGTACAATATTCTATTTTCTAGTATGTGTGTATGTATGAAGAAGAAAATACAAAAATCAAAGATACAAAGAAATATTAGAGTCTGGTTAATGGCAGTTGATGATGAAGAGCTGATGAGAGACGCTAACAGTGTCATTTCTGTCGTCGGTAATTGAAAAATCATTCAAGAGGGGGAGTGAATTGAATATTTTGATTTTTTTTAAAATATTAGAAAATATTTTACGATAAAGTTACTTTAAAAAATACTTTTCATAACATAAAAAATTGCAACAAATTGATACAAATACATGTGCACTTAAGAGATTTTTCACAAGGCTTGTTTGAAACATATTTTAAAATATATGCATGAAGGAAATAGTATTTGAAATTAAATGAAAATAGTTAATATAATGACAATGTCATTTTGCTCACTTCTTTATCAAAAGAAAGCATTTAAAGAAGAAAGTCAAGAAACCTTTTTCCTTCAAGAACAATCGGTTTGAAACACATAAAATTAAATGTATGCATTGAGAAATAAGTGTACAATTAGATTGATTTGAAAATTTTTTATTTATGCAATGAAAACTAATGTTTGGAAAACATTTATGCATGCCATGAAAAATGATACAATAATGCTTAATGATGATTAGATAAAATAAGGATACATTGTATAGCATTTAAAAGGAAGTGCTCAAGTATCAATATTGATTACTCGATTGCTTTAAAGACATTTACAAATGAAATGAAAAGAACAATAGTGTATGATGTTTATGAAATAGTATTTTATGAAAAGAGAAGAACCATACCATCACTACTAGAAAAACACTATTTATGTATTAAATTTTGATAGTTTACAATATAAGGTTTTAATACGAATTTTTTAAAAAATAAATATATTTTTTTTAGTTTTTTATATTTTTTGATCGATTTGCGACGGATTTCGGTTGAAAAATATACTGACCGATTATGACGGATTTCGGTCGAAAAATTTTCTGATCGATTTGCGACGGATTTTCGATCGGTATATTTTCTGACTGATTTGTGACGAATTTTCGGTCAGTAAAATTTCAAACTATTTTTTTTATTTAAAATTGACTAATTAATTAGAGACAAAATTTGAGACTGAAATTCAGTTGCAAAAAAACTACCAAAATGTTTTGGTCGCTAATTTGGTATTAAATGAATTTTATTAATTTAGTGACGAAAATATATTCGGTCACTAAATCGGTCGGTATTTTGCGACCAAAATGTTATTCTGTCGAAAAAAATTACTGACGAGCTCTTTTGCGACTGACAGATTCGGTCGAAAATTCGGTCGCTAAATCAATGTTCGGTCACTAAATCAGTGGGTAAATCGGTCGAAAAATCATTTTTTTTTTGTAGTGCATTAAGGTTATTCGACTGTCCGGGCCCAATCTCGGCCCTCTCTCTAGGCCCAATATCGACCCTCTTTCTGGCTCAATCTCGGGCTTGCATCAGCCTACAGTGGCATTATTACAATCCCCATTGAGTATCTATGCGGCCGTCTCAGATCCTATCCTCATTAATGATGGATCCCATCCACATTAATGAGGGTTCCGTTGCCACCATGCTATGGCTTAAGAACCTCCACTGATGCCAGATAGTCAGTCCCATCACCTGCAAATGCATGACGCATGCATATAGGAGAATCTCAGTCACCGACGCGTGAACATACTATGGCTAAGCAACCATTTTCCCGGGATTCGCCATTAAGATACAGCTTCATTTAATCAAAGATAGTTGCTTCCCCTTATTACTTATTATGTCTTTAATCAAAGATAGTTACTTGACTAACTTATGGGCTTACTCGACTAATAGATCCCATACTCAATTTGATTTTCAAGTAATCGATTATATAACAACCTCACTTGAGTATGACCAAGTCATTGCTCGACTAACTTGAAAGCCATAGATGCTATGCATTAATCACTCAACTACCAAGTTGGGCTTACTAGACTAATAGAAACATACACTTGAGTACAAACATTTGATACTCGATTATGTTTAAGATCACAAACTTAGCCAGATTCTATCCATTATTTACTTGACTAACACATATAAATACTTGATTATCAAAATACATTTGTTGATTAATGAGAAGTCTATACTCGATTAAAGAGATGTTCAGAATTTTTAAACCAAAAGATTCTCGATTGAAAATAGCTCCTTACTCGAGTGAGTTATAAAGATATGTTGTTGCCAAAAATATAGCAATAGAAACTTCTTTGGAGGGAGGGAAACCGTATGAAGCTAAGTGAGATGTTGGTCTTCGAAAGTACCACCACTGAAAGGGCTCTCTCGGAGAGAAGGCTTCCTAAGAGAAGAAAGTTGCGAAAAGACTGGAAAATACCTCATGGATGGAATCCCTCAGAGGCCCAGCGTCTCTCAGAAAGGTATGATTGGTCAGGCACTCGAATTCGGTAGAAGGCTCTCAGAGGGGGTCTGATACACCCATCGGAGAGAAATCGATCGGCTTCAAGAAAGAAAAGGGGTCTCTTTCGAGAAGGTGCTTTAAGGGCCTCGGAGAGAACATGAGATCTCTTGGAGGGATAAAGGAAAACTGGTCTTAGATTCCAGAAGAACTACAGCACGCGACAAAGATTACAAGGCTTGCAGGAAGAATCTCCCGCAAAGACCCTCTGACGGTTAAGTCAATATGCAAAAAGGAAAAGGTCGCGGAAAGAAATTAAAAGGACTTTGGAAAGGGAAATTTGAGAGAACCAAGATCGGTTACCAGATGTTTAGATCCTGCCATTCATGTTGTGTCTTTCCTTTTATAGAAGTCCAAGCCTCATTAATTGATTGGGACACGTGTGCAACGCCTTGCTGGCCTCTCGGAAAGACTTCTTCGAAAGGCTTTCGGATATAGTTTATTGAAAGCTATTGAAAGGCCTCTGTGGCCTTCTTCCTAAGAGCTTCTGTAATGCCCCGCTCCCACTTACGGGTGTTACTTGTGAATAATCAACTAACTATTCACTCGCTAAGGCAATAATGAAGAGATGGGCTATGTTTCAATGAGAAATGCCCTAGGTGGGAACTAGGCTTCGCCTCTCCCTTCGCTCTAGTCAAGGATTCAGGAAAGAAAAAAATATCAAACACCTCGCGGAATTAAACCCGAAAACTTGGTGAAGCGTCACCCTTCTCTAGCTCTTAATGAAGAGCCAAGGATGACCTTTCCCAGGACTCGACAAAATAAGCAAACCACACTCTCTTTAATTAACTATGGCACAAGGCCTTAATTAATAGAAATTTTAAATTTTGGCCTAATTATTAATCCATTTTCTCATCCTCAATTGTCTTAGAAAAATACTTGGTTTAAATTCCTCTTGAAAAATTTAATAATTTTTTTCCTTAGCCAAACCTTCATTTGTTTTCCTTTTCATAAATTCCAAAATACACCAACCTTCCAACCTTTAGGAAGTAACATTTTCGGAATTCAAAACATCAAGTTTTCTCATCCATTTCCCAAAATTCAAGGAAAATACTCTATTTTATTTTCCAAATTATAGGTATTTTTTTGAAAATGCTTTAAATTTTTCATTAGTTTAATAAATGTTTTTGGAGCCTAAATTCCATTATTTTTCCCTTAAATTTTTCCAGAAATAAAAAAAAATGAAAGAAATTTGAAGAAAGCAGCAGCAGGCACCAAACCCGCGCACCCAGTAGGCCACGCGTGCGTTGGCCAGGCCTGTCGCGTGCATGGGCGCACGCGAGCGGCTGCATGCCGTGCACACACACTGCGCCAGCCACGCGCACGCCTGCTGTGCATGCCCTGCTAGGCAGCAGTAGCAACCTTGCATCTCATTTTTTTTTTTTTAAAGAAATCCATATTCTCTAGAATCTAAATATACTTAAAATAAAGCATGAATCTCACTCATTCACACAAAAATAAGATTATACCACCCATAAGTTGATTCACACAACATACACCAAAATAGGTTACAGATCCAAGTTTAAACGTCATCAAGTATTAAACCACCATTACAAGGTATAAAGGCTATACAACTAATCTTCCATACTCATAGTCCTTACCCCTTCCAAGATGCCCTTTCCCTTTGAGCTTTCACTACCTACAAAGAGGTCCAAAATGACCTTATGAGCTATTGCTCAGTAAGGGTGCAATGCAAAACAAATGAGAGCATAAGTAGCCATGTAATGCGAGATGTAATGCAAATATGGGTAATCTTCCTAGCCTTCACAACCTTTCAAGATGGAGGCTTCAACCAACCCCTTTTTCCCACTCCTAGTCCTTCTTATGGCCAAAGGTCCACTAGAGCACACAATACATATATATTTGCAAACACATGAAACTCATAACAAACATTTGCTAAACATGCAAGACCACCACCCATGGGGTCATCCCTTACCTTAACTCTTAGATGCTTTTCAAACGTTTGCTTCCAAGTACTTCTTTGCTTTCTACAACCTAAAGAGAATTTCTTCGAACATTAGAAGATTTCTAAGATTAAGAGATGAGAAGGATTAAGAAGACTTATTCTTTTCTTTTCTAAGAAAAACCAAGTACAAGAATCTTACCTTCATTTCTCTTCTTTTATTCTTCTCCTTCTAATTGTACTCTTGGCCAAGAAATTTGGCCTTTTATTCCCTCTTCCTTTTTATATTACCTCTCTTTTTCTCATTCTTTAATTATTTCTATTCCAAGATTTAATCTAAACCCTTGGATCTTATTGGTTTGAGAGAACTAATCTCCACCCTTCACTACAAGCACAATCCATGTGCTTAATAAACTTTTAATCTCATCCTTTGATCACTTAGAATTCAATCTCTACCCTTGAGAAGAAACACAATCCTTGGTTAAAAAAACTTTAATCTTAGCCATGAATTTAAAATGGAGATTGAATCTCTACCATTCAAAGAAGCACAATCCATGTGCTTAAAGAGAACACCATCTTAGCCCTTGATTCCTACCCAAGATTTATCCAACCATCCATTCTAATCCCTTAAAAATTAATTTTAATTATATTGGCAATCCATGCTAATTTTTAAGACTCATTTGTGGCCATTGGATCAACTCCCATTCCAAGACCACATCTCATCCATTGTATAACGCCCCTACTTTTCAGATATATAATGAAGCTAAATACAAACGAATATCCCACAAGGGCGTTATGGAAATCCTTACCAACGGAAGCGAATGATCGAACCTGATAGCTAGCAAAGCTAGATAAAAAGGATTCCCAATAATAAATCCTCTTACGTGACTTACAAAATTCAATAAATATATCTTACCGCGATTACAATACATAGCAATCACAACTTACAACTTTAACAGCATAATAAATATATTCAAGCCCTACATAACCTCTATTTATACAACTGCGATATAGAACTCTCAAAACAAACCCAATAATTACATAAGATCCATAGAATATGAGTAATAGGAAGTTAAAATAAACTTCGGCCTCCTCGTAGCTCTTTTCTCTTACTTATCTTCAGGTACTTGGCACGACTGATATACCTGGGATGTTGAATATCCCAGGGGTATGAAACACCCGAGTTATATTGTTATATCTAAGTGAGTGGTACAAGAAAGGAAACGACACATGCAAGAGCAATATGCAATCATGCCAAGTAATATGCCGAAATAAGAATGAAATCTCCCAAGATCATGGCTCACCGCAAGAGTACGAGGTCTAGGCTCGCCACAAGAGCACGAGATCCCCTATGATGTCTCAACAACTAGCCACAGATACAAATACTGAGATGCATACAAAAATAGACAAGATATACTTAAAGCAATAAAACATGAGATCTAACCTCTCGGCCCCCTTACACAGGCACGAGATATCCTCCTTACTTGCCAGGCATGAACCCCTCGGCCCCCTTACACAAGCTCGAGGTAACCCCCTTACACAGGCCCACGTGGTCAGCCCCCTTACACATGCCCCCGTGGTAGTTCACACACGACAAGCCACCAACTCGCCACAGTCACCCAAATAACACGATGTTCGACAAAGCAGAAGGAATATGCATAACCAAGGAAAAATAAGACATGTAAGCCACAAGGCATAATATGCAAGCCAACATCCACACAAGTGAAGCAACAAATGCTCAAAGTGTCACAAAACATGCAGGAATCATTCACCTTGGTCGTTTTCCCCTCGACAACACTGTTCACAGCTCGGTTTCGAGCACTAGGGGTTGTTTCTGCAGAAATCGTGCATTTCAGTAAACCAAACCTTAAATATTTTTACATGGGTTTGTAGATAATTAAAATAGGAGAATTATGGTGAAAATTTTAGGTCAAACGAAGGCCGGACGCGCCTTCACGCACCTCTGGAAGGGTGGACACGTGTTGCCTCCTTCCCTGTTACGGATTCTGCAACCTAAAATTAAAAATGCTATAACTTGCTCATTTTTGCTCCGATTCACTCTCTATTTGAACCTACGGACTCCCCTTTTCATACTCTACGACTCTATGGAAGGAAAATTGAATTACCTCTTTGATTTCCTTACTATTTTTGCTACTTTCCGACAAGGTATCTTTACCCTTCCTCTTCTTTGCTTTCTTTGATTTCTTTCTTCTCCTTGTTGCACTTGCTCTCTTCCTATATTTTAGCTTCACGTGGGTCGCTCTTCATCCCCTTTATATAATCTCCCAAGACCCCAAATCACAAGATATCCCTTAGCCTTTAAGTCACCCCATTTTTCTTCCCAAGCCATCATTACAACCCTTGAATTATCCCTTTGATTTTATCTTCCAATTCAAGTTTTCATTTCCTTTCAATCCCAAACCTCCAAATCTCATCTTCACGTGACTTCTAGGATAAGAACCCATTATGGCCATTATCTCTTCTTTTTCCAAGCCAATTTTAGTCTTCCAAGTCATGCCACCTTAAGACTTTTGGGGTAAAATTCATTATTACAATCATTCTTCCATAAGACTTTAGGGTAAAGTTCCCAAATCCAACCCTATTTCTCCAAGTCATGTCTTCTAGGATAAGGAATCATTATTGCAATCATTCCCTTTAGTTGGAAACAAACTAACCCTTTTACAAGTTATGACATTTGCACTTAGGTCCGGTTTCCCCCTTTTCCTTATTACGTTAATGCCCTGAAACCGTTTATTTTCACACTTTTAGCCCTAAACTTCCATTTGAAACACTTTAACCATAAAATCCTACCTTGTTAACTCTTCACTAGGTACTTCTGACCTCCTTTTTACATTTGCAATTCAATAGAATTAAAGATTTCTCTCATTCCCCTGAATCAAAATACCTTTCACTTTATTGCAACATCCAAGCTTACATCAAATTCTAGGGTATTACACATTGGATCCATTTTGAACTTTTAATTTTCTCCCATTTATTTTAATTCTTCCCAATTTCAACAATAATTACATGGCCATCTTTTATTTTCTTTTGCATTTTCTTTATGCAACATATTGATGGCTCTCATTAAAGGCAAGAATGATCCATTTCTTTTTCTTTTTCTTTAAATTAAATCTCACTTCTCTTTTAATGAGATCTTGCCAAGTGTCACCCATACACTTAATTTGGCCATTTATTATTTCTTTAATATCTCATCTTTTTCATTGAGAACTTGCCAAGTGTCACTATTTGACACCTACTTGGTAGCCTCGATCTTGGCCATCCAATATTTCTCTATAATTTAATCAAAATTAAATCCTTCACATAGAATTTATTTACATATTTTCACCTATAATAATTCTCTTTTAATGGGATAATATGCAAATTACCATATTGCCCTTCTAGAGACATCTCAAATTTATAAATTTCCATCAGCCAACTGAGGACAATTCTGGAACGCCACATACCCCTATTTCCATAATTTATTTAATTAAATTCACACTCACACCTAGGGTATTACAACTCCTCTCTCTGAGATAACTCTCTCAGCGAGAACTCTCTTGAAGAGAGAAAGGGAGGGGTACAACAATTTGCCCCCACTCTCCGTGTTTACCTTTAGGTGAATGCGAGAGTAGATCTTTTCCGAAAGGTTTGCCTCCGCGAGTTGCGTCGGTTCATCTTCCCGAGGGTCCTCTTATAAATATGCCATTGCCGTAGTAACTTTTCTACTCTTATCGCATTCTCGACTAGGCTTTTACTCTCTTTGCAATCTTTTCTCCGAGAGATTTCTTTGCCCCTCTGAAAGAATTCATGTTTCTATCCAAAAGGATTTTTTCTCTCCGAAAGATTTTACTTTTTTCCAAACCATATATTTTGCTTTCCGAAAGATTTTTCTTCCCTTCGAAAGGATTCTAGCTATTCCTCAAGGCTCATTCGATTATTTTTGAAGTAGTCTCCTTCTCTTCTGGAGGAGGTCATTTTTTTTGATAGCTAGCCTTACTGATAGGATCATTCCTTCCCGAGAGAGCTCTTTCTGCGAGGATTCTTTTTGAGAAGATTCTTTCCGCGACATGCCTCTTCGAGAGAAAATTTTCTTACTCTCATTTAGTCTTAGCTAATTCCATTTGACTAATTTCTTTTCTCCTTCCTTAGGATCATAGCTAGCGCCTAAAATATACCATAGGGATACCGATGGAAACGGGGTTATCTGGGCTTACCTCAAGGGAACACCTTCCTAGATTTCGGAGGATGATGTTGCTCTTCTCCCTAACAACCATAGGATACTGTCCCAGTACAAAACTAGGATTCTCTAATAGGCCAAAAATTGTGTGGCCAATGTGGAGGAGGGTTGGGTGAGCGTTTTTTAGGCTAGCTTTAGCCTTCCCTTTCATGACTTCGGCCTTTGATTCCTTAGAGTTAGCAGCTTAGCTTTGGGCCAACTACACCTAAACGGTTGGGCCTAGCTAGTTGCCTTCTTTGTACGTTGTTAAGAGAAAGTGGTGGTCTCCTCTATCGAACTCTTATTTTGCTTTTTCTACCTCCGCTTAGTGAGGAACCAATATCATCTATATACCCTACATCGCCCTCGCTCGGAGGATTGTATCTTCTATGACTGCCTGCCAAAATCGATTCTTTTGATACTTAGTGGTTTTTGTTTGAACCACCGAACGACGTATGGAACGCCCCCCATAAATGGGTTACTAACCCTGTGTAGGTGGCAAAACCATGATTAGGTAGGGCCACTATTAATGATCTTCAGGAGCAATATTGTGAGGAGTATCGTGCTCTTCTTCTTAATGGCCTATCACACCTCTATGACTACCTAACGGTTGATGAATTAATGAGGGCCGGATGGATCCTAGAACCTGCCAGGCCATTCCATCACCAGGCCCCTAGAGAAGTATCACCTCGTTTGCTTACCGCCCGCACGACTGCAAAGAAATGGGACATCTCTCTGCAAAAGGAGCATTCCCTTGAGGGTGTGGATCCACCTGACTGCTTTTTTCGTTTTTACTCTTCTTTTTCAATTAATCTTAGCTTCTCTATAGTCACGTCCAATATTCCTTGTTACTTTAGTTAACTTCATTTTCTTTACTCAAACTCTCATTATTTCACTTTAAAAATGGCATTATCCTCGCAGAGGCTCATGAAAATCCATCTCACGAACCAACAGTTCCAGTCACTTAGCCAGTGGAAGGGGTTGGGGAGATAGTGGTTTCACCGTGGTAGAGGAGTAGATGGAAAGCAGAAAGGGACGCCGCCACTTTCTACCCGATCACCTGCCTCACTATTCCAGATTAGGGGGAGCTTCCTGCTGTCGATTTTGGGCTTGCGAATGAACCTCTTCCTTGACTGTCTACGTCTCCTGTTCGGGCTTCATTAGGCTATATGAGTGGAGCCGGGCATGGGGGACTTGCTCAGAGATGCAGAGGATCTGTGGCAGTCGAAGCGGGGATGAGTCACAGCCCTATCGATGCAGCAAACGTTAAGGTGTCCTAAAGGCTAGATCAGATAGCTATAGATGGCACTCAAGGATAAGGCAATGACATCTAAAGGCAAGCTGTGATCAATCCCAAATGCTTAGCCCATCAAGTCTTAAACATAGAGGATCCCCAGCAAAGCCTTAATCCCATCCTATTGGAAATGCGTCCTCCCGTTGAGAAGGTGTATGATTTGGGCCAAGGGGGCTAGGCATGAGGCGAGCCTTTCCAAATTCAATCAGGGGTCTTGGACACCGACATGATCTACACACCTAGTGTCAAGGCCCACCTACTATATTCCATTATTCTCCCTTGTGATGAGGGGCGATATTTTCGTAGCTCCCCCGAGGACATGGACAACTTCGAGTATCACCTGGCCATCGTGAGTCATTTCTTCTAGATTCTTAGTTTCCTCTTTGTTACTCTATGGCCTTTTCTTACAACCTTTCTCTTGTTCTCTTTGTTACTCTATGGCCTTTTCTTTCAACCTTTCCCTTGTTCCTTGTAAGGAGCCCAAGGAGCTATGGTGACGAACACCATGAATAGAGCTCATCTGGAAACTAAAGAGTCCGAGCTTAACAAATTGGGTTCCTTTTGGAATCAAGAACGACAGCTCTTGAACCGGCGCATTCAAGACTTGCACTTCTACGAGTGGGGGCTGCATTCGGGGAACGAGTGACTCACCTTTTCACACAGGTCTTTGGAAGTGAGGTACCAAGAGGCCAAGGCGGAGCTGGAGCGTAGCAATGTGACCCACTAAAAGTTGGCCACCTCGTTCTAGGACGTTCAGGAGAAAACTTCTCGCTTGTAGACCTAGTTGGCCAGTGCCAAGCAGCGAGCGATCGAGGCGTTGGAGGAGGTGGGAAGGTTGAGAACGGAGGCTGACCAAGCGACGAGCAATAAGCAATGAGATATAAAAGAGGTCGTAAAGAAGGCAGTCAAGGACTACTCGCTTTCTATGGACTGCTTCCGCGGGAAGGATGAATATGCCTTATGCTATTCGAAGTTCGGGTTCAACCACAGCCTTACCTTCCTAGAGGTGAGGCAGCCGCATGAGTCATTTGAAGATATAGTCTTTGTTGATGCCATTTCCTCTATCCCTCCCTAGGACTAGCACAAGTATGAACCAAACGACCCAGGGCCCGACAAGCATTAGAGGACGATCTGAGTAACCTGCTGGGCCCTTGGAGTCCTTATGTACCAGATCTTGAGGAAGATGAGTCCTCGGCGGGTACGCCTAATGCTGAAGTGTCTGCCAACATGGCCCACACCATTCACTTGATCGAGTAAGGTTTGGAAGTGGATGTTGCAGGCCAGGCTCTACAATATGCGCCCCTATGGGGTCCGAGACAAATTGACTGTGCTTTCACGTAGAATTAGGGTAGAACGCTTCATTATTTTTTGAACTTGTGGATGTAAGAAAACATTAATCCTTTTGTGGTGACGTATCTTAACTTGTTTTGAAGAACATCGATCTTTTGCTACAATGTACTTAGCCTTCACATCACAATGTATGTGCCTTTGAATGTTTTTGTGCTTTCGATATATATATATATATTGTGTCATTGTTTTTAGCCTTTTCAATTACTGGCCAAGTGTCTAGGTTGCTTTAGCTTTCCTTATCTTGTGAATAAATTGCGGTGCGGTAAGGGAGTGGTATGTTATTGGGTGTCCACATATTTATTTCTGCCTTTGTGCATTAGTTGTTCTCAGTAGGGCTCTACTTACTTGAATCGTCGTATCCTTAGCCCCCATCGACGGACGGTCGCGGCGCCTGTCTAGTATGCTTCCACCATTTGGAGTCAACGCCGGGTACCAGCTTCAAGCTTAGGCTTTAAGCCTTATAGGTCAGCGTAGGGCCCTTTAATCCAAGCTCTCCCTAATTGTAGACTCTTGCTGAATTTGCTCCACGTTAGATGGTCGCTGGGTATCGAAGTTTGCTAAGGGGCTTGGCATTGGATTCCAACCATGTGTTCGGGTTTGCCATGAGACTTAGCACCGGATCCTCGCAGGGAGTCTAGGCCATGCACAACAACTTAACTCTAGTCTGCACTAAGGGATCTAGGTTGGTTTCCCGTGATAACGCTGATCTTCACTGGTGAATCTAAGTTAGTCTAGGAGGCATTGTGCTCGATCACCTTGTGTTTCCTAAATCTTAATGAATTATATCCCCATTGTAGTTTTATATTTATGCTTAAAATAAATAATTATACGTATTACATATTATTTTCAGGATGAAGCGAGGAAGTTGACTTCTACAATTAATTAGGGGCATAAATCGAAGACCTTGGATGACCCATTATTGCTGCTCAAATTCAAGGGCCAATTATTGAGTTTAGAAGATGTTTCAAGTGCACTTGGGCCAACTATTAAATGGAATCCAACACAAGGAAGGCCCAAGTATTTTAATCACATAGAAGGCCCAAGATCAACCAAAGGCTCAACAAAGCCCAACTTGTAAAAGACTTTTCTTCGTTTTGTATTTTTATGAGTGCTTTACCACCTAAAGTCTTTTGTATTTTTATGAGTGTTCCACCACCTAAAGTCTTTTGTATTTTTATGTCTTTCCACTAGTTAAAGTCTTTTGTATTTTTTTGTTAAATACCCCATTAGCTTAGTTATGATTATGTTTAGTGATAATGGGGTAATTTTATTTGTGTGGTCATTATTGAATTTTGTGGGCTATAAATAGCTCACTTGGGTGCACTTGTAAGGGGCTATCATTCTTGAATCAAAGCTTAGTTGTGTTCTTAGAGTTTCTTTTTGAAAATTGCTCTTGCCCTCTCTTCTTTTCTCTCTTGTCTTCTCTTGTGATCTTTCTTCTTTTCTTTCTTCTCTTGAATTCTCATGTCATTTACTGTTACTTTATTATCCACCGCCTGAATGGCCGATTAATTTTTGCCATTAAATTTCTGTCATTATAATTCTGGTCTCTTTATTATCCACCGCTTGAATGGCCTGTTAATTTCTGTTGTTTTAATTCCTTTCATTGAAATTATGCCATTTAAATTTCTGTCAATTAGTTTTCAAATGAAGATGAGTAGCTAAATCCAATCTTGGGTTAAGCCAAGGACAGTGTCCAACGCCAATGATTCTCAAAGAAAGCTGCGTTTTAAATAAGTGACATTAATTTAAATTTCAGTATGAGTGTATATTAATTATTAAAAAATCACTAGGTTTGGATTGGAGCGTAAGCCTAACTTAAAGCTTTCATGCCATGTATGGGAGTTACTAGAATTGGAAACGCTATCATACCCAAACCCAGATGATTAATTTAGTTGTTTTGTGTATTAATTGCAATTGGATTTATGATAGTTGCTTAAACTAGAATCTTGTATATCATGTATGGGGATTGCTTAAACTAGAACTATCATCATCTCTAATTGCATTTAATAGTAGACCCTCATATCTGAAATTAAATTAATGTTGCTAATCTTTTCTGCTAAAAATTTGGGATCAACGGGTTAGTGTTGAATTTGTCTTAACTCAAGTCTTATCCAATTCTATATTCTCAAATTCAGTGTCTATTTTAATTTCTACCTTGTTTTATTTCCTAGCATTCGTTATCTGAAAATCCACAAAAAAAATCGTGTTGCCAATTCATCCAGATGTGTGTGTGTGTGCGAGATTCTTTTTCTTTTGCCATAAATAAATCTTTCAGTGGACGACCTAGACTCATCTAGAAAAAAATTAAATTTGGACTACAACTGCACTCGTACATTAACGAGTATAAACCTCTCACCAAAATAAAAGAAAAAAAAAATCTAATATAAATTTTGTTGTGTTTTAATTGCAGGGTGAGAGTGCAATCAATCACGACTATACAAGTTTATCATATAAGGCTGACCTCAATCTCATGCTTTCCTTAGGCCCCTTCGGGCTCGTCTGACGTAGGGGCTCTAGGTTAGACCCGAGATTATTCGTCAGACTACTGCCGATCGTTCCAAGTTTTCCAGGAGGCTTGGTTTTTGATCTACCAAGGATTCAAGGTTAGCTTGTCGGCTTAGCACCAAAATCACGTGAGGGATCCAGGTTAGCCTGCTGGCATTGCATCAGAATGCATCCGGGAATCCGGGGAGGTCTGTAGTCTTAGCGCTAGATTGCCACTCGTCGAGCCAGACCCTCTAGGACATAAGCTCCCCCTTATCTTTATTGCTTTGTCACTGCCGAGCTGGGTAGTGACAGGGCTCATCGGAATTGATTCCCTGCCATGGTCCTTTCATCACATTTTATGACAGCTACACGTATGTATACACACAATGCATTAGGGAATTTACGTTGTTTGACTTATAACTTCACCTATATCCTTGAAAATATATGGGGTATATTCTCTTATTCATTTAGAGGGTTGCAATATATGGGGAAATCTAAAAAGGCAATCCTGATCTATAACATGGTCAGGGAGTGTTCCTCATGGCCTGTGACTCCCTGTGTCTTGCTCGTCGTCCCTCTTGGTGGCTCCTATGACTGAAACGGTTGGAAAGTATCTTTTGAGGTGTATGGTGTTGCATGTCTTGCCCAATGCCTTGCCTTGCAATGTTTGCAACACACGTGTTCGAGCCTAACATCTTCACAATTCTGTATGATCCCTCCCAATTCGGCCTGAGTTTTCCTTCCTCCCTTAGGGCGTTCGTAATTTCTGTCTTCCTAAACACCAAATCTCCCTCCTAAAATATCTGAGGGCAAACCTTCTGTAACGCCCCACTTTCAATTACACAATGAAGCAATAAGATATTCATTATATGTTAATAATGACCTCGGGTGTTATTGGAAATCCTTTATCAACGGAAGCAAGGATCGAACCTGAGTATGCTAAATAGCTAGGATTTCCACAAGTTTAAATAAAATTCCGTCACGCACCCACATATCAGAAAGTTATAGCAGCTTCACAAATACATAAATTTTGCGATACAGCCGCAGAACTGCATAGAAACACCATACATCCTTAAGTATCTTAACTGCTATTTACATTACAATATTGCAATTACACGGGTACACAAATAAATCCAACTCTAAATCAGCTAAGCACCACCTCTAAATCCTTGCTTGCGCTGGAACCTAGAGTACCTGATATGCTTAACATACCTGGAACGTTGAATGTTCCAGGAGTATGAAACACCTGAGTCAGATAATTACATCTAAGTGAGTGGAATAAGGAAGAAAACTATGCATGCAAGAGCAATATGAAGTTATGTCAGGAAATACGCAGAAATAAATACAAAGTCTCCTAAGATCATGTCAATATAAACCTTCCATGTGGTAGCAAGGTCAGGGGGTTGCAATTGTTGGAAATGTATGCCCTAAAGACACGTTTTATTTAATTTATGGTAATGATGTTTCTTTTAGTCAGTTTATGGCACATATATTATTTGCATTTAATTGTTGGAAAAGTGTCCATGCTATTAAGTAAGTGATTCATGTGATGGGTCGTTCTTCACAGTTAGGCATGAATCATGGGTACTTAATAAGTAAGAAAATATTACTCTTGATCTTTTGATAGAACTGGGCATTCTATCATGATAAGATCATTGTGCAATAGATCCTAATGGAGGATGGCTTGCCTTAGCCAGTAAACAGTCCGTTTACTCTAATTGTACAAGCGCATTTGGAATGCGTAGAGTGGACCTGTGATAGAAGCTAATGACAAAGTACTAATTATCATGAAGCTAGTCTATCACTGCTACTACGTGGACGAGTACTCTAATACTTGAGTATTAGTTGGTGGTCTAGTGAACCTAGAGCTATATTCTTAGATTCACTGTAGGTGAGGTCTATCAAAGATCAATAACCTTGTGAGTTGGGAGTATGGTTTCTAATTAGCTAAGACAGACTAATACAAGATAGTTTCTGTGATTCACCCCCTTGTGATTGTCCAAGAATAATCAAATAATCCAGGGCCCTGGGAACGTGACTTAAGAGTGTGTGCTTTTGGGTAGCTCCCAGTGATAAGCAAGTACATTCGAGTAGTCACGGATTATTGGACTAGTGATATAAGAATGGTAGAAATCATTTAGAGAGGTGTTAGTACATTATTCCTTTCTAAATGATGGGTGTTATGCAGAGGGGTATTTTCGTCATTACACTAGTAGGTCAAAGACATTGCACATGCAAAATTATTCGTGGGGTCAGTGTTACCATATGGTGATAGTTGGAACACTTAGAATGACAAAATATAGCTACTGGGTAGCAGGGGTATTTTGGTTATTTTAGTAGCCATGAATAATTTGTCTTTTGGTCCCCGGGGTAGCTCGATATAACTCATGTATTATTTAATACATTTGGCTTCTTGGGTGAATTACATTGAGAGAGAATTATTTTATTCAGAATGGTCCATAATTAATTGGGCTAGAATAAAATAATAGTTCATTGGTTTTTTAATTAATTAATTGGGCTAACCCAATTAGAAAATTAATTAAATGAACTTGGCCCACTAGGGTTTGGCCCACTAGGGTTTTAACCCTAGGGTTCTCCCACTATATATTCTCTCCTTGGTTGTTTTTTCACCTAATGGTTTTTACTCTTCTTCACCAAAAGAGAGGCCACGAGTTTGAGTCATACTTTGGAAGATCTAGAGAATGTTCAAGTTCTGATGCGAAGGAGCCGAAGGATTGCAGGACAGCCGTCATCTCTACCACGCGAAGAAGCTCCCGCCCCTCCTCCTCCTGTCGCTTCATTCCGTCCGGTGATCCGTAGGAAAAGTAAGTTTCTTAGATTCTAATGAATACGAGGAAAGTTTTTTTTTAAAACGCTTCCGTTGCATGCTATGTATCCTCGTGATGGTCCTTCAGCAATCACCATCGCAGTCATCATGGTAGCTAACCACAAGAGCATTAGATCCCCCATGATGTCCTGCAATCATCATGGTAGCTCACCGTAAGAGCACGAGATCCCCCTCGTGATGTCCCGACAACCAACCGTAGATACAAACACCGAGATGCGTATAAAATAGGCAAGATATGCTCAAAAGCAATAAAGCATGAGATGTAAGGCACCAACCATGACATGTATGAAAAAGTAGAAGGAATATGATAAGCAAGTCACAAGCCACGCACGAAAGCTGTCATGGTCAAACCTGATGCAACAAAGTAGAAAGGATATGCTCGAAACAAAGGGAACATAAGGCGTAAGCAACGAACCATCCACAAATGAAACCAAGAGTGATCATGGGAAGGTAAGAAGCATGAACAAGAATCACTCACATTGACTAATTACCTTTGGAAGCACGGCTTACAACAAGTGAGAAGGGTTTTCTTCTGGTTTTAACGTCGTTTGGCACGATCTACGGTAGCGGCCCGAACTTTCCAACGCAGCCTTTTTTCCCTCAATTCTCTACCGATTTCCTTCCTTCTTTTTGTAGAACTCTCCCCTCTTTCTCAAGAACAAGACCCTTCCATTTGCTTCCCTCAATTTGGCAGAGATACTCTTTTAGAAATGCTTGGAATGATTTGTAAACAAACCCATAGCTTTATTTATAGACTTCCTAGGCCAATCACACGTCGCCACCTTGCAAGGTCATTATGAGACTTCAAATCCTATCTCCAAGTGGCCAATGAATGCTTGCCACATGTCCTTAAGGATAAGGTTTGAAGACTTTAGCAAACTTGGAGGCTAAGTAAGCTTTTTTGGCTAATCATATTTCACCATGTGTCTTGCCACCCAAGCACCCTCATCATGACTCATAATTATCTTTCAAATTGTGGCTAATCACTTTGTTCCACTTGTCCCATCATCATGAGGCCTGAACTTAACTTCCAAGTAACCCAATGGTTGCTTGCCATGTGTCCTTGACGATAAGGTTTGGAGACTTTGGAGGCTAAGCAAAAGACTTGGGGAAGACTTCGAGAAGACTTGGACTTTAAGCAAAGACTTAGGGAAGACTTCGAGAAGACTTAGAGCAAAGACTTGGACTTGGACTTCAAAACGATCCAAAGCTCCATTTGATTTGAGTTTGAAATCCAAGATATCTTGAAGAGATATTTTAAGGTTTCATCAAACGATGCTTTGGCTCGAACTTTTCACGTAACTGCACTTAGACCCTTTACAACTTGGTGCCTGGGCCATTTTTAATTGCACTTTTTGGTCCTCAAAAAATGGATAAATTACGCTAATACCCCAAGATTTTTTTGGTAAATTACACTTTTACCCGAACTTCAATATTTACGATTTTGCTACTGGCTCAGAAACTGAACCTTTGTCTCAAGGTTTCTATAATCCCTTGAAACGACCTATTTCCTCAAGTATTAGAACCTAATAACCTCAGGTATTACATCATATTTAAGTTTGAAAATCTGGGATGTTATACCTTCTCATTATAATAACTGGAGATCATTCTCTGATACCCCTCTAGCTACATGGCTGCCTTCTCCCTCAGCTCATCTAGCAGATCCAGGTTCTCCCTCAAGCAATCTGAATTCCTTCCTTCACTGAAAACCATAACTCTAGGCGAGCTGAGGTCTACTTCCACGGGGATAAGGGCATCTGTCCCATACACCAAGCTAAAAGACATTTCCCCTATAGACACACGACTAGTCATGCAATAAGCCCATAAAATGCTAGGGAGTTCATTGGACCATCGGTCTTTTGTCTTCTCTAATCAGGTTTTTAGTCCATTGGCTTGGGGATATGCCATAGATACTATTCTCAAACTGATTCCCCATTTTTGACAAAAAACCCTGAAAGCTTTAGAGTCGAATTGTGTTTCATGGTTAGTATTGAGAATTTAGGGAACACCGAAGCGAAAAATTATATTTTTCCATACCATCCCCTTTACCTTCTTCTCAATTATGGTTGCTAGGGGCTCTACTTCGACCCACTTCGTAAAATAATCAGTAGCCACAAACAAAAATTTTCTCTACGCTGACGCCATTGGAAATGGACCCAAAATGTCTAACCCCCACTGCATAAATGACAATGGCTGGAATATTGGTTGGATTGACGAAGGGGGCCATGCTATCAAAGGGGAGTGCTTCTGGCACCTATCACATGTCCACGCTTTTCGGGTTGCATCCTGTCTTAAGGTTGGCCAAAAGAAACTAGCTCGTAGGATCTTTCCAACCAATGCTCTCCTATCAAGGTGTTCTTTATAGTCCCCTTCATGCACTTTTTCCAGGGTCCGTTCTGCTTCTTGAGACCCTAAACACTTAAGCAACAGCATGGAGTACCCTCTCTTGTATAGATCTCGGCCAATAACCGTAAAGAGGGCTGCACTGATATTTAGCCTCTTGGCCCTAGAAGGTGTTGCTCAGAGCTCTTGATCAAGCAGGTACTTTAGTATTGGCATTCTCCAATCATTAGCCATAGCAATGCAATGCACCTCCCCTTCCTTTTCATCAACACTTGGTCGGTACAAGACCTCCATGTGAATCAATCGTCCAAGAGTATCACGAGCGGAGGCCAGCTGGGACAGTATCATGTTGGTTGAGGGACGTATTGATCTTAATTAGTTCAAAGCGCTTGAATTTGTGTCCAAGTCTTTCACTTTCTACATAGGTCCCTTGAAACTATATTTCACAACCAACTGTGAGCCGTTAAATCAGTTACCTCCAATTTTTCAGCCAGCTTCATCCCCTCCAACAACGCTTTGTATTCAACCGTGTTGTTAGAACTGGGAAAAGTGAAACACAGGGAGTACTCCGAAACTTCATTTTCAAGGGAGATCAAACACCACTGCTGCCCCACTTCCTTTGGCATTGGATGACCCATCTACAAACAACATCCACTCCTTACATGTAGTGTCTTTTACTATCGGCGAGTGAGTGCATTCTACAATAAAATCTGCTAGTGCTTGCCCTTTCACTACCCTTCAGGGTTGGAAGCTAATATCATACTCACTGAGTTCTATCACCCACTTTGTCTCAACAATTGATCTGTTAAGACGATTATTGAGTGGGCTTGAACGTAAGGTCTCAACTTCCTAGCTGCCATGACAAGCGATAAAGCCACCTTTTCTGCATACGGGTATCGCTCCTCGGCCCCTTGTAATGTTTGCTTACATACTAAACTGGCTGATTGACCTGTCCCATTTGCTTAATCAATACTATCGTATCATATTTTTTGATTTATGAAAAATGTGTTTGATGAAAAACCAATCTTAGAATGAAAAATCTTTATGAGAATCTCATATTTCAAAATAAGTTTTTTATATTTCGAAACAAGCATGATTAGTGTTTTGGCGTGAATGTTCAAATGTTTGAAAAATCCAAAATTCATGCATCATGTTTCGAAAATAAGTTTCCATGTTTCGAAACATCATTCTACCATGTTTCTATACATGTTTTGAAATGACTTTTGTTAAGGTTTCATTGTTTGCTAAGTTTATATGCTATATTTCGAAACCTATTTGAAATCTAAGCATATGTTTCGAAACGTATATAGTATGTTTCGAAACCTTTGTCATTTCTGTCAACAAAGCATTTAAAAATGTGTTCCATATGTTTTGATATATGTTACGAACCTTCATAGCATGTTTCGAAACATCTGACTCTATCAGCAGAATATTTGAAAAAACTGACATGCTTTTGCACTTTAATTCAAAAGCTATTTAAAAGTTATCTTTTGACTTAATCTCCATACTCTGATGTTTCAATTTCAAATATTTTGAAAGTGGAGAATAACACATAATCATTTTGTTTTTAAAAGCATTGTCTTCCTCTCATTTTGTCTCTAAGTGCATAACTAGCTGTAAAGGCTAGATGTTTTGAAACATGCGATGTATGTTTCGAAACCTCAGTATAAAAGAAAGTTGTTTCGAAACCTATAAGGTGTGTTTCGAAACATACTTTATCATCTTGTCTCTACGATTATAATTAGCCAAAATTTTATTTGTTGGTATATATATCAGTTCTTTGAAGACAAGAAGCAACTCTTACAAGCATTCATACGAGAACACACATACAAGAGACATTGATACATACACAAGCACAAGTGAAACAAAATCTTTGTGACAAGCTCTCAAAGAAGATCCATTCAACAATCCTTGATGTACATTGTGGTATGGAAAGGAGAAGCAAACTGAATTCGACGTCTCATCCTTCTAAGCTCTCCTCACCTCATACCAATAGGTTTGTAAAACCATTTGGTAAGGTTTTCATTATATTAAAACTGTTGGGTTGTAAAAGTTAAGTTTTATTTATCTTGTTGTAAGGTTTGAGTTGAGCTTATAAAAACTCATTGTGTAAGATTTTAGGGTAAATCGTGGTAAAACCCTTGGTGTGGTTGATCACTAGTGAAAGTGATTGTGTTTGAAAATCCTTCAAGTGGGTAAGCTTGAAGGTACTGGAGTAGGCGAGTGCTGAACCACTATAAATCGTGTGTGCACTTGCTTTACTATTTCTCTTACCTGTTATCATTGTTCATGCTTTCAAAAGAATCATTTTCAAAAGCTAAAAGTTTCAAAATAAGCAAAACAGAGAGGAAAGTTTCGAAACATACTCTCTTAGGTTTCGAAACATACTTAACAGAAATGTTGGTTTTGAAACATACTTACTTAGGTTTCGAAACATACTTAACAGAAAGGTTGATTTCGAAACAAACTCCTTGATATTTCAAAACATTGTGTTCTGCCACTACCAGGTCTTTAATCTATCTAAAAATTTATCCAAATCCCAATTCACCCCCCTCTTGGGATATATTTTCCATCATTTGGAACTAACAAATACTACAATGACTGCGTGGTGGCTAATCCCCAAATACAAGTATAAAGGCTTCCCTTCTTCTGGATGAGACGACAAAGGTATCTCTTTTAGGTACGTCTTCAACTCGTGAAAGGCTTTCTCGCATTCCCCCGTCTATTGAAAATTCTTCCCTCCACTCAAAGCTTTGAAGAAAGGGACGCTCCGCTCGACGAATTTGGATAAAAAACGTCCCAAAGCCGTTAAGTGCCTTGTCAACCTTTGCACCTTTTTAACCAACGTTGGCATCTGCATATCAATCACTACCTGTACTTTTCTAGGTTTACCTCAATACCCCAGTGCGTGATCGTGTAGCCTAGAAATTTACCAAATGTCACCCCAAAAGCACACTTGCTTGGATTCAACTTTTCTTGTTTTCTCGAAGCACTGTTAAAACCTTGGCTAGCTTTCTGGAATGATGTTCCCTTTGCTTACTTTTAACAATCATATCATCCTCATAAGCCTCCATTACTTCTCCAAGAAGATCCTTGAACACCCTATTAACCATACGTCGATACGTGGCCCTTGCATTCTTCAAACCAAAGGGCATCACTTTGTAGCAATATGTCCCCCTTTCTATAAAAAATGCAGTATTCTCGGTGTCTGGCAGGTACATATTGATCTGGTGGTAACTAGAGAAGGCGTCCAAAAAACTTAACATGGCATACCCTGAAGTTTCATTGATAAGTCTATCAATCCTGGGGAGTAGGTATGAATCCTTTGGGCAGGCTTTATTCAGATTAGTGAAGTTGACGCAAACCCACCACTTCCTATTATCCTTCTTGACCATAACCACGTTAGCCAACCATTTTGGGTAATGCACTTGCCTGATAAAACCAGCTATAAG
The DNA here is from genome assembly GCA_036245055.1 of Diospyros kaki. Classification (NCBI taxonomy): domain Eukaryota; kingdom Viridiplantae; phylum Streptophyta; class Magnoliopsida; order Ericales; family Ebenaceae; genus Diospyros; species Diospyros kaki. The sequence continues at coordinate 13,401,198 of BSEG01000009.1, forward strand.
AAGCTTTTCCACCTCTTCTTCTAAAGGTCTCAATCGTTCTGGCATAATAGGCCTTTTCCTCTGTTTGACCGGCCGCATGTTGGGGCGTACATTCAGATGGAGAGAGATTACATTGGGGCTAATTCTGGCATGTCGGTGGGTGACCAGGTAAAAATATCCGAGTGGGCCCTCAAACATTTGATAACTTCTTCTTTTTCTAGACTCTACAACTCGATTCCCACATACACTAGTTTCTCTTCATCACCTGCCTTCAAGGGTACTGCCTCAAGAGTCTCCACGGGCTAGGGTTTAACAGCATGGAGAGTCTGTTCACTAATCATCAGTGTCTCTCTTGCAGTTTGTAACACCCCGCTCTAATCGAGCCTGGCATTAATCCAGGATTTTAGGAATATATTTTTTTAACACCTACTTAACATAAATCAATCCCCAACAATCCCATTTCACCTTCTCAGCATTTCATGCTTAATAATCAAATAACCTAAGACATGTAAGATCATCATAAATGCGGAAGCAAGATTGAAACCTCAATTAGTACATAACCTAACCACTTTATTTATAATGTAGAAACCGTACCATCGTTTAACATGACATCATCAAAACTTAATACATAGAGACTCATATCTCAGATGTAACAATAGAATTCCTCAAAATACCGAAAGATATATTATAGATCACCTACGTATCATCGGCTACATCTTGATAATCCCCTTTCCCTTAGTGCCGTTGCTTTCACCTGGAACGTTTGAATATTCCAAGGACAAAGTCCAAATTAGATGCTGAATCATCTAAGTGAGAGTTCAAAAACATTTTCATGAATATATGCAAAACCACGAAACAAACCGATATATACTGACATGTCCAAGCCTAAGAGAATCCCATAGCACTTAACCCATATCACGGGGAAAGAGCAATATCTCTAAAGGCAACATAACCACATCGACACATTGGCATAATACCGTCTTGGCTTAAGAGGGCAACATCAATGCCTCTCCCTGACACAACAGAAAACCATTGTTACCACTTCCGGTCAACATCAACACGGGAACCCGGGGAATCACCTCACTATCATGTTAGGGATTACGTTTCCACTCAAAAGCATTCCGGATCACGTCCACACTAACCTTGGCCACAAGCAGATCAACACAAACCCTGGGAATCCACGTCCATCTCGGAAACAATACTACCGCTTAAAAGAACTTGGGGTGGTGTCCACTCACAGCCTCGCTACTTGAGCCGATCCGGGGTGGTGTCCACTCACAGCCCTGCCAATTGAGGCATCCAGGGTGGTGTCTACTCTCAGCCCCAGCCATAAATGGACATTTTTTCTTAGCACGCTTCCCTAGTGCTATCACTCAAGTGCCAAACCACTAGTTGACATCCCATATCCCACAGGGATAAATAGACACCCTAGTGTAACTTCCCTGGGAAATCTGCCCGGCATGGAATCCTAGGCAGTCATCCTAGCAAGCACAATGACACGGGATACCCCTATACATTATTCCGGCAAATACCCTTGGAAAATTACGGCTACACTATTAAGGCAACATCCCACATGGATAACACACAAACTTCTCAATGTCACATACCATGATTCGATGCATCATATAAAACAACATTTTCATGTACATAATTTAATACACAAAATTCAATGCACATGCATAAAACATTTTGGAACGAACCTCCCACATGAAACTAACCATCCTTAGGTTAAATCATTCACATACAACAAAACCATTTGCATAAAATCATATCAAGTATGGGGTCAAAACACCCACATTAAACCAAGTTTCAAGATAGAACCACTCACCTCGAAAGTACTTAGAATATCTTGATTTTCGTGCCTAGCCTCAATTCTTGTGCTCGACCTCAAATTATCGTACTATTACTTATCCTCGAGTCTCAACAATCCGTAGACATCATATTATTCAAAGGAAGATAAATATCTATTTTTCTCATTTTGTTTTCATAATTTTGACTTATTTTCTTCCTATTTTTTCATTGATAATTCAAAAATAAATACCTCCTCAAACATTTTCTCAAATTTTCCAACACTATAAAGCATAAAATAATTTTCTCAAAATTCTAAAAAAAAAAAATTGAAAAGAAAATACCTCTGCACGTGCTCTCATGCGCTAGCCACGCGCCTTGCACGTATTAAACCACGCGTGCACCTCACGCACCTTGTCTTCTCCAGCGAATCCTTTGCCGCCGACGATTGAAAACCTTATTCGAACTTCAATCTTTTTGCACCAACAGGAAGTACTCCTCAAGTCGAATACCTTAGCACCCTTGGATGACCGAAACAATGACTAGAAACCCTTTAAACGCTTGCCCAAAAGCTCACCTCTGGCGAAGCTTTATTTTTCCGGCCATCCTTCGAATCCCGCTTAAACTAACACGAAAACTCACCAAACTCTTCAAAAATGCTCTCCAAGACATGAGGAACAAAAGGCCTCTATCCAATCCTTCAAAAACAACCCAAAACCTGACCAATTTGATGCCCAAAACCTTGAAACCCTAAGCCCTATATATAGCCAAAACTCTACAACCCTTAGCCAATCAACGGCCATAACTTAGCCCCCAAGTCTCCTAGGCCACAAAGGACTTCCCCCAAACATGACCTCGGTCGTCCCATCGCTGAAAACCCTGATTTTCAACGGTGGCAATGCGACAACCGATTTGCACTGTTCACATTACAACTTTGCTATATTGCATTTTTGCCTATCTAGAACTTATTTTTGCGTTTCGACCCTCATTTCAATTCCTCAAGCTTTGATAATTTACCATATGAACCCCCAAGTTCCATGCTTCTCAATTGGCCTAACAAATTTGGAAAAATCTCATTTTCAACCCTTTTTCAACTAGAATTAAAAATTGCAATTAGGCTAAAAAATCATACTTAGGCCTATCTTCCAAAAATTTCCACACGAAACCTTTTCAGGGTCATTCTATTCACAAACTTAAAGTCTCCTTAGGGTTCTATTGACTCTTTATAAGTCTCCTAGGACTATTTAGTTTTTCATTCTAAATCACAGCTATACTGAAAATTATTTCTGATCCAATTTCTTTCGTTTCTATAAATCACGTCTCGAGAAGCTCAAGAATACCATATCATTTTCCTTAGATATCTAGGCTCTAGGGCTTTCCCTTCAGTTAATTCGGTTACTCATAACTATGAGAAATTACATTATAGCCCTAATCTTTTGACTATTTCTCTTACGCCCTAATGGAAATTTCACCTTAGTCCATGAGAAATTCTCAGGTGTTACACAGTCAATTTCTCCTTCTCCTTAACAGGCTTAGTGGAGCTTACATAACTCACCCGAGCTTGCTTCTAACTGCCCCTTATTTGACGTACCCTCTGGGGTGTGAGAAACTTCATCAGTAGGTATCTTGGTAAAATAACTACTCTCATAGCATTGAGTAGGGACTGCCCCAGGATCACGTTGTAAGCAGGGGAGAAGGTCTTAACCACCATAAAGTTCACCTGTTTGGTAACCACTTGGGGGTGGCTCCCCAAAGTGACAAGAAGCTGGACCGACCCTACAATGGAGACTACCCCCGTAAAACTGTATAGTGGTGACATGACCGTCTTGAGTCAGTCGTGTACAATGTGTATCTTTTCATAGTAGTTCCAGTACAGTAAATTCCTAGAGCTCCCATTATCCACCAAAATGTGCTTGACAGAGTGTTTGGCAATGATGGTTGAGATCAGCAACGGATCATCATGGGGTAACAACACATCCCTTTGGTCTTCAGGTGTGAAAACAATGGGATCTTCATTCTCCTACACCTTTTCCACCTAGTTTACATGTAGCGCCTGTAGCGCATAAGCCTTCCAGGCCATAGAAGAGTCTCCTGCCCTGAGATCACATTGATTCTATCCATGGTAGGTTCATTGTTTCCTATCCCAATACTCGGACTTTGTTGATCTCTTTGGGAGCTTTCTTCTCCTTCCACCTGATGGGGTTGTCGGTTATCCCTCCTGTTTGGGGCATCATTTCTAGGACTAGGGGGAATCCTCTGATTATTTCTCCTAAGCCCGTCTCCCATACCCTGTTGGTTCTTTGGCTTTTCTAGTATAAATCGATCAAGCTTCCCCTATCTGATTAGTTGCTCGATTTGGTTATGTAACTCCTGACACTACTCTGTACTTGACCTAGGGACTCATGAAACTTGCAAAAGGCTTTCATATTTCTCCCCAAGGGCTCCTTAGAATGAGGAGGAAAGTTGATGAGCCTTGTGTGTGCAATGGACGAAAGGAGCGTCGCCTTGGGCTCATTAAGGGGAGTGAAGCTTCGAAACTGCATCTTTGAGGGCTCCGCCCTTGTTTGTGTTTTGTTCGCCTGGTTGGACTTCGAGTCCTTTGGTCTTCCTCTTCTTTTCACCTCCCAAGCATCCAAAATATCCATCTAGACGATGAATCATTTTGCTCATGCGAATAAATTAGTCATGGAGCTTGGCTCAAAAAAGGCCAAGTATTTTTTAAGCCGTGTGTAAGTCGTCCTGTTAAGTAAAACTGATGCTTCGAACTCGACTGGGAGATCCCTCATTTCTTGAGTGGCTGCCCTAAATTGCTTTGTATATTACTTCAAATGCTCTCCATGCTTATGTTGTAGGCTCATCAGGTACATTGCGCTTTTTTTTCTTCGGCAAATAGGCAAAGAATGCCTTAAAAAATTCCTTCTCCAATTGTCCAAATGATCGTATGTGCCCCGCTAGCAAATCCGTGAACCACTGTTAAGCCTACCCCGCCAAAGAGAGGGGGAAGGCTCAGCATTTGTTTACATTATTCTAGCAGTGCAGTATAGCCACAGCCATAAAATGATGTAGATGCCTCTCCGGGTCTTCTTTCCCAAAGTAAACAGGAAGTTGGGGTAGCTTGAATCCCGGTTGGACTAGTTGTCTCTAGAGTTCTTCTAATAGGGGGAATCTCTTGGTGGAGGCTTCTATGGGTGTTGTTATTACACATTCCTGCTCTAACACTTCCTCTATAAGCCTCTTAATGCCCACCGCGTTAAGCGTTCCCTGCTCTGCATCTTTCCTTTGAGGAAGAGGGAGATAGAGAGCCTTGGAAGTGGTACTTTTCATTGTTTTGTCATACATTGGGAATTTCCCCGCCCATCTACCACTTCTTTCGGGTGGGTCTGCTGATCTCGGGGTGAGATCATTTTGCCTCGGTGTCCCAATTCTTATCCCCACCTACGCTACTCTCGAGGGTTGACCTCTGGCACCCGATTTTCCTTCCCTAACATCCGCATGTCCCATGTAGGGGATGTGTATGTTAGGCATCAGCTCTTGCAAAAGGGTTGTGATCCCTTGTATTCTCTTCACATTCTCCTCATTACTTTTCTGAAGCTCTTCATTCTAATGTCTTAGCTCCTCATAATTCTTATGGAGTCTTTTGTAGTCAACTAGCAGTACTACGGGAAGTGATATTCTGGATGGTCTCACGATTCCTCCAAGGGTCAGGGCTGGATTCCCCCAGGAAACCAATGATTGTCCTAAAGAGTCCAGATCTAGAATCATATGAGCTGGGGTGGAGCTCGTCTCCCTTGTCTCATTGCTCTCACCTCGAGATTAGCAACGTTCACTTCTCCCTACTTTGACCATCCTCTGACTTTGATCTCCGTTACAAGATCTTCTTCTAGTGAATCTCATTGCTCTCACCCCGATGTGCTCGGCCTAATGAATCCCTTGTCAGTCAGTTCTTGAAGCTGACTCCTCAATTCCCTCATTTCTACCGGAGCCATTCGATATGGTGGAATTGATATTAGTTTGGTTCCTGGCACTAGCTCAACCGAGAACTCGATCTCTCAAGGTGGCGGTAGTCCTGGTAGTTCTTCTGAAAACACATCCTCATAGTCTCGTACTATCTGCACCTCCTTGAGCTCTGGTACTTCTTTCTCTTCCAAACGAGCATAGGCTATACACCCATGAGCTCCTTGGCTTATCAACTTTTCTGCCTTCTCGACCAAAATCATTCTTCCATTCTTGGGGTCACCCTGCCCCCAAAATTTGACCCATTCCCCTTCGGGTTTCTTTATGGTCATTATTTTTCTTCGACAATCTATACTGGCATCATATCTAGACAAGAAGTCCATTCCTAAGATTACGTCACAGTAGTACACTTCTAGCAAAATTAGATCAACTTGGAATTGAGCATCACTTAAGCTAATTTCGCATCCTTTTCTCACTTTTGAAGACCTTGCACTTTTACCCATGGGAGTCAAAATTATTATCGAAGATTCCATAGGTTTAGTTTCTACCCACAAACTCCCAGCCAAATCATATGACATAAATGAATGCGTTGACCTACGACCTATCAATGCATGCATATGGGTATCCAATATAAAGAGCGTACCTTGTATGACTGTCGGATTTATCCCTACATCTTCCTTGGTGACGTTGTAGACGCATCCCTAATGAGTCCCACGAACCTATCTTGCTCTTTCAGCTGCTCCATCTGCTTGCCCGAATTTTAGCTTCTTTAGACAGTTCCTTGAATAGTGCCCTCATTGTTCGCACTGAAAACACACCACCTTCATAAGGTCTTTTACTGGAGGTGTTTCTTTTCTCTTGCGACAGTCCCTACTTATATGTCCTCGTTCTCCGCACGAGTAACAGTTCGAGGTCCCTGCTAAGCATTTTCTCCCCGGATGGTTTTTCTTGCACTTAGGGTATTGTTTGCTGTTTTGAGGATTTTTATTTCCTGATTTCTGTTCCAAGTTCCCTTTATTTCACTAGACCTAATGAGCTTTACATGTAGAAGATTCCTTTCTGTCGTTAAGGCTTTGCTCAAGGCTTCCTCATACGAGTCGATCGACCACGTGCTTAAAGCCTGTAACAGCTCTACTTGAAGTCCCGACATAAAATTTTGTGCCTTTTGCCATTCATCGGCATCATACATTGTCACATACTTAATGAGTTGGTTAAATCGGGTGTCGTATTGAGCCACCGACATTTCCCTGGTCTGCTTCAGGTTCGCAAACTCCCAGCTCTTCTCCTACCTCTAGCTAAGAAGGAAATACTTATCGTTGAATGCCTTCTTAAATGCCTCCCAGACTATTATCGGAGTCTCATCAATTTCAGATCCTTGCCTCAAGTGGGATCGTTGCAAAGCTCGTTCTGCTATCTGCCACCATCTCCCAGCTTCTTCCTCCAACATGAAAGTGGCACAATTCAATTTATCCTTATCATTGTATTGCAAATTTCGAAGCAACTTTTCAGTCTGCTCCAACCAGTACTCGGCCATACTAGGGTCGTCGTTGGGTTTCCCCTTGAACGTTGGCGGTCGCTGTTGCCTGTATTGTTCTAGCACATTATCAGCGTGTCTGGCTAGTTCTCCTCTGGTTGTGTGGGTTAAGAGATTCTCTATAACCTTCTCTATCCGGTCCAATCGTCCTTCAGGAACTGTTGATTCCGTCTCTTATTCCCAAGTCCAGATGCTACTACTATCAATGCGACTGTAACGGCGATTCCCACTATCTCTGACATCATCGATTCCCTGATTGGGGCTAACAGGAGTCATGTTCCTTTGTTACCTCGTGGTTACCATTTAAAAGACAAGACAAAATCTCATTCCACGAGAATTTCTTCAAAAAGGAAATTTCATTTCATAACACGATGTATAACATCATTTAACAAAAAACACAAAGCACACATCTGACACACTAATAAGCGAAATAAAATCGTCCGAGACTTTTTATGTGGGCTACCTGACTTCCAGACCCAAGCATCATCGCTCGTTATGTCGTCTCCAGACTTGACCTGGAGTCCATTGAGGATGTCGTGCACAGTTGATCCTTCCTCTTCATCGTCTGAACTTAGGTAGCCAACGCCCATCATATTGGTGTCGACTACATTGACGTCGTCCCAATCTCTATCTGAGTCAAACATTTCCTCTCCTTCTACTACGATCCCTTCGTACATATTGCCAGCATGGTTAGGGAACTGTTGGAAGTAAAAGTATAAGGACGTGTAATTGCCTTGAAGACAAAGTCCTTCGGCTAGTTCTCTCCAAACTCATTCCAAGTGATTTATCAAAAATTCCACCTGGATGTGCATTAGTCTTGGCCGCACGAAACTGCTCGACGACACATCTCTTAATATACCTTCGAGAAGATCAAGGCGACCGAAGACGTCTACCATTATTGGTTCGTTGTCCTCCCATCGACTGATCCAGTGGGTCACCCAGAATTGCTCAAGGTAATCTCCTTCCATTCTGATATTCAAAAATCGATTAGATTTCTATTATTTGCCGAGAATAATGGCCATATAGTGTCTGTACATGAATAGTACACTAGGTAAGTTCTCAGGAAAGAGAGGTGGGTCACAAACGGATGCACTTAAATATCAAGTCTTTCCTTAGTTAGAACTTTCCTAGACATGCACTTTCACTACAGCACACTTAAGTCTATAATCTCCAAATAGGGATTTCTTAATCTAAGTTTTCTAAACCTCAGTTTCATAGATCCCTAATGATCTATCCTAAATCTCCAAATAAAACTTTAGCTCTGATACCAACTATATGTTGGAAATGTATGCCCTAAAGACACATTTTATTTAATTTATGGTAATGATGTTTCTTTTAGTCAGTTTATGGCACATATATTATTTGCATTTAATTGTTGAAAAAGTGTCCATGCTATTAAGTAAGTGATTCATGTGATGGGTCGTTCTTCACAGTTAGGCATGAATCATGGGTACTTAATAAGCAAGAAAAATATTACTCTTGATCTTTTGATAGAACTGGGCATTCTATCATGATAAGATCATTGTGCAATAGATCCTAATGGAGGATAGCTTGCCTTAGCCAGTAAACAGTCCGTTTACTCTAATTGTACAAGCGCATTTGGAATGCGTAGAGTGGACCTGTGATAGAAGTTAATGACAAAGTACTAATTATCATAGAGCTAGTCTATCACTGCTACTACGTGGACGAGTACTCTAATACTTGAGTATTAGTTGGTGGTCTAGTGAACCTAGAGCTATATTCTTAGATTCACTGTAGGTGAGGTCTATCAAAGATCAATAACCTTGTGAGTTGGGAGTATGGTTTCTAATTAGCTAAGACAGACTAATACAAGATAGTTTCTGTGATTCACCCCCTTGTGATTGTCCAAGAATAATCAAATAATCCAGGGCCCTGGGAACGTGACTTAAGAGTGTGTGCTTCTGGGTAGCTCCCAGTGATAAGCAAGTACATTCGAGTAGTCACGGATTATTGGACTAGTGATCTAAGGATGGTAGAAATCATTTAGAGAGGTGTTAGTACATTTTTCCTTTCTAAATGATGGGTGTTACGCATAGGGGTATTTTCGTCATTACACTAGTAGGTCAAAGACATTGCACATGTAAAATTATTCGTGGGGTCAGTGTTACCATATGGTGATAGTTGGAACACTTAAAATGACAAAATATAGCTACTGGGTAGCAGGGGTATTTTGGTCATTCTAGTAGCCATGAATAATTTGTCTTTTGGTCCCCAGGGTAGCTCAATATAACTCATGTATTATTTAATACATTTGGCTTGTTGGGTGAATTACATTGAGAGAGAATTATTTTATTCAGAATGGTCCATAATTAATTGGGCTAGAATAAAATAATAGTTCATTGATTTTTAATTAATTAATTGGGCTAACCCAATTAGAAAATTAATTAAATGGACTTGGCCCACTAGGGTTTTAACCCTAGGGTTCTCTCTATATATATTCTCTCTTTAGTTGTTTTTTAACCTAATTGTCTTTACTCTTCTTCACCAAAAGAGAGGCCACGAGTTTGAGTCATACCTTGGAAGATCAAGAGAGCGTTCAAGATCTGATGCGAAGGAGCCGACGGCTTGCAGGACAGCCGTCATCTCCACCACGCGAAGAAGCTCCCGTGCCTCCTCCTCCTGTCGCTTCATTCCATCTAGTAATCCGAAGGAAAAGTAAGTTTCCTAGATTCTAATCAATACGAGAAAATTTTTTATTTAAAAACACTTCCGTTGCATGCTATGTATCCTCGTGATGGTCCTTCACTATAACACCCCGCCTTCCAGGGCGTTAAAATATATGCTAGGATTTTTTTTTTTTTTTATACATCAAACATAAACCAACAATAAATCCTTAACATAACCTTTATATATAACACTCCCAACATAGCGAAGGAATGATACTCTTTAAACATAAGCGGAAACAAGATCAGAACCTGTATGAAACCTTGAAAAAATAACATGGGTTTATAAATATCGTTTACCCAACATATCATTACAGGCATTATTTAAAACCTAAACAATACAGCCGAATGAAATAGATAGTCCTAGTCCCACACGGGACCCACAAAATTTCCGTCGCGATCAGGCCTCGATCACCTCCTTTCCCTTTCGGCCGCTTGCCTCGCCTGAAACATGGAATATTCCAGGGACATAGTCCAATATTAGAAGATGAAATCTTCTAAGTGAGGGTTAGATAAGCATAAATGAATGAATGATGCATGGACATTTATAAACAGATACCCTAGTGTAACTTCTCCGGCCTACCAGCCCAGCACGGAACGCTAGGCAGAATCCTGAACCTCTGCAGGATAAGCCTAACATTGTTCAATCAATTTCCCTTGAGGAATTACGGCTAGACTCTCAGGGTAACATCCCAATCCCATGCACGAGTTTCAATATGTCAATAATATCGTGCCATGCATGCATCACGACTTCCCATGCAACAGGATAAGAACAAATATGACAAAAATGATCATAACATACGTAAATATCATGCATAGCAATGTAATCATATCGTCTATGGATTATAGGGACAAAACCACTCATCTTTCACAAAGTTCGGGTTACCTCGAAAAGCGTGCACCTGCCTAAGTTTCGTGCCAACTTCGAAATTCACACCAATTGTTTCACCTCAAGTCCCAAGGTTCCATAGGCAAGATACTTATTTAAATAATCAATAAAATCTATTTTTCCTTAATTTTCTTGCCTTTTCTCTATTTTTTCACCAATTAGTTTCTCTAACAATCCGAAATAAATACCTACTTCACTTTTTTTCCAAAAATTTTTCCATGATAAATCCTAAAATATTTTTCTACCAATATTAAAAAAAATTGCAGAAAAATCCAAGGCAGGACGTGCCAGCGCTTGATAGGGCGAGTGAGACTGGCGTGTGAAGCACACGCGCCGATCTTCTTCTCCGGCGCCGGTACACCGACAAATCAAGATTTTTGCATCTTTTTAAACTACAGGCTGAATCGATCCTAGGGGTACTTGAATTAGCTCGAAAGGAGGTCAGGAAGAGGCTCAACGGAGGGCTCGAACTCTTGGCTAGGCGGATCGCCTAGGTTTCTGGCGAGGCCTTGGATCTCTTTCGTTTATGCTTCGTTGCTCGCTAAATTCTCCAGAAATGACCTTGAACACATGGGCAACAAAAGCCCTCTATCCTTAGCTCTCAATTCATTCAAAAATGCCTTCGATTTGAAGCTCCAATGTTTAAAAATTCTCGGCCACTCTATCCCTATTTATAGGTGAAGTCAAACCCCAAAATGCCTTTGACCGCCTTGCCCATTGCCTTATACGTTCATACGTGCCCTGGATCGACCTCGAAGCATCCTCACACAACTAAAAAACCAAGTTGTAGAGCTCGACATTGCGGCCACCTTCTTGGTCAGATTTCTCAAAAATCCGGCCACCCTGGTGGCCCTTGTCGGCTCATGAGTGCTCCTAAACCATCCCCGACCACTCCCCATGCGATCCCCATGCTCCAAATGGCCAGTTGGAGACCGCTCGTGGCTGTTGGATTCCATGGCCAAAGTTTCAGCTTTTTACACTTTGGTCCAACTGTTTTGTCTTTTTTGATTTAGCCCTATTTCACAAAGCCCCTCAACTTTTGGAAATTTCCATTGAGTCGCTCAAGTTCCAATCTTTCCATTTCTCTTTTGAAACTTTCAGAAAAATGACATTTTGAACCCCTCTGGCAATTTTTGAAAATTACACTTAGGCCCGTTTCTTTGTGTTGGTCACAAACCTATTCGTTTCTTCCTAAAATCACTGAAGGGTTGCTCTACTCAACGAATCAAAGCTTCCTGAGGCTTCCATTATCTTTTCGGGAGTCTCCTACGACGATTTAGTTTTTCAGCCTGATTCATAGTTGTACCAAAAATGGTTTCTGATTTTATTTCTTTCAGTCCTAAAAGTCATGCCTCGATATGCTCGTTAGAGGCATTCCTATTTCCTCAGACATTTAAGCTTCAGGGTACTCCTTTCGGCTAATTCGATAAATTTTTTGGGCTTTTCAGATACCCATTTTCTCCGAATTTCTATTTTTCCTTTAAAATAATAACCCAAAGTTCTTGGGTATTACATCTTGTGTAACATCCCGTTCGAGCGATAGGAAGGACCGGAAAAACTTACCCTGATGGGCCTACGCAAACTTCCCAGGAGGGTCACCCATCCCTAGACTACCCCAGGTTAAGCACGCTTAACTTGGGAGTTCTTTGCCAACATTCAGCCCAAAAGGTATCCAGCTGGTGTTGTTTCCTTTCTTACACTATCCTCGATATATACTAACTTCTCTAGGCTCTCGGGGTATTACATTCTCCCCCCCTTAAGCACATGACGTCCTCGTCATGCGACCTTATAACCGGTCCCAGATCTCTCCCCCCTTGCATGGACGATGTGGGATTCGCCTAAGGTGCCTACACGCACCCCCCATAGAGGCCTACATGCCCCTCTCGGGACTCAGCCTCCTTGCTGAGGTTTGCCCCACCACCGCGCTCAGAGGCTCGGGGGTCGGCTCTGATATCACCTGTAACATCCCATATTGAGCGATAGGAAGGACCGAGACAACTTTACCCTGATGGGCCTACACGAACTTCCCAGGGGGGTCACCCATCCCTGGATTACCCCAGGTCAAGCACGCTTAACTTGGGAGTTCTTTGCCAACATTCAGCCCAAAAGGTATCTAGCTAGTGTTGTTTCCTTCCTTACACTATCCTCGATATATACTAACTTCTCTAGGCTCTCAGGGTATTACATCTTGCCTTTTATAGAAGTCTAGGTCTCAATGATTTATTGGGACACGTGTGTAACGCCTTGTTGGCCTCTCGAAGAGGCTGCTCCGAGAGGCTTCCTAAGAGAGAAAACTCTCGGAGAGGCTCTTCTGAGGGGCTTTCGGATAGAGTTTATCAAAAGCTGCTAAAAGGCCTCTGTGGCCTTCTTCCCGAGAGCTCCTTTCTCCTAGACAACTCTCTTGGAGAGAGAGATAGAGAGGGGTACAACACTTTCTCAAACGACTTCTCCACAAGACCTATGCATACATGCACCAATTGGTGGAAGGAACGGAGTTTCAGGAAACTTTGTTTATTTTGTAGGACTATTGGTACTCACCCCTTTCACTGCACTAGGGCACCTAGGACTGTGTATTGCTCCTCACGGCTAGACCTTTCCACAAAGGGATTTTATGGGTTGGTGTCCTCCCTCTCGTATGACCCCAGGGCATAGTGGCAACATTCTAACTATAGACGAGATCGGCAGGTCAAAGGCTATAGGTGGACTTGGACACGCGTCTCACCCCTAGTTGCAAGTGGTAATAGTGGTACTCCCGATTGATATTAGATATGAGATGTTCTATACCTTATTTCTCCAAATGTTTATTTCGAATTCTATATTATATGTCTCAAGGCCAGATATTTCATGTTTCCCTGATAGGAGGTCAACATCCCCGTTACACTAGGGAGCTAGATTCTCTTCATGTGCTCATGAATATGCAGGAACATAGGTACTTGAACCTTGCTCGAAGGAAAGGCACGTCTTTATCGGTAATGATTAAATTACTTTACAATTTTATTTTGCCCTTATTTATGTTCCATGCATTCATATAGCTCATACATGCGTTAGGGCCTCATTTATCCAACCAAACAACAATTTGCCAACAATTTGGTTGCTCATAAGTCATTTTTACCTTGAAGGAATTAAGTTTTCGGTGAGCATAATCTTTTGGAGAATCAAAAACTCCAAGGGCTAATAGAAGAGAAAGGGTCTCTGGGACGATCCAAAGTCTTCGAGAAGCTCCGGATGACTCTAACTCTTTGGGGGGGAAAAAATGGTCCATTGGAACCACTTCCTATTTATAGTCAAAGCCTTTGGCAAGCTAAGCATTGCGAATCACCCGGAGACTCTCCCTCGATGAGTCATCGGGTACCCATCTTTCTTATACTCTTCCCTTCACCTTTCATCCCAAGGTAAGAGTGGGGAGCTATTGTTGTGGGATGCCCTAAAATTTTTCCAAGTCTCAGGTATATCCCTGATGAGTTCCCTGAAAGGCCTCCAGGACGATAACCTCCCAGTCACCCCTGAAGGGTCCTCAGGAATGGTGTGCCCTGATCCATTTTACCAGTTTGGAGACGCCATTTGGGTTTCCTCGACAAAAGCCATCTAATAGCCCTGAAGCCCTCCTCAGACCACCCGAGGATAGCCATTGAGGCTTCACCTCAAAGACGTCTCCAAGCCTTCCAGCCTCCTCTCTGCATGCACTTCCCAATGCATCTCCCAGACTAATCTGTGGGCCTCACATATTCGACCCGACTCTTTGGTGATATCATTTGGACTCGACTCTTTCTCTCTCTAGAACCCATCAGGAACAACCTATTTGACACATATGGAAGACACCATATACATACATACATCAAACACTTGTGCATTTCTCATACTTCTCAAACTATTATCAGAGTTAGGCATCGGAGGGCCTACGTGGGGGAGTCTCCCTTGTGCCTTTTTGACGTCCTTTTTCCTTGCAAGCTAAGGCAACGCCTTGCTCCCCGAAGGCTCAGCTCCTTGAAGACCCATTGGGGTATCCCTTCGTCATTGCCTCAAAGACCTCATCTGGGCTCCAGTTGTTCTAGCCTTTTAGGATTGCAGCTCCAACCCGATACAAACCTGGTTGACCTTTCTTGCAACATCTCAGACCCTTAGCTTTAGTGAAGGACTCTGTTTTGGCTAATACCAGACAAATAAATGTAATTGTTGTAGTTTGGCAACAACGCAAGTGAACCTAGAATAATCATCCACAATAACTAGCACATATTGTTTTCCACCTAGGCTTTGTTTCCTCATAGGTCCATAGAGAGCTAAATGAAGTAGAGTTAAAGGCCTAGAGGTTGAGACTTTATTTTTAGGCTTAAATGATACACTTACTTCTTTGTCTTTATAGATGCACCAAAAGTGGTCTCTTTTATATTTAGCTTAGGCAATCCTTTAACAAGATCATGTTTGCATAATTTATTAATGACATTTATGCTAGTATGTCCTAATCTATTTATGCCATAGACAAATGTTTTGAGTGATAGTAGATACTAAGCAATTTTCTATGCTAGTTAAAGATAAATCCAAGTATGTGATATAAACGTTTCCTATCCTATTACTTATTAATTTGATTTGAGACAAGACACTCCCCATGAATTAGTATCAAACTATACTTTATGTCCCTTGTTAAATAATTAACTTATGCTAATTAGGTTATGTTTAAGACCTTCTACCAAGAAAACAGTTTCTAACACAAAATTAGGAGATGAGGTGATTCTTCGTAGGACGCATCTTCTTTGACCTCAAGGGAGTGATAATCCACGATATGATGTGGGTCTGGTCGATACTTCCAAAGCATAGATACATGGAACACGTTGTGCACATGAGCTAGATGTGGTGGTAGCACTAATTGGTAAGCCAAAGGGCCAATTCGCTCCAGAACCTCAAACGATCGCACATAACGTGGACTCAATTTCTCAAAAAACCTTAATCTCTATACACCTCACATAGGCATCACCCGTAGAAGCACGTGATCCCCAACGACAAATTCCAAATTTATCCGCTTGTTATTAGCATAACTTTTTTGTCTGTCCTAGGTTGCCTTCATTCAGCTTTTGATGAACTACATCTCCTCTATCGTCTGCTTCACAATCTCTGGTCAAAGTAATACCCGATCTCCTACCTCAGTCAAACATAAAGGAGATTTACAGGGTCTGCCATATAATGCCTCATAGAGCGCCATCTCAATGGTGGAATGATAACTGTTATTATAAGCAAACTCTACCAGCGATAAATGATCATCCCAACTCCCATGGAAATTCAACACACAAGCTCGGAGCATATCTTCTAACGTCTGAATGGTCCGTTCTGACTATCCATCCGTCTGGGGATGAAATGCTGTACTGAACTGTAACCGTGTTCCCAAAGCACAATGCAATGCATCCCAAAAGTGTGACATGAATCTAGGGTCCCAATCTGATGTGATGCTGACTAGTACATCCTGTAGCCTCACAATTTCGTCGATGTACAGCTTAGCCAAACGATGCATAGGAAATGTCTTCTTAACCAGTAAGAAATACGTTGTCTTCACTAATCTGTCAACAATTACCCAGATAGAATCATGTCCTCTACTGGTACGTGGCAATCCTATGACAAAATCCATAGTGATGTGATCCCATTTGCACTTTGGGATAGGTAACGGCTGTAATAACCTTGCAGGTTTGTCTGACTCGCAACAGACCAGCACGACCCGCTACCTGTGTGACTTTTGAGAAAAGTTAGAGAGAGAAACCTGATATTTTCAGAAGATTACGTTAGATCTTGCATTCTTGGTGCAAGAAGTCTCAAGAGGCGCGCTCGTTGACATTCATAAAGTTTCTCTTTGGAGTGGATCACTTATAGAGGGTGGGTGACATCTCACGACACAAAGATTTGATCTCCCTACGTCAAAAAACCAAAAGGTTGGGGTTTTTTTTTTATTTTTTATTCTTGAAAAGATTATATATTTGCAAACTAGATCTGGTCTCTTGGGTTTCATGATCGATTAAAGTGTTTGGTTGATCAAAAAATTTTTAAATTTTTGTTGTGTTCCGTTCTTTGAAACCTAACAATAACTTCATTTCTTTGAGTTGTTGCAAAACCAACCTTAAGTGTGTGGCATGTTCCTTTTGCCCTGGCAAATAAATTAAGATATCGTCAAAAAAGACAATCATGAAGCGATCAAGATACTCCTAGAACACCTGGTTCATCAGGTCTAAAAACACCGCTGGTGCATTAGTCAATCTAAATGGTATGACCACAAATTCATAATGGCCATACCGAGTACGAAAAGTAGTCTTCTATATATCCTCATCCATGACTCGTACCTGATGATATCCCGATCTCATATCTATCGTGGAGAATACAGAGGCTCCACGCAACTTGTCCAACAAATCATTCACTCGTGGCAGGGGATACATATTCTTCATTGTAACTTGATTTATCTGCCTATAATCAATGCATAACCACAAAGACCCATCCTTTTTGCACACAAATAGAACTGGTGCTCCCCAAGGTGAGGTACTCGGTCGAATGAATCCTTTATCTAATAAATCCTGTACCTGAACCTTCAATTTCTTTAATTCATTTATAGCCATTCTGTACAGAGTCCTAGAGATCGGTTGTATACCGAGCAACAAATCAATGGTGAAGTCTATCTCCCTATGTGGCAGCAAGCCCGGTAATTCCTCAGGGAATACATCCAAAAAGTCTCAAACCACTGGCAACTCAGCTATGTTCCTTTTTTACCTGTTGTGGCAGTCATTACAAAGGCGAGATATGCTTCACATCCATGCAGTATCAACCTCCCTGCCTTCATCATCGAGATCATCGGGGTCGACACTATCAGGTTAACACCTCAGTATATAACAATTAGCTGATAAGGGAATTGAAAAGAAATTACCTTTCGATAGTAGTCTACCTTGGCATAGTGTCACGATAACGAGTTCATGCCCAGAATGAGATCAAAGTCTTGAATAGCCAATACTACCAGGTCACATGGAAACATCCTATCATGTACCCTAATCTCACAATCTTTAATTACCTCGCTCCAACACAGCATAGCTCCCCTTGGTGTCGTGACTGACAAATAGTATGGTAGCAAACTCCGAGGGATAGGAACAGTGTGCAGAAGATGCGGTGCAATGAAAGAATGTGTGGACCCTATATCAAACAACACATGCACATCATGATCATATAAAGTAAGAATACCTTGTACCTTGTCATTGTCTCTTTTTGCCTCTGCTACGGTCAATGCGAATACACGTCCTACAACCCAAGGTCTATTAGTAGTGGCGGAATGTTGTGCAGTTGGTGCTACCGATAGTGGCAGGGGTGGAGCTATCGATAGTGGTTGTTGCATGCACTCACTCGCTTTGTGCCCTCTCTGACCCCTCCAAAAACAAATGGTCTCTCGACTAACTACTGCCTCCGAAGCCCGCAAACAATCTAGCCACACATGGCCCGACTGGCCACATGAATAGCAGTCAGATTGACGAAGATGACACAACCCCCGATGTCTCCTCTCGGACAGTTTGCACCTCAAAAGTCCACCCATAACCCTGCTACTGCTAACATCGCCTCTCCTCTCCTCTTCTTCTCATTACTACTGGTCCCTGTACTTGCCATTTGTCCAACCTTCACATCATTTAGATCCCGCTTAATAATGTGAGCACTTCGCACCATTATAGCATAATCCTTAATCTGAGCCCCTGCCAAAGCATGTCGAATGTCCACATTCAATCCTCACTGGAACCTACCAACCCTCCTAACCTCAGGTGTCACGAACTCGGGTGCATATTATGATAAACAGGTAACCTCAACCTTGTATTGCACTACGATCTTAACTCCCTGTGTTAACTCAATAAACTCGTGTACCTTTTGCTCATACTCTCATGTAGGAATATAGGTCTCATGAAAGGCATTCTGAAACTTAGCCTATGTCACCTCTCGGTCGACATATCGTTGACGAACTATCTCCAACCAGCGCTCAGCGTCACCATGCAAAAGGAAACTACCCAACTGCACCCTTTGTGCATCAGGCATCCCATCGTTCTTAATTGCTTATCCACATAAAGTAGCCAATTCTCGGCCTCAAAATATCTGCACCTCCGTCAAACTCGAGTGGTCGTAACGCCATAAATTCTTCAGAAAAGCTCCCCTAACAGTGCCTTCCACCTCTTGAGCCCTAGAATGCGACGCCTCGCTATCATTATTATGACGCTCCTGTCTCAACTAAGCGATAGCCAATACATCAATTGCCCATAAAATGCCAACCAAAGTGCCTTGTATATTAGTCGCCTCCTGTCGAGGAGCCTCTCTATAAGGAGTTCTTGAGATAGGTTGGGTGCCCAACACTAGTTCAATAGAAAACTCCACTCCCCTCTGAGGTGGTAATCCTGGTAGCTCATCAGGGAACACATAAGGAAATTCACACACTACTGGGGTCTTAGATAGTTTTACCTTGTTATTCCCATTAGTAGTCACAAAAGCAAGGTACGCCTCACATCCATGACACACCAATCGTTTAGCTCTCATTACCGATATCATCAGGGTAGAACACACCGATTTCACACCCCTATACAAAACAATGGATTACTGAGGTAGCTCAAACAAATTATCTTCCTCCAACAATCAACCTTAGCGTAATGGCATGATAACCAATCCATACCAAGAATGAGGTCAAAGTCTCAGATTTCGCAAATCAACCAACATATCCCTATCATGAACCTTAATTTCACAATCCCGAAATACGTCTCTCCCCACTAATTCTACATCCCCTGGCGTGGTTACAATCAAATAGTATGGCAATGCGGGTGTAGGAATATAACATACAGCCCATGGTGCAAAAAATGAATGAGAAGAACCTGTATCAAAAGGCACACACACATCATTACAAAACAAAGTAAGGATACCTTGGATAGTCTCGTGACTCCTCTCTACATCAGCAGTTGTCAAGGCGAATACCCGACCCTATACATGGGGTCGATCTGTAGACGGTGCCATTATACTCGACCTCTAAATAAATGGTGCCGCTATCTGTGGAGTTGTCCCCTGCATCCTGGCCCCTACTGACCACTAGGCAGGTCTCTGGCCCGGATCTCTTAACCTCTGATCTCTGAACTATGGCGACTATGTGCAGGTATTAGCTCTGTGTCGTCTCCTACCACATTTGTAGCATACAATGTCAGGAGTAGTATCCATCCCCCATCATTGAGGATAGTCCCTCTGTATATGTCCCATTTGTCCACATAAGTAGCATGATCTTAAAGTCCCACGACACGGTCCTTGGTGCGTCCTCCCACACACACCACATATTGCAGGTCTTGCTAAATACTAGGATGAACTGGATTCCCATCTGCTCTTTCTGTCTCCATTACGTCCCTACAATGTTCTTGTTCCCTTTTGACTAATTTAACTACTTTTCAACTCATTTCTATTCTACTTTATGGTATAGGCCCTTTGTATCACAACAGAATAATCAGTAATTTGTGCACCTATTAATGCATGTCTATTAATGCATGTCAGATCTCTAAGCATAGGCCTCTCTGGAACTTGGTAGCTTTCTTAGCCTTGGTGGATACTAGGTTCGGGGTAACCTGGGCCAAAGATATGAACTCAGACTCATATAGCGCCATCATCTTAATCCTTTGTGACAACTCTATGAGCTCATAAATCTTCTACTCCCTCACCTAATCAGGAAAGAAATGGCCATTGAAGGCTTCCTGAAATTCTGTCCATGTGGGTTCCCTACCATAATATTGTTGTCTCACTGTCTCCCACCATCGTTTTGCATCATTTCTCCGCAAGAAGGAGGCCAATCGTACCTTCTGAGTGTCGTTGCCTCCCATCGAGAAAGAATGCTTCTCCACGGAGAACATCCAATTCTCGATGGCTGAGACATCCACACCCTCATAGAATTCAGGGGGTTGGAGTGCCATGAAGTCCTTAAGCAACTGCCCACATGTGCTACTCCCCTCCCCTGATGCCACTAGATTATGGGCCTGACCCGCATCATGTTTGTAATACCCAAGAATTTATGAAAAAGGTATGTTAGAATTGGTTGAAATTTATGGGTTAAAATGTAGTTATGCATACATTAGAGGCTATTGTGTAAATTACAAAAATTGGCAAAGATGGTGGAACAACGTCAACAAGAATGAAACTTGGGGCATAAAATTGTCCAGGGAAATAGGATTTATCAAAAAAACAAAAGAAGATTCGCGAAATGAGGATAAAAAATGTGATTTTCACACACTTAGGCTAAAGTGTAAAATTCGTAAACTGCTCGAGGGAGGTCGAAAAGACGAATTTCTCGGAAACTCTGCGGTGGAATGAAAAGTTGGGAACTTGTAGATCATAGTGGAATTAATGAAAAGTTTAGGGGTATCAAGGCAAAAGGAAAATTGCAGTTGAAAATTAGTTGGCGGTGAAAGTGTAAAATGCCAAAAATAGGTGTGAAATCGATCAACCGCACTGTGGCCACCGGCCAGCCACCTCTGGCCGTTGGGAAGCTAGCCTGGAGGCTCTAGAATAGCCTCCAGGTCATGATAGTTCAATGGGTGGTGGCCATGGGCCAAGATCAGTTGAGTGTGACCAGAATTAATGGCGGAGATGATCGGAGATTTGGCCAAGTTTTTTTAGGGATTTTTGGGATGATTAAAGGCTATTCGAATCATTTAGAGGCTAGATTTAATGCTTAAGGGTTAAGGAACCCAAGATTTGGTGATTTTTGGCCCCAAAAATGGGTATAAAGGGGTTTTGAGGGCCAAGGGTTTCAAAAACAAATCAAGTGAAATTACCCATGTTTTTGGCTTGAATCGAGCGTTAAGGATAGAGGGATTTTGTTCTTTGAGTTCTGGGAAGCATTTCTGGAGAGTTTGGAGGAGATTGGTGAGGGTTTAAAGGGGTTTCAACAAGTTGGACAGAAAATCTGACTCGCCAGAACTGAGACTTGTAATAGGCCATTAGGGGCTCTTTCGGTGGTGTTTTTGGGCAACACGGGGTATCCCTGGATTCCTCTTGAGGATTACTACAAAGGGGTGGAGAAAGATCGGCCATCAAAGACTATTGCAGGTGGCCAGAGCCGGAAAAGAAGGTCAGAGAAGATGCTGCGCGTGGTCTTCAAGCGCCAATGCATGTGTGTGGTGCGTGAGGGCACGTGAGGTACTGTTTGCCTTCAAAATTATTTTTATAATTCTTGAAAAAATATTTTAGGGATATTTATGGAAAAATATTTGGTGAAAATAGATGGTAGATAAGTATTTTGGAATTTTTGAGGAAAAAGGAATTTATGGAAAATAGGAAAAAATAAGAAAAATTGAGAAAATTATGGGAAAAATAAAAATATTGATTTCTATAGATACAACGGTGAACAGGAGATGATTTGACCTTAGAAGAAAAGATTGCATGAATTTCGAGCACAAACATGCATTACAAGGCACAAATCAACTTTTCAAACACGGTGAGTGGTTCGATCCAGTGTTACCCTTTGTTTTACAAATGGTTTGGTGTGAGTTTAGTTGGTTCAAGTGAGCGGTTCTACCCTCCCGAGCTTAGGTTGCATGTGTTTAGCCAGTTCTAGCAAGCGGTTATACCCTCCAGAACTTAGGGGGTTTCTTATAGGCGTTTTCTTGAGATTACCTTGAGTTATTTGCATCTTATGCATATTGAACATGTTACGTGTTGCATCAACTAGTTTTGCTTTGTAAAAGAGTCGGTGCATGGTTTTCATATCATTGTTGTAATTGAATTCATATCGTTATGATGTCCATGGGGATGAGGTGGGGTCTTCTTTAGAATGGTAAAAGGTTAATCCCAACCATTGGGTGACGTTAATAGGCACCCGGGGATTAAGTATGTCGCGACAAAGTCAATCCCAACAGGGTGATATCGAATGGGTTTTTCCACGGGAGATTGAGTATGTCAGGGATATTTCTCAAGACTGACGTGTTGTTTGTATATGCCATGCTCATAGTCACTCATGCATTCAATAAACTATTTTGTACCATCACTAGATGTTTCAGCATCTAATCTAGGTTATGCCCCTCGAATATTCAACGTTCCAGACAGGGATTACTACAAAAGCGAGGACGTGGCCAGTTGAGGGCTAACAAAGTGTAGCGTGATAGCTATTGTTTTCATTTTAGAGTTATAATACTTATTTTGTTGTGGAAAATACTATGTATGAACTGTTGTGATATTCCACGGGATTCAATGTTATTACTTTCCGCTGCGTAATATTATGCCTCGTTTAGTTTACATTTATTAATCTTGTTAGTTAAACGAGCAAGACTGGGGAATCGGGGTCTTGTGAGCATGCGAAGATTGTTCTTTGAATCACCGTGTGTGTCGGGCCTGTGTGAGCACGTGAAGATTGTTCTTTGAATCATCGCATGTATCGGGCATATGAGAGCATGTGAAGATTGTTCTTGCAGCACCGCGTGTGACGAACTTGGAAGAAAAAAAAAGATTCTTGAGAATCCCTTATAGTGTCACGCCTGGTAAAGCGAGATTTTACAATGTTCCATCGAACTTCCCCCAACTTCTTGGGGCACTCAATCCTACCTTGCCCAATCAATGGTAAGCATCTCTACGACGCTCTACGCCGATCTCCACTCGGCTCTCCCGATGACTTAGAGGAGGCAAAAAGTACTAGTGCAGACCATCCACGACCCCAACTCCGAGTCAGTGGCCTTCCTCGTCGAGCACTCATGGTCTTGCACAATCAACATACCCAGAACTTAAGTCCACATTTAAACCAATATACTTACTCACAATGCATACCCTTATCCAGTCATACTTCAAATCATAAGACACACGACCCTACCCCACACCTATGTGTACAGAGACTCATCTTGAACCAAACCTTAGAACTCATCCTGAACCAACCCTTGCTCTGATACCAAACTATAATGGCTCACCTCCTGGAGCCCCCACTAGCATAGAGAATCCGTGAGAAGGCTGCTAGTAGTATGATATAAAGGTCATACAAACCCAAACTATCATAAAAAAAAAAAATAAAAAAAACTATTAAGCATTTTCAAGTAACCTGGTCTAAAGATACATCCTCTAAATATGATACAACAAGTCATAGTCACAAACATAATACATCCTCGTGGCACAAGAGTATAGCTAACTCTAGCAATACAACACCAAAACACCCCAGGACCCTTCTTCTGATGAGCTCTGTAAACATCTATAGACACGAGATTAGCCCCTGCTGGACTCGCCCTTAGCCCTATCTTTGCATTTACCTGGAGTGATGCAAGCAAAGGAATGAGTCATAAGGCTCAGCAAGTGTAACAATGAGTAAAGAAAGCATGATCCAAGAACAAAGAAATATCAATAACTCATCATTAGTAGGCCAATTCAAAACAAAAGTATAAGCTAACGAATCATGTCAATGCCATGCATACCAAACAGTCCATGAGTTCGTATATAACACAAGCAGTACCATGACATCTCATCCTACACCCACAACCATCACTGACTCTTGGGGCTAGAAAGCTCACTCCTAGGGCTGTGCTCTCTTGCCACACAACCTTTGAGAACATTCAACTCCTACCCAATGTCATAACCACAACACAAACCACTAGGTCATTGGGGCTAGAAAGCTCACTCCTAGGGTGATGCTCATAAGTACATACACCCCTGAGGACATTCTGGTCCCACCTAATGAATCTATCCACCCTTATACCATGAACAAGGAAAAAGGAATGCCAATAAGCCCCCACACCATGCATATTAAGTACGTATGTATAAATAAAACATGCTCATGTAGTGTCTTCTAACTCCTTCCAAATGCACACCAATGGGTTCAATGCCATGCCAATGAATGCATAACCACTCACAACATGCAAGTTAAGCATAACACATGCACCAGCTACATCCTAACAAGTAACACATCATTCCCAAAGGTTTACAGGGTGAAACAAACCCTATTTCGAAACTCAAAGGAGACCAGCAAGATTACACAAGAGGCTAGGGAAATTTACAATCATTTTGACATAAGGGTCAAACCAAGCCAAGCCTTTAGGAAATCTAATTTTTAGACTCACACTTCTAATACCTCAAAGTCCAAATGTTTAGGGGAAGAATGAGAGAAGAAGGATTTTCATGAAGGAAAGAACTTACAAAACGATTAAAGACTTACCTCCAAAATAAAGTAAGGAGGAAAGAGAACTTGCCTTTATGAAGAACCACCAAATGGAAGAGCTTGCCCAAATGCTGTAAAATCTACCCCAACTTGTAGCTCCAATCCAAATAGAAGAAAAGAAGTTGAGGAGAATATGGAAGGGAGAAAAAAAAATATATATATATATATATATATAGCCATGGAGTTGAAATCCCATTCAAAACCAAATTGAAATGAGACTTGAAATTCAAAACTAAATTGGAATAAAATTTGAAATCCAAAACTATATTAAAATGAGATTTGAAATCCAAAAGTATATTAAAATGAGATTTGAAAGTCAAAACTATATTAAAATTTGAAATCCGAAACTATATTGAAATGAGATTTGAAATCCAAAACTATATTGAAATGAGATTTAAAATCCAAAACTATTTTGAGATGAGATTTGAAATCCGAAACTATATTGAGATGAGATTCGAAATCCAAAACTATATTGAAGTGAGATTTGAAATCCATCCAAAAATAAATTGGAATGAAGGCTCACACCCACAACCGTTAAATCCCACATTTGCCTTTTACCTTTTCTCATTCCTAATACCCTCATTAAACCCATTATGGTCATTTAACCATTTCACTCTTATTTAATTTAAAAACACAAAGAACTTGTACACTCAACCACCTAGCTACCCCCTTCCTTGCTGCAACTTAGCACCATATTTAACTTTATACTGGGTAAATGCCCATTTTCCAACTTACATTTATACCCAATAAATTCTACCAACTCTCAATTATTCATTTCATTCACAAAGATAATAAATTTAACATTTTTCCATTGATTCCTCCAAGCCACTGATCAGCTTAAATACATATATTATTTACTATAATATTTTCCCAAAAATTCGGGTCAATACAATGAAAGGCAATAATCACAAAGCCGTTCAAGTGCCCAGTGTCTAACGGTATCCACGCGAGTTTGCAACCCTAGAACCTGAAAGGGGGTGGCTTTCCTAAGGATATAAAAGTGCTAGCTCAAGAGGGCGGCGTGGGAGCTTTAACTCATGCACGTTAAACAGCCTCAAATGGCTAAGAGGCACACAAAAAGAACCACATAAAGGTTATTTATAACCCTTAGGCAAAAAACCCTAATTGAGGTTTGGGCACATGGTATTTTAAGCCCATGTTTTAAACACTTTAAAACATAGAATTGGATTTTTCTTTTTATTCTCCTTTTTGGGCTTTATGTTTTAAACACTTTAAAACAATCTATTAGGCTTTAGTTTTAAACACTTTAAAATAGCCCATTAAGCTCCTTAACTCACCCAATATCCTTAAGTTAGTTTCATAAATAAGCCAATAGATTAATTAAGTAACAATCCACCAAGACCCAAGCCCTTAGTTTGGGTATCCTAGTCCAACTATATTTTCAGGTGAATTATGACAAACTTAATTCAAAGACTAATTTATTATAAGTTCTAAAATATTAACTATTAATATTTAAAAACTCTAGCTTCTCATTAGGATTCCCCAATCCTAATTGAGCTGGCCATTACCTTGTAATTGCAAACCCTTATTGCATGTGACCCATTAGATTTCTACATATGTTGTCTATGACTTTATCAAATAAAGCCATAGACTACGAGCAGAGTCTAGTAACCCATCATGGCCCCCAATTGGTAGAAAGATCAATTTATGATCACTACCTTTTAGTGATGGTCTTCTCTAGTGATTTAATTCCTTCATCAGTTTAAAGTCTCTCAATCAAGCCAGGACATGGATCGTGTGTCAATCCCCATTTAATGATTGATTATATTATTTCTTTGGTTCTCGAAAAGTATAGCTTCCATAGGATCCCTATCCTACTATAATACCCTAGAATATTTTAAGGACTTAAGTGTAATTTTTTAGTGGGGCATAAGTAGAATTTTTCAAAACTTTGGGGCTAAAGTGTTATTTCTCAAAGTTTGTGAGTGCTTCACCCAGAAACTTTATATATGATATTACTTACTTAAGTGAGCATGAGGTTGCAAGGATTTTCCATGTATTGTGTTTTATATGCATCTTATCATACACATTCATTTTATGTTGCCTCGGTAAACGTAACATTTCATTGAGCATGATTTTATTGACATGTTGATATCTTTGTTCTTCATGTTAAATGTGATGGGGTGGGAAGTTGCCCTGGTAGTATAGCTGCATTTCCCCAAGGGAGTTTGCCGGAACCCTAGGCAGTCATCCCGGTAAATACTTATGGCACGGGAGACTCTTATAATATCTGGCAAACTCTTTTGGGGAAATGCGGCTACACTACCAGGGCAAGTTCCCACCCCATCATGTTTAACATGAAGAGCACAAATATCAACATGCCAATAAAATCATGCCCAATGCAATCTACGTTTACCAAGGCAGCATAAAATGAATGTGCATGACAAGATGCATATAAAACACAATACTTGGCAAATCCTTGCAACCTTATTCTCACTTAAGTAAGTAATATCATATATAAAGTTTCTAGGCAAACAACTCACAAACTTTGAGAAATTACACTTTAGCCCCAAAGTTTTGGAAAATTCTACTTACACCCCAACAAAAAATTATACTTAAGCTCAAAAAATTACACTTAAGTCGTCAAGAAATTCTCAAGTATTACATCCACCCTTCCTTAAAGAAATTTTTTCCTCAAAATTCGCACCTGACTGATCAAATAACTAAGGGAAAGCATAGCTTATCACAGCATAACTTTAATCCTATCTGAAGGAAATTATAGCCATTGGCTTTTTCCTCAAATCGATAGATACTACCCTCAACTGTCGATAATATCATCACCTGAACACCTCAATCGCATATCATTTATAGCCTAATTCGTGTTTACCACACATCCAATGCTTACAAGGCATGCCGTGTTATTCACAAAATTTCCTGTTGTAGCTCTTTACAGGCGATCACACATATCCCAAGAGTTTATTTTGGAAATACGTCATCTATAATCTTCTCCTTATTCACAAGATCTTTGGTACCTTTTTCAAAAAATTACAAGAATTCTCTATTCCATTTCCATTTCCATTTCCATTTCCTCGAACAACTAGAGATATTTCTTCTTAATTATATCCTCAAGCTCCCACGTTGCCTCTTCCTTGGTGTGATTTCTCCACTAAATTTTTTCCTTTTCCTTGGTCACGGGAAATAGCTACTTCTAAGTGCAAGGTGTGATGCCTCGTTCCCACTTACGAGTGCCACTCGTGAACAATCAATCGAATTGCTCATATGCCTGGCCTTACGTGAAGAGTAGACTATGTTTCAACACGAAACGCCCTAGGTGGGAACTAGGGTTCGTCTTTCCCTTCCCTCCCCCTAGGATCCACTAGCAGATTTGGGCTTTAGTCTTACTACACTTGGCTATTTAATTTCCATTAAGATTGCCCCAATCGCCATTTTCTTATTTATCTTAATTCTTCTTCCATCCAAGAATTTCACCGGGCTCCATAAATTTCACCATTTCAATCAATACATTGATTTTACCAATTTTCACCATTTCCCTTTTTCAAAAATTCGGCATTTATCTCGAAAATGCCCGAAAAATCCCATTATTTTGAAAATTCCTCCGAAGCCCAAAATCAATTAAGAATTGCCCCAAAAATTACACCCCTAATAAATGCATTGAAAATCTCCACATTTCCAATCAAAATCCATATTACTTTACTTCTTTGGTGTTTCCCACAACACACACCAAAAATGAGTCTTTCACCAAAACCTAGGCTTCAACAAGCCATAAGCCAATATCTCATTTCAAAACAAAATCAAACATTCCAAAATATAAAATACACCCATGGTCTTAGGCTTTAACAAGTCATTACCAACCAAATAAATTACATCTCATAAATCAAACACAACTACATAGGCTTCCATAAGCCATAATAAGCTCTTAGATCTTCATTCCCATGCTTTCCCATGCCATTCCACTTTGCCTTGACTTTCTCATGCCTTGACAACATAAATATGAGGGTAAAAACCTCATGAGCTATTAAGCTCAAGAAGGGTGCAATCCAAAATAAATATGAATATAACTATGTTTATGTATGTCAAATGCATGCAAATGAGGCTAGGCCCATTCATCCTCACAACCCACCAAGGTTTAAGGCATCAACCTACCCTTCCCACAACACTAGTCCTCCATATGGCCATAGGTCCACTAGGTCTCACATCACGCAAGTGATAACCACTACATGCAAGTGCAACATAAAACATTTATGAACCATACTTACAATACATTGCAAGGCCACCCTCCCATGGGGCCATCCCTTACCTCATTCTTGAAATCTTCCAATCTTCATTTCAATAGAGCTTCCATCATCATCTTCTCCCATCTAAGATGGCATTCCAACCAGAAACTTACTTTGCATGCAAAGTAAACCAAAATAAAGAGAAGAAAAATGCAACTTACCTTGATTCCTTCATCTTTTTCTTCACTCTTTCCTCCATGATAGACTTCTTTCTCTCTCTTTCTTTCTTTCTTTCCTCTAAACAATGGAAGACTTCTTCCTTCTTCCTTCCTTTGAAAAAAATATTAAACCTTGATCTTAAAACCATTTCTTTAGAAGACTAGAAGGTTAATGAAGCAAGAAGGCTTTACTTCTTAACAAACCAAAAGAGCTTACCTCTAGGCTCTTTACTTCTTCCATTACCTTTTTCTTCTTCTTCTTCTTCTCTCCATTGGAAGACTTCAACCCTTACTCTCTTGAAATGGGAAAAATTTGAGCATAAAGCTCTCTTTCCCCTTATATACTTCTCTTGTCTTGAAATCTCAATTTCAAGACTTCATCTCAGCCCTTGATTTCCCTTTGCTTTTTGAGAGAAAATCCCAACCACACAAGAAAGCACAATCCATGTACTTTTGCCTTGATTAATCTCATCCATTTGATTTTATTCACTTTTCAAGAGAAAATCTCAACCTTCCAAAGAAAGCACAATCCATGTGCTTTTGAAAGCTTTAATCTCAACCACTCATCTCTTTAATATTTGGCAATCCATGCCATTTCTTCTCTTTGAATCCCCACCTTTGGATTCATTCCCTTTTCAAGAATAAATCTCACCCATTGGATTCTTGAATTTTTTTCATTTATTTCTCATTTACTTAAATGAGACTATTTTCATATCCATCACATGAGAGACATAAATCATTTCTTTTCCCTTTAAATAAATCCCACAATTTTCAAACATTAATGGGTGACTAATTTCCCATTTCATTTGGATTTATTTAATTCACCATAATCATTCTCATCATTAAATGCTTGAAAGACTACTTATCATTTCTTTTTGTATTTAATTTAATCTCTCCATTTATACTTGAAGAAGACTTTGCCAAGTGTCATCTTTTAAACTCATACTTGGCTCCCAAGTTTCCATCTCCACCATCCATGTGGCATCACCACATTAATTCACCATTTTGGGAGAAATTAATTATTTTCACAAATAATTGAATATCCACCATTTTCCCAATATTCCATAATTAAATTTCTTTATGGAATTTGCTCCAAAATTAACAAAATACCCTTTATGAATTATTAATCCCATATATCTCCACATAAATATAAAAATGGGAATTTAATTCACTTACAAACTTAATTCCACCTAGGAATTATTTCCAATTTACCAAAATACCCCTTTATTGGACTTCACTATCCAAATTATCAAAATGCCCCTCTCATAGGGCACCCTCATTCTCAAGGATCCATCACCTTCTCAAGGGTATTTTCGAAAGTTTCTCACTTCCCTTCTCATTCTCTTAACACCGGTAACACTGGGTGTTACACACAGTGCCCTGGACTATCGAATCACCAATGTGATTTCTTTATTCCCTAAATCCTATTCCAATTTAGTTTTGCATTTCAAACCTTATTCCATTTTAGTTTCAGATTCTAAATCTTATTCCAATTTAGTTTTGGATTTCAAATCTTATTCCAATTTAGTTTTGGATGGAATTTCAAGTTCATGCTATATATATCCTTCTTCCTTACATTTACTGCAATTTTCTTCCTTGCAACAACCTAGACAACAAGGTGTGAGAGTTTTGTTAAGCGAAAAGCATTAAGATCTATTTTTCTTCCAACTAAGTTTGAAGATAAGTACATTATGAACTATTTACATGTTTTCATGAAATCAAGTTATGGTCCCTCATGTCATGTTTACAAGCAAGTTTTGGGACTGGAGTTTAGTAGCTACGCACGAAGGTTCTTATGCCCACAAGTTGGTAGAATCTTTCGTATCTCCTCATGATGCAAGTTCAAGTTATCTCATGCTTAAATATGATTAATAGTTCATTTGTACTTACTGGGATTTATCTCACCCCTCCTTATGTTTTACTCCCCTCAGGTGAATATGAATAAGGAGGTTAGAGCATGGACGTGGCGTGTGGTGATTTCAAGAATTTAAGTTTTAGTTTTTTTTTTTATGGATGTCTAATAGATAAACCTATTTAACTTTCTCCTTTCTTTCTATCGAAACAAATTTTTCCAGTGTTAAACTCTTGTTTTTTTATATGAATGCTATAAAGCATGTTTTGGAATTATACATAAGTTAAAGAAAGTCTTGACTCTTGCTATTAAGTTACGAGTGTCTCAGTATCAAGTACAACTTAACACTTAAGTTGTAGGGCATACACTAACATAGGGTTCATTCGACCGACTCTCTCCTCTCGTTGTAACTTTCTGCAAATTGCATCTAAGCTTGCCATTAACTCTTAATATATAGTCATTTCATTATCTCATAATGAAACCGAGGCCCTTGATAACTCTTAACGGCATGCCTGTTAACTCTTAACAATTGCTCATGTTCATTAAACTTGATCCGTTAACTCTTAATGATGATCAATAATTAATAATAATATTACATCACTAATCAACCACTACACTTAGATATGTGTGTGACCTTCTACGTTCACCACTAAGTAGCAATCGGACATGCCAAACTCTTTGACGTGGATCAAACACTTTGATCTATAAGGTGGATCTTTCCATTTCCTTGATGTACATGAGTGACAACTAGCATTATGTTAAGACGATTCTACCAGTAATGAAATCATACTTCAGGTGATCCTATTAGAGCTTTCGATTCTCGCATACTATAATCCCTCCACTGATTAACATCTCAATCGAGTGAGTGCTATGTACAAATCAAACTCACTGAACCTAATAGCTATGCCAAGATTTAGCATAGTGTGATTGTGATGACACTTTGGAACTCCTTCCAACATCGGAAACTCATTTCCAATCATGTGCACCTTAGCCAGGGGTTTATACAATCACAAATTACTACTAATCACATAGGATGTTCACCTCATGCTGGAGGTCAATGGATTCCATTGACAGTCACATGCCTCCATACATTACTGCACAGAGACCACACAGTGCATTTTCCCTCCACGATATACAGGCAGGTCTAAGCAATGGCAAATCTCTGACACTAACATACAAGACAACTGTGTTGTCTCTAGTCTAAGGATCGGTAACACAATCGAAGCCAGTGAAAGATCATTAATCCTCTTAGCCATGCGATCTATCACTTGTATCACATTCAGTAGATGTTCAACTAACATCCACTCATATATCTACTCTATCAATCTCATGGATTATTGCATGTGGCTCACCATCATTTATCATTAGTATCTCATACTAATCAAAGGTAGTAGCCCATGTGCCAGTTCGTAATCAATTAATCATATTCCTTTATGTGAAATCTGTAATGACCCGCTCCCACCTACGGGTGCTACCAGTGAATAATCGACCGGATTACTCATACGCCAAGCTAATAACTGAAGGGTTGGACTATGTTTCAATAAGAAATGCCCTAGGTGAGGACTAGGCTTCGTCCTTCCCTTCTCTCCACTCGAGGAATCAATCCCCCAAACAAACAAGGAAACACAGTGAAACGGGACAAGAAACCCGAGTGAGCTTCACCTTTCTTCAACTCGCCACACAACAAGCTAAAGGTGACCCAGGCACAAAATTAGCACATCAAACATCCACTGAGTACTGGAGATTTATGAGAACATACCTTTTCGATCCTTAATTGATCTGAAACTCGACTCCACTAACTAACACCATATACCTCAAGCAATCTCGCAATCACCTATCACACTATGATGATTACAACAACTAGATACATCTAGCGCTCAACAACATTTACATTCAATCACATGAATACATATATGAATATATACCACATATAAACTTGAGCGACAACACTAGTCGCCACATCATCCTCCCGACGCCATCCCCGCTTGCATCTGGACTCGCAACATCTACAACATGAGGTAAAACCTCATGAGTCATAAAGACTCAGTAAGGGTGTAAATGAATGTAAACAAGATAATATATGCAATACAATGACAAGTATGTATACATGAATGGCGGGGCATCACTCCCCCCAAGCCCACTTGTTTGAGGCATTCACCTCTCAAATTATCCCTAGCATGCATCTAGTCTTCCCCATGGCCATAGGACTCCACTAGACCACCTATAGAACATACACAACAAGTACTGCAAACAACATATATTCATCAATATTACCAGATATTTGCAAGGTCGCCACCCTTGGGGTCGTCCCGTACCTGGCTCGAAGCCTCTTCTTTGCCACGGGCGAGAACGCCTGGCTGAACTCCGGACACTACTAGGATTACCACCTTCTCAGTCGAACCTAGATGCAATCAAATCCCAACAACATCAGAAATTTAACCGGGGCCTTTGTTTTTGCCATACCTCGCAAAAACCCACCCATCCCACAATTTCCAAACAACCTCAACCAATGATTTAATCCAACCAACACTATTCACATAATCCAACATATGAAATTAGCACGAAAAGAATTAATTTATTTACCTCGATCAATCTGGAGGAGAAATCGAGAAAAAGTCCACACGGCGTTACCTCCTAAGATGCCACTTAGCGGCCGAATTCCCATTTTAGAGCCTCTGGCAAGCTCCTTGAGCCCCAAATAAATTTCCAAAATTTTTCTCGATTTTTCTGAAATTTTTCAACATTCTTCCCTTATTTTCTAGATTTTCCTTTATTTTTAATTTTCTTTTCTTTCTCTTTTCTTTTCTTTTTCCTTCCTTTTTCCTCCTATCTTCTTCTTCTTCTTCCACGGCATGCACAGCGCCTGCGCACACTAGCAATTGGCCACCACCGCTAGCCCTCAACTGCCTCCATCACCTGCCTGGCCACTGGCCGGCACTCCGACCGCCACATGGCCTCTGGCATCGGCCGCTATCTCCGACTATTGCCTCCGCTCACAGCGACCTCGCCGACCACCTCCCGCCGCTGCGACCCTGATCAGCCTCCATAGTCGGCCAAGCTTGTTGCTTCAAGCCGCAGCAACCACCGCTACCATGGTCGACGCTTCCAGCCACTGCCGCTGCCCACATCCGCCGTTACCGTTAGTTACTGGTCGCTGGTCGGCCATCTGTCGGCCATTATCTCCCTCACTCGATCTCTCCTTCATGCGATCTCTCTCTCTCTCTCTCTCATCTGCTTCTCTCAGCCCAAGCTCTCTTTCTTTACTCTCAATCTCAACCAAAATGCTTCAAGAGAGAAAAATATCAAATTAATTTGGCCACACTTATTGTAGCACACTTGGCCCCAAGCCAACCATATATAAATATTACACATTTATCCCTCTAAACTTTCATTAATTTCACTTGGGAACTTTTATAAATATATTTAGACCCCCTAATGCTTTAATTAATTACATGAAGCTGCACAAAATCTTGATTTATTAAAAATTAATTGCCTGCGCTTACTCGATAAAGGCTAATATTGTCTTTGCACTTGCACGGGACCTTCATTCCAGTCGAAAATGCTTCAAGGTTGCCTCACTTGCAAAACTGGACCACCCCTAGGTTCCCCTCAGCTTCCCGGAGGTCCCTTACTACCATTCAGTACCAACACCTGTTCGGGCTTATACATAATTTAATTTCAAAAATTATTCTCGGTCGGACTACTTCCAGCGTCATTAGCCTCACCTCGAGACACTCACCAATCTCAAACCCTCTTCCCTAGACATCCAAGTCTTGGGGCATTCCCTGCTGTTGATTCGATAAATTTTATTAATTAATTTTTTGAAATTGACTTTCGAGCTTCCTAGACCACTCGAGGTCTTTCAAAATCACTATAAATTCTATCTTTTCCAACACCATATAATACAGGGTATTACAAAATCTAAGAACGAGGAATCACTTTATAAAATCTTAAATACAAAGGTTTTTGTCACATATTCTTAACACTTAAAAATAAGATTTTTATTAGGAAAGATATAAATGAAGATATGACCTTAAAATATGAAAATATATTTTATTATATTTGCAAGATATACATCATTAGTCCCAAATTTACATATGTTAGATGCCATCTAAATCTAGCATTAGGGTACTAACACTAACACCTATACCACCTTCCAACCTAGTTCTCCTCTGAAAGCCTCCGAGAGATCTTCTCCCATGCCTTAACACAAGTTATCTCTCAATAACTGAGCCCACCCCTTTTTAGGGCCTCCTTCAAAGACTAGTCTTTAGGGGGTTCCCCCTAGCCTTCCAATCCTAGCTCGAGACACCTGAAGACTTGTGTTCTCTCACCCAAAGGGTCCTACTGCGAGTTTTCATGCATGCGTGACACATGTCCTTGTGTGCCATGTGTCCCAATCCTTCGACGACTATAAATGCCCTTCAGTCCCATACCCCAAGGACCAACACCTAAGCTAGAATCAAGTGCTCCATATCTACCAACACACCCCTTCCAAAGAGTCTTACCTCTTTCAAAGCCCCTAGCTAACACAACATACTGCATCCACATCATCATTTCAATCTCATGGCCATACCTAACTAAGGAATTGGAGGGCCTGTGTAGGAGAGATCTCAGTTAGACCCCACTTGGAAACTTCAAGACTGAGCGCTTACTACCATGCCAAAAGTTTAAGCTTTTAGCAGATATGCAACTCTTTATCCCTATCCACACTGTGGGTGAAACCTTCTCCCAAGCCTCACAAGCAGGTAGTCCCATGAAGCAGTTGTTGGGCCATGGGCTATGGACCAACAATTCCCCTCCCCAAAAATTGCGTTGGGCCATGGGCTATGAATCACCAAGATCCCCCCACTCCCCCAGAACTACCTCAGAGGAGACTCGAACCTATGACCTGTTTTAATAGCAGTTGGACCCCACCAGGAAACTTCAAGACTGAGCACTTACCACCATAGCAAAAGCTTAAGCTTTTAGCAAAGGCACAACTCTTTATCCCTATCCACACTGTGGGTGCAACCTTCTCCTTAGGCTTCACAAACAGGCAGTCACGCGAAGCAATTGCTGGAGCATGGACTATGGACCAATAATCCCCGCGTACCTTTTAAGCGCTCTTGTCTTACAAGCCCGAAGACCCTTCAACTCTTCAAGAGACCCCTCTAAACTTTAAAGCACCTCCCAAAGACAAACCTAGCTCTCTTGGAGCCATACTTCCCGATGCTTTTGCCAAAAACCCTTGGAGTCCTACCCATCCGAAGACTTATTGAGTCCCACTTATCCAAAAGCCCTTTGGACTTTCGGGCACCCCTTCAAGTGACCCCTCAGGACGACCACTGGGGCCTTCTACCTACTCTCACGGACAACGAATCAAGTTATCCCCCAAGCAGCTTTTGACCTCTTTCTGTGCTACTTGCTAGCACTAGCCACCTTTCCACTTCCTTCACTACAACAAAACAATCTTTCGCTCTGATTTTTTTTTTTTTTTAAGTAGCAAATTTTGTAGCAAAATGTTAACATTTTGCAACGAAACTATTAAATTGTAGACAATTCAAAGGAGTTAAAATTTTTCCCACCAAATATAGTTTTTAGCTATGAAAATTTTAACTACGCTATAAATTTTGTAGCAAAAAGGTAATATTTTGCTACGTAATTATTAAATTGTAAACAATTTAAATGAGCCAAATTTTTTGCCACCAAATATAATAATTCAATCCCAAAGTTTTATCTATGATTCTAAATTGCATAGCAAAAAAAAAAAAATTTGATACAAAATTATTAAATTGTAGTTAAATCATAAGTTTAATTTTTTAAAATTAAAAATATAAAAAAATGAGCAGGGAACATTTGGTGGCAAAACATTTTCACTGAAATTTTCACTGTGTAAACTCTAAAAATTAGCCACTCCAGAAGGTAGAAGCCTTTGAGTCAAATCCTTAGAACAACCCAATTTTGTTTGTTAATTCTCGTCAAATCCAAATCCTTAGAGCAACCCATGTCGCGATTCTATATGCAAACCCACTCCAAAGCTTCAATCCTAGCGAAGAACAACCTTCATCTCCGCCAAATCCAAAGCCTTTAATCCCAGTGAAGAACCAACCCTTCATCCCCGCCAAATCCAAATCCAAAGCCTTCAATCCCAGTGAAGAACCAACCTTTCATCCCCGCCAAATCCAAAATCTCATTGCAAGAAATATGTTTCTTCCCCAAGACGAACCCACGACGTGACAATCTAGTAGTTCGAATACCTCTGGTACGTCAATCTAGTCAACGAAAAACCAACCCTTCATCCCCGCCAAATCCAAAACCTCATTATAGAGACATCAATCTAGTACATCAATCTGCTTCTTTCCCTAAATTGGTTTTTCCCTTATTGCTTGTATTCATTGGTTATGTTTTAGTTGTATAAGCAAACCATATGTTTGATAAAATGCCTAATAAGTGATCTGACCACTGTTGTGCATTCTGTGTACAAGAGTTTAGTTAATTCTATACTCTGTACGTATAGGTACATATATATATATATATATATACAAACACATAGATATTCCATCAAATCAGTGTTCGTATTACATTTTATCGGCGATTGATTTTTATATGTTATTTATTGGGAAAGCTGATCACTTTATTGTTATTCGTTTGGATTTTAGCCTTAAGATGTTTGATTCTTAACTGGTACACAAAGGAAATTAAAAAATTAATTAATTTTGTTGTACCAGCTATATATTATCGAAAGGCTAATGTACGTGGACACTATTGAAGATGAACATTTATTATTTAATTTGTTTGGTGATGATTTAATCAACTTAGCCAAGCAAATTAAGTTAATGGTTGTTTTCTAATTAAGCAGCAGTAAGTTTTGACTTTCTAAGACATAAACTTAAATAATTTACATTATTAATTTCAAGTAAAATTTTTTATGATTGATGAGATGGATCACGCACGCCAACCAAGAAGTATTCTCACACCCAATGGAAGATTGAAACTGAAAAGGGATCTCAAGTCTTGGCTTGTCCATCTAATCCTTAAGTTAGAATTGAGGATGAGTTTTGAGAGATACATGAAAATAGATGGAATAACAAAGGTTAGAGGGAAATCTTGTTATCCATTTTGTTAAAGTCGATGGCCTTTTATTGATTACTATGGTTTGGTTACTACAACAAATTTTAGGTTTCTCTATGTTGTGTTTGATAATAGTGATCTGATCACTCTTGTACACTAATTTTTCTGGTTGTACAGCATAGTGCTCTACCTAGTTCCATTGCCCTTACATTAAAAGCCCAACACAAAATAAAAGACTCCAAAATAACTAAAAAATTGTGTTTTAGCATAAAAGAAAAATTCAAATGGCGAAAAAACATAATCAGTAGCGAAAATGTGACTAGTTGCATCTTTCTCGTTGATCTACCCCAAAAGCATATATTATGGGATGAAACCGGAATCCGTAAACAAATTCTATGCCCATTTCTTCAAAGATGCATAATCGAACTTTTCTAGATACGTTGATGTTGTTTCAACTTCATTCGTAGCTCGACCCTCATCACATTGTTAATAAATCATGTGTGAAAATAATTATAAATTAAACAATAATTTTCATGTTGTGTTAATATTATGTGTCTTTGTTTGCTGCTATTCTTTTTGCTCTTTTCTTTGTTGTTTACATTGAAAGGCAAAAGACACTCTATGATGGTAATTACAATTATATATTGATTGCATAAATAATTTCATGTTGTAGCCAGAAAACTATGATAATAGAATTTGTAATTAGGGAAAGCTAAAGCCAAGGCAGAGCGAGGTGGACAGCTAGTAGGAGCCTACCGATGGAGATAGGCATCGGGTAGCTTCGATCCTCGATGCATAGACCGGGGTCATAGGTGGACCTCTGAGGGCATCCTTAGGTGTAATACCCGAGATTTTTCAAAATCAAATATGACGTAATGCTTCAGACAAAAGTTCATTTTTGAACTAATGGCAAAATTGTAATTACTAAGTCCGGGTAAAACTGTAATTTTTGAAAAAAAAACTCAGCACATGTGTAATGTTGGTAAGCTAACCAAAAATATCAAGGATTAGCCAATGAACACCCTCCAAGTGTCCTTGTTAGGTGAAAACATCCTATTGGGTGTTTGAGGATAAGATCAACGACGACGTGGCACAAATTTATTGGTTCGGATTTCAAATAACTCTCAAATTCAACTTTGGATGGAAACACATGTAAGTAATGATTATAGAGACACATGGAAACACTTGAATGGAAACACATGGATAGAAAAGACTTCCCCATGTCTTTACTTAAACTCCAAGTATAAGACACATGAAAGTAATGATTATGGACACATGGCATCATTTGAATGGAAGCACATGGATAAGTCTTCTCCAAGACTATTACTTAACCTCCAAGTTGGGACACATGGCACCATTTGGGTGGTAACACATGGAAGTAATGATGAGCCCCAAATAATTAAGGTGACACATGGCATGCTATGATTTGATGGATAATTCTATAAATAGGCTTGAAATCTAACTTCCCAAGCCATTCCAAAATTTGTAAGTCGAATCCATGCCACTTTGGGAGCAGTTTAAGAGAGAAATAAGATTTTTATTGTGAGGGGAAATTTCTGTAAAAAGAAGGAGAGGAAGTCAGTGAAAATCAAGGGAGAAAGCGTAGGAAAGGCGAAGGCTTGACAGAAAGTGGACAGCCGCAAAGAACTACTGTAACAGTCCATAAATCGGAGAGTTAAGTCTGATTTTCTTTCATAATCATATAGAGGACTGAAATAGGAGTCTTTAGGTTCAAACGAAAGTCGAATCGGAGTTAAAACGGCCGAGTTATGGCCGAAATACGGAAACTACGCAAAGCTGGCCGAAAATAGGGGTAGCGCGTGGGGCCCCTTCCAGGGGCGCGTGATGACGCGTCAGGCCTCATTTTTCCTTGAAATTTTGTACCAATGACCCTTAATTTAATACTCACACTTATGTAAAGATATTTTTCATTTACCTTACGAAAATTCATGTTTTGGAAGTAAATAACCTCGATTTACGTGTAAACGGTACACCCGAAAGGTAAACAACCAAGGTGAGTGGTTTATGCATGCTTCTTACTTCTTCTTCATCACTCTTGGTTTCATTTGTGAGTGGTTCTTGTGCATGTAAACTATTCTTTCATGTCTCTTACTTCTTCTTGATCACT
The DNA here is from genome assembly GCA_036245055.1 of Diospyros kaki. NCBI lineage: Eukaryota > Viridiplantae > Streptophyta > Magnoliopsida > Ericales > Ebenaceae > Diospyros > Diospyros kaki. The sequence continues at coordinate 13,441,619 of BSEG01000009.1, forward strand.
CTTAACTTCGTTTATAAGTGGTTGTGGCTTGCGTTTCATAGTTTCCTTTGTTTCGAGCATATCCTTTCTACCTTGTTGCATTGGGTTTGACCATGACAGCTTTCGTGCGTGGCTTATGGCTTGTATATCATATTCCTTTTGCTTTATCATATAACATGTCATAGTTGGTGGTTTACATCTCATGTTTTATTGCTTTTGAGCATATTGGCCTATTTTATACGCATCTCGATGTTTGTATCTGTGGTTGGTTGTTGGGACATCATGGGGGATCTCGTGCTCTTGCAGTGAGCCATGATCTCATGCTCTTGCGGTGAGCTACCATGATGATTGCGGGACATCACGGGGGATCTCGTACTCTTGCGGTGAGCCATGATCTCATGCTCTTGCGGTGAGCTACCATGATGACTGCGAGGGTGATTACAACCCCCTGACTTGGTTACCACATTGGAAGTTTTATGTTGGCATGATCTTGGAAGATTTGTACTTATCTCTGCATATTTCTTGGCATGGCTACATATTGCTCTTGCATGCACAGTTTCCTTTCCTTGTACCACTCACTTAGATGTAACAATCTAACTCGGGTGTTTCATACCCCTGGGATATTCAACGTCCCAGGTATCTCAGCATGTCAGGTACCGGAGATGAGAAAGAGAAAAGGGCTATGAGGAGGCCGAAGTTAGTTTAATTTTCTGTTACTCATGTTCTATGGTTCTTATGTAATCTTTAGGATTGTTCGAGAGTTGTGTGTTACAATTGTATAAACAGGGGTTACGTAAGGCTTGGATTTACTTATTATACTATTAAAGTTGAAAGTCATGATTACTATGTACTGCGATCTTGGTAAGAGATATTTGATGATTTTTGGAAGTCATGCATTACGGTGCACTCATATTTGAGGTTTTATTATTGGAAATCCTTTTTATCTAGCTTCTGCTAGCTATCAAATTCGATCCATTGCTTTCGTTGGTAAGGATTTCCATAACGCCCTTGTGGATATTATCTTGTATTTAGCTTCAGCATATAATTAAAGAGTGGGGCGTTACATCAAGAGTGCCTGGAAATGGCCTCTTGTGTGCTTGGGGCATATCTGCACTCACAGGAACAAGTCAGAAGCCACGCGGGGATTCCTCACCCGCGTATGCCCTCTGATGCTTAAGTCAGTACCGATAGGAGAGAAAAGTAACCGAATCAAACCGAACTGAATATATATATATATAAAATATTATATATGTAATATAATATGTATATATAATATATATTATATACAACCCAGTTACCCAGCCCACCCTAGCCCAGCCCATACCCCCAGCCCACTTGCCTTGCCTCCTACAAACCATTCTCCTCTTCTCTTCTCCCTTTCTCTTCTCCTTCCTCTCTCAACCTCGCTCTCACTCTCTCTCACCCTCGCTACCTCTCGCTCTCTGCCTCATTTCTCTTGCTCGTCCGTGCGCGCTTGCCCTCGCTCTCTGCATCTCTCTTGCTCACGCTCACCCTCGTTGGATCTTTCTTGCTCTCGCTAGGGCTCGGCCCCTCTTGCTCTCTCTCGCCCTCGATCTCTCTCACCCTCGTTGCCTCTCGCTCTCTACCTCATCTCTCTTGCTCGTCTTCTAGCGCTCACCCTCGCTCTCTGCCTTTCTCTTACTCTCGGCCCTTCTTGCCTTCGCTCGCCATCGTTGGCCCTCTCTTGCTTTCGGCCTCTCTTGCCCTCGCTCTCCATCGCTCTCTGCCTCTCTCTTGCTTTTGCTCACCCTCACTGGCCCTAGCTTGCTCTCGCTCGACCCCTCTCACTCTCATCGGCCCTCATTGCCTCTCGGTTCTCGCCCTCTCCCTCACTCTCGCTAGACGGCTCGATCAATCGGCCTCGCCCTTACTCGCTACCTCTGTTTCAAGTTTTTTTACCTAGTATGGTTTATTTTGTTTTAGTTCTTTGATTATCTCGATTGACAGCTAAATTTAGTTAGTTTTTGTAACACCCCAATTTTTCTGACCAAGCGTGTCACTATGCTGGGTCCCAAAATATACATAAATTCCTTTTTATCACAGTACATATCTTAAATCTCAAGTACCAAATTCCGAACAAAACCCCCCCAGCATATCATAAAAATTGCGAAAGCGATAATCGAAACCTGATATGGTACACAACTGAATTCACTTTTATTATATCATGAGAATCCGTACCATAGTACATCTTCAAATACCTCAATACATGGAGACTCATCATTAAGAGATAGCAACTAAATACCTCAATTATACATCGACCCATACTTACATTTAACAAAACTAAACCTCAACGGAACATAGCTAAAACATGCTACATACGACAACAGATAACTTAATCTTTAGCCATCTTCTTTCCTTTAGAGCTGCTCGCCAAACCTAGAACGTTTGAATATTCCAGGGGTATAACCCAATTAGAAGATGAATCTTCTAGTGAGAAACTCCAAAACAGTTTATATCAATGCATGCACAAGTATAAAACGTATGAGAAAACAACTAGAACTACTCCGAAGTGCCTCATGAACATGTCAGCCTCCTCCAATGAGAGCTTTCTCAATGGCGTATGCATAGCACCTCTCGGGAGGTCCTTAACCATGTTACCTTGGCCCGACCTCATAGAACTCATTCAAACACCACATCCGTTGTCCCTTAGATTCACGATCTTCCCTACGAGAGCTTTCTCGATGGCGCAAGCACAGCGCTTCTCGGGGGATATCCCGACTTTTTCTCTCGAACAACAACAGATAAGTACAACAGTATGGCCACACGGATTTTATAAATACAATAATTGAAAACCAACAACATTTATTTTCCAAGAAATTATATTTCATATATGCAACATGATTTCATGTAAGAGAACAATATGATTTTGCGTACAAAAACGTTACACAAAACACGTTTCATACAATAGTAGTCTCACATAAGAGAACAAAAATAGGATTTGGAGTATAGGAGTCTCACCTTGACTTAATTTCGGGATTCCTCAAAATTTGTGCAAATCCTCAAGTATTATGACCAAACCACCTCCTCACACGCCCTCATGCATTGAGCAAGTGCTTCTTCTTCTCTAGGAACAAAAGCCTTCTATCCACTAAGTTCAAAGCACTCTCGTCTAGCACGAATTTCTCACAACTTAGAATGAGGAAACCCTTGGCCATGAGCATCCTATTTATAGGCTTGGAAACTTGGCCACCAAGTAAGTCACAATCATTTCAAATCTTTTCTAAATCTTCCAAGATATTCCAATCATTTCAAATCTTTTCTAAATCTTCCAAGATATTCCAATCATTTCAAATCTTCTAAAATATTCTTTAATCATTCCAAATCTTCTAAGATATTCTGCAATCATTCTTATCCGAATCAAATCTGATCTTATCAAATCTTATCCAAATAAGATCTTATCAAATCTTATCCAAATCAAATCACATCCAATCAAATCTCATCAAATCTTATCAAATAAGTCATCATGAGCTTTCATCTTATCTCTAAAGTCATCATGAGGCTTTATCCTTAATCTCTCGGATGCCCCTAGGAAAAAGGTTTCAAGAATTATACTTTGGCCTGAACTTTTCAGGTAACTGCACTTAGACCCTTTTCAACTTGGTCCCTAGCCCAATTTTTAATTGCATTTTAGTCCCCGAAGAAAGGACTAATTACGCTAATACCCCTGATTTTTAGGTAAATTACACTTTTACCCGAACCTAAAAAATTACGATTTTACCCCTCGCTCAGAAACTGAACTTCTCCCTCAAAACCTTCATAACCCTTTGAAATGCCCTATTTCCTCAAGTATTTATGTCCCAGGGTACTCCTTTCCATTAATTCGATAATTTATCTAGTCATTCTTCGGATATTAAACTCACTTAAAATACGTGGTAATCTCACGAAAATATGGGGTATTATAGTTTTCTATTTTTTAGCCATATTTTGTTTACTTTTTTATGCTTGATTTGTTGTTGAACTTGTTGTCATTTTTGAGCAAGTTTTTACAGAATATGGCATGCTCGCAAAGTAGCAGCACACAACAATGTTTTGTGAGCGGATCGTCGTCTGGTGAACGAACTCATCAATCAATACCGGTGGAGAGTTCTCAAGAGGTAAATGCTTCTGATAAGGAAATTAGTGGTAGGACTAGAAGTGATGTATGGAAATATTTTCAAAGAGTGATCATTAATAAAGAAATTAAGTCTCAATGTAACTATTGTAAGAAATTACTTACGGGTAAATCAACGAATGATACATCAACTATGAAGCAACATCTCAATAGGTGTCCTAAGAGAAGATTGGTAGGAGATATAAGGCAAATGTTTAAAAAATTTGATTTGAAAGGAGAGATCTCTTCCGGTCCATATGATGAAAAAAGAAAGAAAGAGAGAAATTAGGAAAGATGATCATTATGCATGATTATCCTCTTTTGATGGTGGAGCATAGTGGATTCAAAGATTTCACAAGTACCATTCAACCTCTTTTCAAGTGTCCTTCTCGTAATACTTTGAAGAATGATATCATGAGGATTTACAGTGAAGAGAGGGATAAAGTGATGAGTTTGATTGAAAACATTGACAGTAGGGTGGCTATTACAACGGACATGTGGACTTCTAGTAATCAAAAAATGGGTTTTATGGCTATTACAACACATTTCATTGATAAGTCCTGGATATTGCATAGCAAAATTTTGAGGTATGACAAGTATTTTTTAACTTAGTATATTGTTTTATTGTTGTTAAATTTGATAATTGTAGTTTTAAGCTTTAAGTTTACTAATAATTTATATTTGTATGTCATTTAGGTTTATCTATGTCCCTTGCCCTCATACAAGTGATGTATTAATCGATGTATTAATTGATACTATGCTTGGGTGGAATGTGGACTCAAGATTATCCACAATTACAGTAGATAATTGCTCTACCAATGATAGTATGATTGGTAAGATTAAAGCAAAATTGAATGTTGGATGTCTTTTGAATGGTGGATCTTTATTGCATATGCGTTGTTCTGCCCATATCTTGAATCTTATTGTTAAGATTGGTTTAAATGTGATTAAGCATGCTATTGATAATGTGAGGGAAAGTGTAGTTTTTTGGACAGCATCTCCAAAAAGAATAGAAAAGTTTGAGGACGTTTGTCGATAAATGAAAGTGCCTTATAGTAAAAGGTTGGGTTTAGATTGTCCTACTAGATGGAACTCTACTTATTTGATGCTTAAAACTGCTTTGGTTTATAAGTCTGTGTTTCCACGACTTAAATTGTTTGAATCACAGTATAAGAATCTGCCAAGTGACAGGGATTGGGAAACTGCAAAGGATGTTTGTGATAGATTAGAGTTGTTTTATAATGTAACTGAGTTATGTTCTAGGACAAAATATCCAACTGCTAATATGTACTTTTCAATAATTTGTAAGGTCAAGTTGACATTGAATGAGTGGGTCAAGTCTCCCAATGAAGTGATTAGTACAATGGCAAAAAGCATGTCAGATAAGTTTAATGCATATTGGAATGTGATTCATAAGTTGATGGGTGTTGCTGCAATGTTAGATCCTAGGTATAAGATGACTTTCCTTGACTTTTACTCTCCGAAGGTCTATCCTTATGAGTATGATGAACAAATTAGCAGCATCAAGTACCTTTGTTATGATTTGATGGAAGAATATCACATTAAAAAGAACAAAGTGAATGATTTGAATAACCAAGAATGTACATTAGATGGGAGCATCACTCCAAGAGAGAATTTCATTTTTTTTTATGATGAATATCAATCTTTTCTTAAAAAGAAGAAAACCACTAAAGTTACTAGTTTCAGAATAGAATTGGACCTTTACTTGGATGAAGATGTTATAGTTGATAATGGTCAATTTGATATTTTACATTGGTAGAAAGTGAATGGGGTGAAGTATCTACCTTGCAAACTATTACAAGAGATATATTAGCCATTCCTGTATCTACTGTTGCTTCGGAGTCGGCATTCAGTTCTAGTGGGAGACTGGTGAGTCCTCATCGTAATCGACTTCATCCAAAGACAATAGAAGCATTTATGTGTGCCCAAAGTTAGTTATCAAATGAAGTGGAAAAAGGTGAATTTATTTCATTTACTAGTTATTTTTTATTGTTAAGACTATATTTTCATATTAATTTATTTTTATATTTATAATTTTGTTAGATGGAGTTAGCTCATTTATTTCAGATGGATATGCATCAATTTACGAAGAAGATATTAATATTGTTAATGAAGGTATTAACTTTCGTAGCTAATTTTTTTAGCTTAAATTACAATTTAATTATGAAAATATTAATTTATTGATCTTAACAATTGTAGGTTTGGAGATGTGATTTTATATCCAAGAAGTTTTGTAACTTTATGCAAGAATAAGATAATTTTATTAGAATTTATCTTTGTTTGTTGTGAAATTATCAAAAAATTTTATGAATGTTATTTGTCTTTGTTTGTTGGTATGGATTAAACTAAAAAAATCATGGTTAAACCGAAACTGAACCGAAACCGAATGGTTTGGTTATGGTTTTAAATTTTTAAAACCAAATGGGTAATAGTTTGGTTTTGGTTTTAGTAGTTTAAGTTTGGTTTGGTTATGGTTTTGGAAAAAATCGAAACCAAACCGAACCATTGCCAACCCTATACACCATAAGAGTTTGGGGGTGTCGCTGCATCATATCATAACCATGGGCTAATCTATCTCGCTGCCACGTTCATAAATTAGCCAACATCCAATACATATAGATAGACATATATATATATATATATGTTTATGCCTTACACAACCACCACATTCATACATGCTATATATATACCTACATATATGCATACTAATGGCGGGAGAGAAATAGAGGGTGAGAGGGAAGAGGCCTCAGCCCAAGGCCTTCCCGAGAGAAAGAAAGACAGACGCGAGACTCGTCGAGGGCTTGTGGAAAGGCATGGTAGAGGTGTTATCGAAGGAGGAACAGAGTAGCGCTTTCGAGAGACTCTGCGGGAATGAGATGAGGCTGAGAGAGATGCAACGGCGCAAACTCACAGAGAAAGCATGGCCAGAAGGGAGGATGAACAGCCGCTGGGAGCTCCATCCCCGAAAGAGAAGAAAACTACAGAGAGGCATTCCGCAGGAGCTCGTCGCCAAAAGAGATGCGTGCAGAAGTGGCAAGCATAGCCATTTGCCGAGAGGCTTGCACCCCTTGTCGAGAGAAACGCAACTCTCTTCAAGAGAGCTACCATTGTCGAGGGAAACGCAACTTTCTCCAAGAGAGCTGTCGCCACTGCTAAGAGAAAGAAAGCTCTCTGAGAGAGCTTGGGCTTGCCAGGAGAGATGGCAGCCTTATTTGAGAGCTATCGAGAGGAAGAAATCCTCTCCGAGAGAGGGAGATCTCTCTCGAAGAAAGAATGGCAGAGAGCCATTTTAGAAACTGCTAGGGGGACCCTTGCTCCTTTGTCTTCTTCTCAATTTATACCCTTGGCTCTTTGGCTTATTACACTATCACCCCCCCTAAGCTTTGTCTACTTACGCTTTAACCCTTAAATTCTATATTATTCGTTTGGCCTCCGATTTAAATAATTTATTCGTCATTTGACCACGGTTTTTTCTAGGGATTGAAACCCAAGCTTGGGACCACTATTGGGATTCACTCGCCTAGGCCAAAATGATTGAAATACCCTTAGGTGGATACTCGGAAATTCTATGGCACAACAATGCAAGATCTAAAAATTGGAATGGCATAAATAGACTAAAATAATTTGAAACAATAAAGCCCATCTGTATTTATTTACACCAGTTAACATAAAAAAATACCATTAGATTTATCTAGCACAACAAAAGGTTCTAAAAAAAAGTGAAAAACCATAATTTATGTTTGATGATATTGTTTTATTCTTAATTTTTTTATTTTTTATGTGATTCAAAAATTGTTTGAAGTCATGGATAAAAGCTGAATGTCTGCCAAAAATTGGTCTGAGGTTTATGTGCATGGAGTTTAGTCTTTCATGAAATTTGTTAGAGATAATATGGGTCAAGAATGTGAAATCTGATGTCCTTGTGAAAATTGTTTAAACTTAGACAAAAGAAACCAAAAAGAAGTATTTAGACATCTCCTAGAGCAAGGTATAGACAGAGATTATACTCAGTGGATCTATCATGGGGAACGTTCTGAGTATAAAATTCCTGATAGTGTTCATGATGATGATAGAGATATAGAAGAAAATGATGAAATGACATACGAGGAAGATGATGGAGTGGAAGATATGGTAGTTGACTTAGGAAATTTTATGAAAAATAATCTTAGAAGTGACGTTGATGGTAATTTTATTAATGGAGGCCTTGAAAATTGAATAATTATTAAATGAATCTCAATAAAAATTAAATCCAGGTTGCTCTAAAGCATCAAAACTATCTTTCATCATTATGATTCTTGATTAGTGGTCAATTTTATAAAATCTTGTTATAATTATACCCCTATTTTGATTTTAAAATTGGGTTTACTTGTTTTGTGATTATATGCAAGTTTATATGAAGAAGGAAGATTAAAGATTAAAAAAATAAAAAATAATAATAAAATAATATAATATGTTATAATATAATATATATTCCATATATATATACATGCGTAATACATATATATATAATATAATATATTAATAATATGTTCAATTGGATTGTATGCATGTTACAATGTGAAGCATACTTGGGGGCCCACGTTAAAGTCCATGTGCATGCCCAATTAAAGCTCAGCCAATTTAAGCCCAAAATTTGAGAGCCCCGGCCGCATGCTCAATTAACACTCAGCCCATTTGAAGGCCCAGCCTCATGGAATTAAAGGCCGGGAGGGAGGAGTCTCGCACAGGTTCTTGAGGACGGGGTCCCTTGGGCTGTAATTACATTCAACAGCAAGGGCATTTCAGAGGGCAGTGCGATACATATACACGGCTACAGCACAGAAAAATTGACCCCCATTCGCCATTGCTGAAATCAGAATAAGGGGGAATAAAGAGAGAACAGTGAGCTGTGTGCGTGGAGTAAGAAGAGAAATACGCACACAGTGCGCTGAAGAAGCTACGCACAGTATTTCGTCAATTCCACTTTCTGTCCAATTAGTTTCTTTCTTTTTTTTGTTGATTACTTTCTGTATTAGAATTACTATTTGCTCTTTAATTTCAATAACTTTAAATTCTCTACTGTTCAGTAATTTCATTACGTCTTCTTTTATTTTCTGTTAATATTTACATACTGTTATTAATTTCTGTATTAGAGTCATATTCATACTTTACATTCTATATTTTTAATTCCAATACTTTTAATTTCTGTCATTTAAATACTATCTTTTAATTTCTGTAATTTCAATTTCAGCAACTTTAATTTCAACAATTTTAATTTCTGTCATTTAAATTTTATTATTTAAATTCAATAATTTACATTTCTATCATTTAAATTTTGTCATTTAATTTATGTCAGTTAATTTTTGCAAATGAAGATGTGTGACTAATAATTCTCAGGCCAAAGCAAGGACAATACCCAATATTTTTCGAGTTAGCCGAACTTCATTGTAAGTTGAAGTGTTTAAATTGATTTTTAGATTTTTGCCAAACACTTGAATTTGGATTGAGATATATGCCTAACTCGGAACCCTCAAGCTATGTATGTGAGTTGCGCAACCTTGAAATATCATCATCTCCAATTTTAAATGTACATTATATACATTTCGGTTTATGATAGTTGCTTAAATTAGAGTCGGCATGCCATGTATATTAGTTACTAGAATTAAAACCATCATCATCCCGAAATGTAATTAATAGCAAAGATCTTAAAATTAATTTAACCCAATAACACTTGAATTTGGATTGAAATATATGCCTAACTCGGAACCCTCATGCCATGTATGTGAGTTGCGCAACCTTGAAATATCATCATCTCCAATTTTAAATGTACATTATATACATTTCGGTTTATGATAGTTGCTTAAGTTAGAGTCGGCATGCCATGTATGTTGGTTACTAGAATTAAAACCATCATCATCCCGAAATATAATTAATAGCAAAGATCTTAAAATTAATTTAACCCAATGATACCATCTTTTGTGAGTCTTGGAAAATATTTGGATTGGCACTGAAATTATCTTAATTCGAAACATTTTGTTTTTAGTTGCACATTCAATTTTCTTTTTCCTAAAATCAGTTGAATTGGTTTGACAAACCTGTTCAACACATAAAAATTTTCGCTGTTTTTATTTGTCCTAATAAGATCTCCTAGTGAATCGACCTAGACTCCCATTTAGTAAATAAATTTGTGCTGCAACGCACACTCATACACTGACCAATATAAATGCCTTGTGCCTACATGTCTAATTTGTTTTTATTTATTTGTTTGTGTGTTTGTTTGAATTAATTGTACAAGTTAATTGCAGTCAATTCTCCATTTGAAGGTATTCAATAAATGGAGCAAGAAATTAGTATACATGTTAGCATATTTGAAAAGTATATTTCCTGATAGTGAGGTGCTTCCAAATTCTGAATATGAAGCAAAAAAAGTCTTACAAGACTTAGGATTAAGATATGTTCCTATTCATGCATGTAAGTATGATTGTGCACTATTTTGGAAAGAGTTTGAAAATTGACAAGAATACCTAATTTGTGGTACCTCTAGATGGAAGCTTAATGATGATAAAGGAAAAAAGATATCACATAAGATAGTGCGATACTTTCCATTAAAACCAAGGCTCCAACAATTATTTATGTCAAGCAAGACAATTACAGATATGAGTTGGCACAAGAATAATTGGATTGATGATATATAAGAATTTGTTGAGACATTCGTCTGACTCAAAATCTTGGAAAGAATTGGATAAGGAGTATCCATGGTTTGCTGAGGATCCTCCCAATTTCAAGCAAGACAGCTACAGATATGAGTTGGCACAAGAATAATTGGATTGATGATATATAAGAATTTGTTGAGACATCCATCTGACTCCAAATCTTGGAAAGAATTGGATAAGAAGTATCCATGGTTTGCTAAGGATCCTCCCAATTTTAGGTTAGGCCTAGCAACTAATGGTTTCAATCCTTTTGATAATATCAATAACTCTTATAGCATATGGCCAGTAATCCTTATTCCATATAACTTACCTCCTTGGAAATGCATGAAGGAGTCATTTTTTATGATGTCCTTAGTTATTCCTGGACCTCAAGCACTTGGAAAGGACATTAATGTCTACATGCAACCATTAACAGATGAATTAAAAGAGTTGTGGGCCAATGGTGTATAAACGCATGATGCTGCTTCAAGGAAAAATTTCCAAATACATGTTGTTGTGTTGTAGACCATTAATGACTTCCTTGCATATGGGAATTTGTCAGGATGGAGCACCAAGGGTTACTTAGCATGCTCTATTTGTAACAAGCATAGATATTCTCAAAAATTGAGAAGCAAAATATGTTATATGGGTCATCGCTAAAACTTGCCACGTGACCACTGTTGAAGAAAAAGTAGGAAATTTGATGGTAGGGTAGAATATGGAATGACACGTGAGGATTTGTCTAGTGAAGATGTGCTACATCAGCTAGAATCAATCAAAGTCACACTAGGAAAGCATCCAAATAATAATAAAAGGAAGTGTAATCTTGAAGAATTGAATTGGACTAAAATAAGTATTTTTTTCCAGCTTTCTTACCAGAAAAATTTGAACTTAAGGCATAACCTTGATGTGATGCATGTTGAAAAGAATATATGTGAAAATATTTTGGGGACATTGTTTAACATTGAAGGGAAAACAAAAGATACACTGAAGGCAAGACAAGATTTGGAGGACACGAAAATTAGGAAAGAATTACACTTGAAGAAAAGAGATGATGGATCATATATAATACCACTTACTTGTTATACGTTGTCTAAGGAAGAAAAACAGAAATTTTGTGAATTTTTTAAGTCAGTTAAATTTTTTGACAGCTATGCTTCTAACATTTCTCGATGTACTAATGTCAATGATGGCAAGATATCAGGTTTGAAAAGTCACAATTGTCATGTTTTATTGCAACGTTTGCTACCTTGTGGAATACGTGGATGTTTGAGCAAAGATGTGTCTAATGTATTGGTTGAACTAGGAGATTTCTTTAAACGAATCTATTGTAAGACATTGAAGATAGATGAACTAGAGACCATGTAGCAAGAGATTACATTGTTACTTTGCAAGCTTGAAATGATTTCCCTCTGGCCTTTTTTGACATAATGGTACATTTGGCAATTCACCTCCCAAATGAAGCCATCCTCGGAGGACCAATTCAATATCAATGGATGTTCCCAATTTAACGATGATGTCATTTTCCTTACAATTGTTTGTCGAAAAGTCTTTTTTGGGAAAAATCTATTTAAAAAAGAAAATATACTCCCCATATATTTGTTATAATTTTTTACCCAATTATGTAGTAGTAACACTTCTTTTATTTCAACATTTATATATTTCCAGATTCTTGGGGACTCTACAGAGTTATTGTAATGCCCCACTCTTTCAAATACACAACGATATCAAATATAAGCTATCATCACCTACGAGCATTATGGAAACCCTTACCAACGGAAGCATAGGATCGAACCTGCAAGCTTAACCAAAGCTAAATAAAGCGGGTTTCCACTAGATTTCATTTCCAAGTACAAGAAATGTAAAAGACTCTCAGTACTCCAGAAGGACACAACCTATTAATGTAGTACAACTATAGGGCATCCTTTTATTACAAACTTTGAGTACCCTAGTTGTTATTCACAATATATTACTTAGGTTACAAGGGTACATAATGAAACCAAAATCCCAAAGCTGGTGAAACTCCACCTCCTTGCCCACACTTTAATCTACAACCTGAAACACTTGATACTTCTAACAAAGCTGGGACGATGAATGTCCCAGGGGTGTGAAACACCCGAGTTAGATTATTACATCTAAGTGAGTGGTAAGAAAGAAAGAAACTATGCATGCAAGACCAATATGCAGGTTTGCCAGGAGACATGCAAAAATAAGAACCAAATCTCCCAAGATCACAGCTCATCACATGAGCATGAGATCCCCTGTGATACCCCAATAAATAGCCATAAATACAAATACCGAGATGCATGTGCAATAGGCAAGATTTGCTCAAAAGTAACAAACACATGTAACCTCTCGGTCCCCTTACATAGGCACGAGATATCCTCCTTACTTGCCATGTATGAACCCCTCAGCCCCCTTACACAAGCTTGAGATAGCCCCCCCTTACATAGGCCCACATGGTTAGCCCCCTTACACAAGCCCACATGGTCAGCCCCCTTACACAGGCCCCATGGTAGTTCACACATGACAAGCCACCAACTAGCCACATCCACCAAATGACAATATGTATGACAAAGCAGAAGGAATATGATCACAAGCCACGCACGAAAGATGTTATGGTCAAATTCGATGTAATAAAGTAAAGAGGATATGCTCGAAACAAATGAAACATAAGACGTAAGCAACAACCATCCACAAGTGAAAACCAAGAGTGATCAATATGAACTAAGGAACATGTATAAGAACCACTCAGAAATGGAACCAAGAATGATCAAGAGGAAGCATGCACAAGAACCACTCACCTTGATCGTTTCCCTTCGATAGCACGGTTTAAGCCCGGTTTCGAGCACTAGGGGCTGTTTCTACAGAAATCACGCATTTAAGTGAATCAAACCTTAAATATTTTTATATAGGGTTGTAGGTAATTAAAATAGGAGAACAGCGGTGAAAATTTCAGGCCAAACAGAGGTTGGACGCACCCTCATGCTCCCCCGGAAGGATGGCCACGCGCTGCCCTCCTCCCTGTTACGGATTCTGCACCTAGAAATTAAAATGGCTATATCTTGCTCATTTTTTATCTGATTTGCTCTCTGTTTGAACCTACGGACTCCTCTTTTTGTGCTCTACGACTCTACCAAAATAAAATTAGCTTACCTTTTCAGTTTCTTTTCTATTTTGGCAGTTTTCCGATATGGTCTCCCTATCCTTTCTTTTTTGCTTTTTTCTTTGCTCTTTCCTTGCACTTGTTTTCTTTCCTTTCTCCTTAGCTTCACGTGGCCTTACCTCCTTTCCTTTATATAGCCTTAAAATTCCCAAATCCTCAAGATTTCACTTGGCCTCCAAGTCACTCATTTTCCACCCTAGTAATTATTACAACTTTGAAATTTTTCCAATCTTCCAATGCAAGCCTCTACTTTTTCCAATCCTAGGCCACTAAATACACTTTCAAGATAAGCCTTATCATATTCTTCCTTTGCAAGCAAATCCTAGCCAATCCTAATCCTCCAAGTTTAGACTTTAGGAAAAAAATCAATCATTATAACCTTTGAATATTTTTATCTTCCTATTCAAGCTTCTCCTTTCTTCCAATCTTAAACCTCCAAATACTCCCTCACATGGTTTTAGGATAAGCTCTATTATCCTCTTCTTTTGCAAGCCAATACAAGTCTTCCAAATTAAGTCTTCCAAGTCTAGTCTTCCAAGTTAAGTCATTCCAAGACTTTTGGTGTAAGATTAATCATTACAACCATAAGACTTTAGGGAAAAATTCTCAAACAAGCTAATCCTATCTTTCCAACACATAGCTTATAGGACAAGGATTCATTATTGCATTCATTCCTTTATTACATTAATGCCTTGAATCAAAATACCACTTATTTTGCTACTATAATTTCCATTACAACATCCAACCTTTATATCAAGTTCTGGGGTATTATAGTTATGTAAGAAATAAAACATGTCCTGAAGGTTCTACCGCAGAAGCTTACATTGTGAATGAATGTATTACCCAAAGAACCCAAGGTCAAGTCCAAGAAGGAACTCTAAAATAACTAGTATATATATCGAGGATAATAAGGAATGACACAACACCAGTTGGATACCTATTGGGATGAATGTGGATAAAGAACTCCCGCGTTAAACGTGCTTGAGGTAGGGTAGCTTAAGGATGGGTGACCCTTAGGAAGTTCATATAGGCCTATTAGCATAAGTTGATCTAATCTTTCCTATTGCTTGATGCAAAATGTTACAGGTGGTATCAGAGCCGACCCTTAGAGAAGGCGATCTGATGAGGGCGGGGAGTGGTGTTGGGGCGCGAGGGCCTGAACAATGAGCGGCTCCTAGCAAGCTTCTAGGATGGCAACCCCCAAAGGGGAGAAGATCTGGAACTAGTTGTAAGGTCACATGATGAGGACGTCATGTGCTAAAGGGAGGGAGACTGTAATACCCTAAGAGCCCAAGGTCAGGTCCAAGAAAGAATTCTGGAAAAGCTAGTATATGTATCGATGATAGTAAGGAATAACACAACACCAGCTAGATACCTTTTGGGTTGAATGTGGATAAAGAACTCCCAGGTTAAGCGTACTTGAGATAGGGTAACTCAAGGGTAGGTGACCCCTGGGAAGTTCGCGTGGACCCATTAGGGTAAGTTGATCCGGTCTTTCCTATTGCTCGATGCGAGATATTACAATGAATACTTGACATTTTGTTCAATGTATTTGTAAGGAATTGAGACTCAATTTAATCAGGAAGAAAGAAATTATGATGTGGCTGAGAATGGTGGGTTACCTATTTTCTTACAAATATTTAGGCCAATTGGAGGAGAAATATATGGCAGTCTAATTGAGAAAAAGCTTAATTTAACTCATTGGTATGTGTTGAACAATTGTGAGGAAGCAAAATCAGATATCGAGTAAGTATACTATTGTATGTGTTTAATTTGATTAACGTTACCTCTAAACTAACAAGTCTTGTAATTAGAATGCACAACAGGAAGCTTGAGCAAGAAAATGCAATAAATCTTGATAAAAGCCAAACAAAACATTTCCTTTCATGGTTTAGACAATAGGTAATTAATTAATTATTTTGTTAGGACTACATTCATAAGAATATTGAATATTTAAATATTTATTACTATTAAATATTTATTCTCTATTGCAGATAACACACTTATACAACATTAAAGCACCTGAAGCAACTGAGGCATTATATTCATTGGCATGTGGACCTCAAGTTGTTATGAAATATACTGGTTGTATAATAAATGGGGTTAGGTTTCACATTCAGGAGCGTGATAGTCGCCTTAGAAGTCAAAATAGTGGGGTAGTTGTTGAAGGAAACCATAGAGATCATGTCCTTAGCTTCTATGGAGTTCTCAAAGATATCATTCAAATAGATTATATCAAAGAAAAGCAGGTCATCCTCTTTAAGTGTGATTGGTTTGATGTTAGTAATAAAAGGTCATGCATACAAAAAGATGGTAGCATAACAAGCATCAATGTCACCAAAAAAAAAAATGGTATCAACATAATCCTTTTGTGCTAGCATCTCAAATGAACCAAGTTTTTCTACATCGATAACATGAAGTTAGGGGAAAATTGGAAAATTGTGCAACGATTTTGACACAGACATGTATATGACATACTTGAGAATGAAAACATAGATGCTAAAGAAGATAATGCCAATGATGAAGTGCTACAAGATGGAGAATCATTAGGGGGTGTTGCAATTTCAATTGAAGATCATGGAACGACACCATTGCTTAGAGATGACATTAATCCAGTGTAGTAGAAGCTAGTGGTGTCCACAGCTTGGGAGGCAACATGCAAATGGAGCAAGAAGCCGATGATTTCATTTTGGATGATGATACTGAAGATGATGAAGATGACACAGCCAGCTATTGTAGCAACAATGAAGAGTTGGAGCCTATTGATGAATATAGTAACCTTGAACTTTGATTTGAACTTTTAGTTTAATATTCTATATGAAATTTTATTTTCTTCCAATTTTATTAATGCATTTTTCAATAGTAATTTATTTTAGAGAATTACATAAATGTGTATTGAGAGCTTCAATACTTTTATTTATACTAAAGTTGAACTCTTTATTTACTTTAGTTTCTCATTAATTATTTTATTTTGTATGTTTTTGTCAGGTTTTCTACACAAGATCAACTTCTCAAATTTTGTTATTAGTTGCAAGAGTAACAAGTGATTTCTTTCTATTGCCTGATAATTTCTACCAAATGGCTTTGGCAACCCAAAAATTGCAACTTACCCAAGTTTAATTTCTATTTTTTCACCTTCTAAAAGAAAGATAGATAGTTAACTTGATTAACTTGTAAACATACTCACTCTGTAAAAACCTTTGGAGTTTCTTTTATATTAAAGGCTCTCTGAACTTTTATTGATTTAAAATATTGGCAGAATGTGTTAATTTGTTGAAGCAGAAAAATAGTATGAGCTTAATTACTAGTTAATAACTAAAGTAGAAAAAAGTTCTTAATTGTGCATTTAGAATTCCTTCATTTAAAGATAAGTTGATAAGTGAAGTTTCCTTCACATTTGGTTATTTTTTAATATGTTGGAAGGTCTTCTCCCAACCCTTATAAAGTGGATTGCAAAAGTTTAATTGTTTTATTTTGTTGATTTTTAGTAGTAGTCATAAGTTGAATGTAGGATGCCAAATTGATTTTTTACTTGTTATTTTTTAAACATTTAGGATTTTGCTATAAATATTGCATCCTAATGGTAATTCTTATGGTTTTATAGGTTTAGTTAATCATGGCATCTGCATTGTGTCATGGTAAGTCCAAAAAGTCTACTTCTAGTGAAGTTACATCTTCAAGCCCTAAACCTCAAGGGATATCTAGATTGTCAAATTCGTCAAGGTCAACTGCAACATTTATCCCTCCATTAAGCCTAAACGGAGTCATTCCATTAGCTAAAGATACATCACATAAATCATCCAGATTTGTCCTATCTCAAAGGTTGTCTAATCCAGTTCTTACTAGAGTTGACCCCATTGGCAATCAACTTATCCCATCTTGTAATGGTAATCCAAATGAATCATCACACTACCCCATACTACAAAGTCATCATCTCCATTCAATATTCCACTCAACATTGGAAAGGAAAAAGTGATCAAGAAATCTAGTGACATGCCTCAAGGGATACATAGACCACCACTTTCAACAACTTCAATTGGGCCACCTCAACCTATTAATACCTCAAATGACTCATCTCCTCAAGAGCCATGTGGACCGTCCCTTACTTCAATGACAGATGGTCGTCAACCTGGTAGCACTCAACTGACTCCATCAGACAATACTGATAATTCTAACACATTAAGTTGTGGTTGTAATATGATACTTATTTTGCGTTATATCTACTTAAATAGTGATGTCTATTGTAGGTTCCACTTCTAATGCAACTAGTACAGGCCGAGGTCCGACAAAAGAAAAAGACTTAAGAAAGATTAACAAAATAATTAAGAAAAATATGCTTATACATATTTTCATGGATAAAGAATGACCAGTTGATAGGATTGAATCTGCAAAGCTATCAAGTGAGCTTGGTATTATAGCTTGAGACTTTTTTCCTATGCCAACAAAGTGGAAGGATCTTAAAAACAATCATGATCATTTGACTTCTGCATATGACCGGCTTGATGTAAGTAAACTTGTACTCAATTATTTTTTTATCCTTAACGATCATCATTTTGTTTTGTTTTTAATTTTAATTTAGGTTATTTCAATTATGTGTGTAATAACTTAAATTATTTTACTTTTTTTTTTCTAGATGAGGTTGGACATTATTGATATAGGAGAAGAATATGTAAGAAAAAAAGTGGAAGATATATTGAAGAATCGAAGTAGGGATCAAAGATATCATCTTCACAGGCATTTTCAAAAATTTAGGACATGAGAAGAAGCAAAACAAAACAGACCCGCTAGACTTACCCAAGAGAATTGGGATGATCTTTGTGCATATTGATCAAGCCCCAAGGTTCAGGTGTGTATTGCCTTAATGTTCAAACTCAAATTCTCCACTTACCTTTCGGTATTTCATATGATTTTGTTCCTGTATAGGAAAGATGTGCAAAGAATAAGGAGAATAGAAAAAAAAAAAAGAATTACATCTCACAACCAAGGTTCACGAGCTTTTGTCACTCTTTGAAATGAAATTGTAAGAATTAATTTTATTATTCCATATATATCATTTGTACAACAAACTTTTTCTTATTGACATAAAAAACGTAGAGTTTGAATGAGCTTGATGGTGAGGAATGTGATCGAATAACATTTTATAGACGCACTTACTATAGTGAAGGGAAATCATGGACGAGTCCAGCAACATAAGCAAATTATGTAAGTTACTTCTTTGGATAACAATTTTACATTCTAATTTCGATAATTGATACATAAGTTTTGAGGTTCCAGCATTCTAATTCTTATACTTTTGCATAATGAAATGCAAGAACTTCTTATTCAATCAGTTGCTGATGATACTTCATTAAGTCCATCTGAAATTTATGACATGGTCTTTGGCACAAAGTCAGGATACATCAAGAGACTCGAATATGGACCAAAACCAACAAGAACAACAAACTCAAATACACAAAAAATGTTGGAATTAGAAGAGGCCCTTAGATAATCCGAAGTAGAACATGACCAATTGAAAGAATAATTGAACACTACTATGGCAAAGTAAGAGCAACATGATCTCCTTTTTAAAAGGTTACTTGGATCTAATTTTGACTCTACCGAATAATTTCTTATGATAAGTGATTTGAATGTTATCTTATTCCTTTTCCTCTTCTTAAAATTAATTCTTCAATTGTGTATTGTATATGTTGGAATTAGTGGTGTTGTGAATTAGTGGTAATTAGTGATTTGATGGTGGTTCAGATAAATAATGTAAAACAACAGGAGCACAAAAGATGCAAGTATTGTCTTGGAATCGGTATGCATTTTAACAAATCCTCTTGCTTTTAAGGTGACTCCATCACTTTAAGATCCATTTTTTAATATTCTCTTTATCTAATGCTTTAATTAATAACCTGACAAGCTTCAGTTTACCTTATTAGGATTTGAAGAAAAGGTTGAAAATAGTTGTGTTGCTTCAGTTCATTATTCCTATCTTCAAATTTTTATTTCATTTATGTTAAATCTAATTGGTGGGAGTTCAATTCCTTGCAAAAAACCCAACCTGAAAACCACTTCTCTTGGGTTATTTGATTGTTGTTGTGTGATTCAACAACATTTTGTCCAATTTGAAAGCCTAACATTATGGTCCTCACAATGCCTAAGAAGAAGAAAAGTGTCCATGGTACTATGTTTGTTCTAGATCTTAGTTACGTGCAGTTTACTTCTAGCAATTTTTGTTAATGTTTTCTTGTGTTTTGTGGGTCAAAGTTAGGTTCTTTTTGGAATTTCTAAACACATATTGTGTTTTTGCTTTCTTCTTCTTTTTTTCTTTTTCTTTTTTTATTTTATCTCCCTTTTTAAGCTACTTAATCATACTGAACTTGAAACTCTCCATAGTCTAAACTACTGGTTTAAGTAATAATATAGATAAAGTTATTTTTGGCTTTTACTTCTGATCTACAACTCTAAAATATTCTAGACTAAAATTTTTCAAGTTTCCTGCTTTGGGATCTTAATTCTATTAGAATTAGTAGAGTAATCCTCTATATATATGCACGACCCTTTCTTTTTCCATCAAAGAGTTGAGTTTAAATAACTTTTTATTTATTTCTTCCTTTGATTTGTGTTGACTTTTATTTTTCAGGTTTTTTCCATACATAAGTAGTAGAGAAAGAAAGCGTAAGCAATAGAAGAAGAAAGCAAGAAAGAAATATGCTTGAAGATAAATTTTCATATTGTGTCAAATTTTTAACTATTTTCATTTTAGAATTTAATTTTGTTATCAATATTACATGTATTGGTTTTATGTACTAGCTACATTCAAAACAGTTGGAGATTGAGGTAGATATTAATTTTATTTTACGTGATTAATTAAAAGATTTTGAATTTATTTTACATGTATTGTGTTTTAAATTTCATCTAAATTGTAAGAGTTGATGTAGGTTTAGAGAAAAATATTATTCCCAGAAAAGAAGATTTTATTTTTTTTCTACGAAATTGAATTTAGTGATATCATAGTAGTTTATTAATTGTATATAAAATTAACTATAAAAATTTAACTTTTGATTACAAAAGTATTGGTAGAGAAAATTAATTTGCTACAAAAAATGGTATGTGAATATCAATTTGCTACGAAAATTAGTATGTGAAAATTAATTTGTTACAAAAATTTATTACAAAAATTGGTATATGAAAATCAATTTATTACGAAAATTGGTATATGAAAATCAATTTGCTACGAAAATTGGTACGATTAGCTACGATTTGTTGTAATTAAAAATAAGTGTTTAACTACGATTTGACATACTTAGTAAAAGCTGTGTTATTTGCTACGAAAATTAACATCATCAATTATGAAAATCGATATAATTAGCTATGATATATGTCGTAGTAGAAAACTAATGTTTCCTCTACGTTTACCTGATCGTAGCAAAAAATGTATTATTCTTTACGAAACCTTAAATCATAGTTAAATACTATTAGCTACGAGATTTTGACTACAAATTCACGCTACAGATAAAATTTTGCAACTGATTGGTTTTTGCTACAAAAATGAAATTTTTAACTACAAAAAATTTCATAGAAAAAATCAAAATTTATGTAGTACTTGCTATCTTAGCTCTGCCAACCGCTGGCCTACTAAGTTTCATTCTAGACAAATAAGTTTCAATTGTTGAATTGCAACAACAATATAAACAAATACAAATTATTGACAATAATAAACCATACACCATGAGATACATATATAATATTTGCTAAATTCTTAAAAATTATATTAAAACCAAGGCTTCAGTTGAGCAGGTCTTCTGTTGGTAACATTCAACGATTGAGAATACAAAAGATTAGATCAAATAGTAAAAGGCCATGGAAGAATATACAATTACTATATAACTGGGTATATATATATATATATATTGAATAGTAAAAGACCGCCTGCAATCGATGACTTGTCATCCAATAATTACTTCCTACCTTTCCGTCCTATTTTGGCACACGCAAAGAATAATTTAGAGTAATTTATTTCCAGACTTTGGCCGCCTTTCGCCATGCACGTTTATTTCAAACACAAGAATGATCAGAGTACTTGACCGCTGATTATATGTATATTTCACTGATTGGAGATTAAAAATGTAAGAATATTTACTTCCTTCCGATTTAGAAATTAGATAAATTCGAGATATATATATATATTAAAGCAGAATTTTTTCACAAATTAATCTCAAAATTTCGATGCAAACAATATGACTGTTATTATTATTAGTTTTTCTTTTCTAAGGACATAATTCATTTCAAAAGCTAGATATATATATATATATATATTAGCTCAAAAATCAATCACTAATTAAACGCTACACTCCCCATATGCAATGCATGATATCTCGCAACTGACTTGACTTGAGGTTATAATTTTGAGTTTAATGTCTTATAATTTGCATTATTCGCCATGTATATATATAGTCAACATGTACGTTTAAGAATAAAAGAATGATTATTAACAAGATCGTTCTTTCCGGCATTTTAAATCCAAATTAACGTACCTTCGATCCCCATGCAATTTGTCAGTTTGTTTATTATTTTTGTTAAAATGGTGTAATTTAGTCATATATATATATATATATATAGTGTCCATATAGTCCATAGGCATTATAATATATAATTGTTAGGTTTTGAAACAATGATTAGGGCATGTGATGACAAGCTATTTGGCACATGCTACGACCTGGAATTATATATATGTTGTTGCTTCCTAAGTATACAAAATTGAAAAAGTCTAGTCTCGTTAATTAGTTGCTACCTAATACATATATAATTCTAAAATAGTGACTTCGTGATGTAAAGTAGCTTGGAGATTCTCGTTAGTTGCTACCTAATACATATATAATTCTAAAATATTGGCTTCGTGATGTGAAGTAGCTTGGATTCTTTGGACAATGTCTTCCCACTTATCTTAGTTAAGGGAATGACCTTTCTCCCTCGTCATGTGAAGTGGCTTGGATTCTTTGGGCAATGTCGTCCTCTTATCTAGGTTAAGGGCAATGACCTTTCTCCTCTACTACGTTCTAAATCTCTCTCTCTCTCTCCCTCTCTCTCTCTCTCTCTCTCGATATATATATATATATATAAGAATATATCTTATTAGTTTTATAATTTCTTAACAAATCTACGTTTACTTGTGACCAAATCCAAGCATAGTTTAGAGGAAGGTAAAAGAAAAATAAAATAAAATCTATTTACATAGAGAACTGACCAGATTGGCCAAGTCAGATTTAATTAATTAATTAGCATTTGGGGGATCCATAGCCATCCTTCACTGCTGCTGGCAGCCTTTGTCCATGGGATCTCGGTAATTATGGGATCCTTAACTAATGTCTCTGACAATTATGGGAGGATATCAAACGTAAAAAAACAAAAATAATTAAATATAAAAGTAAAAAAATAAAAGAAAAAGAAAATTTGTTAGGCAAAGTGTGTAATGTTCTCATTAATTAGATAGAATTGAAAACTTTACGCAAAAAATAAAATTAACCAAAACCCTATTAATTAAAGAGTCAACAGATTCACATTTGACGCGCGCCAGAAACAAATGGACAACCTTAATAATTTTTATAAGATAACTGTTGAATGTTTGATTTTGATGTTTAATTTAAAACATATGCTTTTAACTGAAATTAAGTTGTTAATCAAGTAATAGTGTTCGATAATCGGTTAACGATTCTTTTACTCAAGTAAAACTCAGTTGTAATCGAGCAAATATGTTTGAAAAAGTCAGTTTTAACTAATTAATTTTCAAATACTACTTGAGTATTTGACGTTATTAATCGAATAAGATATTTTATGGTATGAAGTTTAATCGAGTAATTAAGGAAATATCACAGTCAAGTAACAAGTATTTTATTCGACTAATTATCCTCTTATTCGAGTAAGACCAAAACGCTTAAGAGATTAAGCGATTGTTAACTTGTATTACTCAAATAAGGGGTGGAATAGCATTAATCTAATAACCAAAAAAGTTAATTGACTAATAGATATTTTAGCCAAGCAACTATATTTCTTAATCGAGTAATAAAACGAGATCAACATAACAAGACTTTGTACTTGTATTTTTTTTTTGGATTACGCGCCATCACTCACGCCCCTCGCGAACCCGTCCCTAGATCATCACGAGGGAGGTAAATTGAGGGATATGCCCAAGTGGTCAGGGTTTAAGGTTGTGTCCACTAACACTTACCAAGGACTACCTCCAAAAGGAATTGTTTCCCCCAAGAATCGATCTCACACTAGCAGCCTTTAGCATAATTGCATCTTTACAACCCCCTCCTTTACCACTTGGCTATGCCCCTAGGGTAAATTGAGATCCAAATAACAAGTCTCTCTCTTGTATTCTTAATCAACTAAGAGATTGATTTCATTGAGTAACATATACCTTAGTTGAGTAACCAAGTATTTTAATCGAGAAATAATTCTTCACCAAAATATCAAGTTTTTTTGCTTGAACTTTTAGTCAAGTAAGAAGTTAATATTAATCAAGTAACTTTATACCTAGTCATGTAATTAGATGATTTAGTCAAGTAAGAATTATTGGAAAGAGTGTCAGTCTTTGTATTCAAATTATTAATCGACTAAGAAGAAATTTTAATTGAGAATATTATAGCTTAGTTGAGTATCAAAACTAGTTAATCGAGTAATAAATTTGAATCTACATTTAGTTAAAATGTTAATCGATTAAGATATGTTTTTAATCAAATATTATCATTTTGTAGTCGAGAGATAAATATTTTAGTCGAGCAATAAGTAACATATACCTTAGTGAATAACCAGATATTTTATGCGAGTAATAATTTGTGAGTAAAATGTCAAACCTCCGTGCTTGAACTTTTAGTTGACTAAAAGGTTAATATTCATCAAATAACTTCATACTTAGTCTAGTAACTAAATATTTTAGTTGAGTAAGAATTATTGAATTGAGTGTTAACCTCTATACTCAAATTATTGATCGTTGAAGAAGAAATTTTAATCGAGTAATATTATACCTTAGTTGAGTATTAAAAATAGTTAATCAAGTAACAAATTTGAATCTACATTTTGTTAAAATCGACTAAGATATGCTTTAAATCGAGTATTATCATTTTGTAGTGAAGTAACAAATATTTTAGTCGAGTAATAACTAATGCAGTTAATAATCTTAATCAAATAAGATTGATCAGTAGTTGAGTAATGTCTAAACTTAATCGACTAACTCTTAAGATCACTCGAGCAACGTATAACATATATATTACTCGACTAGTTCTATATGAAAATTAAAAATTATACTCACTACAAAAAAACATTAAATGCACACAATCGTTGGTTTTCAAACAATCATAGTTTCAT
This sequence comes from Diospyros kaki, assembly GCA_036245055.1. Classification (NCBI taxonomy): domain Eukaryota; kingdom Viridiplantae; phylum Streptophyta; class Magnoliopsida; order Ericales; family Ebenaceae; genus Diospyros; species Diospyros kaki. The sequence goes on from BSEG01000009.1 coordinate 13,466,919, forward strand.
TTAATGTAGGGTGAATAGACTAATATATCCTAAACTTTGGGACAATTTTCAATTTTGTCTAGTTTTGACCTTTGCTTCAATTTGGTCATCGAACATTCACATTTATTTCAATTTTATCCTCGATCAGCCAAACGTGTGCCCCACCTTACATGGCAACTGATGTGGCCTGTTGATGTGTCCAATAATGGACACATCAGCAAAACACCCAACCCAACTTGTCCCACTTCGATCCGCTTGCTTAAAACCCATTATCTTCATCTTTTAACTAGAGTTTTAACCCTTTTGAATAGACATTGATTTTGTAATGCCCCATTTTTTCAAAGCGTGCATTAACTCAGAATTTTGGAATTTTTTTTTTCCAGCAATCATTTAACATATACTCAACATAAATTAAACTTCGAAAATTCGAATCAACTATCTTAGCGTATCAACTTAAAGGAATAAGTTAAGACTAGTAACAACATCACATCAGCGAAAGCAAGAATCGAAACCTCGATAATACAAAGCCATAATTCCTTTATTCATATTATAGAATTCATACAATCAATGTTCAACATGATATCACCAAAATAATACGCCTACAGCTGAATCTCTCATATATAATAAAAAAAACTACAAAAGATCTATTGTGTCACTATCAACTATATCTCGATAACGTCTTTTCCCTTAGCGTCGTAGCTTTCACCTAGAACGCTTGAATATTCCAAGAACATAGTCCAAATTAGATGTTGAATCATCTAAGAGTTTAAAAATATTTTCATGAATAATTGTAAGACCATGAAACAACCAACATATCTCGACATGTCCCAGCCTAAGAGAATCCCATATAGCACTTAATCCTAAACGGGAAAAATGTAATCTCTCTAAAGGCAACACAATCACATCGACACATTGGCATAACACAATCCTGCTTAAGAGGGACAACCTCAATGCATGAACCCAAGTACCACTCCCAAATCATGTTAGGTATTACACTCTTACTCAAAAGTATTCTGGATCTCAACACCACTCTAGCCATAAGATGATCAACTCTATCCCTGGAATCTACGTCCACCTAGCCAATAATGTTATTTCTCAAAGGCACCTGGGCTGGTGTCCACTCTCAGCCCCTGCTACTTGAGCCAACAACCGGGGTGGTGTCCACTCTCAGCCTTGCCACTTGAGTACCATAAGGTGAAGTCCGTCTCAGCTCCGTCCCAAGTGGGTCACATAACGTTAATCCTTGACACGCATCCCAAGTGCTATCACTCAAGTACTACACAGAGGTTGACAACCCACATCCCACAAGGACATCACACAAACATGCCAATGTCATTATCACAGACAGTGCATCATATAAAAAAAAAAAAAAAACTAACATTTCCATGCACATAATTTAAAGTACAAAATTCAATGCACATGCAAATAACCACTTTGGATGAACCATCCATATGCAAACAACCTATCACATGTCAACTCATTTGTATAAACAAATCATGTTTTAGTAGTAAACTACTCACTTTGAATGTATCTCAGACTGCCTCAATTCTCGTGTCAATCTCGATTTTCGCATCAATCCTCAAGTAATCGTACTAATGCTCAACCTCAAGCTTCAATGATCCCTAGACATCATATTCATTCAAAAGAATATCAAAATCTTTTTTTTTTTCCAATTTTCCATAATTCTCTTCCTATTTTCTCCTCAAAAATTTCAACTAAATATTTCGTGAATATTTTCTCAAATATTTCTTTATAACAATTCATAAAATAAATTTCCTGATTTTCTAAAATTTTCCAAGAAATTTCACTCACCTTAACTTAGTCTCTTAGACTTTCTCAGTATGCGTACTCTGACCTCAAAACACGTGTCGTGACAATTACCTGGCTCCGAGCATGTTCTTCTAACCCCAAACTAATTCCTAGATTTTTCTAGGATTTTTCGAAAACTCTTCCCTAATTTTCTTTATTTTTCTTCATTTCTTCTTTTTTCTTTCTTTTCTTTTTTCTTTTTCTTTTTTTCTTTTCTTTTCTTCTTTTCCTTCCTTCTCTTCTTCCTTCCTCCCTTGCCCCTCCTTCCACTGCATAAGGCCTGCACGCGAACTGCCATGGCTGTGCGCAAAACTTGTTAGGCACCGCGCAACTGTCAGCCACCCCTGCTCACCGCTACCCCAGCTTCGCAGCACCACCCAGCTGCTGCAACGGCAGCTCCGATGCTACCATGGCCGAATTCGACCACCTTCGGCTAGTTGCTGCAACCACCACTGGCCACCTCTTGCTGTTTCTCGGCCTCGATCCTTCAAGGCTCTCGGCTACTCTTTCTCTCAACTCTCTATCATTGCTTGTTGTTGCTTCTCATTCTCATCTCCCTTCCGTTTATAACCATTTTCACCGCCTCTTGCCCATCCATCTTTGCATGAAACCCACTCCAAATACAGCCATAATGATTTGCAGGGCATGGCTATGAAGTATGGAGTTGCAGGGCATGGGCATTGAAGATGCAGAGGCATGGCTGCCATCCCACGCACACACAACACGTACACATATATATATAATTATATATTATATTATAACAATAGAAAAATTATACATTTAAATCCCACTTTTATCTCCATTTCACTTGGGCAATTCCCTAATTGCAATTACATCCTCAAATACCAAATTAATTTGCATTACGATACCGAAAATCCAAAATTAATAACTCATGGCTTACTCGATAAAGACAATTTCGCCTCTACCCCCTCATCGGACCTTTGTTTCGTCCCAAAACCACTTCAGAGTTGATCCTTACACAAAATTAGAGCCCTTTCAAGGTTCTGTTGACTTCCCGAAAGTCACCTACGACAATTCAATTTTTTAGCCTAAATCATAGTTATATTTTACCTGTACCGAAAAGCATCTCAATTTCGAATTCTTTTAATACCATAAATCCTATCTCAGAACGCTCGTCAATACCATATCATTTTTCTTAGACATCAAGGTTCCAGGGCACTTCGTACAACCGATTCAATAATTTATTTTTACTATCATACCAATTTTTAGTATTTTAAACTCATCCAAATTACGTGGCGACCTCACACAAATATGGGGTATTACAGATTCCTTCCTAGCCGTTGATTCCTTCAATCAAGCCCATGTGCAAAGGGAGCCCTAGGGCTCCAAGCTTCTTTCCTTTTCTCTACAACAACCACCAATTCGTTCCTTAGAGGCATGGATCAAGCTTCCTCTTTCTCATCCCCCATTCATGAATTGGCAATCTCACACCTTTCCTTCCATGACAGCAACATCTTCCCCTCTTGCAAGATTTATTCAGCAACCAATTCTCTCTCTCTCTCTCTCTCATGATATCTCTCTCTTTATTGCTCGAATTCTTCTTCTCAGTGCTGTGGGTGGTGGCCAAAAATTGCAGGTAAAAACGTTGTGCCATCATTCCATTTATTTCAATTTTGTGTGGGTTACGCCATGTCCGAGATTGATGGTATCTTGATTAGTGGCTTCGAATCCCTTTTTCTCTCCCTCAGTTTGATCTTGTTTCTTCTTCTGCTTCTTTTGTGTTGTCTTCTTCTTCTACTTGGTCTACATCGGCTTTTTCTTCTTCTTCTTCTTCTTCTTCTTCTTCTTCTTCTTCACGATAAACCCTAGTCCCAAACAACAAGATAGTTGTGGCTTAGTGGCCTCCAACAACCATATATGGTCGGAAGCCACCACCACTGGCAACAATCTTATGGTAGTGTATAGAGGGTTTTAGCGAGCAGGTAGGGGGCATGATGGGTCAAGTCAGGTGTTTTACTGATGTGTCAATTATTAAACACATTAACAGGCCACTTCTGTCACCACGTAAGCTAGGCACACGTTTGGTCGATCAAGGATAAAATTGAAACAAATGTGAAAGTTCAATGACCAAATTGAAGTAAAGGTCAAAACTAGATAAAATTGAAAATTGACCCAAAGTTCAGGATATATTAGTCTATTCAACCTTTAATTTTAATTTGATCATTCTTTCATGTAAGTTCATGTAATTTGAGTTCAAATTTAATGACTAACCATTACATTGCAAGAAAGAAGAATGTTTGTTGCAGAAATACAAGTTTATGCTTTTACCCATTGGACAACAAGTTAACTGCATTGAAGAGGGGAAAGTTATAAATACTAGAAAAGACTCAAGATAAAGTAGAATGCTGATTTGAATATTTTTTTAACTCAAGTCTCAAGCCAAAGTCTTTCAAAGCAATATCCTTTTCATTTTTATCAGAGAAAAGAACGCGTATTTTTGATACATCTTTCTAAATCTCTAATCCTTTGTAAAAAGTCTTTCTTTAGCTTCAGTGCTACACCGTATTAACTTCTCAAGTGTTCTTTTGCATCACGTCCTAGCTTGTTAAGTTGCAAGGGTTAGTTGCTTGATCCATATTAAAAAGCACATTGTAAAGGTTCCAACTGCGCCTATGAAAAGTTGTGTAAAAGGTTCTAGCCAAGCCTAGTAAAATCTATATAATAAGTGCTTGAAAATCCTTAATAAGGAGTTAAGGCAGTTGTTGAGTTTGATTTTGTATATGTTTGATGATAAATAGAAATAAAAAATTTTAATGCTTTGATGATGTAATCTATGCAAAACTTTAATATGAGATTTCAAATAGAAAACCCATGCTTAAAATTGGAATTAGGTTGTTAATCGAGTATGGCTACTCTTTAATCAATTAACACACATGTTACTTAAGTAAAACCTAATTGTAATCAAGTAATAATATTTAGAAATGTTACTTGTAACTAATTTTCAAATATTACTCGAGTATTAAAAGTTGGTAATCAACTAAGATATGTTAGAGCTTAAAGATTACTCAATTAGTATGTTTGGTTAATCAAGTAAAGTATGTTGTGACTTAGAGTCTAACTGAGTAATGTATGAGCTTAAAAGAGTGATCTTTCTTTAATCGAGTAAAAATATCTTTTAGTTGAGTAACAAGTATTGTACTTGATCACTAACTTTTGATTTTAATCAAGTAAGACTTGAATTAATTCCTCATACACTTATATTACTCGAATGTGAAATAACATAAATGAGATAATCAATATGTTAATCGACTAAGAGGTATATTAGTTGAGTAACTAAATCTTGTAATCAAGTAAGAAATGGGGCAAAAGTGACAAGTCTCTAAACTTGTATCATTAATCAATTAAGAACTATATGTCAATCAAGTATTGCATATAATTAGTCGAGTAATGAATTTATTAATTGAGTAGGCAAAATGTCAAGTCTCTATACTCGAATTATTAATCAAGTAAGAGAAACTTTTAGCCAAGTAATGATACTTCTTAGTCGAATATCACAATTGATAAATCGAGTAAAAGTTTAGAGTCAAAATCAGTTGAAAAGTGTCAAGTCTCTGTACTTGAACAAATAGTTGACTAAGAGGTTATGCTTAATAGAGTAACTCTTATCTTAGTCGAGTATAATCTACAAAATAGAGTGTGAGTCTCTGTATCTAATTTATTAATTGACTAAGAGATGATTCATACTTGAGTAATGACATGTGTTGCGGGGTGTCCTAGGAAAATTGAAGCGAAAAATCTCCAAAATATTTTAAGTAGTCTGAAGATCCAGATGACTCGGAAGAGTTTTTCGGAGCATGAGTCTCCCAGAGCCTCTATAGAGTCTCCGGGGCAATCTAGTCTTTGTGCCGTTAAGGCCTAAGACTCATCCAAAGTCTCCTGGGCCCAAGCCATCTAGTGACTCTGAAAATTCTCGATATCCACCCAAAAGATACTCATTAAGGGACTCAAACCCCGAAGATCTTTCTGGACACTTTTCGAAGTGTGAAGACTCACATCTGCATAACCATGTATAAGTGGGTCCCACCACCAAACCTCTGTAAATACCTGTCTATTCCACAGCAAGAGGATCTTTTTAGACCTCTTAGATCCTTTAGAACCCCTCATCCCGAAAACTCAAACTCTAGGACTCTCACACACCAAGACTTAGAACCTGAAGACTCACACGTTGGACCCCACATAACTCTTCTTGATGCTCCTATACAGAGCACTTAGCATACTCGTACACATACATTTTCTACTTCAAAACATCTTTGTCTACTTAGGCATCAAAGGGCTTGCGTGGGGAAGATCCCCATATGCCTTTGAACTATCTGTGTTGCAGACACTGTCAGATCCAGTTCTCTGAAGGCCCTCCAGACTTATTCTAAGATTAGCCCCTCGAAGACTCACAGAGGAACCAGTTCCCCGAAGACCCTAAATGTAACATCCCAAAATTTTGAAGATAAATAATAATTCTTGATTCTGGTATTCAAGGTCATTATGGAGTATTTAGGGATTTATTAGAAAATATTAATTTTTAGGAAATAGGAAAATATTCAATAAATCCAGGTGTAGGTGTAATTATTAAACTGGGATGTAAGTGTAGATCTCTGAGGTTCTGGGCACTGGTGTAATTTTGGGAAAAGGCCGTGAGGTCTCTTTATAATTAATTAAAGGCTTATATTTAATGAATAAAGGAGCAACTCGAGCAATCGAGTGTGCGTGTGGGAGAGACGCGGTCACGGATTCGATCCCACGTGAAGGCTATGCGCGTGAGTGAATTTCAACTGATTTTTTATCGACCTTAGATGCCTAAAACGACTTCCTTTTGGCTAGGGCAGTGGCAACCATGCATGGCTACAGGCGTGCCACGTGGCGCGGTCTCATCCATCCATTTTTCCTTGCTCGAGAAGCCTACGTTTTGCTTCATTTTTAAGGCCAATTTCAGTCATTCTGTGAGCAGAGAATGGAGAAGAAAAGGAAATGAGGACAGGGGGCACAACAGTAAGGGATTGGGGGGAAAATATGAAGGAAATGGGAGATTTTCAAGATTATTTTGCAGTTAAAGTAGCCAGGTAAGTGAGATAAATTACTAGAAGTGTCATATGTTTAAATTATGAATTTTACACGGTTAGATTTGATTACTGTGGGCCGTACTTTTATTATTTTCTATAAAATGTTTTACTTCGCAACAGGAACGCAGAAAAGGCAAAAATTGGCCAAATATAGGCAAGATCCTAACCTTCTCCTTACGTTCTTAAGTTCCTACGTGAGTGACCGTTATTTTTCATACTTTAATCCCTCTCTTACCGTGACTCGATTCCACGCATTAATAATGTAAATCCGCATGGCAACCATTCTATGACTTATAAGTTGTTGATGGGTTTATGGTTGATGGAATAAGTTCAGTGATGAAGTCTTGGTGTCATTCATTACGTCTATCATGGAGCTTTGTATTGCTCTACTTTCTTTGAGAATGATGTTAAACCCGTTGGGTTAGGTTCTTAAAAGAGTTGGTTATGGGGTATGTTAAGGGGTTTAATGAGAAAACTAAGAGGTTCATTAACATGTATGTCAAGACAGGTGCCTATGCATGATAAGGGATGAGAAGAAAAATGGTATATTGATGACTATTTGCAAGTGTGTGAAGAGTCATGGGAAAGCTCAAGAAACACTAAGTCTAAAGGGTATAAGTCTAATATGATCTATGGGTGTTCAAGGGTATGGGGTACAAAGTCACTTACTGTCGACCGTGGGTTGTGGTAGCCGATGGTTAGATGTATGGGCGCTAGTCATCAACTATGACAATAAACAATAAACGGGCCAAAAGAGCTGGTATTGCCAGATTCCCACCTAAACTTTGTGCATATCATGATGTGTGTGATGCATGGGGATGGGGTTGCATTCATTGGGGGGACATGATTTGTGTGTGATAGGATGTGTGAGCATTTGCATGACCTGGTTAGTTTAAGAGTCAATCTGGGTATCCTAGGTGAGCATATGCATTTAGAGCATTTCGCATGGGTGTATTCCTATGTGGGCATAGCATGGTCTGATGCTTGGTTTATGGGGGCCTTGTCATCATATTTATGCTTCAAAAGCCATTGCATTTCCCGTCTGTTGCATTGTATGATGAGAATGAGTGGCTATGAGTGATGGGTGTGGCCCGCCATGGAAAGTAAGTCGTGGAAATAACCCACAATAGCGATATGTTATGATGATATGTTCTTTGAGACTCCGGGGAATGATCTGGTGGATACCTCGAGAGTCTTTGGATATTGAGATTTGTTTGGGCCCAGTGGGGAATGATTTGGTGTATACTCCACGGGTGTTCTTTAGACTCTGGGGAATGATCTGGTGTATACCTCAGAAGTCCTTGGTAGCCTGTTTTGGGCTACTAATAGGTTTGTAAGCATAACTTAGGATCCAATGTGTGTATTTTATGTGAGCCCCAAGGACCCTCTATGTGTAGTTTACTTTACGGTTATGCATTTAGAGCTAAGGCATGTATTGATCATGGCATGGTGTGTTGCTGCATTGACATGAGATGCATGGGATGTTAGGGAAGTCTATCTTTCACCTATGGCCTTTCTTTCTTGAGTTTGCTAAGTGTTGTGACTCACCTTTATTTTCCATCATTGCAGGTAAGGGATTCGCCTGAGTGACAAGTACGTTCAGCGGGGTTTGGGTTCAAATCACTCAGTCATGCTAGCAGGTGCAGAGTTTTTTCAAAATTAGGTCTTGGATGTCGTTTTGGTTTTATCAGGTCAATGTGTTTTTATTTTTGGTAAACGAGGCTAGTTATGTAGCCAAGTTATAGTATATTGTATACGTAGAGCTATGTAAGGATGATTATGAAATGTTATGTGACCAGAGAGCTATGGTTTAATGAAGGAAGTTTGGTGTGAGTTTTGGTTTGTGTTATTGTTCTATATCATCCATGTAATGACCTTCTCACGAATCCTCTATACTAGCGGGGGGCTCCGGGAGGCTAGCCATTACACTAAAGGCTCACTCAGAGACCTATGACATCCTAGCTCTCCCAAATAACGGATCAAGCCTGACACCTATCCTTCCTCCTATGGTCCTCTGAACCTTGAGTCTTTGGTCACGGACTCTGCCTGAGCTGTTCCCTAAGACAAATAAATTTAATTATTGTAGTAAGCAACAACAACATGTTTTAATCAAATATCAAAAATGTTTAATTGAGTAATAGATTTGAAATTGAAATATTAATCAAATATGATATATTATGTACTTGAGTAATGTCAGTCTATAATCGAGTAACCAAGTAACTTAGTTGAGTAAGAATTAATGGAGAAAAAATAAGTCTCCATATTTAAATTTTTAATTAATCGAATAAAATGTATAGTCGAGTAATATCTGAGCTTAATCGACTATTGTTTAAGCTTACTCAAGTATCTACCAACCTTACTCTAGTAATATCAATTTTTACTGTACTGTTGTTTTGAAAAACTAGCCATTGCAGAGTACTAAATGCACACAATTTTGACCGTTTTAGCAGTTTCAATTACATTTTATGCAATCTAATCACTATTTCACACAAATAGAATGCAAAATGAATTTAAATTACTTATTACCCTAGACATATGATGTGCAAAAAGATAAATCCTTTTATGTGTATATTTGTGTGAACTAACTTGATTGTTTAAGTCAAATCAAAAGAGCTATTGAGATTGTAGGTATTTAAAATTCAAATTCAAAGCTCAAAGCTCCTATAAAAACCCAAGCAATACACGAGATTAGGTTGCTTCTTTTAGCATGGTTGTTTAAGTGGTTGCTCCTAATAAAGATATTCTCTCAAGAGTAGCTCATGACTCGTTTGGTAGATCTTCAAGAAAATCCGTTTGACCAGAATGAAAAGAAAGAGAAGAAAAAGCTAAGATGATCATACTCTTTGTTCTTCCTTCATATTCAAGAGAGTTGAGACATTTTATTGTTTCATCTTTATCACTCTTCTTGTATTCCTTGGTGAGCTTTATTTCTTATCTTTGAGGTTTGATCTTTATTGTGAGTTTTTGCTCAAATTTATTTTAAAGAAACTATTGCAAGGGTTATTGTTGAGCCCAGTTAAAAAGCATAAATGTTATTGTTGAACCCAGTTAAAAAACTTAAGGCTTGTTGCCTTATGCTGTGAAAAGGCATGTAAGGTTACTACTTATCTCATTAAAAGTAGAGGTTTTAGCTAAGCCTATAAAAGCTGAGCTTATAGCTTAACTTGTAAAAGCTAAAGCAATTAGTGTGAAGGGGAACACCAACTCTTGTTGTATCGTGCAAGGGTTTTATTGGTTTTCAAAACATTTTCAAAAACACATACAAAATGCAGTAAAAATAAAATCAAGGCCATCTTGTAAGACTTGGTATTGGCGACCATATGTAATACAAAATGAAACCATCCATATGGCATTTAGAAATGTATACCTCACCAGTAATTCCAATTCTGATGTAGAGGCTGAATATCCTCTCATGGCAGCAACCATTGCTCATCGGATAACCCTCGAACAATTCCTTCAAACAGTCCAACTGTTCTATGTGACTTATCAGTTAAATGATATTTTACTTTTGTATTTAGTTTTAATGATGAAAAATAAATTGATTTATATCCTAAGTCATAAGTCAAGATTATGGTTTTCAAACAAAAATCAATTTAAATATCAAGTATTATATTGTTAAAATGAAAACCAAATGATCTATAATTTTTTATAGATAAAGATTTGCAAAAACAAGTAATAAGATTTAAATGAATATAAACTGTTTTTATAAAATGTTTTCCAAACTATTGGAAAAATGGAGCAAAATTTTTCTAAGGCAAAAAGATCCATCTATCAACTATTTTGCATTTTTAACCCAATTTATCGACTAACCAGATGAAATTTGTTAACTAGTATGACACTTTTTATTCTGCTTATCAACCAAATATATGTTGTTGATAAAATTGATATTTTGCCTTTTACTATGATTTTGATTTTAAAATTATTTTTGATGATTATCTTGGTACTTCAAATTATTTTTATATGATTTATTAAGTAGTTAAATAAAAATTAATTTCATCGTGCAATTGAATGTCAAAATCTTGTTATGAATTTCTTGATCAAATTTGAAATGTTATTTGATCAAAACTGTTGAATGAAAATTAAATCCAATGCGAAAATATCTTGTTATAAATTCCTTAATGGCATTTGGAATATTATATTAAAAAATGTTAAATGAAAATAAATTTTATCCTGCAATCTAATGTCAAAATTCTTGTGATAAATTTTTTGATGACATTTAGAATATTGTATTTTTATTTGATTAAAAATAGTGTTCAAAAATATTTTCAAAAAGCTTAAAAGAATAAAAACAAAATAAGTTTTAACTTTTAAGTTGTAAGTCAGGTATATATCTTTCAAGCGTACATCTTTCAATTAGTGTTTTAATCTGTATACATAGTGTTATTTTTGTGATCTGTCGACTAACTATTTTTATCTGTTATCTAATTTTTAAATTAGCGTTTTAATCTGTCAATAGATGCTTTGCATCGGTCGATTAATTTTTTCACATAAAGCAAATAACGGCTAGTTTTTATATTCCAACAGCTATAAATGAATATATTTCTCATAAAGCTCTTTGGATACTTACAAATACAAGTCAAAGATGATCTTGAAAAGGCTAATGGATGGGAATGAAGTAAAGTGAGCTTACAAATTATTTACATCTTCTCAAATTGTATTTGTGCTTTCATAATTTTCTCTTAAATACTTTGATCTTCATTTGTATTTAATTGTTTCACGCCTTGTATCTTATTTTGAAAGACATTGTAACTAAGAGTGTATACTCTTAGAACCGTACAATTAAACATTTCCTGTATTTCTTAGTTTGTGTAGCTAGAAGGCCTACTTCTATAAGTAGGAGGTTGTATTTTTCAGTCTTAGACTAGATGACCTATTTGGGTTTAATTAGGAGGTTATAGTGGATCGGTTTACAAAATCCTTAATAAGAAGCTAAGATAGTGGATTAGACTTGGTTTAAGCTGAACCATTATAAATTCTTGTGTTCATCTTTTGCATATGCTTTTTTTGTTTCATTTATTGTTCCAAGCATTTCAATAATCCTCACTTGTATTGAATTATTATTTTTCATCAAAATGATTTCAAGTTTCAAATTAAATTTTAAATTACCCAATTAACCCCCCTCTTGGGTGTATGCCATAGCATTTCAAACCTATCATTAACCAAACCGACCCCCCAAAAGCAAGAAGGCCCTAGTTAATCCACGCTCTGAATGTGGATGAAACCTACAAGATAGCCTCTATGCTTGCCAAGCCTCTTATAGGTGAGTTGAGATGAAATAGGGTTCAAAAACTGATTCCCAAATCCAATATAGAGTCTTTATATGCATTGGGTTGCTACTATAGCGATGAACAATCAATAGAGCAAATGGGAGCAAGGAAGGAGAGGGTTTCTAAGGCTTTGGAGTGTAGAAGAAATGCACTGGCCGAGAGAGAGGAATGCAACAATTCCAATGGCAAGCTCCTTTGTTTCTCTTTTCTACAAAGCTTATATATGAAACCTTAAAACCCTAAATGCCCCAAATGAAACAAAACCAACTAGTAAAAAGAGAAAGAGGCATGTTGGTCACATGTTGTCCTTCCTGTCATCTCTTCCCAGTCACGCCTCCCAAATCTGTTGCAGAAATGATTAGAAATCATGCAGAATCGCGACCCTCGCTATTAGAAATGGTTGACTAGTTTTGAGGAAGCAGTCAACCAAATTGCACCCATCAGCAAGGTCTGGTGGACTAGTTTTCAACCAGTCGACCAGTTTGGCCTTGATCCGGTCGACCAGTTCTATTCCCTTATTTCAATTTTTCATAAATTGCATCTAGACCTATCATTAACTCTTAATGGTCTTTTATCTCATAATGAAATTGAGACACCCGTTAACTTTTAACGATATGCCTGTCAACTCTTAGCAATTGCTCTAATCAATTTAAACCCGATCCATTAACTCTTAACGAATGTCATCATTAACTCTTAATAACAATCATTAAGTAATAACAGTTTTACATCACTAGTCAACCACTTTACTCAAATATGCGTGTGACCTCCTAGGTTTACCACTGATTAGTAATTAGGACATTTCAAACACTTTGACATCAACAAAACACTTTGGTCTACAATGAGGATCTCTCTGTCTCCTTAATGTACCCCGAAAGACCTTGAGTGACAACTAGCATTATGTTAGGACAATCTTACCAGTAATGAAGTCATACTTCAAGAGAACCTATTTAGGCTTACTATACTCGTGTACTATAATCCCTCTATCGACTAACATCCCAATCAAGTGAAAGTCATAGACTGATCAAACTCGATAAATATGTTAAGCTCTAGTGTGGTTTGATTGAGATGACACATCGGAACTCTTTCCGACATTAGAAACTCATGTCCAATCATGTGCACCCTGGCCAAGGGCTTATAAATCACAAATTATGACTGATTGCATAGGATGTTCACCTCACACTGGAGGTCAATAGATCCCATTGGCAATTACCTAACTCCATACGTTACTGCACAAACACCACATGGTGCATCTCCCACCACAAAAACTAGGTGCTTCTTACCAACAACAAAACTTAGGCACCAACATACAAGACAACTATGTGACCTTCGGTCTAAGGACCAATAAGACAATCAAAACTAGTGACAGATCATAGATCCTCTCACCTATGTGATCTATCACTTGTGTCACATTCAGTAGATGTTCAATTAACATTTACTGTTATCTCTACTATATCCATCTCATGGATTATGGCATGTGACTGACCATCCTTTATCATTAGTATCTCATACTAATCAAATGTGGTACCCATGTGTCAATCCTTAATAGAATAATCACAGCCCTCTTCTAAGAAATTTAAGGATTGAGAATCATTTTAAGAAATCCTTAATCCAAAAGTTTTTGTCACATATTCTTAAAACTTAAGAATAAGTTTTCATCAAGAAATCTAAAGGCTCATTCATATATATAAATTGGAGAGGTATGAATGAATATATGATCTTAAAATATATATTTTATTATATTATATATATCTTAAAATATATATGATCTTAAAATATATATCTCCTGGCTAACGCAACTATTTAACGCGATCCTTAAATCAAAAAAGATGCTAGATGAGTGGAGGAAGAGTACTTTGGTTCCTATATACAAGAACAAAGGAGATGTTCAAAACTGTGAAAATTATAGAGGAATTAAGTTAATGAGTCATACCATGAAACTCTGGGAGAGAGTAATAGAGCAGAGACTTAGAAAAGAAACAAATGTGTCAGAAAATCATTTTGGTTTCATGCCTGGTAGGTCAACAATGGAAGCTATATATTTACTGAGGCGCCTAATGGAAAGGTATCGGGATCATCAGAAGGACCTACATATGGCGTTTATAGATCTAGAAAAGGCCTATGATAGGGTCCCTAGAGAAGTATTATGGAGGGTTTTAGAGAAGAAAGGAGTCAAAATAGCCTATATACAAGCCCTTAAGGACATGTATCATGGTGTAGAGACAAGGGTCAGAACATGCGGAGGGGATACTGAACCATTTACAACTACAATAGGACTGCATCAAGGTTCTGCACTAAGTCCATACTTATTTGCCTTAGTAATGGATGAACTCACTAAAGATATTCAGACAGATGTGCCATGGTGTATGCTATTTGCAGACGACATAGTGTTAGTGGATGAAACAAAAGAAGGAGTGAACACTAAGCTTGAGTTGTGGAGAAACAATTTAGAATCTAAGGGATTTAAATTAAGTAGAAAGAAAACAGAATATATGGAATGCAAATTTAGTAAAAATGCAAGAGTGGATGATGTTATAATAAAATTAGAAGACCAAATCTTACAAAGAAAAGACCATTTTCGATATTTGGGATCAGTGATTCAAAAAGATGGAGAAATTCACGAGGATGTCGCACATAGAATTAAGGCAGGTTGGCTAAAATGGAGAAATGCATCGGGAGTATTATGTGATGGTAAAATCCCATTAAAATTGAAAGGAAAATTTTATAGGAGAGCTATAAGACCAGTTTTGCTGTATGGCTCAGAATGTTGGGCAGTCAAATACCAGCATGAGCAAAAGACGAGTGTAGCGGAGATGAGAATGTTAAGATGGATGTGCGGACATACAAGAAAGGATAAAATTAGAAATGAAGTTATTCGTAATAAGGTAGGAGTAGTGCCAATCGAGGAGAAGATGAGAGAGACTAGACTAAGATGGTTTGGTCATGTGAGAAGGAGACTAAGAGACGCTCCTGTGAGGAGAGTTGATGAAATGGAACAATTAGTCACAAAAAGAGGTAGAGGTAGACCCAAGAAGACTTTGGGAGAGACATTAAAGTTCGATATGAAGTATATGGATCTAAATGAAGATATGACAAACGATAGAAATACATGGAAGTCTAGAATTCATGTAGCCGACCCCACATAGTGGGATAAAGGCTGGATATGTTGTTGTTGCAAGATTTACATTATTAGTCCCATAATACAACTGCTAGATGTTATCTAAATCTAGCATTAACGGCACTAACACTAACATAGTGGACTATTGAAAAATCCTTGGTGATGAGCCAAAGTAGTGGATTATGCCAAACCACTATAAATAAATATTGTGTGTTGCGTTCTTTACTTTGATTTAAATTTCAACAAGTTAAATCTTTTGTATATTCACTTACATTTGGTTTTTCATACATATTGTTCACAATCAGTTTTATTCTTATTGCATCAATTTTCAAAAGATGTTTGTTTCTTGTCTCACTATATATTGATTTTCATATACTATACATCTTCAATTTATATTTCATCCATTGTCTTTGGAATCACACAATCATAAGTGTTTTCATTCAACATTTCCAGCATTGATTTTGAAGTCATAAATGTTAAACATTGTCAACACTTATTTACAACAAATGCTTTCAAATGAATGAAAACATTCAAAATAGTTTATGTGCATAATCTTCAAAACAGACAAAAAGTTTTTGAAACACCCAATTCACCCCCCTCTTGGGTGTACACTCCTACAATTCTTTATAGTAGTGGATGTAGGTAGTTGGAGTTGAACCACTATACATCTTGTGTGCAACATTCTTTCTTTGATTTTATTTCAACAAGTTTTTTTTTTTAATTCTAAGTGAACTTAATTCACTGACTTCTTTAGCTAATTGTTCTTTAACAACATAGTGTTGTGTCTTGGGAAACCTTCTCCCATACTTGAATTTTTTAGGGAAAGTTCACTATACTAGCAAACTAATTGATGAGAGCTCAAAAAGCTTGTCCAACACAAAGTTTTGTGACCTTATTCTAGACAAGGTCCTTGTGTGGGACGAGGCATGATGTTTCGTGAAGGTTGAGATCCTAACATCTTTCATAGGATAAAGTTCCGACACATCCTTATGTGGGACAACACACGTTGCAGCATAAGGATTCTGAAACCTCATTCTGTAGAACAATGCATCGTGCAACATGAGGATTTCAACACCTCCTTATGTGGGACAATGCACCATGTGGAATGAGAGCCTGACACCAATAATCTACCTTGACTTGGCACCGAGTTTGGCACCATGACCTTCTTATCTAGCACTTTATGCTGGATCGTGGTCCTCTAGTGCCATATTTCATTTGGCTTCCCCCAAACAACTTGTCAAAAAGCAATCCCTCAG
Organism: Diospyros kaki; assembly: GCA_036245055.1. Classification (NCBI taxonomy): domain Eukaryota; kingdom Viridiplantae; phylum Streptophyta; class Magnoliopsida; order Ericales; family Ebenaceae; genus Diospyros; species Diospyros kaki. Next base: position 13,483,420 of record BSEG01000009.1, read on the forward strand.
GATAACATCTCTTATAGTAAGATAACGCCTTAATAGGCAATTCTAGCCTAATCCATACTTAACTTACTAGGCTAAATCACTCTATGTGTGCCCGACCACCTATCCTTGTCCACCCCACATTAGGGGTATAAATAGGGGTTAATCCCCTTATTTAAAGGGGATAATATTTTAACTTTAATCTAGACATAAATACCTCTCATATGTACTATCGTAAACCTATTTATTCTTTTAACCTACTTCTTCAACACGTTTGTTGACTTAAGCATCGAATGACCCACACTAAACACCTCTCCACATGCCTTCTAACCAAGTTTTAGTCTTGCAAAATACTCCTTTTTATTTAAAGACCTTATCCCAGTTAAGGACACAGCTTATCCCAGACAAAGATCAAAAACCCGCACAAGGAAGAACTTTCTCCCAAACAAAGATCTATGTTTGCTTCTTCAAGGTTTTGGAGCCACTTGTTTGAAGCCTCAAGCCACATTGAATGGTGCAGCAATCCTCCGAAGGCCATCCCTATTTTATCCTACACAATGTTGATCTTCTCATGCTGCAGTCGTGCTCTATCTCCAAAATGTCCAACTCCCTTGAATATAAATTTGAATTGTTGTATTTTAGCAACAACACATAGTAATAAATTGATTTTACTATAATACTTTTAAGTAATAAATAGAAAGTATATAAGTTTTCTAATTTTATTTATTATGAAATAATGATTACACTTGTATATATCATTTCTTTTTTCGGCTTTGTATATGTCATTTAATTTGTAGCAGTACTTAAGGACAATTAGAATGAAAGGATATTCATCTAACATTGGTTTCATTCCAATTTTATGTACTCTTATCCAATTGTATCGGGAACCTTTTGATATTTATCAATTATATGTATTCAATATTCAATGGTCAAAAAAGGTATAAATACATTTGGGGCTTCTCCAACTAATACAAAATATGGTGTTTCATGGGTTATGCAATTTATGTCTATTGTTCATCCTTCAACTAATATTCGAAGTCATTTTTTGATACAAAGTTAACTGAGAGTAAATGAAAAACATAATGGTGACACCTATGGCTTTATATATCTAGGGCTACCCAAACTATTAAAAACATAATGGTGAAAAATATAATGTTTTGTCTCTCATTTAATTCATGTTTAATATTGGTCATCTTTAAACTAATATTCTAGATTATGTTTTAGTCCAAAAGTTAACTCAAAATAAACGAAAACTTAATGGTGACACCTTAATAAGGTGAATAGTAAATGTTGAGTTTGTTATTAGAATGTTTTGTTGATGAATGTTTTATGCCAAAACTTTAATGTTCTTGTATGTTAATGTTGAGCTTCTTTTGATAGGTTTGTTAATATGTTTTATATATGTGGAAATTATTTTAATCTCCTTTAGAATATGTTAAATTCTCATATTTCTTAAGGAGATGTTAAGATTGTGTTGATATGTTTTATCTATTTGTGATTAAGATTGTTTTTATGCTTTATTTGTAAGGGCCCACTCTCGAATATTCCCGCTAAAATAGGATATTCAAAAGAAAGTCATCACAAAGATGATATAGAACAAACTATAAATAAACAGACAACTCATTTCATTCACTAGTAGCGGAAACTAAATTTAAGTTCAATTACACTTCCAATAGCTCAAGAGTTCAAGCTCGACAGCTATACAAAATAAATAAGAGACTCTACTGTTAACTTAGAAAGTAAGTTCATTTCATTACAAGCCTCACCAACTACAAATCAAGATCTTTAAGTTAGGGCACGTCTCCAATAATAGTCTTTCCCTGGAATGGCAAAGAAGATCAAGTGAGCCACAAGGTTTAGCAAGTTCGAGAAGTAATGAATAGTATATAGGATCCAAGAATGTGGTGATGCCCAACGGAGTAATCCAAAACTCAATAGTTATATACAAGATTTGTGATTTATGATTTGATCAATCCCAAGTTAAATGTATCATATCACCATATATCACCATGCAAATGTGCATATAAAATTAAATGTTAGAATCAAATCTCGTAGGCTCGCAAGCCATCTAACAACATATGCCAAAGTGTATCAAGAGAATAAAAACTCACATTCAATATGGAGCCAACCTATCGGGCTATGACCACCTCGTCCTGCGCCAAGTGCTCTAGGGTACCCTTTCCCTCTGCGCAAAATATTAGTGCACAAAGATAAATAATACTATGCCTTATAATATGATCATACTGAATGTGTGTGAAACGTGTCATACATTCACTTCCACATATATATAAATATTTAAAAGAATCTTTTCAAGTGAATTTCAAAATTAGCTTTGAAATTGCTGGCCAAAATAAATCTAAAATTTTTCTAAGACAAAAGACCAACTATAACATATTTTTGTAAATGTCTTTATTTTGAAAAACTAACTTCCAGTATTTTGATAACTAACATTCATTGTTGTAAGAATGATTTTTAATGAATTTTTCAAAAAATAGAAGCTATGTATTTCGAGGGTGGTAAAATCGCAAGTTCTTGAGACTAAAACCAAAATTCTATTTCTTTTTATTGTTATGGATTTTGATTTTTTAGATATTTTTATTGAAACCAAATAGGGGTATTTTCTTATTTACATTTATGTATTAAAGTAAATATTTTTATTTTCTTTAATTTATATTTTACCTTTCATTTACTTAAATTAAAGGAATGTAAATGGATGGATGTGAGAAAAGAGCTCGCAATCAAAGGCTAATGGGAAGAGCTCGGGACGAGCTTGAGGTCATGAGTTCGCAACTTATGGAAAGAGTTTGGGATGAGCTCGAGGGCATGAGTTCATGGCTTATGAAGTGAGCTCGGAAAGAGCTTGTTGGAAAATAAATGAAGCTGAACGTGTATATATATATATATATATAGGTGGGTTGGCTGAATAGAACAAGGGCATTCGAATGACTGTTTAAGCATGAATATGTGGGGTATTGACTAGGCAGGGCATGGCTCAAATAAGCTCTTCAATTCAGTGAAGGGTAACAGCTCGTTACTCATGTATGTGTATGTATATGTGTATTTATAACTGGGTCTCATATATAGGCGAACAATATATATTCTCAGTAGAGGCTTTTGCTATTCGTGCAAGACTTAGCATTTTACATTCAAACATAGCGCATATATATATAAGAGGCATTTGGATAGGCAAGGAACATCCTGCTATGAGAGAGAGCTTTTGGATATGATGTAACATGTGCATAGATAAATTAGGGGTGTTCAAAAAAACCGACGCACCGCGAAAACCGCCCGCACCGAACCAGACCGCACCGAACCGTGCGGTTTTTTAAAATAGCGGTCTGACACGGTTTGAAAAACCCCTAAACCGCACGGTTTGCGGTTTGGGGTTTCGCGGTTCGGTTTCAAACCGAACCGCCCAATATATATTATAATAATTAAAAAATATAAAAAATAAAATGTAAAATATAAAAGGGGTGGGGGAAACCCTAAATCATTTCTCTCATCTCTCCCTCTTCGGCTCTTCGTCTCTCCCTCTTCGTCTCTCAAAGCTTCACACCGGCTGTCGCACCAGTCTTGCACCCACCCATCGTCCGTCGGCTGCCGCACCAGACCACCTGACCCATCCCCCGTCGGCGACCACACCAGACCACAAGGCAGGACCGATGAAGACTTGCAACGACCCCCGCTGCTGGCGGCACCAGTCCACGCACGAGCGACGACGACCCCAGCTGCTGGTCGCACCAGTCCACGCACGAGTGATGAAGACTTGCGACGACCCCCGCTGCGATGACCCATCCCTTGTCGTCGGTCGCACCAGTCCATGGACGACTCAGATCTGTTTTCCCCCTTATCCTAGATCCGCAGATCCAACGATACCAACTCGGCAACTCCATTTCTGACAAGGTATCTCTTCCATTTGCACTTCCAGTCCTGAATGTTTTGTTATTAAGATGGTTTTGGTTTGGTGCGGAAGCTTGAGATCTTTGGTGGACATTGTCTGATCAAGTATTTGGATTTGTTTGTATGTCGATTGATTGGGGTTGTTGGGATTATTTGCAAACCGTGAAAACCGCACCAAACCGCACCGCGTAACGCGGTGCGGTTTGGTGCGGTTTTTTCTACCAAATCAAACCGGTTGGTTTGACTACATGTGAAAACCGAATGTGCGGTTCGGCGCAATAAATTGGCCAAAAACCGGCCAGACCGAACCATGTACACCCCTAAGATAAATGCATGAATAGAGAGCAACGAAGCTAAATAAGAACTCTGTTGTAACTAAGGAGAAAAGCCATTCACTGAACAAATGTTAGGGTGAATCAAACCCTGCTTGAGACATCAAATGGACTTCACAGTAACTAGGAAATTTTTACACAATATAGGCATAGTGGGAAACACTGCAGCGAGGTGACACAATAAGCAATAGTTTGTAAAGTCAAAGAACAAAAAGGAACTTGCATTGAAATATCGAGTATGTATAAGAGCTCACACTGAAAATAAAATAGAAGTGCAAGAAGAACTTGCTTCAAGAAGTCGTTCCAACAGAGGAGAAATAACTGGGTCTCTGCCTTTGGAGTCACAATCGCCAACAGAAAATGTGAGAGGAAGAAGAAGAGGATGAAGTAGAAGAAGAACCCGGAGAGTAAATGAAGAAAGGTCAATGGAGCAAGAGGAAAAGAAGGAGACGATACGCACTGGAATTAGGAGATTTGTACACAGAAAAGGGGAGTGCGTACAGCTTACACACCAACTCTAAAGATTACCAAAATGCCCTTCTTTTCATATTATAGACAAAATATCTAGGGGCTTTATTAACAAATGCTGACTTAATTTATTTTCTTTTATTTTCTTATTACACCACCAATTTCATTATTTTTAATTTATTTATCACCATAGGCCTAAGCCTAAGCCACATATACCCCATATATATCAAGCCCACTAGGCTTAATTTCCCACATGGGTCAAACCCGCGTCCTCGTTAACTAATTAATTGCGACCCATTTCATCATGCCCAAATTCTTAAAATTCGAGCCATACACTTATTTTCACGATCACATAAACCATAAAATAAAATTATACAACTCAAAAATTATTTTTATGAAATCAAGGCGATTTATCATTAAATATATTAAAATACTTAGATCCAAATTTAAATGCCTTTAAACTGACATTAAATAATAAAGCACCTAGACCCATTTTGGGGTCGTTACATTATTTATAAGGAGTGAGGTTGTTTAGGATTTCAAGAGATATTCTAAATATCCATAATGCATGAGTGTTATGTGAAGCTCATGTTATTCTAAGTACTTAAAGTATAAGACAATATTACTCTAACCTTAAGAGTAGTCTACCTCATATATGTATTCTTGATGTCTTTTGGGTAACATCAAGATCTTAAGTGAATGAGCATATTCTCATGAGATATTTATTGAGTTTTGATCTATGGAGCTTACATTGCCTATATGATATTTATATCAAATTGCTAAAGTTCTCAAGTCTTGAAATTTAAGAAGGAGCACTTGAAGAACTTTTAATGTTAAATGTTTGCTGCTTAAAAGAAAAATCATTCAAGAATATAGAAACTTATTGAATTCGGCAGTATTTGTTCAAGCTGTTGTAATTTAATGAACGAGCTAAATAAAATATTTTTTTTATTTAAATCTAGAAAATAAAATATTCTAGTTGAGTAACATATATTATGCTCAACATATTTGCAATCTTCTATATGTTCTATCTCAGTCAAGGAGCAAGTAAGTTACTTGACTTAAGTGTGTTTTATGTGTGTATGCATTTGATAAGGTGAATAAGAATTAATAATTATTTAGATAATCATATTTTTATAAAATATATTATATTGTGTGCTGAGTAGAATGATTTCTTTTTTTTTTTAATCAAGAAATGAATATTTTCAGTTGAGTATCAAGTAGCAGACTCAAGTTATTATTCCTTGAAAATCTAGTAAAATTCTATGATATGAGAATATTCCATTATCTTGATCCATCAAAGCTTTCTATGTAATCAAGTAAATGCGATTGGAAAGTTAGTTTTAACCATCTTTCAAAAATAGCACTTGTATTTTGAATGTCATAAATATTTGGGTTTGATGTGTTATGTTAAGTCATATAATAAGTTTTGATATTCTGATGATGACATTCAAAACAAGATATTAAAGATGAAAGTTTATAGAGTTTTAATTGAATAAACATAGAATTAATCGAGAATATCAAAATATTAATCAAGTAAAATTTTATGTTACTCAAGTAAAATGTTGATCTAGGCTATTAAGTCTCTATATTCATCTTTTTAATCGGGTATAGGAGCAATTGTAATTGAGTACATCTCGGTACTCTTCCATAAGATTGAGTAAAATATTTCTTTACTCAAATATCAATCTCATTTGAAGTGCACAAGTGAGCTAAATCAAATTCAACTAAGTATGTGTTACGGGTATTTTTCGTCCTACTCTATAAGGGCCGGGCCCAACTTATTGGCCCGGTCCAACTATCAAATGAGCTGATAGGCTTCAAGCTGAGACCCCCAAAGCGAGCTCGTGCATGGCCGAAACTTGGCCTGGGATAATGTCATCTGGGCGAGCTCCCAGCGACCTCGCTGATTACCGGCTCAGCCAACCAGCTCGCGTGATAAAAAGGCCAAAATCCTGATGAGTTGATGAATTAACAGGCCAAGGGCCGCCCCCAGCCATACAGTCCAGGCCCATCACTCTCGGCCCATCCGGCTAGTCCATGTCAGTCCCATCTTGGTCCTTTCATAACGACATCATTACTGCAATGCCTGGATTTCTGCGCGTCCGCCTCAAATCCCATCTTCATTAATGACGGGTCCTCTCGCCGTTAATGACTGGTCTCGTCCACATTAATGAAGGTTCTATCGGTACCTTCTTGCAATATGGATATCCTTCGCCGGCACTAGGTATTTTGTCCCATCTCCTAGGACAGACATGCTACGCCTGAGGAAGAACACCCCTCGATATATATGAGCCAGCTCTGGTAAGAAAGGGTAAGATATTATTTTCCAATTAACACATTATTTCTCTTTTAACTCCCCACAGACTCGCTTATTAACTTAAGCTTCGGAGTACTTTGCAGGGACGGAGACGAGGCTCAGGAGATCAAAAATCAGACATCACGAATATACTCTTCGGATCCATTGCGCCAGGCGAGCCAAAAGAATCATAGTCGACCAATTCTGAACGTCGACAGTATGCTTATCTTTCAATTGAATAAAATGTCATTATACTCAAGTAAGTCAAATCTGCATAGTATATAATTGATTATAAGTTAATTAATATGTATTTGAGTATGTATAAGTTTGTACTCAACTAAATATAAGTTTGGGCTTTATGTTCATCGAGTACGAAAAGAAATAGTTAAGTATCATGTTGTCATACTCAACTATTTAGTTAATTAGTATAATCGAGTATATCAAATTTTTAGTTGAGTAATAAATTATCTTACTCGAGTGATAAATGGGATGGAAAATGTCAAGTTTCAATACTTAGACATTAATCAACTAAGAGTTAAGTATAATAGAATAAGATCTTACCTTAGTCAAATAGTTCTATACTATAGTTGAGTGATTTTACTTGGATAGAGGTTGGGTCTTTGTATTTGAAATATTAATCATCTATGTATATTTTGTAATCGAGTAAGTATTTAAGTTTAATCGACTACAATTTTAATCCATTCGAGTAAATGAAAAAATTAATCAAGTATTATTCTTTCATAATTTAGTACTATTATTTTGTAATTGAGTAAATGTTGATGTATAATCAATTAAATTCAATTTGTAATCAACTAATTATATCATGTTTCTATCCCAGAAATGTAATTGAGTATAAATGTTTTGTAATTGAGTATATTGCAAAAATTAGTTGATTACAAACTATACGTATTCAAGTGCAGTCAAAAGTTAGTTGATTACAAATAGTTCTAACTTGAATAAAGATAAAAAATAGTCAAGTACAAATGATTTTTATTCGAGTAAAAGTGTGCTGAAATTTAAAAATAAAATTGTTAAACTAGTCATTGTAAGTGCGTTTAATAAACAGTTCTGACCACTAAGACACATAAATTGCTCTAAACTTTCTTTCACACCTTAAGCATGACTTTAAATATTCTAACAATTATTTTTAGAAAGAAAAGTTATTTTTGTAGATATTACATATCTTACAGCAAGTATAAAAAGGAGAAGAGGCTATAGAAAAGAAGTTGTTCAAATTCTTCCTACTCTTGCCTTAAGCTAAACAGATATTTCAAGCTTTCATCTTCTATCAGAAAAAGAGAGAGAACGTTCTTATCTTCGCATCTTTTTTAAATCTCTCTTTTTTTTTGTGAGAAACTCCTTTCATTATTTGAATTCAATTTTGTAAAAGTTTTTCAAAGTGCTTATTTTGTATACTTTACTTATTTTGTTGTGGTTAGTGCTTGAGCCTATAAAAAACACAATGTAAGAGGTTCTGGCTACTCCTTATAAAAGTTGTTTGTATTCGATTACTGTTGATCTATTGAAAAGCAAAGGTTACAATCGCACCTATCAAAAGTTGAGGTTTTTGTTGATCCTGCAAAAGCCAAAGTAAATTATTGAAATCTTTGGTAAGGAGTTAAGGTAATAGAGTAGGATGACTGAACCGAACCACTATAAAATCTTAGTGTGTTACATTTGTTTATTTTTTCTTTTATTCCAACTAATCAAGTTTTTACTTTCAGCAATTAAGATTTGTAGTCACAGTTATAAAATTTGATCTTATAAAGTTCATTCTCATTCAAGCATATTTGCATCATTATTTGTTTAAACAACAAGAGTTAAAAACTTTCAATAAACTCATTTATAACTATCTTTCAAAGGTTCTGAAAGGCCAAACAGTTTTATTTGCATAAAATTACTTCAAATTGAAAAAAGTTTTTAAAACACCGAATTCACTCCCTTCTTGAGTGTATATTATTTCTTACAATAAAGATGTCATATACACATCAGAAAAGTTTGTATATGTCATAACAATATTTACATGTCAGCATTTAAATAAGATGTCATCAGTAATTAAAATATTTATTATCCTTCTTGTACAAGCAAAGATAAGTTTTAAAAGATATCAGTAATTTAAATGACACGTCATCATCATTTAAATGATATGTTATCAATAATTTAAATGACACAAAAAAATATGACTGTGAAATCAAGGTTGCCCCAATCCTCATGATTATAAATCTATAATACAAGTTTGATATTTTCTTAAATAAAAAAACTTTGTTCAACTCACTACAACAAATTTTGGATTAAGAGGCATTTAAAAATGCCTTAATAGATAGTTTATTGGTACATTTTAACTATTAGGGCACTAATAATAATGTCCCGTGTAACTGTGCCCCATAAACGTATTGAGGCATTTATAAATGCCTTAAAAATAACTATAAATTTAAGTTTGTTGCGACACTTAAAAATGCCTCAAAAATCACTATAAATTTATTTTTTATATTCCCTACAAGGCCTTCTCTTAATTCTAACTTACTTCTCTCTCGGCTCGAACCCTGAACCTTTCCTTCTTCTTGCATATGCGTGACCACCTAATCTACACATCATCTTATCAATATATGTACCTATATTTATTTTATAGTATATCTAAGTTTCATTAGAATTATTCTATTGGAGCACTTAAGATTTGTTTATTATGGCAGTTCATCAGAGTGTCTTGTTAGAATTATTTTAATATGGCATTTAAAAAATTCTACCCTATTAGATTTATCTATTAAGACACTTATATTTGTCTATTAGGGCATTTCATTATCGTGCCTCATTAGAATTGTTTTAGTGGAACACTTCTTTAAATTGTGCCTTAAAATGATATTTTATAGGGCACTTAATTGTTGTGCCTTATTAAAGTTATTGTATTGGGGCACTTTTTTAGATTGTGCCTTAAAATGGTATTTTAGAGGAAACTTTATAAAAAAGGCCCTAAAAAAGATGCCTCAACAAATCATTTTTGTTGTAGTGACTCTCTAAAGTATATTGATAGTGCTATTTGTATTGAAATAGTTTGCATATATGAAATTTTGAGAAATCAAATGGAGTTCATTCCACAATTGATGTGTTCATCACATAGCAAAATGAGCTTGGCCAAATTGTTCTAAATATATCTAACTGGCCTAATTAAGCTCAACAAAATATAAATAATGATAAATGTTATTTTAAGTTTACAAATAACACTCATTTAAGCACAACATAAGCCTAACAAAGCACCAAAATCAACATTCAATATTCCAAATCATTTCTAAGAATTTGTAAATTGTTGAGTCCCCACATTTGTTGCTTTCCTTTGCTATGCAGGACTCCTTTTGTGGTGCCTCTATAGCTAAGCCCCTTGTTGAAGTTGGTTTTTTGACATATATCTGACATCTTTCTTATTCACCTTATTAGGTGTTATTGTTAAACTTTTTGTTTGCTCTAAGTTAACTTTTGAATTAAAAATAACCTAAAATATTAGTTTAAGATGAACAATAAATATAAATTAGATAAAAAACAAAACAACACATTTTTTAATAATTCTGAAAGCTCCACGTATATAAAGCCAATGAGGTGTTATCGTTAAGTTTTTCATTTACTCTTAGTTAATATTTGGACTAAAAATGACCTAAAATATTAGTGAAAGAATAAATAATAAATATGAATTAGATGAGAAATGAAATACTATATTGTATAATAGCTTAGGGAGCCCCATAAATAAAAGGCAATCAAGAAAATTGTGAAACAAGGCAATCATTCCCACTGGGGAAATGATTGAATTATGTGAGGAGAAAAGAATGATCGAAATAATATAATAATATTTTATAATTATGAATCATTTTAAAAAAAAATTGTTGAATATTGTTGATACATCACTTAGTTAATAAATTTTTACGTTTGCATAGCATTGATTAATGCCCCATGGAAAGATGTTTTGTCAGCTTGCTTGCTTGCTTGCGTGCACAGGCAGCTGCCTTTTTAGCTGATGAAGAGAAGAGGTGAGCTTCGCGGAAATAGTACTAGTGTTGAAGGGCAAATCAAACACGAGGCAGCTGCATTAATTAATTATTATTGTCAAGTCTTCTTGTTGCCCAAGTCCAATTAAGGCATTACAACATTGTATGTGTCACCTATAAACAGAGGCATTATCTTCGCCAGAGAGCATCCATCTAACGCACACAGAAGCATAGAGAGAGAGAGAGAGAGAGAGCAATTAAGGCAGCCACTTTTGTCTTTTATATATCAATATACGTATATAGCTAATTATATACATACATATAGAGCACTGCGCTACAAAATCTTACTTGTTAATACTAGTGTTATAACAAACAAAATGGTTAAGCATGGTGGCGGCTTCTATCTGCTCCCACTACTCGTGGCGAGCCTTTGCATTGCAGCAGGCACAGCATGGGGTGCAACGCTTTCGGCGGATTTCTATGAGAAAGCATGCCCCAACGCCTTGCCAACCATCAAAAGAGTTGTAGAGGACGCAGTCAAGCAAGAACCCCGAATGGGCGGCTCTTTGCTCCGCCTCCACTTCCACGACTGTTTCGTTAACGTACGTACAGTACCCGCTAGCTTCGCCGCCTTGTGTCTATATTTAACATTTTTATTAATTACTTAATTTGCTCATTCTGAATGCATGCAGGGTTGCGACGCTTCAGTTCTTCTGGACTCAACATCCAGTTTTGACAGCGAAAAGGATGCAGCTCCCAACAAGGATTCTCTGAGAGGGTTTAGCGTCGTAGACAGAATCAAGTCGGAGGTGGACAAGGCCTGCGGCAGCCCCGTCGTTTCCTGCGCAGACATCTTGGCTGTTGCCGCTCGCGACTCTGTCGTTGCGGTGCGTGACTGATTAATTAGGATATACTTAATTTACATGCATGTGCCTTCTCAATTTGCGATTAATTATATATGTATGCTTATATCCATGCAGCTTGGAGGCCCGACATGGAAGGTGCAGCTAGGCAGGAGAGACTCAACCAGCGCCAGCAAAAGCAACGCTGAAGATGACATCCCCTCCCCATTCATGGACCTTTCCGAGCTCAAATCCAACTTCAAGAAGCAGGGCCTCTCCACCAAAGACCTGGTGGCGCTTTCCGGTGGCCATTCCATCGGTGTCGCTCAATGTGTCAAGTTCAAGGATCGGGTTTACAAGGAAACCAACATCGACCCCGTCTTCGCCCGGGAGCGCCGCTCGACCTGTCCGGCCAACGGCGGGGATGGGAACGTCGCTCCCCTCGACCAAACTGCAAACACGTTTGACACCAGGTATTTCTCCAACTTGGTCAAGAGAAGAGGGCTTCTGCATTCCGATCAGGTCTTGTACAATGGCGGTGAGACCGATTCCTTGGTGAAGAAATATAGCACAAATTCTGGGGCCTTTGGCCAGGACTTTGCCAACTCCATGATCAAGATGGGTAACATAAAGCCATTGACAGGGAACAAGGGCCAGATTCGGGTCGATTGCAAGAGGGTGAACCAGGGCCGGCCCAAGGCATAGGCCAGTGAGGCCTATGCCTAGGGCCCCCCAAAAATTTGGGGCCCCCAAACACTCCCCAACAGCAGAGAACAAAGCATCCCAAAAAAATTGGACTCCCAAAAATCCCCCCCCCAAAAAAAAGAAAAATAGAGCAGAGAACACAAAGCACCCTAAAAAAATTTCCCCCCCCCCTCCCCCTCAAAAAAAAAATACCCTCTCCCAAAAAAAAAAAAAAATAATTTGGGGGCCCCAAAAAAATACATCACGCCACCCTCTCTTTAATTTTTTTTTTTATGGCCTAGGGCCCTACTGGGCCTTGGGCCGGCCCTGGGGTGAACTGATCCTCGGCGCATGCTTGATTTTATATTTTATTATCGAATTTCAGAAAACATTCGAATTTAAGACTGTATTGGTTTGACAATAAGAGTACATGAACTTCCCCAGAAATCCAAATGGATAAGAGGGAATTATAATAAGATGGCGGTTTCCCGTAAATTGAAGTGTGGAATTATTGGATGAGGTGATGTAATAAGTGAAGTCAAAACAATTTGTATCACATATTCACAGACATCTTGCTCGATTCTTAATTAAGTAATCAAGGTCATCTATATATATATCAGTCCATTTTGATGGTTTTTTGGGAGTAGATAGATAACATATTAAATTACAATAAAATTTCAAATGATGGCCGACGAAGTGGTTTCTTAGAAACTTGGCTTCATCTCTGTTCAATTTTTTTGAAAAAAAAATACTTAATTTGGTAAAGTTTTGTAGTTTAATTTCTCAATCACACCAACTCACTTTGACTCAAACTCAAGAAGATTAAACATTAACAAAATAAATTAAATTTTGGTAGCCCGTGGACCGAGCTAGCTTTCCAATGGTGTATGGCTTGCATAGAAAGACAGAAATTTGGTTAATAAAATATCTAAGATATAAAAGTGTTTCATACCAAAAAGCAAGACGGTAAACAGTCAACTTTAATTTATTATATATATTTTGGAATGGACTAATGATATCCTTTGAAGTTGAAATTTTTACATAAATGTGTTTTATGGGTTCCCTAGTTTTTGATAAATTTTGATGATGGTTTGAGTATTTTAAACATTGGATTCTAATGGGAGATTAGATAATAATCACTGAAGGAATCTCTTAATTCTAATGGTGGGTTAAAGATGATTTGGAAAGAATACAAAATCACAATGTCACTAGCATTCAATCTAAACACATTTAAATGTGTTAAACTTTAATTATTACCCTTAATCACAAATTTAGAATAAGGGACGAGACAAGGGTAAACAACTAATTTAACAATGGAAGTTTGATTAATTATTTTATTTTAAAATAAAAAATTTTCCTGACTTTTAGTTTAATAATACGCCTGAGAGAGTAAAGTGTGATAATGAGTGAATGCAATATTCTACCTAACTTCAAACGATGGAAATGTGTTTTGTGGCCGACCAAAGTGTTTGAAGGTAACTCAAAGTATTTTGGATTTTAATAAAAATGTTGAATAAATTTTTTTAAACTTTAATACAAAAAATAAGCAATAATAAAATAAATACATTGACTATTGTAGCATAGACAAAAGTCCATTAAAAATATAAAAAAGTCTAAAAGTCCAAAATAACATTTTGGACTAAAAATGTGAAAAATTTTCCTTAAATTGTAGAGGGGGTTACAAGCAACACGCAAATTGAATAATCTTGACGTGTAAATCCTCTCTTGGGTCTCATAAAAAAAAATGAGATATTATCCTTTATAACTCCTAATAAAACTTTAGTATAAAAAGAAATAAATATTATCTATTAAAAAAACATAATTTTGATAAAATATTAAAATAAATATTATCTATAAAAAATTTCAAATTAATGAGATTTAGGATTGTCATATTCTCCTTTACAAATAAGTAGACTTTCAATGTAGAAAAGATACATTTTTTATACTTGTAAAAATTCTTTTTTAAAGTTTTCAACATTCTTAATATCTAATTTAAGTATCGAGTATCTGTATGAGAATCTTTTCATAATTTTTGACTATTTTTTATAAAATTTAATTAATTAAAAATAACATTATTAATCAAATAAATTCATTATTCTACGTTGATGGAAAAATGGAGCATTCTAATGATAAATTGGATCTGAGGGTGGAAACGAGCTTGGAAAGCAAAGCAAAACGGTACAAGGTGTTGCTGACGCCCTGCTAATGTCAGGCCAGCTATGACAACAGCAAGATGACACTGATGGGTTCGCTTGGTGCATATTCCTAAGCTGGGTCAGGCTACTTAAATTACACAATTGGGCCTATTGTAGATGGGCAATCCGTTTGGGTTTAGGACATATGTAAGGACTTGGGCTTATTTAAATTAACAAAAATGGGCCTAACTTAAATAAAAACTCTGGGTTCTACTAAGTACATAGTTGTGCTTAAATAAAATAAAATAAAATAAATAATTTGGGTTGTTTAAAATAAATGAACCAGCTTAATTAAAATAAGAATCATGGACTTATTTATAAATCAAGAATTTGGGCTCAACCCAAAAATAACCAATTTAGGAATAAGATAACCCAGATTTGAATTAGGATAAACCAATTTAGGAATAAGATAACACAGATTTGGAATAGAATAAACCAATTTGAGAATAAGACAATCTAGCTACATTTAAATTAAATTGATCCAACTTGGAGTAAACAGGAGATTCTGACCATCAACAGGATTTCGGTGGGTTAGGCTACGATAGACATGGCCACGGTTCATGAACCGCCGGTTCCGGTTCATGAACCGCCGGTTCCGGTTCAAGAAATCTTTGAACCTGAACCGAACCGCCCAAGGGCGGTTTGGGACGGTTCGGTTCCGGTTCCGGTTCGTGCCGGTTCGGTCAACGGTTTGGACCGGTTCGGTCAACGGTTTGAGCCGGTTCGGTCAACGGTTCCGGTTCCGGTTCAAACTGAATTTTTTTAATTTTTTTTAAATATTGTTGTATTCAATTTTGGTCCTTGTTCCGTTGTTCGGTTCGGTTTGGTTTCGATTTTTAATTGTTAAATGTAATTGTAAATATAGATATTGTCAACCATATTTTTAATAAAAAACACTACTAAAAATTGAAGAAATATAAGTAATAATTTCATTAAAAATAATTAAAACAATTAAACAAGTATGTAATACAAGTAATTAATTTTTATAAATGTGAAAAATAAAAAATAAAAAATAGAAATGAAAAATAATTACAACAAACCGCCGGTTCGGAACCGGCGGTTCGGAACCGGTTCGGAACCGGTTCTGAACCGGCGGTTCGGAACTGGCGGTTCCGGTTCGCGAAACCTCGAACCGGAACCGAACCGAATTTTGCCGGTTCGGTCCGGTTCCGGTTCCGGTTCCGGTTCGGCCGGTTCCGGGTCCGGTTCCGGCCGGTCCGGTTCCGGTTCGAACCGCCGGTTCGGTTCAATTTTGGCCATGTCTAGGCTACGACAATAGCTAATTAACAACCATAATGGAATCATTGTCATTAACGTTTTGACCGTTTAATGTAAGGGCTTTTAGGCAATTTTTTTATTAAAATAAATATATATAAATAAAATAAAATGAATTAAAATACTCATTGCGGGACTGAGGCATCAGCTTCCTTGTCTGCAAAAGTGAAATTTCTCACTTTAAGGATCCCCCACACACTGTCCCACGTATGTGAGAATGGTTAATTATAGTATACGATGACGTATCAGATAAGAGACACAGTGCATAGTATCTATAAAAAGCTATTCTCATATGAAAGTAAAACTCTCACACTGCAACTATTATGATTCAAACATATATCTTTATCTAGAATCTATTACTTGAATGTCATACGTACTATGCCTGTGGGACAAAGGCGCCAGCTTCCTTTGAGAGGGAGGGAGGAGGTGATAAAATAAACAAATAAGACATTCATTGCTTCGCTAATCACCAACACTTTCATCAACAAATTAACGCATCCCCCCACCAACATCATTCATTCATCACGCTTCCAATTTCACCATCAATGTCGGCGACCTCTGACGATCTGACGAAACAGGGCGCCGACTCCACTCCTCCGCCGCCCGGCGACATCGAGGACCAGGCGCCGGCCATGTCGGGGATCCTGGCGCGGTGGAGGAGGGAGGATTTGCTGATGAGAGGCTCCTTGGCTCTGCGAGGATTGGGCTTGCTTTTCTCTCTTCTCGCCTTCGTTATCACCGCCACCAACCAGCACGGCGATTGGCAAAACTTCGACCGATACGAAGAGTACCGGTAGGTCTCTTCTCCTCAGTTCACTTTCATTTCTCTTTCTGTACGTATATATTCCATCTTCGATGCTTTAGAAATTGTGGATTTCTTCGTATTTACTGTTGAATCTGGATTGAATTGATGGAGTTGTAATTGCAGGTATGTGTTGGCGATTGCGGTTTTGTCGGCGCTTTACACGGGCGCCCAGACTGCGAGACAAATTCACGAACTTTACAGTGGAAAACAGTCGTTTGCGCAGCGCAATTTGGCCTTATTTGACTTCATCGGCGATCAGGTTAGCCATTTCTCTCGCTAGTAATTCCATTCAGTTCGACAGCTGCTGTTTGTTGATCTTAAGTTAATTTTCGTCACAACAAAAATGTGTATGAAGCTTTGAATTCTTAACCCCTGCATTTGGTGGATATATATTTCTTTCTTTTGAAATGTTAGTTTGTTCCGATTAGTGAGAATTGCCAGAACTTTGTGGTTGCAGATTACGGCATACTTGTTGGTATCGGCGGCATCATCTGCAGTGCCTTTGACGAACAACATGCGAAAAGGAGCAGACAACATATTCACAGACTCATCTGCCGCGGCAATCAGCATGGAGTTCTTGGCATTCTTTGCTTTGGCACTCTCATCTCTGATTTCTGGTTACAAGCTCTCAAATAAACCTTCTATCTAAGTACACTCCATCCACCCTGCTTGCACACTTGGTCTTTAGGTGCATTATTATGTGTAAAAGTTGTTGTCCAAACATGTGTATAGGCATACATGCATGCATTTTCTTCTCTTGTAATTTGTGTTCAAACATTTGAATAGGCATGCATTTCTCTTTCATCTTTACATATTGTGAATCGAATCATTTGTCACTGATACTGATAATATGTTTGTGAATATTTTGCCAATGCCTTTCTTTGACAATGGTAGCCGTTTTACTTTAAAAACTTTGATTCTGTTGGCTCTCAGAACGAGATAGATTGGAAGAGATTTTTTCCCCTAACGAGTAATCATACCATACCACTTGAAATCTAGTAGGGAAGCAAGTGAAGGTCAAAAAACTCAAATCTAAGATTGCAAGCTCACAAGCATTGATCACCCACCAGCATGAACGTAATCACATTTTCATTTTCTTCCTCTCTGCTAGGAGGGAGACCCAAGAACATTTTAGACAAACTTCAAACCTGTGTTGCGATTATTTCTAACCAATCTTACCATCTTCAAAGATCCATTCAAAGGCCTCTTGGGGCTTGGCAGGTCATGATGCATGGATAAGCATCACATAAAAGAGGTGGCTCATTCATTGGTTTTGTGGCCAAGAACCTCCCAATCTATTAGAGTACAGACCCACCAGCATGGAGCCAATCTACAGACTACACATAACACGGAGAATGTGGTGTTGATAACAACGAGAGAGTGATGAAATACAGGATTACAATATCATATTTCTTCCACACAATTTTCAAGACCTTCTCTCAGTGATTTGAAAGGAGGCCATGAACTTAAAAAAAAAAACACAAAAGAGGATCTTTACAAAGCACGTAGCTCTTGTTTAAGAGCAGCGGCCCACGTTTGATGGTATTACTTCATCAAGTTTTTGGAGTAAAGACCCAAAATTTCCAGCACACACAAACTCACTGTGGTTGTACACTGAGGGGGGACTTTTCCAACCTCATTAAAGCTTGAATAAGTCATTGTATATCGTCCAACTGTAGCTTCCAGGTCTTGGGGTCCAATTCAGCCTGCCAATCAGTCAAAAATAACATTATTACTAATTTCAATCAGCAGATGCAATCCACAATATATCACAACATTCACTGCTTCACTACAAACCGAAAGAAGACCAAGAAAATAAAGATTGAAATGGTTGGGGATGATGTGACAAAGAAATAAGACATACCTGAATCGCTTTATCTCTCCACTGGAAAATACAGCCGCGGGCTTGCAAGTGTTCTAAAAGAGCCGGTGGTAACAATGACTTGAAAGATGTATGAAGCTTCACTTTTGTAAGCCCTCCACACGCCAATAGTGCAGCTCCTAGTCCGCCTGGAGTCAGACCCTTTAAGTGCAAGATAGTGATACTCTGTAAGCAGCTGATGCTGGCCAGCGACAACAGCCCCACATCCGTGACTGAGCTATATGACAAATTTATCTGCATAAAAGATGAGAATTGAAACCAGTTAATGGAAATGTTCTCTTTTCGAACCAGCGATATTGAGGGGCAAGGGGGCAGTTAGTTACCTGTCGGAGATTTTGAGAGAAGTGAGCAAGTGGAATCATTCCAGCATCATTAATGTTGTAGCATTTCTTTATGTCTATGTTTGAGAGTTGCTTACATCCCACAACGATAGATGCTAGACCAATAGATGTAAGAAGGGGACATCCTCGACTTTCAAGAGTGTTCAACTTTGAACACTCTGCCAATGATATCAATGAAACATCAGTAATCTCTTCACAATACGATGTATTAATCATCTCAAGTCCACGGCATCCACGAGCAATTGCCATGATGCCAGAGTCCGTTATTCCTGCTGACCTGAGCAAAAGAGACATTCAATCAATTACTAAGGAGAAGGGGCAAATGACGAGGAAAAAAGAAAGTAAGCCTCTAAGAAACTTTGATTAGGAGCAACCACAAAACATATCAAGATTCCCAAGTACTAAATAACAACGGATCCTCAATATCTAAAAATGGCATCAAAGGCATCTGAAATGACATAATCTTTAGCGGACAGAAAACAACTAATGGAATGTTACTCTTGGGTGAACTGCCAAACAAGCAACGGTACTTTCAAATCTGGGGCCAAAGAACCCCATACAGTCACAAACGCCCAAATTGAACCCTAAATCTAGATTTGAAAAACCACACGTGATTGCAAATTGGCCATTTTCAATTTTCAATTTGGCCCCGTGTCTAAAAATACAGTGGGTCATTTGGCCATCTTTAACATACAACGGTTAATTTGTCCCCTCCACCAAAGTATAATGGCTTATTTGGCACTTCATCCTATGCTCTTTGACCTTTACAATGATTGATTACATTGCTAAATTCATATCACATCCTAAAATGTTGTATCTCAGCCTCCCTTACACAAGGGGAGAATGTACCCCGTGAGAGAGGACTGTCAATGATGCAAGCACAGACTAATGGTCCGACAGGGTCAGTTGACCCTGTCAGACGAGTGGTATTAAATACCACTTTCACCTTTGCCAAAATTTTGATAAATTTTGCAGTGTTCAAATCTTTGTAAAACAAGCATCTACTATTTACAAAAGTAATTTGCATATCAAGTTTATCCAATATACGATCCAACATAATCCTAAGAAGTCCCATATTTCATATACAACTGTAGGGTAAACTTCAAATTACCTAAGATCATAACCTATATAAGTTCCAGTTCAAAGTGTAAGTTTCAAACCTGTACAAATCAAGCTCTGTGAGTTTTGAGCAGCACATGCCAATATGGGCAAGGCCTTTGTCGGTTATGTCAAGGCAGATTCCTAGTTTCAAGCTCGAGAGGTTGGAACATCTTGAGATGGACTCCAGGCCTATTTACACAACTAGCATAAGTGACAAACAAATACAGAAATTCAACTATAAAATAAACTACATCAGAAAAAAGAAGACAACCTGCATCGTCAATTTCATTATCTGTAAGGTCAAGCTCCTCAAGCAAATGGCAATGCCGTCCAATCAAAACAAAAGCTTCTTTCGGTACCAGAGGACACGACTCCATTCTAAGGGACTTAAGGGACATGCACGAATTTGTAATATGGGCAATTGAAACATGAGTTATTTGGCGGCAACATGTGATATCAAGCCTTTGCAAGTCTCTGTGTTTTTGCACCAGGGAGGAAAGGCCATTGTCTGTCACTCCAAAGCATTTACTTAAGCTCATCTCCCTCAGCGATACACACCAATTTCCAATAGCCTTTAGTCCAGAACAAGTAACAAGACAACCATCTAATTTAATTGATTGCAATGTGGATAACATTTGCAAGCTATCGGCAAGAGAAAGAGTGACCTGAAACACCATCAAATTTTAGAGAATTAATAAAGAAAGAAGAACTTCAATATTTCAATGCATACGAGCTAACGGACTTACAGGACAGCCATATGCTAATATAAGTTGTTGTAGACATCCAGCACTGCTTGTCAGAGAAGACAACCCCACATGACTAACATTCTGACAACTTGACATATCAAGCGTCTGTTAAAG
This sequence comes from Diospyros kaki, assembly GCA_036245055.1. Lineage (NCBI taxonomy): Eukaryota > Viridiplantae > Streptophyta > Magnoliopsida > Ericales > Ebenaceae > Diospyros > Diospyros kaki. The sequence continues at coordinate 13,504,351 of BSEG01000009.1, forward strand.
ACAAAATACATTATCTGTTAGTGATCCAACCCATTTTTCTAGAGGACCTGAAAACAGAATCTTAATGAATGGAAATTAAACTTTTCCCAACCTTCATTTGCTAGTTGCTTGTGTATGCTACATGGCCATACCATACTGACATAAAAATGTTTCTTAAGTGTATTACCAGTCTAAACGATATAATGGTACCATTTATCATGTAATGCAAATTCAGGACACCTTATGAATGCACATATAATCATTATATCAACAACAAGAAAGAGAAAAGAACAAAAGTATTTTAAGAATATTATAAAATTAAAAAAAAAGAAAAACAAAATAATTTTATCTAGATATGATTTTGAAGCCAAACATTCTTTGATAACCAAGCAATAAGACAAAGGTTCTTAACACAGGTTAAGTTTTAGATAATATCTGCATCTAAGAATGTTTTCAGAGTCTTCCAAGAAAACAAATACTAAAAGGAACACATCATAGATACAATTATCTTTCCAGCAATAGATACCTTTAGTGACTTGCACCCTTGTTTGAGGCCCGCAAGGCTATCATCATCAATACTAAAACACCCCTCCAGAATCAAATCTTCAAGGTGTCGTAATTTCAAGATCAATGATAAGCACTTATTAGTGATCTGCATAACAACAAAAAAACAGCGTAAAAAGATCGAGTCATATGAAATACACAGCAGATATATACGGTAAAAATAGTAACATATGGCAACCTAAACTGACATTCATATCAACAGACTATTTTTCTTATAAAGGGGAACTCCGTAAATTTAGTTCAAAAAGAAACTTATAAGTTGACACAGTAAATATACACCATGGCCATTTGAACAAAACCAAAAGAGAAATTATTAAATACGAAAAGCAGGATAACATTACAGCCCTGGCCAATCATTCGAGCAAGAAAAACCCAAAACAGAAACTGCATAACCTCAAGCATAAATCACAGTTACCAATCATCGACGATAAAATAACAAATAGACAATGAAAAACATAGCATCGGAACCAATCAGAGATACCATCAAAGAAACCTAGACAGAATGCATGATTCAAACTAAGGGATGAAAGAAAAAACAAATGAAAAATTACCGGCAAGTAAGAGAGATCCAGACTTCGAATTTCCTTGCACTTTACAGCAATCAATCCTACCCCTAAATCACCAACACCCGAACACCATTTCAGGTTAAGCAACCTCAACTTCCTGCATCCAACAGCTATACAACCAATCCCTATATCCGTAATAGATTTGCATCTCGCCAGCCACAACTTCTCCAAATTCTTGGCCTCCGCAATAGCGGCCGCCACCGGGTCTCTCAGCTCCGTCGCGTTGGACAGATCAATCTCAATCAAATTCGAGCAGTTGATGGCCAAATTGGACAGACCCACATGGGTAAAGAATTTTGACCTCGAGAGATCGATCGACGTCAACATTTTGTTGCAACCTGAAGATATAACCGCGAGCGAAGCGTCGGTTATTCGAGGACAAAGAGAGAGATCGAGATGCGTTATGAATGGGTAGCGATTCAGAATCCTGCTTAAATGCTCGGCACGGAGAGCTTTCAGGGTCCTCCGATGCCGAGACTCGATAGCGTGGAAGGATTTGCAGACGAGAGAGAACGACTTTTTATCAAACGGGTTGTCGTCGAGGCGATCCAGGATTGATAAAACGATTTCTTCGGAGAGAAGATCGAAGTAGTTGAAGCTGGAAACATGTTCATTACTGGATTTTTGCTTCTTCATTGCTCCGGAGCTCGAATCTTCACGGTTTTGGAGTGTCCAAAGATCGACTTCCGGAGGCTTTGACGCCTAGAAATATAGACTAGATTTCTAGGTCTGTGAATAGTTTTGAATGGATGGATGAAGGAGGCTTGTGGGTGGTTCTGATTTGGGAATTTGAGGAGCAGAGCATGAAGAGTTGACGACGGTAAGGATCTACGGAGATTTTTCGTGATTTTTTATCCCCTTTTTCTAAGGATATAGATATGAATATGATCAATTTCAGGGAAATGTTGGAGACATTAGAAGTCAGCAACCGTTAACAGAAGAACACTGGCGTGCTTATTGAACAGTTGGCGAGCTGGGAGCAGAAGAAGAATAGCCAAATTACAATGTTATCCCTTTCCGACTTCCCCAAAGTTTCGGCGTGAGGACGTTATTGCCCCTCTGTTCTCCACATATTTACTTCAAATAATTCCTTTTTTCTTCACTTAAAATAATCCTAGAACACTTCTGGCAGAATTTCTCAAGTGAATAAAATTGTTAAAATGGATTGTTTTTGTTCTTAAGATTAAACCGAAAAAAAAAAAATCTTTACTATTATTATTATTTGACTAAAAAGGAGACGTCTAAAAGTTGAGGGATATTAAAGTCTTTTGGGAGGTCAATGATGATTCGTACGGGAAAGGACAGAAAGTATGGAAGGTAAATAGGCGGAAGTGGAAGGGGTAGTTAGGGAAAAGGAAAAGTCATTTTCAAGCATGGATTGTGGGTTGGGTTTGGTTGGGATGGGGAGACGAGCAGAGCCTTATCAACCGGTGGAGAAACAATTGAGGTAGGCCGTATTCAAAAAGTCCGGACCGTACGTACACACACATACACTTGAAATGACACGTCACCACCCTCCCCCACAATGCCCATGTGATAAGCAGTCACATCCATCCTCCCAGCGTGGACAAACACACATACTTCATTTTCATTCAGAATTCCTCATTTGTTATTTTTTATTTCAAAATCTAGTTATTGTTTTTTAAAATTAATTCCCCCAACCCCCCCCCCCAGGAGAGTCCAGTTTAGTTGTACCAGGAGGTATTAAGTTACAATTTTACCCCTTGAAAGTCTCCTTTCTTAGCCAATGTAATTGCTGTGTTTTGGTCTCCTCCTCACTAAACGAAAGAACGCGTTCGGTAGAAGAAAATTTTTTAAAATATTAAGTTAAGAATTTATATTTTCTATAATTTTTTGTAAAAAAATATAAAAAATTAATATTTATAAAATTTATTTTTAACTAAATTTCTCACCAAAAAAATTTCATGAGATATTGAAAATCTTAAATTCTCAGACTAAAAAGCATTTTAACAAATAAAAAAATTAAAATATTTTTTATCTTCGTACTTCTTTATATAAACATATATTATATATATACATAATATGTAACATAAAATAATATTTTTTGATTTACTAAAAAAATAATCGGTTTTAATATTTTAAATACAAAAAAAAATTATTATTTTTAAATAAAAAATTAAAATAAGAGTATTTTTAAAAAAAATAACATGAATTTTTAAAAATATTATATTCAAACTAAATACAGAAATGTAAGATTTTTAAAAACAAATACTCAATATTTCTTAGAATATTTAAAATTAATCAAATATAGGATTATATAAATATTAAAAATTAATTAATAATTTAAAAAATTTGTAATATGGTCTCTTAGATATTTAATAAAAATATGAAATTTAAAAGATAAGAAGCGTACGACCAACGAAACATCTACTTGATTTATTTAAAGAAATAGTGATGGTGAAGTTTAAGTTGGAGGCTGGTGATCACATCACATCATATCACAATTACTTTATGATGTAGAGAAGAATCTGAGGTGGGTGGGGACCACGGGGCATGAAGGGGAGGTGAACCCGCCCGTCCACACCACACCCACCCCCAGTTTCAGCCAAATAAAAATCCAAAAGTCATGACATATATATATTGCGGGATAGATGGAAGAAATGAAGGTGGCGCAGCCGTACTTATTAGTGCGGCTTTTCCTTCCTTTTGAATTTGGGGGAAGGCCACGGGCAAGTACCAACCTTACCCTGATAAGAACGGCCGCAGCGCAAAGCAAAGCAAAGCAAGGCACAACGAGCGAGCGAGCAGAGGGAATCCCATCAAGACAGCGATTGATTGGGTGGCGTTGGCTGCCATGCCGTCTCGCTATTGGACGGATGGAGTCAAAAAGGTGGAACCCAAAGAGCAATGCCGCATCAAAATTCACAAGGTCTCGGTGCTGCTGAGGGAGGCCCTGACTCAAGCTCAAGCACCCTTTATCCTCACCGTATCGTAACGGTATCACGGCATCCTGTTGATATGACATAACAATAATAATTTAATAATATTATTATTATTTTATATATTAAATATTAAGATGATGTGATCTTAAAATTGTATTAAATATATATATATTTTTTTTAATACATGAAAGTGATAGCGTTTGATAAATTTAAAATATAATTTATATTTATTGATTGTTATGTGTCAAGGCGGAACTACATACATACATATAATTGAAATAAAAATAATTTTAATATTGTACATATAAATTATTTTATTCTCTAATACTTATTCTTTAAAATTAAAAAAAATAATAATACTTATTCTAATACTTAACTGAAGGTCCTAACTCCATCAGTGATTAGAATCATTAACACGTAACATGGAATTATTACGCCAGACATGACGTCACCCGCATGTACTTTAGATATTTTCTATCCAACTTGGCATTTTATCGTGAGCCATGTGGATGACAGCAATATGCATGATTTCCCTGATAATTAGATCAGATGTACCGCGTTTGGATTCACTTCATTTTTTATATTTATTTATAGATATTCCCACTTTTCCAATCACGACATTTCTCTCCCTATCCACTGCCACTGCCCCCGTGACTCGAATTGCCCTTTATACAAGTCAAAATTATTTATCTCTGTATTTACAAATCCGCAAATATATTACACAGCAATCTTATGTTGCTCAGTGATAGATAAATGTTATTCATTGGCAAGCAATATAGCATTTGTCCGTCAATAAGAAAAGCGTGGGTCTCAAGCACGTGAGGCTACATGGAATCACTAATATATAACATAGATTGTTTGAAAACAAAAGTGAAAAACGTTTTCGAAATAAAATGAGAATAAAAAAATGATATTTATTTTTAAAATATAAAAAATAGAAATGCGAAATAATTGTAAATTTAAAAAATATAGGAATATATGTGAAAATAGTTAAAAATTTAAGTGTTAGAATAAAAATAAATAGAAGTGTATGTGAAATTAGTTTATAATTTATATGATATAAATAATATTATAAGTTGTAAACCCTAATTGCAAATTTACAGCCTGTTCATTGAAGCCTAAAGGTTTGGAGCAGCATCGTTGCCTTCGACCTTGGTGTCCGTTGCTCTCGCTGCTGACATGTCCGTTGCAAATTTACATACCTCGCCACTCGCTGCCAACCGCCAACTGCCGCTACATCCTCTATCTCTATTGTTGCCTTTACCTCTCTCGTCGTCAACACATCGACTCGCCCCTCTCATCTCTTTAGTCACCACCTTGCCTCTCACCGCTGACCCGTCTCGCTTCTCACCTTCCCCTCCGACTACCGCCTCGCATCTCTCACCGTCAACTGTCGCCTCGCCTCTCTCATCTGCATTCTCCGCTTTGGCCACTTCTTAGCTTCTCAGTGGCTCAAGTTGCAAATCTGGTGATCCTCATCTTCTCCACTATAGGCGATTGCTTCAACATGTTCGTCGAAAACGCATTTCCAATGGGAAACGTGTTTCCCACAATTTTTTGTAAATTGCAAAACAACCTCGGAACATTTCGCAATTTACAAAAATGGCCCAAAAATCATTCGGGACGTCTTGGTCGTTTCTAAAATGGAAACAATTTGAAAACGCCAAAATGGCATATCCGAGTCGTTTCTGTGCTTCGTAGTATATACAATCACATAAAAACAACAATAACAACGCACTCATGGTACAATTACATAAATTTTAACTCATTAATTTGTTTAGCATTTATGCTATTAAAAATTCAAGAATTTTTACACTCATTGCCACTTATTTTATGTTACTTTTTTTCATCATGTACACTTAGACATTATTAGTGATAGAAAATGGTGATGTTTCGAAATTGATTATCACCCAACCTATTTAAGTGTTGTACACTTGTACTCATGATTGGTTTTCCCTTACCCTAAGGCGTTTTTAGTTGCTCTTGAGCTTGTTTGAGATTTGCAAAAGAAGGGCAATGCTCAATCACGAGACTAAGTGACGCAATGATTATACAATTAATGAGATACTTAACTCTTATAATTCATGCCTTTATTGAGGCACTGCAGAACCTACAGATGACCTTGATCGCACCACGTGGGTGATGGATACAAGCTTGATGGATGACCATGATCATGCCACATAGAAAGTTAGATTTGAACTCATGAACTAAGAAATGATACAAGCCCGGGTCTAGATCTAGTTCTTCAAGGTATTTTTTTCACTTGGGCTTGACATATCCTAGGCTAGATCTAGGACTTAGACCTGCAATTCATGGTACCCATTAGTCTTAGCCTAGGCCCAAGGTGCTCTTAGTCGCGTGTCATTTTAGGGCTCTAACAAGAGGGGTATTTTAGTACTTTTGCTTAGGATTAGAATCCGTCAGCATCCCCCATATTCCCTTGGTTAAGTCCCAAAGGTCAAGCTAGGGAGTAATTAAAGAGATTTTTTTCATCTCTAGACTACTACACACTTAGTATTTAATGTCTGGCTCAATTATAGCTAGACATTTCAAATCAATAAGTGATGACATTATTCAGGCTCTTCGAGCTTGTAGGTTAGTGAATGAGGAGTTTCCACGTCACTTTATGTAAAGATAGGCATCTGTTAGCATCCCTTTAATGCCTATAAAAGGAAGGGAAGCCTTGATCTAGGCTTTCTCACACTTCATATCGCGCTTTCCAATTTCCCTTCATTCTCAACTTTAGAGTCCTTGGTCTAGTCTTCTTCAGAGCTCGATTTTTTTCATCCATAGTCTTCGTTAGGTATATCATATTCTTTTTAGTAAGTAGATATAGAGAGAGTGAGCTCAAGCAGCAAGCTGAGCTCAAGCTTTTCTTCTAGCCCTAGCTCATTGGGTTTCGAGGGTTGGTCAAAAGTTAGGAATCACAAGCGGGTTGTGGTCTCTTGTTGAGTAGGTTGTGAACTTTCTAAGGATTCCGACTCAAACTTGGATTCCCTTCTTACCGAGGAAGTTACTTACCCTAGTAAGGAGGCAACCAAGGCACTTATGGGTTGGTTTAGATTGCAAGAAGATGAGTAGTATTATATTTACTTAACGTTTTATCAAGCCCATGAGGCTTGCAATCGATCCTTGGTGATCTGCATGGATGCTTTGGATATCGGCCTTTACATTCCCCTCCACCCACTAGCTATTGAGGTATTTTCCATCTTAGAGATAAACCTTCCCTAACTAGTTCCCAATAGGTGGAGGATCTTTTTTGCTTTTTTTATTCCTCCTACGGCTTAAATCTTCCTCTTCTTATTTCGAGCTATTGCTTGCAAACAAGGGCTATACTTTTTCACTGTTGTTGCTTACCAGCACTTCATAAGCGACACCTTGTCTTCCATCAAGGGGTGAAAATGTCGATTTCTATTTGTTTAACCTTAGGAAAGTCAAATTCTCTTCTTGACTTTCTAGAAAAAGGAGAAAGTTAGTGTTACATCCTTCAAACTGACCAAGGAGGAGAAAATGGTCATCAAGGAGTTACTCCCTATGGAGCATGTTAGTGTTTAGAGGCTCATGAGTGATCGCTCTATAACACCCAAAAATATTTTTAGATTATTTGGAGACTTGAGCAAATAAATTTGAACTTAATTTTGAAAAAAAAAATTAACCAAGTGAGTATATATATGCATATATAAATATGTACAATATATATGTATTTATATATATGTAAAGTATAATATATATATATATATAAGAAGTCCTAGCTACATGGGGTTCTTTTTGAAGGTAGTTGCCTAGGTTGTTTTAGACCAAGTCAAGTAGAGATTATCACTGATTGTGTTCAAGAGTTACAACCTAAAAAACGATGAGTTGATGCTCTAAAACAATACCTAAGACAAAACCTTCTAGTTTTTCAAGAGAGTGCAACGAATGATCTAGAAGTGAGTGAGTATTAGCTAGATTAAATAGCTTCACCCTTTTCGTCAAAATTATGGAACGAAAAACTATCTTTGCCCTCTTGGAAACTTGGCACATAGGGAGGTTTATAGTGTCAACAATAGACATGGGTCCTCAACAGGTAAATTCGAATTTCGCAACATATGGTCGAGTGGGCCCAAAGACATGCTGGAGACCATGCAACCAAGTGAGCTGGGAGACATGCGAGAGACCGTGTTGCCGAGATGCATGTGAGAGGTTGTGCAACCAAGCAAGCTAAGTGACTATGTGAGAGACTATACAAGCTGATAGTCGAGTGATGATGCTCGGGTAACACCGAGGTATGGTCGAGTGACCACCTTGAAAGCCTCTCTCTAGACACTATTGATAGACCATTCCATAATATTACACATGTCACTCACCAGAAGATGCACATTAGACTCTCACAGACCATCCAACCTCGAGAGTCACTTTCCAAGCCATGTGAGAGACCTTTTGGGAGACTATAGACCCCGAAATGCTTGATCTTTGAACATGATAATACGACGAATTGGTTAAACATATCTTCGAGATGTCAATTGATAAATTCAAATGACTACCCGAGAAGTATGTCGAAAGATGTGATCCTTTAGTTTCTTTTCTCTCTATAAATAGTAGTCACTTTCCTTATTCAGGTATTGTAACACCCCGTCCCGTCGAAGGGCGTGTCACTATGCTGGGGCCCATCGCATACATACATATTCCCTTTCCCTTATACATCAAATGCCGTATTTCAAAGGGAAACCCCAGCAAATCATTAAACATACGGAAGCGTTAATCGAAACCTGATACGGTACATACCTGAATTCAACTTATATATATATCATAAAGAATTCGTACCATATGTTACCATCATATCCTCAATTACATAAATACATTTCTCTCGAGATAACATCTAACACCCTAGGTGCAATCATATGAAACCTCGAATACATACATCATCATTTTACAATAATTAAAATATTGAAATCTCCTGCTGCATTCATCGGCCACGCCATCACGTGCCGTCATATCTCAACCTGCTCCTTGCCCTAACTGCAAGTCTCAACTGGAACGTTGAATGTTCCAGGGGCATAACCCATTAGAAGATAAAACTTCTAGTGAGGGTCCAAAGATATATATATGATGCATGATGCAATAACGTGAACAAACATATACCCATAATGTAACTTCCCAGGCATCCCCAGCCCGGCTAGGAATCCTAGGCAAATCCCGAACGTCTACGGGATAGGCCTAACGTTATTCCCTCAACGCCCTAGGGGAATTACGGCTACACTCTGAGGGTATCATCCCATCCCCATGCACAATTTCAATATGACAATAATATCGTGCGATGGAAATATCACGACTTTCAATGCAATATGACAAATGAATATTGCAATTCATAAATAACATGCATATATATCAATTATATCATGAATATAACTTCTTGTGAGAATACCACTCACCTTTGCCCAAAGATCAAGATATCTCGAAAAGCGTGCATCGCCTCGATATGCGTGCCCCGCCTCGATTCTCGTGCCAACTCTCAAAAGTTGCACCAACATCATCATCTCGATCTCCTCAATCATAAAATAATATTTAATTACTAAATATCCTCAAAATCCCATTTATTTCCTATTTCCTTTCATTTTCTTTCATTTTTCCTTTTAAAAATCTCAATAAATATATCAAGACTATTTCCTCAAATCTAACTTCACAACAATTCATTATATGCTATGAACTTTCAAGGAAAAATACTGGACTTACCCGGATATTGCGTTTTCACGCAAAATGAGACACTTTGATTCTAGAAACGAGGCCTAGAGAACTCCAAATCCAATGAAATTTTTACAAGACCTAGATCTCGATTTTAGAAGAATTTATAAATTTTTTTCAGAATTTTCTGAGTCCGGACGCGCCCTCACGCTCCGCTCGAAGTTAGGCCACGCGCCTCCACTCGCGGGTACTGTTGGGCGCGTGTGTTACACGCGCCGGTCTTCTTCCTTGGGCAGTTCGCCGGACTGGTGCGCTGCCTTTGGTTTAAACGCGATATCTCCCTCATCCGACCTCCGTTTGACCTCCCGTTTGAACCTATGGCTTCCTCTCTTCATCCTCTACAAGACTATGGCTTCAAATCGGACGATTGGAGCCATTTTTTGACTGCTCAACCCGATTTTCCGGCGAAGCACGATTTTCCGTCGAAGCTTCATAACTCCCTCATCTTTCAACGAAAATTCCTCAAATTTCACAGGAATGATCCTCTGGACATGGGCAACAAAAGCCCCTTATCCCTTTCTCTCAATTTGTTCGAAATGACGGCCGATTTCATGCTTCAACTTCTCCAAAATTCGGCCGCCTCCAATGCCTATTTATAGGCAAACCCGAGCGCTTAAACCCCTTTGGCCGCCTTACCCATCTCCTTAAGAGTCTCACCCGCCCCTGGATGAGCCTCGAATCGACCAAGGCCGACCACAATCGCGACTTGCAGGTCGCGACAATCCGACCAATTTTTTGGTCGGCTTTTCCTTCAAATTCCGACCACTCAAGTGGTCGTTGCCCCCTCCTTCCTTTACAAAAAATCATCCCCGACCAAGCCTCGTGCCATCCCTACGGTTGGATCGGCCGAAATCGACGACCGGAGACTTGGTGGAGATTGGCCAAACTTTCCATTAATTGCACTTTGGCCCTTCAAGTTTCGGGTTTCTCATTTTGGCCCTTTTCACTAAACCCCTCAACTTTCCTTTATTGCATTTAAGCCCCTAAAGACCTAAAACATCATTTTGACCTTCGAAGATTCCAAAACAACCTTGTTTCGGCCTCCCTCTAGCAATTTCTAAAAACTGCATTTAGGCCCGAATCTTTGTTTTGGCCCTAAACCCATTCGTTTCTTCCTGAAACCTCTGAAGGGTTGTTCCTCATGAAAAACCGAAGCTCCCTCAAGCTTCCGTTGATTTCCAAAAAGTCGTCCATGACAATTCGGTATTGCAGCCTATTTGGCAGCTGCCTTTTTAGCTGTACCGAAAACAGTTCCCGTTCTCATTTCTTTCGACACCATAAATCTTATCTCGGGGTGCTCATTAATACCATATCATTTTCCTTTGGCATCTCGGCTCCAGGGTACTCCCGGCAGTCGATTCAATCATCTATACGGTAATAAATTACCGTTTTACCCTTCATTTATCCTTAAATTCCAATTTTGCCCCAAGATAAATTACCCTTGAGTCCTTTAGAATTTCTCGGGTATTATATTCACCCCTCCTTAAAGAAATTTCGTCCTCGAAATTTTCATCTGACAGTCAGGTAACTAAGACATAACATAGCTCATTACCTGAAGACCTCAAATCAAACATCTATTTGATCCTTTGGCAAACACCTCTCGGTTTGCATTCCTTACACGAGCAATGCTTACAAGCATATCGTGTTCATTCACATCATTTCCTTTTGTAGCTCTTTTCAGACAACCACATATCTTTCATCATTCTAGGCACGCACATCCTACCCCAAATCTTTTGAGAATGCCCTCTCGCATTTCAAAAATCATAACTCTTGGACTGGTCATAATCATCAATCATAGACAAGAACACTTGTCAACCACTCATGCCTTCGTATCTCGTTCATCAGATCCAGCTAAACAACCAGGCTAGCCATAAAAATAGACGATCCATTCGGCACTACCATCATAGTCAGCAGGCTTAACTAGCCTCTAACTTCATCTGACACTCACAGCTATCCACCAGGTCCTGCGTTGGGCACCTCTCTGCCACGCGCCTGATGATACGAAGTAGTGCAGTCGTAGTCCTTAAGGAACTCTATCAAACGTTGCTACCTCTCGTTTAGCTCCTTCTGCGAGAACTCATACTTCAGGCTCCTCGTGGTTTGTGAGCACATCAATGCCCCATCATTCCGGTAGTGTCTCATAATCTCGAGAGCACATACCTCATTTGCCAGTTCCAAGTCACACATCGGGTAGTCCTTTCTGTGCCTTGGCATGATCCACACGCCATCATTCATTCCTGTTGCACTATCATGCAACTCGATCATTTGAACTATCACAAGCTCTTACTGCATCCTGCAGTTCATTCTCATTTGACTCTCTCACGAGTCCTATCATGGACACAACTATTTCAGAGTGTTCCCTCTCGAACCCCTGACAACAGTTTGTCAACCTCAAAAATTTTCCATCAATTCATAGACAGGTAGGGATCTTATCACATTGCTCCGGTCCATTGGAACTTGGATCCTAGTCAAACCATAACAGTCACGGTGGTACCTAAACTTTGGAATCTGACCGTCTCCTTGGCAGTACGCTAAGCAACTTAGACCCTGAGTCACCTGACTCATACCGCGAGACAGCTACCTAGCTTCCCCGGTACGTTGATCATAAGCTCTTTACTAGCCTTCATACCTTGGTCCTTGGGCTCAGATCCGCTGTTACAGGCCACACACCCATGGTGCTATTGTCTTTCTAGAGCCTCCTTGTCCCGTCTCCGAGAGTTGTAATTAACCCGACTCCCGTCACTTCTGATACTTTTCAATACCAGTCTAAATCTCCAAATCTTACAGATCCTCGATCATATTCAGAGTTACATTCACTTAGGTTTCCAACCTTTTCTCGAACCAACCTCTGTTCGTGTCCCGATATCTATCAGGACATCTTACCTTCCAGAAACTTCTGATCCTCATGGTGCTTATGACAATCAATTCTGATTTCACGTTCACCATCATAGAGCCTTATGCTCACATCAATTCTTTCATAATCTGCTTACTACCTAGCAAGCCAATTTCATTCATAACATCTATCGTGATGTTCCTTAACATTATCCTCAATGTTTCTCGTGCGTCTCTCTATCCGAGGAGTATACCATCACATCATTAATTCTGAGATCCTCAATGTTCCTCACGTGTCTCCCTATCCGAGGAGTACACCATCATATCATCAATAGACACAATTACCAACGCGACTTCAATGCGAAAGGTACATTGGTCAAATCATCAAATCACGACTCCATTTGTCGTTTTCCGGAATGCCTCATTCCCTTATCTTAACTTCGATCACACATCAATCATCTATATCCCAGCCTCTTGCGGTTGTTTCATCTTTCATCAATTTCAAGGTAAAAGATATCAATTCTATTTTATCACCTCTTTCAAAGTCTGATAATTTATATCCTCAGTCAAGCCACACACGGCTAATCATCCTATAACCTCAAGCTATCATTGGCAATCATTATTAAGAAATAATCCCGTTAAATCTTCCGAGAATATATCTTATCATCTTCCATTTCTTACGGCTTTTCACTGACCGCAAGTGCCCGTACCATATCTCGACAGGCTCCTTATTCCCATAACTTGCTGACATCACTCAGCGATACATTTCTCAATCTGCCACTAAGGCTACCGAGAGTTCCAATCTCCATAATCGAAAATCTCGGATCCTTAATCAATTTGGGTCCACAGCTTCTCTTACTGTGACCTATCATCTTGGCACATCTGCCATCATCTGATCCTTTCAATCACGTCCAAGATTTGCACAATCTTTAGGACGACAATCATAACCTTACTACCAGCTAGAGCAGGTAGGTACTTACATTACCCACGATACTCCCATCCTTACTGGATTTCTTTCTTTGAAAAACTCTAAAGTTCTATTACGAACCTCTAGATCCTCAATCATTTCTTTAAGAAATTTCTCAAAATCTCATATCGATCAATCCTCGAAGATCCCAAATCAGATCACACTATCTGGTTCCATTTATCTTCCAAGAACTTGATTCATTTGCCATTATGGCTTTCCATTCATCATGGTGCATTTAAACTCTCTTCGTCGGATTGACCACCGACAACCTTACCTGATTTCACAGGTTCGTTTAACATACTGAATCGTAGTCACGACTTCTGTTGACTAGGTCTTCTTATCATTCCTTTACGGTCGATACGACCTATTAAGCATTTCTTTCCTTTTTAGTACCCGAACTCTACCTTGAGTCGAGACTACCATTTCACTATTCATCAGTCAAACCTTTAGACCGGTCATGCTCCACTACCTGTAATCTCATTTACCGAGAATCAACTGACTCTCGCCTTTCGTTCTTCAGATCCAGTTGACTATCGACACACGACCATTAAATTAGTTCTTCTTAGGCACTACTCTTTCCGTCAGCCAGCACACAGCTGTCATCATCACCCCCATCATATGGTAGGCTTACTCCTACGTCATACGTCAACCCTAACTCGGGTGCATTTTGGGTGAAAACTGCACGGTCTCGTCGTAGTCCTCTAAGAACTATCATTCGTCGTCGTTGCCCTGAGTCAAACTCATTCTGTAAGAACCTTCTTTCTAGGCCCTCATCATGGCCTGGTGATTCTCTCACCTCATAGGTAGCGCCAACACGGCTCACGAGCATGCATCTTTCCTCTTCCATTTCATACGTTAGGTAGCTTTCCTTTGAGCCACCCAACATGACCATCACATGATCCATTTGCAATCTTTAAATAGGACACACAGTCCACATTTAATTTGTCTCATTTAGATTCCTGAGGCTTCCGGCCTCGATCTATCATAGCTAGTGGCACACCTCGCACCTATTAGGACTTAGGCCTCCCCTATAAGGTACAGACCCTACTGTGTTGCCCTAGATATTCAGCATCTGATCGTCTCCTCGGCAGTACACTAAGCAACTTAGATCCTGAGTCCTCGACTCATACCGCGAGACAGCTAACTAGCTTCCCCGGTACGTTGATCGTAAGCTCATCATAAGCCTTCTGCTAGGTCCCTAGATCCAGATCTGTCACTGCGAACACCAACCAATAGTCCTGTCACCCTGCCAGGGTTCCCTTATCCCGCCTTTGCGAGCCTCATCGATTGCACCACTTTTGCCTCATCAATTGACGCACTCACGCGCCATCATTTGGCCATCTTTGGCCTTTCGTTTGTCCCAATCCGTGGGATCCCATATCTTATTTCCGGGATACTAAATAATCCTCGAAAATCCTTTACCCTTTTTATCCTAACTCATCAGCTAGGTCATGCCTCATAAGACTAATCCTTCCTGATCCGATCATCCTCGATAACTACCAGTTATCCAATCTTTCCTTTCAATGATTTTGACTAATGTCCTCAAATCAATAGTCTCTAAAATCTCTCGGGTCCATAATCATGGTTACCGAGTCATCCTTACATTCCAATCATATCATCGGATCCTTATTCCAATAGCTAGATCATTCTGCTCGAACTAGCTTCTATCAGGCATTCTACTATTCACCGAGAATAATAGTCGTCTACTGAAATAGTGTCTGTCGTGAAGAGTACACCAGGTAAGTTCCCAGGAAAGAGTGGTGGGTCACAATGGACACACTTAAGTACCAAGTCTTTCCTTAGCCAGAACTAGCCTAGACATGCACTTCCACAACAACGCACTTATCCAGTAACCGTCAATACCCAAATCATACGATGGCTTTACTTATCTAGCCACACACGACCTTTTCCTTAGGTTCGCTCTAATATCATCTATACTAGAGTCACATAAGTTTCAGACATTTCCTATGTCCTCAACATTTTTGGCTCTGATACCAACTGTAACACCCCGTCCCGTCGAAGGGCGTGTCACTATGCTGGGGCCCATCGCATACATACATATTCCCTTTCCCTTATACATCAAATGCCGTATTTCAAAGGGAAACCCCAGCAAATCATTAAACATACGGAAGCGTTAATCGAAACCTGATACGGTACATACCTGAATTCAACTTATATATATATCATAAAGAATTCGTACCATATGTTACCATCATATCCTCAATTACATAAATACATTTCTCTCGAGATAACATCTAACACCCTAGGTGCAATCATATGAAACCTCGAATACATACATCATCATTTTACAATAATTAAAATATTGAAATCTCCTGCTGCATTCATCGGCCACGCCATCACGTGCCGTCATATCTCAACCTGCTCCTTGCCCTAACTGCAAGTCTCAACTGGAACGTTGAATGTTCCAGGGGCATAACCCATTAGAAGATAAAACTTCTAGTGAGGGTCCAAAGATATATATATGATGCATGATGCAATAACGTGAACAAACATATACCCATAATGTAACTTCCCAGGCATCCCCAGCCCGGCTAGGAATCCTAGGCAAATCCCGAACGTCTACGGGATAGGCCTAACGTTATTCCCTCAACGCCCTAGGGGAATTACGGCTACACTCTGAGGGTATCATCCCATCCCCATGCACAATTTCAATATGACAATAATATCGTGCGATGGAAATATCACGACTTTCAATGCAATATGACAAATGAATATTGCAATTCATAAATAACATGCATATATATCAATTATATCATGAATATAACTTCTTGTGAGAATACCACTCACCTTTGCCCAAAGATCAAGATATCTCGAAAAGCGTGCATCGCCTCGATATGCGTGCCCCGCCTCGATTCTCGTGCCAACTCTCAAAAGTTGCACCAACATCATCATCTCGATCTCCTCAATCATAAAATAATATTTAATTACTAAATATCCTCAAAATCCCATTTATTTCCTATTTCCTTTCATTTTCTTTCATTTTTCCTTTTAAAAATCTCAATAAATATATCAAGACTATTTCCTCAAATCTAACTTCACAACAATTCATTATATGCTATGAACTTTCAAGGAAAAATACTGGACTTACCCGGATATTGCGTTTTCACGCAAAATGAGACACTTTGATTCTAGAAACGAGGCCTAGAGAACTCCAAATCCAATGAAATTTTTACAAGACCTAGATCTCGATTTTAGAAGAATTTATAAATTTTTTTCAGAATTTTCTGAGTCCGGACGCGCCCTCACGCTCCGCTCGAAGTTAGGCCACGCGCCTCCACTCGCGGGTACTGTTGGGCGCGTGTGTTACACGCGCCGGTCTTCTTCCTTGGGCAGTTCGCCGGACTGGTGCGCTGCCTTTGGTTTAAACGCGATATCTCCCTCATCCGACCTCCGTTTGACCTCCCGTTTGAACCTATGGCTTCCTCTCTTCATCCTCTACAAGACTATGGCTTCAAATCGGACGATTGGAGCCATTTTTTGACTGCTCAACCCGATTTTCCGGCGAAGCACGATTTTCCGTCGAAGCTTCATAACTCCCTCATCTTTCAACGAAAATTCCTCAAATTTCACAGGAATGATCCTCTGGACATGGGCAACAAAAGCCCCTTATCCCTTTCTCTCAATTTGTTCGAAATGACGGCCGATTTCATGCTTCAACTTCTCCAAAATTCGGCCGCCTCCAATGCCTATTTATAGGCAAACCCGAGCGCTTAAACCCCTTTGGCCGCCTTACCCATCTCCTTAAGAGTCTCACCCGCCCCTGGATGAGCCTCGAATCGACCAAGGCCGACCACAATCGCGACTTGCAGGTCGCGACAATCCGACCAATTTTTTGGTCGGCTTTTCCTTCAAATTCCGACCACTCAAGTGGTCGTTGCCCCCTCCTTCCTTTACAAAAAATCATCCCCGACCAAGCCTCGTGCCATCCCTACGGTTGGATCGGCCGAAATCGACGACCGGAGACTTGGTGGAGATTGGCCAAACTTTCCATTAATTGCACTTTGGCCCTTCAAGTTTCGGGTTTCTCATTTTGGCCCTTTTCACTAAACCCCTCAACTTTCCTTTATTGCATTTAAGCCCCTAAAGACCTAAAACATCATTTTGACCTTCGAAGATTCCAAAACAACCTTGTTTCGGCCTCCCTCTAGCAATTTCTAAAAACTGCATTTAGGCCCGAATCTTTGTTTTGGCCCTAAACCCATTCGTTTCTTCCTGAAACCTCTGAAGGGTTGTTCCTCATGAAAAACCGAAGCTCCCTCAAGCTTCCGTTGATTTCCAAAAAGTCGTCCATGACAATTCGGTATTGCAGCCTATTTGGCAGCTGCCTTTTTAGCTGTACCGAAAACAGTTCCCGTTCTCATTTCTTTCGACACCATAAATCTTATCTCGGGGTGCTCATTAATACCATATCATTTTCCTTTGGCATCTCGGCTCCAGGGTACTCCCGGCAGTCGATTCAATCATCTATACGGTAATAAATTACCGTTTTACCCTTCATTTATCCTTAAATTCCAATTTTGCCCCAAGATAAATTACCCTTGAGTCCTTTAGAATTTCTCGGGTATTATAGGTATGGTTAGAATTAGGGGTGTGCAATCGGTTATAACCGAATTGAACCGATCAAAAATTATGAACCAAACCGAACTGAACTATATGTAATAATTGAATTGAACCGACCGACTTACCCCAACTAACTGAACTAACCAAAACCGAACTAACCGAAGCCTAAACCATACTAACCGAACCAAACCGAAAACGAAGTGGAACACAAAAATAACCAAGAGACTGCCTTGCTATTGTCACTGGCCACCTAGTCGGCCGATGATTCAGATGATCAGAACCGATCATCAGATTCCCCCAACCACAGTGACCCACATACCCAAAAATTAAAAGCATTTAAAGGTTAGATTTTAGAAGATCTATGTTTCAAACTTTCAATGTAAAAGAGAAGTTGTACCCAGAAAACTTACCTAAAAACCACCATCGGCGTCATCTTCGTCTCTGGCCATTAGCAACAACTCACATCGACGTCATCTTCGTCTCTGGCTTTCGTCTTCATCTTCGCCATCAGCGACGATGAGGGATGTTGGAGGGAGAAAGAAGAGACGAAGAGATGAGCATAAGGCAGTGCTACCACACGACTAGATTTATGAAGAGATGATATGAGGTAGTGCTGCGGCAGACTAGATCTCAAAAAGAAGAGAGACGAAATGGCGAGTGAGAAAGAGAGAGAGATAGAGTCTTAGAGAAAGAAAATAATGAAGAGAAGAGAAGACAGTAGCAGACATGGGGTGTTGCACCCGTGTGAGGGAGAGGGGCCGGTTCAGTTTTGCAGAGAGGGGTATTGCTATTCAGTTCGGTTTGGGTTTTCGATTATTTTACTAAAATAATCGAACTGAACCGAATAACCAATTTTTAAGGACAAAAATAACCGAATCGAATTGTTCCTTATGAAAAATCGAACCGAACCAACTAAATTTGTCAATTCGCTTCGGTTAGTTCTGTTTAATCGAACTTTTACTCACCCCTAGTTAGAATTCTAATACTACTACAATTCTACTTGCTCTTTGCTTTCTATCTGCTCATTCGGAAACTAGCTTAGACATTGAAAAGTCAGCATGAGACATTTACATACGCCTTTTACTAATTTCTTCCTTACATGTTGTAACGACCCGCTCCCACTTGCGAGCGCCACCGATGAATAATCACCTGAATTACTCACCCGACAAATTACAACCGAAGGGTTGGACTATGTTCAACAGGAAACACCTTAGGTGGGGACTAGTCTTTGACCTTCCCTTCGCTTCACTAAAGGAATCGGTCCCAAACACAGACAATAAAGCACAGCGGATAAGGACCCGAAACCCAAGTGAGTTTCACATTTCTTCAACTCGTCTCATAACAATCCAAAAGTGACCCAAGCACAAAGCTAGCCTAACACACACTTCGCTGAAGATTGGGAATTTAGGATCATACCCTGCTGATCTTTACCAGATCCGAACTTGGCTCCACTAACTAGGGCCATATATATCTAGTCTTCTCGCAATCACCTACCACACTAGGATGAATTACAACAGTTAGAGATATCTAGCGCTCAATAATACTTACATTCAATCACATGAGAATATAGACATTCCACCACATGAATACATACAAAGATAATATAATTCACCGACTCAAGCAACAATGCTAGTTACCATATCAGCCTCCCGATACCATCTCTGCTTCCATTTGGACATACTTCATCTACAACATGAGGTAAAACTTCATGAGTCATAAAGAATCAATAAGGGTGCAATGCATGTAATTATGAATATAAACGTGATTATATATGCCAAGAGCATGCAAATAAGGATAGGTCCTTCCATCCTCACAACCCAACCAGGTTTAAGGTATCAACCTATCAACCCCACGACACTAGTCTTCCATATGACCATAGGTCCACTAGAACTCACATTATGCAAGTGTTAACCACTACATGCAAATGCTACATAAAAATGTTATAAACCATATTTATCAACTTGTTAGGCCACCTCCACATAGGACCATCCCTTACCTGGCTCGAAATCTTATTTGCCTCGGCATGAATTCTAAGCTCTTCTAGGATCATCATCTCCCCGGTCGAACCTAGATGCCACACACAAACCCAACAATCAGATATTAAACCCATGCCTTATATTCGTCATACACCGCAAAATCACCCGACAACAAGTTTCAACAACCCCAACCAAGGATTTTTATCCAACCAACACTCATACCACATTATCTCGCATAATGTAATTAACTCAAAAGAAAATAACTCATTTACCTCAATCCATCTGGAGGAGAAAATCGGCCAAACGCCTACATCGACGTTGCCCTATGAGATGGTGCCCTACGCTCAAAACCCCATTTTCGAGCCTCTGGGAAGCTCTTCAAGCCTCCAAATAATTTTCAGAATTTTCTCCGATTTTTCTGAAATTTTCTGGCTATTTTTCCTCTATTTTCTCCATTTCCCTTTATTTTTTATTTATTTTTTTTATTTTCTTCTCCACATATTTCCTTCATGCGCGCGTCCTGCTTCTTCTTCTTACTCATGACGCGCATGCCTGCACGAACCGATCCATCGGCCTCCAACCACCCCCGTCGCCTGCCCGCAACACGGTCGACCGCTTCACGCCGCCGCGCACCCACCGGTCATCAGCCTCGCCACCGCCGCCCGCGCCTCTTCACGCTCACCAACCACTGCCATGGCTAACCTCACTGCTTCAAGCTGCCATTGTTAACGCTTTAGCTGTCTCTAACCACCGCATCAGCCGTCACATCAACTGCTGCACACCACAATCGCCATCGACCGCCTCAACCAACTCCATTGTCGGCCATTGAAGCTCCGCCCACTACTGCTGCTCTTCTTTGTTGGCCATGGCAGCTATTGCCATGGCCAATCAACCATCAGTTTTCTCTCTCTCTCGCAAGCTCTCTCTCGATCTCTCATGATCTCCCTCCCTTACTCTCGGCTCCTTGCCTCCCGAGCTCTCTCTGATTTCAAATTTCAAATAGGAAGCTTCCTCACACATACACGTATATATATATATATTACACATTAAACCCCATATTCTCCTTAATTACAGTTGAGGGATTTATTAATTACAATTAAAAATTTAGATAATTGTACTTAGACCCTCAAACCCTTAAATAATTACCATCAAACCTCACCAAACTCGATTTCTTCAAAAATTAATATCCGACTTTTACTCGGAATTATCAATTTTGTCCTTGCGCCTACACGGGACCTTGATTCCACTCGAAAATGCCTCAAGGTTGTCTAACTCGCAAAATCGGACCACCCCTAGGGTCCCCTCAACTTCTCGAATGTCCCTTACGACCATTCAGTACTGGCACCCATTCAGGCTTATACAGAATTTATTCCAAAAATTATTTTCGATCGGATTGTTATCAGCGTCATTATCCTCACCTCGAGACGCTCACCAATCTTTTGTCCTTCCTTCCCTGGACATCCAAGTCCTGGGGTACTCCATGCCGCTAATTCGATAATTTTATTAATTAAACTCTTGAAATCGACTTTCGAACTTTCTGAAGCACTCGAGATCCTTTTAAAATAATCAAAAATTATATTTTTTTTATCACCATATAATATCAGGTATTACACGTCACTCAAAGGGAAGTCCCTTGCATTCAAGTCACTCGTGAAAAGAATCACTCATTACTTTGATTTGAGACACTCTTCCACAATATATAAATTTATTATTATATTTGAGTAACATATTATTATTTAACTATAAAAAAGAAGTAAAATAAAATAATTTAGTAAAAAATTAGCACTAGATAATAGAAATTTAGTAAAAAATTAGACCAATTTAATATTTGAAATTTAAAAAAAACGAGTCAATTTGATATGCGTGTGAATCAATCGTTGGTATTGTCAATTTGTGATGAAAATCGTGTATGCCGTGCAACCACTATGTACGTACAAGCCCCAAATAGAATAAAAAAATGAAGGAAATATCTAGTGGGTAGGAAGGAAGGAACACTACCATTCGATGGCCTTAATCGTAATAAAGAATCATATTCTTGGGAAAACACCTGCCCCAGTTGTGTTGTTTTCCGCACTAATGAGGTTCCTAACTTTGTCGTGAACTTCTTGTACATATTTTTGTACTGAACATGTACCTACGTTTTATTGACTGATTAATTAAGCCTTTTCCAAGAAAGAGCCGGTCCAGCCCTCTACTTGCCGGTGCCGTCAGCATCTACAATGTAGGTTTCAACGGATGCTCTCTTCGGCGTTTGATTACAACTTAAAACTAATTCACTTTTTTTTTTTTTTATGGCAGTAAAAGTTATTTTATTGTTATATATACCAAAAAGTTAAAATTTGACACTTCTGCTGTGAATCACAAATAGAAATAACCCATAAAATTATGTTTAGTCAACAGTACTGTGTTAAAATCACTAACGTTATTCTCAAATTATATTTAATTATTGTTTATTGTTATTTGTAGCGGAGCAGACAAAGAGATAGCTCTTACCTTTATAGGTAAGGATGACAATTTCTACCCATCCATGGGTTCTAATTTCAACACGTCCCAATCAGAAATAGGTTTTTCCCTAATCAACTCAGCTTTGAGCCCAAAATTTAAACAAAATTCCTTTAGGGCATGGTGGGTGCTATTATTTGAACATAAAAGTAAATTTATTTGTTAAAAAAATTATTTTTAAGCTTCTATTCCACGAAAAAAAAAGAATCATTCAAAGGACACTAAACATCGTTTGTGTAAACATTTCGATACTTAATTATAATTCATAATTCTAATTATAGAGCTCTTAAATAAGTAGACGTGGCTTACCTGGGAAAAATGGGTTCCCTTCTATTTATAGTTGAGGTAGGGAGAAAATGATAAGAATCCTTGATTTTTCGTAATCTTTATCCTTTACACAACTTTTATAGGAGATCTCAGATGTATGTTTGCACGTCTCTCTTCACGGGAGGCCTTCGCTCAATCCACCAGACTTTTGTCAGACTCGTGAGGAGGCAGAGACTCAATCTCTCGGACACCTACCTAGCCCACGAGAGACCCTCACTCGATCCACCAGACTTCTGCAAGAAACTCATCCATGAGGCACTCACTTGTAATAGACTTAGCCACCATCTCTGTGAGAGACTTAGCCTCCAACCACGCGAGAAACCTATTTTCAAGCCCCACGAGAGACTCACTTCAGATTTCTTAGGAGACTCATCTCCAATTCTTGCAAGAGACTCATCTCTACGTCTAGCATGAGACTCATCTTTAGGTCATGCAAGAGAACTTCTCACATGTCCCATGGGAGACTCATCCCTCTAGTCTTCTTAGTTCTTTTAAACCAATCCCTTCAATGGTCCCTCGAGTGGAGTACGAAGTTTTACAACAACAATAATGTGTGATTTATGTATAATTAATTTGGGCATATATACCCTAGTCAAATATACATATAGTGATAAAACGAATGTCGATCCCATAAGAATTAGATTACAATATCAAAACAATTTTAATTTCCCCTAATTTGAACTAATTAATTAATCGGATGAACAAAAAAAATAAATGAAAAATTGAATTCTTTATGAGAAAAACTAATTAATGAATGCACCAGGGTTTAGATTTCATTTAATCTAGTTTATGAAATTATCTATTCAACCCGATTCAAAATCAAAAATACCCTTACAATATTCATCTCTCGATTTAAAAGAATAAATAAATATTAAATTTTTTAAAAATCTCTAATATAAAAAAATTTGACTCACTAACCTTACTCGTTTCTCACACAAGAGCTAATCATCTTTCAATATCATAGTCAAGCATGTAATTTATATTATCTATAGATTTAATTTATAATAATTTTTTAATCAATTATATATAAATCATTAAATCATTAAAATATGACAAATATTTTAAAATATTAAACACAACAATATAAATTTTTCATAAAAATAATAATCGGGTTTTGAATTAAGTTAAATAAATAATTATATAATTTTCAAATTAAAATCCATCTAAATTCTATGTAAAATAATTTAACTAGGTATTATTAAAACAAAAATAAAAACTAAAATTGAATGAAAAAATATGCTTTCTGTGCAGATCTAAAATAGATCTGACTCGCACAAATTTAAATCACGTCCGCTTGCCCGCGTCCGCCACTGTTCCTTGTTGCTGCCGCTCTTCAATCTCCTTGCTGTGCGCTGCTTCCCTTTATTGCCTTCCAAGTTCTCCTGCGCCGCCCAGCCAATTTTCCTTTGTTCCTCCTGGCGCCCCTTTGTAACATTATTATATAATATATATTCACACGCAGCGACCCGGTCCTTCTCCCTCCATATTCTTGGTACCAAAAGGTGATATCCCTCACCCTGTGGGCCCCCCCCAGACTACCCCACGCCACGGGGGAGGAGGTTAATCAGGAACTCGGAGGCCTCGGTTAACGGGAGGCCAGTGCTAGGTGCCCACAAGGACCCCACCCCACATGGAGCAGGTTTATCCCACACTGCGGCTGCCTAGTCTCGACCCTGGATCCTTGGTACCAGTTCTGCCGTCCCTCAACCATCCGAGCTGTGCCCTGGGGGCCCTTCTCCCTCCATATTCAATTAGACTCAGTGTTGCTATGTTACCCGTTAGACAAATAACATAACATTTACCTGCCAGTAAAACTAGCAAAGGTCTCATGCATGTGGAGTCCGCCTCTACACATGAGCCCCACATGCATGTGGCCCTTACTATCCTCACTAATGAGCAAATGTTATGTTCTTCGTCGGCAATATAGCATTATTGTCGATTAGATTTTATAATATATTATATATTATATATATATGCAACGCGGCCTTAGCTTCTTCCAAATCCCTTCCATCAAATGCTTTTTATGATATTTTTTATATATAAATTTTTATTCTCCTCTATAATAATATTATATATATATACACATATTATATATACACACACATGCAACCAAATTCTCCTTCAAATCCAATTCTGCATCGATTGAAATTCCTCACTTCCTTGAATCTCTTATTATATTATATATATGCATGGCTTTTTTAATTAATTATTATTTTTTTAATTATATTATAAATTAATTTATAATTAATATTATAAATTAATTTATAATATTTTTATGCCCAAATTTTTGAATTAATATCTTTTATTGGATTCTTACAAAAAAAATTAAAATAATATAAAATTCGTATAAACACACATTTTAAATAAAAAAAAGTATAAAATTAAGATAAAAATTAAATAAAAATATGTATACAATTAAGTCTTATCAGACAACATGTAAAAGGAATCAAGCGATTCGAGAAATGGTGGGGTTATTATAAAACATTGTCCCCCATGGTGCTTTGTCATCAACACTGAAGAAGTTTATGCCTGAATCAATCTCTCTGGAAATGGCACAAGAAGATAGCTCTTAACCAAGAGCCACCCCAAAACCTCAAGAGACTCAATCATGATCTCCTCCTCCTCAAAGAGCTTATCCTCGAGCATCTTCTTCGTAGTTCATTAAGCAACTCTGACTCATGGGTGCCAAACCTGTACCGTGAGCCAGCTTACAAGCTTTCTCGATACGTTAGTCACAAGCTCATTACTAGTAACAAGCTTCTCAATACCAGCCTAATCTCCCAATTTCATGGATCCTCGATCTTTTTTTTCGGAGTTACACTTACTCAGGTTACCAACCCTTGCTCGAACCAACTTTTATTTAAAACTTTTGGTTCATTTCCCAATACGTATCGGTATATCTAACTTTTCGAAACTTCCGAAGCTCATGGTGCTTATGACAATCAATTTTTGACCTCACGTTCACCGACATGGAGCCTTATGCTCTCATCATTTCTTTCACGATTTGCTCACGATCTAGCAAGCCAATCTTGGTCTCAAGATCCACCTGTTGCTGTTGCTCTTCTTCGTTAGCCATGGCAGTTACTGCCATGGTCGATCGGCCATCAGCTCTCTCTCTCTCTATCTCTCTCTCTCGCAAGCTCTCTTGCGATCTCCCTCCCTTGTTCTCAGTTCCTTGCCTCTTGTGCTCTCTCTGATTTCAAATTTCAAATAGGAAGCTTCCTCACGCATATACGTACATATATACACATATATATATTACACATTAAACCTCCATATTATCCTTAATTACACTTGAGGGATTTATTAATTACAATTAAAAATTTAGATAATTACACTTGGACCCTCCAACTCTTAAATAATTATCATCAAACCTTATCAAACTCAATTTCTTCAAAAATTAATATTCGACTTTTACTCAGAATTATTGATTTTGTTCCTGCACCGGCATGGGACCTTGATTCCACTCGAAAATGCCTCATGGTTGTCTTACTCGCAAAACCGGACCACCCCTAGGCTTCCCTCAACTTCTCGAAGGTCCCCTACGACCATTTAGTACTGACACCCATTCGCGTTTATAAAGAATTTATTTCAAAAATTATTTCTAATTGGACTGCTACCACCGTCATTATCCTCACCTCGAGACGCTCATCAATCTTTTACCCTCTTTCCTGCACATCCAAGTCTCGAGACACTCACTACAACTAATTCTATAATTTTATTAATTAAATTTCTTTTAAAATAATCAAAAATTATATCTTTTTCATCACCATATAATACTGAGTATTACCCATGTCACTGAAGACAAATCCCTTGCACTCTCTCATGAAAAGGATCAATTATTACTTGATTCAAGATATCCTTCCACAATATATAAATTTATTATTATATTTGAGTAACATATTATTATTTAACTGTAAAAAAGAAGTGAAATAAAATAATTTAGTAAACAATTAGCACTGGATAACGGAAATGTAGTAAAAAATTAGACCAATTTAACATTTGAAATTTCAAAAAAAACGAGTCAATTTGATATGCGTGTGAATCAATCCTTGGTATTGTCAATTTGTGAAGAAAATCCTTGCTCCAATAACGATACTTTTACGTATATGCCGTGCAACCACTATGTACGTACAAGCCCCAAATAGAATAAAAAACTGATGGAAATATCTAGTGGGTAGGAAGGAAGGAACACTACCATTCGATGGCCTTAATCGTAATAAAGAATCATATTCTTGGGAAAACACCTGCCCCAGTTGTGTTGTTTTCCGCACTAATGAGGTTCCTAACTTTGTCGTGAACTTCTTGTACATATTTTTGTCCTGAATATGTACCTACGTTTTATTGACTGATTAATTAAGCCTTTTCCAAGTGCCGGTCTAGCCCTCTACTTGCCGGTGCAGTCAGCATCTGCAATGTAGGTTTCAACGGATGCTCTCTTCCGCGTTTGATTACAACTTTATTTTCAATCACCTAAAATTATCAAAATATTTATATATATTAATAGTCTCACTCATCACGTAAATTATTTGAGAGATTAGCATGTGACAAATCAACAATTCAGAACAAAACCCAAAAAATTTAGGCCAGACCAAAAGACTCATTCTAACTTGATCAGAATCCTCAAAAGCCGTACTCGCTCATCTCGGGTTTTATTTTGAGTACCCCATAATGGGTCTGCCTATAAAAGATAAGGATACTCACCATATATGATCAAACTCTATAACTCTTACATTTATTACTATTTGTATTTACTCTACTAATTTGAATGTCAGAGTCCAGTTTAAAAGATCCTAACATAAACTAATTCATTTTTTTTTATGGCAGTAAAAGTTATTTTATCGTTATATATACCAAAAAGTTAAATTTGGCACTTCTGTTGTGAATCACAAATAGAAATAACCCATAAAATTATGTTTAGTCAACACTGTGTTAAAATCACTAACATTATTCTCAAATCTTATTTAATTATTGTTTATTGTTATTTGTTGAGGAGCAGACAAAGAGATAGCTCTTACCTTAAATAGTTACTTTGTTATTTATAGGTAGGGATGACAATTTCTACCCATCCATAGGTTCTAATTTCAACACGTCCCACTCAAAAATAGGCTTTTCCCTAATCAACTCAGCTTTGAGTTCAAAGTTTAAACAAAATTCCTTTAGGGCATGGTGGGTGTTGAACACAATAATAATTTTATTTGTTGAGAAATTCGTTTTTAAGCTTCTATTCTACAAAAAAAGAACTAGATAGAGGACACAAAACATCCCAGAGGTAGTTTTGACTGAATCTCGTGGAGGTGATGGCACTCGAATCGCAAGTGTGGGCACGAGGATGGCCCTATGACACCCCCGAGTAAGGGTTACTCGAGGGTGTGGCGTGTGGGGCACCTCCAAGTGAGGTCACTCGAGGGTGAGAGCATTGGATCAAGAGTGCATGTGGCCGTTTAGGGCTGTGTGGGGCCATGCAAGTTGCGTGGGGCCATGAGTGATCGCTCTAAACACCCCTAGTTCTGGCTTTTTTTCATCCAAATTTTCAAAAATTGCATATAGGCCCACCATTAACTCTTAATGACATTTTCATCATCTCATGATGAAACTGAGGCTCCCACTAACTCTTAACGACATGCTTGTTAACCCTTGATGATTAAAATTTTCAATGCTTAGTCAACTACTACATCCGGATGTGCGTGTGACCTTTCAGGTTCATTACTAAGTAGAAATTGAGACATGCCAAACACTTTGACACCAAGCAAATACTTTAGTCTACAAAGAGGATCTCTTCATATTCTCAATGTACTCAAAATAACCTAAGTGAAAACTAATATTATGTCAGGGCGATCTTACCAATAATGAAGTCCAACTTTTTTGAGAACCTATTTTGGTTTATGATTCCCGTGTACTATAATTCCTCTATTGAATAACATCCCGATTGAGTGAGATTCATGGTGTGACCAAACTCACTAACTCAATAGTTATGCTAAGATTAATGTGGTGTAATTGAGATAACACATCGAAACTTTTTCTAACATTGGAAACACTTTCAAATCAAGTGTACCATGTCTAGGGGCTTCTTTAATCAAAACCACCACTGATCACATAGGATGTTCACCTCACACCAAAGGTCAATGGATCCTATTAGCAATCACTTACCTTCATATGTCACTGTATAGAGACCACACAATGCATTTCTCACCTGGTAATTAGACGGTTCATAGCAACAACAAATCCTTGGCACCAACATACAAGACAACTGTGTTGTCTCCAGTCTAAGGACTACTCACACAATCGAAACTTGTGTTGATCATATATCATTTCAACCATGTGATCTATTACATGCGTCACATTCGATAGATGTTCAACTAATATTTACCTACATGTCTACTATATCTATCTTATGAATTATGGCATGTGACTCACCATTCTTTATCATTAGTATCTAATACTAATCAACAATAGTAACGCATGTGCTAATTTACAACTAAGGAATTGAAAGATTTTGACGATGGTTCTGATACCACTGTAAGTAAATCAAGATTGCTACGGAGCAAGCAACATAGTCCAAAATTTGAACTTTACCCCGATTTCGGCGATTGGATTAATGTCGAAATCAAAACATTCACATACATAATAAAATAAATCTAACCTTTAGATTTCTAAGTCGTTTGCAAATTCGAGCCATCGAAGTGTCTATCCTCTAACTCATGATACCCGGCACGCGTCATTTGGCGAATAGAGTAGATTAAGAGTGTTAGCTCCTTCTTGTCTTCGTGGCTTGTGTATCGATAGAAATAACCTCCCCATTTCAAATCAATGTAAAAAGAAAAAATGGAGAGAATGAATGGCAACCTTTTCAACTCTTGAGAAACAACAAAAACGTTCTTCAATTTGGGCAACTCCTAAATGGGTATTTATAGAGGAACAAGGCTTTCTAGGGTTTCCTAAACCTTAATGGATATGGGTTAGCCCTTTAATAGTCCAACTAGTAATTAACTAAATGGTTTTATCTTTGTCCAACTAAGAATTTAATTAAATAGCCCAAATCCAATTATAATAAGTTTAAATAAAATATTTGTTCCAAATCTAATTTAACCCAAATATAATATTTAATTTAATATTTAGTCCAAATACTCTATTTAGCTTGAATATTAATTTAAGTCTAAATATATTTTATTTCTTATTTGCCACTCCAACAAATATAGAAAATTATTAAATTAGAAACTCATTTCTAATTTAGTGA
Source organism: Diospyros kaki (assembly GCA_036245055.1). Lineage (NCBI taxonomy): Eukaryota > Viridiplantae > Streptophyta > Magnoliopsida > Ericales > Ebenaceae > Diospyros > Diospyros kaki. Next base: position 13,534,506 of record BSEG01000009.1, read on the forward strand.
ATTGTAACTCTTTCCTTTATAATGATTCCTCGTCAAATCGACGTTATTACATTTATTTGTTCTTTTTTAGTGAGAACCTATGACGGCACAACTTTTTACCGAAGTATTCCACTTAACCATACGTCCGTTCTTCGTGTTTAAGACAGGGATCGTATGACTCATTAGACTTTTGAATATGTTTATAATGTGTCGATACGAACACATAAGACAAGATTGACCTCTAGTAAGGCATCATGTCTACTAAATTATTCAGAACGATTCATAATTCGTAAACAACCTTTCACGAGTATGGTTACTGTGTAATTTAATTCCCTCGTTAATGTATCTTCTGCGATCTCAAGTTTGGCGATGTGTTGTTTGATTACGATCACATGAGTTTTCTTCGATCCTCCAGATATTCTCACTCAATAAAAAGTGAATAAATAACTCCTTATTGATCTCTTTCACTATGACCATGGATTTAAAGTGAATATCCATTGAAGGCACCTTAGATACATCATTCTTTATCAAGGGATAGACGAGTCTCATATTTCTTATGCCCCCATCTCCATAAGCCTCATGATTTGCTCAACGATCGCCTATGTGCAGTTTTTTTGTAGACCCATTGTAACGATGTCAAAATATACCGGTCTTCTTATGAGATAACCATGACAACTTCAGAACCAAGGATTAGTTACACTTATCTTATATGAGAATTCAATCAATATATAACTAACATGGATTCTCATGGTGAATCATCTGATTGGCAATCAATTTTGTAAAAATTTTGTTATAATTTTACCCTTATTTTGATCTTAAAATAGGTTTAAATTGAATATTAATATTATTTTGTGATTATGTGTAGGTCTAAAAAAATTAATATAAAAATATATATAAATATATAAAATAATAAAAATAAAAATAAAAATAATAATAAAAATGAATATAATACATATATAATATAATACATATACATGCGTGCATGCCATATATATATAATACAATCTAATACATTAAAATGCATATATTCAATTTTGGCAGCCACAGGAAGTCCAAATCAAAGGAAGCAGTGGACTTGGAGGTTTGGGTTAGAAGACCCAACCCACTAATTTTCGGACAACAGCCCAGCCGCAAGCCCAATTTAAGGCTCACCCACATGTGCAATTGAAGCCCAAATTGAGCAGCCCAATTAAAGAATTAAAGTGAAATGTAAAAGCTCAGCTCGTGGAAGAAGGATGTGCACAGAAGCAGTGAGAATGCGGTCCTTTGAGTGTAATTTCACTCAATTCCAATGGTATGCTGAATGAGCGTGATATATATATAAGGGCTGGGAGAATTCTCGGGGGGAGGAGGCCGCCCCCAATTGGCCATTGCAATTAGAATAAGGGGGGAGTTTCTCCAGAGAGCAACACGGGGAGATACGCACAGAGAGGGCTGGAAATTCGGGAGAGAAGGGACAGCCCCCATTCTTCATTTTCTGCACCAAAATAAGGGGGCCGAACAGCAGCACAGCAAGAAGGCGTCGCACAGCTGGGAGAAGACGGACACAGTGGCTGGAGAGGAGCTTCGCACAGCTGGGAGGTCTTTTAAATTACGCACAGTAGCAGCGATTAGATTTAATTTTTTTCAGCTTTAAGATTGTTGTTCTTTAGTTTTTATTATTAGTTGTTGTATTAAGATTTATGCTCTTTTTAATCCTCTGTTCTGCAAAATTATGATACTGTTCAGCAACTTTATTACTGTCTCTTTTTATTTTTCTGTAGTTATTTACATACTGTTATAAATTTCTGTATTAGATTTACATTAATACTTTACATTTTGTTTTGTCTTTATTTTTGATGTTTTTAATTTCTGTTATCTACTATATGCTGTTATTAAATTCTGTTGATACTTACCATTTTTATTTACCGTAATTAGTTTATGTTCTTTAAATTCTGCCTTTTAATTTTTGTAATTTAGTTTTAGTATTTAAATTTCAGCATTTTAATTTCTGCAACTTTAATTTCTTGTTATTTAATTTTTGTCATTTAATTTCTATTAATTAATTTTTAAATGGAGACGTGTGGCTAAGTAAGTCTTGGGTCAAGATAAGTACAGTGTTCAATGCCATGAATAACCCAAACAAGCCGAACTCCATTGCTTAGTTGAGGTTTTTAAAATTAGATTAAGAATTTTTGCCAAAATATTTAGATTTGGATTGGGGTATATGCCTAACCCGGAGCTCTTATGCCAAGTATGTGAGTTGCCTAAATTGAAAATACTGTCATACCATACCCAAATCTAAGTGTAATATATTTGCATTTTGGTTTATGATGGTTGCTTAACTTAGATCTTCTCATGTTATGCATAGAAGATACTAGAAATAAAACCATTATCATCCCAAAGTGTAATGAACAACAAAATTCTGTAATATAATTTTCGAATCTGATGATACTATGATTTTATGCTTGCTTGGGGAATGGATGGATCGACACTAAAATTATTTTGTTGCAAGACATTTTATTTTTAGTGTTAATTCACTATCTCAATTTTCTCTATATCACACCATACTATTTTGTAATTTACTTTCATGCACTATTTTTACTTTTCTTTTAATAATTGACTTCCCAGTGAATATGATCTAGACTTACCAGTTTATATTCTATACTACATAAACCTTGAACGTTGGCGAGTGTGACCCCCTTGTGAGTATGTCTTTAGGATAGTTAATTTTTACGCAAGAGTAGGAGTCGAACAATGTCCAGTGACATGTTCTCCAATATTGGTCACCTACGTAATTGTCTATGCATCCTCATACCTATGAATGTGGGACCCCCAATGCTATCAGATAGCAAAAACATAGCACATTCAAGTCTTATTGTAATTGTCAATGTCCATTTTTGACATTGCTACGACATGAGAAATTTAATGATGTTTACAAACTATGATGCATCATCTCACATTTTTATAAATTAATCACCGTATACATCATATGGACTTCTATCTAGTATCATCTGGTTATTACAATAATAATAAGAAACTTGTTGAGCCAACTTGCTCATATTAATTAACTTTTGATGATTCACAAAAATATTTTTATGATGTAAATGTATTTTCTACTCATGCAAAAAGTAAATTTATTTTGAATTAAAAGTGGGTACAAAGAATAAATTTATTTTGAATTAAAGGTGGATTGTCTTTAAACATGCTTTCTTATTTTAATCATTTATGTCTTAAAAACTTATATTTGAATTTTCATATCTTGAAAAATGTATTTCTCTCTTATGCAAAAAGTAAATTTATTTTGAATTAAAGATGAATTACTTTTAGACATGTTTTCTTGTTTTAATCATTTATGTCTCAAAAGTTTAATTTAAATTTTTATTTCTTGATATAAGTATTTCTTTCTCATGCAAAAAGTAATTTTATTTTGAATTAAACGAGAATTGCTTTTAGACATGTTTTCTTGTTTTAATCATTTATATTTCAAAACCTTATATTTGAATTTTCAAATCTTAATTTCTCATGAAAAAAGTAAATTTATTTAAATTAAATGTGACTAATCTTTAAACATGTTTCCTTGTTGTTTGAGAAAGCCTAAACAATTTTTGAATTTCGAACTTCATATTAACATTTTCTTTAATGGTTAGTTTATTTAGAAGATGTATATATATATAGGGTGAGTATGGAGGCTCAAAGGTAGAACAAACTTGACAGAGTATTCAAACAAGAGTGAAAATGTTCGAAGTGATGGAAGTGCGTTGACTGGTGGAATTCTCAACAATTGGTGACTTTTTTGTAATTGTCTCTGGTTATAAGTTTATTATTTTTACTCATTTGTTGTGTGAGGGGATTGTATTTGCTAGTAGTGTGCTAGTGGTTTTTATTTAGACAAGAGATTATATGTTGGTTCTAATTCCAATTAAAAACTAGTATTGATTTTCCTTAGTGGAACCTCAAACTAAGTCTTGAGAGAGAGAATTAGACTCTTTAGAGCCGAACCTCTATAAATTTCTCTTGTTCCTTGTGGTTGTGTAATTTTATTGTTATTAATTTTACTGCAATCATTACATATTAAGATTACAAATTTAAGAGTTTTCAAAAGAGTTACAATTATTAATTTTTTTGAAAAACCTAATTCACCCCTTCTTGGGTATTTTTCTGGGCAACAATTGGTATCAAAGTAGATCTTAAAATATTTGTGTTTCAAATCTCAAATCTTAGGAAAAGATCATAAAATGACCTCATATCTACTTCATAGTATAGTTGAGGGAACTTCTCCCTCCCATCCCCTATTATTTGATGGAACCAATTCTAGCTATTGAAAAATGAGGATGAAATCCTACATCTTTTCAATTAGTTATATGTTGTGAAAACTTGTTAGGGATGGTTTTATCTTATTTAAGGAAATAGAAAAAGATTGGAGTGAAGAAATATAAATAATCTTGAAATGAACCATAGAGTCAAATATATCTTGTTTTATTTTATATTGCATAGTGAGTATGAACAAATCTCTTTATGCTCCACATCTCATGAAATATGGAAAAAATTATAAGTTATGTAAGAAATTATCGATCAAGTTAAGGATACTAGGATAAGTCTTTTGATGTCCCAATATGAAGGGTTCAAATTGTTAGCCAATGAGACCATTAGTGATATAAATGCTAAGTTTCGAAAATTGGTTAACTCTCTAAAGATGTTTGGCAAGGTTATCCCCGAAAGTGATTAAGTAAAGAAAATACTTAGGTCACTTAGCATAGATTGACAATCTATGGTTACCGTTATCACTCAAGCCAAAGATCTTGGAATTTTGAAAATGAAAGAGCTCATTGGAAATATCTTAACCTATGAGTTAGTTCTTAATCAAATGAAAGAACCCATAAAGAAGAGGAAGAATATAGTTTTAAAAGCTAAATTTTTAATTAAAAGTGAAAGTGAGTTTTCTAGTAAAAATGATAAGGATGTAATTCCCCTAGAAAAGACTTTAAAGAGTTTAATGAAAAAGCAAGGTAAGGATGGCAAGAAATCGCTTCCTACTTGCTACAATTTTCAAGAAGTTGAGCATTATAAAAATAAGTGTCCAAAGAAAAAGAAAGAAAAAAAATATAAGAAAAAGAAGAAAAGGCATTTAAAATATCTAAAAAGGCATGCTTTCAATGCATGGGATGGAAGTAAATCAAGTGAATCTTCCCAATCCAAAAAAAAAAGAGACAAGAGTATGTTTCATGGCCTTTGAGGATGAACAAGAAAAGAATGTAGGAGTTGATGAATTCCAAGAGTCATTTAAGGAGTTATTTGTTAAATTTAAGTCTCTTAAGAAGGAGTTAAAGAATATAAAGAAATTCCTTGCTTAGGAAAAAGAAGATCTTGATGAGGAGAATGAGTCTTTGAAAAATGAAGTAGAGATCTTAAAGGAAAAGATTCTAGAACTGAAAGAAGAAAATGAAGTCTTAGAAGGAAATCTTAAAAAGAAAAATAAAACAAAAATAGATGATAAAGTGGTTGAAAAATTTCTCATCTTGGAGAAAAATGTATTGGTTTTAAAATTTCAAAACTCTAATCTCACACTAGAAAATGGTGCAATAGAGAAGTCTTTGGCAACCTTAATTGTGAAAAAGAATTTTATTCCCCCAAAGCCAAAGCCAAAATATCAAAAGAAATCTTGGAAACCATATAGATGGACTTCTCAATCTTCTAAGAGAAATGAAATCAAAATTTGGGTGCCAAAAGGGATAGTTCAACAAATGAGAGCTTTGGATCCTCCTAAAGGGTCTAACACTAAGGCAAAGGGCATTCAAGAGCCAAAAGCCAAAGGTCCCCTTTATAGATGGATGCCCAAGGCTAAAACTTTGCCTTATGTGTGTCAATGTGCATGAGATCTACATGAGCAACATGTTATATTTGTTTAAGTGGAGACTCATGGAACAAGAGATGAGAGGTGAGGAGTTCTATGGTTTAGACCTCACTCTCAAAAATAGGATGGAAAGCCAATGGGGTAAATGAAAATATGAGAGATTTGGTTTTAGGTAATCACCTCATTCCTAAATTCTAAAATTATTATGGCTTGAAATCTAAGTTTGTCAATTGCTTTAAAATGTGAAAAATCATCTTGTGGCATTCATATCTAATGATTGAGTCAACTTGCATGTATCAAGTCTTATAAGATGAATTTTGGATCAATGTTATGTAAGAAAAATGAAGTTTGAAAATTCACTGTTTTGGCTGCATGTGCAAATGCGCAACTCCCTCATACTAGAAATTTAGGTTTTAATGACTCATTGTTTCAATTCATCCTGTATATCATTGCAAGGACTAAAATTACTCAAGCTAGTTGAGCTGCTAAAAGTCCATATGAATCATTATTCTAGGTGCAATCTGGTTAAACTGGTTTGGAAGATGTGTGTCAGTTAAATCAATTTTTTGTTTATATTTAGTCCGATTCGGTTCAATTTTTTGGCTTATGTTTCCGGTTTAATTTTCGGTTCGGTTAGTTCAAAGTACAAATCAGTTAGTTCAGTTTCAATTAATTCAGTTAGTGTATCAAGTCGGTTCGGTTCGGTTTAGTTATAACCGAATGCTCACCCCTAATCAAAAGACCTGCAGATGAGCTTATTATGGCTAATCTAAAAAAAAAAAAAATCAACAACTTGGAAAAGGCTTCGTTTCTCTCAACCCAATTCTCATTATTGTAGCTTAATAAATCAAACAAACAGTCCAAAAGAGAGAGAGAGAGAGAGAGAGAGAGATTTTTGGCACGACGGATCCAAGTTCATCGGCATTTTCTTCTGGGATGTGTCCAAAATTACCGACGAAGCTCAAGTCCAGTTCTGGAATAGGGTTTGAATTGGTTTTTGGGTGAAACCAATTTTGAACATCTTGAGGGTTTGCACAAGAATTTGCAAACTCCTTCAATAATGCTAGATAAACTTTCAAATTGTCAACCTAAAAATCATACATTAGCAAATTAAGTCTAGAAACTCAAAGAGATTAAGGATTTAGTGTTTCATCATAGCTACTGTTAGAGGACAAAAATTTCGGATACACAGGGATCTTGAAGCCTACCTTGAGCTTTATATGATAGTGTAATGGTAGCCGCATAACGATCACTTACTGGAAGTCGAGCCAGGAGCTTAGAAGCATTTTTGGCACAAAAAATCGCGTGGACAGCTGCAAAAGAAGTACGTCCTTGTTCATGGCTGAAGTAAGGGGCAAAGACACACATTTGGATACATTTTCTTCTCAAGAACGTGTAGACACCACATTGAGAATCAAATGTTGGAGTTATGGTCAGAGCTGCAAACGAGGCAACAAAGGAGGTTGAGGGAGCAGTATCAGCAGCAGTAGAGTTGGTGGCCATGGCAGAACTCGAAATGGTATTTTCTTTCTATTTTTAGACAAAAGGAAGACTAGAAAAACGACTTGAGCTCTCGATTTTCAGCTGGCAGAAGAGCTCTTTGATGAACAGTGAAACAAGAAGAGAGAATTACAGAGTTTGGATATATATAACTGAATCTGACCCGACACGGTAACAGACAACCCGACAGACAGGCCATGAAAATTGGCCCACGAATTTTGGAAAACAACACTAAAAAGTTCGTGCAAATGCTGGAAAGATACCACGACACGTTGGAGAAAATTTCGGACATAGCTAGGACCGTGAAAGCCATCGTGAAAAATCTAGAGATGTGTGGAGGAAAAATTGGAAAGCTGTTTCGGATAAAAGAAAAATAAAATTAATATTTATTTTTAAAACATATAATTGTATTATAAATCCAATAATTATAATAGATTAGTTTAATATATTATATTTTTAATTCAAAAGAAATGTTATAGAAATTTGGGATAGAAAATGCAAAAGCAGTAGACTCGATATCATACTTAGTGTATGTTTATGTGCAAGATTTCAATTTAATCCCAAATAATCTCATGTATTAGTAGTTAAGAGAATTTTAAATATTTAATTGGAACCCAAAATGTAGGTTTATGGTATCTAAATGGGGATAATTTTGAATTGATTGGATATTCTATGTGTATATTGTTTATCTAAATGTGTTATCATATATATGAATGATAAATATGTGCTAAATGCGAAAATATTTTTATGAAATATACCATTATCAAATAGCTTTATATTACATAATTTCTTTTAGTAATATTTTTATGATGGATATGATGTACTATTTTTAATACTTAATGTTTCATCTATATTTTCAATACTTTTTATTCATCATTCATCATATTGATATATGGATTATGCTTGGTCAATCTGTCCTGAACTATTGTTTATAACTTTATTCTCTCCACTAACAATATCTTTTTAATTATGACAAAAAAGAGGAGAAGAATGAGATGTTATGAGATGGGAGATTGTATGTATGAGAGTAAATTGTAATTTTAGGTTGGCAATTATTTTTGTATGGGGGAGAAGAATGTGTGAATTTTTTTTAAGAGATCTTGTATGTGAGAAAATTATATATTAGAGAGATAGGAAATCAGTCTAGCCATTCAAGGCAAGAAGGTGTAATCAAGGCAATCAGGCTTAGTCCTTAAAATTCTTAAAAATTATTTTATCTATTAAGCTATATTAAAAACACTTTTATGCTATTTGTATTTTTGAAATGGGGGAACTAATAGTATAAAATTATGGGGGAGTTCAAAAATATTTTATTAAATTAATAATCTCATAAATAATTTTTTTTGTCATCATAAAAAAGGAGAGAATGTTGAGCGAACTTGCTGATATTAATTAAGTTTTGATGATTAACAAAAATATTTTTATGATATAAATGTATTTTCTATTTATGCAAAAAGTAAATTTATTTTGAATTAAAAGTGAGTACAAAGAGTAAATTTATTTTGAATTAAAGGTTAATTGTCTTCAAACATGTTTTCTTATTTTAATCATTTATGTCTCAAAAACTTATATTTGAATTTTTATATCTTGATAAATGTATTTCTCTCTTATGTAAAAAATAAATTTATTTTGAATTAAAGGTGAATTGCTTTTAGACTTGTTTTCTTGTTTTAATCATTTGTATGTCAAAAGTTTAATTTAAATTTTTATATCTTGGTATATGTATTTCTTTCTCATACAAAAAGTAATTTTATTTTGAATTAAAGGAGAATTGCTTTTAAACATGTTTCCTTGTTTTAATTATTTATATTTCAAAAACTTATATTTGAATTTTCAAATCTTGATTTCTCATGTAAAAAGTAAATTTATTTTAAATTAAAGGTGAATAATCTTTAAACATGTTTCTTGGTTTTGTTCCTTATTGTTTGAGAAACTCTAAACAATTTTTGAATTTCAAATTTCATATTAACCTTTCATTTAATGGCTAGTTTGTTTGGAAGATGTATATATATATATGGTAAGTATGGAGGCTCAAAGGTAGAACAAACTTGATAAAGCATTCAAACAAGAGTGAGAAGGTTCGAAGTGCTAGAAGTTCGTTGACTGGTGGAATTCTCAACTGTTGGTGACTTGTTGACAATTGCTTATGATTGTAAGTTTGTTATTTTTACTCACTTGTTGTGTGAGGGGATTATATTTGCTAGCGGTTCTTACTTAGACAAGGGATTATATGTTGGTTCTAATTCCAATTAAAAACTAATGTTTATTCTCCCTAGTGGAGCCTCAAGCAAATTAAGTGTCGAGAGAGAGGATTAGGCTCTTTAGAGCCGAACCTCTATAAATTTCTCTTGTTCCTTGTGGCTGTGTGATTTTATTGTTATTAATCTTACTGCAATCATCACATATTAAAACCACAAATTTAAGAGTTTTCAAAAGAGTTAAAATTATTAATTTTTCTGAAAAACCCAATTCACCATCCTCTTGAGTATTTTTTTGGGCAACAAAACTAATAAAATGACTTTTTGTGAAATTGAATAACTCTTTATTCAATAATAAATATGATTGCAATTGTCAGTGTATAACATGCCAAATCTGATTGGGTCTAGATCATCTACACTCACAATCTCCTACTTGCACTAGAGCCAATCACTCATGTACCTCATACTTGATGATCGAACATGAAAGTCATGTTTCTCTTGGGACAAAGCTTTAATCAAGGGATCTGCGAAGTTGTCGTTCGTCGGTACTTTCTTTATACGCATGTCACCCCTGCTGATAACTTCTCTTATTAGATGGTAACGTCGTAATACATGTCTAGTCCGTTGATGAGACCGTGGTTCTGTCGCTTGCGCGATGGCTCCATTGTTGTTAGAATACACCATTATTAGATCAACAATATTAGACACTACTCCAAGTTCACCAATGACTTACGGATCCACACAACCTCGTTGGCTGCTTCGACGACTACTATGTATTTGGCCTCAGTTTTTGAATCTGCAACTGTATCCTGTTTGGAATTCTTCTAGCAAACGACCCTACCCTAACTGTGACTTAAAATCATCATGGTTAGACTAAAAATTGGCATATGTGAACCTCTTCATGATAAGCTCTCATTTTCCATATGCCAAGAACATCTCTTTAGTCATTCTCAAATACTTAAGGATCTTTATTGCAATCCAGTGTTTCTCATTTGGATAAACCTAATACCTACTACCTATGCTCAAAGCATATGTGACATCAGGTCTTGTACATAACATGTCATACATGATCGAGCCAATGGCCGAGGTATACGATACTCGACTCATTCTATCTCTTGCATCTTGTGTCTTTGGACACATAGCCTTGGAAAGATTTTCCCACTTAGAATCTTCCATGCTAAACCTTTTTAGCACCTTGTCAATGTACTCGTTTTGGGAGAGTCTTAGCAACCTACTAGATTATTCCCAACATATAGGCTGCTTCTCCTAAATCCTTCATGGAGAAATTTTCTGAAAGCTATCTTTTAACTGATTACAACATGGGAACATCATTCCCTATGAGTAATATATCATCCACATATATGACTAAAAAGACCACCGCGCTCCCACTAATCTTCTTGTAAACATAAGGATCAACTTTATTTTGTGAAAAATCAATCTCTTTGATTGTTTTATCAAAACGTTAATTCTAACTCTGGGATGCTTGCTTTAGACCATAAATGACCCTTTGTAACCTACAAATCTTATTTGCATGTTCTTGGATTGATAAAACCATCGGGGTGTGTCATATACACATTCTCAATCAGGTTTCCTTTAAGGAAAACTATTTTGACATCCATCTGCCAAATCTCATAGTCATGATAGACAACTATTGCAAGTAGAATTCGAATGGACTTTATCATTGGCATAGGAGATAATGTTTCGTCATAGTCAACTCCTTATCTTTAACTGTAACCTTTAGGAGAGAATGTTTCGAGCCTGGCTTTGTACATTTGTATATTACCTTCCATGTTAGTCTTCATTTTGAAGACCTACTTACACCCAATGGGTTTATTTGTAGTATCCTGAGAGCCCAAAGTCAAGTCTAAGAAAGGACTCTAGAAAAGCTAGTATATATATTGTAACACCCTGCCTTCCAGGGCATTAATATATGCTAGGATTTTTTTTTTTTACATCAAACATAAACCGACAATAAATCCTCAACATAACTTTTATATAATAACACTCCCAAATATGGCAAAGGAATGATACATTTTAAACATAAGCGGAAGCAAGATTAGAACCTGCATAAAACCTCAAAACGTAACATACATGGGTTTATAAACATCGCTTACCCAACATATCATTACAATCATTATTTAAAACCTAAACAATACAGCCGAAAAAGATGGTCCTACTCCCACATGGGACCCATAAAATTTCTGACGTGATCAGGCCTGGATCACCTCATTGCCCTTCCAGCCGCTTGGCTTGCCTGGAAAGTGAAATATTCTAGGGACATAATCCAATTTCAGAAGATGAAATCTTCTAAGTGAGGATTAGATAAGCATGAATGAATGAATGATGTATGGACATTTATAAACAGATACCCTAGTGTAACTTCCCAAGCCCACCAGCTCGGCACGGAACCTTAAGCAAAATCTTGAACCTCTGCAGATAAGCCTAACGTTGATCCATCAATTACCCTTGGGGAATTACAGTTACACTCTTAGGGTGACATCCCATTCCCATGCACGAATTTTAATATGTCAATAATATTGTGCTATACATATATCACAACTTTCCATACAATTGAATATGAACAAATATGAAAAAAATGATCATAACATACTTAAATATCATACATAGAAAGGTAATCATATCGCATATGTGCTATAGAGACAAAACCACTCACCTTTCTCAAAAATCAAGATTCCTTGATAAGTGTGCAACTTGCCTTATTTCTGTGTCAACTTCGAAAATAACACCAATTGTTTCACCTCAAGTCCAAAAACACCCTAGGTAAGATATTTATTTAAATAACCAATAAACACTATTTTCCCTAATTTTTCTTGCATTTTTTTCTCTATTTTTCTCCAATTAATTTCTCTAACAATCTAAAATAAATACATATATTATTTTTTTCAAAAATATTTTTGCATGATAAATCATAAAATATTTTTCTAAGCATTTTAAAAAAATTTGCAGAAAAATACAAGGCCGCACACACCCGTACGGGCCAGCGCGTGGTCGGGCGTGTGAGACTAGCGCGTGAAGCCCACGCGCCGGTCATCTTCTTCGGCGACAGCTTGCCGGAAAAATGGGATTTCACACCTTGCTAAACTAAAGGCCTAATCGATCCTAATGGTACCTTTTGTAGCTCGATAGGTGGTCGGGAAGTGCCTCAACTTAAAGCTCGAAGATTCAGCCAGGCGGTCCGCCTAGGGCTCCGGCGAGGCTTCGCATCTCGCTCGTTCTTGCTCCGCTACTCACCAAATGCTCCAGAATGCTTCTACTACTCTCAAGGATCAAAAGCCCTCTTTCCTTAGCCCTCAATTTGTCCAAAAATGCCTTCAATTTGAGCTTCCAACTTCTAAATTTTTTTACTTCTTTGAGTTGTATTTATAGGTAAGACTCGAGCTTCAAAATGGCCTTGGCCGCCTTACCCATTGGCTTAGGCGTCTCCCCCTCCCCTGGATTGAGCTGGAAACATCCTCAACTGACCGCAAAAGTGAGTTGCAGGCTTCATCATTGCAACCAGCTTTCCTTGGTTGAATTTCTAAAAAATTCGGCCACCCCGGTGGCCTTTGTTGGCTGATGATCACACCTACGAGATCCCCGACAACCCCTTGTGTTAGCCCAATGCTTCAGATGTCCGGTCGGCGACCGTCTGTGGCATGGTCAAATCCCATGGCCGAAGTTTCCATTTTTTTGCACATTTGCCCTTTCAGTTTTGGTTTTCTCCCTTTGACCCATTTTTATAATACCCCTAGACTTTCCATAATTGTTACTAAGTTGTAGAAGTTCCAATGTTTCAATTTCTCTCTCAAAACTTTTGAAAAAAAAAATGACATTTTGACCCCCTCGGGCAACTTTGAAAAATTACACTTAGTCTCGTTTCTTCGTTTTGCCTTTAAACCTACTCGTTTCTTCTTAGAACTTCTGAAGGATTGTTCTACTCGATAAATCGAAACTTCTTGAGGCTTTTTTTATCTTTTCGAGAGTCTCCTACAAGAATTCAATTTTTCAACCTGATTCCTAGTTGTACCGAAAATGGTTTCTGATTCCATTTCTTTCAGTCCTAAAAATCATGCCTCGAGATGCTCGTTAGAGCATTCCTATTTCCTCAAACATTTAAGCATTAGGGTACTCCCTTCGGCCTATTCGATAATTTGTTTGGGCTTTTTAGATTCCATTTTTCTTGAATTTCTATTTTTCCTTTAAAATAATAACCCAAAGTTCTTGGGTATTACATATATCGAGGATAGTAAGGAAGGAAACAACATCAACTGCATGCCTTTTGGGTTGAATGTGGATAAAGAACTCTAGGATTAAACGTGTTTGAGCTAGGGTAGTTCAAGAATGGGTGACCCCTAGGAAGTTTGCATAGGCCCATCAGAATAAGTTGATCCGATCCTTCCTATCGCTTGATGCGGGATGTTACACTAATACCCTGGGGTGGATCCACAAAAGTCAATAGTTGGTTAGCGTACATGGAATCCATTTTGGATTTCATGGCATCAAGCCATTTCCTAAAGTTAATGTCTGACATTGCTTCTTCATAGGTGTTTGGTTTGTCATTCTTAACTAGAAACACATCTCCATGTGTCGAGATGAGAAATCCATATCTCTCAGGCTCATGATGAACTCTCGTTAACCTGCGAAGTTATTGTGTGGAAGATTGGGGAATTGACACAACATCTTGTGTCTCATTTTCCTCGAGTTCCTTGAGGAGAGTATTTGTTTGTGGTTCGCCTTGAATTTCCTCGAGCTCAACATTCCTCTCACTAACCACAACATATAAGAATTCTTTCTAAAGGAATACCGCATGCTTGACAATAAACACCTTTTGTTCTTTGGGGTGGTAAAAGTAATATCCATTTGTTTCTTTTGGATATTACACAAATAGACATCTCATCGATTTAGGTTCTAACTTATTACTATCAACACACTTGACATAAGTTTCATAACCCTAAATCTTAAGGAAATATAGATTTGACTTCTTTCCTTTTGATATCTCATATGAAGTATGAGTAACTAACTCATGTGGAATTCTGTTCAAAACAAAGATCGCAACGAGGAGTGCGAATCCCCAAAATAAAATAGGGAGTTTAGTGCGACTCATCATGGACTAGACCATGTCCAACAAGATCCTATTCCCTCACTCAAACACACCATTCATCTCTGGTATTCTAGGTGGAGTCCATTACGAGAAAATCCCATTTCGTTTTAGGTGATTTTGAAACTCACTATTCAAGTATTCACCACCATGATCCGATTGAAGTATTTGGCCCACTTTGAGACAGGACGCAACCCACAAAGTATGAACATGTGACAGGTGCCAAAAACACGCCCCTTTGACAGTACGACCCCCTTCATCAATCCAGCCAATATTCTAGCCATCACCATTTGCATAGTGGGGGTTAGACATTTTGGGTCCATTTCCAATGGCGTTAACACAGAGAAAATTCTTGTTGGTGGCCACTGATTACTTCACAAAGTGCGTCGAAACTGAACCTCTAGCAACCATAACCGAGAAGAAAATAAAGGGAATGGTGTGGAAAGATATAATTTTTCGCTTCAGTGTTCCCCGAATTCTCAATACTGATCATGGAACACAGTTCGACTTCGAAGCTTTCAAGGCTTTTTGTCAAAGATGGGGAATCAGTTTGAGAATGACGTCCATAGCATATCCCTAAGCTAATGGGCAGGCAAAAGCGAACAATAAAACTATCCTACATGGGTTGAAGACCCGATTAGAAAAAGACAAAGGCAGATGGGTCGATGAACTCCCTAGCATTTTATGGGCTTATCGCATGACCAGTCATGTATCTATGGGAGAAATGCCTTTCAGCTTGGTGTATGGGATAGATGCCCTTATTCCAAGGAAATTTAGATTGTTTGAGGGAGAACCTAGATTTGCTAGATGAGCTGAGAGAGAAATGAGATGTGCAGCTGGCAATGTATCAGAGGAGGATCACCGGCAATTACAATGCGAAGGTCCGCCCTCAAATGTTTCAGGAAAGGGATTTGGTGCCCAGGAAGACAGTAATTACGAACGCCCTCACGGAAGAAGGGAAGCTCAGACTGAATTGGGAGGGGCCCTATAGAATATAAAAGATGTTGGGGCCCAACACTTGTGTATTGTAAACATTCCAAGGAGAGATGATGGGCAAGACCTGGAATACTATGCACCTTAAAGGGTACTTTCCCGCTCTGTCGATTGAGGTGGGCCATGAAGGATCTGAGGCACAAGACATGGAGATGCGTTTGTTGCAAGAGGCACTACTCGACCCCACTGTGAGCCGAAATTCTTTTTAATTTTTCCATGTAATAATTCCTCGATGAATAAAAGAATACACCCTTTTGTATTCCCGATGAGTAAGCAAAGCTATAAGTTGAACCACGTAAAATCCCTTGTGTCTTGAGCATTTGTATAAACGGTAAAATATAATACAGGTACAACAACTCAGAGATGGTCCCCGAAGAAGTCCATGTAGCCTAGTAGAAATCAGTCACATATGACCACAACACGGGATGAGATCACCGAGCGGTCCGATGCCTATGCCTGTAGACTCACCCGGATCTCTCGATTGAGTCCGGCGCTATGTCTCTATGCTAGACCTGACTCCTTGGTTGATCCGATGCCTAGGTCTCCCAGCAAACTTGGAGGCTCAAAAGGAATCCCAAACCGGACCATCGGTTGAACCTTGATTCACCAAGGGCAGACTGACTCTCGAAAGGGACAAGAGACGATGAAGCCGTTATATGGTAAGTCGAAAGACACCCTCACCACGCGAGGCATAAGTTGCCCAATTATGATCTGGTGCCTATAACCTAAGACCGAGTCATGATCATTGGATGCTCCGACGCCTATGCCTGTAAACTCACCTAGATCCCTCGATTGAGTCCAATGTTATGCCTTTAAGCTAGACCTGACTCCTTGGTTGATCTGGCGCCTAAGTCTCTCAAAAAATTCGGACGCTCAGAAGAAATCCCGAACTGGATCATCGGCCAAACCTAGATCCCCTGAGGTAGACCAAACCTTAGAATGATGGGCAAGAAAGTGAAAGACAAGATTTTACCCTCGAAGGTCTGATCGGCTAGCCCTAATCTAGCGCCTATGACCATAGACCAACTCGGGATCATCAGATGCTTCGATGCCTATCCCCGCAGACTCACCTAGATCCCTCGATTGAGTCCGGTGCTACACCCCTGAGATAGACCTGACTCCTTGGTTGATTTGGCGCCTGGGTCTCTCTGCAAACTCAAACGCGCGAATCCCGTGTTAGATCTTTGGCCTAACCTAGATTTCCCATGGCAAACGAACCTGAAGAAAAATAATGGGCACCATTGAAAGATGTCTCCTCTTAAAAGCCACACATGCCTACCAAAAATATTTGTGAAGATTTGATAAGAAGGCCATCCCCAAATTTGACCAAAGACGAGAGCTCAGTGAATGTTGCATGAGTCTTGTAATCACGTCAAATGTGCGAGGTCGATCCCAAATTTTCTAAGGCAAAAGGGCCTTAAAAAGAGAATGCAAATATAAACTAACAAAAATTAAACCACTGAGACAAATAAATAAAAGCTCGAATGGGCATGAACGCAAGTCGCATAACTGTCAAGCTAATGAAAGAAATAGAGGAAGATTATGCAATTATGCAAATAAAGCAATAACATGAGGCCTGTTGAAACGACCACAAAAACTCCATCATCCAAAATTGATAAAAAAAAAAAAACACAACAACCAAAGAAATGTGTTGGAAAGTCCAAGAAGAATGCTTTGAGATGGAACTAGTAAAATGATC
Source organism: Diospyros kaki (assembly GCA_036245055.1). Classification (NCBI taxonomy): domain Eukaryota; kingdom Viridiplantae; phylum Streptophyta; class Magnoliopsida; order Ericales; family Ebenaceae; genus Diospyros; species Diospyros kaki. The sequence goes on from BSEG01000009.1 coordinate 13,551,806, forward strand.
ATTCCTTATAGCCCAGTTAAAAGACAATATAAATCATAAAGTCTACACAAATCTTCTGGTGGAGGATGATCCACATGACTCGAACCCTCTCTAGGAGGAAAACTCTGAGAAACATCGGTGGCAAGATCCATCTCCACGACTCTTTCAATCATCTGAACAGTGCTAGTCATGTTGGCACCAACTTCACCCTCCTCAAACTCAAGGGCATAGGGGCTCCATGGACCTTGCAGGTCATCCTCCAAAGCCTGTCTTATACACTCCTCGGGCCTAGGATCATTTGGCTCGTACTTTCGCCAGTAGGGAGGAGTTTTGGCAGACCTAGCATTATCGAAAGTCATCTTCGAGAAGGAGTCCCCTGGACGCTTGGACTTTAAGAAGCTGTAACTGAGGTAAAAGCTGAACTTTGAGAAGCAGATGGCATAATCATCCTTGCAGCGATAACAATCCTTGGAAAGGCGATACTGCTTCACAGCATCTCTTGTCGCCTCCTCAATCTCTTATCGTTTGTTCTCTAGCATCCTCTCCATCTCTAGCTGAGTGCGTGTAGCCGTTTGGAGCGACGCAACCACCCGATATAGATGATTTCGCCTTTGCGTCCTCTCGGGACCTTTGTTTCATCTCGAAACCACTGAAGGGTTGCTCATTATGCAAAACCGGAGCCTCCCTAGGGTTTCGTTGATTTTTTGGGAGCCTTCTACAACGATTCAGTTTTACAGCCTAAATGGAAGTTGTATTTTAGCTGTACCGAAAACTGTTCCTGATTTGATTTCTTTTGATACCATAAATCCTAGTTCGGAATGCTCATCAAAACCATATCATTTTCCTTAGACAATTTCACTCCAAGGCATTCCCTGCAGTTGATTCAGTACTTATAACTGCTATCAAGCCAATTTTTTGGTATTCTAAACTCATCGAAATTACGTGACAACCTCATACGAACATGAGGTATTACATTCTTCCCTCCTTACAAAAATTTTGTCATATATTCTAAATCTCAAAATCAGGACTCTTGAGCTGACCTATGCTCATCAATCCTTAGCTAGCACACTTGCCTTTCTAATTTCTTTTTCAAGCCCCATAACCACATATCCCGGTCCTTGGGCCACGAGTCTCAACTCGAGCTCCTATCCAAGTCAGTACACTTATTGTCGTAATGAGCCCACAACTCTCATATCCACGTTATCAATTTTCAATTTGTTTTTCACTTTGTCATCCAATTGATATCCTTAATCACAACACTTCTCTAATTTCGATTTCCTATGACATCATTCATCTTGAACTAATCAATCATGCTTTGACAATCTTCCAACCTTAACACAAAAGTCTCTGATCTCGATACATTTTGACTTTTATCAAATTGATCCTCAAAGAATTATTTTTATGTAATCAAACTATTTCACGTACCCTTGGATCCAAAAACATCACAAATATACGTCATCACATATCCTCAAAACTAGCCATGCCTCACCTTAGGTCATCTCAAACTTAGTCATTTGTTAAATCTTTACTGCTAAATCTTTACTTGTGCTAATCTATTCAAGATTTGTGTTGTTTTCTCATTCTTGTAGGTATTCATTACCCAATATAATCTCAAGTTTCTACCAATTGACCACAATCATCTTCTAATCATGTTATGTAACTATTTTCTCAAGAAATCTTTATTAACAGATTCTATCTGTCTCCAAAACTTCCTTTCGTAACTTAACCTTTAATATCGACTAAAATCTAACGTTGTCTTCCAAGTCTAGCAATACTAATATCCTTGCATCGCTTGCTCCTTTGTTACTTGGTCGCCAAACTAATACCTATTCATCCATATACCCATAACTTAAATAACTCATCGCATTTTTCGAAATGATCCTCAAATAACATTTTATATCATCAGATTAATCATTTAATCCTCAAATTAATCCTCGAGTAATAACATTTCATGTCAACTAACTTTAATCATGCTCGATCCTTAAGGCACCATCTCATTCCAATTGACTATAGTCATACATTACCATAAAGAAATTATCTGATTACTTTCCTCGCATCTGACCATCGGCTCTTTTCACTTCCAGTTAATCGTAGCATAGGTTCACTTACCAACTCGCAATCTCTAGACTTGCTCATTGACTCTATTGTCTACTTGTCTTTGCAATAGTGCTATCAATTTTATTCGTACTATTCTAGCCTTTTAGTTCACACATAGCTCAGGATCCAATAATCTCCAGCCATCATTGGCAAACTCATCATTTAAGAACTAGTCCCAATAAATCTTTCGGGAATACGTTCTAGCATTTCTCTTGCTTACTACTTTTCACTGATCGCATGCGCCTGGACTACATATCCACAGGCTCCTTATTATTATTATTATTATTATTTTTTTATTTTTTTATTACTCATTGACATCATTTTAATTATCGTCCAGCTACACATTCCCGATTTGCCCTCCAAGTCTATCTTAGACTAATCATCTAGCCCAACAGGAACTCAATTCTTTAAAATCAAAAATCTTAGATCTCTAATAGATTTCAATCTATTACCATGACCTGACATCCTGGCACTTCTGCCATTACCTGACTCTCTCAAGCACGTCAAAGATTCTCACAACCTTCTAGACGACAATCTATAACTATACTACCAACCAGAGTAGGCAGGTACTTACGTCACTAATGGTACTCTAATCACCACTGAATTTTTTTTTCCTGAAAACTCTAAGGTTTCATCATGAGTCTTTAGATTCTTAATCAATTCTTTCAAAAAAATTCCTCAAGAATCTCAAGCCGATTTATCTCCGAAAATCTCGATTCAAATCACGATATCTGGTTCCAATCATCTTCTGTGAACTCTATTTTCTTACAATTATGGCTCTCAATCCACCATTCATCATGGTGCTTCTGAGTTCTCCTTGTCGTGTCGACCACTGATAACTTTACTTGATTCTGCAGGTTTGTTTAGCACACTAAACCGCAGTCACAACCTCTGTTGATTCGGTTTCCTCATCATTCATTTTACGGTCGATACAACCTATTAAGAAACTCTTTCCTTTTTGGTACTCGAACTCTACTTTGAATCGAGGCTACCATCATATGATCCCATTGCCATACTAGATATAGAGGTATTTCACTCCTCGAGCCTTGATAGAGCACATATTTTCATACTATTTAGCCCTCATATTTAGTCCTTTCTGCACATTAGTTGTGTTATTTCATTCATCTTGATTTCATTTCATTTTATTTTATAGGAATTGGGCTTCACACTATTTTATTTTATTTTTCCAGGTTTAGGGTCATGGAGCATGAGATGGGGCATGAGACATCTTGATGGTAATGAGATATCTTGGAAATTGGAGATAGAGAAGCAAGGGCAATTTTGGCAGATTTGACCTTCTGCACTTCTTTCATTATTTTGGCCGAGATAAAATTCCAGAATGAAGATGATGTCTTCAGAGATATTGTAGGAGACTTCTTGAGCTTTCTGGAATGGTATGGTTTGTCCAAATCCGAGTTCGTTTGGGCCTTCAAACAGTGCTTCAAAGTCGGGACCAGAAAGCAGGGTTAAATTAGTAAACCTACATTGAATGCTGATTCTTTAAAAGGCCATATCTCGGGCGTCCGATATCCAAATCAAGCGATTCAAAAGCCCAAATTCATCTACTCTTCCTGATCTACAATGTTTATGAAGAGGCCGAAGCCCAGAACACGCGTTAACCTATCCGAAATCGGCCGTCAAGTTGCGGTAACCTAGGGTTTCCTCCTAAAACTCTATTTAAGCACCTTAAGAGGCCATTAAAGGGAGCTTCTTGAAGGGCGTGAACAGTGGCCGACTTCTCTTCTCTCCATTGTTCTTGTGAAGATGGAAGGCTAAGGATCTTGTAATCAAGTTGCAACACCATCCTTGTTCCCGGTTTGAGTCTTGGATTTAATGGAAATCTGTTTGTTTTAGTTTTAACTTTGTTGTTTTCTTGTTTCCATTCTCTCTTAAATCTGTGTGTGTGTTGATACCGGTTGGATGAATGCATGCATTGTCTTTGTTTGAGAATCCAAGGTTTTTGTGCTCGGTTGAGGCTTTAACTGGAAACGAGAACAACCTGTTTGGATGGTATTTCAATCAATCTCAAATCTATGAAATCTGTTTATTGGTTTTCTTTCCAATCTTTGACGGTTGTTAAAGGATTTTTGTGATTTTCGATTTGAGGATTAAAACTAAACAAATTGTGTATTGAGAAGGCGATGAAAACTGGGATAGAGGGTTGGTTTGCAACTGATTGCATCTCGATTTATTGTGTTCTTGCTTAGTTTGTTTTTCTGTTTTGTTCATCAAAAACTCCCTCCTTGTTTAGTCTTGTTTTGACAGATTCGGTTGAGGTTCGTTGGGAGACGACTTTGGGTTACACCCTATTGCAAATCCAAATCATCATTTATCTAATCTATCGGTGTTCGACAGCCCCGATAAGATTTTAGCGCCGTTGCCGGGGAGCCAATTTCGTTTCTGTCAAAGAAGACTGATTTTAAAGAAATTTGTGGTTGCTACTTGGTATATAGGTTGGAAACTAGCTGGTTGCGGGCTACTGGTCCAAAGCGAGTTAACCATACTCGGCACTGCTAGATACAACGCCACGTACCAAGTTTATACCATTAATCAAGAAGATCAAGAAGACCAGCAAAGAAAAACAGAAAACTCTTCTTCTCTTCTTCTCTTATTCTCTTCTTTTCTTTTTCTCTTTTTCTCTTTTTCTCGTTGCTGATAGAAAACTCTTATTCTCTGTTTTGTAGGAGACCAACAAGCTGCATCCAAGTGCAAGAGATAGCAAAATTTAGCAGCCTTGATAGTAAAATTCAGCAAGTACAAAACAGAAACTCTTATCCAGCAAGTCTTGACAGCCTCCATGACAGATAGCAATATTTAAGGATTGAGATCAAGAAACCGATTCTATCTTCTTCCTTTCTCATCCTTACTTGATGTTCCTTCATGTCTATATGCTTCCCTTGATGTTTTCTTGCATTTAGAGTGGTTTTTGCGGCAAAATAGGAGCCAGTTTTAGAAAAAAAACGATTTGGGGGCAAACAGTTACTGTTCACATTTTTTCACTTGCTCCGATTGGGCTGATTTTTGGTGTCCAAAGAAATGGGGGTGTGAGGAATCAATATCACTGCTATGCAGTGAGGAGACCTTTTTTTGGCCAAATTCCAACGTTTAGACCACTTTTTGGGCCATTTTGTATTTCTCAGTGGCTGATTTTGTGAGGTTTTCAGTGTTTTCAGGTCCCTCAGTGTTTTTGTGTTGAAATTTTGTGAAAAATTGCATAAAAAAAATTGTCTTAGGGCTTCTTGATTGATTGATTTTATGTGCCCTACGTTTTTGCATTTTTTTTGTGTGCATAGGCCAGTTTGTGTGCTGTGCATAGGCCAGTTTGTGTGTTGTTCTTTGTGAGTCATTTTGAGAATGTTTTTGTGCTGCTCTTTAGTGCATGACCAGATCCTCTAAGAACATACCAATTGACCTAGACCTTGAAATAGAAAGGACCCTTAGGAAGCAAAGGAAGGCTAGAGAGTTAGAGCACCTCAAAGAATCTGATAATCCTCCTGCCTTTTCTGCCATTGCATCTGATATTCCTTCTGTTTCTACACCTATCCCTGACTTAAACACAATGGCAGCTAATGGGAATGAACACAATCGAAATGGAAATAATGGAAATATTGTAAATCATGGTCATTTGGATGGTAGAACCATTAGAGAATTGGCTGCCCCTGATGTGCACTATCAGTCTTTATGCATTCAATATCCCCAATTGGATGCAACATTTGAATTGAAATCTGGGCTAATCCATTTGCTTCCCAAGTTTCATAGCCTTGCAGGTGAAGATCCGCACAAGCACCTCAAAGAATTCCATGTTGTCTGTTCCACAATGAGGCCACAAGGAGTTGATGAGGAGCAGATAAAGCTTAGGGCCTTTCCATTTTCATTGGATGGAGCTGCAAAGGATTGGTTATACTACCTACCACCTGCTGCCATCACAAGTTGGGATGGGCTTAAAAGAATCTTTTTGGAGAAGTTCTTTCCAGCATCCCGAACAGCCGCCATTCGGAAAGAAATTTGTGGCATAAGGCAGAATCATGGGGAGACATTACATGAGTATTGGGAGCGATTCAAGAAACTGTGTTCTAGTTGTCCACACCATCAGATCAGTGACCAGCTGCTAGTCCAATACTTCTATGAAGGTCTTATTCCAATGGATAGGTATTTGGTGGATGCAGCTAGTGGAGGAGCCCTCTTTGAAAAGACACCAGCAGCTGCTCAAGAGCTAATCTCCAAGATGGCACAGAATGCCCAACAGTTTGGTCCCAGATCAGCCACTCCCATGAGGCAGGCCAATGAGATTGGTGTTGCTGCCATCAATGACCAACAGAGGATAGAGAATAAACTGGAGGAATTGGCTTCCATGGTCAGACAGCTAGCCCTTGATAAAGGACAGTCCTAATCCCAGCAGGTATGTGGTATTTGTTCATTATCTTCCCATGTTACTGACCAATGTCCTCAATTGCAGGAGAATACAGAAGCTTGTGCTGGCATTTTTCCAGGAAGACCCTTCCAGCCACAGCATCATCAGCAGCAACATAGATATGATCCATATGCTGCCACCTATAATCCAGGGTGGAGAGATCATCCAAACTTGAGGTATGGAGGTCCTTCCAACCAGCCATTCCAGGCACAGCATCAGCAACCTCAGCAGCATAGATTCAATGCACAAAGACCAAGTCAACCAATGCAGCAACAACAACAACAACCAGCCCCTAAATCCGAATCAAGCTTGGAAGATATCATGAAGCAGCTCGTTGCCAACAATCTCCAGTTTCAGCAAAGGACCGACACTGCCATACAAAATTTGGAGACACAGATTGGACAGCTCGCAACCAATATCAGTGAGCTACGGAGTCAAGGTTCGGGTCAGTTGCCTTCACAGCCAGTTTCAAATCCAAGGGGCAATGTAAGTGCTATCGTTCTCCGCAGTGGTAAGGAGTTGAGCAGCCAACCCTCTCCACAACCAGAATTTGGGCAGCAACAAGAAGGTCAAAAAGAAGATCGGCCTCCTCCCATTCAAAAAGACAAGCAGCCCACCACCATTGATCAAGATAGAGGAGAGACTTCCTACAGCCATCCACTGCCATTTCCTCACCGAGCCACTCAAAATAAAAAGAAGGCAGAAGCTGAGTTAGACAAGGAGATCATGGAAACTTTCAAAAAAGTTGAGGTGAACATACCACTCTTAGAGGCCATCAGACAGATTCCCAAATATGCCAAATTTCTCAAAGACTTGTGCACCCACAAAAGGAAACTGAAAGGAAATGAAAAGATCAACTTGGGAAGAAATGTGTCAGCATTGATTCAACCTGCCATGCCTCAGAAATGCAAAGATCCAGGGACTTTCACCATTCCTTGCACTATTGGAAATTTGCAATTTCATAATGCTATGTTAGATTTAGGAGCCTCTATTAATGTGATGCCTAAATCTGTGTATTCTTCTTTGCAGGCAGGTGCAGGCACATTGACATCTACAGGAGTGGTGGTCCAGTTGGCAAATAGGAGCACAGCATACCCTGAGGGAGTATTAGAGGATGTGTTAGTGAAGGTAAAAGATTTCATATTCCCTGCTGACTTCTATGTTTTGAATATGGAGGATGATCACACACCCGGACACGCACCACTTATTCTAGGTAGACCTTTCTTGAAAACTGCAAGGACAATAATTAATGTGCATGAGGGTACTTTATCTATGGAGTTCGCTGGTAACACTATTCAATTCAATATCATTGATGCCATGAAATATCCCTTAGAAGATCATTCTGCCTTGCATGTTAACTTTATTGACTTAATGGTGGAGAAATCATGTGTTGAGTTGTATGATCTTGAGTCTGAATTCCCCACTATTCATAATTTTCCTGATGATATGCATTGCCTTTAGTGTCATGACGAACTCAGTAAGTGTAGTGCTTGTTCTGAAATAGATGAGTTTTTGAGTATTGTTGAGAGTGCACCTTCTCACACTATATGCGATTCTGATGTGCCTCCCATAGAGGAAGTTTCTGTTGTTGAGAATGTATTGCAGGTAGGTGGCAACATAAGCAGACTGGTGCCTTCAATTCAACAGCCACCCACCTTGGAGTGTAAGCCCCTGTCCGAGAATCTGAAGTACGCCTACTTGGCAGATGGAGACAAGCTACCCGTGATCATTGCCAACAACCTTCAGCCTGACCAAGAGGAGAAGTTGCTGAATCTGTTGAAGCAACATAAGAGAGCCATAGGTTGGTCACTTGCAGACATTCCTGGTATATCCCCTTCCTTATGCATGCACAGGATTCATTTAGAGGAAGAAGCTCGACCAGTGAGACAGCCCCAAAGGAGACTCAATCCCACCATTCTAGATGTGGTCAAGAAAGAGGTAAGTAAACTACTTTCAGCTGGCATTATTTATCCTATTTCTGATAGCAAGTGGGTGAGTCCAGTGCAGGTAGTTCCAAAGAAGACAGGATTCACAGTGGTAGCCAATGAGAAGAATGAGCTAGTGCCCATGCGAGTGCAGAACAGCTGGAGAGTCTGCATTGACTATAGGAGGCTCAACCAAGCTACCAGGAAGGATCATTTCCCACTCCCATTCATTGATCAGATGCTAGAGAGGTTAGCTGGGAAGTCCCATTACTGCTTTCTTGATGGTTTTTCTGGTTATTTTCAGATTTGTATAGCACCGGAGGATCAGGAGAAGACCACCTTCACCTGCCCCTTTGGCACTTTTGCATACCGGAGGATGCCATTTGGTCTATGTAATGCCCCAGGTACATTCCAGCGATGCATGGTGAGTATATTTTCAGATTTATTTGAGCATTGCATGGAAGTTTTCATGGATGATTTTTCTGTTTATGGGACCTCCTTTGATGAGTGTCTAATCAGTTTGGGTAGAGTCTTGGAGAGATGTGTTGAGAAGAATCTTGTCCTAAATTTTGGAAAATGTCATTTCATGGTTGAGCAGGGGATTGTTTTGGGTCATGTTGTGTCCAAGAGGGGTATAGAGGTTGATAAGTCCAAGGTCGATATCATTTCTTCTTTGCCTTACCCCGCGTCTGTGCGGGAGATACGTTCTTTCCTTGGACATGCAGGATTCTACAGGAGATTCATCCAGGACTTCAGCAAGATTGCCCTTCCCATGTCCAACCTGCTTCAGAAGGATGTGGAATTCAAATTTGATGAGTCTTGCAAGATGGCCTTTGAGGAGCTCAAGAGGCGCTTGACTTCCCCACCCATCATCCAGCCACCCAATTGGGACTTGCCATTCGAGCTCATGTGTGATGCTTCCAATTATGCAGTTGGTGTCGTCCTTTCACAACGAGTGGAGAAGAAGTCACACGTCATTGCTTATGCCTCGCGTACTCTGGACAACGCCCAAGCAAACTACACCACTACTGAAAAGGAGCTTCTTGCCATTGTGTTTGCTTTAGATAAATTTCGCTCTTATCTCTTGGGTTCTAATGTTGTTGTGTTTTCTGATCATGCAGCTTTGAAATATCTCTTGAAGAAGCACGATGCCAAACCCAGGTTGATACGGTGGATGCTCCTACTTCAAGAGTTCAATGTTGAGATCAAAGACAAGAGTGGAGCTGAGAATTCTGTGGCTGATCATTTGAGCAGGCTTCCTTCCTCTTCAGATGCCACTACCATGGACTGTCAGCCTATCAAAGATGACTTCCCAGATGAGTTACTATATCACTTGCATGGTACTGAGCCCTGGTATGCTGACATTGTTAATTTTCTAGCTGCATCTGACATCCCTGCCCATCTTAAGAGAGATCAGCTAAGTAAATTTAAAAGTCAGGCCAAGTACTATGTATGGGATGATCCATATCTATGGCGCATGTGTAGTGACCAAGTCCTTAGGAGATGTGTGCCCGATATTGAGTTTGCTTCAGTCTTGTATTTCTGTCATTCACTTGCATGTGGTGGTCACTTTGGTCCTCAACGCACAGCTAGAAAGGTCCTAGACTCAGGTTTATATTGGCCATCCCTTTTTCGAGATGCTCATACATTTTGTAAGAATTGCACACGTTGCCAGCACACAGGATCAATATCACGTAGGAATGAAATGCCTCAGCAACCCTTATTATTTTGTGAGATCTTTGATGTTTGGGGTATTGATTTCATGGGTCCTTTTCCTGTCTCTTTTGGTTTTCTGTACATCCTTTTGGCTGTGGATTATGTTTCAAAATGGGTGGAAGCTAAAGCCACCAGGACTGATGATTCTTCTGTGGTTGCAGATTTAGTTAGATCTCATATTTTCTGCAGGTTTGGCATTCCCAAGGCTATCATCAGTGATCAAGGATCCCACTTCTGCAATAGAACGATGCAATCCATGCTTCGAAAGTATGGAGTTTTACATAAAGTGGCGACGCCCTACCATCCACAGACCAATGGGCAGGCTGAGGTTTCAAACAGAGAGATCAAGCATATTCTAGAGAAGACAGTCCAACCCAACAGGAAAGATTGGAGCAAAAGGTTGGAAGATGCACTTTGGGCCTACCGCACAGCCTACAAGACTCCTATTGGCATGTCCCCATATCGACTGGTCTTTGGAAAGGCATGTCATCTGCCGGTAGAGATCGAGCATAAGGCCTATTGGGCAGTAAAGCAATGTAACATGGATACGACAGAGGCTGGTTCACAACGAAAGCTTCAATTGCAAGAGCTTGAGGAATTGAGATTGGAAGCATACGAGAACTCCAGAATTTACAAGGAAAAAACTAAGGCTGCTCATGACAAATTGATCAACAAGAAAGAGTTCAAAGTTGGCCAGAAAGTCCTCCTATACAACTCTCGTCTTAAACTAATGCTAGGTAAGTTGCGTTCTCGTTGGATTGGTCCTTTTGTGGTTACTCATGTTTTTCCTTATGGTGCAGTTGAGCTTATGGATGAGTCGACCACACGGCGATTCACAGTCAACGGGCAGCGGCTTAAGCCATTCTACGAGAGATTTCAGGAGCATACTATGGAGGAGCTGCATCTCCTCAACGCCACCTACAATTGACAAAATCAGGCTGTTCCTCTCTCCCTATTTTGTTTTTTATTATTTACTTGTCCTATACCTGATTCTTGCTGCATGCTTACATTGAGGACAATGTAATGTTTAAGTGTGGGGGGAGGAGTTTTAGAAAAGTTAAAAAAAAATAATAATAAAAAAATAAAATAATAAAATAAAAAAATATATATAAAAAAAAAAATTGCAAAATGAGGCAAATTGAGTTTGAAAGAATTTAGCATGATTAGAAAGTTGATCTTATCTTTTTGGGCTTTCAAGTAAATTGGAAATGAGTTTGGCTTGGTGAGTTGATTGAGGTAGTCTTTGTGGGGATATTTGTGCATGTTCTTGTTCTTTCTTATGCTATGCCTGCATCCACTGAATTATGGGTATCATTCCAGAACTTGTTTTGAATCTTGATTGAAGCTATCAGTGCTCATGCATATGAAAAGATGATTAAGGCATTCTTTCATTTTACCCGTCATACCTAAAAAAAAAAAAAAAAAAAAAGTGATCTTGTCCCTTCTTTTGGTTGAAGAACATTCATTGCATCCCTTGATAAAAAAAAAAAAAAAATTAAGCAAGTCCTTTGGAATCAAAAAAAAAAAAAAAAAGATAGAAAGGCCAAAGGCCAAGGTGGGATGGAGCGTAAAACGCACTCACCAAGGTGGGATGGAGCGTAAAACACACCCACCATGCGAAAAAAAAAAGGGTTCTATTTTCTGCTTGCTTAATAGTTCTTCATTGATCTTGGGATTGTCTTGAATGTTTTCTTTCTTCCTAAAGCTTACCTATCCCTTTCACCTTACCATGTTTGAGCCATGAATAAAAGTCCTTTTGATTTGCATGCATAAAGCGCTGAGAGTGGAGATTTAGAAGATGAGCATATCTGGTAGTGGAATTATGATTGGGTGGATTTGGGCATAGCATTTGAGGAACTTGAAAGCATGTTCTTATTCTATGAGGGTCTGCTTATTTTGACTCACCTTTCCAAGTGAAATTGCCATGCTACTTGTTTGTTCGGGAAGTGTAAGAAAGATGATCTTTGAAGTGTTGAATTCCTATAAAACTTGCCATGCCTCTCATTTTGCATTCTTTGCATCATTTTTATTTGAAAGAGTGAATGTTAGTGTTTAGTGTTTTTCCCAGGAGTGCAAAAGTCCAAGTGTGGGGGAATTTGATAGAGCACATATTTTCATACTATTTAGCCCTCATATTTAGTCCTTTCTGCACATTAGTTGTGTTATTTCATTCATCTTGATTTCATTTCATTTTATTTTATAGGAATTGGGCTTCACACTATTTTATTTTATTTTTCCAGGTTTAGGGTCATGGAGCATGAGATGGGGCATGAGACATCTTGATGGCAATGAGATATCTTGGAAATTGGAGATAGAGAAGCAAGGGCAATTTTGGCAGATTTGACCTTCTGCACTTCTTTCAGTATTTTGGCCGAGATAAAATTCCAGAATGAAGATGATGTCTTCAGATATATTGTAGGAGACTTCTTGAGCTTTCTGGAATGGTATGGTTTGTCCAAATCCGAGTTCGTTTGGGCCTTCAAACAGCGCTTCAAAGTCGGGACCAGAAAGCAGGGTTAAATTAGTAAACCTACATTGAATGCTGATTCTTTAAAAGGCCATATCTCGGGCGTCCGATATCCAAATCAAGCGATTCAAAAGCCCAAATTCATCTACTCTTCCTGATCTACAATGTTTATGAGGAGGCCGAAGCCCATAACACGCGTTAACCTATCCGAAATCGGCCGTCAAGTTGCGGTAACCTAGGGTTTCCTCCTAAAACTCTATTTAAGCACCTTAAGAGGCCATTAAAGGGAGCTTCTTGAAGGGCGTGAACAGTGGCCGACTTCTCTTCTCTCCATTGTTCTTGTGAAGATGGAAGGCTAAGGATCTTGTAATCAAGTTGCAACACCATCCTTGTTCCCGGTTTGAGTCTTGGATTTAATGGAAATCTGTTTGTTTTAGTTTTAACTTTGTTGTTTTCTTGTTTCCGTTCTCTCTTAAATCTGTGTGTGTGTTGATACCGGTTGGATGAATGCATGCATTGTCTTTGTTTGAGAATCCAAGGTTTTTGTGCTCGGTTGAGGCTTTAACTGGAAACGAGAACAACCTGTTTGGATGGTATTTCAATCAATCTCAAATCTATGAAATCTGTTTATTGGTTTTCTTTCCAATCTTTGACGGTTGTTAAAGGATTTTTGTGATTTTCGATTTGAGAATTAAAACTAAACAAATTGTGTATTGAGAAGGCGATGAAAACTGGGATAGAGGGTTGGTTTGCAACTGATTGCATCTCGATTTATTGTGTTCTTGCTTAGTTTGTTTTTCTGTTTTGTTCATCAAAAACTCCCTCCTTGTTTAGTCTTGTTTTGACAGATTCGGTTGAGGTTCGTTGGGAGACGACTTTGGGTTACACCCTATTGCAAATCCAAATCATCATTTATCTAATCTATCGGTGTTCGACAGCCCCGATCAAGCCTTGCATTATTCGTCATTTCACTAACTCCCAAGATGACCACGAACTTAGATGCAATTCTTTAAATAGGACACACAGTCCATATTTAATCCATCTCTTTTTGGGTTGATTCCCTAGGTTTCCAGCCTATTTCACTCCTCGAGCCTTGCATTATTCGTCATGTCACTAACTCCCAAGATGACCACGAACTTAGATGCAATTCTTTAAATAGGACACACAGTTCATATTTAATCCATCTCTTTTTGGGTTGATTCCCTAGGTTTCCAGCCTCTTTCAACCAGTTAGGGCCACACCTTGCACCCTAGACCATTGGGACTTGGACCCCACAGACTATTAGGGTTCCTTGTCCCATTTCTGTGAGTCACGTTGATTGAACCACCGTCACCTCATCAATTAGCGCAACTCAGACGCCATCATTTGGTCATCTTCGGCCTTATGTTTGACCCAATTCGTTGGATCCCTCATCCACATATCTTATTTTCAAGACACTAAATGATTTTTGAAATACTTATCATTCGATCCTAACTCAATATCTAGGTTATGTCACATCAGACTAATCATCCATGACTCAATTATTCTTGATAACTACCAGCTATCCTATCATTCATCGCAAGGATTTCGACTAATGACCTCAAATCAACAGTCTCTGAATCTCTCGGATCCATAATCACGGTTACCAAGTCAACCTTGCACTCGAATCATGTCATCGGATCCTAACTTTAACAACTAGATCATTCCATTTGTACTAGCTTCCATCAGGCTTCCACTATTTACTGAGAATAGTAACTGGATACTGGAATAATGTATGTTCGTGAATAGTACACCAGGTAAGTTCCCAGGAAAGAGGGGTGGGTCACAAATGGACACACTTAAATACCAAGTCTTTTCTTAGCCAGAACTTTCCTAGACATGCACTTCCACTACACAACACTTAAATCCAGTAATCTTTAATCCTTCAACCGACAATCCCCAAATCTCCAAATAAGAATTTCGTCTTACGAACCATTAATCTCTTCTTTCCTAAAAATAACTTGGGGTTCCAACTAATTAGTTCCATCAATACCAGATCATCTTAAGTCTCCATGTTGTTATTCCCTAATCTCCAAATAGGGTTTAACTCTGATATTAACTTCATCAGAGTCAATTAAGGCTTCTAATAAACTTAAGCTCTGATACCAACTGCAACCCCCCGTTTTGTCGGGCGCGTTATAATTTGAGACAATTCTGGGACAATAATTTTTTCTTTCAATCTAATCCTAAATCACATCTTTCCTCGTATCTATCCCAGAATTCCCATCTATTAATCTCGAAAGAGAATTATTATACATATCAAGTGCGGGAGCAAGGATCGAACCTGATATCTTAACATTGATCATAAATCAATTCTTATATCTTCATTTCTTAACATAACTTAATACAAAACATAAGTTCTCAACTAATATTAACCCTAAATAAGGTTATACATCCTCATGCTTTCAAAACATCCAAAATTCAAAGTAGCAGAACTTAAATACAAGGGCTACATTACATACATTTCATTTATCATGCACTCTCATAAGTGTCATTTCATGCCTCATTCAACCTCGTATTTGCTACAATCTCCATTTGGAACGTTTGAATATTCGAGGGGCAAAGCCCAAGTTAGATGATGATTCATCTAAGTAAGGGTACAAAAAATATATTTTGTGCATTAATGTGTTGTTTTACTCATCGTAGGTGTCAACTGCACCCCTCATGCTACCTACCATTTTTATAGCCACCTCTTTCGAAGTCGGGGTGTATGGGTGCACCCTTGGTAAAGCAGCGATGCCAGTTTGTACTCCATACGGCCACAATGCGTGTGATCAATGATATTAACGTGTACATATGCATTTCATAGCATGTCGTGTATACAGTCTACATGATGGATACATATCAGAGCATGTCAAAATGATGAAAGCAATTTCGAGGATCAGGGTTTGAAACATAACTCACTTATAAACCAAACATTTTCCATAAACTAAAGCCAGTTGGGAAGTACCACTTACCTTCTCAAGCTTATTGGGATACCTCGATATTTGCGCTTTACCTAAAATATACATCACCTCAATTTGCGTGCCAACCTCAAAATTCGCACAAGTCACTTCAACTTTAAACCTCAAAGCATCCTAATCACCATATTTGATTAAATAAGCATTAAAACCTATTTTTCCATAATTTCTTGCATTTTCTTTATTTTTCTCTCTATTTCTTCTTATTTTTCCTCAATACATCCAAACTAAATATTTCTTAAATATTTTCTCAAATATTTCATTACGAAAATTCATAACATAATATTCTTGAATTTCTAAAATTTTTAGGGAATTTTACTTACCTTAACTTAACATCTCTAGCTTCCTCGGTATGCGTGCCATATTCCCAAAATGCGTGCCCGAACCATTTTCTTGCCCAAAATTTCTGAAATATCACCGAAACATAATTTCCTATTTTTCATAATTTTTTCTAGGATTTTTTCGATCCTTTTCCTATTTTCTTTTCTTTTTCTTTCTTCTTTTCTTTTTTCTTTTTACTATTCATCTTCTTCTCTGCTCATTCTTCACTGCTCCTGTGCATAGCTCCATGCACGAACCAACCACGCCACTGCCTTGCTCAGTCGCCTCCCGCCGTCACTACGGTTGGCATCGCCATCGCCGGTCGCCACCGACTCCACCCCGCACTGCTGTAGCCACCGCGGTCGGCCTCGCTGTGCGCGGCCACTGCTGCACACATAGAGGCTTGCCACTACTTGCTTGTGCCTCCAGCCGTATTCGGCCATCGTAGCCTCGCAGGCCTCCATCATGGTCCCTTCCCACCTCCTTCGTCGGCCCTCTGCAGCTCGCATTCGAGCTTCCATGGCAGCCCCTTCCCCACTCGAACTCGCAGTCATGGCCGCTTGAAGCTTGCGGCTATGGCCGCTTGTTGCCACCGATTACCCTCTTGTTCTCGTAATCTCCTTCTCTTTCTCTCTCTCTCTCTCTCAGCTCTCTTCTTAATGCTTCTCAATCGGCCAGACCCTTGCTTATTTATAGCCTCCATTGCATTGACCCCTACTCCATTCAATTACATACATATATATATATATATATGAATGTATAAATTATATCACATGAAATCTCAATTCTGACCATATTCTTACTGCCATTATATTCATTCTTGTGTAAATCTCGGATGCAGCTGAATTGCAGGAAATCCTTGGCCATGAAGCTTCACAGAATGGCTATCATCGCACACAACCACGCATCCATATAATTACATATATATAATTATATATTACACTTTAAATTAAGAGAATTTACATATTAAATCTCAATTTTATCATAATATCACTTGGATAATTTTCTTTATTGCAACTATGCCCTCAAACATCCATTAAATTTGCATTTTAATACTGAAAATCCGTAATTAATAACTTAAATTTTACTCGATATAGACGATTTCGCCTTTGCGTCCTCTCGGGACCTTTGTTTCATCTCGAAACAACTAAAGGGTTGCTCATTACGCAAAATCGGAGCCCCCCTAAGATTTCGTTAATTTTTTGGGAGTCTCGTACAACGATTCGGTTTTGCAGCCTAAATGGCAGTTGTATTTTAGCTGTACCGAAAATTGTTCCTAATTTGATTTCTTTTGTTACCATAAATCCTATCTCAGAATGCTCATCGAAACCATATTATTTTCCTTAGACAATTTCACTCCAAGGCATTCCCTACAGTTGATTCGGTACTTATAACTGCTATCAAGCCAATTTTTTGGTATTCTAAACTCATTGAAATTACGTGGCAACCTTATACGAACATGAGGTATTACAAGGGTCATGAGGATTGAGATTGTTAGCGGGCTGAAAAGTTGGAGGGTTCATCTCCGCCTCTTGGCAGTGACTCTTCTTCTTCATTCGGTGGTGTTGGCGTGGTGGAGCTGAGGTGTCTCCCACACCCTTGTCTTGTTCAGCATTCTGAACATCAGGACAGGGGGTCCCATCATGGGGATTAAGAAGGGAAGGCACTTTGACCGTAGTAGCTCTAGGGGTGACCCTTCGATGGGAAGACCTCATTAAGTGATGCATGGCTATAAGGAAAAAACACGATGTGGTTAGATACCAGAAAATAACTTGAATGCAAAAATTCAAACAAAGTATGGCTGGCTAAAAATGGAAGGATTGCAAGCAGCTAGGGGGTTCACACCCTCAAGAAAAGGCCGCTCCTATTAGGGGATGTTTCCTCCTCTCGATGTAGTAGCAGGCGTTAGGTTAACTAGAAGGTCTGGACGTAGCACCCTGGGCACCCTATGACTAGATGATTTGCCAAGCTCAGGGACCTAGCCCAGCCTTATTAATCTGTCCATAGTTAAGAGGTTAAGAAGATGTTTGGGACCGCCATAGGTAATAACATGATGGTTGTCCTCGTATCGCTCCCTAAGCTTGGGGATTGACGTGCTCAATCTCGATTTCACTACCCTCTCGGGGTTAGTGTGCCACTCGTGCGGAGCGTTCCACACACCGTTCGGAGGTTTGACCAAAAACTACCGAGAGTCAAATGAAACCTCTCTAGGAGGGGAGTCAAAGAAAAGACGGTCATCTTGGGTTCTAACTGCACTCTCACCCTGCAATTAAAACACAATAAAATTTTTATATTTTTTTTTATTTAGGTGAAATGGTTATACTCGTCAGTGTATGAGTGCAATTGTGGTCCAAATTTAAATTTGTATTTTCTGGATGAGTCCAGGTTGTCCACTGAGAGATTTATTTATGGTAAAAGAAAAAAAAATGTCACACACACACACACATTTGGATGAATTGGCAACATGATTTTTTTATGGATTTTCAAATAACAGATACTTGGAAATAAAGCAAGACAGGAGTTAAAATAAACACTGAATGTGAGAATATAGAATTGGATAACACTTGAGTTAAGACAATTTCAGTACCAATCAATTGATCTCCAATTTTTAGCAGAAAAGATTAGCAATATTAATTTAATTTCAGATATGAGGATCTGTTATTAAATGTATTTAGAGATGATGATAGTTCTACTTTAAGCAATCCCCATATATGATATATTGGATTCTAGTTTAAGCAACTATCATAAATCCGATTGTAATTAATACACAAAAAAACTAAATTAATCATTCGGGCTTGGGTATAATAGCCTTTCCAGTTCTAGTAACTCTCATACGTGGCATGAAAGCTCTAAGTTAGACTTACGCTCCAATCCAAACTTAGTGATTTCTCAATTAATAATACACACTCATATTGAAATTTAAATTAATATCACTTATTTAAAGCGCAACTTTCTTTGAGAATCATTGGTGTTGGACACTGTCATTGCCTTAACCCAAGATTGGGTTTAACTACTTATCTTCATTTAAAAGTTAATTGATAAGAATTTAAATGGCATAATTTAAATGACAAGAATTAAAATAGTAGAAATTAACTAGCCATTTAGGGGGTGGATAATAAAAAGACGTGAATTTAAATTTCAAAAATTTAAAGGCATGAATTAACTGACAATTTAGGCGGTAAATGATAAAGTAAAAATAAATGACATGAGAATTCAAGAGAAGAAAGAAAAGAAGTAAGATTACAAGAGAAAAGAAGAGAGAACAAGAGCAATTTTCAAAGAGAAAATCTAAGAAAACAATTAAGTTTTGATTTAAGAATAATAATTATCCTTATAAGTGCAACCAAGTGAGTTATTTATAGCTCACAAGATGCAATACAAACCACACAATTTTAATTATTCAACTAGACATAATAATATCTAATAGGCACTCACACACCTAAAGTTGAATGGATTTTAGCTAAAATACACACCTAAAGTTAAATAGATTTTAGCTAAAAGACATATTTAAAGAAACACTCATAAAATAAATATTTAAAAATAAAAAAAATAGATTTTTTACAAGTTGGGTTTTGGGTCTTCTTTATGTTGGATTTGGGCCTTCCTTGGAATTGAAATGATTGGGCCTTCTTTGGAATTAAAATGCTTGGGCCTTCTTTGGTTGGACTCCATTGAATAGTTGATCCAATTGCACTAGATTTTGAGTAGTAACATCTTCAATTACTCGGCAAATGTCAATTTCTTCATATCATCCTGACAATAGTACATAATGTGCATAATTATTCAAATTGAACATTAATATAAGATAAAAAATAGGAATATAATTCATTTAGATTTAGAAAAATTAACTCCTCATCATACCTCCCAACTTAAACATTGTTAGTCCTTAGCAATCAGACTATACACTTGCCAAGATTTATTCGCAATAACTGTATGAATGTAAAAATTTCAAATTCGAAATCGAAATGCATAAAATTGAATAAGTAATTTAGCATTCTAAATAAGATTTTTAATTAAAGGTCATACAATCTCAAGAATGAAAATTAGGATAACCAACACACAGACTTACTCCCTCGAAGTTTTTGACTTTAAACCTTACTGTGGACTTTTCCTCTAATAAAAAGGATTACTCAGGTGTACACACAAGGGGGTGCACCGTTATAAGAGTAAATGCTGAACAAGTTTAAAACTTGGTGTCATCCCAAATACAAAGAACGTATTTTTATTAAAGAATAGGAAAAATGACATAGCTTCATGACTGGAATAATGCCCTAAATGAATAACTTTTGAATTTAAACATAATTCCCTACTCCAAACTCAAATTTTGAGATCACATGATTTATAGCATCAAGAGGGACCAGATCGAGTTGTAATGGGGTTATGACGTTAATACGGGTTGTCAAAGAAAAGATAGAATGTGCAAAGGGTGTGTTGGGAATTTTTTTTTTTCAGCAATAATTTTGAAACAATTGTGCTAAATAGTTAAGAGAATTTCTTTTTTTTTTTCACTTTTTTTTTAAATATGAAAATAGATAGATAGACTAATTCCCAAAAGCATACCAGGTTAGACAAAATTCATATGGTTATGGGTTAAACGAGGGTAACAAAAGAAGTTGTACTACAAATGACCCAAATGGGCTAACAAGGGAGGTTAATGTAAAGGAAGAAAAAAGTTAATAAGCCCAAAATGAAAGAAATTGATCCCTTTATCATGTTTCTACAAAACGATGATACTCAGTCATCTAATTCAGAGTTTGAAACCAGTCAAATTTATCTGCTATCATATTAGACATTTAAAGCGAATTGATGTTTTGAAACTATTAAAAAGATGAGATAAACAATAAAGCATATTTAGAGTAAGTATTATTTCACTCAGAATTAACGGCTATTAGGCTCAAACACTCATTTGAGTAATAGTCTCCACTTCTGTTAAGAGATCATACAATGTACTAATCAGCTAATTACTATTACCTTTGACTTTATGACCGATAACCAATTTTTAAATTTTGAATACTCGATGAATGCAAATTTACTTATTATAATGCATATACGTTTTCAAATAAGAAATCAATGCATTCATGTTTCGTATTACAAACTTAACCGGCTTTCAGTGCATAACTCCAAAACTTTAGGATTAACGTTATTTAAAACACACAATTTTTTTTTAATAAGAGTAGATAAAGATAATCAATTCACACAAGACTATAAGTAAGCAATAACAAACTCATAGTTAAACATGAACCAGATAATTCATAACTAGACCTTACACTCCCCAACTTGAATTGCAGTAATAAAATAGGGTTATTCAGAATACCTGTAACTCTACAAGTCCATAGATTTACTGTGAACTGCTAAAACTCAAACAAACAAATGAGCATACCATATATATATTTATATTT
This sequence comes from Diospyros kaki, assembly GCA_036245055.1. Classification (NCBI taxonomy): domain Eukaryota; kingdom Viridiplantae; phylum Streptophyta; class Magnoliopsida; order Ericales; family Ebenaceae; genus Diospyros; species Diospyros kaki. The sequence goes on from BSEG01000009.1 coordinate 13,573,099, forward strand.
TTATACCAAAATAAAAATTTCATGCAAGTCATAAGATAAACAAAATGCGTCTCAAGAGTACAAAAAGTACTCTTTACTTAGCCATCTTGTCATAGACTTGCCTAACAACATTCCACAGTTTTTTTTAATTAATTATTATTTTTTTAGGAACACAACCAAGAAAAATCCTGCAAGTTGTAAAATAAATAGATGCGTCTGAAGAGTACAAAAAGTACTCCTTACTTATCTATCTTAATAAAGAGCACTCCTTATAGTGATAAATCTAAATTAATCGGACCCCTTTGGCGCTTGTTACTAATTGCCTTAGACCAGTCTATCCGAGGCTCATGAGGATCGTGCTGTAGAACATAAGCGTGTAATTTCTCTAGTAACTTCTCAATGGTGGATGTGGAAATGAGAATCTTTCGTGCTGAAAGAGAAATAAACTTTTGGTCCACAGCTTGATTAAGAAAAGAGAGCAACCCATCGAAAAAATAGTTAACATTTAAAAGTCCAATGGGCTCGGTATGGAGATTACTCTTAGCCCAGGAGATTATACAAAAGATTTCTTCAAGTGTTCCAAAACCTCCTGGTAAAGCAATGAAGGCGTCTGACTGATAAATCTTACAAGCCATGCGCTCAGACATAGAAGTCGTTTCTATAAGTTGATCGTGTGTAATCCCGCAAATATGTGGTTCAGCCAAAGGGATTGGCATTACACTTACCACATATGATTTTTCAAGATGTGCAGTTTGTGAAACACAACCATTCAATCCACGACTTCCCCCTCCATATACCAAATTAATTTTTCGCTCTTCCAATTTTTGGCCAAGTTCGCTTGCGGCAAGTGTGTAACAAATATCGCTCCCAAGTTGAAAGCCACAAAGTACACATATGGTATTGATTCGACGAACTAACTAGCCTTCCATTTACGTTTGTTCCTTATGTATACCCTAGAAAGAGGTTTGGCGATCAAAAGAACCTATACAAAAATTCAACAAGAAATAAATACAAACAAAAATCATGCGTATGTACAAGTAGTTATGATTGTGGCTCACATCTTTATCTGATTTTACGTCCAAAAATGGGTTAAACACTTTCTATGAAGTGGGGATAGGCTTCCCGTCTAATTTTCTTATAGATTGTAAAACATGATCGTTTTTAATCAGATTCCCAAGACTATAGCATTGGTGGTCACTTATGAACTGGGTCTATAAAGCAAGAAGTTCTCTTTGCACTATTCCACATGGATGCATCTCAAAAGCCAATCGAATATCATCTAAAGACTCTTTACTCAGTCCATCCTTTATGAAACTAATTTTATCTTCTCGATTTACGGACGTAAACCCCACAGATTTGCATCGTGTGTTATATGTCCAATGAACACATTTGTGACAACCATTCACTTTTTTGGCTATTCGTTTCTTCGCAAAACTATTCTTCCCTAAGCCTGAAAAGTGCTTAAAACTAGGTGAAGTTTCTCGTAGTAATCGAACTTTTACTTCAATTAACCAACGAATATCTTCAGGGATGTTATTATACATCAACAACCTAAGTGTTTCACATCTAGCGACAATTTTTTTTTTTAAATCATTCATTGGGAGAGATGGATAGTACTTGCGAATTTTTGAGAGCTGAAGATCCATTCTTTTCTTTTTTCTTCTTTTTTTTTTTAAATACAACTATAATAAGAGAAAAGTAAAAACTATGAATCTTACAAAAGGGATGAGACTACTTGATCGGAGAACAACACAAAGGAGAGAAGACTGAGCTTGCTTGCAGAAGTGTGGTTTGTCTCATACAAATATGGAGTCTCTTATAAAGCAATGAGCGTCACTATTCTACACTCGGCTCGAGGCATGCCATAATTGCACTGTCAGGCTTGACGTCATCTAGCGTCTCATTTTTCAACGTTTGACAATGTGCCTCTTTATTTATAGGGCAGTGTGATTGCACTGCTCGAGAAAAGTGGCTACCACCAGCGTCAATTCTGTCTCCTTATTTTTTTTTTCAAATTTTTTTTTGTTAATTAATTTTCTTTTTATGGGCTCAATAAAATCATGTATACCACACAAGTCAATATTATCGAGTCAAAAAAAATTATTTGCACAATGGATCAATTTTAAACACCAATAAATCAATTCCTAAGTACACCTTACCCCCCAACTTGAATTGCGCATTGTTCTCAATCAACAATAAAAAGATAGAAAATAGGCATACCTTGCAGTTTTCAATGCATGAACTCGTATGCAAAAATTTTGTTTAGCCTTCACACAGAGAAACACTATTTGAGTCAAAGTTAATTAAGTAATGCAGAAAATGAACAATTTAGATATATATATATATATATTTTTAAACAAACACATACAAGTCTTACCACAATTGTTAATGTCCATTCTTGATAACGCTACAACTTAGGACATTTAATGATGTCTACAAATTGTGATGCATCATCTCATATCTTTATAGATTAATCACAATATACATCATATGGATTTCTATATAGTTTCTTCAAGTTATTACAATAATAATAAGAAACTAATAGAACAACTTTTTGTGAAATTGAACAACTCCTTATTCAATAATAAATATAAGGCTTAATGCATTTTTTAGTTCCTGGACTAATCAAAAAAATGGATTTAAGGATATCAACTAAATTGTGCTCACTATTCATCTCTAGACAAAATAATTTTATACACTTTTAGTCCCTGACGTTAACTTTGCCTCGTCACGCTACCACATTCCTGACACATTATTACTTAGCACTGCCACGTCACCACAGCTTAATGCATTTTTTAGTCCCTGGACTAATAAAAAAAATGGCCTTAAGGATATCAACTAAATTGTGCTCACTATTCATCCCTGAACAAAATAATTTTATACACTTTTAATCCCTAGCTTAACTGATGTTAACTAAGACGTTAACTTTGCCTCGTCAGGCTGCCAAGTCACTGACATGTCACCATCATGTCACTCATAATATCCACGTCTACTGTCCATATTTTTATAAGAAAAAAAAATAATGTCTACACACACCCAGCCATGGCTGTCAGCTGCAATGGGGAGCCCTTTTTCCCCATTCTCCCTCTCTCCTTGTTCTGAATCATTCTTGCCTCTGCACCCGTCGTCGATTCAGCCATTGCCGATCGCCTCGGAACGGTTGGGGGTCAGGGACCAAGGTTCCAGGGTTCCCCGACCCCCAACAACCGACAGTCATAGCGGCCAGCCGCCTGATCGCTAGCTTCTTGGTCTCAACCATGGCTGGGTCAAGGAACCCAATCTCCCCATGGCTGTGGTCGGGGAGCCCAACTATGGAGACGTTTTTTTTTTAATTTATTTATAAAAATATGGACAATAGACCTGGATATTATGAGTGACGTGGCAACATGATGAGACAAAGTTAACGTCGGTTAAGTCAGGAACTAAAAGTGTATAAAATTATTTTGTCTAGGGATGAATAGTGAGCACAATTTAGTTAATATCCTTAAAGCCATTTTTTTTATTAGTCCAGGGACTAAAAAATGTATTAAGCCTAAATATAATTGCAATTGTCAATGTACAACTTATAACACCCCCTCTCCTTAAAACTGTCCGAGAAGAGGTGTTACAGGAAAAATAGATAAAATGAAATAAGACTGATAAATTGAAATCTGATACCATAACTGAATATCTCAATCAAATGAAATAAAAACTCTGAGTCAAATAAACTGAAAACCATAAACTCCATCTTAGGGAAAATCCCTTAATTGAAATATAAATTAATCATAAACTGATAAGACACTATAAACTAACAAAACACCCAGGCATTTTTGATCTTGAGCAGCTTCACGTACACACACTGTTGCTAGGCCCCCATGTCTGGTACTCCCCTACTAGGACCTGGAATGGTGAAGAGTACAAAGTGAGCTACAAAACTTAGCAAGTAAGAAGCCGGAAAGAGTAACTGAAGCTGAATCCAAGAATATTGATATTGATAAATTACTTACTGAATTGGTACTGAGCATAATCACTATCCGTTTGCATTCACAAAAATGTAATACACATAAACTGTAAACTAAATGCAGAAATACAACTTTGGCACATAGGCCCACACAATCTGTAATACATACCTAACTGATTTAAATCCTGCATACATAAAAACTGTAAGTACATACTATGGACAATAAGCCCCTAGCCCCCTGGTCGTCACTAGGTGAGCATAACTAAGTTGAAACTGATACTATGCGATTACCGCGGACTAAGCCGTCTGGCACGCATAATGCAATGCAATGCTCACATATATGCTAGCACACAATATGAAGTGCTCCATATAAAGTCATGCTTAATGTTCATACTAAGATGTATGCACATAATCTCACGAAATAATGCTGATCATGTCATAATAAATGCTAAACATATAGTCAGATCTTCAATATATTGGAATACAAAGATTCTATGAATTATATATTATGGTATAGGCATGATTAACTTGTCATATTCTGACATATGAATTCAATATTTGGAGGTATTGAATATTTTTATTTTAATAAAACTTGAGTTAAGCTGTACTAGAAGTTTAATTGGATTTCTGGAAAACCCATCCGGATATTAGGAAAGGTATCTGGATATGATGGAAGACATCCAGATATGAAGAAGGCTCATCCGGATACACTGACACTCAATTCAAAAGCTATTCAGATATGCTGAGATATATTTGGATATGAACTAGGACATCCGGATATGATTCAGGTCATTTAGATATCTCACTGAGGCATTCGGACATGAAATTCCAAAACTTGAGAGGGACATTTGGATATAAAACAAGGCATCTGGATATACTAAGCCTATCCGGATAGAAGGAAAGAGCATTCGGATATGAGCTATTTGGATGTACAAAGAACCATCTGGATATTACATGCATAGAACTAGGAACTCATCCAGATATGGGCAGATATATCCGGATATTACTGTCAACAAGAACTGGATGCATCCGGATACGACTCGAAGCATCCGAATATCACTCATATAAAACCTATTCGGATACGACTCAAGGCATCCGGATATCACTTTCAATGCATGTTGGACATATCCGAATATGGAAACAAAGCATCTGGATATCACTAGGCTATCCGGATATGAACAAGAGCTATCCAGATACCACTCACAGTGAACAACTGAGACATCCGGATATCTCATAATCCATCCGGATATCACTCACATAAATCTTTTTTCACTTATTCGGATAGACATTACCCCATTCGAATGACACTCACATACATAGATTAACTCATTCGGATATGGGAAGACCCATTCGGATATCTGCAATTAAATTTGACAAACATGAATGGTAACAGAGAGTAAAATTTGTAACAAAACTTAATGATTCTACACCATTCTGAATAAAATATTGGAAAAACGAATCCTAATCGATATGAAATAACTTTAAGGATGATTTAAAGATAATATTTGATTGAATTGCTATAAAGATCATGCATATATGAGAACTTGTCTCCAAAAGAAATAAAAGGATGAAGGAACTTGCAACTCAAAAGAAAGAAGAAATAATAGGACTTGCACTCCAAATGGGAGAAAGAGTAATACAAATGGGAGAAGGAGTAATAGAACTCACAATCCAAAATGGAGAAGAAGTAATATAACTTGTAATCCAAAATGGAGAATGAGTAATAGAACTTGTAATCCAAAATGGAAAAGAAGTAATAGAATTTGCTCATAACTTTACTGCTATACGCATATATATATACGTCTCTGCTTACTGATTTAAATTTGAAAACTACAACGAAGAACTAGAATAATTTAAAAACAAAACTAATATGAACCTAAATGGAAGGGATTATAAGGAAGATACTTGCCTTATGATATCGATATGATCAAACGCTTTCAATGAGACCTCTTATGCAAAGCAACTTCTGCAACTCATAGACTTCTTGGTTCTCTGTTCCTCACGCGGCGTGAAGAACACTATGGCTTATGTGCCTTTATATAGATAAAGAAATAGCCCTAGAAGCCCATCTCCTTTTCCTTTTATAATTTGGAGTCCTTATTTTTAATTAACTTAGAGACTTCAAACCTAAACCTTATCACGTATAGATTCTCCCAATTACATAATATCTCTAATAATAGGAAATTATTATTTTAAACTCTAAAGTTACCTTCATGCCCTTGCATTTAATTTTTACATAATTTAAATGTCTTTAAATGATATTCTCTCATTTAAACATTCATAAATTGTCACCTTAAATATTTAATTGGCAACTCTCTTAAGTAAAAAATTAAATAAGCAACTAAATAATTTCTAAACAAATTCTAGGCCCTCTAATGGGTCGTTACACAACATACCCAATTTGATTGGGTCTAAACCACCTACACTAACAGCATGCACATTTTCGTGCTTGAATTGAGCCTTAACATTCTACCCAATGTGATGTATACATGCAATGTGTGTGGCATTAGGGAACACCATCATTACTGTCTTTTGTATGCTTTTATGTCAATAGACACAAATACCTAATCGGGTATCTCATCACCAATTGCATAGCGCAATATTGTGAAGAACCATTCCTATGATGCATCATTCTTTAAATCTCCGACTCCCTATGCTATAGGATATACGTTGTTGCTACCATCTTTGCATGTGGAAACAAACAAACTACCAAGATATTTTCCCTTAAAAAATAAGCGTTGATAACGTGTCACATTTGGGAATGGAATGCTACTAGGCATGCACCAATGGCCATAAAAGGTTATTTGAATTTGTTGTTACCTTTAGCCTCGATTTTTGCAATCGTCCTAGGGTTTTTCAACTTCAACATGTATGGATTGAAGCAACCTAAATGATTCCTCTACACCCCCTGGATCATGTCCAAAGAATTTTCCTACGACTTCGATGCCTTCTCATAACTGATGTTGACCCCGAAGTCCTTGCAAAAATCGTCAATAATGTTGTTGGGCTTATAAAAATGCTTCACATCTTCGTATTTGGGTTTGACATAAGAGCCAATTACTTTGTTCTTCACCTAAAAATGATGACGATGCATTATTAAATATGACCATGCATGAATATTGACATATTTCCTTATTGTCCAACCAAAAGAGGTGCCAAGCGTTGTTGCTCTCAAGTACCATTTACACTGCTCCTGCTTCCATCTCAGGTGCAATACCTTCTTTGTTGACTTTACAACTTTGTATTCATAATTCTTCTTCAAAGCTAACAAACTCATCATTTGATGCAATTCAGATTTTGACCCAAAAACTTAGTTCAACTCAACTTCTAACACATTCGACGTTGATCCCTAGGTAACCCTAGATAATTTTGAAGATGGGTGCAAACTAGGATGCTCAGTAAGATCGGGTTCTTTAGAAACATGTTAATCACTTTCAACCCTATCTCTGGCATCACCCCAATTAACATCTTCTGCACCATGCCCACCATCATCATAATTAACAACTTCAAGCCCATTTCCATCCACAACATCATGACAATCATCATCTTTCGACCATATTGGACTATCGCTACCCAAGCGTACCACCACAATATTACTTAATCCTTTATTCTCTACAACCTCTTTGTTATTTCTAACACCAAGATTATGTTGTGTGTGAAGTTGTATTTTATCCACAAAATCAACACACAATGAGCTTCTGAAATCTACACGAGACCATTCGACTATAAAGCACTCAATGTCTATATCATTATGAATCTCCGTTGGAAGTGCGGACAGATCTAACTTCTTAAACTTGTATTTCAACTCAATTGACTTCTCAACTGGACTAACATTGAATCACGTGTATATGGAACTTACCAATTGTTTGAAAGTGCAATCTAGCTCCACGCGTATTACCCGACCACCTTTATCGGTCACGTACTTATATTCTTTGGCATCAACATCATATTCCCACTAACCTCTAAACATCACAGGTACAAAGATAGGTGACATTCCAAATATCGGTATGTAAATCAATTCACATAAGATCTAAACCGATAACATGATATTGATATCGCTATGTAAAAATATATCATTTAACACATATCGGTTCACATAAGATCTCCACTGATAACATGCTATCGATATATCATTTCAGAACAGATGTCAGGACATACATATTCGTTCAACACCGATATATCAATCGATATAAACATAAGAAATATAAAAGTTTAACCTACCAGTTTGATATTTATTATCAATATATCAACCGATATAGCGAATTTCACTGAATCCAACTTTTTGATGAAGAAGCAGAGCCAGTTTATTTACAAATTCATTACTTTTTAATTCAAAAAATATGAGCAAGAGAGATTGATGGCGAGTGAGAATGTGCAGGAAAAAATAGGAAGGATCCTCTAGCTAATACAAGCAGAGATTTTTTTGTTTGGTAAAAGTTCAAAAGTCTTACTTTTGCAAAAGTTGTCAAAGTGTTATATTTTTGCAAAGTTTAGTACGGAAAGTCCTATTTTTGCAAATTTCCCATGACGATGAGGTCCTCCTCCGACAAGCTTCACTGCTCAACAAATTCCTCTTCTTGCATTCACCTTCTCATGGTAGGCAGGGGCAACACCAGCGACGCAGCCGCAAACTTGACTTCTTCTTTAGCAAGCAGCATTGGGTCTCTGCGCCCTCTCATCTCCTTTAACCAGATCAACATCAACGGCCATCAATTGCACAAAACCTCAATTTTTGGGCTCTCTCTTTCAATCGATGACGAGCTACTTCTTCAAGCCCAAAAATGGCCGACGGCGGTGAACTGCAACAATGCCTCACCCCCGGCGACCTTCTTCTTCAACAGCCTCATTCGGTGTTCTCTAATTTCCTTCGCCTTCAATGGCGGTGGACCAAAACGAAGGGAGAGGGTGGCCACGATGGATCTGGCCTCCTTTAGGTGGTGTAGCGGCGGCGGCGTGACTCGCAGTGGTCAACCAGAGCATAATAAACTCCTCTGTTCACCTTTTTTTTTTTTTTTAATTCAATTTTCTGTAGCCTTTTCTCAAACCCATATTTCGTACATCGCAACCAAATTACTTCGCTCCTATTAGACAGATTCTGATAACCAGATTTGGCTTGAGATTAGAATTTGTCTACTTGGGATCGTTCACAACCAGAGGTCAAATTTTAAAGATGCAATTAGTTTTTGAGAAATGTGATCTAATTAACATATGAAGTGGGGTTGCTTAAGACTCCCGTTCCTATTTCAATGCCATTCAATTTGTTTGCTGGAATTTATGTTAAAAGTAAAGCATTCCAAAGTTTAGCATCAATAGGGAAAGGAAGAGGCCCCTGTAGGAGCCACAATATTTACATATTATATTCACCAGATGTGAATTTGTAGTAGTTTTTAAAATCTAAACAGCTTCTCCCAATGAATGAGGTGCTTCCGCACTCGATAAATGTGCAAGCTATAAAGCCCTGCAGCAGTTGTCACTAGCACGAAGGATATCATCGTCAACTTCCAGAAATCCTGTCATGACAATATTCAACTCTTTATAACAACGATCACAATTCTATATATATATATATATATATGCAAGTGCAATGCCTATGAAACATGAGGAGGCTTAGATGGATGGCCGCAATTTGTAAAACAAAGTGGCAATTGGCATGAAGTAACGATCACCTGGGGATTGGAGATGACTATGCCCATGACATAGGTCATCAAATCGAGAACAGACTGGAGGGAATTTTGTACCCCCCCTACTACAATGCGATCCGATTCAGGAACTTGATCCTGTCCAATTAGTCACAAACAATAAACATATCAAATCCCAATCCCACTGAGTAGAGGGCTACATGCCTGCCCATGGCCCTTTCTCTATTACCTGCATCTGTTGAATGACGGACAAGTCGAACATCCAGAGGCCGAGGCGTGAGGCAGCCACACCGCCCATCAACATATACGCTGATGCGAGTTTGTTTTGCACCCATATCGAAGCCAAGCATATCAAGAGGCATGCCCACTACATGCAAAACCATATAGAAGATAACAGAAATCAAAATTCACATGAGATCATCGTCAACAACAGCTCAAACTGAACCGCTTTTACCTGAGACCAGATGGACCAAAGTCCTGTTCTAAGCGTCGAAATTCGAGACTGCAAGACGGGATACAGAAATGTTGCAGCTATTCCTACTGTAGCACTCACTCCGCGCGCTATTCCAATCACGAATGCAGGTATACCGTCCCATTCCAGTGTTGCTGTCATTAGAGTTCCAAAGCTGCAATGCAAAACAGTTTTTTGTTCTTCCCATTAAGAGTGATTTAGAAGCTTACCATTTCAAATGGAACACGCATTTGAACAGTGTATGGACAATCATTTTTTAGAAAACCAAATGATCTTATTATTATAATCAACTAACCTGAGAACCGTAAAAAACAACAAAGCAAGAGATAATCCTGGGAGTACCACATCTTGCTCCAAGTATACTCTCCAGGCACTTATGCAGGGGATCTTGGACAATCGCCTTATCATCTTCGTTTTCCAGTTGCTTTCAGGCAGATCCGGATCATTTCCAACATTAGAAAGCGAGTTGCTCTCCTCCACAGAAGTAGATGGGCTTTGTCTTTCTTCTAGCATCGGAGAACCTCTGGATCTTGAGAGCCTCATTTTGTTCCTTTCCCTTAGAGCCGGGATCCCGTTGTATACGGACATTAAAAGCCAATATTGCAGGCAAACGGAGATGACATTCCAAAGTGACAAAGCCAGTGCAGATGCTTTTAGTGATATGAAGCTGATGATGAAACCGGTCAACACAGGTGCAAATAGCTTACAAATCAAATCGATCCGTCTGATAACTGAGTTCATCTCTGTCAGAACATTCGGAGGCTGTCCTTCTGATATCACCACTACCCTGTAATTTCAACACAACTTTCAATAAATCCGAAGAAGGAAGCGTTAGATTCCTCCAAAACTTGTTAGTTAAAATGGATGTGTAAGTTAGAAACTGAACTAGAATCTTAATCTCTTGATTTATAAGCCTATAGTTGATGCAATCACCATTCTCTTTCGATCAAGATGGTCCCGGCAAGAGTGGAAAGCACGCCAATGGCTCCAGAAATATTGGTCAAAATTACGAGTGAGACAAAAGCTGTGAAATTAAAGTCCAAGTACACCTGCAAGGCAAACACAGAGCCTCCAGCAACTATAAAAGATAGATTCTGCATTAATGACCAAAGTTGGACGACCTGCCATTAAAAACCATGCAAGCATTATTATCCATCGACTAAACTACAAAATCAAACTAGCACAACTCTATTCATTTGAAACTTGCCAATCACCCTTTTCCCGATTTCAGGTCATGAATTCTTTCTATAAAAATCGTCAGAAAATACATGCAACATTTGATTCAAAGCTTGGCAGTTTGAATTTTTTCTGCAGCTCAACTAGAGGTATGAGATCTCCGAAATGTTCATCCATGGAGGAACAAATTCCCAAAACATGTACCAGATAATGGAAATTGGAATAGGAACAGAGTAACCTTGACATATGTTAAGCTATCAACCCATTGCCCAACAAGGGGGCCGAATAAGGCGGTAGAGGCAGATTCCACCACACCATAAACAGCTGCTAGGAGCAGTGAGTTTGGCATAAAATCAATCATGTATAAACCAACAGAGAACTCCCACATCCTGCATGAGCATCATATACAAATATTCATCAACTTAAAGGTTTTCAATCTCATATAACAATGAATAAAAATGATATTAATTCTTCTTGAAATTTCGTACAGAAGAGGAGAAAGAAGAAAACACCAATATAAAGTGTTCCTAGTTTATATATAGTGTTTTAGTTTTCTGTGGGAGAAATAAAAACCATTACTACTGTATAATTCTGCATGGAAATTCTTTTCAAATATTCCATTTTTATGGCATTATTGCTGATGAATAGTCCTACCAGAAGGAACTTTTGGGTTTTTTTTTTGAATAAAATAGCTGTCTTGAAATTACCACCTATCACACCGATATTTTATTTCTGTACAAAAGTAATACCCCCACTACCATTTAATGGGAGGCTTCTAATTATTGTTGTTGTTTGCACTAGAGTAATTAATGGGACCGAAACTAGCATGAACTTCCCAAGCATCAATTAATCTGTTATGTTATAGGAATGATGATCGGCAAGTGGTCAGATACATTGACCATTTGACCAGATTGAAGTCATTGATATTTGGTGAGCAACCATCTGACCAGATTGAAGTGATCATTGATATGTGGTGAGCAACTCTTATCTGTGTCATCTTGAAACACAGCAATCCTAAACCCAGGACCAAACAACTAAGAAGATGTAAAACATTAAAAATAGAACAACAAAAACAGTGGAATTATATATGTAAATAGAAATCAAAAGAATGGGATAAATTTTATTCCCAATACCAAACAACAAACTGTGAAAATATTGGCAAGGGAACAAACTTGTGAATATAAATTGATCAGTAATATCAGAAGAAGAATGGGCTGCTATTTATAAACCCTAAATCAGAGAGAGAGAGAGAGGGATTTGCCTGGCACTCCATCTGGACAAAAAGTGGCCAACATAGAGATAGAGGAGAAGAGATTCAGGAAAAGAAGGCTGTTGGGGAATTAGAAGCGGCTCATTGATCACCACCGCCATGTTATCTTCTTCTTCTTTATATTTCATCCGCGATATATCGTAGTCTTCTCCCATCGTCATCATCATGATCTTGATGATGATGCATGGCTCGTAAATCGTATCAACACTTTGGATCGATCAATGAAAGATCTCTTTCTCTCCTTCAGTCAAGAGTACAGCCCGGCCGCCAGTACGAACAAAGCCTCTTAAAGAGTATCCGAGTTTCAATATTTATTATGGTTCCATCTACTACTAACCGCTTAGCATTATATCTTCCTGCAATATATATATATATATATATATATGCAGACAATTTACAGCCAACCAACCAACCAAGAGGAAATATCCATATATTTATGATATTACTATATTTACGTAATATTATAATTTAATCACACATAAGTTATCATATGTGTAAATTTTTGAGTATTTGCATGATTTTTGATAAATTTTTAAAAAATAAAAGTAAAATTCAACTCAGCCACCCAAAACCAACCCGCACGTGGCAGACCCATAATTAGTAGTAATACCACATCAACATAATAATATTTTCTTGCCCCACGGCAGGGACAGGTTTACGTGAGAGATGGGGAGACTTACAACATATATATATATATATATAGAGTTGACCAACAAACAAACAAACCAACGAACAGACAAACATACATACATTAAATATAATAATATAATTTTGACATAATTAAGATATATGCTTGGCTGTTTTCTGCAGAACTGAGATCTCAAGTGGTATTAGGTATATATTTCTAAGGCATCGATGTCATCTAATGATATATAATCATCTATTCATCTGGCTGGTTGGATATATAACACCACTCACTCTTAGCTCATCCATCCATCCATCGGGAACGAGAAGAAGACACACCCAGCCATCGGCCTTTTTTATTATAGATAAGGTAAATAAATAATTGCATGCGCGCTTGCTAGTTTAAAAGGTCAACCGCCTCTCCTCGTAAATTGTCTGTAGTTAGTGGGCCTGCTGCGCTTCTATAAATAAACAAGAACAAGTTAGGGCTATAGCTTTTATTATTATTATTATTATTATTATTATTATTATTAAGTAGTAGGTTCTCCTTTTATTTTACATTTGACCTTTAATTTAATCCAGTTAATGATCACCCCAAGTGAGATTGAAATTATTATTATTATTTGTTGTGTCATAAGTAAGTAAAGGTCCATTAAAAATTTAAAAACTCAATATATTTTTCAAACTAAAAGACATAAATTTTCCATACATGTGGGTCCACACAAACGCGAGAACTAGATTACTCTGAGATTCAAACTTTCTCTAAGAAGATCATCAATTATCCATAAAAAAAATTAATTCTAAAAGGATTATGAAATACAAGAATGAATATCATTTATAAGAATTCTAATTCTAGACATATTAGGAAAAACAAAGATAGATGTTGGACCATACCAACCCAAATCAAGCCTAGCTCGCCCCAGCCCCGTCTTGGTTCGCGACCCATTCTAATTCTATCTTGGCCTAATCACCGCTTATGACCCAATCTCGGCCCTATGTCAGCCTGCAACAATATCATTACAGCCGCATGCTAGATACTCTCGTGCACATCCTCATTAATGAAAGATCTTATCCTTATTAATGGTAGATCTCATCCCTATTAATGGGAGTCCTATCGACACTATGCCATCCTTAGGGAGCCCTATCGGCATTGGATATCCAATCCCATCACCCTACAATACCCGAGGCAAGCATGCATGTAGAAGGACCTTTCCTCCCTCTATATAGATCAGCTTTCTTCAGAACCAAGGTATGTTCTTTTCCAGCCTAATGATACTCTGTCAATTTACTCACTTCAGTGTCGGAGTGCTGACTGGTATCAGCCACCCCCCCACGGATTGATTGCTAGAGCCCGCTCCCCATCGTTGCAAGCCCATGGCCAACCATCTCTTTAGGCAGGAAGGAACATCTGGTGCCCACTATGGAGCCTGGTAAAACTTACCTACCTTGCAAGTCCTACCAAAACGCCCCATACCAATCTCAACTACCTTCCCATGGTCAGAACCAGAAGCGTCCCTAACCCAAAAGACCCAAACACTACCCGTCTACTAGAAAATCCAGCAACCATGGAGGTCCTCATCCAGACCATTCAACAACTTCAAAACCAAGTTGTCAAGTTAACCCAAAATGAGTAGCGTGACCAATGTAGCGAACGGGTTGACAACAACACAGAGGGTAGTTGCCACCAACACCACCAAGCTACCCATACCCCTATTCCCCTACCTTCTACGCCCCTATATTCTTCAAGCCACCACTTCTCAAAGTTTATCATGGTTGTATCTTTGTTGGATGACTTCTGCCTCCCCAGTACTCTGGAGCCATATGATGGCACCATTGACCTATAAGAGCACTTCACCATGTTCAATGCTGAGATGTTACTAAACGAAGGTATGAACTGATCATGTGCCGATCCTTTTCTAGCACATTGAAGAAGTCGACCATGTTGTAGTTCTCCTCCTTGGAGCCAAACTCCATCCATGAGTTTTTTGAGTTGGCCACCCGCTTCCTTACTCATTTTTCTGCTAGTCGAGCTCATTGCAATATGTCGGCCAACCTTATTAACTTGAAGCAAGGAGAGCATAAGCCATTCACATTCCTGAACATATTTAATTAGGAGGCCATTCAAATCAGAGATCTCAATCCAGTGATTTCCTTGCATGCTATTATGGCCAGGTTGAAACCAGGCTCCTTGCCAATTCGCTAGCCCGGAAGCCCCCCTGCTGGCCTGTATGATCTCAAGATACTGGTCGTAAGTTACATAAACATGGAGAAGGCTTCAGCTACCCGGCACAATGACGCCTAGCCACAAGCTTGGCCACAACCAGTCCACCAGCTAAAGCCTTCCACCAGACACTAATGGAATCTTGAGAAAGACTCCAATTGAAGGTAGGAAAACAAATACCGTAATAGAGGACGAAGGGAACCAGCTTGGATCCCTGAGCCACCTCTGTTGAAATACGATACACACTCCCCTCATAACCAGGCGAGATCAAATTTTTCAGGAGGTTTACAACTCGAGGGTTATCCCCCTTCGAGACACCAACAAACAACGACCTCCCCGCGGTAACACTGATACTAGCAAGAGGTGTGATTACCATCGCATGTTTGGGCATACAACTGAACAATGTGCCACCTTTAAGGCCGAAATCGAACGAAGTCCATCTCCACTAGTACAGTTACAGGGTAGACCAAAGACAATCCTTGCAAGGTAACCCAGACAGATGAAGGAGCTACAACCCTTAGAGGTGACCACGAGTGGACAAAAGGCGGGAAGCTTGACTGTCCCCAAATAGTCAAATAGATGGGGTCATCAACACCATTTCTAGAAGGCTCGCAAACGGGGGAGACTCGAGCTCAGCAAGGAAGTGACACCTCTGAGCAGTAATGTAGGTAAGTAACACCGAGGGAAAGCTAAAAAGGATGGATCGGCACCCAGTGATCTCTTTCACCAACAAGGACTTTGAGGGGATTGACCAGAACCTTGACGACCCATGGTAATCTCGGTTGTCACCACCAATTTCTTAGTAAAGAAGGTCCTCGTCGACCAAGGGAGCTTGGTTGACTTGCTATATTTATTAACTTTAAGAACGATGGGAATCTTAAAAGAAGGGTTGAAGCCGTTCCACTGGAACTTAGTTGGCTTCTTCGAAGAGTAGGTACGCGTCAAGGGGTACATCAATCTATTGATTATGTTTGGAATGACCTCGCTCATCAAAATTATCAGTGTTCAGTACCTAGTTGTCAATTGTCAGATGCCATACAATGCACTTCTTGGTTGCCCATTCCCCAACACTTTGGGTGTAGTTATGCCAACCCCCACCTTGCCATGAAGTTCTTGAAGTCACCTGCGGAGGTTGGGGTCGTTTAGTCAATGAAAAGGAAGCCCAACAGTGCTAATGATAGCCTTAGGGCTCGTAACCCCGGACCTGGCAAGGACGACGAGGGAAACCAGGTTAATGGTTGTAGTAGTCAAGTTGCAGGCACCAACAACCAGGCTCCGCACCACAATGTGTACATAACTGAGTTGGACCCACGAGGTGAGCTCTCTCTCAGCCGCCCCCAGCCACACAAAGGAACTTCATCTTGTAAGTCTGGGTCCCCTCCTTGAGCAGGTCACCCACATCGACTCTAGCTTGTCGGACGAGCTGAGAGAAATATTAGTCAGTCTGCTCCAACAAAATGCCGACTTCTTTACCTAAACACCTGCTGATATGCCCAAAATCGACCCATCCTTCATTTATCATAGGTTGGCATTGGATTCAAGTGCAAGACAGGTCACCCAGAGAAAGAGAAAGCTAGGAGAAAAAAGACAGCACACAGTGGCCAAGGAGATAACAAAACTCCTTAAGGCCAACTAGAACTGATACCAATGTGAATTTGCTTTTTCCTTCATTTGGAGTAAGGAATTTAAAAAACTTAGTGGGAGGCATTATTTGATTTAAAGATCAAAATCAGATAAATAAGAAAAATAAGATGTCTAACTGTCTATTTATTCTCTACAAATGCATCAATGGTTTCAATTAACCCACTTATCAAATACTTAACGCTAATCGCATAAATTAGACCAAATTTAAATGATTGGCTCCATAATTTGAAAATTGTTTTCATTTTGGAAGGATTACTTATGTATTGGATGCGCTTGTACCTGTGACCATGGCTCAACTAATTGCTCAAGGAGAGCAAGATACTATTAAAAGTGACGAGATGATGATCTCATCACTAGGAGTTATATGCTTGCTTCGATGAGTATGAGTTGTAGCATTAACATGGTAGGATGTTACACGTATACTTTATGATCTCGCTTGCAATAGTTGTATGGTGAACAAAGTTGTACTACTAGATATAATTAAGATATCTAAGGCACTCTTCAGGTCAAAAGATGTCACTGGGAGGATCTGTTAGACCATATGTTCTCAAAATGATCTCCCTAATTGAAAAGCTAAAAGATTTGGAGGTTAAGCTTAACGCTAACCGACAAATTGATTTAATTTTCATTTTTTCAGATTTATTTGGAGGTTTTATTTCAAACTCCTATATGAATAAGATGGAGTGCACGCCACCCGAGCTGTTGTACATGCTCAATACGGTGCAAAGTAATTTGAAAGCAGGTGTTGTGATGGCCATTGCCTCTTCTAGTAAGACTATGAAGGGAAAAGTAAGAAAAAGGTCACACAAGCACTGAGGGCATCCAAAAGGATAAGTAAAAAGAAGGGCAAAGCTTTGGTTAACAAAGGAAAGTGTTTCCACTATGGCAAAGACGGGTATTGGCCTAAATGTAACTAACAACAAACAATTGTGTGTCATTAACAATAAGAGACCAAGGGATAACCCGAATCCTAACATTCCATGGCACCATTGATTAGGTCATATAGGGGATGGCAGAATCCCTAAGTTGGAGAAAAATGGGCTTCTAGGCCCATTGGGTTTTGAACCATTTCCAACTTGAGAATCTTGTATCCTTAGTAAGATGACCAAATTGCCCTTTACCAGGCAAGGGATTAAGGCCATAGAATTGTTTGAGCTTATACATTCGGATGTATGTGGGCCTATTAATGCAATATCCCAAGGGGGTCATCAACACTTCATTATATTTATAGATGATATATTAGATATGGATTGTTATGATTGTATAGCAATGGCACCACCACCCAAGAGGGGGGTGAATTGGCTTGATTAAAAAATTAATTGAATTGTGAATTTTTTTTTAATGAAAAATAAGATTTTAGTGAAAATGAGGATTATTGAAATGCTTGGAACAATAAATGAAGTAAAAAGCACAAGCAAAGAAGGAACACAACGATATATAGTGGTTCGACTTAAATCAAGCCTAATCCACTACCTTAACTCCTCACTAAGGATTTTTCAACCAGTCCACTAAAAACCTCGTATCACTTCGAATAAGCCCTCTAGCAATAAGCTAGTAATTTACAACCTCTTGCTTAACCAAGCAAGCTCTTTAGCAACAAATTAGGTGTTACAACCTTTTGCTTAAACAAGCAAGCTCTCTAGCAACAAGCTAGGACATACAACCTTTTGCAATTAATGTAGGCCCTCTAGCAATCTTGCCAAAAAAACCAAGAATAATACAAAGGAGAGAATCTAATAGTAGACACTCTTTGTTACAAGATCTCTTAATAAATAAACAAGGCTTGAAAGTAAATTTACAAAGATGAAAGCAAAGTCTTGGAGACAAAAATGAAGAACAAATGAGTATTTGAAAGATGGAGCACTTTAAAGCTTGTAATCAATTCTCTTGGTTGATTTGAATCATCCATTTGACTTTTATTTATAGTGTCTTGAGAGCCCATTCAAGAATCTTGCCATTGGAAGTGAAAAGAACACTTGAGAGAAGTGGACAAACTAGCCGTTGGGTGTTTCTCAAACACAAATGGTTAACAAATACAAGGCATTAGTTGACAGATGAGTAAAAATTCAAAATCCGATCTACAGTTGAGTGAAAATGGTCAACAGATGCAAAATTGCATTCTGTTGGTCAACATATGATTTTGGTCGGTCAACAAATGCAAGGCAAGAATCCTGTCTGTCAACAAAAAGGAGAAAATCGATCAATAGTTGGAGAACAATCGATCTACAAATTACTATATAAATTAGTTTCCGCGCATATATGGACAAAGGAGCTTCCAAACTTGAGACTTAGGCTTTGGCTGGATCAAAGGTTCAAGTTAAGGGAGTAGCAACATTGGTTTTATTTTTAAAACTCTTTGAAAAAAAAATTTGGAGCTTTTTTTTAATCAAATAAAAATCATAATATTTCAAATACAAATTTATCACATTATAAAATTAATTTTCACTTAATAAGTATTATTATTATTATTATTTTAATCAAATAAAAACATAATATTCCAAATGCCATTAAAAATTTATCACAAGATATTTTGTCATCGGATTTAATTTTTATTTAAAAATTTTAAATAAAGCATAATATTTCTAAAGTCATCAAAAAAATCTATAACAAGATTTTTAACATTTAATTGTATGGTTGAATTAATTTTTATTTTGGTGCTTAATAAATCATATAAAAGAAATTTAGAGCACCAAGATAATAAAAATTAATAAAATAATTACATCATAAAATACAATTGAATTTCATCATTAAAATCACATCAAAGAAAAAAACATCAATCTATAAAGAGCATGCATAGTCTTTTTCCTTTGAAAATATTTTGTTTCATTTATCCAATAATTCAAAATCAATTTGTAAAAATCATTTAGGAGATTCTTTTAAATCTTAATACTTATTTTTTCAAATCTCCATATGTATAAGAATGTAATTAATTTGGTTTTCATTTTAACAAAAAATACTTGATATTGAAATTGATTTTTGTTGAAAACCATAAAGTTGACTCATGACTTAGGGATCAAAACCAAATGTTGTTTTTCATCACCAAAACTAAACACAGGTGTGAAACATCATGGATATGTTTATCTAATGAAGTATAAGTCTGAATCTTTTTAATTGTTCAAAGAATTCAAGGCTGAAGTAGAAAATCAAACCGGTAAAAAGATACAAGCCTTACGATTAGATCGTAGAGTTGTGTATCTAAGCAACAAGTTTGAAGATTTTCATAGGGTCTCAGGTATTGTATCACAACGGACACTGTTAGTGTAGGCGCTCTTGATCAAATCAGATTGGACAAATTGTACACTAACATTTGTAATCATGCTTATTATTGAATAAAGAGTTATTTAATTTTACAAAAAGTCGTTCTATTAGTTACTTGTTATTGTTGTAATGACCGGATGAAACTAGATAGAAGTCCATATGATGTATATTGTGATTAATCTATAAAGATGTGAGATGATGCATCACAGTTTCTAGACATCATTAAATGTCCCAAGTCATAGCAATGTCAAGAATGGACAATGACAATTGCGATAAGACTTGCATGTGCTATATTTTTGCTATGTGATAGCAACGAGTCGGGGGTCTCACACCCATAGGCATGGGGATGCCTAGACAAGTACATAGGTGACTAATGTTGGAGAACATGTCCCTGGACATGACTCGCCATGAGAATCCATTTTGGTTATATGTTGATGAAATTCTCATACGAGATGGGTGTAACTAATCCTTAGACCTGAGCTTGTCACGGTCATCTCATAAGAAGACCAGTATGCTTTAGCATCATTTCAATGGCCTAGACAAAGGCTGCACATAGGCGATCGTTGGGCATATCTTGAGGCTTATGGAGATGGGTGCATAACCAAGATGAGACTCGTTTATCCCTTAATAGAGGATGATGTATTTAAGGCACATTCGGTAGATATTCACTTTAAATCCATGGACATGGTGAAAAAGATCAATAAGGAGTTATTGATTCACTTTCTATTGAGTGAGGATATTTGGATGACTGAAGAAAACTCATGTGATCGTAATCAAGTAACACATTGCCAGACTTGAGATCACATAACATATATTAACGAGAGGATTGAATTGCATGGTAACCATGCTCGTGAAAGGTTGTTTACGGATTATGAATCTTTCTGAATAATTGGGTAGGCATGACACTTTGGTAGAGGCCAATCTTGTCTTATGTGTTTGTACCAACACATTCCCAACATATTCGAAAGCCTAATGAGTCATATGCAATACGTACGGTCTCTAGTTTAAATTAGAAGAACAGACGTATGGTTAAGTGAGACACTTCGACATGAAGTTGTGCCATCGTAGGTTCTCATAGAAAAAGAATAACTAGAAGTAATGACTAGAGTCGTCATAAAGAAAAGAGTTTCCTAAAATGACAATTGATTAAATTAGGAAGAAATTTCAATTTAATAATTTTCTATTTGTTGTAGTGGCAAATAAGAAATAAAATATATTTGGGTTTAAGTTAATATTTGGGATAAATAAAGTATTTTGGTCAAATATTAAATTAAATATTATATTTGGGCTAAATTAGATTTGGACCAAATATTGTATTTAAACTTATAATTGGATTTGGGCCATTTAATTAATTACTAGTTGGATTAGGATAAATGGGCTGGCCCATATCCACTAGGATTTTGGAAAGCCTAAGAGGCCATGCTCCTCTATAAATATCCCTTTATGGGTTCCCCAAATTAACGAATGGTTTTATGGAAAAAAATTGCCATTCACTCTCTCTCATTTCCTTCCGCATCGATTCGAAACAAAGAGGTTATTTTTGTCCATACACAAGTCGCGAAAAGGAGAAGAAGCTAACACTTCTATTCTGCTCTCCTCACCAACGGACGCATGTTGCGTTTCATAAGTTAGAGGCCAAACGCTTGGACGGCTCGGATCTATAAACGATTCAGAAATCTAAAGGTTAGATTTAATTTTACGTAAATGATTTGATTTCGACGTTGATCCAGTCATCAGGATCGGGGCAAGGTTCAAAATTTTTGAACTATGTTGCTTGCCCCGTAGTGATCTTCCTTTACTTTTAGACACCACTAGGAACACCTCAATTGAATGGAGTTTTAGAGATGAGGAATCAAATTTTATTAGATATGGTCCGAGGCATGTTGAGTTATACAGACTTACCATTGTTCTTAGGGCGTGCTTGAAAGTAAAGCAAGATCGCTACGGGGCAAACAACGTAGTTAAAAAAAAAAAAAAAATTTGAACCTTACCCTGATCCCGGCAATTGGATCAACGTCGAAATCAAATCATTCACAAACAAATAAATAAATCTAACCTTTAGATAATCGAGTCATTCGCGGATTCGAGCCGTCCAAGTGTCCGGCCTCTAACTCATGATACGCGGCACGCGTCCGTTGGCAAGGAGAGCGGAATAGGAGTCCTAGCTCCTTCTCCTAACAAGGCTTATGAATGGACGAAAAAATAATCGATTTTCAACTCTTGAAAACCAATAAAATAAAAAGACTTAATTTGGGCATCCCATAAAGGGCTATTTATAGAGAAACAACCTCCTAGGGTTTCCCAAACCCTAATAGACATGGATTGGGCTAGCTCATTAATCCTAGTCCAATTAAAGTGGCCCAAATCCATTTATAAAATATTTGGTCCAAATCTAATTCAAGCCCAAATATTTAATATTTGTTTTTCTTTAATATTTGACCCAAATCTAATTCAACCCAAATATTTAATTTAATTTAATATTTGGCCCAAATACTTTATTTAGCCCAAGTATTAAATTAAGCCCAAATATTATTAAATTAGAAACTACTTTCTAATTTAATCAATTGCTATTTTAGGAAACTTTTTCCTTTATAACGACCCCTCGTCATATCGACGTCATTACGTCTATTTGTTCTTTTCCCGTGAGAACCTACAACGGCACAACTTTTTGCCAAAGTGTCCCACTTAACCATACGTCCGCTTTCCTGGTTTAAGCCAGGGACCGTGCCTATTGCGTATGACTCATTAGGCTCCCGAATATGTTAGCAATGTGTCAGTACGAACACATAAGACAAGATTGGCCTCTATCAAGGCATCATGCCTACCTAATTATTCAGAAGGATTCATAATCCGCAAATAATCTTTCACGAGCATGGTTACCATGTAATTCGATCCTCTCGTCAATGTATCTTATGTGATCTCAAGTATGGCAATGTGTTACTTGATAACGATCACATGAGTTTTCTTCGGTCTTCTAGATATCTTCACTTAATTAGAAAGTAAATCAATAACTCCTTATTGATCTCTTTCACCATGGCCATGGATTTAAAGTGAATATCCACCGAAGGCGCCTTAGATACATCATCCTCTATCAAGGGATAGGCGAGTCCCATCTTGGTTATACACCCATCTCCATAAGCCTCACGATATACCCAACGATCGCCCACGTGCAGCCTTTGTCTAGGCCCATCGAAACGATGTCAAAGCATACTGGTCTTCTTATGAGATGACCGTGATAACCTTAGGTCCAAGGATTATTTACACCCATCTCGTATGAGAATACCATCAACATATAACCAAAATGGATTCTCATAGCGAGTCATGTCCAGTGACATGTTCTCCAACATTAGTCACCTATGTACTTGTCTAGGCATCCCCATGCCTATGGGTGTGAGACCTCCATTGCTATCACATAGCAAAAACATAGCACATACAAGTCTTACCGCAATTGTCAATGTCAATTCTTGACATTGCTACGACTTGGGACATTTAATGATGTCTAGAAACTGTGATGCATCATCTCACATCTTTATAGATTAATCACAGTATACATCATACAGACTTCTATCTAGTTTCATTTGGTTATTACAATAATAACAAGAAACTAATAGAATGACTTCTTGTGAATTTGAACAACTCCTTATTCAAATAATAAACATGATTATAATTGTCAGTGTACAACATGCCCAATCTGATTGGGTCTAGAGCACCTACACTAACAGTGCTCTTCTAACAACTATTTATATATTAAATAGGGTTCCCTCCAAATCAGTTTCTACGACACCGTATGAGATGTGGTTTAGTAGGAAACCAAGTCTTAAACATGTCAAGATTTGAGGATGTACAGCTTTTGTGAAAAAGTTTAAATCATAAAAACTTGAGACATGGTCTTTGAAGGGTAGTTTCACAATTCATCTTAAGGATACCTTAGGATATGAGTTCCATATTCCTAAACTACAACAAATAGTTGTTAGTAGGAACGCCATTTTTCTTGAAAAATAGTTTATTCAAGAAGGTGGTAGGGAAAGGAAAATAGAACTTGGCGAAGGGTTCACTAAACCTAAAGCTATGCCACAAGATGTCTAAGTACCTATCGAGGAGCCAGGGCCAAGTGTTGCACCTCCTATTAGAAGAAGTAAGAGGATACCTTGGCAACCCGAGAGATATGGTTTCCTAAGTGAGCAAGAGTTGTTCACTATGGGCGACAATGATCATTCAGAGATCCCACAACTTACCAAGAGGTAATATCAAATATCGATTTAAATAGATGGCTAAAGGCTATGAAATCCGAAATGGATTTCATGTACACAAACCAAGTCTAGACTCTTTTAGATCCACCAAAAGATATAATACCTATTGGATGTAAATGGGTCTTTAAAAAGAATATAGGTTTAGATGGAAAGGTAAGGACCTACAAAGCAAGACTTGAGACGAAAGTTTACCTCTCAAAGGCAAGGTGTTGACTATAAGGAAATCTTCTCTCCAATCATCATGCTTAAATCCATCAAGATTCTACTAACTATTATCGCTCATTATGATTATGAGATTTAGCAATTGGATGTGAAGACAACCCTCCTAAATGGTTATATAGATTATGACATCTATATGGAACAACCTGAAGGCTTTATACCCAAGGATCAAGCAAGGAAGGTATGAAAACTTAAGAGATCCATTTATGGTCTTAAACAAGCATCCAAAAGTTGGAATATCAATTTTGATGATGAAGTCAAATCGTTTGATTTCATCCAAAACGTTGATGAGCCCTGTGTTTATAAAAGATTAGTAGCAATGCGATTGTATTTTTAGTCTTATATATGTTGATGATATCCTACTCATTGAGAATGATATAGGATTATTGTTGTCAACAATAAAGGCATGGCTATCAAGTAAGTTTTTTTTTTTTTAAGTAAAAAAGATATGTATAGATAGAAAGAAAACGTCTATACAGAACACAAACCAAGGCATACCCTAGTATACAATATCACATAAGTGAAAATAGACACTTAAGATCCACACACGACTGGATCTAAACAACATAGAAGAAAAATAGTGGAGGTATATGGAATAGAAAGTAATGAATAACTCCAAGTGAAGTCATCTCTGAGGGCAAAGTTGCTCCAATGCACGTCTTCTTGATCAATGAGAAGACTAGGAACAAACAATGAACGTGAAGGCAGCCACAGAAGAGCCACCAAACTGACAATGTGTACAGAGTGAAGACTAGGACCGGAGGGATGTACATGAAAGCGTCACCAAGTGACCACGAGACATATACAGGAATACACACTCAGGGCCAGAACCATTAATACATGGAGCAACTCAGGAGTTACCATTTCACTATGGAGACACGTAGGGGTTTTGCCTATTCCAAGTTACTAAATATGCCGACGTACAGTTTGACTATGGAGGCGTACAGGGGTTCTGCCTGCTCCAAGTTACTAAGTAGACAACCACCTGAGTAGGCAAGATTAAGAGGCAACCAAGCCACTCTACACAACATCATGTACAAAGTAAGATCTAGGATCGAAAGGATAGCATTAGCTTCAATCACTAGAGTCTTGCAACTCTAGGAAACTCATTGACACACCCCAACAATCCAAAATCATTGAATTATATCTGACATTAAGGCCATCCACTGTTTGACTATGGAGACGTACAAGGGTTCTACCCACTCCAAGTTACTAAGTAGAATGGTTTACCTAAGCCAAGAGTGTTGGTTGGCAGGGGGCCAACAAAAATGTCGCAGTGCATAACTCTATAAAGAATGGGGAAAAGGGATGGTGACCAATCGTGCCCACACGACACACTGTACCTTATGGGTGAGCTGGTCTGTAAACTGCTCGGAACCTTGCCAGCACTTGTTGTTGCGTTCACACCATAAAAAATAGACCGTTGCTTGCAAGACTAAATGATTAGTAACATGCCAAGGATTTTTATCTTTCCACCGAGTCACCGACCATAGGACCCCCATCTCCCATCAACGCCAGGGTCATGCAAACTTATTCGAATGCTAAAAAAAGGACACCACCTGCCTAGAATAAGAATACTCAAATAATAGATAGTTGTGTCTCTCAGAATTTGCCTTGTAAAGAAAACATCTATTGGGAAATGGAAAAAATAGGTTAATACAGTTAAGAGTATATAATTGTTCCCTAACTGTTAAGCATAGAATAAATGAATGCGCAGGGACTCCATACCCAAACCACACAAGTCGATGCCATGGGACTCGGTCTTTTTGCTCTAACAACCCTTGTAAGACAGACTTAACAGAGAAGGCACCATCTTGAGCTGGGGTTCAAACCAATACATCTATTTGGGAGAAGCAGCCTCCATTCTCGATATATAGATTTATAGGGATAGAACCAAGAGATTGATAGGACTCTTCCAAAACCAAGTACATAGAAAGAGTGTTGAAGAGTTTCAACATTGAGGATTCTAAGAGAAGACTGTTGCCTTTTAGACATGGAATCCATCTCTCTCGTGATATATGCCCCTAAGACACAAGGAAAGAGAGAACACATGTTTAGAATTCCTTATGCTTCTACAATAGGAAATCTAATGTATGCGATGCTATGTACTAGGCCTAATATCGCTCATGTTGTAAGTGTTACAAGCAGATATCAATCTAATCTAGGTGAGCAATACTAGATTACAGTTAAGAACATCCTTAAGTACTTGAGAAGAACTAAGAATTTGATTCTTACCTATGGGGCAAGAGTACTTAAAGTGAAGAGTTACATAGATTCTGATTTCCAATCAGATGTTGATGATAGAAAGTCTGTCTTAGATTATGTGTTTACTTGCTATAATACCCGGTATTACATGGTGATGAAAAAGGTATGATTTTCGGTTATTTTGAAAGGACCTCGAGTGGTCCAGGAAGGCCAAGAGTTGATTTTGAGAAATTAATTAATAAAAATTACCGAAGCGTCGGCAGAGAGTGCCCCGAGACTTGGGTTTCTAGGGAAGAAGGCATGTGATTGGTGAGTGTCTCGAGGTGAGGCTAATGATGCGGGAAACAGTCCGACTAGAAATATTTTTTGAAATAATTTATGTATAAGACCAAATGAATGTTGGTACTGAATGGTCGTAGGGGACCTCTAAGAAGTTGAGGGGACTCTAGGGGTGGTCTAGTTTTACGAACAAGGCAACCCTGAAGTGTTTTCGGGTGGAATCGAGGTCCCGTGCAGGAGTAGGGACGAAATCAAAATTCTCGAGTAGATACCGGTTATTTTGGATAAACCGAGATTTTGGGGTGGCTTGATGATAGTTAATTAAGCTTTGGAGGGTTCAAGAGCAATTATCAAAAATTCTCAAGTACAATTAAAATTTCTCAAGTGAAATTAATAAGAAATTGGAGGGTTAAGTGTGTAATACATGTATATATATGTGTGTGTGTGTGTATTGGGTGTGAGCTTGTTGCCCAAGCTTTCTACAGAGATCTGAAATCTAAAAATGAGAGAGAGAGAGAGAGCTTGGTTGAGAGAAGGCTCGGGAGGGATCAAGGCAATGTGAGTGATCGAGAGTGGGAGTCGATTGGCTGAGGTTGCGTCTGATGGCAGTGGCCATGGCCGACGATGTGTGTTGAAGTAGAAGCGTGGATTAGTGCAGGAGAGGCGGTCGATGGAAGCTGTACGGCGAGGTTGGCGTTGTGGAGTGGCCAATAGCGGCCGCAAGTGGCGACTAAGAGCTTCGATGATAAGCCATGATGGACGCGCTGGAGCTGTAGCTCACAGGGGTATATGTGGTGGTGGCTCGCAATGGAAGGCGCCAGTGGCGGTGGAAGTGCTGCAGTCAACCGGCGATGGCTTGGTGGCTAGTAACGACGTTCGAAGAAGCTGGGAGGCAGTGGCCGGTGGCTGTTGTGCGCGAAGAAGAAGACGCGCAGAGGAGGAAGAAGAAGCAAGGAAAGAAAAAGAAAAAAATAAAATGATAAAGGAAAAATAAAGGAGAAAAATAGGAAAAAATCCCAAAAAATTTCAAAAAGAAATTGAAGAAAAGTTTAGAAATTTTTTCGGGACACGAAGAGCGTGCCAAAGACTTGAAATCAGGAATTTTAGTGTGAGGTGGCAGCTCAAGAGGCAACGTCGGGTAGGCATTTTTTTGAGTTTCTCCTCCAAATTGATCGAGGTAAATTAATTAAATTTCTTTCGACTTTTTGCATTATGAGAGATGTTGTGGAATAATGTAATGGGAATTGTTGGTTGGATTAGACCCTAAGTTGGGGTTATTTGGAAATAGTCAACGGTTGATTTTTGCGGTGAATAGAAAAACATAAGCCCTAGTGTGATGTCTGGTGGAGATGGATTCTTTTGTTTGCATTTAGGTTCGACTGGGGAAGCGGTGATCCTAGAAGAGCTTGGAGTTCGTGCCAAGGCATGAGAGGCTTCAAGACAGGTAAGGGATAACCCCAAGAGTAGTGGTCTTACATGCATTTATAATTGTTTCTTTATGAGTTGCATGTAGTGGTAACAGTTGTATGATATAAGTTCTAGTGTACCTATGTCCATATGGAGGACTAGTGTGTGGGAAGGGTTAGTTGATGCTCTAACCTATGGAGGTTATGAGGGCATGGAAGACTACCCATTTTACATTGCATTTTTGCATTACATGCTCTCTCATGTTTCTTTTACTTATGCACTGCACCCTTATTGAGTTTGTATGACTCATGAGGTTTTACCTCATGTTCTAGATGTTGCAAGTCCGAATACTAGTGGTGATGATGCCGGGAGGTTGAAGTAGCGACTAGCATTGTTTTCTGAGTTTGTGAATTGTATTATCTCCTGTATTTTTATATATGTATTCATGTGATTGAATGTAAGCATTATTGAGCATTAGATGTATCTAGTTGTTGTAATCATTATAGTGTGATAGATGATTGTGAGAATGCTTGATGGATATAGCTTTAGTTAGTGGAGCCGAGTTTCAAATCAGATAAGGTTTGAAAGGTATGTTTCCATAAATCCCCAATACTCATTGAGGTGTTTGTTATGCTAGCTTTGTGCTTGGGTCACCTTTGGCTTGCTGTGAGGCGAGTTGAAGAAAGGTGAAACTCACTCGGGTTTCAAGTCTCATTCCATTGTGTTTCCTTGTCTGTGTTTGGGACTGATTCCTTGAGTGGAGCGAAGGGAATGATGAAACCTAGTCCCCAGCTAGGGCGTTTCTTGATTAAACATAGTCTATCTCTTCAATTGTTGGGTTGTTGTGTGAGTAATCTGGTCAATTGTTCACTAGTGACACCCATAGGTGGGAGTGGGGCGTTACATCTACAACGGAGGAGTATTTAGTTAGAAGAGTTCCAAACAAGATACTACTGTCGATTCTATGATAGAAGTCGAATATATTGCTGCATTGGATGCTGCAAAGGAAATGATTTGGATCAAGAAGTTTGTGATAAAACTTGGAGTGGTTCCTTCTGTTGAGTCTTTCATGCCCTTGTTCTATGACAACAATGGAGCCATAGCACAAGCTAAGGAACCAAGGTCTCACCAAAAGTCTAAACATATTGAAAGATGTTTCCACCTCATCAGAGAGATCATTAGTAGATGAGATGTTAATAAAAAAAGAATAGATACATTAGAGAACACAACAAATCCACTAACTAAGGCCATGGACCAAAGCAACTAGATTTTCATCTAGATAGGTGGAGTATGAGATACCATCTAGAATAGTCCTAATGCTATTGGGAGATTGTTATATATGAGCCCTTAAAACCAATTCTAGTGACACAAAGGGGCTCGATCTTGTAATTCTTTAAATGGCAAGTTTATGTTTTATTTAAATTGCAATATGGTTTAAATTAAACATATATATCCTTTAGTGTAATAAGGAGTGGATATCATTCTTAAGTGTTAACATTATGCGTGACAGATAATCCATAATTCATTATACTATAAACATGTTCCTACCCATAGACTTCCTTACCTGGATATTAGCAACTCGCAAAGGCTAACACATCATCTTCCTCCTTGTTCAGTATGAGATATTGAAAGATAAGATTGGTGACTCTCATGCCATTCTATATGAGATATAGAAGGAAGATGAGTGGGTGTTCATTTTAGGAATGAGTTCACTAAATGAGATTATTTAACACTGAATCACATGGGTTTTACTCACGAGTCAAGGATTCAATGTTAACTACGAATGTACAACTAGTTGTTGACTTTAGATGACATAGATATCTGTGTATTGGTGGATTAGGTTATAAGAAATACTATATGGTCATTCTAATCAGGGACAATCATACGTATCTATGTGCCTAGTTTAGTGATGCCTGAGGTATGTGTACATCAGATGTGGAATCTATCACCTCAAGATTTATGAAGAGGATATCATATACGATCTAGTAATCACTTGACGATAAATCTTTTGCCGACGTAATATGACAATGGAATGTGTGTTCCATAATCATTGTGTCATATTAGTTAAGATTGATTTTGGATTTAATCATATGACGAGATTAAGAGATTTGACTTGCCGACCATGATCTCATATCTTGTAGAGATATAAGATGATAGAGGGATCGTATTGCATAGTATCGTTGTAAAAAGTTCACAATATCCGCTTCACATTAAATTGGGTAATCAATAACATATTGTTAGATGTCACTCATTATTTATGGGAATTAATAATTGACTAATTCTCGTTCCCTATTTAATTGTGAGCCAAGAAAGTCCCACCCAATAAAAAATCACTTTTAAAGAGAAGAATGATAAATTAGTAATTATGTAATTACTAATTATGGTTTATTTATTTATCAGATAAATAAAAATAATTAAATGGTTATATTATGAATATAATTATTTAAATATTAATAATTGGATCGTGTGTTTTGCTAGCACATTAAGCCCAACCCAATGGCACCTAGAGTTTTCAATGGTGCTTTATAAATAGGACAATAAACCCTAAATCAAAAGTAAGTGAATCCATTTTTCAGTAAAAAATTTTCAGAAAATTTTTGTTTCTTCTTTCAAGTCTCTTGGATCAAGGTAATTTCAAGTGGACCGACTAGGCATCCTGCATTTGGAAGATTTTGCAACGGGTTACCAACTGGTGGAATTTGATTTCATTAAAAGGTATTCTTCTATCTAGTCTTCGATTTTGTAAACCGTATTTTTTAAAAAACGTGATACCTATAAAATCAGATTTTGTTTATGCTATGTATAATAAAATCATAATTTCCTAACACAAGGCTCTCAGTTATCCCTTTCTTGCCCCTTACATATCTTTGGAAATGTCTTTCCCAAATAAGTGCCTCAATCTGGTTTTCTAATTCTTGACATTGGTCAGTGGAGTGGCCATGGGTTATGTAGTATCTACAATACTCATCCTAATTCTTTCCCATAGGACGATAAGCCTTTTTCGAGATCCTTATGAGGACTGATCCTTCCACTATTGCTGGTTTTGTCAATCGAGCTTCATTGAGCTGAGTATAGCGATGGAACTAAGGTCAGGGTCTTTTTGGCCTCCTAACCTTATCCTATCGTCGACTAAGGCCTTCATCCACATCTTTCTCCTTCCTTTTTCGGTCTTTCTCTTCATTCACCCAAATCATCCTTATAACCTTCTAATGGAGTATGTATTTGTTGGCCCTCACAAACAAGTCATCCAGGGTTATAGGTTAATCTAGCATTAAGGATTCTTACAAGGGGATAGATCGTGTTCCTTGTAGCATGGTAGCCACCGCCACTCTGACTTGCAAGTCACAGACTTCAAGGGTTGAATTCTAGAACCTGTCCACATACTATCAAAGGGATTATTCACCTCCCTGTCGAATACTGAGGAGATAGATGGTGTCCTTTTTATTCTGACTGTTGATAACAAACGCCTTGATGAATTCCAATCTCAACTATTCAAAGAAGGATATGGACCCTTCAAGCAAACCATTAAACCAAGCCCAGGCATACACAACTAGGGTTAAGGAGAAAGCCTAGCACATTATTTCATCTTCCCAGTCGTGGAGCATCATCAAGGATTAAAAGTTCTAGATATGATCACAAGGATCATCCTTGCCCAAATAGGGGGTCTTTGGAGGCATTTTGAATTTCTTTGGTGGGAGATTTTCCATTACATCTGTAGTGAATGGGAATCTTCTTCAGGACTACTCCTTCGAGGCTAGCAATAGTCTCTTCTACTGAAGTACCTCCTCAATCATTTTTCTCATATCAACCATCTCACAGGCACTAAAGGCCAAGGGGTTTTCGACCTCATTGTTCCTCTTTCTCATAACTCTCAAAAGGTTTCCATCTCAATCAAATGGGATACTAGCCATGGTTTTCGAGTTTTTCCACTTTCAAGGGCTTCACCTGCTCTCTCTTTCCCTCTGTCGATCATCTTTTCCTTTTTAATTTTTGTGAAAGGGGGAAGTTTGAGGGCGAGTTCCTCGAGAAAGGGATCTTAGTTGATTCTTTAGGGGAGGAATAGATTGAGACTAAGTCTTGGGAATGGCCTCCTAGTAAGAATTGTTTCCTAGCACCTCATGCTGGGTCCTATGCGATGGAGCTGTTTTCAACACAAACTTTCTCAAGATGGATAGCATCACACCCCGAGGTATCATGTTTTGCAACATTCTCGCCATTTCTCGAAACGCTTGCATCCCCTCAATGTGTTGTTGTTGTAGGGCTTCATATTCAGCCTGAGAGACCATGGGCGCAACTTGTTCGCTTAAGCCTAGATGACCAAAGGGATGAGTCCCTTATGGGACATGTTAGGCATTGATGTGTGAGACTTGGAATTGAGTCTCTAGTGGGTAAAGATGCTAAGTAAAGGGTCGTTAACCCTCACGCCAGTGTTGAAGGTGTCGTTCTATACGAGAAGGTCTCTCACATGGGTGAATGAACATCACGAGAGAAAGTTTATTAGCTACTTCTTATTTGTGCCATCCCAAGTGAGTCTTCTTTAGTTTTTGTTGATTTCCCACAAACAACACTAATTGTTGTTGTCAAACTATAACAATGTATTTATAGCATGGGAGACCATCTCAAGGTGGCATACAAGTGACCTCTTGAATGGCAGGTGACCTTCTTGTGACAAGTAACCTATTGAGAAAGAAACCAATTAGGGGCACGAGTGAGTGTCCCTTGCTCAAACCCTTCGATGTCTCAGTCAGTCTTTAAAGAATATTGACTGCACGAGTGCAATGAAAGAGTTTGAGTGTGAGAATGAATGTCTATGAATGAAGGAAGGACCACCTCTATTTATAGTTGTTGTGGGATGCCCTAAAAATTTCCTAAGTTATAAGAAGTATCCCGCTAAATCCAAAGACCCCAGAGAGTCTCTAGGGCAATAATCCCCTGGGGCCTCCAAAGAGTCCCTGGGATGATCTGGCTTTCTCGTCTGCATAGCCCGAAGACTCGGAGTCTCCTGGGCACAAGTTACTCAATGGCCTCAAAGAGCTCTTGGGGACCACCCAGAGACATTTATCGAGGCACTATCACCCCAAAGATTTCTCCAAGCCCTCTAGCCTCTCCCGATGCATCTCCCAAAAGAGTCTAAGAACTCATTTCTAAACCCTACCAAGTGTCTATAAATACTTGTTGCCTCCATGGAAAACGAATCTTCTTGGATCTTTTGGAACCTTTTTGGACCTTCTCTCTCTCTCTCTAAGACTCACACAGAATACCTTCTCCCTACACTACCATTCGGGACACCAAAAGGCTCTCTAATACATAGCATATACGCATCTCTCATAGTAAGACTCACCCAGAAGACCTTCTCCTTACACTACCCTTTGGGACACCAAAAGGCTCCCAAAAACATAGCATATACATATATGCATGTTTTTATAGGATCATCACAGACTATATTATCTGACTTAAGCATCGAAAGACCCACGTGAGAAAGATCCCCGCGTGCTTTTGATTGTCTCTTTGGTTGTAGATCCATCAAGAGCCAAAGCCACATATAGTGACCTAGGGCTCCTCCTAGAAACCCTCCAGGACTTCACCAACCTTAGCCTCTAGAAGACCCAAAGACTCCCTCTAAGTCCCCCGAAGTCTGCCTATTTCATGAAGAATTAGGCCCAATTGGACCTAAGAAGGGTAGCCCAAAAGTCTAATCAAATTAAGACCATATCTTACAAAAATTCCTAAATTGTAATTCTTGATATTTTGAGGGATTATTTTGTATTGAATATGAGACCTAAACTTTTGAGTGGACATGGGTGACATGAAACATGGAGAGGAAAACATGGAGGAGGAAATTATGGAGGTAGGGTATCCTACGTTTTGAGAAGAAAAAGAAGAAATTGAGCAGTATAAATTAAGAAGGAAGGCTGAAAAAATGGAAGAGTTGGAGGTGAGAAAGCCTGAAGAATTGGAGAATTAAAGCATTCTTAGTAGAAGATTTCTTATATTTTCTTCAGGAATTGGTGACAATATTTTTGGAGAACGAAATCCTACACATCAAAAGAGTTTTATTCTCTTCTTCCATTTCCTTTAAATTCTACATTTATATTCATTTGTTTTGTTATGGATTCTATCATTTGTAATATGAACTAAATTCTATAATTAGGGTGTTTTGATGTAGTCTAATTATGATAATTTAATTTTCATGGATTGATTTTTTTTATTCATGCAAGTGTTTATTATTATGTTTAATGCTATCAAATACTTGGTCAATGTTTGATTGATATATTTATATAGAATTAGATCAGAAGGAAAAATTCATAACTTGATCTAGATAATAAACACTACAAGAATAAAATTGGAATGGAAGTAAAAATTTGACTTGTGTGATTAATTATCATTGCATGAATAATTAAATTTGGATTATCAACCATTTATATTAAATTGGATTAATTAGGTGAAATCAAAATACTCTAGTTTTCTCTAAATCTTGAAACTTTTCATATTTACTTTATGTCTTATTATTTTATTTTCTTAAATTAATTTCCCTTAATTAATTGTTTAAATAACATTTAAATTAATATAATTTTGATAATTATCACCCGATCTTCGTGGGAACGATATTCTACTCACTACTTTATTACTTGTGCGATCCGTAAACTTGCAAAAAATTGTCATCTATCACTCGAGTGTCTTCCACATGGCTCATGACTTTCGTCTAGTTAGGGTCTCTTGGCATAGGGGTCTCTCGGTGCAAGGCATACATGGCTCTCGCATGGGCATGGTGGGCGTCAGGCGTGTGTGTTTGCTCGAACACAAGGCCCATGGGTGGCACGAGCTAGGCTACATGGCCATGTGTGGATGCTTGCATGGTCGTGAAGCTTGTGTGCACTTAGCCGTGCGGTTTGCACGGTGGGGGGCTCATGGCCGAGTGATCCCCACTCGACTATAAGCCCAAGGGTGGTCTCTCGGCATGTACAGCTTGCAAATTGCGAGGGTGGCCGCCCCTTGCGTGGCCTGGTTGCACGTGTTTGCCCACTTTGACTCTTTTGGTCCACTTCGGCTAATTTTTGGCCCGATCATTCGGTGGGCTTATTTTATCAGGCATAACAAAATCTGTAGTAGTAAATTACTAAATTCAATTCTACAGGATGAGAAATTAGGAGGCCCAGAGGTTTTTTTTTTGCTAATAATGAATAATAGACACAACAGGAATAAACCATTAACCACATCCACTGCAAATACCATCATCTTGACAACAGCAGGAACTGCAAATATAATCCATTCAATTTTAGCTGCCATTCTGTCCCCAAATAAGAACCAAGACTACATGAAACACGCCACGCCGCTCAGTTCAAGGGCTCGTATTGTACAATTCGAGAAACAGTGATAATTAAGCCGATACGACTGAAATAAATTTCCAGTATCCTATTTTGAGAAGGGATAACGGTTTAGTTGATGAAAATGAGAAGCCGACTAATTTTGTCGAATGGAGTCTCTTATGCCGAACCATTTTGACTTAAAAGACTTTTATGCATGGACAAAAGAGAATTTTTATCTCACTGGCCAAAATCAATCACATCCCTGGTCAATTTACAAAAAGAAAAAGAAAAAAAGATTATGGTCAAATGCATCATTTAAGAAACAATAAAAAGGTAATTTTACAAACTCTGAAAATTGATCTCATATACAAAAATGCAAATGATAGAATGTCTCAACAATGTCTGCTTCCTGCTTCCAAAATAATAATCAAACAAAAGATAATCAGAAAACTCAAATCTGTAACCAATGAGGCCCATAGAGTTCAATTGTTTCTTTAGCAGCAACAAACAGTAAAACAATTTTATCTGTGCACAAAAACAAAAAGAACTTTTACAGAAGCTGGTGATATTTTCACGGGCAAATCTATGGAAGCAAACATGTAGAAAGCCAACGGCCCTGCAAAAGATAAAAGATGGAACAAAAGATTAAAATAGGACTTGCAATTCAAGATTCCACTAAATTATACATGTTAACATGCAAATTGTGGAAGGCCATATCAACAAGAATAGGTTATTGAAAAGCGAATCAAACATGTTATGAAATAGAGAATTTTTGTAGAGAATGGAGTTCAGGATTAAGCATCTTGGATTGGAGAAGTACCTTAAATTTACAGAGGCATACGTAGAATGAATCCAATCAGCATTAGTGACACCAAGACAACAGCAACCAAGATCAAGGGGCGAATGAAAAGAGTCTAAGAAATCAGGGTTGTAATTCCGACGGGTTCATGTAACTAGGATTTTTAGTTCCATTGGTATAGGGCCCAATTATCCTTTTCTTACCCAGATAATAGTATGAGTAGCAAAAATGGAAGAGGTGGAAGGTGGAAATACAATTCATGTAGTCGATATTATAGGTACTTTGGCTTCACCAATCTTCTCGTCTTTTCTTCTTTCCCTACTCTCATTCCTCCCTTGTCCTCCTTCAGCACAATAAAACTCAAAACATACGATTTTATCAATGGTGAAAATTTAGCATGAGGCCCTAGGATGGGCCAGGCCATGGCTAATGAACGACCCCCTATGGCTGAGTAGAGACTTGAGTTCATGGTAAACCAATGGCCATCAGTCCTAGCAATTAAAAAAATAAATAAAAAACAAAAAAAGAAAAGAAAGGAAAAAAGAATTTACTCTTCTCATTCCACCCTCCTACTACTACGTGGCCTATCCCTCTTACCACTTTTATCTAGTCCACTCATATCATTTTTCAAATTTCTATTTCCTCTATCTAGTAGGCATATAATCACCAGCTCTCTACTCTGCTTGTGTTATACTAAATGTCTAATTCTCATAACCACTGATTAATATCTTTATATAATTTCTAGATCCTCTATTTGTTTGGTACATAATATCTAGTTCTCTATCATCACTCCCATTTCACTTAATGTTTAATTCTCTCAACTACCTAGTTTTATCAAATCAAAAGTTCCACATAATCTTGGTTTTGAGGGGCAAGTTATGCTTTAAGTATCTTGTATTGTATTCGAAAAGATTTAATTTATTTATTTATTACTTACACTAACATTACTTTATTAATTTGGGCAACTTTCACAGACCGCCCTTGAGGTTTCCCTAAATTACACCAACTCCCCTATGTTTACACCAACCTCCGTCGTCGTTAAAAGAGTACTGCAATTGACAATTTAACCCCTATATTTCCCTCTCTTTGTCCTTTCCCTCTCATAGATGCTCTTTTCACTGTTGGTCACCACCATCTCTCCTTTCACTTCCCAACCTCCCTTCACCACCATTGGTTGGGTACCAACCTCCCTTCATTGCTAGTCACCACTACATCTACCTTCTCTATCGCCAAGTGGGTTCCAATTAAAACTCAAGTTCTAGAATGGTAAGTGATAATATCAAAGAAAACAAGATATGACAAGGACAAACCATGTCATTAGTCAATGCCAGGTTATTTGGGACTTTAAATTTGACTACAATTAGATTTCTCACCTAAAGGCAGTCAAAGTAGTCTCCACGGTGAAAAATGACTCCAATCAAACTCATCATCTTAATAGAAACCAAAATAGTGAAAGACAAGGAGATCCAGTAGAAGTATACTCCAAATAAGGATAAGTACAGATAAGATCTATTCAACATCAAAATTACATTCCTAGAAGCAAACTCTAAAAACCTATCGGGGTATGCCCTGATCTAAGGCAATCCTAACATCTAGGAAGATGAAAATGATTCACACCTAGTCAAGGACAATCAAGGGGTGGTAATCTGGGTTCCAATAATGCAACGTGTCCTTACCTTTACAATCCAGGTCAAGATAACAATAACTAACCATTTATGATAAGGGTAGGGCAGGCCATGTTTATTATCATCCTCAGCCAAAGGGTATAAAAACACCTCAAGGGGAGGCCAAGTACGACATTCATACCAACTCTCATAGCTCTCGAAATCTCAATCCAAATTTCACTAGCTTAAGCATCAAAGGAGTAATCCTGGTAAGACCCGAGCCAGTCTGCATTGTTTTTGTCTATGCAAATAATTCAAGTCTAGCTCATCATAGTTCATGATCCAAGTCTCATACAAGTCATATATCGGTGACCGAATCTTAGTATCATCAATGAGTTTCTCCCCCCCCCCCCCCCCCTTCTCTCTCCTTTTCTGTGTTCAACAAACCTAGATGGATCTGGCTGTTAAACCCTTCATCTAGTCATCTCTAGACTCATCTCTGTGTCTGACGAACCCAAATTCATTTGCTTGAATCTAGGTTTGAACCCCAGACAAGTTTGGGTTCAAATGAACCTAGATTCGCTAATGATGGCGATGGTTTCCAATGATATCATCATCAATGATACCATCTCCAACCACCTGTTTTTTATTTTTTGTTTTCTTTATTTTTTATAATAATGGTGGGCGATGGGCATTTGGAAATTTTGAAATACCAGGTGTTTTGTTAATGGTAGAGGGTAAATGATTCACGTTTATAAAACTCAAGGAAGGTATATGTTATTTTTAAAAACATAGGGGTGGTCTATGCAATTTAGGCAAACCTTAGGGATGGTCTGAGAAATTTACCCTATTTGTTTTGTGTTAATTGTGTAATTACTTCTTTCTATTGATTTGAGCTAGAAAATAATGTAAAATCAATCTCAAGGAAAACATTGTCAATATTGAAAACAAGTCATTATCTAGATATAGTGTTGGATCTACATATAAAAGGAGAATTATTCATCAAAATGAAACGCTAAAGACAATTCTCTAAGTCATCACAATGATGTTTTATCTTTCTATCAAGTAAAATTGAAATCAAGAACACAGATGGTGTGAAAAAGTGTGACTAGCTAAACCAAAAGGAAATTATCTAGTATTTTAAGAGATTCAAGAATGCACCCATATGCAGTATATCACCTAGTTTTCTAGCGCTTCCCCTCACTGCCACATTCTATTAATGAGAAAAATTTAATTGCAAGTGGTAAAGCATGAGAAGCATGGAGTAGGTATTCATTACCAATGTTAGGAAGTAATATACCTCATCATTACTATAGCATGTTGATAGTAAGATACCCCTAATTTTCACTCTTCCAAACCATGAAAAAAAGAAAGCAAATAAATAAAAAAAACACCACAATCAACTGGGAAAACAAGGTTCCAAGTCATACTTAGATGGTGCTCATGACACCACATGTTGCATACACTTAGCTTAATACTCTATTTGTTCATTCGACCAAAAATATTAGAACTTAACTTCTTAATATATGAAATTGAACTACCCTTTTACCTAGTCATGGATAATAAAAATCCTAGACATATATTAGTGTCATAGACAACTAAAATAAAATCTGAAGTGGTATTGTTGTTCCATGCCACACGCATTAAGCTATCCATGTATCTATGCTTGCTAATTGTGCGTAAATCATTTTATTTCATATTACAAAAACATTGGACAGATTTATTATTTTTACAACTAATAGAGGCAATGGAATGGAACAAGTATATAAGAACAGAGGTAGAGGATGATAAAGAAAAACTTGGTGGGAGATTCTTTGATGCGGTCACCAATCAAGACCCGGCCCAAATCCGACCTAACCAAACCGGAACAGTGTCACCGGAATAGTAGCACAAGAACAATATTTTAATACTTCTTAAGTTTTAGAATTCTACTTGATTTAGGATTTTACTTCATGTTTCTACTTGATTTAGGATTCTATTTCATAATTCTACTTGATTTAGAATTCTACTTCATGTTTGATTAGGGTTTTATTTTTACTATAATTCTAGTTTACTTTTATTTAAGATTTATTTCAATTAGGATTTTAGTTGGATTTTGTTTACAAATATTAGATGGATTTGGATTAGCCAAATACTATAAATATGCCTAGAATCTAAAGTTTGTAATCAAGTTTTAATCAATCAAATTTCAGTAACCTATTTGGGTTTTCTTAGCAAAACAGTCTCGTTTTTGCATCTTCTTGAAAGTCAAGCTTTATTCAAAACAGTTGCCTTTATTCAAAGAAGTTGCCTAGAATCTACTGGTAGTCATGGAATAAGCCTTTATTCAAAACAGTTGCAAAAGAATGCTTCTTTAGGCAAGAAAAATCTACGAATAAATTCAGAAGCTAATGAGGAGTCAAAATCAAGAAAGCTAACGAGAGGAGGACATGTGATAAGATCTACCAAATTAAAGAAGCGCTCAAGATGGAATATTCAACATCCTCAATCTAACAGTAATAATACAATGGAGGTAGAGGGCAATAAGCATGGCAATGGCTGCACCCATGCCAACGCAAAGATGGCTAAGAAGGAGAGGAATGTCTTTTCTTATGTTCCCTTAGCAGAAAAGTTCGAGCGGTCCAGGAAGATGTCAAGCAAAAGTTGCACAAATAAAAAGTACAAGGCGACAACTGACAAGCATAGGAAGCACAAGGTATTTGAGATTGGAGATGAAGTCATGATATTCTTGAAGAAGGAACGGATTCCAATAGGAAAGCAGAACAAGCTCAAGTCAAAGAAGTATGCTCCTTACAAGATTATAAAGAAGATCGATGATGATGCTTATGTTGGGGATTTGCCTAATCATATGGCTATTTTTAAACATTCAATGTGGCTAATTTCTCTTTGTACTTGCCGAACGTGGATTTGTCCTACTCAGATCAAAATTCGAGGTCGAATTTTTTCTCAAGTGAAGGTGAATGATGCGGTCACCAATCAAGACCCGGCCCAAGTCTGACCCGACCAAACCGGAACAGTATCACCGAAATAGTAACACAAGAACAATATTTTAATATTTCTTAAGTTTTAGAATTCTACTTGATTTAGGATTCTACTTCATGTTTCTACTTGATTTAGGATTTTATTTCATAATTCTACTTGATTTAAAATTCTACTTCATGTTTGATTAGGGTTTTATTTTTACTAGGATTCTAGTTTACTTTTATTTAGGATTTATTTCTATTAGGATTTTAGTTGGATTTTGTTTACAAATATTAGATGGATTTGGATTAACCAAATACTATAAATATGCCTAGAATCTAGAGTTTGTAATCAAGTTTTAATCAATCAAATTTCAGCAACCTATTTGGGTTTTCTTAGCAAAACAGTGTCGTTTTTGCGTCTTCTTGAAAGCCAAGCTTCGGCCATTGAAGTTTGCTCTTTCAAGGGTTTATTTTGGTGTGTTTTTTTCACACACGCGCTACACGCTGCGTCATTCTTAGATAAGATATGAGCGACAACAGTGTTTTAAAAAGTGTACCTAACTCCCTCTTTAAGCACAAAGTGCAAAGACCAACTCCTTTAGAGCTTTTTGTGGATGAAGCGCAGTGACTTTCTTTTAACATAGTCAAAGAACACTAAAGTTGTGCTTTTATTCATGCTGTGAAGCACTCTAAAGTGAGCTTTTAATATGGATTGTTGGATTTGTTTAAATTTGTGTTTGGTGTGATTAATGTTATGGAATCCTTACCCAGAAACATCTGTCATCAAATCTTGAAAAGATCTGAACAAAGTCAAATATGTATTTATTAAAAAATAAGACTTCAGATTCCTATAAATGCCAGACTTCTAATGCAAGATGAAGAGTTCAGCATTTCAATGAAGAGTTTAGACTTTTCATCTTTTCTTTTTAATGATTGCTTTTAATAGTGTATACTTTTTATGCTTATAAACGTTTATACCCTTTATTTCATTTGTGTGTTTCATTTGGCTTAAGCATGCGCTTGGGTTTTGCGCTTTGCACTTAAGCTCCGTAGGCCTCCACAATTATGTATGCTTAGCACTTTTGAAAACACCTAGTGGCAAGGGACTTATAGAAGTTAAGAACATAGCTAAAAACAATTAGGAGTATAGAATTCACCTGGTTAACACAGTGAAATTAAGGCTTGATATGTTGTTTCTATTGATTATTCAATAACTAAAACTTGCCAAAGCTAATGATGGTATCAAAATCCCTAGGATGCCAAAACATGCATGTCTAGTCTTAACCTAAGGCCACAAATTGATGATAAGACAACTTCTCAATGTCTTCTGTGACAAAAAAATTTGGCCTGCCAGGCACATTTTATGAGGACATTGTTTATTTCAACACCTAGGTCCCACAAGGATCTTCTTTAAATGATAAATTATACAGTTGTGTCATTCAGAGGTCCAACGTCGTCTTCTTGGAAAAGACAGTACCTGGCTAAAGGAGGGAGGCTTAAGCTTATTAAGAGTCTCTTTACTTGTGTCCCTATTAATATATGTCCTTAATAGGCTGGAAAAATCACAGAGATACTTCTGTTGGAAGAGGTGCTTATGGAGGAATTTAAGCACCAGTTGTCTCCCTGGGATAAGGTTTCTTTCCCTGGGTGTAAGAGAGGTTTAGGTATTAGCAAAGTAATTTCTCAAAAATGCTCTCCTAAGAAGTGGAAATAGAGGTTCATCACTAATAGAAACTTTTTTGAGACATATGATAGTAAGTTTGGCTCTCTTTGGGGACATTGGCAAATAGGACCACCCACTTGCTCTTATTGAAATGAATCTTGAAGGGAATTAATGAAGAATCAAGTTGAATTCTTCACATTTGTCTCTCCTTTAAGATTCAAAGTGGGAGAAGAGTTCGATTCTGGATTAACAGGGTCCTTTGATTGTGTTATTCTTAAGAACAATTTTTCACAACTGATTCTAGCTTTACTTGACTTTCTTCACATTCATTACTTCTACAAGCCTCTTAGTGACAAAGGCAGATCGTATTTTCTCTGAGATTGTAAGGAAATAGTGTATTTGCCACGATTTTCTTTGTTGTCTGGATGGCCGCGCATGGAGCCATTTTGACAACTAATGACCTGATGAAAATTGTAATTAGCTGGTCCCGTTTATGTAAGCTAGGATGCTGGGACCAAAGGAAGGTGAAGAGATAAAACAAGAATTGAAGTGGAGGAGATACAGAAACTGAGAAGAGTTTCAAAGGGCAGAGAAGCAGAATTTGAGAAGAAACAGGGATGAAAGGGGAGCAAGAATACCAAGGAAAAAACCAAATTTTGTATTCGATTATCAGTAATCAAAATGTGAATGTTGGAAGAATCCGAGGCATGAAACGTGACATACATGGCACAGATTAAACTCCTAGATTAAGGAGGAGTTCTGGAAGATAATGCTAGCTAAAATCTAGGAATGTTTTTAGATATTTCTCATGCATATTTGTAGTTTAAAAGTATATTATATACTGCTGTAAAGTAGGAGATATTTTAGAAGATATCTTAGGAGAGATTGTAGGAGATTTTTTAGGACTTTTGCTCTATAAATTTCTCCCTAAAGCTGATGTATCATTCACGGGTGAAAGATTGATTTTACCCTAGGTATTTCTTCATGGTATCAAAGCCATCTCCTGTGGCGCTTGATTTTTTTTCCATTAATCCATCTCAAGAAGTCGGGTTAATACTCCAAGATGGCAAACGACTCCAACAGTGAGGTGACCACCTCTAATCCTCCTCCGGTGAGGACTTTTCCTTTGGTTCCACCTCTCTCAACAGCCTTACACGGTCCTCTCCAAATTACATAACACAAACTGAATAGAACTAATTTCCGAGAATGGTTCCAATCAGTCTTGTTGGTTGTTGGCAAAGGCAAGGAAGGCTACCTAAATGGAGATACAGCAAGGCCAAGTTCAGAATCTGCTGCTTCAAGCGTATGGGAGGCCGAGAATGCCATTGTTATGACTTGGTTAGTTAATTCAATAGAACCTAAAATCGGTATGACATATCTCTTCTGCAAAACGGCTTGTGAGATATGGCAGGCTGTCCAAGAAATATACTCTGACTTAGAAAACAATGTTCAATGTTTTCAAGTTCTATCTCTCATTCAAAACACAAAACAAGGTACAAACTCAATCACTGAATATTTTAATATTCTAATAGCTTTGTGGCAAGAGATAGATCTCTTCTATGAGATTAAATGGGAGTGCATAGCAGATGGTAAAAAATATGGTAAGATGATGGGGAGAGAGTGTTTGATTTCCTTCATGGATTAAACTCTGAGTTAGATGAAGTTAGGGGTCGGCTGTAAGGCATGAAACCTTTTCCAACCATCAGGGAAGTATTTGTTGAAGTTAGGAGGGAAGAAAGTAGGAAAAAAGTCATGTTCTTGGAGAAAAAAGTCATGTTCTGGACACTCTTCTAATGAAGTCTATTCCCCTACATCA
This sequence comes from Diospyros kaki, assembly GCA_036245055.1. NCBI lineage: Eukaryota > Viridiplantae > Streptophyta > Magnoliopsida > Ericales > Ebenaceae > Diospyros > Diospyros kaki. Next base: position 13,617,834 of record BSEG01000009.1, read on the forward strand.
GCCTTAAATACTTTAGAGGGTAAGACTCCTCTATCTTCTAGAGGGGAGACTGCAAGAGAAAAACAATGGTGTGACCATTGTAACTGACCCTATCACACACAAGAGACATGCTGGAAAATCCATGGAAAACCAACTAACTGGAAGCCTAAGAATCAAAGAAGAGGACAAGCTGGAGGCTAATCAGTCTATATGGTGGAAGCCAAGAAAGGGAATCCAACACCTCTTACCATCACAACAACTCAACTGGAAGTATTACAACAACTTCTCATCCAAACAAAGGTGACTAAATCAGAGAATGCAAAAAATCCTACTCCTACAGTTTCTTTGGCCACAAAAGGTAATATTGCCTATTCTCGTATATCTCAAAGAATACCTACCAGCAGTTGGATCATAGACACTGGTGCCTCAGATCACATGACAGGTTCTTCAAATTTATTGTCCAATTTTGAATCATGTGATAAACCTATAAGTGTCTCTATGGCTGATTGTACAATATTCTTTGCAAATGGAAAATGAACAACTATGGTAGGAGGATTAATATTTAAATCAGTCCTTTATGTCTAGAACTTGCAGTGTAATTTAATATCAGTAAGCAGATTTACAATTGATAGGGACTGCAGTGAGATATTCTCCAAGAATTTTTGTGTTTTTCAAGATCTATCCTCAGGGAAGATGATTGACAGTGCTGAGATGAAAGAAGGTCTCTATCAAACACTAAGGCATGATTATTCTACTGATTCTAGAACTCAATTTTTATATTCTTTAGCTCTTGTTTCAGATTCAGACATTATGTTATGGCATAAGCGGTTAGGACACCCAAGTTTTGAATATCTTAAACTCTTGAATCCTTTATCGAGCAATAAAATTTGCAATTATTCTTGTGAACTATGTATTCTTGCAAAACAGACCAGGATACCTCATCCTAATCATGTTTATACTTCCTCCACACCTTTTCACTTAGTTCATAGTGATATTTGGGGGCCTTCTCGAACCACAACCCTCACCAATACACGATGATTTATCACCTTTATTGATGACCATAAAAGGGTTTGCTGGGTTTTTTTGATGAAAGAAAAATCTGAAACCTTTTCTATATTCAAAAGGTTTTATCATATAGTACAGAATGTATTTTAATCCTCAATTCATGTTTTGAGAATTGATAATGGCAGGGAATACTTTTCTAATAAATTCAACACATACTTAATTGAGCATGGTATCATTCACCAAAGCTCATGTCCTTATAACCCTCAACAAAATGGAATTGTCGAAAAGAAGAATCGTCATATGCTTGAAATAGCTAGAGCAATAATGTTTACTACTTCCGTTCCAAATTCATATTGGGGGGAAGCCGTTTTGACCTCTGTCGATCTTATCAATCGCCTACCTTCCAAAATCCTAAAGTTTAGGACCCATTTGGCTGTCCTCTTTGATGTTTTTCCTCATCATACTAGAGTTCTAAACTCTCTCACTCCTCGTGAGTTTGGATGTACTGTTTTTGTTCACCAAAATCTATCCACTCCATCCAAACTCGATCACCAAAATCCATCCACTCCATCCAAACTCGACCCTAAGGCCATCAAATGCATTTTTGTGCGCTACTCTCCAACACAACAAGGATACAAATGCTACAATCCTAGTACCCACAAATTTGTTGTTTCCTATGATGTTTCTTTTCTTGAAAACCAGCCTTTCTTTCAGCCTCACTCTCAACCAGCCCATGTGCCAAAAACAGCCACCAGTTGGAATTTTCTGTTTTTTGGTACAGCTCCTTCTCTTTCTCTTCCTACTGTTAATCCTAATCATTTGCCTGAATTTGATCAAGGGGGAGAACATAAGAGAGACCAAGACCAGAAGAGTGATCAAATTCAAGCTGAACCACCCTTATTGGTGTATTCAAGGAGGCCTTGTGACCCTCAGCATCAGCAGCAGCCTTGTGACCCTCAGCATCAGTAGCAGCCCATGTCATCTGAACCGAGGGTAAGTCTAGAAAAGGAAAAGGAAAGGGAGGCTGATATTACTAATAGGGAGAATAGAGATGAAGTATTGCAGAAGCATGAGCTGGAATATGATCTAGATGTTCCCATTGCTTGGATGAAAAGAGTCAGATCATGCACCAAGTGTCCTAAGTATCCTATTTCAAAATTTTTGGGATATACAAAGCTGTCTCCTAAATTTAAGGCATTCACAGAAAATGTTGATGATGAGGCAATTCCTAAAGATATCTACAGTGCACTGCAAGAGAAAAAATGGAGGAAAGCAGTTATGGAAAAACTGCTAGCCCTGGAAAAGAATGGTACTTGGGAAATAATGGATCTTCCATATGAAAAACACACAGTTGGCAGCAAATGGGTGTTCACCATAAAATACAACTCAGATGGGAAAGTGGATAGATACAAAGCAAGACTTGTAACTCAAGGTTTTATCCAAACGCAAGGCCTTGACTATGAGGAAACATTTGCACTAGTGGCCAAACTTAACTCTATCCGTGTATTATTGTCATTGGCAATCAATTTGGACTGGAGACTCCATCAACTAGACATAAAAAATGCCTTCATGAATGGTGAGTTGGAAGAAGAAGTCTACATGAGAATTTCCCCTGGTTTTGAGAGAAAAGATACAAGAGGAAAGGTATGTAGATTGAAAAAAATCCTTATATGGCCTAAAACAATCTCCTAGGGCATGGTTCAAGAGGTTTAGTGACACACTAAACCACCTAGGATACAAACAAGGGCAAGCGGACCACACTCTCTTCACAAAAGTTGATAGCAAGGGTAAGAGAACAATCCTAATAGTCTATGTAGATGATATAATCATCACCGGAGACGATGATCAAGAGATAGAAAGATTGATATGATGATATAAAGATAGAAAGATAGCAAGGGTAAGAGAACAATCCTAATAGTTTATGTAGATGATATAATCATCACCGAAGACAATGATCAAGAGATAAAAAGATTGAAGCAACAACTGAAAGTAGCATTTGAGGTAAAAGACTTGGGAGAAATGAGATATTTCTTGGGGTTGAAGTAGCAAAAAGTAGTGAGGGTATTTTCATATCTCAAAGAAAATACACTCTTGATCTGCTAAAAGAGACAAGAAAGCTTGGGTGTAAGCCTGCAAGCACTCCATTAGAACCCAACTGGAAAAACAGAAAAGAGGACAATGAGGAACAACCAGTGGAGATTGGAAAGTATCAACGTTTGGTGGGGAAATTGATTTATCTTTCACATACGCGTCCAGATATTACATATGCAGTGAGTATAATTAGTCAATTCATGCATTCCCCAACCGAAAGACACCTAGAAGTTGCCTACCATATCCTGAGATATTTAAAGGGGACTCCCAAGAAGGGAATGTTATTCAAGAAAAGCAAGGATAAAGGAATAAGAAGCTTTGCAGATGCAGATTGGACTGAATCCATTGTGGATAGCAAGTCTACGTCAGGGTATTGCACTAAGCTTTGGGGGAATTTGGTCACATGGAGAAGCAAGAAACAACAAGTTGTCTCTTGTAGCAGTGTTGAGGCCGAGTATAGAGCCATTGCACAATGCATTTGTGAGGTAATTTGAGTGAAAAGGTTCATGGAAGACTTATCTATTCCTATAACTAGACCTAAAGTACTTTATAGCGATAGTAAATCAGCTATAAGTATAGTAAATAATCCAGTCTAGCATGACGGATGAAACATGTTTGAATTGATAGGCACTTTGTCAAGGGGGAGCTGGAAAATGGAGACATAAACTTGAGTTATGTTCCCACCAAAGATCAAGAAGCAGACATCTTGACCAAAACAATGCAAAAGCAAGGTTTTGAAGGTGATTAGAAGCGAGTTGGGAATGATTGACATCTATTCATCAGCTTGAGGGGGAGTGTTGGAAGAATCCGAGACGTGAAACGTGGCATACATGGCACGAATTAAACTCCTAGATTAAGGAGTTCTGGAAGATAATGCTAGCTAAAATCCATGAATGTTTTAAGATATTTCTCATGTATATTTGTAGTTTAAATGTATATTATCTACTGTTGTAAAATAGGAGAGATTTTAGGAGATATCTTAGGAGAGATTGTAGGAGATTTTGTAGGACTCTTGCTGTCACGCATAGAGAAGAGTCTTTTTTAATTTTTCTTTTACTTAATGTAACCTCCACCAGCTGTAGCCGTGGGCCATGGTAGGAGCAGAGTTTGTTAGAATATTTCAGAGTCGGTTATGGTAGGCCCCACTGTCAGGGGACGATAGCTTTATAAAGAATCCTCCATGCAGTGTAAGGACACCAATTTTGCAGACAATCAGAATATCCTTCTCTGTCCTTTTCACGTCTTTCTCTAACTTTCTCTCTTCTCTTCCTCTATCTCGCCTAATTCTCCCTCATACTCTCTTCTTCACCCTCACCATTCCTTTCGGTTTAGGTTAAACCCAGCTGATACTAGCAGGGTTGTAACATATTGGTATCAGAGCGCCTGTTCTGGTCGAGTGGGTAGGAAGATCTGGCGATGGCTGAAGGAACACGCATGAAAAATTTTGAAACACAGCTGCATCAAACCGGGGTGTTGGTGGCAGAATGTCAAAGTAAGATGGAGCAAATGGAGTTAGGGACTACACGAAACCAGGAGGCTATTCTTGCATTAGAACGTCGGATGGAGAACGCCATGGATGGAATGGAAAGGAGGTTGGATGAATCCATTACACGGGTTCGAGAGGAACTAGCTGCCCAAATGCAGCAGTTCATAACCATGATGGGCCGACAACCACCGATAAGGGTAGCGCCTGAATTCCCACCCAGAGAAGGCATCGACCCCATTCCCCAAAGGGATAGAGCTGGAAGGGAGCTGGAATTACATGAGGAGGAGCTTAACCAGGGTGGCCGAGAAGAAGGAATACTGGGAAGAGGGCCAGCGGTAATGGTAACCCATCACCCACAAGGGTTTCCTCTTCCTAAGATGGACATTCCAGTATTTGAAGGGGTTAATCCACGATGGTGGATAAGGAAGTGTGAAAGGATGTTCGAATGGCATCACATACCAGAGTTGCAGAAGGTGTCTCTGGCAGCAGCTTACTTCAACGAAAAGAGGTGGACGCGTGGTACCAAGGAGTCATACGGCTGAGGAGGAACCAGACATGGGGAGAGTTTACAGAGGCCCTATGTGGAAGGTTCGGAGAAAGAAGTATGGCCGACATCGTGGAAGAATTCAACAAGCTTAAACAGACTGGAAGTGTGGAGGTATACCAGAAACGCTTCGAGGAGCTAAGGTCCTACATGATTCAATACAATCCCTATCTGACCGAGGCCTACTTTGTATCCAGTTACCTAAGTGGCCTCAACGAGGAGTTAAGGCCAATGGTTAAAGTGCTTAGGCCGCAGACAGTAGCTCAAGCATCGGAAGATGCTCGACTACAGGAAATAGCAGTAGAGGCATTGCTTAAGAGGCAGAAACAGCAGACAAGGATAATGGGGGCAGCTACCCAAAATGGGGTAGGCAGACATTTTAACCGAGAAGCTGGTAAGTGGACTGGCGGGTCAAAAGGATTTATGGGGCAAGGAGTAGCACCTCCAGGTGATCCGTTGAGGGAGCAAAGAAGGCTGGCAGGGCTATGCTTTCGGTGCGGGGATAGGTATCACCCGGGACAGCCTTGCAAAAGGCAGATTCTGTTGTTGGAAGGAAATGAAAGAAGAGACCAGGAAGGAGAGGAAGAAGTAGATGAGGATGACTGGGGCGTGGAAGACAATGGAGAAATATCCATCCACGCCCTGAAGGGCATGGCCAATAACAAAATAATTAAGGTAGGAGGTCAGGCCAAAGGAAGTGCCCTAAGGATCCTCATCGACAGTGGGAGTACCCACAGTTTTATTGATGAGCACACAGCGAGAAGGCTAAATTGTCAACTAACAGGAACACCACCCCTCAGCGTAACAGTGGCCAATGGACAGAAAGTGCTGAGCACCTCGGCCTGCAATGGTTTCTTGTGGGAAATGCAAGGAGAGGAGTTCGTGACTGATTTAAGGCTGCTGCAGCTGGGAGGCTGTGACATGGTCTTGGGAGTGGATTGGATGAAAGGAGTAAGTCCAATTAGCTTTGATTTTAACCGCATGGAAGTATCATTCGAGAAGGAGGGAAAAAGGATGGCCATCAAGAGTGAGAAGGAAGTTGGGGTGTGCAAGATGATGTCGGGAAAGGTGCTGAAGAAGGTCATGAAGGGAAAATGGAATCAATGGACACAACTCTTCTCCATAGTGGCTGCAGGGGACACACCCGAGGAACGAGGAGAATTGAGGCAGTGCTACTTGACCATTAGCAGCCGGAAGGACCCCCCTGATCAGGTAACGCATTTGGTTTTACTTGATGAACTATTGGTGAAGTATGATGACTTATTTGCAGAACCCAGATCCTTGCCTCCTAACCGATTGTTTAACCATTCCATCAACCTCAAGCCAAACTCCGAACCAGTTAATATCCGAGCCTACCGGTACCCTCCTATCCAAAAGAATGAGATCGAGAGGATGGTGAGGGACATGCTGCAACAATCCCTCATTAAACCAAGCCAAAGTCCCTTTGCTTCTCCCGTTCTACTAGTAAGAAAGAAGGATGGGACTTGGCGATTTTGTGTAGACTATCGCCACTTGAATTCTATCACAATCAAAGATAAATTTCCCATTCCTTTAGTAGAAGACCTATTAGACGAACTGCACAATGCAAAATTCTTTTCCAAACTTGATTTACGCTCAGGTTATCATCAAATCAGGATGAAACCCGAGGATACCCCTAAGACGGCATTCAAAACACACCATGGCCATTTTGAATTCTTAGTAATGCCATTTGGGCTTACCAACGCCCCGGCCACTTTCCAATCTCTCATGAACCGCATCTTTGAGGACCATTTGCGCAAATTTATCCTAGTTTTCTTTGACGATATTCTTATCTATAGTCCCACCTTTGAACAACACCTATTGCATTTGCAAACCACCCTAGACATCCTTAGGAACCACCAATTATTCATCAAGAAATCCAAATGTGAGTTTGGTCAGGGACAGGTGGAGTATTTGGGGCACATAATCGCTGAAGGAAGGGTGAGCACAGATCCTAGGAAGATTGAAGCTATGGTGGATTGGCCAAGACCCACAACAGTGAGGGCCCTAAGAGGATTCCTTGGGTTGACAGGGTATTACAGGCGGTTTGTTCAGAATTATGGTATCATCAGTCGGCCATTGACAGAGCTGCTTAAAAAGGGAGAATTTCAGTGGAGCCCCAAGGCTGAAGCTGCATTCAACGAGGTTAAGGAAGCCATGAGCAGAGTACCGGAGCTAAAGCTACCAGATTTTGAGAAGCCTTTCACCCTAGAGACCGATGCGTGCGGCACCGGCATTGGGGCAGTGCTAGCTCAGGAAGGGAGGCCAATTGCCTTCCTAAGTCAGGTACTAGGGACCAGGCATTCTGAATTAAGCATTTATGAGAAAGAGTTTCTGGCTGTCCTACTGGCTGTGGATCGATGGAGGCATTATCTGGAAGGAGGGCGATTTATCATTAAAACAGACCATGAGAGTCTGAAGTACCTTTTACAGCAAAGACTTCAAACGCAGCTGCAACGCAAGGGAATGGCTAAGCTTATGGGACTGGACTACACGATACAATACCGAAAAGGGAAAGAAAACATAGCTGCCGACGCCTTATCTCGATGCCACGAAGAAGGAAACCTGGCAGCAGTCACAACAGTGACTCCACAGTGGTACGAGGAAGTAGTTGACAGCTATGGGAATGACCCAAGGATCACTGCCTTGCTAGAAGAGCTTACGGTGAAACAAGGAGAGGTGGATGGATATACACTGAAGGGAGGAATGCTGAGATATCAGGGACGAATAGTGATAGGGAACCAAGCTGAACTTAAAAGGAAGATCATGCAAGCTTTGCATGAGTCTCCCTTGGGAGGACATTCTGGCGAGCATAACACATATGTAAGGGTTAAGGGAATATTCTTTTGGCCAAGGATGAAAACAGAGGTGAAAGAGTTTGTGAGGAGTTGTGATGTTTGCAAAAGATGCAAAACGGAACGAGTACCTTACCCGGGGTTGCTGCAACCCCTCCCTATCCCAGACCAAGCTTGGTCCAGTGTGTCGATGGATTTCGTGGATGGCTTACCTAAATCTGAGGGAAAAGACAGCATTCTAGTGGTAGTGGACAGATTCACAAAATTCGCCCACTTCATCGGGCTAGCCCATCCCTACACAGCCCAGGAGGTGGCGCGAACCTTCTTGGACTGTGTAATCCAGCTGCATGGGGTCCCTCAGAATATCATCTCCGATAGAGATAGCATGTTCACCAGTCTCTTCTGGCAGGAGTTGATGAAGTCCCTTGGAACACACCTACAATTGTCCACCGCCTACCACCCCCAAACGGATGGCCAAACCGAGCGGGTAAACCAGAGTCTCGAGGCGTATCTGAGATGCGTATGCCTCTTACGACCCAAGGAATGGCACCGGTGGCTGTCCCTGGCGCAGTGGTGGTATAATACCACCCGACACTCAGCCATTAAGACTACCCCCTTCCAGGCTCTTTTCGGTTACAAGCCCCCCGTGTTACCTGCGGTAGGAGGGGGATCAGACGCAACTACGGTGGAAGAATACCTACAACAAAGAAGAGAGATGACGCGGCTGATAAAACAGGAGTTAGCCGCCGCCCAGCATCGTATGAAGCAGTACGCGGACAGAAGGAGGACAGAAAGAGAGTTTGAAATAGGGGATGAGGTATATCTGAGATTGAAACAACCGCACCTGCGATCACTGACACAAGGGAAGGCTACTAAGCTCAGTCCCAGGTATTTCAGACCCTTCCCTATAACTAACAAAATAGGCAAGGTGGCTTATCGGTTGCAATTACCGTCAGACACCCACATTCATCCCGTATTTCACGTTTCATTACTAAAGAAGTCTAGTGGGGACCAACCAGCAAATGCCACACTACCCTCCTTACCTAAGGAGAGTGAGCAAGCAGCCGAACCAGAGGTCATCCTGGGTCGTCGAGTAATTCAGCAAGGAGGAGTGCCCTTAATTCAAGTCTTGGTCAAATGGCAAGGAAACGATCAAGCGGGAAACACTTGGGAATACCTCCCTGAGTTGCTTCGGAAATTCCCTCGGGCGGTTAGTCTAATCAACCTTCCTTGAGGACAAGGAAGGACTCAAGCGGGGAGCAGTGTCACGCATAGAGAAGAGTCTTTTTTAATTTTTCTTTTACTTAATGTAACCTCCACCAGCTGTAGCCGTGGGCCATGGTAGGAGCAGAGTTTGTTAGAATATTTCAGAGTCGGTTATGGTAGGCCCCAATGTCAGGGGACGATAGCTTTATAAAGAATCCTCCATGCAGTGTAAGGACACCAATTTTGCAGACAATCAGAATATCCTTCTCTGTCCTTTTCACGTCTTTCTCTAACTTTCTCTCTTCTCTTCCTCTATCTCGCCTAATTCTCCCTCACACTCTCTTCTTCACCCTCACCATTCCTTTCGGTTTAGGTTAAACCCAGCTGATACTAGCAGGGTTGTAACACTTGCTGTATAAATTTCTCCCTAAAGCTGACGTATCATTCACGAGTGAAAGATTGATTTTACCCTAGCTATTTCTTTAGTGAACAATCCATATATTTCTGAGGTATTTATATAGTCACAAACCCTGCAGAACTGGAATCCAATCTAAGCCAGGAAACAAATAGATACATTGAAAGAACTCATCTCTATGATTCTCCATGATTGAGTAGAAATCTCATCCAAAAATATATATATAGTGCTACTAAGAATTATTTGAGATAAAAATAATAGATCTACTCTTAAAAAATTGGCATGGTATCAATTTTGATATGATTAGATAACTCCAATAGTCATCTTGGAAAGGAACATCATCTCCAACTGGCCTTTCTCTGACATTCATACTGCTGGAATTCCTCTGTTTTTCCCCCTTTAACAATTGGATCTTTAATTACCCCACCTATGGGATTAAGGCTTCTTGTGTTGTTGTGGATTGCTCAGATAAGTTGCGGGCAAAATATCACAGGTCATGCAGATTAAAAAACCAAGTTGGATCAAGAGTAATTGGTACAACTTTAAGGGGTTAACAAAACACCTTTTCTTCAGCATCTTTCTCCTCAAAATCACAAGAAAAGGAGCCCTGCGTGTATGTGTCCTCTGCATCAACATCATCTGGTGAATAAGAGGACTGGAAAACATTTGGTCAAAGCAAGAAAACACAAGTGAAACCTAGTTATAACTGTTGTGCTGACCCTGTATTTCTAGTGAAGCTGTGATTAAGAGAATGGGTGATGAACCTGAACAAGGAGACAGTTGCTGGTGCTGCACCTCTGCTGTAGGTACCTATTTTCTCTACGTTGATACATTTGATAAAGTAGTCAGCTGATGGCGAAGGGAGATTGTTTGTGTATTCAGTAGTTGTTGACTATTGATTCTGTAGTTTCTGTAGTTGTCAGCTATTGATATTTGAGACGCTGGGATACTGTAACGGCAGCAACTTTATGCCCTCAGCAAATGATGACTATAGCAGATGGTAACAATAGATCAAAACTGAGCTCTGATACAAATTAGTGTGGGACCAAAAGAAGATGAAGAAGAGAGAGAACAATAAGAAAAGAATGAGGGAAGGATATATGCCAGAAGCAGAAGAAACTGAGAAGAGTTGCAGAGGAGAGACAGGCAGCAGTTGAGAGGAAGAAGAAAAAGAAAGAGGGAAGAATCACAGAGGGGGAATACCAATAAAAAAGAATCCATATTTGGTATTCAATAATCAAAATCTGAATAATCACCACACTTGGGAGGTATTTATATACATAGATAACGCTACCAAATTAAACTAAGAAACTAAAGCACAACATTCACAATATTTTAAAGTTCCAAAAATAAATAAAATTTGAAAATAATTAGAACTTGTCTTCTATGTTAGATGTGGAGTTGATGGATCATTTACACCTTGTATTATTCTAGCAATATTCATATTTGAAGCTCGTTCTTTTTCTCTTTTACTATTCAGTGGGAGCTGACTATAGGCATGAATACCATACCATGCCACCAGTACCAGCATGCACCGTAGTGGAGCTAATCCAGTACATCAAAACACATTTTTGTCCAGGCTGGAATACCAGTTAGTACGGGCCAGTATCAGCTGCCACTGGTCAGTACTCCGGGAATACTGGTATACCAGCTGGTGCCAATGTGTAAACATTCCTGGACTGTTTTAATCTGCAGCTCTTATGTACTTTTATTCACCACTCAAAGAGAAAGAAAAACAGAGATTGAGAGAAAGCCCGAGTTTTTTCTTTTAATTTTTCTTTTAAACAGATATATACAGAAGGCGGTATATATTCTCTGAATGCACAGAGAAATTCTGTCTCCCTAAGCAGTGACCAAGATCTTGTGCATGTATATTATATAAGTGCTGTTAATTTCTACAAGTTCTCTTCATTTGGTATTTCAATAATCTTTGTTTTTGATTTTTAATTAAATTGATCTCTGCAGGTTGAGAAGCCCAACCAAAAGGTTGAAGAAAATAGATTGGTCTCACCAGCCAAAATGAGCTTATGAGGTTTTGTTGGTCATGTTGCCATGCTCGGCTTTGCTGTGAGTAGTGAGTGTCTCTCTGCCAGAGAGAAAAAACATTACAGGCTTTACAACAACGAAATAAGGGAAAGCAAAGAGAAAAAGTGCAGAACACCCCCAACAGCCAAGGAAAAGAGAGCGGAAGGCAACCAAACTATAATTTTAACAGGCTTTCCACAATGGGGTGCAGCATCACTGGCAATTTGCATCCTGGACATATCATATGTGTATATATATTATAATATATAAAAAACATATCAAGCCTTAACCTATATATATTAAAAATCAAAATTTATATACTGTGCGAATTTTAATTTGGATTATGTTATTTTGTTGTATTTTTTTAATATTATGGTAAAGAACGATAAATTATTTTATTAAGTATTATTTCTTTTATATAACTTTATATTCTTAAATTGCTTAGTTTATAAACTTATTCATTATAGATATTTTTTAGTAGAGATTTTTCATTTTGTGACTGCTATTTATTTATCTTTTATTCCCTTAATCAACATATCATATCATATCAATAACAAATTCAGTATTATTCAATAAATATACACAACTATAATATATATTTATGTTATTCATGTAGTATATCAATATATCCAAAATGGTACCCTAGTACTATCTGGTATCCGTACCATACCAATGACAAGTCAGAAATCTTGTCTAGTATAGCATTGCTCACAGCTTTTGGTATGGACTTTTTTTTTTTTTTTTTTCTTTTTTTGGGTTTAGTAATACTCATGGAGACAGAGTTCCCCGCCTAATGGGATAAGGTTTGATGTGTTTATTACTCATGGGGATGGTCTTGTCTGAGTAGGAGACAGACTCTTGGAATGTGAGTCCTTTTTGAGTTTGGTGGCATCAGTGTTTTTAAAGGCTATAAGCACACTCAAGTGCAAATGCCTTCGAGAGCTTAAGCACAAAGCATGAAGCGCAAAGCACAAGCATGTGGTTAATTGAAGCAAAGCACAAATGTTAGAGAGAGAGATAGAGAGAGAGAGAATATATAACAACTGCAACTAAATTACTAGATAATATTGCCAAGACAAAAAATTCATGCTAAAAGAGAATAAAATAGAGTTTTCTAATTAATTTTCAACGATTTAGTCGATAGTGAGAAAGTCATATTCATCATTAGACTTGTCCTCATTATCTTCCTCATCGGTGCCATTTAGTTGACTTCTTCAACCAAAAATGGTCTTGAACGAGAAGTTGAAACGGGTGCGCAGTTGTTTCATTGCCTCCTTGAGTTGCTTCTAATATTAAATCTAGACTCTCCAACTCTAGCTATATTAGGAACAACACCCTATGTCACAAATCATGACCACATATTGAATCATTCTCTTCTAAAAGACTCCAAGACATTTATATAATGGTTGTGCTTTGATGTAGTAGGGTACACAATAACAACTTTTTTTTTTCCTTGTACACAATAACAACTCTTTTTTTTTTTTTTTTCTAACAGTAAAAAAAGACAAAATTAAAAATAAATAAATAAGCATGCACGTGTTTTTTTTTTTCAACTCAAGGGTACAAAACCACTTCCATGGCAGCATATTTGCAACAGCTACGGAGAGATAAAGCCAGCACCTGATGCATTCAGCACAAAGGTTCCAGGTAATCTCACTTGGTTTAAAGAATGGATATTGATTTTATTCAAGTTTCTAAAAGATGATCATCCACCCCCAACCGAATATAGAGGAGACTATTACTAAAAAAGAAACTGAAACTTATAATCATTCTTAGCTACTTCTCTTGCAGAGTTATTTATCTTCCGGTGACATGAAATTACCAAGAACCGATATATGAAATTCATGACAAAGACTTCCTTTCTCTTGTGCTTTCACAATTAAAAACCCCTAAAACTTTCAAGGAGTAATAACAACAGAAAAGAAGTCTTCTTTCACAATGATGTCCAAGTTACACAACAGAAAAGTAAACACGAATTATCTGCACACAAATATATGACACATAAACCATCGTATATTCTTTACCATAAGAAGAAATCTGACAGGAAATAACAGTAATACGTAAACAACAAAACATCAAAAACAACATATCAAGCCTTTACCCACTATGCAGGATCAAAAAACAAAAAAGGCAGGAGAATTAAGCAGGGCCACCAAAAGAACATAAAAGCAGTGGAATGAGAAGATTTTTTGGAGGAAAAAAAGGAAAAGAGTGTTGGAGAATTCACACACTTTCAAATGCACTGGTTGGAAATGCCAAGCTGGTCTAGTCAGGAGTTGCCATTTGGCTCATCTGAATCAGAATCACTTGCATTGTAACCTACAAAAGCCAAAAGAATCAACAAAAGAAGAACAATGAATAGCAACATTCCGGCTAAATTTGCATGTGTAGGGGCCACAAGCATTACACACACAGACCATTTGTGTCTGTTGCAAATTGCCGAACAATCAATAACTACTCGCTTCACCACCAGCGCCCCCCCCCAAAAAAAAAAAATTAATAATAATAATAATAATAATAATAATAAATAATAATAAAATGCATACATGAGTTAGGAAACACAAGCAGCATATGCAGACAAGGATAGAGCAAATAGACTACCTGGGCGTTTATTGCTCACTTTCCAAACTGAAGATCGGACTCTCGAAGCTCTCGTCATCCAAATCCTTCCCTGAAATCAGAACATAGGAACTTGTGAAAAAATATGGCAATAATTTTCACTGAACTGTTACACACATATATACACATACGATGCTTACCTGACTATGAAAGCAAATCTCCTAATTGAGTGATCTTCTATTTACAGTAACTAGATATAATCATATCCTAATTACAGCTTTTAAATCGATAGAATATTGACCGATCACATATATAATCAAAGTCTCGATTCATGACATTCCCTCTCAAACTAGTGAATAAATATTATCCATTCATAGCTTGGTTGTAAGTTTGTGAAAGACCTAACCATTGAGTTCCTTGGTTAGAACATCAACTAGTTGTGATTCACTTGGTATATAAGGTGTGTAGATAAAACCACTGTCCAATTTCTCTTTAATAAAATGTCAATCCACCTCAGTGTATTTTGTCCGATCATGCTACACAGGATTGTGTGCAATACTAATAGCTGACTTATTGTCACAATAGAGTTTCATAGGGCCATCCCACTTGAGTCTTAGATCTTCCAGAATAATCTTTAACCATAATAGTTCACATATCCCTTGTGTCATTGCCGAGAATTCTAATTCTGCACTTAACCTTGCCACGACAAGTTGTTTCTTGCTCCTCCAAGTAACCAAGTTTCCACCCAAGAAAGTACAATATTCCATGGTAGACCTTCTATCAACCACCGAACTTGCATAATCTGCATTAGTGTAGGCCTCTAGGATAAGTTTAACCCCCCTTTTTAAATAAAATTCCCTTTCCTAGAATACCCTTTAGGTAATGCAAAATTCTATAGACTGCTTGCAGGTGAAGTTCCTTGGGTTTGTGCATGAATTGACTTATTATACTAATATCATAGGCTATATCCGACCGTGTGTGAGATAGGTAAATTAGCTTGCCGACTAGCCTCTGATATGTCTCTTTGTCTGTGTCTCTATCTCCCTCCGCTTCACCAAGTTTGTGATTAGGGTCAATTGGAATGCTAGATGGTTTGCAAGTCATTTTCCCTCTATCTCGCAAAAGATCAAGGACATACTTGTGTTGGGATATAAATAGCCCCTATCTAGACCATACTACTTCAATACCTAGGAAATATTTCAAATTCCTTGATCTCAAACTCCTCAACCAAACATCTACCCAAGTTCTGCCTCTCCTTTTCACCATTTGCTGTCACTATAATGTCATCAACAAAAATAATAAGAGTTGTGACAGAACCTAAACCTGAGTGTTTTATGAATAAAGTGTAGTCCCCTTGGCTCGATTTGTAACATATGGCTTGCATTACTTTGGAAAATCTCTTGAACCAAGTTCTAGGTGACTGTTTCAGGCCATATAGTGCCTTCTTGAGTCTACAAACTTTAGTCTCAAGTCTGTTTCTATTGAACTTGGGGGTATGTCCATATAAATTTTCTCAAGGTCTCTGTACAAGAAAGCATTATTCACATCAAACTGTAATAAAGTCCAATCAAAGTTAGTTGCTAGGGATAAGAGAATTCTCACTGTGTTCATCTTGGCTACCGAAGCAAAGGTTTCTTGGTAGTCTATTCCATATATTTGGGTGTAATCTTTAGCTACCAATCTAGCTTTGTATCTTTCAAATATCTCATCTGCTTTATACTTGATTGTGAAGACCCATTTGCACCCAAAAGGTTTCTTCCCTTTTGGTAAATCCACAATCTCCCATGTATTATTCTTCTCCAAGGCCAACATTTCAACATTCATGGCATTCTTCCAATTTTCACAATTTAAAGCCTCTGATAATGTGGCAGGAATGGATGTTGTATGTATGTTGGTAAGAAAGCTTCTATGACATGAAAAGCATTTTTTAAAGGATACAAAGTGAGAGAGTGGATAAAACGGATATTTCGTGCACTCTCTAACTCCTTTCCTTAGTGTTATAGGCAGGTCAATATCAATCATGGAATCAACATTAGAAGGTGAGCTAAGAGATGTTACCTCATTTCCAGACATTGGATTTGATGATAGGTGCAGCCTTGGTTCGGGTTCTAGATTAGTCCTTCTTAAGTAAATCTAGAAAAATCGTTTGTTAATGGTGGCCTCTCCCCTTGTAATTTGGAAACCAAGTTGTACGGAGGATTCAAGTTCATGAGTTTGTGGAGTAAAGTCCAGTGCAGGTTACAACAGTAGGTCAAGAGGAGGTTCAAATGCAAGTTTGGTGGATTTAGATGCAGGTTTGAGCAGAGGTTAGGAGCTAATGATAAGTTAGGAAGGAACAACTCATCCTCGTCTTCCATACTTGAGGTCTCCCTCTAAAAAAAATGTGAGTAAAATAGAATTCAGTCTCAACAAAGGTAACATCCGCAGAAACCAAAATTTTTTTAGTTGGAGTATGAAAGCATTTGTACCCCTTTTTGTGTAGAAGAATAGCCCACAAAGACACACCTAAGAGCTCTAGGATACAACTTCCCTCGATTAAGGCTGTGAACATGAACAAATGAAACACGCCTAAATACCTTAGGGCTAAGTTGATTCGTGGTAGGAGGAGAAGGATAGAAGTGGGATAAAACTACCATTGGAGTCTAAAAATGTAACACTCTAGAGGGTAACTGGTTGATGACATGAGTGGCTGTGAGGACGGTTTCCCCCCAAAATTGTTTAGCACATTTTTTTGAAACAACAATGCCCTAGTAGTATCATGGAGATGGTTGTTCTTTCGTTCTGCAATCCCAATTTGTTGAGGGGTAGAAACACACGAGGACTCATGAATAACTCCTTGTTGAAGTTGAAGGAAATAAGTGGAAAGAGTTTGGTTGAAATAATCTCTTGCATTATCTGACCTAAACCGTTTGATTTGTCCACTAAATTGATTGTGGATCATAAAAAAGAAATTAGAGAAAATATCACTCACATCAGATTTAGATTTAAGAAGAAAGACCCATGTAACTCTTGTGCAATCATCAGTAAATGAAACAAACCAATGTGCCCCAAAAACATCTGGAATGGTTAATGGACCCCAGATATTACTACGAATTAATTTAAAAAGAAAAATAAAACATGGAACAAAAACGTACACACACAAAGGACAAAATTTACGTGATTCTGCAAAGAATCCGTATATCCACGACCGCACTAGGTGTTTTTCACTATTTGAGAAGGTTGCAATTGCAAGAATTACGCCCACATATTTATAAACAAAAACTAGGGCAAATAGAACTCCAAATTCAATCAAAATTCCTAATCTATTTAGGATCTCAAAATCAAATCTTTCGATTCTATTTGGTCTTGGACATAACTTCCCATGTAGAGATAACATTATGTCATGACCCAAGGAATAATAAAAGGGCATCATTGTAATAAGGTTGCAATGGTTTGTTAGGATATTTTTATAAAAAATTAGAATACATGGGTGCTGTTAGGATATTGTTAGAAATTAGTTAAGCATCTAGTTATGCCTATAAAAAGGCCAATTGTAAGAGGAGAAGGATAGGCTTGATTTGAATGAATTCTTAATTCTCATTTCTCTCCAAGATTCTCTCTCCAATCTCCCTCACGTTCCTCTTGTTTCTCCCCCTTTCTCTCAATATTTCTCCCTTTTTTCTATTGATTTTCCCCTTCCTTCTATTCTAATTTCTTCCCCCAATTCCTATCACAACCCTAAGTAACCCTAGGGCTGTGACAAATTGGTATCAGAGCAGTACCATCCTCGGTTGTGTTTCTGTTGCAACTCTGATTTGAAGGTGAATCCGACTGGGGCTCGACGGTGTGCTGCTCACTTGGGTCGGAAGGTGATTTCGACTAGAGCTGACAGTCTTACAGTTGAACGGAGTTGGGTCGACCGGCGAGCACGGTAAAGAAGCGAACAACAGTCGTTCGTGAGAAGCGGACAGTGGGGTGACGCGAATAGACGTTGTTCGTGAGAAGCGGCAGTCCGTCAGAGAGTCAAGCGGACCACCAAGCGTCCGCGAATGTAGCGAACGTTCCGAAGAGGCGTGAGTCCATCGAAGGGTGAAGCTGACGGCCTAGGCGCGTGCAACTGAAGCGAAAGACAGGTTGCAAGAGCTCCGCCGAAGTTGATGATAGGGGTGAGGAAAGCTGTCACAGCCAGTTCAAACGGATTCAGTGAATAGCCCTTGTCAAACGAGGAAGGATTGGGGGAGAAGCAGGGTCAAGTGATTTTTTATCACCTCACGAACCCAATCAGAAGGCATCATAGAGCGGTCTTCCTCGGCTGGAGTTCAAAATTCAATAGTGTTTGATCTGATTTGAAGTAAGCAAGCCCCCCGGGGGGGGTCTTTGCAGCCGAGTCGAGATTCCAATGAGTAAGGACGCAAGTTTGGAAGTAATTGTTGAATCAAGGCAATCGCATGTTGGATTTGAAGTAGAAATTGATTCTGATGCATGAGAAGGTGAGGTCGACTAGGATTTGAAGGAGACGTAGGAGGAGTGACCTCCAGCTAAGACACTGGTCACTTGTTCAACATTGAAAACGAGCAAGGTAGGATGTTCCAACTGATCCTTGGTGGAATTCCTTAGTCACGGCTAACAGCGAGCAGTGATTTTCGTTGGTGATTTGGAGGCGACTACTAAGAGGTGAGATACAACCATGACTCTTGGCGCGAGGCTCTGAATTGAACTCTAGAAAAGCTTCATTGATTGTCAGAGACGGTTTTGGTGAGAATCAGGAAGCCTTTTAGCAGTGATTAAGGTCAGGAAGCCTTTTAGCAGTGATTAAGGTAGAATTTGAAGGTGACTTCCAGAAATGAGTTCTGACCCAGACAGACGATGATTGGTGGAATGTGGCAGAGATAGCCAGGTGAGTTCTGATTGATTTTAGGCTATTACTTTCCAACGTGATTAATTCTCAAAATAGGAGTCTCGATTTAAATTGTGGAGGAGGAGTGGAAGCTGCGAGTCAGGCGGGCGGTCTAAATTGAAAATAAAAGCAAGACAAGTGACTGCCATTGAACTAGACAATGGGTGCGGTGACTTCCGACTTGAATCCGAAAAATTATAGCAATCGCATGGTGAGTATAGAAACTGCTATAACAAAAAAAAAAAAAAAGAAGCATGTATAGAACTCCCATTCCTTGGCCGTCGAAGCATGTTGTTAGTGAAAATTCGGCCATAGGTAGTAGTGTATATATGAGACCATTGGAGTCTCAATTGCAGCAAAAAAATTCTTCATTTCCAGTTGGAATGGAGCCTCAATGGCAGCCAAAGAAAGCTGCATTTTCAGTGGGGTGTCCTACTCATGAAGCTAGGGGCGGCAGTGCATATATGAAGCAAAATGCTTCATTTTCAGTTGGAATGGAGCCTCTATGGCAGCCAAAGAAGGCTTCATTTTCAGTTGGCAGCAACAAGGAACAGAAGAAGGGGATTAGCCAAGTTGACAAGGAAACAAGAAGTGTAATACATGAAGAGTGCAAGGAATTCGGTCGAATGTTCCGCGAGAAGTTACAGGAGTTTGCAATGATACTGATTAAGAAGTATCATTACAACTTTCCAACAAAATACTTTGATGATTATCACAAAAGTTTTAACAAAGATGAATTCCTAAAAATGGAGCAGCAGGAGGAGAAGCTGAAAGAAAGAGCAAACAAGGAAGCAAGGAGCATTGATCATTTTATGGAAGAGTTGGAGCATGAATCAGAAATGAAGGAAAGGCAGAACGAGGAGCGTGGTGAACACCACAGTGAAAATTGTGCCCCGTCCAACCGAAATGATGAGCTGCCAAATGATTTTAAACCAGATGGGAAGCCTGGATCAGTTGATAATGGAGATCTACAAGCTCACAAGCTTAATGTTGGAAATTTGTCTCCTCAGGTGGATGAAAATTCAGTTATTAAACAAGCGATAAATCATGTTGGGACTAAAAAACCATTGGCTGGAACTGAATAAAACTTGTAAGGGTAGCTAATGATTCTGAAGAAGCAAAGAGAGGTTATAAAGACATCAGTTTAGGCCAAATTTTGTAAGAGAAAGAAGCTAAAAATTGTGTTGCGAATCAGTCTACAAATCAGATTGATGATGAGAACTGCCATGAAGATGGCCTACTTGTAGCTGAAATATCTTCCAATGTTGTGAAGGTGTGTAGAATTGATCCTAAAATGTGCCACAATGTTGCTGTAAATTTTGAGGTTGAGGAGCAGCATCAATTAAAGGCTGAAGGACTGCAAGTTTCAGCTGTTACCTGTGACCAGAAGCAACTAAATTCAATGAAGGCACTAGATGAGGATATATTGATTGGATTTGGCATCATATTGGATCTTCAATCTATGGGTACAAGCTATCTTAATTTGGTAGCTATCACCAACCCACGGGAAATGGTATGCCGCTCCTTGGAGGAAGATGTAGCTTTGATTGCACTGATTATCATTTTTGTTTCAGTTGAGGAGTATCCAAGAACAAAGAAGAAGCAGCCTAGAAAGGGAATGATAAAAGAAAGAACAACCAAACTAGAGAGAGTTGGTATTGGTTGAGAAGCAATGGCTAAATTGTTGTAAGTTCTTGGGGATAAGAACTCTTTCAAGGAGGGGGGAATTGCCATGACCTAAGGAATAATAGAAGGGCATCTTTGTAATAAGGTTGCAATGGTTTGTTAGGATATTTTTACAAGTTGCTAGAGCACATGGGTGCTGTTAGGATATTGTTAAAAATTAGTTAAGCATCTAGCTATGCCTATAAAAAGGCCAATTGTAAGAGGAGAATGATAGGCTTGATTTGAATGAATTCTTAATTCTCATTTCTCTCTAAGACTCTCTCTCCAATCTCCCTCACGTTCTTCTTGTTTCTCCCCCCTTTCTCTCAATATTTCTCCCTTTTTCTACTGATTTCCCCCTTCCTTCTATTCTGATTTCTTCCCCCAATTCCTATCACAACCCTAAATAACCCTAGGGCTGTGACACATTATTTCTTGTTTAGGTTTTGAGGGCTTCACCCTCAAGTCCCCTCAAGGGGCGCTACCCCCTTAACCCTCTCCTGCTGACCGAGTAATGGGACTCCCATGTCAACTCTACATAGGTGTCAAATCGAATCAATCTCCAACAATCTCCTACTTAGAGACTGATCTTCAAACAGTAGCAAACTCTTGTAACTTTGCTTCTTCCTTGTAGCCCAAATGCTCCTACAAACAAATAATGAACCTTTCGACATGTCAGGACCCTGGGATGTATAAGAGCTTACAGTAGGGTCGAGCATAGCAAATTATCCCTCAAGAGGAGTAGTTAATTCTGTTGAGTTGTTAGGGTTAACTACTTGTATTTTCTGTTAAGCTATTGTAGTAGCTATATAAAGCTAACAGGCTGTTGTAATGGGGATTATCTAGAATATCAATTGAACTACTGATTTTTCTCTCCAAACTCTCCCTCTCGGATCTGTCTTTTCTCCCCCTCAGCTTCTCTTTCTCCCTTCCAATTCGTTTTGATTCTCCCTCTATTCTCTCTCTCAATCTCCATGTTTCTTCCGCCTCTTTCTATTTTCCCCTTTCTTTCTCACATTCTACCCAAATTTTTCCTAAAATTGGTCATAATTCTCTATTGAAACCCTAGGAACATGATAATTTCATATCAGAGCAGTTAATCCTTAACTGTGATTTTGATTCGATCTGAAGGTGAATAGAGCCAACCATTCCTTAGTTGTGAATTATGGAAGTCCGTGTTCAAATTTTGTAGGTGAAATCAGTTTCAGAGATCCTAATGGAGGAATTCTCAACTGAGAATCTAGAATTTTTAGCAATTGATTCACGGTCACTATGGGTGACAACGGCAAATTAGTGGAGTTGATACAAAGGCGACTTTCCTGTGGCTATAATAGAGTAGTTGATCAAAAATTCTTGTTCAGCTTTTGAAGGCGTCTTGGCCAGGCGGTTCCAACAGTGTTTCCAGTGATTCCTATAGAAGTTCCAGTTATCAAAAATTGTAGGCAAGCAAACGAGGCGACTCCGATTAGAAGTCCAACAATTCATAGAAGTAGAACAAGAAGTTGATTCATGGCTGTTTTTTAAGGTTGTTGCAGTGTGCATTAGTAAGGCAAACTTGACAACAAGCAGAGTCAGCGAATTCAAGCATTCCAGTGAGATTGATTGGTCTTGACTGTTGAAATCAAAGACTGAACATAACCGAAAGGAAGAAGCAACTCTCGACTCAGAAATTGCAGTTGGTTTTGACTAAGATTCCAAACAATTTTACAGTTGATCTAGGAAGGTGAAGTGGATTTAGGAGATTTTGTAGCCCTAGGTGATTGTAGTAGGCAGTAAGAAGGCGAAATCAGCGGTGGAATTTCGGTGACCACAATCATTTGCGATTGAGATTGAATTGTCAAAGCAATGGTGTTTAATTGCTGCCCAAACCCTGCAAATACCTCCCGAAGGTGGGAGAAATCTCCTCGCAAGTTCCTCTCTA
Source organism: Diospyros kaki (assembly GCA_036245055.1). Taxonomy (NCBI): domain Eukaryota; kingdom Viridiplantae; phylum Streptophyta; class Magnoliopsida; order Ericales; family Ebenaceae; genus Diospyros; species Diospyros kaki. The sequence continues at coordinate 13,640,419 of BSEG01000009.1, forward strand.
CCGCCATTGTCTCTGCGCGTCCTGGACTGACCTCCTCTTGAGTCTGTCGAAGGCCATGTTCCATCGTCTCTAGCCTTTCCTCAATCTGCTCTCAGTTATGACGGATAGCCGCCTCCATTGCATCCAACCACGACTCCAATTGCTTCCCTCAGCCATCATCGTTTCTTCCGCTAACAACCCACCAAAACAATTGATTGATGAGAACCTATTGTTTTCACCTGGGTCGCCGATTATAGGGGTAGGGATCGCCTAGCTCTGATACCAATTGCTAGATTGTTGAATCCGAAAAGGGGTATTTGAGGAGAAACCAAAGGGAATTAAGAGAAGAGAGAGGAAGGGATAGAGAGAACAAGAGAGAGAAGAAGAAGATATGAGGGAATTAGAGAATATTCAGTCAATTTTCCATTCATAAAATCCAACCTCCGACTGTGGCTCAATATATAGGCTCACAGTTGTAACCGCTTAGCTACAAGACAAAGACATGGTAACCACCTTAGCTACAGGACAAAAGAAATAAAGACAAAAGAGAAAATATCCTAACAGAATGTAGGGACACAATTACATAGCTACCCTTGGGCATGTAACACTCAGTTGACATGTTAACTACAACTTAGTTGCCAAGTTCAAGGATTGCTTGGACTTGATTGGTGTTTCCAGTGTTTGAGCTAGCCCTAACGGACTTTCTTGGAGAAAGCAGAGATATCTACTAGTTGTTTGAGGTACTGGGTGTGAGATTTATGAGATGTCTAATCTTCCATGTATAGAATGTGTATATCAGCTGATGATTAGATGATAATTAGGATAATTAGCTAGGCTATAATTATCCCATAATTAGCTCCATCATTGATTGTAATTAACCTATAAATAATAGAATTGAGAGGCTAATCTCTCAAGTTTTCTCTCCCAATCACTCTCATATGGTATCAGATCCTGTGTTGAGAAAACCCTAAAAAATTTCCCATCATGTCTCCATTTCCAGCGAAACTCAAACCCTATCTTTTCTTCTACCCACAATTGGTCGAATCTATTGGCACGTTGTCCAGTGGTATTTTCAAAAAACCACCCATACCATCATCCTCAAAATCTCTAAATTGACCGACCCCTGGTGCCATGTAACCATTGGAAAAGCCACATGCCCCTACACGACGACCGCTTCCACCTCCACGCGCCGACGCGTGTAAGCACATCCATTGTTGTTTCACCTCCGGCCACTCCAGATCGAACCTCCAGCATCCTCCAAGCCCATCTCCGTTGTTAAAATTGTCACCATGTCAAACTTCAATGACACCATCTTTGCCTTTGGTGCTTTCGTTTCAGCATCTAATGCCTCTAGAGCCTCTCAAACCTTTGTTGTCTCCAATCTCGAGACACCCAACATCATCACTGTCAAGTTGATAGGGTCTGCCAACTATCTCTCATGGGCAACCTCTATCAAAATGTGGTTTAAAGGACAAGGTCAAGTTGATCATCTTACCACAAAGACTGAAAGTGTGTCGGTAGACAACCGAGCTAGATGGGAACAAATTGATGCCCAGCTGTGCAACATCCTATGGCAATCCATTAATCCATCAATCTTGCAGCTCTTTCGCCCCTTTGAAACTTGTGTTGACGTATGGAAGGAAGCCGAAGAGTGCTATACGAATGATATCCAAAGCTTGTACATTGTGGTCTCCAATATCAAGAATCTCAAGCAAGAAACATCCATGGAATCTTATCTAGGGCAGGTTTGCGCACTCATACAAGAATTTGATGCTATTCTTCCTCTTACTACGACCCGCACCGAACAGATTGCCCAAAGAAATAAGTTTTTCATGGTTATTGCTCTCTCTAGATTGAAACCAGAATTTGACGTCATCAAGCATCAAATCCTGACTAGCTCCACTAATCCTACCATGAAAGACTCTTTCTAAAGGTTGCCGAACATGACAGGTGCGCATGGTGTGTCCTCTTCCTCTACTATTGTTCCTCCAGCCAAATCTTCGGCTCTTGTATCTCAAGGCTTCAACTTAGGAAGAAACAGAGGATGTAATAATAGTCGTCCACGTCCACAGTGTACCTTTTGCAAGAAAATGGGTCATCTTGAGGAAAAATGTTAGAAGAAACATGGTCGGCTAGCTGCTTCGCCTGCATCATCTACTAGTGCAGCTCATGCGTTTCAGAGTGATCCTAGTCCTACCCTGTCTTCCACTTGGTTCGTAGTTGATACCTATGTTTGCAACTGAGTATGATGCTTTCCTAAAGTTCTAGGCCACATAGCAGTCCCACCCTGGTAATCTCATTGCTTGCATTGCTATAGGCCCATCTCTTGGTCCTTGAATTATAGATTCTGGCATCACTGACCATATGTGTGGTAATGAACTTTTTTTCTCCTCAGTTACCTATTTTGATACCTTGCCCACTGTTACCCTGGCTAATGGCACCAAAACTGCAATTAAGGAGTTAGGCCAAACCACACTCACCTCGTCTTTATCTTTAAATTTTGTTTTATATGTCCCTGGTAGTCCTTTTAATTTGATCTCAGTTAGCCAACTCACTAAAACCCTTAATTGCTTAGTCAACTTCACTCCTAACTCTATTTGTGTACAGGACTAGGGTACGGGGCGGACGATTGGTGTCAGGCATGAGTTGCAAGGTCACTACCATCTGACTACACCTAGTCCACCAGTAGCTTCCACTAGTATCACCTCTCCAGAGCTCTTCCATCATCGTCTTGGTCACTCGAGTCTCTCTAAATTCAAGAAATTGGTTCAAGTTTATCTTCTTTATCTGTTTTCAATTGTGAGTCTTGTCAACGTGGAAATTACACTTGTAGTCATTTTCCACGTCACATCTCCAATAGAGCTGAGTCCCCTTTCTCTCTTATTCACGCGGATGTATGGGGTCCTAGTTGTGTTCAATCTACTTTAGGTTTTTCTTACTTTGTTATCTTTATTGATGACTATTCTCGTTGTACTTGGCTCTTCTTATTGAAAAGTCGTTCAAAATTATTTTTCATGTTTCAAACATTTTGTGCTGAAATAAAGACTCAGTTTGGTAAAATCATTTGTTCCTTGCGTATTGATAATGCTTTAGAATATCTTTCCCCTCAATTTACAACATTTATGGCTACTCAGGGCATTTTACATCAATCTTCTTGTCCATATACTCCACAACATAATGGCGTCGCTAAAAGGAAAAATCGTCATTTGATTGAGACTGCCTGAACTCTATTATTGCATGCTTATCTTCCCTCTCAATTCTGGGGTGATGCAATTCTTATTGCTTGTTATCTTATTAATTGCATGCCCTCTTCTGTTCTGCAAGACCAAATCCCTCATCGTGTTTTATTTCCTACACAGCCGTTTTCCTTCCTTCCCTTCCGTGCCTTTGGTTGTGTTTGTTTTGTGCATTGTCTTTCTTCCAGAGAAGATAAGTTTGCTACTAAGGCTCTTAAATGCATTTTCTTGAGCTATTCTTGGCTAAAGAAGGGCTACAAATGTTATTCTCCTGAGTTATGCAGATACATCATGTCTACTGATGTTACTTTCTTTGAACAGCAGTCCTTCTTTCTAGATGCTCAACCCGACTCGCAACACATTGATCAAGTTTTGCCCATTCCCTTTTATTCTCCTTCCTTGTCCTTAAGGGATTTGCCTGCTTCTTCTTCCACTGATCCTCCTCTTCTCACTTACAATCGTCGTCCTCGTCCTACTACCGATGCTAGCCCACCAACTGCACCGACCCGTATGGACTCACTCTCTCCGCCAAACATCCCTCCTCCCATGGATCTATACACAGATAGTCTCCCTATTGCCCAACGCAAAGGTAAACGGTCTACTCTCAATCCTTACCCTATTTATCATTTTTTAAAGTATGACCACCTACCACCTAACTATTGTGCCATTGTTTTGAGTCTTTCTTCAGTCCCTATTCCTAAAGATATAGGTGAAGCTTTATCATATCTTGGTTAGCGCCAAGTTATGCTTGATGAGATGGAAGCCTCACACTCTAATGCGACATAGGACCTGGTTCCTCTGTGCATCAATGGATTTTTACTCCCAAGATTGGCCCTGATGGAACCATTGATCGCCTCAAAGCGCATTTGGTCGCTAAAGGGTATACTCAAATCTACAAGTTGGATTACAGCGATACCTTCTCTCTGGTGGCGAAGATGGCCTTTGTTCATCTATTCCTTTCTCTGGCTGCTGTGTGTCATTGGTCAATCCACCAGCTTGATATTAAAAATGCATTTCTTCATGGTGACTTACAAGAAGAAGTATACATGGAGCAACCACCTGGGTCTGTTGCTCAGGGGGAGTTTGGATTAGTTTGCAAACTCCGTAAGTCACTCTATGGATTAAAACAATCTCTACGAGCATGGTTTGACCGGTTTAGTACTGTGGTTCAGGCTTTTGGAATAACCTGGAGTGAAGCCGATCACTTTGTTTTTTTATCGACACTTACCATCGCAACAATGCATCTACCTCGTGGCTTATGTAGATGACATTGTCATCACTGGGAGTGATCAGGTAGGCATACAGCAGCTAAAGGAACATCTGTTCAGACATTTTCAGACAAAAGATATGGGGCAACTTAGATACTTCTTGGGTATTAAGGTGGCTCAATCAAGAGATGGTAATTCTATATCATAGAGAAAGTAAGCATTGGATATCCTAGAAGAAACTAGCCTATTAGATTTCAAACTAGTCAACACTCCAATGGATCCTAACATCAAACTCCTACCAGGTCAGAGGGAGCCATTGTCAGACCCTAGAAGATATCGAAGACTGGTGGGAAAGCTAAATTATATCACAGTAACAAGACCAAACATCTATTTCGCTATGAGTGGTCAATCAGTTTCTCAACTCTCCGTGTAACTCTCACTGGGATGTTGTTCTCCGTATTTTGAAGTATATCAAGAGTGCACCAGGGAAAGAATTGCTCTATGAGGATAAGGGACATTCAGAGATTTGATGCTATTCAGATGCTGACTGGGCAAGATCTCTCTCTAATAGGAGATCGACTTCAAGGTATTGTGTTCTAATTGGAGGTAATTTGAATTCTTGGAAAAGCAAAAAGCAAAATATGGTAGCAAGGTCAAGTGTCGAAGTAGAGTACCGAGCTATGGCTAATGCAACATGTGAGCTTATATAGCTCAAGCAACTTCTTCAAGAACTAAAGTTGTGTGGAATGTCTCCTATGAAACTTGTGTGTGACAATCAAGCTGCACTCCATATCGCCTCAAATCCAGTATTTTGTGAAAGGACCAAATATATTGAGATTAACTGTCACTTTATTAGAGAAAAACTAGTTGAAAGTGTTATTGTCACTGAGTTTGTCAACTCCAATTATCAACTAGCAAATGCCTTCACAAAGTCACTCTGGGATAATCAGATAAACTACATTTATAACAAGGTTGACACATATCATATATATGCTCCAGCTTAAAGGGGAGTGAGATTTATGAGATGTCTAATCTTCCATGTATAGAATGTGTATATAATCAGCTGATGATTAGATATTATCAGGGTAATTAGCTAGTCTGTAATTATCCTCAAGATCTATAATTATCCCATGATTAGCTCCATCATTGATTGTAATTAGCCTATAATAATAGAATTGAGAGGCTAATCTCTCAAGTTTTCTCTCCCAATCACTCTCACACTGGGATTCAACCAATGGGGAGATTTCTTATGTCTTGAATTCTGATCATGGGCTTGACCGCACAATAGCTGTGCTTACACAAGTAGTTACTTCCTTGTGAGCAGGTATAGCTATAGTTTATTTTTGAGTGAAGTGAAAAAAAAGCTAGTGAAAAGTGGGTGTGAGAGAATTGATTTTCTGATTTTGATGAGATTTTTGGTCTTCCCAGAGAATACTCGTCTTCGTACCTGATTACTTTTAATTAGTTGATTTCTCTCCCTTTGGCCCTTGGATGTAGGACAAAGGCTGGACCGCATCACATCATTTTCTGTTGATTCTCTTCTATTTATATTTTCTTTGTTTTCTCCTATGTTCTCTATCAAAATTTTGGGATATTCTGCAACAAATTTTATTTTTGTTTCAATATTCTTCATTTAACAAACGCTAGTTCCTAGACGGCCAAGAAACACCTCGAATGAAAGATTTAATTCTTTCTTTTTTGCTCAGTTATCCATACAAGTGTTCAAATGTTCCTTAGGGTAAAACAAAAACAAAAAACCCGTTGTATTGGTAGGAAAAAATAGACTCACCAAACCTCGGAAACTCAGAAAGCCGAATCAAGACATCCAACAGTCACATAATCGGCAGATGATGGTAAAAATGGAAGCATGAATCCAGTTCCGCGTGAAGAAATAGAAAGGGGGGGGGGGGGCGAGAGAGAGAGAGAAGAGACCTTCTGGGCATCCTTGGCGACGCCGTAGCCGTTGTAATACATCTGGCCGACCAAGACCTGCATCGAAACGTCTCCGGCTTTAGCCTCCTTGAGCGTGTCCTGGAACCACCGCTTCACGCAATCCGACACTACCCCTGACAGCGGCGTCCGCCCTAACTGGTTGCCGCTGCTGCTGCTGCTGCTTCCGCCGCCGCCGCAGTTGTTCTCCATCTTCCTCTTCTTCAAATTCCGCCGCTCCACTTGGCCGCAGCCGGTCCTGGCAGTATCCGCCGGTGATATGGGTTTAGTAGGACTACTGATAAGCTGCGCCGTTATGCCACCGAGCTGTCGTAGCGTAGCTGTCGCTGCGGCTTTGGTCAGAGGTTTTCCCATAAACTGAACCGCCTTTGGCTCTCGCCTTTGGAAAAAGACGCACATACAGAGAGACAGAGAGAGAGTTGAATTTTTGGCGACTCGGGGTCGGGTTTGGATCCTGGTAACTGGTTAAGATAATACGAGAAATATTTTAGGAAAATAAAAGAGGTCAAATTAATCCTAATTTTTTTATTTTTTGTGAATTTAAAATACCTCAAATTCATTTTAAATAGTCTAATTTAAGGTGAATTTAAGCTATTATAATTAGAATTAAATGAATTAAAAATCATAATAATAATAATTGCTTAGAAAAAGTCGAATCAAAAGGCTGATTTGTCATCACCGCGGCTTTGCCGTCGGGGCTTAGGCTTATTAAAGGATCAATTACCAGAGTTTATAAATAACTATTAACTAGTGCCTTTGACATGCAGCAATAAATGTGAGATCCCCCATCTCGGGAGGTGAGTAAGCAAATTACAATAATCACTTATAAAGTTTGATCAAATCTACACAAGGAAATAAGTAGACAGTGAGATCCAACACTTTTAAAACTTTTAGCACTTCAACCAATACACTTTCCTTCACTTGTGAATAAATAGTCATTCCCGGAAGGCTTTCTTAATACTGGATGTTATTGACTTTTAATGACTTTTCCAACAAGAAATGCATCCATTGGAACCTTTAGCTGTAACCCAAATTTGAATTTCAAATTGGATGTTGTATTTCTTTTCGATTAAAAATTTATATTGCTTTTTGTAGATAATTAAATCAAATATGTTCAACTGAAAAAAAAAAAAAAAACCTTCAAATAGTTAGTTTAGACTTATATACAAATATAATAGTCTAAAAAATAAGCAAAACTATTGTAGCATAGCTTCAGGGGACCTTTCGACAAGGTAGCTTCCCTGTGCCGTGGAATAGAGTCTTCAGGAACCTCTAAAGAGCCATCCACATACCATTCAAGGTTGGTTAGCCCCAAAGGGGTAGTTTGCTGTGCACTATAGCCTGTGAGATTAGCGGCACCTCCAGAGACATTCAGAGAGATCCTTCAATAACTTAACACATGTCCTCACTCCCGAAGACCTGGCCAACCCTCTTTTGGGGGCCTCCAACCCTCTTTTGGGAGCCTCCTACGCTCAAAGGTCACCTTTCAGGCATTTCAAGGCCCTCCGATCCTAACTGAGACACCTAAAGGCAAGGTGCTTACACCTGAAAGGTTCTACTAGATGCCTTTGTGTATGTGTGCCATGTGTTCTCATGTGCCACTTATCCTTATTCTCTAGTGACTATAAATACCCCTTAGACCCACACATTCGGGAACTAGGATAGAACTCGAAGCCTTAGACTACACGTATTAGGCACACTTGAAGCCTTGGCTCATTAAAAGGGCACAACCCTCATCCAAAGCCCTTGCCTTTTCAAGCGCACCTCATTCAAAGGGTCTTAACCTTTCTGAAAACTAGCTCACTACACCCACACTTTGCATCTATGACTCTATTTGCCTCATTAACGTGGCTAACTTAGGCATTAGAAGACTTGCGCAGGAGGAATCCCAGTGTGCCTTCTAATTGTCCTCTGTTTTTGTACCTTTAAAGATCCATTCTAGACAACCCATCCATAAGAACCGACCCAGGATTCTTCAGACCAGTAGACCCTTTCTGAGTTCTACCACCACTAAAGACCCCTTTAGGGTTCAGCCACTGAGACTAGCCCCGAAGCCCTTATTGGGCCTCAAAAGACCCTTTAGGCCTCATCATCTCCGAATATCTCTTCAGACTACCACCTCCAAAGACCCCTTTAGGACCAACTAGCTTTTAGATATAAGCCCTAAAGACCGATTCTAATAGCACAAAGGGATTCGATCTTATAATTTTTTAAATATTATTTAAATGACAAATTTATGTTTTTATTTAAATCGTAATGTGGTTTAAATTAAAAACATATATCCATTAGTAGTGGATACCATTCTTAAGAGTTAAGAATATGAGTTATAGATAATCTACAATTTGTTATACTATAAATAAGTTTATGGTCATAGAGTTCCTAATCTAGATAATACCAACTCGTAAAGGCCAGCACATCGTTTTCCTCTTTGTTCAGTATGAGATATTAAAAGATAAGGTTTGTGAGTCTAGTGCCATTTTGTATGAGATATAGAAAGAATATGAGTGGATGCTTGTTACAGAAACGAATTCACTGAATAAGACTATTAACATTGAATCACATTGGTTATTTCTTACGGGTCAGTGATTCAATATTAGCTGCGATGTGTAACTAGTCCTTAGACTTGAGATGACATGGATATCTATGTATTGGTAGATTAAGATATCAGCGATATTATGTGGTTGTTCTAATCAAGAATAATCATGCATATCTATATGCCTAGTTCAGTGATACATGAGGTATGTGTGTATCAAACATGTAATCTATCATCTCAAGATTTATAAGGAGGATATCCTATGCAATCTAATAATCACTTGACAATAAATCATTGGCCAAGGTAATATGATGATGAAATGTGTTCCATAAGATTGTGTCATAGTTAGTCAAGATTGATTTTGGATTTGGTCATATGACGAGATTAAGAGATTCTACCTGCTGACCATGATCTCATATCTTGTCGGGATATAGGATGATAGAAGAACCGTATTACCTAGTAACGTAGTAAAAAGTTCACAATACCCGTTTCACAATAAATTGGATAATCATGACATATTACTAGATGTCACTCATGATTTCTGAGAATTAATCGTTAATTATTCTCCTTGTCAATTTATTTGTGAACCCAAAAATTCTTATCCAAAAGAAATTACTTTCAAAGAAAAGATAGATAAATTAGTAATTTTATAATTACTAATAATAGTGCATTTATTTATTCAATAAATAAGAATAATTAAATGATTATATTGTGAATATAATTATTTAATCATTAATTAGATTAGACCTTTTGCTAGCACATTAGGCTTGACCCAATGGTACTATTGGATTACATTTAACACAATTAAACTCTATTGGATTAGGCTTAGCCCAATAGCATTAAATGGAATGGGTTTAAGAAGCCCAACCCATTAAAGAAGTAGGGTTATGTTGGACCTCTATGAATAGTTCCATTAACTCTTCATTTCATTCTTCTTGAAACACTTGAGAATTGAGAGAGTTCTTAAAGAAATGTGTGTGTGAATCCAAAAAGTAAGTTACAAATTTTTTAGAAAAATTTCTTCTACTTCCCTTTCTCTTGAAATTCTTGGATATAAGTGATTTCAGGTGGACCGACTTGACATCCTACACTTGGAGGATTATACGGCGGCAAACCTAACCATGAAATCAAATTTCATCAAAGAGATCATCTTTCATTTCTTTTTTCAATTTATAAATCATAATTTCTGAAAAACGAGATACCTATAAATTAAATTTTTATTCTGCTGTGTATATGATAAGATCTATGTAAACCCAACACCAGTTGTAACACTCCACTTTCTAGGCATGTTATAACTTAGGAAATTTCAGACTATCTTTTTCGAGAAACAATTTCAACATAATACAAAACTCCCAAAATTTTCATCTATCCAACTAGCATGAAAAATCATACAAGATATAAGTTAAACTAGGTACTTAAACGATAGCAGAAGCAAGAATCGAACCTTAAACTTTAATATTAACCATAATATAAGGTTATACATCATAATTCCTCAAACGTTCAGAATTTAAAATGTAATACCCAAGATTTTTTCAGAATCAAATATGACGTAATGCCAGAGACAAAAGTTCATTTTCTGAGCTAGGGGCAAAGTCGTAATTATGGAAGTTCAGGTACAAGTGCAATTAACCAAAAATCTTGGAAATTAGTGTAAAAGATATGAACTTCAAAATATCTTTAGATTTCAAACTTCAATCAAATGTACCTTTGGATCATTTTAAAGTCCAAATCCAAGTCTTTACTTAGCTTCCAAACTTACTTAACCTCCAAATTTGCTAAAGTCTCCAAACCTTATCCATAAAGACGTGTGGTAAGCATTGATTAGCCACTTAGAGATAGGATTTGAAGTCTCATGATAACCTCACAAGGTGGCGACATGTGATTGGCCCATGAAGTTTATAAATAAAGCCATGGGTTTGTTTACAAATCATTCCAAACATTTCTAAAGAAAATCCCTGCCAAATTGAGGGAAGCAAATGAAAGGGTCTTGTTCTTGAGAAAGAGGGGAGAGTTTTTCCAAAAGAAGGAAGAAAATTTCGCTAAGAACGAGGGAGAAAAGGCCTCGTCGGAAAGTTTGGGCTGCCATTGTAGATCGTGCCAAACGACATCAAAACCACGAGAAAACCATTCTCGCTCGTCGAAAATAGTGCTTCTTAGGGTAAACCTTTAAGGTGAGTGGTTTTCGCATGCTTTTTGCTTCTTCTTGATTATCCTTGGTCTCATTTGTGTGGGGTTGGTGGCTTATACCTCATGTTTCCTTGCTTCTGAGCATTTCTTTCCTATTTTTCCTGAATCATAGAGTTTGTGGTTGTGGTTCGTCGATGGGGTTAAACATGATTACTCTCGCACGTGGCTTGTGGTTTGCACATCATATTTTCCTTAATTTGTGCATATTCCTTCTGCTTTGTCTTTAACATGTTGTTTAGTGACAACGGCTATTGGTGGATCGAGAATTTGTATATGATGATTGGTCATTTGTTGGTGAATCGTCACGATGATCGGGGGCAATCCCGTGCCTACAGGTGTGGCCATGCCTACAGGTGGGGCTGAGGCATTTCACACGAGGGCTGACAGGAATGATGTGACTCAGGGAGACTTCTTGATATATTGCATTTTTACTCTTGCATGCACTATTTCCTTTCTTTCTTATCACTCACTTAGATGTTATTATCTAACTTCAGGTGTTTTGTACTCTTTGAACATTCAACGTTCCAGGTATATCAGAAGTTTCAGGTGTTTCAGGTTCCCGTTCGAGCAAGGGCAAAAAAGTGGTGTTGGGCTAGCTTTGGGTTTTGCAGCTAGCTTTGGCTTTTATTTCATTATGTACCATTGTAAACCAAGTGATGTATTGTAAATAACAGATAGGATATTCAAAGTTGTAAGAGGTGTGTATGGGTGTCCTACAATTGTACCTATAGTTAAGTGTTGTGTTTTCTGGAGTCTTGAAGGTCGTATGCATTTCTTGTACTTATAAAGAAAATCTAGTGGAAACCCTTTTATCTAGGTCTGGTTAAGCTTTCAGGTTCGATCCAATACTTCCGTTGATAAGGGTTTCCATAACGCTCGTAAGTGATGTGTTCTTGTATATCAAGTTATTGTGTATTTGAAAAAGCAGGGCGTTATAGTTAGTATCAGAGCTAGATTTTTATGGTCTTGATTTGGATTGTGGTATGACTAACCTCGAGGATATTTTGGATTAATGGCAGGTATGGATCAGGATATCATAGAAACGAGGGTGTTGGAGACATGCCTGACGAAATGACGGATTCCATAGAGATATCCGAGAAGCGAGCTCTTTTACCTTTACTCGATCCAAGACCAAGAAATAACAAATTTTGTTGTTGGAAGAGTAGGGACTGTATAATGAGATGAGATGTTGTTGTTATACATATGCATATTGATGTGAGAATTTATTCACACATTTATTGATCATAATTGAATAGTATTTTTAGTATTTTATATGTGTTTGATCTATTATTGTCTAGTATTTTGAGTTTTATTTGCATATATTTAATTTTTAGTATTTCTTATTATTTTATAAGAATACTACTTGGTGTTTGGGTTATAAAATAAAAAAATTAAAAATTAAAATTAAAATTAAAAGATTATTATTAAGTTAATTTTAATATTAATACTATAAATTAATATTACAATATAAATAAAAAATAAATATTATAAATAATTAGTATTATAATATAATTAAAGTTAATATAATTAAGAGTTTATTAAATATTATATTTTATATTATATATTATATTATTTATATATATATTATATAAAGTCACGTGAATGTAGAGTAAGTGGGTGCATCTTAAATTATGATATTATAATAATATAAATTGAAATGAGAGATGGATTAGGGCTCTGTGCGCTGCGTGTAACTTATATATATATATAATAAATTGAGCTGTTTAGAGAGTGAGAGCAGTGGAACTTGAAGGCGCAAGGTAAGGAAGATTGAAAGGAATTATTGTGTGGCGCATAGACTGAAGGAATTAACAGAGGCTAGCGGCGCAGGGATTTCGTGAGAATAAGGAGGCAGAATTTGGAAAAGCTTGAAGGGGCAGAATAGAGAGGAATTTGAAGGAAACAGAGTGGCGGCCAAGAGAATTGGAAGTGGCACAAAGCAACCATATATGTGTACAAATAGGATAAGTTAGTAAGATATGATGCCTATCCAATGCTACTAACTTTGGGGTTCCTTGATGATAGGATAGATTATATGGTTATTTTAGGGATCCTAGAAGGTAAAATAGTAAGATGAGATATTTAATTGATGTTACTAATATTTGGGTTTTTGGTGATAGGATGGGTTACATGGGATTTGGGGTTGTTTCAATGACTATGATAAAGTCCAACGAGTAAGTACTTTGATTTGATGATTGTTAGAATTACTAAATGTTTGTAAATATTTGAGGTATTTGAAAATCTTGAGGATTTTGGATAATAAGTACATGAAAAATCGTCCTAATGTCTATGTGGTGAGATGAAAAGCCTACATACATATACACCTATGCACAAATAAGGATAAACAGTGATATGTGGAGTTTATGGCAATTAACGGATTTTACTAACTTTTGAGCTCTTTGGTGTTAAGATAGGACATGGAGCAAGTTTATGGATGACTATCAAAAGAATATGAGGTATTCTCATTATTTGGTAAGATTAAACCCTTAGCCAGAAGCTTGGATGACTCATGAGATATTTGGAGACAATCTCATATGTGGGTTGTTAGAAGTTTTTATTCACAACTATCTTGTAGAAATTTGATGAGCTTGAAATCTTGAAGACTAACTAGGATCTAGGAGATGCCTAATTGTTTTATAAGACAAGACTTGGTATGAGTAAGTATTCTAATCACTTGGTGAAATTAAACCCCTGCCAGAAAATCTTGAATGACTTACAAGATTTTGGGAGACATCTTCCTTACTTGAAGATTACTTGGGAAACTATTTATTTTCTACAGAAATTTTGGAGTTTGGAGGACTATTTTGTCTTATAGAAATATTGAAAATTTCCTGAGTTAAGGATATGAACCCAATAAAGGTCTAGTAGGCACCTAGTTCATGAAATCCGTATACAAAATTTGGGGATATAGATGTTTGGAATTTGTTGGATTGGTGACTAGCAAGGATCACATGAGTCGGGAAAGTCGAAAACTTAGCTAGGTCCACGAAGGTCGGGGAAGTTGGGAAACTTATGATTTTTGAGTTTTAATATTTGGTTACAAATGTTTCAGAATTATTTTATTACTAAGGTTTACTTGTTAACCTTATGATTTTGAGTGTGGCTATTCCAGATGAAAAATACCCGACGTTCTCAAAGTTTTGGGAAGAAGCATGACTTGGGGGTTCGAGGAAGAAACTTCAAGGTAAAGAGAGGTTATCCCAAATGTCAGAAATTTCACCCTTGAAAACGATGTGAAGAAAGAACCCTAGGATGTTACACTTGTGGAGTGGGTGACCACAAGTGTAACATCAAGGGACTGCCCACATAAAAGGAAAGTCAATCAACCAAATGAAAGAAACTAAGGACATAATTTGGGAGCACAAGGAAGAGATTTCAAGATGAAAGGTAACTATCACAGATGTCGAAAGTCTCATATCAAAAAACAATGTGAAAAGAGAAGCCAAAAATGCTACACCCGTGGAGAAAAAGGCCATTTGGCCCGATATTGTCTAGGCGGGCTCATATATTTTAATTGCCGACTTGTTGGCCATCTCTCTAGGGATTGCCCACAAGGGGGGAAAGATCAATCAAGACGAATGAACAAATGATGGTCAATAGATTTATGCAATTATGTATTTAAGGTATGGATTGTCAATAAATTTTAAGGATTTGGTGGTTCGAAGAAGCCAAAGGAAATTTAAAATTGCTATGTTTATGAATGAGGAAAATGTCCTAGTAATCTAGAAAGATAATTTCTTGGAGCTAATGAGTCTTACTAGAAAATGACGATATGATGTGCCAACTTATAATTTGACAAGAAGTGGAATGTCCAATAGTGGATTAGGTAGTTAAGACGAATAATTATTCCTTTGTGGTTTTTCCATTCGCGATGATTTTATGGATTCGATACCTAGGATGTTCAAAACCATAATAGGTTTGGTTTATGATTGTATTAATTGAGTATATTTTGATTTGTTCAGCCTGTAGGGAAAATCGAGCAATACTCAAGGATTGTCATATAAGGCGCTACAGGTAAGTTTTCTAAGTTATGTCAAACAGGTTAACCGTGAGTCCTTCAAGGATAGAGCCAATATAAGGTTGGAAGCGACAGCTGAGGTATGGGAAAGTGATGATGCTAAGAGTGTGACTACTATACAGTATGTTGTGTGGGCTTGGAGATTCGAAAGTTTGTGTGCGAAGAAGGTGATGAAATTGTGATTACATACATGGGTTCGAGTAAGTCATAACTGTGAGTGGTATGTTTCCCTGATGTAGGCATGTGTTGTGATGTGGGCTTACTTAAGGAAACGTGTTTCCCAGAGCAGTAAGCATGGGGATGCGTGATCCCTAGATTTGGCCTTTGCGGGAGAAATTTATTCTGGGTACTGACTTAACCTTCAATTTTATAAGCAAATAGTTGTACATTCCAATAGTTATGAGCAACTGGCTCTAGTCTGATTGTCGCAAACCCTACCCTTTTAGTATAGTTGATGGTGCAGTAGTAGGTACACTCTGGTACATTTAAGAGCATGGGTTACGGCAGAGGGGAAGTTGTGAGTAACATTATATCACCTATGATTTAGAGATTTGGGTTGGTACTGAAAAAAGTATCAGAAGTGACAGGAGTCTGGTCAATTACAACTCTTGAAGACGGGGTAGGAGGCTCTAGCTTAACAATAGCACCATGGGTGTGTGGCCTGAAACAACGGATCTGAGCCTAAGGACCAAGGCAGAGGACTAAGGATGGGCTTGTGACTAATTACTGGAGCAGCTTGTAAGTTGGCTCATGGTAAGGGTATGAGACCCATGAGTCAGAGCTACATAGTGAATTGCGGAGATGGTCAAATGCCAAAGTTGGGGCAACACCGTGGCTGTTATGTTTAGACTAGAATCCAAGTCTGAAGGGACCAAAGCATTATGATAAGATCCCTAACTATCTGTAAATGGTTGAAATCATTTTGAGATTGGCAATCTATTGTCAAAGATTCAGGAAGGGATTCTCTGGAATAGTCGTGTCCATGATAAGACTCGTGAATGGAGTTAATTGGGAATGGGTCAAAAACCCTGACGTCTATTTTTGGATAAAATACTTCAATTTCTGAGTCGAATACAGGTGCCTAAGGCCAGAAGTTAGGGCAACCATGTTGGATGAGGCATAACCAATCAAGTACATTATCCATCTTGATGTGAGTCTTGAGGAATAAAATAATACCCCTTGGGGAAGATGTTCTAAAGACACCATGATTTTGAGGAATTTGCTTAATCGAGTGCATTTTGAGGAATAAGAAGGAATTTTGAGGAAGAAATTTTCTTTTAAGGAGGGGAGAATGTAATACCCGAGATTTTTTCAGAATCAAATATGACATAATGCCTGAGACAAAAGTTTATTTTCTGAGCTAGGGGCAAAGTCGTAATTATGGAAGTTCGGGTACAAGTGCCATTAACCAAAAATCTTGGGAATTAGTGTAAAAGATATGAACTTCAAAATATCTTTGGATTTCAAACTTCAATCAAATGTAGGTTTGAATCGTTTTAAAGTCCAAGTCCAAGTCTTTGCTTAAAGTCTAAGTCCAAATCTTTGCTTAAAGTCCAAGTCTTCTCAAAGTCTTCCCCAAGTCTTCTCCAAGCCTTTGCTTAGCTTCCAAGCTTACTTAGTTTCCAAGTTTGCGAAAGTCTCCAAACCTTCTCTATAAGGACATGTGGCAAGCATTGATTGGCCATTTAGAGATAGGATTTGAAGTCTCATGATGATCTCACAAGGTGGCGACATGTGATTAGCCCAAGAAGTTTATAAATAAAGCCATGGGTTTGTTTACAAATCATTCCAAACATTTCTAAAGAAAATCTCTACCAAATTGAAGGAAACAAATGGAACTTGAGAAAGAGGGGAGAGTTCTACCAAAAGAAGGAAGAAAAGTTTGCTAAGAACGAGGGAGGAAAGGCCTCATCGGAAAGTTTGGGCTGCCATCATAGATCGTGCCAAACGACATCAAAACCATGAGAAAACCATTCCTGCTCATCGTAAATAGTGATTCTTAGGGTAAACCTTCAAGGTGAGTGGTTTTTGCATACTTTTTGCTTCTTCTTGATTATCCTTGGTCTCATTTGTGTGGGGTTGATGGCTTATATCTCATGTTTCCTTGCTTATGAGCATTTCTTTCCTATTTTGCTTGAATCGCAAAGTTTGTGGTTATGGTTCGTCGATGGGGTTAAACATGATTACTCTCATGCGTGGCTTGTGGTTTGCACATCATATTTTCCTTAGTTTGTGCATATTCCTTCTACTTTGTCCTCAACATGTTTAGTGACAACGACTATTGGTGGATCGAGAATTTGTATATGATGATTGGTCGCTTGCTGGTGAATCATCACGATGATTGGGGGTAATCTCGTACCTACAGATGGGGTCATGCCTACTAGTGAGGTTGAGGGGTTGGACTCCAATCACGTGCCTATAGGTGGGGCTAAGGCATTTCACACAAGGGTCGACAGAAATGATGGCGACTCAGGGAGACTTCTTGATATATTGCATTTTTACTCTTGCATGCACTGTTTCCTTTCTTTCTTACCATTCATTTAGATGTTATTATCTAACTTCGGGTGTTTTATATCCTTGGAACATTCAACGTTCCAGGTATATCAGAAGTGCTAGGTGTTCTAGGTTCCCCTTCGAGCAAGGGCAAAGAAGTGGTGTTGGGTTAGCTTTGGGTTTTGTAGCTAGCTTTGGCTTTTATTTCATTATGTACCATTGTAAACTAAGTGATGTATTGTAAATAGTAGTTAGGATACTCAAAGTTGCAAGAAGTGTGTGTGGGTGTCCTACAATTATACCTACAGTCAAGTGTTATGATTTTTGGAGTCTTAAAGGTTGTATGAATTTCTTGTACTTATAAAGAAAATCTAGTTGAAACCCCTTTATCTAGCTTTGGTTAAGCTTTCAGGTTCGATCCAATGCTTCTGTTGGTAAGGGTTTCCATAACACCCGTAGGTGATGTGTTCTTATATTTCAGGTTATTGTGTACATATGCATATTTCATCATCAATACATATAAATGTACTCTACATGATGTATAACATAATAAGACATGTCAACATGATTAAACTATTTACATAAAACTGGGTTAGGGTCGGACCACTTACCCTGAAGGTTTACCCTTGCAAGTTACTATTTCGTCGCACGCAAGCTTAGATTTCTGCAGAAAACACTAATTTTCGTAAACCAAACCTCCAATATTTTTACATAGGGCTGAAGGGCATTAAATGAGGGGCATAACTAGAAAATTACAAGGCAAGGGGGGCCCCACAAGCACCATCACATGCCCTGGGAAGGTGGCCCACACGCCTTCACGCGCAGCCCCTTTCCGACGCGTGAACTACATGCGTCTCCTTTTAAAAACGCACAACTTTGCGTAGTTTTCATATTTTGGTCATAACTCCCTCGTTTTAGAATTCGACCCCTGTTTGAATCTATGGGTCTTTCTCTTCCCCCTTTACAGTAATATAACAAGAAACAAAACTTATCTCGTCGTTTTTTTAACTGTTTGGCATGAATTCCAACAATGCTTTGAAAACACTAGCGAGGCTCATTCTCCCTCGATTTTGCTCCGACCTCCCTATTTCCCTTTTCATATTTCTCTCATCTTTCTCAAGCATAAATCTCTCACCTCAATCTCTCAAGTGGATTTCAAATGGAATGGTTTTGAGAACAACCCCATAACCTTATTTATAGTATTGGACTCCAAAGTGATCCAAAGTTAGAATGAAATAACTTTTCAAATCCACAACTATATCTCTCACTTTTTCCCATTCCTAACACCTCACCTCACCATATCTTTATGCCATCATTACTTGTACTAACTTATTTTTTCCCATTCCTAACACCTCACCCTATTACTCCTCACCATACCTCTTACTTTTTCTCATTCCTAACACCTCACCTCATTACTTCTCATAATTAACCAAGGCCATACCCTTACAATTAACCTTAATTAACTTCATAATCCCATTTTAGACTTTGGACAATCCTTAAATATCGAATTAATAATTATCGAGATACTTAAAATTTAAGATTGATAACTCCAAGTTACTTGATAAGTACAATTTCTGCGCTGCACCCTTACAGGACCTTTATTTCATCCCGAAACCACTTCAGAGTTAATCCTTACAGAAAATCGGAGCTCCTTTATGGTTCTGTTGATTTTCTGGAAGTCCCTTACAACCATTCAATTTTTCAGGGTGTATTTTAATTGTACCAAAAACTATCCCCATTTTGATTGCTTTCAGCGTCATAAATATTGTCTCAAGACATTTGTCAATGATATACCCTTTTCTTTAGACATTTACATTCTGGAGTACTCTATTCCATTGATTCGGCTGTTTAAAATTATTATACTACCTTTTAGATCTTTGAATTTGACTCTTCTAACATCATGGAACATGGAATATTACTTATTTTGATTTAGGGTATTAAATTCTCCCATTCTTACAAAAATTTCATCCTCAAAATTTGACTTACACTTATAATCTCAAAGAACTTTTATCCCAGTTTCATATATCCTTCCTCAAATCCTAATAATGTTACTTTACATCTTGAATTTACTCTTTTATAGGTTGGCCATGCCTATTTACTCATAGACTTATCTGTCTCTTCTATTTCTTTATCAGATTTAGTCGAACTGTTTAGCAATAGGGTCGGATGATCCTTTTGGCACTACTTTCATCAACAATAGGCTAAAACCTCTAACAAATGCTACTTACAGGCCATCAACCAGATCATATCAGTAGACATAATCCTACTCAATGCATCAGCCACTTTATTGACATGCTCCGGGCAACATAACATAGTCGTAGTCCTTAAGGAAACTCCACCTATCGTTGCTACTTCATATTCAACTCCTTACAAGAGTACACACATCAAACATCTTATCATATAGGTAAGGCTTTTACCTATTTTATCATTTCTAGCACTAAGTCTTTTGTCGGGTAATTTACTTCGTACCTTTTCCTTTGATAATTAAAGCCATAATAGATGTCGAGGTCAATCTGACAACCTATTCACATATGATCCCTTGATGCTTTTCACCTTGGTCACACTAGCCTACTGCTTTCAATCTTTCACTTCTTTTATCTTACCCTGATTTACCATTATTTTTTGGCCAAGATTATTTAAGACAATCTTAGAAAACACTCATGTTGGATCATCTTCTAAACTTCTTGAGGTATTTTCGCATTGCTTCGATTCCTTAAAAGTTGGATTCTAGCCTTAACATAACATCCATAGTGCTGCCTAAACTTTGACACTTGACCGTCTTCTGCAGTACACTGTATTGCTTTGACTACCCCTACCACGAGCTAGTTTACAGTCCTTCCACTATGGCTATTCTGGTCATCATTCGTCGCGAGCTAACCACCAATCCTCTGCCTCGATCCTTAGCCTCAAGTCTATCATTATAGGTTATGCACCTATGGTGTTCTCGTTATGCTAGAGCTCCTCGTCCCATCTCTTAGAGCTGCAATGATTCCCTCTTCTATCACTTCTTTTTCACTATGAATTTATATATATGACTTCCTTTAGTTGTCAAGCCAACCCACAATTCAATTTTAACATCTGACTAATCACGTTAATCGTAGGTCCCATATTTTCCTCAAATTACCACAATTCATTGCTAAAACATCAAAATTCAAGTTCATCACATTTTCGAAGTAATCTTTAAAATAACATTCTATGTCATCAAATTAATTCTTACATCCTTTGATCCTCAAATTAACACTGCTTAATTCTTCTAGGTAATATCTTTTATTGTCATAATCAAATGCTTAGTGCTCAAAGAAGCACTTGATGTTAATCGACTATAGTCATATTTTGAAGTGCAATCATCTGATTCTTTTAGTTACAATTGACCATACCTCACAAGATCTACTATCTTGATCTAAATTGATAGGTCCATGTATCATCATCATGTGCCCATCGACTTTTTTAACTTCTAGTCAATTTGTGTAGTATAGGTTTGCTTGCCAACTCGCAACCTCCCAATTACTCAACTAGATCTGTTCCTTTATTCTAAGTGTCTAATCGTTTTGGCAATAGCTATTAACTTTATTAATACCATTCTAGCCTCTTAGTCCACATAATCTATGACATCATTATTATCCAAACAAAATCTTGTGACCTTAGATGTCCATTTACCCTCAAGCTTCACAATGAAGATCTACTTATCCCTCATCTAGGGCCACATGTGACCTTACAACAAGGGCCTACTTTACCCTTCATTCATCATTACATGAACGGTGGCTTAGCTCGTCATTGTTGTCCCTATTGCTTTCACTTGCACATCAGTATACGACCAACTCCTTCTTTTCCAATCCAATTTCTCTAAATCTTATCTCAACTTGCTAGGGACTTTCCATTTCATACTAATGTCAATAGGGTTCATTTATTCCTTACACTAGTTCCAATATCTCAAACTCAAGGAATTCTTATCTTTGAAAATCTTAAATTCTCACATTCAGGTTTTCTTAATGCCAATACCCATTCCTGTGTTTTTCTTTTCTCCTACTTGTATACTTCTTATGAACTTATCACTTTAGCTAAGTAGTATTTGCTAAATATATCCCTCAAATTACCATATGTCTCTTTGCTTTAACCCAATCCTTAAGGTCCTCGAACTACACGTTCCGTTATTATGGTCACCAATGAACCTTGAAAATACGTTCGATCTTAATTCAACAGCTAGATCATTATGACCTTCATCCATGTCTTACCAGTTATCCTCGACTCATAATTCTAACAATCGTTTTGGATAATTGCCAGTTGTTCTGTCATCTAACATATAGATTCTAATCAACTACCTTGATCCAACAATTCCTAAGTTCATACTTGTCGATCCCTATGTCTCCAATAGGGGTTTCACCTTTACCTATCTAACTAGAGCAATTAAGTACATATGTCACTCATGGCACCCCAACCGAGTACCACCTAACCTTTATAGTCTAGCACAAATGATTTTTTTTAACTAAACGGTGCTTTTCACATCACTTTTAGCTAGGGAAGTACAAGGTCTCCATAATCCCCAATAGTTATCAAACAACACCTAGTATGGTTCCCACAGCTTAGCCTATTGCTCTACAGTCCAAATAAAATACTCCTAAAGGAAATCGAAAACTCATGTCTTCCATCATAATGACCCATTCATAAGCTTACTAAAAATAAGACTTGTCTTTCAAGAAAACCCCACATAGAACTAATTATATTTATCCAAAACACGAAAGGTATAACTTACAATAATTTCATCCTTGGGATGACTTCCTCCCATTTAAAGGCTAACTCATGCACCTAAGTGCACCAGAGTATGTCCCCTATTGCATTTACATCTATATCAATAGGCCAAGATTCGAGACAATCAAATTGGAGCCAATTTCTCATAATTGCTAAGGTGTATAACAATATTCATACGCAATTGAAAATCAAGTCAGTAACCAAAATCAATTTTCCCTTAAAGGCCATATTAGGGAAACACACATCCCACTACTTGTTATTTTGGGAAAAAAAACCTTCTTCTTAAGCAAGTTCATACCACAACACAATTCTATATCGGGGAACTTACCACTCATGGTTACGTCCTACCCCGACCCATGCATGCAATCACAATTTCATCACTTCTCTCTCACAACTACCGAATCCCTAGTCTCACTCACCACGCTAAGCAATAGTGACAGCTCTAACACCTTAGTCAACCAGATTAGGCTACATGGCTCCCTCTAACCATCTTCTATAAGCTTCATCTTTTCATAACCATGGATCTTAATCCACCATTCAACATGGTGCTTGACAAGTCCTCCTTGTCGGGTCATTCATAGACAACTTTACCCCATTCCGTAAGCCAAAAATAGACTACGGGTTGAGCCTATTCATCTTTTAATATTTTGGCTAATGTTGCTCTTCCCATGAGGTCGTAACAACCCAACTTCAAGGATCTCAATTCCCTTATGGTTTTCAATTAAACTACACATAACTAAGGAACCAATAGCCTCAAGCAATAGATCAACTTAGTTTTTAAAAGATAAACCTGATAAATTCTTTAGAACTGTACTCGGGTATTTCTTAACCTTTTACTTATCCCATCAAGGCATGGCATAACTGTCATAATTATCAACACATCCCAAAACTCCTTGATCACTGGTTCTTTCTTATCTCTAACTGTAATGTCTAGTGTCATCCAAAATTGTTCGAGACAGTTTCTTGTCATTCTGTCATTCAAAATGATCTTCTCGGTTAGCATCCTTGACTAATAATTTATAAATCTTGAAATTAATAATCCCTGTCTCCAAATCATTATTCCCTAAACCTCTAAGTAGAGTTTTTAGGCTCTGAATCAATTCCTATGTAAATCAATAATCCCTAAGTCTCCAAGTCAGACTTTTTCTAAGTTTCCAAATAAAATTTTGCCCTGAATTCATCCCTAGGATCCTTGATCTACTAAATCATTCTTACTCTTGAACATTGATGATTTGTACTACTTATTACAAACCTAATCTTGAAAGGTAGGTTATGTCACAATAGTCTAACCATCCATGACTCGATCAATCTCGATAACTACCAATTACCCTATCATTCAATGTAAGTATTTCGACTAATAACCTTAAATCGAGAGATGAATCCTCCTATTCCTATCATTCCTTCCACGAGATTTTGTTCTAAATCAACAATCTTTAAAACATCAACAATGCCTAAGTTGCTAAATAAAATTTCGCTCTGATACAAACTGTAACCCCCCGTTTTCCAAGCATGTTATAACTTAGGAAATTCTGGGCTATCTTTTTTCAGAAACAATCTCAACATAATACAAAATTCTCAAAATTTCCATCTACCCAGCTAGCATGAAAAATCATACAACATATAAGCTAGACTAGGTACTTAGACGATAATAGAAGCAAGAATCGAACCTTAAACTTTAACATTAACCATAATATAAGGTTATATATCATCACTTCTCAAACATTCAGAATTTAAAATAGCAGAACTTAAATACATAGGTAGCATAAATGCATAACCATTATATCATGCACTTTTGTTAAGTGTCATTACATGCCTCTTTCATCCTCATTTCTGCTACAATCTTCATCTAGAATGTTTGAATATTCCAGAGACAAAATTCACGTTAGATGATGAATCATCTAAGTAAGGGAACAAACTTCATATTTTGTGAATTATGCAAAATGAAAAATGTCCCCATTCCTTTCATTTGAGTCAATTGCACCTAACTGCTACTCTCTATTTTTACAACCTCTTTACCAGGCTAAGGTGTTTGGGGGCACTCTTAGTAGAGCAAGGATGCTAGCCCTAATCTCCAACCCATGCGATGCATGACCAATAATATTATCGTGTACATATATGTATTTCATCATCAATACATGTGAATGCACTCTACATGATGTATAACATAACATGACATGTTAATATGATAAAACCATTTATATAAAATCAGGTTTAGGGTTAGACCACTTACCTTGAAGGTTTACTCTTGCAAGTTACTATTTCGCCGCACACGAGCCTAGGTTTCTCCAGAAAACACTAATTTTAGTAAACCAAACATCCAATATTTTTACATAGGGTTGAAGGGCATAACTAGAAAATTACAGGGCAAATGGGCCCCACACAGCACCCTCACACCCCCTGGCAAGGTGGCCCATGCGCCTTCACATGCAGCCCTTTCTCAGTGCGTGAACTACATGCACCTCCCTTTGAAAACGCACAACTTTGTGCAATTTTCATATTTCGGCCATAACTCCCTCGTTTTAGCTTCGATTCAACCCCTGTTTGAACTTATAGGTCCCTCTCTTCCCCCTCTACAAGAACATAACAAGATACATAACTTACCTTGCTATTTTTCTGATTGTTTGGCACAAACCCCGACAATGCTTCGAAAACTCCAACAAAGCTCGTTCTCCCTCGATTTTGCTCCGACTTTACTCCTTCTTTTTGCAGATTTCTCTCCTCTTTCTCAAGCACAAATCTCTCACCTCAATCTCTCAAGTGGATCTCAAATGGAATGGTTTTGAGAACAACCTCATGGCCCTATTTATAGGCTTAGACTCCAAAGTGATCCAAAGCTAGAATGGAATAACTTTTCAAATCTGCAACCATACCTCTCACTTTTTTCCATTCCTAACACCTCAACTCACCATACCTTTATGCCATCATTACTTGTATTAACTTACTTTTTCCATTCCTAACCCCTCATCTTATTACTCCTCACCATACTTTTTGCTTTTTCCTATTCCTAACACCTCACACCATTACTTCTCATAATTAACCAAGGCCATACCCTCACAATTAACCTTAATTAACTTCATAATCCCATTTTAAACTTTGTACAATCCTCAAATATCGAATTAATAATCATCGTGATACTTAAAATCCAAGATTGATAACTCAAGTTACTGGATAAGTACAGTTTCAGCCCTGCACCCTCATAGGACCTTTATTTCATCCCAAAACCATTTTAGGGTTGATCCTTATATAAAACTGGAGCTCTTTCAGGGTTCCATTGATTTTCTGAAAGTCCCTTCCAACCATTCAGTTTTTCAAACTATATTTTAGTTGTTCTAAAAGTCATAAATCTTATCTCAAGACATTTGTCAATGATATACCCTTTTCTTTAGACATTTACATTTCGAGGTACTGCTTTCCATTTATTTAGATGTTTAAAATTATTAAACTGCCTTCTAGATCTTTGAACTTGACTTTTCTGACATCATGGAACATAGAATATTACTTATTTTGATTTAGGGGTATTACACCAGCTACCAAGCCTTTTGCAGCGAAAGACCCTTCGAATCCGCCTCCATCCAGTGGCCCTTCAAGACCCCATTAGCCCCTCAGGGCAATTACCAAAGCCTTCTCACTGCTCTCCTATATAACGGATTGAGCCATTCCCTAGTTGTCTCCCTACTTCCTTTCTATCTTAGCCCCGCTGACCTCTAATTAAGTTTCCCTTGAGACAAACAAGCTTCAATTGTTGTATTACGACAACAACAAGTTGCGCAACTTGTGGGAATCGTACTAAAGGCCCTCAAGATGGTGAGGAAACCCTGATCCACCCATGCTAGGTAACCAACAACACAAAGAGAAAGAATCCTCGACATCAAAATAAGTCAAACCCATATCCTCACAAGTTTAAATTAGGGAGCCCCCATCAACCCATCTGCTACAACAATCCTCAATGGTCCTTCAAAAGAGGCGAGTCTATATTTTGTTTCCCCAAG
The DNA here is from genome assembly GCA_036245055.1 of Diospyros kaki. Lineage (NCBI taxonomy): Eukaryota > Viridiplantae > Streptophyta > Magnoliopsida > Ericales > Ebenaceae > Diospyros > Diospyros kaki. The sequence goes on from BSEG01000009.1 coordinate 13,666,758, forward strand.
TTTAGGGAGTAGCTACCCGCACTAAGTCTGCACCAAGCCCGTAACAGGACACTTTTCATTCTCCTTAAATCCCATTGAATGCTTCAATCAAGTTGTATTGTAACCCCCACGTGGGTTTTAGAACCAATCATTGAGGATCCAAAAGTCGTCTTACTAGCTAAGCTCCAAGAGCTCAAAATGAATTATGCTAAGTTGTAAGTGATGGATTACCTAGTAACAACTCAAAAATAGTTTTATGCTCATGAAGAACCAATAACCTTGAAAATACATTATTATAATAAATCTACTATAACTAACGAGCGTATGATAACTAAATGTCAGTATAGCAAGTGAACTCACGTCATGGTTTAAGACGAAGACGCCAATTGCCCTCTCACTAGCCCACCTATCCTACTCATTGTCCACAAAGATATATGGGAACTAAATACATGTCATAGTACACATGTTCTTAAGTAATAATTCAAAATTTTCAAGAAATCATACATTTCATTCCAAATTGCAGTTTATGCAAATTAAATGGGAATAATTGCAATAGTAAATAAGTTGCAGGTGGCTCGTGAAATTTTGTCTAAAATGGAAGTAAAATGCAAAAATTTCATAAGACATTAGATCTAAAAGCAATAACTAAGAAAGTTTGGTTAAAAGGGTCACCTGGACAAATTTGTATCTTTTTTGAAAATGACAAACGTGTTCTTGTCTTCTCCAAGGAGTTCATTCACTGTTGACAACCACTCAGGCGTGTTCTAATGACCAGAAAAGTGCTCCGTCACTCGCCACCATTTTTCTACCAAAGTGTTCACCGAAAAGTGCTCATCTAGTCACCCCAAACACTCCATAACTTTTTTTTCTCTCTCTCACTTTCTTTCTCTTAGTTGGTAGGTCTCAAACCAGTGGTAGAGTCACATATGGTTAAGGGTTGCCCATCCTGAATTTTTATTTTTTTTGTTAGTTAAAAATTAATTATTAAAAAAAGAAATTTAAGATATAACAGACAAAAGTCACAAAACGTATTCGACACGACATTCAAAAGCCTTCATGTAGCCCCCCCTTTCCCCTTACCACTTAAGGCCAAGGGAAGAGGTGGTGCCACATTATATTCATAAAAATTAAAACAAATAATAATACCAAAGGAAACAAAATCAAACTCTCATGACTGATAAATAACATAATCTCACTGAGTCTATAAGCTCAACATACAACTCAGCCAATACTGGCAACTGAAAGACATATCCCTCAACAAACGGAATAAAAGTCATCTATAAAATAAAACCAAACAACCACCAAGATCTCAAGGCATGAGTAGGCCCCACGTACACAGACAAACTAGCGTCCCCCACTGCTACTGCTAGGACCAACCTCAGGTGCTTTATCTCTAGAACCTGGAATGGTGAAGAAAGCAAGGTGAGTCACAAGACTCAGCAAGTAATAAGCAATGAAGAAACGATAAATGCGGAATCAAGGAAAATCTCAAACTCGAACTCGACCGACTCATCTCTAAATAGAGAGAAATAATTGATTCCCTTGATAAAGAAGGTCAATTAGTCATAGACCGATATAGATATTCTATTGAGGGATATATTGAATATGCTCAACTTTTAGACTGATTTGTAGGTTAAATAAGATGTAAATGTATAACTCATGCAGGTATGCATATACTAGCACTAAGGCCCACATATCTCAATGCAACACATCTTAGCACAAGGCCTAAAATAAATCTCATACCTGCGTGATGCTGGAACCTGCAAGGTAAGCAATAAACACATGTATATATCTCTCGGGTATCAACCCCGCTCCATAAATCTGGGAGCAAAATAAAATAACTCGCTAGGGCTGTACATGCCCCTAACTATCGATAGTCGGACTCAAACTCGAGCTCATGGGATCCCCTCAGTGCAATATGCACAAATAAATGCTCGCACACAATATGAAGTGCTCCACATAATAACGTGCTCAATGCTCATACATAATGGGTGCACATATAATTACATTGAAGTATCATGCAAAATCATGCTATGCATTATGAATTGCTTATTCTGGATTAACTAGGGAATATTGGAAACCATTCAGGGCCATGTATATGAAATGATCAATTCTTAAAATTCAAGGATATGGAAATTCTATGGATTGTTCTTTTGGACATATTCATGGCGTATTTATCTTGATTAAATTCTATCATTTAAATATTACTCACATTTAAAAATGCAAGTTAAATAAAAAGAATTTTCGGGTATTATTCTCAAGTAAATGGGTTTGATGGCAAAATAATAATCTTATTTGAATATTAGATTTTTATCATTTTAATATAGAAAAATTTTTAGAAAAGTATTTAGATAACAATATTTTTTTTATATAAAAATTTTCTCATTCGGATGCTACAGTACTCGCTACAGTGCCATCTGCTACAGTACTATTCAAGCATTCGAATCCCTTACTACATATTATTTAAGCATTCGAATGTTATACCAACATTCGGATGCTACAGTGCCCGATTGCTACAGTACTCAGCAAATTAAACCAATTCATTCGAATGCTATCACTGTAGCATTCGAATGCCTTCCAATTTTGAAGGCTTAGGAACAGTAAAATGACAAATCAATTCGAATCCTTCACTATAGTATTCGAATGCTGCTATAGTACTCAGCAAATTAAACCAATGCATTCGAATGCTATCACTGTAGCATTCGAATGCCTTCCAATTTTGAAGGCTTAGGAACAGTAAAATGACAAATCAATTCGAATCCTTTTGCTTTGCATTCGAATGCCTGATTAATTTTGATGGTTTATGAATAGAAAATTACTAAAATTAATTGATTCATCCACAAAGCATTCGAATGCTATATTGTGGCATTCGAATGGCTGGAAGAACCATTCGAATCTCTGCTATAAATTTTCACATAAATGAGCAATATTTTACTGATTCGAACTTTTCATAATTTCTGGATCTCATGATAAATACTTTGATTCGATTTCCCATATAACTAATCAACTTATCCTTCTTAATTAATTAATTTTATCATTCATATCTCATCTGGGCTACAATTTAACATCTTGCCCAGAAACATTCTTACAATTTATACGCATATATATATATATATACACTTCACAAATCCTATATAGGCTACACCATTCTAAAAGAATTGTTGGAAGATCAATCCCAACCGATGAGAATAAACTTCTTGAGTGCAAAAATTGGGTTTGAACTGATTTATGAATAAACATAAGTATACAATTACAATAACTGGGCATACGTATATATATATATATATGTGTATGTAAAACTTACAGAAGAATAATAGGAACTTGAACTTGCATTGAAGAATTAATGAAGGAGAAAGAACTTACTATGAAAGGATGATTAGCATTACAATTAAATCAAAGGAAGATAATAGATAGGATACTTGCCTTACTGATATACACTTGAAACTCAAGCCTCAGCACACACCTCTGATATTTGAATATGTCAGCCTATACGAATGACACAGATGAACCAGCTTAAGACTTATACTTGATGTTTGAAACCTCTATGGAAGGAAAAAGATTACCTCAATGAAAGTAACAACTTCCATCTGCTCCTATCCTCACACAGAGACTCAGGAATAATGATAATTCAGACCTTCTTCACACACGCAGAACCCCTGTTCTGAAATAGCCATGTGAGATCCAACAATCTACCGTCCACAAGACTCACTTTCAACAACTTTAACTCCTAAGTGGCGACAGATGACCTAAAAAGCATATTATCCTCAGTGTAAAATTCCACTATTGCTTAAAATAAAATGGCCACTGGCCACTGCTGCTCTACATTAAACGTAGCCAACTTCAGGTGTACGTATTTCTTTTGTTTTTTAAGCTGGGTTATCTCAATTGGACTCATCCTAAAGCTAAAGCCCAAACCGATTATCAACTTTGGTCTAACACAAAACCCAAGTCACAAAATTCCATAAATCATAATTATGAATATTTTTTTTTATAATTAAAATTCTAAAATGGTTCAAACTTACCATTTTCGTAAATTGGTTTAATTAAAATTCCAGACCCTATCTAGGGTCACAACACTTCAGCTCCACCTCTTTCATTTTCTTGGTCTCTAATTATTCTCTTTCACCATCATCGATCAAGCAAAATTCGCTGCCGAACATTGGTTAACAATAGTGTTTTCTCTTTCTTCAGTATTTATTTTTCTATTTTGGATGTTTTGAGGAGATTTAAGAATAAATTTTGGGGCTATTTTGAAGGATTTATGGACAGGTTTTTTTAAATTATTTAGGGACTAATTTTTTAGAGCATTTTTAAGAATTTTAGAATTGTAATTTGAAAGATTCTTGAAGGATTTTGCGACTACATTTTGAGGCATTATTGAAAGATCTTGGGTTTGTTTTGTTTTTTTATTTATTTATTTTACATTTATAAAGATTTTGCTAGTAGCCTGATAGGCAGACGATAGTAGCTTGCTGCCTTGAAACATAAATTATTGATGTGCATTTTGACAAGAATTTTAAAGGACTATGGAGTCTTAGTGATCTTGCACAGAAGTTGGTAGTGATAAAGAAAAATGATGTGTATTAATTAGTTTACGGACTCGTGACACTAACATTAATTCTTCCTGTTGCTACTGCTATAGTAAAAAGAGTATTTTCTGCTATGAAACTTGTCAAAATCGGACTGCGTAATCAAATTGGAGATCAATTGTTGAATAACAGTTTAGTGTATATTGAAAATGATATATTTAATGAAATTGATAATGATGTCATTATGCAACGTTATCAAAATATAAAAATACATCAATAATAATTATAGTAATTTATCGATATATTTTCTTTAATGTTATGTTATTTCAATTTTTCTTATTATTTAATTTTTTGTCCTTCCAAGTAAAAAGTAAAAACTTCTGGCTCTGCCACTGTCTTGAACATACCTCAAACCTGGAATAAATTAACCCTTTTATAGTAGGAAGTTTCAATTTCATCTCCCCATGCTCCTATACAATTTGGATCGTTTGTCATCAAAGAGCTATCAATTTCCGCTGATTTTTCCATCGCTCTAGTGTGATTTCTTCCTCCATTAACATCTCAATTTGAATTATTTTTTTTTCATTCTTTTACTTTCCATATATTTCTTGTTATTTGTAAAACAAATTGAACCAAAAAGTATTTTTTTGCCCTCCTGCATTTCAAGTTCCAAAAACATTTGTTGTGTTGTGTCTCGTTTTTTGCTTTTTTTTTTTTTTACAATTTTTCAAGTCTAATTTTTTTATTTGACTATTAATATTGAAATTCAAAATTACCGTTATATTCTATGTCCAACTCAATACCTACCTTTTGGGGTCTTGATTTTGACCTAATTGTTTTCTAAATAATTTTAAAATATGCTTCTCGACCAACCCTTCATATTTTTCACCTTACATTAGGTTTAAATAACTTCTATTTTTTAAAAATCTTTTATAAAAGTGGGTCATACAAGTTCCTCTTCATATTTTTAATGGAGCATAGTAGTAGATTCAATCCAATTTAATTTGGTCCACTTTAATTTTGACCTCAAAGTTGGTTCATTAATTTATTAAAAAATTGCTTATTTGTAGTTTTTCACAAATTATACTTAAACCCAAATCCTTTGAAATCTTCCATTATTTCGTTGAGATTCCATCCCAAACCCACTAATTTTGCTAAATTACCAATAGGCTTTATTTTGATTTAATTCTCATTATTTCTCAAAATTTAATTTAATGTCCAAAAATCTTTCCAAAATTTGTAGATATTACACTTATGAGCTAGCATTTCACCCTAGTGCTTTTAATAACACTTTAGCCAAATCTAGAAAAAGTGACTAGTCCTCTGAAACCCCAAGGTTAAGAGGAAAGATAGTGTATTTTTAAGGTGGTTGTATTTATATTTTGTTAAGTATGTAGAGAGAGATGTCTTGGAACTCAAAACTATTAGAAATATGTGATTATGCTTGAGTTTCCTATGTTGCCATGTTTTATATATGTATATAGTGTAGTCGTTGTAAGAACTTATGGAAGGTTAGTGAAATAACATATAAAGATTTTAGATATTGCATTGATGGTCGCATACATATGTTTTTGGCATATATATATGATGGGATTTGACTTTTTAATTTATTTAGATGGTAAGGAGTAAGAGCATACGACATATAGAATCCCACTAGTCCTAACACATAGTGAATTGTGAGAGCTAGTAGTGGAGGAAATTAAAAGAATAGTGCAAAACACCTATGAGAGTTATTATGACAAATTTGAAAGATTCATGGACAGGAAGTTGTAGTTTGCACTTTGAGACTTGAGATACCAATGATTAACTAGTTAAAGATGTACCCTTGGGCTTGGGCTTGAGTTGCACCCAATGCTGGCTTAAGGCGCTCAAAGTTAGGGGCCCCAAAAAATAAAGGGAGTAAGAGACCCAAGGCAAGAGACGTCGGAGAAAGGGAAAGGAGAGTCGAAGGAAACCAGCTGACACTAGATGTTGTGTTGGAAAGAGAGATAGGAGACGTCGGAGGATGGGGGGAGATGCTAGAGGAGATGCATGTAGAACGATAGTAAACTCTAGAGAGAGATAGAGGGGGAGAGAGAAGCAATGGACGAGAAGTGGAGGATGGGAGGAGACCAAATAATGTTGAAGGTGGAGGAGACGTGGTCACACACTCACACATGAGAGAGAGAGAGAGAGAGATGTTAGAGGATCAAGGACAAGAGCAAAGAGACCAAGAGATGCCTGACGTTGGAGGTGGTGGAGGATAGAGAATGGGAGGAACAAAACCAAGGGACGTCGAGCGACCAAAGGTAAATGAGACACAATCAGCTAGTCACACACTCACGAGAGAGAAGGAGAAAGAGATAGAGACAGAGACAGAGAGATCTAGCTCTAGAGAGAGAAAATATGTGTGTTTGTGAGAGGTAAAGAGTCTCACTCATCTCATCTACCAGTTGCACCTGTCGCATTAAATGTTGAGACTTGATAATTATCAGTTGATTGACATTTGACAACATAAGAGAAAGAGACAGAGAGGGAGAGAGAGAATCAAAAAGGAAGATAGAAGAAGGAAGTTGTTACAATTTACGTTCAACCATGATATAAAAAAATTAAGTAATTCGATTATATTGTTAATAAAAAAAAATTGCCTTTTAAACTTGTTGTTGCCAAAATACAACAATTTTTTTTTTTTTGTGGGACAATACAATTTGTGTGTGGTTGATCGCGGTAGTCTCGCTCAAGCCTCGTGAGCATTTTGAGAGTTTTGTCACCAACACACGCTGAGAATCTTGTCACCAATGAGCTGGGTGTAAGAATTATCTTGTGGCTCACATGATAATTAATATAAATATCTCAACAGATATTATAGTATTTATCTGATGAGATAATCAAGTTCATTATCAGATATAATTGTATTAATTTGATAAGATAAATATAAGGATTTAATAAGATAATTGTTAATCCTAATTCTATTTGGTTTAGAAGATGATGATGATAACTCCTAAGAGGATGGGAGAGGGGTTTGGTCTTCTCCCTACTCAACACAATCAAAAGTAATTACAGTTATATTGTTTCATCATTACGGTTCAAGTCAATGGGGAGAAACCAGATTCTGGCATTTTGTCTTCAGCTAGTATTTCATCATTACGGTGTTTTCTGTTATGGATTCAGGTACGCATTTAATTACAATATTATGTGATATTTACATGAGTTTTACGATTATGGGCATAATGGTAAATTTTATGTTATGTATGTCATACAATATTGATGTAACTTACATGTGGTATCAGAGCCAACGTTATAAAACTTGTGTATTTTCCGTATAAAAATTTTATGTGTTTTTTGTATATTAGATAAATTGATTATATGTATATATAATCTATATGTAATGGCTGAGATTCAGTAGTGGGTCTACATTTTAATGAGACATTATGGATTCAGTGGATTTCTTCTCCACTGCATCACTGTAACTGCGTTTTTCATTGCGTGAGTCACCAGTAAGGCAACTTGGGTTTACCATGGCTGACCATGGCTTTAAGTTCCGCCATGGCCATCGATCCTTGTTCTCTCCCATGACTGTTATTTGTTTTCCTTGGTTTGCATTAATTCCAACTGCAATTTTTTGGTCGCGTTATATGGATGACGATCACGGAGTTTTTCCATCGCATTGGATCACCAGCAGTTGGATGTTTAGGCCCCCATTAACGGAGGCGATGAACTGGGTGATGGAAGGGGGAAATGAAAAGGCGATGAAGTCGCCATGAATAATGGGAAGACAGAGGCGGTGTTGACAGTGGCACATAGAGAGAAGGTGGCGGCTGATGGCTTAAAAGAAGAAACCCTAGCCAAAAATGAAGAAGAAGATGAGTATCTAGCAGGGTCAAAAATTGGATAGGATCTGGGTCCATCCCAACTTGATCCATTAAGCAACCCATTAAAGGATTTGGGTTGATCAATCTGACCCATAACGATCAAACTCATGCAAATCTGATTTGGGTTGCTCGATCCTATTACGACCCAATAACATATCCATAATCAGATCTGTTTAATATATATATATAATTATGGAATATATATATATATAATAAAGAAAATAAAAATAATTATAATTTGAAATTTATATTAAAGAAAAATTTGTTAGCCACCAAAGTGGCCAAATTTTTGTAAAAGTAAATAAATTTTAAATTATAAAATAAAAGATCCATAATTGGATTCATTTATATATATACAATTATGGTGTGTGTGTGTATAATAAATGAAATAAATATTTATAGCTTAAAATTTATATTAAAAAAAAATTGTTAGTCACCAAAGTGGCCAAATTTTGTAAAGTAAATAAATTTTGAGCTAAAAATTATTTTCAATTTTCCCATAAATATTATAGTTGATGACATTAAAGTTTTGAACGATATTTGTTTGTGGGTAAATTGAAGTTTGCATTATAAGGCTATTCGGGATTAGCCCAAAGGTTAATTATTTATCCTTATAATTATCAAACATAAATGTGAAAATTATTATGCTCTGTTAGTTTTATTTTGCATATCCAAAGATAGTAAATAGATCTAATTGGTGCATATTTAATTATGAATTATTGTTTTATTTTGTACATCTTAGTATCACCCAAAGGAGAACTATGATGTGCCTTATGATTAATATCTGAATATGAAATTACGTGAAATTTTTTATGCATTAATGTTTGAGTATTTAAATTTCTTTTGTAGTATCTGTACCTATTTCAATACATTCGCAAGCATCATCTGTACAGTTTTTTAACAAATTAAATTTCTCCGACTAGAGTGAACAAGTTCAGTTTCACTTAGGTGTTCTGAATCTTGATTTAGCACTCAGAATCGAGAAATCCACTAATCTCACCGATAAAAGCACCAATGAGCAGAGAAAATTCTATAAAGTATGGGACAGATCGAATAGATTGTGCCTTATGTTTATGCAGATGACCATTGCAAACAACATAAAGTCAGCGCTTCCCAAAACTGAAAATGCTAAGGAACTTATGAAGTTCGTGGAAGGGCGTTCCCAGACTGTCGATAAGTCTCTGGCCGGTACATTAATGAGTTCTTTAACCACCGTGAAATATGATGGTTCTCGTACCATGCATGAGCACATTCTGGAAATGAACACCTTAGTAGCACAATTAAAGACCTTGGGAATAACCGTGGATGAGTATTTCTTGGTACAATTTATACTCAATTCCTTGCCTCTAGAGCAATACGGGCTATTTCAAATTAACTATAACACTATAAAGGATAAGTGGAATGTCAATGAATTGACCAATATGCTCATTCAAGAGGAGATAAGGCTGAAAAACCAAAGAGCTCATTCCGTTCATTTTCTGAAGCATCAAGAAGCTGGTAACAATTTCAAGAAAAGAAGTGTCAAGAGTAAGAAGAAAGGTCCTCATAACCTGAATGATTCTTTGAAATGTGCTCATAAAGAATCTATGGCTGTTAAGTGTCACTTTTGTAAGAAAAGTGGACACATGAAGAAAGACTGCTTGAAACGTAAGCTTGGTTCTAAAAGAAAGGTAAGCCTTGTGCTTTAGTATGTTATGAATCAAACTTTACTGAAGTTCCACATAACACTTGGTGGATTGATTCTGGTTCCACTACTCATATTTCTAATATGATGCAGGGGTTCCTTATGATCCGAACCACAAGGTCAAATGAAAGTTTCGTGTTCATAGGGAATAAAATTAAAGCTCCGATTGAAGGCATTGGCATTTACTGTTTGATTCTTGATACCAGACATTACTTAGATTTATTAGAAACTCTTTATGTTCTTACATTTACTCGAAACTTAGTTTCATTACAGAAACTTGATGTAGCTAGTTTTTTTTTTTTTTAAATTTGGTTCCGGATCTTTTAGTTTATTGAAACATAACAGTTTTATTGGTTACGGTATATTATGTGATGGTCTCTACAAGTTTAAATTTGATAATGTATTTATTGAGACTCTGATGACCTTGCATCATAATGTTGGTACTAAATGTAGTTTAGTTAATGGAAATTTAGCTTACTTATGACATAAACGTTTGAGTCATATGTCTAAAGAAAGGATGGAAAGATTAGTAAAGCATGAAATCCTTCCATATTTAGATTTTACTAATCTTGAAGTGTGTATTGATTGTATTAAAGGCAAACAAACAAAATACACTAAGAAAGGAGTCACAAGAAGCACATAGCTTCTTGAAATTATACATACAGATATTTTTGGGCCTTTTGATGCTCCATCTTTTGGTGGAGAAAAATATTTTATCACCTTTATTGATGATTTTTCACATTACGGTTATGTTTATCTATTGCATGATAAGTCTCAATCTATCAATGCACTTGAGGTGTATATTAAAGAGGTTGAGAGGCAATTAGATAAAAATGTGAAAATTGTAAGGTTAGATAGAGGTGGTGAATATTATGGAAAGTTTGATGAATCATGTCAATGTCCAGGACCGTTTTCCAAATTCCTTGAAAGACACGGTATTTGTGCTCAATACACAATGCCAGGTACACCACAACAAAATGGTGTTTCTGAAAGGCGTAATCATACCCTAATGGAAATGGTTAGGAGTATTATGAGTCACTCATCTTACCCTTATCTTTGTGGATGTTTGCATTAAAGACTGGTATGTATTTGCTAAATAGGATTCCTAGTAAGGTAATTCCAAAAACTCTTTTTGCATTATGGACAGGTAAGAAACCTAGTTTAAGGCACTTACATGTTTGGGGTTGCCCAACAAAAGTAAGGGTTTACAATCCATATGGAAAGAAATTGGACTTTAGAACTACCAGTGGTTATTTCATTGGATATCTGGAAAAGTCCAAAGGGTATAGATTTTATTGTCCTAATCACAGTATTAGGATTGTTGAAACTGGAAATGCCAAGTTTATTGAAAATGGTGAAATTAGTGGGAGTGATAGAATGCATAATGTCAGCATTCAAGAAGTTAGAGTGGAAGTTCTTATACCCAAGATTGATACAGTTGTTGTTCCTCAAGTTGCAATCCAACCAAATAACAGTCAAGAACAACAAACACTCCATGATGAATCGGCAACAGTTGAACCGCAAGCAATGGCATTAAAGAGATCTCAAAGAGACAGAAAATTTGTTATTTCTGATGAATATGTGGTTTATCTACAAGAGTCTGAATTTGACTTAGGAATTAATAACGATCCAATTTCATTTAAGCAAGCCATGGAATGTGATGATTCTACTAAATGGTTAGATGCCAAAAAAAGAAGAGTTAAAATCTATGGATCAAAATCAAGTTTGGGATCTCGTTGAATTGCCTGAAGGGTATAAAAGAGTTGGATGTAAATGGATTTTTAACTAAACGTGACTCTAAAGGCTATATTGAACGACATAAAGCCAGACTTGTTGCCAAAGGTTTTACTTAGAAAGGTGGCATCGATTATAAAGAGACTTTTTCACCAGTCTCTAAGAAAGATTCTCTTAGAATCATCTTGGTTTTAATGGTTCATTATGATTTGGAATTACATCAAATGGACATAAAAATCGCCTTTCTTAATAGGGATTTGGAGAAAGATGTCTATATGGATCAACCTAAGGTTTTTCAGTTAAAGGAAAGGAACACATGGTGTGTAAATTAAAGAAATCAATATATGGACTTAAGCAAGCCTCCCGCCAATGGTATCTAAAGTTTAATAATACCATTATGTCTTTTGGCTTTCAGAAAAAATACCGTTAATCGGTGTATATATATGAAGGTCAGTGGGATCAAATTTATTTTTCTAATCTAGTATGTTGATGATATTTTGCTTGCTGCTAATGATCTTGGTTTATTACATGAAACCAAGAAGTATCTCTCTGAGAATTTTGAAATGAAAGATATGGAAGAGGCAACTTATGTGATAAGAATAAAAATATTCCATGATAGATCACAAGGATTGTTAGGGTTGTCTCAGAAAGCATATATTAATAAAATTCTAGAGATATTCAATATGGATAAATGCTCATAAGGGGTAGTTCCAATTGAAAAGAGGGATAAATTTAACCTTATGCAATGCCCGAAAAATGAATTGGAATGAGAGCAAATGCAAAATATTCCTTATGCATCTGTAGTTGGGAGCCTAATGTATGCTCAAACTTGCACCAGACTAGACATAAGCTTCGCTGTCGGGGTTCTGGGCAAATATCAAAGTAAGCCAAGACTTGATCACTAGAAAGCTATAAAGAAGATTTTCAGATACTTGGAAGAAACTAAAGATCATATGCTTACTTACAAAAGATCCAATCATCTTGAGGTGATTGGCTATTCAGATTCAGATTTCGCCGGATGTGTTGATACCAGAAAATCAACATTCGACTACTTGTTCCTATTAGCCAGATGAGCAATCTCATGGAAAAGTGCGAAGCAGTCTGTCATCGCTGCATCCACTACGGAAGCTGAGTTCGTGGCTTGCTTTGAGGCCACCGTTCATGGTTTATGGCTACGAAATTTTTATTTAGGGCTTCAGATTGTCGACAGTATTGCCAAGTCGCTGAAAATTCATTGTGACAACTCCGCAGCAGTATTCTTCTCTAAAAACGACAAGTATTCCAAGGGCACTAAGCATATGGAAATCAAATACTTAGCCGTTAAAGTAGAAGTTCAGAAACATATAGTGTCAATAGAGTATATTAGCACCAACCTTATTATAGCAGATCCTATGACAAAAGGACTACCACTATAACTCCCCACTTTTCTTTTCTCCAAGGTACACATACAAAGATGCACGATGATGCTAGCAACCACATGATAATCAAAGAACATTTAAGGAAGCCTTTTCCAATGGAAGCAAAGGATCGAATCTGAAAGCTTTATAAAAACCATAAGCTAGATATTTAAGGCTTCCACTATGCGCTTTTAACACAAAAACCACCTGAAAAGCCATAATATAACTTGGGAATCTAGGGATCATTTAGGCTCCATTTTTACAACAATTAAAACTCACACTACAGCTACAGTACAATACTTTTACGATTAAAACGTAAAGAAGCTAGCTATCCGAGAACCACTTCCTTTCCTTTCCTCTGACTTGAATCCGGGGCACCTGTCACGACTAACCCACCTGGAACGTTGAATGTTCTAGGGGTATGAGACACCCAAATTAGATAGTTATATCTAAGTGAGTGCAACAAGAAGAGATAGCATGTATGTAAATGAATTGTGAAAAAATAACATGAAACCCCCTGTGTGGTAGTGACGCCGAGGTGTTGCAATCACCCCCGCTGATCAATCATGTTCTCACATCTCCATGACTTTTCACTAGTCTAACATGAGATCCTGACTTCAGCTAGCCACACCCTCCACGATGATGCATGACAAGATAAAGGAAAGTGCTTGGTTTAAAGGAAAGTCATGCTTGTGCAAGTAATCACCCTTACCTGTGTGAAGACAAAATGTTCTGTATGTATCATAAGGATGCAAAAAGCACTCACCTTTCTGGTTTGGAAGCATTAAGGTACTGTTCATAGGGTTCGAGAATGCTTTTCTGCAAAAATAACATATTTTCGAAACTCAAACCTAAAATATTTTTATATGAGGTCCTAGGGATGAATTTAAGGTCCAAGTACACAAAATTTGGGGCCAGGGGGGCCCCTCACGTGCTGGGGGAAGGACCCCCACACGTTGCACTCACAGTAGGCAGGTGGTGTGTGAGTTGCACGCGCCTGTCCTCTCATTTTGACGTCTTATGGTTTTTCGGCCCGTTCTCCCTCGTCCGAACTTCAATTTGACCTCCATTTGAACCCACGCGACCCTTATTCAATTATATATTGAAATAAAAAAAGAAATTAGAAGTACCTTGCTGTTTTGATGTTGTTTCACTCCTTTTACAATGGCAGTCAAATTTTCCGGCGAAGCATTTCTTCCACTCTATTTTTGGGCAGAACTTTTCCTCTCAAACTCACTTCCTTTTTGCTCTTGATTAATGGTGAGATTGTCCCTTCTAAGGGCTTGGTATTTATAGGAATCTATGGCCAATACAAGTGTGCCATGTGTCACTTGGATAAGGTTATAATCATTACCTTCGTAGGATCGCGCCACGTGTCCCTAGTGATTTGTGCCATTTCTCCCCCTTGTAACATGTGTCCATTGAAACATGTGCCACCACATGTTAATTAGGTTTTTCAAGATTCCTCATAATTACTCATGATTATGTTCCCTAACTATTAGTTAACTCATTTGGTTTCCTTAACCAATTAGTTACAAGATATTTTAACTTCCTACAAATAACTCCTTTGCCCAAAAATCCTTTGCACTTATATCACTTGAGCCCTAAAACTTCTTAAACTTATCTAAAATACCTTAAGATGATGCCCTATTGTGGTAGTTTCCATGATTTTTCGAAAAATCCTCCATTTGCTCCTCGGCGATTACACAGGAACTTCACATGCACCAACCGTATCCTTCGATTTCCAAGGAAACGTTTTACTTCTAGAACAACAATGCCTAAAAAATCTCGAGTATTACAGCCACCCAAAATATTTAATGAACATGTTGAAAGGATGGATATTTTGAGCATTATGTAATTTGACTATATTATAGTTTATGCATTTGACATTTTGATTTCATATGTTTCTGATATTCCTATTTTCTATTTGTATTCATAATTGTTTAAAATAGAGTTGACAAGAATAATTAAAGTTGGACCGTCATGATCATCTTCATTAAAGGTCATGTTAAGTTGGAAGTTAGTGTTGTGGTACATGGAAAGGATTGGGTCAGAAAGAATTGACTCACAACCGCCATGACCAACATTAATATTTTAACTTAATAATGACATTATGGTAACCAAAATAAAGAGAATTAAAGTATGATTATTTGTGCACATAATGTTCTTCTTATTAAATCATAAAGGTAATATCATATGAGCCAAGTGGGAGAATGTAAGAATTATCTTATGGCTCACATGAAAATTAATGTAAATATCTCAACAAGTATTATAGTATTTATCTGATGAGATAATCAAGTTCATTATCAGATATAATTGTATTAATCTGATAAGATAAATATAAGGATTTAATAAGATAATTGTTAATCCTAATTCTATTTGGTTTAGAAGATGATGATGATAACTTTTAAGAGTCTTGATGGGAGACTACTTCTACTATTATAAATAAGGGGTTTCGTTCTCTCCCTACCCAACACAATTAAAAGCAATTACAATTATATTGTTCCATCATTATGGTCGAGGTCAATGAGGAGAAACCAAATTCTGGCATTTCGTCTTTAGCTGGTATTTCATCATTATGGTATTTTCTATTATGGATTCAGGTACGCATTTAATTACAGTATTATGTGATTTACATGAGTTTTACAATTATGGGCATAATGGTTAATTGTATGTTATGTATATCATACAATATTGATGTAACTTACACTGGGAGTCACGTCACCGTGTACTGAGAGTCTGATGAACGAGTGGCCCTTGATGAACGACTGGGTCTAATGAACGAGTGGCCCTTGATGACCGAGTGGCTCTAATGAACGAGTAGCCCTTGATGACCGAGTGGGTCTGATAAACGAGTGGCCCTTAACAATCGAGTGACTTGCAAGACAAGAGCATCGTTAGGGGCATGGGTGGGTGTCCCCACGCAAACCCTCCGATGCCTAAGTCAGTTATCGAGAGTAAAAATACAAAATCGAGCTGAGATGACCAAGAGTATGTACCTGAGGTTGGACGTGTGGCCTCCTATTTATAGAGGATAGAGATAGGAGACGTACGAAAATCACGACGAGAGTCTCGCGGCCCATTCCATAGATTTTGGGGACCATCTGAGAGTCTCGGAGCCCATCTATAGAGGCACAAGTGATACCCACTTGGTTATGACTGAGTGGGGCAAGAAAAAGGGTTGGACCCCACCCACTCGGTCATGACCATGACCGAGTGGGTCATGAAAAGGGGTTGGACCCTAAAAACATAAAAGTTGTAGATAATACTCTTGGATTTCTATAGGATTTTGAATCACCTCAATCGGAGCTCGGACGAGAGAGTTACGCTCAAAAAACCAAAGTAGTGTCGCACCCACTCGGTCATGACTGAGTGGGTAAAAAGAGAAGAGGAGTTGGTCCCCACCCACTTAGTCATGACCGAGTGGGTCTTCATCTATTTGGCCTTGAGGGCTCCTTTTGTCTTTTGTCTTGGTTCAGATCCATCTTCGCTCCAATGCTTGACTTTGTTCCTTAATAGTGTGAGTGCATCAACTTAGAGTCTGATTTTAGCTTTGATTCAGGAAGTATCTCTCAAAACTCAAAACATAAAAGTTGTAGATAATTAGCTTGAATTTCTATAGGATTTTGAATCACCTCAATCGGATCCTGGACGAGAGAGTTATGCCCAAAAAACCAAGGTAGTGTCACACCCACTCGGTCATGACCAAGTGGGTCCTCCCTACTTGGTATTAGCTCGTCCTCTTACTCCTTCGACTTGTTTCCTTGATCTCCTGCAACTTGTTAGCCCTTTGGGCTTCATGTTCATGTCTCGCGACACTTTTAGGTCCCGTGACTCTCTAAGTTTACAGGGCATATAAAAACTAATTAGTGATTTTATATTTTAAAAAGTAAGAAAAATAATTTTTAATATTTATTTATATTATTAAAAGGTCACCAAACAAATTCCTATCTAGGGTCACAAATGTTGTTGAGCCCCAGTTGCACCCATCAACTGTTTTCAAGGTAGCTGTGGATGTTGAACCAAATGTTGTAGAATAATCACGATGAAACTTTTGAAACATTTGGAGTGTCTGCGAGACCAGTGGATGTGATGTGCCATCTTCATGTTGGAAGAAGAAGTTGGCTTTAATGGAAGTTTAGTTTAATTATTATTATTTTTTAAAAAATGAAAACATCGTTTAATTTTCTAAATTTGTATTCAATATCAAATTCATATTATGGGTAAAAAAATATTATTGGTAGACCTACATTAAGTCAATCATTACAATTATTAGTTATAAATTAGAAGAGTAATTTAATTAAATATTAAAAATAACCTAATGATTTTTTTTTAAAATTTACATTAGACCTATGAAAAATGTATTATAAATTTATATTAGACTCCATCTCAAATCATCTATGTTAAATAAAAATGGTTGGAGATACATGTTGGTTGAAAAGTAACAAAAATAAAAGAAAGACAGTTAGCTTAACTGTTAATCAATAATCGCAACACAACAATCAACAAATTAAACTTAGGAAAATACCCACACAAGAATACAAAAACCTAAAAAATAACATATGTTATACACCCAAAAATAAAAGTTAATAGTAAAAAAAATCAAGTTACCAAACACAAATGTTGTTGTTGTCTGTAGTCTATCGAAGCAGTGAAGCCTGAACGTAATACCTGAGAAATTCTCAAGGTTATAAATGGGATTTTACGAAGGGTATAAGTGGAATTTTTGAAAGAGTGGGGAGATAGGGTACGCTATCACAATTTCAAGTGACCGAATCGATCGCAGGGAGTGTCCCGGACCCTAGATGTTTAAGGAGAATAGAATAGTATCGACGAGTGAATCGAGGCATGATTTTAGGTGTTAAAAGAAATTGGATCGGGAACATTTTCGGTACAGCTGTGGATTAGGTCGAAAAATTGAATCGACGTAGAAGAATTCTGAAAAGTCATCAAAATGTTTTGAGGACTTAAGATTTTATATATAGAATAACTCTCAAGCGATTTGGGTTGAAACGAAAGGACTTAGGGCCAAATCAATCAACTAGGCCTAAGTGTAATTTACTAATTTTGAGGATAGTAAAAAAGATAGTTTTCAAAAATTTTGAGGATGAAATAGAGTACAAGACTTGTGGGCCTTAGTGGTGTTATTGGAAAGATCAGGGGCTTCAAGGAAAGGGGCAAATTGAGATTGGAAATTAGTTGGGGGGCTAAAGTGCAATTAACCAAAATAAGGTAAGAAACCTGCAAAGTTGGGGATCGAATTTCTTGCGGCCATTTCAGGGGATGGGACGTCGGAGGAAGGGCTGGGGAAGGTTGTATATGGCGCCTAAAAGCTTAGGGGCTAAGCCTTGGCCTCTGATTGACCAAGATATGGCCGAATTTTGCTATAAAAGGGAGGTCGAGGGTTTTGAATTTTGGCAGACAAATTGGTTGAGTTTTGGAGCATTTTTGAAGGATTGGTTAAAGGGATTTTGATCCTTGCATCAAGGGGAGGAATGCTGGAGTTTTTGGGAGGGTTTTCATCAAGTTTCAAAGTTGTTCGAAGCTTGGCCGGAAAGCACGAGGCAGACGTCAGAGTCGTGCCTGTAACCAGCCTTTTAATGGCTTTTTCAATTTTGTTTCGGGTATCCAAAGGTGCCATCAGGATCGATTGAGGAAAGGCTTCAAGGGGGTGTGCTTAGATCGGGCAACCGAGCAGTCATCGGTGATCGAAAGTGAGGAAGAAGATCGGCACGTGAGCTACATGTGCCATATTTCATGCGCAGACACGCGCTTAGCGCGTGAGGGCGCGTAAGCCATTGGTATTTTTTGAAATTAATTTTAATATATTTTTAAAAATATTTTAGGAATTGTCATGTTGAAAAATTTGGAAAAATGTTTGAGGAAATAATTATTTTGGAATTATCGAGGTGAAAACTAAGAGAAAAATAAAGAAAATTATGGAAAATTAAGGAAAAATGGATTTTGATGCTCCTTTAAATAAATATGGTGTTTAGGGAGTGTTATGGCTCGAGGTCGAGTATAAAGTACGGGTGTTTGAGGTTTGGCATGCAAATCGAGGTTGTGCACGAGAATCAAGGCATTCTGAATACGTTCGAGGTGAGTGTTCCTACCTTAAAAAATTGGTATTTGTTCTACCTAAATGTGTTATAATTTCATGCAAAATGGTTTGTTGCATGCGAGCGGTAATCGGTGACTGTTGGTTTCATGTGGGAGGTTAGTCTTAAAACGTTTTATATATGTAAATTGTATTTTATGCAATAAGTGATGTTCATAAAATATTTTTTATATGATGCATTGAGTTGTGATATGTGGCATTGTCATGCGTTTTGTGTTGTTCATATGGGATATCAGTCTAGAATATTGTCTGGATAGTGTAGCCATAATTCCCCAAGGGTGTTACCAGAATAACGTATAGGGGTATGTTGTGCTAGTGTGCATGCTGGGATAGCCGCCTAGAGTTCCATGTCAGGCCGTATGGCTAGGAAAGTTACACTAGGACGATTGGTTGTCCATGTGAGATATGAGTTGGGAATGGGTAATGTTTCCGGAATGCTTTTGAGTGGGAACATAATCCCTGACGTGATTGTGATGAGCTGGGTTCCTGCGTTAATGTTGACCCTCCTAGTCCGAGAGTGGTAACAATTGTTCCCGAGGTGTCGGGGAGATGCATTGACTTTGCCCCTCTTAAGCTAGGACTATTTGTGTCTATGTGTCAATGTGATGATGATGCCTTTAGAGAGATTGCTCTTTCCCAGTGGTTGGGTTAAGCGCTGTGAGGGATTCTCTTGGGATAGGGCTTGTCGGTTTGTTTCATGTCTTGCATACATTTATGAAAACGTGTTTTGAATTCTCACTTAGATAATTCATCATCTAATTTGGACTATGTTCATGGAATATTCAAACGTCCTAGACGAAAGCAACGGTGCAAAAGGAAAAGAGATTGCCGAGGAGTGACGGCGATTAGTAGATAGTTTATAGTATGCCACTTTTAATTATGTTGTGTATTTTGATGATATTATGTAAAACGATGGTTCAACTTTTAAGTCATGAATGGAATGGTTGCAATTATATACCATTTGAGGTTTCGATCTAGCTTCCGCATTTGAGATGATTTACCTATCTTAGTTTATTAATGATTCTGAGTTGATATACTGAGAAAATGTAACAAGATTGTCGAGGAATGATTTATGTGTTAAGTTTCTGTTAGAAAAAAATATATCTTCAAAATCGTATGTTATCTAACGCCCTGGGAGAGCAAGGTGTTACACTGGAGATTGAAGTTGAAGGCTTGAAGCGAGGGTGCAATCACACTGTGAGTTTGTGAAAACTGAGTCTGAAGCCTGAACTCTAAAGCAAGCAAGCGTGAGAGAGAGGGGCACTGAGAAGTGAGAAGAAGTGAACTGAAGAAGAACACGCAGTGAGCCAGTGACCAAGATTACACAGAGAGAGAGAGAGAGAGAGAGAATAGGGAAAAGTGGGTTTAATTGGGATTTTGAGAGTCAGATGAGGGAGGGGAGGGGGGAAGGCGAGGGGAGGAGTGAAAAGTGAGTTTAATAGGTGGGTTTAAGAATTGAGAACTATGAATATACTACAAAATTGGGCAGACAACGATACAAAATTGGACGAGAGCATGGGAAGGAAATATAAAATTAGTGTTTTGTATTCAATTTTGTAATAAAGTATTTATTATTAAAAAATAAGAAAGTATATAAAAATTATAAAATTTTGAAAGTGACTTTCACAATTGGGGGCCTTAGACAGCTGCCTATCTGGCCTTACAATAGGGCCGAGTCTGTACACAGGTTATTAAGTATGTAGTTATGTACGTACCAGATAAACAAGTGTGAGAAAGGTCAACTTTTTATTAAAGGTTTGTGCATTGAGGTACAACAGTCTATATGATGAGGCAATAAACAGGGCTGTCCCTAAGATTTTAGGAGCCCTAAGCTAAATTTTTTGTGGGGCCCTTTACGATTATATTTAAAATAATATTAATAAGAATAAAAAAATTATTATATAAAATTCATAATATTTCACTTTAAATTTACTCTTTTAGCATTTTTAGATGAAAAATCAACAATTAAAGTATTATAATTAATTTGTTCCAACATATGTTTTTCAATAGACACAATTGCCAATCCATTAGTGTAGATTCACTAATAACAAAGGGATCACAAATATTAAAATATATACACAAAATTATTGATAATTTAAGGGCTAAATAAAAAAATCAAAAGATATACTTGATAAATCACACAACGAGATGATGAGCACGAAAATGGAATCACTGAAGAGAATGCATAATTATGAAATCAGTTGGATTGAGGACCTATACCTATGTAGATTGATGGCAGATGCAATGACAATGGATGGATACAAAATTGAGAAGGAGTGGAACTGATGAAGACAATGGAGTCACGGCCACTATCAAGTGCATGTAAATAGTTGTGATACAATCATACAAGGGACAGATTGAGATTAATTAAAAATATATGGAACAGTTGTGAGGGGATGGGTGCTATTGCCAGACGCGTGAGAATGTGATTGATTATTAATAAAGGAATGTGAGAGATTGAAATTAATTAAAAATTATAGTGACACTCATGGGATTAATTATTGATAAAAAAAATGTGGGAGATTGAGATTAATTAAAATTTGACAATGGTTTGAAATAGGCATGGGCTCTTTAACATTTCTTTAATTTTTAAATTTATTATTTTTAATTAATTTAAAATTTGAAAATTAAAATATGCATGGGCCCTCTGGTGTCTTAAATTGGGTATAAGCCCTAGGCAGCTTAGGCAACCTATGCCTGGGGTCGGCCCTGGCAATAAAGAAAGCTAATACGTTAGAGTGAAACATTAAAAAAATAAAGAGATAAAATAAAATATCAAATATAAAAGAAACTGTAAAGTTAATAATTAAGAGATAAAGTATAAAATAAAAATGAATTTTTTAATTTATGGTTAGTAGAATGAAGAGATAAAATATAAAAATATTATTTTAGGTTAATAAAAGAAATTAATAATTAAGAGATTGAATATAAATTACGAATTATTTTTTTTTATTTAAAGAAAATTCTTCAACTATTGTTGTTAGAATACAACAATTGAATTTGTTTATCTTGGGAATAACCAAAACAGGGTCCCTCGAGGAAACAGTAAGGTTTGGGTTACCACTCAGAGGATGAACAGAGGCTAGGGAGTGCCGAGGCTTCAAGGCGTCCTTGGATGCATCGTTGGAATCCCGGGGGAAGACGCCCCAAGAGGGTTTTTGGGAGGCTATGCTTAGGGATGTATGAAAGAGTCTTCGGAGGATTGGCTCCAAATGACTTGGGAGAGTCTTCCTGAGTTTTTGGGACGACGACACCAACAGGGTCTGCAACACAGAGACAATTAGAAGGCACATAAGGATCTTCCTCACGCAAGCCCTCCAATGCCGAAGTGAGACACTAATGTCTGGAAATAGAATGTAGATGTATGTAGATGAATGTATGCATGTTGTATCCAATATGGGTCTTTGAGGGAGTGGACTCCTGATAAGTTGTGTATGGTCCAGAGTCTAAGTCTTCGGGTCTACGGTCTTAAAGAGAGAAAGAGCGTAAACGATGAAAGGTCCCAAAAAGATCCATGCAATAATATCCATCAATCACCCTGTTGTGATATAGGAGAGGGGTACTGCATTATTGGGGCGATCGCGTGCTTAATTGATAGATGTTGTCCCCTTTGTTAGTATCTGCACGGATATGAATATATGCCTAGAAAACTCGACTCCCCAGTGTAACTATTTTGGGGATGTTAGTGTGTTTAACTTGAAGCAATGCAGTGATATGATGTCATGTCATGAGATGTTTTGCTGAAAACCTCAAGGCTTAGTGGGGGATATCATTGTCCCTTCCACGCTAGATGAAGATTGGCCATGCTCCTCCCTCCTAGGTAACATTGAATTATTACTAAGGGTTTGACGGTCATCGCCACATGCTCAGATTTATTCGTCGCTGAGGAGTTTAGAAATTTATACATCCAGTGCTTGTCTTCGCAGAATGTAGGTGGGAGGACATCAAAACACATACAATTCCTCTAAAGTAGGTTTAACCTCAAGGAAGTGTAGTTGTGGCCCTTGAGTGCCCCAACGTGTTATGTGAGAATAAAATCCTACCCCCGCTGCCCATAATATGCTCATTATATGTTAAGATGACTGTAACGTCATACCTAACCATGCAAGGTCATGTATGCGCATACAAGTTATTGGTTTCCATCCCCCTACCCCATATGTGTTTTCTTGGGATTGCAACTCACTTTGCTTCATGGAGCATTCCCTGTATGACAAGGTAGTTACACAAGATAGATATATTGTTAGTGGATGCATGCACTTCTGGCCTAGTATATGATAGGACGCGTTGGGGGTTTTGGCGTGGTCCAGCTCATTTAGCCTACATCCTCGGGAATATAGAGGGCGTTTATGCATTTTAATGGGGGAATTATAATATGATGCGATACAATTTACACAGTAAAATATCTCCTCAAAAGCATCGTGTTCCAGGTCTTGCCAAGTGCTTCCCCTTTAAGCATTTAAAGGATACAGGTACTAGGGCCTAATATTTCCTGAATTCTATAAGGGCCTTTCCAATTGGCCCGTAGCTTGCCTTCATCACAAGGAGCACCCGTAATGACAAACTTTCTCAGTACCAAATCACCTGACTATAGCAGTCTATCTCGAACACAAGCATTCTAGTAATTGGTAACTCTCTAATGGTAGGCTGCCAATCGAATGCGAGCTTGATCCCTCAACTCATCAATTAGACCCAAGTTACTGGATAAATGTTTCGAAGTTCTCTACTCTTCGAAGGATAGTACTCGTGGGGACTACATATCGACTTCAATAGGGATGAGAGCTTTGGACCCATACACAAGGTTGAACAGAGTCTCATCAGTGGACACTCGACTGGTGGTGCGATAGGCTAAGAGAAGAATCGAGAGCTCTTCTACCCAAACACCTTTTTCCTTTTCAAGCCAGGTCTTTAGGGCATAGAGAATTGTAATACCCAAGAATTTTATAAAATTATATGTTGAGGAAATAAGATATTCCCTAAAGGATTATGCAAGTCCTGAGGTAAAAGTATATTTTTTTAACTAGGGTAAAAATGCAGTTTTTGAAAAGTCCAGGACAAGAGTGTAATCTTTGAAAGGTACCTAGAACCTAGACGGTTAGAACCTCAGCCTCGGGAAGTGATGTACCCTGTGCTGGGAAATGCCCCCTCACCCTCGTAAACGCGCCTCATAGGCAAACGACGCACCCTGCATGCAAAAATGTCGATTTGTCTTCGCAACTACATACTTTAGACTCCATGTCGCGTGTGCAATCCAAACATATACTGGAATGACCGCCCTCGCATGTTAACCCGTAAACTTCGATCTACCCCCAAATGCCTAGGTTTGCCCTAATGGATGAACCCCTTAGCCTCGCGTCGTTCAAATGACACCTTAAGTCAAACAGGTGCCGACGGACCTCGAGTCTTCTAGGCCTACCCCGACCTAAAAAAAACAATCGTAATGAAAACAGGAATAAAAGAAAAGCATACAAGAGCCAAACCATGTCCAAAAATATATTCTCTATTCGAATTCGATTTCAAGGTTCGTACAATGTCGGGGTAGGTCTAGACCGGTTCAGGAGGAATTGATCAAGCTTACCTTCCTTGGATAATTTCTCAATCTATTCACGAAGCAGGTGACAATTTTCTATCCCGAGCATTGGTGAAGTGAACATAAAGGCTACGAGTCCTTCACTTTTGGCTTGTCAGGAGACGAAGGAAGGTTGATAAGCCCCGTTTGTGGAGCTGTGAGAGCGGCATAGGCTGGGATTCTGGTGGGAGGGCATGTATATTTGATGAAGATGTTTGAGGTAGTCATTTGGCCTGGGGTCAGCCTTTCTTCTTTGTCCCTTCATCAAGTTCCTTATCCAAACCACAGGTGCCCAAAATGTCCAGTTGTACAACATATCTATTAGCTAAGGAAAATAAGTTGGCTAACGTGGTCAGTTGTTCAATCTAAGGGGCAGGCATGTGTGCGGGCAGGAAAATGCAAGAATTAATTCTAGTATAGGAAGGCTAAAACAACACCGTTTTAGGGCTCCACTTGGAGGCCATGTAGCTGCTTACTGGTGCCACGTGTTGGCCGCTGGATGCTCAAATTCTTTGTCAACCAAAGCTTTAATTTTCCAAAATTACAATGTAATTCCAACCATGTGAAATTGAGGGCCATGTGAAAGTGAAATGATGTTGTCAAATAGAGTGGGATGGTAAATGAAGGAGTTTGGGGTGAGTAGATTAATTAGAGTTATGGCTGAAAATTAGTTGTGGACTGAGCTAGGTTATGATTGCAATTGGAAATTGGAGTATAAGTAAGGTGTAAGCTAAGGGAAAAATCAATGAAGCCAAGGGAGAAATTTGAAGGAGAAATTGTGAACTCAAGTAAAAATATTGAAGGAAAGGAAGAGCAGTGAGAACGTAGAAGGAAAATAGTAGTAAGAGCTAAGAGCAAGGTAAGTGAAAAATATTAGAAAATTAGGAGGAGTTGGGTTAAATTCCTGCACCTTATTCTGTTGTTTTATTACATTTTGTGTTAGAGGAATTCCAAGGCGTGACGACCGCGATTTTAACAATTTAGAGGAATTTTACAAGAAAGGTAATAGACACTATTCATGTAAGGGTTAATATCTTTGTTGTGAAAATTGCATTGTCATGACATGCATATGATGATAAGGGAGTGCCTAGGCATGAAGCTATGGATTTTAGGGATGAAATAGAGCTCGTGTTGGGTTCCAGGAAAAATCATATGGGGCCACCAAGACTTTGGGATGGATGAGGTGGACGGGCCTACATGCATGATTCATTCCATGTTTTTCTGTGAATGTCATGAGCTACAATTTTCTTTGTTTACATATTATCTTTACTAAGTCTTAAGACTCACCCCCTATAGCTGACCTTACAGATAGCTGGGACCTAACAAGGGAAAGGTAGTGATGGTGGATGCATTACTATTGGATGCTGATAAAAGGGTCGTGATGGTATCTTGTTCTGAGTAGCCTATCTACCAGTGGATTAAAGTTTTGCATAATTGCTTATTTTGCTATTTGGGATGTGCAATACCCGAAATTTTATATTAAAAGTGTTTTAGAAATCTTTTGGGTTAAAATGTAATTTGTCATACTTTTGGGCCAATATCTAAATTCCAAAACATGAATGGAAATGTAAGTGACCATACCTAGATGAAACCTGGAGGGTAAAAATGCCCAAGGAATCATGAGTTATCGAAAACAAGAGATTCACAAAGGTTTGGGGTCGAAATTATGCCATTAAGGGCATTCTAGTCAAAGCATAGAATCTAGAATCTGTCAGAGGCTAGTCAAAACAAGGGTTTTTCTAGACTTTTGAGGGTGTAGTAAGACATCCTAAACTTGTGGGGTCTAATGAAATAAGTGAAAAACCTAGGGTTTGAGAGATAAGGGTAGAAACGAGAAATAGCAAAAGCTGAGGGGTGAAAGTGCAAATAATGAAAAATAGGTGTGAAACTTGCAAATCACCGACCAACTTTGCTGCTATAATACCTGAGAAATTCTAAAGGACTCAAAAGTAATTTATCTTGGGACAAAAAGAGAATTTTCAGATAAATTGAGGGTATAAGGGTAATTTGTTATCGTTTGAATGACCGAATCAACTATAGGGAGTGCCCTAAAGCCGTAACGCCAAAGAAAAATGATGTGGTATTGACGAGCATCTTGAGATAGGAATTATGGTATTGAAAGAAATCAGATCGGAAACGATTTTCGGTACAGCCAAAATGCAACTACTATTAAGGCTGCAAAATCGAAATATTATAGGCGACTTCCGAGAAGTCAATAGAAGCTTGAGGGGGCTTCGATTTTTCATAAGGAACAACTCTTTAGCGGTTTCAGGAAGAAACGAAAAGGTTTAGGGCCAAAACGAAGATTTGAGCCTAAGTACAGTTTTCTGAAATTGCTAGAGGGAGGTCAAAACGATGTTTTTTCATAATCTTCAGGGGTCAAATTAATGTTTTGGGACTTAAGGGTCTTGAAAGCAATGATCAAAAGTTGAGGGGCTGGGTGAAAGAGGGCCAAAATGAGAAAACAAAAATTAGTGGGGCAAAAGTGAAAAAACTCAAAAATGACAGCAGTGGGAAACCAACCAGCATCTTGTCGATCGGCCATGGTCAAATTTGGCCATAGGGTTGCATGAGGGATGGTCGGAAGAGTCTTTTTGATAAAGACATGGGCCGGGAACGACCACTGGGTTGGCCGAAAAAGCAAGAAAAGCAACCGAAAGTTCGGTCGAATAATCGAGTGCCTACAACTTGGATTTTTGGTCTGATAAGGCTCACTTGAGGTCGATCCATGGGAGGTAGAAGCTCTTAAGGCCTTAGGTTGGCCGAGCAAGGGCGTTTGAAGGTTCAGATTTGCCTATAAATAGGTGTTCTTGGTGGCCGAAAATTAGAGAGGTTGGAGCTTCAAATCGACCGCAATTTTGAACAAATTGGGAGACCAAAATAGAGGGCTTTGGTTGCCCATAGCTTGAAGGTCATTTCTGGAGAGTTAGAGCCATTTTCATGGCATTTTGAAGGTTGTTTGAGATTCGCCGGAGTTAGGAAGCGAACCACCTGGCTGATCATTTGAGGCCTCGGTTGGACGCCCTTCATTTCTCCTTTCAACCCCCAAGGTATGCCATTCACATCGATTCGAGGAGAGGAAGAAGCTGGTAGAGAGACCCAAGTTTTTGGGTCTGCCGTTGCTGGAGAAGACAACTGGCGCGTGGTCGACACGCGTTGGCCTTCACGCGCCGCTAGTCATCCTAGCGCGTGGGGGGGCATGGAGCCTTGGAAAAATCTGGAAAAAAAATCCCAAAAATCGAGAAAAATATTTTATGGGGGTTTGTGCAAAAAGTTTTGGTGTTTTCCTACTCGATGTCTTGGTTTTTACATCAAACATCCTCGTTTTCCTTGAAAACGCAGTATCCAGGTAAGTCCAGTAATTTTCTCTTGATGTTCATAGGTTATTATGAATTGTTGTGAAAAGAGATTTGAGAAAATAGTCTCGAGGGTATTTATTCGGATTTTTAGAAGGAAAAATGAGAGAGAAAAAAAAGGAAAATAGGAGAAAATTGAATATTGAGATATTTAGTGATTAAATATGCTTTTGATGATTTTTGTGCTTGAGGAAAAGTGATTTGTGCAACTTTCGAGAGTTGGCATGGAAATCGAGGTCAGACACACATATCAAGGCGATGCGCGTCTTTCAAGGTATTCTGAATCTCATGAAAATGTGAGTTATCCTATCCTATCCTATATGATATGATTGTTTATTATGAATGATATTTATGAAATATATGATTGCTTATATATGCATGATATTTATGAAAGATATGATTCATTTTGTCATATTGCACGAAAAGTCGTGATATTTGCATGGCACGATATTATTATCATATTGATATTTGTGCATAGGAATGAGATGTCACCCTAAGAGTGTAGTTATAATTCCCCAGGGGCAATTGATGGAATAACGTTAGGATTATCTTGCCGAAGGTGCCAAGATTCTACTTAGGATTCCGTGTCGAGCTTGTGGGCTAGGAAAGTTACACTAGGGCGAATGTTTGTTCACGTTATTGCATCATTCATTCATATATATATATATATGTTTTTGGACCTCACTAGAAGTTTCATCTTCTAATGGGTTATACCCCTAGAACATTCAACGTTCCAGTTGAGACTTGGAGTTTAGGCAATGAGCAGGTTGAGATATGACGGCACGGGGTGACGTGTCCTATGATTCAATAGGTGGTTTCGGTAATTTGTCTATCCGGATATATTTTAGATGAGTTTGGAAATGGCTATGTATTTGAGGTATTATTTGATTGCACTTAGGGTTTTTAAATGTTATCTCGGGAATCAAGTCTCCATGAATTTATGTATTAAGGCTTTTGAAGATATGATGTAATGGTACGGATTCTTATATTTTTATAAAGTGAATTGATGATGTACTATATCAGGTTTCAATTTTAAGCTTCCGCATTTATGATGATAGGTGTCTTAGCTTATTGATTCTTGTTTAGTATGCTAGGAAGGTAAAACGAGATTGTCGGGAAATGGTTTATATTTAAAAAAAAAATTCCTGATATTCCTAAGTTATTTAACACTCGAAAAAGTAAGGCGTTACGATTGGTATCAGAGCTTAACCCTATTTGAAGATTTAGGGAAAAGCAATTTGGAGACTTAAGATGATCCGATACAGTTAGGGCCAATTAATAGAAACCTTAATGTGATGGCTTAAGGGAAAAGAGACTAATGGTTCTAGGACAAAATCCCTACTTAAAGAGTTGGGGATTGTCGGTTGAAGTTTTAAAGATTACTGGATTTAAGTGTGGTATAGTGGAAGTGCATGTCTAGGAAAGTTCTGGCTAAGGAAGGACTTGGTATTTAAGTGTGTCTGTTTATGACCCACCTTTCTTTTCTGGGAACTTATCTGGTGTACTATTCACGTGCATACACTATTCCAGTATATGGTTACTATTCATAGTGAATAGTAAAAGCCTGATTGGTGCTAATACAAGCAGAGTGATCTAGCTATTGAAGTTGGGACCCGATGATACGATTCAGGTGTAAGGTTGACTCAGTAACCATGATTATGGATCTGAGAGATTTAAAGACTGTTAATTTAAGGCCGTTAGTCGAAATCCTTATAATAAAAGATAGGATAACTATAGTTATCGAGGATAATCAAATCATGGATAATTAGTCTGATATGACAGGGCCTAGCTGATGAGTTAGGAGCAAATGATAAGGATTTTCGAGAATCATTTAGTGTCTTGGAAATAAGATGAGTAGATCAGGGATCCAACGGATTGGATCAAATGAGGGACCAAAGACTGTTAATTTAAAGACTGTTAATTTAAGGTCGAGTAATGGCATATGAGTCACGTCAATTGATAAGGCGACTGTAGTGCAACTGATATGACTCGTAGAGATGGGATAAGGAACCCTAGCAGCGTAACGGCACTACTGGTTCGGTGTTCGTAGTGACAGATCTGGATCTAGGGACCTGCGAGCAAAGGGCTAAGGGATGGCTTGTGGTAAGGTACGAGAGACCTGTCGACCAAAGCATCATAGCGGACTGCCAGGGAGACGATCAGATGCTAAAGATCTGGGACATCCCAGTATAGTTTGTACTTTGTATGAAGTTTAAGTTCCAATGGTCTCGGATGCGAGGTGTGCCACTAGTTGAGGTTGAAAGAGGTTGGAAGCCTAGGGAATTAACCTAAGATGAGATGGATTGAATATGGATTGAGTGTCCTATTTAAAGAATTGCATCGAGGATTCGTGGTCATCTTAGGATGGGTGACACGACGAACAGTGCGAGGCTCGAGGAATAGAATACCTCGGTGTCTAGCATGGTAATGGGATCATGAGATGGTCGTGTTTGCAATTGCCTCAAAGAAAGAATTGGGTTGCAAAGGAAAAAGTAGCCGACGTATGAGATGAACATGATAGATGCATGCTCGTGGGCTGTTAGGTGCTAACTATGAGGTGAGGAAATCACCGGCCAAGATGAGGGCTTAGAATGAATGTTCTTGCAGAAGGAGTTAGACTCGTGGCAGTAGCAATGAATTATAGTTCTTAGGGGACTACGACGAAACCGTGCGGTTTTCACCCAAAGCGTACCCGTTTGAGGGTTGACGCTGAGTGTAGGGGTAAGCCTACCATATAATACCCCATATTTTCGTGAAGATGCCACGTATTTTAAGTGAGTTTAAAATACCAAAAAATATGTTTAAAATGGCAACGAGTGACCAAATCAATCACAGGGAGTGCCCTAGATCTTAGATACTTGAGGATAAAGGTATATTTTTTATAAGGGTCTCGAGATGAGATTTATGATGCTGAAAGAAATTAAATCAGAGACGGTTTTTCAGTTAAGCTAAGTTGTAGCCTAAAATAGTCGAATGATGGTAAGGGGTTTCGAGAAATCATATATATTGAGTAATTTTGAGTTATTAATTTTGAAATTTTAAGTATCTCGATAAATTTGATGTTTGAGGGTGTAATTGTAATTAGAGAATTATCCAAACGAAATAAGGATAAAATTAAGAGCCTATGTGGTAAAATATTAAAGTTGAGGACTTGAAATAAGGGCCAAAATGTTATTTGGGAGAAGTTTGAGGTTTAGCTTGGATTTCAAAAGTTAAATTCATTCTAGCTTTGGATTTCAAAAGCCATTCAATTATAAGTTTGAGTCTTTGGAGTCCATGGCTAAGATTGTGATAAGTAGCATAATGTGATTAGTTGAAGAAATCTATAAATAGCCACCATGGGTTGTTCTCAAATCATTTCAAACAAGTTTGAGAGTTGAGGCACTCTAAGAGGAGGAGGTTGCTCTAGGGAGAGAGTAGGAAGTTCGGCAAGAAGGCGGCAAGGAATCGAAAGAGAAGCCGGGGAGAACGAGTTTCATCGGAGTTACGAGCCTTTGCCGGAATTTGCCAAAATTAATAAAAAAAAAGCAAGGTAAGCCTATTTTTTTTTATAATCCTGTAGAGGGGGAATAGAGGGTTGCGTAGGTTCAAACGGGGGTCGAATCGGAGTTAAAATGAGGAAGTTATGGCAGAAATATGAAAGAGAGGCGAAATTGTCCGAAATTGCTGGGCAGCGCGTGAGTTACACGCGCCGGAAATGACTGCGCGTGAAGGCGCGTGAGGGCATGTGAGAGGCCCATTTTCCTTTAAATTTTTCAGTTATGCCTCTACTTTAATACCCTTCAACCCTATGTAAAAATATTTAAGGTTAGATTTACCAAAATATGTTTTTTCTGTAGAAACCTAGGCCGTTTGTTGTGAAATTATACCGTCGAAGAGATAAACCTGCAAGTTGAGACTCCTATACTCCAAATCCTATTTTTTATTCTCTTATGAGAGATTTTTATCGCATGAGACGTGTTTCATGAAATTCTTATACGTAAACTCTTATTGTTCTCTTACGTGAATTTATGTTGCATATATAAGCTGAATTTTCCTTAAAATATATGCTGTTGGCTTTTAACTGTTGTATTTATAAAATTCGTGTGGCCATACTATTGTACCTATTTGTTGTTGACCGAGGGCAAAAGACAGATATCCCCCGAGATGTGCTATGCGTGCGCCATCGAGAAAGCTTTCGTGGGGAAGACCATGAGTTTAAGGAACAACGAATGTGGTGCTTGCATAAGTTCTATGAGGTTAGGGCGAAGTGAGATGGTTAGGGACCTCCCGAGAGGCGCTATGCGTGCGCCATTGAGAGAGCTCTCGTTGAAGGAGGTTAACGTGTTCACGAGGCACTTCGGAGTAGTTCTCGTTGTCTTCTCATACATTTTACACCTGATCATGCATCGATATAAACTATTTTTTTTTTTTGAGTTTCTCACTAGAAGATTCATCTTCTAATTGGACTATGTCCCTGAAATATTCAACATTCCAGGTTTGACGAGCAGCTCTAAGGGAAATGAGGTAGCTGAAGAATAAGTTTATTTTGCTGCTTGTAGTATGTTTATCATACCTATGTTTATATGCGAACCTATGTATGATTCAGATATGTTTAAGACGTTTATTTATCGCTTGCGAGAGATGATGTCCATGTAATACCTTTTGTAGACGTTTTGAATGATTTTATTTATGATAAATAAAGAATTATGGTTGTGAACCATATCAGGTTCAATCTAGCTTCCGCATTTGAAATTTTAACACCTGTCTTAGCTATTTAATTTTGGGTTTGTTAAGCTGAGAAGGTGAAAATTAGGGTTTTTGAGAATTTGTGTGATGTATGACAGTGATTGTGGTATGAAATATTATTACATTTATGAAATCCTAAGTTATAACACGCTTAAGAAATTTGGGGTGTTACATACCGTGTGATCAGGGTGATAATGACAGATAGTGTGCTGGCTGACGGTAAGTGTAGTACCTAAGAAGAACTAATTTAATGGTCGTGTGCCGATAGTCAATTGGATCTGAAGAACGAAATGTGAGAGTCAATGGATTCTCGATAAAAGAGATTTCAGGTAGTGGAGCATAGATAGTCTAAAACCTTGACAATAAGTTGTGAGATGGCAATCCTGACTCAAGGTAGAATTCGAGTGCCAAAAAGGAAAGAATTGATTGTTAGGTCATATCGACCCTAAAAGAATGATGAGAAAACCTAGTTAATAGAGGTTGTGACTATGGTCCAGTGTGCCAAATAGACCTGCGGAATCAGGTAAAGTTGTCAGTGGTCAACTCGACAAAGAGAACTCGGAAGTGCCATGATAAATGGTGGATTGAGAGCCATAATTGCAAGGAAATCAAGTTCACAAAAGATGATTGGAACTAGATATCGTAATCTGATTCAGGATTTTCGGAGATAAATCGGTTTGAGATTCTTGAGGAATTTCTTGAAAGAACGAATTGAGGATCTAGGGATTTGTGACGAAACTTTAGAGTTTTCAGGAAGAAATCCAGTGACGATTGGAGTACCATAGGTGACGTAAGTACCTACAGGCTCTAGCTGGTAGTATAGTTATGGATTGTCATCTTGAAGATTGTGAAAATCCTTGGCGTCATTGAGAGAATCAAGTGATAGCAGATGTGCCAGGATGACAAGTCGTAGTAGGGGAAGTTGCAGACCTAAATCAATTAAGATATCCGAGATTTTCAATTTTGGAGAATGAAACTCTCATATGGCTAGACAGTTAGTCAAGGTAGCCCTGGTAGGCAAGAGAGATGTATAGCCGGACAATCATTAAAATGATGTCAGCAAGTTATGAAAATAAAAAGCCTATTGATATGACGTATAGGCACTTGCAGTCAGTGAAAAGTCGTAAGATGAATGAAAAATACCAGGATATATTCTTAAAAGATTTAACGGGATTATTTCTTAATGATGAAATTGCCAATGATAGCTTGGATGCTTAGCTAGGTGTGATTTGATTGAGGACGTGAATTATCAGGTGATAATTAAGAGCTGATATTTTTATCTCGATTTGATGAATTATTAAAACAGTTGCAAAAGGCTGAGATATCTCATGATCAATATATAATCGAGGGTAAGACAAGGGAATGAAACGTTAAAGTATCCAAAACATAAATATTCATTTCATATGTTCAAAACAGTTATAGGAGATCAAACCATACAATTACTCAAAAGAAAAGTCAAACCACAAAACTGATAATGATGCCGATGCTCAGTGACGATGATGCTTTCCAAACACAACAGGTCCCAGCTCATCGATGTCATCTGGGAGTGGTATCTGGCTATTGCTAGTTTTACCAGGGTAAGGTAGAAGAGTGGCCTCTGGGAAACTAGGATGAGGGACGTCCTCTAGGTTGATGGGAAGTTCAGAATTCTAGTTTGGATTTTGATCAAGTTGTAGGAAAGACCAATCTGGAATAGGTTGGGGATGTGAAGGATAATATGCAAATAGTGAATCTTGCAATAGAGCTCGATAAGCTTGCAGATCACTAACCTACTGTTGAAAGGCAAGGATGTGGGATACACATCCATAGACGGGATCCTGAAGCTGGGCTAGAGCTTCAAAGAAGAGTGTATCGGTAGCCCAACACCGATCACTTACCAGAAGCGAAGCTAGAAGGTTAATGGCATTTCGGACACCAAAAACATCATGGATGGTGGCAAAACTAGTACCATCCTCAGGACGGAAGTAAGGAGCAAAGATCCATTATGAATTACATCCTTTATTTAAGACTAGGCAGGCCCCACATCGAGACCAGACTCTTGGCATGATAGATTTGGATCTAGCTAAATCTAAACGAATCAGTTATGGGTTAGATCTAATTGGTCGAATCAAGGATGGGTCGAACCTGAAGTGGGTCGGGTTGGACCGATCAGGTCAGATTGACCTAGATCTGGCAGCAGCGGAAGGGACGACGATGGTTATTGTAGTGGCCGGGGGAAGCTATGCAGTGGCTAGTGGCTGCGCGAGGAAGCAGACAGCAGCGGCGGTGACATGGCTAGATCTGGCCGACGCGAGGGCCAATTGGGTCGACGATGATGGTTGGGAGGAGATGGTGATTGGCGGCTGGGGTGCGGGGAAGCCACACCGTGGCTTGCGGCTGATGGCGGAGTAGGCACTAAAGGCAGTTGTAGAGGGGGTGGCAATGGCCATCGGAGGTAGTGGCTATGCTGGAAGGCAATAGCGGCCGGTAGTTGTTCACACGCACGGTCTGCAGAGGAAGGAAGGAAGAAGGAAAAAAAAAAAAGAAGAAGAAAGAAGAAGAAGGAAGAGGAAATAAGAAAAAAAATGTAAATTTTTTTTATGCAAAAACATGTTTTATTATTCCGAAGATTTTGGCAAGAAGAAAAAAATTATCCGAACACGCAAAAGTTGAGTTTAGGGCTTTTCGGGTAATTATACTCCTGACCTTATATTTCAAAACATGGAGCAACGTAGGGTTTGAGATGAAATTTTTGCGAATCAAATTTCGAAATAAAATGCTAAGATTTTTCAAAATAAGATTTTTTAGCAAGCTGTTGTCAAAAGGTCGTGATGGGACACTTCAGAATAGTTGTGCCTATAATAGGACTCGTGAGAATAGTCTGATGAGAATGATCTGCCAGATGTAGTGAGATCTTGTGATAACTCAAAGGATCGGGTTGCATGTTAGTGAAACATAACCGGATGATTGTGTATGGATCATGCCAAGGCACAAAGTGGACTACCCGATGTATGACTTGGAGCTGACAAATGTGGTATGTGCTCTTGAGGTTATGGAGACACTACTAAAATGGTGGGACATTTGATGTGCTCACGAACCACGAGGAGCCTAAGGTATGAGTTCTCACAGAAAGAGTTAAACAAGAGGTAGCAGCAGTGGATAGAGTTCCTAGAGGACTACGATTACACTACTTCGTATCACCCGGTGTGTGGCCGTGAGGTGCTGATGCATGGCTTAGGTGGATAGCTGTGAGTGTCAGATGATGTTAGATGCTTGTTGGCCTGCTGACTATGAGTGTAGTGCTGATAGATCGTCTGTTTTTAGCGCTAGCCTGGTTGTTTAGCTGGATCTGGTGAACTAAATACGAAAGGTATGTGTGGTTGACAAATGTACTTGTCTATGATTGATGATTATGGCCAACCCAAGGGTTAGGATTTTGGAAATATGAGATAGCATTCTCAAAAGTTTCGGGGTAGGATATGCTTGCCTAAGATGTTGGAAGATGTGTGATCGTCTGTAAAGAAACATAACATGAAATTATGAAAATGACACGGTATGCTTGTAAGCATTGGATGTGTAAGGAATGCAAACCGAGGTGTTTGTCAAGGATCAAATAAATATTTGATTTAAGGTAATGAGATATGTTATATCTAAGTTACCTAATTGGTCAGATGAAAATTTTGAGGACGAAATTTATTTAAGGAGGGGTGAATGTAATACCCAAGATATTCTAAAGTACTCAAGAGTAATTTATCTTGGGACAAAAATGAAATTTTCAGATAAATTGAGGGTATAAGGGTAATTTGTTATCGTATGAATGATCGAATCGACTGTAGGGAGTGCCTTGGAGCCGTAACGCCAAAGAAAAATGATGTGGCATTAACGAGCATCCTGAGATAGGAATTATGGCATCGAAAGAAATTGGATCAGGAACGATTTTTGGTACAGCCAAAATGCAGCTGTCATTCAGGCTGCAAAACCAAAATATTATAGGTGACTTCTGGGAAGTCAATGGAATCTTGAGGGGGATTCGTTTTTTCATAAAGAACAACCCTTCAGCGGTTTCAGGAAGAAACGAAAGGGTTTAGGGCCAAAACGAAGATTTGGGCCTAAGTGCAGTTTTTTAAAATTGCTAGAGGAGGCCAAAACGATATTTTTTCGGAATCTTCAAGGGTCAAATGGATGTTTTAGGACATGAGGTCCTGAAAGCAATTATCAAAAGTTGAGGGGCTGGGTAAAAGAGGGCCAAAATAAGAAAACCAAAATCAGTGGGGCAAAAGTGCAAAAACTCAAAAATAGCAGCAATGGGAAACCGACCAGTATCTTGCCGGTTGGCTATGATCAATTTTGGCCACAAGGTAACACGAGGGATGGTCGAGAGAGGCTTTTTGATAAAGGCATGGGTCGACAACGGCCACTGGGTTGGCCGAAAAAACAAGAAAAGCAACCGAAAGTTCGATCAGATAATCGAGTGCCTACAACTTGGATTTTTGGTCGGATAAGGCTTGCTCGAGGTCGATTCAGGGGAGGTAGAAGCTCTTAAGGCCTTAGGTTGGCCGAGCAAGGGCGTTTGAAGGTTCGGATTTGCTTATAAATAGGCGTTCTTAGTGGCCGAAAATTAGAGAGGTTGGAGCTTCAAATCGGCTGTGATTTTGAACAAATTGGGAGACCAAAATAGAGCGCTTTTGTTGTGTAATACCTGAGAAATTCTTGAGAATAAAAATGGTATTTTATAAAGGATACAAGTGAAATTATCGAAAGAAAGAGACTGTAGGGTACACTATCGTAGTTTTAAAAAGCCGAATTGATCGAATGGAGTACCCGGACTCGAGATAGTTAAGGAAAATGTAATAGTACTAATGAGTAATATGAATTATGATTTTTAACATCAAAAGAAATGGGATCGGGAACAGTTTTCGGTACAACTGTCGACCGGACTAAGAAAATCGAATCGACGTAGAGAATATCCAAAAAATCAACAGAATGTCTTCAGGACTTAGATTTTGTGTATGAAACAACCCTTGAGCAATTTCGGGTTGAAACGAATAGATTTAAGGTCAAAACAATCAGCCGGGCCTAAGTGTAATTTTCTAAATTTGCTCGAGTGAGGTCAAAATGATTGTTTTTCAGAAATTTCAAGGGTGAAATGAGAAGTACTAAACTTGTGGTCTTAGTGGTATTGTTAGAAAGATCAGGGGTGATATGCAAAGGGCCAGAATGGTATTGGAAGAATCAGGGGGGCTAAAGTGTAATAAATGAAAAATGATGGTGTGAACGCAAGGGGGGATTTCAGATGCTGCCTTCCACCGCAGTTGGAGGTTGTGTCCGACGATGGGACGGCCGAGGGAGACTGAGGGGAGGTTGCATACGGCATGAGGTTTCTTATAGGCCAATCCTTGGCTGATTATTAGTGGAATTGTGGCCAAATTTTGGCCATAAAAGAGGTAAGGGTTTGGCTGAAATTTATCAAGCAAATCGATCGTGTTTTTGGATGTTTTTGAGAGATTTGTTAAGGGGCTTTTGATCTCGAGGCATCAAGGGTCGTTTATGGAGATTTTGGAGGATTTTTCGTAGCGTTTGAAGGCCGATTGAAGCTCAGTCAAAATTGGGTGGCAGTCTGCCTAGGGCCACCTGTAACTACCGATTTGGAAGCCTTTTTGGTGTCCTTTCGGCCGAAAGTTACACCATTGTGATCGACCAGGCGAGGGCTTGAAGAGGGTGTGCTCAGATCTTCCATTAGAGCCGTCGTCGGTGGCCAAAAATTTGGGGAAGAAGGTGGCGTGTGGCTACACGCGCCACACTCCACTCGCACCCCATGGCTATGTGCGTGAGGGCGCGTGACAAGGGCTATTTTGGTAATTTTTTTTCTGTATTTTTCTTGATTTATTTTAGGATTTATCATGGTGAAAAATTTGAAAAAATGTTTGAAGAGATAATTATTTTGGAATTATCGAAGTAAAAATTGGGAGAAAATAGAGGAAATTATGGAAAAATTAAGAAAAATGGATTTTAATGTTTCCTTAATTAAATATGATGTTTAGGGAGTATCATGGCTCGACGTTGAGTATGAGTTCAAGTGTTTGTGATTTGGCACGCAAATCGAGATAGTGCATGAGGATCGAGGTGATCCGAATACGTTCAGGTGAGTGGAATGATTCTAGTCTTACCTTGTCTTGAAAATGTGTTGGAGTGTGTGTAATGGGTTCAGGTGACTGATTCTACCCTCCCGAACTTAGGTTACACATGATTGAACCAGTTCTAGTGAGCGATTATACCCTCCATAACTTGGGTTGTTTTGCAAAGACATTTCACTTATGTACTTGTGGCATCATTTGCATATTAAATATGTGGTATATTGCATCAACTGTTTTTACTTGTAAAAGAGTTGGTGCATGGCGTGTGATTTTCATATCATCGAGGCATTGGTTTTCGTGTCGTTGTTGTGTCCGTATGGGATTGGATGGAGTCTTCTTGAGAATGAGACAAGGTTAATCTAGGTGAACGAGTGACACGGTAAGGCACTTGAGGATTAAGTATGTCGCAGCAAGGTCAACCCCAACGGTGTGTGGAATGGATTTTCCACGGGAGGTTGAGTATGTTAAGGAGATTTCTCAAGTTAGACATGTTGCATGTTGTTGTTGTTTGTTTATGCCATGCTCGTATGTCTTTCATAAATTCAATAAACTGTTTTATGCCATCACTTAGATGTTTTATCATCTAATCTGGGTTATGCCCCTGGAACATTCAACGTTCCAGCCAGGGATTGCTGCGAAGGCGAGGACGTGGCCAGTGTAGGGCCAATGATGCTTAGTATGATAGCCGTTGTGTCATTTTGGAGGCGTTAGTATTATATAAATAATTGTACACACAATTGTATGACAATGATGTTATCATTTGGTAGTTTGTAATATGTATTTCGGTGTAGAGACACATTGTATGAAATTCATGGTAAACCATGGTATTTTGATGTTAATGTATCCGTTGCGTTATAATATGTCTCGTTTAGTTGTTAAGATTATTGATCTTGTTAGTTAAATGGGCAAAGACTGGGGTTTTCAGGATTTTTATTTACATGTGAAGATTGTTCTTGAAATCACCGCGCGTGATGAACTTGGAAAAAAAAAAAAAGATTCTCGAGAATTACTTATAGTGACACGCTCGTGTAAGATGGGGTGTTACATGTTGCCCATACCGTAAAGGTCATTTCTGGAGAGTTAGAGCCATTTTCATGGCGTTTTGAAGGTTGTTCGAGATTTGCCGGCGTTAGGAGGCAAACCGCCTGGCCGATCATTCGAGGCCTCGGTTGGACATCCTCCGGTGCTCATTTCAGCCCCCAAGGTACGCCATTCAGATCAATTCAAGAAGAGGAAGAAGCTGGTAGAGAGACCCAAGTTTTTCGGTGTGCTGTCGCCTGAGAAGACGACCGGCGCGTGGCCGGCACGCATTGGCCTTCACGTATCGCCAATCGCCCTAGTGCGTGGGGGCGCGTGGAGCCTTGGAAAAATCTGAAAAAAATCCTAGAAATTCAAGAAAAATATTTTATGGGGGGTCGTGCAAAACGTTTTGGTGTTTTTCTACCCAATGTCTCGGTTTTCGCACCAAACATCCTCGTTTTGCTTAAAAACGCAGTATCCGGGTAAGTCCAGTAATTTTCTCTTGATGTTCATAGGTTATTATGAATTGTTGTGGAAAGAGATTTGAGAAAATAGTCTCGAGGGTATTTATTCAGATTTTTAGAATGAAAAATAAGAGAAAATAAAGGAAAAAAGGAGAAAATGGAATATTGAGATATTTAATTATTAAATATGGTTTTTATGATTTATGTGCTCGAGGAAAAGTGATTGGTGTAACGTTCGAGAGTTGTCACTGAAATCGAGGCCAGACACGCATATCGAGGCGATGCGCGTCTTTCATCCAAAACTCGTGAAAATGTGAGTTGTCCTATCCTATATGATATGATTGTTTATTATGCATGATATTTATGAAAGATATGATTGCTTATATATGCATGATATTTATGAAAGATATGATTCATTTTGTCATATTGCATGAAAAGTCGTGATATTTGCATGGCACGATATTATTGTCATATTGATATTTGTGCATGAAAATAGGATATCACCCTAAGAGTGTAGTCGTAATTCCGTAAGGACAATTGATGGAATAACGTTTGGATTATCTTGCAGGCGGTGCCAAGATTCTGCCTAGGATTCCATGACAGGTTTGTGGGCCAAGGAAATTACACTAGGGCGAATGTTTGTTCACGTTATTTCATCGTGCATTCATATATATATATATATATATATGTTTTTGGACCTCACTAGAAGTTTCATCTTCTAATGGGTTATGCCCCTAGAATATTCAACGTTCCAGTTGAGACTTGTAGTTTAGGCAAGGAGCATGTTGAGATATGACAGCACGGGGTGACATGTCCGATGATTCAGTAGGTGGTTCCGGTAATTTGTCTATCCGGATATGTTTTAGATGAGTTGGGAAATGGCTATGTATTTGAGGTATCATTTGATTGCACCTAGGATGTTTAGATGTTGTCTTGGGAATCGAGTCTCCATGAATTTATGTATTAAGGCTTTTGAAGATATGATGTAATGATACGGATTCTTATATTGTTATAAAGTGAATTGATTATGTACCATATCAGGTTTCTATTTTTAGCTTCCGCATTTATGATGATAGGTGTCTTAGCTTATTGATTCTTGTTTAGTATGCTGGGAAGGTAAAACGGGATTGTCGAGAAATTGTTTATATTGAAAAAAAAAATATTCCCAAAATTTCTAAGTTATTTAACGCTCGAAAAAATGGGGCGTTATAGCGGCGGCCATCGACGGGACTTCCAAGGGGTACTAAGATGCTCACCAGGCCATGATGGATCGAATGGGCATGGTCATTGGCCGGGATCGACGGTGTGATGACGGGAATCAATTTTTAAAGAAAATCAAAAATTGGCCAAAAATTTCGGGGGAATTTCATCGCCATTTAGCTCGATTCGAGTCTTATAATGATCATATTCGAGGCTTAGGGTATAGGAAAGCTTATGTATGGTCGAAAATCTAGTGAAAATCGGGTATAAATAGGGTTCTTGAGGCTGAGGGTTTCATTCAAAAATCGAAGGCAATTAGAAGAGTTTTAACAAGAATCGAGTGTTGAGAGCATAGGGCTTTTGTTCTTTGAGTGCTAGGGAGTATTTCTGGAGAATTTGGGAGGCTTTGGCATAGGTTTTAAGTAGTTTCAGGAAGCTCGCCGGAAAATTGGGCATCGCCGGAGCCGCACCTACGGCCGGCCTTTAAGGGCTTTTTCGATGACTGTTTCGGCCAACTAAGGGCACCCCTAGGATTGCCTCGATGAGTACTTCAAGTCCCTATAACTTGTTTGGCCGTTGGAAGTTGTCACTGGCTAGGTTGCACGGAAACGGAAATGGGAGACGTTTCCGATAGGAAACGGAAACGCGGAAACGACATTTTTCTAAAAAAGATAGGAAACGGAAACGTGGGGTAAACTGTAAATTTTAAAATATAGGGGTTTTTGTATAAATATAATTTTTAATATAAAAAAAAATATTCAAAGATGGTAAGAAAGATGCTTGAAGCACGGGTGTTCCAAAAAGAAGAAAGATGGTAACAAAGCAAATCATGTTGAATCCATCTGTTGTTATGACCCCTTCCAACCCTTTTGGCATGATACTATTACTGCCATTGTGGCAATCCTCAACCTTTGATATACTTCACTAGAGGTTTGTTCCAATTCCAACCAAAAAAATCTCAAATAAGTTTGTGTAAGTCAGGCTACACTGAATCCTCTAGTCATAAGCCACATACCTGAATCTAACGACTGATTTACTCAAGTTTTACACACCATGCAAGACACCCCAATAAGCCTTAACTTACGGACCTCAAAATCATGTCTTATACAAAAGGGGGTATATATGTATATATATGTGTGTGTATTGTCCAAAAGCCATAATATCATTACACTATATGTAGATCAAATTTACAGCTCAAAACAATAGGCATATCATCAGCGTATTTTCTACAACAGGGAAGCTCACTGTTCTTTTCCCTCGCACGCTAACATTTCCTGAACACATTTTAGTACAAATAAATAAGTATGGTCCTTTTCCCCTTGGCCTCAAGCATCTTT
The DNA here is from genome assembly GCA_036245055.1 of Diospyros kaki. NCBI lineage: Eukaryota > Viridiplantae > Streptophyta > Magnoliopsida > Ericales > Ebenaceae > Diospyros > Diospyros kaki. The sequence goes on from BSEG01000009.1 coordinate 13,709,834, forward strand.
CACCAAATACAAAAACACATACAAAATCACAAAAAAACACATTCAAAATCACAACAGCCACAAGAGGCTCTGGAAGCAGAAGGCGTGGGCGACTGGAACCGAGGGAAGGAAGCAGACGGCGAGGTGCTCTGGAAGCAGACGACAACGAAGCAGATGGCGGCAATGGAGATCGAACTAGAAGAGTGAAGATCGAACTACAAGAAGAAGAAACCAGACGACGATGAAGCAGATGGTGGCGACGGAGATCGAACTGGAAGAGCGAAGATCGAACTGGAAGAAGAAGAAGAAAAAGAAGAGGAAAAAGAAGAGAGGGAATGAGGCAGATTAGAATTTTTTAGGGCAAGCAGCAGATGGCGTGCGCTGGAAATGTTTCCAGCCTAGAATTTAAAATTATGAAACGACCCCAATGTTTTTAAAAATTACACAAATGGCCTGAAAAAGGTTTCGAGCCGTTTTTTTCGTTTTCGAAACGCGAAACGGTTCAGATACGCTGAAACGGCGCCTCCAAGCCGTTTTCGTGCTTCACAGGTCACTGGTGGCTGTCGTTAGAGAAGAAGGCCGGAGAAGACAAGGTGCGTGACCAGCACGCGGACTTCAATCGCAGGCCACTCACTCAGGGCGTGAGGCACAAGTTTTGTTTGAAATTAATTTTATAATTTTGTAAAATTATTTTAGGAATATATGTGTAAAAATACTTGGTGAAATTGGTGTTAGGTATTTATTATGAATTTTCTAAGGGAAGAAAGGTTACAAAAGATAGGAAAAAATAAGAAAAATTGAGGAAATTATGGAAGAAATTAGGAAAACCATAAATATTGATTTCCTTGGAAAATTACTGGCCAGGAAAGGATCACTATAAGTGTTGGGGTTTGACATGCTACTCGAGGTCGGCACTTTTTTCGAGGAATACACCGAATTACTGTCCAAGGTGAGTGAGCAGTCCTTTCAAAACCTAGTATGATTTATGTGGGTGGTTCGGCTCGAGGTTCACTTTATGGTTTCATTTCGAGGTGGCTGATTTATACGTGGTTATGCTACCTTTTTGTTTATAAGCATATTGTCTGTATTAAGTTATTTTTCACGTGATGCATCAACTCGATATGATTTGTGAAATTGCATGGCAAGTGGTTTTCGTTGCATTATTATATTGAAATCATGTCATAGTCCAGTGGGGAGGGATGTGGTCTTCTTGAGAATGGGGCGAGGTTAATCCTGATGATCGGGTGAAATGGATGGGCATCCAGGGATTAAGTATGTCACGGCAAGGTCAATCCCAACGATGTGTGGGATAGATTTTCCACGGGAGGTTGAGTATGCTAGGAAAATTTCTCAAGGGTAACGTGTTGTATTGTTTTCGTATATGCCATGCTTATGTTTGTTTCATGCATTCTATAAAACTATTTTATGTGCCATCACTTAGATGATTCAACATCTAATCTGGGTTCTTCCACAGGAACATTTGATGTTCCAGACGAGGGTCGCAACAGAGATGAGGACGTGATTAGATAAAGTTGAGGAAGTACGAGCGTGTTAGATGATATTTATGTTTTCTTTCAGTTACGTAATCCTTATTTTGTTTGGAAGACGGTTTGTTTAAACGGTTGTAATATCTTATGATGTTAGGTTTTGTTATTTTTGTCGCGTGAGGTTATGCTTTGTTTAGTTTAGATTTGTTGGTCTTAATAATACAAAGGCTGGACTGAGGTTATGGGATTTTGTTAGCATGTGAAGATTGTTCTTTGGAAACACTACGTGTGTATGGATATTATGTATTGCCAAAAATCCTGGTAACTCCTTATAGTGGCACGCCTGACGAGGCAGGGTGTTATAGGATGTGAGTTAAATTATTATATTTTTTGGTTTGTAATAAGATGAACAAGTACTAAGCATAAGATTGGGTTTTTTAGCTATTTGCTGGGAAATAATGGGTTTTATGTAAGTTTTGCTCCCATGATTTCATCATGACTCTGTAACAGCTCTAAGATTCCAAGCATATAGCCCGACCGAGTTTCGAGTACCTTTTTTTGCCTATGTTTCTTTTAAGGCTCGAGTTCTCGAGAAGTGAAGGCGATGAAACTTGGATCCCACCTAGGGCGCCCAAATCTATAGGGGCATAGTCGACCTTCAAATTCAGCCAGGGGTCGTGGTTGTAACCGTGGGTTACGATGGCACTCTGGAGGTGCGACTGGGGGTGTCACAGTCTCAATGTCTCATTTGGTCCTTATCGGATGCTAAAGAGGTAAGTGGGGTCTTTCTTTCTTAAAGCATGGGCTACGAAGGCCGCAACAAACTCTGCTCATAGTTGTTCATAAGAGGTAATATACCCAGTAGGTAATTCGCGGAACCAGACATGGGCATACTCTGTCAAAGATTGTGGGAAAACTAGGCACATGGTGGCGTCACTCCATTTGTATAGGTAAGCTAAGGATTCAAACTACTAGGGTCATTTCTCCCGCTGTATTTGAGCAAGTGTAGGGGCTAAAACTTGGGTAGCAGGGCATGACTGAGTACATCCTTAGAGAAATGGACCCTTTGCAGGTGTCTGTCATCCTATATTCCATCTATCACTTTCTTCTTGAAAACTTCCTCAATTAATTTTTTAATTTCTAGGCCTTAAGAAGCTGGAAGGGATCTTGACCCGACGTCCCCCTCAGGCTTGCACATTTCTTTGGCCAAGGTTGTGCTTTCCATTGTTTCTTCATGTATGACATCTTTCCCCGCATTCTTATGTCTTTCTGCGTATAAGACTTATGTGGCGAGGGCTTGCTGCTGGGATTTTGTAAGGGCTACTAGTGACTGAAAGAACTGTTGTGGCAGAGACGACGAGGGACTGATGTGAATACCACCCAAGGCAGGTGGCCTCAGGAGTGCATGCAACAGCTTAGTTAAATGCTGCAACATCTTGGACTTTTCCTTATCACTCATTCTCAAGTCCTCATACCTTTGTTCTAGCCTTTGGAATTTCTCAAGAAATATAGTAGAGGCTTTCTTAGCGCCAGAAGTGCTAGATGCATAAGCCTTTGGTTGGCCATCTTCGGCGTTGCTTGGTTAGACTAGATCAGAGGTTTAGTGTGAGGGAGACGTGGGTGCAAGAGATGTTTACCCAAGGGACCATTTGGGCGCTTACAAATACTGCTCATCACCCGTTTGTCTTCTTTGGGACACCATAGGTTTTGGGGATAACATAAATGCCCTCTAATAGTGGTTTCCTGTTGTACAAAAAGATTAGAGTCTGTTACTTCTGGTTGGGATCCTCTTAATCTGGTGGACCTTATTCCCTTAGCCATAAGGAATAACTTTTGCTCAATTCCCTCAAACAATGCTAAATTATTGCTACCAAAATACAAGAATTGGATTTGTTTATCTTGGGAATTGTAACACCTCGTCTCGTCAGGCGTGTCACTATAAGGGTATTCCCGGGATTTCTTTTTATTTTCCCTCCAAGCTCAACACGCGCGGTGTGTCAAGAACAATCTTCACATGCAGGTACAAACCCCGAGAACCCCAGCCTTGCTCGTTTAAGTACTAAGATCAATAATCTTAAACTAAACGAGACATAATACAACACAACGGATACATTATTATCAAAACACCGTAGTTCTTACATTGTATTTCCTTAGCAAAATACGCAATACAGATCAAATGATAACATTGCTAATAATCAACTGTTCATTTACAACCTAAAATACGTATTAAAGCCTCCAAACGTTACAACGACTATCAAACTAAGCACCATTGGCCCTCAACTGGCCACGTCCTTGCCCTCGCAGCAGTCCCTGGCTGGAACATTAAACGTTCCAGGGGCATAGCCCGGGTTAGATGATAAAACATCTAAGTGACGGCATGAAACACTTTATACAATGCATGAAGACACACGAGCATGGAAAAATGATAACATGCAAGACATGTCTAACTCGAGATATCACCCTGACATACTTAATCCCTCGAATGTCCCACTGCGACACCCGTTCACCTAGTTTAACATTATTCCCTCGAGTGCACCGTCGTGACACCCGTTCACCTGGTTTAACATTATTCCCTCGAGTGCCCCAGTGTGACACCCGTTCACCTGGATTAACATTGCCCAAATCTCAAGTAGACCCCATCCCGTCCCACACGGACCCAATGACGACACGAAAATCGACCCCAAATGATATGAAAATCACATGTCATGCACCAACATTTTAAGTAAAACAGTTAATGCAAAGTTTCACATGTTCAACAAGCAAACGTTGACACGATGATCATAAATGATAAACCTTGTAAACAATCTAAGTTCAAGAGGGTATAACTGCTCACTAGAACCCACCACATGCACTCAAAAACACTTCCAAGACCATGTAAAGCTAGAATCAAACCACTCACCTCAAACTCATTCGGATTGCCTCGATCCTCGTGCACTACCTCGATTTGGCTGCCAAATCACAAACCTTTGAATTTATATTCAACCTCGAGCCAAGATACTTCCTAAACATCATGTTTAATTAAAGAAGTATTAAAATCTATTTTCTTCAATTTTTTTCTAATTTTCTCTATTTTTCTCCCATTTTTCACCTCAATAATTCCAAAATAATTATCTCCTCAAATATTTTTCCAAATATTTCAACATGATAAATCCTAAAATAAATTAAAAAAAAATACTAGAAGAAAAATACCAGAATGCCCCTATCACACGCGCCCTTACGCGCCTGGCGCATGACTGCGCGTGGAAGCTGGCGCGTGCAGCCACGCGCTACTGTCTTCTTCCTCAAAACCGGTCGGCAACGACTCCTCCGATGATTGATTTGAGCATACCCCCTTCAAGCCCACTCAATGTCGATCACAATGGTACTGGTTTCAAATCGAAACCTAGCCGGAAAAAGCTCGAAAATGGCAGTTGCAGGCGGCGGAAGGCGGTCCGCCACCAGTCCTCGACCGAGCTCCAAAACAGCCTCAAACGAACACCAAACCTCACCAAATTCTCCAAATTTTCTCCCATTATCACAAGGATCAAAAGCCCCCTAACCACTCTCCTCAATTCGTCCTCATTCGTGAGTAATTTGAGTGTCAAATTCGGCCAAAACCTAGGTTTTTATAGTCGATTTCCGGCCGAAATCCAGCCAATCAGTGGCCAATCCTTAGCCATCAAGCATCCCTCGGCCATATATGACCTCCCCCAGGTCCTCCTCGACCATCCCATCACCGAGATCGACCTCCATGTGCGTGGATTTTGCAGCGGCCGACTTTGGCTTTGTGTTCACACTGTGCAATTTTGCTAATTTGCACTTTAGCCCCCTACTTTCTTCTAGTGACATTTCCTCCCTTTCCATGATACCCCTGATGAATTCAACTATACCAAGAAGTCCTTCAAACCTTGTATTATTCATTTTATCCTTGAAATTTCTAAAAAATTATCGTTTTGACCTCCCTCGGGCAAATTTAGAAAATTACACTTAGGCACGACTGATTAATTTGACCTTAAATCACTTCGTTTTAACCCGAATTCACTTAAGGGTTGTTCAACACTTAAAATGTTAGTCCTTAGCCTATTTTGTTGACCTTCTGGACGCCTCCTACATTGATTTGATTTTCTTAGCCCGGTCGATAGCTATACCAAAAACTGTTCCTGATCCAATCTCTTTCATCACTAAAAATCATAATTCATGTCTCTTGTCGATACTATACCATTTTCTTTGGCTATCTATGGTTCGGGGTACTCCCTCCGACTGATTTGGTTGTCTAAAACTGCGTTAGTGTGCCCTATAGCCTTATTCTTTCGATAATTTCCAGTTATTCCCTTCATTAAATATCATTTATGTCCTCAAATCATTCATGGGTATTACAGGAACAACTAAATCAGAGTCTCTCGAGGAAATAGTAAGGTTTTAGCTACCACTCAGAGGATGAATAGAGGCTGGGGAGTACCAAGGCTTTAAGGCGTCGCTGGATGCACAATCGGAATCTCCGGGGAAGACGCCCCAAGAAGGTTTTCGGGAGGCTATACTCAGGGACGTCCTAAAGAGTCCTTGGGGGACTGGCTCCGAATGACTCGTGAGAGTCTTTGAGGACATGACACCAACAAGGTCTGCACACACAAAGACAATTAGAAGGCATGGGGAGATCTTCCCCACTCGAGCTCCCTGATGCTTAAATCAAACACTGATGTTTGGAAATAAAATGTAGATGTATGTAGATGAATGTACGCATGGTGTATCCAATATGGGTCTTTGAGGGAGTAGGCTTAACAGGTTGTGTATGGTATAAAGTCTAAGTCTTCGGGTCTACGGTCTCAAAGAGAGAGTGTAAGCGATGAAAGGTTCTAAAAAGATCCATTTTGTAATACCCAGTATTAAATATTAAAAGTATTTTCAGAAATTTGAGGTCAAATTTGATATTTATTATAGTTTCGGGCTTTTGTGTAATATTCAAAACACAACCGAAGGATGAGGGACCTTGTTAAGCAAGCCAATAAAGGAAAAACTGTCCAAATAAGTGATATTCGACTAAATCAAGAGATTTTTGAAAAATTGGAAGTCAAAAACACGTAGTTAGGGGCATTTGGGCAAAAGTGCAGATTTCATAAACTACCTGAGGGAGGTCGAAGTGGCAAGTTTTTCAAAAATTTCTGAGGGAAATCAAAATATAGAACTTGAGGGCAGTAGTGGAAGTGTTAGGTAGTATAGGGGTATCAAGTTTTGGGAGAAAATGCAATTAAAAGTTGGTTGGGGGCTAAACTGCAAAATTCCAAAATATCAAGGTGTTAAACCGACCGGCCACCTGTGGCCATTGGCAGCCGCCTCTGAGGAGTCAGGAAGGTCGCTTGGGAGATGCTAGAGTAGCTCCAGGCGATGATGAAGCTGTTGGGACTCACCATTGGCTGGAAACGGCCTTGATGCGATCGGAAATCATGGAGGAAAGATTTTCGATTTGGCTGAATATTTTCGAGGGTTTTAGCTCACGATTTGGAGCTTGTTGATTGGTTAGGAGGCTAGATCTAGGGTTAATGGGGATAAGATTAATCGATTTGTGGTGGAAATTTGGGTCAAGATCGGGTATAAAAGGGGGTTCTTGGTTGAGGGTTTTTCAAAGAAATAGAGAGAAATTAAGGGCGTTTAGGCTTGAATCAAGGCTCACGGATAAAGGGCTTTTGTTCCTTGGGTGTTTAGGATTGTTTCTGGAGCATTTGGGGTTATTTGGTGTAGAAATAGCAAGGTTTCAGTGGGTTGGCGGAAAAACGAGCTCGTCGGAGCCGCGACCTGTAATCGGGTTTTAAACCCCCTTCCAGTGACTTTTTCCAATGGATGAAAGGTCTTTTGAGATCTCCTTGAAGAGATCTAAAGCCCCTGTAAGAATTTGGAGCATTAGAGGTCGCCGAAGCCGGAGAAGAAGGCCGGAGAAGACGACTGCATCGGCTGTGCGTGGGCTCCACTCGCCGAGCCCCTAGGAGGCGCGTGAGGTAGGGTTTTTCCTTGGTTTTAATTTCAGAATTTTGGTAAAATTATTTTAGGATAGTTTATATAAAAATATTTGAGAAAAATGGGTGTTTGGAATTTATTATGATTTTCTAAGAGGTAGAAATGTTTGAAAAATAAAGAAAAATAGAGAAAATTGAGGAAAAATAGAAATATTGATTCCTAAGGTCTTAATGGTGAAATAGGAGTCAATTGGGTTGTTGGAAGAAGGATTACACGAATTTTGAGGTGTGACACGTTTTTCGAGGTGAAAATCAGACTTTTTCGATTTGAGGTGAGTGGTCTGATTCTAACTTTACTTTATCTTGAAATTGTGTTGGAATGTGTGTAGTGGGTTCGTGTGAGTGGTTTTACCCTCCCGAAGTTAGGTTAGACGCAATTTGAATCAGTTCTGGTGAGTAGTTTTACCCTCTAGAATTTGGGTCGTTTTGCAAAGACGTATTACTTATGTATTTATGATATCATTTGCATATTGATCATGTGGTATATTGCATCAACTATTTTACTTACAAAAGAGTCGGTGCATGGCGTGTGATTTTCATATCATTGGGGTATTAATATTCGTGTCAGTGTTGTGTTCGTGTGGGACGGGATGGGGTCTACTTGAGAATGAGACAAGGTTAATCCGGTGAACAAGTGCCACGGTGGGGCACTCAAGAGATTAAGTATGTCGCGGCAAGGTCAACCCCAACGGTGTGTGGAATGGTGTTTTCCACGGGTGGTTGAGTATGTCAGGGAGATTTCTCAAGTTAGACATGTCGCATGTTGTTGTTGTCTTAGTATGCCATGCTCATGTGTCTATCATGCATTGTATAAACTGTTTCATGCCTTCACTTAGATGTTTTATCATCTAACTTGGGTTATGCCCCTAGAACTGCGAGGTCGAGGACATAGCCGATGAGCCAGTAGTGTTTAGCTGATAGTTGTTGTATCATTTTGGTAGCGTTAGTACTTATTTTGTTATATGTATGAACAATCGCTCGACGGTGTTGTAATCATTTTGTAACAATGTAGAATGCATATCGGTGTGAGAGCACCTTGTATGTAACTCGTGGTAGGCCACGACATTTTGATAATTTAGTATTCCGTTGTGTTATATAATGTCTCGTTTGTGATTGTGTTATTATTAGTTAAACGAGCAGGACTGGGGTTCACAGGATTTATATCTGCATGTGAAGATTGTTCTTGATACGCTGTGCTTCGTAGACTTAAAAAAAAAATATCGAGAATAGCCTTATAGTGACACGCCCATGTAAGGGCGGGGTGTTACGCATTTGTTATGGAATAAGTGGGTATTTATAAACATCTGATGGTGGAGTCCACAACACATGGTATGAAAGTCTCCTGACTCTCTGAGGAAAATGCACCGAGTGAGATCAGAAAGCCTACAAGTATTCTTGAGGTAAAAGTGCCTCGATAAATATCTTTCGAGTGGTCCGAAAACTCTTTGGAGTCATTGGGTGACTTGGGTCTGGGAGACTCTGGGTGAGTCTTTGGGCTATGCAATACTGAGGCTTGACTATTTCAAAGACTTTCTGAACACTTCGATAGATTCTTATTTCAAGAGACTCTTTAAGATTATCTAAACTTATCAGGATACTTTTATAATTTTCTAAGGTTTTGGGATTTCTCCAAGGACCCTACAACACCAACCATGAACATTAATTAATGCCATTTTTTTTATATTTAAAGAAAAATTTATTTATGTATTATTTATTTGAAGATAACTTTTTTAATATTTTATTAAGAAAACAAAAAAATGTGGAAAAGAAAACACCAAATTGAGTGGGAGTGGGAGTGGGAGTGGGGGACAGAGTATAATAAAAGGAACCCGGGGTTCCCTCCAGTTCTAGTATAAGAACAGGGGCGCCTCCTCGCTCCTATAGCCTCTTCTCCACCAAGAATTGCCCTTCGCCATCGTCGCAGGCACCGACCACCACCGTCTTCCCTATCCACCGCCTCTCCCTCCTCTTTTTCCCTCCATAATAGAACCATCGTATCTTCACTACCCTCGTCATCCTCCTCGATCTCTCCATCTCCGCCGTCGACTGAGATCACCACCATTGGAAAGTCACTCGGCCACTGCCTTAACCACTACTGTTGACACTACTTTGCCTCCTCGTTTGTCTCCACAACAAGGTCGCCAAAAAACGATCGTGATCGTGGCCACTAAACTGCTACGCAAGTTTGAGGTAACTGTCAACTTTAAACGTAGATGTATTAAAATCTGACCATTAGATTCTTTTAATTTTTGGGTATGTGGGTCATTGAGCCAAGGCCAGTTTGTTGGTCAGTTCCGATCATCCGAATCTGCCATGAACGGTGGACAGCGATGCTTTTCCAAAAAAGTGATTTTTGACCAAAAGTCTAATTTTTAGATCTAGTAAAATCTAGTCATTGGATCATTCTCATTTTTTGATATGTGAATCATCATGGTCGGAGGAATTTGATGACCAGTCCCGATCATCAAAATTGCTTGCCAGCAGTGGGTGATAACAATGGTATGCCCAAAAATTAATCGGACCATTGGATCGTTTTAGTTTTTGATACGTGGTTCACCATTAGGGAAATCCTGCAATGGGCTCCAATAACCAGAGCCATCACTGGTGACGATTGGCAGCAACTGGCAACAACTATCAGTTGTTGAACTGTCTTTTTAGCTTCTCCAACTAAGGGGTTGTTTGGCTACTCCAATTAATTTTTTTATCTATGAAATTTACTTTGTTGTTATCATATTGGTTTGCTAGTCATATACTTAACTATGAAAATTTATCTATTTATTATAAAAGAATTTCACAAAGAAATTAATCACTTTGCTACAGAAAAGGGGCATAATCCAACTATGATTTGTTATAGTGAAAAACAAGTGTATTGTCTATGATTTGGCATTCATAATGTAAATATTGTTAATTGCTACGAAAATTAGCATCATTTGGCTACAAAAATTAGCATTTGTTGTAGTGAAAAACAAGTGTTTTCTCTACAATTTGGCATTCATAGTGGAATATGTATTATTTGTTATGGAACATGACATCATCACCTACGAAAATTGACCTAATTAACTACGAAATATATCATAGTAGAAAATCAATGTTTTCTCTATACAATTAGGGGTTGTAGAAGAAGTGTGGTATCTACTGTAAAATCTTAGATTGTAGTGAAATACTATTAGCTGTGATGTTTTCGCTACCATCCTTGCAACAAATAAATTTTCGTAGGCTATTGGTTTTTGCTATAAAAAATGAACTCTGGGCTGCTCAAAAATTTTGTAGAGAAAAGCCAACTTTGTTGTAGTAAACATGTTTATTGTTTTGCCTTCGGAATAATGGGATATGTTTGTTATATCATTTGACATATCAAATATATTGTCATATAACAAATATCTTAGCTCTTGTATGTAATTGATAGAACTCTTCTCAATTGATTGAACTTTCACTCAAAAACAATAGGAATTTCTCACTTACAGTAGCTTCAACAATGGATATAGTAAAAAAACAATGAAAGAAAACAAACTAGGCCTATTCGAGAGGGCCTCTCTCTCCCACGACTTCTCCAATAGAATTTTTCCACCCCTTCTCTCTCTTTCTCTTCTCCCTTATATACCTACTCCTCCCACTTGTTCCAGCCACATGCTAGAATATTCTCTTCTAACTAACTTGTGACTTCTTTAGCCTTGGGTCATTTTACTTGGTTGCCCCCTGTGGTCCCCCCCACCCCTTTCCCCTCCTTTCTCCTCTGCACGTTTGTTTAATGGGATTCCTAACAACACTCTCGCCCATAAGTCGCACCTTGTCCTCAAGGTGAAATTTTGGAAATTGAAGAAGAATCTGATGGTATGGCTCCTAGGTTGCTTCCAATGGGGGCAACCCCTTCCATTGAATAAGGACATCAGGTTTCCTTAGATTTTCCTTTGTGCCTGGCCTTATTCCCAACAGTAATTCCGAAGACACTTTCAATTCCAGCTCAGCTGAAAGCTGATCAGGGATTTCAAGGATTTCCCTAATTGCTCCTTTCGCTTTGCGCAGCTGCGACACGTGGAACACGGGATGGATAGCACTAGAAAGGGGCACGAACAGCTTGTAAGCCACATTCCCGATCCTTTTCTCCACTGGAAAAGGCCCATAGAACCTGGGTGATAACTTCTCATTCAATCTCTTTGCCAATCTTTTTTGTTGATAGGGTCGAATTTTTACATAAACCATATCTCTCACATCAAATTGCACGTCTCGCTGCTTCCTATATGCTAACTCTTTCATCCGAACTTGAGCCTTCAACAGTTGGGACTTTAATTCATCAAGAATGGAGTCCCGCTCCAACAGCTGCTGTTTGATTGCTGAAACTGCTATAGTACCCCTCTCAAATCTCAATAATGGGGGAGGTTCATGCCCATTGACAATCTGGAACGGAGTTAATTTTGAGTATGTATGAAATGAAGTATTGTACCAATATTCAGCCCAGGGCAACCAGCTGCACCACCCCTTGGGTTGGATGAGCAGAAACAACGAAGATAGGTCTCCAAGGTGCAGTTTAGGACCTTTATTTGACTAACAAAAATTTTATCCCTATCGGAGACAATAGAGTTTGGAACCCCATGCAACCTGACCACCTCCTTCACAAAAATCCCTACTATGCTTGCTGCTGTGAAGGGGTGTTTTATAGCAAGGAAATGTCCATATTTGCTTAACCGGTCAACCACCACCAATATTGTATCTTTCTCCCTTGACCTTGGCAGCCCTTCAATGAAATCCATAAACACATCCTCCCAGATTTGGCTTGGAATTGGAAGCGGCTGCAACAACTCACCAGGTGATAATGCTTCATATTTATTTTGTTGGCACACAGGGAAATCACGAACATATTGTTGAATATCCCTCTTCATCCCCACCCAAACCACGTTCGAAGAGATCCTTTTATAGGTCTGAGAACCCCAGAATGGCCTCCAATCCGACCATCATGCCCCTCCTTTAGTATTAAAGGAATCAAGGTGGAGCTTTTAGGTAGATACAACTTCCCTTTGAACAGCAAGTGCCCATCCACCAATGTAAAACCAGGCTTTCAAGTGGGATTAGCCTTCACCTCCTTAACTATTAGTTGGAGTGTCACATCCTCCTCCAACTCCTTCTTAAGTTGGTCAAGTTACACCACTCGAGGAACGATGAGCGTCAATAATGAAACGGGAGATTGGAGACGTGAAAGGGCATCCGCTGCTCGGTTCTCCAATCCGGGTCGATATTGAATCTCACACTCATATCCCATCAACTTCATGACCCATTTTTGGCACTCCGGACCGATCTCCCTTTGTTCCATTAAAAAAACTTTAAGCTTCGTTGGTCTGTCCGAATAACAAATTTCCTCCCAATCAAATAGTGTCTCCACTTCCTCACCGCAAATACCATGGCCATCAGCTCTCTTTCATACACAGACCTTTGTCGACCTTTGGGATTTAGGGAATGGCTGAAAAAAGCTATAGGTCGCTACTCCTGCATCAAAACAACCCCCAACCCATGCCCGGATGCATCAGTCTCTACCACAAACTCCTTGGAAAAATCTGTTAAGGCCAACACCGGCAGTTCGGTCATCACTCCTTTAAGAGATTGAAAGGCATGTTCTGTTAATTCATCCCAAAAAAAATTCCCCTTCCGAAGGTGGTCTATCGATGGCCATGCTAGCTTCCCATAATTCTTCACAAACCTCCTATAATACCCCGTAAGGCCCAAGAATCCCCGAAGCTCCCGTAAGGACTTAGGACTAGGCCAGTCCACGACTACCTTAATTTTTGAATCATCCGCAACCACCCCTTCGTGAGAAATGACGTGTCCCAAGTACTCAATCTTCCGCTGCCCAAACTGACACTTCTTCGCATTAGCATACAGCTGATGCACTGCTAACAGCCCCAAAACGCACTTCAAATGTTCCTTGTGCTTAGCCATATCCTTGCTATAAACCAAAATGTCATAAAAAAATACCAAAACAAATTGCCTCAGCTGCTCCTTAAAGATCTCATTCATTAAGGATTGAAATGTGGCGGGGGCATTGGTTAACCCAAACGGCATAATAAAAAATTCATAATGTCCTTCATGTGTGCGAAAAGCGGTCTTTGGAATGTCCTTAGGATTGATTCGTATTTGATGATACCCCGATTTTAAGTCTAACTTGGAAAAAACAGCAGCCCTATTCAATTCATCCAACAATTCTTCAATAATTGGAATGAGAAATCTATCAGGAATGGTTACCTTGTTTAAGGCTCGGTAGTCAACGCAAAATCTCTAGCCACCATCCTTCTTCTTAACCAACAACTCCAGGCTGGAAAATGGACTTACACTCGGCTTGATCAGCCTTGTTGCCAACATCTCCTTAACTAGCCTCTCGATCTCATTTTTTTGAAAGTGGGGATACCGATAAGGCCAAACATTCACTGGTGGTACGCCCGATTGCAGTGTAATCGCATGGTCTCGCTTCCGATGCGGAGGTAGACCCCCCGACTCCCCAAACACATGTTTGAACTCCATGAGTAGCTTCTGCAAGCTATCTGGAACTGCCCCTCCAGCCTTGTTTTCAGCAGCAATCAAGCTGCCCAATTCAAGTAGCACCCCTTCCCCATTTTCCCTGAATGCCCTCATCATTGATTTCAATGTTACCAAGGTCTTACTAAGTCTAGGATCCCTATGCAGTGTCATAGTAGCCCCCCTTACCTTAAATCTCATCACCAATGAGCCCCAATCAACTTGTGTCTCCCCTAAGGAAGCCAACCACTTCATTCCGAGGATCACATCTGAACTCCCTAGCTCCAATGGCAGAAAATCCTCCACTATTTCCATATTCTGTAGCCTAACAGTAATCAATCTTATGTATAAAGTTAAATTCATGGGTTGTGTACTATAGACAGTTTGTGGGACCTTTGAATTTCTTGAGTTGTACGTAAGTTATAGACAATGATGGTTAAGATAAATGGTGATTTTGTTAAATATATTGATCATAGTTGTTTTTCTATTTGTTGATTGTGGAAAAAATTATGTGGTATTGATGATGAGTTTAATTGAATAACGTGTCACGAGACAAGAGACATTTGATTTTTGCGGCTAAGTTTGGTGTCAAATTTGGATATTACCTAATTGTAATTATTCTCTTACTTGCATTTATTTTCCAGTTGGGTAGTTTGTTATGGCAGAATTTGCCAGGTGTCTTAGTGCTAGAATAGGACAAAATAGTTGGTTAGAGAGGGTGTGATTTGCTGTGGCAGCATCCACATGTCGAGCTATATAAGCTTGTTCCTTCCTTTGTAAAAGGCATTCAAGAAATTCAATCAAAGATTCTATTACTCTCTCTCTCTCTTATTTCTCTTCCTCCCTACTCTTATCTTCTACATTTCCTTCTCCGTCTTTCTTTTCTGTTCTAGAACAATTCTCCGATTCATGTTGAATTAGGAGAATTGCTAACTGTCACAGCACTGCCGTGACATTTGGTATTAAAGCACGATTCCGGTAAGGGGGTACTACGGGCGTGAGAGATGGTCGAAGGAACGCGCATGAAGAACATGGAGTTGCAGCTCCAGCAACTCAATTCGGTGGTGAGATAATTTCAGGATCGGGTGGACCGACTAGAAGTCAGCAACTAGAAAAACCATGATGCGATCATGACAGTTGATCACAAGATGGAAGGAGGACTTAATCGAATGAGAGATGATATCAACCAGATGAGGGAGGAGATAGGTAATCAACTTCAACAGTTTATGTTGATGTTCACTTGGCAAAATCAAGTAAGGTTGTCTTCCGATTTTCCTCATAGAGATAGGAATGACCCCATTTTACAGAATGAGAGGGTGAATCAAGAAAATAGAGCCTATGAGATTGTTGTCGAGCAAGGTGATGACACTGAGACATTGATAGGAGGGGGACATGAGGACTGTGTTATTCCTCCACCACAGGGGTTTCCCATGCCCCGGATGGAAATACTCGTGTTTGAAGGGACTAATCCTAGGTGGTGGGTTAGAAAGTGTGAGAGGTTGTTTGAATGGTACAATGTACCAATGGAAAGAAGGGTTGCTTTAGCGGCAACCTACTTTGATGATGGGGTGGACGCATGGTTTCAAGGTTAGACTCGAGTAAGGGAGAATTGTACCTGGAGGGAGTTCTTTGAAAGGTTGTGTGAGAGATTCAGGGAGAGGAGCATGTCGGACACTATCGAGGAGTTCAATAAACTGAAGCAGGTTGGTGACGTGGGGTCATACTTAAGGAGGTTTGAGGAGCTGAGATCCTTGATGAGTAGCCATGATCCTCACCTAACGAAGGCATATTTTGTCTCTAGCTTCCTCAGTGGCCTGAGCGAAGATTTAAGGCCTATGGTGAAGATGATCAGGCCAAGAATGGTGGAGTAGCAGCTGAGAGCGCCAAGTTACAAGAGATGGTGGCATAGGCCTTGTTAAAGAAGCAGAGGATGTAGCAACAAAGGATTGTACACTCGGGTGCCATAGACCGAGGGTATAGCTGTAATTATAAGGTATAATGGCATTGATGTAATAAATCAGTGAGGGGATAATTCAAAAGGTGTGCGCATGGGCTAGCTCCCTAACTGCCGTGCCAAGTCTTGTAATTCCTCTATAAATACAGATAAGCTGAGAATGGGGAATTATGTGAGGATTATTCCGTTGATTCCTTTCCTTCCCATTTTCTCAATTCTCCCTATTCTAAGCTCCATTCTCTACTCTTTCTCCCTATTCTCTCGTCTCAACTCTTTTCTGCCACCGCCGTTCTTCCAAATTTACGGAAGAACTCCCACTGCCAAATCAACACCTGACATTTGGTATTAGAGCCCGCGACCTAGCAGTA
Source organism: Diospyros kaki (assembly GCA_036245055.1). Classification (NCBI taxonomy): domain Eukaryota; kingdom Viridiplantae; phylum Streptophyta; class Magnoliopsida; order Ericales; family Ebenaceae; genus Diospyros; species Diospyros kaki. Next base: position 13,726,110 of record BSEG01000009.1, read on the forward strand.
GTGATGGCAGATGGAATGCGAGCGAAGTAGATGGAGATTAGACTGGACACGATTGAGTTGGGATTGCGACAGCATCAAGAGCAGGTGGATGATAGATTGGAGACGATGGAGTTAGGATTTCGGAACACTCAAGAAGAGATCCACCGAAGTAGATTGGAATACACGACCGCATTGGATCGCGCTGTGAACGGAATTTGAGAAGAGTTCTCTAGATTCAGCCAGCAATGATGGCAACCTTGAGCATGTTTGCTTGTAACACCCCCCTCCCCCAAGTTATCCCATTTCAAGGCAACCTGGAAGAGTGGGTGTTAGGAATATAGACAAAACAATACTAAGCCATCAACATGCATACACCTGCCATCCATCAAACTCAAATCCAAAATAAATACTTCCAAGGATTACAGGCATAATTTTCTCTTTAAGTTACATTACACACAAAATAATGTCTACACATCTACCAACAACTTCCCAAGACCTTTTAAATCAAGAGGGGACCCGCACGCGCACGTGTCTATCCATCTATCTTACTTGACTCACCACCTGCCACCTCTTTTCCTTTACCTGGAATGGAGGAGAGTACAACGTGAGCTACAAAGCTTAGCAAGCATAAGAAATAAGAAGGAAGAACATGGCAGAGGATAATAGGATACAAGTGTGGTGAACATATATATCAACGGAAATGACAGGTGATAACTCAGGAGTTACACACACACCCATAATGATAGTGTCATGCATCACATATAAAGTCTGTCAACATATAAATGGCCAGTGGCCTCACATAGCAAATAAAATGCATCATGATACATACCAGTCTGTAGTTGAGTCCGGCAACCATGAATCATATCTATTACACTTGGCTATAGCCATACATATATATATATATATAAATATATAATCTCACCCATGGTCATCACCACTGGGCGCGCCCCTCAGTCGTCACCGCAGGAGCGTAACCCCAGTCAGGCTAGTGCCTACTGGTTTTGGGGGATATATCCCGGCGGTACACAACCGCAGCGCGCGTAATCATCTCTGTCCATGCCATTCTCAATGCATATGCAACATATAAAGTGGCCACATACAAATTGCACGTGCTAGAAATAAGAATTGATGATCGTGCACACTCATGATATGTTATGCAGGAGATCAAGCCAAGACATGCTCATGATGCACAAATACCATTCTTCCAGAACATGCCATGACAGTACATATATAAGCAATCTAATGTTAATCTCTGTTCTTAAATATGTTCAACACAGTTGGCCAACAACCCTGAGTCACGAATTTCTTATTAAAGCTCAAGTTCACAGTGAGATACATAAAGTAGGGCATGGGAAAGAAACAAGTCTCCCATGCATATTTTCGCTCAAAACTCCATTCCTTAGGATTAGTGGGGAGAAACAAGCCCCACATGGCTGTTAGAAACTTTCCCCCCGAACTTAAATACCCTAACCCCAGTCAAGTTCTCAAACACGTAACCAACCCGTAACACCATAAAATCCAAGAGAAAAGAAGGAAGGGAGAGAGAACTTGCCTTTTTCTTCACTTATGGAGCACTAAGAACTCCTTGGATAGCAAGATCTGGCTTGCTGTGTGAAGACAAAATGAGGGTTTGAAGAACAGAGAATGTTCGAGAAAGAGGGAAGAGAGTATTCTGTTTCAGTAAGATTTTCTCACCATTTTATCCTTTTATATTATCTTTATAAGTCATCTTTATCCATTTAATTATTTCTCAAATTCTCTATATATTTATCATAGTTTTTTGATATTTTAATTCTAGAATTTTCTATGTGTTTACAGAATTAATGAGGTATCGGGCGATATATATATATATATGAATCGCTGAGGGAGGCATTCGAATATAATTTAAGCCATTCGGATGAATTTTGCAATTTTCGCTGGGCTCATTCGAATGTAAAGGCAACTCATTCGAATGTAAAGATTCAAATAGATTCTGGACAGCTTTGACACCCTTTCAAATTTTGGGCATAACTCTCTCATACGAACTCCGATTGAGGTGATTCAAAATGCTAAAGAACGACAAAAGAAAGATCTACAACTTTTATGTTTTATGTTTTGGAAGATTACGGCTGGAACATAGACTAAATTTGGTTACAATGAAGAAACACCACCCAGCAAAACAAACCATTCGAATATCCAGCCTCTCAAAGCCCCACACATCATAAGATAATACCGTATTATTCATTAATATCAACACCCCATCTACGGGTCGTTACATTGCTTGACAGCCGAATGTCAGTTTGCCAATGTATTTTCCCCCGAGAACAATGTCGGCACCAATCTTGACTGCACCGGTGAATTGACCGCGGCCTCAAGAGCCAAGGTGTGGAGGAGATCAACCTGAATTGGGAGATGGAGTGAATCAAAGGTATTATGGAGGTATCAATTCACCCTTGGTTTGAGGATGGAGATTTCGGCCTTTGATTGGGACAGGCCGAGGTGGTGGATACGCCGATGTGAACGGATGTTTTATCAACATCGAATCGCTAAAGGTGATAAGGTATATATGGCTATTTCCTACTTAGATGATGTGGTAGATGCATGGTTCCAAAACTGGAGTCGTGGAAGGTTGGATTTGAGTTGATCGGAATTTGTTAACCAACTATGCCGAAGGTTTGGAGAGATGGTGGCGTAGGCCCTGTTAAAGAAGCAGAGGATGTAGCAACAAAGGACTGTACACATGGGTGTCGTAGACTGAGGGTATAGCTGTAATTAGAAGGTATAATGGCATTGATGTAATAAATCAATGAGGGGATAATTCAAAAGGCGCGCGCATGGGCTAGCTCCCTAATTGCCGTGCCAAGTCTTGTAATTCCTCTATAAATACAGATAAGTTGAGGATGGAGAATTATGAGATGATTATTCCACAGATTCCTTTCTCTCCCATTTTCTCAATTCTCCCTGTTCTAAGCTCTATTCTCTACTCTTTCTCCCTATTTTCTCGTCTCAACTCTTTTTTGCCACTGTCGTTCTTCCAAATTTATGGAAGAACTCCCATTGTCAGATCAACACTTGACATCGGGGAATTGGTAACAAGGAGGGAACAACAAAGGGGTCAACAAGGAGTTGGTGAGAGGTAATGTGGGAGGAAGGAATTTTGTTAATTCCAACTTTGGTGGTAGACCTAATGATCTTAAGAGGCAACCTGGAGCATGTTATAGATGTGAAGATAGGTACTTTCGGAGACACCAATGCAAGCGCTAGCTACTGTTATTAGAAAGCAGAGGAGAAGGAGAAGCAGAAGATGAAGAAGGAGAGGAGGTGGAGGGAATTGATGTAGGAGTAGAGTACAATGGAGAGATATCCCTCCATGCACTCAAGGGAGTCACTAATAACAAGATAATTAAGGTTGAAGGGAAAGTGAATGAAGGTAGTTTGTCAATCCTAATTGATAGTGTAAGCACACACAACTTTCTCGATGATAACATTGCCAAGAAGCTTAAGTGTCAACTCGCAGGAACACGACCCTTGAGTTTGACTGTTGCTAATGGGAATCGAGTAGTGAGTAACACGGCCTGCTTAGGGTTCGCGTCGGAAATACAGGAGGAGAAATTTGAGTCAGACCTCAGGTTGCTGCAACTAGGAGGGTGTGATGTATTCTTAGGGGTGGATAGAATGAAAAGGGTGAGCCCCATATGCTTTGATTTCAACAGGGTGGAAGTGTCATTCGAAAAAGAGGGAAGGAGAATGACTCTTATAAGTGGGAAGGAGGCTGCTGCTTGCAAGATGATCACAAGAAAGAAGCTTAGGAGAGTCCTGCAGAGCAAATGGAGTCAGCTTTTGTAGTTGTTCTCGGTCATAGAGGTGGAAGAGCAGTGGGAAGGGGAGGATTATGGAGAGTTGCAACTCTCGATCAATCACTAACCAGGGGATTCTGATAAGGTAAGCACACTGCCTCTTATTGATGGAATTTAAGTACTTATTTGAAGAACCAAATACCCTACCTCCTAGCCACACCTTAGACCATGCAATCAACCTCAAACCAAATGTTGAACCTATTAATACGAGATCATATTGATATGCACCTGTCCAAAATACTGAAATTGAAAAAATGATGAGGGAAATGTTGAACCAGCCCTTTATAAGACCCAGCTAGAGTCCATTTGCCTCACTAGTCCTCTTGGTAAGGAAAAAGGATGGAACTTGACGCTTTTGTGTGGACTATCGTCAACTAAACGCTCTGACCATCAAAGATAAATTCCCCATACCTCTAGTAGAAGACCTAATGGACGAACTACACCAAGCTAAATTCTTTTCAAAGCTTGACTTAAGGTCGGGCTACCACCAAATTATGATGAAGCCCGAAGATATACATAAAACAGCCTTCCGAACCCATCATGGCCATTTCAAGTTCTTGGTGATGCCATTTGGGCTCACCAATGCCCCAACTATTTTCCAATCTTTAATGAACCAAATATTTGAGCCTTACCTAAGAAAATTCATACTAGTCTTCTTCGATGATATCCTAGTTTACAACCCTAACTTAGATCAACACATTGCCCACCTAAAAGCCACCTTCGAAGTCCTGAGATGCCATCAATTATACATCAAAAGGTCTAAGTGTGCATTTGCCCAGCCTCAAGTAAAGTACTTGGGACACCTGATCTCGGCAAAGGGGGTTAGTACTGACCTAAAGAAAGTGGAGGCCATGCTGAATTGGCCCAAACCCAATACCTTTAGGGCCCTTAGAGGATTCCTTGGACTTACGGGATACTACCGTAGGTTTGTGAAGGGTTATGGAGTCATAAGAAAATCCCTCACGGAATTGTTGAAGAAGGGAAATTTCTATTGGGGACCGGAGGCTAATATGGCTTTTGATAAATTGAAGGTTGCAATGAGCAAAGTCCCACTCTTGGGACTGCCTAACTTAGGCAAACCGTTTGTGCTGGAAATGGATTCTAGTGGGGTGGGGATTGGAGCAATGTTGATGCAGGGTGGCTAGCCCATAGCTTTCCTTAGTCAAGCTCTAGCCCAAGGAACCTAAACCTAAGCATCTAAGAGAAGGAATTTTTGGCTGTTATACTGGCAGTGGAGAAGTGGAGGCACTATTTGGAGATGGGTAGGTTTGTAATTAAAACTGATCATGAGTCTCTTAAATTCTTGTTGCAATAGAAGCTGCAAACTCAATTACAAAAGAGAGGAATGGCCAAGCTAATAGGGCTTGACTATTCTATACAGTACAAGAAAGGCAAGGAGAATTTGGCCGCAGATGTACTATCAAGGTGTCATGAAGAAGGGGAAGCAGATGCCATTATTATGGTAATACCCGAGTGGTGCAGTGAAGTGGTGAATAGCTATGAAGGGGATGAATACATCAAGGGAATCCTAGAGAAATTAGTAGTGGGAAGTAGTGAAATGGAAGGATATGTCCTGAAGGATGGGTTGTTGAGATATAAGGGTCGGGTAGTCGTAGGCAACAATGCTGAGCTCAAGAGAAGCATTTTCCAATCATTGCATGAGTCCCCTTTGAGGGGACACTCGAGTATCCAAAATACCTATTTGAGGGTACAACAATTATTTCATTGGCCTCAACTTAAAGGAACTGTAAAGGAACATGTGCTGGGGTGTGACATATGTAAGAAGTGCAAGTATGAAAATGTAGCCTACTTGGGATTATTGCAGCCCGTACAGATCCCAGAGCAACCATGGTTAAGTTTGTCCATGGATTTCATAGAAAGCCTACTGAGATCAGAAGGAAAAGATTGTGTGCTAGTGGTGGTGGATCGGCTAACTAAATTTGCACATTTCGCAGGGTTGTCCCATTCTTATACAGCCCAAGAAGTGGCCAGGGTGTTTATGGATCAGGTGGTGGCCTTACACGGAATTCTCGAGATCATTATTTCAAATAGAGATAAGGTGTTTACAAGTCATTTTTGGAGAGAATTGATGAAGAATGTGGGCACCGAGCTCAGGTTATCAACAACCTACCATCCACAATCTGATGGGCAGACCGAAAGGGTTAACCAAAGCTTAGAGACCTATTTTAGATGCATGTGTATGAGACAGCCCAAGAGTTGACATAGGTGGTTGGCCATGGCACAGTGGTGGTATAACTCTTGCCACCATGCTTCTACCAGGATGTCTCCATTTGAAGCTGTTTATGGGTATAAACCCCCTGCCTTACCAGTTACAGGAGGTTAAACCACAGCCATAGCCGTGGAAGATTACCTACAGCAAAGAAGAGAAGTACTACAACAGTTGAAACAAGAGTTGACAGCCGCCCAAAACATAATGAAGCAAAAAGCGGATAAAAGGAGAAGTGACCGGGAATTTGAAGTAGGAGAAAGAGTCTATGAGACTAAGATACCCACACTTGAAGGCCATCACTCAAGGGCAAGTATCTAAACTTAGCCCAAAGTACTTTGGGCCATTTCCCATCACAGCCCGGATAGGCAAGGTAGCCTACCAGTTGTAGCTGCCTGAGGGAACCAAGATCCACCCAGTATTTTACATCTCTTTGTTGAAAAAGTCTACGAGGAACGAAAGAGTTAGCCAGGAGTTGCCAACCCTGCTTAGGAGAAGGAAGGCCCGAGGGAACCTGAGGCCATAATGGAGAGGAGGGTAGTCTACCATCAAGGGGCCCCTCTCATTCAGGTTAAGGTCCAGTGGCAGGGAAAACCATCCGAGGAAGATACCTGGGAATGCCTACCTACGTTGATGCAGCAGTTTCCAAGGACAACCAGTCTTTTGAGTATTTCTTGAGGACAAGAAATAATTGATGGGAGGGGTACTGTCACGAGACAAGAGACATCTGATTTTTGTGGCTAAGTTTGGTGTCAAATTCGGATATTACCTAATTGTACTGCCTTAGTATTTTTATTCTCTTACTTGCATTTATTTTTCAGCTAGGTAGTTTGTTATGGCAGAATCTACCAAGTGTCCTAGTGCTAGAATAGGACAAAATAGTTGGTTAGAGAGGGTGTGATCTGCTGTGGCAACACCCACTTGTCAAGCTATATAAGCTTGTTCCTTCCTCTGTAAAAGGCATTCAAGAAATTCAATCAAAGATTCTATTACTCTCTCTTATTTCTCTTCCTTCCTTCTCTTCTCACATTTCCTTCTCCATCTTTCCTTTCTGTTCTAGAACAATTCTCCGATTCACGTTGAATCAGGAGAATTGCTAACTGTCACAGCATTACCGTGACATAATGTTTGATGTTATCACGGTTATAGCTTATCTTCCTATTTATTTAAATTGTAAACTAGTAAAGGTGTGTCTCAACTAGGGTTAAGCAGTTGATAAATGGTGCTTCTCTCAACCTCTAGTTGAGTGGTTAAAAGGAAAGCAAAAAATATAATAGATCATAAAACTATTATATTTGTTGTTATTGAAATGCAACAATCAAAATTTATAATGCAAGAATGATTAGACCAAGGTAGAGTAGACTAGAGGACAATCAGGTGACCACTAGTCTTGGAAAAGAGGATGTCAGCCCTGCAAGTTGATATGCTTTGAAGAAGCAATTGTAGGCTCGAATAAGCAATAGGCTATCCACGAGAGAGAAGTAAGAAGTTGTTCGGGGGAACTTTCCATTGTTTGGGAGAGAGTAGTTGCAAAGTTGCAAGAAAAGCACGGTCTGTGCTCTCTGATACCTAAGTTAGTTAAAGTAGTATGGGAGAAGAAGTAGGTACTACTCTAAATAAATAAGAAGGTTAATAATGGTTTTAGACTTTAGGCAGTGTTCTAAAAATCGGGCTAGGCGCCCGCCTAGGCGCTAGGCGGTCGTTGGCCGCCCCAATATTGCCCTAGTCGGGCCTCCTAGGCGTCGGCCCAAGTAATCCGCCGGCTTGGGCGCCTAGGCGACCCAGGCGGCGCCTAGTCGACCAGCGTGCCTAGGGCTTTTTAGGGCTGTTTTTGCTAAATCATAAATCGAACCTGTTAGCGTCTCCCCCTCTTCACTCTCTTCTCACCTCAACGCTGTTGCCTCAACGCCGCCAAGCTTCATCGGCCCGCCAGTAGCTCACCGCCGTCGCTGTGTCCAGCTCCATCCTCGCCGCCAAGCTTCATCATCACCGCCTCTTATCTGTCGCGTCCTTCTCGTCCTCGTTGCCTTAGCGTCGTCGCCCCCGTCCTCGCCGTCGAGTTCCATCTCCACTGTGGCAAGCTCCGTCGACTCGTAACCTCTCTCTCTCCCTCTCTTTCTCTCTCTCTCTTTCTCTCTCTCTCTGGGTTGTGCGTTTGCTGCGTTTCTGATTTCTTCTTTATGTTTTTTATTTTTTATTTTATTTCATTTTCTTTTCTATTTATATATAATTATTAGATTTATATTTAGTTTTTATTATTAATTATATATATTCTATAATATTTCCAAAAAATCTGTTTCTTGCTTATAGTATATTAATGTTTTTATTATTAGTTTATGTTGCATTATTAATGCTTTTCAACTTTGATTTAATTGAAAATAACATCAAATTACATCACAAAATTTTAAAAACAAAAAAAAATAACAGTTTTTCTAGGCTCCGCCTAGGCCCCGCCTAGGCGCTAGGCCCCAGTCTGGCGCCCGACTAGCGCTTAGCGCCTTTTAGAACATTGACTTTAGGTGATATGTTTTGTGTTCCCCTCCCTCAAAAAATGAGGGATAGGGGTATTTATGCCCCTACGATGTTGGTGGTGGGGCATATGGCACACATGCACAAACTGTGGGTGAAGTTATCCCGAATTAAGCATGGATTACGCCTAGGAGGAACCCCCCCCCCCCCCGGGGCCGCCGTCGGGGATAGAGGAGTATAACCCTAGTGAGTCATTCAGGAGAAAGAATGTGGTAAGGTAAGCTACCATTGCTTCAGGCAATTAATAGGTCATTTACTACATGTGATTTGCTTAGGAGAACATCTCCCTTGGAGTCCTAGAAGAGAAGTACTTAATTGGGAGAATGTACTACTTGATCCCTTTAAACAACTTACATTGAAACATTGCCCTTCTTTGGGAGAAAAAGCCTTTTCTAGGAGTACGACATCTTCCCCTGGAGATTACATTACAAAAAGCCTTTTTCGTGAGAACATCTTCTCCTAGAGGTTACACTACAACAATGGCTTCCCACTCTTTCCTTGGATTGGAAGTCGAAGAGAAGAGTGACGTTCTTTAATCGAGATGGAGTTGTCCAAGAGAATTGTTCTGAATATTGTCCTGGATAGTGTACGGGTTTGGTAGGGTGATGACTGAATCATTGCATTTAATGCGAGCATACATTCGTCATAAGTCACAATAATTTCACGAGCATGCGCTACGGCTGGCCTCCCAAGAAATTAAAGGTATAAAAAGGGAGTCAACCAATTGTGGACTTTACCTTCATTTCACACTTTTAATAGCATCTGAGCATTTCGTGTTGCCTCGGACGAGTTTCATTTATCTTGAAGAACAAGTTTCATTTGTCCTGGAGAATTGCTTGAGGGTTGTCCTAGAGGATGCTATGTCACTGTCCAAGAGCAAGTTTCATCCTAGGTAAGCTTTTTCCTAAGATGGTGATAACTAAACAAGCACTTCTTATTATGGATCATGAAGAAAGGGGAGAAGAAGCAACTCTTTCTTTAGGCCAGCACACGATTCTTCGAATGACTGATGTTGAGAGATATTGAGGATTTCATTTGTCACTGATGTTTAGAGATTGAGGGTTTCATTTGTCTCTGATGTTGAGAGATTGAGGGTTCTTTAGGCCAGCTCTCTATTCGTCCACAGGAGTAGGCGACTCCTGAGGGTGCCTACTTATCCCTTTTTATCTTGTTTTTTGTTTTATAAATTCTAGTATATTATTTATACTTGCAACATGCTTTCTAACTTTGTACCTTCATTTTTACAGAAATGAAGCGTTTTACTCAAGCAATGCAGAGGAGAGCTGCTCGTGACCAATTGAGGCAGTCGCGATTGGCACAGCCTCAACCTCAAGCCGAGGAAGCCCAAGAGGAAACTAAAGTCCCCTTGGTGAGGATAAAGAGGGCAAGGCAAAGTGGAGAAGGCCCTTCGGTGCCATCACCTTAAACCCTTCCTCCATTGCCGCCATCATCTGTCCTTTCCGGCCAATCAAATGGGTCAGGGTTAAGAGAAATTCCTCCTCCATCCTCTGTTGCTGCGCCTTCACAGGACATGCATCTCGCGCAAAAAGAAGAAAAAATGCCTAAGTTGGATGTGGAGGCCTAGGATGCTCATCACATGAGCAACAGGGCAGAATGCCAACGCCCTATCGTCCCAGAACGTCATGAAAGGAGGATTTTGGATGCTGAAAAGAGTGCAGGACTTGCCCTGGTGTTTCCTGAGTTGCCCCCCAGCAAATCATGAGATTAGATTACCTGGGGGTCAAATACTTAAGGGTGAGAACTTAAGCGTGTGTCGTTTCATCCTAGGTAAGCTTTTTCCTAAGATGGTGATAACTAAACAAGCACTTCTTATTATGGATCAAGAAGAAAGGGGAGAAGAAGCAACTCTTTCTTTAGGCCAGCACACGATTCTTCGAATGACTGATGTTGAGAGATTGAGGATTTCATTTGTCACTGATGTTTAGAGATTGAGGGTTTCATTTGTCTCTGATGTTGAGAGATTGAGGGTTCTTTAGGCCAGCTCTCTATTCCTCCACAGGAGTAGGCGACTCCTGAGGGTGCCTACTTATCCCTTTTTGTCTTGTTTTTTGTTTTATAAATTCTAGTATATTATTTATACTTGCAACATGCTTTCTAACTTTGTACCTTCATTTTTACAGAAATGAAGCGTTTTACTCAAGCAATGCAAAGGAGAGCTGCTTGTGACCAATTGAGGCAGTCACAATTGCCACAGCCTCAACCTCAAGCCGAGGAAGCCCAAGAGGAAACTAAAGTCCCCTTGGTGAGGATAAAGAGGGCAAGGCAAAGTGGAGAAGGTCCTTCGGTGCCATCACCTTCAACCCTTCCTCCATTGCCGCCATCATCTGTCCGGATAAAGAGGGCAAGGCAAAGTGGAGAAGGCCCTTCGGTGCCATCACCTTCAACCCTTCCTCCATTGCCGCCATCATCTGTCCTTTCTGGCCAATCAAATGGGTCAGGGTTAAGAGAAATTCCTCCTCCATCCTCTGTTGCTGCGCCTTCACAGGACATGCATCTCGCGCAAAAAGAAGAAAAAATGCCTAAGTTGGATGTGGAGGCCTAGGATGCTCATCACATGAGCAACAGGGCAGAATGCCAACGCCCTATTGTCCCAGAACGTCATGAAAGGAGGATTTTGGATGCTGAAAAGAGTGCAGGACTCACCCTGGTGTTTCCCAAGTTGCCCCCAGCGAATCATGAGATTAGATTACCTGGGGGTCAAATACTTAAGGGTGAGAACTTTAGTGTGTGCCCCGGAGTGCTTGATACTGACACAGTGGAAGACCCCGGGGTTGGGGCAAGGTTGATATATTCTACGATCTTGCCTCGTGATCGGCAAAAGTATTTCAAGAATTCTCTGGATGACATGGATACTGCTGAACGTCTTCTGGATGACATGTACAATGCTGAACGTCTTTTGGATGACACGAACGGTGATAAACATCTTTGGGATCTCATGGACAGTTCTGAACGTCTGTTGATTCAGGTAGGTACTTTATTTTTGTTTGTTTTTTGGAGTTTTTTTTTTATCACTTCAATTTTAATGCCAATATCTTTTTCAATTGTCAGGGCCTTCAAGGAATGGTTGTAGCGAATGCTCGGAATCGTGCCCTCTTGGCACAAGCTGACTCTGACGTGGCTAAGTGGAGGGATGAGGCTGAACGCTGGCAACACGAAAGTCAGCATTTCCGAGGCCATATTCGAAACTTAGAGTCAGCGGTAGAGGAGTTGAAAGCGCAAATGGACATAATGTCCATCAAAAATCAATCATTAGTGGAGGAGCACCAACAAATGAGACACATGGCCGAGGAACAACAGCAGGAGTTTAGTGAGACAAAAACATCATATGCTGCTTTGCTCCAAGACCACAGCCGAACAGTTGAGGAGCTAACAAGCGCACGCGCCCATGAGTTAAAATTGCAACGACAAATACAAGACATGGACCGCGCGCATAAGGAAAAAGAAAGAGATATCACTGCAATACGCTCAAAGGCTGTAAGGGAGTATAGACTCTCTAAGGATTGTTTCGAGCGTAAGCAAGCATACGCAAGTGGATTTATCAAGTACGGGTTTTACCTAGCCCGTCATCTTCTAGAAATGAAGCGCCCTGGTGAGACTCACCCTGAGTTGGTTTATACTCCTGAGGTCACATCTCTTGAGGTCCCAGATTGGCGAAAGTATGATCCAGACCCTCGGGATCCTGAGGAGTATTTAGACTCTACACTTGTGGACGACATGGCCAATCTTTCCGGGCCATGGAGTCCATACGTGCGTGAAGCTGATGCTGATTAAGAGATGATTGAGGCTTTGCAAGACTTAGATACTAACTTTTTAGAATCTCTCAAGGAAGGCCTTGTGGGGGGCCAATCCAGATCTCCCATTCTGCTACCCAAGCAACCTAACCTTCTTCCTCAGCTCCTAGTAGAACAGGTTTCTTTTATTTTGTAACTTTTATTTTCATTTATTTGTATGTTTTGTGTTCTCTTTTCAAGTATGTATCTCTATGTAAGCACTTTAGATATGAATGAAATGAGAATTTATTGAACATTTCAACTATTTTGTTTGTTGCGTATTACTATGCTTGTTTGGTGCATCTCCAATATGTTATCACATATGTTTAAATGAAAATGCTTATAAATGAACAAGAAAACAAATAATCCATTTGCAAGCTATAAACATAATATGAGGTAAGCGTATCTGGCAATTCTAGCGATCATTCCTTAAGACCTATCAACCACATATGCTATAAAATTAAGGCCCATTGAGACGAAAAATTTAAATTTTCTCCCATTTTTATGATTTTATTTAAAAATTTTAATTTTGATAGTAAAATCTCAATTTGATCAATTAGTTACAATTTTATTCACAATCCAAATCTAATTTGTTGATATTCAAGACTCGTTGACATGGCATGTCACATAGTATTTTAAAATATTTTGAGTGGCCTCTACATATACGTGTAAAAAAATAGGTCTATTAGCACGAAAAATCCAAATCTTTTCGTGTTTTTGTAATTTTATTCAAAAGTTTCAATTTTGACAATAAAATCTCGATTTGATTAATTGGTTGCAATTTTATGTAAGACCCAGATTTGATTCGAGAGGCATTCACGACTTGTTGACTTGGCATGCCACCTCACATTGTAAAACATTTTGAGTAGGTACCACATGCGCATGTGTAAAAAAATAAGAATAAAATAATATTAAATATATATATATTTAACATATATTTTTATATAATAAAACAAGAAAGTTTTTGAAAATGTCTCAAAAAAGAGACATTTCAATAGCTACGATCAATTTTTGATAAATTTGATGGTTGATATTAAAAATTTTCTCGCCCATAGCCACTCCCTATATATATATATACACACTCATATATATATATAGGCACATATATAGACAGGTGCGCACACATATATATACACAACACCCCCTATTCTGCCAACCCATCGCCCCCGATCTGTTGGCTGTTGGTACGGCCGACCCATCGCCCCTGATCGGCGGCGATGGGGGGTTCGACAAACTCCTGACCGGCCGCTGTTGGGGGCCATTGAAGTGAATAAAGGAATCTACAACTGTGATGAAGAAGAATATAGCAAACAGAGACTGGGGCTTTGCTTTGATAAGAGAAGAAGCAGAGTGTCGCTCGGATTTTGTAAGGAAGGAAAACAAAAGGTTCGAGAGTTTCGATTGGATTTTGGGTGAGTGTGAGAAGGTGTTCATAGGAGGCGAAAGAGAGGGACACGTGGCGGCTTCGGCGTGGAATTGGATCCTGGCTTTATTAGCGTTGCCATCCCAATCCTGCTTCATTTATTTGGGCATTAATGGTGACAGATAGGGGTGTTCAAAAAAACCAGTACACCGCATAAATTGGTCAAATCGAACCAAACTAAATCGAATTGATCGATTTTTTTTTTGCGGTTGAAAACGATTTGGATTATGTCCAAACCGCGTGGTTTGTGGTTTGGATAGTTGGCGGTTCGGTTTAAAACTGAACCGCCCAAGAAAATAATAAAAAAAATTATTATTATAAAAATCTAAATCTTTATGAAAATTACTTAAAATGCATTTACAGAATAGTTAAAATTTAAAAATGTAAGTAAGCTTCAAAATGAAAACAGATAATTTCACTTTAACAATTTCATAGTATAGGATAGCTTGATCGAACTCGCTGAAAATTTCACTTGATTGAACTCGATGATAATTTCATAGTGAAAACAAATAATTTTTTTTTTCTTAATTGAACAATTACATTATCTGGATAGCTTCAGTCCCATCATATTTATTTTTTACACTATTTTGTCTTTATGTTTTGCTCTATTTATTTACATTTAATTATCTTTATTTATTAATATTTATGTCTTTATTTACTATTTTTAAATATCTTTTTTAGTGATTTTAAGTAGCATTTCAAACCGTGGTAAACCGCACCAAAATTTGTAGTCTGGTTTGGTACGGTTTGGCTGAATTCAAACCAGACCGCAGTTTGATTTAATTGAAAAACCGCACTAGTAGTTTGGCGTACTGAAAATGCTTCAGACCGGTCAAACCGCACTACGAACACCCCTAGTGACAGAACATCTCACCTCCTGCTTCACAACAAATATTTCATGTTACCTAAATTAATTATATCTTTTTTCACGGTGTATATATATATTTTGTAGCTATCATCTATCTGTACATGTTCCTTCAACAAACCTCCATGATGAAAGACATGATGGTGATTCACCTAGAGGTAATTAATCTATTGCACCTAGCTGGGCCAATGCATTTTTGGAGAGATTTTAAATTGCTTTGTGTAATTCGTGTTGAAATATGATAGGTGTTGAAATATTTTTTATGTCCAATATTTTCATAAAAACAACCATGTATATACTTTTCTTTATAATTATAAACCCTTTTAATATTATATCTATATAATAAAGAAGAACGATTTTTGATAGCTGAGATGAGTTTTGAATATTGGTCAATGAATGAGATGAATTAGATTTTTCGCCTAACTTTTCTCTCTCTCCCACTCCCTCACTCACTGCCCCTCTCTCTCCCTCTCATAGACCCACCCACGTGTGTGTGTGTGTCTCTCTCCCTCTCCCTATCTCTTTTTTTCTCTCACAGACCCACCCACCCACTCCCTCACTCATTCTCTCTCTCTCTCTCTCTCTCTCTCTCTCACGAACCCACCCACCCAAGCCATCGCCGACCCCCCTATCCCCCCACCGGTCATTGTTGCCCCTCCCTCTGCTGTTCACTACAACCCCTTTCGTCCCAACCATGCTGTCATCGTTGCCCTTTTCTGCCATTTCGACCCAACTCCAACGTCACATACATATACACACATACTCATATACACACGCGCGATGTGCTCGCGGTAGGGGGGCGACGGATGGCAAACACTGCTCGCTGCGAGGGGGGGTGACAATGGTGCTCGCATCGGTTGGCCGCTAGTAGCAATCGACCCATCTCCTTTGATCGGCGACGATAGGGGGTTCGAGGAACCCCCGATTGGCGGCTAGAGGCAACTGGGGTAGGTGGTTTGGTCGTGCTTGAAGGAGAAGCAGGAGGAAGAAGAAGATGGGAAGAAAAAAAAACAAAGAAAGAAAAGAAAAAAAAAAGAAAAAAGAAGAAAATAAAAAATATGAAAAAAGGAGAAAATAAGGGAAAATGACATTTTGATGGGTGGATTTTGACACAAAGGAGGTAGCCAAAGAGGCGACGTGGGTATGAACGTTTGTTGGGTTTCTCTTCCAGATTGGTTAATATAAAAATAATTATTTTTGAATTATTTACATTATGTGAGATAATGTAAAATAAATATTGGTTTGGTTGAATTAAACACTTGGTTGGTATTGTTTGGAAATTATTAATGGGTGGGTTTTGTGGGTCGGACTCCCTTCCCGTTGTTTTTTTTTTATTTTTTGTGAAAATATTTTTAGATAAAATATTTAAAGTTAGAAACATTAATCGATATTTAAACTTTAAAGTAAAATTAAAAATATTACACTTATAATATTTTTAGATAAAATATTTAAAGTTAGAAACATTAATAGAAAGTAAAAATATTTTTAGATAAAATTACCTTAATCGATATTTAAAATTAGAAACATTACACTTATAATTTGTGTCTATTTATGTATGCCTGCTAATAAGATAAAATTACAATTATAATTTGTGTCTACTCGACCACTGTAAAATAAAGAGTATCATAGACTACGATTTTTTTTTTTTTTTAATTTTTCTTAAAGAGTATCATTCTAAATATTCTAATTTTAAAAGCATTTAATACTTAATTTTTAAGTATTCTAAATATCAACAGTGTAAGTTTTGAAATATCATGTAAGTTTTAAATAAAAAAACACTAACAGAGTAAGTTTTAATGTATAAGAATTTGATATTTAGAATTTAAGATGGATGATTCAATTCCAAAAGAAATAAAAGTCTCTTTTTTAAATCATTGATGATCAAATGTTGTTTTGTCGGGACATAAGGTTTGAGAATACAAGGCTTCCTGACCACTCATGGTCGGGAACCCAAGATTCTCCGACCCCGAACCGAGGTTCCCCCCCGCCCCCTCGGTTGATGGCTGCGGCCATGGTGGCGGGCGACAACTGGTATGTATTGTTTGATATTTAATTTTTAATTTAATTTGTTCAGATTGTAAAACACTTATTAATGTGCTTTATTATAAAAAATTTAGTAATTTTTTATTTTTATTATAAACGTTAATAAGTATACAATAACTTTAATTTCTATTTTTTGTTCAGTGTTTATAATTTTTTTTTACTTGCTATTATATTTTGATTTGCAATATATTGATGAATATTATAAATTTTATATATTTGTTTATTATTTGAGTTTTGTAGAGCATTTAATACAAGCAAAATTATTACAAATTCTTCACAAATTTTAATATAATATGTATAAATTATAATTATATTTTAATCCTAATATGATTTACACCGTGTCTTTAGGCACGGGTATACGCTAGTATATATATATATATGCACAAAGAGAAGGAAGCAGGTGGAGGATAGTGACGAAGGAGGACAATGACGACGACGACTACAACGACGAACGATGAAGACAATAATCAATTTAGAAGCGGTGACAATCAATTTGGGCTTGCTCTTACTCATGACGACGATGATCAATTTGGAAGCTGCACCTACCACTTATCTAGGCTTCCTTTTTCTAGGGCCACCTCACAGAAAACGACCGATGACCCTCTGCTCTTGCCAATCGATGATGTCCTTTGTCGGTTGGTTCACCCACACCGTCGATCGCTTAAGCCAACCCCATTGACAGCAATGATCGTCCATCAAGCTTCCAGATTCGGTCTTCTTCCAGATCAGCCTCCATCGCCACCTCTAGCTTCTAGATCGGTCGCTGCCTCTAGCCTAGCATCGTCACCTGTCACCGTCACCGTCCTCTGCCTGCCTTTCTTTGTAAATATATCTATAACACATACACACATAACATATATTTAACATTATTTTTGTTTTTTTTTATTTTTTTTACACGTGCATGTGGGGCCCACTCAAAATGTTCTAAAATGCCAGGTGGCATACCATGTCAGCAAATCTTGGATGCCAATGAATTGGATCTAGGTCATGGATAAAATTGCAACCAATTGATCAAATTGGGACCTTATTGCCAAAATTGAAACTTTTGAATAAAATCGCAAAAATGCGAAAATGTTTGAATTTTTCATGCTAATAGCCTTTTTTTTACACATGTACACGTGGGGCCCACTCAAAATATTTTAAAATACTAGGTGACATGTCACATCAGTGGGTCTTGGACGCCGATGAATCGGATCTGAGTCATGGATAAAATTGCAACCAATTGATCAAATCGGGACATTATTGCCAAAATTGAAACTTTTGGATAAAATTGTAGAAATGCAAAAAAAATTGGATTTGTCGTCCTAATAGCCCTAAAATTAATATGGAAAGACAGTGTCAAAGGAGTACCATACCTTCATTTGATAAATAGACTATTATGTAGAAATGATCCACTACAAAAAAATCAACGTTTTAGCGACGAAAAATTTTGTTGCTAAAACATCAAAATTCATCGCTAAATTTTTTAACGACGGATTTAGTGACGGGTACCTTTTCGTCGCTAAAAAAGGTGTCACTGAAATTTAGCGACAGGTTTAGTGACGGATTTTTTTTAGCGACAGAATCAGCGATGGGGGTTATACCGATCGCTAGTAAGCGACGGGTGTAAACCCCAACGCTGATTAGCTATGGGATTTGACCTGTCGCTAATTAGCTATGGTATAACCCTCATCGCTAATTCAGCGACGGGTCAAAATCCTATTGCTAAATTCAGTGACAAAATTTTCGTTGCTAATTAGTGACGAAAAACAATTCCATTGCTAATTTAGTGCATGCCCGCAAAATCAACGCGCGCTTGCCCCGATACACTCCCACCCTCCCCTCATGCGTGCGCCGCATGGTTGCACCTCTATTCGTCATGTGGTAGCGCTGAGATTATTATCCCAACAATAATTCCAAGCGCTACACCTTGAAATCGAACCCCCAACCTTTAAGGACCAAGCACCTGAATGTGCGTGTACGAGCCAACCGATCTATAAGCCTCATTAACTATTAAAGTGCATAAATTATATTTATAATACTTTCTTCTAAATTTTTCAGAATTATATTTATACTCTAAAATTTATCAAACTTATTTAATGAAATATTAATTTTAATATCAATGTTAATAGAGGAAAATGAATATTATTTTTAATTTTAATATTTATTAATTTTATTTCATTACTAATTCAAATAGAAGTTTATAAATTTTATTTCATTACTAATTTTAATATTTATTAATTTTTTTCTTTTTTAGCGACAAGTATAACCCCGTTGCTAAATTTTGAATTTTTTTATTAATTTTTTTTCTTTTTAGCGATGGGCATAACCCTGTCGCTAAATTTTGAATTTATTTATTTATTTTTTAGCAATGGGTACAACCCCATCGCTAAATTTTAAATTTTTTTATTTAATTTTTTTTAGTGACAAGTTTAACCCTATCCCTAAATTTTGAATTTTTTTATTTAATTTTTTTCCTTTTTAGCAATGAGTATACCTATCGCTAAATTTTGAATTTTTTTATTTATTTTTTTCCATTTTTAGCGACAGCTATAAGGCCATCGCTAAATTTTTAATTTTTTTATTTAATTTTTTTCTTTTTTAACAAGGGGTATGCCTGTCGCTAAATTTTGAATTTATTTATTTTCTTTTTGGTGACGGGTATACCTGTCGCTAAATTTTGAATTTATTTATTTTCTTTTCTTAGTGACGGGTATACCTGTCGCTAAATTTTGAATTTTTTATTTATTTATTTTTCATTTTTAGCTATGGGTATACGTGTTGATATATAAATTTTAAATTTTTTTATTTTTTTTATCTTTTTTAGCGAATGGTATAACCCTTTTGCTAAATTTTAAATTTTTTATTCAATTTTTTTCTTTTTCAACGACGGGTATAACCTCATCGTTAAATTTTTATTTTTTTGATTTATTTATTTTTCTTTTTTTGTGAAGGGTCTTTCCGTCGCTACATTAAAAAAAAATTTAAAAATATTAGCGACAGAATAATTTAGTCACTAAATTTCATTGTTAAAAATTGTTTTTCTTGCGGTGATCATTCTATACAAAACATATCATCAATTTGAACAAATCCACAGCTCCCAAGTCTTAAAGTAGGGGGTGCCGAACTTTTAAACACAAATATGTTAATAATCTCTCTATATAAAAGACAACTACATGCCAAAAGCATGAAAGTGGAAAATTTATGTTTCTTCAAATCATATCTCAAATCAAAGTGTTGCGGAATATTTCTTTAAAATAGAATAGGTTAGTGCAATATAATGAATCGAATATAGATCAAAACAAGAACGTAAAGTAAACACAATACAAACTTCTTGTTTTGAACGTTCAAGGCTCAGATCTGAGAGACCAGTTACCACTCTTGGTAACACCAATGAATAGGAACCATAAGCTACAAACGAAGCCCTCAAACCA
Organism: Diospyros kaki; assembly: GCA_036245055.1. Lineage (NCBI taxonomy): Eukaryota > Viridiplantae > Streptophyta > Magnoliopsida > Ericales > Ebenaceae > Diospyros > Diospyros kaki. The sequence goes on from BSEG01000009.1 coordinate 13,746,216, forward strand.
AAGCCCAGAAAAGCCCCAACACCTCTCGACCAAACCAGCAAAGTAAACCCTCTCTCGCTCAAACGATCACAACCACACACACAGTAGGTAGATCAGTGACAAAGACAGCAAGATTAAGGCACAAAGCAAGGAGATTGACTTACCCAAAAGAAGAACCCAGATCTGGTTATATAAGCGGCTTCCAGCGACATCTGAGAGGCTGCCTTTCTCACACAAGGAAAGGCGGCTGAATCCATCAAAGGAAACAACATCCACAGAAGGCAAGATAGCCTTCATCGCTATCGGATGAACAAGGACTGAAGCGATGAAGCAATCAGCCAAGATAAGAAACACGAGAGAGAGAGAGAGAGAGAGAGAGAGAGAGAGAAACTAGGGCTTGGCTGAAAAAAGGAATAGAGACGCCAACGGAAGAGCCAAAAGGCTCTTTTATATGTGGGCTATAAAATAATGGGCTGGGCTTGAGTGGGCTTTTACCCCCATTTGAGCAAATGGGCTAAGGCCCATTTCTTCTCTAAAATGGGGAGTGGGCTTGTGGCCCGACTTCTAAAATGGGTTGCCAAAAGAGGACGGTAACGGTCTTGGGTCCTTCAATCCCGGGCCGAAGCCTATGAAGACCCACCCGAAAAATCGTCATTGCCTTGGGTCTTATTAGAGAACAAAAAACAACACAAAGATAGGCAGATTTAGAATCACTTTAATAAGCCATACCTCCAACAAAATATTGGTGAGGATTTTGAAATTGACTAGGCGTGATATCCAATGTTTGGTGTTATGCCAACCATTAGCCTGTAACTTGACCACCATGTAGAATCCGTGTTTAGCCAACACTAGCCAGACTAGCCTTGTGGAATCGAAGCGAGGGGCTCATGGAGCTAGACCGTTAAAAGAAACGGAGCTTAGGCTGAGCAGACCTCGACTTTAACCATGGTGTAAGTTCATGGTTAGAAGGTATATGCCAGATTGCTTCGAGGTGGATTCGTAGGTGAGATAACGTCAAGCATAAGGACACTGCATGACTTAACTCTCTAGTATTGTGTAAGTACATGTTGTTGGAACTGTGAGCATTGGATTTTCAAAAAATGCCAACTATTAGCCCTTTGAGTTTCTTGTATGCTTTCCATGCCATGTTGTCCTAATGCAAAACGTATATATGATGGGATACAGAAAACAACATAGGAGCAGCATGCATCATACACTATACACACATCACCATCCACTATATATGAGTTTTTCCATGGTTCGACTTATTTTGCCTACGTCCATGGGGATATAGGGGGATGTGCAAGTTATCATTACATTTAGGGAGTACATTCAATGCTTTTAAAAGTAAAGACATGGAAATTACATAGAAGAAGAAGATGGACAATATTGCTTTAAATGCATTGTGTTTCATGTTTTGCCGAGTGTTTCTTCTTGATGTGTTTAACCCCATTATTTGTCAAATTTTGTATGGACCTTCCCAATTGGATGGTGACTTTCTCTCATCTTAGAGCATGTTAGTAATTGTTGACTTCATGAGGACTAAATCTCCTTTCTACAATGGCTTGTTTTGAGTACGAGAGTTATAATGACTAACAATCCTTATTTGATATGCCACTAGCCAAATAAAAGCTTTGTCCTCTAGTTTGTCAATCAAATCCTAGTTGTTTCACAATAGCTTCAAGTTGGATTGGTCCTGGAATGCAATCACTTGGGGGATTTCCACTTCAATTGGAATGAGTGCTTTAGTATCATACACTAATTTGAAGGGGATTTCCTTAGTAGATACTCGACTAGTAGGGCAGTATGCCTATAGAATAGTAAGAAGTTCATCTATCTAGGCACTTTTGTCTTTCTCAAGCTGAGTCTTGGGGAGAATAGTTTTGTTACTAGCTTTAACTTAATCATTTGCTTGAGGATATCTAAGGAAAATCTTTCTCAAGCCGAGTCTTAGGGTGTAAGTGAAATTTTTAGAAAATTTGGGATTATAGTGAAATTTCTCACAATTATGAGTGATCGAATTAACTGTAGGGAATGTCCTGGAGTTTAGATATCTAAGGAAAATTATATAGGATTGACGAGCATTTCGAGACATGATTTATGACATCGAAAGAGAAATCGGATTAGAAACAGTTTTTGCTACAGCTGTGATTCAGGCTGAAAAATTGAATGCTCATAGGAGACTTCATTAAAGTCAACGAAACCTTGAAAAGACATTGATTTTGTAAGTAGAATAACCCTGAAGTGGTTTTGGCTTGAAACAAAAGGATTTGCGGTCAAATCATGCATTCGAGCTAAAAGTGTAATTTTTTATTCTAGTTAAAAAAGGGTTGAAAATGATAATTTCCCAAATTTATTGGGTCAAATGAGAAGCTTGGAATTTGGGGATTCAAATGGAAAAATATCAAAACTTAAGGACTTGAAATGAGGGCCCAAATGCAATTTTGGAGTTGGTAGGGGGTGGAAGTGTAATTTCTAGAACCTGTAGTGTGAACATTACCATGGATGGTAGCCATCTTTCCCATCATCAATTTCGGTCGTATTTGGGCAGATGCTTGGAGGCCAAGCCTTGTCCGTTGCTCGGTCAAATAGAGGCTGATTTTTGCTATAAGTAGGGCCGAGAGTTTCAAGAATTTGGCACTCAAATTGCCTGAGTTTTGGAGTGTTTTTGAAGGATTGGATAGAGGGATTTTGTTCATCGGGTCTTGGAGAGCGATTCTTGAGAGTTTGAAGCATTTTCGTGTTGGTTTAAGCGGGTTTCGAGAGGTAAATGAAAAATTACGAATCTCGCCAGAGCCGATCTGTAATTTGTCAATTTGGGGCACCTCCGGTTGGTGTTTCGAGAATCCAAAGGCACCATTGAGATCGACTTGAAGAGTACTTCAAGGAGGTGAGATCAGATCGGGCATCGGAGCAATCGCCGACGGCTATAGTCGAAGAAGACGACTGGCGCATGAGGTGCACGCGCTGAGCGTGTGAGTGCGCGTGAGCCATTGGTATTTTCTGAATTTTTTTTATTATTTTTGAAAAATTATTTTATAAATTATGGTGTTGAAAATTTTGGAAAAATGTTTGAGCAAGTATTTATTCTGGAATTATCGAGGAAAAAATAGAAAAAAATAGAGAAAATTATGAGAAAATTGAAAAAAAATAAATATTGATATTCCTTCGAATAAATATGATGTCCAAAGGTCGTTGAAAGCCAAGATTAAGTAACAGTACAGTAATCGAGGTGTTATGAGATACTTTCAAGGTGAGTGGTTCTATCTTGAAACTTGGTTTAATGTGGGTGTTTTGATCCCAAACTTATTATGATTTCATGCAAATGATTTTGTTGCATGTGAATGATTTAACCTGAGGATGGTTGGTTTCATGTGGAAGGTTCATTCTAAAATGTTTTATGCACGTGCATTGAATTTTGTGTATTAAAGTATGTGCATGAAAATGTTGTTTTATATGATACCTCGAATCATGGTATGTGGCATTGGTAGGTTTATGTGTTGTTCATGTAGGAGGTTGGCCTGATAGTATTGTCGTAATTCCCGAAGAGTATATTACAAAATAACGAACAAAGGTATCCCATGCTGGTTGTGTTTGCCGGAATAATGTACAAGGGTATCCCGTGCCGATTGTGCTTGCTAGGATGATTACCTAGGGTTTTGTGCCGGACAGGTTTGCCAGGAGAGTTACACTAGGGTGTTTGTTTGTCCTTATGGGATGTGGGATATCAACCTGATTTGTGGCTCTTGAGTGATAGCATTAGGGAAGTGTGTCAAGGATTAATACCCAACTTGTGGTAGGGGCTGAGAGTGGACACCACCCTGGATGCCTTAAATGGTGGGGCTGAGAGTGGAGACCGCCCCAAATCAGCTTAAGTGGCGGGATTGAGAGTGGACATCACCTTAGGTTCCTTTGAGTGATAGCATTGTTTTTGAGGTGTACGTGAATTCTCAGGGTTAGTACTGATCTACTTGTAGCCAAGGTTAATGTTGACGTGATCCAAAATGCTTTTGAGTTAAAACATAATGCCTAACGTGATAGTAGGGTAATTCCCCAGATTCCTATGTTGATGTTAACCTTTTCGTGTCGAAAATGGTAACGATGATTTTTTGTTGTCTGGGAGAGGCATTGATATAGCAATTTGTCAAACACAAAAATACCACTATAGAAATTACTAAAAGAAATGGTGGTCCAACTGAATACAATGTGGTGTCACAAGTCCCATCAAGCCAACAAAAGTTTTACCTACCTAATTAAAGTGATCAAGTTCTGCTTAACTGTTTTTGGGTTTCTTTCTCTAAAACTTCGTCCACACATGATTGTACCATCAACCACTTCAATTCAAATAACTCTTCCAAAAAACTGATTGTGTAGAGTTTGACAAAGAAAGCTTTAATGTTCCAAGATACACTAAACTAACATTAATGAAAGAATGGACTTAAAAATATATTTGTTAGACCAAAAACAAATAAACCCAAAAATATGTTGGGACATCTTTCACATAGGAGGGTGATGTGCTAGAGATCAAGACCACAAAATACAAAGCCAAGAACCAAGAAAAGGAAGAGATATACACCTCAAAACTCAAGAGACTACTTAATTTTCAGGAGATTGTTGACAATTTTGGCAAACAGAGAAGATCGCTGATAGTCTAGAGAAGAAGGTCGATGGAAAAGGTACAAAGAGATTGGAAGGTCTCCGAGATACCTTTTATTCTCACGGGGAATTTTCAAGTAATACGCGAATATAATAAACTCCAATATTTGAAAATCCCTTCAAAAATTCTATAAAGAAAAAATATTATTCATAAAAATCCTAAGACTAATTGATCTTGAAATACCAAGAATATTTATCACAAAATACTGGGTTTCTCTATAAATATGAGTTCTTATTTCAAAAGATGTACATTTGTGATACTGTCTTTAATATTGTTTGCAAATTTTTTACAAATTTAAATATCTAATTTAATTATCAAAGTATTCATATATGGACTATCCTGTACTCGCTAAGTGCATTCTCCCTTGCAAAATCCGAAATAATCTAATTAAAAATTCTCTAATTATAAATCCATTATTGTGTCACGACCATAAGAGAGGAAATCCACAAGAGGGATCCGTTCCTTAATCTTTTTGGCACTAAAACTCTTTTACAACTTACAAATCACAATTGTTTTATGTGTTGTACTTTAGTTAGCCCCAATTGCACCATTTCTTTTACAACTTACAAATCACAATTGTTTTATGTGTTGTACTTTAGTTAGCCCCAATTGCACCATTTCTTTCCGCCTACTCTTCGTGTTCCTTTTATATTCCGCTCTCAACTCTACGTTGACCCACTGTTCTTTTCTCAACCAAATCTCTTTTGGGATCAAATAGTGCAGCCATACTTATCCGTCTCTAAACTAAACTAAACTAAATTGGATGATATCTTGTATGGGGCCCAATCATATTTTGACCAATCGCATTTATAAATATTAGATCTAATAAATAATTTTAAATTAATCACCAGAGATTTAAAAAACAATTATATATATATAAAATAAAATATCTAATAAATGTATTCTGACACTGTTCCTCAAACTCAAGAGGATAAGAAAGATGTGAATTTGAGTTTCAATTGGCGAAATTTTTTTAAAGAGAACGTGAACAGTTGGTGAAGGCGAGTACAAAATGGTGGGTGATAAACCTGTGATCCATTCTTGATGAAAGCATAGGCTGAAAATTTTGGACTAAATGGAAATCTATCGAACCCTTTAGTGACATATGCAGAAACCAATTGGCGCGCGGGCGCGCTGATATTGACGGTCCGGTCCAATACGACGGTCAAAATGAGGAAATGATCAAATAAAAACAAACAAAAAAGAAAGTGGATGGATTCATAATGTTAATGGATTCTAGCTATAGATTATTATTATTATTTTTATCAAATGCTAGCTATAGGTTATTAATAGGCTAGATGTCGGGGTGGAACTGCAACCATTTTCCTGGAAGTTGCTTTAAAATAGAGAACAGCTCACCACAGAATCCGCTGCCTATAATAATCTTCTTTTATATATCAGATGGATTCCTTTGTTAACTTCTCTCTCTCATTTGCTTGCATATTTTTCTTTCTGGGTAACTAACTTGACTATGCCTGCTCAAGTTATTTCTGAGAACACCCTTCATGGAATTCAAGTGCTAGGAAAGGAAAATAATTCTTTCCCCGTGAAGAGGTATGTAATAATCTCTCTCTCTCTCTCTCTAGATGATGATGATCTTTGGAGGAATGTCTTTTGCTTACGAACATACAAACAAGGAAACTCCAAATTAACATGTCACTAGGTCTTCTTAATTTCTTGCCATTTGTACAGGTTGGAAGGAAAAGTAGCAATTGTCACCGGCGGCGCAAGAGGAATCGGAGAAGCAACAGTGAGACTCTTTGAGAAGCACGGCGCCAAGGTGATCATCGCCGATGTCAAAGACACTCTTGGAACCCTGCTCGCCAATTCCTTGACTCGTTCCGTCTCATACGTACATTGCGACGTTGGCTCCGAACGTGACATCGAAAGCTTGATTAATTCAACAGTTTCGCGTTACGGGCAGCTTGATATCCTCTTCAACAACGCGGGCGTGCTGGGAACCCAGAGAAACCATAAGAGCATCGTCGATTTTGACGCCGACGAATTCGATCGCGTCATGCGCGTGAACGTGAGAGGCGTAGCCTTGGGAATGAAGCATGCGGCACGCGTGATGATTCCGAGAAGGGCCGGATGCATCATCTCCACGGCCAGCGTTGCCGGAGTGATGGGAGGGCTCGGTCCACACGCATACACCGCCTCGAAGCACGCTATTGTTGGGATAACGAAGAACTCGGCCTGTGAGCTTGGCCGGTTTGGGATTAGGGTTAACTGCATTTCGCCATTTGGGGTGGCCACGTCCATGCTCGTTAATGCATGGAAAAGTGAAGAAGAAGAAGATGATGATGAAGATTATGTTTCTCCTTGTGAGCAAGAAGTGGAGAAGATGGAGGGGTTTGTGAGGGGGCTGGCCAATTTGAAGGGTCCAACGTTAAAGGCTAGAGATATAGCAGAGGCTGCTCTTTACCTTGCTAGCGACGAATCCAAGTATGTAAGTGGTCATAACCTGGTTGTGGATGGTGGGGTTACTACCTCAAGAAACTGTGTTGGCTTGTAATAATAGAATAATTTTAACTTGTAGTTCTCCTTTTATCTTTTCTATTTTTCTTGGTCATCTTCTTTATTTATACAAGTGTGTTTATTTATGTAATAAAATGGGCAGAGTTTTTATCTCAAGGATGGAATATATTTTCCATGGTTATCATTCCAATCTAAGTCTAGAAGTTCAATCGATATATAAATACACACACACATATATAATTGACAAGGTAGCATTCAGAAGTGGAATGGGTTTCCAAACCAGCTAGGGTTTATTAAATTTTAACATTAAATAGTTAACATTTAACATTAATTTAATAATTATTAAACCAATTAGAGCCTCCATCGCACTGAGTTTTTTAACCCAATGGGTTCATCCATAAACTATTTGGGATTCTACAAACTTTGTTGAGATTCATAACAAATAATCCGTCGTGACCCAATTAGGTGAGCTAACATCCCCTACTCCCTGAAGGGTCATGGGCCTATGTGAGCAGGGATGGAGCTTAGGATTTTGATTTAGTAAGAGTAAATTTAAATAAAAAAAATATAATTTCAAAAATAAGATAATAATAATAATATTAAAGTGAAAAAACTTTTTGCAATTATTCCCTACGACTTTTCATACTTTAATAACGTCATATAATGACCTCATTATTAATTTTATTAAATACATTATTTTTATCATACACAACTAAACTATCATTTATCAATTAGTTTTCAAACCTATTACGCAATTGATTCTTCACAATATTCATTGTAAAAAATACTCTTTCAACTGTAGCAATAGCAACGGAAAAAAAGAAAATTAGGTAAGAATTGGGAAATAAAGCAAGAAATAAGATAATTTTGGAAATGAAATGGATTAGGACTTAGGAGTTAGTGGATTTGGGCAATTTGGCCTATTTGGACTAAGATTTAATATAATAATTTTTGATTAATTTTGGAAGTTGAACTTGAATTAAAAATAATAAAAAACCCACAAAAAAAAAAAGAAATATCTGGCCCTAGTAGAGGCAACTGCCCCACTGGGCCTCACTGGCTCCACCCCACCCTTGTTTATGAGAGTAGTGAGCCTCACAATTATAACTCATTTATGTCAACTTAATGTTCAATAGTATCATCTCCAAATAAAAAACATTTCAATATTCAATATTTTGTAGATTATAAAGAACATAATAAATTAAGTAACATTCATTTGAAACCTTAGTTTGGTGAACTCCTTTATTCCAATCCATGAAATGTCTTGTATCTCGAAACATGACTTAAGTAATGTTCCTTTATCCCAAACCATAACATGATCCTTGAAGTTGCACTGTAATGGGGTGAGTCAAACTTCAACGGACTGAGTAAGTGTGGAAAAGTATTATGACTGGAGAAATAAGAATTAATGTAGTAAAGACTTCTATTAAGCATGCCACGCCAATTTATATAAAAGCAAGAAGTAAAGGAGCATAATATAAGCATAGTAATAAACATGATAATAGGAACATGAATATTGAGGGGAGTAAGCACAAGAACTAAATATGATTCTTCTATATACATTAATAAATAGCATCTTGGCGAAACAACTTTGGCCCATTTCTAGCATTGTGGCAGAATAACTATCACCCATTAATAACATAGGGGGCGGAACAACTCTTGCCCATATTAATTATTCGGTGCACCAATGGCTAACTAAGTTATGCAATTAGCAACCGGGCTAACTCCTAATGCCATTTGGTGTGTCATGAGAAATAGCGCCAAGAAATAAAAATTAATAAACGAGTTAACCTAGATTAATCGGGTAACCCAGTGACGGAAGGTCGACTCAAGGGTACATGGTTGCTGTGGGCAAACCACGACCCATCCAAGGTGGCCGCAAGTGACACCCCCGCAAGAGACCCTCGTGGCCTAGGCGGCTGGGGGTGACACTGCAGCCTAAGAGTTTCGTGGGAGACCCCTATGGCTTAGGCGACTGTGGGTGGCACCCCCGCCACCCTAGTGGCTTAAGAGACCCTGTCGTGACCCAGGTGGCACTTTTACGGCCTTGGAGGGGCCTCATGAGACCCCACAACCTAGGAGGTGTTGGATGTGAACCTTTAAGATAAGTTCTAATGACACAAATAGACTTAATCTTATAATTCTTTAAATATTAATTTATTTGCACGTTCATGTTTTTATTTAAATTGCAATATGATTTAAATTAAACATATATCTATTAGTATAATAAGGAATTGATACCATCTTTAAGTGTTAAGGATATGAGTAACGGTTAATCTGCGGTTTGTTATGCTATAAACAAACGCCTAAGCATAGAGTTCTCAATTTGGATATTAGTAACTCGTAAAAGCTATCACATCATCTTTCTCATTGTTTAGTATGAGATATTGAAGCTGAAAGTTGTTTGTGAGTCTCGTATCATTCTATATGGGATATAGAAGGAAGATGAGTGGGTGCTCGTTACAAGAATAAGTTCACTAAACGAGACTGTTAACATTGAATCACATAGGTTATTTCTCACGAATCAATGATTCAATGTTAGCTGTGAATGTGTAACTAGTCCTTAGACCTGAGATGACATAGACATTTGTGCATTAGTGGATTAGGATATCAACAACATTATATAGTTGTTCTAATCAAGAACAATTATACGTATCTATGTGCCTAATTTAGTGGTGCATGAGGTATTTGTGCATCAAACATGGAATTTATCACCTTGAGGTTTGCAAGGAGGATAGCTTATGTGATTCTATAATCACTTGACGATAAATCATTGATCGAGGTAATATGACAATGGAATGTGAGTTCCATAAGTTGTGTCATATTAGTTAAGAATGATTTTGGATTTTGTCATATGACGAGATTAAGAGATTTGACTTGCTGATCATGATCTCGTGTCATGTCGAGATATAGGATGATAAAGGGATTGTATTGCCCACAATCGTAGTAAAAGGTTTACTATACCTGCTTCATGTTTAATTGGGTAGTCATTACAAATTACTAGATGTCACTCATGATTTATGAGAATTAATGATAGATTATTCTCATTGTCAATTTAATGATGAACCAAAAAAGTCTCACCTAATAAGAAATCACTTTAAAGAGAAGAAGGATAAATTAGTAATTTTACTCATTTATTTATTACATAAATAAGAATAATTAAATAATTTTATTATGAATAAAATTAATAAAATTATTTATAATTGGATTGGATTTAATGCTAGCACATTAAGCTCAACCCAATAGCACTTAGGGTTTTCATATGGATTCCTATAAATAGGACCATAAACCCGGAATTAATAATAAGAGGGGGTGAATTAAGCTTTTTCACCTATTTTGAAAAAAAAAAAAAACTTGAATAAAAGAATTCAAAGTAAAAGTGTTGTAAATGAAATAAGGAAAGCAATACATACAATATAGAGTAGTTCATCCTCAACTGCTTAATCCACTACCTTGATCCATGACTAAGGATTTTGAAATCACATCCACAGTGCATTATATTACCTTGTAGTTTTTGCAGACTCGATTACAAACCTTTACACTTGGCTTTTTATAATGGGTTCAACCACAACCATAACCTTTTTCACATGATAAGGTATAATCTTTACAACTTGGATTTTTAAATAGATTAAGCCACAACCACTACCTTTTAAAGGTTAAGGCGTAACTGTTCCTTCCTGACCAAAGGGGGGACGATCGGAGGCAGGGCGTGGGCTCTGGTGACGGGTCGGTTCGGGGGCGGCTGGCACCTGCAAGCACTTCGACGGTCGAGTGAGTAAGAGAGTAAAATGAGGCAGTGTATTAGGAGGTCAGAGATGAGAACATACCTTACGTCTAAAGAGAGCTAATTGATATAGAAGGAGGAGATGTCCTCCTACATGCATAAGACGTGCATTTGCAGGTGATGGGACTGGCTATCAGCGTCGGTGAAGGTTCCCAGGTGGTAGTATGGTGGCGATGAGACCCTCATTAATGTGGATGTGATCCGCCATTAATGAGGATGGGATCTGAGATGGCTGCGTGGATATCTAGTGAGAGCCGTAATGATGCTGTGGCAGGCTGGCACTAGGCCAAGCCTGGGTCCAGAAGAAAGATTAGATTGGGCCGAGATTGGGCCTGGACGATCCAATAATTTTTTACAAGCTCACAGAAAAGATAACTCAAGAGAAAGATGAATAAAATCGTAAGCACGAATGTTCTTCTCTTGATAGAAAGAGTTATAAGATTTTTGAAATAACCACACTCTCTAAGAATTTTCATAGAAAGATTTTAGATAGAAGCACATGAGAAGTAGGATTGAAGAATAGTAAGATTTCTTGAAGCTCTTAGAAGTTGTATAGATAGTGCAAGTAGCTCGGTTAACCTTCTTCAAGCCGCTCATCCTATTTATAGATTTCCTACATTGAATGTTTGTTAACAATGGAAGAATTCAAAATGAATGTTTCATTTTGTCTCACAATTACCACTTTTTGTCTCTAACAACATTAAATAACATTTATTAATTCATACAAGAAAGCTCATGTTATTTGATTTGCATTTAATGTTATGAAAACTAGAAATTGTTAAGCATTGAATATGCCTAATGGCTATAATTTTTAAATTCATATGACAATTACTCGACTGGGTTAAAGAGATACTCAACTAATGAAACACTCCAATCGATTGAATAAACCAAGTAATCGATTATATGTAGAGCTTACTCGAATATGACCAAGTTTCACTCGATTAACTCATAAGCCATAGATAACATGTGTAACTCCCTCGTCTTATAACCAAGGGGCTCATACACATATCCGGGGTGTTAAAGGAATCTTGATATACGGAAGTTAGGATCGAACTTGAAGTGGTAGGATTCCTACTATTTGATATATAAATCCAGTACAACACTTATAATTCAACCACAAAATACAAGTCCGATACATACTTTAATCTAAGTAACCCAGCTGTCATTCATATTACAACATATAGCTTGCACACAGAATTGAAAACTAAAATACAAGGTCTAAACATCTACCACCTTCTTGCTTTTTCCAAAACTCGAGCTCGGAGTACCTGGAAAGTTAGACTTACCTGGGACGTCGAATATCCCAGGAGTATGAACACTCAAGTTAGATAGTTATATCTAAGTGATGTGGTTTGTGAAGTGAAGAAATAAATGCATGAACATGCCAAAAATAAATGAGATGCTATGCAGTTTCTCCCCTCTGTGGAAGCCCATGCCAGAGTGTTGCAATCACCCCCGCGCTGACATGTCCATCACACCAAACCATTTCACGATCCCTGATCGTACATGTCAGCCCCCCCAAGCTTGCCACAACCACAAATGCAACGAAACATAATGAACGTAAGGAAAATATGCATGAAACATAAGGAAGAGTAAAATGCAACCACAAACCTCACACAAATGTAAGCAAATGTGATCAATATGTACCAAATAAATGCATAAATCACTCACCAAAGCTTCCCACTTCTTGGTTGCACAAATTCACAGCCGAACGTCACTCCAAGTGGACTGTTCTATAAAAATCGAGACCTTTTTGCATCCAAACCTAAAATATTTTTAGACAGGTAAGTAGCCACTAAAAGTAGGAGTTTGCATGAAAAATTTCAAGCCAAGAATACCTTTCACGGGCCAACACGTGCGGCCATAAGGGCTGCCTCGCGCCTGGACGCGCAACTCTGTTGGGCGCGTGCGGTGCATGCGCTAGACGGACTTCCGACCCCGAAAATTAAAATGGGCATAACTCTCTCATTTTAACTCTGATTCGAGTGCTGTTTGAACCTACAGACTCCCCTTTCGACCCTCTACGTGATTATAGAAAGAAATAGAACTTAGCTCACAGATTTGGTAATTGTTTACACAGATTTCGAGGAGGCTCGTGCCTTTGAATGGCTTGCTTTCGACTCCTACTCGGGCAGGGTTTCCTTCCCTTCCTTCTAGCAGAGTTTCCCCTCTTTTATAAGAAACTTACCTCCTTAATTTGGTGGCCAAAAACCCAACCCAAAGCATGCTTATATAGTGCCCTTAGATTCATAAGATTGGGACACTTGGCTTTCTAAGATGGTGACACTTGGCACTTGAGATTTGCACCATAATTATTGCTTTCTTCCCATGGTGACAAGTGGCTCTTGAGATATGAGCCTCATCATGACATTTTAAACCCTTCAACGAATGGATTTCTGCCACGTGTTATGGTGATTTGATCCATAATGATTACTTTCATCCTACGGCGCCACGTGTCCTCGAGATATGAGCTTTCATCATTACTTTCTTCCTACTACGACATGTGTCCCTCGAGATATGAGCCTTCGTCATTGCTTCCATCCTACGATGCCACGTGTCCCTCGAGATTGGTGTTTAATCATTACTTTTGATTTTCCATTCAAATTGTGCCACGTGTCCATGTAATCATTTCTACCCTTGTGTCTCCATCCATATAGTGACATGTGTCCATGTAATCATGTGTACCCATGTGTCTTCATCCAAATGGTGACATGTGCCCATGTAATCATTTCTATCCATGTGTCTCCATCCAAATGGTGACATGTGTCACTTAATTGAATTTAATTTGGGTTTGAAATCCATAGCCACTTTTGATAACTTTTGGAATCCAAAGTTAGGTTTAAATAAACTTTGAAGTCCATTGCCCTTAAGTCCCCTAAAGATCCTTGAATCTCACAAATTCCCGAGTCTTCGAGAACCCAAAGAAAATCGGTAAATCGTTTCATTTATTAAATAGAAATAGCTTACAAGTTTTCAGGTATTACATCCACCCCCCCTTAAAAGAAAATTTCATCCTCGAAATTCACTCCAGCGTCATCACATTTTCAAAAAGGTGTGGGTACTTCAGGCATATTTCTTGTTCTCTTTCCCAAGTTACTTCTTCTAGGTTGTGGTGTCTCCACAAGACCTTGACCAAGGGTATCATCTTGTTCCCCAAAATTTGCTCCTTTCGATCCAAGATTTCTACGGGTTCTTCCAAGTACGTTAGATCTTCTTGTAGCTCCACAGCTTCTTCAAGAATTCTTTGAGAGGGATCAGGCTCGCACTTCCTGAGTCGAGAGATATGGAAGATATCATGTATACCAGACATTGTCGGGGGTAATGCCAATCGGTAAGCCACTGATCCAACTCGTTCCAGGATTTCATATGGTCCAATGTAACGAGGGTTTAGCTTCCCTCGCTTCATACCTCAGTACAGGACTTGGGAGGACAAAATTTTCAGGTACACCTTGTCTCCGAGTTGAAATTCCAAATTTCTCCTTCGATTATCTGCATATGATTTCTGTCGACTTTGGGCTGTTTTTATTCGTTCTTGAATTATCTTGACTTTCTCATTTTTCTCTTGTACTAATTCCAGGCCTGTGAGTTGCCTTTCACCTTCCTCTGTCCAGCACAGGGGCGTCCTACACCTTCGGTCATAAAGAGCCTCGTAGGGTGCCATACCAATACTACTATGATGGCTGTTGTTGTATGCAAACTCCACTAGGGGAAGGTGTTCCTCCCATTTTTTAGAGAAATTGATTACACAGGCCCGTAGCATATCTTCCAAAGTTTGGATGGTTCGCTCAGACTGTCCATCTGTTTGAGGGTGATATGATGTACTCAGGCGTAACTGTGTTCTCAAACATTTGTGTAAGCTTTCCCAAAATCGAGAGGTAAACCTTGGGTCCCTATCAGACACAATACTCACTGGAGCTCCATGCAATTTGATTATCTCCCTCACATACAATTGGGCCAGCTTACTAACTGGTTGTCCTACTCTCATGGGTAAAAAGTAAGCGGACTTTGTCAATCGGTCCACTATTACCCATATTGTATCGTTGCCTGTAGGTCTCCTTGGTAGTCCAGTAACGAAATCCATAGTGATATGTTCCCATTTCCATAGGTTGAAGCCTTCTAGCAGGTCTTTGATGCTCGACCTTTATCCTCTGGCAGACATCGCATCTGGCTATATGTTGGGCTATGTCTTTCTTCATTCCTGGCCACCAGTAAAAATTCCTCAAATCGTGATACATCTTAGTAGCACCAGGATGGATAGTGTATTTAGCTCGGTGTGCCTTATTCAGTATAGTTTGCCTCAGTTCTCTGACTTTGGGCACATAGATTCGAGTCCCGAATCGCAAGATTCTGTCTACAAGATTGAAGTCTAGGCTTTTGACCTGACCCTAGTCATCAACCTACAACTTTATCCTTGGGTCTTCCATAGTAACTTGCCAGATCTGTTCCACCAGACGAGATTGAACTGCCAGGCTAGCAACGTAAACAGATGTTTTTGCAGGAACTGTATCCACTGTCAATCGGCTGAAAGCCTCCATCAGTTCCCATTCTCGAGCCATCACATTGGCCAGCAGCGCAGACCCTTTCCTGCTTAGTGCATCAGCCACCACATTGGCTTTCCCGGGATGGTACTGAATCGAACAATCATAGTCCTTTAAAAACTCCATCCACCGTCGCTGCCTCATGTTCAAATCCTTCTAGGAAAACAGGTACCTCAAGCTCTTGTGATCCGTGAAAACCTCGAATCTTCCCTCATACAAGTAGTGCTTCCAAAGCTTCAAGGCAAACACAACTGCTGCTAGCTCTAAATCATGGGTAGGATAATGTAACTCGTGCTTCTTCAATTACCGTGACCCATAGGCTATCACTCTGCCGTTTTGCATGAGAACACATCCCAACCCGATTTTTGAAGCATCAGTATAAATAGAGAATCCCCTTGATCCTTGAGGCATTGCTAGAACTGGGGCAGATGTTAATCTGTCCTTTAACTCATTAAAGCTATGCTCACATGCCTCGCTCCATTCGAACTTCTTTTCTTTTCTTGTCAATTGTGTAAGTGGCAAAACAATTCTAGAGAACCCTTCCACATACTTCCTGTAATATCCGACTAATCCCAAAAAGCTACGCACCTCAGTTACTGTCTTTGGTTGCTTCCAGTTTCTTATCGCCTCGACCTTTGAGGGATCTACAACTATTCCTTCTTCAGATATAACGTGGCCTAAGAAAGCTACACTGGTCGGTCAAAACACACATTTTGAATACTTGGCATATAGTTGATGTTCTCGTAATGTCCCCAAAATAATCCATAGATGCACCTCGTGCTCTTCTTCACTAGTCGAATAAATTAGGCTGTCATCAATGAACACAATAACAAATCTATCCAAGTATGGTTTGAACACCCTATTCATCAGATCCATAAAAGCTACTGGGGCATTAGTTAATCCAAACGACATCACCAAATATTCATAATGTCCGTACCGAGATCTAAAGGCAGTTTTTGGTATATCCTCCTTTTTAATCCTCAATTGATAATATCCTGACCTCAGGTCAATTTTTGAAAATACCTTTGCACCTTGCAGTTGATCAAATAGTTCATCAATTCTAGGAAGTGGGTACTTGTTTTTAAGAGTTACCTTGTTCAACTGGCCATAATCTATGTACATTCTTAAGCTCTCGTCCTTTTTCTTTACAAACAGTACAGGTGCTCCCCAAGGTGAAATACTGGGTTGAATGAACCCTTTATCTAAAGGATCTTGCAATTGGTCCTTTAGTTCCTTTAATTCTGCAGGGGCCATTCTGTAGGGAGGTATAGATATAGGGTCTGTCCCAGGCACTATGTCTATTGCAAACTCAATTTCCCGGTGAGGGGGTAATCCAGGTAGATTCTCAGGAAATTGTAACACCTGGTGTTGCCGGTGTTAAGAGAATGAGAAGGGAAGTGAGAAACTTCTAAAAATGCCCTTGAGGAGGTGTTAGATCCTTGAAATTATTGGTGCCCTATGAGAGGGGACATTTTGGTAATTTGGGAAGTGAAGTCCAATAAAAAGGGTATTTTGATAATTGGAAATAATTCCTATGTGGAATTAGGTGAATAAGTGAATTAAATCCCAGTTTTGTATTTATGTGGAGATATTGGATTAATAAATTCACAAAGGGTATTTTGGAAATGTTGGAATTTATTTCCATAAAGGAATTTAATTATGGAAAATAGGGAAAATGGAGAATGTGCAATTATTTGAGAAATAATTAATTTTTCCCTAAAATGGTGAATTAATGTGGTAATGCCACATGGAGGGGATTTAAAGAAATGCAAAAAGAAATGATATTGGTGATTCTTGCATTAATGAGAGACATGATTATATGGATTAAGGAAAATCCAAAAAGAAAATGTGAAATTAGTCACCATTAATGCTTGAAATTATGGTGAATTAAATAAATCTAAAGGAAAATGGGAAAATGGTCTCCCATTTATGCTTTGGAAAATATGAGATTTGTTTAAATTAAGGAGAAAGAAATGATTTATGTCATTCATTCTTGATGTGTGAAAATTGTCTCCATTTAATAAATGTTGAGAAATTAATAAATCCAATGGTTGGGATTAATCTTTTAATGGGATGGTGATCCAATGGTGGTGGATGAAAGCTTATGGTTAGCATGGATTGCCAACTCCTTAAGAGTGTGCTTTCTATTAAGGGTGAAGATTTAATCTTTCAAATTGGATGGATGAGATTAAAGCCTCCAAAGCACATGGATTGTGCTTGTTATGGAAGGCTAGGATTTCCTCTCCAAAAGAGAAAATAATGGAGGGTGGAGATGAAGTCTTGCATTTAAAATATCAAGACTAGGAAATTAATCCCAAAAGAAAAGAAAGGAAAGGGAAGAAGTATATAAGGGGAAAGAGAGCTTATGCTCAAATTTTTCCCATTTCAAGAGAGTAAAGGTTGAAATCTTCCCATGGGAAGAAAAAGTAAAGAAGAAGAGAAGAGATCAAGGTAAGCTTTGTTCCTTCTTCTCTTTATTTTAAGTATGCTTGAATGTAAAGTGAGTTCTTGTTTGACTGCCATCTTAGACGGGAGAAAATGAAGATGGAAGCTCTCTTGAAATGAAGATTTAAATATTCAAGAAGAGGTAAGGGATGGCCCCATGGGAGGGTGGCCTTACAATGTGTTGTAAATATGTTTCATAAATGTATATGTTGCATTTAGCATATTCTTTTATGTTCATGAGACTTATGGCCATAGGTTAGTTTGGGAACATGGTTGAAATGGTGGGTTGATGCCTCTAACCTTGGAGGGTTATGAGGGCAAAGAAACCTAGCCACACTTGCATGCATTTGGCATCATATAATCTTGTTATGTTCATATTTATTTGGCATTGCACCCTTATTGAGCTTAATAGCTCATGAGATTTTACCCTCACATGTAGGTTGTAAAGCATGGTAAAGTAAAGGCAATGGTGGATTGGCATGGGAAAGCATGGGAATGAAGACCCAAGAGCTTGTTATGGCTTATGAAAGCCTATGTTGTTGTGTTTGGTTTATGTAATGTAAATTTGTTGTTAGTTAAAGTGTATGTTGTATTTAGATTGGCATTGCACCCTTATTGAGCTTAATAGCTCATGAGGTTTTACCCTCACATGTAGGTTGTGAAAGCATGGTAAAGTAAAGGCAATGGTGGAATGGCATGGGAAAGCATGGGAATGAAGACCCAAGAGTTTGTTATGGCTTATGAAAGCCAATGTTGTTGTGTTTGGTTTATATAATGTAAATTTGTTGTTAGTTGAAGTGTATATTGTATTTAGACAATGAGATATTGGCTTATGGCATGTTGATGCCTAGGTTGGGTGAAAGTCTCATTTTGGTGTGTATTGTGGGAAGCACTAAAAAGTTAAATCATATGGTTTTTGTTGAAAAAATAGTGGGTGTTTGATGTATGTTGTGGAAGCATCAAGAATATTGTTTAAGCCTTAATTATGGAGAAATAAAGGTAAAAATTGAATGAATATGAAGTATTTTTATTTATTTTAATTTTTGGAAAATTTGGGGTTTAAATGCCCAGGAAAAAAAATAAAAGAAGAAAGGAAGTGTAAAAGGCAGCAGGAGGTAGTAGCAGAGGGCAACAGCAGGCTGCTGGGCACGGGCCACGCTGCAGGCGCACTGCGGGGCCCCGTGCGGGCCCCGTCGGCCAAATTTTTTAAAAATTTGGAATTTTGGGGAATTAAGGGGCATTTCTAAATGAATTTCGGGCCCCGGAGGAAATTTCAAAATAAAGGGATTGTTTGGGCATTTTGGAGAATAATGCTGAAATTTTGGAAAATTGAAAATTTGAGTTTTCCTCTAAAATTGGTAATCAATCAATGGATTGATTTTAATGGTGATTTATGGAGCCTGGTAAAAATTCTTGGGTGGAAAAGAATTAGATATAAATAAGAGAATGGTGGTTGGGCATCTTTATGAGTTTTCCTTTTAATCGAATGCGGTGTGGTTGAAGCTCAATTCTGCTATGAATCCTGGGGTTGAGGGAAGGGAAGGATGAGCCTAGTTCCCAACTAGGGCGTTTCGTCTTGAAACATGGTCCACCTTTCACCAAAGGCCGGGCAGGTGGACAATTCGGGTAATTGTTCACGAGTAACACCCGTAAGTGGGAGCGGGGCGTTACAGAAACATATCATGAAATTCATTCACCACTGGTACTTCACCGAGTTCAATCTTTTTATTTTCTAGTTGTACACACGCCAGGTATCCATAGGCTCATTTCTCTAACATTTTAACAGCCTTTAGGGCCAATACCCATTTAATTCCACCTCCTCTGTTTTGTCCTCGAAATCTTTCCCATTTCCCATTTTCTCCTCGTAAATCCACTATTTTTGTTTGACAATTAACTCTGGCATCATATTTAGACAAAAATTCCATCCATAAAATTAGATCAAAATCTTGAAATTCTAGGAATGTGAGTTCAACCCAAAATTCATTATCTCCCAGCACAATTCGTCCCTTCTCATAAGTGGCGCAAGTTTCTATTTACTTTCCTAAAGGGGTAGCAACTATCATTGGGTAATCCTGTTTCTTTAACTCCAACCCCAAGTGTCTTGCCAATGCAGGTGAGATGAATGAATGAGTGGACCCTGGGTCAACTAACACGTGCACTGGAGTGTTTAGAAAAATCATCGTACCTTGTATGATTGCTGGATCAGTGTTGGCGTCCTCCCGAGTTAGGTTGTACACTCGTCCTCGACGTGGCTCCATGCTTCCTTTGGGCGCTTTAACTTGGTTGGCCTCCTTCTGCTGCGGGCAATCACGTGAAATATGGCCGGGTTTCTGGCATTTAAAACATATAAGTCCCTTTGGACAATCTCGAGCCAAGTGATCATTGCCTCCACATGAGTAGCATCCCTGGGTCTCGACCTTACAAGGCCTGCCGGGATGAGATTTTCGGCATTTGGGACAAGTGTGTTTGGGCTTGAAATTCTTTCCTTGAACACCCGGGCCTTGCCTCTTCTTAGATTTCGGGTCTCCTGACTCTTGCAACTCTGCCTTCAAGGTATTTAAACGGTTAAAGTTGCTTTCCACCGTGAGGGCTTGAAGAACCACTTTAGCATAGGTTCGTGCTCCTTGCGAACTTAATGCCAGCTGGATGTCCAGTTTTAGCCCTCCAAGAAAGTTTTGGGCTTTAGCTTCCTCATCAGGATTATAAATAGGCATATATTTGATTAATCGAGAAAAGTGGTCTTTGTACTGTGCAACAGTCATATTCCCTATTTGCTTCCAGTTCATAAATTCTCGCCCCTTCTCCACCTTCTTACACAAAGGGAAGTATTTGGCATTAAAAAGCTCCTTAAACTGTCCCCACGTGACAATGGGCATACCTTACCCCTCGGGACTTTGCAGGGTCCTCTGCACCGTTTTCCACCACTGGTCCGCCTCGTCTCGAAACTGGAAAGTGGCACAATTAACCTTGTCCCCTTCATCACAATCGATGAAATTGAAGATCTTCTCGATCTGCTCCACCCAATACTCACTTTCACAAGGATCAACTCCTTCCTTTCCTCGAAAAATAGGTGGGTTCAGATGCTGGAACCGGTCGCTGATGTGACACCCTTAACTTGCATGAACATAAAAGCGTAGGGTAAGCGATCATATTTCTTCATATATCTTTCAAATATCTTGATATATATATACATATACATATTTATGTGATAAATATCACTCTTATACTTTTCGAAGAATAAGAAGTATAGGAACATATATATTTATATCTTCAAATACCAGGAATATAAGAGGTTTAAAACTTTGCTCGAGAATCTTAGATGAAAATTCCAAAATAACACCCTTATTGTCTCATGGCTTCAATTGATTACAAAATTAGAATTTAGAGTCGAAGGAAGCAGGGGTTTTCATTCATAAAGGAACGATACGGATATTCGAATTTGTCAAGACATAAACATAACATAAACCACAAAATAGTCTCAGTAACATTGAACTTTGAAAACTTGTTACGATAAAGAAAAGAAAGACAAAATTGATATTTATTAAAATTCCTTTTTAAGAGGCCACCACGTTCCACGTCTGTCCTCCAGTCTCCTTATTCGCTATCACCTGGGAGGGGAAAAATATGGGATGAGATTCATGTGAGTCTCAGTAAGTATAAGAGAAACATCATATGTATTTAAACAAATCATGACATAACATAACATATCATATGGAGACACGAGAGGTTCCACCAACTTGCAGGGGTAAGAACCCTCATGAGTAGCGCTACCAAGCTCCGGTCCCGAAACTTGCGTGAACATAACATCACATGAGGGACCACATAACATAATTCATGGGCATGATTAAACTTCATAAATAGTTCATAATGTACTTACCTCAACTTGGTTGGATGAGATTCAAATGCTTAAGGCTTCACACCTTACCGGGTTTGTTTTTCTGCAAACAAAATACGTATTTTCATGAACTAAACTTAACATAATCTTACATGAGATTGTAGGTGATTAAATAAGGGGTTGATATCTGAAATCTCATGGAAAAGGGACTGCCACGCGCCTTCACGCGCCCCAAGAAGAGGCGGCGCCTATTTTCATGCCTTAGAGGCAGATTTGACACCCTTTCGTATTTTCGCCGCATCTACCTCATTTTAACTCCAAAATGACTTCTGTTTGAACCTAAGGACTTCTATTTCAATCCTCTATATGAATATGGAAAGAAATCAGACTTACCTCTCTGATTTGTGGACTGTTACAGCTGATCTTTGCAGCTGTCCACTTTCCGTCAAGCCTTTGCCTCTTCTTCGTTTTCTCTCTTGTTTTCCACCGATTTCTTCTCCTTCTTTTTATAGAACTTACTCCTCACAATCAAGACCTTATTTCTCTCTAAAATTTCTCTCAAAGTGGCATGGATTCGACTCACAAATCTTAAAATGTCTTGGGAGGTTAGATTTCAAGCCTATTTATAGAATTATCCATCAAATCATAACATGCCATGTGTCACCTTAATTATTAGGGATTCATCATTACTTCCATGTGTTACCACCCAAATGGTGCCATGTGTCCCAAAATTGGAGGTTAAGTAAAGATTTGGAGAAGACTTATCCATGTGCTTCCATTCAAGTGATACCATGTGTCCCATAATCATTACTTCCATGTGTTTTCTTCAAATGGTGCCATGTGTCCTATAATCATTACTTCCATGTGTTTTCTCCAAATGGTGCCATGTGTCCTATAATCATTACTTCCATGTGTGGCTAATGAAACCTTTCCATGTGCCCAAATCAAATCTTGACATGTGTCTTAAGCTACATTTAAATAAGCTTTGGGATCCAAAGTAGAATTTAAGACTTATTTGAAATCCGAACCAATAGATTTGTGCCATGTCATCGTTGATCTTATCTTCAAACATCCAATAGAATGCTTCCACCTCACAAGGACACTTGGAGGGTGTTGATTGGCTAATCCTTGATATTTTTGGATGATATTTTGGCTAGTTTACCAATATTACACTTGTGCCCGAGTTTTTCCAAAAATTTCACTATTACCCGGACTTAGTAATTACGATTTTGCCACTTGTTCAAAAACTAAATTTTTGTCTTAGGACTTTCGTAACCCCTTGAAAATATCTCATTTCATCATATATCTAAACTCAAAGATCCTTGGTACATATCATAATTTAAGGTTCTTGGATATTACATATTTGAACTGAGAAAGAAAAGAAACAAAAATCCCGAGTGTTATAGCTGACATCCGGGTTTCGGGAAACGATCTGTCCCATTGGCTGCGTAGGTCGCGTCCCTTGTATGACGGTAACCATGTTTTCCAGAATCCCCTCAACTCGGCCCATTCGATCCCCATCTTCTTGATTCCTTTCTGGGGGCGGGTTCTCTTGAGGTACCTCCGACCTTTCTTTCGAGGCCTCAGTCCTTTGTGCGTGATTCTGGGTCCGTCGAGTGTTCACCATCTGGAAACATGCAATCATAAGATTAACATATCCATTCAGGTTTCGAAGATCCAACTACAACTATCAAATAGGTTAATTTACCATCGTATACCTCGAAGGATTCTTTTTTTTTTTTTTAACTCTACTAAGCTTGATGATCCTTCAAAATGTTATAAACGGTCACTTCACTTCCAAGGTCATTTAGAGTCTTGGATGCACCCTCTTAATGATCTTGTTATTCCAAATCTCACTTCCTCATACATCTCACAGACCCCAGGTTCCTTACTAACTGTTGAGAAAACTTCACCAATACATTAGGTAGTCAGTTACTCATGTTGACCTAAAAGCACCAAGCAATAAACACACTTCCGCATTCCCATCAAACTAGTATTGACCTTAAGGGATCTTAGGATCGTTACACATCCATCCAACCGTCATAAGACTTCCAAGACTAGTAATCACAAGTACTTCACACATCCTACCATAGCCTTTATGTAGGCACGCACAATAGTCTTCATTACCTTAACCAACTGATTTACACAACCACAACCATTCCACTACTATCTTACATTTTCTTATCTAACAAAGCGTCTCTTTACGCCTCCTAGGAATCATTCTCCATCTTGTAAAACAATTAGGTATCCCTCAAGCGTCTAGTACCTAGAATCTTCAAAATCCCTTAAAATCAAAGGTCTATAAGGCGAGGTAGTCTCCCAACGATTATCACCTGGCATTTCCTGAAACGCCAAACATATCGAGTCATTGTGAAGCAACACAAGATTCAAAATGGACTATATCTAATATAAAATATTTCTCAAAACCCCAAGTGGTCACTTATAAGGAAGGATGTTTCCAAAATCCCACAAATCACTCATGACCTTGGCTAGGGATTCAACTAAAATACTTACCTGTACCTTGCCTCACTCTATTTACTCATTGGATTGTACTATCCTTAGCAAAAATGTCCTCAACCCACGTGCAATCTATCCGGTCACCGAAACTCAAGGATTAGTAACAACCGAAATATATCATAAATGACTCACATAACCATTTTGCCTTCTACAATCCTCAAGATAGGTCATTTAACCTATGTTGTCATCAAGAAACCTTCATAAGTTAATACCACCAAGATATCTCATATCACTATTGTATCAAAAAAATCGAGCTTCTAGAAATTCTGTTAGTCTTCCAAAACTCAAATCTTTAAATTTAAACTGATCATATAAAGGATTCCAACAACCATGTCAAAATATTTTCTAAAAATCCAGTGGGTTACTATAGTAGAGGGTTTATCAAATACTTACTTATTTCCACCTCAGCCCACTTACTCATTGCATACTTATTTATACCAAGTTCCACCCTATTATCAAGAAATATCACAGGTTAGTAATAAACATCAAATGACATCCCATGTCACTAATGTGTCCTTGGTTTCACGAGTATATACTCAGAAATCCTCATTCTTTCGATAATAAAACAAATCCTCTTCCTCAAACTTAGATCCATGCCTACCATAGATCAAGACAACCTCAAGGTTAGTCAAATCAAAGTCTAAACCCAAATCATATATTTATGCTCTGATACCAACTTGTAACACCTCGTCTTATAACCAAGGGGCTCATACACATATCCGGGGTGTTAAAGGAATCCTGATATACGGAAGCTAGGATCAAACCTGAAGTGGTAGGATTCCTACTATTTAATATATAAATCAAGTACAACACTTATAATTCAACCACAAAATACAAGTCCGATACATACTTTAATCTAAGTAACCCAGCTGTCATTCATATTACAACATATAGCTTGCACACACCAAAACTTGAGCTCAGGGTACCTGGAAAGTCAGACTTACCTGGGACGTCGAATATCCCAGGAGTATGAACACTCAAGTTAGATAGTTATATCTAAGTGAGGTGGTTTGTGAAGTGAAGAAATAAATGCATGAACATGCCAAAAATAAATGAGATGTTATGCAGTTTCTCCCCTCTATGGAAGCCCATGCCAAGGCATTACAATCACCCCCGCACTGACATGTCCATCACACCAAACCATTTCACGGTCCCCGACCGTACATGTCAGCCCCCCCAAGCTTTCCACAGCCACAAATGCAACAAAACATAATGAACGTAAGGAAAATATGTATGAAACATAAGGAAGAGTGAAATGCAACCACAAACCTCACACAAATGTAAGCAAATGTGATCAATATGTACCAAATAAATGCATAAACCACTCACCGAAGCTTCCCACTTCTTGGTTGCACAAATTCACGGCCGAACGTCACTCTAAGTTGACTGTTCTATAAAAAGTGAGACCTTTTTGTATCCAAACCTAAAATATTTTTATACAGGTAAGTAGCCACTAAAATTAGGAGTTTGCATGAAAAATTTCAAGCCAAGAAGACCTCTCATGCGCCTACACGTGTGGCCACAAGGTCTGCCACGCGCTGGATGCGCAGCTCTGTTGGGCGCGTGTGGCGCACGCGCCAGACGAATTTTCGACCCCAAAAATTAAAACGGGCATAACTCTCTCATTTTAACTCCGATTCGAGTGTCGTTTGAACCTGCGGACTCCTATTTCGACCCTCTACGTGATTAAAGAAAGAAACAGAACTTAACTCATAGATTTGAAAATTGTTTGCACGGATTTCGAGGAGGCTCGTGCCTTCCAACGACTTGCTTTCAGCTCCTACTCAGGTAGGGTTTCCTTCTCTTCCTTCTAGCAGAGTTTCCCCTCTTTTATAAGCAACTTACCTCATTAATTTGGTGGACAAAAACCCAACCCAAAGCATGCTTATATAGTGCCCTTAGATCCATAAGATTGGGACACTTGGCTTTCTAAGATGGTGACACTTGGCACTTGAGATTTGCACCATAGTTATTGCTTTCTTCCCATGGTGACAAGTGGCTCTTGAGATATGAGCCTCATTATGACATTTTAAACCCTTCAAAGAATGTATTTCTGCCACGTGTTATGGTGATTTGATCCATAATGATTGCTTTCATCCTACGACGCCACGTGTCCTCGAGATATGAGCTTTCATCATTACTTTCTTCCTACTACGACATGTGTCCCTCGAGATATGAGCCTTCATCATTTCTTCCATCCTACGGCGCCATGTGTCCCTCGAGATTGGTGTTTAATCATTACTTTTGATTTTCCATCCAAATTGTGCCACGTGTCCATGTAATCATTTCTACCCATGTGTCTCCATCCATATGGTGACATGTGTCCATGTAATCATGTCTACCCATGTGTCTTCATCCAAATGGTGACATGTGTCCATGTAATCATTTCTATCCATGTGTCTCCATCCAAATGGTGACATGTGTCCCTTAATTGAATTTAATTTGGGTTTGAAATACATAGCCACTTTTGATAACTTTTGGAATCCAAAGTTAGGTTTAAATAAACTTTGAAATCCATTGCCCTTAAGTCCCCTAAAGATCCTTGAATCTCACAAATTCCCGAGTCTTTGAGAACCTAAAGAAAATCGGGAAATCGTTTCATTTATTAAATAGAAATAGCTTGCAAGTTTTCGAGTATTACAACATGCATATATTAGTCAACTACTAGGATAGATTTACTCAACTAATAAAAATGTATACTCAAGTACAAACACCTTATACTCAATTATCTTTGAAGCACAAAAACTTAGCCATATTCAGTCAAAGCCTTACTCGACTAACCCAAAAAGATACTCGATTAATAGAAATGCATATAGTCCATCGACAACAAGCTTTACTCAAATAAATTAGAGAAATAGAGAGACTTGAAAACACCTTAATAGTCGATTGAAATATTTCTTTAGAAAGTATATAATCGTATGACTTGAAAGTCACATAACACAGTACTTGAATAATTTTTTCAAATGAAAAAAATAAGAGATATGTAAAGCAGTAGACTAACAGAAATAGATACTTGATTGATTCAAGTGCATTAGTTGATTATACCATAGGCTTTACTTAATTCAATATATGCTCAGATTTCAATGCTCTAGATAGGGGTGTGCAATCGATTATAACCAAACCGAACCGAACCGAACCAAATGCAATAACTGAACCGAATCGAACCAATTGACCAACCCTAATAAACCAAACTAACCGAAATTGATCTAACCGAAACCTAAACCATGCTAACTGAACCGAAATAAAAAATCGAACTGGAGACAAAATAACCAAGAGACTGGCTTTGCTGTTGCTACCGACTACCTAGCCAGCCGGCGATTCCGATGATCGAAATCGATCATCGGATACCCCTGATGGCGCGCATATTTTATAGTATTTATCCCTCTTATTCCATCTTCATTGCACTCTATTTAGGTTATTTCATTTGTCTTGTGTTTATTTTAT
Organism: Diospyros kaki; assembly: GCA_036245055.1. NCBI lineage: Eukaryota > Viridiplantae > Streptophyta > Magnoliopsida > Ericales > Ebenaceae > Diospyros > Diospyros kaki. The sequence goes on from BSEG01000009.1 coordinate 13,773,893, forward strand.
TTTATTGGGCTTTACACTATTTTTATTCTTATTTGACAGATTTGGGCTGCAGATTTGAGCTATTTGAATAGAGGCGCAAGTGGGCTTCGCAAGGTGGACAGACATCGAGTTTGAAAGAGGCAACCATACTTCATTATGGGTTATGAGCAAATTTAGAATCCATTGGGCCCTTTTAATTAATTAAATTTTGGGCCATATGTAATAAAAAAACCCTAAGCCCATTTAGCCTAGGTTTTTCTTTTCCAAAACCCTATAAATAAGAGCTAGTTAAGAGGCATTAGGGTGTGGCTGATTTTGGAGGATTCTCACGGTTTCAACCTAGAAGCTATGGAAGGCTAATTCGCTTGTAATCTGCTACATTCCCGTACCCCTTGTCCGGTTTGAGTCTTGGTCCTATAGTCGAATCTGGTTTGGAACTCGATTTTCATGTTTTATTGATGATTTTGTTTCTTTTCCTTCTCTAAGTTTATGTATGGTTGTTTTACGCGGTTGTGTGAATCATGCATGATCTTTGGATGGGTTTAATTGACGTGCTCGGTTGAGGCTTTGATTAGAAAGAAACGGTATATTCTAAATTGTATGAGCGATTGCTCATTTTGATTCAATCTTTTACGGTTGTAGAAGAGTTTTTCAAATCAAAGAAAAATCAAACCAAACAAATTATTTTCATAAGTGAGACGGGGATTACCGTGGTAAGGAGGTAGGGTTTGTAGCAGGTTACTTTTTAGTTGGTCGAGAATTCATCTTTGTTTCATTCTTGAGCATTTTTAAGTTCGATTTTCATCACAACCCCCCTCATTTAATCTTGTTTTGATAGTCATTGACAGTTCGTTGGGAGACGACCTGGGGAGCATCCTAGTTGCAAACCAGTCCTAATACATACACTAATCTGGTCGATTCGACAGCCTCGATCATCCCCCAACCACGATGACCCACATACCCAAAACTAAAAACATCTAATGGTGGGATTTTAGTAGATCTTGGTTTCAAAATTTCAATGTAAAAGAGAAATAGAGTGCAAACTTACCAGAAATCCATTGGCGTTGTAACACCCCGCCTTTTCGGAGCGTTACTTCTACTTAGAATTTTGGGAATATTTTTTTTTTATCCAATCAATTTCTAAAAACCATAAAATCCCAAATTCCAAGTCTTGCCTTCTCAACTTAACAAATTCAATAAATAGACAGTTAAGACAGGCAATAAAATAGCGACTACGAAAGACTGATCGAACCTGATATAGTGCAAAAACATATTACATCACTTAATATATGAAATCGTTCCAAAAGTTCTCCAAACGAAATACATGATGATGTCTCCCAATACATTAACTGAATGCCTCAAATATAATCAAAACATGCTAGGGTTTACGTCATTTAATACATCATACATAGTAAAAAACATGATAAGTGTGCCACATGCGGCAACATAAATCTACCCTTCCGCTATTTCTTTTCCTTTTGCGCTGCTGGTCGAACCTGGAATGTGGAATATTCCAGGGACATAGTCCAATTAGAAGATGAATCTTCTAGTGAGAAACTCCAAAAAAAACAGTTTATATCGATGCATGATCAAGTATAAAATGTATGAGAAGACAAGTAGAACTACTTCGAAGTGCCTCGTGAACACGTTAGTCTCCTCCAACGAGAGCTTTCTCAATGGCGCATGCATAGCGCCTCTCGGGAGGTTCCTAACCATGTCACTTCGGCCCAACTTCATAGAACTCAGGCAAGCACCACATCCATTGTGCCTTAGACTCACGGTCTTCCCCACGAGAGCTTTCTCGATGGCGCATGCATAGCGCCTCTCGGGGGATCTCCGACTTTTGTCCTCGGCCAACAACAAATAGGTACAACAGTATGGCCACACGAATTTTATAAATGCAACAGTTAAAAGGCCAACAGCATATATTTTTAGGAAAATTCAGTTCATAGATGCAACATGATTTCACGTAAGCAAATAATAAGAGTTTACGTATAAGAACTTCACGAAACACGTGTCATGCACTAAAAGTATCTCATAAGAGAAATAAAAATAGGATTTAGAGTATAGGAGTCTCACTGAGTCTCACGTTGTTGAGTTATCTCTTCGACGGTATAATTTTACAGTAAACGGCCTAGGTTTCTGCAGAAAACACATGTTTTGGTAAAGCTAAAATCAAATATTTTTAGATAAAGTTGAAGGTTATTAAATTGGGGGCATAACTAAAAAATTTCATGTAAAAAGGACCCTTCACGCGCCCTCACGCGCCCCAAGAAGTAGGGCCACGCGCCCCCACGCGCGGCCATTTTCGGCGCGTGTAGCTCACGCGCTGCACAGCAGAATTCGGACAGCTCGCATCGTTTTCGCATTTCGGCCATATCTCCCTCGTTTTAACTCCGATTCGACCCCCGTTTGAACCTACGCGACCCTCTCTTCCCTCTCTACAGGATTATCAAAAAGAAATCGGACTTACCTCGCTTTCTTGCTGACTGATTTTGGTGAACTCCGGCGCAGACCCGCAACTCCGATGAGGCTCGTTCTCCCCGGCTTCTCCTTCGATTCCTTCCCGCCTTCTTCCCGAACTTCCTACTCTCTCTCTAGAAAAATCTCTTCCTCTTAGAGTCCTTCAACTCTCAAGCTTGCTTGGAATTGTTTGAGAGCAATTCTAAGTGCTTATTTATAGAATCCTCCAACCAATGGTGTTATGCCACTTGTCACAATTTTAGCCATGGACTCCAAAGACTCAAAGACATATTTGATTGGCTTTTGAAATCCAAAACTAGAATTAATCCAACTTTTGAAATCCAAGCTAAAACCCTAAACTTCTTCTAAATAACACTTTGGCTCTTATTTCAAGTTTTCAACTTTAACATTTCACCACCTAAGCTCATAATTTCATCATTCTTTCATTTGAATAATTTCTCTAATTAGAATTATACCCTCAAACATCAAATTTATCGAGATACTTAAAATTCCAAAATTATTAACTCAAAATTACTCAATATATACGACCTTTCGAAAGCCCCTTACCATCATTCGGTATTTTTAGGGTATAACCTAGCTTAACCGAAAACCATTTCTGATTTGATTTCTTTCAGTGTAATAAGTCTCACCTCGAGACACTCGTTAAAATTATACCTTTGTCCTTAGGTATCTAAGCTCTAGGGCACTCCCTGCGACTGATTCGGTCACTTGTTGCATTTTAAACATATTTTTCGGTATTTTAACTCACTTAAAATACGTGGCAATTTCACGAAAATATAGGGTGTTATATTCTCCCCCCCTTAAAAGAATTTCGTCCTCGAAATTTGAAATGTACTCGAAATCATTGAAGGTTAAATAATTATTTCATTTTGGAATACAATTTCTAGAAGAAAATATAAAAATTCCCTACTCTATTTCCATTTCCTCGAACAGATGAGGATATTTCTTCCTAATTGTTTCCTCAAGTTCCCACGTTGCTTCGTCATCCGAGTGTTTTCCCCACTGAACCTTCACTAGCGGAATCTCTTTATTTCGCAACACTTGAGTCCGACGATCTAAAATTGCTCCCGGTGACTCTGGGTAGATCAAGTCATTCCTTAGCTCAATTGTCTCCACTCGAACTCCGAGGGTTGGATCTGGCACATGCCTTCGAAGTTGGGAGACGTGGAACACATTATGAATCCCAGACAAGCTAGGTGGAAGCTCCAATCGATAGGCCAAAGGTCCGACTCTTTCCATAATTGGATATGGTCCTATATACCTTGGCTTCAGCTTTCCTTTACCGCTTCCACGAGTCACCAAATGCTGGGGTGACACCTTAAGATACACTAGATCTCCCACCTCGAACTCTAGATCCCTTCTTCTTTGATCTGCGTAAGATTTTTGTCGGCTTTGCGCCGCTCGGATTCTCTCTTGGATTACTCGAATCTTATCGGTAGTCTGTTGCACAAGCTCGGGCCCTAACATCTGTCGTTCCCCTACTTCGGTCCAACAGATAGGCGACTGACACTTCCTTCCATACAAAGCCTCATAAGGAGCCATCCCAGTGCTGCCGTGGTAACTATTGTTGTACGCGAATTCTACCAATGGCAGATGCTCCTCCCAATTCCCTCCAAAATCAAGGGCACAGGATCTCAACATATCTTCAAGTGTTTGATTTGTCCTCTCTGATTGCCCGTCAGTCTGGGGATGATAAGCTGTACTCAATTTTAGCTGAGTCCCTATGCATTCCTGTAAACTCTCCCAAAACCTCGAGGTGAACCTCGGGTCCCGATCTGAAACTATACTTACAGGCGCACCGTGGAGTCGTACTATTTCCTTTACGTACTGCTCGGCAAATTTTCGTACTAGTTGATCCATCCTTGTAGGCAGGAAATGCGCTGACTTTGTCAACCTGTCTACCACCACCCAAATGGCATCATTGCCCCTTCGGCTCTTCGGAAATCCTGTCACGAAATCCATCGTGATATGTTCCCATTTCCACTTGGAAATTTCCAAAGGTCTCATTAACCCTGCGGGTTTTTGGTGCTCAATCTTTACTCTTTGGCATATATCACATTGTGCCACCCTCCTTGCCACGTTGGCCTTCATCCCAGGCCACCAGTAGATTTCTCGAAGATCTCGATACATCTTTGTGGCTCCTGGGTGCACGGTATACTTGGCTCTGTGGGCTTCATCCAAAATTTTCTGCCTCAACTCCCGAAGGTTTGGCACATACACTCTACCCCGAAACCTGAGAATGCCATTCCGTATCTCAAAATCCGAACTCTTGGGCTGGCCATGCTCGTCTACCCATAAATGAATACGTCTGTCACTTCCACTAGCCTCTCGTATCTCGTTCTCCAGATCCAGCCGAACCGTTAGGCCAGCTACTAGAACAAATGATCCCTTTGGTACTACACTGACCGTCATCAGGCTAAAAGCCTCCAACAATTGCCACTCACGGGCCATCATCCCGGCCATAGTAGGCACAGTCCTACTCAAAGCGTCGGCCACTACATTGGCACGCCCCAGGTGATACAAGATGGTGCAGTCGTAGTCCTTCAGGAACTCCATCCATCGTCGCTGCCTCATGTTCAACTCTTTCTGCGAGAACACATATCTTAGACTTTTGTGGTCTGTGAATACATCAAACGTCTCTCCGTATAGGTAGTGCCTCCATAGCTTCAGAGCATATACCACCGCTGCCAGCTCCAAGTCATGCGTTGGGTAGTTCACTTCGTGCCTCTTCAACTGACGTGATCCATATGCTATTACTCGACCATGCTGCATCAATACACAACCCAAACCAACCTTCAAGGCATCGGTGTATACAACATATCCACCGGGCCCACTAGGCATTGCCAGAACAGGTGCCGAGGTTAGTCTGCTTTTGAGTTCCTGAAAACTTTCCTCGCACTTGGCAGTCCATTCAAACTTGACTTCCTTCCGAATAAGCTTCGTCATAGGTGCAGCTATCTTCGAAAATCCTTCCACGAATCTTCGATAGTAGCCTGCCAATCCCAAAAAGCTTCGAACTTCACTCACACTCGTCAGCTGCTTCCATCTCTGAATGGCCTCAATTTTTGCCGGATCCACCGAGATCCCATCCGCCGAGATCACGTGTCCAAGAAATGCAACTTGAGATAGCCAGAACTCGCACTTCGAGAACTTGGCATATAATTGATGTTCCCTGAGGGTTCCTAGCACTATCCTCAAATGCTCCTCGTGCTCGCCCTCATTCGAGGAATATATCAATATATCATCAATGAACACGATCACGAATAGATCTAAGTAGGGCCTAAACACCCTATTCATAAGATCCATGAATGCTGCTGGAGCGTTTGTTAATCCAAATGGCATTACAAAATACTCAAAATGGCCATACCTTGACCGAAATGCCGTCTTTGGAATATCATCAGGCTTAATCCTCAACTGATAATACCCAGATCTCAAATCGATCTTTGAGAACACCTTTGCTCCCTGCAGCTGGTCAAACAGCTCATCTATCCTTGGAAGAGGATACTTGTTTTTATCGTGGCCTTATTCAACTGACGGTAGTCAATGCACATCCTTAGACTCCCGTCTTTCTTTTTCACAAATAGCACTGGTGCGCCCCATGGCGACGTGCTTGGCCTAATGAACCCCTTATCAGTCAACTCCTGTAGCTGACTCTTCAATTCTTTCATCTCTGCAGGAGCCATTCGATATGGCGGAATTGATATTGGTTTGGTTCCTGGCACTAACTCAATTGAGAACTCAATTTCCCGAGGTGGTGGTAGTCCTGGTAATTCTTCTGGAAACACGTCCTCGAATTCTTGTACCACTCGCACCTCATGAAGCTTCCGTACCTCCTTTGCTTCTATCTGAGCATAAGCTATGAATCCCTGAGCTCCTCGGTTCAACCACTTCATTGCTTTCATTGCCGAAATCATCTTCCCAACCTCAGGGTCACCTTGCCCCCGAAATTTGACCCACCCTCCCTCGGGTTTCTGAATGGTCATTACTTTCTTTCGGCAATCTATTTTAGCATCATACTGGGATAGAAAGTCCATCCCGAGGATCACATCAAAATCATACACTTCTAATAAAATCAAGTTAGCCTGAAATCGATTATCGCCCAAATTAATCTCGCATTCCTTTACCATTTTAGAGGACTTCATACTTTTACCCATAGGCGTCGAAATCACCATTAGACACCCTAAAGGTTCGGTTTCTACCTTCAAACTTTCAGCCATTGCATGCGATATGAAAGAATGAGTAGACCCTGGATCTACCAATGCATGCACAGAAGTACCCAGAATGAAAACAGTACCTTGAATAACTGCAGGATTGGCCTCTGCGTCCTCCTTGGTCATATTGTATACTCGCCCCTGTCGAGTCCCTTTTCCACTTTCAATCTTCAGCTGCTGCTCTTTCTTCTTTGGGCAATTCCAGGAGATGTGTCCGTGCTCGTTGCAGTTGTAGCAAACCACGCCCCCAGGTGCTGCTGTTATGGCCTTATCTTCTCTGGCCACATTCTTCTGGCAATTTCTAGAGACATGTCCGGGCTGTCCACAGTTGTAACAAATGATGCTTTGGCCATTGCACCTCTTCCCCGGGTGCCTCTTCTTGCATCTAGGACATGCCTTACCCGTCTTAAAAATCTTCCCATCCCGAGTTTTCAAGTTCGGGTTTATTTTCTCTATCGGTCCGCCACTTTGAACTGTCACGGTCTTCAGCTCCGCTACTCGCGTCATGTTCTCTTCAGCTGTCATAGCTTTGAAGACTATGTCTGCATAAGACTCCACGTGAACAAGACCCATCAGCTGTTGGAACTCGATTCGCAAACCTTGCAGGAATTTTCGTCCTTTCTCCACATCATCCATGCCGTACAGCGGCATATACTTGATTAACCGCAGAAATTCAGCTTCATATTGGGCTACTGACATGTTCGGCCCTTGGCGCAGACTCATGAACTCTCGAGCCCTTGCTAGTTTCCAGCAAGTGGGAAAGAACTTCGCATTGAACAATTCTTTAAAGCGATCCCATGACATCTGGGGTGCCGACCCCTGAGATCCGGTCACACTAGGTATTGACCGCTGCATGGTCTTCCACCATTGGGCTGCTTCTTCTTCCATCATATAGGTCGCACACTCGACCTTGTCTTCATTCGGGATCCTCAACCTCAGGAGGATCTTTTCAGTCTGATCCAACCAGTACTCACTGATAGTAGGATCATCCGTCGGCCTTCCTCGAAATGCTGGCGGATTTTGTCGAAGATATCTCTCCACGGCATCTGCTCTTCTTTGCTCGGGTTGCAATTCTAAGATTCGCCCAGCCATTCCTTCTAGGATCCTCTCGATCCTATCCAGCCGACTATCGCCAAGATCGGCATCTCCTTGCCTTCCCACACCACTTCTCGGATGGGAATTGGTGTTGCTTTCCTCGCTATTGCCTCGTCCGCGCCCAGTCCTTCTTGTGTTCACCATCTTGTAAGAAGAAAAAGGCGGATCGCCATTAGGCATGGCAAAAATTAATTCTAAGAAGCAACAAATAAAAATTCTGACCTAACTTGGGTCCCATGCGGTTGCCTATGGCATAACCTAACCACATGTCCCATTCTAAAGATCGTACCTAGACTACGTGTCTTCCTTACACGTATATACTATTTCTCAGTTACCCTCAAATTTGAATAACCTTTATTAGGTTTATTATGCATTCCTTTCTCTCGAATCAGATTCTTCCTAATTCCGCTCTGATACCAACTGTAACACCCCGCCTTTTCGGAGCGTTACTTCTACTTAGAATTTTGGGAATATTTTTTTTTTATCCAATCAATTTCTAAAAACCATAAAATCCCAAATTCCAAGTCTTGCCTTCTCAACTTAACAAATTCAATAAATAGACAGTTAAGACAGGCAATAAAATAGCGACTACGGAAGACTGATCGAACCTGATATAGTGCAAAAACATATTACATCACTTAATATATGAAATCGTTCCAAAAGTTCTCCAAACGAAATACATGATGATGTCTCCCAATACATTAACTGAATGCCTCAAATACAATCAAAACATGCTAGGGTTTATGTCATTTAATACATCATACATAGTAAAAAACATGATAAGTGTGCCACATGCGGCAACATAAATCTACCCTTCCGCTATTTCTTTTCCTTTTGCGCTGCTGGTCGAACCTGGAATGTGGAATATTCCAGGAACATAGTCCAATTAGAAGATGAATCTTCTAGTGAGAAACTCCAAAAAAAACAGTTTATATCGATGCATGATCAAGTATAAAATGTATGAGAAGACAAGTAGAACTACTCCGAAGTGCCTCGTGAACACGTTAGTCTCCTCCAACGAGAGCTTTCTCAATGGCGCATGCATAGCGCCTCTCGGGAGGTTCCTAACCATGTCACTTCGGCCCAACTTCATAGAACTCAGGCAAGCACCACATCCATTGTGCCTTAGACTCACGGTCTTCCCCACGAGAGCTTTCTCGATGGCGCACGCATAGCGCCTCTCGGGGGATCTCCGACTTTTGTCCTCGGCCAACAACAAATAGGTACAACAGTATGGCCACACGAATTTTATAAATGCAACAGTTAAAAAGCCAACAGCATATATTTTTAGGAAAATTCAGTTCATAGATGCAACATGATTTCACGTAAGCAAATAATAAGAGTTTACGTATAAGAACTTCACGAAACACGTGTCATGCACTAAAAGTATCTCATAAGAGAAATAAAAATAGGATTTAGAGTATAGGAGTCTCACTGAGTCTCACGTTGTTGAGTTATCTCTTCGACGGTATAATTTTACAGTAAACGGCCTAGGTTTCTGCAGAAAACACATGTTTTGGTAAAGCTAAAATCAAATATTTTTAGATAAAGTTGAAGGGTATTAAATTGGGGGCATAACTAAGAAATTTCATGTAAAAAGGACCCTTCACGCGCCCTCACGCGCCCCAAGAAGTAGGGCCACGCGCCCCCACGCGCGGCCATTTTCGGCGCGTGTAGCTCACGCGCTGCATAGCAGAATTCGGACAGCTCGCATCGTTTTCGTATTTCGGCCATATCTCCCTCGTTTTAACTCCGATTCGACCCCCGTTTGAACCTACGCGACCCTCTCTTCCCTCTCTACAGGATTATCAAAAAGAAATCGGACTTACCTCGCTTTCTTGCTGACTGATTTTGGTGAACTCCGGCGCAGACCCGCAACTCCGATGAGGCTCGTTCTCCCCGGCTTCTCCTTCGATTCCTTCCCGCCTTCTTCCCGAACTTCCTACTCTCTCTCTAGAAAAATCTCTTCCTCTTAGAGTCCTTCAACTCTCAAGCTTGCTTGGAATGGTTTGAGAGCAATTCTAAGTGCCTATTTATAGAATCCTCCAACCAATGGTGTTATGCCACTTGTCACAATTTTAGCCATGGACTCCAAAGACTCAAAGACATATTTGATTGGCTTTTGAAATCCAAAACTAGAATTAATCCAACTTTTGAAATCCAAGCTAAAACCCTAAACTTCTTCTAAATAACACTTTGGCCCTTATTTCAAGTTTTCAACTTTAACATTTCACCACCTAAGCTCATAATTTCATCATTCTTTCATTTGGATAATTTCTCTAATTAGAATTATACCCTCAAACATCAAATTTATCGAGATACTTAAAATCCCAAAATTATTAACTCAAAATTACTCAATATATACGACCTTTCGAAAGCCCCTTACCATCATTCGGTATTTTTAGGGTATAACCTAGCTTAACCGAAAACCATTTCTGATTTGATTTCTTTCAGTGCAATAAGTCTCACCTCGAGACGCTCGTTAAAATTATATCTTTGTCCTTAGGTATTTAAGCTCTAGGGCACTCCCTGCGACTGATTCGGTCACTTGTTGCATTTCAAACATATTTTTCGGTATTTTAACTCACTTAAAATACGTGGCAATTTCACGAAAATATAGGGTGTTATAGGCGTAGTCTTCATCTTTGTCTTCGTCTCTGGCCTTCGTCTTCGGCATCGACGACGCGACGGATGGTGGAGGGAGAGAGAAAAGAGGAAGAGCCTTTGGCCAATGCCTAATCTACAAAGCATTGAAGAGCCTTCGTCTTCACCATCACCATTGAAGAGCCTTCATCTTCGCCTTCACCTTCGTCTTCGTATTCGCCATTGCCAGATCTGTGAACTCGAACTCGAATCGAAGAGAAGATGAAATGGCGAGACGCGAGAGAGAGAGATAGAGAGAGAAAAGAAGGAAGAACAGATAAGGTGAAAAGTTGCGCTCGCGTGACTCGTGAGGGGGGGTTGTGGCCAGTTTGGTTCAACAGAGGCTATTTGCTACAAGTTTGGTTCGGTTCGATTTTTGAGTATTTTTATCAAAATAACCAAATCGAACTGAATAATCGATTTTTAAAGAAAAATATAACATAACCGAACTGCTATTTTTGAAAAACTGAACTGAACCGACCGAACTTTTTGGTTCGGTTAGGTTAGTTCAGTTTAACCGAACTTTTGCTCTCCCCTAGCTCTAGAGATATTTGATTAATCTCAAGTTATACTCGAGTGCTTGAATGATTTACACTTGATTGCATGAAGTGCCATACTTAATTGTAACATTAAGAGTATAGATTTTGTATAACACATGCTCGAGTTAGAACTTTGCAATAATTGATTGAATCACTTCAATACTCGATTAATTATGAAGGCAATGCAGAGCAATACTTGAATATTTTTGTTAGGGATTTTATGCTTAACCAATTTTCAAAAAATATTTTCTCAAAAACTTAACATCATGCTCGATTGATATATGAGCAAATATTTTTCCATTTTAGGAAATATATATAAGTATTTGAGCATGACATTCTCCAATTTAAAATCATTCATAGGAAAATGTTTTAGAGGTCATCAATAAACCAAATTTATTGAAAGTAGATTTTTTAAAATTATTTTCTCCGTAAATGAAAACACAAATTTCTCAACAATCTCCCCTTTTTTGATTTATGAGCCCATTTGATGATGATAAAACATTTTGACACTGAGGGCTTCTAAAAGATATTATGAGATGATCTTGAAAAATTTTCAAGGATAAGAGGGTGACTCCCCTTACAATTTTGACTTATAAAAATGCTCCTCTTCAAGTTGTTCCCCTATTGGAAAAAAAAATTATGAAAATATATACATATGCCTATCTTCTCCCCTTTTTTGTTAGAAATCAAAATGGCTCAAGAGGAGTTTTGGAAAAAGAAAAAAAAAATAGAACAAAGTTTGAGAAGATGGTACCTGACGTATAGAGTGTATGGACACAAAATAGAAAGAACATCACATAATAAGAAAGATATATGATCAATACGAAATGCATTTTAGGAAAAAGGTAACATGCATATTAGGAAAAAGATATATGATCAATACATTGCAATGAGCACATAAGGACAAAAGATAAAGCTTGTACCACCTATCATAGGTGCACTAGAATCTCCCTCTTGATTTTCTTCCTCAATAGGTCAAGCTGACTTATTAGTTAAGGACTTTCTTTTACTTGAGGATGGGGCGACAGTCTTGAGAGCTTCTGTAACGCCCCATTCTTAAGTATTACAATGATACTAAGTACAAACTAAAAATCACATGCAGTTGTTAGGGAAATCCTTATCAATGAAAGTAAAGGATCGAACCTAAAAACTAAAAGTTAGGAATTCCACTATGTTTCTTTGATACAAGCTTAATGATAACACACACCCACACTTACACCCGTTAAGTTTTAATATCATAGCAATTGTCCATCATACAACGTTCGGGATATACATAAAAACAACATTTACTTAGAAAGATTAAAGCTATACATTGGCCACCTCTTTTCCCTTGCCTTACTTGAACCTGGGGTACTTGGCATGTTTGAATATACCGATGTGAGATATGAAACATCTCAATGAGTGATTCAGATGTTAGTGTTGGTACCCTAATGCTAGATTTAGATGTCATCTGTCAATTATAATTATGGCACTAATGATGTAATTCTTGCAACATTTAATAAAATATGTTTTCGTATTTTAAGGTCATATCTTCATTCATACCTCTCCAATCATTAATATGAATGAGTCCCTAGATTTCCTGTTGAATGTCTTATTCTTAAGTGTTAAGAATATGCAACAATTGACTTTTGTGATAAGGATATCTTAATGATAATTTCTAGTCCTTAGCTTCTTAGAAGGGGACTGTGATTAGTCGATTATGGACTGACACATGGGATACGACCTTTATTAGTATGAGATGTTAATGATAAAGGATGGTGAGTCGTATGCGATAATCAATGAGATGGATATAGTATACATGTGGGTAGATGCTAGTGGAACATCTACAGAATGTGACACACGTGATAAATCACATGGTTGAGAGGATCTATGGTTTATCACAGCCTTCGATAGTGTTACTAGTCGTTAAATCGAAGGCAACATAGTTGTCTCGTACGTCAGTGCCAAGGATTTTTCGTTGCTAAGAACCATCTGGTTATTGGGTGGGAGATGCATTATGTGGTCCATGTACAGTGGTGTATGGAGGTAGGTGATTGCTAATGGGATCATCGACCTCCGACGTGAGGTTAACATCATATGTGATTAGTGATGGTCTTGATTATAGAAACCCCTGACTGGGGTACACTTGATTGGAAAGTGTTCCAATGTCGGGAAGAGTTTCGATGTTTCATCTTAACACTGATTTTGGCATAGTCTTTTGATATAAACGTATAGAAATAACACCAAAACCCAAGAGGGGGGGTGAATTGGGTTATTTAAAAATTTAACTTGAGTTTGAAAAATTCTTGATTTGGAATGATGTTTGATAAACTGAAAAAATAATAGCAATATGCAATGCTAAATGAAGTGAAAAAATAAAAGCTATAGCATGAGACAATAATTTATAGTGGTTCGACTTTCCAAGCCTAGCCCACTACCTTAGTTCCTCACAAAGGATTTTGCAAAAAAATTTATTAAATCCCCCTATTTAACCAAGTAGGTCCTCCAGTCCAAGGCTAGCAAGAATTACAAACCTCCTACACACGTAGGCCCTCTAGCTCACGCTAGGTAAAATACAATACAAAGAGATAAGAGATTCTAAGAGTGAAAACTCTTAGTTACAAGTTATCTCTACAAAAAATAAGAGGCTTGAAATGAATAACATCACTTAAGTACAAAGCCTCAAGAAGAAAATAAAAGAGAGAATGTAAAATTTAAAGCACGAGGATGACTTGAATGCTCGATAGTTGGGCAATGAATGATCTAAAGGTACTTCAATGTTTCTTCTACCACCTATTTATAGTTAATGGTGGAAAATTCAAAAAATTTGACCGTTGGGGTTGTTGGCTGAGCATTTAATGCGCCAAAAACTAGTCGTTATGGCTTTCTGTGAAGAGAGTTAGTAGACAAAAGAAAAAAAATTAGTCGATAGATTCATATAACAATTTAGGACTTAGTCGACAAATTTGACCCTTCTGTTGACAAACTTGAAAGATTAGTCGACAGAGCTTAAAAAACATAATCTGTTTGTTGACAAAGCCAAACCTTTTGTCGACAGAATTAAAGATTCACATTCTGTTAGTCGACAAATGCAAACTAAAATTCGAATACTTTGTCGACCAACTATAAGAAACACTTGATTTTAGATTTGAAACATTTTAATTTATTTCAAGACCACTTAAATGAATTTATTTAGAATCTCAACCTATAAAATCTCTTTAAAGATGAAATTTCCTAACTTCATTTCCTTTTGAAATCAATGTGGGAGATCAAATGCTTGGATTCCATGAAATTTATTTTACGAGACATTTTGCATAAAATACTTGTTTTTCATATACTTGAGACACATTATTTGTTATTATCAAAACTCTTTAATCACTCACAAGAGTAAAATATCATCTTCGACTTAGTGATTTTGATCAATCCTTGACTCTCACTCAATTAGGATGATAACTGATGAAGGGATTATAGTACACGGGAATTGAAAGACCAAATAGGTTTTATATTGAAGTGAGACTTTATTACTACTAGGATCGACATGATATAATGCCAGTTATCACTCAGGGCCTTTTAGGCTACTTCGAGGAGACAAAGAGATCCTCGTTGTAGACCAAAATGTTTGGTTAACGTCAAAGAGTTTTGCGTGTCCTGATTGCTACTTACTAGTGAACCTAGAAGGTCACACGCATATCCATGCGTGATGGTTGATTAAGTGATTAAGGTTGAAACCGTCATTAAGAATTAATGATGTTTACCATTAAGAGTTAACAGATTGGGTTGAATGATCAAATTAATGAGGAGCATATGTCAAGAGTTGACAGGCATGCCGTTCAGAGTTAATAGGAGACTCAATTTCATCATGGGATGGTGAAAGGGTCATTAATTGTTAATGGTAGGCCTAGATGCAATTTAACGAAACTTGGTCAAGTAAAAGAAAAATAGTTGATAGCTTTTGAAGACTGTCGACCGATTTAAGTTGAGTTGTCAACAGTTTGTTTGGAACTATCGACTGATTCTGTCGACCAAACCAATCGACAGTTCCTTTGGAGATGTCTACCGTTTCTATTGCATAGGGTTACGAATTCTTCGATCGTTTGTTGTATTTGCAACGGAATGGAGGGACATATGGCGTGGAATGATGATAGGATGACGAGAGTCTCGAAGGCGTGTGTCCTTCTTATCGCCCTGTGGTCTTCTCTCTCTCTCTCTCTCCTATGGACGATTTGTCCATTTATTCAAATGGGCTAGGGTTTCCATTTTGGGAATGTATATATGTGATATATAAGGATGAAGAATAAGGTAAGTTGTGTGGTGTACAATTCTCTCTCTGTCTAAGCTATTCTTCACCCCAAGATAGTCCAAAGTCCTTACCCTTATCTCCATTACTCTTATTTGATTTCTCCATTGTTATTGTAGCAAACCAACCATATAGATAGTCTATATTGGTTTGGAGACTTTCCTTCAAACCAATTTTCAGCCCAATCTCCCTCACTTTCTTTGTCTAGCACATAGAGTGAGTTGAGGGATTCAACTATTTATCGGAGCATGGAATAACTAGGCCTCCCATGTTTTTGGGAGTCAGTTTGGTTTAAACAAAATCTGTTCGGGAGTTGTTCGGGAGTTGTTCGGGAGCAAGGTGTTGTTGTCCAGTGAGAAATCTAGCCTTTACATCGGCCTTCAAACATTCAAAGGTATATTTGCTATACCTCCTATGGCATGGTTTAGATTTGGTGTGCATATAGACATTAAAAATGACTCTTGCAAGGTGATTTTGGTATATGTTTTCGTTGCCTTCTTATGTGTTTTCGGAATATGTTTTTGAAAATCGGTTAAACCATTGCATTGGTACACCTAATATTGGCGTTCCTCATCAGATGTGTGATTACGTTTCCCTGACTCTCACTCAATCGGGATGTTATTCAATGAAGGGGTTATAGTACACGAGAAAGAGAACAAAAATAGGTTCTATTCTAAAGTAAGACTTCATTACTGGTAGGATTGCGCTTACATAATGCTAGTTGTCAATCAGGGCTTTTTGAGGTACATCGAGAAGATGGAGAGATCTTCATTATAGATCAAAATGTTTGGTCAGAATCAAAGAGTTGATGTGTCCCAATTGCTACTTAGTCAGTAGTGAACCTAGAAGGTCCCACGCATATCCAGGAGTGGTGGTTGACTAAGCAATTACAGTTGAAATCATCACTAAGAGTTAATGATGTCACCGTTAAGAGTTAACGAATTTGGTTCAATGATTAAATTAATAAGGAGAAACTATCAAGAGTGAACAGGCAAGCCATTAAGAGTTGACGGGGGTCATGGTTTCATCATGAGATGGTGAAAAGGGTCATTAAGAGTTAATGACAAGCCTAAATTCAATTTATGGAAAGTTAGATATAAACGGTCGATAGTTCCTTTAAAACTATCAACCATTTTTGTTGTAAAGGATTGCTAATCGCACGATTGATTTTTCATTTCTACAATGATTTTTGGGGCACTTGGCTCTAGAGGATGAGAGAGGCGACAACGTACATCTTTCTTGTTTCCCCTTGGTCTCCTCTCTCTCTCTCTTTCAGTTGATTTGTCCGATTTGGACATCTAGGGTTTATGGGCTTCCATATAAAAGGCAAAAGGAGAAGAGAATGAATAAAGAGAAGCCATTTTTTCAATTGTTGCAATATGTACCCTTTCTAACCCTTGCCCTTTCTCCATTGCTCTCTTCCTTTTGCTCCATTGGTCACTCGATTGCTAGAGTAACAATACTATTTTAACAGTGAGACTGGTGAGTTTTGAGAGACCAACCATTCGAACCCCATTTTCAACCTAATCTCCCTCACTCTCTCTGGCTAAAGCATAGAGTGAGTTGAGGGGTTCATCCACTCACTGGAGCATGAATTAACTAGGCCTTTCATCCATTTTAGGGTTAGTTTGGTCTAATCGAAGTTTTGTTTGAGAGGAGATTGGAGGCGCAAAGGTTGCTGCCCAGGATGTTATTAGACTCTACATTGGCTTTTCAAACCATACAAGAGGTATACCTTGAACCCCCTATGGAATGGTTTGTTTATGTATTGCATATGGTCAATGGAAATAAGTCTTGCAAGGTGATTTTGTGTTTGTTTCCCCTGCTTATGTATGTGTTTTCAGAAAATGTTTTCGAAAATAGGTAAAACCCTTGCATGATACACCAAGTGTTGGCGTCCATCTTCAAAATCATTTTAAGAAGATCAATGAGAGAATGCATGCTCATACGTTCGTAGGTTGATTAGAGATAACTAATCTCATATATAAGCACAGAATTAAATGACCATCGACAGAGGCTTTTGTTTAACATAGGATCATTGATTTTCAACTTAGGGCAAGAAGTAGCAAACTCGAGTGATGAAAGATTAAGTCATATAAAGAATGATGGTGAATTCATGAACCCTAGTGCCTTAGAGTGTTGAGTTTCAAAATCAAAATAATTGTTTTTATGCATCTGTAGTTCATGATTTAGCTAGTTATTATAAAGCTGATTGTTAATAGCATTATAACTGTGTGTGGCTTGTTGAAGTTAAGCGTGGTTAAAGTAGGAATCAATAGCCAATCCTTGTGGGTTTGACACTCTACTCATCGTTATATTACTTGTTATGATTTGTCCACTTACGGGATCGATTAGCGATCATATGCTATTTAGCTAGTGAAAAAATCTTTATAAAAATTAACTAAGTATATAAAATTTTTCTGATTTTATCAATAGAGTATTGCTCAACATGCTTAAAAAAATAATGGAGTATATGAATTGGTCCAATCCAGTATCATAAGTTCCTAGTCAAGTATGTCATGCAAATGCTCTATTATCTTACAACTAAATCAAGTATGGTGCTTTTGAAATTGAGTAAGGATCTTTCATCACTTGAGTGACCTCTATGAATAATCAAGTATCTCTAAAGCTATATAATCTGAGCATCTTTTTACTAGAGTAAAGCTTATTTTTTCCATCGACTAATGTATTTTATAAATCCGGTAAATAATTGTGTTAGTCAAGTGAAGAATGATTTGTCTCTGGCTAAGTCTCTAGTCCTAAAAACGATCGAGTAACCAATGTTGGTACTCGAGTGAAACTCTATATTAGTCGAGTAATCTTAGCCTAGTAATGGAGAAAGTAAAGCAAGGTCTCTGTGGTTTTTGAGTTAGTCTAGCAATGACTTGGTCACACTCAAGTAAGCTCCCTAGATAATCGATTACATTATATAGACAGGAGAGTAAGCTGCTAGATTAGTCGCGTAACTCTATACACTAGTCGAGTATTGATTGTCAGATTTTGAAAATTATAGTCGTTACACGGAAGAAAGAAATGACTTTTTTTTTTTATCGTTTGAGCTTTATCTCTTTATTTTAAGAAGTTTAATTATCGTCTCTTGTAACAAAGTAATAAATATGCTTATATATGGTGTGCAAAATGCTTTCTCTTTCAAAACAAGCCAAGTATGGATTTCTTTTATTTGAGCATAATGCTTGAGACAAAAATTCTTTGAAAATCAACTACATATGAAAAAGCCTTTTCTCTTAGTGATTTGCTAGTTTCCTTTTCTCTCACATGAATTTCTTAGTGATTTGCAAAGACAAAGGCAAGCTTCCATTTGGAATGCTAGTCACATTTATCCTTCAAAACACTCATGGTCCCCTGCTTGGTTGGACTATTCCTCACTTTTATTACGATACTTATTCTATCGCAACCTTGAAAAGAATGTGAATCTTTTGTGAAGATGAAATGTGGAAAATGCCCATTAAGAAAGAATATCTAGCGTAATTGAGAGAAACCAATCCTTTGAGACCAGAAGCTGGTCCTTCTCATCCTGTTTCTCCAGCTCAAGTCTCTACTTCTCATCCTCAAAATCCTTCTATATCTAATTTGACTCTTGGTATGTGTAATACCCTATATTTTCATAAGGTTGCCACGTATTTTAAGTGGGTTTAAAATACTAAAAAATGGGCTTGAAAGGGCAGTAAGTCGTTGAATCGACTGGAGGGAGTGCTCTGGAGCCTAGATGCTTAAGGAAAATGATGTGGCATTATCGAGTAGCCCAAGATATGATTTATGGGGCTGAAAGAAATTTGATTGGGAACGGTTTTCGGTACAACTAAAAATGCAGCCATAATTTGGGTTGAAATACCGAATTATCGTAGGTGACTTCCAGGAAGTCAACGGAAGCTTGAGGGGGCTTCTATTTTTCGTAATGAACAACCTTTCAGTGTTTTTCAAAAGAAACAAAAGGGTTTGAGGCCAAAACGGAGATTCGGGCCTAAGTGCAATTTTTGGAAATTACAAGAAGGAGACCGAAACAAGGTTGTTTTGGAATCTTCAGGGGTCAAAGTGATGTTTCATGACTTGAGGGTCTTAATTACAATAATGGAAAGTTATGGGGCTAAGTCGAAAGGGCCAAAATGAGATAGCCCAAAAGTTTAAGGGCCTAAGAGTAATTTCTTAAAATTTACCGAATTAGCCGGAGGGAGGTCGAAACGGTAATTTTTCAGAATCTTCAAAGAAGGAAAGGATGATTTTAGGACTTGAGAGTCCTAATGGTAATGAAAGAAAGATCAGGGGCTTGATAGAAAGGTCCAAAGTGTAATTTCGAAAAAGGTAGGGGCCAAAACGCAATTTTGCAAAAATGGAAAGCTTCCATGGCCGATAGCCATGCACGCCTCCAACCAGGCGGTTTCGAGCTTGGGGAAGTCCAAAGGAGTGGTTGGAGCATGCGAGAGGAGCAACTAGGGTCGGCATCGAGGCCACGTGTGGCCGGAATTTCAAGAAAATTCGACCGAGAATGCGTCGGCCATGGCCGACCTATAATCACGATTTTGAGGGCGTTTATCGGCGAATTTGGGTCGTCCAAGAGGCTTAGGAGAAGCTCGAGGCTTCGGGTAAGGCACCCATGCCCGTTTTGAGGGTCGATTGAGGCTATAAATAACCGGTTTGCATTTTAGGGTTTGGCCGAAATGGGGGGGTCTTTGAGCTTCAAATTGAAGGCTCAATCGAACGAATTGAGGCTCGAGATTAAGGGGATTTTGAAGCCCATTAGCTGAGGAGTGTTTATGGAGAAATTTGATCATTTTGGTGGCTGTTTGAAGGGTATTCGTGGCTTGCCGGAGTTGGGAGGCAGTAGCATAGGCCGAGAGTTTGGCCGTCAAATCAGAGGATTTCCGATCATCCTTTGGAAGCTCAAGAGGTGCCCCTGTGATTGACTTCAAGTGGGCTATCGTGTGGTGGAGTCGAAGTTAGATTCTGGTCCCCGGAGAAGACGCGGGTGCGTCACACGCGCAACTTCACACGCGCAGGCGCGTGGCAAAGAAAGTGGGGGCCCGTGGCATGCCAGAAAAATTCTGAAAAAAATATGGAAAAATTGAGAAAAATAAGTTGAGGGGCCCTGTGCAAAAATATTTGGTGTTTGGATTTTCAGTTTCTCGATTTTTGCATCAGTAAGCCTCGTTTTGCGTGTAAGCAATGCTTCAGGGTAAGTTCTGAAATTTTCTTTTGAAGTTCTTAGAATAAATATGGTCTTTAATGTTGTCGTGCTTGAGGTTAAGTAATTTGTGTAACTTTTGAGGTGTGGCACGAAAATCGAGGTGTCTTGGTCTTGTGGCAAAGGTGAGTGCTCCGACTTAAAAACCTAGTTTTGGTGACAAATTGGTTTATGTGAGCGCTCCTACCCTCGTAAAACTTGGTTTATGTGAGACTCCTCTACTACAAACCCTATTTTGTTATCTTATGTGAGAATTATATTGCATGAAATGGTTTTGCAAACTCTGGTTGTTCTTTTACGTGAAATCATGTTGCATATTCGAATTGTATTTCCTTGGAAAAGTATATGCCGTTGGTTTTCAACTATTGCATTTATAAAATCCGTGTGGCCATACTGTTGTACCTATTTATTGTTGCCCAAAGGCAAAGTCGGAGATCTCCCGGGAGGCGCTATGCGTGCGCCATCGAGAAAGCTCTTGTGGGGAATACTGTGAGCCTAAGGGACAACGGATGTGGTGCTT
Source organism: Diospyros kaki (assembly GCA_036245055.1). Classification (NCBI taxonomy): domain Eukaryota; kingdom Viridiplantae; phylum Streptophyta; class Magnoliopsida; order Ericales; family Ebenaceae; genus Diospyros; species Diospyros kaki. The sequence continues at coordinate 13,794,840 of BSEG01000009.1, forward strand.
GCATGAGTTCTATGAGGTTGGGTCAGGGTGGCATGGTTAGGGATCTCCCGAGAGGTGCTATGCGTGCGCCGTTGAGAAAGCTCTCGTTGGAGGCGTCCATGTTCACGAGACACTTCGTAGTAGTTCTCGTTATTTTCCTCATACGTTTCATACCTGTTCATGTATTGATATGAACTGTTTTTGGAGTTTCTCACTAGAAGATTCATCTTCTAATTGGGTTATGCCCCTGGAATATTCAAACGTTCCAGGTTTGGAGAGCAGCTCTAAGGGAAAAAAGATAGCTGAAGATTAAGTTTATCTGTTGTTGTTTGTAACGTGCTTTAGCTACGTTTCGATTGAGGATTAGTCTTGTTAAATGTAAGTGAGATTTGATGTATAAATGAGGTATTTAGTTATTATCTCTTGAGGATGAGTCTCCATGTATTGAGGTATTTGAAGATGTATTATGGTACGGAAGTTCATGATTTAATTAAGGGAATCAGTTGTGTACCATATCAGGTTTCGATTCACCGCTTTCGCAAATTTTATGATGTGCTGGAGAGGTTTTGTTTGGAATTCGGTACTCGAGGTTTATGATATGTACCGAGAGAAAGGAATTCATGCATTTATACATTTATATTGGGACCCAGCATAGTGACACGCTCGGTAAGAAAAATCGGGGTGATACAGGTGGTATAAGAGCTGAACCCTATTTGGAGAATTAGGGAGGAGCTTAAGTTTATCAGAAGCCTTAAGTGGCTTTGATACAGGTGGTATCAGAGAGTAATCTTATCGGAATTCTTAAGTGGCTCGGTTACAGTTGGTACCAGAGCGGAGTTTGATTTAAAGACTTAGGGAATGTCTGGTTTGGAGACTTTGGAAAAAGTCTGATTTGGAAGCCTTAAGTGGTTATGATATAGTTGGAATCATATCGTAATGTTATTTGGAGACTTAAGAGAAGTCTGATTTGGAGACTTAAGTGACTCGGATACAGTTGGTATCTGACTTGGAGACTTAAGAGGATCCGATATTATTGGAATCAATTAGTAGGAACCCCAAGTAGAGGCTTTTGGGGGAAAAGAGGCTAATGGTTCGTTGAACGAAATCCCTATTTGGAGATTTGGGATTGTCAGTTAAAGTTTTAGAGATTATGGATTTGAGAATCTAACCTTGCTAAGCGATAAGACAGCTGGTCAAGATGATCTAGCTATGAAAGATAAGGGTCTGATGATATGGTTCGGACGTGAGGATGACTCGGTAACCATGATTATGGATCCGAGAGATTTGGAGATTATTGATTTGAGGTCATTAGTTGAAGTCATTATGAGAAATGATGAGATAACTGGTGGTTATCAAGGATAAGTGAATCATGAATGGTTAGTCCGATCTGACATAGCCTAGCTGATGAGTTAGGATTGAATGATAAGTATTTTTGAGGATCATTTAGTGTCTCGAAAATAAGATGCGTAGATCAGGGATCCAACGGATTGGGTCAGGTGAGGGGCCAAAGATGGCCAAGTAATGGTGCGTGAGTTGCGTCAATTGATAAGGTGACCTAGTCAATAGAGGTCGTGACTATGGTTCAGTGCACTGAATAGACTTGCAGAATCAGGAAAAGTTGTTGGTAGTCAACCCGACGAAGAAAACTTGAAAGCACCGCGATGAATGGTGGATTGAGGGAAATGATTGCAAAGAAATCAAGCTTTCAGAAGATGATTGGAACCAGATAACGTGATCTGATTCAGGGATAAATCAGTTTGGGATTCTTGAGGAATTTCTTAGAAGAATTGATTGAGAATCTAAGGATTAGTAATAAAACTTTAGAGTTTTAGGAAGAAATCTAGTGAGGATTGGAGTATCGTAGGTGATGTAAGAACCAACCTACTCTAGCTGGCAGTTTAGTTATGGATTGTTGTCTTAAAGATTGTGCGAATCTTTGACGTGATTGGGAGAATCAAGTGATGGCAGATGTACTAGGATGTATTCTCGAAAGATTTATGGATAGATAAATCCATATTGGGCTAATGATAGCTTAAGGTTATTAGGTGATTAGCCATGAGTGGGCTTGAAGATTTTGGGATTGTAAACTCAGGGTGAACCTAAGGGAAGGTTTGCATTGTTCTGTTAGAACCTGATAGATGATCAGAAACTTGTAAATGGCTAAATATGTGAAGCCACTGTGAATCTTGGGATTTAGGCCAAGAATTTTGAGGAGCCTAGCGAGCCCGAGGATTTGAAGCATACTGAGTGTATGCAAGGAAGGCATGTCTTAGAACTGACTTCCAATAGGCTGAAGGATAACCCTAGCTTTGTGGTCACCCATGCGAGAACCTTGATCGTATGATGGGGTGAGGGAGGTGCGATGACGTACCCAAAAGTCCGATCGGCCCGAGGTAGTTGAGGGAAGAGGTTTCTGGATAGTGCCTTGGATTTTGGAATTGAGGTAAGGTTACCTTGAGGAAACAACTCGTGGGATCGAGTCACGTAAGTTTGGTGCCAACTTAGCTGATGAAGTGGCCAAAGTGAAGTCTTGAACCTTGTAGAGGTTTCGAGTTGAAAATTTTGATTGCCCATGATTTGGGACAGATGAGTTGATGTCCTTGGGATGATAGTGTATCCGTGTAAGACACGCGATGATCAAAAGTCTGGGTACGATCTATGAGAGGGGACATGTGGATAGGTTATGCCATAGGCAACCGCATGGGACCCAAATCGTTATCGAGATAGCCGAAAGGCAGATTTTTGGAAGATTTATGTAATGGTTTGAGGTGTGTAGCTCAAGACCATAATGAAATTTCGTTGGGAGTAGAAACCAAACCTATGGGATGTTTGATAGTGATTTCGAAACCTATGGGAAGGAATATGGAGTCCTTAGAGATGAGTGACTCGCGGATTTGTGAGGTTTGGAGTCAAATCTGGTACGGGGAGTAGTGCCAGAAGTGACAAAGGAAGGGACCAGAGCTTTGTGATAGGATCCCTAAGATGTCTGTGAAAAGATTGAAAGTAGGTTGAGATTGACAGACTTTTGCCGGAGATTCGTGAAGAGAATCTCTGGAATAGTTGTATCCATGTCAGGACTCGTGTGGAGGGTCAAGTGAAATGGTCTGCCGAACTCGAGGAGAGCTTGTGATAGCTCAAAGGATTGGGTTGCATATTGATGCAACGTGAGCGTGTGATCATGTATGGATCACATTGAGGCACAAGGTAAACTACCCGATGTGTGACTTGGTGCTGGCAGTTGAGGTATGTGCTCTTGAGGTTATGGAAGCACTACCGATGCAATGAGATGTTTGAGGTGTTCACGGACCACAAAAGTCTGAGGTATTTGTTCTTGTAGAAAGAGCTAAACACGGGGCAGCGACGGTGGATGGAGTTCCTGAAGGACTACAACTGCACTTTTTGTATCCCCCGGGGCGTGCCAATGTGGTGGCCGGGTTGATGGCCCAGGGGTGGCCGCTGGTTGAGGCTTTTAGCCTGACGTTGGTGAGTGTAGTGCCGAAGGGTTCGTCCGTCTCGATAGCTAGCCTGGCAGTTCGGCTGGATCTAGAGACTAAGATACGAGAGACTAGTGGGGGTGACCGGTGTATGCATCTATAGATATATGAGTGTCCAGCCCAAGGGTTATGATTTTGAGAGGCTAGGTGGCATTCTCAAGTTTCGGGGTAGTATGTGCATGCCTAAAGTTTGGGAGGAGCACCTACCGTTGGTTGAGTTCATGTTACCACGGCAGCGTCAGGATGGCTTCTTATGTGGTTTATGGTGGAATAGTACTATCGGTCACCCGATGTACCAAAATTATTGACTGTTGAACCCTCAGTTGAGCAGTCCCTGTGGTTGAACCGAGTGGGTGGGGCTATCCATACCCAGGCTGGGAATGTCCGGACCACTGGAGGTGAGGAAGCCTCTGCCAGTGGGTGCGTCGGATTTCCTTTGGGGAGGAGCGATCTCACGTCGGGTCGATGGGGGGGGAATGCTAGATGTATAGGTGTTAATTGTCGACTGTTGAGGTATGGTTATTGGCCGTTCTTGTTTGCTCACCACCGAAAAAGTTAAATTGAAAATTTGAAATTTTGTGGACTATGAGATATGTCCAGGCTATGAAATGGCTTATTTTGATCTTTGGAGTTTGCATGTATGAGTCAATTTCAAGGATGAAATTCTTTTAAAGGGGGTAGATTGTAATACCCCATATTTTCGTAAGGTTGCCACGTATTTTAAGTGAGTTTAAAATATCGAAAAATGGGCTTGAAAGGGCAATAAGTCGCTGAATCGACTAGAGGGAGTGCTCTGGAGCCTAGATGCTTAAGAAAAATGATATGGCATTATCGAGTAGCCCAAGATATGATTTATGGGGCTGAAAGAAATTTGATTGGGAACGGTTTTCGGTACAGCTAAAAATGCAGCCATAATTTGGGCTGAAATACCGAATTGTCGTAGATGACTTCCGAGAAGTCAACAGAAGCTTGAGGGGGCTTCGGTTTTTCGTAATGAACAACCCTTCAGTGGTTTTCAGAAGAAACAAAAGGGTTTGAGGCCAAAACGGAGATTCGGGCCTAAGTGCAATTTTTGAAAATTGCAAGAGGGAGACCGAAACAAGGTTGTTTTGGAATCTTCAGGGGTCAAAGTGATGTTTCATGACTTGAGGGTCTTAATTGCAATAATGAAAAGTTATGGGGCTAAGTCAAAAGGGCCAAAATGAGATAGCCCAAAAGTTTAAGGGCCTAAGAGTAATTTCTTAAAATTTACCAAATCTGCCGGAGGGAGGTTGAAACGACAATTTTTTAGAATCTTCAAAGAAGGAAAGGATGATTTTAGGACGTGAGAGTCCTAATGGTAATGAAAGAAAGATCAGGGGCTTGATAGAAAGGTCCAAAGTGTAATTTCGAAAAAGGTAGGGGCCAAAACGTAATTTTGCCAAAATGCAAAGCTTCCATGGCCGACAGCCATGCACGCCTCCAGGATTTCTGTACCTAGTGACCTATAACGTTTTGGATGTGTAAGATGTAATTATTGATTTACCTCTATAGTGTTCCTATGATGGGTAGCACAAACGTCCTTTAATATGGTACATATTTTGTGCATTATTTGTTTGAATTTCCATGCATTATCCTCTGAATGAGTTATGCTTATGTCTTAATATGTTTGATCTACTTCTGCATTATGCTTTAACCATTATCTTTAATATTTATTTTGTGCTCATATAGTGTTTGAATCATGGGGAGTTAAGTCTTGAAAACCCCTAGCTTTCTAGTCATATATTCTATAGGTCAGGAGTAGTCATATATATATTTTTTTGAAAATTCCTTTTTGAGCTATTTTGATTTCTATCAAAAATGGGGAGAGAAAAAGAGTTTACTAATAGAGGGAGAGAAAGGGAATATTTTGGAGAAAAAGGGATAATAGTTTCATGGGGAGCTTTCCTCCTCATAGGTAAAGATGCTAGGGGAAGCCTAGTTTTCTTAATAGTTTATTTTTCTTATCTCTTATAGTTTTTTTTTTCTAAAAATGTATCCTCATATATTTTATAAATCCCTTAGTGTCAAAAATGTTTTGTCATCATCAAATAGGCTCATAAATCGAAAAGAAGGAGATTGTTGAGAAATATGTATTTTGATATGGAGAAAATAATTTTGAAAAATCTATTTTTCAGTAAATTTGGCTTTTCGACAATTTTCAAAACATTTTTATATAAATTATTTTATATTGGAAATCTTTATGCTCATATATACTTATATCTTTCAAAACCAAAGCATTGTCTTGTGTTGATCAAGGAGTATGAAACTTATGTAAAGATATTTCTTAAATTGGAGAACTTCAGGCTTTCATATGTACATATCTTTCTAAACAAGCCAAGTATGGCTTTCTTTTATTCGACCATAATGCTTGAGACAAAAATTCTTTGAAAAATGTCTACATATGAAAAAGCCTTTTCGAATATATACTCATATTATTAAATCTTTTGAAGGCAAAGTATTTAAATAATCTTTTAGAGCTTCTACACTTATTTTCAATTTAAAAATAGTTTTTGGTTTAACTAATCGAGTATTGCTCAGTGTGTTTTCAAAATAATCGAGTATTGATATATTTTAATCGATTATCATAAAAACCTACTCGAGTATGTTATTATAAAAAAGATTTGTTTTTTAAAGCTATAATCGAGTATCTTTATAACTAATAAAACCTGAGCATATTTTTAGTCAATTAATGTTTTGTGTGCTCTTTAAATTAATCGATTATGTGTTTTAGCAAAATCCTTTTCAATTGACTATTAAAATTTCCTACTCGAGTAATTTTTACAAGCTCTATGTATTTATAAAATCAATTGAGTAAGGACTATCTTCAATTGAGTATCTTTTTGTTATCAAAACTCCAAACATCTCCTTAGTTGAGTATATCTTTCTCAGAAATTGACTAAAGTATTTTCATAATCGCATGTTTTTATGTATTAATGGGGTAAAGGTTGGATGAAATCTGGATAAGTCTTTGTGCTTAAGATTAATCGAGTATCATTTATCTGTACTCGAGTATATGCTTGTATTAATCGAGTATCTCTAGGAGTTATTCAAGTAATTGGCATCTAATTTGAAATTTTATAGCTGTTACTCAGAGATGAAAAAGAGAACTATTTTGATCGTTAGAGCTTTATCTGATTATTTTCAGAAGTCTAACATTGTTCTCTTATAAAAGAATGATAAATATGATTATGCATGGTGTGTTAAATACTTATCTCAATAATATGCATATAGATCTAACTAATTTGACTGTTATCATTCAAATCAAAGGAAGCTATGAGTGTGTGTAGGTATCAATGAAAATCCAAATCTTAAGCTTATATGAAAAGCCAAGTGCTTCAAAGAGATCAATGCTTATGTTATGGTTGCGACTGATATATTTCAGGTTGTTGTTTGTGCAACAAAAAGCCCACCTAAGCATCGCAAGCCTAACTCTTTTTAGGGCCTATAGTAAATGCTTGAAGTGAGTGTCTTTCATGATTTATCATTTTTCACTTCAAAGAATTATCTGGTGAGATTTCATATATGTCTTTCTAAACCAGATTTTGTAAGAGAGTTGAGTCCTTCATTCATTCATTCTTGTAACTCTCTTTTGTTTAAGAGAATATTTGGTGTCATTGTATTATCTTATATTTTTCTCTTGAGAAATCCTTTCACATATTTTGTGAAATTTGTAAAAGGTTATGCCTGCACCTTGAAAGGTAATGCCTTAGTTGTGGCTGAGCCAAGTGTGAAAAAGCCTCATGTAAAGGTTACAACTACTCTTGTAAAAGATAGGGTTCTTACTTAGTCTATTAAAAGTAAAGGCTATATTTGCTCCTATTGTTGTACCCCCAAGATCGAAGAGAAAAATGATAGCCTTGTATAGTGAAGGAAGTGCTTTTGAAAGGCCTTTTTCTAAAAGGAATTGGTTCTTTCCGAAATAATCCTTTTAGAAAGAACCCTTTTCGAAAAAGATGTGTTTCTTTCCAAAAGGAAGCATGCCAAATCACAACGTGTCCTCCAGATCTGTTGACACGTATCCCGTGATGATTCTCAAGATTCTAACCCTATAAAATCCAAGCAACAGTACTCAAAAAAGGACTTTTGGTAATCATTAGTAAACCTAACTTTTCTTTCAGAAGCCTTAACTTTCTTTCCATAATACATTTCTTCTAGTAATGGACTTAAGCATTGGAGGGTCTTCGCGGGTGGAGATCCCCCCGAGCCTTTTGACCTTTTGTTGGTTGTTCGCAATTCTCTCTGAAGGTATTTCATCCTTCCCAAGAATATCATAGTCCTTTCTGAAGCTACGTGATCGCCCTTGTAAACGAAATTCCCTATCCTTTCTGAAGGCTGTTTTTGTCCTTTCAGAGAAAGGTTTCAGACTCTCTCCAAAAGCCCTTTTCTATCATTTCCGAGAGAGGTTCCAAGCTTTTTCTGAAAGCCTTTTCCATCCTTTCTATGAGAGGTTCCAGACTTTCTCCGAAATCCTTCTCCATCCTTTACGAGAGAGCTTCCAGACATTCTTCAAAGACCTTTCTCTTCCTTTTCTAGAGGTCCCTGACATAAGACCCATCCTTTTCGAAAACCCCTTATTCTTTTTGTAAAGGCCTCTTCTCTCGGAATGACATACTCCTTTTTGGAAAGACTCTCTTTGGGAAGCCCTAGATCCTTTTGGAAAGACATTAGCTGTAATACCCCATATTGTGTAGTGTTAAGTAAGTTCAAGGAATTGAAAATCAATTTGAGAATTTTGTTAAGTAAATTACCGAATCGATGGAAGGGAATACCCTAGAATGTAAATATCTAAGGAAAAAGTATGCATTAATGAGTGTCTTGAGATGGGATTTATGACATTGAAAGCAATCAAAACAGAGATAGTTTTTGGTATAGTTAATTTCAGTTTGAAAAATTGAATGATCATAAAGGATGTAATACCCGAGATTTTTAGATTCAGATATTTGAGAAAGTAGGACATTTCAAAGGGTTATGAAATTATGGAGATAAAAATTTAGTTTCTAAGCCAGGGGCAAAATCATAAATATTGAAGTTCAGGTAAAAATATAATTTACTTAAAACCTTGGGGTATTAGCGTAATAAATCCTTTCTCCAGAGGCATAAGTGCAATTAAAAAATGCCCCAGGGATCAAGTTGCAAGGGGTCTAAGTGCAATTACCCAAAAAGCTGGGGACAAAGTGTAATCCTTGAAACCTTTTTCCTTGGGGCATTTGGGAGATTAAGGATAAAGACTCATGATGAATTTAGTGATTAGGTTGAAGACTCGTGATGACTTTAGAGATAAGATAAATGCTCATGATGACTCTAGAGATAAGATAAAGGCATAATGACTTTAGAGATAAAATAAAGACACATGATGATGTTAGAGAAAAGATGAAGCCTCATGATGACTTTAGAGATAAGGATAAAGCCTCGTGATGACTTTAAAGATAAGGATAAAGCCTCATGATGATTTTAGCGATAAGGATGAAGCTGCATGATGACTTTAGAGATAAGGATAAAACCTTATGATGATTTTAGAGATAAGGATCAAGCTGCATGATGACTTTAGAGATAAGGATAATGCCTCATGATGATTTTAGTGATAAGGATGCAGCCTTATGATGACTTTAAGGATAAGATTTGATAAGATTAGATTTGAATAAGATTTGATTGTAGAGAATCTTGGAAGATTTGGAATGATTACAGAATATTTTAGAAGATTTGAAATAATTTGGAATGATTGGAGAAGATTTTAGAAGATTTGAAATGATTGGAATATTTTGGAAGATTTGGAAAAGATTTGAAATGATTAATAAATATTATAATATAATATGTCTTACTTGGTGGCTAAGTTTCAAAGCCTATAAATAGAGGGCCAAGGGTTCTCTCATTCAAAGTTGTGATAAATTCGTGCTAGATGTGAGTACTTCAAGTTTAGTGGATAGAGGGATTTTAAAGCATATACAAGGCATCACACAAGCAGAGCACTTGGGCAGCGCGTGAGGGCGTGTAAGGAGGTAGTTTGGTAAAAAGGCTTGAGGAGTTGGATGAAAATCGAGGTTGGGCACAAGATTTGAGGTGTTCTGAGTTTTGTTCAAGGTTAGTAGTTCTATCCTGAAACTTGGTTTTGTTTCTACTTAAACTCATTTGATTACATGCAAAAGGGGTTTTGTTGCATGGAATGGTTTAAACTGGGATGGTTGTTTTCATGAGGGAGGTTCGTCCTTAAATGTTTTATGTATGTGCATTGAATTTTCTGCGATAAATTATGTACATGAAATGTTGTTTTAAATGATGCATCGAATCATGGTATATGGCATTGACATGTTTTTATGTTTGTCCATGTGGGATTTGGAATGCCAACCTATGATGTGGCAATTGAGTGATAGTACTAGGGAAGCATGCTAAGGATTAAGGCCCACTTGTGACGGGGGCTGAGAGTGGACACCACTCTTGCGAGTCGACAAGTGATGGGGCTTAGAGTGTACACCACCCCAGATCAACTTAAGTGGCGAGGCTGTGAGTGGACACCACCCCCGGACCTTTGTGTAGTAGCATTGTTTCCGAGGTGGATATGGATTCCCAGGGATAGTGTTGGTCATCTTGTGGCCAGGGTTTGTGTTGATGTGGTCTGAGATACTTCTCAGTGGGAATGTAATGATGATAGGGTGATCCCCAAGTTCATGCATTTATGTTGCCCCTCTTAAGCTAGGACGGTATTATGCCAATGTGTCAATGTGGTTTTGTTGTCTCTTGAGAGATTGCTCTTTTCTCGTGGTAAGGGTTAAGCGCTGTGTGGGATTCTCTTGGGCTGGGGCTTGTCAAGATGTGTCAGTTTGTTTCATGTCTTGCATACATTCATGAAAATATTTTTGAACTCTCACTTAGATGATTCAACATCTAATTTGGACTATGTCCCTAAAATATTCAAATGTTCCAGGTGAAAGCACCGACGCAAAGGGGAAATAGGTTATCTAGATGTAGATGTTATTTACATAGGTGATCTTTAGCATGTTTCCGTTGTTATGGTTAAGAGATGTGTACCTTTGTACTACATTTTAATGATGTCATGTTAAGCAATGATACGATTTCAATATTATGAATAAAGGAATTATGGTTATATATCATTTGAGGTTTCGATCTAGCTTCTACATTTATGATGAGTTACCTGTCTTAGTTTATTCATTATTAAGTTCGATATATTGAGAAGGTGTAACAAGATTATCGGGGAACGATTTATGCATTAAGTTTATGATGAAAAAAAATATATCCCCAAAATCTTACGTTATCTAATGCCTTGGAAAAGCGCGACATTACATCAGCCTTTGGGAATACCACCATTTCGGAAAGAAGTCCACGAAGAAACAGTTTCTTTAGGAAAGACCCTCTTCCTTTGGTGACCTATTGTTGGTTGAATCCTCACAATACCAAAATCTTCCATTATAGTCTTTCCCACTTCACAAAAATCTAATTGTTGTATTTTTGGCAACAACAATTTAGCGCTGTCTGTGGGAAACCGACAAGAAGCTAAGATGACGAGAGTCACGAGGTCAACTGGCTTGGGTAACCTTGTTAGTGTTAGTGCCCTATTGCTAGATTTAGTTGACATTTGGTGGTTGTAATTATGGGACTAACAATGTAATTACTGAAAATGTAATAACATATAATATCATATTTTAAGGTCGTATCTTCATTCATATCTCTCCAATCAATCATATGAATGAGCCCTTAGATTTCCTGACAATAATCTCATTCTTAAATGTTAAGAATATGTGACAAAGACTTTCATGTTAAGGATTTCTTAAGGGTTAATTACCAGTCCTTATATTTCTTAAAAGTGGAATATGATTAATCGATTATAGACTGGCATATGGGCTACTACTTTTGATTAGTATGAGATGCTAATGATAAAGTTATGGTCAGTGTTAGTAGAATATCTACCGAATGTGATGCACATGATGGATCACATGGCTATGAGGATCTATGATTTATCACAAGTTTTGATTGTGTTACTAGTCCTTTAACTAGAGGCAACACAGTTGTCTTATTTGTTAGTGTTAGAGATGTACTGTTGCTAAGAACCATCTTTAGCACTGACATATAAGACAAATGTGTTGTGTATGGAGGTAGGTGATTGTTGATGGAATCCATCAACCTCTGAGGTGAACATCCTATGCAATTAGTGGTGGTTTTGATTGTTGAAACCTCTTGCTAGGGTACACTAGATTGGAAAGTGTTTTCAATGTTAGAAGGAGTTCCAATGTGTGATCTCAATCACAGCACCTTGATTCTTGGCATAATTATCGAGTCAGTGAGTTTGATTAGTCCATGAATCTCACTTAATCGAGATGTTAATTGATGGAGGGATTATAGTACATGGGAATCGAAAGCCCAAATAGGTTCTCAAAAGAGGTTAAACTTCATTACTGGTAGGATCGCCCTGACATAATGCTAGTTGTTAGACAAAAGTGTTTGGTCAGCGTCAAAGAGTACGACATGTCTCAATTGCTACTTAGTAGTGAACCCAGAAGTTCACACACATATATGGGTGTAGTGGTTGACTAAGAGATGAAAGTTGTAATCATTATTAAGAGTTATGATGTCACCATTAAGAGTTAACAAATCGGGTTCAATGATTATATCAATAGGAACAATTATCAATAGTTGATAGGCATGTTGTTAAGAGTTAACTGGGCCTTGTTCTCATCATGAGATGATGAAAGGGACATTAAGAGTTAAATGGCGTGCCTGATACAATTTGCAAAAACTTGGCAAAATCAGTTAACAATTCCCTGGAAGCTATCAACCATTTCTGTTGCAAAGAGTTGTGGATCTCACAATTGGACTTCACTTTTCTACTTCGATTTGGAAAAGATGGCCAGTGGGAGAATGATGTAGGGGATAGGGTGTGCTCTTTATGATGTGGGCTTATCTCCCATTTGTCTCATTTCTCTCTCTTTGGCTATTGACTGAATATTGGGCATATTAGGGTTTTTTAAGTCTTGTTATATAAGTGAAGAAGAAGAAAGGAATGTGAGGTTGCGTCTGCATTTGATGTTCTATTTTTCCTCTCTTGTCTATTCTTTCTTCTTCTAATTCCAGAGCCTTATATCATTCCTATTGCTCTCCTTATTGCTCTTCTAATCCCTTGATTGCTAGAGTAGTAATCCCATCTAAATAAATCGTCTATTGGATCAAGTATTCTTTGTTGAACCAATTTCCAGCTTGATTGACCAACAAGAAGCTTGGCTAGCACATAGGCATTCTTGTTGGTTTCAACCTCTACTTGGAGCATGGACTAAATAGGTCCATTGTATTTTTAGGGGTTGGATTAGTCATTTAAAGGAGTGTTTAAAAGCTATTTGTGTTGTATCCTATTTTTTAGTATATGAGAAAATGTGTTTGATGAAAAATCATATGAAAATCTCATATTTCAAAATAAGTTTTTCATATTTTGAAACATGTATGATTAGTGTTTTGGCGTTAAAGGTAAAATATTTCAAAAATCCATCTTTTATCTCATCATGTTTCGAAAGTATGTTTCTATGTTTCGAAACATAGTTTCTATTCGAAATGCTCTTCAATATGATGTATTTTGAAACATAGTTTCCTTGTTTCGAAACATCAGTCTGTCATGTTTCTAAACTTGTTTTAAGATGTATATTAAAAAGGGTTTAAGTTTTGCTTAATCTATATGATGTATTTCGAAATCTATTTGAAATCTAAGCCTATGTTTCGAAACCTATTTAGTATATTTTGAAACCTTTGTCAGTAGTGTATCCTTGTTCAACATGTTTCTGAAGTATGTTTCGAAACCTATTTTTCATATTTCGAAACATCTGTCTCTGTCAGAAGAATTTCAAAAATCTGTCATGTCTCTGCACTTTATTTGAAAAGCTATTTTAATAATCTATTTTTGAAATTATACCCATACCTTGATGTTCAAATCTCTTATATGTTTTAAGTGGAGAATAAAACCAAATCATTTGGTTTTTTAAAGAGAAGTGCTCCACCCATGTTGTCTCTTGGTACATATCCAGCTGTAAAGGCTATATATTTCGAAACATGTTATGTGTGTTTTGAAACCTCTGTGTAAAAATGTGTTGTTTTGAAACCTGATAAGTATATTTCAAAACCTACTTTGTTATCTTATCTCTAACAGTTATAATTAGTCAAAAGTGTATCTGTTTATTATATATATCAGCTCTTTGAAGACAAGAATATCTCTCTCCCAATAATGCACAATTTTTACACAACTACAAGAGATTTTTGCCACAAGCACAAGTGAATAAAGCCCTTCTAGTGAACTCTCAAAGAAGTTCCTTTCAATCATTCCTTGGTGTGCATTGTGGTACAAACAGGAGAAGCAAGCCAAATCCAAAGCTCTCATTTCTTCAAAGCTCTCTGCACTCCATACCAATAGGTTTGCTATAACTATTTGGTAAGGTGTTTTTAATTACACTCAAATTGTTGGGTTGTAAAAGATAAGTGTTATTTATCTTGTTGTAAGGTTCGAGTTAAGCCCGTAAAAACTCAGTGTGTAAGGTTTTAGGGTGAACCATGGTAAAACCCTTGGTGTCATTGATTGCTAGTAAAAGTGATCATGGTTTGCAAATCCTTCAAGTGGGTAAGCTTGAAGGTAGTGGAGTAGGCAAGTGCCGAACCACTATAAATCTTGTGTGTACTTGATTTCTCATTCCTACTTGTTGTTATTCTTGTTCAAGTTATTTAAAAGAATCATTTTTGAAAATCTAAAGGAGTTTTATTATTTGTAAATCAGTGAGCACTATTTCGAAACACACCTTAGTAGATTTTGAAACATACCTGCCAATAAGTTTGATTTCGAAACATATTCATCTATATTTCAAAACATACTTAACAAAAAGGTTTGTTTCGAAACATACTTCCTCAAGTTTCGAAATATAGTATCCTGCAAGCCAAAGTTTTCAAATTATTGAAAAATTTACCCAAATCCCAATTCACCCCCTCTTGGGATATACTTACCATTATATAGAACTAACAATTTGGAAGCAAGCCCTTGCTAGCAAAGAGAGGATTCCAACCTCTACTTCAGCTTTGAAATCTCCATCAGGTATATTTCTAAACACCTTATGGTGTGGTTTTAGTTGTGATGCATTAGATCGTTTGATATTGAGTCTTACAAGGTGATTCTCGCTTTTATTTTCGGAGGAAAAATTGCTCTTTGTTGTGAAGATAATACACAATCAGTCGACAGTTTGGACCCATCAGTCGACAGATCTAGGCTTTTTCCTTACAGATCTATTGACTGGAGGCAGATCTGTCGACATCCAGAAAAGTATCTATCAACAGCCTTGAGGAAGCTGTCAACAGTTCCAAGCAGAATCTAGAATCGACCGACAGTCTCCTTTGAACTATTGATTGTTTTATGCACAGTAAAAAATTTTGGGATTTTTGGTTTCTGTTTTGATGCCATGAGATTGCTATGATACAAAACCAATTAATGCTCATGATATGAGATATCAGTAACTAGAAAAATGATGCATATTACATTAACACGGATTTTATATTTAAATAGCCATACTTTTCAATGAGATTGAATGTATGCATGGATGGATGATCATGGAGTTAGATGCAATGTGATTATATGTATGTATGCATGGATGAATGTTACAGGTATTTGAGAAATGGTCTGTAATAATTTATTGTATTCCATTCGGGATTGTAGTGAGACATAAAGTCTCCTTGTTATTTTCATTTTTGTCTTAGAAAAATGTATAGTATGTTTCTCTATGTAAAATAAAGATAAAGCTATCAAGAGTTGGTGATGCCAAGGAGCAAGAAGGCCAAGAGAGTGTTGTGTACATATGATGTGCATTGAATGAATGTCTCTAAGAATGCTATTAATTAAGTCCAGAGGCTCGAATTTAATTAATAAGCATAAAGTCCATGATCATCCTACTTTGTATGAATGTATGAGTTTGTTATGTATGAGATACATGATGAAAAACGTATATGCATGTGCAAACTAAAACCTCTAAAATAAATCAAATTTATTTTTGAATGCATGAGTTAGTTATGAATGTAATACATAAGGGAAAAACTTAATGTATGTGCAAATTGAGACCTTTTAAAATAAAGATTGAAATCTTCCCAAAATGTGAAAACCAATATTAGATACGGTAAATAAGATTTATCGTGGCCCTCCATTGTCATAGGAATTCATTGCTCAATTGGGTGAACCCAAGAAACCACCATAGTGTTGAGGGTGCATTTCATAAGAGTTGATTGAATTGCCTATTTGTGACGCCCTGTTCCCACATACGAGTGCCACTCGTGAACAATCAACTGAATTGCTCACATGCTCGACCATTTGTGATGGGTAGACTATGTTTCAACACGAAACGCCCTGGGTGGGAACTAGGCTTCGTCATTCCCTTCCCTCACCCCCAGGATCCGCTAGATGATTTGGGATTTAACCATTCTACACTTGGCTATTTAATTTCCACTAAGATTGCCCCAATCGCCATTTATTACTTAAATTATTCTTCTTCCCAAGAATTCCATGGGGTTCCATAAAATTCCCCATTTCAATCACCCATTGTTTTTTTTCCAAAATTTGGAGGAAAAACTCATATAATTTAAATTTCTAAAATTTTGGCATTTTCTCCAAAAATACCCAAAATTCCTTTATTTTTGAAAATTTCTCAGGGGCCCATAATCAACTAAGAAATGCCCTAAAAATTTCCAAATTTTTAAAAAAATAAATTGGTCGCATGAGGCCGCATGCCCACGCTGTCGCCGACGCGCGCCTCCATGTGCCCTAGTGCGCGCGTGCTCGTGCCTGCCCGGGCACCTCCACGCGCCCTAGGGCGCTCGCCCGCGCACTTGCACGCCACCCCGGGCGCCTACGGGCCACCTGGTGGCCCTGCTGCTGCTGCTGCCTTTCTTTATTTTTTTTCTCTTTTTTTTTTCTCTCTTCTCTTGGGCTTCCCAACCCAAAATTTCCAGAAACTAATTACAATGCATACACATCACAATTATTCCTATTTGCCTCCATTTTTCCATAAATAAGGCTTACACAACCACCTTGATGATTACACAACATACATTAAAAAAAGATTACATTAACGTTTTAGATTAACGTTTACATTAACATTAAAAAAAGATTACATTAGGCTTCAATCAAGCCATCAACTATTAAAATACATTTCTTGAAGCACTCTCCATGCATCTTCCATGCTCTCCATCCAAAATCTCGCTTTCCCATTACTTGGCAACCTATATGTGAGGTAAAAACCTCATGAGCTCAAAGCTCAATAAGGGTGCAATCCAAAGTGAATATGAACATAACAAGATTATATGGTACCAAATGCATGCAAGTGTGGCTAGGTCACTTGCCCTCACAACCCACCAAGGTTAGAGGCATTAACCCACCATTCCCACCATGTTCCCAATCTACCCTATGGCCATAGGTCTCATGTACACAATAGAACATGCAAAATGCAATATACACATTTATGAACCATACTTATAACACATTGCAAGGCCACCCTCCCATGGGGCCATCCCCTTACCTTGACTCCTCAAGATCTTCAATAAACTTTAATCTTCTAGACTTTCCTTTCGATTCCTACTCTCCACTTGAAAGAAACTAGAAAGAAATGAAAAACCTAAGGCATCATCAAGAGAAAAGATCTATACTACAATAAGGTAACAATCTTACCTTTCATCCTTTTCTTCTCATATCCTTCTTCTTCTCTTTTCTTTCTTCCTCTCTTTCTTTCCTTCATTTGAGAGATTTTTCCCTAAGTCTTGATATTCCAAACTCAAGAGGACATCCTAGCCCTTGATCTTTCTTTTTGAGGCTCAATCTCAACCCTTGGAAGAAAACACAATCCATGCCATGGTCTCTTTAAATTTCAACCATTGGATCATTTTTCCTTTTCAAGACTTAATCTCTACCTTTAAAAGAAAGCACAATCCATTTTCATTTCTTTCCAAATCTCTACCTTCAAGACTAAATGATGGCCCTTAGATCACTTTCCAAATCCAAGAATTAATCCCATCTCTTGAATTTTCATTTCTTTCTCATTTAAATTTATGAGACTATTTTCCACCATTAATGCATGACTAATTTAATTTCTTTTTGGATTTTCTTTTAATCCAACACTATCATGCCTCTCATTAAATACTTGAAAGGCTAAATATAATTTCTTTTGCATTTAATTAAATCTCTCCGTTTAACTTGGACCACATAATGCCATGTGTCACTCTAAGACACCTAACTTAACTTCCAAGCTTCCATCTCAACTATCCATGTGGCATTACCACATTAATTCACAAATTTAGGGAAAATTAATTACTTCTTGAATATTAACACACTATAATTAATTTCCCTCTTTAAATAATAAAATTCCCTCATGGAATTATACTCCCAAAATTACCAAATACCCCTTATTGGACTTCACTATCCAAATTACCAAAATGCCCCTTTCCTAGGATACCCTTATTCTCAAAAATCCATTACCTTCTTAAGGGCATTTTAGGTAGTTTCTCACTTCCTTTCTCATTCTCTTAACACCGGTAACACCAGGTGTTACACTATTTAAGCATGAAATATTGCTAGTTACCCCACATGGATATGGCCTAGAAACCACTATAGTGTTGTGATCATAGACGTTCAAGATATTTTGGATAACCATGTCCCTAAGACTCTTCCTAAGGAGTCAAGTGAGGAGGAGTGAGTAGAATGGGAAATGATGAGGGATCAAGATCTAAGGGCAAGGACATTTATGTTGGCCTCCATGACTAATGAGCTCCAACGTCAGCATGAGCATATGACTGATGCAACTAGCTTGATTTTGAATTAACAAGAGCTATGGAAAAGCAAAGTCAAATAGTTAGATATGAGATATCTAAGCAACTGTTCAAAGTCAGGATGGCAGAAGACACTGATGTGGGAGACCACATACTAAAGATGATCAATTTGATTAGTCAACTGAAAGTACTAGAAATCTATATGGAAGCCGAGCTGCAGGTTGACCTAATCCTCCAATCTCTCCCAGAATCATTTTCCCCATTCATACTTAACTTCAATATGAACAAAGTTGAATGCCCGGTCCCCGAGTTGTTAAATATGTTAACAACTGCCTCGGCTCAGATAAAGGGCAAGAAGTAAGAAGGAGTTCTTGTAATAGCTTCATCATTAAAGCATAAAAGGAAAAAGAGTTCTTCCAACAAAAAGAAGAAGCTAGGGTAGAAAATGGACATTACCAAGAACAAAGACAAAGAGAAGCAGGCTAAGGGAAAGTGTTTCCATTGCCAGAAAGATAGGCATTGGAAGAGAAACTGCTTGATTTATCTCTCCAACTTGAAAGTCAAGCGCTTGGAGAATCAGGGTTTAGGTATATCTTCTTTCTATGTTATTGAGATGATCAATGTGATTGGTCATTCTCCCATCTCATGGATTCTTGATTTAGGTGCAACTTCTCATATTTGTGTTTGCTTGTAGGATCTAGAGGGGAGTAAGCCGCTTGGGAAGTGGGAAGTTGTCCTCGGAGTGGGGAATGGAGCTCTTGTAGAGCCATTAGCTATAGAGACAAATTTTGTAACTCTTCATTCTAGGCATGTAATAACTCTAAAAGACTATTTATTTTTACCCAATGCTTTTTGAAATGTAGTGTCCATTCCAAGGCTTGTACGAGACGGTTATGAATTATCTTTTTTCAAGCAATGCATGTCATATTCATTATGGTAATTAGATAGTTGGCATGGGCATTATGGTGAATGGTCTTTATATATTAGAGTTCCTTGAAAGTGTTAGACAAAGAGATGTAAATGTTGCATCTACCAGCAGCAAGAAGCGTTCTCGTGGTAACAATGTTGACCCTAAATGCTTATGGCATCTAAGACTCGGCCACATTAATGAGAAAAGGATAAGCAAATTGGATAAAAGAGGATTAATTGATCCAGTAGGTTCTGAACTGGAGCCAACTTGCAAATCCTGTCTCCTCGGGAAAATGGCTAAGTTGCCATTTGTTGGACAAAGTGGGATAACTAATGAATTGTTAGGGTTAATCCACACATATGTCTTTGAACTGTTCTCTGTAATGGAAAGAGGTGGGTTTCACTATTTCATAATCTTTACTGATGATTTGTCATGGTATGGTTATGTGTACTTGATGAAGTACAAGTCTAAATCTTTTGAAAAATTCAAAGAGTTTAAAGCTAAAGTAGAGAACCAGACTAGAAATAATATCAAAATACTTCGATTTAATTAAGGTGGAGAATACTTGAGTACGGAGTTCAATGACTATAACACCCAAGAATTTCTTAGAGAAAGAGTTTCTCCAAGAAGGAAGCATCGAAAAGAAAGTGGAGCTAAAAGAGGTGTCTTTTGAGCCTCAAATCATGCGTAGTCATGAAATTGATCCTGACCCAATAGGTCCAAGTAGTGTTGTTGCACATGAGGCTCGTAGATCTAGTAAAGTATCTCGTCCTTTAAAACGATATGGTTTTATCGTGGATGAGATATAGGAAGCATTACTGTATGTAGATGATGGTCAAGATGTTGATCTTACTAACTATAAAAAGGCGTCAGACATCGACTTAAAGAAATGGTTAGAAGCTATACAATCAGAAATTGAATCTATGTATTCCAACCAAGTTTGGAATCTTGTAGTTCCACCTGAAGGAATAGTTTCTATAGAGTGCAAATGGATTTATAAGAGAAAGATTGGTCCTGATGGGAAGGTGTAGACCTTGAAAGCATGATTGATGGCAAAACGATATCATCAGAAACATGGTATTGACTATGAGAAGACGTTTTTATTGGTTGTGATTCTTAAATCTATCAGAATGATGCTAGCCATAGCCACACACTGTGATTATAAAATTGGCAAATGGATGTCAAAATGACATTCTTGAATGGTTATCTTAAGGAAGATATATTCATGGAACAACCTAGTGGTTTTGAGTCTTCCAATGCTAATCTAGTGTGCAAACTTAAGAGATCCATTTATGGTCTTAAGAAAACCTCTAGATCATGGAACATTCATTTTGATAATGAGATTAAAGAGTTTGGTTTCATTAGAAATCCGGATGAACCTTGTATATACAAGAAAAGCAGTGGGAGTGCATGAACTTTCATGATCTTATATGTGGATGACATCCTCTTAATCGGAAATGACATTGGTATTTTAATGTCAACAAAATTATGGTTGTCCAATAAATTCTCCATTAAGGATTTAGGAGATGTGACCTATATCTTGGGAATCCGCATTTATAAAGATAGAGCGAGGAGATTAAAAGGTATTTCCTAGAGTTTGTACATAGAAAAGATGCTAAAGAGGTTTAGCATGGAAAATTTCAAGAAAGGTTTCAGTCATGGAATTCATCTCTCTAAAGGGATGTCTCCAAAGATACCTAAAGAGAGAGAGAGGAGAACTAGAAAGAATCCCTTATGCCTTAGTTGTAGGGAGTTTGATGTATGTTATGCTATCTAGAAGACCAGATATCGCATATGCTGTGAGTGTCACGAGCAGATATCAGTCCAATCTAGGTTTGGAACACTGAAGAATAGTAAACTGTGTCCTTAAGTACTTGAGAAGGACTAAGGATTTGTTATTGATATGTGGAGAAGTTGAGCTCCGTGTTGACGGGCTCACGCAGAACTTGGTTCATCAAATCCATGAAAACAGTTGGGGTGTAACGCCCTGCTTTTCCAAATACAAATAATGTGAAATATAAGAAGATATCACCTATGGGCGATATGGAAACCCTTACCAATGAAAGCATTGGATCGAACCTGCAAGCTTAACCAAAGCTGAATAAAGGGGTTTCCATTAGATTTCATTTACAAGTACAAGAAATGCATACAACCTTCAATACTAAAAAAAAAAAACATAACACTTGATTGTAGGTACAATTGTAGGATACCCACACACACCTCTTACAACTATGAGTATCCTACCTACTATTTATAATACATCACTTGGGTTACCAGGGTACATAATGAAACCAAAAGTCTTAAGCTAGTTAAGCATCACTTCCTTGCCCATGCTTGAAATGGAACTTGAAACACCTAGCATTTCCAATATACCTAGAACGTGGAATGTTCTAGGGGCATCAACCCAAGTTAGATATACATCTAAGTGAGTGAATCATAAAAAGAAAGGAAATATACGTGCGTGCAAATGCAATAATGCCATTATGAAATCCACCCCTGTGGTAGCAATGCTAGGGTGTTGCAATCACCCCGACGATCATCATAGTCACCCCTGGCTCACTGTAAGAGCACGAGTTCTTTCATGATGGCCTAACAACTAGCCATAGTCACCAACATAAACATGATATATGACAAAGCAGAAGGAATATGCATTGCCAAGGGAAAATAAGACGTGTAAGCCATAAAGGCATGATATGCAAGCCAACATCCACACACATGTGAAGCAACAAATGCTCAAAGTGTCACAAAACATGCAGGAATCACTCACCTTTAAGGTTTACCTTGATGGGACACCGTTCACCGTCTACAGGAATGGATTTTCTGTAGAAAACATGTATTTTCATAAACCAGACTTTAAATATTTTTACATAGGATTGTTCTAACTTAATTAAACAATATTTCTTAAAAGAATGACTTACGTCGCTACTTTTCGATAGTTTTGGTATGAACTTTGAACTTTCCGACGAGGTTGTTTTGATTCCGACTGAACCTCCCCCCTCTTTTCTTTAGTAAATTTCTCTAAAATCCTTACTTTCTTCTCTCTCAATCCCACCAAAATTCCCCCAAAGTTTCTCTTGAATTCTTGAACGTTCAATTCTATAACCCAAAGTCTCCTTTTATAAACACTTTCAGCTAATCATATTTCACCACGTGTCATGCCACCCAAGCACCCTCATCACGACTTATAATTATCTTTCAAATTGTGGCTAATCACTTTGTGCCACTTGTCCCCTTATCACGAGACCTTAACTTAACTTCCAAGTAACCCAATGGTTGTTTGCCACGTGTCACGTTGGGATAAGAACTCATCATGAGATTTCTCATATTAAGCCATGTATTCATGGAGATTTGTGTGTTCACATGGAGATTTGTGCTCCATCATTACACCCCTCATCATTACACTCCTAAGATTAAGCCATGTATGCATAGAGATTAGAGATTTGAGCGTTCACACTATGCTGATCATTACACTCATAATCATTACACCCCTAATTATAAGATTTCAACCAATCCAATTGTGACACCTAAGGGGGACACTTGGCCATTCATGATTTGCCCATAGATGATATTTTGGGCTGATATTTTTAAAGTTTCAAGAAATGATGCTTTGGCCCAAACTTTTTATGTAACTGCACTTAGACCCTTGCAACTTGGTCCCCGGGCTATTTTTAAATTGCACTTTTTGGTCCCTGAAAAATGGATAAATTACACTTAGCACCCCAAGATTTTAGATAAATTACACTTTTACCTGACTTCAATATTTACAATTTTGCCACTAGTTCAGAAACTGAATTTTTCCCTCAAAGCTTCCTCAATTCCTTGAAAGGACCTATTTCCTCAAGTATTAGAACCTAATAACCTTAGGTATCACCTCATATTTGAGTTTAAAAAATTCAGGGTATTACATGGGGCATTCGTCAACCTAAATGGCATCATCACAAATTCGTAGTGTCCATAGCAAGTCTTGAAAGTTGTCTTTTGAATATCCTCATCTCTGACTTGCACCTAATAGTATTCTAATCTCAAATCTATCTTTGAGAATACTTTAGCTCCTCACAACTGATCCAACAAGTCATCCACTCGAGGTAAAGCGTACTTGTTTTTCAATGTCACCAAATTCAATTAGCGATAATCTATGCACAATCTCAAAGATCAATCCTTCTTCCTCACAACAATACTACTGCACCCCATGGGGATAAATTGGGTGGGATGAAACCTTTCTCTATTAACTCTTGTGGTTGGGCCTTCATCTCTTTTAGCTCATTAGGTTCCATTTGGTACGGAGCCTTAGAGATAGGCTGTGTACCAGGCAATAACTCAATAGTAAACTCTGCTCCTGTCTGGGGTGGTAATCCTAGTAACTCCTCGGGGAAAACATCTAGGAAATCACATACTACTGGCACCTTGGATGACTCCTTCTTACTTCCCTCATCAGTGGTCACAAAGGCTAGAAATGCATCACATTCGTTGCACATCAGCTTCTCGACTTTTATCACCGACATCATGGGAATTGTAGATACAGGCTTGACACCTCTATATATAAGGATGGGCTGTTAAGGTAATTCAAAGCCGATAATCTTCCATTGACAGTTAACCTGTGCATAATGTCGTGATAACCAATCCATACTAAGGATCGAATCAAAATCCTTAACATTAAAAATTACCAAGTCTCCCAATAACTTCTTATCATGTACCTTGATCTCGTAATTCTCAAACATTTCTCTCTCCACCATAATTTTATCTCCCAGTGTAGACACAATCAAATGGTACAGTAAAGAAATCTGGGAATGGGGAACATAACATACGGTATGCAGTGCAATAAAAGAACATGTAGAACCAGTATCAAAAAGTGCACGCACATTATGGCCATATAGAGATAGAATACCTTGGATGGTACCGTCGCCTTACTCAGCCTCCGTTGTGGTGAGGGCATATACCCTACCCTGTACTTGGGGTCTCTCTGCGGGAGGTGGGCGTTAAGCTACTAGTAGTGCTGGTATAGGTGTTGCTCCTGGACTTTAACTGTTGGTGGCCTCTTATTCACCTGTTGGCCTTGACCACCTGCCCTCTGTCCTCTATTTTGGGGAGGTTGGGTACACCCGTTAGCTTTGTGTCATTTCTGTCTGCATCTGAAAATGTCACCTCTAGAGTTGGGAGTGCTACTTGATTCCTCAGACAATCTCTCTTCCTATGCCCCTCTTAGCCACACTGGTAACATACGTTTTTCCCTATTAGAAATTGTCCCCCGTGTTTCCTCCCACAACGATTACATGTGGATTACTTACGGTATTGTTTCCTGGTTCGGCCACCTACTTCCTATTCTTATTACTGGATGAACCTTGAGATGTACCTACTCCCTTCTTGGCCGCTTGTGTCATCCTCCACTCATTACGGTCTCACTCAATAGTATAGGCCCGCTGGACTACCGTGGCATAATCCTCGCACAGAGTTCCTCCAAAAGCATGACTAATTTTAGCATGCAATCCTCTGTACAACTTGGAGGCCTTCTTAGCTTCGGTGGACACCAACTCTGGGGGCATCACAAGTTAAGGTTGTAAACTCTGCCTCATATTGGGCCACTGTCTTGGTACCCTGCACCAACTCGATGAACTCGTAGACCTTCTGTTCTTTGACCCACGATAGACAATAAGCCTCCTGGCATGGAAATTCTAAGTTAGGAGTATGCCCCAATCCAAACTCAAAGATACACTATATGCGCACTATTGAAATTTAAATTAGATTGATATTACACAAATTGAAGTTCGGCTATCTTGGGATTCAGTGGCACTAGACGCTATCCTTGCCCTGCCCAAGTTAGATTTAGCCACACATCTTCATTTGAAAATTAATTAACAGGTTTTCCTTCTTAACTAAAAGAGGACGATCGGAGGTGGGGCGCGAGCTCCAGTGACAGGTCCGTCCAGGGGGCAGCAGGAACTTGCAAGCACTCCAATGCTCGAGTGAGTAAGAGAGTAAGGAGAGATAGTGTATCAGTAGGTCAGAGGTCAGAACATACCTTGGCTCTGAAGAGATGTCCTCCTGCATGCATGCTATCCGCCTAATTCTATCCCGCAAGTGGACGGATCATGACAAGTAATACAGTGATGAATAGAGTGTCGTACCCATGAGGACTAACTTTTGATGTTTACTCTAACTGATTTAACCTTAACCTAACACACACATTAACAAAGAATTCAACTGTAATGAAAACTAATTTATGAATAAAAGATGCAAACAAAATAATTCCTTTGATTTAAAACTCACAAGACTAAGGCACTAGGGTTTGTGAATCCACCGTCGGCTTTCTATGATTCAATTATTCATTACTCGGGTCTTGCTATTCCTTATCTTAGGTTGAAAATTGATGATCCAATCACAGCCAAAAGCCTCTCTCGATGGTCATTCAGTTCTATGACTATATATGAGATTAACTATCTCTAGTCAACCTTCGAACATATAAACATGCATTCAATCACGGAGATCATCACAAAATGATTTCATAGGGCATAACGATATGTCTACCTATTATAGGACCCTATGTTGTTTGCCACCATGTCTAATCCATATTGAATCTCTCAAAAGCAATACAAATCACAAATATGTTCCAATGGTGATCAAGCATCAAAACAACATTATGAACATAACAAACAATCAACCTGAATGGATAAGAAAATAGCAAACCGAATAACTTTAAATCAAACTATTAGAAGTCAAGGTTTCATCATTCACCCTAGTTATAAAAACTTAGCTATGCATGCTCTCAATCAAAAGAAAAGGAAAAGAGTTGGAATCCATAGCAAAGAATTGAGAAAGAAAAGAAAAGAAAAATACAACCCAAGAGTAGTCTTCAATCTTCTGTCCGCTTCTCTTCTCCCCCAAAAGACCCCTCAAATCTCCCAAGAATAAGTCTTTATATAGTCCTCTTTAGGTTATCAAAGTCTTACACCTTAAAGGAGTGTATCCCTCTTTGATTTGGATTGAAACGGGCTTAAAATGGCCTTTTTACGAAGCTTTGAACCCTACCGTAGTATGCTTGTTGTTGCAAACTCGTGAGCTCCAAAAACTAATTCCTAAAGCGGTCTTACAGCGGTATGCTTTTCGCTATAAGACCGTGAGCTCCAAAAACTAATTCTTAAAGTGGTCTTACAGCGGTATGCATTCCGCTATAAGACCGTGAGCTCCAAAAACTAATTCCTAAAGTGGTCTTACAGCGGTATGCATTTCGCTGCAGGACCGTGAACTGAAGAAACTAATTTGTATAGTGGCCTTACAGTGGTATGCATTCTGCTCTAAGCCGCTAGCCTTATTCTTTTTCCTCTTGCTTTATCATCTTCTACTTTTTTCTCTCAAAACTCTTTTGCTTTCTTTTGAATCGATACCCGACCATGTCTCCAAGCTTTATTTCAACTCCCATTATGCACCAAAATCACTCTTTTTGCTCCATGTCCGCTTTGCATGTAATGTGTACTATATTGACAAAATTAAGCCAAAAATGAGTAGCAATCATGTTCATTGAATAATTAAATGTTAAGCTTGAACCACTAAATAAGAGTGCAAAATATTCTGATCAAATACCCTTAAACTTAGCCTCTTGGTCGTCCTGAACAGGATTATCACTCACGCACTCATTGGATAGCCTTCCCATTAGTCTCAGATTTTGGTATCTTTTAAAATTCACAATGAGTTATCAAGTAATGCTACACCATAGTTGTGGACTCGTTCCATGTTTAACGTGTATGTGTGCATAGTTGAATTCTTTATCATGCATCAGGTTGTTGCTAGCTAACCCTTCAATGGTCCTGTTTTCCTTTCCCCCTTATGACTTGCACTCCACCCCCAAACTAAATATTTTTATTCAATTCCTAGGTATCCTATGGTTTCTCTTATTTTTTTTTTCAAGTCCAGTTGGGTCTAGCTAGAGATAATGCTACCTCAGTTTGTAAAGATTCTCCTTAATTTTGAGTGCTTCGACATTCCAACCTCTACCAAGCAGTCAAACCCACTAGTCTTCTTCATCCCCCACAATATAAGTGTCAGCACAATCATCATTACTTTTTTTTTTCTTTCTCTATTTTTTTTATTTTTTATTTTTTTAGCAAAACCTCTCCCCATTAAGCTTTCTAGGGGAACCTTGTAGCGAGCTTTCAGCCGATGACTCCCAAGTTAGATGACCTTAGGGCACCAGGTGTTGAGACACCCCTACGGACGTAATCACCTGATTCAATTAGGCTACGAAGAGAGGTGCATAATATGTACAAGATGATTGATATAGTGCGCATGACATAACAATAGAGGGATAAGATTTATAGCGTTTGGTCATTGCTTAGCTTTCGTTAGTTTGTCTACACATTCCACACAAATTTTTAACATGCACGGAATCAACACATTCCTCAGTAGATACTACCACAACTTGACCTTCTCCAAACTTGGTTTTTTTTTTTTTTATGAGTCCCAATACTAAGTCGAATGGGAGAGTCTGCAGGCATCTAGGTAAGTGTATTCAACCTATGCAATGTATAACCCGACACACGTGCTCAATAGAAGTCATCACATGGATATATGAGTAATTCAAACAATGTGAGAAGCATCACTATCAACTACTCTGTGAATCATAAAAATACCATGTAGTTTTCATCATTGTTGGTAGAGCTATCCAATAATTTTTTTTTTTTTTTTAAGTAGGCTAACACATCATGCATGATTGGACCAACTAAACCCTCCCCCAAACTTAAAATAAGCCATTGTCCCAAGGGCTCGAAAAGCATTAAATAGCAAGGAAGGTACCTGGTATGCAATGAAGGTGTGATGGCAAATAGATCAACACGTGCCATTTTTGAGGTATTAAAACTTTCGACAATGGCTTTTCCCTTGCAAGTAGCTGGTACGCAATGAAGGTGTGATGGCAAATAGATCAACACGTGCCGATTTTGAGGTATTAAAACTTTCGACAATGGCTTTGCCCTTGCAAGTAGCTGGTGTAAGACGGGTCTTTGACATCATTATCACTTTCAAAAATGTACTTACAATGCACAAGTTTGAACATGAGAGAGCAACATTGAATAGGAATGACATGAAGTAGACAGAGTCACATGGATGCCCAAATTCCCCCCAAACTTAAACCTCACAATCCCTAACTTAAGGTGCAATGTGTAAGTGAATATTGGTTGGGGCATTTTATCAAACACCTAGTATGCATGTTGTTATGATGACCTCAACATTTTTTTTGTGCACAAAACAATTCCTAAAAAAGAATGACATTCTAACCTAACTCAAAATCAAATAAACCAAAGGCAAGAAAATAAAAACAAATGCAGAATGACAATTAAATGAAAGGGTGAGAAAATTGGGTTGCCTCCCAATAAGTGATTGTTTAAAGTCATTAGCTTGACTTTGTCTCCATCTTCAAGGAGGCTTGAATCCTTTTTCCATCAATATTTTGTGGGCGCCAATTAATGGACTTAATCCTTGAATGTTAGCAACTTTTAATCCAATCCCCTTCTTTTGCTCCCTCAACACCCTTACCAACTTTTCATTTTCATAACATGGTGGCTTGACTATTGAATTTGAAGAAACATCTAAAGAACACAATTTGTCTCTTTTAGATGGACAACCTTTTTACTTCTCTTCCACAGAGACCACGACCATGACCTTGTTCTTGGCATTCAAAATTTGTTCCTGCTCATCAAAAGAGTTAGCAATGCAGTCTTCTTTAGGGTCATTAGGTCTCTTTACCAAATCAATAATGTCATCTCTCATTAAGACTTCTTTTTCATTGCCATTAGAATATTTCATTTCCTTAAATACATTAAACGTAATCGTCTCATCATAAATTCCAAGTCTAAGTGTTCCTTATTGGATATCAATCAAAGCTCTCCCTGTGGCAAGAAAAGGTCTCCCTAAAATTAAGGGCATTTCATAATCTTCTTCGATGTCCAAAACAAAGAAGTCAACAGGAAAAATAAATTTATCCACTTTTACCAAAATGTCCTCCACTACTCGCCTCAGATATTTGATATTTCTATCAGTCAATTGAAGAGAAACAGTTGTGGGTGTTGGTTCTTTTAATCCAAGCTTCCTAAAAATAGAAAATGGCATCAAGTTTATGCTTGCACCAAGGTCATATAAAACTTTATCAAAATTAATTTTACCAATAGTGCAAGGAATAGAAAAACTCCCTGGATCCTTGAGTTTTGGTGGAAGCTTCTTCTGCAAGATGGTTGAACACTCATTCGTTAGGTTGACTATTTCAAGCTCCTCTAGTTTCCTCTTATTTGATAAGATTTCCTTCATAAATTTCACATAGCTGGGCATTTGGGCTAAGGCATCCGTAAATGGTATATTAATATGAAGTTTCTTGAATACCTCCAAAAACTTCTCGAATTGCTTATCCATCTTGTGCTTGCGCAACCTTTGAGGGAATGAAATTGGAGGAACATATGGCTTAACCGGTGGTGGAATTACCTTCTCTTGTTCAGCTACTACTTCGGGCTCTTCAAGTTGATCTGTTGTCTGTTGAACAATACCATTTTGTTTTGCCATACCTGGTCTTTTAACATGAATTTCTGGTAGTTGCACCCCACTCGTTGTTGTGATTGCATTTACTTGCTCCTTTGGGTTAACTTCCATATTACTTGGCCATGTGCCCGGTTGCCTTTTGGTGAGAAGTTTTGTCAACTGCCCAATTTGATTTTCTATATTCTTAATGGATGTATCAGTTCTGTCACTTCGTTCTTAAAGCTTTGAGACTGCTTCTTCCCATCTTCCTCTTTCTTCTTGTGGTCTTCCCATTTTTAGTGGATTTTGACTATTCTGATTGTTGTCATAGGAGAAGTTAGGATGGTTTCTCCAGTCGGGATTGTACGTCTGAGAAAATGAATTATTTTGTTGATGTTGAAAGTTCTGTGCATATGCGGCCTGCTCTGTGAAAGAAGGATCTGTGATGACTAGTGGACATTCGAACGACAGATGATTTGCCCCACAAGTTACATGAATAGGATGAGATCCTTGTACCATATTAGCGGATGAGGCGTATTTGAATGCTTCCATCTATTTTGATAAAGCATCAATCTTAGCTAGCATTAAAGTACTCACATCCACTTCATGCACTCCTGCTGCTCTTTTATGTGAATTCCTATCCGGCCACATTACAAACTACTCACTCATTGTTTCAAAAAGATCATGAAGTTGCATGGCTGATTTATTTTGAATGGAACCACTTGTTGTAGAATCCACCGCTAAACGACTGTAAGGAGTTAAACCAGCATAAAAATAATGATTTTGGGCTGGTAATGGAAAACCGTGACTTGGACACTTCCTCAACAACTCTTTGAATCGTTCCCATGCCTCATGAAAATTTTCTGATTCAACTTGTTGGAAGGTTGAAATTTCATGCTTGAGCTTGCTAATCTTGGTTGGTGGGAAGTATTTGAGTGTGAACTTCTGTACCAAATCTACCCATGTAGTAATATTACCCGGTGGTAATGAGTTTAACCACTCTCGAGCCCTATCCTTCAGAGTGTGAGGGAAAAGACGTATCTTGAGTGCTTCTTCATTAATTCCTTGATACTTGAAATTCCCACAAAACTCTAGAAACTGAGACAAGTGATAGTGTGGATTTTCCTCGCTCATCCCATAAAATGGAATGTTGTTGGCGAAGAGATTTATCACGTCTAGCCTCAACTGAAAGTTTTCATGCCCGTAAGGAGGATAAATTATACTTGATCGGTTCTCAATCATTGGGGGCATCATGAAGTCCCCCATCAGAATGTCTCTTTCATTAACTTCATTGGGATGCGCCATTTTAACGAGTTGATTGGCGTCGTCACCCATATTATTTAGTTGCTCTTCCCTCTTTGCTCTATGTTCACGACGCCTTTGATGGAACGTTCTTTCTATCTCTGGATCGAACTCACAAATATCCGAATGTTCTGAATGGCTCATGCACTATCTCAATCCCTACACATACACAAATTGAAATAGCTTAGCCCAAAAAATAATGAAAACAAAATTTAACAGTTAAAGCTAATATCAATCAACGCAATAATCAAAAGAGTTAGTCCCTAGCAACGACACCAAAAACTTGTCTTCCTAATTCTATCTCGCAAGTGAACGGATCGTGACAAGTAATACAGTGATGAATAGAGTGTTGTACCCATGAGGGCTAACTTTTGACATTTACTCTAACTAATTTAACCTTAACCTAACACACACATTAACAAAGAATTCAACTATAATGAAAACTAATTTATGAATAAAAGATACAAAAAAAATAATTCCTTTGATTTAAAACTCACAAGACTAAGGCACTAGCATTTGTGAATCCACCATTGGCCTTCTATGATTCAATTATTCGTTACTCGGGTCTTCCTATTCCTTATCTTAGGTTGAAAATCGATGATCCAATCACAACCAAAAGCCTCTCTCGATGGTCATTCAGTTCTATGACTATATATGAGATTAACTATCTCTAGTCAACCTTCGAACATATAAACATGCATCAAAACAAAATGATTTCATAGGGCATAAAATGATTTCAACCATGGAGATCATCACAAAATGATTTCATAGGGCATAACGGTATCTCTACCTATTATAGGACCCTATGTTGTTTGCTACCATGTCTAATCCATATTGAATCTCTTAAAAGAAATACAAATCACAAATATGTTCCAATGGTGATCAAGCATCAAAACAACATTATGAACATAACAAACAATCAACCCGAATGGATAAGAAAATAGCAAACCGAATAACTTTAAATCAAACTATTAGAAGTCGATGTTTCATCATTCACCCTAGTTATAAAAACTTAGCTATGCATGCTCTAAATCAAAAGAAAATGAAAAGAATTGGAATCCATAGCAAAGAATTAAGAAAGAAAAGAAAAGAAAAGAAAAGAAAAGAAAAATACAACTCAAGAGTAGTCTTCAATCTTCTTCCCGCTTCTCCTCTCCCCCAAATCTCTCAAGAATAAGTCTTTATATAGTCCTCTTTTGGTTATCAAAGTCCTACATCTTAAAGGAGTCTATCCCTCTTTGATTTGGATTGAAACGGGCTTAAAATGGCCTTTTTACGAAGCTTTGAACCCTACTGCGGTCCTATCGCGGTATGCTTGTTGCTGCAGACCCGTGAACTCCAGAAACTAATTCCTAAAGTGGTCTTACAGCGGTATGCATTCCACTATAAGACCGTGAGCTCCAGAAACTAATTCCTAAAGCGGTGTTATAGCGGTATGCATTCCGCTTTAGGACCGTGAACTCTGAAAACTAATTTGTATAGCGGCCCTATAGTGGTATGCATTCCGTTGTAAGCCCCTAGCCTTATTCTTTGGCCTCTTTCTTTATCATCTCCCACTTTTGGCTCTCAATACTCTTTTGCTTTCTTTTTAATCGATACCCGACCATGCCTCCAAGCTTTATTTTAACTCCCATTATGCACCAAAATCACTCTTTTTGCTCCATGTCCGCTTTGCATGTAATGTGTACCTATATTGACAAAATTAAGCCCAAAATGAGTATCAATCATGTTTATTGAATAATTAAATGTTAAGCTTAAACCACTAAATAAGAGTGCAAAATATGCTGATCACATGCGTCATGCATTTACAGGTGATGGGACTGACTATCCAGAGTCGGTGGAGGTTCCTAGGTGGTAGTGTGGTGGTGATGGGACCCTCATTAATGTGGATGAGATCCGCCATAAATGAGGACAGGATTTGAGGTAGCTGCTCGGATATCCAATTGGATTGCAATGATGTTGTGGCAGGTTGGCGCTGGGCTAAGGTTGAGTCCAAGAAGAGGACCAAGATTGGGCCTTAGGGAGAGGGCTGAGATTGGGCCTTAGGGAGTTGGTTGAGATTAGGTTCGGACGGTCCACAACCCCTAGGTCGGATGCTCGAGCAACGAGCGTTTGAGTTAGAAAAGAGTGGTATGGGCAGTTTTTGCTGCATGTGCTAGTTTCTGAGGGTCGGATTAGGTGTGACCAAGGCAATTGGTCTAGTTGATTTTGGCATTGCTTGAATAGCAGTCCTGGAGTCATTTTGAGGTCGGCCTGACCTTGAAAGCAGAGTGGTATTCTTTATGCGTTGACCCGCGACATGTGTGGCCTCGGGATTTGAGGCATTTTTCCTTAGAGATGAGGGTGCTATTTGGGTAGTAACCCGCAATCCCTTAAATGCGTAACAGGTGGTGGTTTGGTGATAGTAGATATGTGGGATGGTCATAGGTATTCTTCAACAATCTTTATAAGGATCCTCTTTGGGCGAAGGTTTCCTCGCTTTCTTAGTATTAGGAAGAAGGAGAGAGGCGTAGGAGTTTTAGTGAACCTTGCGAGTGACATCCTATTCGATTGCTCCTTATGCTTGTGTGCTTGTAGGGAAAATGCCTTCCACATATGGTAAGAAAGATACCAGGGAAGAGATGGACATGCTTCGCAAGGAGGGAGGTAAAGTTGTGTTGGGCTCCGTTTATGGGAATAAGGCAGTTGGGAAGGCTTTTGCGATGCTAGTATCTGCTGCTCCCACCGCGCAACCTGCTGTTGTGGTTGCTGAGACCACGACTCTGGGCACAAGCCCTGGGGAGCCTATAGTTTTTGTAGAGCTGGCTTGGCATAAGAAGCGTCAGAAGGGTCCTGATGGGTTAATCACTTGGTGGTTCGAATCTTGTCGGGAGTGGTGGCTGCTTGGTTTCGTTTCAGGACCCAGAGTTTCGAAGTGACCTCTTCATTGAAGCCTATCTTGATCATTATCGAATTGGAGAGGATTTTTAGGTGCTGGCTTGTCAGTCGTATTTCATCAGGTCGAGCACCAAGTGCTCCAACTTACTGCATATTGCCGCTTTCTCGAGGTGGGTGTGGAAACTCATCTTTCAGAGATGAAGACGGGCAAAGAAAAGGAGTTGCGCCGAACTCCCGAATCGATAAGTGGAGAGGTTAAGAAGACCATGGAGGCAGCTACATCCGAACAGTTGGGGCTTCATTCGCAGCTTTGAGGTTCTGGCCGAATTCCTTAGCTACAAACCTAATAAGGCGGTCTTCTTCCACTTCTATCACTGGAAAGGGAACTATCGAGGCGGTTGGATTTCTGTGACTAACCATATGGGGAAATCGGTGTTGAAGACTTTTACCACGTCTTTTAAGCATTTTAAAGATGGCTTCTTCAAGGTGGGCTTAAGCAAGGAAAAGCTCAATTTTTCCTGGATGAGGAAGGTAAGGAGAAATACCCCCTATTCTGGCAATCAGAACCAAATCCTCTTTTAGAGGTGGAGTATGGGAGTCTCAATCCAGAGGATCAAGCCCTGGCAGATGCCTTCACGTTTTCTACCCATCTCGAATCTGCAAAGCTCGTGGAACTGGGAGAGGACCGTCAGGCCTTAGCCAAGTATATGGGTACGTTGTCACTATGTATTTGGGTTTCGCTTTGTTTCACTGACAACTCTTATCGGGATTTTATTTTTCAGGAAAAAAGGCATCGAGCTTGATAACAGAAGAAGTGGTGAGACGTACGGCGAAAAAAGGTGTCGGGGTACTATCTGGGGTGCTGGTGAGTATGGCGAAGGTTATCGCTGCAAAGCTAAGGAGCCCTATTCGTGCCCGATCGATTGTCGCAGCTACTTCTGGTACTCCTTCCCCGTCGGAAGCTAAGGAGGTGCCCTTCTATCAGAAGAGGCATCGGGTAGCTATCGAACTAGGGTCTTTTGGTTAACCTCTAAGCAAGTCAGACTCTCTTAATGAAGTTGCAGATGTGCCCGACTTTTCAGGTTCAAGGCTAACTATCGATGTTGCGGGCCCCTCGAGTTTAAATCCATTAACTGTTGCCGCAAGCTCGTCGGGCTCAGATCGGGCTGATAGCGAGTCGACACCTTCCTGATTGGTGCATTCCCCACGGCTAGGCTTGTGGAGTTGCGATGACGCCGAGTAGGATCCTTGAAGTCTCTAGAGTTATGCCTTTCAATAGGGAAATTTGTTCAGGACCAGCTCCTCGGGGATGCCAATCAGAAGAGGCTTGCCTCTCTTGGGGATGAGGGGTTGTGTCGATGGGTAGAGATGTTGCAACTGCGAGCTACCAGTGCCACTCATATATTATTCATGGAGTCAAAAATAAGAAAGCCTAAGGCCAAGGCTGATGCTGACAGCCTTTATGGGAGGGCTACTTTGGCTAATGAGGAGGTGGAGAGGGTAACGTCTGCATATCTAAAAGTGTCCAGGTAGAGAGATGAGGCTTGGCAAAAGTTGGTCAAGCGGGACGAGAGGATTAAGGATGTAAAACCCCGTTTCGGCATAAGGTCGCCACGTCATTTAAGCAAAGTTGAATACCGAAAATGGGCTTGATAGCAAAATAAATCGCCGAATCGATTGGAGGGAATGTCCCGGAGTGTGATTGGCGATGGAAAATAGTATAATCTCGATAAGCCTTCCGAGATAGGATTTATTGAAGTAAAAGAAATAAAAAATGAGATGATTTTCGGTACAGCTAAAATACAGCTTCTTTTTAGGCTGAAATACCGAATTATCGTAGGAGACTTCCGAGAAGTCAACGAAACCCTAAGGGGGCTTTGATTTTTTGTAAGGATCAACCCTTTAGTGGTTGCGGGATGAATCAAGGGCCCGATGAGGACCCGAAAGTGAAATTTGTATTTATCGAGTAAATTCAAAGTTGATAATTGAGGATTTCAAGCAACGTAAGGTAAATTAAGTGGCGTTAGAGGGTATGTTTGGAATTTAAGATATTTTTCAAGTGTAATAAGGATTAAATAGAGGGATTAAATATGTATTTTTCTCATAATTATATTAGTATAATATTAATATTGTATGTATTTATATGTATGCTCGTGCGCGTGAGGGGCTTGGGAATTTCCAGATTTTGGCAATGCACGCGTAAGGGAGGCGTGGGAGGCAGCATTGGAATTGAGATCTTGGGTTAAGAGAATTGCAAGGGCCGAGAATGGGTTGTCGGGAGGAAGCTTCGGCCGATGAGTAGCGCCCAAGTTACTTAGGCTATACATATAGAAAGAGAGAAAGAGGGATAGAGGGGGCGATGAAAAGAGATGGCAGATTCGGTCATGGCCGAAAACAGAGAAGAGAGAGCTTGGGAGAGCATGCGAGGGAGAGAGAGATAGCAAGAGAGAGTGTGGGAGCAAGGAGAGATGTTCGAAAGCGTTCATGAAGCTACTGTTGCAGCTGGGCAGCGTGGCATGCAGCCATGGCAGCCACTCGAAGCAAGCAGCCGAGGCAGCAACCATGGCCGATGCAAGGCGAGCGGCTGGTTCGATGGTGTTCGGTGGCTCGCGATGGCCCTTGGAAGCCGCGGCCAGCAGCATTGCACCGGCCAGATGCTACCATGGCAGCCGCTCGATCAAGGCAGCAACTCGAGTGGACATAGCCGCGAGGTAGGGGCTGCAAGGAGAAGCCGAGAAGAAGAAGAAGAAGAAGAAGAAGAAAAGAAAAGAAGAAAGAAGAAAAAAATGAAAGAAAAGAAAATGAAGAAGAGGAGTTGCAGAGGCGCGCGGGGAAGAAGAAAGGTGAAGAAGAAGAGAAAAAAAAAAGAAAAATAGAATAGAAAGGAAAAGAAAAGAAAAAAAAGAAAAGGAAGAAAATGAGAAAAATATAGGAAACGATCTCGAAAAAATGTCGAAAAAATAAGGAATGATGTGTATTAATATTCTGGAGACGTTGGCAAGAAAAAAAATAGTTCGGGCACGCGTTTCGAGGCGGTGCACGAAAATCGAGGCGACGCGCAAAAATTAAGATGTCGCACATAAATCGAGGTAGATGCTCGGGAAGCGAGATAATGTGCAAGAATCAAGGTAGTGAGCGAGAATAAAGGATTTGCGCGATAATCGAGGTAGGACACGCATACCGAGGCAGCCGGGAGGCTAAGTTAAGATAAACAGATTTCCCTAGAAGTTCCAGTAAATTAGGAAAATGATTTTAGGAATTTCTATTGAGTAATATTTGAGAAATGCTTAGTATGGATTTTATTAAGAAATTATTTAGTTAAGGTATTATTGAGGAATTATTTATTGAGAGAAATGTTTAAGGAATTTTGAGGAAATAGGAAGAGATAAAGGAAAGATATGAGGAAATTAAGAAAAATAGATATTGATGTTATTAAATGAATATGATGAGAATTCGAATTGAGTACGTTAGAAGCCTGGCACAAGAATCGAAACATTATGAGATGCGTACGAGGTAAGTAATACTTACCAAAATGAATTTAGTTCTATGAAAATGTTTGAGTTAAAAGTAGTTTTCCCAAAACCTGATTTGATGAAAATGATTTTATCATGTTGTCATGTCTTGATATGAATATGTCATGTAGATTGCATTTACATGCATTGATGATGAAATGTGCATGCGTTCACAATGAAATTATTGATCATGCATCCGCATAAGGGTTTGAGAGTATGGGCCGGGGCCGCTGCTTTTCCAAGGGTGCACCCATACACCTCGGCCTGGGAAGGAGGCTGTAAAAATGGAAAGTAGCATAAGGAACGGTCGGCTCAAACCGAAATGAAAGGAAAAGACATTTTGCATTCATGCACGAAAAGGATTTTTTTGTACTGCTTACTTAGATGGTTCATCATCTAATCGGGCTTTGCCCCTGGAACATTCAAACGTTCCAGATGGAGACTGTAGCAGGTATGAAGATGAATGAGGCATGAAATGACACTTAGCTAAGTGCATGATGAATGAATGATGAGATGAATGAATGTGATGTAGCCCATGAGTTTAAGTCCTGCTACTTTGAAATTTGAACGATTTGAAAGTCCATGATGTAAGGTATGATTGATGATTGACGTATGAGGAATGATGATGCAACCATATAGTTAATGATGACGATGTATAACCCCATTTAGGGTTCAGATTAGTAAGAATGCATGTTATGAGTTGATGTTAAATGAGATGTATGTTATGTTTTAAGTCATATTGAGGATTAAGTTCGAGAAACGATGATGTAAAGACTTGATTTATAATTTATGTTAAAGAAAGATGGCAGGTTCGATTCTAGCTTCCGCGTTTGATGTATTTGATGATATGATGATTCTCTCTTTAGAGATAAATTGATGCAGGGAAATTCCGGGATGATGCGAGGAATGACGCGATTTAATACGAGTTGGAAAGAAAAAAAATTATCGTCCCGGGATTGTCCCAAGAAATAACGCGCCCGGGAAAACGGGGCGTTACAAAGGAGCAGGAGGCAGAACTAGATGCTTCCATTCAAGAAGTTACCCGCTTGGAGGCTTGTGCAATATCTTGGGGGCTTTGTTGCGGCGTTGTCACAAGTCTCATTACTTTGCCCGGGAGTGGATTTTACTGGGTGTGACCTCTCTAAGGAGGTAGGGGGCGGTCGACTTGGGGACCTGGTGTAAAACCTCGTTTCGGCGTAAGGTTGCCACGTCATTTAAGCAAGGTTTGAATACCGAAAAATTAAATTGATAGCAAAATAAATCACCGAATCAACTGGAGGGAATGTCTCAGAGTGTAAATATCTATGGAAAATGTCATGGTCTCGATGAATGTCTTGAGATAGGATTTATGGAAGTAAAAGAGATTGGAATTGAGATGGTTTTCGGTACAGCTAAAATGCAGCTTGGATCAGGCTGAAATATCGAATTAACATAAGGGACTTTCAGGAAGTCGTCAGAACCCTAGTGGGGCTTCCTTTTTTCATAAGGATCAACCCTTTGGTGGTTTCGGGATCAATCAAGGGCTCGGTAAGGACCCGAGGGCGAAATCAATTTTATTGAGCAAACCCGAAGGTATTAATTATGGGTTTTAAAGCATCGTAATGCATATTAATGGGTTGTTAGAGGGTCTAATTGCAATTTGAGATATTCCCAAGTGTAATTAAGATTAAATGGGAGGATTAATTATGTAATTTTCTATTATTATATTTGTGTAAAATATATGTTATAGATATATATATATATATATATGTGTGTGCATGCGCGTATACGCGTGGGAAACAGGGGAGAAGCTCCAAGTTGCTGTCTTCGCGCATGGAAGAGGCAGAGTTGCAGCATGTTGGAATTGGGCAGAGGAATTGAGGGAGTTGTCGAGAGGAAGAAGAGTGGAGGCCAAGGCTGTCGGGGGCGCTTCAACTATATATATAGAGGGAGGTGGCCGATTTCGGCCATGGCCGAGAGCTCCATGAGCTGGCCGAGAGGAATTGAGGCCGAGAGAGAGCAAATGCGAGGGAGATCAAAACTGAGAGTAGGGAGAAAGCTCGGCCGAGAGCTTCACCGTGAGAGTGGAAGCGATCGAGCGAGAGAAAGAGAGAGAGGTCGAGAGAGCTTGGAAGCCGCGGCGAGCAATGTTTCAGCGGCCATGGCAGCAACTCGAGCGGCCATAGCCGCGACGCAGGGGCCGCTGGCAGCCAGCACGGGGGCAGGGGCGATCGAGGCAGCGGGTGCGCGAAGGAGGCCGAAGGCCGCGGTGATGGTGTGAGCAGGCCGCGAAGGCAATGGAAGCACGGCCGAAAGTGGCTGGACACGTAGCAAGCATGGCAGCGCGCAGGTTGCGCGTACCAGGTGATCGGGCGTCAGGAAGAAGCCGCAAGGAAGAAGAAGAAGAAGAAAAGAATGAAGGAGTTGTAGGCTGGTTGCAGGCGCAGGTCACGCATGAAGGAAGGAGAAGAACAGTAGGAGGGAGAAGAAAAGAAATGAAAAGAAGAAAAATAAGAAAAGAAAGGAAATGGAGAAAAAAAAAAGAAGAATGAAAATAAATTTCAAAAAAATTTTAGAAAAATAAGAAATTATGTGTATTAATATTCCGAAGATTTTGACGAGAAAAATAGTTCGGGCACGCATTTCGAGACAATGCACGAAAATCGAGACGATACACAAAAATTGAGATATCACACGAAAATTGATGTGGTATGTTGGAATCGAAATAGTGTGCGAGAATCAAGGTCGGGCATGAGAATCGAGGTAAGGCTCGAGGATCAAGGTTGTGCACGAAAATTGAGGCGGTGCACAAAAATTTAGATGTTGCACAGAAAATCGAGGTAAATGCGTGAGAATCAAGGTAGTGCTCGAGATTGAGGTGGTGTGCGAGAATCAAGGATTTGCGCGACAATCGAGGTCGGTCATGCATTCGAGGTCATGGCACGCATATCGAGTAATCCCAAGAGGCTAAGTTAAGGTAAGTAAAAATCCCTAAAAATTCTAGTAAATTAGGAAAATTAGTTTATGAATTATTTGAAAAAATTAATTGAGGAATAATTAGTTTGAATTATTGTTGAGAAATTATTTATTTAGAAATTATTTATTATTTATTTATAAATTATTTATTATTTAGGAATTATTACTTAGCAATTATTTAGTTAGAAATTATTTAATGAGGAATTATTTAGTGAAGAAAATGTTTAAGGAATTTTGAGGAAAATAGAAAGAAATAAAGGAAAGTCATGAGGAAATTATGAGAAATAGATATTGATGTTATTAAATGAATATGATGGCTAGGGTATATTGAGGATTTGAATTGAGTTCGTTAGAAGCCTGGCACGAGAATCGAGATATTATGAGAATGCGTGTGAGGTAAGTAGTACTCCCCGAAATGGATTTAGATTTATCAAAAATGCTTCGTCTAAAAGGGGTTTAACCCCAAAACTTATTTGATGTAAATGATTTTATCATGTTGCCATGTCTTGGTTGAAAATGTCATGTAGATTGCATTTACATATTTTGATGATGAAATGTGCACACATTCACGATATTATTATTGATCATACATTGCATAAAGGGCTTGGGATTATGAACTGGCACCGCGGCTCTGCCAAGTGTGCACCCATACACATCGGTCCAGGAAAGGGACAGTAAAAATGGGGAGTAGCAGTTGGGTGCGGTTGACTCAAGTCGAAAACGACGAGGACATTTTGCATATTGCATTCATGCACAAAAATGATTTTTGTATTACTTACTTAGATGATTCATCATCTAACTTGGGCTTTGCCCCTGGAATATTCAAACGTTCCAGATGGAGATTGTAGCAGAAACGAGGATGAATGAGGCATGAAACGACACTTTCCAAGTGCACGATGAATTGAAATTAAATGAAATGGCACTTAGCTAAGTGTATGATGAGTTGAATGTGAATGAAATGTACGTTATGTAGCCCATGTGTTTAAGTTCTGCTACTTTGAAATATGAACGTTTTGAAAGTCCATGATGTAAGATATGAGTTATGATAGATGCTTGATGAACGATGATGTATAACTTGATGGTTAATGACGATGCATATCCTTGTTTAGGGTTGATGTAAATTGAGGACGTATGTTATGTATTAATGTTAAGTTGAGAGCTTATGTGATGCTTTAAGTCATTGATGAATAGCCTTGTATTTAGAATTAAGTTCGAGAGATGATGATGTAAAGAATTGATATATGATTTATGTTAAGGTAAGATGGAAGGTTCGATTCTAGCTTCCGCAATTGAGGTATGTATATGATGATTCTCTCTTTTGAGAATAAATTAATGTAGGGAAATTCTGGGATGGATGCAAAGATTGATGTTATTTAAATGTTAGTTTGAAAGAAAAAAATTATCGTCTCAGGATTGTCCCAAGAAATAACATGCCCGAGAAAATGGGGTGTTACAGTTGGTATT
Organism: Diospyros kaki; assembly: GCA_036245055.1. Taxonomy (NCBI): domain Eukaryota; kingdom Viridiplantae; phylum Streptophyta; class Magnoliopsida; order Ericales; family Ebenaceae; genus Diospyros; species Diospyros kaki. Next base: position 13,836,626 of record BSEG01000009.1, read on the forward strand.
AGAGCTTAACTCTCCTTGGAGACATAGGAAAAGTTTGATTAGGTAACGAGAAACCTATGATGTTTCTGTTAATGTTTTTGGAGAGTAGAATTTGAAAATTTTGAAGTTGATTTTGATGATGGATAGTGAGACAAGGTGAGATAGGAATTGAGGTAAAGTATCTCGTTGAAGGAAATGGTAGGAATTTGAGGATTTATCTGTCAATTTGAGGTTATTAGTTGAAATCATTATGATGAATGATAGGGTAATAGATAGTTAACAAGAATGGTCGAATCATGAATGGTTCGTAGAATGAGGTCCCTACTTAAAGAATCGGGAATTATGGATTGAGGCCATAAAAGTTATTGATTTAAGGATATTGACCTTGTTAAGTGATAAAATAGCTGGTTGAATTGACTTAGCTATTGAAGATATATGATATGATTCAGGTATGAGGTTGATTCGATAACCATAATTATGGATCCGAGAGATTCAGAGATTGGATGATTTGAGGTCATTAGTTAAAATTTTTACGATGAGTGATAGGATAACTAGTAGTCATCAAGGATGATTGAGTCATAGATGATTAAGTCTGATATGGCATAGCCTAGCAGTTGAGTTAGGATTAAATGGTAAGTATTTCGAGGATCATTTAGTGTTTCAGAAGTAAGATGTGTAAAATCAGGGATCCAACGAATTGGGTCAAACGAGAGACCAAAGGTGGTCAAGTAATGGCAAGTGAGTTGCGCTAGTTGATGAGGCGACAGTGTTGCCTTTAACATGACACGCAAAGACGAGATAAGGAACCCTAGCAGTGTATGAGGTCCAAGTTCCAATGGTCTAGGGTACAAAGTGTGCCACTAGCTAGTTGAAAGAGGCGGGAAGCCTAGGGAATCGACCCAAAAGTGAGATGGATTGAGTATGGACTGTGTGTCCTATTTAAAGAATGGCATTTGGGGTTCGTGGTCATCTTGGGAGTTGGTGACACGAAGAGCATTGTGAGGCTCTGGAGTAGAGTATCTCGGTATCTAGTATGGCATTGGGATCGTGAATGGTCGTACGCCAATAGTCGGCTGGATCTAAAGATCGAAATGCGAGGGTCAGTAGATTCTCGATAAACGAGATTTCAGATAGTAGAGCGTGGCTAGTCCAAAAGCCTTGATGATGAATTGTGAGGTGGCAATCTCAATTCGAGAAAGAGATCGGGTACCTAAAAGGCAAGAGTTGCTTGTAGGTTGTATCGACCCTAAGGAATGATGATGAGAAACCTAGTCGGCAGAATTTGCGACTACGGTTTAGTGTGCTAAATGGGCTTGAGGATTCAAAAGTCTGTAAGAAGGAACTCGTGAATAAGTTATGCCTTGTGCAATTGCATAGGGACCTGAATTGTTATTTGAGGTATAAAGGATTTTTCGGTAAAGAGTCCTTAGAAGTTTTTGAAGTTCGATGGTTAATAGGAAATGATTGGAACCAGATATCGAGATCTGAATAGAGATCTTCAAAGATGGATCAATTTGGGATTTTTGAGGAATTTCCCTAAGGATTGGGAATCTAGGGATTGTGAGGAGACTTTAAAGTTTCCCAATAAAAGATCTGGAAAGTCTTTGGGTAATATCGTTAAGGAAATAGAGATTGAATCTCTTAAGCTGTGAAAGTTATGATTCAACAAGGATTGAAGTATCATAGGGGGATAAGTACCTACCGGCTTGAGTTGGTAGTGTGACTATAGAGTGTTGTCTCGATAATTGTGAGAAGTTTGATGTGATTGAAAAAATCAGGTGATGACAGATGTGCTGGGATGTCGAGTTGCAGTAGGAGAAGCTGCAGACCTAAATCGACTAGAGATTCGAGATTTTCGATTATGGAGAATGGAACTCCTGTTGGGCTAGACAGTAGGTCTAAAATAGCCCTAGTGGGCAGAGTGAGAGATGTGTAGTTGGACACTCATTAAAGTGATTCACCAAGTTATGGAAAAAAGGGAACCTGTGGACATGTGGTCCAGGCATATGTAGTCAATGAATGCCATGAGAAAGTTGAGGTAGCAAGAGAAATGCTAGGACGTATTAAAAAAAAAAATTATTGGGATTATTTCTTAATGATGAGTTTGAATTTGCCAATGATGGCTTAAGGACATCGGATATTAAGGTCATATGTGACGCTAGATGAGAGATAAGTAGATTTTCATTATGATGCTCGAGGGTAAATGGTCCCGAGATTTTGAATGAGCGATAATGACGACACGGATTGTGTGGACTAAGAGACTAGAATAGTACAGATAAAGTTAGTAGCGCTATTGCTGAGGATTAGACATTTAGAGTCAAGAAGTAAGTCAAGAGATTGCGAGTTAGCAAGTGAACTTGTGCTACGATTGATTGGAAGTCAAAAGAGTTGATGGTCAAATGCAAGGAAAGAAATCAAATGTTTTCCTTATGGTAAAGTATGATTGGCATGAGATGGTGCCTTAAGGATCGAGCGTGATTAGAGTTGATTGACATGAAACGTTATCACTCAAGGATTAGTCAAGTAATTTGAGGATCAAATGGTTAATCCGATGATAGAAAACATTAGTTGAGGATCACTTTGAAAAGTGCGAGGACTTATTTGAGTATATGGATGAATAGGTATTAGTATAGCGACTAAGTAACAAATGTTATGAACAAACGATGTAAGGATATTAGTATAGCTAGATTTGGAAGACAACGTTAGGTTTCGATTGACGTGAAAAGTTAGGTTACGAAAGGAAAATTTGGAGACAAATAGAATCTATCAATAAATTATAATGATTTTTGAGGAAATAGTTATATGACATGATTAGAAGACGATTGTGATCAATTGACAAAAACTTGAGGTCATATCGAGTGATGAATACCTACAAGAATGGGGACACAACAGTTTATAAGAAACATCGAATAGATTAGCAAGTAAAGATCAAAGTTTGAGATGACTTAAGATGAGGCATAACTAGTTTCGAGGATATATGATGACGTATAATCGTGATGTTTGAGGATTTAAGGATACATGAGATAGTTTGATGACATAAGAATATTTCTTTGAGGATTAATTTGATAGAAGTCAAGACGTACCAAGATCGAGGACTTTTGTGTTAAGGTTGGAAGGTTATCGAAGCATGATTGATTAGTACAAGAGAAATGACGTTGTGGGAAATTGGTATTAGAGAAGTGTCATGATTAAGGATATAGATTGGATGATTAAGCAAATTAAAAAAAAAATGAGGATGTGGATATGAGAGTCGTGAGATCATTATAATGATGCGTGTATCGGCTTGGATGGGAGCTTGAGTTGGGACTCGTAGCCCAAGGACGAGTATGGGGCTATGAGCTTTGGAAAGAGAAATTCGAAAGGCATGCATGTTTGACAAGTGCGCTTGTCTAGGGATTGATGAGCGTAGTTAACCAAGAGTTCTGATTTTATGCATGATGGGATTCTTAAGTTTCGAATAGGATATGCGTGCCAGAGATCTTGTGAATAAGAGACGATTTTAAACGGTATAGTTTTCCTAGAGATGAGATCGGTTGTAAAGAGCTACATCAGGATTATTTGGAATAAGATAATGAGGTAGGATCTTCCTTAATTATTCGATCAGTCAGGTGCTAATTTCGAGAACGAGATTTCAAACGTTTGGAACGTGGCAAATTTCGAGGACGAAATTTTTGTAAGGAGAGGAGAATGTAAAACCCCGTTTTGGTGTAAGGTTGCCACGCCATTTAAGCAAGGTTTGAATACCGAAAAATTAGATTGATAGCAAAATAAATCACCGAATCGACTAGAGGGAATGTCCCGGAGTGTAAATATCTATGGAAAATGCCATGGTCTCGATGAGTGTCTTGAGATAGGATTTATGGAAGTAAAAGATATTGGAATTGAGATGGTTTTCGGTATAGCTAAAATGCAGCTTCGGATCAGGCTGAAATATCGAATTAACATAAGGGACTTCCGGGAAGTCGTCAGAACCCTAAGGGGGCTTCTTTTTTTTCGTAAGGATCAACCCTTTGGTGGTTTCGAGATGAATCAAGGGCTCGATAAGGACTCGAGGGCGAAATCAATTTTATTGAGCAAACCCGAAGGTATTAATTATGGGTTTTAAAGCATCGTAATGCATATTAATGGGTTGTTAGAGGGTCTAATTGCAATTTGAGATATTCTCAAGTGTAATTAAGATTAAATAGGAGGATTAATTATGTAATTTTCTATTATTATATTTGTGTAAAATATATGTAATAGACATATATGTGCATGCGCGTATACGCGTGGGAAACAGGGGAGAAGCTCCAAGTTGCTGTCTTCGCGCATGGAGGAGGCAGAGTTGCAGCATGTTGGAATTGGGCAGAGGAATTGAGGGAGTTGTCGAGAGGAAGAAGAGTGGAGGCCAAGGCTGTCGGGGGCGCTTCACCTATATATATAGAGGGAGGTGGCCGATTTCGGCCATGGCCGAGAGCTCCATGAACTGGACGAGAGGAATTGAGGCCGAGAGAGAGCAAATGCGAGGGAGATCAAAACTGAGAGTAGGGAGAAATCTCGGCCGAGAGCTTCACCGAGAGAGTGGAAGTGATCGAGCGAGAGAAAGAGAGAGAGGTCGAGAGAGCTTGGAAGCCGCGGTCAGCAACGTTTCAGCGGCCATAGCCGCGACGCAGGGGCCTCTGGCAGCGAGCACGCGGGCAGGGGCGATCGAGGCAGCGGGTGCGCGAAGGAGGCCGAAGGCCGCGGTGATTGTGCGAGCAGGCCGCGAAGGCAATGGAAGCACGGCCGAAAGTGGCTTGACACGCAGCAAGCATGGCAGCGCGCAGGTTGCGCGTACCAGGTGATCGGGCGTCAGGAAGAAGCCGCGAGGAAGAAGAGGAAGAGGAAGAAGAAGAAGAAGAAGAAGAAGAAGAAGAAGAAGAAGAAGAAGAAGAAAAAGAAAAGAATGAAGGAGTTGCAGGCTGGTTGCAGGCGCAGGTCACGCACGAAGGAAGGAGAAGAACAACAGAAGGGAGAAGAAAAGAAATGAAAAGAAGAAAAATAACAAAAGAAAGAAAAAGAAAGAAAAAGGAGAAAAAAATGAAAAATGGAAATAAATTTTGAAAATTTTTTAGAAAAATAGGAAATGATGTGTATTAATATTTCGAAGATTTTGATGAGAAAAATAGTTTGGGCACGCGTTTCGAGACGGTGCACGAAAATCAAGGTAATGCACAAAAATCGAGATATCACACGAAAATTGATGTGGTATGTTGGAATCGAAATAGTGTGCGAGAATCAAGGTCGGGCATGAGAATCAAGACAAGGCTCGAGGATCAAGGTTGTGCACGAAAATTGAGGCGGTGCACGAAAATTTAGATGTCTCACAGAAAATCGAGGTAAATGCGTGAGAATCAAGGTAGTGCTCGAGATTGAGGTGGTGTGCGATAATCAAGGATTTGCGCGACAATCGAGGTCGGTCGTGCATTTCGAGGTCATGGCGAGCATATCGAGTAATCCCGAGAGGCTAAGTTAAGGTAAGTAAAAATCCCTAGAAATTCTAGTAAATTAGGAAAATTAGTTTATGAATTATTTGAAGAAAATAATTGAGGAATAATTAGTTTGAATTATTATTGAGAAATTACTTATTTAGGAATTATTTATTATTTATTTATAAATTATTTATTATTTAGGAAATATTACTTAGCAATTATTTAGTTAGAAATTATTTAATGAGGAATTATTTAGTGAGGAAAATGTTTAAGGAATTTTGAGGAAAATAGAAAGAAATAAAGGAAAGTCATGAGGAAATTATGAGAAATAGATATTGATATTATTAAATGAATATGATGGCCAGGGTATATTGAGGATTTGAATTGAGTTCGTTAGAAGCCTGGCATGAGAATCGAGATGTTATGAGAATGCGTGTGAGGTAAGTAGTACTCCCCGAAATGGATTTAGATTTATGAAAAATGCTTCGTATGAAAGGGGTTTAACCCCAAACCTTATTTGATGTAAATGATTTTATTATGTTGCCATGTCTTGGTTGAAAATATCATGTAAATTGCATTTACATGTTTTAATGATGAAATGTGCATACATTCACGATATTATTATTGATAATGCATTGCATAAAGGGCTTGGGATTATGAACTGCCACCGCTGCTCTACCAAGTGTGGACCCATACACATCAGTCTAGGAAAGGGACTGTAAAAATGGGGAGCAGCAGTTGGGTGCGGTTGACTCAAGTCGAAAATGACGAGGACATTTTGCATATTATTCATGCACAAAAATGATTTTTGTACTACTTACTTAGATGATTCATCATCCAACTTGGGCTTTGCCCCTGAAATATTCAAACGTTCCAGATGGAGATTGTAGCAGAAACGAGGATGAATGAGGCATGAAACGGCACTTTCCAAGTGCACGATGAATTGAAATGAAATGAAATGACACTTAGCTAAGTGCATGATGAGTTGAATGTGAATGGAATGTACGTTATGTAGCCTATGTGTTTAAGTTCTGCTACTTTGAAATCTGAACGTTTTGAAAGTCCATGATATAAGATATGAGTTATGATAGATGTTTGATGAACGATGATGTATAACTTGATGGTTAATGACGATGCATATCCTTGTTTAGGATTGATGTAAATTGAGGACATATGTTATGTATTAATGTTAAGTTGAGAGCTTATGTGATGCTTTAAGTCATTGATGAATAGCCTTGTATTTAGAATTAAGTTCGAGAGACGATGATGTAAAGAATTGATATATGATTTATGTTAAGATAAGATGGTAGGTTCGATTCTAGCTTCCGCAATTGAGGTATGTATATGATGATTCTCTCTTTCGAGAATAAATTAATGTAGGGAAATTCTGGGACCGATGCAAAGAATGATGTTATTTAAATGTTAGTTTGAAAGAAAAAAATTATCGTCTCAGGATTGTCGCAAGAAATAACGTGCCCGAGAAAACGGGGTGTTACACCTGGGCTTGTTGGATCCAGTCGTAGAAGATAAAGCTTTGGAGAGCGCTCAAGGGGCGGCTGACGCAGATTGGGCAGAAAGAGATACTGAGCAGCAAAGCAGGATTCCGATTCACCTTGGTTAGATGAACTTGCGATTGGTCCTTAGGGCGGGTCTTACTTCTTTTGTTTTTTCACATGTAACTTGTTTAAATTATAACCCTGGCTTTCTTTAAATGAAAGGGATATTTTCGAATGGCTCAACTTACCCTTTGTCTCTTTCGACTTTCTTTTTCTTATTGTTGTTATAGGTCCGGGATCATGGTATCGAGGATGATCTGTGTCTGCGGGTCAGTGGGATGCGAAGTTGCTCCATCCCATCCCTGATTTTCATTGGGATGTTCGAATTGTGGCTATTTGGGCACCGTGTTACGAGAACGTGTGTGACACGGGATCGGGGTGCCTGGCCTATAAGGGCGAAATAATCGCTCGGTGGTGCAGAACACGCTAATTCCCGGGGGGCATTTCCCTAGAAGGTGTGTCGGTTTTCTAGGGTAAAGTATTGACTGCTTGGGCACATGGCCCTATTTTGATGCTGACTCTCCTGCTGGTGAATGCAGAGCATTAATGAGCAGCATTATCATAGGTGAGGTGGATGACGCTCGATATTCCTTGTTATGCCTATAAAAAAGGGTCGTTCCCTCTACTTTTTACTCATCCTCTATTCAATGCTTGAGAGTTCTTCTCTTAGCTAGATATCTTGGGGCTGGATGGTTGGAGATGTTAAGTCTTGTCAAGACTCTTTTGGTGCATGGTACTATTTTCGGTGATGGCGTAGTCGATTCAGGTGATGCGCCGATGGCTGGAGTTATCCGTGACTTGTGGTTCTGGGTGCTCGCGGTATGCGGTTTGGTAGTTCTTGATGGTCGCAATACGAGCGATGACTTATTCCTCAGCCTTGAGGAGTTCGCCCTCTGCCACCTGTGCTTTTCTGCCTTTCCTGGAATTTCAGGTTCTCTGGGGCCTGTGATCACCATGCTAGTGTTGTTGCATTTCTTGGACCTCACTTTGAGGTCCTTGCTCATGCCTTTGCTTGTGTGGATCTGTATGCAACGACCCGATAAGGGGGTCTGGAATATTTTGGCATTTTGAATTATTTTTATATGCGGCGTATTTTGGGCGTGGATAATATAAATATTTAGAATGTTTAATGTGTGCAAAATCCAAAATGAATAAATTATGTGAGGGTGTGAAGGTTTAAGTAAAACCAAGTGACTAGAATTGAAAATTTAAAGTAAGAGAGTTGTTGAAAAGTCAAAGGCCAAGTGGTTGAAAATTCAAATGTGGAAAAGTCCACAATTGTGGGCTTGAAATTAGAAGCAAATGGGGCTGCGGATTGGGGGCCTTGTGTAATACCCGGTATTACGTGGTATTGAAAATAAATAATTTTTGGATTATTTTGGCAGGACCTCGGGTGGTTTGGGAAGGCCAAGGGTTAATTTCGAGAAATTAATTAATAAAAATTACCGAATTAGCGACCGGGAGTGCCTCGGGACTTGGATGTCCAGGGAAGAGAGCAAGAGATTGATGAGAGTCTCGAGATGAGGCAAATGACGCTGGTGGCGGTTCGACCGGGAATAATATTCGGAATAAATTCTGTATAAACCTGAATGGGTGCCAATACCGAATGGTTGCAGGGGACCTCTGGGAAGCTGAGGGAACCCTAGGGGTGGTTCGGTTTTCTAAATAAGGCAACCCTTAAGTGTTTTTGTATCAAATAAAGGTCCTGTGAAGGCGAAGGGACGAGGTTGGTATTCCCGAGTAGTGATCGGTTATTAATTTTGGAGAATTAATGTTTTGATGGCTTGTGGGTAATTAATTAAAATCTTGGGAGGGCCCAAGTATAATTATTAGAATTCCCCAAGTACAATTAATTTGTCCCTTTAAGTGTAATTATCTGAAAATAAAGGGATTAAATTGTGTATTATATATATGTATATTGTTTGCGCGCGTGCATAAGGGAGAGGAAGCTTCCTTGAAGCTTCCTCCCAAGCTGTCTCTGTAAATTAAAATGAGAGAGAGAGCGTGAGCAGAGCCAGAAAGCAAGAGTGAGAGAAAGAAAATCAGATTGAGAGGGAGCTCGGTTGAGAGAGTTCGTGAGCGAGAGAGAGAGCAGTGCGAGATCGAGAGAAAGGCGGAGGGCGGCTGTTGGCTAGTCTCAGTAGTGAAGGCAACAGCGGCCATGGCCGCTGCAATGGAGGTCGATCGAGCAAGAGGGTGGCCGATTAATGGCTAGCAGCAGTTGGAAGCGGCTGGAGGTGGCAGCGAGCGGCGTCGGAGGCCATCTTAGTCGATCGACGGGGCTGGTTTCGACAGAAGCAGCAGCGGCTGTGGGCCATGAGAGGTCAGCCATGGCGGTTGCAGCACTGCGGTGCGCGCGGGAGGCCGCTGGGTTGCTGCTCACGGCGGCTGGAAGTCGAAGGCGATGGTGCGCGGTGGTCAGGCCAGGCCAATGGTGGCCGGCGGTGCTTGTTCGCATGGGCAGCTCAATGAAGAAGAAGATGGAACAGTAGCCACGCGGGAGAAGAGAAGGGAAGAAGGCAGCGCACGCGGGAAGCTGAGGAAGGAGAAGAATAAAAGGGAAAGAAAAATAGAAAAAGAAAAGAAAAAGAAATAAAAGAAAATAATGAAGAAATTTGGTGGAAAAATACTAGAAAATTCGAGGAAAATTCTGGAATTTATTTTGAGACCCAAGAAGCGTGCCGAAAGCTCGAGAATTGGATTTTGGGCATGCAGTGGCAGCTCAAGAGCCAACGCCGGTGTGGGCGTCTGATCAGTTTTCTCTTCCAAATTAATTGAGGTAAATTAATCTAATTATTTTCTTGTTATTTTCATTATGTGAGATAATGAATTGTGTAGTATTGGTGGGATTGAACTCTCGGAGGGGTTGATTGGAAATTATTGACGGCTGGTGCATGCCGTGGTTGGTGTTGTTTGGAGATAGTGTTAATGGGTGATTCTGCGGTGTAAGCAAAATCGAAGACGTTGGTTAATGTTTGATATGGTGGGATTTTTTCTGTTTGTCTCTAGGTTCGACCGGAAAGGCAGTGATCCTAGAGGAACTTGAGATTCAGGCTGGAATTTGTGCCGAGGCAGAGATGAAGCTTCGAGCCAGGTAAGGGACGGCCCCATGTGGAGGTGGCCTTGCAAGTTAGTAAATGTGTTTGATAAGGTTTTTATGTTACATTGGCATGTAGTGGTTATATCTTGTGTGATGCAAGACCTAGTGGACCTATGGCCATATGGAGGACTAGTGTGGTGGGGGCTGATAGGTTGATGCCTCAAACCTTAGTGGGTTGTGAGGATAAGTGGGCCTAGCCTCATTTGCATGCATTGGGCATACATAATCATCTTTATATTCATATTTATATGCATTGCACCCTTACTGAGTCTTTATGACTCATGAGGTTTTACCTCATGTGTAGATGTTGCAAGTCCAGAGGCAAGCAGGGATGGCGTCGGGAGGCTGTTGTGGCAATTAACCTTGTTGCCTAAGATGTGTTGTTGTGTATTCTCTTGTAACTTTTATACGTATTCATGTAATTGAGTGTAAGTGATATTGAGCACTAGATGTATTTAATTGTTGTAATCATCATAGTATGATAAATGATTGTGAGATTGTTCTTTGGATATGGCTTAGTTGGCCAAGATGAGTTTCAAACCAAGTAAAGATCAACAAGGTACGTTCTCATAAATCCCCAATATTTAGCGAAGTGTTTGTATGCTAGCTTTGTGCTTGGGTCATCTCTGGCTTGCTATGGGGCTAGCTGAAGAGAGGTGAAGCCCACTCGGGTTTTGGGTGTCGATCCGCTGTGTTTTCTTGATTGAGTTGGGACCAATTCCCGAGTGGAGCGAAGGGAAGGACGAAGCCTAGTTCCCACCTAGGGCGTTTCCTGTTGAAACATAGTCCAACCCTTCAGTCGTGGTTTGTCGGGTGAGTAATAAGGTTGATTATTTGCTAGTGACGCCCGTAAGTGGGAGCGGGTCGTTACAGTTTGGTATCAGAGCATGGCTAGCTATATGAGTGGGGAAGGCTAGCGTGCTTGGGTGTTATGTATGGTCGGTTAAGCGATTGATGTGAGCAATTGCCAGAGTTTGGAATCGAGGATTTCTTGAATGATTTGGATGTAAGTTGGAATGTCCAAACTGCTGAGTTGGGGTCGAGAACAGTTGATCTATGGTCTCGAGATTGTGATGTGAGATTGATCTGATAACCTTGAAAACTGAACATGTGGTTCAAGGACCCTAAGGGATTGGCTCAAGACGTTGAGGCTTGTGATGGCTTTGCGGGTATGTTTGGATATTCCTGTTCTAGGGATAAGAAAATACCCTAGATTGAGATGTTATACCTGTGAGAGGTATATGGGTTGAGCAATGGGGAACCGAAAACCCAAGTGTGGGTGTGGTGTCGAGAAACCCAAATTTGCGAATTTTGGGTAATGTTAAGTGTTCTAGGGATGAGAACTCCTTGAGATTGAAGTGTTGAGGCTCGTGTGGGGACACCAAACCGAGGCATATCTAATCCAGGAAGGGATTAGTGGAGCGTCCCTATGTTAGGGATTTGCCGAGCATGTTCAAGGGAATAGAGTTGTCCCTCGGAAGTGGTGTAGTAAGGCTTGTGAGTTGGAGATGGAGTGAGCTAAAATGAGAGTTAGCTCGGGGCTCAAGGAAATGAGTTGTTAGCGGGCTAAGTGGTGGGCCCAGTAAGGGGGTAAGGTAAATTGCAGTAAGGATCCATGGGGAGCATGCATGTAAGGCGTCCTTATGTCAGGGCCAGTGAAGGCATGACTTGAGTAGAATCTGAAAGGACTCTAAGGGGAGTCAGGATGCTAGATATATGTGATGCGATGTGATCGTTTTATTATGATGATCCCAGAGGGGATGTGCCTAGGGTATGAGTGGACCCTAGTTGGTTTCATGATGAGACGAGGTCTATCCTTGGGAATGATAGGTGTGTGGCAAGTGAACCCTAGCGGGTGTTTGTATGAGATGAAAATCCCAAGTGAGTCGAGCTGGAATCCAGGGGAATCCAGATTTGGAATAAAGGAGTTGGGCATGCGTGGATATGCGCGTGGGAGCCATGGGATTGGAAGTCCTAGTTAGGAAAGGCCAAGTGACCGTTCATGTGAATGATGGATGAGGGGCCAATTGAAACTCTCAGAATGACACTTAGGGTCAAGCGAGATGCCTAAATTCGAGAGATGAGAGGTGAATAGACCCTCATTATGATGCCTGGGGTCGAGATGACGCCTAAGGTTACGAGACCCTTGATGGGAGACGCGGAGGTCACCCAATGAAGGGTATGAGTGGTGTGTGGGCCGAGGATTGTGAATTGTGGCAACAGGACATCCATGGACTATGCGCGCATAAGAAATGCCAAGTGGACAGGGGCATGATGAGCAAGGTGGAAGCCCCGAATTTTATATTTCAAGTCATGGAAGCCCGAGCGAGACATGTGGAAAGGCCAAGCGGGGCGTGGTGACTGAATGCATTCATGAGTATGCGAGGCGAGACAGGAGGTCTCAATTTACCTAGAAGGTAATGGTTGGAGCTCCATGGTTATGGGTGCCAGAGCCTAAGATGGGCTCAGCATGTCGATTGTGGATTGAGAGATCTATGATAATCAAGCTCTAGGATGAGCTGGGTGGCGAATGAGTCATGATGGACTGGGATCCATTGTCGTGGAAAGTTAGAGCTTTCAAATGTTGAGTGAGAGCCGTGAGGTGTGACCTTGTGGGGTAAGATCGTGAGGTCTCAAGATGTGAAGTGGTTTGAGAGTCTCTTAAGCGATAAGAGATGTAGAGCCTTGAGGAGCAAGGCTCATGGCATGAGCTTGAGGTTATCAAGGCAAGGATAACTAAGTGAGATGGCTATGGTAAAACGATGGTGGAACCATCGTAGCTTGGGAAGGCTTTAAGTAGCCTTGATGCTAAGGGTGTAAGGCTCAATGTGACGGATCTGATGCTATGGACCGTGTGGCAGATGACTAATGAGTTGGCTCACGTTGAGGGCAAGTGACCTATGGGCCTGAGCAATTTAGTGAACTGCAGGTGACGATCAGATGCCGAGGACGTGGAGCAGCACCTTAGGAAATTGGTTAAGTGAAATCAAAAATCTTTCGTGAGGGATAAGACATTTAAAGTGGTCCTAAGGAGGAATCGTGGAACGCGATAATGATCCGATAGGTTTGTCGTCGAGTAGGACGCCTGGTAGGAATAGTGGCTGCGAGCGTGGCAAGGTAGTCATGCCGAGTTCGATATCAGAGGTGTGACTGGAAGGTGAAAGTCACGATACGGGGTGTAAAGCAAATCAGAGTGGGACCTGAGCCATGCTGTAGGAAACTGTTGTTGAGCTAGTGTAAGGGACAACACAGTAAAAATGATTTGGTGTTAACTCTCTAAAGCACAGGGCAACACGATGGGGAACCAGTGTTGGGCCAGTGTATGGGAATGACACGTTGATGGTGACCAGGTGTTGGCGCGCCTAAAGCACAAGGCAACACAGTGATTATGCAGATGGTCAGGGACTGAAGATCTGTGAAATACACGATAGGGGTGTGAAAGCTGTGGTCAGTTCTACAACTCAGCTACGAGTAATAAGCGGTGTTGAGGCTGTATAGCGTCTCGAGATGTTGAGAAAGAAACCCAGGGAAAGGAAACGGGTCTCGCGTGGGAATAACATTACGGTTGATGCCTATTGTTGACGGGTCTAATGCTAGGGACCACTTGATGCAGACGGTTAGTCCATAGGAGGGAGTGCAGCCCTCTACGTGGAGTAACCCGTCTGTAGTGGAGACGATTAGATGCCGAAGACTTGGGGTATGCCGTAGGTTATGCCTGGGTCAGACCTAAAATTCCATAAGGGTTGAAGTGTGGTAGTAATGCTTTTGGTGTCAAGGCAGCAAGAAGATTTGTGAATCTAGTTGGTGATATCTTGGTGTGGTAACAAGAGGTGTGGCAATGCTCCTTGCTAAAGGATGCTAATGCAGTTGGGGTTAAAATCGACCGAGACGATTATGGTAAATTGGAATGATGGACCCAGTACGACCTTGCGATGATGTGGGAAAATGGGTTGATTGGTGGAGTCGGTAAATGGCTCCAGGATGTAAAGTAAGTGTCGTGGGGGGGCGAGACTTATGAATTGGAAGCCAACCATGAGATGGGAATATTGAAGCGTATGAAGGCTTCAAGTAAGGGAATCTCAAATCTTGTGATGTGAGTTGTGGTAGGCTGAACGCATGGCTAAGGCATGGTTTGGAATCCGGGAAGGCTCGCAATTGCACAGTCTAGTGTTGGTCCTGATGTGTCGATGTGAAAATGAGGAAGGATTTCCGGTGGATGACACAGGATCAGTTGCCAGGTGGTAGCACCTGATGGCAATGACGGGAGCGTGAGGCTCGAGGACTGTGATAAAAAGCCTTGTTGATTTCCCATGTATGCCTTTAATGTAAAGGTTCAGCAGGTCCTGGGGGTTAGACCAGGCTGATTGTGTAAAAGAGATCTAATGTGATAAAAGACAGTTGGTCAGGACAAAATTGTGCCACTCAAAGGAGTGTGGCTTTGGAATGAGAGCTATCAATGGTAGTGGAATTGTGGTTAGGGTAGAACTTGAGATGTTCTCCCAAGAAAGGTTGCACATGAGGCAACAGTGTGAGATAAACTTCCTAAGGCGCTACAACTCTATCAGGAAAGATCACCCGGGGAAAAGCCAGCGTAATGGCAAGTGCCTGAGTAGGAAGGTGAGTCCTACGGCATCCAGTGGAAGTGTGAATTCCACATGAGTGGCAGGGGTGATTTCCAATGAGTGGAATTTAAGTCGAAGCGATAGTCGATGATTGCAAGAGTAGAGCCTGGAGTCGGGTTGTGTTGGTTATGAGCCGGGCGAACCTGCTAGAGCTAAGCGAGTTGGTTAGATAGAAGATGATTGCAAATTTAAAATATCGCCAATGGGTAAAGAGAGCTCGAAAGAAGAGCTTATGGGACGAGATTGGTTTCCAGTAGTGGTGTTGAGGTGATGAAATCACCTAATGGCTGTGAGTGATGCAGTTGAAGGGATGCCTTGAAGTGTGGGTAATTGATGAAAATTAACCTCATGTCTAAGGTTAATGGTTGTGAAAAGAAATCAGCTAGTGAAGTTGTTGAGCCATGTCGTTGCTCACCGAGAGGTGTGAGCTAGCTGTAGCAAAGTGTATAAGAAATCTGGGAGAAGCCAGAGTCTCTCAGGGATTTAGCTAGATGCCATACGTATAAAAGGTGATGTGAGGAAGGCGACCTAAGAGTGAGGTCGTGCTGGTTGTGGTGACCAGTGAGATTCAAAGAGCAGCAAGTCTTTTGGGATGACATGGTGGTGTCATCGTCGCTGTCAGGGAAAAGATGTTGTCAGGAAGGTCAAAGGTAACCATTGTGCATGGTAAGACCTCGAAGCCGAGTGTCAATGGCCATGAAGGCTAGTATCTGTGAGTTTTGAGATGCAACGACCATGGGGGAGAAATTTGTTGTTGTCATGGTGCTGTCCTTGCCGAGGAGGACAAGAGGAACTGTTATGCATGGTTTAAATCAGGTGTCTATTGCGGGTTGAGAATGAACCTGATGTAGGATGGCTAAAAGTTCGTGCCTCAAAAGTAAGAGGCTTTGTTGAGAAATGGTGAGATTTAAAAGGTCCCAATGAAAGTGAAGCTGGGCGAGAAAATTTGGCCAGAAGACCGCTACAAGAGTGGGGGTGTAACCATGATGGCTTGTTGTGGCGTGGACTAAAGGCACGAGTCATCCTACAGGTGCGATGCATAAGTGATTGTGCAGATGGTAATAAGCCAATCACTTGTGCCACGCACCGTGGGTGATGACGAGGGCTGATTAAAGGTTCCACGACCCTAAGCGCAATGGTAGGATCCTGGACTCGTGGTAGGGTAAATAGCCAAGGTAGGGCCTAGCATGGGAACATGATTGTAAAAGTTGAAATGGGGTGAAGTGTTGAAGAGGGGTTGCTCAGTGAAGAGTTCCCTTGTATGGGTAAGAGATCCCTACTAGCATGTGATATCGGCTAGTAAGTACCCTTGTGTGCTAAATACGAAAAAAAAAAAAAAAAAACTCCTGGTTGGGAGAAGGTTGTGGCCCGAGCATGGTTAAGCTCGAGGTGAGATTGTAATGGTGCGTGCATCGCCAAGCTCGAGTTGGACTCGGGTAATGCTCGTATGGTTGAAATGTGTAATTACCTGGCATGGTGTTAGGTAGGTCGATTTTGCGTAATCGTATCGATAAACGAGGGTCGGTTGGTCAAGGTAGAAGACCATGTATAAAATGGTCGAAGTTGGCAAGGTAGGCCAAATGGTTGCTTCCCATGAAATGCTAGCCTGGTTAGTTGATCGGTAACGAGAGGTTGCCATGAGGATCAACTTAAGCTGTGCATGAGTGTGATTAATGGCGGTATGCCATGGTGGATTGGGTGTCCGAGTGTCTTGTGGGCACTAGAAGTGACATTGCGACGAATGATCAGTGCTGTGAGGTTGTTGGTTGGTCCAGCATAAAATCGTGGCCATGTGTGACTGGCAATGAGAAACGTTGCCGTGTGTGATCTGCGTAAAATCGTGGTAGACTGATCAATGATGCAATGTTCACGTATGTGGTTTCGATTGAGGGGAAAATTGGAAGTGAACTGCAAAGTGATGCTTGAGGTAGAGAAAATCCATTCAGAAATGGATAGCGTTGCAGTAAACGTGACCATCAACCAGTTGTGCAATTTGGCAAGAGGCCAAAGTGGTGTTCGGTTGTTGAATGTCCTCGAGAGTTGGAAGATCGAAAGCCTAAAGTGAAGCCTTGAGGTAGGTGTAACCCGAGGTAAATGTGAGGAATGGATAGGCTATGAGACTCTTGAGCATGAGAATTTAGCATGTAGCCTGAGAATATGATTGTCTTGTGCAGGAAAGTATGATAAAGTGAATTTCGAGGACGAAATTCTTTAAGGGGGTGGAATGTAATACCCGGTATTACGTGGTATTGAAAATAAATAATTTTTGGATTATTTTGGCAGGACCTCAGGTGGTTCGGGAAGGCCAAGGGTTAATTTCGAGAAATTAATTAATAAAAATTATCGAATTAGCGACCGGGAGTGCCTCGGGACTTGGATGTCCAGGGAAGAGAGCAAGAGATTGATGAGAGTCTCGAGATGAGGCAAATGACGCTAGTGGCAGTTCGACCGGGAATAATATTCGGAATAAATTCTGTATAAGCCTGAATGGGTGCCAATACCGAATGGTTGCAGGGGACCTCTGGGAAGCTGAGGGAACCCTAGGGGTGGTTCGGTTTTCTAAATAAGGCAACCCTTAAGTGTTTTTGTATCAAATAAAGGTCCTGTGAAGGCGAAGGGACGAGGTTGGTATTCCCAAGTAGCGATCGGTTATTAATTTTGGAGAATTAATATTTTGGTGGCTTGTGGGTAATTAATTAAAATCTTGGGAGGGCCCAAGTATAATTATTAGAATTCCCCAAGTACAATTAATTTATCCCTTTAAGTGTAATTATCTGAAAATAAAGGGATTAAATTGTGTATTATATATATGTATATTGTTTGCGCGCGTGCATAAGGGAGAGGAAGCTTCCTTGAAGCTTCCTCCCAAGCTGTCTCTGTAAATTAAAATGAGAGAGAGAGCGTGAGCAGAGCCAGAAAACAAGAGTGAGAGAAAGAAAATCAGATTGAGAGGGAGCTCGGTTGAGAGAGTTCGTGAGCGAGAGAGAGAGCAGTGCGAGATCGAGAGAAAGGCGGAGGGCGGCTGTTGGCTAGTCTCAGCAGTGAAGGCAACAGCGGCCATGGCCGCTGCAATGGAGGTCGATCGAGCAAGAGGGTGGCCGATTAATGGCTAGCAGCAGTTGGAAGCGGCTGGAGGTGGCAGCGAGCGGCGTCGGAGGCCATCTTAGTCGATCGACGGGGCTGGTTTCGACAGAAGCAGCAGCGGCTGTGGGCCATGAGAGGTCAGCCATGGCGGTTGCAGCACTGCGGTGCGCGCGGGAGGCCGCTGGGTTGCTGCTCACGGCGGCTGGAAGTCGAAGGCGATGGTGCGCGGTGGTCAGGCCAGGCCAATGGTGGCCGGCGGTGCTTGTTCGCATGGGCAGCTCAATGAAGAAGAAGATGGAACAGTAGCCACGCGGGAGAAGAGAAGGGAAGAAGGCAGCGCACGCGGGAAGCTGAGGAAGGAGAAGAATAAAAGGGAAAGAAAAATAGAAAAAGAAAAGAAAAAGAAATAAAAGAAAATAATGAAGAAATTTGGTGGAAAAATACTAGAAAATTCGAGGAAAATTCTGGAATTTATTTTGAGACCCAAGAAGCGTGCCGAAAGCTCGAGAATTGGATTTTGGGCATGCAGTGGCAGCTCAAGAGCCAACGCCGGTGTAGGCGTCTGATCAGTTTTCTCTTCCAAATTAGTTGAGGTAAATTAATCTAATTATTTTCTTGTTATTTTCATTATGTGAGATAATGAATTGTGTAGTATTGGTGGGATTGAACTCTCGGAGGGGTTGATTGGAAATTATTGACGGCTGGTGCATGCCGTGGTTGGTGTTGTTTGGAGATAGTGTTAATGGGTGATTCTGCGGTGTAAGCAAAATCGAAGACGTTGGTTAATGTTTGATATGGTGGGATTTTTTCTGTTTGTCTCTAGGTTCGACCGGAAAGGCAGTGATCCTAGAGGAACTTGAGATTCAGGCTGGAATTTGTGCCGAGGCAGAGATGAAGCTTCGAGCCAGGTAAGGGACGGCCCAATGTGGAGGTGGCCTTGCAAGTTAGTAAATGTGTTTGATAAGGTTTTTATGTTACATTGGCATGTAGTGGTTATATCTTGTGTGATGCAAGACCTAGTGGACCTATGGCCATATGGAGGACTAGTGTGGTGGGGGCTGATAGGTTGATGCCTCAAACCTTAGTGGGTTGTGAGGATAAGTGGGCCTAGCCTCATTTGCATGCATTGGGCATACATAATCATCTTTATATTCATATTTATATGCATTGCACCCTTACTGAGTCTTTATGACTCATGAGGTTTTACCTCATGTGTAGATGTTGCAAGTCCAGAGGCAAGCAGAGATGGCGTCGGGAGGCTGTTGTGGCAATTAACCTTGTTGCCTGAGATGTGTTGTTGTGTATTCTCTTGTAACTTTTATACGTATTCATGTAATTGAGTGTAAGTGATATTGAGCACTAGATGTATTTAATTGTTGTAATCATCATAGTATGATAAATGATTGTGAGATTGTTCTTTGGATATGGCTTAGTTGGCCAAGATGAGTTTCAAACCAAGTAAAGATCAACAAGGTACGTTCTCATAAATCCCCAATATTTAGCGAAGTGTTTGTATGCTAGCTTTGTGCCTGGGTCATCTCTGGCTTGCTATGGGGCTAGCTGAAGAGAGGTGAAGCCCACTCGGGTTTTGGGTGTCGATCCGCTGTGTTTTCTTGATTGAGTTGGGACCAATTCCCGAGTGGAGCGAAGGGAAGGACGAAGCCTAGTTCCCACCTAGGGCGTTTCCTGTTGAAACATAGTCCAACCCTTCAGTCGTGGTTTGTCGGGTGAGTAATAAGGTTGATTATTTGTTGGTGACGCCCGTAAGTGGGAGCGGGTCGTTACACCTTGTATATGTATATTTATATGTATTTCCATTTATTTAAATGAGAAAAAGAAAAGAAGGGACAAGGAGGGCATTGTATTATGGTGGGAGGCTAAAATGGGAATGAAAGGATATAATAAAAGAGAGAGAGAGAGAGAGAGAGAGAGTAAGCCATTCACTCTTCTCTCCCTCTCGTTTCTTTCTTCTCCTTTCTTCCTTCTCTCCCAATTGCTTCTTCTTCATCTTGAAGCTTCAAGAGTGGGTTTGGTAGTCAAGATCAAGAGCTTTTGGTGGAGTCTTTGAGGCTCATCATCTTCTTCTCCAAAGGGTCTTCCATTTGAGTAAGGCAAGTTCCTCTCTTTTCTTCCTCATCCTATTCATTTGGCTTGATGTGTGGAGGATGTAATCAAGCAAATCTCATGATCTTTCTTAAAGGAATGTTGTATAGCTTCCTATGTCAAAAGTTTTGTAAAAACCTCTTTTTCTCAAATTGATTTCATTGGGTTCAATTGGGTTTTGAAATAAAGGTGGTAGCACCCTTTGGGATGTGGGATAAGAGTGTGATTGGAGTTTGATGGAGTATTGGGAGGTTTGGAATGGGTTTGAAAAGTTTTGGGGCATCTGTGAACGATTTTTGGGTGTTTCCCGTGTTTAGGTTTCGAAACATGTCATGTAGGTTTCGAAATATAACTCTCTGGTTTCTATATTTTGATCGAAACATAAGTCTTTGCTTTATAGGTTTCGAAACATGTTTTCCAGATTTCAAAACATGGGGTCAGCCTGCGCACCCTGTACAGTTTTGGCCATAACTTTTGTATAAGAATCTGATTGATGAACCGTTTGAAGCGTTGTAAACTAGACTTGATAGGCTTTGTTTTGATATAATTTTCATAACATTTGGACAATATTTGAATGGTATAGACTTGTTTCCAAATCAAGTCTAGTCATTTTAAGCCAACCTGTGGGAGTTGTTGAGGTGCTTATACATGGCGACCCATGGGGTGAAATGAGCGTATAAAAGCATGTTAGAGAGGGACTCTATCATGGAAATTTTATTGGCTAAGGTGGGCATTAATAGTATTTTGAAAATGCATTATTCCATGGCTAAGGATACATAGTACGTGGTGGTACACATATGTGCAACTTGAAATATTTTGTATGACATTAAATGTGCTTGAGAACAAAGGATATCCTAGTAATGCCGGTAGGCTTTTTCCTGACCGTGGGAGCTACGGCTCATGATACCGCCTAGGACGGGGGTGGATGATGGTCCACATTTAATGCCGGTAGACTTTTGCTTGACCGTGGGAGCTACGACTCATGATACCGTCTAGGACAGGGGTGGATAACAGTCCACATTTAATGCCGGTAGGCTTGTGCCTGACCGTGGGAGCTACAACTTGTGATACCACCTACTATGGACTAAGGCATGGGTGGATGATAGTCCACATTTGATGTCGATGACGTGTATCGACCGTGGGAGCTACGGCTCGTGACACCGCCTAGTACGAACTAGGGCAAGGGTGGAGGATGGTCCACATTTATTAATTACAACTTTGGGAAGGGATAAGAGGAATTGTATGAATTCAAATGCTGGTGTAGTGCTGCATCACTCACCCTGCATTTATCTCTTTTTGTATTTTTCTTTTGCTAACTCAACTGGTTTAGCAACTATTTATGTTCACATACAGAGTGAGGTGTTTAGACTCGCTAGTGCACGAGTGTGATTGTAGCAGAAAACTTATGTGTAATTTTTTTTCGAGCAAGACCGGGTCGACTCACATGGAGATTACTCATGGAAGGAGATAATCACACCAGTTCTTTTGATAATAAAATGAGATCAAGCTAAATGTAGTATGACAGTTTCTGGATATGGAGAGGTCTTGGGTTAAGACAGATCTGGTGCCAAACCCAACTGATTTACCATATAGCTTTCTGTGATGTAACTAGCAGCTCAAATAGCTTGGGTTTTCAACCGTTAAATGCACTACTGAGATGATGATAACTCTTGGTTCAAGCAACCTCCATACATGGCATAGAGATTCTTCGTCAAGCAGCTATCATAAATCAGTGTATAAATAACGTTTTTACAAAATAACTGCTCAGGGCTTGGGTATGAGAACGTTTCCAGGTTAAGCAGCCCCCATACATGGCATGGGAACTCTAATTTAGGCATACGAACCAATCCAAGCTTGAGGTTTTCGTTAATAACATTTCCCAAACTACTTTTACTTTGGTTACTTTGTCATTTGGAGTTCTGCTATATTGATTCATCAGTGGCTTTGGGCACCTTCTCTGCCTTAACCCAAGAATCGAATTAGCCACACATCTTCATAGGAAGTGCACGACTAAAACTATTCTCAATGGATGAATATGAAATTTGCAAGGAAAGAAAATAAAAATGAATCAAATGTTAAGGATTGGATAAACTAATACTGTATCGTTTGCTGAAATGAACTACAAGTTAAATCAGAAATAAAAATGGACTTGTAAAAGCAAAGCTTAGAACCAGCAAGAACAAAGAGAACAACTGAAGTGCTATATGTTTTTTCAAAAATACAGACAAGAACTAAAAAGCGAGAGAAAACAAACAGAATGGAAAAAGACTCCCTACTTTCCCATGATCTTGTCTTTTTGTGTTTTTCTTCTGAGTATCCTCTGCTCTCCCGCACCTCTGATTCCAAAGAATGTCGATTCCTTTTTAAGCTTACGGCGCATGGAGGTGGGGTCCATATGTTCAGAAAGTTGGTTGAATTTACCTCAGAGCCACCACATTTATTTGCGCATGTCAAACTTTTGTTCGGATGCTCATTCGAATATGCTAGCAGAGATATTCGAATGCGTACTGAGTTTCTTTTGACTTTTCAGGTCGTTCGAATGAATTTGAAACCCATTCGAATGAATTTCACACTTTACTGTTCCTTGCACGACAATTTTCTCAGTCATTCGAATGCAACAGTACTTTCATTCGAATGAATTTCTAATTTTCCTCTTGAGTTCTTCATAGCATTCGGATGACTTGGGGAGTATTCGAATCTGGGGTTACTTGTGTTGCATCTCATTCGAATTACTTAGCCTTCATTCGAATAGACTTTCTTCCTTCTGCAATTACATTCAGATGTCTAGGGCTCCATTCGGATATGTCTTCATCTCTTCTAAATTATATGTTTATCCGAATTTCTTCTCATTCTCAGCTCATTCGAATAGATTGATTTTATTTGAATGAGTGACTAGCTGCGATTTGATTTGTTCCATATTTGAATATCTTCCATTGACTCATTCGAATAGCTTTGGCTCTAATCAGAACACCTTCATTTCTTGACTCTTTCTTCCTCTTTCATTCATGCCTTTGGAGAGTTAAATCATTCCTTTCATTTCTTTTCCTTCTTTTGGGCTGCAACAAGCAATTCTGAAGATTTTAAGTTAATCAAATGGATTAGGAGGCAATAAAATATAACAAATTTTTGCATTTTTGAATATCAATCATGTAGACTATGGTGGTGGTAAAAAATCAAATGATTGTAAGATTGATAAGAGGAGGACCCCACAGTGACACCTCCTAGAGATTCCACCATACCTAAATCTATGCATATTACCGATTATACTCGACAAAAATATGGCATACCAACGTGTGGTATCATGGGTGTGGGCTAGCACCACAAAATTGAGAATGGGTTGAGAGAGCGACTATGATGGGCCACTGCATATTGAGCGTGTGGCATCATAAACAGGTGTTAGTGCCACATAGTGGATTTGATTTATAGGCCTAGAATGGATTGCCTTGTAACATAAAGGTATGATACATTAAGATAATAGGAGTTGTGCTTAGAGCATTAGATGAGTTTCAGAGACTATATAGTAGCAAGGCTACTGGAGAATGCATTGTCCATTATGATAGGAGTTTTTATTTGGGTAGAATGTACTGGTCTCGGTTGTAATTCTGATCATGATGTTTATGTTGCAATTCTACCTGTATTGTTCGATACCATGATCCTACCATATATTTATTGTTTGTTATTGTTTCCTAAGTCTCTGATATGATATATCTCATGCTTTATTTCATTGTATTATACTTGCTGGGCCTTGCGGCTCATTCTTTCTCTTCACAACATTCCAGGTGCAAGTAAAATGAAGGATGAAAGATGTCCTAGTTGAGCATGATGACTTGGGTTAGATGTGTACAGAGCTCACCCGGATAAAAGGTTTTCGGAGCGGTTGCCGACTGGTTAATTTGTGCCATTCTAATTGTTGTATTTTATTATTTGGAGTTTATCATATTCCCCTTAAGAATGGCCTAATGGAATGTAAATGATAAAGGTTATTTTGTCAAAAAAAAAAAAAAATGATGATCTAGTTCGAGTTGTGCTTGGTTCCTATCTTGTATTGGACCTCCGGGTTGTTACACCCCATCACTAAGATATGGCTCGCAGGGGGATCCTGTAACCAAAATATGATTGAGAGAGGGCCTCCATTTGATATCTGCCATGAGTTATCAATTCCAGTGCTAATCTTGATGTTAGCGTCAATTTTTTGGGGGTTCGTGCCGAGGAGCTGCTAGGAGCTATATAGAGGATGGGTATTTGGCGACTGGGTCGGCCTTGTTGTGCTAAGGTCTCATTAGTTGCTTAATAAACAGTTTTGTATTGTGGACATACTTTGTAATGGAATGGAGTAATGAAATGAAAGTTTCCCAAACGTGAGTACCTTGTACTTTTCTTTCACTTTTGTTTGCTGCAATGTTTGATCATCTAATCATTGTAAGTATCGAATGATTTAGGGTTTAGAGTCAACTAATTTCGCGGTGGGCTTTGGCGAGGCTGGTGAAGCTACCAAGATATATGCACATAATCTCACAAAATAATGTTGATCATGTCATAATAAATACTAAACGTGTAATATTATCATCAATATATTGAAATACAAAGATTATATGAGTTATGTATTATGGTATGGGCATGTTAAACTTATCATTCTTGGCATGAGAATTTAATATTTAGAAGTATTGAATATTTTAATTAAGACAAAATCTTGAATTAAACTTCACTGGTCGTTCATTTGAATTTCTGCAAAACCCATCTGGATATCAAGGAGGATATCCGGATATGACCTGATATCTGGATATGATGAAAGACATCCGGATATGAAGAAGGCTCATTCGGATACACTGGCATTCAAATCAGAAGCTATTCGGATATACTAGGATGTATTCAAATATAGCATAGAACATCCGGATATGATTCTAGGCATCCAAATATCTCATCGAGGCATTATAATGCTACAGGAGACTATTCGAATATGAAATTCAACCATTGGGAGAGAGTCATCCGGATATGAAAGAAGGCATCCGGATATGCTGGACCTATCCGGATACATGAAGAAAGTATCTGGATATCATTCATGAAATCATCCGGATATAAAACAAGATATCCGGATATCTCTCACATAGAATAATAGACATATCCGAATACGACTCAAGGCACTCGGATATTACTCACAATAGGCACTTGACTCATCCGGATGTGAAACAAACCATCCGAATATATTACTGAAGCCATCCGGATATGCCCAAGAGCCATCTGGATTGATGTTTCACTCTTGTGTTTAGTTTTAATGATGAAAAAAAATATTTGGTTTTGATCCCTAAATCATGAGTCAAGTTTATGGTTTTCAACACGTATCAATTTCAACAAATCAATATCAAGTATTATTTTGTTTAAATGAAAACCAAATTAATTTCATTCTTATACATATGGAGATTTGCAAAAACAGGTATTAAGATTTAAAAGAACCTCCTAAAGTGATTTTCAAAATTAGGCTTGAAATCGTTGGTAAAAATAAGGCTAAAATTTGTTATAAGGTAAAAGACCAACTAGAACATATTTTTGAAAATGTTTTCATTTTGAAAAATTATCTCCCAGTATTTCAATAGCTAATATCCGTTGGTGATAAAATGATTTTTAATAAATTTTTCAAGAAATAGAAAATACGTATTTTGGAGGTGGTAAAATTGCTAAATCCTGAGTTTGCACTAAAACCAAAATTCTACTTTCTAATTGTTATGGATTTTGATTTTCTAAATATTTTTATTGAAATCAAATAGGGTACTTTCTTAAAAGGAATGAAAATAAGTTGTAATGTATACATGCTATGGATTGTATCATCAAGCTAATCAATTTTTTTCCCAAGCTGTCGACCAATGCTTATGCATCTGTCGATCGGCCTAGTCCCATTTGTCGACCGGTAGAATGCAAGTTTTGCATTTGTCGATCGAATTTTGAATTTTTACTCATTTGACGACTGTTTGTGTTGTAGAAACCCCCAACGACTAGTTTTTTCACTCACCCAAAGTGGTTTTTCCACTACCAACGACAAGATTCGTGAATGGACTCTCAAGGCACTATAAATACAAGTCAAATGGATGATTTAAACTAACTAAGAGAATTGATTTCAAGCTTTCAAGTGGTCATTCTGAAGGACCATCACGAGGAATATAGCATGCAACGAAAGCGTTTTTAAAACAAAAAACTTTCCTCGTATTGATTAGAATCTAGAAAACTTACTTTTTCTTTGGATTACCAGACGGAATGAAGCAACAGGAGGAGGAGGCGCGGGAGCTTCTTCACGTGGTGGAGATGACGGATGTCCTGCAATCCGTCGGCTCCTTCGCATCAGATCTTGAACGCTCTCTTGATCTTCCAAGGTATGACTCAAACTCGTGGCCTCTCTTTTGGTAAAGAAGAGTAAAAACAATTAGGTTAAAAAACAACTAAAGAGAGAATATATATAGGGAGAACCCTAGGGTTAAAACCCTAGTGGGCCAAACCCTAGTGGACCAAGTCCATTTAATTAATTTTCTAATTGGGTTAGCCCAATTAATTAATTAAAAACCAATGAACTATTATTTTATTCTAGCCCAATTAATTATGGACCATTCTGAATAAAATAATTCTCTCTCAATGTAATTCACCCAACAAGCCAAATGTATTAAATAATACATGAGTTATATCGAGCTACCCTGGGGACCAAAAGACAAATTATTCATGGCTACTAAAATGACCAAAATACCCCTGCTACCCAGTAGCTATATTTTGTCATTCTAAGTGTTCCAACTATCACCATATGGTAACACTGACCCCACGAATAATTTTGCATGTGCAATGTCTTTGACCTACTAGTGTAATGACGAAAATACCCCTCTGCGTAACACCCATCATTTAGAAAGGAATAATGTACTAACACCTCTCTAAATGATTTCTACCATCCTTAGATCACTAGTCCAATAATCCGTGACTACTCGAATGTACTTACTTATCACTGGGAGCTACCCAGAAGCACACACTCTTAAGTCACGTTCCCAGGGCCCTGGATTATTTGATTATTCTTGGACAATCACAAGGGGGTGAATCATAGAAACTATCTTGTATTAGTCTGTCTTAGCTACTTAGAAACCATACTCCCAACTCACAAGGTTATTGATCTTTGATAGACCTCACCTACAGTGAATCTAAGAATATAGCTCTAGGTTCACTAGACCACCAACTAATACTCAAGTATTAGAGTACTCGTCCACGTAGTAGCAGTGATAGACTAGCTCCATGATAATTAGTACTTTGTCATTAGCTTCTATCACATGTCCACTCTATGCATTCCAAATGCGCTTGTACAATTAGAGTAAACGGACTGTTTACTGGCTGAAGCAAGCCATCCTCCATTAGGATCTATTACACAATGATCTTATCATGATAGAATGCCCAGTTCTATCAAAAGATCAAGAGTAATATTTTTCTTACTTATTAGGTACCCATGATTCATGCCTAACTGTGAAGAACGACCCATCACATGAATCACTTACTTAATAGCATGGACACTTTTCCAACAATTAAATGCAAATAATATATGTGCCATAAACTGACTAAAAGAAACATTATTACCATAAATTAAATAAAACGTGTCTTTAGGGCATACATTTCCAACACATTCTTTCAAGAGCTTAATTGTTTCATTTATGCTTCATTTTTGTCTAAAGGTTTTGATTATCATGTTCAAGCCTTGTATTTATATTGAGAGATCTTGTAACTAAGAGTGTCTACTCTTAGATCATTTCCTTTTATTATTCTCAGTTTTCCTAGTTTGTTGTGCTAGAGGACTTATTTATTGAAGAAAGGGGTTGAAATACCTAGCTTGGTGCTAGAGGGTTTTCTTGTCTAAACAAGAGGTTGTAAATTCCTAATTTGTTGCTAGAGGGACTATTCGGAGAGACAGGAGGTTTTTAGTGGATTGGTTGAAAAATCCTTAATAAGGAGCTAAGGTAGTAGATTAGTCTTGGTTTAAGCGAACCACTATATATCGTTGTGCCTCTTCTTTGCTTGTGCTTTTCCTTTCATTTATTGTTCCAAGCATTTCAATAATTCTCATTTGACTAAAATCTCATTTTTCATCAAAAGGATTTTCAAGTTCAATAAATTTTTTGAAACAACCTAATTCACCCCCCTCTTATGTATTAGTGCCATTGCTATACGAACCTAACATGGATGTCACTCATAGAACTATTAAGCCATCCGAATATGCACATAGGCCATCTAGATGTCACTCACATAAATCTTTTTGATTCATCTAGATAGCCTCTAACCCATCTAGATATCACTCACATGCTCTAAAAAAATCATCTAGATACGAAGGGACACATCCTGATGTCTGTAATTTTATAACCTAGAAACGAATGAACACAGAGACTCTGTTCTTGAACAAATATTAACAAAACTACACCATTCCGAAAGAAATCTTGGGAAAACAAATCCCAATTGATATGAACAATGTCAAGGATGATTTAAAGATAATCTTTTTTGATTGAATCGCTGTAAAATTCATGCATATCTTGCTCATGCACTCACTGTTATATGCATATATATATATAACGTATATGCTAACTGTTACAGATAAAACTTGAAAATCAGAAGGAGAAATCCGGAATAAACTAAGAATGAATGCTAACATACTCTTATAAGAAATGATTACAAGGAGAAGAACTTGCCTTGATAACTTTAATTTACTCAAACGATTGCAACGCAACTCCCATAGAAATCCTCACAGACTGCAATCTCATTAATTCTTTTCTTCTTCTGCCAGCGACGTGAAGAAGAATGGCCTATGTGCATATCCAAATCTCTTTAATAGCTATATATATAGCTATATGAGAAGCCCTAAAAGCCATCTCTCAATCTTCGAATACAACTAGGAGACTTCTCAATCCTCCTCCTCTCATATGGACTCCCATTCTCTTAATAACTTTAATTAAATAATTAAATTCTAATAAAAAATTATTAAATGACCATCATGTCCTTGCATTTATTTTCCACAATAATTAAATGCCATTTAAAAGCTAATTTCTCTTTTAAAAATCTCACTAAATTGCCATAATAATTATTTAATTGGCAAAAATCTCTTAAACAAAATTAAATAAGAAATTGAATAATTTCTAAATAAATTCTAGACCCTCTAATGGGTCGTTACAAACAAGTTAGGAATTTACAACCTCTTGTCTAGACAAGCAAGTCCTCTAAAAATATACTAGGTATTACAACCTCTTGCTTAAACAAGTAAGCCCTATAGTAACAAGTTAGGAAATACAACATCTTACAATCATTACAAAAAATCAATGTTTTAGTGACGGAAAATTCCGTCGCTAAAACATCAAAATCCATTGCTAAATTTTTTAGCGACGGATTTAGTGACGGGTGCCTTTCCGTCGCTAAAAATGGCGTCGTTGAAATTTAGCAACGAGGTTAGTGACGGGATTTTTCTAGTGAAGGGTTGTACACCCGTCCCTAATTAGTGAGGGGGGATAAACCCGTCGCTGATTCCGTTGCTGATCAGTGATGAGAACAACCCTGTCGCTGAATTCAGTGATAGTACAACCCCATCATTGAATTTAGTGACAAAATTTCCATCGCTATTAGCGAATTCTGTCGCTAAATTCAACCCCAAAACTCAAAATTCAACACACCACCAAGCCCCACCCCTCCCCTCATGTGCGCCACGTGCCCATATTGGGATATTACTCCAACTATTATCTCAAGCTCTCTACCAAATTTGAACCCCCAACCTCTCATGACCAAGTTCCGTGTGCGAGCCAGCAGATCTAGAAGTCTTCTTGTTTACTGATGTGTATAAAATATATTTATAGTATTCTCTTCCAAATATTTCAGAATTATATTTATACACCAAAATTTTTCAAACTTATTTAATGATATGAATTTTAATACTAATGTTAGTAAAGGGAAATGAATATTAATTTTAATTTTATTTCCTTATTAATTCAAATAAAAGTTTATTAATTATTATATTAGCAGTGAAAAATTATGTTCTTATTTTGATTTTAATTTGTAATATGTTTAAAAAATTATTATTTTAATTTTTACTAATATTAATAGTAAAAAATATTATGATATGTTTAAATGTAATAGTATTAATTTTTATTATTAATTTTTCAAACTTAATTTCCATGTTTACTTCTGAACTAATGCATATACCATAATCATGAATGCATAACAATTTACTTGAACAAAATCAGCATACCTTTCGCAAAATTTCTCATTGAAACTCCTTTACCAACGGTCACAACTATTTCACTCCTTTACCAACGGTCACAACTATTTCAATATGATCTATATCTCCTCAAATTTTCTGCCAACTGACCACAATCATTTCCTGATTATTTCATCAAAATATCTTTAAAAATGCTTGACTAATCCCATTTGTCTCCCAATTTTCATTCCAACCTTAATTATCACCGAAATCTAACTGAAATCTTTACACTCCATAATATTCAATTTCTTTTGCCACTACTGACCATTAGTCCTAAATCATCATTATCTGAATATCCTCAAGGTTGATATAAGAAATTCCATAAATTAGACTTACCTCAATTCTGCAATCATTGACTCCAAATTTCGAAATTCTTAGAATCCTTGAGATTTCCAAATGCATCTGGTTCCTGCAACATAGTCGTTAATGCAAGATTCTAACTAACCATTTACAAAAGCAACTCCAAATTCAACTAGTCTCCCAAAATAGTCATACGACCCATCCTGCTACAAAGCTTGTTGTGATATGTTTCCCGAGTATTCACTATCTGCAAAAGAACACTCTCTTAATCATTGCCAAACTCACTTCAGAGGTAACCTTAATCTCGCTAACGGTTTTCGACTTCTACGCCACCGTCTTCGAGGAACCTATCCATATATCCCAATCATGACCCATCAAAATTTTCTAACCTCAAAACTTCTAAGAGGTTTAAAACCATACCTCAACCATACCATCCTTTACGAGGTTTAAGACTATACCTTGGCCACGCCTACTTGACTCATTCCATGAGTCCTTTCCTTGAGGCAACCTACATCAATCCTTGGAATATCTACCTCGAGATCCCTATCATCAAGATCGATTTTCAATATCTTTAAACCCTATCCTCAATAACACTAACCGAGCCATCCTAACTTCACCATTTAAAAGGAAGAACAACACTCTCCTCGAGGTAACCTCAATTTCAATATCGCTATCATCCGAATCAATGCTATTACAAAGACACTTATCGAACCATCCTAGGTTTCTTATTCCCTAGAATCCTCAATCAATTCCAAATAATTCTAACATCTATTTCGAGATCCCTCTCTCACTATCCGTTATCAAAACCAAACTTCGAAATTTCCCAAATTCTATTCTTACCAACATTAACCGAGCTATTCTAAGTTTCTTCTTCCTAGAATCCTCGAACCATAAAAAATTATTCTTATCCTCGAATTCAATGATTCACGTCACCTATTCACATCCTAACTTGACAGCTAAATCACTTCACATAGAGCTAACCATCAATGCCTCGATCATCCTCAATTTCCAATAATATCTCTAAGTCTCCAATCAGGCTTTTTCTAAACCTCCAAATAAACATTCGCTCTAGTACATACTGTAATCGAGCTACGTAAATCTCCAAGATTTGTCCTACATCACCGATCACTAGGTTATCAAATATCCATAAAATTTCAATCTGCAATCCCCAAATCTCCAAGTAGGGATTTCCATTTAGCTCGCTCTGATTTCACAACTGCTATAGAGCTACCTAATTCCCCAAATTGCTATTCCCCAAATCTCCAAACGAGATTAAGCACTAATATAGACTCTATCAGAGCCACTTAAGACTTCCAATAAAATTTCGCTCTAATACCAACTGTAACGCCCCATTTCCCAGTGGGGAGCGTTATTCCCTCGGAATCTCGGGCATACATTTTTTTTTCCTCAACATATACTCAACATCATCAAATCCTGATAATCCTGAGCCATTTTCTCAACATATTAACTTAAGAATAAGCTAAGACTAACAACATCATCACATCAACGGAAGCAGAATCGTAACCTCGAAATACATAACCGACTTCACTTTATTCATAGCTTTGAACCATCGTTTGACATAACATCTTCAAAGAAAATTCATCAAGTCTCATTTCTCAATAACATCTTGAGCATAACAAAATATACGCTAACAGCTACATCTTGACAACTCCTTTTCCTTTAGCGTCACTGCTTTCACCTGGAACGTTTAAATATTCCAGGGACATAGTCCAAATTAGATGTTGAATCATCTAAGTGAGAGCTCAAAAACATTTTCATGAATGTATGCAACATAAATAACATTGAAAATCCTTTAACATTCATTCAACATAAACTCATCCCGACGTTCCTCAGCCCAAGAGAATCCCACGAAGCACTTAACTCTAACAGGGGAAAATACAATCTCTCTAAAGGCAACACATCCACATCGAACACTAACATAACGCAATCCGGCTTAAGAGAGGCAACATCAACGCATCTCTCTGACATCTCGAGAACAATCGTTACCTCTCCCTACCAGGGAAGGTCCACATCAACGCAGGAACCCGGCTCTCACCACTATTTCGTAAGAGATTACGTTCCCACTCAAAAGCACCTGGATCCATATGCCAATGCCACGACCCTACTTAAGGGGGACAACCTCACGCATGAACTCGGGTATCACCCCCTATCATGTTAGGCATTACGCTCGCACCCAAAAGCAGTTCGGATCTAGTCACACCCTGGCCACAAGATGATCAACACTATCACTGGGAATCCACGTCCAGCTCGGGAACAATACTACTGCTCAATGGTCCTGGGGTGAAGTCCGTCTCAGCCCTGCCACTTGAGCCGGTCCGAGGTGGTGTCTACTCGCAGCCCCGCCACCTGGTCCCATTACGGTGCAATCCGGTCTCAGCCCTCTCCCAGTGGGTATTTCCCCTACCACCTGGTCCCATTAGGGTGAAGTCCAGTCTCAACCCTCTCCCAGTGGGTATTTTCCTTTAGCACGCTACCCTAGTGCTATCACTCAAGTACCTCACACAGGTTGACGACACACATCCCACATAACATCACAAACCATGCCAATATCAACATCATAAACCATGCATCACTTAAATATCATTTCATGAACATAACTTATCGCATAAAATTAATGCACATGCGTAAAACATTTAGGGACGAACCGCCCTCTTTTAAAACCATCATTTCATGTTAAAATCGTTCACATGCAACAAAACATTTTCCGTGAAATCAATCAAGTTTGAAATAACATTTCCACATGCAACAATCAAGTTTTATGCAGGTAGAACCCTCACATTTGACGCAACTCAACTTTCCTCGAAAAATGTGCACCGCCTTGATTAGCGTGCCAACCTCAAACTTCGCACAAGCTACTTCACCTCAAGCCGCAAGGCACCCTAGACATCATATTCATTTCCATAAGCATCAACATATCATTTCTCCTTAATTTCTTCACATTTTCCTATTTTCTCTTATTTTCCTATTTCTTCCTCACTAAATTCAAAATAAATACTTCCTTAATAATTTCCTCAAATCTTAATTCACCAAAACTTATAATAATAAAATATCTTCTAAGAAAAATTACTGAATTTACCTCGATGCTTCGATATCACACAAAACGAGGCTCTTTGATGCTAAAATTGAGACACAAGAAACTCCAAATCCAAAACTAATTGCACATACTTCTGGTTCGCCGGCCGACACTAGAATCCGACCCCGACTCCACCACTCGATAGCCCACTTCTAGTCGATCCTTAGGGCACCTCTTGAGCTTCCAAAGAACGGCCGGAAGGCCTCCGATTTGACGGCCAAACTCTCGACCTTGCCTCCCGCCTCCAAACTCCGACCAAGCTCGAACACCCTTCAAATCGACACCAAAACTCCTCAAACTTTCTAGATATCTTCCTCACCTCATGGGCTTCAAAAGCCCTATCATTTGATCCTCCAATTCGTTTGATAAAAGCTTCAATTTGAAGCTCAAAAAAAATCAAACTCTCGGCCAAACCCTAACATGAAATCCGGCTATTTATAGCAAAAATCGAGCGTTCTAACGACCATGGGTGCTCGACCCAACACCTCAGGCTTCCAACCCATCCCTTGGGCGACCCAAATCGATCGACCAAACCCTCAAAATACCGAGTTGTAGGTTCGGCCATGGCCGACCCATTCGCGGTCGGTTTTCTCGATTTTTCGACCGCCTCGATGCTCGTTGACGGTCCTCTCTTGCTCTCCATGCTTGCCCGACCAGCCCCTCAAGATACCCTTGGTCGAAAACGCCCATCGATGGCCGGCCACCTTGCTGGTAGGCCATGGCAGTTTCCAAATTTTTGAATTTCCAGATTTACCCTTCACTTTTGCTTTATTGCACTTTGCCCTTATTTCTCAAACCCTTGAACTTTCTATTATTACCATTAGGTCCCTCATAATCTAAAACTCATACTTCCTCTTTTAATGATCCCGAAAAATCGCTGTTTTGACCTCCCTCCGGCCGATTTAGTAAACTTTAGGAAATTACACTTTGGCCCGAATTTTCGTTTCGGCCTTAAATCCTTTTGTTTCTCCCAAAAACCACTTAAGGGTTGTTCTATATCTCAAATATGACCCTTATCGGCATTCCGTTGACTTCTCGGAAGCCCCCTGCGATTATTTAGTTTTTCGGCCTTACTCCTAGTTGTATTTTCGCTGAACTGAAAACTGTTCTCGATCCAATTTCTTTCGATACTAAAAATCACTTCTTGACTTGCTCGTCAACACTATCCTATTTTCCTTTGATATCTAAGTCTCGGGGCACTCCCTTTGATTGATGCGATAACTTATTCCCACTGTTAAGCCCATTTTTGGTATTTAAATCTCTCTTTAATGACGTGGCAGCCTTATCCTGAAACGGGGTCTTACACGGCATCTCTTTGACTCTCTGAGAGCCTAGCCCCACATGGGCTTAACATTATTCCCAAGGAAGCGGGGCAATACAAAACCCCGAAACGACTAGAAAGGAATACTATAAAGGGTCTCATTTTCAACTTAGAACCACTGTTAAAAGACTCGTCAACAACTCATAAGTTATAAAATGGTCACCATGCACATTTATGAAATTCATGCGTGGAGCTGAATCATTGTGAGGGAAGGAGTAAAACAGATAAAATGTCAGGGGCTTATTTACGAATTAAAGAACGTGCGAAGAAGTGCTCGCCTTCCTCGCACTCCCACTGCGAAGTATTATATTCACAACAAATGATGAGTTCCCAGTCCTGAGTAATTAATTTTAATCGTGGAAAACTTGTAGTTTAATTGTGTAGCTACTTACCTGGCCACTTTAAACACTAATTAAACTGAGCTTTTCGTTGTTTTTCCTGGATTTTTCTCCACGCTTCCCTTCTAGTTTTTGCTTCCATTATGCTTGATTTGGGCTTTTATAAGAGCAAAATGAAGGGCTGGGGTGCGGCCACTGGGGTAGCCATTGCTTTGGGCCGAAACGACTTTGTTTCGACCCTCCATTGGCCAAATAAATTGGCGATTTTTCTCCCTCCCACGAGTGCCTCTTCCTGCTTGAACTCACAACTGCCTCCCTCGCACGTGCGTGTGAAATCGCTTGAGCTAGCACCATCCTCACTTATTATACACCTCCCATTAATTTTAAGGGGACCCCACAACCACTTCCAGGAATAACACTCAACACCCATAGTTTCTATTATTTCACTTACACACCATCATATTAATATCGTTGGCACCCCAAACTTCTACAAACTCTTAGATACACCCCTTTCCATAAATACATTAATTTCATAAATGCACCACCACCGATTTACACCTCCATAAATATCTCTAAATAAAATAATTAATTTTCTTAATTTCCCATTTCCTTACTTGGCATACAGTTTCACGAAATTATGAATTGACACGCCATGTCGTCATTTTCAAGTATGAATCCATCGGCCTTAAAACACTCTGACGAGCTATCGAGAGCCCCTCAATTAAACTCCTTAAAATCATAGATCACCAATAAATTATTTCCAGCATCCAAAATCACATATTGTTATTTTCTCAAAATATCGGGATGTTACATCCTCGCCCCCTTAACGAAATTTCGTCCCTGAAATTCTTATTAGCTCACGCTAATCACTGAGGGCAACACCTCATCTTTTCTCGGACTTTGGGAGTTTAACAATCCCTAACCCATTGAATTTCTTATCCACCATGATGGTAGATTGTCACAATTTTCCCTTTGGCTCCCAAGCTAATCTGTGAGTTTTTGGTTACATGTCAAACCCAACTACTTATACCACATTCCAAGATCCAACCAAATTTGGTGTTGAAATTGGGGATGACAACCCCAAATTTGATCTACCACGAACGTTCCAAGTTCTCAATACACTCAGAGTCATTAGTTACATCACTTGACCTTATTTGGGTCATG
This sequence comes from Diospyros kaki, assembly GCA_036245055.1. Classification (NCBI taxonomy): domain Eukaryota; kingdom Viridiplantae; phylum Streptophyta; class Magnoliopsida; order Ericales; family Ebenaceae; genus Diospyros; species Diospyros kaki. The sequence goes on from BSEG01000009.1 coordinate 13,872,983, forward strand.
TTACGTTCACTATCAACTCGATCTACTCAAGGAACATTACCTTTACCCATCACAACGATCACGTTAAAAGACATCAACCAGGATTCCTTGGCGTGATATTATAACCTTAAATGCCCTTCCAAGGCTATCTCACTTTCACATCACATCTTTAGATGGGCACACTTAAACTACAGATTAAGCCCAGGTTAAGTCTAAAACTTAGGGGTATTTAATTTTCGGTGATCGCTTTACTCACAACACCATACCCAGTGGACATGTTAAGTTCACATCCGCTTCCCGCCACTAATAGCTAAGGGCACCACAAGGGATACCCTCAGGCGGGCCAATCAGTGGTTGGGTTCAAGTAACAATTCATTAGTGATTTTTCCCCGGAGATGTACCTAGGCATTCTTTCCTATCCGACCATGTTCACCACGCTTGGCCACATTCATTACCCTTGGGTGCTCCGTCATAAACGTAACCTCTAATATTTGTTTTAGCCAATAGCTTGGACCCTACTCGTCAGGTCTCGCTTACTTAGTTGCCCAGTTTTCCTTTCCAGAATCTAACCACACTTGCCACGAAAGCAATAATTTTCCCATCCAACATTATGCTATGTAACACCCCAAATTTCTCGAGCATGTTATAACTTAGGATTTTGGGAATATAAAGATTTTTTATATCACAATAGCTGTCAAACATCACACAATATCCCAAAAACCCTAATTTTCACTTTTTTACCTTAACAAACCCAATAATCGAATAGCTAAGACATGCGTTAAAATTTCAAATGCAGGAGTTAGATCGAACCTAATATGATTCAAAACCATAATGCTTTATTTATCATAAAATTGTTCAAGACGTCTACAAAATATATTACATGGATATCATCTCTCACAGGTGATAACTGAATGTCTTAAACACATCGAAATCATACATAGGTTCGCACATAAACATAAATATGATAAACATGCTACAAGTAGAAAATTAAACTTATTCTTCAGCTACCTCCTTTCCCTTAGAGCCGCTTGTCGAACCTGGAATGTTTGAATATTCTAGGAACATAGTCCAATTAGAAGATGAATCTTCTAGTGAGAAACTCCAAAGAACAGTTTATATCAATGCATGAACAAATATAAAACGTATGAGAAAAATAACGAGAACTACTCTGAAGTGCCTCGTGAACATATCAGCCTCCTCCAGCGAGAGCTTTCTCAATGGCGCACGCATAGCGCCTCTTGAGAGGTTCCTAACCATGTCACCTTGGCCCGACCTCATAGAACTCATGCAAGCACCACATCCGTTGTCCCTTAGGCTCACGGTCTTCCCCACGAAAGCTTTCTCAATGGCGCACGCATAGCGCCTCTCGGGGGATATCCGACTTTTGCCCTCGGCCAACAACAAATAGGTATAATAGTATGGCCCACGAATTTTATAAATGCAACAATTAAAAAGCCAACAGCATATATCTTTCAGAAAAATACATTTCATATATGCAAAATAATTTCTCATAAAAGAATAATAAAAGTTTACGTACAAGAACTTCACAAAACACGTCTTATGCAAGAAAAGTCTCTTAAAAAATAGGATTTGGAGCATAGGAGTCTCACCTTATTGGTTTATCTCTTGGACACTACGGTTTCACTGCAAACGGCCTAGGTTTTTGTAGAAAAAACATGTTTCAGTAAACCTAACCTCAAATATTTTTATATAGGGTTAAGGGGCATTAAATTAGGGACAAAACTAGAAAAGTTGAAGAAAAATGGGGCCTACATACCCCCTCACATGCCCCAAAAAGGTGGGCCACGCGCCTTCACATGTAGCCACTTTCAGATATCATTTCGTTGTTTTCGTATTTCGACCATATCTCCCTCGTTTTAACTCTGATTTGACCCCCGTTTTAACCTACGCAACCCTCTCTTCCCCTTCTACAGTATTTTTTAAAAAATGACTTACCTCACTTTTTTTCTGACTAATTTTAGTGAACTCCGGAAATGACACTCAACTCTGACGAGGCTCGTTCTTCACTGCTTCTTTGTCGCTTTCTTCCCTTCTTGAAAAATTTCCTCTCCTCTCTCTAGAGCAAGCTTCTTCACTTAAAGTGCTTCACTCCTCAAAACTCTCTTGAATGATTTGGGAACAACCCATGGTGCCTATTTATAGATTACTTGAACCAATCACATTATGCCACTTGTCACAAGCTTAGCCATGGACTCCAAAGACTCAAACCTATAATTGAATGGATTTTCAAATCCAAAGCTAGAATGAATTTAACTTTTCAAATCCGAGCTAATACCTCAAACTTCTTCAAAATGACATTTTGACCCTTATTTCAAGTTCTCAACTTTAATATTTTACCACACGAGCTTATAATTTCATCCTTATTTGGATAATTCTCTAATTACTATTACACCCCAAATATCAAATTTATTAAGATACTTAAAATCTCAAAATTAATAAGTCAAAATTACTCGATATGTACGATTTTCGGGAAGCCCTTATCATTATTCGTTTTTTTAGGCTACAACTTAGCTTAACTGAAAATCGTCTCTTATTTTATTTCTTTCAGTGTCATAAATCTCACCTCGGGACGTTCGTCAAAGATATACCTTTGTCCTTAGGTATCTAAGCTCTAGGGTACTCCTTGTGACCGATTCGGCCACTTATTGCCATTTCAAGCATATTTTTCAGTATTTTAAACTCACTTAAAATATGTGGCATCTTACAAAAATATGGGGTATTATGTTCTCCCCTCCCTAAAAGAATTTCGTCCTTGAAATTTTAAACATACTCGAAATTATTGAAGGTTAAATAATTATTACATTCTGGAATACAATTTCTGAAAGAAAATATAAAAATTTTCTACTCTATTTCCATTTCCTCAAACAGATGAGGATATTTCTTCCTAATTGTTTCCTCAAGTTCCCATGTTGCCTCGTTATCCGAGTGCTTTCCCTACTGAACCTACACTAACGAGATCTCTTTATTTCGCAACACTTGAGTCCGGCGATCTAAAATTACTCCAGGTGACTCTGGGTAGGTCAAGTTATTCCTTAGCTCAATTGTCTCCACCCGAACTCTTAGGGTTAGATCTGGCACATGCCTTCGAAGTTGGGAGACGTGGAACACATTATGAATCCTGGACAAGCTAAGTAGAAGCTCCAATCAATAGGCCAAAGGTCCGACTCTTTCCATAATGGGATATGATCCTATATACCTTGGCTTTAGCTTTCCTTTACTACTTCCATGCATCACCAAATGCTGGGGTGACACCTTGAGATACACTAGATCCCCTACCTCGAACTCTACATCCTTTCTTCTTTGATCAGCATAGGATTTTTGTCAGCTTTGAGCAGCTCGAATCCTCTCTTGGATTATTCGAATCTTATCGGTAATCTATTGCACAAGCTCTGACCCTAACATCTGTCGTTCCCCTACTTCGGTCCAACAGATAGGCGATCGACACTTTCGTCCATACAAAGCCTCATAAGAAGCCATCCCGATGCTGTCGTAGTAACTATTATTGTACGCTAATTCTACCAATGGTAGGTGCTCCTCCAATTTCCTCAAAAATCAAGGGCACAGGATCTCAACATATCTTCAAGCGTTTGAATAGTCTTCTCTGATTGCCCATCAGTCTGGGAGTGATAAGCCGTACTTAATTTCAGCTGGGTCCCCATGCATTCCTACAAACTCTCCCAAAATCTCAGGGTGAACCTCAAGTCTTGATCTGAAACTATACTTACCGGCGCACCATAGAGTCGTACTATTTCCTTCACATACTGCTCTGCAAATTTTCGTATTGCTTGGTCCATCCTCGTAGGTAGGAAATGTGCTGACTTTGTCAACCTGGCTACCACCACCCAAATGGCATCATAGCCCCTTCGACTCTTCGGAAATCCTGTTATGAAATCCATCGTGATATGTTCCCACTTCCACTCGGGAACTTCTAAAGGCCTCATCAACCTTGCAGGTTTCTGGTGCTCAATCTTTACCCTTTGGCATATATCACATTGTGCCACCCTCCTAGCCACGTTGGCCTTCATCCCAAGCCACCAATAGATTTCCCGAAGATCTTGATACATCTTTGTGGCTCTTGGGTGCATTGTATACTTAGCTCTATGGGCTTCATTCAGAATTTTATGTCTCAACTCCTGAAGGTTTGACACGTACACTCTACCTCGAAACCTGAGAATGCCATTTTGCATCTCAAAATCTAAACTCTTGGGCTGACCTTGCTCGTCTACCCATAGACGTATACGTCGGTCACTCCCACTAGCCTCCTGTATCTCGGTATCCAGATCCAGCCGAACTACCAAGTTAGCTACTAGGATAGAAGATCCCTTCAGCACTACACTCACTGTCATCAGGCTAAAAGCCTCAATCAGCAGCCACTCCTGGGTCATCAACTCGGCCATAACAGTAGGCACAGTCCTGCTCAAAGCGTCAGCTACCACATTCGCACACCCCGGGTGATACAAAATGATCCAGTCGTAGTCCTTCAGGAACTCCATCCATCGTCGCTGCCTCATGTTCAACTCTTTCTGCGAGAACACATACCTCAGACTTTTGTGGTCCTTGAATACATCTAACGTCTCTCTATATAGGTAGTGCCTCCATAGCTTCAGAGCATATACCATCGCTGCCAGTTCCAAGTCATGCATTGGGTAGTTCACTTCGTGCCTCTTCAACTGGCGTGATCCATATGCGATCACCCGACCATGCTGCATCAATACATAGCCCAAACCAACCTTCGAGGCATCTGTGCATACAACATATTCATCAGGCCCACTAGGCATTGCCAGCATAGGAGCCGAGATCAATATGTCCTTGAGCTCTTGAAAGCTTTCCTCCCACTTTGCATTCCATTCGAACTTTACCTCCTTCTGTATGAGCTTTTTCATGGGTGCAGCTATTTTCAAAATCCCTTCCACTAATCTTCAATAGTAGCCTGCCAATCCCAAAAAGCTTCGCACTTCGGTCACACACGTTGGCTGCTTCCATCCTTAAACAGCCTTAATCTTGGCTGGATCCACCAAGATTCTTTTGGCTGAGATCACATGTCCAAGAAACGCCACTTGGGATAGCCAGAACTCGCACTTCGAGAACTTGGCATGCAATTGGTGTTTCTTGAGGGTTCCTAGCACTATTCTCAAGTGCTTCTCTTGGTCACTCTCATTCGAAGAATACACCAATATTTCATCTATGAAGATGATCACAAACCAATCCAGGTAGGGCTTGAACACCCTATTCATAAGATCCATAAATGCTGCTAGAGCATTGGTTAATCTGAATGGCATTACAAAATACTCAAAATGGCCATACCTTGATCGAAATGTCGTCTTCGAAATATCATCTGGCTTAATTCTCAACTGATAATAACTGGATCTCAAATCGATCTTCGACAACACCCTCGCTCCCTGTAGTTGATCAAACAACTAGTCTATCCTTGGGAGCGGATACTTGTTCTTTATTGTTGCCTTATTTAGTTGACGGTAGTCAATGCATATCGTTAGACTCCCATCTTTCTTCTTTACAAATAGCACTGGTGTGCCCCATGGCGACGTGCTTGGCCTAATGAACCCCTTATCAGTCAACTCCTGTAACTGACTTTTCAATTCTTTCATCTCCGCTTGAGCCATTCGGTATGGCAGAATTGATATCAGCTAGGTTCCTGGCACTAACTCAATTGAGAACTCGATTTCCCAAGGTGGAGGTAGTCCCAGTAATTCTTCTAGAAACACGTCATCATATTCTCGTACCACTCATACCTCATTGAGTTTCGGTACCTCTTTTTCTTCTAACTGAGCATAAGTTATGAATCCATGAGCTCCTTGGCTCAACAGCTTTGTTGCCTTCATTGTTGAAATCATCTTTACGACCTTGGGGTCGCCTTGTCCCTGAAATTTAATCCATCCTCCCTTGGTTTTTCTTATTGTCATTATCTTCCTGTGACAGTCTATATTGACGTCGTACTTGGACAAGAAGTCCATCCCTAAGATTACGTCGAAGTCATATACTTCTAACAGAATCGGATTATCCTGGAATCGAACATTACTCAGGCTAATTTCGCATCCCCTCGCTCTTTTTGAGGACTTCATACTTTGACCAATAGGTGTCGAAATCACCATAAGACACCCCATAGACTTGGTTTCTACTCTCAAACTTCCATCCAAAGCATGCGATATAAAAGAATGAGTAGACCCTGGATCTATCAATGCGTGCACAGGAGTATCCAAAATGAAAAGAGTACCTTGGATAATTGTAGGATTCGCCTCTATATCCTTCTTGGTCAAATTATAGACTTGCCCCTGACTGATCCCCTTTCCTTCTTTAATCTTTAACAATTGTTTTTTCTTTTTCGGGCAATTCCTTGAGATGTGCCTGTGCTGGTTGCAATTGTAGCAAATCACGCTCACTGGTGTTGCTCCTATGGCTTTACCTTCTTGGATCGTTCCCTTCGAGCAATTTCTGGAAGTATGCTCAAGCTGTCCACAGGTGTAACAGACAATGCTTTGGCCATCGCACCTCTTGCCCGAGTGTTTCTTCTTGCATTTAAAGCACGCCTTTCCCTTTTTTATGATCTTCCCATCCCGAGGTCCCAAAGTCGAGTGGGATTTCTCTGATTGTCCTCGGGTTTGAACCGTCGTGGCCTTTAGTCATGCCACCCGTGTCATATTCTCCTCTACTATCATAGCTTTGAAAACTATATCCGCATAAGACTCCACATGGACCAAGGTCATCAGCTGTTGAAATTCGATTTGCAAGTCTTGTAAGAATTTTCGTCCCTTCTCCACATCATCCATCCCGTACAACGGCATATACTTGATTAACTTCCAAAATTCAGCCTCTTATTGGGCCACAGACATATTTGGCCCTTGGCGTAAGTTCATAAACTCTCAAGCTCTAGCCAACTTCCAGCAAATGGGAAAGAATTTCCCATTGAACAGTTCCTTAAATAGTTCCCACGACATCTGGGGTGCCTCCCCTAATTCTACATCTATTGTCGACCCCTGAGATCCTGTCCGGTTAGGTATCGCTTACTGTATAGACTCCACCATTGAGCCGCTTCCTCTTCCAGCATATAGGTCGCACACTCGACCTTATCCTCATTCAAGATTCTCAATCTTTGTAGGATCTTCTTGGTCAGGTCCAACCAGATTGTGAGGTCATCTGCCGGTTTTCCTCGAAACACTGACGGGTTTTGTCGTATGTACCTCTCCAAGGCATCTACTCTTCTTTGCTTGGGATGTAACGCCAAAATTTACCCAGCTATGCCTTCTAGGATTCTCTCGATCCTATCAATCCAGCCTTCACCGAGGTCGGCTCGTGCATCTCTTTGACCTCCACACCACCTCCTAGGTGCAGGTTAGTGTTGCTTTCTTTACCATTGCCTCTCTCGCGCTTGTTCCTTCTTGTATTCACCATCTAGCAAGAAGATAAGGCGATTTATTAAATCATCACGACATTGCACAATTCAATTTGAATAAGTAATAAGAGTATGCCAATAAATATTTCAAAAATCCTAACCTAATTCCCAAAACTTATGGTGGCTTTACTCATCCAGCCACATGCAAACTTTTCCTTAAGTTCGCTCTGATACCAACTATAACACCTCAAATTTCTCGAGCGTGTTATAACTTAGGATTTTGAGAATATAAAAATTTTTCATATCACAATAGCTGTCATACATCACACAATATCCCAAAAATCCTAATTTTCACCTTCTCAGCTTAACAAACTCAATAATCGAATAGTTAAGACATGCGTTAAAATTTCAAATGCAGAAGCTAGATCGAACCTAATATGGTTGATAACCATAATGCTTTATTTATCATAAAATTGTTCAAGACATCTATGAAATGTATTACATGGTCATCATCTCTTGCAGGTGATAACTGAATGTCTTAAACACATCGAAATCATACATAGGTTCGCACATAAACATAGATATGATAAACATGCTAGAAATATAAAATTAAACTGATTCTTCAACTACCTCCTTTCCCTTAGAGCCGCTTGTCGAACCTAGAACGTTTGAATATTCCAGGGACATAGTCCAATTAGAAGATGAATCTTCTAATGAGAAACTCCAAAGAAGAGTTTATATCAATGCATGAACAAGTATAAAACGTATGAGGAAAACAACGAGAACTACTTCGAAGTGCCTCATGAACATGTCAACCTCGTCCAACGAGAGCTTTCTCAATGGTGCATGCATAGTGTCACTTGAGAGGTCCCTAACCATGTCACCTTGGCCCGACTTCATAGAGCTCATGTAAGCACCACATCCGTTGTCCCTTAGGCTCACGGTCTTCCCCACGAGAGCTTTCTCGATGGCGCACGCATAGCGCCTCTCGGGGGATATCCGAATTTTACCCTCGGTCAACAAAAAATTGGTACAACAGCATGACCACACAAATTTTATAAATGCAACAGTTAAAAAGCCAACAGCATATATCTTTCAGAAAAATACATTTCATATATGCAACATGATTTCACGTAAGAGAACAATAAGATTTTATGTACAAGAACTTTACAAAACACGTCTCATGCAATAGAAGTCTCTTAAAAAATAGGATTTGGAGTATAGGAGTCTCACCTTGTTGGGTTATCTCTTGGACGGTATCATTTCACTGCAAACGGCCTAGGTTTCTGCAAAAAACACACATTTTGGTAAACCTAACCTCAAATATTTTATCTAGGGTTTAGGGGAATTAAATTAGGGACAAAACTGAAAAAGTTGAAGAAAAATGGGGCCTACACGCGCCCTGGAACGGTGGGCCATGCACCTTCACGCGCAACCACTTTCAGGCGCGTGTAACTCACGCGTGGCCACGAGATTTCGAACAAGATTGCGCTATTTTCATATTTCGACCATATCTCCCTCATTTTAACTCTAATTTGACCCTCGTTTGAACCTATGCGACCCTGTCTTCCTCTTCTACAGGATTATCAAAAGAAATGGGACTTAACTCACTTTTGTTCTGACTGATTTTGGCAAACTTTGGCAAAGACCCGTAACTCCGACGAGGCTTATTCTCCACCACTTCTCCATCTCTTTCTTCCCTTCTTCTTGAAAAATTTCCTCTCTTCTCTCTAGAACAAGCTTCTGCACTTAGAGTGCCTCACTCCTCAAAACTCTCTTGAATAATTTGAGAACAACCCATGGTGCCTATTTATAGATTACTTGAACCAATCACATTATGACACTTGTCACAAGCTTAGCCATGGACTCCAAAGACTCAAATCTATAATTGAATGGCTTTTCAAATCCAAAGCTAAAATGAATTTAACTTTTCAAATCCAAGCTAAAACCCAAGACTTCTTCCAAATGACATTTTGGCCCTTATTTCAAGTTCTCAACTTTAATATTTTACTACATGAGCTTATAATTTCATCCTTATTTGGATAATTCTCTAATTACAATTATACCCTCAAATATCAAATTTAACAAGATACTTAAAATCTCAAAATTAGTAACTCAAAATTACTCGATATGCACGATTTTCGGGAAGCCCTTACCATCATTCAGTCTTTTTAGGCTACAACTTAGCTTAACCGAAAATCGTCTCTTATTTTATTTCTTTCAGTGTTATAAATCTCATCTCGGGACGCTCATCAAAGATATACCTTTATCCTTAGGTATCTAAGCTTCAGGACACTCCTTGCGACCGATTTGGTCACTTGTTGCTATTTCAAGCATATTTTTCAGTATTTTAAACTCACTTAAAATACATGACATCTTCACGAAAAAATGGGGTATTATATGCTAGTACCTTAAATCTTTAAGGATTACGAGTTTTGTTGGTATCCTAGAGTACAAGCTTTAATATTCACCTATTCACACGACCCACGACCGTACCAATATATTTCATTTCTCATACCACCATTCTTCGTCATTCCTATTACCACCATTCTAATATCATACACCCAACACCTACTTACATAGATAGTTTTTTCAATTTCATCTCCACATGCGAACTACCGTTAGGCATATGCCTCGTATACATGAGTTCCCTACCCTGCCCGGGGTTTTTAACTTCCTTAGCCAAATTAATCAGTCCACTTGTGAGCAATTCGCTCTTAGCCAATTAATGTTGTTGTCTTCCCTTCTCATACCTCCCTTCTAGCATCGCAGTAACCTGTAACCTTTTAGCCACCCCATTTCATTATATTTTAGCTAGGCGAGCCTTTAAGCACATAGTCATTCCCATTTATTATGCAGTTGGTTTAATATACTTTTTTCCCATCGTTATACATAGTAGTTAACGAGTCCCCAACAAAGATGACCGACCAATGGAAAAAGAATGGGTGACCATTTGCAATCGACCAACAGCTCCCTTACCCATAGTTGACTGCCTATTGTGCCTCACTACTGCTTCACCCTATCCGTTATGACTACCCATAGGTAACCACATATGCGTGCCTCCCAATGTTAGGAGCCCCACAAGTTAATAATAACATCACACAATACTTCTCTCCACACAGGGTCATACGCCTTATTCGATTTATGGAATGGTCATATTCGGTTATACTTGTTCCTCATCATTGTACTCCTGAGTACCTACCACACATTTAGGATTTCTTATATTTACACTCCTATCATATCACCATAAGGATCGATGCCCTACTACGCGCCGGTAACACATCGGATGAGCAGCATGAGCCGTGGCTTCAAACATACTGGTTCTCCCAGGTGAGTACCCCACACCCTAGCTTGCACTAGGTAAGCATCTTGGGCCTATGCCCTACCTTAATTCAAGGTGTTACTCCATACCATTGCATGCTAATACTTCACCCAACTCATGCGCATAAGTCATTTTCATCACGTTTGATATGACTACAGCATACGACGTATAGGGCTCATACCTTGCCAATTCCTATTCACATCCTAGGGAAATCGTACATGCTTAAAAAAAGTGAACACAAAACTGCTATTTCATTATTTTATGCATACACCATTTAATAACTACTTACACCCCTGCCATCGGGCCGCTCTGGTCACCTAGATATTTGCATATATGATAATCACCACTTCACCCAGGATACCATACGTACACCCTTATTAACTGATCTTGTAGCTCCATATCAATCCCTTATAACTTACCTATAGTTGTTTTACATTTCTATTCCACGATGGAATATATATATACATGATCTCCTTGGTTGTTGAGCCAATTCATGATTTGGTTTGCACCTCTAACTGACCAAACTAATGGAAGGTTCCTTAAGACCTCTAACTCACCATAATTTCCTTCTTATATGCAATTAAGTACCCATAATCCCCAAGTAATGGGTTTGTGCTAGCCCAATCTCTCCACCTAAGGCAAACCCCCATGAAACCCTCTAGGTTTACACCCAAGTATCCTTTTTCTATCCTTATACCTTTAATTTCGATGAGTAGCTCTTGCTCCCAACAATCCCAGATTAAGTTTAGTTAGTACCCCAGATTTGGCTCCAACAACTCAGAACTCGATCCCCCTGGGTCCACACCAAGGGACAAAGTATCCAGTGACCTGCTCATAAAGTTGGGTATCAAGTCCTCAAACTAGGACCATGCCCAAAAACATATGGCCCCTACTGGAGTATACCAGCGCAAATATATACCATACCACACACATCTATCTAGGGACACTTTATTTTACTTCTCTCATAGTTTTGATTTAAGGGCAGGTACTCTTATTCTTATTCAAACACTCCTATGTGTATAGGAATGATTCCCGATCTTGCTCTAAACCACTAGAACACCCCAGGTATTTCCTTAACTCATATTTACAACATCAGTAGTAATTTAATTTCAAATATACATCTCACGAGTTTTATCATACACAATAAATTATTAGACAACCAAAGCTAATCAACCACAATATTCAATCCCCTACTTATAACTCACCCCCCCAAAAATCTTCTCGGTCAAGATTGTCCTGCACACATAGCCATTTAAGCTCGACACGCTATAGGCCCATCCTCGACATCAACTCTCACACCTGGAATGATGCACTGATTTTGGCATATTCATCCAATAACACCGTTGTCCTAACTCTAAATCAGAGAATCTATGGTCTATCACAAGCATTGATTATGTTACTAGTCCTTAGACCTGAGGCAACACAGTTGTCTTGTATCTTGGTGCCAAGGATTTGTCATTACTAAGAACCATCTAGTTACCAGGTGGGAGATGCATTATGTGGTCCCTATATAGTGGCATATGGAGGTAGGTGATTGCTAGTGGGATCCATCGACCTCTAGCGTAAGGTGAACATCCTATGCGATCAGTGGTGGTCTTGATTGTAGAAACCCCTGGCCATGATACACTTGATTGGAAAGTGTTCCAATGTCAAAAAGGGTTTCGATGTGTCATCTCAATCTCATTACACTGATTTTGGCATGGTCATCAAGTTAGTGAGTTTTATTACTCCATGACTCTTACTCGATCGGGATAATAACTAATGAAGGGATTATAGTACACGAGAATGGAAAGCCCAAATAGGTTTTATTCAGAAGTAAGATTTCACAACTGATAGGATTGCCCTAACATAATGCTAGTTATCACTTAGGGTCTTTCGGGATACATCGAGGAGATGGAGAGATCCTCATTGTAGACCTAAATATTTGGTTAACGTCAAAGAGTTTTACGTGTCCTGATTGCTACTTGTGGTGAACCTAGAAGGTCATACGCATATCTAGGTGTGATGGTTAACTAAGCGATTAAGGCTGAAACTGTCATTAAGAGTTAATGACGTTTACCGTTAAAAGTAAATGAATAGGGTTCAATGATCAAATTAATAAGGAGCAATCATCAAGAGTTGACGAGCATTCCGTTAAGAGTTAATGAGGGCCTTAGTTTCATCATGAAATGGTGAAACTGTCATTAAGTGTTTATGGTGAGGCCTAGATCCAATTTCTGAAAGTTTTGGATAAGGGGCCAAAATTGTTGAAAGCCTTGTGAAACTGTCAACAACTTCGGTGAAACTATTAATAGTTCGTCCCAAATTGTTGACAGTTTCTATTGACCTCACTGGCAGATCGTACAATCTTTTGTCGATTTGTGAGGTGGAAAGGTTAGGGCACGTGGTAAGGGCGGACAAAGGGAGGACGACGTGCGTCCTTCCGATCTCCTCTATGCTCCTAGCTGGATTGCCATGTCTTTTGACTATTCTAAGGATTATTGGGTAGTTAGGGTTTTTGTGTATATGGTATATAAGCCAAAAATGGAGAAGAGAAGAAGAATGCAACTATTGCATTGATTTTCACTCAACCCTAGCTCAAATTCCTCTCCACTTTTAAAGCTCAAAAGACTCTCTGATTGCCCTTCTTTCTCAGCTCCTTATTCTTCCATTGCTATTGTAGCAACCCAAGCAAAACAGTGAGACTATTTTGATTCTTGGGTTTTTCATTTGAACCCATTTCACTTTTCATCCTTAATCTCCCTTACTCTCTCTATCTAACACAAAGAGAGAGTTGTGGGATTCACCATCTTGCTAGAGTGTGGACTGACTAGGCCTTTCGTGTTTTTAGGAGTCAGTTCGGTCTAACTGAAAAGTTATCCGGGGGCTATTTGGAGCAAGGAGTTGCTGCCACCGAAGGATTTTAGCCTATACATCAACCTTCAAGAATTGAAAGGTATACCAACTAACCCCCCTATGGCGACGTTTAGTTTTCAGTTAGCATATGGACATCAAAACGAGTCTTGCAAGGTGATTTTGGTTTAAGTTTCCACTACTATTTTATTGGTTTTTCAAAAAAGTTTTGAAAATCTATTTGAACCCTTGCATTAATACTCCAATAGGTGGCATTCCTTATTAGTGGTTTCAGAGCCTTAACTCCTTTCTATGTCCCATGCAGTTGTTAGTGAAATGTGTATGAGTTTTGGGTTGAGAAAAAGAGCAAAACGCTCTTTGTGTTATAGTTGTAGCTTCTACCAATCGACAATTTTCTGCCATCTGTCGACAGTTCTAGGTTTTTTCCTTGGTCAATTATCGATAGTATGGAAGAGACTATCGACAGTTTCAAGAAAAATCCAGAAGGTGTAGATAATTTGCCTTGAAACTATCAACCATTTTCAGCCCAATCTAAAATTTCAGGATTTTTCATTTTTTATTTTTATGCAATATGATTGATATGATACATAACTGATTAATGCTCATGATATGAGATATCAATGACCCAAAAAATGATGCATATTACATTAACAAGGATATTAATCTAAAATCATCATAATATTCAATGAGATTGAATTAGAAGGGTGATCAAAGACTTATACAATGTGATTGTATGGATGTATGAATGAATAGATGTATGTTACAGGTATTCATTGGTCTATAAAATAATATTTTTCATTATGTTTTTGGGAATGTAATGAGACATAAGTCTCCTTGTAAGTTCATTTTAGTAGGAAAAATGTATAGTACAAATTTCTTGTAAAATGAAAGAGCCAACAAGAGTTGGTGACCCAAGGAGCAAGAAGGCTGCAAGGAGATTTCCCATGAGATGGGTGCTGTTAGCTTTATGTTTGATCCCTTATATCTATTGATTAAGTCCAGAGGCTCGGATTTAATCAATTAGCTAAAAGTCCATGATCACCCCACTTTATATGCATAAATTTATTTGTGTATGAGATACATAAAGGAAAAATTTAATGCATATGCAAAGTGAAACCTCAAAAATAAATTATGAATTTATTTTGAATGCATGAAGTTTATTTTTATATGAGATACATAAAGGGAAAACTTAAATGCATGCTCAAAGCGAAAATTCTCTTAAAATGGATTATGAATTTATTTTGTATGCATGAGTTTATTTATGTATGAGATACATAAATGGAAAACTTAAATGCTTGTGCAAAGTGAGACCTTTAAAAAAAAAAAGATCGAAATCCTCCCAAACGTGTAAACTAATATTAGATACGATAAATAAGTGATATGCCCTGCAAACTTAGAGAATTACAAGACCTAAAAAAGTTGTGAGACATGGACATGAAGCCCAAAGGCCCAATGGTTTGTAGGAGATCAAGGAAATAAGCCGAAGGAGCAAGAGGTCGAGCCGAGACCAAGTGGGGAGGGCCCACTCGGTTATGCCAAGTGGGTACGAAACTATTTATGTTTTTCAGGAATAACTTTCTCATATAAGCTCCGATTGAGGTCATTCAAAGTCCTATGGAAATATAAGATAATTATCTACAACTTTTGTGTTTTGAGTTTTGAGGGATTCAAGCTCAATCAGTATGAAAATCGGGCATGAAGTTGAGGTACAAGAACCACTCAAAACCGAGCCAAGGAAAAGGGCAAAAGAAGGCATGATCGGGTGGCCCCCCACTCAGTCATGACCGAGTGGCCCCCCATTTGGTCATGACCGAGTGACCCCTACTCGGTCATGGTTGAGTGGGCTTGGGCCAATCTCTCCTCTTTTCCCTCTCGGATGGGCCGCGAAATTATCAAAATGGGCCGTGAGATTCTCGCCCCAATTCTCACACATCTTCTCTCTCTCCTCCGCTATAAATATGAGACAATGCCTTCATCACAAGGTACGTAATTTTGAGTGATTGAAGCATCATTTCGTATTTTCTCGAGATCTGACTTAAGCATCAGAGGGTTTGCGCTGGGACCCCACCTGCGTCCTAACGGTGCTCTCGTTTTGTAGGCCACTCATCACCCTCAGGTCATTCGGTCAGGGCCACTCGTCACCCTCAGGTCTTTCATTTTGTAAGCCACTCATCACCCTCAAGTCACTCAGTTAGGGCCACTCGTCACCCTTAGGTCACTCGTTCAGCAAGGCCACTCGTCACTCTCAGGTCACTCGGTCATATTGGGCCACCAAATCATCAGCCCACGAGGTTATCAGCCTCATCAGACCATTAGCTCTGTTTGTTTCATAGATCTGGACCTCTACTAGATCCTATTACTCATAAAGATTCTCATCAGTGAAGGCACAACTCTCGAGACTCTTGCGTCTGTCCGCAATTACAAATAGATAAGAGAATCAAGGCCACCAGTTCACAGATGGCGCCAATTGTTGTTGCCAAAATACAACAATCTATTTGTAATTGCGAACAGACACAAGAGTCTTGAGAGTCGTGCCTTCAGAGATGAGAGTCTTAACGAGTAACTGAATCTGGTAGTTAAGTAGATCTGGTGGTCTTTCAGAGCTGATGGTCTGATAGATCTGATGATCTGGTGGATCTAGTGGGCTGATGATCTAATGGATCTGGTAGATATGGTGTGCTGATGATCAGGTGGCCCAAGATGAACGGGTGACCTGAGGTGACGAGTGGCCCCAGATAAACGAGTGGCCTTGGGATGACAGGTGCCCTCGGATGAACGAGTGGCCTTGGGATGACGGGTGGCCTTGAGATGACGAGTGGCCTGGGATGAACGAGTGGCCTTGGGATGATGGGTCGCCTTGGGATGACGAGTGGCCTCAGATGAACGAGTGGACTCGGGATGATGGGTGCCCTTGGATGAACAAGTAGCCTTGGGATGACGGCTGGCCTTGAGATGACAAATGGCCTTGGATGAACGAGTCACCTTGGGATGACGGGTGGCCTTGAGATGATAAGTGGCCTCGAATGAACGAGTGGCCTTGGGATGACGGGTGGCCTTGAGATGACGAGTAGCCTACAAAACGAGAGCACCGTTAGTACGCGGGTGGGGTCCCTATGCAAACCCTCCGATGCTTCAGTCAAATCTCGAGAGAAAATACGAAATGATGCTTTAATAACTCAAAATTGTGTACCTTGTGATGAAGGTATTGTCTCATATTTATAGCGGATAAGAGAGAGAATACGTGCGAGAATTGGGGCGAGAATCTCACGGCCCATTTCGATGATTTCACGGCCCATCCGAGAGGGAAAAGCAGAGAGATTGGCCCAAGCCCACTCGACCATGACCGAGTGGGGGCCACCTGATCATGCCTTCTTTTGCCCTTTTCCTTGGCTCGGTTTTGAGTGGTTCTTGTACCTCAAATTCATGCCCAATTTTCATATTGATTGAGCTCGAATCTCTCAAAACTCAAAACATAAAAGTTGTAGATAATTCTCTTAGCTTTCCACATGAATTTTAATTAGCTCAATCAAAGTTCATATGAGAAAGTTATGGCTAAGAAACCAAAGCAGTATCATGCCCATTCGGCATAACCGAGTGGGGTCATGAAAAGTTGTGGAAAATTGGTCTCCCCATGACCGAGTGAAGGCCACTCGGTCATGAAAGAGTGGGGGGCCACTCGGTCATGACCAAGTGGGGGGCTACTCGTTCATGCCTTCTTTTTAGCTTTTGTCTTGGTTCAGATCCATCTTCCTTCAATACTTGACTCTGAGCCTTGATAGTGTAGGTGCATCAACTTCATTCCAGATTTACACCTTGATTCAGCTCTAATTTCTTAAAACTAAAAACACAAAAGTTGTATATAATTATCTTATCTTTTCATAGGACTTTGAATGACCTCAATCGGAGCTCATATGATAAAATTATGCCGTAAAAACGAAAATAGTGTTGTACCCACTTAGCATAACCGAGTGGGCCCTCCCTACTTGGTCTCGGCTCAACCTCTTGCTCCTTTGGCTTATTTCCTTGATCTCCTACAACCCGTTGGGCCTTTGGGCTTCTTTTCCATGTCTCACAACTTTTTTAGGTCTTGTAATTCTCCAAGTTTGCAGGGCATATCAATTGCTCCCTACTCTTTTGGCTGGAAGGTTTGGGTGAAAGAGTATCTTGTCCTGTAAACTTTTGAACATTACTTCTCTTTTAGCTGCTTCATCGTCTACACATCCGCTCGAGCTTGTTCGCACACCGTGCTTTTAAATTTCTGGGCTCTAGTGATTTTCAATTCCTTTGTAGAAGTATGAGGTAGATATACTAGTAAGTTCATTTTCCATAGATGTCAAACTATGCATCGAACAATGAGTTTGATTATGCTCCAAGTTATTGCGTTATGCGCGGAACAATAGGCTTGCATTTACTTTTCCTTTGTTGTTGGGCTTTAAGTAAGACCAAGAGCTTGCGTTTGTTTTTTCTCCCGCTGTCGGGCCATAAGCGAGACAACGGACTTGAATGTACTTTTACCTCGTTGTCGGGCTATGAGCGGAGCAACAAGCTTGAATGTACTTTTACCTCGTTACCGGGGTATGAGTGGGGCAACGGGCTTGAATGTACTTTACCTCGTTGTCGGGCTATGAGCGGGGTAACGAGCTTGAATGTACTTTTACCTCGTTGTCGAGCTATAAGCGGGACAACGAGCATGAACGTATTTTTACCTCGTTGTCGGGCTATAAGCGGGACAACAGGCTTGAATGTACTTTTACCTCGTTGCCAGGCTATAAGCGGGACAACAAACTTGAATGTACTTTTACGTCATTGTCGGGCTGTGAGCGAGGCAATGGGTTTAAATGTACTTTTACCTTATTATTGGACTGTGAGCAGGGCAATGGGTTTGAATGTACTTTTACCTCGTTACAGAGCTATAAGTGGGACAACAGGCTTGAGTTTATTTTTTCCTCGTTGTCAGGCTGTGAGCAGGCCAACGGGCTTGAGTTTATTTTTCCCTCATTGCCGGGTCGTGAGCGGGGCAACAGGCTTGAATGTTGATATGCCCTGTAAACTTGGAGAATCACAAGACCTAAAAGAGTCATGAGACATGGACATGATGCCCAAAGGCCCAACAAGTTGTAGGGGATCAAGGAAACAAACAGAAGGAGCAAGGGGTCGAGCCGAGACTAAGTGGGGAGGACCCACTCGGTTATGCTGAGTGGGTACGACATTGCTTTAGTTCTTTGGGCATAACTTTCTCATAAGAGCTCCGATTGAGGTGATTTAAAGTCTTGTGGAAATCTAAAGAATTATCTACAACTTTTATGTTTTGAGTTTTGAGAGATTCAAACTTCATAAAGGCTGAAATTGGGCTCTAAGTTGATGCACCTACATGATTCAGGCTCAGAGTCAAGTATTGAAGGAAGATGGATTCGAACCAAGACAAAAGGGAAAAATAAGGCATAACTGAGTTGCCCCCCACTCGGTCGAGCAAAAGAAGACATGACCGAGTGGCCCCCCACTTGGTCATGGGGAGACCAATTTTTCACAACTTTTCATGACCCCACTCGGTTATGGTCGAGTGGGCTTGGGCCAATCTCTCCTCTTTTCCCTCTCGGATGGGCCGCGAAATCATCGAAATGGGCCGTGAGATTCTCGTCCCAATTCTCGCATGTCTTCTCTCTCTCCTTCGCTATAAATATGAGACAATCCCTTCATCACAAGGTACGTAATTTTGAGTGATTGAAGCATCATTTCGTATTTTCTCAAGATCTGACTTAAGCATCAGATGGTTTGTGCAGGGACCCCACTCGCGTCCTAACGATGCTCTCGTTTTGTAAGCCACTCATCACCCTCAGGTCACTCGGTTAGGGCCACTCGTCAGCCTCAGGTCTCTCGTTCTGTAGGCCACTCTTCACCCTCAGGTCACTCATTCAGCAAGGCCACTCATCACCCTCAGGTCACTCGTTCAGCAAGGCCACTCGTCACCCTCATCTCACTTGGTGTAACACCCGGTGTTACCGGTGTTAACAGAATGAGAAAGGAAGTAAGAAAACTTCTAGAAATGCCCTTGAGGAGTTGTTAGATCCTTGAGAATATTAGTGCCCTATGAGAGGGGCATTTTGGTAATTTAGATAGTGAAGTCTAATAAAGGGTATTTTGGTAAATTAGAAATAATTCCTATGTGGAATTAGGTTTGTAAGTGAATAAAATCCCAATTTGGTATTTATATGGAGATGTATGGGATTAATAAATTCACAAAGGGTATTTTGGGAATTTTGGAATTTATTTTCATAAAGGAATTTAATTATGGAAAATAGGGAAAATAGAGAATATGTAATTATTTGAGAAAATAATTATTTTTCCCTAAAATGGTGAATTAATGTGGTAATGCCACATGGAGGGAATTAAAGAAATGCAAAAAGAAATGATATTGGTCATTCTTGCATTAATGAGAGACATGATCATATGGATTTACGAAAATCCAAAAAAAGAAAATGTGAAATTAGTCACCATTAATACTTGAAATTAGGGTGAATTAAATAAATCTAAAGGAAAATGGGAAAGTGGTCTCCCATTAATGCTTTGGAAAATATGAGATTTATTTAAATGCATAAGAAAGTATTTATGTCTTTCAAGGTGGTCTCTCATGTGATGAGGGAAAATGACCAAATTAAATAAATAGAAAAGAAATTCTATTTTTCAGATTTAAAGACAAGATCAAGGGTGGAGAAATGGTCTTGAATTTCCAAGGGTTGAGATTAAAAGCCAAAGATTGCATGGATTGTGCTTCTTTGGAGGGATGGGATTTGCTCTCATAAAGTGGGAAAGATCCAATGGTGAGGATTTATTCTTGAAATATTAGAAAGAAGTATAAAAAGGGAAATATGGCTGTATGCTCAATTTTTTCTCCATTTGTAGAGCTTGGAAGGACAAGCCTTCCAATGAGGAAAGAAAAGTGAAAAAGAAGAAGTAAGGGATCAATATGGGAGTAGATGATGATTGAAGCTCTCTTGAAATGAAGATTGGAAGACTCAAGAATGAGGTAAGGGATGGCCCCATGTGGAGGAGGCCTTGCATTGCATTGTAAGTAGGTTGCATAAACTTTTATGTATCTCTTTGCATGTTTTACTTGTACATGAGACCTATGGCCATGGGGGTGGGAAAGAAATGGTAGGTTGATGCCTCAAACCATGTTGGGTTGTGAGGATTGAATGACTTAACCAGGCTTGCATGCATTTGCTATTACGTAGACTTGTTATGCTTGTATTTACTTTGCATGTGCACCCTTACTGAGCTTTTGAGCTCATGAGGTTTGTTGGACCTCTATGTAGGTGTTCAAAGCCTCATGGAAAAGGTGAAAATGGGAGAGAAATGGCTATGAATGTTGAAGGCTAAAGTTGTGTAGCCTATGTATTTTGGTTGGAAATGTAAAATAAATTATGTTTCATTTTGGTTTCATGTGTCTAAAGCTCCATGAATGGGGTTAGATGCAATATTTTCCACTTTATTGTGAAAGTTTTATGGAAGACGAAAATGGATATTTTCTTGTAAGCCTTTGTTGGAAAAATAGTGGATGTTTGATGTATGTTGTGGAAGCATCAAGAGATTGGTTCAAGCCTTAATTTTGGAAAAATAGAGGCAAAAATGGAATGAATGTGAAGCATATTTATTAGTTTTTAATTCTGGAAAATTTGGGTTTAAAAGCCCAAGAGAAAAAAAAAGAAAATAAAAAAGTGAAGTGGCAGCATGTAGACAGCAGCAGGCTGCTAGGCGCGTGAAGGCAGGCATGCGGGGGCGGCCGCACGTAGGTGCGCTGGTGCGCGGCCTGCGGCCAGCGCACAGCTAGGCCCTGGGCATGCTAGCGGGCCCCGCCGGCCTTTTTTTTTTCAAAAATAAAGGGATTTTTCAGGCCTTTTGGAGAATAATGCCGAAATTTTGAAAAATTGAAAATGATGAGTTTTTCCTTGAAAATTGGTGATCAATCAATGGATTGATTGAAATGGTGATTTTTATGGAGCTCGGAAAAATTCTTGAATGGAAAAGGAATTAGATATAAATAAGAAAATGGCGGTTGGGCGTCTTCATGAGTTTCCTTTTCAACCAAATGCAGTGTGGTTGAAGCCCATTTCTACTAGTGAATCCTGGGGATGAGGGAAGGGAGGGACGAGCCTAGTTCCCACCTAAGGCGTTTCGTCTTGAAACACGGTCCACCCTTCACCAAAGGCCGGGCAAGTTGACAATTCGGGTAATTGTTCACGAGTAACACCTGTAAGTGGGAGCGGGGTGTTACAGTTTGGTATCAGAGCGATGGTTAGAGTATCAAGTGGAAGATACTTGGAAAAATGTGGTCGAACGTTGATATGAATACCTTGGCAGTAGGACTACAAGTGACCGAGGACCCTAGGAGTTGGGTCAGGGCATTGAGGCTTGTGGCAATGCGAATGCTGTGCTCGGATATTCCTGCTATAGGAAGGGGAAAATATCATGGGTTGAGATGGTATTCCGTAAGAGATATACGGGTTGAGCAAAGAGGAGTCAAATGCCCAAGTGTGGGTATTGGCATTGAGGACCCGAATTTGGAAATTTGGGAGTATATGAAGCATTCTAAGGACAAGAGTTCCTTGTGATTGAAGTGTTGAGACTCGTGTGGGGACACGAAGCCGAGTCATGACAAGAATTATGAAGAGGCAAAGAGAGCCTGTGTGACTAATCAGGGAAGGGGTTAGTGGCTAATCCAGGAAGGGGTTAGTGGCTCATCCCTATGTTGGGGAGATGGTCAAGCATGTAGGAGGGAATGGAGTTGGTTCCCATAGAGGTGGTGTGCTAAGGGTTGTGTGCTTGAACTAAGGTGAGTTAAAGTGGAAATTAGCTTGAAGCTCAAGGAAAGGGATCATCAACGGGTTGTATGACGAGCTTCGAGAAGGGAGTAAGCTAAAGTTGCTTGTAGATAGGCTTGAGGTGGAGCGAGCATGTGAGATATGTGCCAGTCATAGCCGGGGTAGGCATGACGTCGGTAGCTTGCAGAAAGACTCCGAAGGGGTCGGGTGTGAGGTATGCATGCTAAATGTATATGGTCCGAGGTGGTCATATGGTTATGACGATCCTGTAAGGGATGTGCCTAAGGTGTGAGTGGACCTTAGTTGGGTTCATGTTGAATCAAGATCCGTCCTAAGGAAGGATAAATGGGGTAAATGGACCCTAGCGGGTGTTTACACGAGATGGAAATCCCAAGTGAGTCGAGTTGGGATCTAGGGAAATCCAGATTTAGGATAAAGGAGTTGGGCATGTGTGGATATGCGCGTGGGAGCCATGGGATTGGAAGTCCTTGTTGGGAAAGGCCAAGTGACCGTTCAAGTGATTTATGGATGAGGGGTCAATCTAAACTCTCATTGATGCTTGGGGTCAGGTGGGACACCTAAGGTCAGGAGATGGGAGGTGAATAGACCCTCATTATGATGCTTGGGGTTGGGATGACGCCTAAGGTCACGAGACCCTTGATGGGAGAAATGGAGGTCACCCGAGGAAGGGTATGAGTGGTGTGTGGGCCAAGGGTAGTGAATTGTGGCAAGAAATGCCAACTTTGGATGCCAAGTAGGCAGGGGCGTGGTGAGCAATGTGGAGGCCCTGGAATTTTAGTTCCAAGTCATGGGAGCCTGAGTGAGACATGTGGGAAGGCCAAGCTAGGCATCATGACTGAATGCA
The DNA here is from genome assembly GCA_036245055.1 of Diospyros kaki. Lineage (NCBI taxonomy): Eukaryota > Viridiplantae > Streptophyta > Magnoliopsida > Ericales > Ebenaceae > Diospyros > Diospyros kaki. The sequence goes on from BSEG01000009.1 coordinate 13,896,190, forward strand.
TACGTGAGTGTGCAAGGAGAGACGAGAGGTCTCAATTTACCTAGAGGGTAATGGTAGGCGCTTCATGGTTAAGGGTGCCTGAGCTTTAGGTAGGCTCAGTGTGTCAGTTGTGGATTGAGAGATCATTGATAATCAAGCGTTGGGATGAGTTAGGTGATGAAATGAATCATGATGGATTTGGATCCATTGTCACGGAAAGTTGGAGATTTCAAAGGTTGAATGAGAGCCGTGAGGTATGATCTTGTGGGGTAAGATCATGAGGCCTCAAGATGTGAAGTGGTTTGAGAGTCTCTTAAGCGATAAGAGATGTAGAGCCCTGAGGAGCGGGGCTCATCGTATGAGCTTGAGGTTATCAAGGCAAGGTTAACCAAGTAAGATGGCTTTGGTTAGATAGTGGTGGAACCATCAAAGCTCGGAAAGGCTTTAAGTAGCTTTGATATTATGGGTGCAAGGCTCGGTGTGACGAATCTGATGCTATGGACCGTGTGGCAGAGGACTAATGAGTTAGCTCGCGTTGAGGGTAAGTGGCCCATGAGCCTGAGCAATTTAGTGAACTATAGGTGACGGTCAAATGCCGAAGAGCTAGAGCAGCACCTCAGGAAATTTGGTTAGGTGAGACCGAGAATCTCTTGTAAAGGATAGGACATCTAGAGTAGTCCTAAGGAGGAATTGTGGAATGCGGTAATGATCCGATATATTTGTTACCGAGAAGGAAGTCTGGTAAGGATAATGGCTGCAAGCGTGGTGAGGTAGTCATGTCGGGTTCGATATCAGAGGTGTGACTGGAAGGCTGAAAGTCACACTACAGGGTGCGAAGCAGATCAGAGTGGGACCTGAGCCATGCTATTGGAAACTATTGTTGGGCCAGTGTAAGGGAGCAACACGGTAACAATGATTGGGTGTTGACTCTCTGAAGCACAAGGAAACACGATGGGGAACCAGTGTTGGGCCAGTGTATGGGAGTGACACATGATTGGGTGTTGACTCTCTAAAGCACAGGGCAACACGATAGGAAACCAGTGTTGGCCTAGTGTATGGGAGTGACACAATGATGGTGACCAAGTGTTTGCTCGCCCAAAGAACAGGGCAACACAGTGATTATGCAGATGGTCAGGGACTGAAGATCTGTGACATGCATGATAGGGGTGCGAAAGCGGTGTTGAGGCGTTATAGCGTCTCGAGATGTTTGAGAAAGAAACCCAGGGAAAGAAACGTGTCTAGCGTGGGAATAATGCTACGGTTGACACCTATCAGTGACGGGTCTAATGCTAGGGACCACTGGTTGCAGGCGGTTAGTCCATAGGAGGGACTGCAGCCCTCTACGTGGAGTAACCCGTCTGTAGTGGAGATGATTAGACGCCGAAGACCTGGGTATGCTGTAGGTTATGCCTGAGCCAGACCTAAATTTCCATAAGGGTTGAAGTATGGTGGTAGTGTCTTTGTTGTCATGGTAACAAAAGGTTGGTGAATCGATTGGGTGATATCTTGTGGTGTGATAACAAGAGGTGTGGCGATGCTCAGGGATGCTAACGCAATTGTGGTTAAATTTGACCGAAATGATTATGGTAAATTGGGATGATGGACCTAGTGTGATCTTGCTGTAATGTATGAAGATGGGTCGATTGGTGGAGTCGGTAAATGGCTCCAGAAGGATAAGTGAGTGCCTTGGAGGGTGAGACTTACGAGTGGAAGCCAACCATGAGATGGAATATTGAAGCGTGCGAAGGTTTCAAGTATGGGGATCTCTACTCCTGTGATGTGAGTTGTGACAGGCTGAACGTGTGGTTAAGGTATGGTTTAGAATCCGTGAAGGCTCGCAATTGCACAGTCTAATGTTAGTTCTGAATGTGTCGAGGCGAAATGAGGAAGTATTCTCATGTGGCACTAGAGGGGTTTCCAGTTGATGACACACGAGCAATTTCCAGGTGGTAGCACCTGATGGCAGTAATGGAGCGTGAGGCTCAAGGACTATGAGGTAAAGCCTTGTTGGTTGTCAAGTATGCAATATAAAGGTTCAGCGGGTCTTGGTGGATAGACCAGGCGAATTTTGCAAAAGAGATCCAAGCTGATAAAAGATGGTTGGTCAGGGCAAAATTGTGCTGCTTGAATGAGTGTTGCTCCGTAATGAGGGCTATAGATGGTGGTGTTGAAATGTGTCCTAGGTAAAACTTGATTGTTCTCCCAAGAAAGGTTTAGCATGAGGCAACAACATTAGATGAACTTCCTAAAGCACTACAACTCTATTAGGATGGATCACCCGGGGAAGGCCAGGGTGATGGCAAGTGCCTGAGTAGGAATGTGAGTCCTACGGCATTGGATGGAGTGTGAATTCCACATGAATGGTAGGGGTGATTTCCAATGGATGGAGTTTATGTCGAAACGGTAGTCCATGATTGCAAGAGTGGTGCCTGGAGAAAGGTTGTGTTGGCTGTGAGCTGGGCAATCTGGCTAGAAATAATCGAGTTGGTTAGATGAAAGTTGATAGTAGATTTAAGATGTCGCCAATAGGAGACGAGAGCTCAAAGGAAGAGCTTATGGGACGAAATTGGTTTCCAAGAATTGTGTTGAGGTGATGAAATCACCAGATAGCTGTGAGTGATACAACTAGGGGGATGCCTTGGTGTGTGGGCAGTTAATGAGAATTAATCATGCGTCTAAGGTTAATGGTTGTGAAAGGAAATCGGTTAGTGCAGCGGTTGTGGCATTAGAGCCCATGTGGTCGCTCACCGAGTGGTGTGAGCTGATTGAAGCAAAGTGTATAAGAAATCTGAGAGAAGTCAGAGTCTCTTGGGAATTTAGCTAGCTGCTATAAGTATAGCAGTGAGATTCAAAGAGCAGTTATGATTCAAAGGCGGCCTAAGAGTGGGATCGTGCTAGTTGCGATGACCAATGAGATTGAAAGAGCAGCAAGTCTTTTGAGATGACATGGTGGTGTCATTGTCGCTATCAGGGAAAAGTGGTTGTCAGGAAGGGCAAAGGTAACCATGGTGCATGGTAGGACCTCGAAGCCGAGTGTGAATGGCCATGAAGGCTGGTGCCTGTGAAATTTGAGATGTAACGACCATGGGGGGAAATTCATTGTTGTCATGGTGTTGTCCTTGCTGAGAAGGAGAAAGGGAACCATTATGCATGGTTTGAGTCAGGTGTCAAATGCGGATTGAGAATGAACTTGATTTAGGATGGCTGAAAGTTTCGTGTCTCTAGAGTAAGAGGCTCTGTTGAGAAATGGTGAGATTTGAAAGATCCCAAGGAAATTGAAGCTGGGCGAGTAAATTTGGCTGGAGGACCGCTACAAGAGTGGGGGTGTAACCATGTTGGCTTGTTATGGTGTGGACCAAAGGCACGAGTCATCCTACAGGTGCGATGCAATAAGTGATTGTGCAGATGGTAATAAGCCAATCACTTGTGCCATGCATCGTGGGTGATGACGAGGGCTGATAAATGGTTCTGCGACCTTAAGCGCAATGGTAGGATCCTTGACTCGCAGTAGGGTATAATATCCAAGGTAAGGCCCAGCATGAAGCATGATTGTGAAAGATGAATTGGGTGAGGTATTGAAGAGGGGTTGCTCAGTGAAGAGTTCCCTTGTATGGGTATGAGACCCCTACTAGCATTTGATATCGGCCAGAAAGGAAGGCCAGGGTAATTCTGTGTGCTTGTGCGAAGAGCTCCTGGTTGGGAGAAGGTCGTAGCCCGAGCATGGTTAAGCTCGAGGTGAGATTGTAATGGTGCGTGCATCGCTAAGCTCGAGGTAAACTCAGGCAGTGCACACATGGTTGAAATATGTGATAGCCTGGTATGGTGTTAGGTATGTCGAATATGCGTAATCGTATCGATAAATGAGGGTCGGCTAGTCAAGTAAAAAGACCATGTATGAAATGGTCGAAGTTGGCTGGGTAATCCAAATGGTTGCTTCCCATGTAGTGTTAGCACGACAAGTTGATCGGTAATGAGAGATTGCCATAAGGATCAACTCAAGCTATGCATGTGTGTGATTAATGGCTATATGCCATGGTGAATGGGTGTCAGAGTGTCTTGTGGGCACTAAAAGAAACATTGCGGTTGATGGACAGTGCTAAGACATTGTTGGTTGGACCAGTGTAAAATCGTGGCTATGTGTGATTGGTAATGAGAAACGTTGCCGTGTGTGATTGACATAAAATCGTGGTAGACTGATCAATGATGCAATGTTAGCGTATGTTGGTTTCGACTGATTGGAAAATGGGAAATGGACTGCAGAAGTGATGCTTCGAGAAAGATAAAATCCATCCGGAGATGGATATTGTTGCAGTAAGCATGACCAATGACCAGTGGGGCAGTTTGGCAGGAGGCCAAAGCGATTTCAGTTGGTAAATGTCCTCGAGAGTTGGGAGGATCAAAAGCCTAAACAAAGCCTGAAGGTGGGTATAGCCCGAGGTAAATGTGAGAAATGGATAGGCTATGAGATTCTCGAGCACGAGAATTTTCCATGTAGCCCGAGAATATGATTATCTTGGGCAACAGATTATGGTGAAATGAATTTCAAGGACGAAATTCTTTTAAGGGGGGTGGAATGTAACACCCGGTGTTACCGATGTTAAGAGAATGAGAAAGGAAGTAAGAAAACTTCCAAAAATGCCCTTGAGGAGGTGTTAGATCCTTGAGAATATTGGTGCCCTATGAGAGGGGCATTTTGGTAATTTGGATAGTGAAGTCCAATGAAGGGTATTTTGGTAAATTAGAAATAATTCCTATGTGGAATTAGGTGTGTAAGTGAATAAAATCCCAATTTGGTATTTATATAGAGATATATGGGATTAATAAATTCACAAAGGGTATTTTGGAAATTTTGAAATTTATTTCCATAAAGGAATTTAATTATGAAAAATAGGAAAAATAGAGAATATGCAATTATTTGAGACAATAATTATTTTTCTCTAAAATGGTGAATTAATGTGGTAATGCCACATGGAGGGAATTAAAGAAATGCAAAAAGAAATGATATTGGTCATTCTTGCATTAATGAGAGACATAATCATATGGATTTACGAAAATCCAAAAAAACAAAATGTGAAATTAGTCACCATTAATACTTGAAATTATGGTGAATTAAATAAATCTAAAGGAAAATGGGAAAGTGGTCTCCCATTAATGCTTTGGAAAATATGAGATTTATTTAAATGCATAAGAAAGTGTTTATGTCTTTCAAGGTGGTCTCTCATGTGATGGGGGAAAATGACCAAATTAAATAAATAGAAAATAAATTCTATTTTTTGGATTTAAAGACAAGATCAAGGGTGGAGAAATGGTCTTGAAAGCCAAAGAGCACATGGATTGTGCTTTCTTGAATGGTGGGGATTTGGTCTAGAAAAAGGAAAAAAAATTTAAGAGTGGAGATTTAAGAAGACCAAATGGCATGGATTGTGCTTCTTTGGAGGGATGGGATTTGCTCTCATAAAGTAGGAAAGATCCAATGGTGAGAATTTATTCTTGAAATATTAGAAAGAAGTATAAAAAGGGAAATATTGCTTTATGCTCAATTTTTTCTCCATTTATAGAGCTTGGAAGGAGAAGCCTTCCAATGAGGAAAGGAATGTGAAGAAGAAGAAGAAGTAAGGGATCAAGATGGGAGTAGATGATGATGGAAGCTCTCTTGAAATGAAGATTGGAAGACTCAAGAATGAGGTAAGGGATGGCCCCATGTGGAGGAGGCCTAACATTGCATTGTAAGTAGGTTGCATAAACTTTTATGTATCTCTTTGCATGCTTTACTTGTACATGAGACCTATGGCCATGGGGGTGGGAAAGAAATGGTAGGTTGATGCCTCAAACCATGTTGGGTTGTGAGGATTGAATGACTTAACCATGCTTGCATGCATTTGCTATTACGTAAACTTGTTATGCTTGTATTTACTTTGCATGTGCACCCTTACTGAGCTTTTGAGCTCATGAGGTTTGTTGGACCTCTATGTAAGTGTTCAAAGCCTCATGGAAAAGGTGAAAATGGGAGAGAAATGGCTATGAATGTTGAAGGCTAAAGTTGTGTAGCCTATGTATTTTGGTTGGAAATGTAAAATAAATTATGTTTCATTTTGGTTTCATGTGTATGAAGCTCCATGAATGGGGTTAGATGCAATATTTTCCACTTTATTGTGAAAGCTTTGTGGAAGAAGAAAATGGATATTTTCTTGTAAGCCTTTGTTGGAAAAATAGTGGATGTTTGATGTATGTTGTGGAAGCATCAAGAGATTGGTTCAAGCCTTAATTTTGGAAAAATAGAGGCAAAAATGGAATGAATGTGAGGCATATTTATCAGTTTTTAATTCTGTAAACTTTGGGTTTAAAATCCCAAGAGAAAAAAAAAAGAAGAAAATAAAAAGGTGAAGTGGCAGCATACAGGCAGCAGCAGGCTGCTGGGCGTGTAGGCGCGCGCGGGGGCGGGCCCGTGGGGGCGGCCGTTCGCAGGTGCGCGAGCGCGCGGAGGAGCACGGCCATGCAGGGGCAGCCGCGCGCAGGTGCGCGGGCGCAGAGAGGAGCGCGGGCGCCGGCGTCCCGCGGCCGGCACGCAGCTGGGCCCTACCGGGTCCCCGGGCGTGCTAGCGGGCCCCGCCGGCCATTTTTTTTCAAAAATCTGAATTTTTGGGGAATTAAGGGGCAATTCTAAATTTATTTTGGGCCCCGGAGGAATTTTCAAAACTAAAGAGATTTTTCGGGCATTTTAGAGAATAATGTCGAAATTTTGAAAAATTAAAAATAATGAGTTTTTCCTCGAAAATTGGTGATCAATCAATGGATTGATTGAAATGGTGATTTTTATGGAGCCCGAAAAAATTCTTGGATATAAAAAGAATTAAATATAAATAAGAAAATAGCGGTTGGGCGTCTTCATGAGTTTTCTTTTCAACCAAATGTAGTGTGGTTGAAGCCCATTTCTGCTAGTGAATCCTAGGGATGAGGGAATGGAGGGACGAGCCTAGTTCCCACCTAGGGCGTTTCGTCTTGAAACACAGTCCACCCTTTACCAAAGGCCGGGCAGGTGGACAATTTGGGTAATTGTTCACGAGTAACACCTGTAAGTGGGAGTGGTGCGTTACACTCGATCAGGGCCACTCGTCACCCTTAGGTCACTCGGTCAAGGCCACTCATCACCCTCAGGTCACTCATTTAGCAAGCCACTCGTCACCCTCAGGTCACTCGGTCAAGGCCACTCGTCACCCTCAGGTCACTCGTTCAGCAAGGCCACTCATCACCATCAGGTCACTCGGTCATATTGGGCCACCAGATCATCAGCCCACAAGGTCATCAGTCTCATCAGACCATTAGCTCTGTTTGTTTGACAGATCTTCCTGGCTACCAGATTCAATTATTCGTTAAGACTCTTATCTTTGAAGACACGACTTCCAAGACTTTTGCGTCTGTCCACAATAAAAATAGATTGTTGTATTTTAACAACAAAAATTGACATGAAGCCCAATGGCCCAACGGGTTGTAAGAGATCAAGGAAATAAGCTGAAGGAGCAAGAGGTCGAGTCGAGACCAAGTGGGGAGGGCCCACTCGGTTATGCCGAGTGGGTATGACACTATTTTTATTTTTCAGGAATAACTTTCTCATATGAGCTCAAATTGAGGTCATTCAAAGTCCTATGGAAAGATAAGAGAATTATCTACAAATTTTGTATTTTAAGTTTTAAGACGGTCGAGTTGAATCAAGGTGTAAATCAGGCATGAAGTTGATGCACCTACACTACCAAGGCTTAGAGTCAAGTATTGAAGGAAGATGGATCCGAACCAAGACAAAAGCTTAAAAAAAGGCATGAACGAGTGGCCCCCCACTCGCTCATGACCGAGTGGCCCCTCACTCGATCATGGAGAGACCAATTTTCCATAACTTTTCATGATCCCACTCGGTTATGTCGAGTGGGCACGATACTGCTTTCTTATATGAACTTCGATTTAGCTGATTCAAAGTCCTGTGGAAAGCTAAGAGAATTATATACAACTTTTATGTTTTGAGTTTTGAGAGATTCGAGCTTAATCAATATGAAAATCTAGCATGAAGTTGAAGTACGTGAACCACTCAAAACTGAGCCAAGGAAAAGGGCAAAAGAAGGCATGATCGGGTGGCCCCCACTCGGTCATGACTGAGTGACCCCCCACTCAATCATGGTCGAGTGGGCTTGGGCCAATCTCTCATCTTTTCCTTCTCGGATGGGCCACCAAATCATCGAAATGAGCCGTGAGATTCTAGCCCCAATTCTCGCACTTCTTCTCTCTCTCCTCCGCTATAAATATGAGACAATGCCTTCATCACAAGGTACGCAATTTTGAGTGATTGAAGCATCATTTCATATTTTCTCGAGATCTGACTTAAGCATCGAAGGGTTTAAGCGAGGACCCCACCCGCGTCTTAACGGTTCTCTCGTTTTATAGGTCACTCGTCACCTTCAGGTCACTCGGTCAGGGCCACTTGTCACCCTCAGGTCTCTCGTTTTGTAGGCCACTCGTCACCCTCATGTCACTCGGTCAGGGCCACTCGTCAGCCTTAGGTCTCTCGTTTTGTAGGCCACTCGTCACGCTCAGGTCACTCGTTCAGCAAGGCCACTCATCACCCTCAGGTCACTCATTCAACGAGGCCACTTGTCACCCTCAACTCACTCGGTCAGGGCCACTCGTCACCCTCAGGTCACTCGTTCAGCAAGCCACTCATCAGCCTCAGGTCACTCGGTCAAGGCCACTCGTTACCCTCAGGTCACTCGGTCAGGGTCACTAGTCACCCTCAAGTCACTCGGTTAAGGCCACTTGTGACCCTCAGGTTACTTGTTCAGCAAGACCACTCGTCACCCTCAGGTCACTCGGTCAAGGCCACTCGTTACCCCTTAGCAGGGGCAGAGCTACATAGAGCCAAGGGTGGGCAATTGCCCACCCTTCAATTTGAAAAATTCTTAGTATACATGTATAATTTATTATTTTTTTAATTTTTTCTAAACACCAAATGACCAGTCACTCTGTAATTGCCCACCTTTCAATTTTTAATAAGTAATGCTGCATTCCCTCTTTGAGCTACCTTCTAAGCTACCCATAAATTTTTTAATATTTCCCCTCTTCCCCCACTTACTCTCTCTCACACTCTCTCCCTCCCCCCATTCCCCCTATGCGCTACCTTTTGTACTACCCATAATTTTTTTAATATTTCTCCCCTTCCCCCATTTACTCTCTCTCACTCTCTCCTTCTTAGCTCTTCCCCCACTTTCTCTCACAGACTCTCTCCCCCCCCAACTATCTTTTCCTCTTAGCTAATTATTTTTCCCTCCCCCTCGCTTGCTCTCACAACCAACCAACCCCCCCCAAAAAAAATAATAATTAAACATATCTAATTAACTCTCCTCTTTTATCTTTTTAATTAAACATGTTAAATTAATTAAATATTTAAATTATAAGATTTGTCAATTACATATTTGAAATTATGGTGATTTTTTTATTTAAATTTAATTTTTAATATATTTTTTATTATTATATTATTTTAATTTTTTTGTGTTTTTTTTTTTTTGCCCACCCTGCCTAAAATTCCTGGCTCCGCCCCTGCCCCTTAGGTAACTCGTTCAGCAAGGCCACTCGTCACCCTCAGGTCACTCGGTCATATTGGGCCACCAGATCATCAGCCCATGAGGTCATCAGCCTCATTAGACCATCAACTCTGTTTGTTTGACAGATTTTCCTGGCTACCAGATTCAGTTATTCGTTAAGACTCTTATCTTTGAAGGCACGACTTCCAAGACTTTTGCGTCTGTCCACAATAAAAATAGATTGTTGTATTTTGGAAACAAAAATTGACATGAAGCCTAAAGGCCCAACGGGTTGTAGGAGATCAAGGAAATAAGCCGAAGGAGCAAAAGGTCGAGTCGAGACCAAGTGGGGAGGGCCCACTCAGTTATGCCGAGTGGGTACGACACTATGTTTGTTTTCTAGGCATAACTTTCTCATATGAGCTCCGATTGAGGTCATTCAAAGTCTTATGGAAAGATAAGAGAATTATCTACAACTTTTTTGTTTTGAGTTTTAAGAGATTCGAGCTGAATCAAGGTGTAAATTGGGCATGAAGTTGATGCACCTGTACTATCAAGGCTCAGAGTTAAGTATTGAAGGAAGATGTATCTAAACCAAGATAAAAGCCAAAAAGAAGGCATGAACGAGTGGCCCCCCACTCGTTCATGGGGAGACCAATTTTCCATAACTTTCCATGACCCCACTCGGTTATGCTGAGTGGGCACGATACTGCTTTGGTTTTTTGGCTATAACTTTCTCATATGAACTTCGATTTAGCTTATTCAAAGTCCTATGAAAATCTAAGAGAATTATATACAACTTTTATGTTTTGAGTTTTGAGAGATTCGAGCTCAATCAAAATGAAAATTGGGCATGAAGTTGAGGTACGAGAACCACTCAAAACCGAGCCAAGGAAAAGGGAAAAAGAAGGCATGATCGGGTGGTCCCCCACTCGGTCATGACTGAGTGACCCCCCACTCAATCATGGTCAAGTGGACTTGGGCCAATCTCTCTTCTTTTCCCTCTCAGATGGGCCACATGTAATACCCTTGATGAGTCATGATAAATTTTATCACTTAAGAGAATATTGATATATGGAAAATTTCATAATTGCCCTTGAATTAAAGAAAATGCCATGATATATTGGATGTCTTAGGAGGGGCAAAACGGTAATTAGAGTTCCGTCCCATAAGAAGATAAATTATTTTTTTGGGAGAAATTACTTATATTGGAGAATTGATTTTGGAGAATTTAATTCTTGATTAAGTGTATGGATAATTAGGAAATTAAAATAGAAGCCAAGTATGGTTAGATTTGTGACACTTGGCAAGATCTCATGAAATGAGATTTAATTTAATTTGGGAATTATAAATTTGTTGATTACGTGTAATGGGACACTTGGCATGATCTTGTGAAGCAAGAGGGGTGTTTGAAGAAATGCAAAAAGAAAATAAATTAGTCTCTCAAGCATTAAATGAGAGCCATGATGGAGGGAATTAAAAGAAAATCCATATTAAAAAGAAATTAGTCATGCATTTATGTGGAAAAATGGTAGATTTAAATAAATGCTAAAGTAAATGGATTATGTCTTTCAAGAGCCTTTAAATTTAAATCAAAAAGAAATTATTTTAGTCTCCATTAAATGCTTGAAAAGTTGTGGATTTAAATTAAATGGGAAATTGGGATTGATCCAAGGGATGAGATTTAGTCTCCAAAGAAAGATCAATGGATGAGATTCAAGGAGACAAAGTCTCTTGGATTTGTGTTTTCTTTGAGTCTAGAGAAGTGTTCTCCTAAAATCAATGGCTAGGATTAAATTTGGGAGAAGCACAAGGATTGTGCTAGTGTTTAAAGGTGGAGATTTAGTCTCTTGAATTAAGAAGAAATCTATGGTTAGGATGCAATCTTGAGTTTTGGCATGGATTGAGAAGAAAAGTTCTATAAATAGGGAGTTGGGAAATTAGTTCAAGGTTTCCCCACATGTGAAGAGAAAGTGAGCAAAAGAGCTAAGGTTAGGAGAAGGAAGAAGAAAGGCAAGCAAGAGGTAAGCCTTATTTCCCTCTCATGAAGTAGCCTTTAAATTTTGTGTATAAGAGCTAAGGTTGTGTTCTTTCTTTTAAGGTGATTAAAAGCCAAAAAGAGAGTCTTGGCAAGTGGAAGTATTGAAGCTTCAAGGATAAAAGGTAAGGGATAGCCCCATGTGGAGGGGTTTTTGCTTGCATTTGTACATGTTTTGAATGAGTTACATGTAATGGTCTTTTGCATGTTTGTGTTCTAGTGGACCTATGGCCATAAGGTGGACAAGTGATGAGAGAGGGGTTGGTTGGTGCCTTAACCTAAGTGGTTATGAGGGCATGGAGGACTACCCATTATATGCATTGCATTTGCATTACATGTTTATATTCTCATGTTACATTTACATTTGCATAGCACCCTTACTGAGCATTGGCTCATAAGGTCCTTTGACCTCTATGTAGGTGGAGTAGCATCTAAAGGAAAAGAGTTTTGCAAGGTTGAAGGTAATGAAGCAAGGGAGAAATGCATGTGAAGTATATGTATTTTGTGGATTTAGTGGTTAATGTTGTATTTATTTGTTAAATATGTAATGAATGCTTAATGTGGGTGAAAAGTGGCAAACTTGAATGTTTTGGAAGTCATTTGTAGTGTAAAAGCATTCTGGAAATTTTGAGTTTAAAAGAAAAAATATATATATTTTTTTTAAAAAATAAGAGTTTGTGGCAGTGTGCTGGCCCAGGGGGCGTGCCTGGGTGCGCCTGGGCGCGGCCAGACGCGGCCGCTCACCAGCATGGGCGCGCGCGCGCAGGGCATGCGGCCTGCGCGCGCGCGGCCTGCGCTGGGGGGACGCAACTGGCTGCTGCCCCCCCTCCTTGCTGCTGATTGGATTTTATTTTTATTTTATTTTTATTTTCTGTTTATTTAAATATATTATGTTATTTTAGAAATTCTGAAATAATTTATGTTTAAATAAATAAATAAAAGAGTATTTTAGCCTACAAATTAATTATTAAATTAATATAAATTTGAGGCAATTGTGGGAAAATTTTCTATATTTTGGGAAATTAAATAGTGGAGTATTTTCCTTAAATATGAAATTGGATGAGGATTCCTTGAGGTTTGTATTTCAAAAATTAATTTCCTAATGGTTGGAAAATTATGGTATTTTGAAATAATTAAAGGGAAAAATCAATGGAGATTTAGTGAGGAAAAATTTATTAAATTTTTCCAAAGAAATATTAATCCAAATATTTTCCAAAGGAAGTGGAAGTGAGATAAATAGGTTAATGGTTGGGGCAAAGAAAAGAAAAATTATTTTCTCATGATTAAGGCGTTATGTCATAATTTATTTGAAGCTAGTGAGTTAGCTTATTTCTTTCGATCCTGGGAGGTCACCCTTAGCTCTTCATTAAAGAGCTTGAGAAGGGGTGACAATTGCGAGGTTTCAGATTTTAATGGGTCGTTTGATAATTCCCGGACCCTCGAGTGGAGCAAAGAGAGGGCAAAGCCTAGTTCCCACCTAGGTCGTTTCCCGTTTAAACGTAGCCATTTCTTCATCTTTGCCCTAGCGTGTAAATAGTAGTTGGCTATTCGTGAGTAACACCCGTAGGTGGGAGCGGGGCGTTACACCATGAAATCATCAAAATGGGCCGTGAGATTCTGACTTGTATTTTTAGACCGATATCTGACCTGTTCTCCTCAAGGGAATTCGAGCATGAGAAAGTGTCAGTACCAGGAGTGTAACTGCTGCATCATGTGCTAAGTGGGCTTGGGGAATCGGAGGTTTGGAAAGGGGGTGATGGAATGTAATTGGATACATAGGTCGGGATAGGTTGTAACTATGAGTGGTATATTTTCCCCGATGTGGTCATGTGATGTGTTATGGGCTTGCTTGGGAGATGTGTTTTCTTGTACTAGCAAGCAATGGGATTGTAGTTCCCATACTTGGCCTTCAGGGAAGGGAAATTTTATTTTGGTTACCAACCTGACCTTTGGTTTGGTATGCAAATTGTTGTACACCCCAGAAGTTGTGAGGAATTGGTTCTAATTTGATGTTGGTTGCAATAGTGGGCGTGCTTTGGCAACACTATGTGAAAATTTTGAGGTCTTCATGATTGCTTAAGGTGATTGTTCCTTCAAAGGGATTCGAATGCGAGGTAGCGACAGTGGATAGAGTTTTCGAAAGGTTGTGGTTGTGTGGTCTAGTACCACCTCGGGAAGGGAACGTGGTGGCTAATGGGCCTGCTCTGATAGCTTGTTCTGTTGACCCGAGAGTGGGGACTAGTGGAAGCTTTTATCCATTGTTAGTGGATGTGGTTCCCTAAGGAAACGTCTATTTGAGTCGCTAGTCTGGCGATTCGCTCTCCTCTGATGAACAGACCTGTCAAGCTATTTTAGAAGACTCGAAGGTATGGTGATATATTGATAATTGGAAATATGGCAAAAACCTGATTGTGGGTATTGGATTGAATTTATGCCTGAGACCAAGAGTTAAGTGAAATCATATCGGACGAGGCACACCAAGTCAGGTATGCCATCCACCCTAGTGTAAGTCTTGAGGAATGAAATAATACCTTTTGGTGAAAGTGTTCTAGAGACACCATGATTTTGAGGAATTTGCTTAATCGAGTACGTTTGAGGAATAAGGTGGAATTTCGAGGACGAAATTTTTTTTTAAGGAAAGGAGGATATAATATCCGAGATTTTTCAAAATCAAATATGACGTAATGCCTCTGACAAAAGTTCATTTTCTGAGCTAGGGGCAAAGTCGTAATTATAAAAGTTCGAGTATGAGTACAATTGAATAAAAATCTTGGGAATTTGTGAGATTAAAGGATATCTTTAGGGGACTTAAGTGCAATGGACTTCGAAGCTTATTTAAACCTAACTTTGGATTCCAAAAGTTATCAAAAGTGGCTATGGATTTCAAACCCAAATTAAATTCAATTAAGGGACACATGTCACCACTTGGATGGAGACACATGGGTGGAAATGATTACATGGACACGTGGCACAATTTGGATGGAAAATCAAAAGTAATGATTAAGCACCAATCTTGAGGGACACGTGGTGCCGTAGGATGGAAGCAATGATGATGGCTCATATCTCGAATGACACATGGCATAGAAGGAAGAAAGTAATGATGAAAGCTCATATCTGGAGGACACGTGGCGCCGTAGAATGAAAGTAATCATTATGGCTCAAATCTCCATGACACGTGGTGAAAATCCCTTAGTTTGAAGGGTTTAAAATGTCATTATTAGGCCCATATCTCAAGGGCCACTTGTCACATTGGGAAGAAAGCAATGATTATGATGCAAATCTCAAGTGCCAAGTGTTACCATCTTAGAAAGCCAAGTGTCCCAATCTTATGGATTTAAGAGCTCTATATAAGCATGCTTTGGGTTGGGTTTTTGGCCACTAAATTAAGGAGGTAAGTTGCTTATAAAAGAGGGGAAACTCTGTTGGAAAGAAGGGAAGGAAACTCTGCCCAAGTAAGAACTAAAAGCAAGCCGCCGGTAGATAAGAGCCTGCCTCGAAATCCATGCAAACAGTTACCAAATCTGAGAGGTAAGTTCTGTTTCTTTTGAAATAGGAGTCCGTAGGTTCAAACGACACTCGAATCGGAGTTAAATGAGAGAGTTATGGCCATTTTAATTTTCGAGATCCAAAGTCCGTCCGGCGCGTGTGCCACATTCGCCTAGCAGGGCTGCGCGTTCAGGCGCGTGGCAGCCCTTGTGGACGCGCGTGTGGGTGCGTGAAAGACCTTCTTGGATTGAAATTTTTCATGAAATCTCCTATTTTTAATGGCTACTTATCTATATAAAAATATTTTAGGTTTGGCTAGAAAAAGGTCTCCGTTTTTATAAAACAGTTCACTTGGAGCGACGTTCGGCCTTAAATTTGTGCAACAGAGAAGTGTGAAGCTTCGGTGAGTGGTTTCAACATGCTTGTTGCTTCTTCTTGATTACCCTTGGTCTCATTTGTGTGGGGTTGGTGGCTTATATCTCATGTTTCCTTATTTTCGAACATTTCCTTCCTATTTTGCATGCATCTCGGAATTTATGGTTGTGGTTGTGGCTAAACATGATTACTCTCGCACGTAGCTTGTGGTTCGCACATTATATTTTCCTTGGTGGTTCACCGTGCCTACTGGTGGGGTCATGCCTTGTTGATATTCCTTGGTTTGTGCACCGTGCCTACGAGTGGGTTCGTGCCTAATTGATATTCCTTAGTTTGTGCATATTCCTTCTGCTTTGTCATACATCATGTCATGGTTGGTGCCTTACATCTCATATTTTATTACTTTGAGCATATCTTGGCCATTTTATACCATATCTGGGTTTGTATTGGTGGTTAGTTGATGGGACTAGAATTTGAACATGATGACTTGGCAGCTTGTAAGTGAAACGTCACGATAATCGAGGAGCAATCCCATACCCAAAGGTGGGGTCGTGCCTAGAGGTGAGGCTGAGGGATTGGACCACGATCACGTGTCTGGAGGTGCGGCTTAGCCTAGAGGTGAGGCTGAGATGTTTCACACAAGTGCAGACGAGCATAGTGGTGGCTCGCAATCCCGTGCCCAAAGGTGGGGCTGTGCCTAGAGATGAGGCTGAGGGATTGGACCACGACCACGTGCTCAGAGATGGGGCTTAGCCTAAAGGTGAGGCTGAGATGTTTGGAATGATGACGAGTCGAGGAAATGGTGATAAGAGAGGATTCTTATTGTTCTTTGTACTCATTTACTTATGCACAAACTGTTTCTTTTCTTGAATTACCCGCTAAAATGTCTCCTGTCTCCATATGCATTCATGTATCTTTTCCTTATGCCACTCACTTAGATGTAACAATCTAACTCGAGTGTTTCATACCCCTGGGATATTCAACGTCCCAGGTATCTCAGCATGTCAGGTACCGGAGATGAGAAAGAGAAAAGGGCTATGACGAGGCCGAAGTTAGTTTAATTTTTTTGTTACTCATGTTCTATGGCTCTTATGTAATCTTTGGGTTTGTTCGAGAGTTGTGTGTTACAATTGTATAAAAAGGGGTTACGTAAGGCTTAGATTTACTTATTATACTGTTAAAGTTGTAAGTCATGATTGCTATATACTGTGATCTTGGTAAGAGATATTTTATGATTTTTGAAAGTCATGCATTACGGTGCACTCATATTTGAGGTTTTATTATTGGAAATCTTTTTTATCTAGTTTCAACAAGCTATCAGGTTTGATCCATTGCTTTCGTTGGTAAAGATTTCTATAACGCTTTGTGGATATTAACTTGTATTTAGCTTCAGCATATAATTAAAGAGTGGGGCGTTACAATAGTCTTAGTCAGGATAGAAAAATTTAAGAAAGACATTATCTATAAGAGTCTTAATCATAAACTATTTCGGATTACACCATATTACTCTATAAATAAGCAGACATTCGTTCTAAAAAAAGTATGTCTTTGATACTGGTGAAAATTATGGTCTATAGTTTTCATTATTTTCAATGTCTGACTTAAATATCAGAGTGTTTGCATGGGGACTTTCCTGTGCCCTCTAACTGAGTTCTTCTTTGCAGACTTAGGCGATTAGACGACTACATTTCCCGTCAAATAAATACATTATTGTATCTTGACAATAACTATAGAGTTGTATTTAATTTATAATAATAGAATAATTATTCCTCCACTTTAAGTACAAGTTTCTCAAATCATTGTAATTATAGAATATTGCGGTTATTTTCTTTTGAACTTGTAAATTTAATTTTTTGACTAAAAAATTATATTAAAAGATATTTTCGATCAAAAATAAAACCATAAAAGTGTTACATGTCTTAATGATAAATTTTGAAAAAAAATTAGCAAATTTTTGGAAAAATAATAATAATAATAATCGTTGTGTGTCCAAGCAGGCTTGGGCCGGGGGGGGGGGGGTGACAATACAATAGTAATAATATGCATTTAATTCCATGCATGCAAAGAATTTCAAAAGCCAATAAGTCCTTTTTCTAATCGAACTCCTATTCATATTTGAATAATAGAAGCAAATCAGGATCCAAATTTATCTTTAAATTGTGAGAGCAAAGTAATTTATAAAGAATAATTTCTGACTGAATTCTTGATTTTTTTTTTTTTGGTTTTTCCAATAAATACAGTTTTTTATTCGATTTTCAAATACACAATTCTTTGAATTTTTATTTTTTTCTCAATAAATACTATTTTTCATTCAGTTTCTCAAAAATTATATTTACGTTTATAATTTTAAAAGTTAAAAATTATTTTTCTTTTTGGCTACAACCATGGCCAATAATTGCTATAAGCTCACAGCGATAAATTGTATTTTAACCAGTCATAATATTTAGAAGTCGATTTTTTTCTTTTCCTTTAAGTATTTATTAATTGTTTACATTATTATTTTCAAATATTTCAAAATTTTTGAAAGAAACAACAAGTAATCAAATAATTCCTTTTTCTGCTTTTTTCAGAGTAATAAAATTACAAATAAAAAGTTGAGCTAATTAACTCTAACAAATTTTTTATGATAGGGTGAACAAAAATAAAATAACATAATTTTTATATTGTTACATTTTTCTCTCTTTTTTTTTATTTTTCTCTCTCAAATCACCAATTGACACCACATTCCTCCACTTAAGTATAAGTTTAATATTTTTATTTTTAATTAATTTTTAATAATAGAAGGTGTGTCATTAAAAAAAATTAAAAAATAAATTAATAAACGAATCAACCCAACTCAATTAGGACAACCCAATGACAGAAGGTCGTAGGAGATCTGCAGCAAATAGCCAACATGGCCCCATAGGATGGCAAATGAGACTGCAAAGGGTCTTCGTGAAAGGCATCACTACAGCCCAACCATAGCAGCCATGAGGGAGTAGCCCTGCGACCTTACTTGCATGCCCCTGTGGCCCTATGAGTGGGTAGCCACGAGACCCTTTGCACATGCAACCGCACAACCTTGGAGCTAGACTTCACAAGGGGCATCCTCACCCCCTTAATGGTGATACCGTTGCCAAAGCATTTTCCCGAATACGTCAAGGGAGATCCTACACAACGTGTTAATTAAATAATTTTAACATTTGAAAATTTTTCTAGAAAAGGGATAGATGATCATCCATAAGGAACTCTATCTCGAAAGGGTAAGATAAATATCATCTATAAGAATTTTAATTCTAATCAGGCTAGAAAAAATCAAGATAGACATTATCTCCAAGAGTCCTAATCCTAAAGTACTTTATATTACTCTATGCTTCTCTATAAATAAACAGGCACTCATTCTAAAAAAATGTGGATTACTCTATGCTTTTGAATTACTCTGATCTTGGCAAAAATTTTGTTCTATATTTTTCATTATTTTTAGTATCTGACTTACGTATTAGAGTATTTGCATAGTGATCTCTCTGTACTCTCTGAATGTGTTCTTCCTTGTAAACTCAGGCGGTTAGATAACAACGTTTCCTATAAAAAAAATACATTGTTGTATCTTGATAGTAATAATAGAATTACATGTAATTTAAAATAATAGAATAATTATTCCTCAACTTAAGTATAAGTTTCTCAAATCACTATAATTATAGAATATTGTGGTCATTTTCTTTTTAACTTGTAAATTTAATTTTTTGACTAAAAAATTATATTAAAAGATATTTTCGATCAAAAATAAAACCATAAAAGTGTTACATGTCTTAATGATAAATTTTGAAAAAAAAATAATTTTTTAAAATAATAATAATAATAATAATAATAATAATAATAATAATAATAATAATAATAATAATAATAATAATCGTTGTGTGTCCTTGCTAGCAGGCTTGGGGGGGTCGGTTCCTTGGTACGTAGTGTTACCTGTGACAATACAATAGTAATAATAATATGCATTTAATTCCATGCATGCAAAGAAGGTGCCGCTCGTGGGCAATGAAGGCCTGTTGAGCAATTAATGAACTCAACAGGCCTTCATTTCCTTCTGTAGCCCACGGAGACTATTTTGGAGCATCCGCTGCCGTCGCATACGTGCATGCATCTAACGGAAATATCACCTTGTAAATTCAATTTTAATATTTAAAACAATATTTTATATTAATAAATTAATATAATATATTAATATTTAAATACTATTTTAAATACCTAAATAACATTTCCGATGTATTAATTAATTAATTAATGGGTCCTTCAAATTAAATGTGCAAGTAGGTATAAATTAATAAATATAACATGCCAAACTCATTTTCCATAGTTTTTAAACTGCGATAATGATTACATTCATCACCCATGGCTATGCAAGGTTTCCAAACAACGGTCGCTTTCCATTAAAATTACTTAATTGCACCTATTACACAGACACCTATTTATTATAAGATTTACTTAAAAGTTTTGAATCCTTAATCTTCCCATCTCTCTCTCTCTCTCTTTCTCCGTGTCTCGTTCTCGATTAATTGAGTTGAACCCCATTTGGGCTTAATTAGCAATGGTGGTGATTGTTGCTTAAATTTTAATTTGAGTTTATATATTATACATTTTTAGTTTAGAAAGAGAGAGAAAGGAACCTAAGAGTAAAAATGATCACTCTAGTTTTTAGAGGTTGGATTTGGTGCACTAGTGCTTTAGTGTTTTTGTGGGCTTCTTCACTAACTAACAAATACCAAAACATAAAAATAAAATGCGAAATCTCCACATAATTTATCCTAGTTAATTAAATTTTATGTAAGTATCTAAAGTCAACCATTTTATGATAACTCATCCATATATATATATATATATATATGCTAATTGACTTGATCGACTTTATAGTTAAAATGAAGAATTAATCTTTTTTTTCTGATAGAGTTATTAACGGGTTTACTGAAGAGTGTTAAAAAGATTATAATACCTTCATCTAAATTATAAATTTACAAAATATATCATTGCCTTATTCGCTATTCTTTTCTCTCTATTGTTGTCAATGCAACCACCGACAGCCATTGCCTCCGCCTTGCCACCTCGTTGTCTCGTTGACCGCCGTTGCAGCAATAGTCGACAAGGTGATGGCAACGAGATAACAAGGCGAAATCAGCAATAGTCGATGGTTACATTGGCGGCTATGGAGAGAAGAGAGAGTACCGGGTAAGGCACTGACATATTTTATAAATTTATAATTTAGACAAAATATTTTTATCTTTTTTACACTCTCCTGTAAGCTCCTCCGTAACTTTGTCGGCAAAGCGGTGCTACTAAATGAATCCATTCTCCACGTTAGAAAATTGATGGAGCCAACGCCAGCTTAAGAAAGTGATTTAAGCTCACCTTCGCCTTCACAATTAGCTGTCTGCAATGGTTTGGTGGGGCCAATGTATTGAAGACGGGCACTGTCCAGTCAATTGAAGATAGCTCTAGGCGAACACAAAGTAAGGTCAAACTTCGAGCTTTAAAGCATGCAATGCAATGATTGAGTTTAGCTGTGGTCCGATCCACATTTGGCTTCTCTGCCCTTGGTAATGGGTCCTACGTTTAGAGTGATCCACTGTTAGGTAAAGAGTCCTCTTAATTCAATTGATTGCTCACCCGTTCACCTCTCTCGTTGATTTGCTAAATGGGTTGCTTAACTGCCTCTACATTAATTCAAGATTTCACTTACATCGGAGAACCCTAGCTCCAATCTAATGAAACATTTCACTATGTCCTGCCTTAGCAATATCTCAATTCCCCTATGAGAAACAAATTACTACATATATCCATGAAACAGTTAAGTTTTCTTTTTGCTCTCACATTAATCCATTTTAAATCAGGTGCTTTGTTAGATATGTTCCACGAGTTATCCACAACTGTAGGAGACATATTAAAGTTGCATTTGTTCTAGATAGATTTCAGAGAGAGTGGTATAATATTTTAAATCTCTTGTATTGTATCTTTCCTAACTAGTTGTGCTAGAAGAACTAGCTTGGGAGCTAATTGGTGTAAGAGGTAGTGGTTTGCAATCTAAGATTATTTAGTGGATTTGAAAATCTCTAGTGGGGAGTTAGAGTACTGGATATAGGTTATGTTGAGCCAAACTATTCTAAAATCTTTTGTCGTTTGCATTCTTTGTTTTTTATCTTCTTGCTTATAACTCATTGCTTTCTATTTATTTATTAAAAAACTTTAAGAGATTTAAAAATTATTAAACACCCAATTCACCCCCCTCTTAGGTGTGTGGTGTCATTTTGTTACACAAACCCAACCATTGGTATCAGAACCTAGTCTCATTTTTCTTTTCTTTTTTGTCTGGTTTAATCACCTATGGAGGATCCTAAGATGGAACAATTCATGATAGGTTAAAATTTTGGAAGCTAAGGCACATCAAGGCCACCATTCTTTTATGGATCCAACTACGAATATTGAAAGAAGAGGATTTCATGTTATTTGATACAAGATTTTAATGTCTATGACACCATCATGAGTGGGATCACTATTCCTTTAATGTAAAATATGAAGAAATGGACTAAAGAAGAAAAGAAGATTGTGGAGACAAATGCCAAGGCCATGAACGCCCTCTTTTGTGCCCTTAGATTGGAAGAATTCAACCTAGTATCCACATGCAAAACAATGAAAGAGATTTGGACAAGTTATAAATTACTCAAGAAGGTTCCAATCAAGTTATGGAAACAAAAGTAAATTTTCTTATATTAGTGATATGCCTTAATGCTAGATTTGGATAACATCTGTTAGGCATATGATGTAAATCTTGTAAATTAATAGAATGGTCAAATCTTCATTCACACCTCTTTAATTGTAAATGAATGACTCCCTAGATCTCTTGATAAATACCTCATTTTTAAGTTGTTAAGAATATGTGACGAAAATCTTTAATACAGAATTTCTTAAAGTGATTACTAGTCTTTAAATTTATTAGAAGATGACTATAATTAATCGATTATGGATTAGCACATGGGCTACTAACTTTGATTAGTATGAGATATTAATGATCAGTCATAGTGAGTCACATGTTATATTGCATTATGCACATAGTAGACATATGGGTGAGTGTTGGTTGAATATCTACTGAATGTGACATAAATAATGAAGGAATTTATGAATCATAAGCATAGAAGAAAATAAAAAAAAATTAACTATAAATTCCTTTAGGATCTCTCTAAGGGAATAGATTACGGAGGAATGACAAATGATTACCTCTTAACATGTAGATCCAATCCCGAAAAGTAATGATTGTTGGAATACTTGTGTGGCAGTGTAGGTAAATTTAAAAAGTTTTGCACAACTTACATGCACAACGTAAGTCATAAATACACACACCATGCACAACTTGAGTATTTAAGAAACAAGATACTTCATCATATCAAATATAATAAATAACAAACTTGTAGCCTAATGTTAGATGGGTGTAGAAAATGTTTCTACATTGAGACCTGTTGGATTACTCATATGGTGGTGTAGAAATTTTTGCATATTAGATATACGCAGTGGAATACATAAATGCACACACCATACATAGTTTGGATATTTAAACAACACGATATTTCATATCATGAACCACAATAAATGATATACTTGTAGCTCGATGTCAGGTGGAGTATAGAAACCGTTTCTATACTGAGACTGATTCCACCTCAAGTTGTGGTGGACCTAGTCCGTCCAAAACTAGCTAACTACCCAGTACCTTATCGCAGTCATTGTCATGTGCTAGCCTAAGGACATTGATTCACCAGCACCTGTGTGTCTCCCCAGAATCTACCACACGTGACATTCATGCTCCATTAATTTTTTAGAAGCAGAAACTGAAGGAAGTAGAGAAGCAGAAGAAGTTGCCTAAAAGCCTCTATCAAATTCTCAATCTCCTATCCAATTTCTTGCCCGACCACCCTTACACCCTTACTAATTTGTCGCCATGTGTACAACACATAAATTGATTGGGGTAGTGGTGGGAGTCAACTTGTAGCCTCAAGTGGTTGACTCGCTAAATGGGGCAATAGACTCTATTGGTATTTCTAGAAGAAATTATAGTCTGATCCTCTAACAATTAGTGAATCGCAACCAACCCATTAACTTTTAATGAACTAGTGTCATTAACATTTAATAACATATCCAAAACCATCATTGACCATTAATTATGTCCAAGACACAATAGGGGCACAGTACTGATACTAGATGCCATTCTATATGGTGTACGACTTTCTATATTCATTGTTCGCTAGCGAATAGATATCACCAAAAACCTACTTGGCATTGGCCAAAACAACTCAACCCATCACACGAATTTCTTTATGTTTACTGATACTTCATATAATAAATGGGCTCGCTTCTAATAGAAGCAATAATCATTCTTATAACATTTCTTAAGGCTTTAAAAGCCATACACTTCTCAAAATAAACAAAGGGAGCCAATAACATACAAAAAGAAATAGCCTTCGACACTGGTTGTGGCGGCCCTCTCCCGGATAATCTCGCTAGCATAGGAAAATTCGAAAGGAGGTCATCACATAAATAGATACAGAAACAAAAACTCAAATTAAACATCAAATATACATATATATATATATATATTTTACTTGATCACTGATCATCAAGAGCCAAAAGAAAGCATTTTTTATGGCGATTTAACTTACACAGTTCTTTAGGCTCAAAGGCCATACAATCAAAATAAAAGAGCAAATATCATTTACAAAATAAATCTCCCTCTACATGCCCTCAAAACAAATCACTCCCATGAACCTTTCCAGTTAGGATATCTCTGTACACAACTAGACCCGGGCTCTAGCCTTACTAGACTCGCCCTCAGCAATTGCTTTTTCCTTACCTGGAATGACAGGAATAAACAAGGTGAGCCACAAGGCTCAGCAAGTATATTTTACAACAATTAAAGCAATAGTGTCAAGGCATGGATAAACCAAAGTGGAATAGACCCGACTTCCCAAGTATGAGTAACATTTCCCATTAGAATCTATCATTATTATCATTCCCGTGCCATTGTCATTATGTATTTTATGTATCATTCCATTTCTCATGAATACATACTTTCTATGCAGCACATCGGCCCTCAAGGCCTTTCATTCACATGTATGTGTACATATACATAGAAAAATCATTTAGCCGTTCATTTGGCTTGAGCATCGCCAATTGGGTTTATGGCCACCTTACCCGCGTTAGGCGCTCTTTAGGATATCCTTTTCTCACCCTGCGGTACATAGCCACCCCGCAAAATAATAAGTGCGCAAATAATAATAATACCATGCAATGCTCATGTAGATTTCAAGTAAACATATCAACATGCTTCATTATTAGAAATGTTATCATCATGCTCATCATGCGCACTTAGACATTTCAAGATTATATCCTCACATGAGCCAATGGTATTTTCATCACATAATTTAGTATCATTCATTGAAATTCATTTCCATACCCTTCCTCAAGGTCAAACAAGTTGATTTTCATTTTTATTTCTCACAATTAATTAACTTTCCCATTTTTTTGGGACACTTACATATCCACGAGATGAGTTTTGAAGCCAACTAAAACATCACAAGAGCTTAGGGGAAGAATTACAAGCATTAGAAAAGAATCGGACCAAAAAGAAAGAATTAATCCATTCTGTTGGTTTACCGAATGAAAGAGTTAGTCAACCGACTGAGGACTTAGTCAACCGATGAAGAAGAGTTAGTCGACTAATTAGGGACTTGGTCGACCGAGTAAAAACACTTGGTTGACTAACAGAAGCTTAAATTATCACTTGGTAGACCGACTAAAACACTTGGTCGACCGACTGAAATACTTGGTCAACCGACTAAAACACTTGGTCGACCCACTGAAATACTTGGTCGACCAACATAGAACAAAACACATACTTGGTCGACCGACTAAAACACTTGGTCGACCGACTGAAATACTTGGTTGACCAACAGAGAACAAAACACATACTTGGTCGACCGACTAAAACACTTGGTCGATCGACTAAAATACTTGGTCGACCAACAAAGGCCTGAAACTTAAAAATAACCACGATAACCCACAAAATTCAACATCCCAAGCAAGATACACCAAACCTTGCTTCTCTAACATTCCTAATCAATCAAGTGTCATTCCTTTGAGAATTTAGGGTGAACTAGACCCTAATGAAAACTCTCAAAAAGACCCACCAATGATAAAACACCATATTAAGGAAATGAGAAAATAATCCACCATTCACTATAAAACTCATGATTAGATCTTCTAATAAAATTGAAGGTTCGAAAACAAGGGAACCAAGAAGGAAATCAACTTGACCCAAGAGGAAAAGAACCCAAGCTTGCAATAACAACGAAAAATCAACGGCAACTTGCAATGAAACAACATAGGAGGAACAAGAAATTGGATTTAGAACTAGAACTTGCCTCCAAAATGAAACAAGGAGGTAAGAGAACTTGTCATGTAAAGAAATACAGTACAAACTTGCATAACCAAAAAAAGAAATGCAAGAAGAACTTGCCTTAATGATGCTTGGTCCAAAGAGAAGAACAACCAGTTGCACTTCCCACTTAAGCTTCAATGGAGATTGAAAATGGAAGAAGAAGAAAATGAAGAAGAAGAAGAAGAAGAAGAAGAATAAGAAGAAGAAAATGGGTCAAGTGCCCATTTCATTAGCCCAACACAATGGGCCCAAAATATATTCTTAGGCCCAAGGGCTTCTCAACCTCATTCTTAAATAAAACACACCCCAATACACTAGGCTTCAACCCAAGTTTTTTCTTTAAAAAAAAAACTCAACCCCTTAAATTAGGCAAATCACAATTCTATAACATTTAATTCTTGAGGCTAATTTATCACACATAATAATTCATAATTCAAGTAAACTCTAGACCCACCAACGGGTCGTTACACTGGCCCTCTATAAAAATCCCAAAATCTTTAGGTCGGGGGAGATCTCTATACACGCCTAAACTCAACTTTGACCCCCACTAGACTCTCCTTTTGCTACAAATTTTCCCTTAGCTAGAACAACAACAAGCAACAAATGACCCACAAGGCTTAGCAAGCATATGAATAGTAAGAGAAAATAATGATACAATCACTACATGAAGGCATGGATAATATAAGAGTCAAGAGAAGAACCATTACCTGATATATATAGTCACTTTAGATTATGCCTTCTTCATTAAACAATGCTTCAATATATCATGATTTCCTTACTTTTTAATAACTCACATACTTCACCATGGAAGATAACATTCACACACTTGATACCATAGTGTAATGCACTTTATTACCATAACTTATAGCATAAGAAAATACATGATACACATGCAACAAAAAAATGTGGACGAGCCACCTTGGTAGGATATTCCCTTTTCTTTCCTTCTTGCAAACAAACCACCATTTTTGACATTTCTTTCTTTGCCAACGAACTGCCCTTTTTATCATGGCAGGCCTTGGGGATATCCACTTACTTTCTTCCACCTAAAATAATAGGTGCGTTAAGGAAATAACATGCCTACACTCACCCGTTAGGATTCTAGGCTACATCACATCATGATCATGCATATGACTTCATTTGCATCCATATATGGCTTATTCAGGAATTTAACATCCTATTACAATAACCGAGACTTGTTGACAAGACACTAACAGGGTTAAATCTTTTTCAATTTTTTCCCATAATATACTAAATTGAAGCTTATCGAGTTAGGGTTATAACAAAAAAAAAGGATCTCAATTTGGATTTCTACATCAAAAGTTATGACCAAAACAATGTGGCATGCATAGTGCTATCAAGAACTGCCAAGTCAACTTGGGGGGAATCCAAGTTGACTTAGGGAAAGTCAACTTGCTAGAAACCAAGTCGACTTGACCTCCTAGACAAGTCGACTTGACTGAGAATAGGGAAAAATGGCCAAAAGAACTAGCTTCCACTAAGTCGACTTAACCCACTACAAGTCGACTCGACGTAACCCAAAAATGCACAAATGGACACAAATCACCCCAAATCACCCATGGCTAAACCCCTAACCCCCAAGTTGTCATTTCTTAAAGAAAAGACGGGGAAAACAAGCCCCAAAGAGATAAAAAACAAGACTCAATGAAGCCATTGAAGGAGACCCACAAATTTTAGGAAAACATAAAGAATAACTCATCTAACTCAAGCTTTCAAAAATAACATTGAAGGTATGGGAAATATAAACTTTGATTAAACATAAGGATATAATATTGCATTAAAAGACAAGAGAAATGAAGATGGATGTTTGCCTTTAAATGGAGAGACCAAGAAGATGAAGAACTTGCCCAAAGTTGAAGATCCACCACTTGAATCTTGATTCTTCACCAAGAGAATAGGAGAATGGATGAAGAAGAAGATGATGATGGAAAAGAAGGAGAAGAAGGAAGAGGGCTACCGAGAGAACCAAGGGAAAGAGAGAGAGGAGAAGAATGAAAAATGGAGAAGACGCAAGAGGGCATGGTGTAACACCCTAAATTTTTTTGGCGTGTTATATCTTAGGATTTCAAGAATATATTAACCATAATGCTTTATTTATCATATGAGAAATTGTTCGAGACATTTACAAAACGCATTACATAGATACACCATCTCTTGTAAGCAACAATCGAACGTTTCAACCCTAACCAAAACATGCTAAGGTTCACATCAACTAAATTTCTCATACATACTTAAAGATATACTAAAACATGCTACAAATAGCCAAACGAGCTTATTCTTTAGCCATCTCTTCTCCCTTAGAGCCACTTGTCGAACCTGGAACGTTTGAATATTCCAGGGACATAGTCCAATTAAAGATGAACCTTCTAGTGAGAACTCCAAAACAGTTTATATAAATGCATGAACAGGTATAAAATGTATGAGGAAATAACGAGGACTACTCTGAAGTGCCTCGTGAACATGTCAGCCTCCTCCAACGAGAGCTTTCTCAACGGCGCACGCACAACACCTCTCAGGAGGTCACTAACCATATCACCTCGGCTCGACCTCATAGAACTCATGCAAACACCACATCCGTTGTCCCTTAGTGTAACGCCCCCACTTTTTAGATATACAATGAAGCTAAATACAAACGAATATCCCACAAGGGCGTTATGGAAATCCTTACCAAGGGAAGCGAAGGATCGAACCTGATAGCTAGCAAAGCTAGATAAAAAGGATTCCCAATAGTAAATCCTCTTATGTGACTTCCAAAATTCGAAAAATATATCTTATTGCGATTAAAATACATAGCAATCATGACTTACAACTTTAACAGGATAATAAATATATTCAAGCCCTATATAACCTCTATTTATACAAATGCGATACAGAACTCTCAAAACAAACCCAATAATTACATAAGATCCATAGAATATGAGTAATAGGAAGTTAAAATAAACTTCGGCTTCCTCGTAGCTTTTTTCTCTTGCTTATCTCCAGGTACCTGGCACGACTAATATACCTGGGATGTTGAATATCCCAGGGGTATGAAACACTCGAGTTAGATTGTTACATCTAAGTGAGTGGAACAAGAAAGGAAACAACTCATGCAAGAGCATGAGGTCTAGGCTCACCGCAAGAGCACGAGATCCCCTATGATGTCTCAACAACTAGCCACGGATACAAATACCGAGATGCATACAAAAATAGACAAGATATACTTAAAGCAATAAAACATGAGATCTAACCTCTCAGCCCCCTTACACAGGCATGAGATATCCTCCTCACTTACCAGGCATGAACCCCTCGGCCCCCTTACACAAGCTCGAGGTAGCCCCCTTACACAGGCCCACGTGGTCAGCCCCCTTAAACAGGCCCCTGTGGTAGTTCGTACACGACAAGCCACCAACTCGCCATAGTCACCCAAATGACACGATGTACGACAAAGCAGAAGGAATATGCATAGCCAAGGGAAAATGAGACGTGTAAGCCACAAAGGCATGATATGCAAGCCAACATCCACACACAAGTGAAGTAATAAATGCTCAAAGTGTCACAAAACATGCAGGAATCACTCACCTTGATCGTTTTTCCCTTGACAACACTGTTCATAGCCCGGTTTTGAGCACTAGGGCTTGTTTCTGCAGAAATTGCACATTTTAGTATACCAAACCTTAAATATTTTACATGGGTTTGTAGATAATTAAAATAGGAGAATTATGGTAAAAATTTTAGGTCAAATGGAGGCCGGACGCGCCCTCATGCGCCTCCGGAAGAGTGGTCAATCACAATCTTCTTCCCTGTTATGGATTATGCAATTGAAAATTAAAAATGCTATAACTTGCTAATTTTTTCTCTGATTCACTCTCCGTTTGAACCTATAGACTCCCATTTTCGTGCTCTATGACCCTATGGAAAGAGAATCAACTTACCTCTTTGATTTGTTCTCGCTGTTTCGGCTGATTTTCGATGAGATGTCTCCACCATTCTTCTTCCTTGCTTTCTTTGATTCTTTCTCCTTTTGTTTTGCTTAGTGTACTCACCACACTTGTTATACTTCACTCCCACGTAGGTCTCCCCCCTTTTATATAAGCTTTTAAAGCATTCATATCTCTAGATATTACTTTCCTTTTAAGTTACACATTTTTCTCCTCAAGCCATCATTACTACATTATCCCTTAGCTTTTAAGTTACCACATTTTTCTCCTCAAGCCATCATTACTACATTATCCCTTAGCTTTTAAGTTACCCCATTTTTCTTCCCAAGCCATCATTACAACCCTTGAATTATCCATTTGATTTATCTTTCAATTCAAGTTTCCATTTCCTCCCAATCCCAAGTCATCAAATCTCACCTTCACGTGACTTTTAGGATAAGAACCCATTATGATCATTGTCTCTCTTTCCAAGGCCAATCTTATTCTTCCAAGTCATGCCATCTTAAGACTTTTAGGGTAAAGTTTATCATTCCTTCATAAGACTTTAGGGTGAAGTTCATCATTCCTTCATAAGACTTTAGGGTAAAGTTCATCATTCCTTCATAAGACTTCTAGGGTAAAGTTCATCATTACCATTCTTTCAAGTCATGCCTCCATGTGACTTTAGGATAAGGACTCATCATTACAATCATTCCCTTATTACGTTAATGCCCTGACTCAAAATACCATTCATTTTGTTACTATAATTTCTATTACAACATCCAAGCTTTATATCAAGTTCCGAGGTATTACACTTAATTAGAATCACGATCTTCCCCACGAGTGCTTTCTCAATGGCGCATGCATAGCGCCTCTCGGGGGATATCCGACTTTTTCCCTCGAACAATAATAGATAGGTACAACAGTATGACCACACAGATTTTATAAATGCAATAGTTGAAAACCAACAACATATATTTTCTAAGAAATTACATTTCATATATGCAACATGATTTCATGTAAGAGAACAATATGATTTTGCATACAAAAACATTACACAAAAGACGTTTCATGCAATAGTAGTCTCACATAAGAGAACAAAAATAGGATTTGGAGTATAGGAGTCTCACCTTGACTTAAGTCGAGATTCTTCGAAATTTGTGCAAAGCCTCAAGTCTTTTGACCAAACCACCTCCTCACATGCCCTCACGCGTTGCCCAAGTGTTTCTTCTTCTCTAGGAACAAAAGCCCTCTATCTATTAAGCTCAAAGCACTCTCATTTCGCATAAATTTATCACAACTTCGAATGAGAAAACCCTAGGCCATGAACACCCTATTTATAAGCTTTGAAACTTGGCCACCAGTAAGTCACAATTATTTCAAATCTTTTCTAAATCTTCCAAGATATTCCAATCATTTCAAATCTTCTAAAATATTCTCTAATCATTCCAAATCTTTTAAAATTTTCTGCAATTATTCTTATTCGAATCAAATCAGATCTTATCTAAATCAAATCAAATCCAATCAAATCTCATCAAATAAGTCATCATGAAATTTCATCTTATCTTTAAAGTCATCATGAGGATTTATCTTATCTCTAAAATCATCAGGAGGCTTTATCTTTAATCTCCCATATGCCCCGAGGAAAAAGGTTTCAAGAATTACACTTTGGCCCGAACTTTTTGGATAATTGCACTTAGACCCCTTTTAACTTAGTTCCTAGGCCATTTTTTAATTACATTTTAGTCCCTAAAAAAATGACTAATTACGCTAATATTCTTAATTTTTAGGTAAATTACACTTTTACTCAAACTTTAATATTTACGATTTTGTCCTTGACTCACAAACTGAACTTCCCTCTCAAGACTTTCATAACCCTTTTGTTTCATCTCGAAACGACTTAAGGGTTGTTCTATTCACAAAATTAGAGCCTCCTCAGGGTTCCATGGATTTCCCAGAAGCCTCTTACCATCATTCGATCTTTCAGGGCGACTTACAATTGTACCAAAAATCATCTATAATTTGATTATAAATCCCGTCTCAAGACGCTCGTTAATGACATACCCTTATCCTTAGGTATTTATGCTTCATGGCGCTCCCTACCGTCGATTCGGCGATTAATTTTGCTATAAAGCCACTTTTTTGATATTTTAAACTCACTAAAAATACATGACAATCTCACGAAAGTATGGGGTATTACACATGGCCTGCCCTTCTCGCCAACCACCTAACCCACCAACCTTGCTCCCTTTTTCCACATTTGCCCCTTACACTCACACACACAACACTTACTTTAATAAACACCTTTGGTCTTTTGGCTTCATTTTCATTTTCTTATCCTTTTTCTCTTTAATCAATAATTATGCACACAATATACATATATAATTCATTTGCCAAGACCCACCTTTACTTATAGCCCAAACCCATTCAAAAGCCCATTTCATATTAGGCCCATGAAATTATTTAACCCACCACTTTCATTGTGCTTTAAACAATTGGCCCAAACCTACTTTCTAACACCATTTATGCCTTAAATATTACACACACACACACACACACACATTAATTTACTTTCAAGCAAATTTTCCCCAAAAATATTATTTTTAATTAATTGCCACTTGACCACAAGGAAATATTTTGCACCATTTAACCTCTTAATCACCCATATATTATTCTTAACATATAACAATTAAGGCCCACATGAAATGCACTACACCAAAAATATAATTATCATCTAAGACCCATTAAACGGGTTGTTACAGATCCTATCCCTGAACACCTACCTGTTGGTCCATTAGGGAATGGCCACTCAAGAGAGGGGTGAATTGAGTGTTTAAAGTTTTTAGTGATTTTAAATAAATTATTGATTAATGATTTTATTAAAGAATATGTTTAATAAATATGTATAAATAGTGTTTGAGATTGAAAATAAAATGCAAGCCACAAGATATAGCAAGATTAAATAAAATAAGACACAAGATAATTTATAGTGGTTCGGTGTTTTCACACACACCTAGTCCACTCTTTTAAGGTCTAACCACCCTTAGGGTTCTACTAATCTCACCAAGGTTTTCTCCGTATCTTACCTTGCAAACTAGATACATCCCTAGATTTCAAGGGCTCCAGGAAACCACCACGGTTTCCATACTACATCTTGAAAACTAGATACACCTAGATTTTTTGTAATAGTTCTAAGAAATCAAATCCAACACCAAGGTTTTTTTCCTAACTCACATTGGAAACTAGATACATTCCTAGATTTTAATAGTTCTAGGCAACCAATATAATCCACAACAAAGATTTAACTACATACAAACATTTGTTCACAATTAGACACAAATGAATAAACAATTAAGAGCAAAATATATATAGCAATGAAATATAAATAAATAAATAAGTGACATTAGATGGAGAAATTCAAATTTTTCGTAATAGATTTGAAAAACTTTTCTCCTCTTGCTTTGTGACTCTTCGGTGGATGTCCAATGTACTTTGAGAGCCTTGGATTGCCTGAATTTTTGCTTGAGAGTGTTAGAGAGCTTGTGGGTACATTTTGAATATGCAAAATGTTCAATTCTACATCTTCAAAACGAGCTTGGGTTATTTATAGGCATTAAAAAATTCACTGTAGCAAGCAGTCAAATTCACTGTAGCAACGGTAAAATTACTATACCAACCATAAAATTATTGTAAATATGGTAAAATCACTGTAGCAATGGTCAAAAAACTTTTAAGTAGATTTTTACTTTACTTGAAAAATAATTTTAATGAAAAATACCACTTTTGATAATACACATACTTTGTCAAAATATTTTATAAATTAATCAAAAATAATTAGGTACTATAATTTGTATATTTATAAAATACCCTTTTTTTTAATCATTAAAACACTATAATTTGTATACTGAAAATACTCTTTTTGTTAATCATCAATACTTAATTGAGTAAGTTGGCTTAACTGGAACACCCCTTCTCCTAGAACTGCCCGAAAAGAGGTGCTACAGAAAAATAGATAAAATAAAATAAAACTCTTTGATAAACTGAAATCTAATACCATAACTGAACATCTCAATCAATTAAAATAAAAAATCTGAGTCAATATAAACTTAAAACCATAAGCTTTGTCTAAGGGACAATCTCTCTACTGAAATATAAAATAATGCTAAACTGACAAGACACTATAAACTAATAAACTCCTAGACATCTTTGATCTTGAGCAGCTCCACGTACACACACTACTGACCATTGCTACTAGGTCCCACATCTCGTACTCCCCCGCTAGGATCTGGAATGGTGAAGAGTATAAGGTGAACTATAAAACTCAGCAAGTAATAAGCTAAAAAGAATAACTGAAGTTGAATTGAAGAATATCGATATTGATAAACTTTTTATTGAATTTGTACTAAGTATAATCACTGTCTGTTTGCATTCACAAAAATGTAATGCACATAAACTGTAAACTAAATGTAGGTATGCAACTTTGGCACATAGGGCCACATAACTGTAAAACATACCTGTCTAATCTGAATTCTTCATACATAAAAACTGAAAGCACATACTGTGGACAATAAGCCCCTAGCCCCCTAGTCGTCACCAGGCGAACAACTCATAACTGAGCTGAAACTGATACTAAGCCGCCTAGCGCGCATAATGCAATGCAATGCTTACATACATGCTAGCATATGATATGAAATTCTCCATATAAAGTCATGCTCCATGCTTATACCAAGATGTATGCACATAATCTCACAAAATAATATTGATCATGTCATAATAAATGCTAAACATATAGTCTGATCTTTAATATATTGGAATACAAAGATTCTATGAATTATGTATTATGGTATGAACATGTTAGATTTATCATACTGGGCATGAGAATTCAATATTTGGAGGTATTGAATATTTTTATTTGAATAAAACTTAAATTAAGTTGTGCTGGAAGTTTAATTGAATTTCTGGAAAAGCCATCCGAATATGAAGAAGGCTCATCCGGATACACTGGCGTTCAAATCATAAGGTATTCAGATATGCTAAGATGTATTTGGATATGAACTAGGACATCCAAATATGATTTAGATCATCTGAATATCTCACTGAGACATTCAAATATATCAGGAAACTATTCAAATATGAAATTCAGTTTTTAAGAGAGGCATCCAGATATAAAACAAGACATCCGGATGTACAAGGGAGACATCCGGATATCACACACAACATATATTAACTCATCCGGATATGGGAAGACATATCCGAATATCTGCGATTAAATTTGACGAACATGAACGCTAACAGAGACTGAAATCTGTAACAAAACTTAATGATTCTACACTATTCTGAATAAAATCTTGGGAAAATGAATCCCAATCAATATGAAACAACTTTAAAGATGATTCAAAGATAACATTTGATTCCATCGCTATAAAGATCATGCATACTTGAGAACTTGCTTCCAAAAGAAATAAAAAGAGGAAGGAACTTGCAACTCAAAAGAAAGAAGAAATAATAGGACTTGCACTCCAAATGGGAGAAGGAGTAATAGAACTCACAATCCAAAATGGAGGAGTAATAGAACTTGCTCATAACTTCACTGCTATATGCATACATATATATATATATATACGTCTCTGCTTACTGATATAAATCTAAAAACTACAACGAAAAACTGGAATAATTTGAAAATGAAACTAATATGAACCTGTAATAGAAGGGATTATAGGGAAGATACTTGTCTCGATAAATTTTGATCGACTCACACGATCTCAACTAGAAATTTCCTATGCAAAGTAACTTCTACAACTCACATACTTCTTGGCTCTCTACTCCTCACGCAGCTTGAAAAACACTATGGCTTATGTGCCTTTATATAGATAAAGAAATAACCTTAGAAGCTCATCTTCTTATTCTTTTATAATTTAGAGTCCTTATTCTTAATTAACGTAGAGACTTCAAACCTAAACCTTCTCATGCATGGATTCTCCCAATTATATAATATCTATAATTAAATAATTCCTAATAATAGGAAATTATTATTTAAAACTCTAAAATTACCTTCATTCCCTTGCACTTAATTTTCACATAATTAAATGCCATTTAAATGCTATACTCTCAATTAAATATTAAAAATTCTAAATTGCCACATTAAATATTTAATTGACAAATTCTCTTAAGCCAAAAAATTAGCTAAATAATTCTTAATAATTTTAGACCCTTCTGACAAGTTGTTACATTAACATTCTCTCTTTTTTTTATGATGACAAAAACATGATTTTTGAGATGAATAAATTATTTAAAAATATTTTGAACTCTCCCTTAATTTTATGCTATAAGCTCCTCATTTTAAAAATACTAATAGCATAACTAAAAATGTTTTGGATATAGTTTAATAGATAAAATATTTTGCAAAAATTTAAAGAATCAAAATCTCTCATACTTCTCCCCCTATTTTAGTAGATGCAAAAATTTAAGGACCAAGGGACTTGACCTGATTGCCTAATGCCTAACTCTCATGCATACAATCACCTCTCATACAAAAGATCTCTCATATATAAGATCTCTCATAAAATCTCATTCTTCTCCTCATTTTTGATAGACAAAATATTTTGCAACTCTCATAAATAAGATCTTGATCTCTCATCTCAAACTTCTCCCCCTTTTTCATCATAATCAAAAGAGACAATGTTAGTGGAGAGAATAAAGAAATAAACAAAATAATCCATGAGAGAAAATATCCAAGCATAATAATCCATATAAACGTGATCATGATGGATGATAAATAGAAAATACTTAATATATAGATGTAACATGAAGCACTAGAAATAGTATATCATACCCATCATGAAGAAAAATTATTGCATGAAATGAAATACAAAAGTATTTGAAATTATGATGAAGTAAAATTATTTGAAAATAGCATTTTTCAAAAATAAATGTGGT
Organism: Diospyros kaki; assembly: GCA_036245055.1. NCBI lineage: Eukaryota > Viridiplantae > Streptophyta > Magnoliopsida > Ericales > Ebenaceae > Diospyros > Diospyros kaki. The sequence goes on from BSEG01000009.1 coordinate 13,932,946, forward strand.
GAACGATAATATATATATACAAGCATACATATGCATCATATAAGATTTTCCGTAAAAATATTTTGGATAAGTATCATAAATAATTCATGATACAAACGATAAGCATTTAGCACATGGTCATATTTATTATTCATATATAGGAGAACATATTTGGATATCTTGTAATAATTAAATAAAGCACCAATGGTCAAAGCTATTTTCGACTATCTGAAAGGGTTTATTATCCTTAATTTCCTTCAATAAAATCAAATCTTTCTTGTAAAAAAGGGTTTAGTAAAAATATTTTCCAATTGTAAATCGGTTGGGACAAACTCTAGAGATATTTCTTGGTTTTGCATAGGGTCCCTAAGAAAGTGATGTCTAACCTCTATATGTTTTGTTCTTGAATGCAGCACTGGATCCTTCAAGAGATTAATAGCACTAGTGTTTTCACACTTAATTAGGGTTTGTTTAAATGTAATTCCGAAGTTAGATTGTTTTGGTGAATCCAAATAACTCATGCACAACAACTACCAGCAGCTATATGTTAGTTCTATATAATGGAAAATATATCCCAAGAGGGGGGTTGAATTGGGATTTGGGTATATTTTCGATAGTTTAAAAACTTATAGCATGCAGGACACTATGTTTCGAAACATGAGGAAGTATGTTTCGAAATATAAGTAAGTGTGTTTCGAAACCAAACTTTCTGTTTAGTATGTTTTGAAATCTACTATGATATGTTTCAAAACTTTCCTCTCTGTTTTTCTTATTTTGAAACTTTTAGCTTTTGAAAACAATTCTTTTAAAAGCATGAACAATGAGAATAAAGAAGTAAAATAGTAAAGCAAATTGCACATGAGATTTATAGTGGTTTGGCACCTACCTACTCTACTACCTTCAAGCTTACCCACTTGAAGGATTTTCAAACCCAATCACTTTCACCAATGATCAACGACACCAAGGGTTTTACCAAGGTTCACCCTAAAACCTTACACAATGAGTTTTTACGGGCTCAACTCAAATCTTACAAAAAGATAAATAATACTTATCTTTTACAACCCAACAATTTGAATATAATGAAATACCTTACCAAAAAATTGTTACAAACCTATTGGTATGGAGTGAGGAGAGCTTGAAAGGAAGAGGGCATCGGTTTCAGTTTGCTTCTCATTTTCACACCACAACGCACACCAAGGATTAATTGAAAAGATCTTCTTTCGAGAGCTTGATGAAAGAGTTTCGTTTTCTTGTGCTTGTGTATGTGGCAATATCTCTTGTAGGTGTGCACACTTGTGTATTCTTATAAGAGATTGTTCTTCTCTTCAAAGAGCTGATATATCAACGAATAGAATTTTGGCTAATTATAACCGTTAGAGACGAGATGATAAAGTAGGTTGCGAAACACACATTATAGGTATCGAAACATACATGTCATGTTTTAAAACATCCAGCCTTTACAGCTGGTTATGCACCAAGAGACAGAATGAGCGGGAGACTATAGCTTTTAAAACAAAATGATTTTGTTTTATTCTCTACTTACAAAATATTTGAAAATAAAACATCAAGGTATGGAGATTAAGTCAAAAGGTGACTTTTAAAATAGATTTTGATTTAACGTGCAAAAGCATGTCAGTTTTTCAAATATTCTTCTGACAGAGTAAGATGTTTCGAAACATGCTATGAAGGTTTCGAAACATACTTCAAAAACACATTTCAAAACATGTTAAACAAAGTTTTTAAATGTGTTGCTGACATAGATGATAGAAGTTTCGAAATATACTATATAGGTTTTGAAACATATGCTTAATTTTCAAACAAGTTTTAAAATACAACATATAAACTTAGCAAACACTGAAACCTTATCAAAAGACATTTCGAAACATGTATAGAAACATGGTAGAATGATGTTTCGAAACATGGAAAGTTGGTTTCGAAACATGATGCATGAATTTTGAGTTTTTCAAACATTTGAACATTCGCGCCAAAATACTAGTTATGCATGTTTCAAAATATGAAAAACTTATTTCGAAATATGAGATTCTCATAAATATTTTTCATGCTAAGATTGGTTTTTCATCAAACACATTTTCACATATATCGAAAAATATGATACAACACTATATATTCGACTCTGGCAGTCGATACTACTACTGAGTTTTGCTTATTGGAAAACCAAGAGATTAGCTTATTTCCCAACAATTTACAAGTTCTAGAAGTGATCTTACAGTCTACCTTGCAACTAGCAAAGTCTACATCAGAATATCCTATTAATTCAAAATTATCCCCATTTGAATACCATAATCCTACGTCTTGTGTACCAATTAAATATTTGAATATTCTTTTAACAACTAGTGCATGCGATTTTTTGGGGTTTGACTGAAATCTAGCATATAGACATACACTAATCATGATATCGGGCTTGCTTGCCATTAAGTAAAGTAAGGACCCTATCATACTCCTATAGAGTTTTTGATCCACACTTATCCCTTGATCAACTTTATCTGATTTTGTGGATGAACTCATAAGTGTACCTATTGCTTTAGCATTTTCCATTCCAAATTTCTTTAACAATTCTTTTAAGTATTTTGCTTGATATACAAAGATTCATTCTTTATTTTGTGTTACTTGGAGGCTTAGAAAATATGTGAGTTCTCCCATGAGACTCATCTCAAATTCAGTTTTCATTAAATTTGCAAAATCTTTGCAAGGCTTTTCACTTGTTCCTCCAAATCTATATCATTTACATATACCTCAATTATTAAAATATTGGATTCCTTATGCTTTATTTAGAGAGTTGTGTCAACTTTCTCTCTTGAAAAACCTTTCTCAATAAGGAATTTACTCAATCGTTCATACCAAGTTCTTGGAGCTTGTTTGAGACCATATAAGGCTTTTCTAAGCTTATACACGTAGTCCTCTAAATGAGCATCCTCAAAGTCGCGAGGTTATTCCACATACACTTCTTCATTTATGTAGCCATTTAAAATTGCATTCTTCATATCCATTTGATATTGCATGAAGTTAATGTGAGAGGCATAACAACATCCTAATTGCATCTAACCTAGCCACGGGACAATATGATTCTTCAAAATAGATGTCTTCCTCTTGGCAACATCCTTCGGCTACCAATCTTGCCTTATTTCTTACTATGCTTCCATTTTCATCTAGTTTGTTCTTAAAAACCCACTTGGTTCCTATTATAGATTTATCTTTGGGTTAAGGAACTAATTCCCATACTTTATTTCTCTTAAATTGATCTAATTCTTCTTGCATAGGCTTGATCGAAAATTCATCTTCTAAAGCTTGATCTATGCAAGTTGGATCAACTTTTTGATATGAAGGTCACATTGTTAAAATATTGATGCAAGGATACTCTAGTTGTAATGGCTCGTCTCCTGAAGCCCCTGCTAGTATAGAAGATTCGTGAAAGGGTCATTAATAGAATGATATAAAAGCAACATGAGCCCAACCACCATTAACATACCACATCAACTCTCATTTGAAGACATCATCATAACGTAATAATTAAACATATACATTCCACTGGAACAAAAGATACATCCTTTGACTTTAATACATCAAGTGATCATATCAGAAATCATACATATACCCTCAAGGCACAAGATCCTATTAACTCTGGCAATTCAACACAAAATACCCTAAGACCTTTTCTTTAGGTGAGCTCTGTAAACATCTATTGACACAAGATCAACCCCTACTAGATTCACTCTTAGCTTTATCTTTACCTTTACCTGGAATGATGCAAAGCAAGAGAATGAACCACAAGGCTTAACAAGTATATAACAAAACAATGTAAGAAATAAGAATTAGAGGCATGAATAACAAGAATGGAGTAGAATAAACTCCCCATAACAATTTCATAACCTACTGAACCCTAGGCTTCTGAGTCACGCCTTACCAATTTCTATACACATTACCATACCACAATCACACCTGCCCGACATATACACGTATACCACTTCCATGGCAACCAATCAAGACACGATGCCCATAATTGAATACTTTGGTAATTAAGGCAGTTTTGAATTACTTAAACAACTTCCCCCATAAACATTTCCTGACTTTAACATAGTTATAAATTAACTCTTCATCAAGCATTCATACATAGGTCATTTCGATCACATTTAATAAATCATACCATACCATAATTCATGCACGCATATATAAGCAATTCTGACTTAACATTCATGAACGCATCTAACTCCCCCAATGTCAACCAAGCAAGATCATGCACAAGACTAACAATCATGCAAGTAACACCAAAATCTTACATGTTCTCTACTCTAACAAAGAAAGCATCATTCCAAAGGAAAATGTATGGAGGAGCAAGCCCTACTTGGCAAGTGAATACAAAATGCATCAAGAATGGTTAATAAAACTCTTCCAACCGTTCAAGGAATTACAATGGAAGTATCATCACTTAGCCCATCAATGGCTCTCATCATACTCCAATCAATCCCCAATAAGGTTATTTATTCCCCAAAAACCAGAGCAAGGCATACTACCCAAAAGAGAAAATTCTAGAATTTAAGCAAGGATTGGCAGGACTACTACAGGCTCAAAACATAACCAAATGGTCCAAGATATATGCCAATACAAAGATTAAGAAGTCTGGTTTATGAACAAAAAATTGGATTTAAATTTGGATATCATCACAGGAAGTTATGTTGCAAAAATCGGATATTGTTAGATTGAAACAGAAATTTTAGATTTCAAATGGGTATTTCACAAGGCATTTAAATGCCCAATACTTTTCCAAATAATCTGAAATATATATCAAAACAAATCTTATCAAGTCTAGTTTACAACAAAGAAAGATTTGGTTATAACCATAAAAATTTATACCCAAAAGAGTACAACATATGCAAGCTGCCAAGCAAAACGGGAGGGAATTGTCGACAGCTAGAGGCAATCTATTGATAGTTGTTGCATACTATCGACAGATTCCTTTCCATCTGTTGACTAACAATAAGGAAAAGGCTCTGAAACTCACCCCAAACTTGCATACCAACCCCAAACACTTGCACAAACTCCACCCTAACAAGAAAACACCACTTCTTTCATTTTATGAGGTAGAACAAGCCCTATTTTGAGACTCAAGGGGAACTAGCAAGATTAAACCAAGGATGGGGGAGATTTACAAACATTTCTACATAGGACCCTCAAACACCAAGTCTTCGCAAAACATGGATGTTTTTGGCTCTCTCTTTCACAACAACAAGAACCAAGAATGTAGAGTAGAACTTGCCTTGATCGAGCTTTCTTTAAAGTCATGCTTGAAGAAAAACCACCACCCACACCTCCAAAACCAAGCCAAGAGAAGGAGGAGAAGAAGATGAAACCACTTATAACTTGCACAAACTTCACTTGAAGCACCGAAAGTAAAGAAAAAATGGAGAAAAAGTTTGGCACTAGCTTCCTCTCCTTGCTTTCCCGATCCCCCTCCCTTCTCCTCTCTAAATTGCCTTCTCCTTCTTGTAAAACTAGTCTTCTTCTTATATATATATGCATACACACATGGCATAATTACTTAAATGCCCCCCATGACATTTCAACTTAAATGAAAATTACTTACATTCCAAGGGAACTTTAGACATGAACTAAACTCCATAAATTTCAAATAACACTTCATAGCACACCTTAACTTACTGTGGGCCCCATCTCCTACAAAGTCAAACCTTTGACTTTTTTGTCATGTTACCTTCTTCGCCTATCCACCTAAAAATATCACACATAATCTTTTAAAAATTATGGCTGAAATAAAACAAATATTTTATTCCCTTACATATCCCCTGGACCCACTAACGGGTCATTACACTAGTTCTCACACATTAACTTGGTTCTCCAATTATTTGATCTATTGGATGATTTTGTACAAATTTATAATTCTTGGGAAGCTTGCCTATATCATCCTCATCAAATGGTTTCTCTTGATTTTGTTTTTGAGAACTTGATGATTCATTTTTAGATTCTTCTTGAATTTTCAATTTCTCCATTTCTTTGGATGAATCTATTGCTATATCCTATTCATCTTTGTTTCTTCTTTTTGTTTCAAGAGACTCGTTGAATTTTACGTGTCCATATTATTCTAAAGTATTTGTTCTAATAGTGTATACTCTATAGGCCATACTAGTGTTTGAATATCCAAGGAAAATGCCTTGGTTAGTTTTAGCTTTGAATATTCCTACATCATCTTTGGTGTTCAAAATAAAACACTTACATCCAAAGTCTCTAAAGTAACACACGTTAGGCTTTTTGTCATAATATAATTCAAATGGTGTTTTCTTGATGCCTTGCCTTAGATTGAACCTATTTAGAATATAGCAAGTTATTCTCCAAAAGCATGGTCCTAGCCATCTCTTGAAGAGTCTTATTCCTCCTTTCAATAACACCATTTTGTTATGGGGTTCTAGGTGTTGAGAATTGATGAAGAATACCATTCTTTTCACAAAACTCCATAGAGTGTCTATTCTCAAATTCTGTAACACACCCCTCTCCTAGAACCACCGAGGAGGAGGTGCATAAATAACTCAACTGATCACAATTGAGAACATCTCAGACATTCTGTATCAAAACTGATCTATGAGAAGTTCAATACAAATTGAAAACAAACCCACTAAGTAAGGAGAATCTCTCAACTGAATATGAAAAATACTACTAAACTGAAAAGACACCAACAAATCCTAGACATCTTTCATCTTGAGCGGCTCCACTTACACACACTAAAGACCACTACTGCTAGGCCCCGCATCTGATACTTCCCTTCTAGGACCTAGAATGGTGAAGAGTATAAGGTAAGCTACAATTAAAGCTCAACAAGTAATAGATATAAAAGAATAACTAAAGTTGAATCGAAGAATATCGATACTCATAAAATGTTGGTTGGTCTTGTACTGAGGTATATAATAATCACTATAAGGTTGCATTTACGAGATGTAATGCATATAAACTGTAAAATAAATGCAGGTATGTAACTTTGGCACGTAGGTCCACATAACTATAATACATACCTGACTTATCTGAATCCTGCAAATATAAAAACTGTACATACTGTGGACAATATGCCCCTAGCCCCCTGGTTGTCACCAGGCGAGCAACTCATATCTGAGTTGTAATTGAAACTATAAAAAATGGGATCCCCGCAAACAAGCCACCTGGCGTGCATAATGTAATGCTCATATACATGTTGGCACACGATATGAAGTGCTCCATATAAAGTCATGTTCAATGCTCATACCAAGATGTATGTACATAACATCAAACATGCCATACAATAATGCTAAACATGATATATGGTCATCATCTATATATTGGAATACACTTATTTACGAGTTATGGGCGTGTCATATTTATTGTAAATGTCATAAGATTCTAATATTTGAGGATATTTAATCTTTATTTAGCTAATAACTTGGATTGGGGTTCACTAGAAAGCATATTTCAAATTCTAGAAAAACCATACGGATATGAAGGAAGGGTATTCGGATATGGGAGAGGCATCCAGATATGCTGAAGGCTCATCCGGATACATTGGGACAAAATCACCCAGGCTATTCGGATATGCTAAGAGCTAATCAGTTATAGCATAGGACATTCGAATATGATTCAGGCCATCCAAATATCTCACTAAATCATTCACATGCTACAGGAGGTTCATTCGAATTGGGATTCAATTTTTATGAGAGGACATCCGGATATGGAAACAAGGCATCTGGATATGCTAAACCTATCTGAATAAAAGAAAATGGCATCCGGATATGAGTTTTGACCTATTCGGATGCATGAGGAACCATCCGAATATCAAACTGAATATATATTGGACACGTCTGGATTCGAAACAAGGTATCCAGATATCACTCACAGAACTGGATAGACCTATACGGATACGACTCAAGGTATTCGGATATCACTCACAATTAACATTAGACACAGATGAATGTGATACAAACCATCCGGATATCTCTAGGCCATCTGGATACTAACAAGGCCATCCAGATGACACTCACAGAAATTAAATAAGCCATCCGAATACCCCTTTGTGTTCTCTCTCAAAAACCATCCAAGTTGCTAGCATAACTGGGGACGTCATGGAAAGGGCCGATCGTGTGGACTGTGTAACGCCCCAAATTTCTTGAGCGTGTTATAACTTAGGATTTTTGGAATATAAAGATTTTTCATATCACAATCGCTGTCATATATCATAAAATAGTCCAAAAACCCTAATTTTCACCTTCTCAGCTTAACAAACCCAATAATCGAATAGCTAAGACAAGTGTTAAAATTTCAAATGCGGAAGCTAGATCGAACCCGATATGATTCACAACCATAATGCTTTATTTATCATAAATAAAATCATTCAAGAATTCTACAAAATGTATTACAAGGACATCATCTCTCATAAGATAACTGAACACCTTAAACATATCCAAGACATACATAGGTTCGCACATAAATAAAGATATGATAAACATGCTACAAACAGTAAATTAAACTTATTCTTCAGCTACCTCATTTCCCTTAGAGCCACTTGTCGAACCTAGAACATTTGAATATTCCAGGGACATAGTCCAATTAGAAGATGAATCTTCTAGTGAGAAACTCTAGAAAAAATAGTTTATATCAATGCATGATCAAGTATAAAATGTATGAGGAAAATAACGAGAACTACTCTAAAGTGCCTCGTGAACATTCAGCCTCCTCCAACGAGAGCTTTCTTAATGGCGCACGCATAGCGCCTCTCGAGAGGTCCCTAACCATGTCGCCTTAGCTCAACCTCATAGAATTCATGCAAGCACCACATCTGTTGTCCCTTAAACTCATGGTCTTCCCCACGAGAGTTTTCTCGATGGCGCATGCATAGTGCCTCTTGGGGGATATCTGACTTTTGCCCCGACCAACAACAAATAAGTGAAACAGTATGGCCACACGAATTTTATAAATGCAACAGTTAAAGGCCAACAACATATATTTTTAGAAAAATACAATTAATATATGTAACATGATTTCACGTAAGAGAACAACAAGAGTTTACGTATAGGAATTTCATAAAACATGTTTTATGTAATAGAAGTCTTTCATAAAAGAACAAAAAATAGGATTTGGAGTATAGGAGTCTCACCTTGTTGGTTTATTTCTTGGATGATACGGTTTCACTGCAAATGGCCTAGGTTTCTGCAGAAAACACGTATTTCGGTAAACCTAATCTTAAATATTTTTATATAGGGTTGAGGGGCATTAAATTAGGGATAAAACTGGAAAAGTTGAAGAAAAATGGGGTCCTCATGCGCCCTGGAAAGGTGGGCCACACGCCTTCACGTGCAGCCACTTTCCGGTGTGTGTAACTCACGCGCTGCACAGCAGATTCGGACAGCTTCACCTCAGTTTCGTATTCCGGCCATAACTTCCTCATTTTAACTCCGATCCGACCCCTGTTTGAACCTACACGACCCTCTCTTCTCTCTCTACAGGATTATAAAAAAAAAGACTTATCTTACTTTTTTTCTAACTGATTTTCAAAAATTCTGGCAGAGACCCGCAATTCTAACGAGGCTCGTTCTCCGTCGCTTTCTTCCCGCCTTCTTGCAAAACTTCCTCCCCTCTCTCTAGAGTAAGATTCTCCACTTAGAGTGCCTCACTCCTCAAAACTCTCTTGAATGATTTGAGAACAAACCCATGGTGCCTATTTATAGATTACTTGAACCAATCATATTATGCCACTTGTCACAAGCTTAGCCATGGACTCCAAAAACTCAAACCTTATAATTGAATGGCTTTTCAAATCCAAAGCTAGAATGAATTTAACTTTTGAAATCCAAGCTAATACCCCAAACTTCTTCCAAATGACATTTTGGCCCTTATTTCAAGTTCTCAACTTTAATATTTTACCACATGAGCTTATAATTTCATCCTTATTTCATTTGGATAATTCTCTAATTACAATTACACCCTCAAACATCAAATTTATCGAGAGACTTGAAATCTCAAAATTAATAACTTAAAATTACTCGATATGTACGATTTTTAGGAAGCCCTTACCATCATTCGGTCTTTTTAGGCTACAACTTAACTTAACCAAAAATTGTCTCTTATTTTATTTCTTTTAGTGCCATAAATCTCACCTCGAGATGCTCGTCAAAAATACACCTTCGTCCTTAGGTATCTAAGCTCCAAGGCACTCCCTGTAGCTGATTCGATCACTTGTTGCCATTTCAAGCATATTTTTTGCTATTTTAAACTCACTTAAAATACGTGGCATCTTCACGAAAATATGGGGTATTATAGACTAACTTAGAAGAGTTCGCGTTTATGTCTTTACAGATCAGAAATAGACGGAATCAAAGGCTAGACGGTCACGGTTTTCTAACATAGACTTCATTGCCATTAGGATTGTGCTGATGTTGGCTAGAGGATACTTAAGATCTTTCAAGATGCTCTAGGGAGATGGGGAGATCCTCTTAGTAGGTCGAAGTGTTCGACCAACGTCACAGTTATGAATCTAGAAAGTCACACACACACTGAGAAATGTATTAGATTAGTGAACCTTTTCTATTATTGTAACAACCTGTTAGAGAGCCCAGAATTTATTTAGAATTATTTAAGTATTTATTTAAGTTTTGAGAATTTGTTAATTAATTATTTAATATGGCAATTTAGATTTTTAATTGAGAAATAGCATTTAATGACATTTAATTATTTAAGAATTAAATGCAAGGACATGAAGGTAATTCTGAAGTTTCATTATTAATTAAGAGTTTTAATAATAATTTCTTTTGATAGGAATTATTAATTATTTAGTTAAAGTTATTAAAAAATTGGGAGTCCATACGTGAGAAGGAGAAGATTTAAGAAGTTTCCAAATTAGATTAGGAAAAGGATTCCAAGTTATAAAGGGAGTATGGTCTAGGGATTTTATGTCTATATATATAGCCCATTAGCTATATTCTTCTTCACGCCACTGGAAGAAGTAGAGAGTTGAAGGAGTTGTAGCAGTGCTTTGCATAGGTGATTTCGTTAGAAGCATTTGAATCTGATCAAAGATTGAAAGACAAGTATCTTCCGTGTAAATCCTTCCTTTGCAGGTTCTGTAATGGCTTGAATTTAATTATTCAATATTGTTTAATGCTTTGAGGATTGAATTGGTTAACCTTAATGTGTAGCATATTATTTTTGGCGATTATTTCCTAAATATTTGGGTGTAGGATATGTGTATATATGTTGTTTTGGGCTTTTATTAATTAATTGTAGGGTATAAGTTGGAGCATCCAAATGTCATAAAAGTTGTGTTTGAATTAGAGTCATGTATTCGGATAGTAGAGTGATCCACTTAGATAGTTGGTGTGGATTTGGAAGGTTATACGGATGGTTAAGGGCTTATTCGGGCGGTTTCTTTGAGTTATGTGAGTAATATCCGGATGGTTGGAGGCATATTTGGATGTCTCTTTGAGTTTTTGTGAGTAACATCCGGATATGAAATTGTAGCATCCAGATATGAATTGTTGATATTCGGATATGAGTTTTTACATCCACATGGCCATGTTTCAGCAATACAATTTTCACATTATATCCAGATTTTGACCTCAACTCAGCCCGAATCTTAGAAAACTCTAAACATAAAAGTTGTAGGTATTTCTCTTTTGTTTCCACAACATCTTGAATCACCTCAATCGAAGCTCAGACGAGAAAGTTATACCCAAAATTCATAAGGGTGTTGAATCTGCTAGAATTTCCATTTTTTCATTTAACACCTCTCATATGCGGATTTCCTTTGCCATATTCGGATATCTCCACTTTCAGCGAAATCCCAGGGCATTATCTTTATGAAATGGATCTTGGGCGGTGGAGAATCATCTTTAGTGTTTGAAGTGTGTCCCACTCATGTCCGAAGTGTTCTAATCATGTAAATATAGCCGAGAAAGAAAGCTCTTTGTGGTTTGGCCAAGAGACAAAGTGAGAAGGAGAAACAGAGAAGAATAAACGTAGTGAAGAAGAAGAAAAATAAGAAGAAGAAGAAGGAATTTTCAGGCAAGCTCTCATCTCATCTTCGTTCTTCTCTGATTTTCCATCAAATTTAGGCATGACTTGTGGTTGGATCATTTCTAATTGTTAAGGTTGTGAGCCGCAGGGGTTATCCTCATATATATATATATGTGTGTGTGTGTGTATATGTATATATATAAATATATATATATATGTATAGGTGGTCTATTTGGCCGAAAGGTGCTACAAGGGTTCATTCCTTTTGGGTTAACATCCTTATAACCTATGCAATGATGGAGAATTTGGTTAACAAGTGTGTGCTGGCAGTCCGTAGAATTGGAATAGGCTTTGTGTGCATGCCTTTATATATACATATGTCTAATGTTGGCAGTAGAAATAGGGGGTTATGTAACACCCTAGCCTACACGGGCGTGCCACTATAAGGCAATTCCCGGGGTTTCTTTTTTTTTTTTTCCTTCAAGTTCAACACGCGCGGCGCCATGAGCACAATCTTCACATGCAGATGAAACACTTGGCACCTACCACAGCCAGCACCCGCGGTGATTTCAAGAACAATCTTCACACGCAGATGTAAACCCTGAGAATCCCAGTTTTGCTTGTTTAACTAATAATAACATAATCATAACTATACGAGACATTACATAACACAGCGGAATATTTAATCATCAAAATGTCGTGGCCTATCACGAGTTACATACAAGATGTTCCCACACCGATATACATACAACATCGTTACTAAATGATTACAACACCATCGTGCGATTGTTCATACATATAACAAAATAGGTACCAACACTACTAAATGATACAACGATTATCATATAAACACCATTGGCTCACTGGCCACGTCCTTGACCTCGCAGCTGTCCCTGACTGGAACGTTGAATGTTCCAGGGGCATAACCCAGGTTAGATGATGAAACATCTAAGTGAAGGCATGAAACAATATATACAATGCATGAAAGACACACGAGCATGGCATATGAAGACAACAACATGCAAGACGCGTCTAGCTTGAGAAATCTCCCTAACATACTCAACCTCCCGTGGAAAAACACCATTCCACACACCGTTGGGGTTGACCTTGCCGCGACATACTTAATCTCTCAATTGCCCCACCATGGTACTCGTTCACTGGATTAACCTTGTCCCATTCTCAAGTAGACCCCATCCCATCCCACACGGACACAACATCGACACGAATATCAATACCCCGATGATATGAGAATTACACGCCATGCACCGACTCTTTTGTAAGTAAAAAAATAGTTGATGCTAAATACTACATGATCAATATGCAATTGATGCCATATATACTTAAATAAAATGCCTTTGTAAACAGCCGAAGTTCTGGAAGGTAAAACCACTTACTAGAACTGGTCCAATTGCGTGTAACATAGGTTCGGGAGGGTAACACCACCCCCTGAATCCACTACACACCCTCCAACATATTTTCAAGATAAGATAAAGCTAGAATAAGGCCACTCACTTGAATTCAGAAAAGTTCAGATTTTGCCTCGAAAAATGTGCCACTCCTCGAAAATTGCACAATCCTTCTTTTCAATACACCAATCGTCTCCTATTCATCATTAGGGCCTTAGAAATTAATATTTCTATTTTTCCTCAATTTTCTCTATTTTCCTTCATTTTTCAAACATTTCTACCTTCGAAAATTCATAAAAAATACCTAAAATCAAGTTTCATCAAATATTTTTTCATGACAATTCGTAAAATAATTTCACCAAAATTCTGAAATTAAAACCAAGGAATAATGCACCCTCACGCGCTCTCACGCGCTACCCAGAGGCTCGGCGAGTGAAGCCCACGAGCAACCGGCTCCGATCGTCTTCTCCGGCTATGACAGCTTTCCGGCGACTTCCTTTGGCCAAAACGACTATGGGGCCTTGAAGATCTCGATGAGGCGACCTCAATGGTACCCTCAAATGGTCGAAACAACCACCGAAAGATGCCTTAAACAGCGGTTGCAGGTCGCGGTCCGGCCGAGCTCGACTTTCCGGCGTACTCGCTAAAACCCTATGATTTCTATACCAAATGACCCCAAATTTTCCAGAATTGCTCCTTACAATACAAAGAACAAAAGCCATCTAATCTCCTCGCTTGATTCTTGCCAAAATGGGAGAAATTTGATCGATTTTTGCTTTAACCCTCTCGGCTGAGAACTCATTTTATACTCGACCTCGACCCAAATTTCCACCACCAATCGATTGCTCTTATCCCCTTAACCCTAGATCTAGCCTCCAAACCAATTAAACAACCCCAAATCACGAGCTACAACCCTCAAAAAAATTTGGCCAAATCAAAAATCCGTTTGCCATAAATTCCAGTCACGTCGCCGCCGTGCTCGGCCAATGGCCACCCTCAGAGGCTTCATGATCACCTGAAGACCGTCCTAGCACCCCTAGGTGAGCTTCCCGATGTCCAGAGGCGGCTGCCCATGGCCATGTGCGGTGGTCGCGTTCACACTATGATATTTTAAAAAAATTTCACTTTAGCCCCTAGCTAACTTTTAATTGCATTTTCTCCTTACCCTAGACACCCTTGGACTATCCAACACTTTCACTTCTGCCCATAAGTTCCATATTTTTTATTTCTCTTTGGAATTTCTGAAAAACTTGCCATCTCGACCTCCATTGGGCAGTTTACAAAATCTGCACTTTTGCCTGGATGCTCCTAATCGTGTGCTTTTGACTTCAACTCTTTGAAATCTCTTGATTTTTATAAAATATTGCCTAATTGTACCTTTTCACCTTAATTGGCTTACCTTAACCTAGTCATTCGTCTTTCGTTTAAGTTTTGAATATTGCACTTAAGCCCGAAACATTGCTAAATATCATTTTAACCCCATAACTTCCAAAAATTCTCTTAATATTTAATACCGGGTATTACAGGTTGACTCTTGGTTTGTATTATAATTAGGGGAGTTTGTCGACTTCCCATTTCTTTGGGGATGAAGCTAGGAATATTTCCATTGGGACCCAATGCTATGCCAAGAAGCTAATGATTGAATTGGGTGGGATGTAGGCATTGGGTTGCACTTAAATAATTAATTTAATAACCCTACTTTTCCTGTTCTAACAAGTTAAACACATATAGTAATTTGAAATGCATGTTTTGTATGCTCAAGATGGGTTTGTGCATTGTGGGTGGTCCATTTAATCTTGTGTGCTTGTCACACCACCATGATATTTATTTATTAGTTGTTAAACATGAGCATTTGCAATTAGCGTGTGTTTTACTTTTACTAGTTGGGTGAAGCTTGGCAAGACGCTTGGCTTATGGGGGCTTTGCATCCTGTCCACTCTACTATGCCACCCCTTATTTGTTGCATCTGTACGAGTCATGGTGTTAGTTTTGAGATACAGTTGTACGGTATTTGAATTTCAGAACCAAGTTATTTAAGGACGCCTCAGCATGCCCATTTTTTATCTTAGACGCTTATGAATGCCAACAGGTGTGGTAGCTCCCACCCGAGTGAGCCTCAGCTCGTAGTATAGGTATAGTCTTCCTTCAAGGCAATAACAGGTTTGTTATAAGGACTTGGTATGTAACACCTTGCTTTTCCAAATACACAACAATGTGAAATATTAGCAAACATCACCTATGGGCGTTATGGAAACCCTTACCAACGGAAGAGTTGGATTGAACTTGAAAGCTTAACTGAAGCTAAATAAAGGGGTTTCCACTAGATTTCCTTTACAAGCATAAAAAATGCATACGACCTTCAATACTCCATAAAACACAACACATCATAACGGGTACAATTGTAGGAAACCCACACACACCCTTTACAACCTTGAGTATCCTAGCTGCTATTTACAATATAACATTTGTATTACAAGGGTACATAATGGAATAAAAACCAAAACTAGCTGCAAAACCCAAAGCTAGCCAAACACCACCTCCTTGCCCTTGCTCGAACGAGAACCTGGATCACCTGGCACTTCTGACATACCTGGAACGTTGAACGTTCTAGGGGCATCAACCCAAGTTAGATAATAACATCTAAGTGAGTGACTCAAAAAATGAGAGTACATGCGTGCAAATGCAATAATGTCATTATTGTAATACCCCAAAAAATTAATGTAGAAGTTAGATATAATCTAAGGGATAGATGATGTGATAAAGTATGATTTAATGGAAGTTTTGGATTTGCATGCAAATGAAAATAGTTTTAAGGACATAAATGCAAAATAAAGGATAACTTCTCCAAATAAACATCATGATAAAGGCTTCTTTGAGAAGCCTTGAGTTGGTAAAATTGTGTTAGAGGATTCATTGTCATGATAAAGGCTTGTTTGAGAAGCCTTGAGATGGTAAAATTGTATTGGATGATTTTGCACAAAAGTCTTAAAGATAGGATAACCATGATAACTCTTATCCCTTAATTCAAAAGTAAGTAGATTTGGAAGCATCCTATTGACTTTCTAAAAGGTGAAGATAATATGGGTTGAATAGGTAGACACGTAATGGGCAAATGGAAGAATTAGATTGGAAGAATAAAGGCTTCCAAGAGAAGATAGAATCAAAGGGTAAGTTTTTTCAAAGATAGTAATCATTACTAGGGTAGAAAATAGCCAAGTGTGAACATGAAGCTTGGAGGTAAAAGGAATACAAAAGGGTTGGAGAGGTGGACCACGTAGAGGGAAAATAGAAGAGAAAAGCAAGGGAGAAAGAAGGATTCAAGAAAGGAAGCAAAAGAAGCCAAAATAGGAAGACCAGATTGAGGAAACACCAAAAACAGAGAAGAAACCAAAGAGTTAAGTCACTTTTCTTTTTGTAGGATCGTAGTACACTGAAAGGGAAGTCCATAGGTTCAAACAGAGGGCGAATCGGAGTTAAAATGAAAAAAGTTATAGCTGTTTTAAACTTCGAAAGCAAAATCCATAATAGGGAAGGAGGTGGCGCATGAGGGCGCGTCCGGCCTCTGTTTGGCCTGAAATTTTCACCATTCTTCTCCTACTTTAATTGTCTACAACCCCATGTAGTAATATTTAAGTTTTGGTTCACTTAAATCCATGATTTTTGCAGAAACAATCCTAGTACTCGAAAATCGGGCTACAAATAGTGCTATTGAACGGAAACGATCGAGGTGAGTGGTTTCTGCATGTTTTGTGACACTTTGAGCATTTTTTACTTCACTTGTGTGAGGATGATGGATTTCATATCATGCCTTGGTGGTTTACATGTCATATTTTCCCTTGGCTATGCATATTCCTTCTGCTTTGTCGGACATCGTGTCATTTGGGTGACTATGGCGAGTTGGTGGCTTGTCGTGTGTGAACTACCACGGGGGCATGTGTAAGGGGTCGACCACATGGGCCTGTGTAATGGGGCTACCTCGAGCTTGTGTAAGGGGGCCGAGAGGTTCATACATGGCAAGTAAGGAGGATATCTCGTGCTTGTGTAAGGGGGCTAAGAGGTTACAGCTCATGCTTGCTGCCTTTAGTATATCTTATTTATTTTTGTATGTATCTCGATATTTGTATTTGTGGCTAGTTGTTGAGACATCACAGGGGACCTCGTGCCCTTGCGGTGAGCCTAGACCTCATGCTCTTGCGGTGAGCCATGATCTTGGGAGATTTCATTCTTATTTCAGCATATTACTCAGCATAATTGCATATTGCTCTTGCTTGCATCCTTTCCTCTTTTGAGTCACTCACTTAGATGTAACAATCTAACTCGGGTGTTTGATACCCTTGGGATATTCAACATCCCAGGTGTGTTAGACGTGCTAGGTGATCCAGGTTCCAGATCGAGCAAGGATTCAGAGGTGGTACTTGGCTAGTTTTGGGTTTGCTACTAGCTGTGGGCTTTATTTCATTATATATCGTTGTAATCTCAATACCGTATTGCAAATAGCAGTTAAGATGCTTAAGAATGTATGGTGTTGTGTGGGGTTCTATGGCTGTACCGCAATTTCATGTATTCATGAGGGTGATATAGTTTTCCAACGTATGTGGTGTGTGACAGATTATATTTAAGTTGTGGAAATCCTACCTATTTAGCATACTCAGGTTCGATCCTTGCTTCCGTTGATTAAGGATTTCCATAACGCCCGTAAGTGATGTTAGCTTATATTTGAAATCATTATGTATTTGGAAAAGTGGGGCATTGCAATTATGAAATCCACCCCTGTGGTGGCAATGCCAAGGTGTTGCAATCACCCCCGCGGTCATCATTGTCACTCCTAGCTCATCACTAGAGCACGAGATCTTCCATGATGTCCCAAAAACTAGCCACAGTCACCAATACAAACATGATATATGACAAAGCAGAAGGAATATGCATAACCAAGGGAAAATATGACATGTAAGCCAACATCCACACACAAGTAAAGCAATACATGCTCAAAGTGTTACAAAACATGCAAGAATCACTCACCTTGACCAATTACCTTAGGAAGCACGACTTACAACAAGCGAGAACAGTTTTCTCGTGATTTTAACGTCGTTTGGCATGATCTACGGTGGTAGCTTGAACTTTTTGACGTAGCCTTTTCTCCCTCAATTCTCCACCAATCTTCTTCCTTCTTTCTATAGAACTCTCCTCTCTTTCTCAAGAACAGGACCCTTCCATCTCCTCTTTGCTTGCTACCCAAAATGAATAACCCCAAAGCCCTTATTTATACGAAACTCTGGCGAACCAAATCGCGCCACGTTTCGCGTCATCATTCCATCCATGAGCATCCAATCAAAATATGCCACATGTCCCTAGAGATTTGTGCCTCCATATGTTTAATTAGATTTTCAAGATTCCTTATCATTACATCCCACATGCTTAATTGAATTTTTCACATTTCCCATCATAACACTTCAAATCCTATCTCTAAGTGGCCAATGAATGCTTGCCACATGTCCTTAGGGATAAGGTTTGTAGACTTTTGCAAACTTGGAGACTAAGTGTGACACTCGGTGTTATCGGTATTAAGAGAATGAGAAAGAAAGTGAGAAAATTCCAAAAAATACCCTTGAGGAGGTGATGAATCCTTGAGATTGAGGGTGCCCTATGAGAGGGGTATTTTGGTAATTTGGATAGTAAAGTCCAATAAAGGGTATTTTGATAAATTGAAAATAATTCCTATGAGGAGTTAGGGATGTAAGTGAATTAAATCCTAATTTGGTATTTATATGGAGATATATGGGATTAATAAATTCTCAAAGGATATTTTGGGAGTTTTGGAATTTATTTCCATAAAGGAATTTAATTATGGAAAATAGGGAAAATGGATATTGAATTATTTGAGAAAATAATTATTTTTTCCCTAAAATGGTGAATTAATGTGGTAATGCCACATAGAGGACCAAGATAAAGAATTGGAAGCCAAGTTTGTGTCTTAGAGTGACACTTGGCATAATCTTGGAAATTTGAGAGAAATATATATATTAGAAATGTGGGTATGTGGATTATGAGTTGGAGAATGAATTAATTAAATGCAAAAAAGAAATGATTTTGGTCTTTCAAGCATTTAATGAGAGGCATGATTATATGGATTAAAGTAAATCCAAAAGAAAATGGTAAATGGTCACCATTAATGCCTTAGAAAATATGAGAGTTATTTAAATACATAAGAAAGTATTTATGTCTCTCAAATGTGATGGGGTGAAAATAGTCCCATTAATTTAAATGGGAAAGAAATGAAAAATTGGAATGATGAGATTGATTCTTAGAATTGGAAATGATCTAAGGGCCACCATTTAGTCTTGAAAGTTGGCAAGGATTGCCAACATATTAATGATTTAATTTAAAGACTAATTTTGGATGGCTAAGATGAATTCTTTGAAAGACACATGGATTGTGTTTCCTTTTAAGGGTGGGGATTGAGTCTTGTAAAGGCAAAATAATCCAATGGGTGAGATTTAAAGGGAGGAAATGGCATGGATTGTGTTTCTTCCAAGAGAGATGTATTTAATCTAAAGAGATGGATGGTTGGGTTTTTCTCTCAAAAAGAAATTGGAAATTAAAGGCTAAGATGAAGTCTTGAAATGGAGATTTCAAGACAAGATGAGTATTTAAAGGGAAAGTAAGCCTTTGTCTCAAGTTTTTCCATTTCAAAGAGAGAAAGAAAGTGAGAGGAAGGAAAGAGTTTCCTTCCAATGAGAAGAAAAGAAAAGAAAAGAAAAGGAAGAAGATGAAGGTAAGGGTTCTTCCTTAGTTTAATAATCTTTTTATTTCTCTTAAATGGTAGTAAGTTTCTTTTGGGATACCATCTTAGGTGGGAGAAAATGAAGATGGAAGCTCTCTTAAAATGAAGAGTTAAAGGTTCAAGAATGAGGTAAGGGATGGCCCCATGTGGAAGAGGCCTTGCATTGCATTGTAAGTAGGTTGCATAAACTTTTATGTATCTCTTTGCATGCTTTATTTGTTCATGAGACCTATGGCCATGGGGTGGGAAAGAAATGGTGGGTTGATGCCTTAAACCATGTTGGGTTGTGAGGATGGAATAACCTAACCATGCTTACATGCATTTGCCATTACATAGACTTGTTATGCTTGTATTTACTTTGCATATGCACCCTTACTGAGCTCTGTGGCTCATGAGGTTTTATCCTCCCCTTATAGGTTGTTCTTATGTCAAAAGAAAAAAGGAAAAGTAGCAAGCTTGTGGTGGGAAGCTCTTGGTGAATATTTCTTTGTTGTTGTAAAGTTATGGCTTAAAGAAGCCTAGGTTTGTGGTATTTAATTTGTGGCTTGATGGCTTAGGGAAGCCTATTTATTGTAAGTGCTTCAAGTGATGTAATTTAATGGTTTGCAATGGCTTGTGAAGGCCTAGAACCATGGATGTAATTTATTTGGAATAAATCATGAGGTTGGAGAAAATGATTTTTGTTGTGAAAAGAGGCTATGGGATGTGAAAAGTTGATATTTTAAATGCATTTAGAGATGTGCAATTTTCTAGAAAAATGTGGGTTTATAGGCCCAAGAAAAAAAAAAAGTTGAAGGAGCAGCATGCAGCAGCAGCCCCGCGCATGCAGGAAGGGCCGCGTGGGCGGCCAGGCGCGCCCGGGCAGGGCCTTGCCAGCCGCGCGTGGCATGCATGGGCACTGCGCGCGGCCAGAGTCCAGCGGGGCCCCGCCGGCCATTTTTTTTCAAAAACCTGAATTTTGGGGTAATTAAAGGGAAATTCTAAATTGATTTTGGGCCCTAGAGGAATTTTCAAAAATAAAGGGATTTTCGGGCATTTTGGAGAATAATGCCGAAATTTTGGAAAGTTGAAAATGATGAGTTTTTCCTCCAAAATTGGTAAT
The DNA here is from genome assembly GCA_036245055.1 of Diospyros kaki. Lineage (NCBI taxonomy): Eukaryota > Viridiplantae > Streptophyta > Magnoliopsida > Ericales > Ebenaceae > Diospyros > Diospyros kaki. The sequence continues at coordinate 13,954,211 of BSEG01000009.1, forward strand.
CAATCAATGGATTGATTGAAATGGTGATTTTTATGGAGTCCAGCAAAATTCTTGGATGGAAAAAGAATTAAATATAAATAAGAAAATGGCAGTTGGGCATCTTCATGAGTTTTCTTTTCAACCAAATGCGTTATGGTTGGAGCCCATTTCTGCTAGTGAATCCTGGGGATGAGGTACGGGAGGGACGAGCCTAGTTCCCACCTAGGGCGTTTCGTCTTGAAACATGGTCCACCCTTCACCAGGCCAGGCAGGTGGACAATTCGGGTAATTGTTCACGAGTAACACCCATAAGTAGGAATGTGGCATTACACTAAGTAAACTTTTCCTTGGCCAATCATGCAATGCCACCTCAGGGAGTCATTATGAGCCATCATGTGACCTTATCTTATCTTCCAAATAACCAGTGGAAGCTTGCCATGTGTCATTGAGGATATGGCTTCATCATTTCTCCCATGTGCATCCAACCCAAATGCACCACTTGTCCCTTAATTGAATTTAATAGAGCTTGGAATCCAAAGCTCCATTTGATTTGAGTTTGAAATCCATGATATTTTGAAGAGATATTTTTAAGGTTTCAAGAAACGATGCTTTGGCCCGAACTTCTCACGAAACTGCACTTAAACCCTTGCAACTTGGTCCCTGGACCATTTTTAATTGCATTGTTTGGTCCCTAAAAAATGGATAAATTACACTTAACACCCCAAGATTTTAGGTAAATTATACTTTTACCCGAGCTTCAGTATTTATGATTTTGTCACTAATTTAGAAACTGAACCTTTGTCTCAAGACTTCTATAATCTCTTGAAAGGACCTATTTCCTCAAGTATTAAAACCTAACAATCTCAAGTATTACCTCATTTTTTATTTTGAAAATCTGGGGTATTACATGGGTGCTAGTGCATGTCTTATCTGGGCCCCAAGATCCTATACGTGTGCATTGTTACTTATACAGTTGGTACTTGTATCAGTTTATCAGACTACGTGGCATGTTATGCATGAGTTTTGATGTGTTATGCACGTGAGACAGAAGTTTACTCTTAGCTCTACTCTATCCATCCTTTCTTTCCTTTATGAGCTTGTTGAGTCATTTGGACTCACCTTGTTTTCTCTTCATTCCAAGTAAAGGCAAGGACCCAATTGTGGGTGAGTCTAGCAGTTCCCGAGTTCCGGGATAGGTGGTGTACAGGACCATGCAGACCTAGCAGTTGTCAGCCTGGGGGGTTTTTTTTATGCATTTTGTCGCTTCTGGATTGCATTTTGATTCAGTTTATTAGGTCTGTATGGATTGTGTTTTATTTTTTGGCTGGTGTGCTAGTGTTGTATGTTATGTATGCCTTGGCTACATAAGCCTAGAGATCAGTTATTGTATATCAAGTTGAGGTTTTGATATACATGCCGGGATGACAAGTTTCCCACATGCCTAGACTACGTAAGCCTAGAGATCAATTATTGTATATCAGGTTGAGGTTTTGTATACATGTCGAATGGTAAGTTTCCTTTATCATTTTTCTCTTAGTATTTATCAGTGACATGCATGACAGGTTCTTCTAGATTATGTTGTCTCTATGTTAGTAGAGCACCCGCTCTAGTTCTTTGGGGACCTGGGTGGGGGCCTTACATTTGTTGGTATCAAATCAAGTTTGGGTTATTTAGGTCAAGTTGTCCTTGTGCACCTAGGTTGTCGGGTAGAGTTAGGTTGTTTTGGTATTGAGTTAAATCTTTGAAGTTGTATTTTGTCTCTAAGTATTGTTTTTATGTAGGAAGCATGAATACTCGTAGAGGACGAGAACGACCACACCATGTGAATCGTGGGTAGGATACTCCCCCACCTGAGGTGCCTGGAGATGCTAATGGGACGCAACTGCAGGGTACTCCGGAGATGCAAGATACATTGGGAGGCATCTTGCGAGTAGTGGACGTATTAGCTGCAGCGCAGTTGAGGAATGTGCAACATGATCAGGAGCACCATAATCTGGGTCGAGCATCTTGCTTAGAGGCATCTAGTGCCGAGAGTAGCTCTGGGGGAACACTTCTCTAGAACTTCGCGGCCCTACATCCACCAGAGTTCAGCGGAGGTGCGGATATGAAAGAAGCAAAGAATTGGCGTTGGAAGTGGAGAAGCATATGTGACCTATGGATTGTACAGAGGGTTAGAAGGATGATGTTGGACGCTGGTAGGAGACAACTAGGTAGGGGTTTGTAGACCGAGTTCCATCGTGGGCTAAGTTCAAGACATTATTCCATGAGAACTATATTCCTAAATGGGTTCGCGAGCAGAGGGTCTATGAGTTCATTGAATTACAATAAGGAAGTATGACGGTGGTGCAATACGAGACTGAGTTTGTAGCCTTGGCACGATATGCTCAAGAGTTGGTCACACCAGAGTCCTGTAAGGTAAGCAAGTTCGAGCGAGGTCTATACCCAGAGATATGTCATGCCATGGTTGGAGTTTGAGCTGAAGATTTTCCTACAGTTGTGTGACGTGCCTATGCCATAGAGAAGAATATTCAAGTGGCCAAGAATGAGCAGGTTGCCACTATAGGGAAGTCATTCGGGAGTGGTAGCAAGAAGAGGAGCTTGGATTCAAGTTCTAGCAAAGGATTAGGGGGTGCTCCAGTGTGTAAGACTTGTAGCTTAAGGCATCGGGGCCAGTACAAGATAACTCAGGGGAATGTATGCTATCATTGTGGGCAGCCAGGTAATGTGCGAAAAAACTGTCCACACAGATTTACAACTACATCAAGCTAAGGGATTGTTTGCTATCGTTGTGGCCAGCCAGGTCACAAGGCTAATGTATGCACCCAACCAGCATCAGCCAGGTCACGACTTGGAGGATCAGGTCAAAGATCAGCCACTACTAGGAGGCAAGGAACAGTTTAGCAACCTGTCACTATTGCTAGTGTTGACAAACCTCAAGTAGCGAGCAAGGTGTTTTCTTTGACAGCGGTGGAAGCTGAGGGAGGCCAAGAGACAATGCAAGGTATACTTTCCTTATAAGGTTCAGATGTACATGTTTTGTTTGACACAGGCTCTATGCACTCCTTCATCGCATCACATGTTTTGTATTTAGTCCCTGTTGTTAGTTTCTTTCTACCATATGTTTTGTTTGTCACGACACCAGGCAGTAGTATGTTGCTATGAGATGCAGTGGTAAGAGACTATGAGATTATGGTGCATGACCGGGTTCTACCGGGGTATCTTGTGGTGCTAGCTATACAAGATTTTAATCCTTTGTTGGGCATGGATTGGCTATCTTGCCATTATGCTAAGGTTGATTGTCGACATAATGTGATCACTTTTGAGCCTCATGATCAGTCAGTGATGCGAGTAGAGAAGCTGATTCGACAGGGGTGTGAGGCATATTTAGCTTTTGTGACAATTACTCTTGGGGAGAGGAAGGAGTTAGCTGATCTTCCTATTGTTCGGGATTTCCTGGACATATTTTCGAACAAGTTGTAAAGCGTACCACCCTATAAGGAGATTGATTTTTCCATTGAATTACTGTCAGGCACTCAACCCATCTCTAAGACTCCCTATCGCATGGCTGCCAACGAATTAAAAGAGTTAAAGGTGTAATTGCAAGACCTTTTAGAGAAAGGCTTTATTTGACCCAGTGCTTCGTCTAGGGAGCACCAGTATTGTTTTTGCGCAAGAAAGATGGCTCCATGAAGTTATGCATTGACTATAGGCAGCTTAACCATGTAACAATCAAGAACAAGTATCCATTGCCTCGTGTTGATGACTTGTTAGATCAGTTTTAGGGCGTCTCAGTATTCTCCAAGATAGATCTACGTTCTAGGTACCATCAGGTCCGGGTGAGGGATGAAGATATAGCCAAGACTGCCTTCTGTACTAGGTATGGACACTATGAGTTTGTAGTCATGCCATTTGGGCTGACTAATGCGCCAACAGTGTTTATAAACTTAATGAACTATGTGTTCAAGGATTATTTGGATAGCTTTGTCATTGTCTTCATCAATGACATTTTGGTATACTTGCCTAGCCCAACAGATCATGAGATTCATTTGAGGATGGTGTCACTGAAAGTAAAGAAAGATCGCTACGGGGCAAGCAGCATAGTTTAAAATTTTTTGAACCTTACCCCGATCCCAGTGATTGGATTAACGTTGAAATCAAATCATTCACATACAATATAAAATAAATCTAACATTTAGATTTTTGAGTCATTTGCGGATCCGAGTCGTCCAAGCATACGGCCTCTAACTCGTGATACGCAGCACGCGTCCATTGGCAAGGAGAACGGAATGGGAGTGTTAGCTCGTTCTCCTTTTCGCAGCTTGTGTATGGACAGAAAGAACCTCCCGTTTCAAATCGATGCAGAATAGAAACGGGAGAAAATGTATGGCAATTTTTTAACTCTTGAAAACCATAAAATAAAATCATAATTTGGGTAACCCTTAAAGAGGTATTTTTAGAGAAGCCTCATAGGGTTTCTTAAACCCTAATGGATTGGCTCAGCCCATTTATCCTAATCCAAATAGGAATTAATTAAATGGGTTTATTCTAGTCCAACTAGAAGTTCAATTAAATAGCCCAAATCCAATTATAAGTTTAAATAAAATATTTGGCCCAAATATAATATTTAATTTAATATTTGGACCAAATCTAATTTAGCCCAAATATTAATTTAATTTAATATTTATCCCAAATACTTTATTTTGACCAAATATTAATTTAAGGCCAAATATATTTTATTTCCTATTTGCCACTCCAACAAATAGAAAATTATTAAATTAGAAACTCTTTCCTAATTTAATCAATTGTCATTTTAGGAAACTTTTTCCTTTATGACGACCCCTCATCATATCGACGTCATTACATCTACTTGTTCTTTTTTTTGTGAAAACCTACGACGGCACAACTTCTTGCCGAAGTGTCCCACTTAACCATACTCCTGCTCTCCTAGTTTAAACCAGGGATTGTGCCTATTGCATATGAATCATTAGGCTTCCGAATATGTTGGCAATATGTCGGTTCGACCATATAAGACAAGATTGTCCTTTTGCAAGACATTATGCCTACCCAATTATTTAGAATGATTCATAATCTACAAATAACCTTTCACGAGCATGGTTACCATGTAATTCGATCCTCTCGTCAATGTATCTTATGTGATCTCAAGTATGGCGATGTGTTGCTTGATTATGATCACATGAGTTTTCGTCGGTCATCTGGATATCTTCACTTAATAGAAAATGAATCAATAATTCTTTATTGATCTCTTTCACCATGGCCATGGATTTAAAGTGAATATCCACTGAGGCATCTTAGATACATCATCCTTTATCAAGGGATAGACGAGTCCCATCTTGATTATACACCCATCGCCACAAGCCTCACAATATGCCCAACGATCGCCAACGTGCAGCCTTTATGCCCTTTGAAATGATGTCAAAGCATACTAGTCTTCTTATGAGATGACTGTGACAACCTCAAGTCAAGGATTAGTTACACGCAACTCGTATGAGAATTCCATCAACATATAACCAAAATGGATTCTCATGGCGAGTCATGTCCAATGACACGTTCTCCAACATTGGTCACCTATGTACTTGTCTAGGCATCCACATGCCTATAGGTGTGAGACCCCAATTGCTATCACATAGCGAAAACATAGCACACATACAAGTCTTACCGCAATTGTCAATGTTCATTCTTAACATTGCTACGACTTAGGACATTTAATGATGTTTAGAAATTATAATGCATCATCTCACATCTTTATAGATTAATCACAGTATACATCATATGGACTTCTATCTAGTTTCATCCAGTCATTACAATAATATCAAGAAACTAATAGAATGACTTCTTGTGAGATTGAATAACTCCTTATTCAATAATAAATATGATTGCACCTGTTAGTGTACAACATGCCCAATTTGATTGGGTCTAGAGCACCTACACTAACAATCGACTCAGAGAGAAGCAATTATACACCAAATTTTCCAAGTGCTAGTTTTGACAGCCTCAAGTGATATTCTTGGGTCATGTAGTATCTGGGAAAGGCATATCAATGGATCCTGAGAAGATTAAGGCAATGTTGAATTGGCCAAGGCCTATTATGGTGATTGAGGTACGTAGTTTTCTGGGGCTAGCTAGTTATTACAGGCATTTTATTGATGGTTTTGCACACTTAGCCTCTCCCATGACCAAGCTAACGCACAAAGGGATTCCTTTCATTTGGGATGATGCCTGTGAGCAGTGTTTTCAGGAGTTGAAACAACATTTAACCTCGACCTTTGTATTGGCTATTCCCAAGAGTAGCGAGTTGTTCACAGTTTATAGTGATGCTTCATATTTAGGTCTAGGATGTGTATTAATGTAAGAGGGATGTGTTGTTGCCTATGCTTTCAGGTAGTTAAACAAACACGAGATGAATTACCCTACTCACGACTTGGAACTTGTTGCCGTGGTGTTTACTTTGAAGATATGGTGGCATTATCTGTTTGGAGAGAAGGTACAGATCTTCACTGACCACAAAAGTTTAAAGTGTTAGGAAACCAGCCGACCACGTAGCTTCGATTCTACCTTATTTGATCCGTAGAGTTGCAAGCACAAACTCCTCCAAGTCGGTCCACACGATCGACCCTTTCCACGACGCCTTAAGTAGTGCTAGCAAACCCTAGGCGCCTCTAATGAGAGATCCGAATTTTTCCTCTTCTTATTTTCCAGCTTCATAAGTGGCATATTTATATAGTTAAAAAACCCTAATTGTGCCTTGGAAAACCCCTAAACAATTTAGGCTCGGCCCTAATCATATTGGGCTGAACCTCTCTTTTAAATTATGGAACAGGCTCGACCTAAGTGTGTGACCCCTTAGGTCCACTATTTGGCTAGATGTTGGGCCAATTCTATTGGGATATTTTAAGGCCCAACTTGTTAGTTTAATTAAACTCTTTAATTAAACTAATGGGATTTTTTAATTAACATATCTCATCGGCTTCTTAATTAAACTCTTTAATTAATAGTTTTAGAATTAATCATATTAATTCTAAAACCCTACATATCATGGTTAACTTCTAGCAACATGCCATGAATACCTAGCCAATGATGAAAACATTGACCTTTTCAATTGCAATTACCATGCAGTAAAATCATTTCATCAATCTATATCCCGATTGAATTTAGGGTATGGTTTTATGACGAGACCCTAATCATTCAATAACTATGTATCCATTTCAGATTTATGACTTGTTCGGTGAAATCAAAACACCTTTTGATTTCCACCTGACCTTGGCCAAGGATTGCCTCAGTCATGAAATCATCGGAATACATAGGACATCTTCTCATCTTATCGATAAGTGATGAATCCTATTTCGACATTCACAAGCCTTCATATGTGATAAGGTTACGTCCAGTGATAATTTGTTAACGACTCCATTAGAATCTAAAAAAGAACCAAAGCATAACCAGTCAAATATAAGACTACCCTGATGTCTCAAGTCTAAGGACCACTCTGCACTATTGCAACACAGAAATTCCAATTCGACAATAAACAATTGCCATTAGGAATTTTGTAGCAGGTCAGGTCAGTGTACTTATTCTTATAATAAGCACCCACATATATGCACTAGTGTCCACACACCAATGTCCATGAAACAAGACATTCTCCTAATTGAACATGCATCATATATGCTAGTCTATCCGAGTTATTAGTGCCCAATCCTAATAATTCTATGACTATGAACATTTAAGATCAAGGCTTATAAGGAATATGTTTCATGATCGTCATCTCTATGCACGACCATATTCCATGAGCTTATTTGATCTATGGACTTTGTCAAATATGGATTTCAATAATAACGACAACCAACAATGGTAAATAAATACATAATGCCTTGTAATAATAATTGATTGAAGATAAAGAGTCACAATAAAAAATATGATCAATTACATGTAAATATAATTGGCTTGTGGGGCATAACTCTAACATAAAGTACTTGTTCCCTAAAAAAGAATTGAATATAAGGCAAAGGCGTTGGTTGGAGCTATTGAAAGACTATGATTGCAAGATTCTCTACCATCTTGGTAAGGCAAACGTGGTAGCTGATACTTGAGCCACCAAGAAGAGTCTACTACAACAATGTTGGTTCATGAGTGGTCTCTATTAGAGCAGTTGAGAGAGCTCATTATCTCAGATTCTAATAGTGCTCTAGCTATTTATTGTGCTCTCATGGTTATTCGCTCAACCTTGGTGAACCGAATCTGTAACAAGTAGCAGCATGACGAGAGGTTGATGCATATCATGGCAGACATGGATAGATTCAGGCCTTTAGGGTACAGTTTAAAGGATGATGGTTTATTGTTATATCAGGGCAGGATTTGCGTGCCAGTGGATGAAGCACTTAGACATGAGATACTATTAGAGGCACATCGTTCGCATTATACTATTCATCTTGGAGCAAGCAAGATGTATCAAGACTTGCGCTGACAGTATTGGTGGAGTGGTATGAAGAGGCATGTGGTAGAGTTTGTGTCTCGTTGTTTAGTATGTCAACAGGTGAAGGCTGAGCACTAGAGACCAGCAGGGTTACTTCGTCCATTGTCCACTCCAGAGAAGAAATGGGATAGGATTGCTATGGTGTAATGTCCCAAATTTTCTAAAGGGTTTAAGAGTGATTTTAATGTGGATCATAGGTAAAATTATCAAAAGATTAAGGACTTCAGTGTAATTTCTTACAATTATAAGTATAGAATTGAATGTAGGGAATGCCCTGGAGTGTAATTGCCTAAGGTAGCGCTTGTTAAAATGAGCAAGATAAGAGAGTATCAAGATAAGGTCAGAATGCTTTTCGGACCAAGATATAGAATAATCAAGATAAGGTTGGGAAGCATTCCAAGATTTTTATCAACTCGTTTGTTAAATTTTTTAAAATGCACTAGAGGACACAATTGTCATTTTTTTCTTATCTATAAAGACCAAGATATGCTTATCTTGAGGGGGGGAGAGATAAGCTTATCTTGAACAATCAAGATAAGAAGTCATTAATGACGTTTCCAAGAATTGTTAGATAAATTTAACAAACATGTTGAAAAGGATAGAAGTCCGGGATGCATTCCATATCTTGGTTTTTCCATCCCATATCTTGATTAACAAACACCCCCTAAGAAAATAAATATGACCTCGATGAGCATCCCGATATAGGATTTATGATACAAAAGAAATTAGAATTGAAACAGTTTTTGGTACAGCTAAATTACAGCTTCGATTCAGGCTAAAAAATTGAATCATCGTAGGGGACTCTGGGGAAGTCAACGAAACCCTAAGGGGGCTCTGGTTTTGCGTAAGGATAAACCCTGGAGTGGTTTCAAGACCAAATAAGGGTCCAGTGAAGGCGCGGGGATGAAATCGTCCTTGTCGAGTAAGCTATGAGTAATTAATTCTAGATTTTCGGTATCGTAATACAAATTAATTTGATGTTTAAGGGGGTAATTGCAATTAGAGAATTTCACAGGTGAAATAGAGACAAAATTGAGGTTTAGATGTGAAATTTTCTATAATTAGTGTAATATATAGTGTTATATATATATGTATATATATGTGGCCTTGATCGCGTGTGTGTGGGGGCATTTTGATGGCCGACATCTCTATATCTTTATGGTCGATAATTGCTTAAGAATTAAAGGAAATAGCGGCATGATTTGAGGAAAAGATGATTCAGAATAGATTTAGATTAAGTGCAATGTATAATGTATGTAAATATATATATGTACTGTGGGCGCCTATAATTTGCAAATGGCCGAGAAACCATGGCTGAGATTTGAGAGCTTTGGCCGAGAGAATGCGAGAGAGATAAGGAGAGAGATCATGAGGAAGAGGTGGAGGTCGATTGGTGGTTGGCCAGGGGAGGAAGCTGCGAGCAATAGGGCAAGAGCAAGCGAGTAGCCATTGCCGCAGGCAGCAAGGCGAGGCGACCAATGATGGCGCGATGGCGTGAGGTGGTGCGGATGAGGCTGGTAGAAGCCGATGCGGTAGCAGAAGAGGCCGGAGGCGCGGCCACTATCGTAGATGGCGACCATGGTGGAGTAGGTAGCGATGGTGGTGGCCATTGGGGCAGCTAGGCAAGTGTTGTTCGTGCATGCAGGAGTAGGGGAGGAAGGAGGTTGAAGATGAAGAAAAAGAAGAAAGAAAGAAACAAAGGAAGAAAAGAAAAGAAAAGAAAAGAAAAGAGAAAAAGGAAAAAATAGGGGGGGAAATGGAGAAAAATATAGAAAAATTCTAAAAAATAGGAAATTATGTTTCGGTAATATTTCAGAGAATTTGGCAAAAAAAAAATTTCGGACACACGTTTCAAGGTGGTGCACGAAAATCAAGATAATGTGCGAGAATTGAGGTTAGGCTCGAGAATCAAGATTGTGCACGAAAATCGAGGCATGTCACGCATACCGATGAAGCCTAAGAGGCTAAGTCAAGGTGAGTCAAATTTTCTAAAAAATTTTAGAAATTCAGAAAAATTATTTTATGAATTATTATAGAGAAATATTTGAGAAAATAATTGAGAAATATTTAGTTTGGATTTATTGAGGAAAAATAAGAAGAAATAGAGAGAAAAATAAAGAAAATGCAAGAAATTACGGAAAATAGATTTTGATGCTTATTTAAATAAATATGGTGATTAGGTGCTTTGAGGCTTAAGTTTAAGTGACTTGTACGAATTTTGAGGTTGGCATGCAAATTGATACGATGCACGTATTTTGAGGTAGCCCGATAAGCTTGAGAAGGTAAGTGGTTCAACCCAAAAAAAAATCATTTTTATATTAATGGTTGTATCATGTTGTCATGTCTTGATGTGACTATGTCATGTAGATTGCATTTACATGCTATGATGAAATGTGCATATGTACACTATGTTATTATTAGTCATGCATTGCACTGGGTTTGGGATTATGGACTGGCATCGTTGCTCTACCAAGGGTGCATCCATACACCTCGATCTGGTAAGGAGGTTGTAAAAATGAGGAGCAACAGTTGGGTGCGGTCAACTCAAACTAAAAAGAAATTAAGACATTTTGTATTTTACATCCATGCACGAAATATGTTTATTATTCCTTTACTTAGACGATTTATCATCTAACCTAGGCTTTACCCCTAGAATATTCAAACGTTCCAGATGGAGATTATAGTAAAAACGAAGATGAATGAGACATGAAATGACACTTAGCAAAGTGTATGATGAATTGAATATATGTTATGTAACCTATGTATTTAAGTTCTACTACTTTGAATTCTGAATGTCTTGAGGAATGATGACGTATAATTTCACTTATGGTAAATGATGATGTACAACCTTATTTGTGATTAATGTCAAGGTGTTAGGTTCGATTTTAACTTCTACAATTGATGTTTATGATTGTAACACCCCAAATTTTTCGGGCATGTTATAACTTAGGATTTCGGGATTATAAAAATTTTTCATATCACAATAGCTATCATACACCACACAATATCCCAAAAACCCTAATTTTTACCTTCTCAACTTAACAAACCCAATAATCAAATAGCTAAGACAGGTATTAAAATCTCAAATGCGGAAGCTAGATCGAACCTGATATGGTTCAAAACCATAACATTTTATTTATCATAAAATTCTTCAAGACGTCTACAAAATGTATTAATATTACATCGTCTCTAGCAAATGATAACTAAACATCTTAAACATATCCAAAATTACATAAGTTCGCACATAAACAAAAGTATGCTAAACATGTTACAAGTAGTAAATTAAACATATTCTTCAGCTACCTCTTTTCCCTTAGAGTTGCTCGTCGAACTTGGAACGTTTGCATATTCCAGGGACATAATCCAATTAGAAGATGAATCTTCTAGTGAGAAACTCCAAAAACAGTTTATATCGATGCATGATCAGGTATAAAATGTATGAAAAGACAACGAGAACTACTCTGAAGTGCCTCGTAAACACGCCAGCCTCCTCCAACGAGAGCTTTCTTAATGGCCCAACTTCATAGAACTCATGCAAGCACCACATCCGTTGTTCCTTAGGCTCACGGTCTTCCCCACAAGAGCTTTCTCGATGGCGCACGCATAGCGCCTCTCGAGGGATCTCAGACTTTTGCCCTCGGCCAACAACAAATAGGTACAACAGTATGGTCACACAAATTTTATAAATGCGATAGTTAAAAAGTTAACAGTATATATTGTCAGGAAAATTCAGTTCATAGATGCAACATGATTTCACGTAAGCAAATAATAAGAGTTTACGTATAAGAACTTCACGAAACACGTGTCATGCAATAGAAGTCTCTCATAAGAGAAATAAAAATAGGATTTGGAGTGTAGCAGTCTCACGGAGTCTCACCTTGTTGGGTTATCTCTTTGACAGTATAATTTTACAGCAAACGGCCTAAGTTTCTACAGAAAATGCACGTTTTTGTAAATCTAACCTCCAATATTTTTACACACGATTGAAGGGTATTAATTTAGGGGCATAAATGGAAAATTTCATGTAAAAATAACCCCTCACGCACCCTCACGCGCTCCAAGAAGGATGGTCACGCGCCCCACGCGCAGCCATTTTTTGGCGCGTGTAACTCACGCGCAGGTACCAGATTCCGAACAGCAACGCCTCGTTTTCGTATTTCGGCCATATCTCCCTCGTTTTAACTCCGATTCGACCCCCATTTGAACCTACGTGACCCTCTCTTCCCCCTCTACAGGATTATCAAAAAAAATGGGACTTAACTCACTTTTTTGCTTACTGATTTTAGAAAACTCCAGCAAAGACTCGCAACTCCGACGAGGCTCGTTCTCCACCGCTTCTCCGTCACTTTCTTCCCGCCTTCTTGCCGAACCTCCTTCTCTCTCTCTAGAGCAAGCTCCTCCTATTAGAGTGCTTCACTCCTCAAATTTGTTTAGAATGGTTTGAGAACAACTCAAGGTGCCTATTTATAGAATCCTTCAACCAATGGTGTTATGCCACTTATCACAATCTTAGCCATGGACTCCGAAGACTCAAAGCCATAATTGAGTGGATTTTGAAATCCAAAACTAGAATTAATCCAAATTTTTAAATCCAAGCTAAAATCGTAAACTTCTTTCAAATAACACTTTGGCCCTTATTTCAAGTCCTCAACTTCAATATTTTACCACATAAGCTCTTAATTTTATCCTTATTTCGTTTGGATAATTCTCTAATTACAATTACACCCTCAAACATCAAATTTATCGAGATACTTAAAATTTCAAAATTAATAACTCAAAATTACTCGATGTATACGATTTTTCGGAAGCCCCTTATCGTCATTCGATATTTTTAGGCTATAACTTAGCTTAACCGAAAACCATTTTTGATTTGATTTCTTTCAGTGCAATAAGTCTCACCTCGAGACGCTCATTAAAATTATACCTTTGTCCTTAGGTATCTAAACTCTAGGGCACTCCCTCCGACTGATTCAGTCACTTGTTGCCATTTCAAACATATTTTTCGGTATTTTAAACTCACTTAAAATACGTGGCAATTTCACGAAAATATAGGTTGTTATAATGATGATTCTTTTTCAAGATAAATGTATGAAAATTTTGGGATGGATATGAGGAATGATAGAGTTTAGCATTAGTATTGATTTAAAAAAAAATTATTATCCGAGAATTGTCTCAAATTATAACACACTCGGAAAGTAGGGTGTTACATATGGACTTTATGTTGGGGCTACCATGTACTAGCAAGGGTCATAACGCAGTAAGGGTGATTGTTGACAGGTTGACCAAGTTTGCACATTTTCTAGCGATCAAAAAGACTCACCCTATGCATCGCTTAACCAAATTATATGTGGGTGAGATAGTAAGATTACATGGAGTGCCAGCCAACAAAGTGTCAGATCGAGATCCACGTTTTACCTCACATTTCTTGGAGGCATTGCAGAATGCTATGGGGACTAAGCTGACTTTCAACACTACATTTCATCCCCAGACAGACAGGAAGACGAAAAGGACTATCAGGATTTTAGAGGATATGCTCTGTGCTTGTGTGTTAGACTTTCATGGTAGTTGGGATGAGCTCCTGTCTTTGATAGAATTTGCCTACAATAACAACTACCAGTCCAGCATTCAGATGGCACCTTTTGAGGCCTTGTATGGCAGACCCTGCAAATCTCTGTTATGTTGCACTAAGGTTGGTGACAGTTCTATGTTGGGACCAAACATTATGGCAGAGACTACAAACAAGATCAAATTGATTAAGGCTTGAATGAAGACCGCCCAGGATCATCAAAAAAGTTATGCGGATATGAGGGGTCGAGACTTGGAGTTTTCAGTTGGAGACCACGTATTTCTTCGTGTCATGCCTATAAAGGGTATTCGACGTTTTGGAGTTTCAAGAAAACTCAGTCCATGCTACATGGGTCCATTTGAGATTCTGGAGCGAGTTGGACCATTAGCATACCGTTTAGCCTTGCCACCGCAGTTAGCGCACGTGCACGACGTTTTTCATGTCTCCATGCTACGCAAATATATCACGAATCCTAGTCAAGTTATAGACTGTCATCCCCTCCAAGTGGAAGAAAATGCCTCATATGTATAGTTACCCATATGCATTGTGGATAGGAAGGAGAAAATACTTCGAAGCTGCCCAATTCCTTATGTTAAAGTTCAGTGGCAGCAGCACGGTCCCGTAGAAGCAACTTGGGAACTAGAAGAAGAGATGAGGCGTGATCATCCACAACTAGTCGGGTAATCAGGTGCGAATTTGGGGGACCAAATTCTTTTAAGGGGGGAGGAATTGTAATGACCCGAATTGAATTATTGAATATTGTTTTAATGCTTTGAGGATTGAATTGGTTAACCTTAATGTGTAGCATATTATTTTTAGCGATTATTTCCTAAGTATTTGTGTGTAGCATATGTGTATATATGTGGTTTTGGGATTTTATTAATTAATTGTAGCGTATAAGTTGGAGTATCCAAATGTCATAAAAGTTGTGTTTGAATTGGAGTCATGTATTTGGATAGTAGAGTGATCCATTCAGATAGTTGGTGTAGATTTGGAAGGTTATCAAGATGGTTAGGCGCTTATTTCGATGGTTTCTTTGAGTTATGTGAGTGATGTCCGGATGGTTGGAGGCATATCTAGATGTCTCTTTGAGTTTTTGTGAGTAACATTCGGATATGGAATTGTAGCATCTGGATATGAATTGTTGATATTCAGATATGAGTTTTTACATCCGGATGGCCATTTTCAATAATGCAAGTTTCACCTTATGACCTGATTTTAACCCTGATGCAATCTGAATCTCAAAAAATTGAAAACATGAAAGTTGTAGATATTTCTCTTTTCTTTCCATAATATCTTAAATCACCTTAATCAGAGCTTAGAGGAGAGAGTTATGCCCAAAATTTGGAAGGGTTTTGAATCTGCTAAAATTTCTAGTTTTTCATTTAGCACCTCTCATATCTAGATATCCCTTACCATATTCGGATACCCTCCACTTTCAGTGAACTCCTAGGATATTATCTCGGTCAAACGGAGCTTGGACGATGGAGAATCATCTTTAGTGTTTGACGCGTGTCCCACTCGTGTCCTAAGTTCTCTGATGATGTATATATAGCCAAGAAAGAAAGCTTTTTATGGTTCGGCCAAGAGACAAAGTGAGAAGGAGAAACAGTGAAGAAGAAAAAGAAGGAATTTTCAGGTAAGCTCTCCTCTCATCTTTGCTCTTCTCTGATTTCCCATCAAATTTATGCATGACTTGTGGTTGGATAATTTCTAATTGATGAGGTCATGACCCGTAGGGGTTATCCTCGTATATATATATATATATATATATGTATAGGTGGCTTATTTGGCTGAAAGGTGCTACAAGGGTTCATTCCTTTTGGCTCGTAGAACAGGTACAATCTACCTTCAAGGCAGTAGCAAGTTTGTTATAAGGACTTGAGTGCTAGTGCATGTCTTATCTGGGACCCAAGATCCTGTATGTGTGCACTGTTACTTATACAGTTGGTACCTATATCAGTTATGAGATTACATGGCATGTTATGTATGAGTTTTGATGTGTTGTGCATGTGAGACATAGGTTTACTCTTAGCTCTACTCTATCCGTCCTTCCTTTCCTTTATGAGCTTGCTGAGTCATTTGGACTCACCTTGTTTTCTCTTTATTCCAGGTAAAGGCAAGGACCCAGTTGCGGGCGAGTTTAGTGGTTCTCAACTTCTGGGATAGGCAGTGTACAAGGCCATGCTGGCGTAGCAAGTGTCAGCCTGGGGGTTTCTTTTTTATGCATTTTGTCACTTCCGGATTGCATTTTGATTCATTTTATTGGGTCTATATGGATTATGTTTTATTTTGTAGCTGGTGTGCTAGTGTTGTATGTTATGCGTGCCTGGGCTACGTAAGCCTAGAGATCAGTTATTGTATATCAAGTTGAGGTTTTGATAAACATGTTGCAATGGGAAGTTTCCTTTATCAATTTTCTTTTGGTATTTATTAGTGGCATGCATAACAGGTTCTTCCAGATTATGTCATCTCTATGTTAGTAGGACACCCGCTCTGGTTCTTTGAAGACCTCGGTGGGGGCCTTACAGGTTCATTTCAGTGTTTTCAAATTAATCAAGAACTCTTGTTGAGTTTTAATTTTTACAGATACGTATATATATATATATCTACATGTGTTTACAATGAGTTTCATGGCAGTTTATACATGATTTTCTTGACAACGATTCTTCTAAATATCATCGTTGAATCATCCTTGATGTTATTTCAAGTCAATTGGGATTTGTTTTCCCAATATTTATTTTGGAATGGTGTAGTTATTTTAAGAATTGAATCAAGTTTCAGTCTTTGTGAGCGTTCGTTCTGGGTTATTAATTTATAGATATCCGAATGTGAGCCTTTATATCCAGATGGATTTTTTCAAGTATGTAAGTGACATTCGAATAGGCTATAGGATATCTGAATGTGTCAAAAAGATTTCTATGAGTAACATCCGAATAGCCTTTGTTCGTATTCGAATGGCCCTTGTGATATCTGGATGGTTTGATCCACATTCAGATATGTCCAGAGTTTAATTGCAAGTGATATCCGGATGCCTTGTCTCACATTCAAATGAGTCTTATAAGCTTGTGAGTGATATTCAAATACCTCAAGTCGTATCCGGACTCATCCAGTGCTTGTTGAGAGTAATATTCGAATGTATTAATTCATATCCGAATGAGTTCCAAGTTCTTTACGTATGATATCCGGATGGTTCTTCACATATCCAGATAGCTCATATCTGGATGCCTCCTTCTGTATCCGGATGTCTCTCTCCAAAGTTGAATTTCATAATCTAATAGTCTCTTGAGATATCCTAATGCCTCAGTAAGATATTCGGATGACTTAAATTATATCCGGATGTCCTAGATCATATCCGAATACATCTCAGCATATCCGAATAGCTTCTGATTTGAGCGCTAGTATATCCAGATGAGCCTTCTTCATATCTCGATGTCTTTCCCCATATCCGAATATCCTTCTTGATATCCGGATTGCTTTTTTAGAAATTCAATTGAACTTCCAATACAACTTAGCTCAAGTTTTATTCAAATAAAAATATTCAATTCCTCCAAATATTGAATTTATATGTTAGAATATGATAAGTTAATCATGCCCATACCATAATATATAATTCATAGAATCTTTGTATTCCAACATATTGAAGATTAAATTACATGTTTAGTATTTATTATAACATGATCAACATTATTTTGTGAAATTATTTGCATACATCTTGGTATGAGCATTGAGTATGACTTTATATTGAGCATTTCATTTCGTGTGCTAGCATGTGTATGGACATTGCATTCAGTATGTGCGCTAGGCGGCTTGTCTATAGGGATCCTACTAGTTTCAGTTTCAGTTTATGTCTTACTCACCTGGTGATGACCAGGGGGCTAGGGGCTTATTGCCCACAGTATGTACTTACAGTTTTTATATATACAGGATTCAGATCAGTCAGGTATGTATTACAGATTGTGTGAACCTATGAGCCAAAGTTACATACCTACATTTAGTTTACAGTTTATATGCATTACATTTTGTGAATACAAACAAACATTAATTATTCTCAGTACAAGGACAATTATTAGTTGATCAGTATCGATATTTTTCGATTTAGTTTCAATTATTCTTTTCAACTTATTACTTGTTGAGCTTTGTAGCTCACCTTATACTCTTCAACATTCCAGGTCCTAGCGGGGGAGTACTAAATGTGGGGCCTAGTAGCAGTGGTTAGTAGTGTGTGTACATGGAGTCGCTCAAGATCAAAGATGTTTGGGAGTTTTGTTAGTTTTGATAGTGTCTTATCAGTTTAGAATTATTTTATATTTCAGTTGAGAGATTGTCCTTTAGACAAAGTTTATGGTTTTCAGTTTATGTTGACTCAGACTTTTTATTTCAGTGATTGAGATGTTCAGTTATGGTATCAGATTTCAGTTTATCAAAGAGTTTCATTTTATTTTATCTATTTTTCCCATAACACATCTTTTCGGGCAGTTCTAGGAGATGAGGTATTACAATTATATATAGTTTTCCACATCATTAGGTGTTGATGACGCCAATTGCCATTAAGAGTTAACTAAATGAGTCAACATGTTTGGGAAACCGTTAAGACTTAACGAGGCACATTGTTAAGAGTTAACGGGGATCTTGGTTCCTTTAAAAGTTAATGGAAGGGCTATTAAAAGTAAATAGCAAGGCCTAAGGGCAATATAATGAGGTAATAAATTCAGGCACAAACGGTCAACATATGCTTGAGACGATCGATAGTCTTCTCCATGAGACAAAGAAACAGTCAACCGATTTTTATGAATGGTTAAGAATTTTGAGAGCAAGATTAATCCCTCATGCTTTCGGAATTAACTGCTTCGTCGCATCAGAGCATTTAATGCTTTGATGCTATAATCATGAGAAAATATAGAGAGTGAGGAAGCTTAGAAAAGTAAGAATGAAATGGAAAAAGAGAGATAAGCAGATGAGGAATGGGGTTAAGGAGAACTTGAGAAACATCCTCCAGCCTTCATCTTCTTCTTGCTTTCTTCTCACCATCTTGGTCTTCTTCTTCTTCTTACTCCAAGAAGTTAGCCATCTCCCTCTCTTACTCTCTTGTTGATCCACGGCTGTGAGATAGCCATTTGCAACCAAAAGGAACCACAACAACTTGCGTTCACCTTCATCAAGAGGGTCCTAGCACGGCTCTGGTGAAGGGTTCCGAGATGGCTCAAGCATGGACAGATTAGGTCCTCCACATATGAGAAGGCGAGCTGGTCACCCGGGCATTGCAGGAATAAGAGCAAAACAAACAGCTTGGAGGAAGCTAGGAGCTTCCTGTTGAGGCACATTTGATTACTAGCAACAGTCACCATCCGTTGAGGTATATCTCTCAAATGCCCTATGGTTGGTTGGTTTTCGTTTATATGCATATAGATGCTTAATACTGAGTCTTGAAAGGGTTTGTTTTTGTTTTTCGCTATGCATTTGTTATGGTTTTGAAAATGTTTTAAAACCAGTACACCCTTGCATAAATCCACCAAGCATTGGTTTTTTTGCCTTGGCCCCTCTCATTTTCTCTCATCTCCTTAGTTTAGTGGCTATTCTCTTGGTTGCCCTTCCCCAACTCTATGGTCTCTAGCCTTTGATGATGTTATTTTTAGTTGTAGTTCTATCTTAATCCCTTGTTTTCCTCTTTCTTCTCTATCAGCCTTCGATTGTATGGGTTTGGCCATCCCTGCTTTTGTCTTGTTGCATCCATTTGATATTAATTTAAAAATATATATATATGAATAAAAAACAATAAGGTTTAGAAATGATATGCATATAAATTAAAGCACATGAGTTATTGAGAGGTTTTTGTGAGTAAAACATCTCATGCAAATTGCTTTTATCCGCATATGTAAAGGAATATAGATTACAGTTCATGTGTATTGAGACATAAACTTTGGAGAACACAAAAGAAACTTAAGTTGAATAATGATTGTCTGATTATGGTATTAATTAATTAATTAATTATATATAATCAACACACCCTTAAATGAATATTTGAAGCCTATTGTTTTGCATTGAGAAAAAAAAAGAATATTAATTTGAAGAATTTCAAAAGAATTCAAAAGGACATCTCACTTCTATCATCAGTACCAACCCGCAATTATTGAACCGTGTATGGTAAGGTAGGCTCGCGAGGGAGACAGAGGGGATCAAGGATGAACGCGTGCATGGGGAAGCTGCGCACGTGAGAACCTTATCGTGAGTTTGGGACCAAATGAGCAAATCCATTTCCATCACTCACCCTCACATGTATATCTACATTTATATATATACATGGACCCATGCATGCATGAAATTAATTAAAAGCGAATGGCACGGCGCAGCAATCAATCCAAATGTAACCTTTCACCAAACAAACAGCGTCTCAGCAGTCTTATCTCGCACCATTGTCATTGGAAAGCAACCCTACCACGGTCATCATTATCTGCCTCTGAATCTTCATTTATAGACCATTCATTCAAGGCCTGTCACCTTCTGGACAGTGCTACAAATTCTCTAGGATTTGAGGGATAGCCTCTACCCAAACATCCCACATTTAATTCAGCCCTAAAACATTCTCAATATTATTTTCTATTTTCCCAACCTGTGGATCAGAATGAAGTCATTAGGCAATTATAGCTCTCTATACGTATTTCAATTGTTCATAATGTGACAGAATTCCAAAGTATTTTGAAATAAGTAGACGCCGTTTTTAACTTGTGTGTGTATATATTGTTGTATATTTTTAGTCATGTCCAATCAACGTAAAAAAATTGCATTAATATGTTAGTCAAATATGTATGTGTATATATATATATTGATAGAGATAGGATAAAAAATCGAGCTTAGTAATTAATGAGGCTAGGGATTGGTCTAGTAAAACATGATGTTAGAATTGTAGTTATTATGGGATAAGTTCTCTAGTAATAAGATAAATGATTAAAATTTGAATCAAATTCATCTACATTTGAATTTTAACAAGATGTTAGGATAAGTGATTGAAATTTGAATTTAATTCAAATTCCTACACTATTGAATTTAAAAAGATATACCTATATATATTTATATCTATTTATATCTATAAATAAGCATAGAACACAATGAAAAGATAGAATAATCAGAATCAATTTTTGGTTACTTATATACCATCTTCGGCATCACTATTCCAAGTCTCGGATAGATATGGGGTGAACGTATAAGAAAATTGATGATACGGAGCCGATCACCTTCTTCTGTCTTGGACCAAGTACCTGCAAAAAGGGGTGGGGACTTGATCCCCGTGATCCCTTCGACACTTAAGTCAGTTCATAGGATTTTCGAGGAGTATAACAGTAATGGAGAATAATAGAAGAGTCCCTCAGGAGTCAGATCTCCATACCTGTAGAGATTGTCCTCTATTTATAGATGTCCTGTGGCCTTTCCAATAGGAGATAAGATACCTTTCAAAAACAGAGGCTGATCCACTTTCCATGGGGAGAGAAGATAACCTTCACTAATGGAGATAATTCTTGGGATGTTGGAGATATTCTTGGTTAACTGAATCTTCCTCTCTATCTCTTCCAGTTCAAAATCATAATAAAGATTATAAAGATAAGTGGAGCTCCTAAGACTTGACACGTGGCGATCGTATATTGGCCTTTACTGGCACGCATGGCTCCAAGTTAATGGTAACCTCTCAGGGGTAGTATAGTAAAATTACCTCATGTAAATATTCCCTCATCACTTGCCCCCACTCCTTGAGCTGATTGAGCGAGGAGTTTGGGCAGCTGAAGAAGTAGTAGTCATTTTTTTTCTGAGCCTTTGTAAAAAAGTTCTACTAAAAATTAGGTTAGCAATCTCGAATGCTGAATTCGCTTTTCAAGTCTCTCAGTGCCCTTTCACTCTTCCCATGCAGAGGGTGATTAGGTCGCTTGAGGTTATAGAGATGTTCGGGGATTTTCCTATGGTAGAGAAGGACCAGCTCTTAAATTAGTACATATATATTTTTATTGTTATTTTTGGCCTAGGGCTGAGGCCATGCTGGCCGAGGCTACGTGCCTCGGCTTCGAGGGTCTAGGGCCGAGGCTATGCTGGTCGAGGCCACGCATCTCATCTTTAGGGGCAACTGGCCGATGCTGCTTGCCTTGTTTTCGAGGCCGCTGGCCGAGGCTACGTGCCTCGTCTTCGGAGTTGTTGGCTGAGGCTGCGTGCCTCATCTTCGGAGCTACTGGTCGAAGCTGTGGTGGCAGAGTTTTCCCACTTTCACTTGCTTTCTAAAGCTCATAAAATCTTGGCCCTTAACCATTTAGGTGTACTAGGATAAGCTCTACTATCCCGATGAGGTAGCGTTTTCATGTAGCGCTGCTTGCTTAGCGAGAATCTTGATCCTTCGACTTTCGTTAGAGGTTCTTTCCGAACCGAGAGGGGGTTACATCGAACCTTCTTTTTGTTTTGGGAGTGATTCCTGGAATTGATTCCTTAATTATTAGGGGTGGTCTCCTTTGAGCCTTCAATGGTCGAGGTTCGTAACCCCGAACTTGTTCCTTAATTCTTAGGGGTGGTCCCCTTTGGTCTTCATTTGGCGGAGGTTCGTAGCCTCCGAACTAGTGCCTTAATTGGTAGGGGTAGTCCCCTTTGGTCTTCGGTGGTCGAGGTTCAAAGCCTCGAACTCATTCCTTAATTATTAGGGGTGGTCCCCTTTGAGCTTTCAATGGTCGAGGTCCGTAGCCCCGAACTCGTTCCTTAATTATTAGGGGTGGTCCCCTTTGGTCTTGAGTTGTCGGGGGTTCGGGGTCCTCCGAGGATCACATCTGATCCTTTGTTTTTGAGTGTTCGGGGGTTCGAGGCCCCCCGAGGATCACATTTGATCCTTTGTTTTTGAGTGTTCGGGGGTTTGAGGCCCCCCGAGGATCACATCTGATCCTTTGTTTTTGAGTGTTCGGGGCCCCCCGAGGATCACATCTAATCCTTCGAGGCCTTTCGGACCTTCGGTCTTCATGTGCACATGATAGCTTGGATTATAGTTGATGACCGAGATTTTATTTGATATTTTATTTTCGCGGTTCAACGAAATGCCTACATCCGCAATTAAAGAATAATAATATTTTATTTTCACGGTTCGGCATAACGCTTACGTCTGCAATTAGAGTAAGTTTTGTTTTCGTGGTTCGACATAATATCTACGTCCGCAATTAAATAATACCAATATACATATATATTTTTAGTGACCAAGGATTCAAGCACATCAGCTTCACCATATCAAAGGCCCCCTCTTGTTACAGTTCCTGTAGTTACCGCAGCTTTTGTTACAATGTTAGCCCATCCACGATCCTCACAGCATACCCGGAGGAAATTTATGGGATTCCTAGTCCTTAATATCCGTTGAGCCAGAGATTTCCATATAAAATGAGGGAGCATTCCAGTGTGAAGTCGGTAACCCTTTGCAATTGGGCAACTACTATCGGGGTAGCATATATGATGCTTCTGCCATTCGGGAACTGCCAAATACGTCGGTACCTGTGTTGATACAACAAACAAAATTGTATTTCAACCTAATGCCATAGACAGTCGATCCAAGCGTTCCTGCCCAACATTATAGTCACTGGTATCCCCTGCATCCTCGTGCTCAATGTCTGTACTATGCCAAGCAAGATCGTCCTCAATATTTTACAACATATTCATTAATATGGCCAATAACCGATTGATAAACTGGGGAAACTTCCTCATTATACCAGACGCTCTTTCTTTGGCCTCGGCAAGGGTAATGACAAACTCAATTGCGAGGTGTTGAGTCCCCTCTTCAAGGCTTTCAACTTCTGCAATCTACAATATAAACCCAACAACCAAAAAATATTCATATATATATTTTTTGCCATACCCAAAGACTCTTGAAGTTGTTGTAAGGAATGAGCGTTGGAGAAGATGAAGCTAAAGTATGTCAGATTCTGCTTCCAACGGATTTGTCGTCAGCCACGCCAGCCACTCGCGGGGACTTGCGGCACGCGGCCCACGACCTTTGCCAGCGCGCGATCCGTCATTTGGTTCTGTTGTGGTCATGGTCTGTGGTGGTCGGCCTTCCGTGGCCGTGCTCTGCCGCCAGTCTTGCCTTGATCCTCTGTCATGTTCATTGCTTGTTGTGGCCATTATCTGGCTCATCCATGGCCATTATTGCACTTCTACTGTTGGGCTCCTGGGTCTTTTCCCCTTTTTTTATTGAAGCCTTTCCAGGAGCTTCTCATGATATGATATAATATAATATGCATAAGAAATGCTTAATAATAATTTTCTTTTTCCTCCCCAGCTTCCACGAGGAGCTTTACGATATAATATACATATATACCATTTATACAATGCTTGTTGTCTAATCCAAGAATATACCATTTATACAATGCTTGCTGTCTAATTCACCATTCTTGTATTGATCATCTTGCAACATATATATATATATAACTTGCCCCAACTTCCACGAGAACTTCTTTTTACAACATATATATATATATATAAAGAAGCTACAAAATATGTATGCGGAGTGCCTCCAGGAGCTTTTTTTTTTTTGTATAATATATATACATATATATATAACAGTCTTTTTCCC
The DNA here is from genome assembly GCA_036245055.1 of Diospyros kaki. Taxonomy (NCBI): domain Eukaryota; kingdom Viridiplantae; phylum Streptophyta; class Magnoliopsida; order Ericales; family Ebenaceae; genus Diospyros; species Diospyros kaki. Next base: position 13,978,820 of record BSEG01000009.1, read on the forward strand.
TAGCTTCCATTTGAAGCTTTTCTCAATATATTATAATATGAATGTATATGTATATGATGCATGTATGTGCGTATGATACAAAATAATGGCAGAATTGCTCTTCTTTTTTTTTACCATGCCTCAATCAGAACCTCTTGCAGTTTATATATACACATACCAATATATGAATCTCTCAGCCTACTCTTTCAATTATTTTTTGCATAGAACAATAATTGAAAAAATAAAACCTTAGCAGGCACAAAAATATTTAAAGAAACGAGCGTACCCATGATGCAATCAGCACATACGTGTAATTGAGTTAAATAGATTTCATACGATTTGAAATTGTGCTTGGCAGACAGAAAGAAAAGACAAAGGCCCCACGGTGGGCGTCAATTGATGATACGGAGCGGATCACCTTATTCTGTCTCGGACCAAGTACCTGCAAAAAGGGGTGGGGACTTGCTCCCCGTGATCCCTCTGAAGCTTAAGTCAGTTCATAGGGTTTTTGAAGAGTATAACAGTAATGGAGAATAATAGAAGAGTCTCTCAGGAGTCAGATCCCCATACCTATAGAGGTTGTCCTCTATTTATAGATGTCTCATGGCCTTTCCAATAGGAGATAAGATACCTTTCAAAAACAAAGGCTGATCCACTTTCCATGGGGAGAGAAAATAACCTTCACCAATGGAGACAATTCTTGGGATGTTGGAGATATTCTTGGTTGACTGAATCTTCCTCTCTATCTCTTCCAGTTCAAAATCATAATAAAGATTATAAAGATAAGTGGAGCTCCTAAGACTTGACACATGGCGATCGCATATTGGCCTTTACTGGCACACATGGCTCCAAGTTAATGGTAACCTCCCAGGCATAGTACAGTAAAATTGCCCCCTATAAATATTCCCTCATAAATTTTTTTTATAGTTTTCTTCCATAGAGGTCATTGGACAAATCAATTTCGATTATTTTACTACAATTTAGGTATTTTTACATACCATATGTAATTTTTATTAAAGTTCTATTGTTGTTGTCAAACTACAACAATTAAATTTATTTATCTTTGGATCAACCAAAGTAGAATCCTTCAACAAAGTCGAGGGTCCAAGATCAAAGTTACATGCAGACATACAATTGTGCTGGGGTGAGAATAAGAATTCTATATCTTTTGTATCTCTCTACATTCACATAATGAAATTATGTTGCTCTCTAACTGTGGACTTAAGCACATTATCGAACCATGTCAATTTGTATCTCTTATTTTGATCCTGTATGGGAATTACAAAATTATTTTCTATGTTTGTGGTGATTTTTTTCAATAGCTCATTTGAAAGTAATCATTTTTTGTTAGTGAAATTAGTATATAATTAATAAAGGTAAATTACAAAAAAACAAAAAACTATCGAACTCTTAGTTTTGTTTTAATTTTAAAACCAACTATTAATTGATTTATTTTTTTTTTTTGTCTTTTGGGTTTCAATTTAAGAATATTTGTTGAGTTTATGTTCTTGCACTACAAAAAAAAAATTCCATTTAGCTGCGATTTTGAACACCGTCGCTAAATCAGTTGTTGTAGAAGCATTTAACGGCGATTTTCAGAAACTGCTGGAGTAACCGCTGCTAAGTCATATTTTTTGCGGCAATTTTTAAAATATTTAACGGCAGTTTCGGAACTGCCGCAAAAATTTCAAAAATTTAGAATTTTTAGAAGGTCGCATGACCAGCTGCCTGTGAGTGTGCGCTCGCGCGCGCACATACTCACTTGGACCCTGAACGCCACGTGGAGCGCAAACAAGCGGCCACGTGCCGATCCCCTTCCCTAGTTTCGAACCCACGACCTCTCCTATGAGCGTACGCACGTGAAACCATCCGATCTGCGAAGTCTTGTTATTATATATTCGCACGAATAAATTATATACTAATCCAACCAGTATTTTTTAGAATTATTTTTTATATTTTTAATATAAATTAAAAAACATAAATTAATTGATTATTTTTTAAAAGAATTATGGAATAAATTAAAAATAAATTAAATTAATTGATTAAAAAATAAAAAGAAGATTTTAGATATTTTCTTAAAATTTATTTTTAAAATTATTAAAATTTTGTTAAATTTCTTTTTATTTTTTAAATATTAAATTTTTTAATGAATTTTGTGGCAATTTTTCAAAATCGCCGCAAATGTAATTTAATTTAATTTTTTTATTGTTTAATTTTTTCTTAATTTAGCTACGATTTTTCGAAAACCGTCGCAAAATTAAATTTTTTAATAAATTTTGCAGTGGTTTTAAAAAACTGAAGCAAATGTTATTTAATTTTAATTTTTAATTATTAAATTATTTTCTAAATTTAGCGACGGCTTTCAAAAAATCGTTGCAAAATTAAATTTTTTAATGAATTTTGCGATGATTTTGAAAATCGCTACAAATGTTAAATTTTTTTATTTTTAATTATTTAATTATTTTTAAATTTAACAGCGATTTCTCAAAAATCACCGCAAATTTTAATTTTAATTTCAATTATTAAATTATTTTTTAAATTTAACGGCAATTTTTTAAAAACCATTGCAAAATTAAACTTTTTAATAAATTTTGCGACGATTTTGGGAAACCGTCGCAAAAAACGTATTTTGCAACAGCTTGTAAACCGCCACAAAATGTCATGTTTTGCAGGGGTTTTTAAAACCGTCGTAAAAAAATCGCCTCAAAAAATCAATTTTTTTGTAGTGTTGAATGTTTTGATGATGACCATTTTATGCCAAAAACTTCAATGACCTCATATGGTTTTGTTATACTTGTTTTGATAGATCTTGCTCAAAGAGTTTGTGAGCCTATCTTGATAAGATTTATGAGGTTGCTTTGCATATTATAAGGTCAAAGAATCTTAATAAGATTGTCTTTTAGTATGATTTATCTATAAATGTTTTCATATATGTTAAAATGGCTTTAGCCATATGCTTTTTTAATATATTCTTTAATATGCTTCTCCTTAGGGTTATCCTAAAAGATAATGCATGAGTGCGAAGCTCATGATATGTCAAGTGTTTTATGTGGCAACATTACTTAAGTTTTAGAGTAATGTATTCTATATATATTGTCTAATGTTTAAGTGTTAATGTAACACCCCCTTTCCTAAAATTGTCCGAAAAGAGGTTCTAAGGGGAAAATAGATAAAATAAAATAAAACTCACCATAAAACTAATATTGGAATCATTAATAGCTCAACTGATCAATCATAACTACAAACATCTCAATCAAACTATAACATAACTCTAATCTATGAGAGGATCAAAATAAACTGAAAATAAAACTGGTCGAGCAGTTGTCGAACCACTCCAGAATTAGATTATCCTTCTCTAGTTTGTAGCAAAGTGCACCCTAGGTCGTCTCTCACAAGGAGCCTCACTTTCTTCTACCACATGGAGAACCAATATAAACATCACAACAGTTTGGGGGGAGGGTTTAGACAGAAACACAAATATAGATGAAAATCAGTAAATAGAGAGCAACCAGTTGTGTATTTATCCCCTATGTGAAATCTTCCTTGTCCAACCTATAGATCTTGGTTTGTTAGATGTTATAATCTCTGGATATCAAACTCAAAGCATCCCCAACAACCGTCCAAGGATTAGAATGATTGGAACAACAAAATGAATACAGAAATCTCTTATAAACAAAATGCAGTCATTCATTCTCTATTCAACCCATCCGAAGCTATGCAAGAACAACCATTCAAGCACATTATATTCATTTCCGAGATGTTATACCAACCAGCTACAACACTCTATTCTCTTAAGCATTTAACAGAAAATGAATCCATGTAAATTCACACAAACCTGCCATGAACTTCATGTATTCCAAAATCTGTTCAAACTAAACCAAATAGAAATGAATAAGATTAAAACAAACAAACCAGGTTTTTGTAGTTCATCCGGGACTCAGATTCCACAAGGGTTCAAGATACACAACCAGTTACAATAGCCTTAGCCTTTCATTGCAGCAAGGAAGACAAAATGGAAACAAAATGGAGAAAACAGAAAAATGCTACAATCTGAAAAACGGCCAGAATTCTCCTCTCTCTCCCTTTGGAAATAAGTACTAAGAGGCCTTAAATACATGGCCAAGAAATGAAGACCTAGGAAGGCTAGGGTTGTGCCTAGCCTAGCCCAACAGATATGAGCCCAAGACAACAAAAACGAGCAGCCCAAAACTGTAGAATTGAGCAGCCCAAATCTGCTCCTTGAAAGTGAGCCCAAGCTCCTTTAGATGAGTCCCATAATTGCCCAAGTCTTCAAGTCTTTTCCAGCTGCTTCTCTAGCTGATGGCCTATGACAATTGGTGCAGTCTGAAGAATAAAATGTAGGAAATTATCAGCTTTTTTCAAAATCTGGGAGAGTTCTTCCACAGGTGAGGATTGCTTTTCTAAATTTTTTATGTTGTCCTGCATTTTCTCCATGAGTATCTGCTCCCACTGGATGCTAGGCTCCAACAATTTCTCTAAATGCATGGCCCGCTGCTTCCAGTATACAACAGTATCATACTCGAAATCTATCTCTAGCTTGGATTCATAGAAGTAAGATAGAAAATAGTGTAAGGACAATTTGAAATATCATAAAATAAAAACAATGAAAGATCAGCAAAATTACTTCAAATTGTGTAATAAGATTGAGGTGAAATGCCAAAATATAGCATAAATATGCATGCTATCAAAAACCACTGACTAAGGTAATCTCTCAATTGAAAATATAAAATACTCCTAAACTGACAAGACACAATAAACTCTCAGACATCTTTTATTCTTGAGCGGCTCCACATACACACACTACTGACCAACGCTACTAGGCCCCTCATCTAGTACTCTCCCGCTAGGACCTGGAATGGTGAAGAGTACAAGGTGAGCTACAAAGCTCAGCAAGTAATAATCATGAAAGAAATTATAGATGAATCGAAGAACATCAATAAAATACTAACTGTCCTTGTACTGAGGGAATATTAATCACTGTACAAATGCATTTACAAGATGTTAATGCACATAAACTTTAAAAATAAATGTAGGTAATGCAACTCTGGCTCATAGGCTCACATAATCTGTAATACATACATGCTCAGTCTAAAATCTGCAACCATAAAAACTGTAAGCACATACTGTGGGCAATATGCCCCTAGCCCCTTGGTAGTCACCAGGCGAGCAACATATAAACTGAACTATAACTGAACTTATGGAATTCCCCATAGACTAGCTACCTAGCGCGCATACTACAATGCAATGTTCATATACATGCTTGCACATAATATGTAATACTTAATAGAAAGTCATGCTCCATGCTCATACCAAAATGTATGCACATAATGTCACGTAATAATGCTAAACATGTCATATGATCATTATCAACATTTTTGGAATACAATGATTTATGAGTTATGGGCATGCTAAATTTATCATAAAATACATGAGATTCCAATATTTGATGGCATTTAATCTTTTATTTAAATAATAACTTGGATTGGGATTCACTGGAAGGCTAAACTCGAATTGCTGGAAAAACCATCTGAATATGAAGGAAGTTATCTAGATATGGGAAAAGACATCCGGATATGAAACAAGTCATCCGGATGTGTTGCAATCTCATTCGGATGCATTGGGCCTTGATAACATAGGCTATTCGGATATGGGCAGGACATCCAAATATGATGCAGGCCATCCAGATATCTCACTAAGGCATTCGGATACTTCAGAGACTATTCAAATATGATTTTTCAACTTTTGAGAGAGGCATCCAGATATGCTAAACCTATTCAGATGGACGAGGAAACCATCCGGATATCACTCACAATTTATACTAGACACATCCGAATATGACTCAAGGCATCTGGATATGAAGCTATTCAAAACATATGCATTTGAGTGCTACAGAAGGGTTCATTCAAATGAGGAATCAAATTATGAGAGAGGCATCCGGATATGAATCAAGATATCCGGATATTAACATTAACCTATCCATCATGGTTAGGCTTAAGAGATCTGTTGGGAAGCACTAACGCACTCGTTTCTCGCCATCTCCTCCTCGCCCAGAATTCAATGAGGATATTCCTACTGTTCAAGCATTTAACACTTTCAAATCTTCATTTGAAAAATGTGAGGTAAATCTTGGACACCTTTTTGATTTAGAAGTATTAGGAAAGGCAAATTTTTCATTTCTTACAACCGTACGTAATCGAAAATGGCTTCCTCTACTCGAATTCAAAACTAATGTGTTTTCAAATTATGTTCGTATGTTTTAATCAAATGCTCAAAACTCATTCAGTGGGCATGAATACCCTAATCGCTTTAAAAAAAATTTATAAAACACCGAATTTAAAATAAACCCCCAAACCCTAGCCGATTTTCTTAGTATTCCAAACAAAGGAGAAATCTACACTCCTTACAATTCTCAAATCTTTAAACGCTTGTCGAATCATTTATGAAAGCCCTAACCTTGCCAAGCCTATTAAAACCTTGAACCATTTATCTGTTGACAGTCGTATTCTTCATCTTATAGTGTGTCAAGTTTTGAATCCTCGAAAAGGAAATTACACAATGCTTTATCTTGAAGATTTATGGTTTTTAGAAAAAAATATCGATAAGAAGGAAATCAATCTTCCTTCTATTATATGTCCTAAATTGGTTACTGCCTGTATTCACTCAAAAAAATTTCTTCCCTACAGATGTCTCATTACCGCCTTTTATTACTATGTTTTTGTTCTTGTTTCGAAACTCCTTTGAATAAGTTTCAAATGTTTTTCTAAGTGTGCATGTTGTATTTCAAAACATCTATGATTTAAGCTTATGTTTCAAAATCTACATTGTATGTTTCGAAACCTTTGTCTCTATCAGCAGAACATTTAAATAACCGAGATGCTTCTTGCTTTACACCTTTTCATTTTCATTCAAAAGCTTCTCAAAAGTTGTTCTTTAATTCAATCTCCATGTTCTGAGAATTCAGATTCAAATTTGAAAGTGGAGATCAAAACAAAATCATGATAAGCATTAGACTTTGTCTCTTACTCATGTTGTCTCTTAGTGCATGTCTAGCTGTAAAAATTGGATGTTTCGAGACATGTGATGTATGTTTCAAAACCATAGTGTAAAATTGTAATGTTTTGAAACCAATAAGCTATGTTTCGAAACCTTCTTTTGTATCTTGTCTCTAACGGGTATAAAATAGTTAAACGTCTATAAATAGCAAGTGCTTAAAGACAAGAAAGATAGAGATATTAGAATACACGCACTCAAGATACAAGCAACACAATACACCAGTAGTAAACAACAAGTTTTTGATTGAGCTTTAAAAGAAGATCAACATATATCGTGGTGTGTAAAGGAGAGACAAGTCAAAAACAAGAAGCATCATATCATTCAACTCTCCTCACCTCAAGCTAAGAGGTTTGTACAGCAGTGTAGGGTTTGAGTTGAGCCATAAAAATCATTGTGTACAAGGTTTTAGGGTGAACCATTGTAAAACCCTTGTTGTTTGATCACAAGTGAAAGTGATTGGGTTTGAAAATCTTTCAATTGGGAGACTTGAAGGTAGCGGACTAGGCGGGGTGCTGAACCACTATAAATCTCTTGTGCGCCAAATTTATTGATTTTCTTGCTTTCTACTTATCACTCAAACTTTCAAAAGAATCATTTTTTCAAAAGCTAAAACATATTTTCCTTGAAGCATAAGTATTTGTAAACCTATCTTTAACCTTAAGCATCTTTGGCAAACTCCTTTTTGAAGAAATCATCTTTTCCAAAGTCATTTCTTTGAAATCCTAAGTTAAAAGTTTCGAAACCCCCAAATCAGAGAAGCATATTTCAAAACATATATAGTAGGTTTTGAAACTTACTTAACAGAAAGATTTATTTCGAAACATAGTTCTCTTCCATAAATTAGTGTTTAATTTATCGAAAAATTTATATAAATCCCAATTCACCCCCCTCTTGGGATATATTTGCTATCATTTGGAACTAATAGAAAGAGGTTACGCCTGATCCTGTTAAAATGTAGGGGTTTTGTTTGAGTTTTCAAAAACTAAGTGTATTGGTTACTGTTGAGCCTATGAAAACAGAGGTTATAACTGTACTTGTGAAAAGCTGAGGTTCTAGTTGAGCTTGCAAAAACTATAGTGGATTGTTTAAATCCCTAGTTAGGAGCCAAAGGAGTAGAGTAGGCTAGTTAGGATCGAACCACTATAAATTTGTTGTGTGTTGCATTATTTTCCTTATTTCATTTCAGCATTCTTTTCATTCTTACAGCTAGATTCCTTTTACAGCATCTTTGTTTTCAGTTTTACGAATTCACAGGAATAGTTTTTTAAAACATTAAAAGAATCAATCCTTTTGTGTTAAATTTATTTTACTCTTATACATATCATTTTTTGTCAAGCTTACATTTAAAGTATCAATCTTCATTTACTAAAAAGTTTAAACTGCTTTATCCAAAGAGTCTTTAAAATCAAGAAAAGTTATTCAAAACCCAATTCACCCCCCTCTTGGGTGTCTATCAGTTCTTTCAATGTTGTTACATCATTTAGTTTTAATCTTTAAGAGGCTGATGTGCACTAAGAATAGCTTATTAGGGGATGAGATGGAAAAAAAAGGTGAGAGAGATAAACGTTGCATACTAGTGGTGGTCTATCACTATCATTAGCCACCACTAGTGGCGGAAAAATAAGGGTTTTAGTGATTAAACCACCAGTAGGGTTTGTTCACTAGGAAAGAGCTACAGTTGTGGCAAAATAGAAAGGATTAAGCTGGGGGCATTGATTTTAGAGGAAGACGGTGACTCTTCATGCAAATAATAAGTGAGAAAAATAGAGGAAGGGCGAAATAAGGCAGTGATAATGAGAGAGGTTGTAATACCCTATACTACATTCTCCTCTCAATTTAAGGAGTGTTGAGAAATTTGTATTTTAATTTATAGAGAAAATCTAGTTCATCCAATTGATTGATCATATCAATCATGCTCAAAACATGGTCCCCCACATCAGCTTTATCTGGCATTATAGACCGAAACAACCACTTTTGTAACACCCCGCCCTATACAGGCGTGTTACTATAAGAAAATTCTCGGGGGTTTTTTTTTTTTTTTTCATTTTCACCAAGTCTGATACTCGCGGCGCCTGTGAGCACAATCTTCACATGCAGATGAAAACCCCGAGAGTTCCAGTCTTACTCGTTTAGTTAATAATAACATAATCTTAACCAAACGAGACAATATAAACACAGCGGAATACTTAATTAATCAAAATGACGTGGCCTGCCACATGTTACACAAGTTGTTTCCTACCAACATACATATAACATCAATACTAAAAGTTTACAACACCGTCGTACAAACGTTCATACATATAACAAAATAGATTACTATGCTACCAAATGATACAATGTCTATCACATAAACACCATTGGCTCTCCGGCCTCGTCCTTGACTTTGCAGCTGTCCCTAACTGGAACGTTGAATGTTCTAGGGGCATAAACATCTAAGTGAAGGCATGAAACAGTTTATGTAATGCATGAATGAAATATGAGCATGGCATACTAATCGACAACATGTATGACACGTCAAACTTGAGAATTTCCCTGACAAACTTAATCCCCGGGGGTCCTACCGTGTCACTCGGTTACCAGTCCCGGATGCCCTACCGTGTCACCCGATCACCAGTATCGGCCCCGGATGCCCTACCGTGTCACCCGATCGCCAGGACTAACCGTGTCCCATTCTCAAGAAGACCCCGACCGCCCCATATGAACCAATGACGTAATGAAACTAGAATTTAAATGATATAAAATTTCACACGCCATGCACTAACATTTTAAAGTAAATCAGTTTATGCAAGGTAGCGAATGTCGACACCATGACCATAAGCATAAAACTTGTAAAATAGGCTAAGTCTAGAAGGGTATAATAGCTCACTAGAACTCACCAAATGCATTTTAAAACACTTTAAAGACAAGGTAAAGCTAGAATCAAACCACTCACCTCAATTCAGAAAAGTCCAGATTTTGCCTCGAAAAATGTGCCACAACTCGAAAATTGTGTAAATCATCTTCCAATGACCCAATTGACTCCTATTTCACCATTTAATACCTTTGGAATCAACATTCTATTTTTTCCATAATTTTCTCTATTTTTATTTAATTTTTAAACATCTATACCTTTGAAAATTCATTAAAAATACCAAACATCATTTTTTTCAAAGTTTTCTTCCATGATAATTCCTAAAATAATTCAACCTAAATTCTGGAATTAAAAACAAAGCAAAAACACACCTCACGCGCCCTCACGCACCACCCAGAGATCCCGCGAGTGGTTGCCACGCGCCGCCACCAGTTGTCTTCTCCGGCCTTCTTCTCCGGTTCCGGCGACTTCCTTTGGCCAAAACAACTATGGGGGCTTGTAGATCTCTTCAAGGCGACCTCAATGGTGCCTTTGTTCATCGGAAAAAGTGGCCGGAGGTAGGTTTAAAGGTGAGTTGCAGGTCGCGGCGTCAGCCAACTCAATTTTCTGGCCAACTTCAAAAACCCCTCTATTTCTACACCAAACGATCTCAAATGCTCCAGAAATGATCCTTAGAACACCAAGAACAAAAGCCCTTTATCCCTCAAGCTCGATTCAAGCAAAAACTCGAGAATTTGTGAACGATTTTTTTTTTGAACCCTCGGCCGAATACCCCTTTTTATAGTCGATTTTCACTCGATTCTTTACCCTATCTTGCTCGTCCTCATCCCTTTAGCCCAAATCTAGCCTCTAAACCAATCGAAAAATAACAAATCAAGCTCTAGATCCCTCGAAAGATTCGGCCAAATCGGAAAAATCTTCCGCCATCATTTCCGGTCACGTCACCGTCGTGCTCGGCCAATGGCCACCCCCTGGAGCTTCATCATCACCTGGCGAGCAAGCTAGCACCCTTAGGCGAGCTTCCTGACGCCTCCAGAGGCGGCTGCCGGCGGCCATGTGCGGCGGTCGCGTTCCCATGTGCAATTTTTCCAAAATTGTATTTTCACCCCTATTTTCTTAATTTGACATTTTGGCCCTTTCCTTTGAGTCCCTGATCTTTCTAAATATACCACAATGACCCTCAAGTTCTATATTTTCCATTTCCTTTTGGAATTTCTGAAAAACTCGTTGATTCAACCTCCCACTGATATTTTGTGAAAACTACACTTTTGCCCGAACTCTCCTAATTACGTGTTTTTGACTTCAAACCTTTGAAATCCCTGATTTTTATCAAATATTGTCTAATTGTGCCATTTTTCCTCAATTGGCTTATCTTAACTTGGTCATTCGTCTTTTGTTTAAGTTTCGAATATTGCATTTTGGCCCGAAACTTTGCTAAATATCATTTTGACCCATATCCTCAAAAATTCTCTTATTATTTAATACAGGGTATTACAACTTTGATATCTCATATCATGAGGTTCTACTCTGCTCCCTATACAGTTCCTTCAAATTAAGGATCATATTAGTAATAGTTTGCATATTCAAATGTTACCTCTAAAGTTCATTGTTCATGAAAGCCAGTATGTAGTTCCTGGCCCAAAAGTCATGATCATGCCACTCTAGCCAACCCTCATGCGCTTCCTTACTAGACTCATCAGGAAGAGAAATCAAAGGTGCCTTCTCCAACACATACATAATCTTATCCATATTTAAAAAAAGTTTTAAATTGTGTCGCCAATCACTAAAATTAGGTCCAGTTAAAACGTATTTGTCCAAGATGCAAGATAAATGATTTGATTGACTTGCCATGAAAAGAGAAATTTAGCTGCAAAAGAATTTAAAGTTTATAAATTTGATGTTTTCTTGAAAATCCATTTAATTCCAATCTTGAATTAAAGGTAACTCCCACTATTTTTATCGACTCCACACTTCCCGGGTGGTAGATACAAATCCCGTAGGACTCGTTGAAAGTAAAGCAAGATCACTACGGGGCAAGCAGCGTAGTTCAAAAATTTTGAACTTTATCCCGATCTCGGCGATTGGATCAACGTCGAAATAAAAACAATCACATACATAATAAAATAAATCTAACCTTTAGATTTTAGAGTCGTTGGTGAATTTGAGCCGTCAGAGCATTTGGCCTTTAACTTGTGATACGCGGCACGCATCTGTTGGCGAGGAGAGTGGAATGGGAGTGCTAGTTGTTTCTCCTTTTCTCAGCTTGTGTATAGACGGAAAGAACCTCCCATTTCATATTGATATAGAAAAGAAACGGAAGAGAGTGAATGACAATTTTTTTTCAACTCTTGAAAATCCACAAAAACCATTCATTCTTTTTTAGGTAACCCATAAAGGGATATTTATAGAGAAGCAAGGCCTCCTAGGGTTTCCAAAACCCTAGTGGATATGGGCCGGCCCATTTATTCTAGTCCAACTAGTAATTAATTAAGTGACCCAAATCTAATTATAAGTTTAAATAAAATATTTGGTCCAAATCTAATTTAAGCCCAAATATAATATTTAATTTAATATTTAGCCCAAATCTAATTTAACCCAAATATTAATTTAATTTAATATTTGACCAAAATACATTATTTAACCCAAATATTAACTTAAGCCCAAATATATTTTATTTTCTATTTGCCACTCAAACAAATAGAAAATTATTAAATTAAAAGTTTCTTTCTAATTTAATCAATTGCCATTTTAGGAAACTCTTTCCTTTATGACGACCCTCGTCATATCAATGCCATTATGTCTATTTGTCATTTTTTCGTGAGAATATATGACGACACAACTTCTTGTTGAAGTGTCCCACTTAACCATACACCTGCTCTCCTAATTTAAGCCAGGGATCGTACCTATTGCATATGACTTCTCATTAGGCTTCTGAATATATTGACAATGTGTCAGTATGAACATATAAGACAAGATTGACCTCTAGCAAGGCGTCATGTCTACCCAATTATTTAGAATGAGTCATAATCCACAAACAATCTTTCATGAACATGATTACTGTGTAATTCGATCATCTCGTCAATGTATCTTATATGATCTCAAATCTGGCGATGTGTTGTTTGATTATAATCACATGAGTTTTCTTCTGTCCTCCAGATATCCTCACTTAATAGAAAGTGAAGCAATAACTCCTTATTGATCTCTTTCACCATGGCCATGGATTTAAAGTGAATATCCACCGAAGGCGCCTTAGATACATTATCCTTTATCAAGGGATAGATGAGTCCCATCTTGATTATACACCCATCTCCATAAGCCTCACGATATGCCCAAAGATTGCCCACGTGTAGCCTTTGTCTAGGCCTATCGAAACTATATCAAAGCATACCGGTCTTCTTATGCGATGACTGTGACAACCTCAGGTCCAAGGATTAGTTACACTTATCTCGTATGAGAATTCTATCAACATATAACCAAAATGAATTTTCATGACGTGTCACTATAAGGGTATTCTCGGGATTTTTTTTTTCCCTCCAAGTTCAACACGCGCGGTGTATCAAGAACAATCTTCACATGCAGATACAAACCCTGAGAACCCCAGCCTTGCCCGTTTAACTATCAAGATCAATAATCTTAAACTAAACGAGACATAATACAACGCAGCGGATACATTAATATCAAACTGTAGATCTTATAGAGTATTTCCATAGCAAAATACGTAATACAGATCAAATGATAACATTGCTAATATACAAATGTTCATTTACAACCTGAAATACATATTAAAGCCTCCAAACATTACAACGACTAACAAACTAACCACCTTTGGCCCTCAACCTGCCACATCCTTGCCTTCGCAGCAGTCCCTGGCTGGAACATTAAACGTTCCAGGGGCATAGCCCAGGTTAGATGATAAAACATCTAAGTGATGGTATGAAACAGTTTATACAATGCATGAGAGACACACAAGCATGGCATACTCAGACAAGCGACAACATGCAAGACACGTCTAACTTGAGAAATTTCCCTGACATACTTAATCCCTCGAATACCTCACTATGACACCCGTTCACCTGGTTTAACATTAATCCCTTGAGTGCACCGTCGTGACACCCGTTCACATGGTTTAACATTATTCCCTCGAGTGCCCCAATGTGACACCCGTTCACCTGAATTAACATTGTCCCAATCCCAAGTAAACCCCATCCCGTCCCACACGAACACATTACTGACACGAACATCAATACCCCGATGATATGAAAATCACACACCATGCACCCACTCTTTCATATGTAAAAATAGTTGATGCAATATACCACATGTTTAATATGCAAATGATGCCACAAATACATAAGTAAAACGCTTTTGCAGTACAACCCAAGTTCCAGAGGGTAAAACCGCTCACTAGAACTGGTCCCAATTGCGTGTAACCTAAGTTTGGGAGGGTAACACTGCCCACCTGAACCCACAACACACATTCCAACATATTTTCAAGATAAGGGTAAAACTAGAGTCAAACCACGCACCTCGAACGTATTCGAATTCGCCTTGATCCTTGTGCAACACCTCGATTTGCGTGCCAAATCCCAAATACTTGAACTTATATGCAACCTCGAGCCACAACACTTCCTAAACACCATATTTAATTAAGAAAGCATTAAAATCTAGTTTCCTCAATTTTTCCATAATTTTCTCTATTTTCTCCCATTTTTCACCTCGATAATTCCAAAATAATTATTTCCTCAAACTTTTTTCTCAATTTTTCCACAAGATAATTCCTAAAATAATTAAAGGAAAATACTGGAAAAATAATTACCAAAATATCCCCATTCACGCTCCCTCACACACCTAGCGCGTGGGTGCGGGTGGTGTGTAGCGCGTGGCTGCATGCGCCACCTTCTTCCTCAAATTTTCGGCCACCGTCGGTGGCTCCAATTGCAAAACCAAGGCCACCCCCTTGAAGCCCTTGACCATTTGATCCCAACCGTACCATTTTCAAGCTAAAAGACCATCGAAAAGGGGCCCAAACGGGCAGTTACAGGTGACCAGTGGTGGTCCGCCACCATTCTCTCGGCCGAGTTAGAATCGGCCTCAAAACTCACCCAAAATTCTCCCAAACGATCCCATTCTCTTCTCCTTCACACAGGGATGAAAACCCCCTTATTCACTCTCCCGAAATCATTCAAAAACGTGGCCGATCTTGATGCCAAAAACCAAACCCTCGACCTACTTTTATACTCGAAATTCGGCCAAAATCCGGCCAATCACCGGCCACAACTTGGCCTACAAGCAACCTCACGCCGTATAACACCTCCCCTAGGTCCTACCGTGGCCATCCCATCGCCGGAGGCAGCTCCACATGCGGCAGCCAACTTTTGCTTGCTGCGTTCACACCACCATTTTTGATAATTTACATTTTAGCCCCTAACTTCTTCAATTGACATTTCTACCCTTTTCCTTGAGCCCCTAAACTATCCAAATATACCACTAAGTCCCTCAAGACTTGTATTCTTCATTTGGTCCTTGAAGCTTTCGAAAAATTACTGTTTTGACCTCCCTCGGGCAAAATTAGAAAATTACACTTAGGCCCGATTGATCATTTTGACCTTAAATCCATTCGTTTTAATCCGAAATCACTTAAGAGTTGTTCTATACATCAAATATTAGTCCTTGACATGCTCCGTTGACTTTTTGGATATCTCTAACGTCGATTCAGTTTCCTCAGCCTAGTCGACAGCTATACCAAAAACTGTTCCCGATCCAATTTCTTTCATCTCTAAAAATCATAATTCGTGTCACTTGTCGATATGATACCATTTTCTTTGGCTTTCTAAGGTCTGGGGTACTCCCTCCAACTGATTTAGTCTTCTAAAATTGCGTTAGTGTGTCCTATAGCCTTATTCTTTCGATAATTCCAGTTATACCCTTCATTAAATATCATTTGTACTCTTAATAATTTCCCAGGTATTACACTGGTTATCCACGAACCCACTCCAAGAAGCTCACATGAACCTGTAAATTGGGTGACTAGCCTGCCTCCACAAACGTAGAGGTCCTAGTCCATCCACGCCCGAGCTACCACTGAACCCTTCACCAGAGCATAGCTAGCACCATCTTGGTGAAGGTGACCCATGACTAGAATGGTTCCTAAGCTTGCAACTTACTGTCCAATATCAAAGACCAAGAAGGGAGAAGCAAACAACAAGTCTAGGAGCAAGAACTAACCCAAGAGTTTACAACCAAGAAGAATTGAGAGAGATCAACCAAGGAGAAGGAAGCAAGAAGAAGAAGCAACTGAGAAAGTTCTATGGAATTCTCTCTAGGCTTTCTCAAATTTCCAGCAAGCGGTGGTGTTCCCGCCATCTTCTCCATTGATTTATATGTACACACTTCATGGGAGGCTGTGCTTGGTAGAAATGATTGACATCTTATTCGGATCGATCGATAGTTCCAAACGGTCAACAGCTTCTAAGCAAGCCATCAGCCACCAATGAACCATATACAAATTGCACTTTGCCCTGCTATTATCACAGATAGCCTTTTCCCTAACACTTAGTGAAACCAAGGCCCCATTAACTCTTTAACGGTGTGCCCCGCTAACATTTAGTGATCTTCTTTGTAATCGGATTTTGCTGATGAACAAAAACTCACAACTAGTATCATTAACACTTTAATGAAGAAGACACTTACAGCAATAGATCACTACTCGGCATAACACTCAGTGTGTGTGTGAATTTCTAGGTCCATAGCCATGTAGTAGATAAAACACATCAACTCTTTGACGCCAGTCGAACATTTCAACCTACTATGAGGATCTCTCAAAATTGCTATAGCATCCTGAAAGATCCTAAGTATCCCCTAACCAGGACTTAGGATGATCCTAATGGCAATGAAGGTCTGAACTTCAGATGAACCTTTTAAGGTTCTTCGATTCCCATGTTCTAAAATCCTTCCACTATCTAACATCCCGAATGAATGAGAGCCATGGACTGATTAAACTCACAAGACTCGTTAACTATGTCAGATTTAGTACAATGTGATCAAGGTAGCATCTCGGAACAACTTTCGACATCAGTAACACATTACCAACCTGTTAGTTCCAATGATGACAAATATATCCCAAGAGGGGGTGAATTGGGATACATATAAATTTTTCTCAGTTTAAACACTAACTAATGAAAGAACACTAAGTTTTGAAATATAGGATCTATATTTCGAAATAAATGTTTGTTTTAGAAGGTTTCAAAATATACAGTATATGTTTTGAAATATACCTTTCTATTTTTGCAAGTTTTGAAATATATGATATATGTTTCAAAAAATACCTTTTTGTTTTGCTTGTTTTGAAATCTTTTTGCTTGTATTTCGAAATAATGATCTTTGGGAAGGATAATTTACTTAAGAAAGAGTATACCAAAGGTGCTTTGAAATCAATATATGTATATATGCTTATGCTAAAAGAAAATCCATTTTATTCTTTGATAACGATTATTTTGAAGGTATAAGCAATGAGTGATAAGTAAAAGAATAGATTAAGTGCACACAAGATTTATAGAGGTTCGGTACCCAGCCTAGTCCACTACCTTCAAGTCTTCCCACTTGAAGGATTTTTCAATCCTAATCATTTTTACTAGTGAAAACACCACAAAGGTTTTACCACGGTTCACCCTAAAACCTTGTACACAATGAGTTTTATAACCTTTGTCACAAAGAGTTTTGAGGCTCAACTCAAACCTTACAATAAATCACAATGTAAAAAAAATTTACACTTACAACCCAATGAGTTGGTTACAATTAAAACCTTATCAGTGGTTGTACAAACCTCTTATATCAGTTTGAGGTGAGGAGAGCTAGAGAAGATGTAATTTCTTGTTTCCACTTGCTTCTCCTTTACACATTCAATGCACAATGAGAATGTATATGAATCTTCTTTAAGAGCTAAAAATATGCTTTTGTTCACCACTTGTGCTTGTGTGTGTGTGTGTGTCTTGTGTCTACTACTCTTCATCTTCAAACACCTACTATTTCAATCAAGGCATAGAAATTTGACCGTTTCTAGCCTTTAGATACAAGATTTAAATCAATGTTTTGAAACATAGATCATGGGTTTGAAACATCCTAAATTTACACTAAGGTTTCGAAACATATACCCAATGTTTCGAAATATCCAACCTTTACAACTGGACTTACACTTGAGACAGCATATAGTGGGAGACAAAATCTTGTGCCCACTAAGATTTTTATAATGATCTCCAATTCAAATTTGAATTTGAATTCACATAAGATGGAGATTAAATTAAAAAATGATCTTGAGAATCTTTTAGATGGAGATAATATTAAAAAGATGTAATTCAATTTTTAATTGCTCTTGCTGACAGAAATGTCAAAGGTTTCAAAACATATCATGCAAGCTTCGAAACATAGGCCAAAACCTCATTTTGAAACATATGCATTTCATAGATGTTTCGAAATATAGCATACACACTTAGAAAATATTTGAAACCATATCAAGAGAGTTTCGAAACATGTATAGAAAAATGGTTTATCAATGTTTCAAAACATAGATCATAGGTTTCGAAACATGATGCACAAACTTTAGGTTTTTCAAATATTTGAATTTTCGAGCCAAAACTTTTCATGCATGTTTTTAAATCAACCAAGTTATTTCAAAATATGAGATTAACAGAATTGATTTTTCATTCTAAGATTGGTTTTTCATCAAACTTATTTTCTCATTAATCAAAAAATATGTTACAACAATTCTCCCCCTTTTTTTGATAATGATAAAAACCTTTTTGAAAAACAATTGTAAGTTTTGATTATCAATCTAACTCCCCCTTAAACTTATACGAGAGATAGAAAACAAACATTTTAGGCAGAATCTCTTCATTTGATTTTTCTTGATACACCACGACAAAATTAATAAATGTTAACACTCAAGTGTTGTCAGTTTCATCAATATTTCAATATCATCAAAGACATTTTTTGAGAACTAACAACCATTAAGAACTTAACCTTAATGAAACTTCATTCAAGCTTCATTCAAATTTTCAAATTTTACTAAGAACATGCAATTTTCTTCCCCTTTTTATCATAAGCAAAAAATATGGATAAACGATGTCATTGAAAGGTAAACATCCAATACAAAGCATTCAAATAGCCAAAATAGTCAAAGTACATAAAATGTTAACCAAAATACATGCAAACCAGATAGAAATCTAAAAAGTCGGGGAATCAGATGAGTCATCTCGATGAGAACTATGGATTAATTCTTCTAAGTTTCCTAGTTGTTCCCTAAGACTATCTAGGTACTCCTTGGTGTAGTGATGATGTTCGTCCACTTTGTCATTGAGAGCTTGCATCTGTGTCGAGAAGGAGACTTGTTGGAGAGCCAAGGCATCTTCAAATCTCATAGTCATGTTTGCAAATCCTTCAGTTATGGTGGACTGAATGGATGCGAACATATCTAGTGTAACTCAAGATGATGAACCAGCTTCTTGGTGAGACTCGGGGGCAGCTTGCTCATAGGCTTCTTCGTCGTCGTCGTCTTCAGGATCCATTCCATGACGATAATGTTGATGACGATGGACTACTTTATTGTACTTGTTATGAGATTGTTCATAGACGCATCCCATTTTAAGAAGAGATGTGTGATAAAAGATAGGGATTTGTTTTTCAGGAAAAATAGATAAGGATTGGATTTGAGAAAATTTTGTTCTGATAAACGCGGAAAGGAGACAACCATAAGGAAGGAATTTTTTCAAATGAGAGTGGGCATTTACCATTTTTGAACAAATAATGGAAGGTAGATTGATTTCCTTTTTGGTAACAAGCTTTTCTAAAAACCATAAGTCCTCGAGATAAAGTTTGGCATAATTTCCTTTTCGAGGATTAAGGACTTGACATACAATGAGATGAAGAATACGAATATCAACAGATAGATTGTTCAAGTTAGAAAGAGGTTTAGCAAGTGTAGGGTTTTTAGAAATAATTTGACATGCTACTAAAGCATTGAAGTTGTAAGGAATGTAGATGTCACCCTTGTTTGGAGTTTCTAGAAAATCGGCTAGGGTTTGGGGATTGATTTCAAACTCGGTATTTTGTAAAAATGATTTGAAGCGATCAGTATAGTCATACCCATTAAATGAGCTTTGGGCATTCGAATAAAGCATACAAACATAATCTAAAATAACAGGAGTTTTAAGTCTAAGAAGTTGAAGCCATTTTCATTCACGAAGAGTAGGAAGATACGAAAAGTTTGCATCTCCTAAAACTTCTAGATAAAAAATACGACCAGGATTTACTCTCATTTTTCAAATTTGGATTTGAAAGTATTGAAGGCCTCAACAAATGGAATGTCGTCATTGAAGTTCGGGCGAGGCGACGATGGAGAGAAATCGATGCGTTGATGCTTGCCAGATGTTTTCTTTGATCTAACAATGATAGATTTGGTAGAAATATCAAGAATATGAGAGAGATTTCGAATGGGGACAAGAAAATAGAGACGTTCAGAACCTAAGGTTTCGAAATAAGGAAGAGAACTTGAGGGAAATGAACGATCAAACCCTCACGAGTATTTATAATCCCGACTTTATGTTTCAAACATGGACCTTATGTTTTGAAATATAACTCTCTATTTTCGAAGGTTTCGAGACATGGAACAACATGTTTCGAAATAAAACTCTTTGGAAAATATGTTTCGAAACATGGAATGAGATGTTTCGAAATAAAACATTCTGGAATGTGTGTTTCGAAATAAAAAGCATGATGTTTCGAAACAAGATAATTTTGGGTTTGGAATGTTTCAAAACCTAATATTAATGTTTCGAAACTTCTTCAAACAAACACAATTAAACTCAAAATTTGATAGGGATTTATCTAGAATTTGATTTATAGCAAGTTTAGACATGATCTAAAGTGCTCGAACTTTTTACACTCCAAAGGTTGGGTAAAAATATAAACTACTTGATTATTTGTGTCTATGAATTCCAAGATGATATTTTCTTTTTGAAGATGATCCCTTAAGAAATGATGCTTAATTTCTATGTGTTTAGTTCTTGCATGGAATACTAAATTTTTAGATAAAGCTATTGTACTAGTGTTATCACACTTGATTGGTATTCTCTCTAAGTGAATGCCATAATCCTCTAGTTGATGCTTAATCCAAAGAACTTGAGTGTAACATAAACTAGTTGCTACATATTCAGCTTCCGTTGAGGATAACACAATGGTGTTTTTTTTTTTGCTAGCCCAAGTAACTAGAGAATTTCCTAGAAAGTGACATATTCCACTTGTAGTCTTTTTATCAATTTTACAACCTCCATAATCAGCATCGGCATAAGCCGTAAGCTTGAATTCCTTTGATTTTGGATTGAATAAACTTACATGTTAAGAACCTTTAATGTATCTTAAAATTCTTTTAGTTGCTTTCAAGTGAGACTTTTTAGATTGGCTTGATATCTAGCACACATACCAACACTAAACACAATGTCGGGTCGAGAAGTCGTTAGGTATAATAAAGAGCCAATTATTCCTCTATATAACTTTTGATCTATTGATTTTCCTTTTTCATCTTTATCAAGGGTACTCATGTACACATAGGTGTCGATATAGGCTTACAATCCTTCATTCCAAATTTAGCTAAGATTTCTTTTACATACTTAGCTTGACTTAAATAAATTCCTTGAGATGTTTGCCTAATTTGAAGTCCTAAGAAGTAAGTCAATTCTCCCATCATGCTCATTTCAAACTCATTTTGCATAATTGAGGCAAACTCTTCACATAAGCTAGGATTTGGTGATCCAAATATGATGTCATCAACATAAATTTGGACAATCAACATATCATTCATTTTTCTGTTAATGAAAAGTGTTGTATCAACCTTACCTCTTTGAAATCCATTTTCTATAAGAAACTTACTTAGCCTTTTATACCAAGATCTGGGAGCTCGTTTTAAACCATATAGGGCTTTAGTGAGCTTGCATACATGATTTGGATATTTTAGATCTTCAAATCCATGAGGTTGTTTTACAAACACTTGCCCCAAAATGAAACCATTTCAGAAAGCACTCTTAACATCCATTTGATATAGAGTGAAGTTCTTGTAGCATGAAAAGGATAGCAGAATTCTTATAGATTCCAATCTTGCTACTAGAGCATAGGTTTCATCACGGTCAATACCTTATTCTTGACTATATCCTTGAGCAACTAATCTAGCCTTATTTCTAACTATGTTCCCACTTTCGTCAAGCTTGTTTCTAAAACCACATTTTGTTCCTATAATTTGGTAATTTGATGGTTTAGGTACAAGAGACCAAACTTCATTCTTTTCAAGTTGATTTAGCTCATCTTGCATAGCCTTAACCCATCCATCATCGTTCAAAGCTTCTTGAACATTTTTGGGTTTTATTTGAGAGATTAGAGCTAGATTGTTGTTTAATCTAAGAGAAGATCTAGTTGATACTCCTTTGCTAGGATCTCCTAAGATTTCATTTTATTTTATATAGTTTCTCTCTCTTGGAAATGAAATTTCTTTTGGATTTTCTGATTCTTTGTTGTCATTCTGTTTTTCTTCTACATTTATTTTAATTTGTTTCATTTTATTTGGAATGTCTTCTAGGTCATCATCATTATTGCTTATTTTTTGTTTTTCATCAAACACTACATGAATTGATTCCTCTATAACTAGTGTCCTTTTGTTAAACACTCTATAATTTTTGCTTTGAGATAAGTAACCTATAAATATGCCTTCATCACTCTTGGCATCAAATTTTCCTAATTGATCTTTTCCATTGTTTAGAATAAAACACTTGCACCCAAATGGATGAAAATGTAAAATATTAGGTTTCTTGTGTTTATTAATTCGTATGGAGTTCTTATTATGATCGGTCTTATTGATACTCTATTAAGAACATAGCAAGTTGTATTTACAAGTTCAACCCAAAAATATTTTGGAAAATTATTTTCTAGCAACATAGTCCTAGACATTTCTATAAGGATTATATTCTTCCTTTCAACAACATCGTTTTGTTAGGGGGTTCTTGAGACTGAAAAGTTATGATGGATTCCATTTTCTTCACAATAGGTTTGAAATTCTTGATTTTCAAATTCCCCACCATGATCACTTCTTATTTTCCTTATTTTTAAATCTTGCTCATTTTGAAGTCTTTTGCACAATCTAGAGAATGCTTGAAAGGCATCATATTTATTTCCTAAAAATAGTACCCATGTAAACCTTGAGAAATCATCTACTATGACTAGGGTGTAAATTTTCCTCCTAAACTTTGAGTTCTCATAGGACCAAACAAATCTAGATGAAGCAATTCTAGGGACTTAGCTGTGCTAACTAAATTTATGGGCTTAAATGAAGATCTAGTTTGTTTTTCCTTCATACATATATCACAAATATGATCATTTTTAAAATTTATATTTGGCAAGCCTTTAACTAGATGTTGTCTAGCTAATTTGTCTATTAAGCTCATGTTTGCATGACCTAATTTCTTATGCCATTCCCAAGACAAATTTGCATGTGATGCAATCAAGTAATTTTCATGTTTAAGCACAACATCATCAAGCTAAATAACATATACATTTCCATGTCTATTTCCAGAAAAAATAATTTCATTTGATTTTGAATCATAGACATTACATTTGTTTGATTCAAAAATGACTTTAAATAATAATTGTTTAGCAAGTTGTGTTTTAGACCATCAACAAAGCATACATTTTGATTTCCTAAAATCATTTCTAGCTTTTTCTTTCCTTTTAATAGTTTTTCAAATGAATCCAATAAGTCATTGTTTTTCTTTTCTAATTCTTAGATCTTCGTCTTCGAATTTTTATTCTCTTTTTCTTTTTCTTTCATAATGTTCTCTAAGTTATCATAGGCAAGTTTGAGATCATTACATTCCTTTTCTTTGGTTATTATGAAATTTTTCATTACTTTATTTTTAGCTAGTATCTTGTTGTATGTCTCTAATAGTAAATTGTACTCTTCTTGCAATGAATTAAATGAAAAAGAATTACTACTAGATGAACTAGAACTTACCTCTTCTTTTTCTTTTTCCATGAGACACAAGTTAGCAGTCTCTTCTTGTTAGCTTGATTCGGAGAAGGAGGATTCTTCATCACTCCATGTGGCCAAGGCCTTCTTCTTCTTGCTCTTCTTTGGATTTTTGAGATAAGGACAATCTGCCTTGATATGTCCTGGCTTCTTACACTCAAAACACTTGATTTTGTAAGTAGAATCTTTAGAAAAATTTCTTATTGTCATTGAATTTCCTTGTAGAAAATTTTCCTTTCCTTATGAATTTGTTAAAATGTTTTGTGAGCAAAGCAATGTCTTCTTCTTCATCACTTGTTTCACTTTGTGGTTGAGGTGGGTCGACCATGCTCTGCCTTCCTAGGTGACCTTGACCTGTCAATTATTACTAAGGGTTTGATAGTCGTCGCCACATACCCCAGTTTATTCATTGTTGGGGAGCCTGGGAAGTTACACATCCAATGCTTGCCCTCCCGGAATGTGGGATGGAGGACACCGAAACTCGCAAAATTTTTCTAAAGAAATTTTAACCACAAGGAAGTGTGATCATGGCCATTACATGCCCTAGCGTGTTATAGGGGAATAAGATTCTTTCCTCACTGCCTATGACTGGCTTTTTTTATGTCAAGATGATTATAATGCCATACCTAAGTACTCAAGTCCATACTTACTTACATGGGCTATCGGTTCTCAACATCCTATGTGAGCACAATTTATGTTATCTTTTTTGAGCATTTTATCCATGGGAACACAAGAGGTATTCATGCACGATGCTAGTTATATAGTAAAGTACCTCCTCAAATGCATCACGTTCCAGGTTTTACCAAGTGTCTCCCCTTAAAGCATTTGAAGGACGCAAGTGTTTGGGCCCAACATTTTTTTAATCTTGTAAGGGCCTTCCCAATTTGTCCATAGCTTGCCTTTGTCATTGATGACACCTATGATGACGAACTTTCTAAGCACTAAATCACTTGGTTGCAGCAGCCTGTCTCAAACACGAGCATTGTAGTAGCTAGCTATTCTCTGGTGGTAGACTACTAACCAAATACTAACTTGATCCCTTAACTCCTCAATCAGATTCAAGTTCCTAGAAAGTTGCTCTAAATTTCTTTCCTCATCGAAGGCAAATACTTGTGGGGACTGAATGTCGATTTCTACAGTGATGAGAGCTTCAATCCCATACACGAGGTTAAACAGAGTCTCACTAGTGGACACCCCACTGGTGGTGTGGTAGGCCCAAAGAACAATTTGAATCTCCTTTACCCAAGCACCTTTTGCCTTTTCAAGCTAGGTTATATGGCCATGGAGGATGCTCTTGTTGGCTTCCTTGGCTTAACCATTCGCTTGTGGATAGGCCATGATCCATGTTGAGAATCCTAGGGACTCTAAAGTGGAAAATGATATATTTCTACACTACGTTTTCCACCCTTTTTTCGATGATGGTCGCCAAGGGTTCTGCCTCTACCCACTTAATGAAGTAATCAATGGCCATGAGTAGTAATTTTCGTTGTCCAAAAGCTATAGGAAAAGGGCCAAGTATGTCCAACCCCCATTATGCAAAAAGGATGGACTGGAAAATTTGTTGGATATTTGCCACGAGGATGGAAGACAATGGTGCGTGTCTCTGGAATTTATCGCATGTACAAACTTTTATGGAGGCATCCTTACGTAGAGTAGGCGAAAAGAATCCTGCTCTCAAAACTTTGGAGGCTAAGGCTCTTCCTCCAAGATGTTCTCCACAATCCCCTTCGTGTACTTCATCAAGCAACTGTTGTGCTTCTTGCGGTCCCAAGCATTTTAATAGCAGCATTGAGAAGGCTTGTTGGTCATGCTAATAAATTACACTATCCTTTCCTCTTTATCTTATTTAATACTAGGCTTTTGGAGGATTTCCATGTAGATCAGGCGCGTGGAAGTGCCTTTAACCATTGCTAATTTGGATAAGGAGTTAGTGTGTTGGTTAAGGGTGAGATTGATTTGGACTAATTGAAAATCCTAGAAAAGTGGGCTAACTCTCGCATCTTTCATAGGTACCAAGAGAGCGTCGAATCCCTAGCCTCATAAATTCCTTGAAAATGTTGTACCATAAGCTGAGAATTGCTATGGGCTACCACCTTTCTTACTTCCAGTCTCTTAGCAATGGCTAGCCCAATGATGAGGACTTCGTACTCAGCCACATTATTTGAGATAGGAAAAGTGAACCGTAGATAGTACTCCAAAACATCGCCCTCATGGGAGATTAACACAATGCCAGCCTTGTTGCCTTGCGCATTCGAAGTGCCATCGACAAATAACCTCCACTTGGGTGGAGATTCTGTCTTAGATTCTAATATGTGGGTGCATTCCACTATGAAGTTGACTAGTGCTTGACCCTTAATAGCTTTTCCAGTCTCAAATTGGAGGTCATACTCACTAAGCTTAATAGCCTACTTGGTGAGTCTTCCTGAGTGCTCAGGCCGCTGAAGAATTTGGCACAGAGGCTGGTCAATAAGCACCAAAATGGTATGCACTTGAAAATATAGCCTAAGCTTTTAAGTAGCCATGACCAACGCAAACGCCATTTTTTCGATGTATGGGTACAAAGCTCGGCTCCATGAAGCACTTGGCTAACATAGTACACAAGACGATTGTAGCACCCCACCTCGTCGGGTGTGTCACTATAACGGATTACCGAGATTTTTTTTTTCATACATAACTTCAACACACTCAGTGTTTCAAAGAACAATCTTCACATACTCACAAAAACCCCAAAACCCCAGTCCTGCCTAATTAGCTAACAAGATCAATAGGCTTAAGCTAAGCAAGGAATATCATTACATGTAACACCCGGTGTAACCGGTGTTAAGAGAATGAGAAAGGAAGTGAGAAAATTTCAAAAATGCCCTTGAGAAGGTCTTGGATCCTTGAGATTGAGGGTGTCCTATGAGAGGGGTATTTTAGTAATTTGGATAGTGAAATCCAATAAAAAGGGTATTTGGGAATTTTGAATTTAATTCCATAAAGGAATTTAATTATGGAAATAGGGAAAATGGTGAATATTGAATTATGTGAAAAATAATTAATTTTCCCTAAATTTGTTGAATAAATGAGGGGATGCCACATGGATGGTTGAGATGGAATCTTGGAAGCCAAGTATGGTGTCTTAGAGTGACACATGGCATTATGTGGTCCAAGATAAATGGAGAGATTTAAATAAATGCAAGAGAAAGGATAAGTGGTCTTTCAAGCATTTAATGAGAGGCATTATGGTGTTGGATTAAAAGAAAATCCAAAAAGAAATTAAATTAGGCAACCATTAATGTTTGGAAAATATGGGATTTGTTTAAAGGGGAAAGGAAATGAATTATGCCATTCATTCTTGATGTGTAAAAATGGTCTCCATTTATTAAATGTTGAGAAATTAATAAATCCAATGGATGGGATTAATCCTTGAGTGAGATTTGTGATCCAATGGTGATTATTTATTTTTGGATCATGGCATGGATGGCTAATGTAAACATTTATGTATTTGTGGGAAGGCACATATCAATATATATGGGTGTGCATATGTGCAAATATTTTGGAAGAAATGAGATATTAAAATAATTTAAAAAGGAAATTATAAATGTCTCTCAAAGCATTTATGAAGGCCATCATGATGTTGGGGAAAAAGATAAATGAAAAAGAAAGTAAAATGGTCACCATTAATGCTTGAAAATATGGTGATTTATATAAATGAAAAATGAGGGAATTATGTCTCTCAAATGTGATGTTGGAAATTAGTCCCATTAATTTAAATAGAAAAGAAATTATTTATGTCTCTCAAGTGTGATGGATGTGAAATTAGTCCCATTAATTTAAATGGGAAAGAAATGGAAATTAGTCACTCATTTATGAGTGAAAATGGGAGGATTTATTTAAATGAGAAATGAATAGAAATTTCCAAGTGATCCAATGGTTGTGCTTGAGTCTTGGAAGAAGAATGGATCCAATGGCTAGAAGTGAGTCTTGGAGGATGGCATGGATTGCCAACTCATTAAGGGTGTGTTTTCTCCTAGAGAGGAGACTTGGTTGTTTTAATGGATGGTTGAGATTAGTTTTCCCTTAAGCACATGGATTGTGCCTTTAGTGAGTGGCTAGAATGCATTCTTGAAATATGGGGGAACTAGTATAAAATGGCAACAAGGGAAGTCTTGGTTCCCTTTGGCCATTTGGAGAAAGAAATGAAGAAAGAAAGAGAAATAAAGGAGTCTCTCATGGAGGAAAGAAATGGAGAAGAAAAGAAGAAGAAATCAAGGTAAGCTTATTCTTTCTTCTCTCCATTTTAATATGCTTGTTGCAAAGTAAATTTATTTTGGAATGCCATCTTAGATGGAAGGAAATGAAGATGGAAGCTTTCTTAAAGGGGGGATTTAAATATTCAAAGAGAAGAATGAGGTAAGGGATGACCCCATGGGAGGGTGGCCTTGCAATGTGTTACAAATATATTTCATAAATGTATATGTTGCATTTAGCATGTTCTTTTATGTTCATGATAGTTATGGCCATAGGTTAGTTTGGGAACATGGTTGAAATGGTGGGTTGATGCCTCAACCTTGGAGGGTTGTGAGGGCAAAGAAACCTAGCCACATTTGCATGCATTTGGCATCATATAATCTTGTTATGTTCATATTTATTTGGCATTACACCCTTATTGAGCTTAATAGCTCATGAGGTTTTTACCCTCACATGTAGGTTGTGGAAGCATGGGAAAAATCAATACAAAGTGGAATGGCATGTGGAGGCATGGAAATGAATATTCAAGTGTGTTGTTGGGCTTAGGGTAGCCTATTGTCTGACATTTGATTTATGTAATATAATGTATTTGATTGTTAATGGCTTGTTAAAGCCTAAGATCATGGGTGTATTTCATCTCTTGAGAGTATTTGATTTTATTTTAAGATGAGATGTTGGCTTATGGCATGTGAAGCCTAAGTTGTGGTGTAAGTCAAATTGTGGGGTGTGTTGTGAGAAGCATCTAAGATGCAAATAAAAGGATTTTTGTTGGCGAAATAAAAGAAAAATGGAAGGAAAATGGGATATATTCATTGGATGTATTTTCTGGAAAATTTGGGGTTTAAATGCCCAAGAGAAAAAAAAAAAAAAAAAGGAAGGAAGTGTGGAAGGCAGTTGGAGGCAGCTGCAGAAGGCAGTAGGTGGCTGCCGGGCGTGCGGGCCGAGCGCGCGGGCCGTGCTGCAAGCGCACCGCGGGGCCCCGAGCGTGCCGTGGGCCCCGTTGGCCAATTTTTTTAAAAAAATTAGAATTTTGGGAAATTAAGTGGCGATTCTAAATGGGTTTTTGGGCCCCGGAGGAACTTTCAAATATTGGAATTTTTCGGATATTTTGGAGAACGATGCCAAAAATTTGAAAAATTATGAATGATGAGTTCTTCCTCCAAATTTGGTAATCAATCAATGAATTGATTTTAATGGTGATTTGCGGAGCCCGGTAAAAATTATTCAATGGGAAAAGAATTAAATGTCAATGAGAAAGTGGTGGTTGGGCATCTTCATGAGTTTCTTTCAATCTTATGCGGTTATTAAATCCCAATTCAGCTAGTGAATCCTGAGGTTCAAGGAAAGGAAGGACGAGTCTAGATCCCACCTAGGGCGTTTCGTCTTGAAACATGGTCCACCCTTCACCAAAGGCCGGGCAGGTGGACAATTCGGGTGATTGTTCACGAGTAACACCCGTAAGTGGGAGCGGGGCGTTACATTACACAACGAAAATCAACAAGATCGAATATCATAGATTACTACGGTAGTTCATACATAATGTCTTCTAACCACAATAAGGATTACATGACTTTGAAAATGCAACTAACAAATGTTCTACTTGTTCTCCTTCGGTCCCTAGCTGACCACTCCTTTGCCCTCGCTGCAACCCTCATCTAGAACGTTTAAATGTTCTAAGGGTTTAACCCAGATTAAATGTTGAATCATCTAAGTGATGGCATAAAATAGTTTCATAGAATGCATGTTTAATCATGAGCATGGCATATAAATAACACAACACATCAATCTTGAGAAATCTCCCTACCATACTCAATCACCTGGGTGCATATTGGTGATCACACATGGAAAACCCAGTCCACAACATATGGTTGAGATTAACCTTGCCACAACATACTTAACCTCCGGGGTGCACATTAGCGTCACTCGAGGAAAATCCATTTCCACATACGGTTGAGATTAACATTGTCTCATTCTCAAGAAGACCACATCTCATCCCAATGGACACATGCAATGACACAAATTCAAACACATCGTTGTCATGAATACCACGTGCTATGCAATTTTATTTTTTTTTTTAGCAAAACATTTACAATTCATGCATTATGTGATAAATTCAATATGCACAATATGCTTTTGAAACAAAAACATTTAGGCAAACCATTCACATGCCACAAACATTTGCTTGAAATCAAACCATGTATAGGATCGAACTACTCACCTTTGAATAATAATTCCAATCATAACCTTGAAACTCGTTGTAACACCCCAAATTTTTTAGGCATGTTATAACTTTGGGTTTCAGGAATTCTTTTTTTTTTTTTCCATAACACATCCACTGATGCACAACATACAATTCCTAAAAATCTCAATTTTACCTTCTCAGCCTATTAAACTCAAATAACTAAAACAGGTGTTATAATTGCAAATGCGAAAGCGAGATCAAACTTGATATGGTACATAACCACAATGCTTTATTTATCATATGAGAAACCGTTTACGACGTCTACAAAAGATATTACATGGATATCAGCTCTAGAAAGCGATAACCGAATGCCTCAAACATAACCAAAACGTACTAAGGTTCACATCAACTGAATTTCTCATACATACTTAAAAACAAGCTACAATCAGCAAAACAAGCTTATTCTTCTCCTTTCCCTTAGAGTTGCTTGTCGAACTTGGAACGTTTGAATATTCTAGGGACACAATCCAATTAGAAGATGAACCTTCTCGTGAGAACTCCAAAACAGTTTATACAAATGTATGAACAGGTATAAAACGTATGAGGAAACAATGAGGACTACTCCGAAGTGCCTCGTGAACATGTCAGCCTCCTCCAATGAGAGCTTTATTAATGGCGCACGCATAGCGCCTCTTGGGAGGTCCCTAACCATGCCACCTTGTCCCGACCTCACAGAAATGCAAGCAGCACATTCGTTGTCCCTTAGGCTCACGGTCTTTCCCATGTGAGCTTTCTCGATGGCGCACGCATAGTGCCTCTCGGGGGATATCCAGACTTTTGTTCTCGGGCAACAACAAATAGGTACAACAGTATGGCCACATGGATTTTATAAATACAACAATTGAAAGCCAACAGCATATATTTCCAAGAAAAACACGTTTCATATATGCAATAAAACAACAGGAGTTTGCGTACAGGAATGTTACACAAAACACGTTTCATGCAATAGGAGCTTTACACAAAAATAGGAGTTTTGAGTATCGGAGTCTCACCTTGAACTTAATTCGGGATTCCTCGAAATTTGTGCCCGACCTCAATTCTTATGCCAGGCGCACTATTGCTCAACCTCGAGCTTTAACGATCCCTAACCATCATATTTATCCAAAAGAATATCAATATCTATTTTTCCTAATTTTTTCATAATTTTTCTCTATTTTCTCCTCGAAAATTCCAAAATAAATACATTCTCAAACATTTTTCCAAATTTTTCAACACCATAATTCATAAAATATTTTTCTAAAAATATTAAAAAATTCAGGAAATTACCCATAGGCCACGTGCCCTCACGTGCTAGGCGTACGTATTACGCATGATGGTGAATGCATGCACCACACACGCCAGTCATTTTCTCCGACGCCGGTCACCAACAATGCTGGATTTTCCTCCCACCATGCTCTATACATCAAGTCGATCTCAATGGCACCTTGAGATGCCTAAAACACCAACCAGAAGGCCCTCCATCGACCAGTTTAAAGCTCAACTCCGACAACTACCCAATTTTTCGACCAAGCTTGGATTTCCCTTGCTTTCACTCCAAAACGCACCAAACTCTCTAGAATTCTTCCTCTCGAATTAGGGAACCAAAGCCCCTTATTCATTCCCTCAAAAACTTTCCAAAATGTGAGCAATTTGAAGCTCAACTTATGAAAACCATCGGCCAAACCCTCATCTATTTATAGCATTTTCGATTGCAATTTCGATCAATCAACCGCCATAGATTTACCCACACGCTTCCTAGGCCCATGCTTGACCACTCCCTAGCGAGACTAGGCCATGCCATCATCGGATTTGGCTTATGTACGGTGGCAGGTCGGCGGTGACTACACTCTCACCCTGCAATTAAAACACAAAACAAAACACAATAAAAATTTTATATTTTTCTTTCCTTTATATTGGTGAGATGTTTATACTCATCAGTGTACGAGTGCAGTTGTAGTCCAAATTTAAATTTATATTTTCTGGATGAGTCCAGATCGTCCACTGAGAGATTTATTTATGGAAAAATAAAAAGAATGTCACACATAAACACACACACTTGGACAAATTGGCAACAAGGTTTTTTTATGGTTTTTTTTTTAGACAACATATACGAGGAAATAAAACAAAGCAGAAATTGAAATAATTACTAAATGTAAGAATATGAAATTGGATAGTACTTGGGTTAAAACAATTTTAGTGCCAAGCCGTTGATTCCCAAATTTTAATAGACAAGGTTAGTAACATTAATTTAATTTCAGATATGAGGGTTTGTTATTAAATGCAATTAGAGATGATGATAGTTCTAATTTAAGCAATCCCCATACATGATATGTGAGATTCTAATTTAAGCAACTACCATAAATCCAATTACAATTAATACACAAAACAACTAAATTAATCATCCGGGTTTGGATATGATAGCATTTCCAGTTCTAGTAACTTTCATATATGGCATGAAAGCTCTAAGTTAGGCTTACGCTTCAATCCAAACCTAGTGATTTCTTAATTTAAAAATACACACTCATAGTGAAATTTAAATTAATATTACTCATTTAAAGCGTAGCTTTCTTTGGGAATCATTAGCGTTGGACACTGTCCTTGCCTTAACCCAAGATTGGATTTAGCTACTCATCTTTATTTGTAAATTAATTAACAAGAATTTAAATGGCGTAATTTAAATGACAGAATTTAAATGACAGGAATTAAAATAGTAGAAACTAACCGGCCATTTAGGCGGTGAATATTTAAAAGGCAAGAATTAAAATTGCAGAAATTTAAAAGGCACAAACTAACCGGCCATTTAGGCTCATCCAACGTGTTTGTTTGCTCCTAAGTTTTGGAAACTTGATTATTGATTCATGTTTGACTTTGGATGAATTGATGTAGAGTGTCCTCTAAAGGTCTCCTATGAGGTGGCTGGTAGGTGTTGGATGAGGAACCTTGATTTGGTTGGAAAGATTGTTGTGTAGGAAAGGGTGGCTGAGAATGATTTGCAGAATCATTTCTCCAAGAAAAATTTGGGTGGTTTCTATTGTTGGGATGATATGAGTTGTAACTTTGGTTTTGCCCGTAATAGTTTCCCCCTTGATTTTGGTTGTTCCTACCCTCAAAATTGTGTGGATGTGCATTATTTGTTTGTCCATACAATACCTTTTTGAAAGCAGGTAATGTAGGACATTCCTCAGTCTTGTGCTCTGTTATGTCACAAACTACACATTTTGCTTCCACCTGATTAACAGATTGTGTTCTCTTGGTTTCTAGATTTTCAATCTTTCTTGTCAAGGCAACTATCCTAGCACTCAGATCATCACTCTCACTCAGTTGGTACCTACCTCTAGACTGTGGATTTTCTCTTGAGTCATTAGAAGATATTGGTCCAACCTCCCAGTTTGTAGTGTTTTCTGCTAGGGTATTAAAGAAGGAATGCTTCATCTGGAGTCTTATCATAAAACTCACCATTACACATAGTGGACACTAGCATTTTCAATTGAGGACTGAGAGCGTCATGAAAGAAACTGACCACTCTCCATTGTTCAAAAGCATGGTGTGGGCAAGCATGGAGAAGGTCTTTAAACCTCTCCCAAGTTTGAGCAAAGTTCTCATTGGGTTTGCACACAAAATTCATGATTTGCCTCTGAAAGGTGGCAGTCCTATTGGCTAGGAAATATTTTTTCAAAAATGTCGTTTGCATTTCCCTCCAGGTTCCTATGGACCTAGGTGGAAGAGTGCTCAACCACATCTTTGCCTTATCCTTAAGTGAAAATGGGAAGAGTTTCAATCTTATGACATCTTCATTCACTGTATGATCCATGCAGGTGCTACACACTTCCTGAAACTCTTTCATATGGGTGTATGGGTTTTCAGAATCCATGCCATGGAAAGTTGGCAACAGTTGGATAGTGTCAGGCTTGAAATTAAACCTGTGATGGTTGATGGGAAGAATAATGCATGAAGGAGTTGTCTACCTAGGAGGATGAAGATACTCTCTAAGGGGTCTAATCATTTCCTGGTCAATGGGATCAGGGTCACCGTGGTCACTGCCATGTGCAGACACGTTGTGTGCAAGTGGCATGTTCTCGTTGTATTGAGACATAAGTGATTGATATTCTATAGTTCTACCTGACCTAAGTATCATACACTATGCATAAACAAAAATAAAGTAAAAAGAAACAGAGTTACCGAATTTATCCGGAGATATTTATTCTTATTTTTTTCTTTTTGTTTTTGCCTCAATCTCTCAGGCAACGGCGCCAAAATTTGACTGCACTCTCACCCTGCAATTAAAACACAAAACAAAACACAATAAAAATTTTATATTTTTCTTTCCTTTATATTGGTGAGAGGTTTATACTCATCAGTGTACGAGTGCAGTTGTAGTCCAAATTTAAATTTATATTTTCTGGATGAGTCCAGATCGTCCACTGAGAGATTTATTTATGGCAAAATAAAAAGAATGTCACACATAAACACACACACTTGGACAAATTGACAACAAGGTCTTTTTATGGTTTTTTTTTAGACAACATATACGAGGAAATAAAACAAAGCAGAAATTGAAATAATTACTGAATGTAAGAATATGAAATTGGATAGTACTTGGGTTAAAACAATTTTAGTGCCAACCCGTTGATTCCTAAATTTTAATAGACAAGGTTAGTAACATTAATTTAATTTCAGATATGAGGATTTGTTATTAAATGCAATTAGAGATGATGATAGTTCTAATTTAAACAATCCCCATACATGATATGTGAGATTCTAATTTAAGCAACTACCATAAATCCAATTACAATTAATACACAAAACAACTAAATTAATCATCCGGGTTTGGTTATGATAGCATTTCCAGTTCTAGTAACTTTCATATATGGCATGAAAGCTCTAAGTTAGGCTTACGCTTCAATCCAAATCTAGAGATTTCTTAATTTAAAAATACACACTCATAGTGAAATTTAAATTAATATTACTCATTTAAAGCGTAGCTTTCTTTGGGAATCATTGGCGTTGGACATTGTCCTTGCCTTAACCCAAGATTAGATTTAGCTACTCATCTTTATTTGTAAATTAATTAACAAGAATTTAAATGACGTAATTTAAATGACAGAATTTAAATAACATGAATTAAAATAGCAGAAACTAATCGGCCATTTAGGCGGTGAATATTTAAAAGACAAGAATTAAAATTACAGAAATTTAAAAGGCACAAACTAATCGGCCATTTAGGCGGTGAATAATAAAGTAAAAATAAATGACATAAGAATTTAAAAGAAAAAAAAAATGAAGTAAGATCTCAAGAGAAAATAATAAAGAAAATGAGAAAGAACAAGAACAATTCTCAAAGAGATAATTATAAGGAAACAACTAAACTTTTATTCAAGAATAGTAATCACACTTACAAATGCAATCAAGTGACCTATTTATAGGCCACAAGATGCAATACAAACAACACAATTTCAATTATTTAACTAGACATAATTATATCTAATGGGCACTCACACACTTAAAGTTAAATGAATTTTACCTATAATACACAACTAATAGTTAAATGGATTTTAGCTAAAATACATACCTAATAAAACACTCATAAAGTTAAATAGATTTTAGTTATAATACACAACTAATAGTTAAATGGATTTTAGCTAAAAGACACACCTAATAAAGCACTCACATAAAAAATAAAAATAGATTTCTATAAATTGATTTTTAATCTTCATTAGAATTAAAAATAATCCTTTGGCCTTCTTCAAATGATATCTTTCTTGGGATGCTCAAGTTGGGTCTTAATTCTTCATGGGCTTGAATTCTTTTTGGGCTTCCAAATCCACCTTCTTCATACCTATAAATAAGCAATTTATTAATAAATCATCTATTATATTATATATATATTGATATGATATATTATATGGGATATTATATGCTTATATATTATATAGATAATCCATGCATGCATTTCATTGAGTATATATATGTATTATATTTACATGTTTATTATAATATATTATATATTATATATATAGATATATATTACATATAACTATTCAATTAAACCAATTTAAAATCAAAACGGGGGTTATAATTATAACAAAAATTTTACAAAATTAACCACTAATCATACCCCCCAACTTAAACATTGCTAGTCCCTTAGCAATCAGACTATACACTTGTTAAGCTTTATTTGCAATAACTGTATGAATGTAAAAATTTCAAATTCGAAACCGAGATGCATAAAATTGAATAAGTAATTTAGCATTCTAAATGAAATTTTTGGTTAAAGGTCATACAATCTCAGGGATGGCAATTAGCATAACCAACACACAAACTTACTCTCTCGAAGTTTTGACTTCAAACCTTACTATGGATTTTCCCTCCAATAAAAATGATTCCTCAGGTGTACACACAAGAGGATGCACCGTTATAAGAGTAAATGCAGAACAAGTTCAAAACTCGGTGGCATCCCAAATACAAGGAACATATTTTCAGGAAAGAATAGAGAAATTGGCATAGCTTCATGACTGGAATAATGCTCTAGATGAGTAACTTCTGAATTTAAACATAATTCCTTACTCCAAACTCGAATTCTGAGATGACATGACTTATAGCATCAAGAGGGACCAGACCGGGTTGTAATGGGGCTATGAGGTTAATACTAGTTGTCAAATAAAAGGGTAAAGTGTGCAAATGGTGTGTTGGGATTTTTTTTTTTTTTTTGAAACACTTGTGTTGAATAGCTAAGATAATTCTTTTTTTTTTCTTTTTCACGTTTTTTTTTCCTTCTTCTTTTTTTTCTTTTTTTTTTTTTTTAAATATGAAAATAGCTAGACAAACTAATTCCCATAAACACACTAGGTTAGACAAAATTCATATGGTTATGGGTTAAACGCGGGTAACGAAAAAAAATTGTACTACAATTGGCTCAATGGCCTAGCAAGGGAGGTTAATGTAAAGAAAGAAAAGGTTAATAAGCCCAAAATGAAATAAATTGATCCCCCATCATGCTTCAAAACAATGCTACTCAGTCATCTAATTCAGAATTTGAAACCAGTCAAATTCATTAGCTATCATACTAGACATTCAAAGCAAATTGATGTTTTGAAGCCATTGAAAAGATGAAATAAACAATAAAGCATATTTAGAGTAAGTGTTATTTCACTCAGAATTAACGGTTATTAGGCTCAAACACTCACTTGAGTAATAGTCTCCACTTCTATTGAGGGATCATAAAATGTATTAATCAGCTAATTACTATTACCTTTGACTTTATGACCAATAACCAATTTTAAATTTTGAATACCCGATGAATGCAAATTACTTGTTCTAATGCATATACGTTTTCAAATAAGAAATCAATGCATTCATGTTCCGTATTGCAAACTTAACCAGCTATTAGTGCATAACTCCAAAGCTTTAGGAATAGCATTATTTAAAACACACAATCTTTTTTTTTTTTTAATAAAAGCAGATAAAGATAATCAATTCACACAAGACTACAAGCATGCACTAGCAAATTCATAGTTAATCATGAACCTGATAATTCATAACTAGACCTTACACCCCTCAACCTGAATTGCAGTAATAAAATAGGGTTGTTAGGAATACCTGTAACTCCACAAGTTCATAGATTTACTGTGAACTGCTAAAACTCAAACAAACAAATGAGCATACCATATAGTTATATATTTATATTTTCACACTAAAATAAAAATTTCATGCAAGTCATAAGATAAACAAAATGCGTCTCAAGAGTACAAAAAATATTTCTTACTTAGCCATCTTATCATAGACTTATCTAATAACATTCCACAGTTTTTTTTTTTTAAAAAAAAAACACAACCAAGAAAAATCCTACAAGTTGCACAATAATTAGATGCGTCTCAAGAGTACAAAAAGTACTCCTTACTCAGCCATCTTATCAAAGAGCACTCCTCACATTGATAAATCTAAATTAATCAGACCTTTTTGACGTTTGTTTCTAATTGCCTTAGACCAATCTATCCTAGGCTCATAAGGATCGTGCTGCGGAACATAAGTGTATAATTTCTCTAATAGCTCCTCAATGGTAGATGCAAAAATGAGAATCTTTCTTGCTGAAAGAGAAATGAACTTTTGATCTACAGCCTGATCAAGAAACGAGAGCAACCCATCGAAAAAATGGTTAACATTTAAAAGTCCAATGGGTTTGGTATGTAAATCGCTCTTAGCCCAAGAGATTATACAGAAGATTTCTTCAAGTGTACCAAAACCTCCTGGTAAAGCAATGAAGGCATCTGACTGATAAATCTTACAAGCCATGCGCTCAGACATAGAATTCGTTTCTATAAGTTGACCGCGTGTAATCCCGGAAATATGTGGTTCAGCCCAAGGGATTGGCATTACACCTACCACATATGATTTTCCAAGATGTGCAACTTGTGAAACACAACCATTCAATCCACGACTTCCCCCTCCATATACCAAATTAATTTTTCTCTCTCCTAATTTTAGGCCAAGTTCGCTTGCTGCAAGTGCGTAACAACTATCGCTCCCAAGTTGAGAGCCACATAGTACACATATGGTCTTGATTCGACGAACTGACTGACCTTCCATTTATATTTGTTCCTTCTGTATGCCCTGAAAAGAGGTTTGTTGATCAAAAGTAGTTATACAAAAATTCAACAATAAATAAACACAAACAAAAATCATGCATTTGTACAAGTAGTTGTGATTGTGGCTCACATCTTCCTCTGGTTTTACGTCCAGAAACGGCTTAAACACTTTCTATGAAGTGGGCATAGGCTTCCCATCCAATTTTCTTATAGATTGGCAAACAGGGTCGTTTTTAGTCAGATTCCCAAGACTATAGCGTTGGTGGTCACTTATGAACTGGGTCCATAAAGCAAGAAGTTCTCTTTACACTATTCCACTCGGATGCGTCTCAAGAGTCAATCGGATATCATCCAAAGACTCCTTACTCAGTCCATCCTTTATGAAACTAATTTTATCTTCTCGATTTACGGACGTAAACCCCACAGATTTGCATCGTGTGTTACATGTCCAACGAGCACACTTGTGACAACCATTCACTCTTTTCGCTCTTCGTTTCTTCGCAAAACTACTCTTTCCCAAACCTGAAAAGTGCTTAAAATTAGGTGAAGTTTCGCCAGCTAATCGAACTTTTGCTTCGATCAGCCAACGAATATCTTCAGGGATGCTATTACGCATCAATATTTTAAGTCTTTCACACCTACCAGCATAAATTTTTTTCAAATCATTCATTGGGAGAGATGGATAGTACTTGCGAATTTTTGAGAGTTGAGGATCCATTTTTTTTTTTTTTATTTTATTTTTTTATAAATTAAAAGACAACTATAAAAATAGAAACTATAAATATTACAAAATGAACAAGAGCACCTGATCAGAGAACAACACGAAAGAGAGAAGACTGAGCTTGTTTACAGAAGTGTGGCTTGCCTCTTAAAGATATGGAGTCTCTTATAGAGCAATGGATGTCACTATTCCACTCTTGGCTCGAGGCATGCCATAATTGAGCTGACACGCTTGGCGTCGTCTAGCATCACATTTTTTAACATTTGGCAGTGTGCCTCTTTCTTTATAAGACAGTGTGATTGCACTACCCGAGAAAAGTGGCTACCACCAACGTCAATTCTGTCTCCCTATTTTTTTCAATTTTTTTTTAAATTTTAATTTTTTTTAATTAATTTTTTTTTTAAAAAAAAGGGGTTCAATATATATATATATATATTTAAAAGGGGTTCAATAAAATTATGTATACCACACAATTCAATATTATCAAGTCAAACAAAATTATTTGCACAATGGATCAATACCAATAAATCAATTCCTAAGTACACCTTACCCCCCAACTTGAATTGCATATTGTCCTCAATCAGCAATAAAGGAATAGAAGATAGGGATACCTGGCGGTCTTCAATGCATGAACTCGTATGCAAAAATTTGTTTAAACTGCACACAAAGAAATACTATTTAAGTTAAACTTAATTAAATAATGCAAAAAAAACAATGTATATATATATTTTTTATACTTTTTTTTTTAATGTCCCAAATTTAGAGACATCCATTTAACCTAAATGGAAAGGTGGTCTTTTAACGTCAGATTCCCAGACGACACGAAACTCCCCTTACTCATCAAATGATGGTGGATCACCCAAATCCACAAATCCTTCATTCTCCTTAATAAAACCCTGATATGGTTTCAACCTATGACCATTGACTGTAAGAAGTTGTCCTGACTCCAGATTTTCTATCTCAAATGCCCCATATTTTGAGATAGTCTTGATTACAAAGGGGCCGACCCATCGAGACTTCAATTTTCCTGGGAATAGATGCAATCTAGAATCATACAAGAGTACCTGTTGCCCTACCTGAAAGCTTTTTCGAATGATGTGCTGATCATGCAACTCTTTCATGCAAACCTTGGCCAATCGTGCATTTTCAAATGCCTCGTTCCGAATTTCCTCGAGCTCATTCAATTGGAGCTTCCTAGATAGGCCTGCTTCAGTTAAACTCTTGTTGATCTTTTGAATTGCCCAATATGCTTTATGCTCAATTTTCATTGGCAGATGACAAGATTTATTGTATACTAGCCTATAGGGAGACATTCCTAAAATTGTTTTGTAAGCTGTCCTGTACGCCCAAAGAGCGTCCACTAGTCTTAAGGACCAATCCTTACGATTAGTAGCAACAGTCTTTTCCAATATGCTCTTAATCTCCCTATTGGCTAACTCGGCTTGACCATTGGTTTGGGGATGGTATGGTGTTGCAACCTTATGCAGTACACCATATTTCTTCATTAGTCCTGCCACAACTTTATTACAAAAATGGGAACCCCCATCACTGATGATTGCTCGTGGCATCCCAAATCGACTGAATATGTTGTCTTTCAAAAATTTCACTACAGTCTTATGGTCATTTGTTCTGGCCGGGATCGCTTCAACCCATTTGGACATATAGTCGACAGCAAGTAAGATGTATTCATGACCAAATGAATTGACAAATGGGCCCATAAAATCCATACCCCAACAGTCGAAAACTTCTAACACTTGGATCGGATGTAATGGCATCATGTTTCTCCTCGACAGACTTCCTAACCTTTGACATCAATCGCAACTTGAACAGAATTTGTACACATCCTTGAACAGTGTCGGCCAATAAAATCCACTTTGAAAAATTTTTGCAACTGTTTTTTTGACAGAAAAATGGCCTCCACATGCAAGAGTATGACAAAAATTAATAAGACTCTGTTGCTCATGATCGGGTATGCATCTACGAATGATTTGTTCAGGACAATACTTGAAGAGGTAGGGCTCATCCCAAAAGAAGGTTCTGACTTTTCTGAAAAATTTATGCCTATCTAGCTTACTCCAATGGTCTGGAATCAGACCAGTTGCCAGGTAGTTTGCAATGTCGGCATACCAAGGGACAACAGATGATGCATGAATTACATTCACCTCAAACAGTTGCTCATCAGGGAAATTGTCATGGATTGGTTCATCAAATTGTGTGAGATCTTGACCCGAAATCCTTGACAAATGATCAGCCACCACATTCTCTACTCCCTTCTTGTCTCTGATTTCAATGTTGAACTCTTGCAAGAGTAAAATCCATCAGAGGAGACGGGGTTTTGCATCTTGTTTTGTGAACAAATACTTCAGAGCAGCATGATCAGTAAAAATGATCACTAGTGACCCTACGAGGTAAGATCAGAACTTGTCTAGGGCAAAGACAACTGCTAGTAACTCTTTCTCTGTTGTGGTGTAATTCTTTTGTGCCTCATTAAGAGTTTTGCTAGCATAGTATATTACATGAGGTTTCTTATCCTTCCTCTGCCCTAACACAGCTCCTACTACGTAATCACTAGCATCGTACATAAGTTCAAACGGGAGGGACCAATCAGGGGATTGAATGATAGGTGCTGAAATGAGTGCATCTTTCAATTTATCAAAAGCATTTTGACAGGCAAGACTCCATTCAAACGGAACATCCTGAGACAACAAATGGCATAAGGGCCTTGTTATGGTGCTAAAGGAAGCAATGAATCTCCTATAAAACCCTGCATGTCCTAAAAAACTTCTGATATCTTTCACATTCCTAGGGGTGGGGAGTTTTTGAATGGTTTCAATTTTTGACCTATCTACCTCCATCCCCCTAGATGAAACAATGTGCCCCAAGACTATGCCCTGTTCCACCATGAAGTGACACTTTTCCCAGTTGAGTATCAGATTTGTTTCCTCACATCTTGTTAAAACCTTTTTTAGATTCTCCAAACATGCCTCAAAGTTACTTCCATAAACAGAAAAGTCATCCATGAATACTTCAACAATTTGTTCAACCATTTCACTAAAGATGCTCATCATACACCTTTGAAAGGTGGCTGGAGTATTGCATAACCCAAATGGCATGCGCCTGTATGCAAATGTCCCAAATGGACATGTGAAAGTAATCTTCTCTTGATCTTCTAGTGCAATTTCTATCTGATTGTACCCTGAGTATCCATCTAAGAAACAATAGTAGGCTTGGCCTGCTATTCTTTCCAGAACTTGATCCAAGAAAGGTAAAGGAAAATGATCTTTCCTTGTCACAGAATTGAGCTTTCTATAATCAATGCACATACGCCATCCTGTCTGGATGCGCATGGGAATCAGTTCATTGTTCTCATTTTTTACAACAGTGACTCCAGACTTTTTTGGTACTACCTGTGTTGGACTTACCCACTTAGAATCAGAGATTGGGTAAATTATTCCAGCATCCAATAGCTTAAGCACCTCTTTTCTGACAACTTCTTTCATGTTGGGATTTAATCTCCTTTGCATTTGCCTAACTGGTTTTGCTCCTTCTTCCAAAAATATCTTATGAGTATAGATCAAAGTGCTAATACCTTGCAAATCTGAAATGGTCCATCCTAATAACTTTCTGTGTGCTTTTAGAACTTCTATCAGTTGTTGTTCTTGCTGAGGTGTCAAACTAGAGGAGATCACCACTGGGAATGCTTCTCCTTCTCCTAGAAATACATACTTCAAATCACTGGGCAATGGCTTTCTCTCAGGCGTGGACTGATGGCTATCAAAAGCCGTGAGCTTACTGTCCAAGTTCCTTAATGGGTCTAAAACAGGCATCCATGTAGGTTTCTCACTTTCTTTGCCTATGACTTCCACTTCTCTTATTTCCTCAAGATCTTGATTTCCTTCTTTGGGTCTTCTCATGAACTCTTTAAAATAATCATTGGTCAGTGTTTCGATCAAGTCTACCTCCTCCACTTCACTCTCAGTGTCTTGATGTTTGGCTACCCTGAAGATATTCATTTCTACAGTCATGTTCCCAAAAGATAGCTTTAACACACCATTCCTACAGTTGATGATGGCATTTGATGTGGCAAGGAATGGTCGACCTAAGATGACTGGCACAGGAGGTTGAGGCCCCTGATGCGGCTGAGTGTCCAAAACGATGAAGTCCACTGGAAAGTAGAACTTATCGATTTATACCAGAACATCCTCCACAATTCCTCATGGAACTTTGACTGATCGATCAGCCAGCTGAAGGGTCACTCTAGTGGGTTTGATCTCACCTAATCCCAATTGTTGATACATACTGTATGGCAACAAATTGACACTAGCTCCTAAATCCAAGAGTGCACGATCAACCTTTTAACTTCCTATGATGCATGTAATGGTTGGACAACCTGGGTCTTTGTATTTGGGAGGAGTT
The DNA here is from genome assembly GCA_036245055.1 of Diospyros kaki. Classification (NCBI taxonomy): domain Eukaryota; kingdom Viridiplantae; phylum Streptophyta; class Magnoliopsida; order Ericales; family Ebenaceae; genus Diospyros; species Diospyros kaki. Next base: position 14,022,959 of record BSEG01000009.1, read on the forward strand.
TTCAATTGGAGAATGGCACTGACTTGTTCGGTCAGGAATGCCTTTTCATGCACATTTGTTTTTCTTTTGACAGTGCACAGATCTTTCAAAAATTTTGCATATGAAGGTGTTTGTTTGATTGCATCCAATAGCGGGATGTTGATTCTTACTTGCTTAAACACTTCATATATATCTGCATTTTGTTGCTCTTTTTTCAAATGATTCAACCTTTGTGGAAAAGGTGGTTTGGGCTTGTATTGAATTTCTTTCCCATCTTCTTTTTGTTTTTCATTTTTCTCATTTTCTTCATTTTTCTTCACGGTGGATTCATGATCTTTTGATTCTTCCTCTTCAGCATCAAGTTGGTTTATCCTAGGATCAGTTGGTTTTTCTATCATTCTTCCACTTCTTAGGGCAGTCATTGCTTGCACTTTTTCATGAGTGTTGGTTTCACTATTTGAAGTTTCTACCTGATTGGTTTGCCTAATTGGGTTAGGATTAGTTTGGGATGGAAACCTTTCGGGTTCTCTCACACTCAATGCTTGTGTTAACTTACTCAACTGGTTCCTAATGTCTTCTATGGCTCTATTTGTTTGCTCCTGAGTTTTGGAAACTTGATTATTGATTCCTGTTTGACTTTGGATGACTTGATGCAGAGTGTCCTCTAAAGGTCTCCTATGAGGTGGCTGGTAGGTGTTGGATGAGGAACCTTGATTTGGTTGGAAAGATTGTTGTGCAGGAAAGGGTGGCTGAGAATGATTTGCAGAATCATTTCTCCAAGAAAAATTTGGGTGGTTTCTATTGTTGGGATGATATGAGTTGTAACTTTGGTTTTGCCCGTAATAGTTTCCCCCTTGATTTTGGTTGTTCCTACTCTCAAAATTGTGTGGATGTGCATTATTTGTTTGTCCATACAATACCTCTTTGAAAGCAGGTAATGTAGGACATTCCTCAGTCTTGTGCTCTGTTGTGTCACAAACTACACATTTTGCTTCCACCTAATTAACAGATTGTGTTCTCTTGGTTTCTAGATTTTCAATCTTTCTTGTCAAGGCAGTTATCCTAGCACTCAGATCATCACTCTCACTCAGTTGGTACCTACCTCTAGACTGTGGATTTTCTCTTGAGTCATTAGAAGATATTGGTCCAACCTCCCAGTTTGTAGTGTTTTCTGCTAGGGTATTAAAGAAGGAATGCTTCATCTGGAGTCTTATCATAAAACTCACCATTACACATAGTGGACACTAGCATTTTCAATTGAGGACTGAGAGCGTCATGAAAGAAACTGACCACTCTCCATTGTTCAAAAGCATGGTGTGGGCAAGCATGGAGAAGGTCTTTAAACCTCTCCCAAGTTTGAGCAAAGTTCTCATTGGGTTTGCACACAAAATTCATGATTTGCCTCTGAAGGGTGGCAGTCCTATTGGCTGGGAAATATTTTTTCAAAAATGTCGTTTGCATTTCTCTCCAGGTTCCTATGGACCTAGGTGGAAGAGTGCTCAACCACATCTTAGCCTTATCCTTAAGTGAAAATGGGAAGAGTTTCAATCTTATGACATCTTCATTCACTGTATGATCCATGCAGGTGCTACACACTTCCTGAAACTCTTTCATATGGGTGTATGGGTTTTCAGAATCCATGCCATGGAAAGTTGGCAATAGTTGGATAGTGTCAGGCTTGAAATTAAACCTGTGATGGTTGATGGGAAGAATAATGCATGAAGGAGTTGTCTGCCTAGGAGGATGAAGATACTCTCTAAGGAGTCTAATCATTTCCTGATCAATGGGATCAGGGTCACCGTGGTCACTACCATGTGCAGACACGTTGTGTGCAAGTGGCATGTTCTCGTTGTGTTGAGACATGAGTGATTGATATTCTATAGTTCTACTTGACCTAAGTATCATACACTATGCACAAACAAAAATAAAGTAAAAAGAAACAGAGTTACCGAATTTATCCGGAGATATTTATTCTTATTTTTTTTTTTTTTTTGTTTTTGCCTCAATCTCCCCAGCAACGGCGCCAAAATTTGACTGCACTCTCACCCTGCAATTAAAACACAAAATAAAACATAATAAAAATTTTATATTTTTCTTTCCTTTATATTGGTGAGAGGTTTATACTCATCAGTGTACGAGTGCAGTTGTAGTCCAAATTTAAATTTATATTTTCTGGATGAGTCCAAATCGTCCACTGAGAGATTTATTTATGGCAAAATAAAAAGAATGTCACACATAAACGCACACACTTGGACAAATTGGCAACAAGGTTTTTTATGATTTTTTTTTAGACAACATATACGAGGAAATAAAACAAAGCAGAAATTGAAATAATTACTGAATGTAAGAATATGAAATTGGATAGTACTTGGGTTAAAACAATTTTAGTGCCAACTCATTGATTCCCAAATTTTAATAGACAAGGTTAGTAACATTAATTTAATTTCAGTTATGAGGGTTTGTTATTAAATGCAATTAGAGATGATGATAGTTCTAATTTAAGCAATACCCATACATGATATGTGAGATTCTAATTTAAGCAACTACCATAAATCCAATTACAATTAATAGACAAAATAACTAAATTAATCATTCGGGTTTGGGTATGATAGTATTTCTAGTTCTAGTAACTTTCATACATGGCATGAAAGCTCTAAATTAGGCTTACGCTTCAATCCAAACCTAGTGATTTCTTAATTTAAAAATACACACTCATAGTGAAATTTAAATTAATATTACTCATTTAAAGTGTAGCTTTCTTGGGGAATCATTGGCGTTGGACACTGTCCTTGCCTTAACCCAAGATTGGATTTAGCTATTCATCTTTATTTGTAAATTAATTAACAAGAATTTAAATGACGTAATTTAAATGACAGGAATTAAAATAGCAGAAACTAATCGGCCATTTAGGCGGTGAATATTTAAAAGACAAGAATTAAAATTGCAGAAATTTAAAAGGCACAAACTAACCGGCCATTTAGGCGGTGAATAATAAAGTAAAAATAAATGACATAAGAATTTAAAAGAAAAAAAGAAATGAAGTAAGATCTCAAGAGAAAATAATAAAGAAAAGGAGAAAGAACAAGAACAATTCTTAAAGAGAGAATTATAAGGAAACAACTAAACTTTTATTCAAGAATAATAATCACACTTACAAATGCAATCAAGTGATCTATTTATAGGCCACAAGATGCAATACAAACTATACAATTTCAATTATTTAACTAGACATAATTATATCTAATGGACACTCACACACTTAAAGTTAAATGGATTTTGGCTATAATACACAACTAATAGTTAAATGGAGTTTAGCTAAAATACATACCTAATAAAGCACTCATAAAGTTAAATGGATTTTAGCTATAATACACAACTAATAGTTAAATGGATTTTAGCTAAAAGACACACCTAATAAAGCACTCACATAAAAAATAAAAATAGATTTCTATAAATTGATTTTTAATCTTCATTAGGATTAAAAATAATCCTTTGGCCTTCTTCAAATAATATCTTTCATGGGATGCTCAAGTTGGGTCTTAATTCTTCATAGGCTTGAATTCTTTTTTCTTCATGGGCTTGAATTCTTTTTGGGCTTGAATTTTTTTTTCTTCATGGGCTTGAATTCTTTTTGGGCTTCCAAATCCACCTTCTTCATACCTATAAATAAGCAATTTATTAATAAATCATCTATTATATTATATATATATATATTGATATGATATATTATATGGGATATTATATGCTTATATATTATATAGATAATCCATGCATGCATTTCATTGAGTATATATATGTATTATATTTACATGTTTATTATAATATATTATATTATATATATATATTACACATAACTATTCAATTAAACCAATTTAAAATCAAAACATGGGTTATAATTATAACAAAAATTTTACAAAATTAACCACTAATCAGGCGGCCATGCTGTGCGTACAGCATTTTTGGGATTTTACACTTTGGCCCCCATGTAAATTTCTTTTGCATTTTGGCCCTCTTCCTCAAGTCCTTAAACTTTGATATTTCATCGCATGGACTCCTAAGTTCCATGCTTCTCGATTAGCCCAAAAAATTTAGAAAAATATTATTTTCACCCTCTTGTCAACTAAAATTAAAAATTACACTTAGACCCCAAATGCATATTTTAACCGTAAACCCTTTTTCCATTTCGAAACCACTTAAGGGTTATTTTAATCAACAAATTAGAGCCTCTATAAGGTTCTGTTGACTTCTAGAAAGCCCTTTACCACCATTTGATTTTTCAGGCCGACTTACAGCTATACCAAAAATCGTCTCTGATTTGATTTATTTTAGCGTTATAAATCACGTTTTAAGACGTTCGTCAATGGAATACCTTTTTCCTTAAGTATCTGAGTTCCAAGGCCTTCCCTGTAACTAATTCGGTCACTTGTTGCCCTTTCAAGCCTATTTTTCAATATTTTAAACTCAATTAAATTACGTGACAACCTCGCGAAAATGTGGGATATTACACACATGCTGACCTTGAATCATGCAAATCCTCAAACCTGATGGCCAAATCACCTCCTGATCAACGATTTGGATAATCAATATTCCTGATTTTTCTAATTTTTTCAATTTTCCTTATTTTATCCTGTTTTCCATAAATCCATTTTTCTTTAAAATTCCACAATAAATAATTCCTCAAAAATTTTCCCAAATATTTTTCTATGGAAATTCCTAAAATATTTTTTTAAAAATATTAAAAATAATTTTAGAATTAATGTTACCTCACGCGCCTAGTGCGTGAATAGTGAGTAAAATCTGCAGGTGTAGCTCACGCGGGCTATTTTTTCAGGCGACTCTTGTCTTTGACAGACTGCAAATGTCTCCGATGACTGATTTCTCTCCACCCCTTGAAGTACAACTCAAGCCGAACCTAGGGGTACTCTTAGATGCCCAAAGTAGTCACCAAAAAATCCCCAAATGACCGTTTATAGGTTCGTCTTCGGCGAAGCTCGATTTTTTGGCCAACCCTCTGAAACCCACTCAAATTTATACCAAACCTCACCAAAATCTCCAAAAAAACCCTACAAAACACAAGGAACAAAATCCCCTTATCCTCAACACTCGATTCACTCAAAAACACGATGAATTTGAAGCTTAAACTTTAATAAAATACGTTATTTATAAGTAAATTCCACCCAAAACCCAATAAATCTCAAGCTTACCTCATCTGTAAGCCTCAAATCTGGCTTCTAAGTGGCTTGAGTAGCCTTGAATCATGAGAAAAATGCCACGACTTGATGACCAAATTTTTTAGTCACTTATGCCATTAAATTCCGTCAAGTCACTGCCGATTTGGGCCAATGGCCACCACCAGTCGACTCATTATGGCCTGGAGCACCTTCTAGACCCCTTGGGTGACCTTATCGACGTAGGCAGTGACAGTGCGGCTGGCTGGATTTTTGCAGGTTTCCCACCTAACTTTTGATTTTTACACTTTAGCCCCCACCTAATTTGCAATCACAATTTGGGCCCTCTCCTCGAAATCCCTGAGTTTTCCTACACTTCCATTAAGCCTCACGAGTTATAAACTCTTCATTTCATCCCCAAATTTTTAGAAAAAACATTTTTTTAACCTCCCTCAGCCAAAATTAATAAATTGCACTTAGGCCCGAATGCACAAAAAATAGTGTTTCGATCCTTATTTCGCGAATCCCTTGAGTTTACCAATTCCTAACTTCCTTTCCACATTTCATCCCCCAAGTTTCGCCTTTGCCACAATTGTTTCACCATTTTCGGCCAAGATTCGTAAATTACACTTTTGCCTTAATGTATGAAATATTGTGTTTTGACTCAAAAATTTTACAAATTTCAAAATACTTTCAATATAAAATTTTGGGTATTACACCGATCTATTTGATCAATTTTCTTTAACAACACTGCATTGATCGTTGTTTGACTGACCCCTAGATAAAGGTACAACATTTCTCCTACCTCGGGCTTGGTGAGCAATTGTATTTCTTGAAGATCCTTTAGGGCTTGAAATGATTGCTCACATTTTTCATTCCATTGGAATTTTATGCCACCTTTTAGCACTTGAGAGAATGGTAGACTCTTTTCGACGGACTTGGAGAGAAAACAATTAAAAGACACAAGACGGCTAGTTAATCGCTAAACTTCTTTGACATTGGAAGAGGATTACATGTCCATAATAGCTTGAATCTTCTTTGGGTTGGCCTCTGTCCCACGCTGTGTTATGACGTAACTAAGGAACTTTCGTGGCCAACACCAAAGGTGCATTTGTTAGGGTTAAGTCGCATATTATATTATCGGCACACTACAAAAACACATGCCAGTTTTTTCACATATGGCTCCTCATTGTGGCTTTTGACCACCAAATCATCGACATAGACCTCCATAGTGGTTCCCAACAATGCACTGATAAGTTACTCCCACATTATTAAGCCCAAAAGGCGTAACCTTATAACAGTATGTCCCCATTTCTATAATGAATGAGGTTTTCTCGGTATTGGGTAGGAACATGCTTATTTTATGGTATTCGGAAAAGGCGTCTAAAAAGCTTAACATATGATGCCCTAATATATCATCCACTAAGGGGTCAATCCGCAACAACGGGTAAGAATCCTTTGGGCATGCCTTGTTTAATTCAGTGAAGTTTGTACAGACTCGCCATTTTCCACTAGGCTTCCTTACCATCACAACATTGCTGAGCCAATCAGGATAATGGACTTCACGAATAAATCTTGTTTTCAAGAGTTTATCTACCTTTTCTTCAAGAGCTAGTAACTGGCTAGACACTATGTTTCTTTTCTTTTTCTTGACAGGTTTAGCTTCGGGTTTTGTGTTTAGTTGGTGGGAGATCACTTGGGGGTCAATTTAGGGCATATCTGCAAGCATCCACGCAAAAATGTTCGTATTATCCCACAAGTAACATGCGATTTCCTACTTTTTCTCTGGCGACAATTGACTCCCAACATAGACCATTCTTTTGTCATCGTCTTCATAAAGTTTAACAGGATCAAGGGTTTCTACTAGGTGAGGCTTCAAGGATGCCTTCTTTGAAATAAACATGGTCTCGATGAGGGCTTAGGAAACTTCTTTTCCCTTTGTCATTTTGGTAGATGAGACGTAACAAAGTTTAGCCTTTTCTAGTCTCCTTTGACTCGTCCTATGCTGCCAAGAGTCAGGAATTTCATTAGGAGATAGCTGGGATGTATGACTGTCCTCATGTTATTGATAAGCAATTTCCCAAGAATGATGTTATATGCGATGGACAACATTTTAACCACCATAAAATTCACTTGGCAAGTAACGTTGTGGGGGTGCGAACCTAGAGTTATTGGCAACTACACAAAACCTACCACAGGTATTGCCTCGCTAGTAAAGATGTACAATGGCAAAGACACGGGCTAAAGGCAATTGTGGGAAATATACTCAAAGCAATTCCAGTAAATCAAGTTGATGGAGCTATCGATATCTACAAGGATGTAGTCAATTAGGTGCTTAATTATGACTATCGAAATGACTAGAGAGTCATCGTGGTTCAAGGGGGTGAAAGTAATGGGATCTTCACTGGGAGTCACGTGGGCTATAGAGTCCACATGTAAAGCTTGGCATGCATATGATTTTCTGGTCAAAGTAGAGTCGTCGGCCAAAGTCTCTCTACTAGGGATGACATGAATATGTTCTCATGTAGGCTCATTATCCATTGGAGGCATGGAGGATTCTCCCTCATAGAGCATTCCCTGTTGTTCTGGTGGGCTCTATATTGTTGATTTCTGCCACCTCTGGGTCGTCCCCTCCCAGTGCCACGATATGTCCTAAAAAATGTGTTATACCACAACAAATTGTTATATGGGGGTGCCCTTGGTTGAATCGAGGTGAGTCTAAGCCAATTCAGGAGGAACTGGTCAAGCTTTCCTTCCTTGGCCAGTTTCTTGATCTTCTCATGAAGTGAGTGACAATTTTTTGTGAAATACCCCGAATATTAATGAAGTTGGCATAAAGGCTATGGGTCTTTCCCTTTGTGCTCCTTAAGAACCGATGTGATAAGTCCCATTTGTGGAATAGTAAGAGCATGGGTTGGAGTTCTAACTAAGGGTGGCATGTACATTTGATGGCAATTCCTGAGGTACTTGCTTGGCCTAGGGACCTGTGCTTCATTTTGTCTTCCTCCATCTCTAGCGGATAGGCTCCATTTCTTAGCTCCTTCGTTAGGCTATTCAAAAGGATTGTAGGTGCGCAAAATGTCTAGCTATACAATGTACTTATTGGCACATGCAAACAAATTAGCCAGTGTTGTTGGTTGTTTAAGAGCTAGGGACTCTTTCAAAGGCTAGCATTGCCACTCCGACTAGTAAATCTTGGACCTCCAGCATAGCGTTATGAGAGCAGTCTATATACTACCTTAATATCTCCTTGGGTTCCTGTCAAATGCTGAGAAGATAAGTGGGGTCTTTATTTCTAGAGGCATGGGTTACAAAGGCTGCCACAAACTCCACTCGTAGCTACTCATAAGAGATAATATACACAACCGACAACTTACTGAACCAGGCATGTGCATACTCTGTCAAGAATTGTGGAAAAACTAAGCACATGTTGGCATCACTCCACTTGAATAGATATGCCAAGGATTCAAATCGTTGGGTGTGAAGAATGGGGTCTTCTCTCCCAATATATTCGAGCAGGTATAAGAGCTTGAATTTGGGTGGCAGGGCATGACTGAGCACGTCTTTGGAGAAAGGGACCCTCATTGGTTTTCTATCATCAAATATTACCCCTTACCATTTTGTTCTTGAAAACTACTTCAATTAATTTTTTGATTTCTTGACCCCAAAAGGTTGGAAGGGATCCTGACCCGACATCTCACTCAACCTTGTGCACCTCCCTAATCGAAGTGGTTTTGTCCGTTGTTTCTTCGTATATGACACATATCCCAATGTCTTTACATTTTTCCATGTACATGAACTTTACAATGGGGGTCGATTGTTGATATCTTAGAAAGGCGGTTGGGGAATGAGAGAATTGTTGCCACGGTGGTGCCAATTTGCTAATGCAAATTCCCCCTGAGGTAGGTGGCTTGGAAGTTTGAATATCCCCGTGGATGGGTAGAAGCGCACGCAATAACTCATTTAAGTGTTGTAATGTTTTGGACTTCTCCTCATTACGCTTTCACAGATCCTCATATCTTTACTCTAATCTCTGGAACTTCTCAAGGGATATAATAGAATATTTCTTAGCCCCAAAAGTTTTAACCACGTCGACTTTCAGTTGCTCACCTTCACCGTTACTCGACAGGGCTGGATCAGAAAGTTGACTCACAAGAGATGTAGGCACGGGGGATGTTTTCCCGACAGACTAATCAGGTGCCTGCGAGTATTGCTCATCAGCCGTTTGTCTCCTTCTGGACACCATAGGCTATGGGGATAATGGTGGCAAATGCTCCCTGGTAGTGGTTTCATGTTGTGCAGAAAGATTGGAATGAGTTGCTTTTGGTTGAGATCCTTTTAATCGTGTGGATCTTGTTTCCCTAGCTATTGGGAATGACTTTTTGTTTTGTTTCCCATAGACAATGCCAAATTGTTGTTGCCTAACTACAATAATTAAATTTATTTGTCTTGGAAACAACTAAAGTGGAGTTCCTTAAGAAAGCTGAGAGGACTACCGAGGTCCAAAAAGTCCAGTAGCCCATTCAAAGGACTAAGAGAACAGAGGCTTCAGGGTCCCCAAAGGGTCTTAGGAGTCTATGGGGGAGATCGATCCTAAAAGCCTTCAAGTATCGGCCTTCGAAAGGGTCGAAAGAGTCTTTGGGATACTGTCTTCAGGGCTATCTACGTTACAAAGATAGTCAGAAGGTACATGGGGTTCTTTCTCGTGCAGGCCCTCCGATGCCTAAGTCAGATACTGATATCTGAAAAATGGGATGCAGATGTAAGTAAATATGTATGTATGTATGTATGTATGTAGCATGCCCAATTTGGGTCTTCAAGGGAGTAGATTCCTGATGGGTAAAGAAGTCTTAAGTCTTTGGGACAGAGAAAAGGTCCAAGAGAAGATTTGGGAAACGAGTTCCCAAAAAGATCTGTTTGCCTTGAAATAAGGGGTATTTATAGACACTTGATGGGGTCCACAAATAATATTCTCATGACTCTTTGGGGAAGATATATCAGGTGAGGCTGAAGGACCAAGAGGTCTCTTCATGGTAAGGCGCCCTGATAGGTATCCTCTGGGTAAGTCCAAAAACTATTCAAAGCCACTAGGTGAATTGTACTCGAAAGACTCTAGGGGACTCTTCAAGCTATGCAATGCTGAAGCTTAACCACCCCGGAGACTCTTCGAAGTCAAAGAGTCTCGGAGGACTATTGTCCGAGAAACTCTTTGGGTTCATTTAGGTCTTATGCGAAATACTTCTCAAAACTTGGGATTTTTGAAATTTTTAGAATTTCTTAGGGCACCCCACAACACTGAGTTAGGGTTCAATCAATTGTAACCCTCTCTCTATTTATTGAACCCATAAACAATCAATTACAACTAAACCTTATGTTTTGGGTTCAATTGATTAAATCTACAAAATCTAGGTTTCTTGAACCCATTTTTTATGTTTTCTTGAAGAAACCCTAAGAGAGAGAAGGGGGGACGATCATCACAACGAGTTTCCAAATCTCATGGATGTTTGTTTTCACCAGATCCTCCTTAAGACAGACAAATATTCAAGTTTCCATCAAGGCCTACTCTCTCTATTCCAAATCTTTCGATCACTAACTCATTGGAGGTGACTTGGGTTTTCAAATCTAAAACCCTATCGCAATGATTGCTTCTAATGAGTCCGCGATAAAGGAGCGGGCCAAATCACAAGCTAGCTTAAGAGAAGGGACCATCACCAAACCATTGCATGCAAGAGAGAGATGGGAACCATCAAAGGACATTTAGGACCATGGTCATCATTGCCAAAAATTGGTGTGACATAAAAGGGGAAAGTAACAAAGAGAAGAGAAGAGAGTAAGAAAGGAAGAGGATTACAAATGCCGAGAAAAATCGTCAATTTCTATAATAAGTTATCAGCAAAGAGGTGTGTGTTAATTTTAAAAATTCAAAAATAATAGAAGATACTCTATAAAATTGAACCTTTAATAAAATACAGAATACAATAAAGTTATATATAAAATAAAATATACAGATTCTAAATTTAAGTATGATCTGAATTTTTTGTAGGAGGCTGGCAGTGAACGGGTGAGTGAGATATAAAGGCCAAACGAGACGCCAGAGGCGTCACTTTATTGGCTACCAGAAAATTCGAAACAGTCGAGGACTTGCCAGGCTGGCAACGGTTGAGCCGCCACTTTCGAAGACCGGTGAAGATGACAATAATACTACGGAATGCGAAATGACAAAACTCTCCTTCGTTACTCCGTCCCCCCCTCTCTCTCTCTCTCTCTCAATTATTTTGGATTATTACTTTTGGAGGTGTTTGGTCTACAGGCAGGGGCTGACAAAAAATTAAAGCGCACGTGCAAGTTTAACAAAGAAACTTTTAGAGCCATCTTTATACGGACGACTATGGAGGATGGCAAACAGTATATTTAAAACTTTAAAAAAATGACTCAAAATCACTGCTATTTTAAGTTGTAAATAAAGTACTAAACTTTAATTTTAAAATATAAATTGATAATTATAAACTACTACTATTACTGCTAAACTTGCAAATGTGCAATAATAATCTCTATCTATCGTAAATTTTTAAAAAGAGATTTCAGATATAATTGTTAAGTCGTGCTACATTGTTCGAAAGTGATTGACGCACGAATTTATCGAAAAATTGTCAGGTGGAGTTCAACCGTTGAAGTTCGTTCGTTCAAATTGGACAGATTTCATCTATGATGAAATCTGTCTGAATTTTATTTAGCTACGCATACGATGTATTCAAGGCAATACGACAATTTCAAAATGAAAATATTTTTGACATTTGATGTCTAAAGTCATCCCATACGTCAATTAATTCAGACAAAGTGAAATAATCCATAATTGTTTATATGTTATTTATGAGAATATCTTACGATGAACCACTTAAGAGACTTTCTAGAGACTTATTGATCCTCTTTAGAGTAAGCCTACTAAGGGGGTCGTCTGAAAATCTCTCAACCTAGAGGGTCTCCCGGGCTCCTCTTGACATATGACTTCATTTCTAATTTTGAGTTTTAAATTTTTTAAGCCTCATTGGTGGACTTCAGTCCATATAGACATCAATATAGAAAATGCAACTAATAAGAATTAATATATGAAAAGAGAGGACCATCTATAGTATATAATAATAATTAAAGTACAATATGATCATATTCATTAAGCATAATACATACATGCATAATCCCCTTGGTATCATCTCTTGTCACACAGGATTACAGATCATTCATTTATTATTTAATTATTCCATATATTAGAAGTACCCAGCAAGCCAGTTGTTTTGATGATTCTGTTTTCCAAATGATAAAACTAGCTAGGGCTGCTTCTTGTTCTCTATGCGGCGGCCGGGGAGAGGAACAAAACAAGGTTCGTGCAATTATTTCCCACTTAAGTTTATTTATCAGACAGACAGCCAGAAGAGATCAAATAAATAATTGACTTTCTAATGCTTGGAGTTAGCCTAACATTTTAATTAGGTCGATATAAATAACATTAAATTTTTAGATTGGGTTAAGTGCACGTTGAAAAACAAAATAAATAATAAGCTTCTCGTGTCCATCCACTTTAAAGTTAATTTAGTGAGAGAGGGAGATGAAAGATAGGCCCACACCCCTCTCTTATTTTGCTTGTATCAAGCAAACGTTATGTTATCCGACACAAACAACATAACATTCTCGATTTGATAAAATGATAAGTGATAGAAAAAAAATTTCAATTATTAGTAATGCAATTAAAAAAGAGGGCCAATTTTTGATTCAATCTTTTCTAAATAAGTATTTTTCATCTCTTTTAAATTAGAGGAAATTGGATAAAAATAGGCTCTTTTATTCATTATTTTTATTCAATTCTATTTATTTTCATTCTATCATCTACAAAATAAAAAATAAAATAAAAATCATACATTTCATTTACTTTTATTCTTGTTTCATGTAATATCCATATCAGTATTAAATGTATTCCAAACAAAGCCTTAAAATTAAAATCAGTGGTCAGTGGAGGTAGCCAAATGATTGAGGAGACTATCGAAGTGGGTGGGTCGAATCTGGATTCATCTGGTACCGGTTGCAAGTGGAAGCGGCACTCCCGTTGTTCGTCCGCATGCCGCAAGTGAATTAATCGAGACGTCATCTTGTTTGTACACAAAATTGATTGATCACCTAAATAAATTAATTTTTTTTTTTATAGTTTGAATTTTCTGTTTACTCACAAGGTTATGAGTTTTAATTGATTATCATGTAATAAATTCATAATTTGAGTTTATAGTGTAGAATATTTAAATGATTGGATTGTATATATGAATTACTGTAAGACTAAAAAAGGATTATCATGTGGATGATTGAATTTGATTTCCTATGTGAGCTTGACTAACTAGTGATATAATATGGGCATGGGCTCAGATCTCAACGCTTTTCTTGTACTGACTTGAATTACTCTAAAGTTAGGTTTAAAGCTATTCTCAGATCTTAACCTTTTTCTTGTACTCTAGAGTTAGGTTTAGAGCTAATTCAGATCAAGACCCAATTTTTCACACTTAACCTTCTTAGGCTGGTGGATCTCTAGATTAAATTTGGTTGTTAGTTTATATTTCATCCCAAAAGAGGCATTTTTGTATTTGTCTTTGGAGCTGAGATGCCCCATATCATCATGTATATTAATTACATGATATAATTTGAGTAGCTTAAAGAACAATATAGTTTAATTATAATTAAAAAATTACCAAACCATTATTAATAATTTAATTTAAAAAATACTATCTAAATTACTCAAACTTGTAATTAAATTATACAATTTTAAAATCAGAGAAGAGAATCGTGAACTATACAATTTTATTAAATATCATATAGTTGGATGTCTTAGGATAAGTTCTTGAAATTATTATTTTTGTGCGGTCTCTTGTCGTTCATGTTCTCGATTTTGACAGAAAAATTAAATCGCAAGTAAAATAAATTTTTGAAAGGAAAATGACATGTACATAAAAGATTTTTATGTACAATAACTTTATATGGAACTTTGAAATCAATCATTACCATTCATTAGAAAATATAATTCCCACTACACTAATTTATAATTACAAGAAAATATATTATAGTCTTACTACTTTAATATATAATAGAGGTAATATTAATTATTATTTTAAGAATAATAGTTAAATAATAATAAATGTATTTTATTTTTGGAAAATATATATTTATTGTATCTTATTTTTAATGTTTAAATAATTTTATTGACTAATTAATAAAAATATATATTATATTTAAATTACTTAATTAATTAAAAATAAAATATAATAAGTATACTTTATATACAAAGAATGTTTATTTATTACCCCGATAATATATTTATAGGAAAAATTCTTCCTCTTGGGTTAAGTCTTAAGTTTAAGTACATTTCTGAGAGTTTATGTAGTTTTGCAGGTCTAACTCTTAAGAAACAAAAAGTTTGAGCCACTAAAATCAAATGTAATGGTATTTCCGCGTTGGAGCAATTATTTGGACTGGGACTGGGACTGAATGTTGGCGTTGGGTATATTATTCTTTGGATGTAGAATTTTCATGTTTTATATTTAATATTAATAAGTATAAAAATTTAAAAGTAGGGCCCACATCCTTAATTGCATAGCATGTCCCGTCCCCCCCTACTCCTCGCTCTCTCTCTCTCTCTCACACACACACACGCACACGCACGCACGCATTTTCCTATAAAATGGGCTCCTAGCTCCCCAGCCAGACCATGCAACCAGCCAGCAGTTAGCAAGGCATATTGATCATTCATAAAAATTCACTTCATCCACCTCCACCATGGCCGCCGGAAACCTTGAGCTCCCTTCTTCGGAGCCTGAGAGCCAGAACATGGCTGCCGTGAATGTGCTTTACAAGGCATTGGCAGCCGGCGACACCGACAAGGTGGCCGGGCTTCTGGCCGCCGACCTGGAATGGTGGTTCCACGGCCCTCAGAACTGCCAGCACATGATGAGGGTGCTCACCGGAGAATCGTCCGGATCGGAGTTCAGGTTCGAGCCTCGGAGCATGACGGGCATCGACGGGGATCGGGTGATCGAGAATGCTGTAGAAGATATTGTTGTTGTAAAAAATATAACAACTGAGATTCATGATGCGAGAATGCTGTAGTCACAACGAAGCAAGGCGAACAACTGATAGGTGTTTATTTGTGGAAATATGCAGCAGGTGACTTCAGTCTCCGATTGTCTGGTAAAAGTCTCGAATAAGCCTTCAGGTGTATTTCTGTAGAAGATTAATCCATTTGGGAGTATCTTCCTGCATATTTGGGGTGCAACTGCACTCACAAGAACAAGTTAGAAGGCACGCAAAGATTCCTAACCTACGTATGCCCTCCGATATTTAAATTAGCATGTGAAAGAAAATAGTTATTTGGGGGAGCTCATAGGGATTTCACCAAGTGCATAATAAATAAAGGATGCATTTAATGAACATAAAAAGGATACCTTTCTCGACAAGAGAAGAGATATTCTTATTATTTTTACCATACGTCGAGGTGGAGCATGGACGCGATGAATGTAAAGACTAAGGACCTTGGTCTAATTCGAATAGGCTTAAGAGGATTCCTTTTCGGATGACTGAATAGCCTAGGGAGTTCTTTGGAATAAAGTGGGCCTTATGGTAAGCTACCAGAGTAGGTTCTTGGCCTCTGGATGGTCGACCCAGGCAAGATTCCGGGTTGTTAGAGGATGCCTCCAAGTATTATTTATTATTTTGAATCTAGCATGAGGTTTCCTAGAGGGATTACACCCAATTATATATTGTAAGACACTATATAATGTATGAAGCCTCCATGTGCAACTTAATTGAGAAGGGGAGAGCCTAAGGATGGCTACATGGCCTAGTAAATAGGGCTCATGTGGGATTTCATGCATATGGGTTGCAATGTATTAGTGGGGAGGTGATTGACAGTTTTTGGTAAGTTTTGGGGTCTAAGTGTAACTTCAGAAACTAGGAGTCAATTTACTATAAAATTAATATGTGCGCATATATCAGTGAGGGTGCTTGAAGTTTAAGCGATCATACATGCGCTAGGTAGGTGCTTGGGAGAGGCAGGTTACGAGATTGAATCATGGGAAAGGCTATGCGATGGAATTAATTTTAGGGGTGCATGTGGAAGGTGCTTAGGAGAGGCAGGTTGCGGGATCGAATCATGAGTAGGTGCACACACGCACGTGGACGTGCGTGCACAGCCATATGGGAAGCAAAAAGGGTGTGAATCCATGCAGGCACGCGAGAAAAAACATGCAAGTGCGGAGAGACCCGGAAAGATGCGATTGAGAGGGATATAGTCGAGAGAACCATGTGCCCGAGAGAGTCATGCGACCCTATTGCCGAGAGAAACCAGTTGTGGAGAGAATCGTGCTCGAGAGAAATGTTCTCTCGATTGGGTTTCTAGGAACAAAATGTAGCGAAAATTTTAATATGTTTCAATCAACCAAACTCTTTGACCAATTATGAAACCCAAAAGGATTGGATTTAGTTTGCAAATATATAATCTTTTCATTTGAAATAAAGAACAAAAAATAAAATCAAAACCTTTTTGATTATTCAACCTGAGAAAAGGTTGAATCTCCATACCGTGAGGTGTCATCCATCCTCTACAATTGAACCACACCAAAGAAAAGCTTTATGAATGTCAACGAGCATGCCTCTTAAGTTTCTTTGCATCAACCATGTGTGATCTAACCCAACCTCTTGGGTTTCTTTTCTTAGCTTTTCTCAAAAGAAATTTTCTCTCTTTAAGAGATGGAAAGACTTCTCAAGAGATCATTTAAATGAGGTAAGGGCCATAAATGGCCTTATATAGGGGAGAAGTCAAACCCTAGTTAAAATAGGGTTAAAACAAAGTCTCATTATTTCACCATTTCTCATTATTGCTCAACTTTTCACATCCCGTTGACTTTTTTGCGAGTGCTAACTCACCCAAACACCCACGAATTCATCTGGGCCCAAAATATTTTTCGGTCTTGTTGAATTTATCATAAAACTTCTCTTTGTTTATGTGTGACCTTATAGGTTCACTATGAAGATGGCAAAGGACAATTTAAAGAATTCTACTCTTAATCAAACTCTTTGATTATGATTCATAATTTATGTCGTCACATGATAAAAATTATCATCTTGTCCTTAGACCAAGATTGAGCTCTAGCAATGTATGATGGCCCCCATATCATAATGAAATACAAATGACACTTTAGATGAACCTTTCAGCAACTTGTTCCAGTGCTATTCATTCACTTTATCATAATGCCTTGATATGGTCTAGAAGTATGGTGAAATGTCAAACCTCCAATAACCAACACTATGTGTACGAATGTTAAGTCCACAACTCCTATAGTTGAATTAATAACTCTTATTAATTTTCAACTATTCGCGTTAGCCGTCGATGTTTTAGTTGTGATTTCATCATTTACATATGGCATATACCTTTTAAGATTCTTACTAAGGTCAATAAATTTCATCTTGCGTACTCACATACTTTCATATGATTCAGATCATACCTAATAACCACCTTATTAGAGACCCATCTTATTGGACCTCGTACAATGGTATCAAAGCATAATGCTTCTCGAACAAGATAACCGTGGTACCTCAAGAAAAGAAATTAATAGCACATGTCGCCACATAGAACTCTTAATTGACTTTTAGTAAGAATTACCATTTAGATGTTCTTAGGTTAGGTCATTTAGTGAACTTGTTCACCAATGAACACCTACACACTTGCATTAGTGTTACCATATAAATAGTTAATGAGATCAACTACCCTCCTTACTAGCATGCATAATGTGTATCGGTCTTTATGGTACTATACAGGCTCCACTCTATAGTTCTATGACTAGGAATAGTTTAAGAATGAAACATCAATCATTCGGTCTCATTAGTATGATCTCATCATAATCCGATTGATATCGCTACACTTTTTGGACTTTATCTAAAAAAGAAAACATAAGGATGAACGTATTGTCAAGTATTAAAATAAAAATACTTTTATTAATCAAAATATGTCCGAGATTAATAAGAGGGGCAACCAACTCACAACTCTTATGATTGGCTGATTGATGCTCAAAAATACAAAAATTTGTTATATTTTATTACCTCCTAATCCATTTGATCGACTTAAAATCTTCAGAATTACTTGTTGCAGCCCAAAAGAAGGAAAAGACATGAAAGGAATGATTTAACTCTCCAAAGGCATGATTGAAAGAGGAAGAAAGAGTCAAGAAATGAAGGTGTTCTGATAAGAGTCAAAACCATTCGAATAAGTCTTCAGAAGATATTCAAATATGGAACAAATCAGATGGAAACTAGTCACTCATTCGAATAAATCATTCAAAAAATCGAATATACAAAAATTCGGGAATGTATTCAGATAAGCTTGGCCAAATTCGAATGAGAAGTAACAAAGAAATCAAGAACTCCAGGTAAAAGTGTGCATATCCGAATGAAGACCAATTCATTCGAATGAGCTGAGAATGAGAAGAAATTCGGATAAACATATCGTACAGAAGAGATGAAGGCATATCCGAATGAAGCCCAAGTCATTTGAATGTAATTGCAGAAGGAAGAAAGTCTATTCGAATGAAGGCTGAGTAATTCGAATAAAAAGCAACACAAGGAACTCAAGATTCGAATACTCCCCAAGTCATCCGAATGCTATGAAGAACTCAAGAGAAAAATCAGAAATTCATTCGAATGAAAGTACTGTTGCATTCGAATGACTGAGAAAATTGCCGTGCAAGGAATAGTAAAGTGTAAAATTCATTCGAATAGGATTAAAATTCATTCGAATGACCCGAGCAGACAAAAGAAACTTAGCACGCATTCAAATATCTCTGCTAGCATATTCGAATGAGCATCCAAACAAAAATCTGATATGCGCAAATAAACGCGGTGGCACAAGCGGTAAATTCAACCAAATTTTTGAGAAACTTTTCACCAAGTGGTCCCCCTCCTCCATGCGCGACAAGGATGATCCTCCTCGAAATCAAGATAGCATGCGGAAATTTAACAGAGAACGGACAAAAGTAATATTCAGAATGCTTTAGAGGATTGGCGGGAGATTTGAAAAGATTTTGTTTCCAGTGGCTTATAACTAGACTAGACTATCAAGAAGAAAAGGGAAACCCCCATCTGCCATTTCTGCAAGAATAAGGGGGCGACCAACACTGTTCTTCTTAATTTTCTTTGATTTGTTCTTTCTATTTTTGTTCAACGCACTGTTTTGTTCTTCCAATACATTGTTCTATTTCATTTCAGTTATTTGCATTTACATTTCTGCTCACATATTTACATTCTGCAACTTTAATTTCAGTCATTTAAATACCGCAATATAACCTCTATTTTTGTATTGAATAATGGAGAAGTGTGGCTAAGCTTAAACTTGGGCCAAGGTAAGGACTGTGTCCAGTGCCATTGTTTGCCCAAGAGAGCCGAACTCCGATTGAATTAACAGAATGCTTATTTGAATTGAGAAATATGTGTATTGAATCTTTGGGTTTGAGTTGAAACATAAGCCTAACTTAGAGTCTCCATATCATGTATGGAGGTTACTTAAATTGGAAATGTTTTCATACCCAAACTCATTTAATTAATCTGAGTTATTGATCTCTGTTCATTAAATTGCGATCCAATTTATGGTTATTACTTAATCTAGACTCTCTCATGCCATGTATGGAGAGTACTTAACTTAGAATGATCATTATCTTGAGTTGTGATTATTGACAGAATCTCAAGGTATGTTAAGTGTATTTTGACTTATGATAGTTGCTTAATCCAGACTTTCTCATGCCATGTATGGAAAGTGCTTAACTTAGAGCTATCATCATTTTGAAATATAGTTAACTGCATAACCTCAATTTAAATCAGTCGATGTTAATATTTTGATATCTCTTTGGTAAATCAGTGGCTTGGCACATAAATTGCTTTGTCCTAAGATTGTCTTCCATACACGAACATCATTTTTTTTAATCTTGAAAAAAACAAATCATTCAGCTGAACTGGTTTGACAAACTTGTTCAGCGCATAAAAATCTTTCGCTGCATTTCATTTTTGTTTTGATCTCCCAGTGAATCGACCTGAACTTACCTAGAAAATTAAATTGTACTACAGCGCACACTCGTACACTGGCGAGTATAAACACCTTGTGCTTGCATGCTTGTTTCTTCTTTGTTTATTTTGTATGTGTTTGTTTGAAATAAATGCACAAGGTTAAGCGCAACCATTGGCTCTCAAGTTACAACTCTATCACACTCGGTTGAGTGTGGAAAGAACTCTCTCAATTGAGTGTAGAAACAACTTCATAGGAAGAACCTCATGGAAAGAACACCGTGGGTTTAGTGTGGAAAGAACCTCGTGGATAGAAATTGGGTCTCTAGGGAAGAGGCACTTAAGGAGAAAATCTAGGCTCTCAAGGAGAAAATTCAAGCTCTTAGGAATCGTGCCAAAAGTCCTTCATGCTCATTCTACTATGTTATTTATAGGGAAATGTGCCATTTTTTCCCTTATACAAATTTGTCCTCCAAACCATGATAATTAACATTAAGTTATAAATACCATGATTAAGTGGATGTCCATTCATCTTCTAAACTCCTACTGCTTTACTCCCTTCATTATAATTGTAACATATGACTACTCCTTTATTCCTTCATTATAAGTGTAACATGTGACTTTTGAATTTCTTTTCTTGTAAGCCTATAAATAGAGGCATTTTATGTTGTGAGGAACACTTTTGATAACAAGGATAAAGGAAATTTCTATTCTCTCATCTCATGAGTTTTTCCTATTTTTCTTCCCTTTATTCTCTTTAGTTTTATAAGACGTTATCAGCACGATTCTCTGCCAATTTGTTTATTCTAGCATACAAAATCAAGGTAAGTATTCTAACTTTTCTTTATACTTTATGCACGTTTTGTTCATAGGTCACCTATGGCTATTTCTCTTATCATATTGTGTATATTATAAACGATGATAATGTATGGTTGATTAGTTTTCTTATTATTTTATTTCATTATTCTATAGTTATTTTCTTTTCATTGTTAATATGAATTAAATTTACCATTTATCTAATTATTACTTTTTGTGATAGTATTCTCCATGGCAAATCTTACAAAACTGGAGTTTGTGGCACTTGACATTACTGGAAAAAATTATTTATCGTGGATACTAGATGCTGAAATCCATCTTGATGCTATGGGTCTTGGAGACACCATTAAAGATAAAAATGACGCATCTAGCCAAAACTGTGCTAAGACTATGATATTCCTTCGACATCATCTTCATGAGGGACTAAAATCTGAATATCTCACAGTAAAGGATCCCCTTATTCTTTGGCAAAGTTTAAAAGAAAGATATGACCATTAGAAAACGGTAGTTCTCCCAAAAGCTCGTTTTGATTGGATGCACTTACAATTGCAAGACTTTAAATCTGTAAGTGAGTACAATTCTGTAATTTTTAAAATCAGTTCTCAATTGAAATTTTGTGAAGAAAAGATTACTGAAAATGATATGTTAGAAAAAACATTCTCCACGTTTCATGCCTCGAATGTGCTCCTACAGCAACAATATTGAGAAAGAGGCTTTAAAAAATATTCAAAATTGATTACATGCCTTCTTATGGCTGAACAAAATAATGAGCTTTTGATGAAAAATTATGAATCACGTCCTACTGGTTCTACCCCATTCCCTGAAGTGAATGTTACAATGTAGAACAATCGAGAACGAGGTTGTGGGCATAGAAGGGGACGTGGTCGAGGTCAAAACAATTTTCGATATCATGGTGGTCATTATAACACTTCTAATTTGAAGAAAATTACACCTAATGAAGAAAAGCATGAGACGGGAAAATTTCACAAAATAAGATCCTCAAAACATACTGACAGTGTATGTTATAGGTGTGGAATGAACGATCATTGGTCACATACATGTTGTACTGCTAAACATTTGGTTGAGCTCTATCAAGCCTCCCTGAAGGAGAAAGGGAAACATATTGAACCAAACTTTGCATCTCAAGGTGATTTTGATGGTGATCATCTTCATTCTTTGGGGACAACACACTTGGATGTTGCAAATTTTTTTTGACAGAAATATTGATGATTTTTCTGATGGTAAAATTAACCCTTTAATTGGTGATGAGAAGTCCATTTCTAAATTTGTTATCTTCATGTTGCATTAGCATTGGTGTGTTTCTTTTGTCATTTGTTTTCTTTTACTTGAATCTTATTATGTTTTTTTTTTTTAATGAAGAAGCATGGATCTTTTACTTCCTTTTGTTGGTCTCAATATCAATGGTGAAGATGTATGTTTAGCAGATAGCGCCACAACACATACTATATTGAAAAATAAGAAGTATTTTACAAATTTAAAAATAATGGAAGCCACTATCACTACAATATCAAGCAATGTAAAAATCATTGAAGGCTCCGGAAGAGCAAGTATTTTATTGTCTAGAGGAACGAAACTCATTATTAATGATGCTTTATTATCTACTAAAATCAAAAAGAAATTTATTGAGTTTCAAAGATATTCGACAAAATGGATACCATGTTGAGACTATGAATGAAAATAATATAGAATATCTCTATTTACATCAAATGTCACTGGTAAAAAATGTGTATTAGAAAAACTACTTGCCTTTTCTTTTGGTTTGTATTATACAAACATTAGTACAATTGAAGTACATGCTACAATGAACCAAAATTTCATTAATAAAGAAAGTTTTGTTGTTTGGCATGACCGGTTAGGCCATCCCGGGTTAATAATGATGTGAAAAATTATTGAGAATTCACATGGACATCCATTAAAGAACCAGAAAATTCTTTTGCCTAATGAATTCTCACGTGTTGCTTGTTCTCAAGGAAAATTGATTATTAGACCTTCACCATCTAAAGTTCAAAATGAATCACCTACATTTCTAGAACGTATCCAAGGGGATATATGTGGACCTATTCATCCACCGTGTGGACCATTTAGGTATTTTATGATATTGATAAATGCATCCACTAAATGGTCACATGTTTGTTTATTATCCACTCGTAATGTGGCATTTGCAAGATTACTTGCTCAAATGATTAGATTGCGAGGACAATTTCTAGATTATACAATCAAGACAATTCATCTTGATAATGCAGGTGAATTTACATCTCAAACTTTTAATGATTATTGTATGTCAGTTGGAATAACTGTTGAACATCCAGTTGCTCATGTGCATACACAAAATGGTTTAACAGAATCTTTTATTAAACGCCTCCAATTAATTGCTAAACCACTACTCATGAGAGCAAAACTCTCAATTTCTACTTGGGGTCATGCAATTTTGCATGCAGCAACACTTATATGCATAAGACCAACATCATATCATAAGTTCTCCCCATCACAATTGGTTTTTGGTCAGGAACTAGATATTTCCCATCTAAGAATATTTGCTTGCACAGTATTTGTTCCAATTGCTTCACCACAACGAATTAAGATGGGTCCTCAAATAAGGCTGGGAATATATGTGGGATATGATTTTCCCTTAATTATTAAATATCTTGAACCAATGACAAGTGATATTTTTACAGCACGATTTGCTGACTGTCATTTTGATGAGACAAATTTCCCAGTATTAGGGGGAGATAAAAAAACAATTGGAAAAGAAAATTATATGGAATGCATCATCACTATCTCATTTTGATCCTCAGACAAATCAATATGAGCTAGAAGTTCAAAAAATAGTTCATCTTCAAAATATTGCAAATCAATTACCAGATGTATTTATTGACCTAAGAAAAATAACTAAATCACATATACCAGCTGTAAATACTCCTGCAAAAGTTGATGTCCCTGAAAGACTGCTTGTAGCTAATGAATTTAAAACACGTTTAAAACGTGGTAGACCAATCGGTTCCAAGAATAAAAATCCTAGAAAAAGAAAAGGAGTACGTGATCAAGATGGCACAATAAAAGAGTTTAGTACTCTTGACGAGACTAATTGATGAAAAAACCCCAGAAGAGGTTCAAACCCCAGAAGAGGTTCAGGTACCTGAAAATAATGAAAGTGATGAGATCTCAATAAATTATGTCTCTACAAGAAAAAGATGGAACTGAAAAGAACAAGTTATAGATAACATTTTTACATATGCCATAACACTTGATGCTATTAAGAAAAGCGAGGATATTGAACCAAATTCTATCGAACAATGTCGACGAAGAAATAATTGGCCAAAATGGAAGGAAGCAATTCAAGCATAATTAAATTCGCTCACAAAACGCGAAGTTTTTGGACCTGTAGTCCGAACACCAAAAGGTGTAATACCGGTTGGATACAAATGGGTTTTTGTGCGAAAACGAAATGAGAAAAATGAAGTTGTGAGACATAAAGCTAGACTTGTTGCACAAGGGTTTTATCGAAGACCTGGTATTGATTATGAAGAAACATATTCCCCTGTGGTGGATGCAATTACATTTCGATATCTAATCAGTTTTGCAGTTCATGAAAAGCTTAATATGCGTCTAATGGATGTGGTTACAACTTATTTATATGGATCACTTGATAGTGATATTTATATGAAAATCCTTGAAGGATTTGATGCCTGAAGCATATAACTCAAGTTCTTGAGAAATGTATTCAATTAAATTGCAACGATCCCTGTATGGATTAAAGCAATCTGGATGCATGTGGTACAATCGTTTGAGTGAATATCTATTAAAAGAAGGATATAGAAATGATCCTATTTGTCCATGTGTCTTTATAAAGAATTCAGGATCAGAGTTCGTTATTATTGCAGTGTATGTTGATAACTTAAATATTATTGGAACTCTGAATAAACTATCTGAGGCAATGGAATACTTAAAGAAAGAATTTGAAATGAAAGATCTTGGAAAAACAAAATTTTGTGTTGGTTTGCAAATTGAGCATTTGACAAATGAAATTTTTATTCATCATTCAACTTATATAGAAAATATTCTTAAACGATTTTACATGGACAAAGCACATCCATTGAGCACTCCAATGGTTATTAGATCACTTGATGTGAATAAGGATCCATTTCGACCTCAAGAAGATAACGAGAAACTGCTTGGTCCTAAAGTACCATATCTTAGTGCTATTAGTGCGCTAATGTATCTTTCTAATAATACTCGTCCTGACATAACATTTTCTGTAAATTTATTGGCAAGATATAGTTCTGCTCCAACTAAAAGGCATTGGATTGGAATGGAGTTAAACAAATATTTCGTTATCTTCGAGGAATAAATGATTTAGGTTTGTTTTACTCAAAGGAATCTAAATCGTCACTAGTTGGTTATGCAGATGCAGGTTATTTGTCTGATCCACATAAAGCTCGATCTCAAATAGGTTATATATTTACATGTGGTGACACTACAATATCATGGCATTCTACAAAATAGACTATATCTGCCACTTCTTCAAATCATGCTGAAATTCTTGCAATTTATGAAACTAGTAGAAAATATGTCTGGTTGAGGTCAATAACTAATCATATCCGGAGTACATGTGGATTTTCTTTTATCAGAGAAATGCTAACCACATTATACGAAGATAATGCTTCTTGTATTACACATATGAAAGAGGGATATATTAAAGGAGACAGAACAAAACATATATCGCCAAAATTCTTTTTTACTCATGACCTCCAGAAAAATGGTGACATAAATGTTCAACAAATTCAATCAAAGGATAACTTGGCAGATTTATTTACAAAGGCATTACCCACTACGACATTTGAGAAGTTGGTGCATAGCATTGGAATGCGACGGTATAGAGATCTCAAGTGACATTAATTTGAGGGGGAGAAATATGCACTATACTCTTTTCCTTGACCAGGGTTTTTCCCACTGGGTTTTCCTTGGCAAGGTTTTTAACGAGGCAAGTTTTAATGCATATTATACACCAATATAATGTACTCTTTTTCCTTCACTAGGATTTTTTCCCACTAGGTTTTTTCCTAGTAAGGTTTTAATGAGGCATATATTAGTGTAATAGATATCCAAGGGGGAGTGCTATAAATACCATGATTAAGTGGATGTCCATTCATTTTCTAAAACTCCTAACCCTTTACTCCCTTCATTATAATTGTAACATATGACTACTTCTTTATTCCTTCATTATAATTGTAACATGTGACTTTTGAATTTCTTTTCTTGTAAGCCTATAAATAGAGGCATTTTATGTTGTGAGGAGCACTTTTGATAACAAGGATAAAGAAAATTTCTATTCTTTCATCTCATGAGTTTTTCCTATTTTTTTTGCCTTTATTCTCTTTAATTTTATAAGACATTATTAATTTTTTCTTTACTATCTATTTATTAAAAACATCCTTACATGGATGCTTGACTATTCTATGACACAACAAATATCCTATTCCTATTATGATATTAGGTTTTTCTTAAAAAAAGATTTCATCCTTATGATCCTATTTCAAATATGAATGCATTAAATTATTATAAAATCATTTTTATTACAAACAAAGTTTGTTCCATTAATGTTTGGATAATTAAAAGTCCCAAAAGAGATGAATAGAACTGCTAACGAGTTTAGTCGAGTCAAGTTAATTCTATAACATTGCTTTGGCATGTTATTAAGAATTTT
The DNA here is from genome assembly GCA_036245055.1 of Diospyros kaki. Classification (NCBI taxonomy): domain Eukaryota; kingdom Viridiplantae; phylum Streptophyta; class Magnoliopsida; order Ericales; family Ebenaceae; genus Diospyros; species Diospyros kaki. The sequence continues at coordinate 14,049,722 of BSEG01000009.1, forward strand.
ATCTCAAGCTTGAACTTGAGCTTTAAAAAGAGGATTGGGCTTATTTACTTAAAATCTTTCCGAGCTAGAGCTTAGCTTGATAGCTTAACTCATGATGTACACGGTAAAGATGAAAAGATAAGAGTTGTCCAAGAGCATGTAACTCCAAGTATTGGGCCAATTACTTGTTCAAAGGCTAAACAATTTCAAAAGGAGCTTGAGTTATTTATTGGGAAGACTTCAGTCCATTTGGAAGAGTTAGAATTCAAAGTAAAGGAGTTAAAAGCCAAATTAATCACATTGCTCGTTTTCTTGAAAGCCTAGGACTAGAATGCAACCTAGACACTCTATGATCAAGCCCAAACAGTCAACCCATCTGCTAGCCCCAAGTCTTTCTAACAAGCCCAAGTCTCATAACTAATGTCATGCATGATGTCACCATTCATTTGTCCTTTATGTTTGAGGGTGTTTTGTCTTTCATATATCATTGTATTTTATCATCATGATTTTCTTTATCAAAAGTGACATGATGATATTTTTTTTCTATTTTAGAGTTTTGGTGTCTTTTATCATCATTAGCCCCTTTTTGTCAAAAGAGGCAATCATGATTATCTTTGTTAAAAGTGGCATGATGATGTTTTTCTACTTTATGCTTTTGGTGTCTTTTATCATCATTAGCCCCCTTTTATCAAAAGAGGCAATCATGATTATCTTTGTCAAAAGTGGCATGGTGATATTTTTCTACTTTATGCTTTTGGTATGTCTTTTATCATCATTAGCCCCATTTTGTCAAAAGAGGCAATGATGTTATTTATTTTGTCTTTACGACTAATATTTATATGTGTAATCTTGTAATATTTTGGTATGAATATTTTTAAGAAGAAAGTGTAGAGAACATTTTTACCTTAATTCTTATCTAAGCAATTCATTTGTTTAGTGGCGAATTTAATTGATTCTTATAACTCTTCCTTTTTCTATCTTAGAGTATGACGAATCAAAACTGGTATCTTCTTATTTGTGGCAAATTTTCTTATCAAATAAAGGTGTTAGTATTTCTTTTGTCTTTTGGGCACATCAACTCATCTATTTTAGTTTTAGATAAGATTCAAATGAGTTTTAAGCAAGTTGTGGATAAGACTTTCATTACAAATTTGATTTTAGTCTTGTTTAAGCAAAATATATAAAATTATTGTATTTTAATATATTTTTAAATATTAAATAATATAAATAATATGGCAACAAAAAGTCTCAATTATAAAAAATACATATTACTTAAACATATACTTTAAACAAGTCTATAAAGGAGCCTAAAATAGGCTTGTCAATGAGCTTATAAGAGAGCTTACAAACAAGCTTGTTCATGGGTTTAGATGAGCTGAACATCTTAAAACTTAAGCTCACCCCGTTTACTAAACATGCTGAAAAATCAAATTCAAGCTGGTTTATTTAACTAAATAAACAAAATTGAATGAATGGCAATCAAGCCACGCACGCTTTGAGCCATTCACAAGCGGCCTGACCCTGTTCACTTGTAATCCTAGGGATGTATGGAGCCCCAAAATTGAATTGTATTTTGAACGAGTACAAGTACGTACATTTCAATCTCAATTACTTATGAGAAAAACACGCATATAAAACTTGAATCCGATCGAAATTAACCTGAGTTATAATCAGACAACAAAGTCATTGGGGAAAATAAATTAAATTAAAAATGGCGCCCCACTTTTCCTTAACTCTATTAATTTAGAACATATTTAATATTAAGAGGATAAAATCGCCAAACCTATAGCTATCTAGGACTTAATTAACGCATGGGATGAGGAGGAGCAAAGCAAATAGGTACACAGCAGCTGGAACATAGCTGGCGATCTATGGGCCATCCCCCGTCGTGTTTACAGGAGCGACAGCAGCCAGCAAGCATTGTTCTTTCAAGCCAAGACTTGACTTATGTACACGGAATGGGATGGGATTCATTAGGTCCACATTTCTCTCTTTACAAGTCTTTTTTCATCCACAACTACCACCACCACCAACCAATGAGATATATATTAAAAAAATATAGTTTTTTTTTAATATAATTTTAAAATTATTATTATCAACTTAGGACTAAAATAACCTTTTTAATTAAGAATCATTTGATGAGATAGTAGTGTCAGTTTTCTCATTAATTATAAACCTGCACGTGTATGGATTGTTTGAGGGGCTATCACTCTCAAACAATGGATGCAAGAGATATATACTAAGATGACGGTTGTGGTCGAGCTTGCACATATATGGTTGATATGGCTCACAGAGTAGAGGGCCATGCATGCCAAATGTGGTTTAGAATTTGAAACATATATGTTATAGTTATGGCTTTGTTTGTGTGGTGATGATATATGATGTAATCTTATATTAACAATTCTGATCACAAAATGTCTGTATGTATGTAATTCTATTAGTTGTTCACCAATTTGGCTTCCAGTATTAGTGAGCTAACAAGGTAGTTTAATTAGTTGGGTGTCACAGGAATGTATTGTATGAAATGAATTTAATTAATTATAAAGTATGTCCAGGAAAACCTACACACATATAAGATCACAATGCCACAATTACAAATTAATTTTATTTACCTAATTCTATACTTTCTTTGGGGTTTTTTATTTTTCCTTTTTGTCCATCAATGGGAACTCATAGCCATTGACATTTTTTTTACTTTCTTTTTCTTGTCTAAGTAAATATTAAAGTAGGCAACCTAGTCATAGGGTTTAAAAAAATCATATTCTAGGATGCTGCAACTGTAGGATCAAACAAAAGGACAGGAAAAAATAACACACAGGAGAGTACTAATTCTAACACCAAGTTCATCCTAAAAAGGGATGATAATTGCCTAAAATGGTTGATGCACTCCCTTAGAGAGGCCAATTCTATAAGCATTGTAATTGGTTTGAGAAATATAAAAAATATGAGAAGGATTGGGGCATAGGAATCTCCCTATTGACTTAGTAGACCTTAGATTAGTGATGTTGTGCCTGAGCTTCTATGATTGAAAACAGTAGTGGTTGGGATGTTGCTTGAGCTTTGGGAGCAAGTAGTAACGCAATCCCAGTATCCAATGGTCTTAACTCTAAATAGAACTACTTTCCATAACCCTAATGAGGGTTTGGCATGATAGCGTTTGTGTGTGACATAGGCAAAATCAACTTGAGAGATGTGTGGAGGGGTAAGGGTTGATCGACGGTTGTAGGAGATTGAGTAGCATTAATGCCAAATAGGGGATAAATCTGAAAATAGAGTCAAAGATATAGGGCTATGGGAGAATAACACAGGGTTAAGGGAACGGGGTCCAACATTGAGGGCTTGAAATATTGGTTTGGGGAACGGGCTTGAATAGTTGATGGATAAGAGGGATTGGTGGTGATGAAGCTAATGGAGGTGCCAACCTCAATATAGGTGATAAGGCTACAAGATGGGGTTGATTTGTCTACCTTGGACATAGAACAGGGGCGATGGCGAGGGATTGATTAAAGCCGACAAAGCTGGGGCTACGGCTTTGGAGGTTGGGAAAAATAGTGAGGAATTGTCGAAGATTGTGTTGATTTGAGTTGATAGTATGAAGAGAGCTTTGGGTGTGCACGTCGCTAAAGGAGATTTTGCAGAGGTTGGGGGTTGTTTAGAGGGATTGATGGTGGTTGCAAGGTGGATCTTAGCATTGGGTGGCACTGTCGGTGAATGGAGGAGGTGGAGGGATGGTGGTTGTCACCGACACTAGGACGAGATCTATATATGGGCTCAAAGGGCAGCAGGAAATGTTACAATGATGGGTGGGGAAGACCGTCGTTGTGCCATGGCAGCGAAACAATGGCTAATGGCGACCACTGGTGCTAGGTTGGGCGCTATAATTAGAGGTTTCTTAAAGAGAGGAAGAGGAAAGTCGCGTCATTAACTTTGGAGTGTGTAATAAGTACATAAAATCCTTTGGAAAAAATTCTGACATTTCATAGACTTTGACATTTCACAACTAAAGATAATTAATAAGAAATCTGTTGGAGAGACACAAAGTCTCAAACTAGCTAGCTAAAATGGTTAGATAAGTAAGTGATGGTACAATTTAATTTGACATTTCACCAGGACCATAATTCCAAACCGAACAGTCTGGAGTACTCACAAAAATTGACGGAAGCTTATCCAAAACCATAAGCATTGTAGCATAAGTGTAACATTCAGCTTACATACATGTTGCGGTCAATTTGGTAAAAAAAATCCTAAAAGCTTCAACATGCATTTCTCTTTTAGAATAATAGAACAGATAAAAAAATTAATTATACGCTAAAGAGGAAGAGATCAAGAGGGGAAAAAAACAAATGCTAGAGAAGTACATTCTCAGATAGGCCAGTAGATATATAGTAGATTTAGACTAGTAGAAGATGTGAATTAGGGTGAACCAAAGTCGGGTCTTTCTTGTAGACCATGTGTGGGGGTATGACTCTCTCTGCCCTTCAAGATTTGCTTGAAAGTGGCCAAATAGTGGAAAAAAATTGAGGAAGGATAGTGATTGGGACTTGGTGTATTGTCAAAGTCAAACTGAGATATCAAATTTTGTTGCCCTAATAAATGTTAAATGTTAAAGGTTACTAAAACTTATCTAAATTTACTAAACCCTAGTGAGTTTGGGAACCCACTTAATTTCCTAAACTTTATTTGCAAATCGAAGCCAACTTTGGGTTGCCATCTTTGTTGGATAACCCCATTTGGTAACGTGAATATATGTAGAGGACAATTATACACTGTTCTATTTTTACAGTTTGAGGAGAACCTCCTTGGATTGTGTTAAGGATACTTGTGAAATAAACCACACAACCAAAACCTACGGTAGTATCAAGATCTACGAATATCTAAACAAAAATGAAGAAACGATAACTAGACAACACAACACAACCAAAACAAAAAATGAACAAGCCGTGTACGTGTTCAGATTTGAGAATCCTACTCATGGTAGGGCTTCACCCTAGTTAATCCACTATAATATACCATGGCTTTACAATTGATTTACAGCGATAATAGAGATATATTACAACGAAAGAAATCAAGAAAACTCGGCAACCAACTTATAGAGCAATGAATATGATAAACCAGAGTACATGCTCAATAACCGAGCAATCCCCGCACTCTCACATCGACAATATCTCTATACATCTCTCACACTCACCAAACTATGACAACAATGAAAGAATCAATACCTGGTTGTTGGATTTCTCCCTTCGTTCAGCTTTCTTTCTCTATCTCGAGTGATTAGGGTTTCTATTATATTTGTGTGCGAAAACCAAAGTGTGTAGTTTTGTCGATTTGGCTGCTTTATATGCAGGGGGGAAATGATGGTAGCCCTTGGATCAAGGGTTTCTAAGGTGATGATCAATGGCTTAAAATAACCAACCATTCAACATAGTATAAAATGCCATATATAACCGGCCACATTGCATGTATACATAAACCAAATGCAATTGAAATAAAATGCACATGAACTGTTTATTTGTCAATATATTTAACATAAAAATATAATACCATATAACATATGTCACTTACATGAATTAATCAAATAACATATAACATATCAATATATTATGAATTATATATCAACAGATTGCATTTGAACTATACATCATCTTGAGGCAGGATTACTTCTCCTAGATCTTTGTTAGAGAATGATACATCATTGAGGTAGGATTAGCCCTAAGTCTTTTCCCTGCATGTAAGAATTCTCCCTATGATGGTCCAAACTATTACTTTATCGTTTGTTTGCATCTCATCAAAGGTTCGTCATGAAAAGAATGTATTGCTCCTTTTGTGTTCTTCATCTAAAAAGGATCACTTAAAGAGATGTGTGTCTTAAGTCTTTTCCCTGCATGTAAGAATTCTCCTTATGATGGTCCAAACTATTACTTTATCGTTTGTTTGCATCTCATCAGAGGTTCGTCCTGAATAGAATGTATGTAGGAGCCCCTAACCAGGGTCCCACAACAAGATGACATGTATGCCCAAACCAATTAAAAGCATTACACATACTCCTTGATTATTAATAACGGAAACCACACTCATACATTTTCACTCATAGGCTTAGACATTAGGGTCCACAAACATAACTTAATATTACACACCATGCTACCGTCTACAAAACCATCATATCCCTTCAGGGGTACAACCTAGAACATAACAAGCGTAACTTATTAATACACAACATAGAAAACCCCCCAAGGACCTTTAGGTTGAGACGACTTTGTACACATTTCTACCCCAAGGCTCCAGATCCACTTGGCTCGCCTTTTTCTTTTGCCTTACCCTTACCTGGAATGATACAAGCAAACATGAGCCACAAGGCCCAGCAAGTACAACTGAAAGAAAGCGAGCATAAGAGTCATGAGCATCGAGAGGCAAAAAAGACATGAATGCTATTTAAAGTACTTTTACATGATAAAATGATGATACATGAATCCATGCTCTTATGCAATACTTTTTAGAACCATAAACATGGGACTCAAGTCCATAACGTAAACTTGGGATTGAAGTCCATAACATAAACTTGGGACCGAAGTCCAACTTTGAGCTCAACACTTTCTCTGCGGATATATCCTATGGACTTGTCCGCTGCGTGCATCATGAGGCCTTTACACATTTATTTAAAAACTATTTTCATGCACATGCTTCATGCATCCTCATAACATGCATATTTGTAATAACTTCTCATATATAATTGGCATGTAATCAACGAAACAATATGCACAATGGGCAACATTCATGCAAGACAATATCAAACTCTTGCATGTTCACAATAAAACATCATTCCCAAGGAAAGATATGGTGATACAAACCTTATTTGAGATTCAATAGGTATAAATGTAAATCATGGAATAACATGCATATTCATAATAACTTCTCATATACAACTGACATGTAATTAATGGATCAATATGCACAACAGGGCAACATTCATGCAAGTTAACATCAAACCCTTGCATGTCCACAATAAAGCATCATTCCCAAGGAAAGATAGGGTGATACAAAACCCTATTTGATATTCAATAGCTATAAATGTAAATCATGAAATAATTTACTAGAAAGAAAGAAACAACTTGTAAAATAGGAAAATGACTTGCAATTTAAAACATAAGAGGTAGGATCTTGCAATAACAAAGGATATAGAATGGAACTTGCCAAGTGTCCAAATAGTCGAGATGGTTGGAACTTGAGGAATAGGAACTAAACTTGTAGAATAGGAGAAGAACTTGTAAAATAGTAATAAGAACTTGCATTTTAACAAGAAGGTTGAGATCTTGCCTCTTAAATGAAACCAAGAGGAAGAAGAACTTACCTTAATTATTTTCCTTAATTTTTGCAGCGTACCGGAGTTGCTTATGCTATAGCCCAAACTTACACGAGCAGAATTTCCCTTGATTCCTCTGAAATTCTCCTTAATTTCCCCAAAACCTTCCCCCCAAAATCCCCCTCATCTCACTCAATACCATGGCCTATTTATAGGCCAAGGGGAAGGAACAATCTAGAGGGTTACGTGGGGGTAAAGGGCATTTAAAAAAATCTGATGGAAAAACATATTTGGACACTTGGCAAGGGGCTGGACAAGTGGCATAGCATTTAGGATAAGTGGCAGTGGTTGGAAGCCACTTGGCAGTAGCCTGCTGGCGGGCAGCAGGGCCTGCTGATTCTTTTTTTTTTTTTTCTTCAAAAAGAACAAATCTAATTGCTTAGCCGCGGGTTTGATCCCACAACCTCTCCTTCCTCCTTGACACTTCCAACCATCTCGACTATAGCCCTCCTTTGATAAAATTCTTGTCATTTATTTTTAAGATGACATCCAGATTCCAAAAATTATCCTTTAACCCCAATAACTTTCAAAAATTAATCTCAATTTATTTATTTTATTCTTCCATAAATACTTTCAAACTGAAATAATTAATTATCTATTTCCTCATAATAACATAAACTATTATTTTTCCTTAAATCCCCAAATATTCCATAACGACCTCAATAATTTTGAATAATGACCAAAATTCACTAAAAATATTTTAATTTTCTTCATTTAATTCATTAATACACCCAAATTCACATTACTTCAAATACACGGGTCGTTACAATGTATTGCTCCTTTTGTGTTCTTCATCTAAAAAGGATCACTTAAAGAAAGGTGTGTCTCTTTTGGTTGTTGTTTTAGTCACTTATATTGTTCAGCTATAACATGTTTACAGCTTCCTCATCATAAGAGCTATTCATTATTTCTCTTCATTTTTTTACATTCATCGATACAATGATCATTCATTCTATGGAATTCCTAGTATTTCTTTGGGTTTCTCTTTAAGGCAAGAGCTTTTTTATTTTTATCATTCATTGCGGTTGGCAATCTTTATCTATTTTTTCTAGCACCTATGATGGAGGTCTACAAAGAAGGGTGAATTCAGTGTTAGTGTTGGTGCCCTAATGTTAGATTTAGATGACATCTGACATTTATTAATAAGGGATTAATGATGTAATTCTTTCAATATGTAATAAAATATGTTTTCATATTTAAAGGCCATATCTTCATTCATACCTTTCCAATTATTAATATGAATGAATCCCTAGATTTCTTGTTGAAGGTCTTATTCTTAAACGTTAAGAATATGTGATAATTGAGCTTTGTAATAAAAATATCTTAATGATAATTCTCTATCCTTAGACTTCTCGGAAAGGGACTACGATTAGTCAATTACGGATTGGCACATAGGATACCACCTTTGATTAGTATGAGATGCTAATGATAAAGGATGGTGAGTTACATGTCATAATTCATAGGATGGATATAGTATACACGTGGGTGGGTGTTAGTAGAACACTTATTGAATGAGACACACATGATAGATCACATGGATAAGAGGATCTATGGTCTTACTACAAGAAATTTAGACATTAGTGGAGACAAAAAATCGTCATATCTGATTAGAATTTCATCACAAAACTGTATTAGTAACAATTTTATGGCATCACAACCATTGTCACGTTAGGTTCGTAGGGAAAAGTAATTAGTGACGTTTTTTATATTTCGTTACAAATGCATAAAGGAAAGGTAACCAAATTTTTGTCGTCACCGAAGGAATCTCTTTTAGTGATGCATAATTTTGCCACAAAAACCAATAAAATTACGTCATCTTAGAGTTCAAATCGTCATAAAAACTACTATGATGGGGTTTCTTATAGTGACAAAATTAAATTTCTATTGTCATTAAATACTGTGAGAACACTGATGTTAATATTGTCACCATAGTCTTTTTATATTTCGTCATTATTAGATCAAATTGTCACTAAATAGTTTGATCAAAGTTTGATTTGGTGACCCAAACTAAAATGTTACAAAAAAGGTATGACTTTTGTAATGTTAATAAAATTGTCAAAGAATAGGATAACCAATTGGTGACAATTTAAAAGCGTCTTAAATTCATATAATTATATATTATCTTTAGTGACAACAAAACAAAATATCACTCAAAATTGTATGTATAGATAGGTGGCCAAAGTTTTATTTTCATAAATTCATAAATTAAACTTATTAATTTGGTGATAAAAACAAGTCATCACCCAAAATTGTAGAATCTAATAAGTGAAAAAATTATTTTTGTAGCAAATTGTATAAACCTGTAATTTTTTTCTTTAACAAATATTATACTCACTATCAATTGATCCAAAATTTGAAATTAAAAATACTAAAATCATATTACACACACAAAATGGATTGATATATGATAAAGAAATCTCTATCACAAAAAATAAATCCTGATATGATACATCCAAAAATATAAAAGTAATTAACATCTTATTAGTATCTTAGTAAAAGTTCTAAATTAAAGAAGTAGATTTTACAAAACTTGTTCAAATGTGACGATGCAAATGCCACCATAATATACTTCAACCTCTTCACTTCAACCCTTCAGTTGATTGTACGTGCGATTCATTTGAACTTGAAATCAATCACAGTGGTAATTGTATTGCGATCATAGTGGTAATTGTGTTGGAAGGATAGAAACATATAATCTAAGATAGAAATTTTATCAAGTTGGACACGTGTAAAGTTTATTTAACAATGAAGTAAATAGAAAAGTAGTTATTTTATTCTTTCCTTGATTTGGGGTTAAAGGAGATAGAATCGAAGGAGGCAGTTGGATCCCTGAACTCATGAAAAATTGTAGTAATTGGTTGTAATTGCTCATCATAGTATCCAATTTCCCTTCTAATTGAGTCGTTGTTTCAAACTTTGTAGCTCATTTTGAGTCTTCTTAAGCTTCTCCTCCAACTCATAAGTCCTTGTTTTTGAAGCTTTAAATGATTTAGGTTTAGGCCCATACCCAAGTCCCTTAACATATCCACACCTAGTGACTAGTACACTATCCGCTATGTCATCTACAGACATTGGGTTCTCACTATTCATGGGTTGGTTTTGCAACTCAACCATTTTTGTCCTAAACATTGAAGAAAAGCAACATCAATTAAAATACTCAATATAAAATTTTAGTTATAAAGAGAGATGATTTAATCTTACATAAGCTTCTTCTGTTGTAGTGTTGTCCATCCCTTTTGTGTTGAGTAATGCATGGCCTTGAAAAACTCTATCCTATTGGGCTCTTCATTATCCATGCACTATTGATATTCAAACAATCTAAGTAATGAAACATGTCCAATAACTTATCAAAATATGTGTAATGAAAATATTACCATCTTGTGACAACTTGCTACAAATGCCCTTGAACCTTGGTTATGAGACCATTGTACTATCTGGCGATTATTTGCATTCTTTGCACATCTTTCCTATAATTTTAGTCAATATTTATAAATAATGAATTGGAACATTTAATTTAAAAGAGTTAGTGACATGTGTCTTGAGATATATATATATATATAAGAATGAATCAAACGTAATATCTCATACTTGGAATTTGGGATCACTCCACATGTCACATAATTTGTCCCAATTTTCTTGACTCAAGTTAAAATTGATAGGCTTGTTTCGGTGAGCTTCTTGCACTGATGAATACTTCTTAAAGCATTGATGGAGTCTATATTGTTGGTTTCTTAAAAACTTTTGTAAAATCTTTTCAACACTGCTCTTTACATATTCGTCATCCATTTGAATTTGAAACCTAGTCTAAAATGATTAAGACATGTAGCAAACAATTAATTTTCATAGGTGAAATAGTTTAAACAAAATAGCTTTCCATATAAAACAACTACTTACTTCAAGTCTTTCTAATGTATACCCTTTCTTGTCCTCAGTAAAAATTTTCCACTTTTCTAGTATTAGTACGAATTGTCGAGAGATAAGTCCAAGCTCTAATGATAGTTTTACAGACTGAACCTCACAAAATGGTCTTCCTTTTCCAAGCGGTATGTCAATTACCATCTTCCCATTCACCTTGAGTAGTTTCTCAAGCTCCTTACCTCGTGCGAGTCCTCTGACTCTTTTGGAAGAGTTAAAATCATCATTTAATTTGTATGTCATTGTAACATCCTAGTAATTCGAGAATAATTAATGATTATTAATTTGATTAGGAATAGTTAATAATTATTAATTTAATTGGGAATAGGAAATATTTAGCAATTTAAATAGGGAATGGTTGATCATTATTAATTATTGTAAATAAGGTGATTATTAAAGTTTTTGTAGGTTTAAAAGAAAATATTAATATAATAGTTGATGTGTTATATGGGATATATTAAAAAAATATTAATAAAATAAGGAAGTGATGACAGTTTGGAATGGGGTGGCCGTGCGCAATTGTGTGCATATGTAACGCCCCGTAAATCCCAGGATCGTTTCCAACGCATTAGTTTCAAAATTTAAATATAGGAGGCATTAATTAACTTGTTAATGTTTTTCCCACTTCCTTATGGTATTTAAATGTCTTAATTCTTCCCCAGATTTGGAATAGAAGATTAAAACAAAGGTAAGTTAATATGAGAATTTAGCATGAAACCCTTAAGAGAGTCACCATAGTTTTATACCTTGATTCTTCTGTAACCTTGTGGTTCCAATTATTTACTCTAGTTTAGTCAATAGGAAATTGACATGCAATGGGTAATCATATAGCTATTCATCAGGTTATAGCATGAACCAATCAATCTTTAATATCTTGGGTTTCAATAACATTCTTTAATGATTTGAGTAAAAATATGAGTACGAAGGATATTCTTTTATGGATTTGAATAAAGAAAGTAATACGCACATGATATTATCGTAAAAGTAACCTTCTGAAAATCAAAGGTGAAATGGTAGTTAATACAAATGGTCTTATGTAACGCCACATCCGGACTTTTCCCTTTACAAGCAAGCCAATTAAACTTGGAACTTAGTATTGCTTTTCTTTGGAATTTAAATATGAACATAGATATACCATAAGATCGGCTTAACATCTTACCATGCTTCAATACTTGGTATCCCCATATAAATAGTTGATTTTACAAGACATTCAAATAGAAATTGGTAGTAAATTTAAATGGTCATTTAGTAGCTTGATTACAATAACTTGATTTATTGGAACGTAAACAGAATAAAACAAATATTAAATTGTCATTTCCTCTTTGCCTTTGCTTGCTCCCGGGGTACCTGTAACACTTGCTGCACCTGGAACGTTGAATGTTCAAAGGGTATGAAACACCCAAGTTAGATAGTGATATCTAAGTGGATAACTCAGTATTGGAGGTGCGTGCAAATGCATTATGCAGTATGTCCTGAAGTAACTCAATGGTAGTGACACCAGGGCGTTGCAATCACCTCGCGGGCAATCATATTATCAAAAAGCCATAGTCATTCCCTGACATGGGATGGTGTGGTCCAAGACCACGTACATGATGCAACCCATCTCAATGCCACTAGCCATGAATGTAGTGATGTATGTTTGAGTGTATAAAAATGCGAACCAATGATAATAGATTATATGCAAACCACCCGAATGAAGGTACAACATGTAAGAAATGTAAGAGTTACCAACCAAAGTTACCTGACCAGGTACTATTCACAGTTGTCGGTTAAGCTGTTTTGCATAAAACACAAGATTTCGTAAAACCAAAGTAAAATATTTTTACATAAACTTGTAGCGAACAAATAGAGGTATAAATGTAAAAAAATTCAGGTAAAAGGGGCCCTGTACGTGCTCTCACGCACCCTTAGAAGGGGACCCAGCGCCCCCACTCGTGGCCAGCAGCGACGTGTGTATTACACTCGCCGTGTCTTCTCCGACAATGATTGTGCAGCAACTCAGTTTATTGGGCTTTTCTCCTTCGTTTTAACTTCGATTTGACCCTTGTTTGTTCCTATACCTCCCTCTTTCTTCCCTCTACAAGATTATAAAATTAAACAAAACTTACCTTGTTGTTTTCCAGCAATTTGAGCCTAGATTCTGACAACATGCAGATTTCCCGCCTAAGCCCGTAACTCCTTCGTTTCTTCACCGATTTCCTTTATTTTTCTTGCAAATTTTCTCCCTCTCTCTCAAGAATAGACTCACCTCCCTCAGTTCTCTCTTAGAGACCTCTCAAACCCACAAAAATTTGGCTCCATCTTTCATCCCAAAAGCTTGATTTATAAAAGCTTTCAACCAATCAAATTGTGACAACTAGGGGGACACTTGGCCATTCATGATTGGCCAATTGCTGATCTTTTGCTAGCTTCATGATGACAAAGCTTCTGGCTTTTATCATTTTGGCCCATAGTTTTCATAAATTACACTTTTACCCTTTGTAACTTTTGGAAATCTCATTCTGGCCCTCAAAATGCTATTCTTCTATTTATAAGAATTCTTACAATTCTCTTTACACTTTTGGGTACCATTCTTGACTCCAAAATGGCCTCCAATTATTTTTGAGAAATTATGCTTTTGCTCGAAATCTCCAAAAACATTCCATATTTTGTCCGAAATCTACCTATTTCTTCTTGAATCCTTAACCCATCGTATTCTTCTTTAAAAGAGATCACTCTTTAAAAATCTTGGGTGTTACAGCATATGTATACATAATACGTTATAATGGTAACATATTAAATATTATATTAATAACAAAAACGGAAAGGGAAATGGGAGCTGGAGGTACATATGTAATATAGATATTATAATATATATTTTATGGAATGGAGAGAAAAGAAGCTACAATTTTTCCAGCAGCACCTGGGCATCAAAGTGACGCCGTTTCAGGCGTCAAATGAAAAGCTAATTGGCTTCCAGCCAGTGGCCACGCATCACCCATTGAAGGCTTTAAAAGCCTTGCCGCCAAGCTTCATCTTTCCTTCAATTTCTGATATAAAAGGTTACATAGTCGGTGGAAATAAAAAGAGATTTCAGGGAAGAAGACTACACGCACTGAGGTTGTAAATGAGGGAGGAAAATTCAGAAGAAATTGTAGGAAAATTCTGATTAATTGAGGTTTAATTAATCAGGTAAGTAGGGAGATTATAGTAATAAATCCGTACGGTTAGAATTTAATTTAAGGTGTGATTTTACTAATTTTGGTTGAATTATATTATTTTGCAGCATGTAATAATTTATCGACGTTTGGGCATAAAAATATCGAAATCAGGCAAGCTCCTTACTCCTTTGTGAATCTCCTTCGATTTGTGGATTTCGTTTCATTCCTTAGCCTGATTTGGTTATAGAAATTATTTACGCGTGTTGTGGGTATCTGTTGTATAAATTAAATTTAATTAAATTAAATATGGGACTTCCAGGGTTTAATTCAGTAAGTGCTTATGGGGTATTGTATCAGCCTATTTCCTTGGGAATGATGCCAAACCTGGTTTGGGCTAGGTTCTTAGTGAGTTAGTTATGGTTGTGGGTGCCCTCTGGGTGAGTTGTTGTAATCAGGAGTCTCGGGATTTGCTTGTGTGAGTCGTAAGGTGTGGGATATAGAGCTATTGATGGTCGATCGTTAGGTCATGGCAATTAATGGCTAGATGTATGGGCGTCAGTTATCAGCTGTTACAAGAAACTATAGACGGGAGGAGCAAGCTAGTATCATCAGACACCCATTACTGGTGTTGTGCGTATCATGATGTGGTTGTGATTTGATGTGGGCATGAGTGGTAATAACAGGCGGTGTGAGCTGTCGTTCGATGAGGTAATGTGTTGACTATTTAGTGTCACTAGGACGAACTGTCATCGGGTCGAGGGCAGCTGTCGACTGGTTGTTCCTAGTCACTGATTGTTGACCGGTACTTGGTCACTACTGATCGGTTATGCTATTATGTAACATATTGCATGACATTACAGTGCATGGGATTGGGCTTACATTCATTAGGGGTCATGCTTTGTATATATGGGGAGGTGTGCACATTGGCATAACCCGGTTGGCTTGCTGAGTGCTGATTTGGGTATGATAGGCGAGCATGTGCATTTAGAGCATTTTGCCTGTGTGGGTTCCTATATGGGTGTAGCATGGCTTGATGCTTGGCTTATGGGGGCTTTGTCATCACGTTAATGCTGCAGAAGCCACTACATTTATTATCTGTTGCATTGCGTGGTTACCGTTTGATATGGATTTTCGTATGAAGTTGACCCTCGATAGCTATGAGTGGATACTGGGCTCCAGATAGCTATGATTTGGGAACTCCGGTATTTCATTATGATGGGAGCCTTGAGCTCGTGTGGATCGTGTTGTGGGAGCCTCGGTCTCATAGGCTTTATGCCAGCCAGTTCATGGCTATGGCAGGTTTGTATGCTGGGACTTGGGTGCCAGGATGTGCATTTCTTATGTGGGACCCAAGGACTGTTATGTACCTTTTTATATTTATGTGGATTATTGGATTCTCTATTTCACGATATGGAATGGCATGTTCTTATGCTGCATGGCACTTTGTGCAGGTGTATTTTAGGTGAGGGATGTATTCCCAGCCTTGTTATTGTTATATTGCAAGGTGTACTCGGTTATGGTTTACTGCTGGATTAATTTTTTCTAACGAGGCCTATATCGAGTATAATTATTTCTGGTCTTGGTCTGTCTTACTTGTTGTTAGTGGGATGCATTCCAGTGTGGGAGATCTGTGCCTAGCCTTACCTCCATTCTTTTATTATGCTTACTGAGCCTTGTGGCTCATCTTGTTTTAACCATCATTCTAGGTGTGGGAGTTTGATGTCGTGGCTAGCCCGTTTGGCATGTCAGTCATAGATAACTGTGTGTATAGGGCAGTCCCAACTAAAAGATCAGTGAAGTGTGTGTGATGTGATCAGGAGCTCGAATATTGTGGTTTGGCTGATTTGATTAATCGTGTTGTTGTTATGTATGATTAAGCCCTTGAGTGGTGTGTTTCATATTCATTTGGCTTCTGCTATTGTATTATTTGGGACAGAACCCTAACCCATGTATTTGAGATATTAATTGATTGTAATTATAATTGAGGAAAATCTAGGATCGTTATAGTTGGTATCAGAGCAAGATTGGGATGAGTAGGTCCTATACACATAGGGGTGTTAAGAGATGTTTAGACTGTGTTAGCAATTGAGTATGAGCCTATGTAGGAGAACCCGTTCCGAAGGTGGGACTAGGAAGGGGGTAAGGTAAGGTGTCCTTAGATAGATGTATATGTGATATAGGTTCATATTGAGATACCCCAGTATGTAGCCATGTTCTTTTGGCTTGGTTTAGGTTGAGAAGTGAGGAATATTGGTACTTGGCCTGATACTTGATTTTATGTGCAGGTCACAGGGTATCTTACCATTTGATATGGATCTAGGAGGACTTAGTTCTGGGCTGCTAGACTCGGACATGGGGCAGTGGACTTAGTTTGGAACCGTTGGGAGCACGAGTTACTCCCTACCATGGGAGGTGAGCAGCGAGATGGGGAGCATGTTATGGGTTTCCTGTGGTGTATGGATCAAGTATTCCTATTGACCACCCATGAGCACTTGTGGTGCCATTTCGAGAAACAAGTACTTTTTGTAAGGAAGTGTATGAATGAGACGTGGAAACAACTTACTCGGATTATGATGGAGGATATGACCCTCTGATACCATTACGAGCAGTTCGCTTGCACTGTAGAGCAGTAGGTAGAGCTTTGGGACCCCAGCGATTCGTGGAGACAACTGGAATCTTCGATGGGGCATCCAATAAATGCTGTGGTGTAGGGTTGTACTTGCTTGAGGGATGAATCTGCAGGACCCAGTTCCAGCATTGGGAGCAGTAAAGGTTTGGTAGATCCAACGGATGAGGTTATGTCTCGAGCAGAAAGAGACGTAAGGAGTTCCACCTAGTGAGAGTTACTTGTGTTAGTAAGGAGAGATGATAGTAGGTAGATTGTTAAATAGGGTTTGGGTATGTATTGTCTTTTGGTTGTTGATGTGGATGTAAATAGCTGATATGCAGGGTATGTGTAAAATAAGGAAATAGAAGTTTTGTGTAAACTCTCCTGATGTATATGTGGTTTTTTTGGAATGTGTATGAGCATTACGGAGGTATGAGCCCTAGATGTGGTATTTGTGTTATGTTATGATTGTATCAAAGGTGACGAAAATGACCTATGCGTATGGTTTGAGTAAGTAGGAATATGTAACAGTGTAGAATAAATTTTGATTGGATATGGCACACATTCGTGAGGCGTGCCTAGATCGAGCTAGGGTATGGGATCCTTGCCTGAGGGAATTGTGTGTGTGGAGCTACGGCTCATGATGCTTGTCCGGTGTGGCTCCAGGCGTAGCAAGATATTAGCTTTTATGGTGGTATAGTCAACTTGCTAATATAACAGGAATTATAAATGTGTGGTAGGTATTAATGCTCATGATGATAAGGGTAAAGTGTGATCAGATGTTAACATTTTATGAAAATGGTTAAGGAGTAAGACCATGTGTGAGTGGACATGATGCATGATGTTATTGTGACTTGTTAGGTTACTTCTATTGGTAGGTGTCTATGCATGTAAGTTTATGGGTAACCGTGAAGGAAATGGTGAGGCAGTAGCGAGGCACAGTAGGCAGTTGACAGTGGGTAAGGGAGCTATTGGCCGGTAGCCAATGAACACTAGTTCTCTTCTTATTTGTCGGTCTCTTTGCTAGGAACTTGGTATCTAGGATGTGTAGCAATGAAGAATTATATGCTAAAGGTGTATCGGTACGCACCTGAGGACTTGAGTAACTCGAATGTGATGGAGTAGAGTGGTTAAAGGTTCCTGGGTTACTACGATGTCAGAAAGAACGAACGAAAAGAAGAGTCAGTGGAATTGGATTGTCGAGAGTGAATTGCTTTCATGTGGAGTGGTCGATTTGGCTACTAGTGGAATCGAAAATTCATGTACATAGCCCAGCTTGTTTGCTATAACTCGTGAAATTGCCTAGCTTGCTATAATTTTTGTTTGGATCATTCGTGTATCTACTCAGTGGTAGTTTATATTCCAGGATAAAATCGAAATGTTTAGCTATATAACTGAATGTTGAAATATGATATCGAATTAATAGTATTAGGAATGGAACACGTTGGTACGGTTACAAGCTATGTAACTATGTGGATGCTGAAGTTAGCTGTTGTGTATGATGATTAAGTGAATTGGAAGTCTTGTACCTGAAAGGCTAAACTGCAATTCAAGGATGACTATCTTGTGATGCTTGGGAAATTGCTTAGATATGGAATAGGCACTGTGTAGGCACTAAGACCGAATAGTGCTACTGATTACTTGTAGTCGTTAAAAATTTGGGATACCGGTGTAACTTTGAGAGGGGAGTTATTTTCTCGGTGACGTGCGTAGCTGAATTTCAGGGAAGTGAATAATTAAATGAACGGGATTTAATAGCTGAAGTCTAGTCGGTTCACTAGAGTCAATTATTACTGGTAAGGGAATACTCGAGTGCATTTCTGAGAAGAGTTACCCTCTAAGCCGAAAATCGAGGATAGTAATGGATTTTTGTTTGAGTTCATTAACTGTCTAGCTTGTATGAGGGTGTTCCTTGGGATGCATTTATGTTGTGAGTGTGAAAAAAATAGAATTAAGAGTGAGCAGGGATGGTCGTGTATAAAATGGAAAGGCCATCATTACCTTGTTACCCGGTTTGGGGTAGAGTAGCTCATTTAATAATGCTTGGGTTTGTTAGCGTGCTGGTAAGACTTACGGACCATGTAGGTTAAGCAATTCGAATGTCGTCGGTTAGAATTTACTCTTGGTTTCATTGATGTTATATGAGGATAGTTGTTGATGGAAGTTACGGATGGATTCCTGAGGTGTCGACCATAAGGTAAATGATTATTGAGGGTTATGCCAGCCTCGTTGATATGCTTGCTATTTCTGCAGTTAGTCGAGCTATGTGCAACGGGATTGTTTGTGGACCTCGGAGATAACTATTACTAGGGAGGTCATTTGTTTGTGGTATGGCAGGAGGGGGCCACAAAGTAAGTGAGTATATGTAACTGGTAGCATTTGAAGTCAGCTGGATTTGCATTAAACCTTGTGCTACGAATTGGATCATCACTAGGATTAAATAACTCTGAATTCTGAGCTTGTCCTTGGAGTGATATGTGGTCGAGATATTGCCAAGTGGATGTGCAATGGGAACTCGAGAAAGCCTCAGGGTGACGGTTGGATTATGATATTATAACAAGCAAATCTTGTTGATGTCTTAGGTGTGATGGATGGTGTTCCCTGAGCTAGTTAAGTTGTTAGTGGGCATAATGGGGTCCAAATGAGGTGATGAATTGGGGAATTGTGCTAGGGTGTAAAGCCAAATGAGAGCACATAATAAACTTGGTCTTATGGGAATATTGGAAAATGATGATATGAAATGTCGTAGAGATAATGTGGGACGTAATTGGGGAAGCCACGAACTTACCTCGTTGAAGTGGAATGAACGCGAATCGAGGTGGAAAGGTTAGTAAGTAAGGAATTGTTGGACTCTAAGTGCCAGAAAGAAAATAAGGTGTATCTCCCTTGGTAATTGAAATGAGCTAATGAGAAATTTCAAGGACGAAATTTTGTTAAGGGGGGAGATTGTAACATCCCAGTAATTCGGGAATAATTAATGATTATTAATTTGATTAGGAACAGTTAATAATTATTAATTTAATTGGGAAGAGGAAATATTTAGCAATTTAAATAGGGGATGGTTAACCATTATTAATTATTGTAAATAAGGTGATAATTAAATTTTTTGTAGGTTTAAAGGAAAATATTAATATAATAGTTGATGTGTTATATGGGATATATTAAAAAAAAATAATAATAAAATAAGGAAGTGATGACAATTTGGAATGGGGTGGCCGTGCGCAATTGTGTGCATTTGTATACATAAAATGTTATAATGGTAACATATTAAATATTATATTAATAACAAAGAAGGAAAGGGAAATGAGAGCTGGAGGTATATATGTAATATAGATATTATAATATATATTTTATGGAATGGAGAGAGAAGAAGCTGGAATTTTTCTAGCAGCACTTGGGCATCAAAGTGACGCCGTTTCAGGCACCAAATGAAAAGCTAATTGCCTTCTAGCCAACGACCATGCGTCACCCATTGAAGGCTTGAAAGGCCTTGCTGCCAAGCTTCATATTTCCTTCAATTTCTGATATAAAAGGTTGTGCAGTCAGTGGAAGCAGAAAGAGATTTCATGGAAGAAGACAACGAGTACTAAGGCTGTAAATGAGGGAGGGAAATTCGGAAGTGTTGTTGCCAAAATACAACAATCTATTTTTTATTGTGGACAGGCGCAAAAGTCTTGGGAGTTGTGCCTTCAAAGATGAGAGTCTTAATGAGTAACTGAATTTGGTAGCTAGGTAGATCTGGTAGATCTGGTGGGCTGATGATCTAGTTGATCTGACAGATCTGGTGGGTTGATGATCAGGTGGCCCAAGATAACCGAGTGACCTGAGGGGATGAGTGGTCTTGGATGAACGAGTGACCTGAGGCGATGAATGGCCTTGGATGACTGAGTGACCTGAGGCGACGAGTAGCCTTGGATGACCAAGTGACCTGAGGCAACGAGTGGCCTTGGATGACCGAGTGACTTAAGGCGACGAGTGGCCTTGGGTGACCGAGTGACTTGAGGCGACGAGTGGCCTTGGGTGACTGAGTGACCTGAGGCGATGAGTGACCTACAAAACAAGTGACCTGAGGTGACGAGTGGCCTACAAAATGAGAGCACCGTTAGGACGCGGGTAGGGGTCCCGTGCAAACCCTCCGATGCTTAAGTCAGATCTGAAGAGAAAATACGAAATAGTATTCCAATAACTCAAGAGTGTGTCCCTTGTGATGGAGACGGGACCTGGTATTTATAATGGAGGGTGAGGGAGGCCTTACGATAATCTTGGCGAGGATCTCACGGCCCGCTCCGAAGATCTCGTGGTCCATTTGACTGGACATATGATGACGAGAGGGAGCCCACTCAGTTGCAAATGGGTGGATCGTGAAGATGGCAAAGTCGGGGGGTCACTTGGCATAACCGAGTGGACCCCTACTCGGTTAGGCCGAGTTAGGGCACCCCACTTGGCATGACCGAGTGGACCCCCACTCGGTTATGCCAAATTGGGGAAGCCACTCGGTTGTGCCGAGTGGTCAACCACTCGGCATAACCGAGTGGGTCTTCTTCTTTCTCATGCCGCTTTTGCCCTTTCCTTCTTCAACCATGTTGGGGTCCCACTTTTGATTAGGTATTAGCCAAGTAGCGTAGTTCAAAAAAAAATTTGAACCTTACCTCGATCCCGGCGATTGGATCAACGTCAAAATGAAATCATTCACAAACAAATAAATAAATATAACCTTTAGATTATCGAGTCGTTCGCGGATTCGAGCCGTCCAAGTGTTCGACCTCTAACTCGTGATACGCGGCACGCGTCCGTTGGCAAGGAGAGCGGAATAGGAGTGCTAGCCCCTTCTCCTTTGCACGGCTTGTGTATGGACGGAAAAAGAATGCCCTCGTTTCGTATTGATGCCAAAAGAAACGGGGAAAAGTGAACGACAATACGTTTTTCAACTCTTGAAAAACCACACCAAAAATTCTCTCTTTTTTTCTTCTTATTTTGGGCAACCCATAAAGGGATATTTATAGAGAAATATCCTAGGGTTTCCAAAACCCTAATGGATTGGGCTAGCCCATTAATTCTAATTTAATTAGAATCTTAAGTGGGGTTATTCTAGTCCAACTAGAAATATAATTAAATGACCCAAATCCTTTTATAGGTTTAATTAAAATATTTTAGCCCAAATCTAATTCAAGCCCAAATATAATATTTAATATTTAGCTCAAATCTAATTTGGTCCAAATATAATATTTAATATTTTAATATTTGGCCCAAATCCAATTTAGTCCAAATATAATATTTAATTTAATATTTGGCCCAAATCAAATTTAGTTCAAATATTAACTTAAGCCCAAATATATTTAATTTCCTATTTACCACTCCAACAAATAAAAAATTATTAAATTAGAAACTCCTTCCTAATTTAATCAATTGCCATATTGGGAAACTCTTTCCATTATGACGACTCCTCATCATATCGACGTCATTACGTCTATTTGTTCTTTTTCCATGAGAACCTACGACGACACAACTTCTTGCCGAAGTGTCCCACTTAACCATACATCCACTCTCCTAGTTTAAGCCAGGGACCGTGCCTATTGCGTATGACTCATTAGGCTTCCAAATATGTTGGCAATGTGTCGGTACAAACACATAAGACAAGATTGGCCTCTAGCAAGGCATCATGTCTACCCAATTATTCAGAAGGATTCATAATCCGCAAATAACCTTTCACGAGGATGGTTACCGTGTAATTCGATCCTCTTGTCAATGTATCTTATGTGATCTCAAGTATGGCGATGTGTTGCTTGATAATGATCACATGAGTTTTCTTCGGTCTTCCAGATATCTTCACTTAATAGAAAGTGAATCAATAACTCCTTATTAATCTTTTTGACCATGGCCATGGATTTAAAGTGAATATCCACTGAATGCGCCTTAGATACATCATCCTCTATCAAGGGATAGACGAGTCCCATCTTGGTTATGCACCCATCTCCATAAACCTCACAATATACCCAACAATCACCCATGTGCAGCCTTTGTCCAGGCCCATCGAAACGATGTCAAAGCATACCGGTCTTCTTATAAGATGACCGTGACAACCTCAGGTCCAAGGATTAGTTACACCCATCTCGTATAAGAATACCATCAACATATAACCAAAATGGATTCTCATGGCGAGTCATGTCCAGTGACACGTTCTCCAACATTGATCACCTATGTACTTGTCTAGGCATCCCCATGCCTATGGGTGTGAGACTTCCATTGCTATCACATAGCAAAAACATAGCACATACAAGTCTTACCGCAATTGTCAATGTCCATTCTTGACATTGCTATGACTTGGGACGTTTAATGATGTCTAGAAACTGTGATGCGTCATCTCACATCATTATAGATTATTCACAGTGTACATCATATGGACTTCTATCTAGTTTCATTCGGTTATTACAATAATAACAAGAAACTAATAGAATAACTTCTTGTGAATTTAAACAACTCCTTATTCAAATCATAAATATGATTACAATTGTTAGTGTACAACATGCCCAATCTGATTGGGTCTAGAGCACCTACATTAACAGGTATATCAATTGCTCCTACTTTTTTAGACGAGTGAATTGGGTAAAAGAGCATAAAGTACGGGGAATTTTTTTATGCGCTTCTTGTCGCATTTTATCTATCTTCGAAAGACCATTTGTGCATGTTTGTTCTTTATTTTTTGTATCCGTCCGACAGCTTCGATGCTTTTCCTTCTTTTGAGCCCCTATAAATAGGGCTCCAAGCTTTCATTTGATCCACATAAGAATTGGGTGTGGGTGTCTTCAAAACTCAAATTCTCTCAAGTTTGGCGCATTTTCATCCCTCGGCGTGAGGTTTACTGAGCCACTCGGTCATGACCAAGTGGTCATGATGTGCAAGTGGGGGGCCACTTGGCCATGACTGAATGGCCCTATTTTGCGGCCAAGGCCCACTCGGTCAGACCGAGTGCCCACTCAGTTATGGGCAAGTGGTTCTGTTCCTTTAGAGCGTGCTCCGGCTGCTTGTTGTCTCTTTACACTGCTTCATACTTCTTTATCTTTACTGATGCTCTGATTTTGCATGCAGGTACTTGTTTACTATGATCACGCGTCTTTTCCAGCTCTTCAACATTAACAAGGTAACGCTCTTGAGACTTTAATATGTTAAGGAAAAGACTGGCATCACCCCCCGGTCCCGCGCACATTCCCGTAACTTTAAGCTCTCAGCTTTAGTATGGGACTTTCGAAAAAGTTTACTATGCCACCCTTTCAGGATATATGGTGAGGTATCCTCGTCTTGATGAACCGAACCCCTCCCAAGTGGATGAAGGCTCTATTGGCATTCACTTTGCTTCATTTGAGATGAGACTCTGCTTTCCTCTCCCACCTTTTGCAATGGCGTGGTTACGTCATTACAAGATTGTTCTAGCTCAGCTTCATCCTAATGGCTGGGCCTAGATGGTGGGTTTTTCCATACTTTGCCATCAGAGGGATGTAGTCCCTTCCTTGATGCTCTTCGATTGCTTCTATTGGTTATGAAAGGCTAGAAAAGACTACCAACTTTATACACTCCAAAAGGTATCGGGCTTTGAACTGTTTAGTGCCCTTCCCAACAAGATTAACCGATTTGAAGAGCGATAGTTGGTGATAGAGCCTCCACCCGGCTGGGACGCTCCCATGCATTGGAATCATCATGATGCCATCCAAGGATTTCCTCTTTGCATGGACGTTCAGGGCGTGTATCGTTGTCTTGTGGGGATACTAACGGCACAAGGTTCTATTGATTTGCTGAGCCTCTTGAACTTGGAAAATTTTAGGGTCGTGAGTTGGGGGGTTGTGACGCCAATTGCTCCTCCTCCATTTTTTACGCTGTCTAACCAAGAAATGGAAGGAGTTGAGGAGGAGATGGAAATGCCTAGGTGGTCTTCACATCCTCCCTTCGATCCTCAGGAGGAAATCACTCCTAGGGGTAGATTATCTTTTGCTATTTCCTTCCTTGCTCCATTATATTATTATTTTCCAGACTAAATGCTTTGTATTAATTTTTGCAAAGATGGTTGGAGTAGGTAGATTAGTGGAATTACGTAGACGTCATCGAGAGGAGGAGGCACACCTTGCGGCAATGACTGGGGTTCCTGCTCGTGGTGCTGAAGGATCTACCAGCTCTCGCCCTCCTCAATCATGCAGACCTGCTGGTGTTTCTCCTACCGGGGTGGAAAGGTGTCGTCGCCTGAGAGATGATATTTCGGGTGTGGCAGCCCCTTCTCCTATTGAAAGCCCAGCATCGATCCCTATTTCCCATGAAGAGACTCTTGTCGTTCCATCTCCGGCTCCCAGTTCTCACGGGGGACGAAGCTCATCTTCTCGATTTACTGGAGACATGGTACAGTGATTAGCGATCAATTTTGTAAAATTTTTATTATAATTTCACCCTTATTTTGATCTTAAAATGATTTAAATTGAATATTATTATGCATTTTGTGATTGTGTGCAAGTTTAAAAATATTAATATAAAAATATATATAAAATATATAAAATATAAAAATATATAAATATAATATATAATATTATAATATTATGAAGGCCCAAGCCCAAGCTCAAGCCCAACACAAGGAAGGCCCAAGCCCAATACAAGGAAGGCCCAAGCCCAAGTTCAAGGCCCAAGCCCAAGCTCAAGCCCAACACAAGGAAGGCTCAAGCCCAATACAAGGAAAGCCCAAGCCCAACACAAAGAAAGCCCAAGTCCCACAAATTGCTGACATCATTGCTTACATCATCATAGGTTGGAGTAACATCATCGCTTACATCATTAATTAGATATTTTGTATTATTAAATTATATAATTGAATAGTTTCCATTACATTTTCTCTATAAATAGAGCACTTAGAGTGCATTTGTAAGGATTGGATTTTCTTATAATGAAATTATAGTTGTGATTTTAAGATTTCTCTCTCAAATTTTCAACTTTAGTTTCTATATAGTTTTGTTCTTAGAATTTCTCTCTTAAATCTTTAACCTTTGTTTCCATATAGTTGTATTATGTTATTCATATTGTCTTTTCATTATATACCGCCTATATAGTCGGTTAAAAAATAGTCTTTCAATTATTGTCTTTTCATTATATACCGCCTATATGGTCGGTTAAAAAATAGTCTTTCAATTATTGTCTTTTCATTATATACCGCCTATATGGTCGGTTAAAAAATAGTCTTTCAATTATTGTCTTTTCATTATATACCGCCTATATGGTCGGTTAAAAAATAGTCTTTTAAATACTGTATTTTAATTCCAGTCATTTAAATTCCTGCTAATTTATTTTAAAATTGAAGATGAGTAGCTAAATCTAATCTTGGGTTAAGGCAAGGACAGTGTCCAATGCCAATGATTCCCAAAGAAAGCTGCACTTCAAATGTGTAATATTAATCTGATTTAAGTTGAGCAGTGTGCGTATAGTGTATCTTTGAGTTTAGATTGGAGTATAAGCATAACTTAGAATTTCCATGCCACGTATGGAGATTGCTAAACCTGGAAATGTTTTTATATCCAAGCTCAAATAATTAATCTGTACCTATAAATTCTGTCTGTGAGATCTAATTCAATTTATGATAATTGCTTAATTTAGAATTTCCATGCTATGTATGGAGATTGCTTAAACAAGAATTATCATTATCTTGAACTAAGATTACTGACAGATCTGTAAAAATTAATTTAGATGAATATTATTGATCTATTCTATTAAATTGGGAATTAATTGGATTTGACATTGAAATTGTCTTGACCCAAGCTACTTAAATTCAGTGTTAATTTAGTTTTAATCTTTTTCTTTAGATCATCTTAATCACCTCTTAAAATCAAATATTCAGTCATTTCTATTTTCATCCAAAATAATCTCCCTGTGAACCGACTCGGACTCACCGAATTATAAATTTAAAATTGTACTACACGCACACTTGCACACTGGCGAGTATAATCGCCCTATACCTGCTTTAACAAGAGAATTAAAGTTTGATAGATTTGGTTGTTGTTTTGATAAATAAATGTGCAGGGTAGTGAAGCAGTCAGTTTTTGGCGCCATTGCCGGGGAGATTAATTGGTAACTTAGTGTGTTATTTTTGTTTTTTTTAGTACTTTAAAAAAAATAAAAAAACAAAATAAAAAAAATAAATATTTTAAAGATAGGAAAAAAATCTATATATTTAAAAAAAAATATAACTGTTAGGTAACTTTTAGTTACTAAGCAGTGTATGAGACTTAGATCGGGTAGAGTGTCAGAACAAGAAGTCCATTCACAATCTCTAATGTCTCAACAAAATGATAACATGTCTGCTCAAGGGGGTGATCATGCTGATCAAGATCCCTTGGGAGCTGAAATGGTTCGACCTCTTAGGGACTATTTGCACCCTCCGAGGCAAACTACTCCCTCTTGCATTGTACTTCCAGTTAACCATCATAGATTCAACTTTAAATCGGGTACTATTCAGATGTTACCTACTTTTCATGGTATGGATTCGGAAAATCCGTACACTCACGTGAGAGAATTTGAAGAGGTCTGCGGCACTTGTGTCGATCAGAATGTCAATGAGGATACTGTGAGGCTAAAATTGTTCCCATTTTCATTAAAAGACAAAGCTAAAATGTGGTTGAACACACTAGAGTCGAGATCAATAGGAACATGGAGAGAAATGCAATCTAAATTTTTAAAGAAATACTTTCCAGCCAATAGGACAGCATCTCTTCAAAGACAAATGATGAACTTTGCTTGTAAACCCACCGAGTCATTTGCTCAGGCTTGGGATCGTTTTAAAGATCTACTTCTTACTTGCCCACATCATGCTTTTGAGCAGTGGCGGGTGGTTAGTTTTTTTCATGATGCCTTGACCCCCAACCTTAAGATGTTAGTATCGACTATGTGCAATGGTGAATTTTATGAGAAGACACCTGAAGATGCTTTTCACTTTTTTGACACTTTAGCTGAGAATACTAGGAATTGGGAGGTAAGTCCATTATCTTTGGAAGACTCAAGAGAACATGTCAGTCCGCAGCCTCGAGGAAAATTTCAAATAAGTGAAAGCGATAACATCAATGCCCGGTTAATAGATTAACAAAGAAGATGGAAGAATTAGAGTTGAAAAAAAACAAGGCCGTCCATGAGGTGGAAGTCCTTTGCGTGGTCTGTGAGACGAATGGCCATATGACAGAAGATTGTCCTACCATTCTTGCTTTTAAAGAGGTCCTATATGGCCAAGCGTCTGGAGCACAACCACGTCACACTGAGGATAGGCCTTTTCAGAATCAAAATCAGGGAGGGAACTACTCAGGGTATAATCCTAATTCCAATACATACCACCCTAACTCCCGTAATCACCCTAATTTTTCATGGAGAAATGATTCTACAACCCAACCCCATGCACCATTCCCCTCACAGCCACAGTCTTACCAACCAAACCAAGGGTCATCTGGTGCGTATCAACCTCCTCATAGGAGATCTCTAGAGGACACCCTACAACAATTCATGCAAGGTCAAATATGAACCAATACCCAAGTAACCAAGTTTCAAGAACAAACAAATAGGGCTCTAGAAGACATGAGAAGTCAACTGACTAAGTTGACTCAAACCTTGAGTGTTAGAGAACCAGGGAAGCTTCCCTCACAACCAAGTCCGAACCCCGTAGGTCAAGCCCATAGGGTTGAAGAGTCATCTAGTAAGAATCATGAGCAAGTTCAGTCTGTCACTGTCCTTAGGAGTGGAAAAATAATTGAGAAACCCGAGGACCCTAGGACAGAGTGGCCTACCACTAGTAAGAAAGGCCAAGGGCATCTTGAGGAAATGAATGAAGGAAGTGGAGAGTGTAAGAAGAAAGTCGAGGAGGAAGAAAGAGAGCAAGAGAGAAAGAAAAAGGAAAAAGGGAAGAGTGTTGAAGAGAGATCCAAATTTGAACCAAGACCACCCTTTCCTCAAAAATTGGCCCAATCAAAAAGAGATAAAACAAATGCAGACATATATGAGGTGTTCAAACAGGTAAGGATAAACATTCCTTTATTAGATGCAATTAAGCAAACACCTTCGTATGCTAAGTTTTTGAAGGATCTCTGTACAGTCAAAAGAAAAATCAATGTGCGAGAAAAAGCATTCCTGACAGAACAAGTGAGTGTTATCCTTCAATTCAAGACCCCTCCAAAGTACAAGGACCCAGGATGTCCTACCATTACTTGCATAATTGGAAGCCAAAAAGTCGACCAAGCACTTCTTGACCTAGGGGCTAGTGTCAACCTATTACCCTTTAGTGTCTATCAGCCGCTAGGTTTGGGAGAACTCAAGCCCACTAGAGTCACTCTTCAATTGGTCGACCGATCAGTAAAAGTTCCTCGCGGGATTGTGGAAGATGTCCTAATCCAAGTGGATAAATTTTATTTCCCAGTGGACTTTATTGTCTTAGATACCCAGCCCCACCAGGGTCTTCAGTCGCCTATTCCTGTTATCCTAGGGAGACCATTCCTCGCTACTTCGAATGCTATCATCAATTGTAGGAATGGGATCATGAAACTATCATTTGGGAATATGACAGTGGAGATGAATGTTTTCAAGGTAGCCAAGCAACCAAATGACGAAATGGAATTGGAGGAGGTTGATTTAATCTAGACTTTAAGTGAAGAATATTTTGAGAAGGCTCTTTGTGAGCAAGTTATTTATAATTTAGAGGAGCAAACTTTGGAAGAGATAGAGCTTGATGTTAAGTCAGCCAGGGTGATCACACAGTTGATGCCTGGCCCAGAGCCATTGAAAATACTTAGGAATGAAACCCCACCATCTTTTGTCCATCCACCCCAACTTGAGAGAAAACCATTGCCAAATCATCTTAAGTACGCATTCTTAGGTGAAAGAGAGTCTTTGCCAGTAGTGATTTCATCAAGCCTAGAATTGCATCAAGAGGAAGCATTACTAGATCTCCTCAGAATGCACAAAAAAGCTATAGGATGGTCCATCTCTGACCTACATGGCATTAGCCCCCTCACCTGCACCCATAGGATCTTCTTAGAGGAAAATGCAAAACCTGTAAGGCAAATGCAAAGGCGTCTGAACCCGAACATGAAAGAAGTTGTCCGGGGAGAGGTTCTTAAACTCTTAGATGCAGGTATCATCTACCCAATCTCTGATTCCAAATGGGTCAGTCCGACTCAAGTTGTACCTAAGAAGTCAGGAGTCACTGTGATAGCAAATGAGAATAATGAGCTCATCCCTACGCGCATCTAGACCGGATGGCGTATGTGTATTGATTATAGGAAGCTCAACTCCGTGACAAGGAAGGATCATTTTCCGCTTCCATTTCTGGATCAGGTTTTAGAGAGAATAGCGGGACATGCCTTCTACTGTTTCTTAGATGGGTACTCTGGGTATAATCAAATTGAAATTGCGTTAGAGGATCAGGAGAAGACCACATTCACGTGTCCATTTGGGACATTTGCTTACAAACGAATGCCATTCGGTCTGTGCAATGCCCCTGCAACATTTCAAAGATGTGTGATGAGCATTTTCAGTGAATTGGTAGAGAATGTAGTGGAAGTCTTCATGGATGACTTCTCAGTGTATGGAGATAACTTTAGCAGTTGTCTGAAAAATTTAGAGAGAGTCTTAGAGCGATGCAAGGAAACTCATTTAGTGCTAAATTGGGAGAAGTGCCACTTCATGGTCACTTAAGGAAGTGTCTTAGGACACATTGTTTCTTCTAAGGGTATTGAGGTCGATCAGTTTAAGATTGAATTAATTCAAAAATTACCCGCCCCAAAGAATGTGAGGGATGTTAGGTCTTTTCTTGGCCATGCTGGTTTTTATAGGCGCTTTATTGCTTTATTCAGTGCCATAGCTAGACCTTTATGTCGCCTTTTAGCCCTAGACATACCCTTTGAGTGGACCAGTAAGTGTCAAACTGCTTTTGAGAAATTAAAAAACTCACTCGTTACTACACCCATCATTCAGTCCCCTGATTGGTCCCTACCATTCGAGTTGATGTGTGACGCCAGTGATTACGCGATAGGAGCCGTGTTAGGGCAAAGGAAAGACAAGAAACCTTATGTGATATATTACGCTAGCAAAATTCTTAATGAGGCCCAAAAGAACTACACCACGATAGAGAAAGAGTTACTAACAGTTGTCTACGCCCTAGACAAATTCCGATCTTACCTCGTGGGGTCACTGGTGATTGTTTTTACTGACCATGCTGCTCTTAAATATTTATTAACAAAGCAGGATGCAAAACCCCATCTCCTTAGATGGATCTTATTGTTACAAGAATTTCATATCGAGATCAGAGACAAAAAAGGGGTAGAAAATGTGGTGGCCGATCACTTGTCTCGTCTACCATGCCAAAATCTTAATCAATTTCAAAACCCAATCCAAGATTCCTTTCCTGACGAACAATTGTTTCAAACAAACACTCAAACTGAACCACTCACCTTTCCGTGGTATGCTGACATAGCAAATTATCTAGTCACTAGACAGATCCCAGATTATTGGTCCAAACTAGATAAACAAAAATTTTTCAGGAAGGTGGTGACATTTTTCTGGGATGACCCATATTTGTTCAAGTACTGTCCTGACCAAATTATCCGCAGATGCATCCCCAATCATGAACAACAAAGTGTCATTAAATTTTGTCACACTCTTGCTTGTGGAGGCCATTTTTCCATCAAGAAAACAGTTGCAAAAATTCTACAAAGTGGATTTTATTGGCCAACACTATTTAAGGATGTGTACAGATTTTGCTCAAGTTGTGATCGATGTCAAAGACTAGGCAGTCTATCCAAGAGAAACATGTTGCCATTACAACCAATCCAGGTGTTAGAAGTCTTCGACTGCTGGGGTATAGACTTTATGGGTCTATTTGTTAGTTCGTTTGGGCATGAGTATATCTTACTTGCTGTCGACTATGTGTCCAAATGGGTCGAGGCAATCCCGAGAAGGAGCAATGACCATAGGACTGTGGTGAAATTTTTAAGGGAGAACATTTTCAGTCGGTTTGGGATGCCACGAGCGATCATTAGTGATGGGGGTTCCCATTTTTGTAACAAGGTCGTGGCAGGTCTTATGAAAAAATATGGTGTGTTACACAAGATTTCCACGCCGTACCATCCCCAAACCAGTGGTCAGGCCAAGCTAGCTAATAGGGAGATTAAACATATCTTAGAAAAGACCGTTGCCACCAATCGCAAAGATTGGTCTTTGAGATTAGTGGACGCTCTTTGGGCATATAGGACTGCATATAAAACGATCCTGGGAATGTCTCCATATAGATTAGTGTATGGTAAACCTTGTCATCTACCCGTGGAAATTGAACATAGAGTATATTGGGCAATTCAAAGAATCAACAAGAGTTTGACCGAAGCAGGCCTATCTAGGAAGCTCCAATTAAATGAGCTTGATGAAATGCGAAATGATGCATTTGAAAATGCACGACTGGCCAAGCTTCGCATGAAAGAGTTGCATGACCGACGCATCATTAGGAAAAACTTTCATGTCGGGTAACAGGTACTCTTGTATGATTCTCGATTGCATTTATTCCCGGGAAAATTAAAGTCAAGATGGGTTGGCCCCTTTAGAATCAAGTCCATCTCAAAATATGGGGCTTTTGAAATTGAAAATCAGGAGTCAGGGCAATGCCTTAAGGTCAATGGTCATAGGTTGAAACCTTATCAGTATAGTTATGAAGAAGATGAAGGAAGTGTGGATTTAAGGGATCCACCATCAAATGAGTAAAATAGGTTTCGTATCGTCTGGGAATCTGACGTTAAAAGACCAGCTTTCCATTTAGGTTAAATGGATATCTCTAGGTCTAGGAGATTAATAACAACCCCTGTAGCTATTTAGGGTGAAGAAAACACCACATATTCATGCATTGATGACAATCAAGTATGACTATCCTCTATCTTTTCTATTATTGCCAATTGAGGACAATGTGCAATTCAAGTTGGGGGGTAAGGTGTACTTACAGAATTGTTTTGTGTGATATATGTGATTTTATTATTGGGCCTTTTTTTTTAAAACAAAAACTAAAAAATCTTTAAAAAAATTATTAAAGAATAATAAAATAAAAAGTTTTTTTTTTTTACTTTTTTTTAAAAATATATATATATATATAAATATACAAAAGGGAGACAGACTTAACGCTGATGAAACCACTTTTGTTTTTTTTGGGCAGAGCAACACACTGCCCTATAAAGTAAACAACACACTGCTCTATAAAGAAAAAGAAACGCCGAACGTTGAAAAAGGAGACGCCAGATGTGACCTGCACTTGTGGCACACCTTGAGCCAAGTGTGGTTGTTGGAATGGTGACTTCCACAGCCCTATAAGAGACCCTGCGTCTGCATGAGGCAAGCCACACTTCTTTAAGCTCAGTCTTCTCTCATTTTTGTTGTTCTCCGATCAAGTACTCTCGTTCCTTTTGTAAGGTTCATTATTTTGTTTTACTTTTCTCTTACTATAGTTATGTTTAAAGAAAAAATGGATCTTGTGCTCTTAAAAATTCGCAAGTACTATCCATCTCTCCCACAAAATGATTTGAAAAAGATTTATGCCACTAGGTGTGAAAGACTTAGGATGTTGATGTATAAAAATATCCCTGAGGATATTCGCTGGTTGATTGAAGCAAAAGTTCGATTTCTTGGAGAAACTTCATCTACTTTTAAGCACTTTCTGGGATTGGGAAAGAGTAGTTTTTCGAAAAAAAGAAGAGCGAAAAGATTAAATGGTTGTCACAAATGTGCTCGATGGACTTGTAACACACGATGCAAATCTGTGGGGTTTACTTCCATAAATCGAGATGATAAAATTATTTTCATAAAGGATGGGCTGAGTAAGGAGTCTTTGGATGATATCCGATTGACTCTTGAGACGCATCCGTGTGGAGTAGTGCAACGAGAACTTCTTTCTTTATAGACCTAATTTAGAAGTGACCACCAACGCTATAGTCTTGAGAATCTGACTATAATTGACCCTATTTGCCAATTTATAAGAAAATTGGATGGGAAGCCTATCCCCACTTCATAGAAGGTGTTTAAGCCGTTTCTGGACGTAAAACTAGAGGAAGATGTGAGCCACAATCACAACTACTTGTATATACGCATGATTTTTATTTATGTTTATTTATTAATTTCTATGTAGTTACTTTTGATCGCCAAACCTCTTTAACCAGTTCTATTTTCAGGGCATACATAAGGAACAAACATGGAAGGCCAGTTAGTTCGTCGAATTAAAACCATATGTGTACTTTGTGGCTCTCAACTTGGGAGTGATATTTCTTACTCATTTGCAGCAAGCGAACTAGGCCAAAAATTAAGAGAGAAAAAGATTAATTTGGTATATGGAGGGGGAAGTCGTGGATTGAATGGTTATGTTTCACAAGCTGCACATTTTGGAAAATCATATGTGGTAGGTGTAATGCCAATCCCTTTGGCTGAACCACGTATTTCTGGGATTACACGTGGTCAACTTATAGAAACGACTTCTATGTCTGAGCGCATGGCTTGTAAAATTTATCAATCAGACGCTTTCATTCTTTACCAGGAGGTTTTGGTACACTTGAAGAAATCTTCTGTATAATCTCTTGGGCTAAGAGCAATCTGCATACTAAACCCATTGGACTTTTAAATGTTAACCATTTTTTCGATGGGTTGCTCTCTTTTATTGATCAGTCTGTGGACCAAAAGTTCATTTCTCCTTTAGTAAGAAAGATTCTTATTTCTGCATCCACTATTGAGGAGTTGCTAGAGAAATTACATGCTTATATTCCACAGCACGATCCTTATGAGCCTCGGATAGATTGGTCTAAGGCAATCAGAAACAAGCTGCAAAAAGGTTCGATTAATTTAGAATTATCCCTGTAAGGCAAGTCTATGATAAGATGGCTGAGTAAGGAGTACTTTTTGTACTCTTAAGACGCATCTCCTATGACTTGTACGAAATTTCTTTTCTTATGTTTTATTAAAAAAAAAAAAAAAAAACTGTGGAATGTTGTTAGGTGATTCTATGATAAGATGGCTGAGTAAGGAGTACTTTTTGTACTCTTGAGACGCATTTTGTTTATCTTATGACTTGCATGAAATTTTTATTTAGGTGTGAAAATATAAAAATATATATATGGTATGCTCATTTGTTTGTTTTAGTAGTTCACAGTAAATCTATGGACTTATGGAGTTACAGGTATTCCTAACAACCCTATTTTATTACTGCAATTCAAGTTTGGAGGAGTAAGGTATATTTATGAATTATCTGGTCTATGTTTAACTGTGAATTTACAATTGTATGCTTGTAGTTTTGTGTTTTTTTTTTTTTAAAAAAAAAAATATGTGTGCTTTAAATAATGCTATCCCTAAAGCTTTGGAATTATACACTAATAGCCAGTTGAATTTGCAATATGATCCATGAATGCATTAATTTCTTATTTGAAAACGTATATGTATGGAATTAGAATATGTGATTTGCATGCATCGGGTGTTCAATTATTAGAAATTGGTTTATCGGTCATAAAGTCAAAAGCAATGGTAATTAGCTGATTAGCATACTGCATGATCCCTCAACAGAAGTGGAGACTATTACCCGAGTGAGTGTTTGAGCCTAATAATCGTTAATTCTGAGTGAAATAACACTTACTCTAAATGCGCTTTATTGTTTATCTCATATTTTCAATAGCTTTAAAACATCAATTTGCTTTGAATGTCTAGTATGATAATGTATGAATTTGGCTAGTTTCAAACTCTGAATTAGTTGACTGAGTAACATCGTTTTGTAGAAGCACGATAGGGGATCAATTCCTTTCAATTTGGGCCTATTAACCTTTCTCTTTCTTTATATTAACCTACCTTGCTAGCCCATTTGAGCTGTTCTTAGCACATTTTATTTTCTTACCATCATCTAAACCGTAACCATATGAAGTTTGTCCAAACCTGGTATGTTTTTAAGAATCAGTCTATCTTGGTATTTTCATATATAAAAAAAAAAGAAAAAGAAAAGAAAAAAAAAGAAAAAAAAAAAAGGAAGTTCTCTTAGCTATTTAACATAGGTGTTTCAAAATAAATGTTGAAGAAAACAGTATGTCCAGTTTAATATTAGTGTAAAAAAAAAAAAGAAAAAAAAAAAAAACCCGACACGCCCTTTGCACATTTTACCCTTTTGTTTGACAAGCGGTATTAACCTCATAGCCCCATTACAACCCAGTCTGGTCCCTTTTGATGCTATAAATCATGTAATCTCAGGATTCGAGCTCGGAGTAAGGAATTCTATTTAAATTCAAAAGTTATTTATCTATGGCATTATTCTAGTCATGAAGCTATGTTAAATTCCCTGTTCTTTCATGAAAATACGTTCTTTGTATTTGGGATGACACCGAGTTTGAACTTGTTTTACATTTACTCTTAAAACGGTGGCTCACTTGTGTGTACACCCGAGGAATCGTTTTTTTTATTGGAGGGAAAATCCATAGTACGGTTTGAAGTCGAAACTTCAAGGGAGTAAGGTAGAATGATGGTCATCCTAATTGCCGCTCTTAAGATTGTATGATCTTTAACCGAAATCTAATTTAGAATATTCAACTGTATGATATATAACTTGTTTTGTTCTATGCATTTTGGTTTTGAATTTGAAATTTTTATATTCATGTGATTATTGTGAATAAATCTGGCTAGTATAAAGTCTAATTGCTATGGGACTAGCAATGTTTAAGTTGGGGGGGTGTGATTAGCGATCAATTTTGTAAAATTTTTATTATAATTTCACCCTTATTTTGATCTTGAAATGGTTTAAATTGAATATTATTATGCATTTTGTGATTGTGTGCAAGTTTAAAAATATTAATATAAAAATATATATAAAATATAAAAATATATAAATATAATATATAATATTATAATATTATGAAGGCCCAAGCCCAAGCTCAAGCCCGACACAAGGACGGCCCAAGCCCAATACAAGGAAGGCCCAAGCCCAAGTTCAAGGCCCAACACAAGGAAGGCCCAAGCCCAAGCTCAAGCCCAACACAAGGAAGGCCCAAGCCCAATACAAGGAAGGCCCAAGCCCAACATAAAGAAAGCCCAAGTCCCACATATTGCTGACATCATTGCTTACATCATCATGGGTTGGAGTGACATCATCGCTTACATCATTAATTAGATATTTTGTATTATTAAATTATATAATTGAATAGTTTCCATTACATTTTCTCTATAAATAGAGCACTTAGGGTGCATTTGTAAGGATTGGATTTTCTTATAATGAAATTATAGTTGTGATTTTAAGATTTCTCTCTCAAATTTTCAACTTTAGTTTCTATATAGTTTTGTTCTTAGAATTTCTCTCTTAAATCTTTAACCTTTGTTTCCATATAGTTGTATTATGTTATTCATATTGTCTTTTCATTATATACCGCCTATATGGTCGGTTAAAAAATAGTCTTTCAATTATTGTCTTTTCATTATATACCGCCTATATGGTCGGTTAAAAAATAGTCTTTCAATTATTGTCTTTTCATTATATACTGCCTATATGGTCGGTTAAAAAATAGTCTTTTAAATACTGTATTTTAATTTCCGTCATTTAAATTCCTGCTAATTTATTTTAAAATTGAAGATGAGTAGCTAAATCTAATCTTGGGTTAAGGCAAGGACAGTATCCAACGCCAATGATTCCCAAAGAAAGCTGCACTTCAAATGGGTAATATTAATCTGATTTAAGTTGAGCAGTGTGCGTATAGTGTATCTTTGAGTTTAGATTGGAGTATAAGCCTAACTTAGAATTTCCATGCCACGTATGGAGATTGCTAAACCTGGAAATGTTTTTATATCCAAGCTCAAATGATTAATCTGTACCTATAAATTCTGTCTGTGAGATCTAATTCAATTTATGATAATTGCTTAATTTAGAATTTTCATGCCATGTATGGAGATTGATTAAACAAGAATTATCATTATCTTGAACTAAGATTACTGACAGATCTGTAAAACTTAATTTAGATGAATATTATTGATCTATTCTATTAAATTGGGAATTAATTGGATTTGACATTGAAATTGTCTTGACCCAAGCTACTTAAATTCAGTGTTAATTTAGTTTTAATCCTTTTCTTTATATCATCTTAATCAACTCTTAAAATCAAATATTCAGCCATTTCTATTTTCATCCAAAATAATCTCCCTGTGAACCGACTCGGACTCACCGAATTATAAATTTAAAATTGTACTACACGCACACTCGCACACTGGCGAGTATAATCGCCCTATACCTGCTTTAACAAGAGAATTAAAGTTTGATAAATTTGGTTGTTGTTTTGATAAATAAATGTGCAGGGTAGTGAAACAGTCATACAGGTGGAAGAAGAGTGTCGCCATCTTGTGGTTCCCAACAGGAAAGATCACCGATGGTTTATTGGCAGTAATCATTCCCATGCTAGGGATGAAGCAGAGCAGCTCCTGGTGCAAGGGATTCAAGGAATCGTTGCTTCTAATGCCAGGGAAAGAGCATATCATGAACAAGTGGACACACAAATGTCAGAATAGAAGAATCGCTAATCCACTTGGAACCAAGAACGCCAAGAGCTGAAGTATCGTGCTCGTCAGGCGGAGGTTGGGAAGAGGAATGTAGAGGCAGAGGTTGAGAGAATACGTGCTCAGCTGACCGAGGTCGCTGTTGGTACCTTAGGCCTTCAAGGAGAAATCCAAGATTTGTGCTCTAAGCTATCAGCTGAAGAACAAAAGAACGTTGGGCTGATGTCAGAGCATGAAGTGCTTCTAAAAGAACCCTCCTTATGCTTGGCGGAGCTAAAAATAAGTCGTAGGGATGCTCGTGCCATTAGAGCTGATGCGTGAAGGAGTACCACCTTTCGACCGATTGCCAAGACAGGAAGGGGAGGTATGCTTCAGGTTTTTTAAAGTATGGGTTTTACCTGGCTCGCACCCATCTAGATGCTCAGTGTCCGGGAGAGACTTTTCCAGAACTTCTGTTTACTCCCAAGGTTGAGGAATCTACCCAAGTGGATTGGCGTCAATATGAATCGGATGCTCCTATGAGTCCTTCCTCTTATTTGGATTCTTTTCTGGTGGACGACTTAGAGAAATTGTCTGGTCCATGGAATCCGTTTCCTTTTAAGGGCGGGGGAGAAGACGTCGTGGACAACCTTGTGGCAATTGAGGGGAATCCTGGCTCAGCTATTGGAGATGTGCCAAATATGGATGAGGCTGAGGAAGGGGAACTTCCAACAGTATCCCCTAAGATTCCTACTACATCATTCGGGTCTACTAGGCGCTCTTCTAGCAAGTCTCACTCCCGCGAGTAGATCTCCATTGCTGTTTTTTTTTTTTTTTTTGTACCCCCTGCTGCTTTTACTGCAATGAGAGTTATCGTTTGATTTCTAGGCATTTATCTTCTTTAGTCTACTCAGTATGTTATCCTTCTTAATGTTTGACTCATTCTTCAATGTCGACCTTAGCGATAGAAGGTCAAGGTTTTTCTTTCGTTGTTGGGCCATGAGCGGAACAATGGACTTGAGCGTATTTTACCTCATTGCCAGGCCATAAGCAGGGCAACAGGTTTGAGCACCTCGTTGCCGAGCTATGAGCAGGACAACGGGTTTGAGCGCATTTTACCTCATTGACGGGCCATAAGCGGGGCAATGGGTTTGAGAGCGTTTGCGTCGTTATCGGGCCATGAGCGGGGCAACGGATTTGAGCACGTTTTACCTTGTTGCTTGGCCATGAGCGGGGCAACGATTTTGAGCGCGTTTTCCTCGTTGCTGGGCTATAAGTAGGGCAACGGGTTTGAGCCCGTTTTACCTCGTTGCCGGGCTATGAGTGGGGCAATGGGTTTGAGCTCCCTTTTGTAGATAAATAAAAATAAAACAAAATGAAAATGATGAACATGCAAGCATTTTTTATGTGGTTCGGCCAAATGTGCCTACGTCCATGGTCCCGATTAGGGCTTATGTTATTGCGAATACTTTACTTGGTACAACGTTCCTATACAACTTGAGATAATTCAGATTCCACGTTTTTCCAAGGATGTCTCCCGAAAGGGTTTGTAAAATACAAGTGTTGTGACCAATCAACTTTAGAATGCGGTATGGCCCCTCCCAATTTGCTCATAACTTTCCATCATCCTTGAATGCGTTGGTCACAATAGACCTCTGAAACACTAGATCCCCTTCTTCCATGGGCCTATTCTTTACCCGAGAGTTGAAATAACTGGCGATTCTCCTCTGATAAGCAGCTATCCTCATGGCAGCATTATCCCGTTACTCCTCAATCAAGTCCAAATTTTCACGTAATGCTTCAGAATTCCTTGCACCATTTTCTTCCTCATACGCCATCAACCTAGGGGACTTAGCTGAAATCTCTATGGGAATTAAGGCCTCTGTTCCATATACCAGATTGAACGGAGTCTCACCAGTTGCAATTTGAGTAGTCGTTCGATATGCCCACAAAATCGATGGTAGCTCGTCGGCCTATGTTCCCCTGGCTCCTTCAAGGCGGGTTTTTAGGCGATGCAATATAGTTTGATTACTGACCTCGGCTTGTCCATTTGCCTAGGGATATGCCACTGAGGAGAACCGTAGTCGAATCCCTAGGTCGTCATAGAATTTTCTGAAGGAGTCTCAATCAAACTGTTTTCCATGGTCTATAACGATAATTCTTGGTACCCTAAACCGGTACACTATGTCTTTCCATATCATTGATTCTACTTTTCTTGTTGTAATGGTGGCCAATGCTTCAGCCTCGATCCATTTGGTGAAATAGTCTATGGCTACCAATAAGAATTTTCTTTGCCCTGGTGCTTGTGGGAATGGACCAAAAATATCCAAACCCCACTAGGCAAACGGTATAGGCTAGAACGTAGGTTGTAGTTGAGATATCGGAGCAGATTGGATTGGGGCATGTCGTTGGCATTTGTCGCATGATTTAACTTTCCTCAATGCGTTTGACTATAATGTGGGCCAAAAGAAATCGGCTCTTAAGACTTTAGCTGCTAGGGCCCGTGCTCCCAAATGTTCTCCACATATCCTGCTATGGGTTTCTAATAGAGTATATCTAGCCTCTTGGGGACCCACACACTTGTGAAGACGTGCGGTGTGAGCCCACTTGTATAATACCCCACTTATAATAGTAAACCTTGCAGCCTATATCTTGAGTTTCCTTGCTTCTTGTAGATCATTGGGTAGTTCATTGCTGGTTAGATAGCAGTAGAAGGGTGTTCCCTAGTCTTCTCCTACTTCAACGCATGACACTTCTTTCTCCTCAATGCTCGGTTGATGAAGCACTTCAACAAATATTGTTCGCCCTTCCGTTTCTTTAGTGGATGCTAGTTTGGACAAGGCATCAGCGTGTCCATTGAGCGATCGATTTATTTGTGTTAATTGAAAACTCTAAAATGTTCATGCCAAGTCTTTTACCTTGCGCAAGTATTGTGCCATCACCTACTCTCTAGTTTCATACTGCCCATGAAACTGTTGAACAATCAACTGGGAATCACTATTGGCAATCAATCGTGATATTTCCAATTTTTGTGCTATCCTCATTCTCGTAATCAACGCCTCATATTCTGCCACATTGTTGGTACTTGGAAAGGCAAATCGTAGGGAATACTCCAACGTCTCCCCCTCAGGGGGTATAAGTACTATTCCAGCACCGCTTCCCTGTGAGCTAGATGTCCCATCCACAAACAATAACCATTCTGTCTGTTCCTTTTCCCCCATTATACTAGAGTGAGTACATTTCACAATAAAGTCAGCTAATGCTTGCCCTTTTATAGCTTGTTAGGGTTGATACTGGATATCATATTCACTTAACTCAATGGACCATTTGGTGAGGCGACCGGAACATTCAAGCTTTTGTAAAATACTCCGTAATGGTTGGTCTGTAAGTACGATAATTAAATGAGCTTGAAAGTAAGGCCTTAACTTTCGTGAGGCATTTAGTAGAGCCAACACCACTTTTTCAGCAAAGGGATAACATGTCTCTGGACCCTGCAACACCTTGCTAACATAGTATATTGGTCGATCCACCTGTCCTTCTTTTCTGATCAATACTGCACTTATTGCTTCATCACTTATCCCCAGGTATAGGTATAATATCTCTCCAGTTTCTGGACATGTTAAGAGGGGGACTTCTTTCAAGTACTCTTTTAATGCTTCAAATGACTTCTGGCATTGCTCTGTCCACTCAAACTTTTTCCCTGCTCTCAACGTTCGAAAAAATGGAAGCTTTCTCTCAGTAGACTTGGATAGAAAATGCTCGAGGGCTGCCATCCATCCAGTCAGTCGCCGAACTTCCTTGGTTGATGTTGGCGGTTTCATATCCAGTATCGTTTGAATTTTCTCGGGGTTTGCTTCAATCCCCCTTTGTGTGATCATGTACCCCAAAAATTTTCCAGATTGCACTCCAAAGGTGCAGTTTGTTAGATTTAGTCGCATTTTGTATTGTCTAAAGACTCCGAGCACCTGCTCTAGCTTTTTCACATGTGATTCATTCTCCCTACTTTTTACAATCATGTCATCAACGTACACTTCCATGGTGTCCCCTAGCAATTCTTTAAAGACTTTATTCACTATGCGTTGATAAGTGGCCCCAGCATTCTTGAGCACAAAGGACATGACTTGGTAACAATATGTTCCCTTTTCAGTGATAAACGATGTTTTCTCCTGGTCTAGGAGATACATCATTATTTGGTGATACCCTGAGAAAGCATCCAAAAAGCTCGAAAATTGGTACCCAGATGTTTCATTTACGAGACAATCAATCCAGGGTAGTGGATAAGAGTCTTTGGGGCATGCTTTGTTAAGGTTGGTAAAATCCACACACACGTGCCATTTCCCATTGGGCTTCGGGACCATAACAACATTGGCCAACCATTCCGGATACGACACTTCTCGAATGAAGCCTGCCTTCAATAATTTATCATTTTCTTTTTCTAATGCTGGTAGCCTATCAGGGGTAATATTTCGCTTCTTTTGTCTGACTGGCTTGGATTGGGGATCTACATTCAAATGGTGACATATCACATTGGAGCTAATTCCTGGCATGTCTTCTGGTTTCCAAGCAAACACATCTGAATTTTCCCACAAGCATTTCACAATCTCTTCTTTTATATGTTCCGACATTTGTGAGCCAACATATGCTAATTTCTCATAATCGACTTCACTCAATTGTACTGCCTCTAATTCTTCTACGGGTTGAGGCTTGCGAGCGATCCCCTCTTCTAAGGATTTATGTATAGCCTTCTCTACAATGGACAAGGTTTCCTCAGTTCTTTTTCCTTTTGTAGATGACACATAATAGGTTCGCGCCTTCTTTTGGTCTCCCCGAACCTGTTCAACTTCGGCGGGCACTGGGAACTTCATCAATAGGGAGCATGAGGATACCACGACCCTCAGATCATTAAGTAGTGAGCGGCCTAAGATCATGTTGTATGTCGCCGAACAGGTTTTAACCACCATGAAATTTACTTGTCGGGTCACAATTTGAGGATCTTCACCCAACGTGATGGGTAACTGAATAGACTCTGCCACTGGGACTGCTTCGCCGGTGAAGCTGTACAGGGGCGATGACACTTTTCTTAATCAATCATGGGATAAATGCATCTTCTCAAAACAATTCCAGTAATCAAATTAACAGAATTGCCACTGTCTACCAAGATCTTACTGATGGGGTGTTTGGCCACGACGGCTGAAATAACCATTGGATCATCATGCATGAGTATGATGTCACCTCAGTTGGTAGGGGCGAATGTAATTAGCTCTTCATCATCTCTAACTTCTATCACAGAATTAACCTGGTAGGCTTGTCGAGCATATGCCTTTCGCGAGGCCGATGTGTCCCCACCTAGGGTTTCCCTCCTGAAATAACGTGAATGGCTTTGTTGAGTTGGCTCATTGTCTAAGTGAGGATCTTGTCTACAATCCCTTCCTCTCTCTTATTGTCTTAGGTTTTGCCTTTCATGCCCATCACGCCTGTCTTCCCTTTGCCGGGGTTCTCAGCCTTCTTCTCTTTCATTTCTCACATATCTTTGTAGGTGCCCTTCCTAGATGAGCATTTCTATCTGATTCTTTAGCTCTCTGCAATGATCTGTAGAATGCCTTTGGGTTCAATGGTATCTACAATATTCCTCTTGGTTTTTCCCCATGGGTCTATCAACTCTGTGGGGTAGTTTAAGGAGTCCTTCCCCCTCTACTGTGGCTAATATAGCTGACTGGGGTTGCAAAAGTCTAGTATATTGATTAAACTGAGGTCTAAGTGCGTTTGCCCCCTAACCCTTTCTTGTCGTCATACAGACTCTTCTTCTCCTTCACGATCTTTCCTTTTTCGTTCTCTGTCTTCATTCCCCCCCCCCCCACATTTCTCATGATCTCGGTGTGGAGGATATATTTGTTTGCCCTAACAAACAAATTAGCTAGGGACATTAGAGGGTCTAAGGAAAGTGACTCTTGAAGAGAGGCGAGACATGTCCCTTGCAGCATGGCAGATACTGCTACTTGTGCCGGTAAATCTGGAACTTCGAGAGTAGCATTGCGAAATTTGTCCACAAGTTGACGTAAAGATCCCTTGTTACCCTGTCGTATGCTAAGCAAGTATGTGTATCTTTTTTCCTTCGACTATTAATCACAAAAGCCTTGATAAATTCCGTTCTAAGCTGTCCAAACGATGAAATGGAGATTTCTGGCAGACTGTTAAACCA
Source organism: Diospyros kaki (assembly GCA_036245055.1). NCBI lineage: Eukaryota > Viridiplantae > Streptophyta > Magnoliopsida > Ericales > Ebenaceae > Diospyros > Diospyros kaki. Next base: position 14,094,430 of record BSEG01000009.1, read on the forward strand.
TGTTCAAGCGTGTCCTAATAATGTTAAGGAGAAGGCCCAGCACATTATCTCGTCGTTCCATCCATGCAATATCATCAGTGACTCATAGTTTTGAACGTGGTCGTATGGGTTGTCCTTTCCTGAGTAGAGGGTGATTGGTGGCATTTTGAATTTTTGCGCCAAAGGCCTCTCCAATATATCCACAGTAAAGGGATATTTTCTGCGCTGGCGCTCCTCTATGGCGGGGATTAACTTTTTCCACTCAAGTACTTCTTCCACTACTATTTTTATGTCATCACGCATGCTGGTTACTATTTGGTTTTCATGTCTTGTTGGTGTGCTAGCCACTGTTTAATGATATCTCCGCCTTTGGGGACTTCTGGCCCTGTTTTCCATTCTCAGGTTTTCATTTCTTCGGGTCGCAGTATAAGGATTCTTCTTTAGTGGTGATGATTGGGGCCTATCCTCCCATCGAGGAGTAGATCAGGAATGAGAATCAAGAGTGGCCTCATGGTATGAATCAGCTCCCATCTTGGGCTAAGGCTCAGGTAATGGCATAAAATTTTTCAATGTATTGAGCAATGTCCCTCTTAGCATCATTCCTTAATGTATACCAGCCATGTCTTGGAGTGCCTGCATACCTTCAACGTGTTGTTGTCTCAATGCCTCGTACTCTTCCCAGGGGACGGTACACGACAACTGCCGTGAAGTTCCTGCTTGACCTACGGGGAGAGATCCTGAGCCAATGTTCGATGGAGATGGGACTGATTGGTTCCCTCCTTGTTGGCCTGGGGAAACAGACCAATCACCTTCTTGGGGTTGAGTATTATGAGGGGGTGGATGAGGTACTTATGGGTGATAATCTGTAATAATGGGAGGCACTCCCTATTGTTGAGAATTCTGTGGTGGTAGGCGTGTTCCTACACCTTGAGAGAGAGTTCGTCGGTGTCCACGAGTATTTGCATTCTTAAGTTAACTTTTTATCTTATGTTTCCCACAGACGGCGCCAATTGTTGTTGCCAAATACAACAATGTATTTTTTATTGTAAACAGACGCATAAGTCTTGGGAGTCGTGCCTTTAAAGATGAGAGTCTTAACAAGTAACTGAATCTGGTAGCCAGGTAAATCTGGTGATCTTATAAAGCTGATGGTCTGGTGGGCTGATGATCTGGTTGATCTGGAAGATCTGGTGAGCTGATGATCAGGTGGCCCAAGATAACTGAGTGACCTGAGGTGACGAGTGACCTAAGGAGAGGAGTGGCCTTGGATGACCTAGTAACCTAAGGCGACGAGTGGCCTTGGGTGATCGAGTGACCTGAGGCAATGAGTGGCCTTGGGTGATCGAGTGACCTGAGGCGATGAGTGGCCTACAAAATGAGAGCACCGTTAAGATGCAGGTGGGGGTCCCCACGCAAACCCTCCGATGTTTAAGTCAGATCTCGAGAGAAAATACGAAATGGTATTCCAATAACTTAAGAGTGCGTCCCTTGTGATGGAGACGGGACCTGGTATTTATAGTGGAGTGTGAGGGAGGTCTCACGAGAATCTCGACAAGGATCTCGCAGCCCGCTCTGGAGATCTCGTAATCCATTTAACAGGACGTCTGATGGCAAGAGGGGGCCCACTCAATTACAAACGATTAGGCCATGAAGATGGCGGACCCGGGGGGTCACTCGACATAGCCGAGTGGACCCCCACTCAGTTAGGCCGAGCTAGGGCACCCTACTTCGCATAGCCCGCAGGTGCCCACTCTGCATGACTGATTGGACCCCTACTTGTTTATGCCGAGTGGCCTCCCACTTGGTTGTGCCAAGTGGTCAGCCACTTGGCATAACCGAGTGGGCCACTCGGTTATGCCGAGTGGGTTTTCTTCTTTCTCATGCCACTTTTTCCCTTTCCTTCTTCAACCATGTTGGGGTCCCACTTTTGATTAGGTATCAGCTTGATTTTACTTGGTACATCAGGAAGAAATTGTAGGAAAATTCTGCTTAATTAAGGTTTAATTAATCAGGTAAGTGGGGAGACAATATTAATAAATTCGTATAGTTAGAATTTAATTTAAGGTGTGATTTTACTAATTTTGGTTGAATTATATTAATTTGCAGCATGTAATAATTTATCGATGTTTGGGCGTAAAAATACCGAAATCAGAAAGCTCCTTACTTTTTTGTGAATCTCCTTTGATTTTTTGATTCTGTTTCATTCCTTAGCCTGATTTGGTTGTAGAAATTATTTATGTGTGTTGTGGGTATCTGTTGTATAAATTAAATTTAATTAAATTAAAGAGTAGACTTCTGGGGTTTAATTCGGTAAGTGCTTATGGGGTATTGTATCACCCCTACTTCCTTGGGAATGATGCCGAACCTGTTTTAGGCTAGGTTCTTAGTGAGTCAGTTGTGGTTGTGGGTGTCCTCTGGGGTGAGTTGTTATAATCGGGAGTCTCGAGATTTGCTTGTGTGAGTCATAGGGTGTGGGATAGGTGTGGGATACACAGCTACTGACCGTCGATCGCGTCATGGTAGTTGATGGCTGGATGTATGGGCGCTGGTTATCAACTGTTATGAGAAACTATAGACGGAAGGAGCAAGCTGGTATTGTCGGACACCCATTACTGGTGTTGTGAGTATCATGATGTGGTTGTGGTTTCATGTGGGTGTGAGTGATAATAACAGGCGGTGTGAGCTCTCGTCCGGTAAGGTAACTTGTTGACTATTTAGTGTCACTAGGACGAGCTGTCATCGGGCCGAGGGCAGCTATAGACTGGTTGTTCCTAGTCGCTGATTGTCGACTGGTACCTAGTCACTGTCGACCGGTTCTGCCATTATGTAACATATTGCATGACATTACAGTGCATGGCATTGGGCTTACATTCATTGGGGGTCATGTTTTTTATGTATGGAGAGGTGTGCACATTGGCATAACCCGATTGGCCTGTTGAGTGCCGATTTGGGTATGATAGGCAAGCATGTTCATTTAGAGCATTTTGCCTGTGTGGGTTCCTATATGGGCGTAGCATGACCTGATGCTTGGCTTATGGGGGCTTTGTCATCACGTTAATGCTGCAGAAGCCATTGCATTTATTATCTGTTGCATTACATGGTTACCGTTTGATATGGATTGTGGTATGAAGTTGACCCTCGATAGCTATGAGCGGATGCTGGGCTCTAGATAGCTATGATTCGGGAACTCCAGTATTTGATTATGATAGGAGCCTTGAGCTCGTGTGGATCATGTTGTGGGTGCCTTGGGCTCATGGGCTTTATGCCAAGTTTGTATGCTGAGACTTGGGTGCCAGGATGTGCATTTCTTATGTTGGCCCCAAGGACTGTTATGTGCAATTTTATATTTATGTGGATTATTGGATTCTCTATTTCATGATATGGAATGGCATGTTCTTATGCTGCATGGCAATTTATGCGGGTGTCTTCTGGGTGAGGGATGTATTCCCTGCCTTGTTATTGTTATATTGCAAGGTGTACTCGGTTGTGGTTAACTTCTGGATTAATTTTGTCTAGCGAGGCCTATATCGAGTATAATTATTTCTGGTTTTGGTCTGTCTTACCTGTTATTAGTGGGATGTATTCCAGTGTGGGAGATCTGTGCCTAGCCTTACCTCCATTCTTTTATTATGCTTGTTGAGCCTTGTGACTCATCTTATTTTTACCATCATTCCAGGTGTGGGAGCTGATGCCGTGGCTAGCCCTTTTGACATGTTAGTCGTAGATAGTTGTGTGTACAGGGCTGTCCCGACTAAAAGATCTGTGAAGTGTGTGTGATGTGATCAGGAGCTCGGATATTATGGTTTGTCTGATTTGATTAGTCGTGTTGTTGCTATGTATGATTAAGCCCCTGAGTGGTGTGTTTCACATTCATTTGGCTTCTGTTGTTATATTATTTGAGGCAAAACCCCAGCCCATGTATTTGGGATATTAATTGATTGTAATTATAATTGAGGAAAATCTAGGATCGTTACAGTCATAACATGATATAAAAATGAAAATCAATATCACAATCAAAGAAATGATATTTTAGTCCTCATTACTTTAAATTATTTTCTGATTATCTTGCAAGCCTTGTATAATAATAGAAAAAAAATAGAGAACCACACATTTATCAAACAAGTAATCAATTACTAACTAAAGAAAAAATTCATTAACAACGATCTTCTCAACATGTTGACCACTTGGAGTTGTAGATGCCATTTGGTTCGAAATAGCTAAATGTCATTGTTAATTAACCAACCTTTTATTTGTAGTCAGTCCTGGAGCCATCATTTCTTACAAAAAGCATATGGTAAAAGTAGTTTTAACTTCACAAAATACAATTCATTGAGAGTAGAAATCACATTTATTAAGAGTACAAATCATAAAAGCACAACTGTTATCAAATCTAGCAAAAGTTCATTATTATGAATGCAAATCACAAAAGGTCATTTTTACTCCATTGGATCTAAATCTCTATCAGTCAAAGTAAAATTAGCCTCTTCATTTTCTTGAGAAAAGACGTCCATCTCTTCATCTTCCACACCATAATCAAGAAAATCGTCTACATCCTATCTCGCTCCTATACTTGTCTCTAAGATATTAGCATTAACAATGTCTGGGATTACATCTTTTCTTATTAGTGGTCCCTCTTCCTTTTCCTTTAGTTGAACATGTCTACTGTTCTTAGATATTTCAATGTCTTGGTAAATGATCTCATTCTCAACATTAGCAAGTTCTTCTGTCTCAACTGCACTACTTGACATCTCTGGAACATCATATATGTGTCTATGGCTAAAATTCTAGGGCACTCTCCAATCTTTTCTTAATTTTAAGTCAACCAAGTAGAAAACTTGTTTTGTTTGGAATGCCATCACAAAAGGGTCATCTTTATACCAATACTTGCTAACATTGATGCTTGTTAACCGTCCATTGTGATGGATTCCCTTCTTTTTCTTGTTAAGATCAAACTAATCACACTTAAATAATATGGCTCGATTATCTTTGATGTAGTTTAACTCAATGATGTTTGTTACAACACTATAAAAGTCAATCTCTTCATCTTCATGCATCCCTCCTATAACCAGACCACTATTTTGACTTCTAAGATTAGTTTCATGCTCTTTTGTGTGCAATCTTACACCATTAACAATGCACCCACTATACCGTCTTACTCGATTATCAGACCTATAAGCAAGAGCATAAATTTTCTCAATTAATTTAGATTAATCTTGACTTCGCAAATAAGTCATCTGCCAGATTAACATAAAGGTATAATTAGTTCATCTTTAGATATAAATTAAATAACTATATTACTTAAGTTAATGTTTTCACTTACTTTTTCTTTAAACCACTTCAGAAATTTCTATCGATGCTTTTCTTCTAAATGTGTATTTCTTTGTTGCTTCAGCATATCTTTATGCTGACTATATAGCCAAGAGGGCAAATAATTAGAACATCATGCTTTTTTAACACATGTAAAGGAAAAGGAATAGCAGAGGAAAAAAAAAGAGAGATACGAACAAACTCACTTAAAATATTGTTCCACTTCATCACAATTACTTAGTATGTACCATTGCACATTTTCAAATTCTTCAGGTGTCAATGTATCATATTTTGAAGCTCCAAATGGGCGTAAATTACAGGAGAAGACTAACATACCATCTATATCATCTTTCTTATCTTTGTCATCATTCCTTTCTTCTTGGTTAAACCTAGCTAGTTTCAATCCCTACCAAATACATCAAGTAAAATGTTAAACATTCAATTGAAATGTATGCTTCTGCAATTGATCCTTCTGGATGAGCTCTGTTATGCACAAACCCCTTATAACAACCCGATGTCCTAATAAGTAATATTTAATGGTGTCATTCAATGGAATTGAAGTTGGTGAGCTATTAGTTTGAAACAAAAATAATAAGTATGAGACTACCTTTCAATGGGAAACATTCACCTATATTGGACAGGTTCTCCAAGCAAGGCTTCACATGGTAAATGAACTGCTAAATGTACTGAAATATCAAAAAAAGCTGGAGGAAAGATTCTTTGCAATTTGCAAAGAATTATGACAATGTCTTTTTTAAAAATCCCAAATCTTTGCATTTCAAAGTTCTACAACATATCATTTGGAAGAAATGGGCCAACTGATCCAATGTTGTACAAATTTTCTTTGGTAAGTATTTACGAATTCTAATAGGGCGTACTAGTTGTAATGGGACATGACAATCATAGCTTTTTAATCTGGATATTTTTTCGTTGCTAACACTTGCACACCTTAAGATATTGGATGCATACCTGTCTGGGAACTTCACAAATTGTAGAAATTCACAAAATTCATTCCTCTCCTACTTTGATAACGTGTAAGATGCTGGAGGCATCATAAAAGACCCATCAGAGCATTTTTGCAAATGTAACTCTTTTCTGATTTTCAAATCTTGCAAATCTAACCTTGCCTTAAATGTCTCTTTTGTCTTTTCCTCGATATTCATCAATGTACCTACTATATTGTCACAAATATTTTTCTCAATGTGAATGACATCAGGATTTTATCTTAACTTTAGTTTTGACCAGTAAGGTAACTTAAATAAAATAGGCTTTCTAGTCCAATTCAATTCTTCAATAGTACACTTTCTTTTCTTGTTATTCGGATGCTTTCCAGATTTGCAATCTAACAACACTTCTAACTATTATAACAACTCACTGCCAGAAAATTGGTGAGGCTTTTCTCTTCTTTCAAGCTTCCCATCAAATTTCCTACTTTGATGCCAAATGTGGTCATTAGGAAGAAATCGACGATGGTCCATGTAGCAGATTTTACTCCTTAACCATCGTGACGAATTGTCCTTGTTACAAATAGGACATGCCAAATACCCTTTCATGCTCCAACCAGAAATATCACCATGGGCAGGAAAGTCATTTATTGTTTAGAGAGCAACTGCATGTAGATTAAAATTTTGTTTTATAACTACATGCCAGTATCCCATAGCTCATTTAACTCATCTATTAAAGGTCGCAAGAGCACATCTATGTCTTTTCCTAGTGTTTTTTGTCCAAGTATAAGCAATGAGATGAATAAAAATGGCTATTTCATGCACTTCCAAGGGGGAAAATTGTATGGAACAACAATCACAGGCCACATGCTATAAGAAGTACTCATGTTACCGAAAGGGTTGAACCCATCCGTCGTTAAACCAAGTCGAACACTTTGGGTTTCATTCCCAAACCACTCATATTCTTTATCAAAATCATTCCATGCATCACCATCTGTCGATTTTGATATTTTACTCTTATATTTGGTTTTGATGATAAAAAATAAAATCAATTTATTCCCTAAGTTATTTGTTAACAATATGATTTGTTGGAGATTATGATTTGTCAAGAATATGAAAACCAAATGATTTATAATTTTTTATAGATGGAGATTAGCACAAACAAGCTTTAAGATCTAAAAGAATCTCCTAAATGATTTCACCAAATTGGTTTTGAGTAACTGGATAGTGATGTTTTTTCCTTTAATATAATTTTTCTAAGCCTGAAAGATTAGTGCATTATAAGGAGACATATAAGAAAATATTTTCATTTTGAAAAACTATCTCCCAATATTTTGATAGCCAGTATTCATTATTATTAAATTGATTTTTGAATAAATATAAGGTATGTATTTTGAGAGTGGTAAATTTACTAAATCCCGAGTTTGTATTAAAATCAAAATTCTACTTTCTTATTATTATGGATTTTGAGTTTTTAAATATTTTTATTGAATTCAAATGGGGGATACTTTCTTATTTACATTTATGCATTAAAGTAAATGGAAGGTAAAATATAAATTAAAGAAAATGAGAACATTTACTTTATGCCTTCACTTTGTCGACTGACATAATAGATATATTGACTTGGTCGACTAAGCTATAGGCTTTGTGGACCAACAGTATGCATGTCTTTGTCTTGGTCGACTAAGATATAAGCTTTGTCGACTAACAATGCTTATGTGTTGACTTGGTCGACTAACTCCTTAAGTTTGTCAACAGAATGATAGCCTTGGTCGACTAAGTGCCACGCCTATTTTTATCTTGCTTGACTAAGTGTCCTATTGTTTTTATGACTTGGTCGACCAACCTATTTTTTCTGTCGACCAAGCTTGTTATTTTTCCTAATTCTATCGACTAACCATTTTTATCTGTCGATTAACTCTTTTCGCAAAAAGCCATAACGACTAGTTTTTCAAATCCCAATGGTCACAAGCAGCTAGTTTTGGTTAAGGCTCTTGGAATGCTTATAAATAGAAGTCATGGATGAACTTGAGAAGCCTAATGGATGGAAATAGGTTGATCTAAAGACTACAAATCATTTTATTCAAGCTTTACAAGAGTCTATGCTTTCATTATTGTATTTTTCTCTCCAAGGCTTCATTCTATCATTGTAAATTTATTCTTAAGCCTTGTTTTCATTGTGAGAGAACTTGTAACTAAGAGTGTTAACTCTTAACTTCTCTCTTTCATTTGTATCGTTCTTATTTTCCTAGTTTTTTGTGTTAGAGGACTTGCTGTTTGGAGCAAGGGGTTGAAATATCTAGCTAGGTGCTAGAGGGCTTGCTTGTATAAGCAAGAGGTTTGTAATTTCCTAGTCTTGGACTAGAAGGCCTACTTGGTTAAGTAGGAGGTTTTAGTGGATTGTTTGCAAAATTCTTAGTGAGGAGCTAAGGTAATGGATTAGGTTTAGGTTAAGCCGAACCACTATAAATCTTTGTGTCCTCATGTGCTTGTGTTTTTTGTTTATTTATTTTTTCAAGCATCTCTCTATTCCTCACTTGATTCATATATTTAACCTTTCATTGAAAAATATTTCATATTTTTCAATCTTATGTTCTCCATTATCAAAATGAGATTGTCTTTATACGGTTGATACCTCATTGTGTCATTTCAAGGTCTTGAGATTTAACGAAGTCATGGTCTTCATAGACGACATCTCCTTTTTATCAAAAGAATTTTTAAGGAAAAAGAATTTTTATATACGAATTCACCCCCCTCTTGGTGTGTGCCATAGCATTTCAAACCTAACAGGTGTCTCAACACTCTCCATCATCAACTTATTTCTCTTTATGTCATCTCATATCCTCAGCTGTTTTTCTAGATAGGTATAGTCATTGGAGTCTTGGTTTTAGTGGAAAATAACGCAAAACTTTCCAAGGGAATTGCTTGAAATGACAACCTTTATTAATTTTCCACCTAGATGTGCCACAAATTGGATAACTTTGGTAGTTCTTATACTCCTTCTAGAATATGGAACAATCATATTTACAAACATGGATTGGCTCATAACCAAGACCCAAGTCGCGAAGATGTTAGTTGCCTCGTAATAAGAATTTGAAACTTATTACCCTTAGGAAATGCCTTCTTTAACAATCCCAATAGCATATCAAATTATGTATTAGTCCAATGATTATATGCCTTAACATGAAAGAGCTTGACAATGAAAGACAAAGTAGAGAAATTCAAACAACTAGGATAAAGTTCATCGATAACTTTTCCAAGTAGCGTGCTTATCTCATCTATGTTATCGGCTACCCTATTAGTTTCTCTTGTTCTGCCATCATCCATGGCTACTCCATTTTGCAAATCTTCTAACATATCAACCAACCCATCATGATTTTTGATTTCATTATCCCAATTGTCATTAGTTCGATTGTCATTCTCGTAGCCATGACTATTATTGTTAGATGAAGTAGAAGGATGTAACACCCGGTGTTATTGGTGTTAAGAGAATGAGAAAGGGAGTTGAAAAACTTTCAAAAATACCCTTGAGAAGGTATTGGAACCTTGAGAATGATGGTGTCCTATGAGAGGGGCATTTTGGTAATTTAGATAGTGAAGTCCAATTAAAGGGTATTTTGATAAATTAAAAATAATTCCTATGTGGCATTAGGTGTGTAAGTGAATAAAATCCCAATTTGGTATTTATGTGGAGATATATGGGATTAATAAATTCTCATTTAGGGAATTTTGGAATTTAATTTCATAGAGGAAATTAATTATGGAAAATAGGGAAAATGGAGAATATGAAATTATTGGAGGAAATAATTATTTTTCCCTAAATTGGTGAATAAATGTGGTAATGCCACACGAATGAAAGAGATTAGAACTTGGAAGCCAAGGTTAGTGTCTTGTAATGACACTTGGAATTTTGTGGTCCAAGTTAAATGGAGAGATTCAATTAAATGCTAAAAGAAATTCTAATTAGTCTTCCAAGCATTTAATGTAGAGTATGATTATGGAGAATTAAATAAATCCAAAGAAAAATGGGAAATTAGTCTCCCATTAATGATGGAAAATTGTGGGATTTATTAAATGGGAAGTAAATGTTTTATGTCTCTCAAATGTAATGGGGTGAAAATAGTCCCATTAATTTAAATGGGAAAGAAATGAAAAATTGGAAGGATGAGGTTGATTCTTGGAATTGGAAATGATCTAAGGGCCACCATTTAGTCTTGAAAGTTGGCAAGGATTGCCAACATATTAATGATTTAAGTTAAAGACTAATTTTGGAGGGCTAAGATTAATTCTTTGAAAGGCACATGGATTGTGCTTCCTTTTAATGGTGGAGATGAAGTCTTGTAAAGGCAAAAGTAATCCAATGGGTGAGATTTAAAGGGAGGAAATGGCATGGATTGTGTTTCTTCCAAGAGAGAGGTATGTAATCTAAAGAGATGGATGGTTTGGATTTTCTCTCAAAAAGCCATTGGAAATCAAAGGCTAAGATGAAGTTTTGAAATGGAGATTTCAAGACAAGGTGAGTATTTAAAGGGAAAGTGAGCTTTTGTCTCAAGTTTTGCCATTTCAAAGAGAGAAAGAAAGTGAGAGGAAGGAAAGAGTTGTCTTCCAATGAGAAGAAAAGAGAAGAAAAGAAAAGGAAGAAGATGAAGGTAAGGGTTATTCCTTAGTTTAATAATCTTCTTATTTCTCTTGAATAGTAGTAAGTTTCTTTCGGGATACCATCTTAGGTAGGAGAAAATGAAGATGGAAGCTCTCTTGAAAGGAAGATTTAAAGGTTCAAGAATGAGGTAAGGGATGGCCCCATGTGGAAGAGGCCTTGCATTGCATTGTAAGTAGGTTGCAGAAACTTTTATGTATCTCTTTACATGCTTTATTTGTTCATGAGACTTATGGCCATGGGGTGGGAAAGAAATGGTGGGTTGATGCCTCAAACCATGTTGGGTTGTGAGGATGGAATAACCTAACCATGCTTGCATGCATTTGCATTACATAGACTTGTTATGCTTGTATTTACTTTGCATATGCACCCTTATTGAGCTTTTGAGCTCATGAGGTTTGTTGGACCTCTTTGTAGGTGTTGAAAGCCTCATGGAAAAGGTGAAAATAGGAGAGAAATGGCTATAAGTGTTGAAGGCTAAAGTTGTGTAGCCTATGTATTTTAGTTGGTGATGTAAAATAAATTGTACTTTATTTTGGTTTCATGTGTATGAAGCTTCCATGTTGTGTACGGTAGCTAAGAGAGGGAAAAATTTTGATATGTTGAGGTATGTTGTAATAAATAAAAATAAGATGGGGTTTGTTTGTGAAATGAGGCTTTGGAATGAGAAAAGTGGAGGATTTGATGCAAACTAAGGGAGTTTAGATTTCTGGAAATTTTGGGTTAGAAGGCCCAAGAAAAAAAAAACTATTTTTTTTGGAAGCAGCAGCAAGCAGGAAGCAGCCTGCGCGCGGGTGAGGCCGCATGGGCGAGCGCGCGCAGCATGCACGGCCAGCCCGCGCGGCCAGCGCCCAGCGAGGCCCCTCGAGGGCCCCGGAGCACGCCGTGGACCCCGCCGACCAATTTTTTAAAAAAAATTGAATTTTTGAGAATTTTGGGGCATTTCTTAATTGAATTTGGGCCTCTGAGGAATTTTCAAAACAAAGGGATTTTTCAGGCATTTTGAAGAATAATACCGAAATTTTGGAAATTTGAAAATGATGAGCTTTTCCTCCAAAATTAGTAATCAATCAATGGATTGATTTAAATGGTGATTTATGGAGCCAGGTAAAATTCTTGGATGGAAAAAGAATTAAATATAAATAAGAAAATGGCAGTTGGGGCATTTTCATGAGTTTCTTTTAATCAAATGCGGTGTGGTTGAAGCCCAATTCTACTAGTGAATCCTGGGGTTGAGGGAAGGGAAGGACGAGCCTAGTTCCCACCTAGGGCGTTTTCTCTGGAAACATAGTCCACCCTTCACCTAAGGCCGGGCAAGTGGACAACTCGGGTAATTGTTCACGAGTAACACCTGTAAGTAGGAGCGGGGCGTTACAAAGGTTCACTATGATAAACCCATACTTAAGGTGTACTATGATCAACATCGAATTTTACACTCGCGTCCCAAACTATCATGGACAAACTTCATAAATGAATGAACTCCCACTGTATATTTGTTAGAGAAGCTATGCTCCATCATCCAACTCTTATCCATGTTCCGATATGAATACCTAACAATCATTAAAAAAGAAATAATTAAAAGAAGAAACAATTAAAAAAATACCTTTATAAACAATTTTCTTTTCAATTCTTTTAATAATCGGTCGCCTCAGTAAATTCCATAAAAATTAAACCAACCCAAGACCCTAAAAATATTCATATACAAATTTTTAACACCTAAATTTGATTTTTAGCTGGAGAGAAAACTGGTAGAGCGTGGCAGTGTATCTCTCTCTTCTAAATATAGTTTTTTCTTTGCCATTTTCTTGTGAAACCATTTCCATCCAAATTACATCAACCAATACATGATGTTTTCACACACTCTTTCTATCTCCAAGTTATATATCTAATATATATTGTCAGTTTGTTGCTTTACTTCCAGTCATTTTTTTCTCTCTTAGAATTATTTTTGGGTTTAGCATGGTTTGACTTAATACTATATATTATTGCTTTAACAAAAATTTTGTATTATTTTATAAAAAAACACTTGGTTATTAGGTATATATTACTTTGATATCCCCCACCGTCCCACACACAAAATACATATATGAACATATATAACTTCAGAACATAAACTGACTCTGAGTTGGTAGAGATGATTCAACAGAGGTGGCAAAGAGCTTGCAAACTACTTGGAGGCAGAGGCGGCAACAACGTTGAGGCAACAGGAGGCTACAGCGGTGACATTGAGGTAGCAAAGACGTGGCGACGACTACTTTTAAGCAGCAAGGACAAGGCGACGTTAACTTTGAGGTAGTAAGGATGCGACGACAATGGACGTTGAGGCAGCAAGGATGTGACGATGGTGACATTAAGGGAGCAAGGATGCGACAGCAGCAACATTGAGGGAGTCGGTGAAAGCTACAGTATGCTTAAGGGAGATGGGTAACAGGGATTTAGGATTTGGCAAGGGGAAGAGGCGGGGAATCTCTTGCCACTATTTTTTTGTTGTTTTATATATTTTTTTATATTTTTATTTAGTTGTTAAATAAAATAAATTAAATTAAGAAAATAATATTAATAATTATTTCATTGATAAAAATAAAATAATTTAAATTATCATAATTATTAAATAATTTAAATAATAGTCTAAAATATTGATATGCCCTGCAAACTTGGAGAGTAACGAGACCTAAAAGAGTCGTGAGACATGGACATGAAGCCCCAAAGGGCCAAAGCATTGCAAAAGATAAAGGAAACAAGCCAAAAGAGCAAGAGATTGAGCCGAGACCAAGTAGAGAGGACTCACTCGGTTAGGACCGAGTGAGTGTGATACTGTTTTGGTTTTTTGGGTATAACTCTCTCGTCTGGGCTTCGATTGAGGTGATTCAAAATCCTATGGAATTAAAAGAGAATTATCTACAACTTTTATGTTTTGAATTTTAAAAGATTCGGGTTGCATCAAGGCTAAAATCAGCCGGACCAAGTAGAGAGGGCCTACTCGGTCATGACCGTGTGGGTGTGATACTGCTTTGGTTTTTTGGGCATAACTCTCTTATCCGAGCTTTGATTGAGATGATTCAAAGTCCTATGGAAAGCTAAGACAATTATCTACAAATTTTATGTTTTAAATTTTGAGAGATTCAAGCTTAATAAAGTTTAAAATCAGTTTTGAAGTTAATACACTTGCGCTGAAAGGACAAAAGAAAACACTCAAAGCCAAGAAGACCCACTCGATCATGACCAAGTGGGTAGGGTCCAACCCCTTTCATGACCCACTCAGTCATGACCGAGTGGGTACATTTGTGCACCTATGAATGGGCCCGAGACTCTCTGATGGGTCGCGAAATGTTCAGAATGGGCTGCGAAACTCTCGTCGCGATTGTCGCATGTCTCCCCTCTCCCTCTTCTATAAATAGAAGGCCATGCCTACGACATAAGGTACGCACTCTTGGGCCTCTCAACACAATTTCGCACTTTTTTCTCTTGAGAACTAACTTAGGCATCGGAGGGTTTGCGCGAGGACCCCCACCCGTGCCTGAATGGTGCTCTTGTTTTGCAGGCTACTCGGTTATCAAGGGCCACTTGGTTATCTTGGGGCACTCAATTATCAAGGGTTACTCATTCATCAAGGGCCACTTGGTTATCTTTGGTCACTCGACTTTCTTTGACCACTCGGTTATCTTAGGCTACTCAGTTATCAAGGGCCACTTAGTTATTAAGAGCCACTTGGTTATCTTGGGTCACTCGGTTATCTTGGGCCACTCGATTATCTTTGATCACTCGATTATCTTGGGCTACTCGGTTATCAAGGGTCACTTGGTTATCAAGAGCCACTCGGTTATCTTGGGCCACCTGATCATCAGACCCACCAGATCACTAGACCCACATGATCATCTAAGACCCATCCATTCATCAGATCTTCCGAATCGCTGAGCCTCTCATTGTGTTAGTGACGAAATTCTCACAACACTCACGAGGCCTGACCGAAACTCTCGTTATCAACAACGCACACCAATTGTACTCTCCCTTAAAAAAAAAATAGATTGTTGTATTTTGGAAATAACAATTGGTGTCTTCTGTGGGAAGAAGGACAAGAAGTTAACTTAAGAATGGAAAACACCCGTGGACACCGACGAACTCTCTCTCAAGGCGTAGAAACACACCCACCTCCATGGAAATCTCAACAACAGGGAGCACAGTCGCCTTATCGGGACCCTCACCCTTAGGGAGTGCCTTTCTTTATTCTAGACTCTCATCTGCAGGAAGCACCTCTACCTCCTCCCAACTCATAGCCACAGGGAGGTGCCCGCTCTACATCCTCGAATCTGCAAGTGGGGTACCAGCCAGCCTCACCTCCGCTTAACATTAGCTCACAAGCATACCCTGTCGATCAAGCTGGGACTTCGCGATCGCTATCGCGTATGGTCCCGTGGGATGAGTATGAAGCATTAAGACAACAACATGCCGAGGGCATGCAGGCACTCTGAGACATGGCTGGGATACTCCAAGCCATGATGCCAGGAGGGATACTACCCGACACCAAGAGAAAGTTTATGCCAAAATCTATGCCGCCACCTGAATCTCATCCTGATGTGGGAGCTAATTCCTATTAGGAAGCCACTCCTAATTCTCTTTCTTGGTCCTTTCCTCGCCGGGAAGGTAGGCCAAAATCACCACCACCAAGAAGGAATCCTCACACTGTGCCCAAAAGAAACGAGAACCCAAGAATGGAGAATAGGGCTAGGAGCCCTCATAGACGAAGGTACCATGAAACTGTTGTAATGCCCCACTTTTCCAAATACACAACAACATGGAATATAAGCAGACATCACTTATAGGCGTTATGGAAACCCTTACCAATAGAAGTGTTGGATCGAACCTGCAAGCTTAACCAAAGCTAAATAAAGGGGTTTCCACTATATTTCCTTTACAAGCATAAGAAATGCATACGACCTTCAATACTCATAAAACACAATACATCATAACAAGAACAATTGTAGGACACTCACACACACCACTTACAACTCTGGGTATCCCAGCTGCTATTTACAATACATCATTCGAAAACTTCCAAAATCCAACAGACAATTCTTACTATGTTCATAGTACATAGTAACCCCAACTTAAACCCTCAACAACATAAAAAGTAAGTCCAAGCCTTACATAACCCCTGTTTATACAACTGCGATACACGAGTCTCAAATAAATCCAAAGGTTACATAAGATCCATATCACATGAATAACATGAAGTAAAACTAAACATCGGCCTTCTTGTAGCCTTTTTTCCTGCTTGTCTCCGGGGTACCTAGCAAGCTAATATACCTGGGATGTTGAATGTCCTAGGGGTATGAAAGACCCAAGTTAGATAATGACGTCTAAGTGAGTGACTCAGAAAAGGTAAGTACATGCGTGCAAATGCAATAATGCCATTATGAAATCCACCCCTGTGGTAGCAATGCCAAGGTGTTGCAATCACCCCCGTAGTCATCATAGTCACTCTTGGCTCATCACCAGAGCGTGAAATCTTCCATGATGTCCCAATAACTAGCCACAGTCAACAATACGAACATGATATATGACAAAGCAAAAGGAATATGCATAAGGAAGGGAAAATATGACATGTAAGCCACAAAGGCATGATATGCAAGCCAACATCCACACACAAGTGAAGCAGTAAATGCTCAAAGTGTCACAAAACATGCAGAAATCACTCACCTTGACCGATTACCTTAGGAAGCATGGTTTACAATGAGCGGGATGGGTTTTCTTGTGGTTTTCTGATTGATTGGCATGAACTTTGAGAAAGACCCAAAAATTCTATCAAGGCTTATTCGCCCTTAACTTTCTCCCTTCTTTTCAACAGTGTTTTCTCTCTCAAACTCCCTTCCTTTTCCTCCTTGCTTGGTGCCCAAAATGAATAACCCTAAAGCCCTTATTTATAGGAAACTTCAGCGAACCAAATCGCGCCACGTGTCGCGTCATCGTTCCATCCATGAGCATCCAATTAAAATATGCGACGTGTCCCTAGAAATTTGTGCCTCCACATGTTTAATTTGATTTTCAAGATTCCCCATCATTACATCCCACACGGTAAATTACATTTTCTACATTTTCCATCATTACACCTTTAATTAACAACTACATACCACATGGTTAATTGTATTTTCCACATTTCTCATTATTACACTTCAAATCCTATCTCCAAGTGGCCAATGAATGCTTGCAACATGTCCTTAGGGATAATGTTTGGAGACTTTTGCAAACTTGGAAGATAAGTAAGCTTTTCCTTGGCCAATCATGCAATGCCACCTCAGGGGGTCATTATGAGCCATCATGAGACCTTATCTTATCTTCCAAGTGGCCACTGGTTGATTTCCATTTGTGATTGAGGATAAGGCTTCATCATTTCTCCCATGTGCATCCAACTCAAATGCACCACTCGTCTCTTAATTGAATTTAATAGAGTTTGGAATCCAAAGCTCCATTTGATTTGAGTTTGAAATCCGCAATCATGACTTAACTATTTTGGAATAAGTTTGGAATCTGCCGTTATTACTCCCAAATGGTTTAGTTGGCCCAATTCATTATTCCAATGATCTAGCTATAGGTTTCAAGAACTTCACCTTGGCCTGAACTTTTCGGGTAATTTACACTTAGGCCCTTGCAACTAGGTCCTTGGGCCATTTTTAATTGCACTTTTTGGTCCCCATAAAATGGATAAATTACGCTAATACCCCAAGATTTTTAAGTAAATTATACTTTTACCCGAACTTTAGTATTTACGATTTTGCCACTGGTTCAGAAACTGAACCTTTGTCTCAAGAGTTCTATAATCCCTTGAAAGAACCTATTTCCTCAAGTATTAGAACCTAACAATCTCAGGTATTACCTTATTTTTTATTTTGAAAATCTGGGGTGTTACAACTGTGGCCAGTACGCCAACAAGACCAGATAACCAAGCAACAACAAGTATACAAGATGACATGAAAAGGGTAGTTGAAGAAGTACTTGAATGAAAGAAATTGATCCCAGCCACAGAGGAGCAACAATGCAAAAAACGTTTGTTTACTACAAAGATGTTGGAGAAGCTACTGACTAGAAAATTCAAGATGCCCCAAATCACCCCCTATTCCGGCAAGGGTGATCGCTATGATCACATTCAAAACTATGAGTCGTTGATGATATTGCACGGATGGGATGATGACATAATATGCCGAGCCTTCTCCTTAACTCTGTCAGGGCATGCGTGAACATGGTTCAACAGTTTGCCTGAGGCCTCTATCTCTTCATTAGGTCAATTCATAACAGAATTTGTTAAGGCATTTATGATTAATAGTCGAAGAAAAAAGGACGCCACATACTTGCTCAGTATTTGACAGGGGAACAAAGAAACTTTGCGTCAGTATGTGGATAGATTTCAAAATGCCAACCTCAAAGTTCATGATTTGCCAATTGCAATGGCAGTGTCTCCTCTGTTACATGGAACACGGATAACTCCCCTACAATAATCATTATCTTTGGACCCACCAACATCCCTAGCAGATTTGTTTTCTGGAGAAAATAAATACGTGCTCCATACGGAAGTTATGAGAGCTATAGGTGGGAATGAGGACAGAGAGAGGAAAAGAAAAGAACGCGATGTTGAAGAAGACTCCAGAAGGGTTAGGAGATCAGATATACCTCGGCCCCAGTTCCACCATTACACAGGACTACTTCAACCTTGATCGACCATACTTGCAGCCATCGATGGGTCAGGTCTCATTAGACTCCCGAAAAAGGTTGACCATCCCATGGGAAAGAATAGAGAAGAATATTGCAAGTATCACAGAACTCATGGTCATTCCACTGACTAGTGCCGCGAGTTGAGAGATCAGATCGAGAAGCTAGTTCATGAAGGACATCTTTGAAGGTATGTATAGGTTAAAGACAGAGAGCCTTGAAAAGGAGAAGATAGACAGGAAAAATGGGAGAGATCAAATCAGAGATGTCAAGAAAGAGGAAGGGATTACGGAGAGAATCCACCTTTTGACAATGAACCAATTCATGAGCCCATACATGTCATCTCGGGCATCGAAACTATGGCAGGGGACTCCTCCTTTCTCCCAAAGACAAGCCACGAAAGGACAGGCCCTTGGGGGAAGGTGCTCAGTTATCATTAATGCCCTCAGAGAGAAAACTAGGAGCAAACATCAGACACATTCAAGAAGGACTATGGGAAAGATCGAGAAACTAAATTGTTTGGAATTGTGCATGACCTATGTATCTCGTGATAAGTAGCAGTGATGAGACCCCAAAATGAAATAGTGGGAAGTAATCGTTTATTTGCTAAACCGTGTAAAAAATGTTGGCATTTTCATTACTTGCATCTTGTTTTATTAAAATGTATTTGTTCTATTTTGCTTCTAGGAAAAAACAAAATCAAGCCCGTTGTCCTACTCATAGCCCGATAATGAGGTAAAAGTATATTCAAGCCCGTTGTCTCGCTCATAACCCGACAACGAGGTAAAAGTACATTCAAGCCCGCTGCCCCGCTTATAGCCCTGCAATGAGATAAAAGTACATTCAACCCCGTTGCCCCGCTCATATCCTAGCAACGAGATAAAAGTACATTCAAGCCTGTTGTCCCGCTCATAACCCGGTAACGAGGTAAAAGTACATTCAACCCCGTTGCCCCGCTCATAACCCGATAATGAGGTAAAAGTACATTCAACCCCGTTGCCCCACTCATAGCCCGACAACGAGATAAAAGTACATTCAAGCCCGTTGTCCCGCTCATAGCCCGACAACGAGGTAAAAGTACATTCAAGCCTGTTGCCCTGCTCATCACACAACAACGAGGAAAAAACCAACTCAAGCCCGTTGTCCCTCTCATAGCCCAACAATAAGGAAAAACCAACTCCAGCCCGTTGCCCCACTTATAGCCCGGTAACAAGGGAAAAACTCAACGTAACCTCATTGTCCCGCTTATGGCCTGACAATGGAAGAAAAAATAGACTCAGGCCTGTTGCACTACTTATAGCCAAGCAACGAGGGAAAAATATATTCAAGCTTGATTGCCCCACTCCTGGATTGACAATGAGGAAAAAACATATTCAACCTCGTTTTCCTACTTACAGCCCGACAACGAGAAAAGAACAAACGCAAGCCCGTTATCTAGCTTAAAGCCCAACAATAAGGGAAAAGAAAATGCAAGCTTATTGTCCTACGCATAACGCAATAACTAGAAGCAGAATCAAACTCATTCTCCGATGCATAGTTCGACATCTATGAAAAGTGAACTTACTAGTATATCTACCTCATACTTTTGCAAAGGAATTGAAGAGCACTAGAGCCCAGAAATTTAAAGGTACGATGTGCCAACAAGCTCAAGAGGATGTGTAGAAGATAAAGCGGCTAAAAGAGAAGTAACGTTAAAAATTTTACAGGACAAGATACTCTTTCACTCGAAACTCCTGGCCAAAAGAGTAAGATGCAATTGATATGCCCTACAAACTAGGAGAGTAACGGGACCTAAAAGAGTTACAAAACATGGACATGAAGCCCCAAAGGGCTAAAGGATTGTGGGAGATAAAGGAAACAAGCCAAAGGAGCAAGCGGTCGAGCCAAGACCAAGTAGAGAGGACCCACTTGGTCATGACCGAGTGGGTGTGACACTGCTTTGGTTTTTTCGGCATAACTCTATCGTCCGGACTCCGATTGAGGTGATTCAAAATCCTATGGAAATAAAAGACAATTATCTACAACTTTTATGTATTTTTTTTTTAAGAGATTCGAGACACATCAAAGCTAAAATCAGCCCGGACCAAGTAGAGAAGGCTCACTCAGTCATGATCGAGTGGGTGTGACACTACTTTGGTTTTTCAGGCATAACTCTCTCATCAGAGCTCTGATTAAGGTGATTAAAATTCCTATGGATAGATAAGATAATTATCTACAACTTTCATGTTTTGAGTTTTGAGAGATTCAGGTTTCATCAAGGTTAAAATTGGGTTTGAAGTTGTTATACCTACTCTAAAAGGACAAAAGAAGACGCTCAAAGCCGAGAAGACCCACTCAGTCATGACCGAGTGGGTAGGGTCCAACCCCTTTCATATTGGATATGACCGATTGGGTCTCACTCTCTCATGACCGAGTGGGTACATTTGTGCTCCTATGGATGGGCCCGAGACTCTCGAATGGGCTGCAAAATCTCCGAAATGGGCCGCAAAACTCTCGTCGCGATTGCCACATGTCTCCCCTATCCCTCTTCTATAAATATGAGGCCATGCCTCTGACATAAGGTACCCACTCTTGGGCCTCTCAACACAATTTCGCACTTTTTCTCTCGAGAACTAACTTAGGCATCAAAGGGTTTGTGTGGGGACCCCCACTCGCGCCCTAACGGTGCTCTTGTTTTGCAGGCTACTCAGTTATCAAGGGCCACTCAGTTATCAAGAGCCACTCGGTTATCTTTGGCCACTCGGTTATCTTGGGTCACTCTGTTATCAAGGGCCACTCGATTATCAAGAGCCACTCGATTATCTTTGGCTACTCAATTTTCCTGGGCCACTCGATTATCTTAGGCCACTCAATTTTCTTGGGCCACTTGGTTATCTTAGACTACTCGGTTATCTTTGGCCACTCGATTATCAAGGGTCACTCGGTTATCAAGGGCCACTCGATTATCTTTGGCCACTCGGTTATGTTTGGCCACTCGGTTATCTTGACCCACCAGATCACCAAACCCACGTGATCATCTAAGACCTATCTGTTCATCATATCCTCCCAATCGCTGAGCCTCTTATCAAGTTGGTGACGAGACTCTCACAATGCTCATGAGGCTTGAACGAAACTCCCATTATCAACCACACACACCAATGGTACTCTTCCACAAAAAAAAATATATATATAGATTGTTGTATTTTGGCAACAACAAATATGATAATAAAATAATTTAAATTATTACATCAAATTAATATTTATTTAAAAAATTTGAATCCATATATAGCTTTGTTTCATATAAGAGTATGCAAACAGTTGGTCCGATTATTGAATCAATCGAAAAGTAATAACAAAAATAACTGAACTGCATGTAATAACAGAATCGAACTAACCAACAAACCCCAAATAATCAAACTAACCAAAACCAAATAATTAACCAAACAAAATTTGTAAATACTATATCAGACCAAGAATCCAACTCTTCGGTCTCTTAGAGTCTCCATCTTTGTCTTTGTCTTCGAGGGATGGTGGGGGGTAGCTAGGTCAAACGATAGAAAAAAAGAAGATAGAAGTAAGGGCGAGTGCAAAAAAAAAAAAAAAAAAAAAGATAGAAGTATGGGCAGGTAGTGGTTTGGTTTGTTCGATTCACATAACTGTTATCATCGATTTGTGTGAGTATTTTATTTTTTTTTCTTAGCCAGTAAATATCTGTTTCTATTCACATAATTGTTATGAATTTTAAGTCAATAAAGGGAAACAAATAGTAAGGTAAATTATTAAATATTATCAAAATGTGATCAGATTATTACTTTTACATCAAACCTTAAAAATTATTAATTTCACATATAAATTTTAAATTTTATATTAATTGTAAAGTATCGTGAGAGAAAATAGAGTCCCGTCAAAATTAAACTTAAAACAATCACTACAATAAATTTGGGATTTAGCGATGGATTTTTAGCAACGGAAATGTCCTTTGCTATTTTGCAACAGAACAACAACAAAATAGTGATGGATTAAGAGAAAAAAAATTTGTGAGATTAGCGACACAAATTAGCGACAGAAAATTGTTTCGTTGCTAAACTAATTAAAAAAATTTAAAACTAAAAAGTTCTTAAATTTTTAGTGACGAATTACTATTTATGTCACTAAAATTAGAGACAAAAGGCGTCGCTAAATTTTAATAAATAAATAAATTAAATTAAATTTTTATTTGGAGACGAAAAATTAAATAAATATATTAATTTGAAAATCATAATATTGTTAAATTCTAATTGTGTACAAAATGTAAACAAACACTAAATTTGAAAAATAAATAAAAAGTTTAAAAACCATAATATTGTTAAAGTTTTGATTATTCTAAATTTTAGAAATCACAAAAATTAAATAATATCGAGGGATTGTATTAGAAAGGAGTATAAGGGTTACCTTGTCAGTCTCTTGTTCTCTACAAATAAGAGAACTTTATGCTAAGTTAATATATGTCACAATCTTAGTGAAATTATAATTTCACTTCGAACATAAGACCGACTTATACATCAAAAGATTTGTAAGTGATCTCATTCGTACCCTTGTCGACGTTCAATTTCAGTCGAGTGTGATTCATTTTGGGCAGTAATGAATAATTATGAGTCATGATAAGGAGAGGAAAAAGAAGAGAAGGTTTTTTTTCGGATACTAATGAAGAACACTTAATGATTTTCACGTGGTTCGGCCAAAACGATGCCTACTCCACGCCCGCACTCTGATTATTCCTTCAGAATGGCAGTTTTCTGATTATTCTTCCTTTCCCTTATGTTACCTCTGCCCCCTATTTATAATTCAGGGGGCTTTTACAATTCAGATAACATATAGAAATAAAAAGATGATATAATGGGGGACAAACAGTCCTTATCATCTGTACAAAATTGTAAGTGAGATCTTCATCTCGAGGAGCATGGGTTGTTGCAGTGAACGGTCCCTACCTCTGACTCCTTAACAGCTTTTACCACTTTATGCGAGCTGATTGTTTTTAGGCTAGCGACCTAGGTGGTCCAGCAATCTGAAGGATACTTCTGGGAGCTCGTTAGTCGATTGTTGGGAGCTCGTTGGAGGCTCGTCGGGAGCTCGTCAAATGTCTGCTTTATGGGTTTCGAATTTTGGTAGTGGCTAGACTCCCTTTGGTGAGGTTTTCCGGGCCTTCTTGGTTTCGGGTGATTGGGTCGGCCCATCAGATCGAGTCTGGTCCATACTAAAAATACGTATAACATAAGCCCCCTAGTTCGCGGTGCGATCTTCGTGCTGGGAACTGACGTATGCCAGCTGTTCTTCCGCCTCTTCGATGTCTGCCCAATCGTTTTAAATCTCGTCGTTTTATGCAGCACGCCTTGTCTGAGGTGCATTTAATGTGCACGTTCTCCTATCACGGCGCATGATTATGTCCGTAGGGCCCACCATGAGTAGTCGTGCAGCCGTTGGATGAGGGGCATGCGGTAAGTCGTTTTTCGATCCGACGATAGGGATTGATTAGTTTAGAGGTATAAATAGTCGGGGATGACCCCCCCTTTCCCTTCTTTCACGCTTACTTCGAAGTCTTTTTTTGCTGTTGCCTTCTTCTCTCAAGACTTTCGTGCTTCCAGACGCCGGTAACTTTCATCCAGTGCTTGTTCTGACGTTCCATACAGGCGTCAGGCTCAGCGTTTGGTAAGTCTGCTATGACTTCTTTTCTTTCTTCTCTTCCTTGGTGGGGGCTTTCCCTCGCCGGTTGGCTATTAACGGTCTTGCCGATCAATATTGTCTCCGTTTATGGGGAAACGGCTCGATTTGTTCTGGCATTAGCTAGGCCTTTGGGTACAATGACCTTAGGATTAGCTTCCCTTGGAATATCGGGCTTGCAGCCGCAGCCCCTCCTCTTTAGGCGGCATCCTGTTGCGAAGCGCTCGGCCTGAAAGCAATAACCATGACATTTGAATGCAAGAAAGGTAATTCGAATATAAGACATAACACTAGAGATGCATTCGAATGGAATATGGGTCATTCAGATGTCATCTGATACTATTCGGATGACAGCTAAAGCATAAGGAAGAAATGCGAATGTAGCAGCAACCCATTCGAATGAAATAAATAGACTACACCAAGGTCATTCGAATGATAGAAACTCATTCGAAAGATAGAGGATATATAACAAGGCTGGTTATTCGAATAACAGAAACTCATTTGAATAATAGATGATATATAACCAAGACTATTCGGATCTTTCAAGGACTCATTCAAATGACTTACAAATTCATTTGAATGAATTTTGGCAATTCTCAGCATTTGAACGGGCAGAAAGAAACTCATTCGAATGCAATACTACCCCATTCGAATGAATGAATGGAATACTCACGGGTCATTAGAATGACAGAGAGACTCATTCAAATGCTAGACTATACAAAACAAAAGCTTACTCAGATCTTGAAGGACTCATTCAAATGACAAGAAAACTCATTCGAATGTCACACTCAAAACTTCAAAAACACATGCGAATGATACAATAACACATGATTCATTTCAATGACATAGGACACATTCGAATGTTTAATACATCATAAGAGAAAAACTTATGATAACACTGAGAATTCATCTTGAATCAAAACTCAACATTACTACACCATTCCGAAAGAAATCTTGGGAGACCAATTCCAATCGACATGAACTAACATAAGGATAAATCCAAGATCATTTCTGAAGGAAAAATGTTGAAAGAATTTATGCATCACTTATCAAAACTCACTGGATACTCATATAACCGCGTGTAAACAGATGTATGTAAACACAACTAATAAAGATCTGAGAACAAGAACAAAGAGTCTTATTTAATTTGAAAACGTACGCTAACATGATTCGAATATCATATTTAAAAGAATTGTTATAAAGAATTATACATATCTTCTTCATGCACTCACTATTCTACGCACATATATATTTATATATATATACCTACAACTGTTAAACTATGAGAAAAATAGACTGACTAATCTTGAATAACTAAGAGTAATACTGAATCATAATCCCGTAAGGAAGGTTTACAGGGATAGATACTTACCTTATAAAACTCTAATCGAATCAAACGCTTTCGATGAGGATCACTTGTAACGCCCCACTTTTCCAAATACACAATGATGTAAGATATAAGCTAACATCACTACGAGCGTTATGGAAACCCTTACCAACGGAAGCGTTGTATCGAACCTGAAAGCTTAATCAAAGCTAAAAAAAAAGGGTTTCTACTAGATTTCCTTTACAAGTATAAGAAATGCATACGACTTTCAATACTCCATAAGACACAACACATCATAGCAGGTACAGTTGTAGGACACCCACACACACACACACTTCTTACAACCTTGAGTATCCTAGCTGCTATTTACAATACAACATTTGAAAACTTCCAAAATCCAGCAAGCAACTCTTACCATGTTCATATTACACAGTAACCCCGACTTACACCTTTAACAGCATGAAAGGTAAACCCAAGCCTTACATAGTGCTTAAACAACCAAAGGTTACATAGGTTCCATAGCACATGAATAACATAAAGTTAAGCTAAACATCGACCTCCTCGCAGCCTTTTCTCCTGCTTGTCTCTGGGGTACCAGGCATGCTAATATACCTGGGATGTTGAATGTCTCAGGGGTATGAAACACCCAAGTTAGATAATGACATCTAAGTGAGTGAATCAAATAATGAAATACATGCGTGCAAATGCAAAAATGCCATTATGAAATCCACCCCTGTGGTAGCAATGCCAAGGTGTTGCAATCACCTCCGCGGTCATCATAGTCACCCCTGGCTCACCGCAAGAGCAGGAGTTCTTCCATGATGGCCCAACAACTAGCCACAGTCACCAACACAAACATGATATATGACAAAGTAGAAGGAATATGCATAGCCAAGGGAAAATATGACATGTAAGCCACAAAAGCATGATATGCAAGCCAACACCCATACCCAATGAAGCCAAAATGATCGAACTGTAGCAAAAGTATGCAAGAAACACTCACCTTGCTGATTTGGTAGCGCTAAGGTACTGTTCACAAGGTTCGGGAAAGGTTTTCTGCAAAAATAACATAATTTCGAAACTCAAACCTAAAATATTTTTATATGGAGTCCTAGGTAAAAATTTAAGGGCAAAGACTACAAAATTTGGGGCCAAGGGGGCCTCTCACGCTTCGTCACGTGCTGGGGAAAGGATCCCCACGCTCCACTCGCGGCAGTCAGGTGGCGCGTGAGATGCACGTGCCGCCCCATCAGCTTTGACGCCTTGTGGTTTTTTGGCCCGTTCTCCCTCGTTCAGACTCCGATTTGACTTCCGTTTGATCCCACACGACCCTTATTCAATTATCTATCGAACTACGGAAAGAAGTTAGAATTACCTTACTGTTTAGTCGCTGTTTAACTCCTTTTACAGTGGCGGTTCAACTTTTCCGACGAAACATTTCACCACTCTATTTTTGGGCAAAGGTTCTCCTCTCAACTCACCTCCTCTTTTCCTCTTGATTAATGGTGAGATTTTACCTTCCAAGGCCTTGGTATTTATAGGAATTTAGGGCCAATCCAAGAGTGCCATGTGTCACTTGCCATGTGACACTAATTAGATAAGGTTGTAATCATCATTTTCGTAGGATTATGCCAAGTGTCCCTTGAGATTTGAGCCATTTCTCCCCCTTGCGACATGTGTCCTTTTAGACATGTGCCACTACATGTTAATTTAGTTTTTCAAGATTCCTCATGATTATGTCTCCTAACTAAGTTAGCTTACTTGGTTCCTTTAACTAACTAGTCACAAGATATTTTAACTTCTTACAAATAACTCTTTAACCCTAAAACATCTTTGCACTTATATCCCTTGAGCCCTATAACTCCTTAAACTTCTCCAAAACACTTTAGATGATGCCCCCTCGCGGTAGTTTCCCTGATTTTTCGAAAAACCCTTCATTCGTTCCTCGGCGATTACCTCAAAACTTCACATGTATCCTTTTATTTCCAAGAAAACGTTTTATTTCTTTAAACAATAATGCCTAGGAAAACTTCAGGTATTACATCCTCCCCCCCTTAAAAAAAGATTTTGTCCCCAAAATTCCATCTCATTCTTCAAGATTATGGTGTCCCCATAACACCTTCCTCAAGAGATCATTCCACTCCTCAAGACTAACATTATGATGGATAACGCATTTAGTTGGGTGTGTCTTATCCAGCATGGTCGCCCTAGGCATTTAAATTCATCTTTGAAATCAAAGTGTTTCATCCGAAAATCGATACCAGGGTTTTCGACCCATTCCCAATTGTCAACCCATGGCTACACATTCGAGTATACTAGAATAGCTTTCAGATCTGTTCATCAGATGAGAGTGAATTGCTAGGCTAGCGACATAACTAGATGTTCCTTAGGAATCGCTTTCACGAACGACTGGCTGATAAGTTTCCACCAGCCTCCATCCTCAGGCCACTAGAACAGGCTATCAAGGCAGGCTCGTCCCTACGCTAGCCACTACGTTTACCCTCCCAAGGTGGTATTGGATCACACAACCCTTTAAAACTCTATCCAACGATGCTACCCCACATTCAAATCCCTTTGAAAGAACAAACACCTCAGGCAATCATGAAGACCTTGACCTTTCCACATAGAGCTGCCAAAGCATGCCTACCATTGCATTATATTTGCGTTACAAGGGCAGAATTAAGGATAATCAAACCAGAGCCACTTGCTCACAATTGTTAGGGTGTACAACAATTTGCATACTAAACCAAAGGCTAGGTCGGTAACCAGAATAAAATTTCCCTTCCCCTAAGGCCAAGTATGGGAACCTCAATCCCATTGCTTGCTATTATGGGAAAACACATTTCCTAAGCAAGCTCACAACACGACACATGCCCACAACGGGGAAAAACATTCCATTCACAGTTACGACCTACCTCGACCCATGTACGCAATCTCAATTCCCATCACCCTTTTCCAAACCCCTAAATTCCCAAGCCCACACAACATATTGCATAATAGTCATACCCTTAATACTGACACCTCCTCATCCTCTAATCTTTCTAGAAGAACAAGTTAGATATAAGTCCACAAATGCAACCATAACTTTATATTTTGAACCCCCTTATTCGTTAAATTTGTAAGGGTTGGTTAACTTAAACGTTATCACCAGACACAATAATATCATAGCAAGTTCTAAAGCAACCCTGCCACACCTTCCTTTTGCTCTTCAATTACATTTCTTAAAATCACAACCCATAACCAAAGTTACAATTAACACACATTAACTAACAACATTCCTCAACTCACAACTACCCAACTTACTATTCGACATCCCTTATTTTGCCAAAATATAGGTTGACACGTTATATCACCATTCCCTAGGTGATGTGCCCATGCATGTGAATGGCCAGACCTGGGTTTGACTAACACTCGCACTAATGCATCAAAGAGAAATCGATATACCTTAAATGACCGTTGGATTGGTATCGACACCTTCTCCCGTCAGACTGAACACACGACCCCGCTGCAGTTCCCGACTTCCTTGGTTCATCCGAGATTGATTGACTTCTCTTCTTTGCGGGCAGTCCTTAGAGATATGGCCCATCCGTTAGCAATTAAAGCACACAGGTCCTTTGGGGCAATCCCGAGACATGTGGTCCTTTCCTCCACAAGTATAACATTTTTGATTCCCTCGATCACAAGGTTTCCCAGGATGAAACTTTTGACATCTGGGACAGTTCTCTTTATGTTTGAAATTTTCTCCTCAAACCCCAAGATCATGCCTTTTCCCAAGTTTCTTGTCCTCAGGTTCCTAAAATTCTGTCTTCAAGGCGTTCATTCAGTGGAGGTTGCTTTCCATAGTTAGGGCTTGTAGGACCACTTCAGCATATGTGCGGGCTCCCAAAGAGCTCAATGTTAGCTGAATTTCCAACTTTAGTCTACTAAGAAATTTCTGGGCCTTTGCCTCCTCATCCAAATTGTAAATGGGCATATACTTGATCAATCGAGTAAACCTATCTTCATACTGGGCAACAGACATGTCCCCATTCTGTTTTAGGTGAAGGACCATAACGAGGATCAAAGCATGCAACGGAAGCGTTTTTTTAAAAATAACAAACATCCTCGTATTGATTAGAATCTAGGAAACTTACTTTTCCTACGGATCACCGGTCGGAATGGAGCGACAGGAGGAGGAGGGGCGGCAGCTTCTTCGCGTGGTGGAGACGACGGCTGTCCTGCAATCCTTCGGCTCCTTCGCATCAGATCTCTTGATCTTCCAAGGTATGACTCAAAACTCGTGGCCTCTCTTGGTAACGAAGAGAAAAACGACTTAGGTAAAAACAAACAAAGAGAGAATATATATATAGGGAGAACCCTAGGGTTAAAACCCTAGTGGGCCAAGTCCAATTAATTAATTTTCTAATTGGGTTAGCCCAATTAATTAATTAAAACAATGAACTATTATTTTATTCTAGCCCAATTAATTATGGACCATTCTGAATAAAATAATTCTCTCAATGTAATTCACCCAACAAGCCAAATGTATTAAATAATACATGAGTTATGTCGAGCTACCTCGGGGACCAAAAGACAAATTATTCATGGCTACTAAAATGACCAAAATATCCCTACTACCCAGTAGCTATATTTTGTCATTCTAAGTGTTCCAACTATCACCATATGGTAACACTGACCCCACGAATAATTTTGCATGTGTAATGTCTTTGACCTACTAGTGTAATGACGAAAATACCCCTCTGCGTAACACCCATCATTTAGAAAGGAATAATGTACTAACACCTCTCTAAATGATTTCTACCATCCTTAGATCACTAGTCCAATAATCCGTGACTACTCGAATGTACTTGCTTATCACTGGGAGCTACCCAGAAGCACACACTCTTAAGTCACGTTCCCAAGGCCCTGGATTATTTGATTATTCTTGGACAATCACAAGGGGGTGAATCACAGAAACTATCTTGTATTAGTCTGTCTTAGCTAATTAGAAACCACACTCCCAACTCACAAGGTTATTGATCTTTGATAGACCTCACCTACAGTGAATCTAAGAATATAGCTCTATGTTCACTAGACCACCAACTAATACTCAAGTATTAGAGTACTCATCCACATAGTAGTAGTGATAGACTAGCTCCATGATAATTAGTACTTTGTCATTAGCTTTTATCACAGGTCCACTCTACGCATTCCAAATGCGCTTGTACAATTAGAGTAAACGGACTGTTTACTGGCTAAGGCAAGCCATCCTCCATTAGGATCTATTGCACAATGATCTTATCATGATAGAATGCCCAGTTCTATCAAAAAAATCAAGAGTAATATTTTTCTTGCTTATTAAGTACCCATGATTCATGCCTAACTGTGAAGAACGACCCATCACATGAATCACTTACTTAATAGCATGGACACTTTTCCAACAATTAAACGCAAATGATATATGTGCCATAAATTGACTAAAAGAAAACATCATTACCATAAATTAAATAAAACGTGTCTTTAGGGCATACATTTCCAACATTAGGTTCATAAATTCCTGGCCTTTTTCCAACTTCTTACATAAGGGAAAAAATTTAGTATTGAAAAGTTCCTTAAATTGCACCCACGTAACACCAGGCGTACCTTGCCCTTCAGGCTCTTGTTGGGTCCTTTGCATGGTTTTCCACCATTGATCAGCCTCATCCCGAAGCATGAATGTAGCACAACCAACCTTGTCTGCCTCCTCGTATCCAATGAAATCAAGGATCTTTTCAATCTGTTCCAACCAATACTCACTCTCACAGGGGTCGGTTCCTACCCTTCCTCGAAATATGGGCGGGTTTAACCGCTGGAACCTGTCACTAACATTAGAGTTTCAGGGATTAGCCTGGCCTGTTGGTCTTGTCCCCTACATGAGAGTGACCATACTCCCTAGGACTCGTTCCATCTGGTCCATACGATTACTTCCTCCTTGGTTCCCTTCTGGCAGTGGGTTACCTTGGGGCGTCTCTGTCCCTTCCTCGTGGTGGTCCTGCATCCCCTCCTCTTGAATGTTATTTCTGCGCCTAGGGTTCCTGGTTCAGCGAGTGTTTACCATCTGAAACCATTCACAATAAATTTCAAAGACAATTTATAAACATATTCTCCCAAAGATGTACACCCAATTAATAGGACAAAACATGCAACCACACGTCCTATCTTTCTATATGACAATCACCCACCTATCCATACCTATATGAGGGGTCTTATAAAGCCATTGTCAAGCATGCAAATCCCTAAGTCCCAAATTCCATATTGTAACAACCTCTTAGGGTTCTTGTTACACACTCAGGGTCCTTAAGTTTACAATACATTCCCAAAATTCCTACATCATTGACAATTTACCAAGTTAGTTTGTCCAAAATCCTCAAGGTTTCTAATCCTTCTCCTGCAATCACTTGTTCACTTCACAAATCATTACTCAAAGTATCCTTACCAACATAATTCAGTTAATCCTAGTGCACCAAATTTCTAAAGAGTAGCAATTAACAAATCTCCAAATGATAATAACCATGACATCTCCAAAAGCAATAACCATCAATTTCCATGAGATAATAACCCTCAAGAAGCAATAATTAGGTCTCCAGAATTACTTCCCAAAATCCAATATGCTTCTTAGTTATGGCAATAAAGTGGTTTAACCTACTGAACGACCAACTTACTCTCTCCTGCCTTAATCCACATGCTCATCGGGGTTAGGTGTCCTTCCTTCAGGTTCCTTCTTCCTTATGTTTTACATAACCTGTCACCACAAACCATCAAGATTAGTATGATTATAATATCTTGTATATTACATCACGCCTTTTGTTTATACATACATAGCGGTTCATTCCCTTACCACGACCTCCCTACCTTGCTATACTAAGTATACATACATAAGTCATATCCACCACTATCACTATTCTACGTGTACATATGTACATAGCCTCTTCTAGTGCACCACTTTATTTGCACATGCCTAAACACTATCTTGTTTCTTTCGTACATATCCACAAGTCTATATCCTCAAACAAAATTTGTTCCATAGGGTAAAGTTACTCTTCCTGGTTTTCTGATCTTGGGGGTGGTGTAAGATCTCGTTCTTTAGGTTCCTCTTCGCAACTCTGGTTTGTCTCTTCCCCCACAAGGTCTAGGTATGCCTCTACCTCGCATAGGTGGGTAATAAAAGTTACAAAATCATCATAGGGTCCCAAAATGCGAAGATCATTTCTAGCGTCCTGCCATTCTAGGGTTAGTAAGGAAATCAAATAGAATATTTGTAAGTCCACCATATAAGGATTCATCACATAGGTCGAAAACTGTTGTACAGTAGGGGTAACTAAATTCAAAAAGTCTCCTAACTTCTCCCTCGGATGCATATATCGTCCTTCTAGCAACGCTGTCCATCCTCCCATGATGGCACGCTGAAATTGGTTTTCTTCTATCCGTGGATCCATCCCTGTCACAGACCAAGATATCTTCCAAAATTAGTCAAATCATAACTCAGAATAGCTCATATCACCATTGCATCTTCAAAGTTAATAAACGCAAATCCAAACAGAACTATTTATTCTAGCTCTGATACCAACTGTAACGCCCCACTTTTCCAAATACACAACGATGTAAGATATAAGCTAACATCACTACGGGCGTTATGGAAACCCTTACCAACGGAAGCGTTGGATCGAACCTGAAAGCTTAATCAAAGCTAAAAAAAGGGGTTTCCACTAGATTTCCTTTACAGGTATAAGAAATGCATACGACCTTCAATACTCCATAAGACACAACACATCATAGCAGGTACAATTGTAGGACACCCACACACACACACACTTCTTACAACCTTGAGTATCCTAGCTGCTATTTACAATACAGCATTTGAAAACTTCCAAAATCCAGCAAGCAACTCTTACCATGTTCATATTACACAGTAACCCCGACTTACACCCTTAACAGCATGAAAGGTAAACCCAAGCCTTACATAGTGCTCAAACAACCAAAGGTTACATAGGTTCCATCGCACATGAAGAACATAAAGTTAAGCTAAACATCGGCCTCCTCGCAGCCTTTTCTCCTGCTTGTCTCCGGGGTACCTGGCATGTTAATATACCTGGGACGTTAAATGTCCCAGGGGTATGAAACACCCAAGTTAGATAATGACATCTAAGTGAGTGAATCAAACAATGAAATACATGCGTGCAAATGCAAAAATGCCATTATGAAATCCACCCCTATGGTAGCAATGTCAAGGTATTGCAATCACCTCCGCGGTCATCACAGTCAGTCCTGGCTCATCACCAGAGCACGACGTCTTCCATGATGTCCCAACAACTAGCCACAATCACCAATACAAACATGATATATGACAAAGTAGAAGGAATATGCATAGCCTAGGGAAAATATGACATGTAAGCCACAAAAGAATGATATTCAAGCCAACACCCATACCCAATGAAGCCAAAATGATCGGGATGTAGCAAAAGTATGCAAGAAACACTCACCTTGCTGATTTGGTAGCGCTAAGATACTGTTCACAAGGTTCGGGAAAGGTTTTCTGCAAAAATAACATAATTTAGAAACTCAAACCTAACATATTTTTATATGGAGTCCTAGGTAAAAATTTAAGGGCCAAGACTACAAAATTTGGGGCCGAGGGGGCCTCTCACGCGCCCTCACGCGCTGGGGAAAGGATCCCCACGCGCTCCACTCGCGGCAGTCAGGTGGCACGTGAGATGCACGCGCCGCCCCATCAGCTTTGATGCCTTGTGGTATTTTGGCCTGTTCTCCCTCATCCGGACTCCGATTTGACTTCCATTTGAACCCACACGACCCTTATTCAATTATCTATCGAACTACGAAAAGAAATTAGAATTACCTTGCTGTTTAGTCACTATTTAACTCCTTTTATAGTGGCAGTTATACTTTTTCGATGAAGCATTTCACCACTCTATTTTTGGGCAAAGGTTCTGCTCTCAACTCACCTCCTCTTTTCCTCTTAATTAATGGTGAGATTTTACCTTCCAAGGCCTTGGTATTTATAGGCATTTAGGGCCAATCCAAGAGTGCCATGTGTCACTTTCCATGTGACACTAATTAGATAAGGTTGTAATCATCATTTTCGTAGGATTATGCCAAGTGTCCCTTGAGATTTGAGCCATTTCTCCCCCTTGCGACATGCGTCCTTTTAGACATGTGCCACCACATGTTAATTTAGTTTTTCAAGATTCCTCATGATTATGTCTCCTAACTAAGTTAGCTTACTTGGTTCCTTTAACTAACTAGTCACAAGATATTTTAACTTCTTACAAATAACTCTTTAACCCCAAAACATCTTTGCACTTATATCCCTTGAGCCCTATAACTCCTTAAAGTTCTCCAAAACACTTTAGATGATGCCCCCTCACGGTAGTTTCCATGATTTTTCGAAAAACCCTTCATTCGTTCCTCGACGATTACCTCAAAACTTCACATGTATCATTTGATTTCCAAGAAAACGTTTTATTTCTTTAAACAATAATGCCTAGGAAAACTTCGGGTATTACACAGGGGCTGTCAACTATACATCCCTACTTCGAGCTCTCACGCAGCCTATCAACCATCCAAATACGTAGCTGTTAGTCTTCAGCATCTTGAGTCCGGCCTTAGGTTTCCAATAGCTTCGTACCTTGTCGCCTTTTTAAACGACGTCAAGCTCGCCCCTTTTCAATTAACACCGAACTCGTATGCCTAACTCACTTCTTTGGCCATTTTGTTCTTTACAAATAAACTTCTTCTCCCTTCGTCGAAACTGATAAAATTTCTGTTCTCTTTCAAAAATGCCAAGGACGGGCTGTACTACCTGGCAGCTCGTCCCTCTTCGTACAAGGCTGCCCTTCCTCAGGGTAAAGAGAAGGGGAAGTCCAACGTGGGCGATTACAAGTCCAGTTGGTTCTTCGTGTCCTGCCCTTCGCTTTCCCTTCTTAGGAATCATAGCTTCGTACTGACCCCTGGTAAGTGAATATCAGCCCACATAGATTTTTCTTCTTTTGAATACTTGTTTTAACTTATTCGTCCTTTGATGCAAACTTTGGGGGTAAGAGACCGACTTTGTCTGTTGAGGAGACCGACGTGCTCGACAAACTTCTGGCTACGGGGTCAAGTTCAGAGATCCTCGAGCTTTCAGACGAGCTCCTCCGAGAAAACAAGCTCGCCCCTCCTCTCGACGTCAAGATCGTTCAGGGGGACCATATTAAGGACTTGGGCGCGAACATCCCCCCGTTAGCTCTCCAGATCGCAGGGT
Source organism: Diospyros kaki (assembly GCA_036245055.1). Classification (NCBI taxonomy): domain Eukaryota; kingdom Viridiplantae; phylum Streptophyta; class Magnoliopsida; order Ericales; family Ebenaceae; genus Diospyros; species Diospyros kaki. Next base: position 14,130,297 of record BSEG01000009.1, read on the forward strand.
CGAATAGTTCAAGAGAAGCTGTCTGAGATGAAAACATGCTTTACCTCGACCTCCTTGAGTCGAAGCAATCTAAGGCAAGATTGGGCGCCTCTTTGTCAACAACCCCGAGCTCAAGCTCGCAGGACGGCAGGTCAGAGCAGCAGCAACCGCGCCCCCAGCAACAGCAACACCAACAAGTGCGAGGGGGGGGAGGCAACAGGAGCAGCAGCAAAGGGCTCCGCCCCATAAATCCCAACATCAGAGGGAAAACCACCAACAACAGGGGCATCGGCCCCCGGCTCCCCGAGACCACAGTTCGAGCGGGGCCCATGGGAAGGAGGTCACCGTGGTTTGAGACACCCCTACTGCTGGCTCGAAAAGGAGGCTAGACCATCCGCAGCCGAGGGAGGATGCCAGGGGCAAATGGGTCAGGGCCCTAGAGACGGAGCTACCCCTGGAGGCCCTGCCGGGAGGGCTCTATGTCAGGTCCCTTTTGAACTCCACGCTCGACCTCTTGGGTGCGACCTCCAAGCCACTCGATGACCCGAAGCTGAAGGGGGTCGCTCTCTGCGACTTCATGGCCCGTCATAGTCTGGTGGTAAGTAAGAAGATTTTTTTTTTTTTTTGGGAGGGGAGGGCTAACCTTTCTTCTTTCACAAGCTTTCCTTACTGCCATGAAGCTTCGGGCTCAGTATAAGGATTTTGATGACCAGCTTCGTACGGTGAGCATGTCCCTCCAAGCTAAAGTAGAGAAGCTTGAGGACAGGAAGAAAGCCCAGCAGGCCGAAATAATGAAGCTCTCGGACGAGAAGAAAGCTCTCCAGGCCAAGCTTCTTGTAACCCAAAAGGAGGTGGAGGGCTCTGAGATGCGTCTGCGGGCTGAAGTTCAGAAGAATAAAGACCTCGAAGAAGGGCTTCGTAGGTCAAAGAACATGTGGGAGTCTGCCAACTCCAAGCTTACTACTGAGCTAAATAAAGCGAAGGAGGAGTTGTAGAGGGCTCAGGAGCAGCTCAAATCGGTCAAGGTGGAGCTGAAGATGGCGAGAGAGGAGCAGGCTCGGGCGGATGATCGTGCAGCCCAATGCGAGGAGCTCGCCTAGAAGGCCATAAACGATGTAAAGGGGAAGGTCGAAGCACGGATGGATGCTACGCGTCGTAAGGCCAGATCCGACACCTACTCAGCATTCCTGTACACCCTTTGGGTGAACCATCCTGAGATGAATTTCTCCTTCTTTGGTGCGTAGGTTGTCGAGGAGGTGAAGCGATATGCTGCCGAGGCCGCGGAGGACGCCATCGAAGTCGATCCCCTTGAGTGGTCTGTGGCTGCCTTGGTCAAGGTCGAGCCATCTAGGGCTACCGATCCTCAGCCCAGAGAGGTCCTCGAGAAGCCCCCTGTGGATTCTCAGCAGACTCTGCCTACTGCAGTCCAGCCTGCTGAGGTCGATTCTGTAGAGGAAACTGCCCCTCCCAACTAGGACTTTCCCACATGTATATGCACACATTTTTGTAATACCAACTTCACTTAATAGAATGGGTATTTTTCATACTTTGTGCACATTGCTTCAGATTTCTTCGTGAGTTCAAATTAATTTAACTTTTAATGAAGTATTAGTAATAATAATTCAAAACCGCTCTTCATGATATATCTCAGAAAGAGTTGATACCTTAAAAATTGTCTCAGGGGAAGTCTTCATAATCATAATTTGAGAGTGAACATAGGCTCGAACTGGCTCGTCGATGATAGTTGTAATAATCAACGCGAACACTTATACTTAGGCAATTTCCAAGAAAACCCTTCTTCAGCATGTTTTGATAAGATGACGAGGATATATGCGGAGGTAGATTGCCTTGCCATTTCGGCTAAAGCCTAGTGGCTGAGCAGCTCGCGATAAACAGTCAGGACGCGTATCCAATAGGTTGCGAATGATCCTATTTATGAAAATTGAGACGAATCTCGGCTGACTCATTTGAACATGAAGAATTCACCCAAATATGACATTGTGTCACGCCCCCAACTGGCATATTGAGGTACTTGACAATTTTGATAAATTGGGAGTAAATACTCAGGTAGGTCGTAGTTCAAGGCTTTGTGCCAAGATAAAGGGACCCCTGGTAGAGAAAACTCGACCCGCATCTCCAAGTTATATGTTCAGGCAGGTCATAGGGTGACCCCCAGCTAACATACCATGGCTTGTCATTTCATTGTCTTGCTGAGCCAAGACATGTGTCCAGGCAAGTCGCGTTATGACCTCAGCTGACACACCGCGGCTTCTACAAATTTTAATTGGACCGAGAGGGAACACCTAGGTAGGTCGCAGACCATAGCTTTAGGCTAAGATAAAAGGACCTCGGCTAGCGAACCCAGCTCGGAGTTACTCGTGGAGGTGGTTGCTCAGAAATTTCCAAACCATGACATTAAGTCAAGATGAATGGTTCCCAGCATCAGACCAAGACCTGAGAGAGGGACCAAGATGAATGCTCAATTAAGACGAAAACCGTAACATAGTGGTTAGGTTGCCTAGGCCCCCTGCTCGCAAACCATGGCTTTTCAATTCCTCGTTTCGGGGATATTCAATCGAATACCAATAAGGATAAAGTGCAATGAAAGTTCATGAATCTTAACCAGAATCATGAAAGTTATTTGTAATAAAAAAGACAAAACATAGGTAAGAACCATTCCACTTATTTGAAGTAAGGACGAAGATGTTCCACGTTCCAAGCTCGTGGGAGAGGGAAACCGTCCAAATTTGCCAGATGATATGCTCCGTTACTCAGATTTTCCTTGATGATAAATTGACCTTCCCAGTTAGGCCCTAGGGTGCCATCGCTTGTCGCCCGTACTCCTGGGAGTACCAGACGTAATACCAGGTCCTCGACGTTGTAACGTCGGACTTGGACCTTCCTGTTGTAGTATCGTGCTACCCTTTGCTGATAAACGACAACCCTTATGCGAGCCATATCTCTTGATTCCTCAAGTAGGTCCAGATTAGTTGCTAGTAGCTCATCGTTGCGATCTGAGCTAAAGGTGGCCCTTTGGTGGCTGGCCACTTCATTCTCGGCGGGGACCATAGCTTCCGCCATTGAGAACGGGGTTTCTCCAGTGCTGCTCCAAGCTGTTGTTCGATAGGCCCACAATACTGTTTGCAGTTCGTCCACCCAAGCCCCCTTTCTGGTTTCAAGCTTCGTTTTCAAGGTCTGCTTGATTATTTTGTTGACAGCTTCAACCTGTCCATTCGCCAGGGGGTGATCAACGGCGGTAAAACTCTTTTGGATCCCCATCGATTCGCAGAATTGGATGAATTGCTCACTGGTGAATTGGGTTCCGTTGTCCGTTATTATTTGCCGCGGTACCCCGAACCTACAGATTATGTTATCCCATGTAAATGCTTGCGCCTTCGCGCTGGTGATCTGTGCGAGCTCTTTTGCCTCTGCCCATTTGGTGAAGTAGTCAACTGCTACTATGGCATGCTTGTACCCCCCGCAAGCCATTGGGAGTAGGCCGATTAAGTCCATGCCCCAAATGGTGAACGACCACGGGCTACTCATCTGCTGCAGATAAGCTGGCGGAGCTCGCGGAACCTTGACGAACCTTTGGCACTTTTCGCATTTCTTGACTGTCTCCACGGCGTCTTGCTTTATGGTGGGTCAATAAAACCCTTGTTAGAGGGCCTTTTGTGCCAGCGAAAGTGCCCCTGCATGATTGCCGCAGTGACCTGCATGGATTTCTTCGAGCACAGTCTGGTAGTCGGTGCCGTCAATGCACTTCAGGAGTGGGGTTGAGAACCCCCTCCTGTATAGTCTATCATCATAAATGCAATACCAAGCTGCTTGAGCTCGCAGACGACGTGCTTCCAACTTGTCTTTAGGTAGTTTGTCGTCTTGCAGATACTCCAGGAAAGGAATCATCCACGAGTTTTGGGATACGGTGATCGTCATTGTTTCAGTTCGTTGTTCTATACTCGGGGTAGCTAAAAAATCCATGGGTATGTCTCCTGAGAATTCTGCGTCATGGGTAGTTGCTAGGTGAGCTAATGCATTCGCATGGGAGTTCTGGGAGCGGGGGATTTGGTGTATTTCATATTTTTCAAAAACCACAAGGAGCTCGCGTACCTTTTACAAATATGCAAGCATTTTTGTATCTCTGGCCAGGTATTTTCCCCGTACTTGGTTGACAACCAGCTGGGAGTCACTGAAAATCTCCAAGGATTCGGCTCGTATTTCCTTTGCCAGGCGGAGTCCGGCTAACAAGGCCTCATACTCGGATTCATTATTGGTGGCTGAAAAACCGAACCTCAGGGCGCAGAGGATTTTGTGACCTTCAAGACTTATTAGCACAATCCTGACTCCCATTCCTTGTTCGCTTGATGACCCATCGACTTATAGCTCCAAGGACGGTCCTTTCAAGCTCTCTGTATCCTCGTCAATGGGCCTAGTGAACTCGGCGATGAAGTCTGCCAACGCTTGACCTTTTATTGCCGTCCTTGGTTTGTATTCTATGTCGAACTGAGCAAGCTCGATAGACCATTTCAGTAAGCGACCCAAGGTATCTGGCTTTTACAAGATTTGCTTCAATGGGTATTTGGTCATGACTTCGATCTTATGAGCTTGAAAATAAGGTTGTAGCTTTCTTGATGCCATTATTAGATAGTAAGCCAATTTTTCGATTGATGCGTACCTTGTTTCTGCGTCAATCAAGCTTTTGGAGACGTAATAAATGGGGTGCTGCAACCCCTCTTCCCCCCGGACGAGAGCCGCACTGAGAGCCTGTTGGGATACTCCCAAGTATAAGGTCAACCTCTCTCCTTCCTTTGGTTTGGCGAGCAGTGGGGGTCGTCCCATGTATTCTTTCAGTTGCTGGAACGCGAACTTACATTCTTCTGTCCATCTGAAGTCCTTCTCCTTTTTTAGCAGCTCGAAGAACGGGGCACACTTATCGGTAGCTTTTGAAATGAAACGGCTCAAAGCCGCGACCTTCCCATTGAGGCTTTGCACCTCCTTCTTTCTTACGGGTGATCTCATATCGAGCAAAGCCTTTATTTTGTTTGGGTTGGCTTCAATGCCTCTGTTGTTTACCATGAACCCAAGAAATTTTCCGAAAGCTACCCCAAAGGCGCACTTGAGTGGGTTGAGCTTCATCTGATAGCTCCTGAGGATTCCAAACATTTTTCCCAGATCGAAAACGTGGTCCGTCACTTGCTCGAATTTTATCAACATGTCATCAACGTATACCTCCATGGTTCTTCCGATCAATGCTTCGAACATCATATTGACCAGCCTTTGGTAGGTCGCACCAGCATTCTTTAATCCAAAAGGCACGACCTTATAACAGTAAAGCCCCTGGTTGGTAATGAACGAGGTGTGCTCTTGGTTAGTAGGGTTCATGGGGATCTGGTTGTAGCCTAAATAAGCATCCATGAAACTAAGGAGCTAGTAACCAGCCGTTGCATCCACGAGCTGATCGATTCTAGGGAGAGGGAAGCTGTCCTTAGGACAAGTCTTGTTAAGGTCGGTGAAATCGACGCAGGTCCTCCACTTCCCATTTTTCTTTTTTACCAGGACCGGGTTGGCCACCCAGGCCTGGTAGTGGGCCTCCTTAATGAAATTGCTTGCCAAGAGTTTGTCCACTTCTTCTTTAAGGGCGGCATAACGCTCTGGTGTCATTGGCCTCCTCTTCTGGCGCACTGGCCTGTAGCTTAGATCTACGTTAAGCCTGTGTGACATGACTTCTGGGGCGATTCCCACCATATCCTTGTGGTTCCATGCAAATACGTCAAGGTTAGCTTTAAGGAAATTTGTAAGCTGTTCTTTTACCTCAGGGGCTAAATTCTTTCCTAGCTTGAGGTGTCTTTCTCCATCCGCCTCAGTGACTAAGATATCTTCGAGCTCTTCCATGGAACCGGTGGGTGTGTCGCAGTCGACCTCGCGGGGATCCAAATCGTGACTAGTCTCCCATTGGCTGGCTAGTCGCAGGTCGTCTTTTGCGATGATGTTCACTTTCTTTCCTTTTGCTCCCATTTTTAGGGCGTCTTCATAACAACGTCTTGCGAGATGCTGTTCGCCTCGTACACTTCCTACCCCATTGGGGGTCGAGAATTTCACCGTAAGTGACCTAGTTGAAGTGACTAGATCGAGGTCATTTATTGCTGGTCTTCCGAGCATGACGTTGTACGTTGAGGGGTAGTCTATGATTAGGTGGTTGTTGTGGCGCCAGGAGGCTGTTGTGGCAATTAACTTTGTTGCCTGAGATGTGTTTTTGTGTATTCCCTTGTAAATTTTTATACGTATTCACATAATTGAGTGTAAGCGATATTGAGCACTAGATGTATTTAATTGTTGTAATCATCATAGTGTGATAATGATTGTGAGATTGTTCTTTGGATATGGCTTAATTGGCCAAGATGAGTTTTGGACCAAGTAAAGATCAGCAAGGTACGTTCTCATAAATCCCCAATACTCAACGAAGTGTTTGTATGCTAGCTTTGTGCCTGGGTCACCTCTGGCTTGCTATGGGGCGAGCTGAAGAGAGGTGAAGTTCACTCGGGTTTCGGGTCTCAGTCCGCTGTGTTTTCTTGATTGAGTTGGGACTGATTCCTGAGTGGAGCGAAGGCAAGGACGAAGCCTAGTTCCCACCTAGGGCGTTTCCTGTTGAAACATAGTCCAACCTTTCAGTTGTGGTTTGTCGGGTGAGTAATCCGGTCGATTATTTATCGGTGACGCTCGTAAGTGGGAGCGGGTCGTTACACCCCCCGCTTCTTCTTTCGGTCCTATGGGCTTCTTTGATCCGAAGGCGTCTTCCCATCGGACCTCCTTGGAGGCTCGTTCGTAAAACTCCCCTAAGTCCTTGATCGGGGTCCTGTAGATGCTCTCATAGAGCTTGCCATCTTTTCGAAGGCCGGTGGAGATTGCCGTCAAGATGCTTTCGTCAGAGGGATCCTCGACATTGCTCACCTCGTGCCTGAATCTTGCAATATAATCCCTCAAGGGCTCGTTCGCCTTTTGGAACACGGTGGCGAGGTGGCACGGTGGCGCGAACTGCCTTCTTAGGGCCCTGTATTGGTTGACAAATCTCTATTGACATTCCTCCCAATTGCTGATGCTGCGAGGCGGAAGGTTTTTGAACCAGGCGCGGGGAATATCACCTAGGACTGCTGGGAAGGCACGGCATTTGACCAGCGAGCTGGTTATTTGTAAGTCCATTTGTACGTTATACGCATCTAGGTAATCATAGGGGTCGCTGTCCCAGTTGTACTGTGGCATCATTGGGACTTTGAATCTTTGGGAGAGGGGCTCAAGTTCGATCTCTCTGGTGAACGGTGTCCTATCCCATGGCCGTTACTCTGGCTGCGGACCCCTTGTCTCTCCTTCAGCTGCCGGACTCTCTGATATAATTCCTCCACAGTCGAGTCCGGGCCCACCGATTGCCGGGCCTGCGACTGCCTGCTCCTTTCCCGGTACAGGGAGCGGTGATTTGGGAACGGGTAGTTGTCTCCAATATCTTCTTCTTCAGGCGGAGGTCGTTCTTCCCGCGGTTGGTGGATCCTTCGAGGCGAAGCTAGTGGGTCATGGGTGGCTCGTACTTGGGCTTGGGCGAGAATTCTGACCGCATCGACGAGCTGCATCACTGTATTTTCTAACGCCTCCTGACGTTGCTGCCAGTCCTGGATCGTTCCGGTCCCAGTAATTTGGCTAGCGGGCTGAACAGGAATCCGCGGTGGTATTCCAGCAGCATCTCCGATGGGCGGTGGTAAAGGGTTGTCTGCTATTGGAGCAACGGGCCCTCCGTTTGGTTGGAAATCTCGCGGTCTATCACGATGATTTTCTGGAGGGTCGACCGCTGCCTCGAAACTTCGAGTATTCCTTCCTCTTGCCATGGCTATTGATCAGAGCGGCCCCTTCCTCTAGCGCCAAAATGTCGACGTTCAATTTCAATCGAGTGTGATCCGTTTTGGGCCGCAATGAATAATTATGAGTCACGGTAAGGAGAGGAAAAAGAAGAGAAGGTTTTTTCGGATGCTAACGAAGAACACTTAACGATTTTCATGTTGTTCGGCCAGAACGATGCCTACTCCACGCCCGCACTCTGATTATTCCTTCCGAATGGCGGTTTTCTAATTATTCTTCCTGTCCCTTATGTTACCTCTGCCCCCTATTTATAATTCAGGGGGCTTTTACAATTCGGATAACATATAGAAATAAAAAGATGATATAATAGGGGACAAACAGTCCTTATCATCTGTACAAAATTGTAAGTGGGATCTTCATCTCAAGGAGCATGGGCTATTGTAGTGAACGGTCCCTACCTCTGACTCCTTAACAGCTTTTACCACTTTATGCAAGCTAATTGTTTTTAGGCTAGCGATCTAGGTGGTCCAGCGATCTGAAGAATACTTCTGGGAGCTCATTAGTCGATTGTTGGGAGCTCGTTGAAGGCTCGTCGGGAGCTCGTCAAATGTCCGCTTTATGGGTTTCGGATTTTGGTAGTGGCTAGACTCCCTTTGGTGAGGTTGTCCGGCCCTTCTTGTTTTCGGGTGATTGGGCCGGCCCATCAGATCGAGTTTGGTCCATACGAGAAATACGTATAACAACCCTAAACTTATTTTTCTCTTTACAAGCCTCTCAGAGACACCAAGAGACAACTCTCTTGCATCTTGATCGAGACATTATCTCCCATAAAAAAAAATATATATTATTATATCTTAACAATAATAGTGTAAATTCAATATATAATAATGGGTTTTAAAACTTAACTCGAACATGCAATTTTTATTAGAAAAAAAATTATTTTTAAAATAAATTAGTGAAATATCTCCTTATTTTTTATCTAAGTATTATGAAAACCATTTCTAAACTCTCTAAATGCTCATATTCGTGCATCGGGCTCTTTGTTGCTTTGTTGATTCTCGTTTGACCTCTTTGTGTGACAGTCGTATATCGTTAGTTTTTGAAATTTATTCTCTTTTTAGTGTTTAATTTTACTTTCGTTGTTTACAAGTTTTGTCTCATTATTTTTTTTGAGACTCAAGATCTACCTTGATAATATGTAGATGTTTTGTGGTCTTTGCTTAATGTAAATATTATAGTTATTGTCAAAATATAACAATCTATTTTCTTTTTTTAATACGTGGGAGAATGTAAGGTGCGTGGTTGACCACGGGAGTTTCTAGAGACTTGCGAGTCTTGAGGGTTCTAAGAGTCAAGTGTCCCGAGAGTCTTGTCACCAAGGTGCGATGAGAGTAGAATCTCGTCTCCAATGTGCACATGCGTTGAAGGTCTCATGATCAAGGCACGTTGAGGGTTTCGTGACCAAGGTCGGCTGAGGGTCTCGTGACCGAGGCGCACTGAGGGTCTCGTAACCGAGGCATACTGAGGATCTCGTGACTGAGGCAAGCTGAGGGTCTCGTAACTAAGGGGCGCTTAGGGTCTCGTGACTAAGGCGCGCTGAGGGTCTCGTGACCAAGGCGAGTTGAGGGTCTCGTGACCAAGGCGCGCTGAAGGTCTCGTGACCAAGGCGCATTGAGGATCTCGTGACCAAGGTGAGATGAGGGTCTCGTCACCAAGGTGAGCTAACAATCTCGTCACCAAGGGAAGCTGAGTGTCTCGTGACCAAGACATGCTGAGGGTCTCGTCACCAAAGTGTGTTGTGTCTCGTGACCAAGACGCGCTAAGGGTCTCGTCACCAAGGCGCGCTAAGGGTCTCATCACCAAGGTGAGCTGAGGGTCTCGTGACCAAGGTGCGCTGAGGGTTTGATGATCTGGTGGCCTTGGATAACCGAGTGGCCTCATAACCGAGTGACCCTCATAACTGGGTTACCTTCATAACCGAGTGGCCCTCATGACCGAGTCCCTCATGACCAAGTGTCCTTCATAACCGAGTGCCCTCATAATTGAGTGGCCTCATAACCGAATGGCCTGCAAAACGAGAGCAACATTAGGGCATGGGTGGGGGTCCCCGCGCAAACCCTCCGATGCCTAAGTTAGTTCTCGAGAGCCAAAAGTATGGAATTGTGTTGAGGGAGCCCAAGAGTGCGTACCTTGCATCAAGGATGTGGCCTGATATTTATAGCGGATGAAAGATGGGAGAAGCGCGATAATCGGGGCAAGAATCTCGCGGCCCATTTCGATGATTTAGCGGCCCATCCGAGAGGGAAAAGAAGAGAGATTGGCCTAAGCCCACTCGACCATGACCGAGTGGGGGGCCACTCGGTCATACCTTCTTTTGCCCTTTTCCTTCGTTCGGTTTTGAGTGGTTCCCGTACCTCAACTTCATGCCTGATTTACACCTTGATTTAGCCTGAATATCTTAAAACTCAAAACACAAAAGTTGTAGATAATTCTCTTAGCTTTCCATAGGTCTTCGATTCACCTTAATCAAAGCTTGTATGAGAAAGTTATGACTAAAAAACAAAAGCAGTGTCGTACCTACTTGGCATAACCAGGTGGGTCCTAACCACTTGGTCTTGGCTCGACCTCTTGCTCTTTCGGCTTGTTTCCTTGATTTCCTACAACCCGTTCGGCCTTTGGACTTCATGTCCATGTCTCACGACTCTTTTAGGTCTCGTTACTCTCAAGTTTGCAGGGCATATGAATTATTTATAAAAAAAATTAATTATTTGATGTAACAAATTAATAATAAATAACTTAATATATCAAATTAATTTATTATAATGATTAGATTTACAATATAATTATATTTTTAAATGAATATTAATTTGAAATGCAATGATTTAAATTATTTTATTATGACATTTTAAATTATTACAATAAATTATTATTTAAATTATTTATAATTATCATATTTTTAAATTATATTATTTTTATCAATTAACTAATAATTATTATTATTTTAATAAATTATATTATTTTTTTTAATAATAAATATTAATAAATTAAAGAGGCGGGGACCGTCTCTTTCCCCCTCTTTCCCACCCCTCCCAAAAAACCCTTCTCCCTCTCTGCCTCTCGCTCCCTGGCTCTCTCGCCCCTTTCTACCTCTCTACTTCTCTCTGGTTCTCTTAACCTCACCCTTGCCCTCGCCCTTACCCTCTCCCTCGCTCTTGCAGCTCGCCCTCGCCCTCGATCTAACCTCTCGTTGCCTTGCCCTTACCCTCGATCTAACCCCTCGCTCACTGCCTCGCCCTCAATCTAGCCCCTCGCTTGCTGCCTCACCCTCACCTTCACCTCTAGTGTAATGACCCGCTTCCATCTACGGGCGTTACCAGTGAATAATCGATCGGATTACTCACACGGCAAACCAATAATTGAAGGGTTGGACTATATTTCAACTGGAAACGCCCTAAGTGGGCACTAGGCTTCGTTCTTCCCTTTGCTCTACTCGAGGAATTAGTCCCAAAATATAAAAGGAAGCACAATGAAATGGAACCCGAAACTCGAGTGAGCTTCACCTTTCTTTACCTTGCCTCACAACAAGCCAAAGGTGACCCAAGCACAAAACTAGCGCATCAAACATCCACTGAGTATTGTGGATTTATGGGAACATACATTTTCGATCTTTACTTGATCCGAAACTTGACTCCACCGTCTAAAGCCTATACAACAAGTAATCTCACAGTCTCATATATCCTAGCGCTCCACAACATATACATTCAGTCACATGAATACATATAAGAATACATATACCACATACAAACTCAAGTGAACAAAAAAGTCACCACATCATCGTTCTGACGCCATCCTTGTTTGCATCTGGGCTCGCAACATCTACAACATGAGGTAAAACCTCATGAGTCATAAAAACTCAGTAAAGGTGCAATGCATAAGTAAATGAAGCATGAGAGAGCATGTAATGCAACAATGCAATGCAAATGGGTAGTCTTCCATGCTCTCATAACCTCCATAGGTTAAGGCGTCAACCAACCCTTCTCACAACACTAGTCCTCCATATGGCCATAGGTACACTAGAACTCATATCATGCAAGTATTAACCACTGCATGCAACTCATAAAGAAAAATATTTACAAATGCATGCAAGACTAGCACCCTTGGGGTTATCCCTTACCTAGCTCGAAGCCTCTTCTGCCACAACACGAACTCCAGCTTGAACCTTGAACTCTTCTAGGATCATTGCCTCCCCGGTCGAACCTAGATGCTACACAAATCCCAACCATATATCAGACATTAAACCAGGACCTATATTTTTTCCCTACACTGCAAAACGACTCGCCAACAACTACAACCAACCCTAACTACAGGCATAATCCAACCATCACTACACATTATAGCATCTCACATAATGCAATAACTCGAAAAGAAATTTAATTAATTTACCTTACTTGATCTAGAGGAGAAATCGAGAAAATGCCCACCTAGTGTTGTCTCTTGAGCTGGAACCTCACGCCCGAATTCCCATTTTCGAGCCTCCAGCATGCTCCTCAAGCCCCAATTTAATTTTCAAAATTTTTGCTAGAATTTTTCAACATTTTTCCCATATTTTTTCCTTTTTCCTCTATTTTCTAGATTTCTTTTATTTTATTTTTCTTTTCCTTTTTCTTTCTTTCCTTTCCTTCTTCCTCACTTCTTCTCCTGCACCTTCTTCTTCCTCTGGTCTTCTTCCTTCCTCGCATGGCCATTCTCGAGCACGCATAGTAGCCGCCCACCATCGTTGCCCATGCCGCAACACACCTCTGACTTCCGCCACCAGCAGCCTCACCACCCCCGCCACCGGTCACCTCCACCACGAGCAGGACTCCCTGTGCCACCAGCCACACACAGTGTCGCCACTGCTGCCATTGCTTCCTGTCACCACCAGCTGCTCCACCCTGCATCGCCTTCGGCCATCGCAACCCTAGCCATCTGCCTTGCGGTTCTTGTTGCTTCATCGTTAGCCATGGCAGCTACTACCATGGATGATCGACCCTTTCTCTCGATCCCTCAACACTCTTACTCTCTCTATCTCTTTCCCTTGGCCATGGCTCTCCCTCAGATTCTCTCAAGCTCTCGCTCTCTGTTTCTCTCTTCTCCACTTCAGAGAACGAAGGGCCACTATTGGAAGATTGCCCAGTAAGCTCACACCCCCCATAAAATATCTAAATACAATTTACACATTTAACCCTTCTATTTTCTCACAATTCCCCTTAAGAACTTTAATAATTTCACTTGGACACTCTAAGCCTCAAATAATTATCATTAAACCACAAAAATCTTGATTTCTTTGAAAATTAATTTCCGACATTTACTCGGGAATATTGATTTCATCCCTACGCCTTCACGAAACCTTTTCTCTGCCCAAAAACACTTCAGGATTGTCTTACTAGTAAAACCAGACCACCCCTAGGGTCCCCTCAACTTCCCGGAGGTCCTTTACAACCATTCAGTACCGACACCTATTCAGACTTATACAAAACTTATTCTGGATATTACTCTCTGTCTGATCACTTCTAGCATCATTAACCTCACCTCGAGATGCTCACCAATCTCATCCCTTCTTCCCTGGACATCCAAGTCCCAGGGCATTCCTTAGCGTCGATTCGGTAATTTTTTTTAATTAATTTCTCAAAATTCATTTCTTAGACTCTCCGAAGCACCCAAGATCCTTTAAAATTACTAGAAATCATATTTTTCCAACACCATGTAATATTGGGTATTACATCTGGCTTGCTCGCTAGCAGGTTGCCCTTGCCTCTCGGTCCGTAGCTGGAGATGTCGCATCAGTGGCTTACTATCTCCCTTACTCTCGTTGGGTAAATGGGTTGCTCGCCTTTCTTCATTTTCATTGGGATACTTGGGTTCAATCTTTTGAGGTTTGGTTCAATCTTTGTGTTCTGGTTGGTTTCAAATTCAATATTATGGTTTATTCTTTTGATTCAATCTTTGGTGTTGTGTTATGTTATGTTATTGTTCTATTTTGTTATGTTGTTGGTTTAGTTGAGAAGTTTGTTTCCTAAAGTTTGTTGTGTTCTTTTCATTCAATCTTTGGTCTAGGTTCTTGGCTTCAGATACCATATTTAACTTTGAAATTTAAAATACTAATTAGTAGAATGTATTCATTTTTGTAACCATAAACCAATTATGTAATTATGAAGACAATTGTTTTATAAATAATATAGTAACTTGTCTTTCTTTTTTCAAAAATTTTGTTCCTAAGGTGTTAAATAATAAATAAAAATTTGAGAAATATTTATTGCCATTTCACATTATGATGATTTATAATCAACATTATTTGTGCAAAATCCAAATTTGGTCTTTTCTACCTAGAAATAGAATTAAAATTGCTCCTTGGGTCTAAGAGAATAATGAAAGTTTGGATAATTTTGTTTTTACCAACCTAATTAATAATGAGCATCTAAAACTAAGTTTTTGTTTTGAAAGTAGTTTTAGTGTGCCTTAAGATAAGGGTTTATTTGCCAGGATAAACTGTTAATATATATATACACACAAATATATTGAACTGCAATTGAGTGTTTAAATTTAGATTGATTTCTTTAATTATCAAATTGTATTTATTAAATTGTTAAGAGTTTTGATTTTGCTTTCCCTTGTTAGAGTTTTGACTTTGCTCAAATTTGGTTCTCATTTATTGAATTTATTCATTTTATAAGATGATTAAGTATATGATGCGTTGAGAATTGATGATTGCATATATTGAAGTGTTATATTTTTGTGTTTTTTTTTTTCTTACATGGGGTGTAGTCCAGTTATAGGGGAGACTTTGCCGAATTTTCTCCAAAAATTATATTAAATAAAGAACATAATTAATTAAATAATTTTCAGCAATTTAATTAAATTTGCTGGAAGTTAGCCTTAGATTTTCATTCGGTAACTTCCTCGACGGAGAGAGGAGGTCACTGAATTGTCCAGTTAGATAGTCTGGAAATTTGATGTCGTGTTGTGTGCTCGGTGAATACGCATTAATTTACTCATGCATGGTACGAAAATTCGATAGCATCTGACGTTGTTCTCCAGTTGCATGTAGGAATATGTTCTGATTCATGCAATTGACTCAAATTGAGTGTAACTCGTATGAATCGGCACATTATTCTTATCATGCATCTGGAGAACTACACTGAGATGATGCCAAAATTTCATATCGTGAGTAAATGCATCTGCTAATGGTCATTTCCAGATGGGATAGCTCCTAACCTTCAAAATTTAAGGAGTGGTTTAGTGGAAGAAGATTAAAAAAACTCAAATAAAAAAATTATTGTAATTATAATTTAGTAATTTTTTGTTATTTAATTACCATAGGAAAAAAATGAGACCGATCGTCAATGGATGTATATCAAGCGTAAGGAGGATGTTATGTTTCTACGAAATTTATCAAGGGTGTTGAGGAGCTTGTTAACTTTGCTAATAGTCAACAAGAGTGGATGGGCGAGAATAAGATTAAATGTCCCTATAATCAACGAAAGTTTAGGAACACGGCTTTTCGTGACCAGGAAACCATGACAAGTCACTTGCTCACTAAAGGTTTCGTTCCGAGGTATTACGAGTGAACACTTCTTGGGGAAGCTCTCGCTAAGGTAGATTTGGTCGATATGCCGTACTCAGCATCGACGCTTGAAGCAGAGTCAAGCAACACATTGGAGACTATGGTAATGGATGTTGTTGGGCTTGATTTCAATCTGAATATGGAGAAGGAACCTCAGAATCTAGAAGGTCAAGCATTCTATGACATGTTGAGTGCTGTGAGAAAAGAGTTATATCCTAGTTGTCGAAAGCATACGCAGTTGTCGCTTGTTTCTAGATTACTTAGCTTTAAGTCGGAGCACCATCTATCTGAGAGGGGATTTGATCAACTTTGTGAATTACATAAGGAGGTTCTTCCTGAACCTAATATGGTGTTTGATAATTTTTATAGAACTAAAAAGCTGGTACAAGGATTGGGCCTTCCTGTTGAGAAAATTGATTGTTGTAGAAACAATTGTATGATTTTTTGGGGTGATGACATCGATTTAACAGTCTACAAGTTTTGTCATGAGAATCGATACAAGCAAGTTGATCAAGCCGATACTAGCAAACGACAAAAAACTTGTGTTTCTCATAAGAAGATGGATTACTTTCCTTTAACTCCTCGGCGTTTGAGACTGTATGCATCCAATTCAATAGTAGAGGAAATGAGGTGGCACGTGGATCATGTGGTCGAAGATGGCATCATGCGTCATCCATCAGATTCCCTTATGTGGATTCATTTCAATGAGACTCATAGGGAATTTGCTGCCGAGAAAAGGAATGTCAGACTTGGTCTTTGTACTGATGGGTTTCAGCCGTTTGGTCAATCTAGGAAGCAATATTCTTGTTGGCCTGTCATTATCACGGTGTATAATTTACCACCTTGGATATGTATGAAGGATACAATAATGTTTTTAACAGTTCTAGTGCCAGGACTAGAGAACCCTAAGGCAAAACTTGATGTTTTCTTATAGCCCCTTATTGCTGAGTTGAAACATTTGTGGGATGTTGGTGTGCATGCATATGACATCTCATTAAAACAAAATTTCCAACTAAAAGCGACTTTGATGTGGACCGTCACTGATTTTCTTGCATATTCAATGGTCTTGGGTACACCACAGCAGGAAAGCTGGCATGTCTTTATTGTACGATTCACTCAGACGCATTTCACCTGTCGAAGAGTCGAAAGATTTCATGGTTTGACAACCATCAAAAGTTCTTGCGTCGAGATCATCTGTATCGATGGAATAGGTATGGATTCCGCAAGAATACTTTGGTAAAAAAAAAAAAAAATAGCACCTCCTGTATTGTCTAGATCTGAGATACTTGCTTCCTTAGACAAGTTGGGTGTAGCGAAGGCGATAGAACCCAATGCTGCAAAGACTAATGCGGATAACAACCATGGTAGTTGTTGGAAGAGTAAGAGCATTTTTTGGGATTTACCTTATTGAAAAACTCATCTCATTCTACACAACTTGGATGTTATGTGTATAGAGAAAAACGTGTTTGAAAATGTGTTCAATACAGTGATGAATGTACTGAGCAAAACTAAGGACATGATGAAATCGAGAGAAGAGTTGAATCAATATTGCAGTCACATTGCTCAACCGACTTTTACTCTAAACAAGAAAGAAAAAGCCGTCCTGTGTGCGTGGGTGAAAAAACTGAAATTTCCTTATGGATATGTGTCGACCATGGCTAAATGTAACACCACAAATTCCCGAGCATGTTAAAACTTAGGAAATTTTGGGCTAAATTTTTTTTTGAATAACCTTAGCATAATACAAACTCTAAAAATTCCCATTTACCTATCTAGTTTGAGAATCATTATACATTATATATACTAGACTAGGTGATCATCAATAGCGGAAGCAAGAATCGAACCCAACTTTAACATTAACAGCAAATTCGATCTCACATTAATAGCTTTCAAAACATTCCAAATTTAGAGTGGCAGACTTAATTACATAATTGCATAAACATAATCAAAATGACATGCACTCAAGTGCCGTCACATGTTTCTTCCATGCTTGTTTTTGCTATGTCTTCATCTAGAACGTTTGAATATTCCAGGGGCATTACTCGAGTTAAACGATGAATCATCTAAGTAAGGTTACAAAAAAATTACGACTCGTGCATGGACGCAAATGAAAAATATCCCTATTTTGTTGGTTTGAGCCGACCGCACCTCAATGCTACTCCCCATTTTATAAGGCTTCCTAACCATGCCGAGGTGTATGGGTGCACCCTTGGTAGAGCAGCGGTGCTGGCCCCTACTCTCAAACCACATGCGATGTATGATCAACAAATCATTGTGAACAAATGCATACTTTATCATAACATGTAAATGCAAACTATATGACATATACACATCAAGGCATGACAACATGATGATTTCATTTACATAAACCAAGTATTGGCGTAGAACCACTTACTTTTGCACAAAGTTCAATATTCCTCGAAATACGTGCACAGCCTTAATTTTTGCGCCAAACCTTGAATATTGCATAAATCACTTAACCTCAAGTCTCTAAGCACCCTATCCACCATGTTTATTTACATGAATATCAAAACCTAATTTTTAATAATTTCTTCACAGTTATTTCTATTTTCTTTCTATTTTTACCTCACAAATTTTAGAATAACTATTTCCTCAAACATTTTTTTAAATATTTCTACACCTAAATTCCTAAATAATTTTCTAAACATTTCTAAAAAAAATTTGAAAAAAACCTGATGACCATGCGCTTAGCGAGTGGGCTGCGAGTAAGACTAGCATGTGAGCTTCACGCGTCGGTTGCCTTCTCCGACACCGGCACACTGAAAAATCTAGCTTTTGCTTCAAGCTTGATCTTCTCTCTTGGTCGATCATGATGGCTAGCTTGGCTGCTCGAAAGGATGATCGGAAGGGGTTCAATCGGAGGTTTAAACTCTCAGCTAGATCGTCCGCCTATCTTTTCTGACGAACCCTCAAAACCCCACTAAACCTCACAAAAACTCTCCAAACTTTCCAGAATACTTCTACAACCTTCAAGGATCAAAAGCGCTCTATCCTTTGCCTTCGATTTGACCCACAACGAGAGTAATTTAAGCTTCAAATTTTGAAAACCCTCAGCCATCTCGACCTCTATTTATAGGCAACACCGAGCTCCAAAACATCCATTTAGGTTTAATCCATGGTCTTAAATGTATTTATCTCCCTCAAATTGCCCTAAAAGACTTGAAAACGCCTCGAAAATGACCCCTTGAAGCCTTGATTTTTCAGCTAAGACAGGACTGGAAAATTCATCCCAATCGATAATCAATTTTTGGCTGTGGCCGACTCCCAATGTGGCTAGTCCTAGCCTTGCCCCCTCTGGTGACCCTCTCGAAACCCTCACCGGCCGCCATTTGGCGATGGGAGAGGCGGTTGGCGGCTGGCAGTGTTCACACTACCAGTTTTTCCCAATTTCCACTTTTACCCTTACCATTCTTTGAAATTCCCAATTTTCACTATGCCTCAGAACTTTCCAATACTTCCATTAAGACCCACAAGTTCTAAAATTTTCATTCCAACCTCGGAGATTCAGAAATAATGTCATTTCGACCTCTCTCGGGCATTTTTAAGAAATTATACTTAGGCTTGAATTTACGTTTTGAACGTAAACCTTTTTGTTTTTCTCCCGAAACTACTTAAGGGTTGTTCTACATGCCAAATTAAGGTCTTATAAGTTTTTTGTTGACTTCTTCGAAGTGCTTTACGACGATTCAATCTTTTTGCCTGAACCAAAGTTGTACCGAAAACTATCTTTGTTCCGATTTCTTTCGATACAAAAAATCATGTTTTGAGATGCTTGACAGTCTTGAACTCTTTTTCGTAGTTATCTAAGTCCCAGGGTATTCCCTACAGTTGATTTGGTTATTTCAAATCCCTAAGTTGTCTTCTAAACTTTTCTACGTGTCGCAAAATATGAAATCATTTACGTGCTAATGACATATTTATATGGAATATTACACAAGATGTGTTGACACCAAGAAGCTTAAGTTGTTTGGGATGAAGAGCCACGACTGTCATGTGTTCATGCAAAGGTTGGTGCAGGTTGCATTTCGGGAATTATTGACGAAAAAAGTATGGGAGGCACTGATTGAGTTGAGTCTTTTCTTCAAAGATTTTTTTTTTCCATAAGTGAGAGATTCATAGAACAAAAAAACCAACGCCGAATTGGCTACAAACTAAGGCCAAGGCATACCTCGGATCAACCAAAAAAAAAAAAAAAACCAGGGGTAAGAACACAACAACGATCACCCTCTAGACCAAAAGAAGAAAAAATAAACTAGGATAAGAAAAACATAGGAAGAAGCAAAATAAAAGACATTATGTACAGAAAATATACAAAAGCCTTGTTGTGATCAAAAGCAACAATCCATCTCTGAAGAACAAGCTTCATGTGCTGATCACGAGCAAAAAAATTGAAAATGGAGCGAGCCCCAACTGGAGAGGCTGCATCAAACACAAGGCACCAAAGGGACTGGCACTAAACAAGAGACTCTAAGATCACAGAAGCTAGCTCCCAACAGCAAGAAAGTAGTAACTCAATGGGGGAGGGAAAACCTAGTCCCTCGAAAGTCGCCAAACATGACGAAGAGCATAACTCTGAATAGACGATCTGAATCGGAGAGTCGTCAAATGGGTCCTCACAACGCATTGAATCTGATGGGTCAACTGAGAGACAGATCTCTCTTGATCACGAAAGCACCTATTATTGTGCTTCCTCCAGGTGAAATACACCAAAGCATTAAGCACCAATCTATTTGCCACTTGTTAAGGACCCTTGCCACTCTATCTTACAGCAGCTCAAAGCACACTAGTATCCCATCGACACCAAGGCAAATTGAATTTCTTTAATCTGCGGAAGCATGTCAGCACCTTTCTAGAATAAGGACACTCAAAAAAATGGTGACTGTGCGTTTCTGTATTCATCCTACAAAGGAAACATCTATTCAAAAAAGACAAAAAAAGGTTAATACGATCAAGTGTAGAAAGACGCTTCCGAATCGCCAACCACAAGATAAAAGAATGAGGTGGAATACACTCCGGCGACCACACATGTAAACAACAACAACAACAACAACATATCCAGCCTTTATCCCACTATGTGGGGTCGGCTACATGAATTCTAGACTTCCATGTATTTCTGTCTTTTGTCATATCCTCATTGAGGTCCATACACTTCATATCAAACTTTAATGTCTCCCTCAAAGTCTTCTTAGGTCTGCCTCTACCTCTTTTTTTGATTAATTGTTCCATTTCATCAACTCTCCTCATATGAGCGTCTCTTGGTCTCCTTCTCACATGACCAAACCATCTTAGTCTAGTCTCTCTCATCTTCTCCTCTATTGGCACTACTCCTATCTTATTACAAATAACTTCATTTCTAATTTTATCTTTTCTTGTATGGCCGCACATCCATCTTAACATCCTCATCTCCGCTACGCTCGTCTTTTGCTCATGTTGGTATTTGACTGCCCAACATTTTGAGTCGTACAACAAAACTGGTCTTATAGCTGTCCTATAGAATTTTCCTTTCAATTTTAATGGGATTTTATTATCACATATAACCCCTGATGCATTTCTCCATTTTAGCCAACCTGCCTTAATTCTATGTGTGACATCCTCGTGAATTTCTCCGTCTTTTGAATCACTGATCCCAAATATCGAAAATGGTCTTTTCTTTGTAAGATTTGGTCTTCCAATTTTATTATAACATCCTCCACTCTTGTATTCTTACTGATGTACCTAGAAAGATTAAGGCAGATAAAGCGGCAGCAAGGAAGCAAAACAGTCACTCGGCACGACCGAGTGGCCATGCCGAGTGGCCTCAGCTACTCGGCATGGTCGAGTGGCCAAAGGCCACTCGACATGGTCGAGTGACTTAGCCTCTCAGCCTGATCGAGTGGCCAAGGCCACTCGCCGCATCCGAGTGACCAAGGCCACTCGGCATGGCCGAGTGGCTTGGCCACTCGACCTGACCGAGTGGCCAAGACCACTCAGTAGCTTGCGAGAAAGACCCCCTACCCGAGTGGGGGGTCACCCGACATCGCCAGGAGACCCTTCGTGATTCAGCCCATGGGCCCCGAGAATTCCGAAACGGGCCCCGAGATTTTCGCCAAAAATATCGCGAGATCTCTCTCTCTCCTCCACTATAAATACAAGACCCGATTTTCAACCCAAGGGACGCTATTTTGAGCAATTAAAGTACAATTTTGCATTTTCTCTCGAGATCTAATTTAAGCATCGGAGGGTTTGCGCGGGAACCCCCACCCGCGCCCTAACGGTGCTCTCATTTTGTAGGTCTCTCGTCATCAGCAAGGCCTCTCGTCACTCCAAGGCCTCTCATCATTCCAAGGTCTCTCGTCACCAGAAGGCCTCTCGTCATCCCGAGGCCACCAGATCACTTTTGGCCACCAGATCACTTTGAGGCCACCAGATCACTTTTGGCCACCAGATCACTTTTGAGGCCACCAGATCACTTTGAAGCCACCAGATCACTTTTGGCCACCAGATCACTTTTGAGGCCACCAGATCACTTTTGGCCACCAGATCACTTTTGAGTCCACCAGATCATCAGCCCACAAGATTATCAGCTCATCAGACCATCAGCTCTATTGGTTTATCAGACCTGGAAATCCATCAGATCTAATTCCTCGTCCAGATTTTCATCAGTGAAGGCACAACTTCCGAGACTCTTGCGTCTATCCTCAATTAAAATAGATTGTTGTATTTTGGCAACAACAATTGGCGCCGTCTGTGGGAAGCGCAAGACGAAAAGTCAATTTAAGAATGGCAAACACCCATGGACACCGACGAACTCTCTCTCAAGGTGTAGAAACACGCCTACCACCACGAAACACTCAGCAATAGGGAGCACCTCCTCCCCCACATAATGCTCAACATGAGGGAGGTGACCGCTCCATTTCCCCCAGCCCGCAGGTGGGAAACCAAACAGTCCCATCACCACTACTTATCGGCTCAAGGCCACCTCCTACTGATCAAGCTGGGGCTTCACGACAGCCATCACGCACAGTACCATGGGAAGAGTATGAAGCATTGAGACAACAACACGTTGAGGGCATGCAAGCACTTCGAGACATGGCTGGTATCCTCCAAGGCATGATGCTTGTAGGGACATTACCTGATACTCTGAAAAAGTTTATGCCATCCCCAGAACCTCAACCCGAAGTAGGGGCCGATTCCTACCAAGAAGCGACTCCCGATTCTCATTCTCGATCTACGCCTAGACGAGAGGGTAGGCCTAGGTCACCACCTCCAAGGAAGACCCCTCATTCTGTACCGCGAAGAAATGAAAACCCCCGAATGGAAAATAGAACCAGAAGCCCTCAAAGACGAAGGTATCATGAAACAGTGGCCAGTACGCCAACAAGATATGACAATCAGACAACAGCTACTATGAGGGATGATATGAAACGAGTAGTAGAAGAAGTGCTTGAGCGGAAAAAGTTGATCCCTGCAACAGAAGAGCACTAACGAAGAAAAAGTCCTTTTACGACAGATATATTGGAGAGACCGCTGCCTCGAAAATTCAAAATGCCACAAATCACCCTCTACTCCAGAAAAGATGACCCATATGATCATGTTCAGAACTATGAGTCACTGATGATGTTGCATGGATGGGATGACGACATAATGTGTCGAGCATTTTCCTTAACACTGTCAGGACATGCTCGAACATGGTTTAACAGCCTTCCAGAATCCTCTATTTCCTCATTTGGACATCTTAGGACAGAGTTTACCAAAGCTTTTGTGATTAACAGTCAAAGGAAAAAGGATGCCACCTATTTACTTAGTATACGACAAGGGAATAAGGAATCCTTACGACAATTTGTGGATAGATTCCGTAATGCCACCCTTGAAATCCCCGACTTGCCGGCCCAAGTGGTAGTGTCTGCTATGCTCCAAGGGACGCGCCTCGCCTCTCTATAGGAGTCACTTTCTTTGGACCCCCCAACGTCCCTAGCCGATCTATTTATCAGAGCGAACAGGTATATCCTCCACACTGAAATTATGAGGAATGTGGCAGGGAATGAAGACAAAGAAAAAAAAAGAAAGGAGCGAGACGGGGAAGAAGAATCTATCCGACAACAAGAAAGAGTTAGACGTCCAGATGTACCTAAACCTCTCTTTAATCATTATACTCGGCTACTACAGCCCCGATCGACTATATTAGCTGCAGTAGAGGGGGAAGGACTCCTTAAACTACCCCACAGAGTTGACCGACCTATGGGGAAAAATCAAGGAGAGTATTGCAGATATCACCGAACTCGGGGACATTCCACTGATCATTGTCGAGAACTGAAGAACCAGATTGAGATGCTCATCCGTGATGGGCACTTACAAAGGTATGTGAGAAAGGAAGAAGAAGAAGAAGAAAACAGGAAACCCCGACAAAGGGAAGACAGGCGTGATGGGCATGAAAGGCCAAACCCAAGGCAACAAGAGAGAGGAAGAGATCATCGACAAGATACTCGTGTAGACAATGAGCCGACTCAACAGGCCATTCACGTTATTTTAGGGGGGAAAACCCTAGGAGGAGACACATCAGCCTCCCGAAAGGCATACGCACGTCAATCCTACCAAGTTAACTCAGTAATGGAGGTAAGTGATGATGAAGAGCCTATCACCTTTGCCCCAACTGATTGAGGCGATATAATACTCCCACACGATGATCCCATGGTTATCTCAGCAGTCGTGGCCAAGCACCCCATCAGCAGAATTTTAGTGGATAGTGGCAGTTCTGTCAATCTGATTTATTGGAACTGCTTTGAACAAATGCATTTATCCCATGATCGATTGAAGAAAGTATCCTCACCTCTGTATAGCTTTATTGGAGAAGCGGTACCAGTTGCGGGATCTATTCAACTACCTATCACGTTAGGTGAAGACCCCCAACTTGTAACTCGACAAGCGAATTTTATGGTGGTTAAAACTTCCTCGGCAGCATACAATATGATCTTGGGACGCCCATTACTCAACGATTTAAGGGCCGTGGTATCCTCCTGCTACCTATTGATGAAATTCCCTACACCCGCTGGGGTCGGACAGGTTAGGGGAGATCAAAAGAAGGCACGAACTTGCTACGTGTCATCTACAAAAGGGAAAAGAGCTGAAGAAACCTTATCCATAGCCGAGAAAGCTATACATAAATCCTTGGAGGAAGGAGCTGCACGTAAACCTCAACCTGTTGAAGAATTAGAGGTAATACACCTGAGCGAATCAGATTCTGAGAAAGTGGCGTATGTGGGATCCCAGCTTCCGGAACGTGTGAAAGAAGAAATCACCAGATGCCTGCGGGAAAATTCAGACATGTTCGCTTGGAAACCAAAAGATATGCCAGGGATCAGTCCCGAAGTAATATGCCATCACTTGAATGTGGATCCCCACTTCAAACCAGTACGACAAAAGAAGCGAAACATTGCCCCTGATAGGCTACATGCGCTAGAAGAAGAAGTTGACAAATTACTAAAGGCAGGTTTCATTCGAGAAGTATTGTATCCAGAATGGTTGGCCAATGTTGTTATGGTCCCAAAACCTAATGGAAAATGGCGTGTTTGTGTGGATTTCACCAATCTCAATAAGGCGTGCCCCAAAGACTCCTACCCGCTACCACGGATCGACCGCCTAGTGGACGAAACATCCGGATACCAGTTTTTAAGCTTTTTGGATGCATTCTCAGGCTATCATCAAATAAGGATGTATCCTCCAGACCAAGAAAAGACGTCATTCATCACTGAAAATGGGACATACTGCTACCAAGTTATGCCTTTTGGACTTAAGAACGCTGGAGCCACTTATCAGCGCATGGTGAATAAGGTCTTTAAAAAATTGCTGGGTGACACAATGGAAGCCTATGTTGATGAAATGATAGTGAAAAGTCGAGAGAATCAATCCCATGTAGAAAAGCTAACACGAGTGCTTGGGGTCTTTAGACAATACAACATGCAATTAAATCCAGCAAAGTGTGCATTTGGAGTACAGTCGGGAAAATTCTTGGGATACATGATCACACAAAGAGGAATCGAGGCTAACCCTGAAAAAATTCAGGCAATATTGGATATGGAACCACCCGCATCAACCAAAGAAGTTCAGCGATTGATAGGGCGAATGGCAGCTCTGGGACGTTTTCTCTCCAAGTCAGCTGAAAGGGAGCTGCCTTTCCTGCGAACATTAAGAGCAGGGAAAAAGTTTGAGTGGACAGAACAGAGTCAGAAATCATTTAAAGCGTTGAAAGAATATTTGAAAGGAGTTCCCCTATTAACACGACCAGAAACTGGAGAGACGTTATACTTATACTTGGGGGTCAGTGATGAAGCCATCAGTACGGTATTAATCAGGAAAGGGGGACAGGTGGATCGACCAATATATTATGTCAGCAAGGTATTACAAGGCCCCGAGACACGTTATCCCGTGGCAAAAAAAATGGCATTGGGCCTACTAAATGCATCCAGGAAGTTGAGGCCATACTTCCAGGCCCATTCGATTATCGTACTTACAGATCAGCCTTTACGAAGTATTTTACAAAAACCCGAATGTTTAGGTCGCCTCACCAAATGGTCCATTAAGTTAAGCGAATATGATATCCAATATCAACCTCGACAAGCTACAAAAGGACAGGCGTTAGCTGACTTTATTGTGGAATGCACTCACTCCAGCAAAGTAGGAGAAAACGAGCAGGCAGTATGGTTGTTGTTTGTTGATGGAGCATCTGGTTCACAAGGAAGCGGAGCTAGGATAGTACTAGTATCTCCTGAGGGAGAAACGTTGGAATATTCTCTGCGATTTGCTTTTTCAAGTACCAACAATGTGGCCGAGTATGAAGCCCTAATCGCCGGAATGAGGATAGCAAAGAAATTGGAGGTAACACGATTGGTTGCCCATAGTGATTCTCAATTAATTGTGCAGCAATTTCAAAGACAATTCGAAACTAGGGAACAAATAATGGCTCAATACTTGCGTAAAGTCAAAGACCTGGCCCAAACATTCCAGAGCTTCCAATTAACACAAATAAACAGATCCCTTAATGGGCACGCTGATGTTTTATCTAAATTAGCATCCACTAGAGAAATAACAGGAAGAGCAGTATTTGTGGAAATGTTACACCATCCGAGTATTGAAGAAAAAGAGGTATCATGCATTGAAATGGGGACAGACTGGAGATCACCCTTCTATCGTTACCTCACTAGCAATGAATTGCCAGACGATCCACAAGAAACGAGAAGGATTAAGATGCGGGCTTCAAGATTTACTATCATAGATGGGATATTATATAAGCGAGCTTACACTACACCTCTTCTCAAATGCTTAGGCCCTCAAGAGGCCGAATATATCCTAGCAGAAGCTCACAGTGGAATGTGTGGAGAACATCTGGGAGCAAGAGCTCTGGCGACCAAATTATTAAGAGCTGGTTTCTTTTGGCCCACACTAAGGTCAGACGCGCTAAAGAAAGTCAAGTCATGCGACAAATGCCAGCGACATGCTCCAGTCCAATCTGCTCCAATATCCCAGCTGCAGCCTGCATTCCAACCTATACCCTTCGCTCAGTGGGGCTTGGATATTTTGGGACCTTTCCCTCAAGCACCCAGGCAAAGAAAATTTTTAATAGTAGCCACTGACTACTTCACCAAATGGATTGAAGCTGAGCCGTTGGCCACCATTACAGCACGAAAAGTAGAAGCAATGGTATGGAAAGACATTGTTTGCCGATTTGGAGTACCCAGAATTATCGTCACGGATCATGGAAAACAATTCGATTGTGACTCTTTTAGAAAATTTTGTGACGACCTAGGGATTCAGCTAAGATTCGCCTCCGTGGCGTACCCCCAAGCCAATGGACAAGCTGAGGTCAGTAACCGAACCATATTACATGGCTTAAAAACTCGACTTGAAGGAGCCAGAGGCACATGGGCAGATGAGCTACCCATCATTTTATGGGCTTATCGGACAACTAGTAGAGTTGCTACTGGAGAAACTCCATTCAATCTTGTATATGGGACAGAGGCCTTAATCCCCATAGAAATTTCAGCGAAGTCCCCAAGGTTAATGGCATATGAAGAGGAGGATGGTGTGAGGAATTCTGAAGCATTGCGAGAAAATTTGGATCTGATTGAAGAGCAGAGAGATAACGCTGCCATGAAGATAGCCGCATATCAGAGAAGAATAGCCAGTTATTTCAATTCTCGGGTTAAAAATAGACCCATGAAAGAAGGAGATTTAGTACTTCGGAGATCTGTCGTAACCAACGCGCTAAGGGAAGATGGAAAGCTACGAGCCAATTGGGAAGGACCATATCGTATCCTAAAGCTGATCAGACCCAACACTTGCATTTTACAAACTCTTGAAGGAGACACCATGGGAAAAACATGGAATCTGAATTATTTGAAGTTGTATACAAACGATGTACCTGAGCAACTATCTGTAATAATATAAAGTCCTGAACAAGACCGTGGACGTAGGCACACTTTGCCGAACCACGTAAAAATGCTTGTGTCTGTATGATTGCCATTTTATTTTTTGCAGAAACGCGATCGAGCCTGTTGTCCCGCCTATGGCCCGGCAACGAGGTAAAATTCGATCAAGCCCGTTGCCCCGCCTATGGCCCGACAACGAGGTCAAACGCGATCGAGCCCGTTATCCCGCCTATGGCCCGGCAACGAGGTAAAATTTGATCAAGCCCGTTCCCCCGCCCATGGCCCTGCAACGAGGTCAAATGCGATTAAGCTTGTTGCCCCGCCTATGGCCTGGCAACGAGGTAAAATTCAATCAAGCCCGTTGCCCTGCCTATGACCCGGCAACGAGGTCAAATGCGATCGAGCCCGTTGCCCCGCCTATGGCCTGGCAACGAGGTAAAATTTGATCAAGCCCGTTGCCCCGCCTATGGCTCGGCAACGAGGTTAAACGCGATCGAGCCCGTAGTCCTACCTATGGCCTGGCAACGAGGTAAAATTCGATCAAGCCGATTGCCCCGCCCATGGCCCGGCAACGAGGTTAAATGCGATTGAGCCTGTTGCCCCGCCTATGGCCCGGCAACGAGGTAAAATTCGATCAAGCCCATTACCCCGCCTATGACCCGGCAACGAGGTCAAATGCGATCGAGCCCGTTGCCCCGCCTATGGCCCGACAACGAGGTAAAATTCGATCAAGCCCGTTGCCCCGCCTATGGCCCGGCAACGAGGTCAAATGTGATCGAGCCCATTGCCCCGCCTATGGCCCGGCAACGAGATAAAATTCGATCAAGCCCGTTGCCCCGCCTATGGCCCGGCAACGAGATAAAATTCGATCAAGCCCGTTGCCCCGCCTATGGCCCGGCAACGAGGTCAAATACGATCGAGCCCGTTGCCCCGCCATGGCCCGGCAACGAGGTAAAATTTGATCAAGCCCGTTGCCCCGCCTATGGCCCGGCAATGAGCTCAAACGCGATCGAGCCCATTGCCCCGCCTATGGCTCGGCAACGAGGTAAAATTCGATCAAGCCCGTTGCCCTGCCTATGGCCCGGCAATGAAGTCAAATGCGATCGAGCCCGTTGCCCCGCCTATAGCCCGACAACGAGCTCAAACGTGATTGAGCCCATTGCCCCGCCTAGGGCCCGGCAACGAGGTAAAATACGCTCAAGATCACCACATTGTGCATAATTCAAAAACGAAAGAGAGGTCCTGGCCTTGTATCAGGGACGACAGCCAGGGATAACTAGGGATGGCAATGAAAGAGTAAATCAAGCAATAAAAGAAAAAGGCACGTCTGATAGGACCAAGAAGAAAATATTTCATTGATAAAGCATAGTTCTCTTACAAAAAAAAAAAAAAAAGGGAGCAGCAGCAATAGCAAAAAGCGAACTACAATGAGGACCTACTCACGGGAACGAGATATGCGAGACGAACGCCGAGTAGATCCAAAGGACACAACAGGAACCTCAAGAGACCCTGTGGGAAGTTCCCCTTCCTCAGCCTCAGCCGTATGAGGAAAGTCTTCAACAATTACGCCAGAAGCTTCTTCAATGACTCCGGGATCGGCCGTCACGCTTCCTTCCCCACTCTTAAAAGGAAACGGATCCCAGGGGCCCGTCAAATTATCCAAATTGTCCACCAAGTAAGAGTCTAAATAAGAAGAAGGACTCAGGGGCTCATTTGGTTCATACTGACGCCAATCCACTTCATGAGACTCCTCAACCTCGGGGGTAAGAAAAAGTTCAGGAAAACTCTCTCCTGGGCGCTGAGACTCCAAATGGGTGCGAGCCAGATAAAAGCCATATTTCAGGAAGCCTGAAGCATATTTTCCTTTCCTTTTCTGACAATCTTTCGAGAGACGGTATTCCTTCACCGCTTGAGCGCGAATATCCTAGGCATCCTTACGGCTTATCTTCAGTTCAGACAAACGTAAGGAATGTTCCTGCATGTTCCTTCACCGCCGCCAACTCCACATTCTTTTGCTCTTCAGCTCCAAGCTTAGAGCGTAAATCTTGATTCTCCTTGTAAAGACTCGAGGAACCAGCGGAAGCCTCAGACAGTCGATCATTCATACGCCCAATCTCTTCCTCCGCATTCTTCTTCCCAAGCTCCGCCCGACGAGCACGACTCTTTAGCACTTGACGCTCCTCGTTCCAGTCAGTTTGGCGTCGCCTCCAATCTGACATTTGGGCCTCCACTTGCTCACGATAGGCCCTGTCCCTAGCATTGGAAGCGACCATCCCTTGGACCCCTTGCACCAGAAGCTGCTCTACCTCATCTCTTGTTTGGGCATAGTTGCCTCCAATAAACCGTCGTTCTTCTCGAGGGAGAATGGTAGAATAAATGAGACGAGCACCAATTCCTGGTTCAGTGACGGAGTCTTTCTCTAATACGCCCGGAGAAACTTCAAAGTCCCGACCAGTGAGTTTCCTACCATCTCCAAGAATCATAGTATGTCTCATATCCCCTGGAGGGGGAAGTATAGGAGGTGGCCTCAATGACTTCTCGCCTTCAAGACGACGACGATCTTTCCTATTAGGAATTACAGGATGGCGACATTCTTCCTCCACTCGGGCCATATCACTAGCAAATCGAGAGGACAAACTTCGCCCCCCTCAAGAATCAGGAGTGGGAGAGGGGATATTGACTGCTTCTTCAGGAAACGATGGAGGACTTTCTATATGAGAAGGAATCTCAACACTCGAGGGGTCACTTCTCGGGCAATGTCGCCTTTCCACCCCTGTGGGAGAAACGCCAGCAGGCCTGTGAGATCGAGGAGGACGAGAGCATATAGCTCCCTCAGTACTTAGGGGAGGAACCCCGGATGACACCGCAGCACGCGCCTCCTCTTCACGTTGGAGTCTGCGCAGCTCCCTCAACCTACTCACTCCAGCCATCTCTGTAAAAATCAACACGAAGCAAAACCTTCAATATGGGAAAAATAAATATAATAAAGAAGAAAAGAAGGCAATATCAAAAATATATTCTACCCCCAGGAGTGTTTTCCTCCTGAGGATCGAAAGGAGGATGCGAAGACGACTTAGGCATTTCCATCTCCTCCTCCTCGACTCCTTCCATTTCCTGGTTGGATAGCGTAGAAGGCTGAGGAGGAGCAGTTGGCGTTACGACCCCCCAGCCCACGGCTCTGAAATTCTCCACCGTCAAGAGGCTCATCAAATCGACAGGGCCTTGTGCTGTCAGCATCTCTACAAGATGACGATATACACCCCGAACTTCCTTACAAGGAGGGAACCCTTGGCTGGCATCCTGATGATTCCAGTACAGAGGTGCATCCCAGGTAGGCGGAGGTCCTATCACTACCCATCGCGCTTCAAACCGATTAATCTTATTTGGAAGAACGTCGAACAACTCGAAGCCCCGAACCTTTTGGAGCGTATAAAGGGCACGGTCCTTACTAGCTCTTTGCAATCAATAAAAACAACTAAAAAGCATCAAAGAAGGGGTACATCCCTCTACTGGCAAAGCACAGAAAAGCCGACCATCTGGGCCCAACCATTAGGGTGAAGTTGGGCAGGAACAATCTGATAATGACGTAGCCATGCCATAGCGAAAGGTGGAAGGGGAAAGCGGAGCCCCACCTCAAACGAAGCAAAGTGAATTCCCAAGGAGCCCTCATCTACTTGAGAAGGATCCGGCTCATCGAGGCGAGGGTACCTCACCATAAAACCAGAAGGTGTGGCATCATAAATCTTCTCGAAAGCATCATATCGAAGTCGAGAGCTTGAAGTATCAGGGATGTGCACGGGGCTAGGGGGTGATGCCGGTCTTCTCCTCGACATATTCAAGAAATTCGAGACCGTTACCTGGTTACAAGAGAAAAGACGAAAGGTCACAACGAACAAAGCACCTGCACAAAAGACAAAAAACATCAGTACAAGGTAGAAGAAAGAAGCTATCGAAGAAAAATCAGGCGATAAAAGGCATAAAAGGACGAGAGAAGGCCGAAGCCACTCGGCCACAACCGAGTGAGGGGCCACTCGGTCATGACTGAGTGGCCTCGGCCGAAAACACGGCCACTCGGTCATGACCGAGTGGCCACTCATCACCCACCACGGCCACTCAGTCATGGCCGAGTGGCCCCTTGTCGCACACAAGGCCACTCGGTCATGACCGAGTGGCCTCTAAATCACTCCCTTCCATCAATGAAAATGAGACGTGGCCTAGAAAACACGCCGAGACCTAAGAGAATTCGAGTTTGAAAGTGACGCGCTTGAGAATTGAATGAAGACTCGACTTCCTATTTATAGGAGCTCAAAAAAGTGAAAAACACAGAAGTTTCCAAAAAGATACAGAAAACGAAGAATAGAAGCGCATACATGGTCTGCCAAAGAAAAGCAAAGAAGACAAAAAATCACATTGTAAAATTTCGAGAAACTTATACTCTTTTACCCGACCTCTCGACTAAAAGAGAAGGGAGCGATTGATGTACCCGGAAAGATTAAGGCAGACAAAGCGGCAGCAAGGAAGAAAAACAGTCACTCGGCAAGACCGAGTGGCCATGCCGAGTGGCCAAAGGCCACTCGACATGGTCGAGTGACCTGGCCCCTCAACCTGACCGAGCGGCCAAGGCCACTCGCTGCATCCGAGTGACCAAGGCCACTCGGCATGGCCGAGTGGCTTGGCCACTCGACCTGACCGAGTGGCCAAGACCACTTGGCAGCCTGCAAGAAAGACCCCCCACCCGAGTGGGGGGTCACCCAACATCGCCAGGAGACCCTTTGTGATTCAACCCATGGGCCCCGAGAATTCCGAAACGGGCCCCGAGATTTTCGTCGAAAATATCGCGAGATCTCTCTCTCTCCTCCACTATAAATACAAGACCCGATTTTCAACCCAAGGGACGTTATTTTGAGTAATTGAAGTACGATTTTGCATTTTCTCTCGAGATCTAATTTAAGCATCGGAGGGTTTGCACGGGGACCCCCACCCACGCCATAACGGTGCTCTCGTTTTGTAGGTCTCTCGTCATCAGCAAGGCCTCTCGTCACTCCGAGGCCTCTCGTCACCAGAAGGCCTCTCGTCATCCCGAGGCCACCAGATCACTTTTGGCCACCAGATCACTTTCGAGGCCACCAGATCACTTTTGAGGCCACCAGATCACTTTTGGCCACCAGATCACTTTTGAGGCCACCAGATCACTTTGAAGCCACCAGATCACTTTTGGCCACCAGATCACTTTTGAGGCCACTAGATCAACTTTTGGCCACCAGATCACTTTTGAGGCCACCAGATCATCAGCCCACAAGATTATCAGCTCATCAGACCATCAGCTCTGTTGGTTTATCAGACCTGGAAATCCATCAGATCTAATTCCTCGTCCAGATTTTCATCAGTGAAGGCACGACTTCAGAGACTCTTGCGTCTATCCTCAATTAAAATAGATTGTTGTATTTTGGCAACAACACTTACTAAATTTACATTCCATATATTCTGTTTTCTTTCTACTTAATTTAAATCCCTTAGATTCTAAATTGTTTCTCCATAACTCAAGCTTAGCGTTCACTCCTTCTTTTGTTTCATCCACCAACACTATGTCGTCTGCAAATAGCATACACCATGGCACCTCTGTCTGAATATCTTTAGTGAGTTCATCCATTATTAAAGCAAATAAGTATGAACTTAGTGCAGAACCTTGATGCAATCCTATTATAATTTTAAACGGTTCAGTATCCCCTCCGCAAGTTCTGACCCTTGTCTCTGCACCATGATACATGTCCTTAAGTGCTTGTATATAAGCTATTCGGACTCCTTTCTTCTCTAAAACCCTCCATAATACTTCTCTAGGGACCCTATCATAGGCCTTTTCTAGATCTATAAACACCATATGTAGGTCCTTCTGATGATCCCAATACCTTTCCATTAGGCACCTCAATAGGTATATAGCTTCCATTGTTGACCTACCAGGCATGAAACTAAATTGATTTTCTGAGACCTCTGTTTCTTTTCTAAGCCTCTGCTCTATTACTCTCTCCCAGAGTTTCATGGTATGGCTCATTAACTTAATTCCTCTGTAATTTTCACATTTTTGAACATCTCCTTTGTTCTTATATATAGGGACCAAAGTACTCATCCTCCACTCATCTGGCATCTTTTTTGATTTAAGAATCGCGTTAAATAATTTTGTTAGTCAGGAGATGCCCTCTTCTCCCATGCATTTTCAGGCTTCTATTGGTATATTATCCGGTCCCACCGCCTTATGATTTTTTATCTTTTTTAATGCTTTCCTTATTTCATTTGGACTTATGCGTCGATAAAATGTATAGCTCACGTTCCCTTCGAAGTTACTAAGATGTCCCAACCTAACTCTTGTGTCTCCATTATCATTGAATAATTTTGTGAAATACTCCTTCCATCTCTCCTTAATCGCTCCCTCATTCACTAATACATTTTGATTTTCATCTTTTATGCATTTCACTTGATTTAAATCCCTTGTTTTTCTTTCTCTTGCTTTAGCTAATTTATATATATCTCTTTCTCCATCTTTTGTATCAAGTCGTTTATATAGATTCTTGTATGCTTTTGATCTTGCTTCACTAACAACTTTTTTTGCTGCCTTTTTTTATTCTTTATAATTTTTTTGATTTTCTTCATTGTTGCATTGATATACCACCTTATAGCAATTTTTCTTATTTTTAATTTTCAATTGTACTTCTTCATTCCACCACCAAGACTCCTTAAGGCTAGGGGCTCTACCATTTGTCTCTCCAACCACTACCTTTGCTGTGTTTCTCAGGGCATTAGCCATTTCTCTCCACATTTGGTTTGTCTGTACTTCTCCATTCCATTCTCTTCTACCCCTTAATTTTTCTTTGAATATTAGTTGTTTCTCCCCTTTTAAATCCCACCACCTGATTCTTGAATTTTGGTTTATGTGATTTTTTCTCTTCCAATTTCTTACTTGGACGTCAAGTACTAGAAGTCTATGTTGAGTAGTCAAACACTCTCTCGGTATCACCTTACAATGCCTACAACATACCCGATCCTCTTGTCTCATGAGAAAGTAATCTATTTGGGTCTTTGATGTGACATTTTTATATGTGATTAAGTGTTCATCTCGTTTTTTAAACCTAGTATTGGTTATGATGAGCCCATATGCCATTGCAAAATCTAGAATAGACTTACCCTCATTATTAATTTCTCCAAATCCATACCCTCCATGTACATCTCTACAGCCGTTTCCATCTCTACCCACGTGACCATTTAAATCCCCTCCTATAATCACTTTCTCTCCTCTTGGTATCATTTATATGAGTCCCTCTAGATCCTCCCAGAATTTTTCTTTTATCTCCTCACCTAACCCCGCTTGTGGTGCATATGTACTAAAGATATTCATAGTCATTCTTCCTAGAATAACCTTCACCATAATAATCCTATCCCCTATTCTCTTTACATCCACTACCTCATCTACTAAACTTTTATCCATAATGATCCCCACTCCATTTTTTGCTCGATCATTTCCTGTGTACCATATTTTATGTCCATTTTCTGACAAAGTTTTTGCTTTTTTCCCTACCCATCTCGTCTCTTGAAGGCACATAATATTAATCTTTCTTCTAATCATCACATCTACCACTTCCGTAGCTTTGCCTGTTAATGTTCCTATGTTCCATAACCCAATCCTTAATCTATGATTTTGTTTTTGGCTTTGACTTTGAATTTGATTCTATTTTTTATTTTGATTTTGTTTTTGGTTTTGGTTTTGGTTTTGATTTTGATTTTGATTTTGTTTTTGGTTTTGATTTTGGACTAACTTCTTTACCCACATCTGTCCAAGCAAATGCGGGAACCCTTGCTCATTTGTCACTACACCCGGGCGCCGATGCAGCGGCCCTAGCTCACTTGACACTACACACGGGCAGTGTAGCGCGTCGCTATGAAGGGTTACGCCCACGCCCAAACGTTTTTTCATAATTTGTTTAGAGTTCATGTTTTGGATCCGACTGAGTTCTACATTGGCTGTCGGCTACCTAACACAACCCTCCTCCTTTATCCGGGCTTGGGACCGGCAGTGGACCACACATGTAAGAACCCATATTTTCGTGAGGTTACCACGTAATTTAAGCAAGTTTAAAATGTCAAAAAATTGGCTTGATAGTAGTTCTAAGTACCGAATCGACTGTAGCGAATGCCTTGGAGTGAAATTGTCTAAAGAAAATGATATGGTCTTGATGAGCGTTTTGAGATAGGATTTATGGTATTAAAAGAAATTGGAATCGAGATTATTTTCGGTACAGCTAAAATACAACTGCAATTTAGGCTACAAAACTGAATTGTCGTAAGGGACTTCCAGGAAGTCAACGGAACCCTGAGAGGGCTCTAATTTTTCATAATGAGCAACCCTTCAGTGGTTTCGAGATGAAATAAAGGTCCGGTAAGGGCGCAGAGACGAAATCGTCCTTATCGATTAAACTTCGAGTTATTAATTTTGGATTTTCAGTATTGTAATACAACTTAATTTGGTGTTTAGTGATGTAATTGCTATTAGGGAATTGCCCAAGTGATATTATGAGAAAATTGGGATTTAATGCATAATTTTTATATATATTAATGTAATATATGATGTATAATTATATATATATATAGGTGGGCATGCGTGAGGCCATGCCTCTGTAAATCCCATGCCCTACAACTTGGAAGCTGTAATACCTGGTATTGGAAATAAATAATTTTTTATTATTTTGGCAGGACCTCGGGTGGTCCGGGAAGCCCAAAAGTCGATTTCAAGAAATTAATTAATGAAATTTGTCGAGTTGGTGGCAGGAGTGCCTCGACACTTGGATGTCTAGGGAAGAAGGCAATAGATTGGTGAGTATCTCGAGATGAGGATAATGACGCTAGAAGCGGTCCAACCGAGAATAATTTTCGGAATAAATTCTGTATAAGTCTGAATGGGTGTCAGTGCCGAATGGTTGCAGGGGAATTCTGGGAAGCTGAGGGGACCCTAGGGGTGGTCCGATTTTCCATGTAAGATAACCTTGAAGTGTTTTTGGGTGGAATAAAAGTCCTGTGCGGGCGTAGGGATGAAATTGATATTCCCAAGTAAAAGTTGAATATTAATTTTCGAAGAAATCGAGTTGGGAGTGGCTTTATGATAATTAATTAAGGCTTGGGAGGGCTCAAGTGTAAATGATAAATCTCT
This sequence comes from Diospyros kaki, assembly GCA_036245055.1. Taxonomy (NCBI): domain Eukaryota; kingdom Viridiplantae; phylum Streptophyta; class Magnoliopsida; order Ericales; family Ebenaceae; genus Diospyros; species Diospyros kaki. The sequence continues at coordinate 14,167,336 of BSEG01000009.1, forward strand.
CAAGTGGAATTTATAAGATTAAATGGGTTAATGTGTAATTTAATTTATATATATGTATGTATATATGGCTGTGTGTGCGTGCAAATGGGAGAGGAAGCTTCCTTGAAGCTTTATCACGTGTTGCCTCTGATATTTGAAATGGCAACGAAACTGAGCCGAGAGAGAGAGAGAGAGAGATGAGATCGAGAGAGAGCTCGTGAGAGGGAGAAGAGAGATCGAGAGAATGGCGATGGCAGTGGCAACATCAGAGGCCACGGTGGTGGCCGGTTGCAGCCGCTAGCAGCGAAGGTTGCCATGGCCGTCAGGCAGAGCCAAGCAGAGCAATCAGCAAGCGGCAGAGGCGCGGGGATGTGCTGAGGCAGCCGGTGAGGTTGCGGCGTGCTGCAGCTGACGGGTGCAGGGATGGTTGGGAGCTTTGACATTCGACCATGGCAGTTGCAGCGCTGCTGTCCGTACGGGCACGGGAGGCTTGCGGCGTGAGACAGCCAGTGGCAATGGTGCGCGGCGGTGCTGGAGGTAACCGGCAGTGGCAAGGCTGCCCACAGCGGCGGTCAGCAGAGGCAAGGTAACAGGTGCCGGCGGTGTGTGCAGGCAAACGCGATGAGGAAGACAATGAACAAGAAGAAGGCGCGCGTGGGAGAAAGAAAATGAAGAAAAAAAAGAGAAAAAGAAAATAAAAAGGAAAATATAGAAATTAGAGAAAAATTGGGAAAAATTAGGAGGAAATTCCAGAAAAGTACTGGAAATTATTTTGAAGCTCGTGAAGCATACTAGAAGCTCAAGAATGGGATTTTGGGCACAAGACAACAATCAATGGGGCAACTTCGGCGTGGGCGATTGGCCGATTTTTCCGTCCAGATTGGATGAGGTAATTAATTATTTGTTTTTGAATTATTTGCTCATGTGAGATGTTGCGGAATATTATAACGTGAAGTGTTGGTTAGTTTAAACCTTTGGTTGGGGTTGTTTGGAAATTTGATGATGAGTGGTTTTGTAGTGTGGAAAAATCATAGGCTCTGGATTAATGCCTGATGTGAATGGGTTTGTGTGGCATCTAGGTTTGACCGGGAAGATGGTGATCGTAGAGGAGTTCGAGGTAAAGACTGGAGTTTATGCCGAGGTAGGAGAGGTTTCGAGCCAAGTAAGGGATGACCTCACGTGGAGGTGGCCTTGCAAGTTGGTAAATATGTCTGATAATGTTTTTATGTAGCATTTGCATGTAGTGGTTATCACTTGTGTGATGCAAGATCTAGTGGACCTATGGCCATATGGAGGACTAGTGTTGTAGGGGCTGATAGGTTGATGCCTCAAACCTTGGTGGGTTGTGAGGATGAGTGGGCCTAGCCTCATTTGCATGCATTTGGCGTACATAATCATGGTTATATTCATATTTACATGCATTGCACCCTTACTGAGTCTTTATGACTCATGAGGTTTCACCTCATGTGTAGACGTTGCAAGTCCAGATGCAAACAGGGATGGTGCTGGGAGGCTGTTGTGGCAACTAGCATCATTGCCCGAGATGTGTGGATGTGTATTCTCCTGTATTTTCTTATATATATTCATGTGTTTGAATGTAAGCGTTATTGAGCACTAGAGATATCTACTTGTTGTAATCATAAAAGTGTGATAGATGATTGTGAGTCTGCGTGATGTGTATGTGGCTTTAGTTGTTGAAGCCAAGTTCAGACTGAGTAAAGATCAACGAGGTATGTTCTCATAAATCCCTAATACTCAGCGAAGTGTTTGTTATGCTAGCTTTGTGCTTGGGTCACCTTTGGCTTGCTATGAGGCGAGCTAAAGAAAGGTGAAGCTCACTCGGGTTTTGGGTCTCGGTCAGCTGTGTTTTCTTGTTTGAGTTGGGATCGATTCCTGAGTAGAGCGAAGGGAAGGACGAAGCCTAGTCCCTATCTAAGGCGTTTCCTGTTGAAACATAGTCCAACCCTTCAGTTGTGGTTTGTCAGGTGAGTAATCCGGTCAATTATTTACCGGTGGCGCACGTAAATGGGAGCGGGTCATTACAGAAGCCATGCGCTACAAGATAGGAGTGGATTGTCATGCAATAGGTGATGGCTATGGCAGATTTGGGGCGCTGGGTTGGCTATAAATAAGATGAAGAATTGAGAAGGAGAGCAAGCAAATGGGAAGAAGGAGAGTGAGGAAGCAATAGAGAGTTGTAGAGAGAAAGAGAGCAGCCGCGAGCTCAATGGTGGTCGCTAGCAGCAACAAGGAAGGATGCGGCGGAGCAGCAACCTGGTGGCTCGTGGTGGCATGAAGAGGCGCTCGGAAGCAGTCAGAGCAAGCTGCAGTAGCTTGCGGTAGCCATGGCCGCAAGCTTCCATCAAGCTCGTGCGACCATGGTCACAGGCAACAACCACGACGGAGCAGCCGTAATGGCGGTGATGACTTATGGGAGGCTGGGGACAGGCGAAGACGGTGCAGTGGACCGTAAAAGCGGCCGATGGAGGCCAGTTGGAGGCAGTTGGGCGAGGCCCTGTTTGTGCATACAACAGGCACTGGAAGGAAGAAGAATAAGAAGAAGAAGGAAAAAAGAAAAGAGAAGAAAAAGCATGTTCCTGAATTGCAGGAAGAAGCAGGGAAGAAGAAGGAGGAATAGGAGAGGAAAGAAAAACAAAAAGAAAAACAAAAAAAAAAATATAGGAAAAATGAAGGAAAATAGGGGAAAAGTTGTCGAAAAATCCTGAAAAAATAGGAAGTGGATATTTAATAATATTTCAGAGATTTTGGGCGAGAAAATGGTTCGGCCATGCGTTTTGAGGATACGACACGCTTATCGAGAAAGCATGAGAGGCTAAGTTAAGATAAGTAAAATTTCTTAAAAAATTTTAGAAATTCAGGAATATTATTTTATGAATTGTCTTAGTGAAATATTTGAGAAATATTTAGTTTGGATTTATTGAGAAAAAATAAGAAGAAATAAAGAGAAAAATAAAGAAAATGCAAGAAATTATGAAAAAAAAGGTTGTAATACTTATTTAATCAAATATGGTGATTAGCATGCTTTGAGACTTAAAGTTGAAGTGACTTGTGCTAATTTTGAGGTTCGCATGCAAATCAAGGCGATGCACGAATTTTGAGGCAATGCATGAATATCAAGGTAGCCCGATAAGCTTAAGAAGGTAAGTGGTACTTCCCAACTAGATTTAGTTTTATGGAAAATGTTTGGTTTATAGGTGGTTCATGAAAGTAAAGTAAGGTCGCTACGAGGCAAGCAACGTAGTTCAAAAATTTTGAACCTTACCCCGATCTCGGCAATTGGATCAACGTCGAAATCAAATCATTCACAAACAAATAAATAAATCTAACCTTTAGATTATCGAGTCGTTCGCGGATTCGAGCCGTCCAAGCATCCGGCCTCTAACTCGTGATACGCAGCATGCGTCCGTTGGCAAGGAGAGCGGAATATGAGTGCTAGCTCCTTCTCCTTTACGCGGCTTGTGTATGGACGGAAAAAGAACACCCTCGTTTCCTATTGATGCCAAAAGAAACCAAGAAGAGTGAGCGGCAATACATTTTTCAACTCTTGAAAAATGACACCAAAACCACTTAATTTTGGGCAACCCATAAAGGGATATTTATAGTGAAATATCCTAGGGTTTCCAAAACCCTAATGGATTGGGCTAGCCCATTAATTCTAATTTAATTAGAATCTTAAGTGGGCTTATTCTAGTCCAACTAGAAATATAATTAAATGGTTCAATCCTTTTATAGGTTTAAATATAATATTTTGGCCCAAATCTAATTCAAGCCCAAATATAATATTTAATATTTAGCCCAAATCTAATTTGGTTCAAATATAATATTTAATATTTGGCCCAAATCTAATTTAGTCCAAATATAATATTTAATATTTGGCCCAAATCTAATTTAGTCCAAATATTAACTTAAGCCCAAATATATTTTATTTCCTATTTGCCACTCCAACAAATAGAAAATTATTAAATTAGAAACTCCTTGCTAATTTAATCAAGTGCCATTTTAGGAAACTCTTTCCAATATGACGACTCCTCGTCATATCGACGTCATTACGTCTATTTGTTCTTTTTCTGTGAGAACCTACGACAGCACAACTTCTTGCCGAAGTGTCCCACTTAACCATACGTCCACTCTCCTGGTTTAAGCCAGGGACTGTGCCTATTGCGTATGACTCATTAGGCTTCTGAATATGTTGGCAATGTGTTGGTACGAACACATAAGACAAGATTGGCCTCTTGGAAGGCATCATGCCTACCCAATTATTCAGAAGGATTCATAATCTGCAAATAACCTTTCACGAGTATGGTTACTGTAACACTCGGTGTAACCAGTGTTAAGAGAATAGGAAATGAAGTAAGAAGACTTTCAAAAATGCCCTTGAGAAGGTGATGGATCCTTGAGATTGAGAATGCCCATGAGAAGGGTATTTTGGTAATTTGGATAGAGAAATTCAATAAAAGGGTATTTTGATAAATTAAAAATAATTCCTATGTGGAATTAGGTGAGTAAGTGAATAAAAATCCCAATTTGGTAATTATGTGGAGATATATGGGATTAATAAATTCACAAAGATTATTTAGGAATTTTGGAGTGATTCCATAAAGGAATTAATTTTGGAAATAGGGAAAATGGTGGATATTAAATTATTTGAGGAGAATAATTATATTTTCCCTAAGTTAGTGAATTAATGTGGTAATGTCACATGGATGACCAAGATAAAGAATTGGAAGCCAAGTTGTGTCTTAGGGTGACACTTGGCATCATCTTGGAAATTTGAGAGAAATTATAAATGTGGATTTATGAGTTGGAGAATGATTTAATTAAATGCAAAAAGAAAGGATATTAGTCTTTCAAGCATTTAATGAGAGGCATAATTATATGGATTAAAGTAAATCCAAAAGAAAATGGGAAAATGGTCACCCATTAATGCTTGGAAAATTGTGGGATTTATTTAAATGGGAAAGAAATTATTTATGTCTCTCAAGTGTGATGGATGTGAAATTAGTCCCATTAATTTAAATGGGAAAGAAATGGAAATTAGTCACTCATTTATGAGTGAAAATGGGAGGATTTATTTAAATGAGAAATAAATGTTTTATGTCTCTCAAATGTGATGGGGTGAAAATAGTCTCATTAATTTAAATGGGAAAGAAATGATAATTCAAAGGATGAGATTAATTCTTGAAATGGGAAAGTGATCCAATGGATGAGATTAATCAAGAAAGGAGCACATGGATTGTGCTTTTGTATTTTCTCCAAGAGAGAAGTTTTGGTTATTAAAATGGATGGTGGAGATTTAATTCTCCCTTAAGCACATGGATTGTGCCTTTAATGAATGGCTTGGATGCATTCTTGAAATATGAGAAATCTAGTATAAAAAGGCAAGTGTGGGAGACTTGTCTCCCTTTTGGCCATTGTAGAAATGAAGAAGGAAGAAAAGAGAGAAAGAGAAAGAAGTCTCCATGGAAGGAAAAATGAAGAAATAAAGAAGATTATGAAGAAAGTCAAGGCAAGTATGCTTTCTTCTCTTTATTTATGTATGCTTGTATGCAAAAAAATTAAATGACTTGTTGGAATGCCATTTTAGATGGAAAGAAATGAAGATGGAAGCTCTCTTGAAATGAAGATTAAATATTCAAGAAGAGGTAAAGGATGGCCCCATGGGAGGGTGGCCTTGCAATGTGTTATAAATGTGTTTCATAAATGTATATGTTGCATTTAGCATGTTATTTTATGTTCATGAGACTTATGGCCATAGGTTAGTTTGAGAACATGGTTGAAATGGTGGGTTGATGCCTCAACCTTGGAGGGTTGTGAAGGCAAAGAAACCTAGCCACATTTGCATGCATTTGGCATCATATAACTTGTTATGTTCATATTTATTTGTCATTGCACCCTTAATGAGCTTAATGGCTCATGAGGTTTTTACCCTCACATGTAGGTTGTGAAAGCATGGTAAAGTCAAGGCAAAGTGAAATGGCATGGGAAAGCATGGAAGAAGATTCAAGTGTATATTTTGGCTTATGGAAGCTTATGTGTTTGATTTATGAAATGTAAACTTGTTAGGTTGGTGATGGCTTATTCAAGCCTAAGATCATGTATGTAGTTTATATTTTAGGATGTTTGATTTTATTGTAAAATGAGGCATTGGCTTAAGGCATGTTGAAGCCTAGGTTGGGTGAAAGCCTCATTGTTGGGTATGTTGTGAGAAGCAACTAAGATGTATAGTGAAATGGTTTTGTTGGAAAAATTGTGTGTATTTGATAATGCTATGGAAGTATAGAAAGTTGGATTTAAGCCTTGATTATGGAGAATTAGAGGCAAAAATCAAAATAAATGTGAAGGATTTTGATTATTATGAATTCTGGAAAAATTGAGTTAGGAGACCCAAGAAATAAAAAAAAAAAAAAAAAGGGGAAAAGAAGTAAAAAAAAAGGGCAGCAGCAGAGGGCTGCTGCAGCAGTAGGCGCGCCCAGGCGCGCGCGCGCGCGGGAGGCCGCTTGCGCAGGCGGCCGCGCCCGAGCAGGCGCGGCCAACCCGCGCGGCCAGCGGCCAGCGGGGCCCCGCGCGGGTCAGCGGGCCCCGCGCGGGCCAGGGGCCCCGCGCGAGCCAGCGGGCCCCGCCGGCCAATTTTTTTTAAAAAATGGAAAAATTGGGGCATTTCTTAATTGAATTTAGGCCTCGGAGGAATTTTCAAAATAAAGGGATTTTTCGAGCATTTTGGAGATTCATGTCGAAATTTTGAAAAATTTGAAATTGATGAGTTTTTCCTCCAAAATTAGTAATCAATCAATGGATTGTTTTAAATGGTGATTTATGGAGCCCGGTAAAATTCTTGGTTGGAAACGAATTAAATAAAATTGAGAAAATGGCGATTGGGCTTCGGAATGAGATTTTCTTTATAGCCAAATGTGGTGTGGTTTAAGCCCGATTTTGCTAGTAAATCCTGGGATTCAGCGAAGGGAAGGATGAGCCTAGTTCTCACCTAGGGCGTTTCTTCTTGAAACATGGTCCGCCCTTCGCCACAGGCCGGGCAGGTGGACAATTCGGGCGATTGTTCACGAGTAACACCCGTAAGTGGGAGCGGAGCGTTACAGATTGGTATCAGAGCATGGTTGTAGCATCAAGTGGAAGATGCTTGGAGAAATATGGTCGAAGGTCGATATGAAGGCCTTGGAAGTAAAACCACAAGTGACCGAGGACCCTAGGGGTTGGGTCGAGACATGGAGGTCTACGGTGATGGAAATGGAGTGCTCGGATATTCCTGCTATAAGAAAGGGAAAATATCATGTTTGAGATGATATACCGTAAGAGATATACGGGTCGAGCAATGAAGAGTCAAATGCCCAAGTGTGGGTATTGGTATCAAGAACCCGAGAGGGGTGTGTAGGCCCCTATGGGGGGTGCGTGTAGGCACCTTAGGCAAATCCCACATCGGCCATGCAAGGGGGGAGACTGGGACCGGTTATAAGGTCGCATGACGAGGACGTCATGTGCTTAAGAGGGGAGAATGTAATACCCCGAGAGCCCAGAGAAGTTAGAATATATCGAGGATAGTGTAAGAAAGGAAACAACACCAGCTGGATACCTTTTGGGCTGAATGTTGGCAAAGAACTCCCAAGTTAAGGTAATACCCCGAGAGCCCAGAGAAGTTAGTATATATCGAGGATAGTGTAAGAAAGGAAACAACACTAGCTGGATACCTTTTGGGTTGAATGTTGGCAAAGAACTCCCAAGTTAAGCGTGCTTAACCTAGGGTAATCCAGGGATGGGTGACCCCCCTGGGAAGTTCGTGTAAGCCCATCAGGGTAAGTTGTTCCGGTTCTTCCTATCGCTCGATCGGGTCGTTACAGGTGGTATCAGAGCCGACCCCCGAGCCTCTGAGCGCGGTGGTGGGGTAAACCTCAGCGAGGAGGCTGAGTCCCGAGGGGGGCGTGTAGGCCCTTATGGGGGGTGCGTGTAGGCACCTTAGGCGAATCCCACATCAGCCATGCAAGGGGGGGAGAGATCTGGGACCGGTTGTAAGGTCGCATGACGAGGATGTCATGGGCTTAAAGGGGGGAGAATGTAATACCCCGAGAGCCTAGAGAAGTTAGTATATATCGAGGATAGTGTAAGAAAGGAAACAACACCAGCTGGATACCTTTTGGGTTGAATGTTGGCAAAGAACTCCCAAGTTAAGCGTGCTTAACCTGGGGTAATCCAGGGATGGGTGACTCCCCTGGGAAGTTCGTGTAAGCCTATCAGGGTAAGTTATTTCGGTTCTTCCTATCGCTCGATCGGGTCGTTACAATTACCGTGTAATTCGATCCTCTCATCAATGTATCCTATGTGATCTCAAGTTGGCAATGTGTTGCTTTATTATGATCACATAAGTTTTTCTTCGGTCATTCAGATATTTTCACTTAATAGAAAGTGAATCAATAACTCCTTATTGATCTCTTTCACCATGGCCATGGATTTAAAGTGAATATCCATCGAAGGCGCCTTAGATACATCATCCTCTATCAAGGAATAAACGAGTCTCATCTTGGTTATACACCCATCTCCATAAGTCTCACGATATACCCAACGATCGTGCAGCCTTTGTCTAGGCCCATCGAAACGATGTCAAAGTATACCGATCTTCTTATGAGATGACCATGATATCCTCAGGTCCAAGGATTAGTTACACCCATCTCGTATGAGAATACCATCAACATATAACCAAAATGGATTCTCATGGCGAGTCATGTCCAGTGACATGTTCTCCAACATTGGTCACCTATGTACTTGTCTAGGCATCCCCATACCTATGGGTGTGAGACCCCCATTGCTATCACATAGCAAAAACATAGCACATACAAGTCTTACCACAATTGTCAATGTCCATTCTTGACATTGCTACGACTTGGGACGTTTAATGATGTCTAGAAACTGTGATGCATCATCTCACATCTTTATAGATTAATCACAGTATACATCATATGGACTTCTATCTAGTTTCATTTGGTTATCACAATAATAACAAGAAACTAATAAAATGACTTCTTGTGAATTTAAAGTCTCAAATTGATTTGCCTCTTTCTCACTCAAAACTTTTTCCTTCTGTGGTGCAGGCACCAAAATTAGAATTGAAACCTTTGCCAGATCATTTGAAAAATGTATTCACAGGGGAAGGAGAAACTCTTCCAGTGATAATCTCCACAAAGCTCTTTACTTTGGAAGAAGAAAAATTAATTCGGGTGCTTAGAGAGTATAAAGAAGCTATTGGATGGACCATGGCCGACATTAAAGGATTAAGCCCTTCTACATGCATGCATAGAATGCTCCTGGAAAATGATTGCAAGCCTTCTAGAGAAGCCCAACGTAGATTGAATCCACCCATGATGGAAGTGGTAAAGAAAGAAATCTTGAAACTTCTAGATACAGGTATGATCTATCCAATTTCTGATAGCAAATAGGTGAGTCCAGTTCAGGTTGTCCCAAAGAAAACAAGTATAACAGTGGTTAAAAATTCTGAAGGTGAGATGGTGCCTACTCGTGTTCAAAACGGGTGGCGAGTGTGTATCGATTATAGGAAGTTAAATGCATCAACTAGGAAAGATCACTTCCCCCTCTCATTTATTGACCAAATGCTTGAACGTTTGGCAGGCCATACTCATTATTGTTGTCTTGATGGTTATTCAGGTTTTCATCAGATTCCAGTTGCACCAGAGGACCAAGAGAAAACTACATTCACGCCCGTTTGGAACTTTTGCATATCGACGAATGCCATTTGGACTTTGCAACGCTCCTGCTACATTTCAGAGGTGCATGGTTAGTATATTTTCAGATTATGTGGAAAGCATCATAGAGGTATTTATGGATGATTTTACAGTCTATGGTAATTCTTTTGATGCATGTTTAACTAACCTCACAAAAGTGCTTAGAAGATGCATAGAAACAAACTTAGTTTTGAACTATGAGAAGTGTCACTTTATGGTTGATCAGGGCATTATTTTAGGCCATATTGTATCCTATAGGGGAATTGAAGTTGATAAAGCTAAGATAGAAGTTATTAAATCTTTGCCTTACCCCACAAATGTGCGGGAAGTTCGCTCTTTTCTTGGACATGCAGGATTCTATCGGCGCTTTATCAAAGACTTTTCCAAGATCACTCAACCCTTATGTAGGCTACTGCAAAAAG